>CM066032.1:110510210-113404417 GCA_033557465.1 Ichthyophis bannanicus | reverse complement strand
CCCAGCTAGAGATGCTTGGGAGATCACCCAGGTTGTGAGTCCCTGGGAAGGGCTCTACCTCCACCCATGAATCTCAGGCATCTAGCCAGGGATGGAGGGTAGGAGTTGGTTAGGTATGGAACAGGTGTTTGAGAACAGCCTGACCAAACAAGGCATCCCGGCGGGAGTCCTTCTCCAAGCAGTAATGGGCTGTGAAGGTATGAACCGAGGCCCAGGTGGCTGCTCGACAGATCTGGTCGATGGACACAGAATTTAGATGAGCCATAGAGGCTGCCATGGCCCTCACATTGTGAGCTGTGACATGGCCCTCCAGAGAAAGGTTCTTACTCTGGTAGGCGAAAGAAATACACTGAGCAATCCAATTGGACAGAGAGACTGGAAGTCCTAAATGAGAGGGATCAAAAGCAACAAAGAGTTGAGAGGACTTTCTATGTTGCTGTGTCCTTTGTAAGTAAAAAGCAAGAGCTCTTTTACAATCCAGGGTATGAAATCTCTGCACTTGAAGCATGAGGTCCTGGAAAAAAGACAGGTAAATAAACCTCCTGGTTCAGATGAAAAGGTGAGACCACTTTAGGCATAAAGTGTGGATTAGTCCTGAGGACTACCTTGTCATGATGGAACCTTGTATAAGGAGGATTAGCCACCAAGGCTTGCAGCTCACTGATGCGGCGAGCTGAAGTGACTGCAATGAGAAAAATAACCTTCCAGGAAAGGAATTTCAAGGAGGTAGTGGCTAAGGGTTCAAAAGGTGGCTGCATAAGCTGGCCAAGAACCAGATTCAAGTCCCATGCCACTGGAGGTGGTCTGATGGGAGGTTTAGTCAAAAGAAGGCCTCTCATGAATCTCGCTATAAGAAGATGAGAGGAAATAGGCTGCCCATTGAGAGGTTTAAGGGATGCTGCAATAGCACTCAAATGGACTCTTACTGAATTTGTTTTAAGGCCTGCATGGGATAAATGCAGCAAATACTCTAGTAAAGAATTCAGAGGTATTGCAAGAGGGTTAAGACCCTTCTCTGCACACCAAATGGTAAACCTTTTCCATTTAAAACATAGGAACGTCTAGTGGAAGGCTTTCTGGAAGTATGAAGAATATCCTTCACTTGCTGAGAAAGATGCAAATCTTGAAGGTCTAGGCCTTCAGCAACCAGGCTCTGAGGTGAAGAGACTGGGGATTTGGGTGCCACAACGTTCCCTCCTCCTGGGACAGGAGGTCTGGAGCAGATCCCAAGTCCAGGGAGGGAGCTTGGGAGAGATGCAGAAGTAGAGGGTACCACACTTGGCGTGGCCAATGTGGTGCTATGAGGATCATAGACCCCTTGTCTCTCTGAAGTTTGAAGAGTGTCTTGGGAATTAGGGGAATGGGTGTAAAGGCATAGAGGAAGTCTTGCCCCCAATGAAGGAGGAAGGCATCCCTGGCCTGAACTCCCTGACACAGAATCCTGGAACAGAACCGGGGAAGTTTGGCATTCCACGGACTTGCAAAAAGGTCTATGTCTGGGGTTCCCCAAATTCGGAAGATCCTGGCTATCTGGTCCCCATGGAGGGACCATTCGTGTGGAAGCAGAACTCGACTGAGTCTGTCTGCCCAAGAGTTTTGAACCCCTGGAAGATACACTGCCATGAGATGAATTTGATGCTCTCTGACGAAGGCCCACAATCTCAGAGCTTCGTTGCAAAGCGACAGAGAGCCAGTCCCGCCCTGCTTGTTCACGTAGAACATGGTTACTTGGTTGTCCGTGTGGATGAGGACTGTCTTGTAGCTGAGCAGGGTGTGGAAGACTCAGAGCTAGAAAAACTGCTCTGAGCTCTAAGAGGTTGATATGTAGAGATGTCTCCTCTAGAGACCAGATGCCTTTTGAGTGGAGAGATCTTGAAGATGAGCTCCCCAACCTCTTGGAGAGGCATCTGTTGTAAGAGTTGCTTGGGGTAACACCTGTTGAAAGGAGGACCCCAGCAACAGATTTTGAGTGGACTTCCACCAGTGGAGGGACCAAAAGAGGCGACTGGAGGTTGCTATTTTGTCTGACAGGCAACCTGATGCCTGGGTCCATTGGGTGGACAGAGTCCACTGAGCTGCCCTCATGTGAAGGCGAGCGTAAGGAACCACATGCACAGTGGATGCCATGTGGCCTAACAGTTGTAACATCTCTCGAGCAGTTAAATGGGATTTTAACTGAATTTGTGAGGCTAACTGCACCAAGCGTAGGCAACGGGCCTGGGGAAGATAGGCCCTTGCAGTTGTGGTATCCAGCAATGCCCCTATGAACTCTAGAGACTGAGTAGGGGTGAGATGGGATTTGGGAAAGTTTATTACAAGTCCCAGATACTGAAGGATACGGCTTGTGCAGGTTAGAGAAGTCTGGGCCTCTGACTGGGATGGAGCTCAGATGAGCCAGTCTAGATATGGGAATACGAATATCCCTAGAGTGCGTAGAAATGCAGCTACTACTGCCATGCAATTTGTGAACACCCTTGGTGCAGAGGCCAGACCGAAAGGAAGCACTCTGTATTGATAGTGCTTCCCTTGATAAAGGAACCGAAGGAACCTTCTGTGTGTTGGATGGATGAGGACATGGGTGTACGCATCCTTGAGGTCTAGAGAGCAAAGTCAATCCTGACTCTGAAGGTATGGAAGGAGAGTACCGAGAGAAATCATCTTGAATTTCTCCTTGCATAGAAATTTGTTCAATTCTCTGAGATCTAATATGGGTCTGTAGCCCCCTGTTTTCTTTGGGATAAGAAAGTAGGGGGAGTAGAACCCTGAGCCCTGTTGAAGAAGGGGTACTTCTTCTATTGCCCCTTGGGCAAGAAGGGTAGTAATCTCCTGACCCAGAAGGTCGAGGATAGATGTCTGAGAATTGAACTGTCTCACCATGGTGTGAGGAGGAAGGTTTAAGAAATGAAGCTTGTACCCCTCCCTTATGATGGAGAGGGTCCATTGCTCTGCTGTGATTTGTTCCCATCTGGGAGCAAAGTAAGCCAACCTTCCTGGAATGGTGAGAGGCTCTGGATGTTCTAGAGCCAGAAAGGCTAAGCTCTCTAGCTGTAAGTCAAAGGCCCTGAGGAGGCTGAGGCTGTTGGGCTGTAGCAGTCCTAGCAGCCTTAGGCTTGGCCTGTTTCGGCTGTTGCTGTCTCTTTGTAGCAAAACGACCTGCAGTAGATGACTGCTGACCATAAGCAGAATAATATTTCCCTTTTTTGGGGAAAAATCCCTTTTTGAACAACCTTTTCTTAAAAGGAGCAGAAGTAGACTTTGAAAGTCTATCTAAACCAGAATTTTCAGCATCCATTTGGGTGGCCTTTGCTTGCCAATCTTTGTCAAAAAGGTTTTCACCTGTACAAGGAAGGTTTCCTAGTCCATCTTGAACCCAAGGTTTCAAATCAGAAGCTTGTAACCAAGCAACTCTGCGTGCACCTATGGCAATGGCCGAGGCTCTGCTGGCACCTTCAAAAGAGTCAAAGGCTGCACGGTTGGAAAACTTGGAAATATCCTGGGCATGTTTGAGCCAGGTGAGGAACTCCTCCCTTTTATCTTCTGAAATAAAAGGAGATAAAGTTTGCAAGTGATCTGTAACTTCTTTTAGAAACATCCCCATATAGAGACTATAGGAGTTGATTCTGGCAACAAGCATACTGGCCTGGAAAATTCTCCTGCCAAAGGCATCTAAGGTTCTGCATTCTCTTCCTGGAGGAGCAGAAGAGTGTCTTTTTGTACTCTTTATCTTCTTCATAGCAAACTCCACCACAATGGAGTGGTGAGGAAGCTGAGTCTTATGAAAGCCAGGACAAGGAGGAACACGATACATGGTGTCCAACCTGCGAGAATTTATTTATTTATTATTTATTTATTTATTACAATCTCTTATATACCGCGCTATTTGGCATCAGCGCGGTTTACATTATAACACAACGACCATAACAACATGCTGTTTGGTTTTACATCGAACAGGTGATCAAACTTGGATAACAGGGGTAATGAGGGGATGTAGTGAGTGGAGTCTCCCATATGCCCAACATGTGATCATAAAGAATCTCATGTATTGGTAAAGTGGCTGCCTCTTTAGGAGCCTTAGGATATTGTAAAATATCTAATTTTTTGGCTCTAGGCTCTGTCTCAGGGGCCTCTGAGATGGAAAGGCCCCTGGCCACTTCCCTAATGAAGTCTTGAAAAGACAAGTCTTCTGGAGGAGACATTCTCCTTTTTGGAGAAGAGGGCTCCTGAGGATGAATCACCGATGCTTCGACAGAGACCTCTGATTCATCAGAGTCTTCAGAGGAATCGAAGTATCGCCTGTCTGGATGCTCCTGCAGAGCCTGATACGCGTACCGGGTGGTATCGACATCGGGAGTGATCGGTACCGGTTCGGTACCGATGGGCATCACAGAACAGTGTACCGCTGCAGTCGACACCGAAGCGGATGTCGATGCAATCGGTACCGGCACCAGAACCGATGTCGGTACCGGCAACGGAGTTTGTTGCGGTACCGAAGGCGTCGCAGCTTGTATGAAGGCCGTGATGGCACGCTGCATGGTCAGGATATTCTGATCCATTGACGCAACCAATGTCTGGATGTCGGTACCAGTGGGAACCACCGGTACCCCAGAACATGGCAACAGGTGATCGGTTGAGGCCGAGCCATCGATGTCAACCTGTGACCCCATAGATAAAGCTTTGGAAGCCGGAGCCTCCCGCCGGGGTAATTTTGCCGGTGCGGATTCCTCGAGGGCAAGCCCGGAGGCATCTCGATACTTAGAGGGAGATCTACCCTTCGAGGACCAGCTGGATTTAAGTTTGGTTACCTGAGATCCATGTGAGGAAGAAGCAGCCCTGGAAGACGTCGATGCAACCGAAGCTGCATCCGAGGGAAACAGGGTACTGAGTTTAGCTGCTCGATTCTGTAGACCTCTTTTAGACATCATGGAGCAGGACTCACAATCCACAATGGAGTGGTCAGGACCTAAACATTTTAGACACCATTCATGGGTGTCAGTGACAGAAATAGTGCCGCTGCACTTCGTGCATTTTTTAAACCCAGAGGCGGGCTTTTCCATGAGGAAAAATGTCCTAGGCCTGAGGCCAAAGAAGAAAATGCACTGAAGTGAGAAAAAACAGTAGGTTGTTTTTTGGTTTTTTTTAGAATAAAGAAAGAAAAGACCGGCAGTACCGGTCCAGCGTCGAGAAGGCAGACGCGCGACCAAAGAAATAAAGTAAAATAAAGAAATTCTTCAGCGGTGACAGGAACACGACCTGCTGGCTCCGCGGAAAAGAAGAACTGGAGAGAGGCAGTTAGGAAAGGCAGCGCGCAGGCACTGTGGGATGCTCCCAAAAGCTTTCCTTTTGGACGATGGGGAGCGTTCCCGCGCAGGCTCTGTCGGTACCGACGATACCCATATGTGAAGACTCATTCCTGCTTGTTCCTGGAGATAAATAGTGACATAATATATGATGGCAAATGAAGACCAGTATGGTCCATCTAGTCTGCCCAGCAAGGCAGCAAGAGTAGGTGCACTTGCTGCTCCGTGCAGGTCACCCCTCCCCAGGCCTTTGTTTAGAGGTGTACCTACCACTCCGTATAGGTCACCCCTATTTGTTCAGATATAAGAGACAGTTATGCTGTTGCTATAAAAGATCCACTGTGTCTGTCCCATGTCATTTTGAATTCTGTCACTGTGTTTGCCCCCAACATTTCCATCGGGAGGGCATTCCAAGCATCCACCACTACTACTACTACTATTATTATTAAACATTTATATAGCGCCATGCACGCAGCGCTGTACAAACATACATACAAGAGAGAGTCCCTGCTCATCCGAGCTTACAATCTAGTCAAGACAGTACAAACATTAATCAAGACAGTACCAAACATTAATCAATTTGATGGGTTTTACAGTTCGGTCATGAAAATGATGGGGTTAGATTGAAGTCAGGATCTGAACGCGACAGTGAAGAGATGGGTTTTTAACCTGGATTTGAAGAGGGCTAGGGAGGGTGCCTGACATATAGACACAGGTAAGCTGTTCCAGGCATAGGGTGCGGCAAGTTAAAAGGAGCGAAGTCGGGAGTTGGCGGTACGAGTGAAAGGCCTAGATAGAAGTAATTTGTTAGCGGAGCAAAGTTCCTGAGCTGGGATGTGGGGAGAGATGAGAGGTATTGAGGGGCCGTAGAGTGAATGCACCTATAGGTGTGTAGGAGAAGTTTGAATTGGATGCGGAATTGGATGGGGAGCCAATGAAGTGATTTGAGAAGAGGAGTAATGTGGGCATGGCGGGATTGGCAGATTAGTCGAGCAGCATAATTTTGTATGGATTGAAGGGGGAGGAGATGGCTTACGGGAAGACGAGCAAGGAGTAGGTTACAGTAGTCGAGGCGAGAGGAGATTAAGGAGTGGATAAGCGTTTTGGTGGTGTGTTCCAACAGGAAGGGGTGGATTTTGCTAATGTTGTAGAGAAAGAAGCGGCAGGTTTTAGAAACGTGCTGGATATGTGTGGAGAAGGAGAGAGAGGTGTCAAAGATGACCCCCAGATTACGGGCTGAGGGAATAGGAAGGATCATAGATCCATCCACGGAGACTGAGAAAGGGGGAAGAGGAGGAGAAAAGTTAGGGGGAAAGAGGAGGAGTTCAGTCTTGGCCATGTTCAATTTCAGGCGGCGATGAGACATCCAGACAGCGATGTCAGAATCTTGGTTTGGATTGCTGGAGAGATATTAGGTGTAGAGAGGTAGATTTGGGAGTCGTCGGCATAGAGATGATACTGAAAGCCATGGGAGGAGATAAGCGTGCCAAGGGATTGGGTATAGAGAGAGAAAAGGAGGGGGCCCAAGATGGATCCTTGGGGTACACCAACGTGGAGTAGGGTGGGAGAGGAGGAGGAGCTGCCATAACATACACTAAATGAGCAATGGGAGAGGTAGGAGGAGAACCAGGATAATACGGAGCCCTTGAAACCCAGCGAAGAGAGGGTGGAGAGGAGAAGATCGTGGTCTACAGTGTCAAAGGCAGCGGAGAGGTCGAGAAAGATGAGAACAGAGTAGAGGCCCTTAGATTTAGCGAGGAACAAGTCATTGGAGACTTTTGTAAGAGCCGTTTCGGTGGAGTGTAGGGGACGGAAGCCGGATTGTAGTGGGTCCAGGAGGGCTTGGGAGGTGAGGAAGCCGAGGCAGCGTCGGTGGACTGCTCGTTCTAGAAGTTTAGATATGAAGGGAAGGAGGGAGATGGGTCGATAATTAGAAGGACAGGTGGGATCGAGTGAGGGTTTCTTGAGGAGAGGTGTGACAACGGCATGTTTGAATTAGATGGGGGCTGCTGCAGTGGTGAGTGATAGTTTGAGAATATGTGCGGTGGAGGGGATAAGGGGGGCGTTGGGGTGTAGAAGATGGGTGGGGATAGGGCCAGAGGAACAGGTGGTGGGTTTGGAGGAGGAAAGAAGAAGTGTGGTTTCCTCTTCAGAGATCGTAGGGAAGGAGAAGAGGGTAGCAGAGGAAGTCAGGATGGGGGGGGGGGATTGGGGAGGGGGGAGGTAGATGAGGGTGTGGGGAATTGGAGAGTAATCATTTGGATTTTGTCATGGAAATAGTCGGCAAGGGTTTGGGCAGAAAGTGTGGGCTTGAGGAGAGAATTAAGGGTAATAAAGAGGCGGCGAGGATCAGAGGCTAGGGAGTTAGTCAGATGGATGAAGTAGTTTTGTTTGGCAAGTGCTATAGCTGACTGGAAGGAGTCAAGCATGAAATTGAAGTGTAGGTGGTCTTCAGCGGAGCGGGATTTGGTCCAGCCACGTTCAGCAGAACGGGTGCAGATGCGTAAATAGCGAGTTGTAGATGAAAGCCAGGGCTGAGGAGTAGAACGTCTAACGGAACGAGGGGTGGGCGGGGCAAGAGTGTCAAGAGCTGAGGATAGTGCAGCATTATAAGAGGCTACTGCCTCGTCGACAGATTTAGAGGATAAAATGGGGGAAAGAGATGGAGAGATGGTAGTGTCAAGGGATCAATGTTATGAAGGTTTCGAAATAGGTTGGAGGAGAGGGGACGGGGTTGAGACAGCGGAAGCTGAAGATTGAAGGTTAAAAGGTGATGGTCAGATGAGGGAAGGATTGAGTTGTGGAAGTTTAAGGGAGAAGAGTTAGAGAAGAGTATCAGGTCAAGGCAGTGGCTGTGCAGGTGGGTGGGGGCATTGGAGCAAAGTTGGAGGTTAAACAAGGAAGTGAGGGTGAGGAGCTTTAGAGCATGGGGATCAGAGGGGTTGTCGACATGAATGTTAAAGTCGCCAAGAATAAGAGTGGGGGAAGAAGGGTCTAGAAAGACGGAAAGCCAGGAGTCAAAGTCGGTAAGGAAGGTTGATTTTGATTTGTCGGGTGGGCGATAGATAACAGCTACACGGAAGGGGAGTGGTGTGAAGAGGCAAATGGACTGAACTTCAAAGGAGAGGGAGGAGTGTGATTGAGGCAGCAGGAGGGGTTGGAATTGGCATGAGGGAGAAAGTAGGAGCCCAACACCACCACTGCGGTCAGTGGAACGAGGTGTATGAGAGAACTGGTAGCCACCGTGGCAGAGAGCAGCAGCGGATGCGGTATCGTCTGGGAGGAGCCAGGTCTCAGTTAGGGCAAGAAGGTGCAGTGCGTTAGAGATGAAGAGATCGTGAGTAAAAGGAAGTTTGTTAGCGAGTGAGCATGCATTCCATAGGGCGCATGAGAACGGGAGAGCGGAGGGGGAAAGGAGAAGGGATAAGGAAAAGGTTGGATAAGTTATGTGAGGACTTCTTTCCACAGTGAAGCAGCGGTCTAGGGAGGCTGTTATGTGAGGATCTATTGCCAGAGTAATATAGAGGTCTGGAGGGACCAGGGTATGAGCGGGTGTCTCTGGATGAGTGTGCCCTCCAGGAGGGGCATGAGGGAGGGGAAGTGAAAGGGGAATGAAGGGGAATATTGATGATATCAGATAGGGCATGTGAGGATTTCTTTTTAGAGTGAGACATCTTGCTCAGTCAGATGACATAGCTAAAAGACAGCAAAAAACAAAAAATAAATCATATGACTGCAACTCCAAGGGGAGGAGGGAGGGTTGTGAGGACTGATTCCTGCTGCTCCTGGAGAACACTTGTTACAGGTGAGTAACTACTCTTTCTCCAGGACCAAGCAGGAAGTCAGTCCTCACATATGGGACTCTCCAGCTTAAGGCTACCGGGGACCCAAAGCTGTAAAATTAAGCTCCCTCTAGAACCTCAGCATGTACGAAAAGAATCTTCTCTGAGAACGCCCCCGTATGGTAGCCCAACACCAGGGCCGGAGGGTAGGAGTTGCCTATACCTCAAAGAGATTACGGAGTACCACCTGTCCGAAAGTACTGTCCCTGCGGGACTCCCTCTCGAGGCAGTAGTGGGCCGCAAAAGTCTGGCTTGAAGACCAAGTAGCGGCCTGGCAGATGTCTGCCAACGGAACAGAGCGGAGATGAGCCACTGACGCAGCCTTCGCCCTGACACGGTGAGCCGTGACTCGACCCTGCAATGAGAGGCCAGCTGCCCTGTACGCCCAGGCGATACAGTCTGCTACCCATATGGACAGGGTACGCTTGGAGACAGGTAACCCCAACTTATTAAGGTCAAAAGAGACGAAGAGCTGGACAGCCCTTCGATGCTCCTGTGTACGGTCAAGGTAGAAGGACAACGCCCTCCTACAGTCCAGGGTATGCAGGACCATCTCAGCCTGGCTGGCATGCGGCCTGGGAAAGAAAGTCGGAAGAACCACCTCCTGATTGAGGTGGAAGGAGGAGACAACCTTGGGAAGGAACTTAGGGTGAGTCCGTAAGACCACCCTGTTCCTATAGAACCTAATGTATGGTGCCTCTGACACTAGGGCTTGAAGCTCGCTCACTCGCCTTGCTGAGGTAAAAGCTACCAGAAACCACGCTTTCCAGGCGAGAAAGCGCAAAGGACAAGTAGCCATAGGCTCAAATAATGGGCAAGTAAGCCGCTGCAAGACCACATTCAAATCCCACTCAGGGGCAGGTGGACGAACTGGAGGCTTAAGCAAAAGTAGGCCTCTGAGGAAGCGAGCCACCAAAAGGTGGCTGGAAAGAGACTGACCCTCCACCAGTGAATGGTGCAAAGAGAGAGCACTGAGATGGACCCTAACAGAGTTGAATTTAAGGCCCAGATTGGACAGGTGAAGCAAATATTGCAGCACCACTGGTACCAGGCAGGAGAAAGGATCCTGCTTGTGTTGAGCACACCAGGTGGAGAACCTACGTCACTTGAGGGCATAAGACCTCCGGGTGGACTGCCTCCTAGAGGCCAAGACCACGTCCTCCACGTCCCTAGGCAGCATTAAGGGTGCTAGAACTACCCTCTCAGCAGCCAGGCCATCAGATTGAGGGACTGGAGGTTGGGGTGTAAGAGAGACCTCTGTTCCTGAGACAGGAGATTGGGTTGTATCCCCAGAGGAAGAGGAGTGTCCACCGTCAGTTGCAAAAGAAGCGGGAACCAGGGTTGCCATGGCCACCTGGGGGCCACCAGAATCACCGAGGCCTTGTCCCGGATCACTTTGAACAGTGTCTTGGGCACCAGAGGCGTGGGAGGAAACGCATATAGGAGACCTGTAGACCATGGAATGAGAAACGCATCTGCTGCTACTCGGAGAGGATGCGGTTGTTTGGAGCAGAACCTGGGCAGTTGACGGTTTAGTGGACTGGCAAAGAGATCTATGGTGGGAAGACCCCATCTTAGGAAGATCTGTTGAACCACCAGAGGATTCAACTGCCACTCGTGTGGCTGTAGAATCCTGCTCAACCTGTCTGCCAGGTAATTCTCTTGTCCAGGGAGGTAGACCGCCCTGAGAAGTATGCCATGATTTACTGCCCAGGAGCACAGGTCCTGTGCTTTCAGACAGAGACGAACCGGGGGTTTCAGCAGAAGACCTCTCAGAAACCTGGACACCAAGGGATGTACAAAGAGAGGTTGCCCTTCCACTGGAGAGTGGTGTGCTGACAAAGCACTAAGGTGAACTCGGACCAAGTTTGAATTGAGGCCTAAATCGGAAAGGTGAAGCAGGTACTGCAGCACCACAGCCACCTGGCAGGAGAATGGGTTCTCACTCTGCTGAGTACATGATATCTCAAACCTACGCCACTTAAATGTGTAGGTTTTCCTAGTCAATTGCCTTCTAGAGGCTAGCAACACATCCTCAATCTTTTTTGGGAGGAGAAGTGGTGCAAGGACTAACCTTTCAGCAGCCATGCCATCAAGTTGAGGGACCTGAGGTTGGGATGCAGAAGTGAGCCCCTGTCCTGTGACAGGAGATTGGGCGGAAATCCCAGAGGAATTGTAGTCTCCTCCGCCAGTTGCAGGAGGAGTGGAAACCAAGGCTGTCTCGGCCACCTGGGGGCCACCAGGATGACCGAGGTCTTGTCGTGAAGGATCTTGAATAAGGTCCAAGCTACCAATGGCGTGGGAGGAAACGCATATAAGAGGCCCACAGACCATGATATTAGGAAAGCATCTGCAGCTACCCTGTGTGGGTGCGGCTGTCTGGAACAGAAGCGGGGCAACTGGTGATTTTGAGGGCTCGCAAACAAATCTATGGATGGTCGTCCCCAACACTGGAAGAGTTGCTGGGCTACGTTGGGATCCAGTTGCCAGTCGTGCGGCTGGAGAATTCTGCTTAGCTTGTCTGCTAGGAAGTTCTCCTGACTTGGTAAGTAAACTGCTTTGAGGAACATACTGCGAAGGAGCATGTTCAGGGTTTCCTGACACAGGATACGAGAGCCTGTGCCCCCATGTTTGTTCACACAGAACATTGCTACTTGGTTGTCTGTCTGAATCAAGACAGATTGATAAGCCAGGGTTCGGCAGAAGATCCGAAGAGCTAGGCGGATCGCTCGAAGCTCTAGGAGATTGATTTGTAGTGTTCTCTCCCATGGAGACCACACACCGTGAGTGCATACCTGCTGGCAATGAGCACCCCATCCCAGCAGGGATGCATCTGTAGTCAGCACCCTTGAGTGTGTGGGAGGCTGAAAAGGCACTCCCTCCAGGAGGTTGAAGCCACCATTTCAAAGACTGTATCAGGTGATGGGACACCTTGATGTTGTCTCTGAGTCTGCCTGTGGCTTGTGTCCACTGGTCCCCGAGGCACCACTGAGCTGTTCTCATGTGGAGTCGAGCATTGGGTGTCACATGCACTGTGGAGGCCATATGACCAAGAAGGCGCAGAAAGTGTCTTGCTGAGATGCGGGATCTGCGACTCACTTGCTGCACTAGGGCTACCAGCCTTTGAGCCCTTTCCTCTGGTAGATAAGCCCTTGCTTGAAGGGTGTCTAACCTTGCCCCTACGAACTCTAGTCCCTGAGAGGGAATCAGAGTAGACTTTGTGTAATTGATCACAAAGCCCAGGTGCTGAAGCAACTGGATAGTGCGGGACGTGGCCTGTTGGGCTTCTAGAGCTGACTGTGCTCCGATGAGCCAGTCATCTAAGTAGGGGAAGACGAAGACCCCTTGAGTCCTTAGAAAGGCTGCCACCACCGCAAGGCACTTTATGAATACCCTGGGTGCCGAGGCTAGGCCAAAGGGCAGCACTTTGTATTGAAAATGGTTTCCTTCCACTACAAATCTTAGATATTGTCTGTGGTCTGGATGAATCAAGATGTGTGTATACGCATCCTTGAGGTCTAAGGAGCATAGCCAGTCTCCCTGGCGGAAGTAAGGCAGCAATATTCCAAGGGAAAGCATCTTGAACTTTTCCCTCACCAGGAACTTGTTCAGGTTTCGCAGGTCGAGAATAGGTCTTAGGCCTCCAGTTCTTTTTGGTATCAGAAAGTACTTGGAGTAGAAGCCTGTGTCCTGTAGGTGGTGAGGCACCGGTTCTACTGCCTGATCCTCGAGAAGACCTGTTAACTCCTGCAAGAGGAGGTCCCTGTGAAGAGGGGGTTTGAGAGGCTCCCCTGGAAAGTATGAGGAAGGCACCTGGGTGAGATGTAACCGATAGCCCATTTGGACTATCTGGAGAACCCAGGTGTCTGTTGTAATAGCTGAATTCACTCACTAGTAATTTCAAACACACTAATGATTATATAACAACTAGTCACCGGTCTCAGATAAACGGTTTTAGCTTTGACACTTATATGTGGGTAATGAACTTATCCCATCGAGTGTCCGTTTACATCAATGACCATGGACTAGTGTGGCTCTACTTTTTCAATTTTCATTAAATGTTGTATTTAGCTAATTTTTCTTAAAAATAATAAATAAATGCCATTCAAACTTATCTCAATTTTGAATGGCGTTTAGACACAGCCCCTTTGCAATTGCATACAAGGAGACCCCGACGCCTCAATCTTCTAAGCGCTCCGGCGTTTCTCCTTCTGGGTTTATCAAGGAGAAGAATGCAATGCGTCATTCAGGGACCTTTAAATTTCTCATCTGGCAGTTTCTTCAAATGTTAACTAGAAATGTTTCTCAGGTATAAACTTCCTCCTCGATGCCCATGTCCCTTGGCCTGCTGACCCTGCTGGAGTTTTTGTAAGCAGCCCCTTTCCTCAAGTTTTTTTTTTTTTTTTTACCCTGAGCCCTTTTGTCGGGGAGGGACAGCGGTCTTCTTAGAGAGCCCGGTCCTAGTCATGAACTCGGTCTCAAGCTCGGCAGCCTTTTCGGTCATAGGTTTGCCAAAGAGGTTCTCCCCTTATCATGGGACATCGACCAATTTGTCCTGAATCCATTGCTCGAGGTTGGAAGACTGTAGCCAAGCCTGGCGTCAGGCACCGATGCCTGCCGCAGCTACTCGAGTCACCGACTCAAAGCCATCACAGGCTGCTCAAGACGTAAGTTTGGAGCACTCACAGATGGTCTTGGCCAGGTTTTGGAACCGCTGCAGTGGTTCTCTGGATAGACCAGCCGAGAACCCGGCGAGCTTCTTCACCAGGTCTCTCAGGTACACATCCATATACAGCTGGTAGGCCTGGATCTGGCCCATGAGCACTGAGCCCTGGTAGCACTTTCTGCCGAGGGTATCCAAGGTGAGAGCCGCCCTACCTGCGGGCACCGAGGAGTGCGTCTTCTGGCTTTTCAGCCGACACATGGCCAACTCCACCACCAAGGAGTTATGCGGCTGCTGTGCCTTCTAGAAACCAGGGCTCCAGAAGACCTGATACATCGAGTTGGGCTGCTTGCTCTCAACCGGCACATGTGCCGGTGTCTCCCACATACAGAGCATTAGCCGTTCCAGGATGGGTGGAATGGGTACTGTGAGTGATTCCCTTGGAGGGGCCTCGTATTGGAGGATTTCTAGCTCCTCCATCTGAGGGTCCTCCTCTGACTCAGTCAGGAATGCTAGGGCCTTCGACATGTCCCTTGCGAAGTCGAGGAATGCCATATCCTTGGGCAGGGACAGATGCCGGGGCTCGGAAGGAGGGGAATCTGAGGGGAGGTTGCGGTGGCAACAGGTGTCTGATGAAAACTCGTCCTCGGTCTCCCACTCTGAGTAATCTGTCGAAGACTCGAGGGAAGGGTGGACAGTGGGCTCTGGGCTTGAGCTTCGCTCGTGTCCCTGGGAGGCCCCGCGATTGGTACCATGGGCGCTAGCTGGGGAAGACCTTGGTCCCGTGGAACGAGAACCGGATCGAGACCTCAGCTGAGGATCGACTCAAGGTCAAATGGTCACGAGGATTGGCTCGGCCTCCGGAGATGTCCTCGATGTCAATGGCCTGGTAGTCTGGGTGGAGGAACTAATAGAACCGGACAACAGTGCCCGCTGCTGGTCCATGAAGGCAGACAGACTGTGCACCAGGGCTGCCATTCTGATTTTGAGTCCAGAAGGCTCCGCAGCCATTGGCGTGGCACCGAGGAACTCGGGACCAGCGCTTGTTCCCCCAAGGGGGGAGTCTTCAATGAGGATAGGTTCTGGTGTCCAAGGCCGATCTGTGGTTGACTCCTTCTGGAGGACCTTGGTAGGCTGCTCCTGCTCTGATCCCTCAGACGAGCATCTAGGACTGGGGGACCTGGCTCGGATCTTACCCGACCTGCCTGAGCCATCCAGGGACGCCACCTTCAAGGTTTTCTTCTTCTTCTTGTGTTCCCTTGAGGGAGAACCCCTCTCCGAGGAGCCACAGCATTGATCAGGGTCCGCAAGGGTGCCCCAGGATTCTGCGGCTTCGGAGGTGGCCTTGGCCTTTGGAGGTACCGGGGACTCTGGGAAAAACTTATCGTGCTGCTGCTGGCAGCTCTTGAGGGCCTTGGTGGACATTTTTTTTAAATTATTTTTTTTATTTAAAATTTTTATTAATTTCCCAAAACATTCAAGCAAAACAAGAATGAAAGTAATAGGATGATACATAGAATGGCATAAGCATAAAGGAAACATTAAACAATGACAGCATCAAACAATGATACATCCTTAATTTAGCCCACAATTTTTAGGCAATTCCGGTGGACATCTTTTTATGAAGACCGCATGCTGTGGGGTCATGGTCAGCCCTAGGCAGCAGTTGTGTATGTTGGTAAGGGACATGATTTTGGCACACCGATCACACTTCTTGAACTCACTGGTAGCCATGTGGGAAAAAATTACCCCAGCGAGGTCAAAGATCTGCAGTGCTGCCAGCTGGAAAAAAGGGCACAAAGGCGCCAAAAGGGATAGGAACCAGAGACTCGATGCTGGAGACAGCAAGCTCAGGTGGCGGGAAGAGTAACGGTGCACAACCGGAGAGAGTGGATGTAGTGGATCGGCAGGCCTGGGGCACGGATGGGGCGTGGGGGGGGGGGGGGGCCGAAGACATTCCCCAGAGCCCGACGCTGGCCGTAGGTGGCCAGATCGAGGATTGCACTGCGGGGAATTAGCTGCAGGCACTGGCAGCCAGTGCCATGGCAACCGGATGCCATGGTGCCACGGCTTCATTTAAAAGCCCTGAGTTAGTCAGGCATGTCCTGTACATGCAGGCCAGGCTGAATTGCAGTCCAGGCCTGCACATACAGGACTGATCGCGATTCTGATCCCGCGGGGCTAGACGTGCCCTGACGGATAAGAATTGCGATGCCCTTTGTACATCTGGTTCAGACCAGATGTACAGAGGGCTTCGATGTCTGGGACAGAATTGGTCTAAATGCTTCTATTCAATTTCTGGATGTCACCATCAATCTGACAACGGATGGTTTTCAAAACCCTTTATATTGAAAACTAGTGCAAAGAAATGCCCTGCTTAGCTATCATAGCTTCCATTCAAGATCAATGAAGAAATGTCTCCCCTATGGACAATTCTTAAACATGCGGTAGATCTGTTCTACCATGACAGAGTTCAACAGACATGCTGATGAGTTGAAATCCCATTTGTTAGCAAGAGGATACCCACATAAAGTCATTACTAAAGCTTTTAAACGGGTCAAATTTACACACAGGGAATGTTTTTTTAACCCTTTCAGATCTGAATTTTTTCACAGACACCATATATATATACATGGAATTCAATGGATAAAATGATGTCTATTACAGTGGACATACGGTCTGAAAGGGTTAAGTGAGTCTATTTCAGCTACAGTAACACGGGCAACTAAGGACGACGACAAGATGGTAGGGGTTTTACTCTATATGGACAATATTCATATGGTAATGTCATTATTACATCAATACTGGCCTATTCTTAGCCTTCATCCTTGTTTTTGTAAATCTCTGATGCTAGCTTATTCATGGAGCTTTAATCTTCGTGATAAGTTAGTTCATTCAGCAGGGGTCAAGGATTTTATTACATGTATTGGTATTATTGCTATGTACTGGGGATAGGTGGGCTAGAAACTATTTAAAATAAAAAGGAGCTTGGTGCACACGTCATTTTAATGTATTCAATGTATATGAAACATTTCAACTTTGCCTACATGGTCCTTGTGCTCATTGCATCTTTGACCAACCCTCCACAGTAATGAGGGTATGTCTGATGACCTACTTTCAGTTCACCCATACGGAATCATCTTGATTGACAAAACAGATGGAAAAGAAAAAGGCACTATTACATAATACCATTTGGGGTGTGACTGAGGAGATACTTCCTTTAGGAAAAATGGGAAGGCACTCCTATGAATTATGGAAGCCAAATAAAGAAAAGGATTCCCATTAAATGTGATACTATATTTATGTATTATTTTAAAATATTTCTATTCCGCACTACAATATCCTAGGTGGATTACAATATAACATACACAATAAATTAGAAAATAAAATCAAATAATATAAAATTATAAAACACATAACAATAAAATAACCACAAATAAACAAAATATTTTAATTCTTCAATCAATTGAACAAGCCTGCTTAAACAAATGTGCCTTGTGCCTCCTAAAAGACAGTAAGTCTGTATCCAATTGTAATTCAAGAAGAAGAAAATTACAGAGTTTAGGGGCAGTAATAGAGAACATACAGTATGGTTTGAGAGAGTAATGAAATGTGTCTTGCGATAAGAAGGTACCTCTGACAGATGTGCATTTTGTAATCATAATGCAAGGGAAAGTTTGTAAAGTTTCAATACAGATGATATACAATGAGTTGTTGCATGACTCAATGCCCTGTGTACTGACATGTATATTTTATAAATCATACACCATTTTACAGGATGCCACTATAATCCACACAATACTGGTATGATATGTGATATAGGAAAATATGTGATATAGGAACAAGATTTAGCTTGCGCCTTTTTCTCAGGAGTTCAAGACGAGTTACATTCAGGGATTTTCCTGTCCCTTGAGAGCTTACAATCCAAGTTTGTACCTTAAGCACTGGAGGGTTAAGTGACTTGCCTCAGATCACCAGAACCTTTCCTTCCCTGGTTCTAGCCCACTGCCCTAACCATTAGGCTACTCCTCCACTTCAAAAATGTTTTTGGTCTTACGTTTGTCTATGTTTCTTGCATTTCTTTCTGATTAATTTGGGTTCTTTTCATAAAAACCTAAACAAAATTTTAATAAAGAAGCAATTAAAAATAAGAAAAAGAACAGGGTTCCTCAGAGTCATTCTGGCAAAGTAAACTGGACAAACCACACTGGGTGGCTACTTCCTGGAGAAAGCCTAACCAGGGTACAGCCAGAAGAGTACCAAATTTATAAGTCCAACAAAATAATAAGAAGGGAAAGTAAACTGCAGCAGCTTCACTGAGCTGAAAAAGAAAAGGAGACAAATAATGGAGCAAATGGAGGAATAAGTGTAGTATGATAAGTGGATCACTGCAGCATATAACTGTGTGTGACTCATCAGTAAGAAGTCAATGCTACCAAAATGGACTATGGCCTGATATATTTAGTTATCTTTGACTTTATAGGCCATATTGAAGCTAGTACAGTTCCTATGGAATCAAATGCTAAAAATATCCAGAAATAGCATCTTCTGGTACTAATAACTTGAGAAGCCTCAACCCATAATTTGGACAGGCCTTCACACTAAATGCTCTTTGCTACTTTTGTAACAGGTTTACTTACCTGAGCCTTGTTATAGACCGTACCACTGATATCAGGCACTCCTGTGTTACTTGAGGATACTGAAACACCTTCAAAAAAATGACAAAGATTAACAATTAATTCGCATTATTTGCACTCAGTTCAAATCTCTAAGGTACTTCTAAAATCACTTTACAATACTGTATATGGATTTGGCTTGCAATACAAGACTGCTGCGTTTTGCTTTACAGTGTTTTTTTTGCTGAAAGCCTATTTGAATCTAAAGTCTATTTGGATACTGTACCCAACTAGCTCTTTGCCTCCAATTTCTGAGAGAAGGTTAAGACCACCAGTTCAGATGGTAAGCTATCTTCTAGGAGCAATAAGGAACACTCCTGAATGACTTGTCTCACCAGTTCAGGTGTGCTTCAGGCCAGGGAAAGAGTAGTTACTCACCTGTAACAGGTGTTCTCCAGGAGCAGCAGGAATCAGTCCTCACATATGGGTGACGTCGGCGCCGACAGAGCCCTCGTGCGGAGCATTTCCCCAGCTTTCAAAGAAAGCCTTTGGGAATTGCAGCGCGCATGCGCGGTCCCCTTCCCGCCCAAGGGTGCCATCTTGCTCAGTCTGATGACATAGCTAAAAGACAGCAAAAAAATTAGCAAAAACAAATCATATGACTGCAACTCCAAGGGGAGGAGGGAGGGTTGTGAGGACTGATTCCTGCTGCTCCTGGAGAACACCTGTTACAGGTGAATAACTACTCTTTCTCCAGGACCAAGCAGGAAGTCAGTCCTCACATATGGGACTCCCCAGCTTAAGGCTACCGGAGACCTCAAGCGGAAAAAATGAGCTCCCTCTAGCTCGTCAGCACGCAAGGAAGGAATCTTCTCTGAGAACGCCCCCGACCAGTAGCCCAACACCAGGGCCGGAGGGTAGGAGATGCCTAAACCCCAAAGAGATTATGGAGTACTGCCTGTCCGAAAGCAATGTCCCTGCGGGACTCCCTCTCAAGGCAGTAATGGGCCGCAAAAGTCTGGCTTGAAGAGCAAGTAGCGGCCCGGCAGATGTCTGCCAACGGAACAGAGCGGAGATGAGCCACTAACGCAGCCTTCGCCCTGACACGATGAGCCGTGACTTGACCCTCCAACGAGAGGCCGGCTGCCCCATAAGCCCAGGCGATACAGTCAGCGACCCATATGGACAAAGTACGCTTGGAGACAGGTAGCCCCAACTTATTGGGGTCAAAAGAAACGAAGAGCTGAACAGCCCTCCGATGCTCCCGCGTACGGTCAAGGTAGAAGGACAACGCCCTCCTACAGTCCAGGGTATGCAAAAAACCATCTCAGCCCGGTTGGCATGCGGCCTGGGAAAGAAGGTCGGAAGAACCACCTCCTGATTGAGGTGAAAAGGTGAGATAATCTTAGGAAGAAACTTAGGGTGAGTCCGTAAGACTACCCTATTCTTGTAGAACCTAGTGTAAGGAGGATCAGACACTAGTGCCTGAAGTTCACTCACTCGCCTAGTAGAGGTAAGAGCTACCAGAAACAAGGTTTTCCAGGAGAGAAAACGGAGAGGGCAGGTAGCCATAGGTTCAAAAGGCAGACAAGTAATCCGCTGTAAGACCACATTCAGATCCCACTCAGGGGCCGGTGGACGCAAAGGAGGCTTAAGCAGAAGGAGGCCTCTGAGAAAACGAGCCACCAAAGGGTGGTTGGAAAGAGGCCTACCGTCCACCGGCGAATGATGCGCTGAGAGAGCACTAAGGTGAACTCTGACAGAGTTAGACTTAAGGCCAAGATTGGAGAGGTAAAGCAAATATTGCAATACTACTGCTACCAAGCACGAGAAGGGATTCTCGCTGTGCTGAGCACACCATGCGGAGAATCTACGCCACTTAAGAGCGTAGGATTTCCTGGTGGATTGTCGCCTAGAGGCCAAGACCACATCTTCCACTTCTCGAGGCAGTAGTAGGGGAGCCAGGACTACCCTTTCAGCAGCCAGGCCATCAGATGAAGGGACTGGAGGTTGGGGTGCAAGAGAGTCCCCTGATCCTGAGAAAGGAGATCGTGTTGAAACCCCAGAGGAAGAGGGGTGTCCACCGCTAGCTGCAGCAGAAGGGGGAATCACGGTTGCCTCGGCCACCTGGGGGTTATCAGGATCAATGAAGCCCCGTCCTTGAGGACTTTGAACAGCGTTCTGGACACTAGTGGCGTGGGAGGAAACGCATACAGTAGGCCTGTGGACCACGAGATCAGAAACGCATCCGCTGCTACTCTGAGAGGATACGGTTGTCTGGAGCAGAATCTCGGGAGTTGCCGGTTCAGAGGACTGGCAAAAAGATCCATGGTGGGGAGGCCCCACCTGAGAAAGACCTGCTGAACCACCAACGGGTTCAACCTCCATTCGTGTGGTTGCAGGATCCTGCTCAGTCTGTCCGCCAGGTAGTTTTCTTGACCTGGGAGGTAGACAGCCTTTAGGAGGATTCCGTGAGTGACGGCCCAAGAGCACAGACTTTGTGCCTCCTGACATAGAAGGAAGGAGCCTGTGCCTCCTTGCTTGTTCACGTAGAACATGGCAACTTGATTGTCCGTCTGGACCAGTACAGACTGGTGAGAGGCGAAGTGGGAGAAGGCTCTCAGAGCTAGGCATATCGCCCGTAGCTCCAGGAAGTTTATCTGTTGAGCAGCCTGGTCCAGAGACCCTGAGTACATGTCCCTCGGCAATGTGCTCCCCAACCGAGAAGAGAAGCATCTGTTGTCAGCACTTGAGAATGCGGAGGGGATTGAAAAACCACTCCGAGTACCAGATTCGGAAGATGAAGCCACCATTGCAGAGAGGAGACAAGCAGGTCCGATATCTTCACTGAGTCCGCTAGGCTCCCCGTGGCCTGATGCCACTGAGTGCGAAGGCTCCACTGAGCAGGCTGCATGTGCAGGCGGGCATTGGGGGTGACATGAACCGTGGAAGCCATATGGCCGAGCAGCCTCAGGAATTGCCTTGCAGAGACCAGGGAATTGCTGCGAAACTGCCTGGCCAGATCCATCAGCCTGTGGGCTCTGTCCATAGGCAGAAAAGCCTTCGCTTCAAGAGTGTCTAGTCTGGCCCCTATGAATTCTAAGTTCTGGGACGGGAGCAAAGTGGACTTTGCGAAGTTTATGACAAACCCCAAGTGCTGAAGCAGAGCCACAGTGCGAAGGGTGGCTTGATTGGCCTCCTGGGAAGATTGGCCCCTTATGAGCCAGTCGTCCAGGTACGGAAACACAAAAAGTCCCTGAAGCCTCAGGTAGGCCGCCACCA
The DNA here is from genome assembly GCA_033557465.1 of Ichthyophis bannanicus. NCBI lineage: Eukaryota > Metazoa > Chordata > Amphibia > Gymnophiona > Ichthyophiidae > Ichthyophis > Ichthyophis bannanicus. Next base: position 113,382,717 of record CM066032.1, on the reverse strand, counting down.
CTGCCAGGCACTTGGTGAACACCCTGGGAACGGAGGACAGGCCAAAGGGTAGTACTCTGTACTGATAGTAGTTTCCCCCCACAACAAATCGGAGATATTGTCTGTGGTCTGGATGAATAAGGATGTGAGTATAAGTATCCTTTAGATCTAAGGAGCATAGCCAGTCTCCCTGCTGGAGGTAGGGCAGCAGGATTCCAAGGGTAAGCATCTTGAACTTTTCCCTCTCCAGGAACTTGTTGAGGTTGCACAAGTCTAGGATGGGCCTGAGGCCTCCTGTTCTTTTTGGTACCAGAAAGTACCTGGAATAAAAGCCGTGACCTCTCAGGTGGTGGGGTACCGGTTCCACAGCCTGATCCTTTAGCAGACTTGCTAACTCCTGAAGGAGTAGGTCCCTATGCAGAGGGAGTCTTGGAGGCTCCCCTGGAAAATAGGAGAGAGGTACCTGGTGAAAATGGAGAAGATAGCCCTTTGGGACTATATGAAGAACCCAGGTATCTGATGTGACGGCTGACCACCTGTGGGCAAAGTGGGCCAGCCAGCCTCCTGTGCTGAGAGAAGCCAGCTGAGGTGAAGAGGCTATGCTTTCTGAGTCAAAAACCCCCACCCTGCTGAGCAGGGGCCGGTGTAGGTGGCTTGGGAGCCTTCTGCCTACGGGGCCCTTGACCCTGCCCCTTGGCCTGCTGACCCTGTTGGGGAGCTGCAGAGGCCTGATAATGAGGGTATTGTTTATAGGCAGATGACTTCCTCGGGTAAAAGGTATTTTTTCCCGAGCCCTTCTTTTTCTGAGAAGGGTCAGAGGTTTTTCTGGACAGCCTAGTCCTGGTGAGAGTCTCTGTCTCGAGCTCAGCAGCCTTTTCAGCCATGGGTTTGCCGAAAAGGTTTTCACCCCGGCAGGGGACATCGACCAACTTGTCCTGTACCCATGGCTCGAGGTCGGATGACTGTAGCCAAACCTGTCGGCGGGCACCGATGCCGGCCCAGGCTACTCGGGCCGAAGCCTCGAAGCCATCGTAGGCTGCTCGAGAGATAAACTTCGAGCACTCCCGAATACCAGTGGACAAGGCCTGGAATCTCTGCAAAGGTTCCTCGGAGAGACCAGCAGAGAACCCGGCAATCTCCTTTGCCAGGTCTCGGAGGTACATGCCCATGTAGAGTTGGTATGTCTGGACACAGCAAGCAAGCATAGAGCCCTGGAAGCACTTCTTACCAAGGGCATCCAGGTTCCGGGCCTCCCGACCGGGAGGCACCGAGGAGTGCATCTTCTGACTTTTCAGTCGATGCATGGCCGATTCCACAACCATTGAGTGGTGCGGTAATTGTGCCTTTTGGAACCCGGAGCTCTTGCGGACTTGATAGATTGAATCGACCCGCTTGCTTAACACCAACGTCGAGGCCGGGGTCTCCCACATGCGGAAGTGTGATTGTAGGGGGGGGGGGTTGAAGTTTGGTTTACTGGATATGTACATGACTTCTGTTTTCTTATGGTTGATTGTCATGTTGTTTTTCTGTAGCCAGCCTAACATCTCGTCCAAGCAATTTTCGAGCAGTGTATATTGAGGGTCGGCAGTATCTAGTTGTGTATAAAGCATAATATCATCTGCATAGATGTGGTATTTAATATTGTGCCTTTTGAAGATGTCGCAGAGGGGTAGCATGTAGATGTTGAACAGAAGTGCCGAGAGGGCAGAACCCTGGGGTATGCCCTGCGTTTGAGAGAAAGGTTCAGCTTTCTCACCATTGAATTGTACTTGTGGCCTTCTGTTCGTTATGTATGAGGAGAACCATTTGAGGGGGGTTCCCACAATTCCTATAGATTCTAGTTTGTTAAGGAGGATCCCATGGTGTACTGTGTCAAAGGCGGCAGAGATGTCGATGAAAATGAGTATAAACATTTTCTTTCTGTCTTCTAGGCCTTTGAGGAGGTTGTTCATTAGCGCTATCAAAAGCGTCTCAACTCCATGGTTCCTTCTGAACCCGTATTGCTGTTTGTCTAGGGTATCACAGTCATCAAGGTGCTCTTGAAGCTGTATGAGCACTGCTTTTTCTATGATCTTTGCGAGGAATGAAATGCTGGAGATGGGGCGGTATGATGTCGGATCTTCCTTATTGAGCGAGTTGTTCTTTAGGATTGGCCTTATTATAGATTGCTTCAGTTGGTCCGGCATTATTCCTTGATTTAGTGACTGGTTTACGATGTGGGATATTTGCTGGTTGATCTCTTTTTTTGCTGCTTTGATCCATGCTGTTGGGCAGGGGTCGAGTGGGGAGGTGGTGGTATTTATAGAGGTTAGTATGTTGATGGTTTGTTGCACATCAATGTTGCGGAAAATACTCCACGTCTGTTTATGCTCCACCTCTGTATCTTGGCATTGTGTGTCTATATAGAGAGTGGGGTTGACGGTAGTCAGCTTGCTTGCGTAGTGGTTTAAAAGCGTTTGTGGATCTATGTGGGTATCTTGATGTTCCGGTGTGGCTGTTTTGGTTAATGATTTAACTAGTGCAAAGAGTTCACGTGGTTTGTTGATGGCTTTGCTTAGAATGTTGGTATGGTGTATCCTCTTAGCTGTGTTTACTTCTTCCTTGTATTTTGATAGGAGGTTGAGGTACACAGATCTGAGCTCGATGGATTTGGTATGTCTCCACCTTCTTTCATGTTTTCTAAGGTCTCTTTTCATTCTGGTCAGCGTTATGTTGTACCAAGGTTCTGATTTGAGTTTGGATGCGTTTGGTATATGGTTCTCTTTAGGGATCGCCATGGCCTGAATTCCGGTATCCCAGCTACTTGTTAATTCATTGAGGTCTGTTTTACCCAGGTCTATGTGGGATTTGATGGTCTTGATGAGAGATTCCATATTTGGCTTGTTAAATCTTCTTTGTTGGAGTGGTGCTCTTTTTGTCTTTGTGTCCTTGGACAAGGTAGGAAGCTTTATCTGCATATTGATTTGGTGGTGGTCTGACCAGGGTAATGGTATGATCTCTATCAGAGGCTTCTCAACGTTGGCCTGCTTTCCTGCAGGTGCGAAAATCATGTCCAGTGTGTGACCCTTTTCATGAGTGGGCTCTGTTATTAGTTGTTGGTACCCTAGCTGGGTCATAGCCTCTAGGAAAGTGTTTGCATGTGTGGCTGTCGTTGATGTTAGGTTTAGGTCTCCTAGTATGATCTGGAATTTTTTTGGTTGCGTTGAGGATATGTTTTCTAATGCTGAGGCAAGAATCTCATGCTGTGGCGGGGGGGTCTGTATATTAGGCAGATGGATACTGCAGTGTTTTCCACCTTTAGTAGGTCTATGTCTGTGTTTGAGTTCTGATATGTACTTATGAGTTGCAGGTTGTCTTTAGCTATTATGAGGATCCCTCCCCCCTTCTTGTGGGCTCGGGGACAGTTGTATAGGTTGTATCCAGGTTTGCTGATCTGGTTTAATATGGCTGCATCGGTGTTGGTGACCCATGTTTCAGTTATACATAGGATGTCCGGTTTCTCATCTGTGATGATGTCGTGGATTATGTGGGTCTTGTTCCTGATTGAGCAAGCATTGATGAGGGTGATCTTACATGTTTCATGCAGCGCTTGCTTAGCCTGGTTGTTAGCGGTTTGTGTCAGAGGTTGGTTGTGTGCGTGGTCCAATGATGCTTTAGGCCTGTGGTGCCTCCGATTTCTTGTAGGACTGTTAGTGTAGGCACTGTGTTTGAGTGGGTGCGTTACTGTGTTTATGTTTTGGTAGTATGGTGTGAGTAGGAGAGGTTGTGGCATTTGTATGGTGTAGAGGAGGTAGAGTGTAGTGCATAGGTGCGTTTGATATAGGTTTGGATTGAATGTATAGGCATGGATTAGCGTGAACAGGCATATACCGATATATAGGATTGGTGTCTTCATTTTATATCTAGTTAATGTAACTTTTCAATGTTGTTTAGTCCGCCAATTATATTTGCACCCTTGGTGACTATATTTGCGGCAATACCAAGTGTAGGTATCGAAAGTAAATGTTGCAGCAGTTAGGATTAGCAAGGCTAAGTGTCAACAGTAGCAGGTGTAAGTTTCAGGGATATGTAGCAGTATCAGTAACAGTATGAACATTGGTATTACTATGTAGCCTGATCCTCATACTATGTAGCCTGTGTTGCCACATCCGAGGAAAGGATATGGCTAGAAGAAGATAAGCTGCAGTGAATAGTATTATGCAAGATAGTTGCAAGCAGCTTGCAATGAGCATTAAAGTAATCACTGGAACTCCTGCATATACAGCAACTGAACAAAACGACAGAGGGGATTCTCCTGTAGAAAACAGGGAGAAAACAGACAAAGGCAGCGGAGAGCATCTCCGTCCCTGTCCGATGAGTTGTTCAGAGCACACAGTGAAGGAAAAACAAACAGGCTACACTGGAAGAAAAATAGCGTTTCAGTATGGCACCAACTCAAGCAGGGGAAACCCTGGAAGAGAGGGGGTTGGAAAGTGACTTACCATAGGTAAGGCAGCTGAAGGAAAAGATGTCCATATGGGGACAGAAACTATCATGGCATAGTTGTGACCTCCCTTCGTGGTAGTAAGAATGGGAGAATTCTGCAACCCATGGACAAAGGTATCCGAGAGCTTAGCATTCTGGAAAAGAAACCAGTGTAGAGTTTGAAGAATAAACCTCTGCTAAGGGGAAGTTAACTGCAGATTGCAATACACAGGAACCTATGGTTGCTGGTTATGAGCAGACTGGGTAGAGTCTGGAGACTTCAGACTAGGATGAGATGTCCCTTGCTTGGGTACACCGGGAGGATGGGCAGAAGAAGGATGAAACTTTCTCTTCTTCGGGAAAGAAGGTTTGGGAGGACATTTCCCACGTCCTGGGGAAAAAGAGGGCTTAGGATGGTTTCCAGAACTAGGAAAGTCAGTGGAGCAATAAGCAACCTGACGTAAAGCTTCTCTATTGAAAAGATTGTCTCCAGTACAAGGAGAATTACCCAGTGTATGTTTTGCCCATCTGCTCAAGTCTGAAGCCTGCAGCCACGCTGTACGACGCGCTCCAATGGCAATAGCAGAGGATCTGCTAACAGACTCAAAAGAGTCTAGAGAAGCGCGAGAAAGGAACCAAGAGATATTCCTGCTATGATTAAGAAGCAAGGAATAGTCAGAGGCCTTGGGTTCTGACAAAAAAGGAGACAAAAGAGATAACTTCTCTGTGACCTCCTGAAGTGTGAGACTCATATAAAAAATATATGAAATAATTCTTGAAGCCAACATAGAAGTTTGGAAGGTTTGACGTCCAAAGGCATCAAGTGTTTTAGATGCACGACCTGGTGGGAAAGAAGAATGCTTCTTCTTGCTTCTGACCTTCCTCATTGCTGATTCCACTACAATGGAATGATGCGGAAGTTGGCTTTTCTGAAACCCCGGAGAGGGAGGCACCTGATACAGAACATTCATGGCTGTAGAAGGCGCAGGAACCTTTAAAGGTGATTCCCAAATCCTCAGAAGAAGGTCCTGCAAAGACTGATGCAAAGGAAGCATTATGGTTTCCTTTTCTGCAGGATCTTGGTCAAGAGTAGGACCAGGAATAGGAATGGCAAGAAAGGCTGCCATGTCAAGGAGAAATGTCTGAAAAGAAGGATCTCCCAGAGGAACTATTCCTGGGTAGGCTGAGGTTGAATGAGCAGCGTGAACACCAGAAGACCTACTGGACTGGTGCATAAAAAGAATCCTGCTAGATGGAGAACGATACTGACAGTTCTGATTCGAGGCAGTTAGTACTGCATCGTCGGTTCCCGGTATCGATTCCAAGCTAGGCATAGAAAGGATCGATGGCACCGATGAAACTGCAGGAAATGACGTCGACACCGGTACCGGCATCGGGGACGGTAATGCCATTGTAGCAGGTATCGGAGGTTGCCGAAGCGGTACTGAGGTAACCAGAGAGCTTTGGTGATCATCCCCGGTACTGTGTAGTCGGAGGCGACATGGATCGGCTCCGAAACGCGTCGGGACCAAGTCATCTAGACTGGATATGGATTCCAGACTGGGCATCGAACCGAGCGTCGGTGGTGGAATCGGCGATGCCGCTACCTGAAGGTCAATCGGAGTTGTATAGATCGGTACCGAGGACGACGCCCGGTGAAGAGAGGAACACTCGACACCGGCGCCGATGTCGGGGTATCGGTACCGCTCGAAGCCGGTACCCCCCCAAGCATGGCGTAGATAGAGGAAAGCCCATCCGGGGCACATCGGTCGGCCCCGAAGGTACCCAGGGCACCAGGTGACGATCCCCGGTGAAGAGTGGAACACTCGACACTGATGCCGACGCTGGGGCATCGGTACCGCTCGACGCCAGTATCAACCCCGCGGTTGGCTGGGATTCAGGAAATCTAGACTGGGTCATATCGATCGGCCCCAAAGGCACCGAGGACTCCCAACAACGATCCCTGGTGAAGAGCGGAGCACTCGACACCGGTGCCGATGCTGGGGGATCGGCACCGCTCGAAGCCGGCACCAACCCCGTGCATGGCTGGGAAGTAGGAAAACCAGTCCGGGTCGGGTCGATCGGTCCCGAAGGTACCGAGGACACCAGACGACAACCCCTGGTGAAGAGTGGAGCACTCAACACCGGTGCCGATGCCGGGGGAGCGGCACCGCTCGAAGCCGGTACCAACCCCGCGCATGGCGGGGGCGCAGGAAAGCCAGTCTGGGTCGAGTCGATCGGCCCCGAAGGTACCGAGGACACCAGCTGACGATCCTCGGTGAAGAGTGGAGCACTCGACACCGGCGCCGATGCCGGGGGATCGGTACCGCTCGAAGCGGATACCACCCCCGAGCATGGCTCAGGTATGTTCTGTGAGGAGTGAACCCCAGGAACAACCTGAAACCCCGTAAATGCTTTGGAGCCCGAAGACTCCCGCCGGGGTCTTACTGCCAATGGGGTCTTGAGGGCAAGGCCGGAGCCGTCATCATGCTGGGCATGAGACCTACCCATCAAGAATTGGCTAGTCTTAACAGACTTTTTGTGGGTTACCTGATCCTGGAGAGAAGAATAAACCCGTGTCCTCACCTCAGGAGGAAAAACGGCATCGAGGGATACCCGAAAAAGAGAAGGTCTTCTCCCGATACTAAAGCCTGATGGACCCTGGGAAAAGGGGTCAGGACCCAAACAGGATAGACACCAGGCACTGGAGTCTAAAAAGAAAACTAAGTTTCCGCAGTGAAGGCACTTCTTAGGGGAAGAAGGCTCCATGTTGGAAAGGCCTGTTAGGCCTCGATGAGATAAAAGAAAAAACTGAGGAGAAGTTATTTCTCCAAGTTTGAAAAGAAAAGAATAAAGCACTGGCGGTGCCGGTATCGGCGGGAAAGACAGCCGCGACCACAAGAAAACAAGAAAATAAGGATTTTAAAGAAAAAGGTTTCTGCGGTGACAGGAGGTACGTCCTGTTGGCTCCGCGGAAAAACGAAAAACTGGGGAGAGGCAGTGGGAAAGGCGGGAAGTCACCGCGCAGGCGCGAGGGATGCTCCCAAACGCTTTCTGATTGGATGCTGGGGAGCATTTCCGTGCGGGCTCCGTCGGCGCCGACGTACCCATATGTGAAGACTCATTCCTGCTTGTTCCTGGAGATGGATCTGATAACACTAGGATATTGGGCATTTAAAATGGCAGGTGAAATTTAACGTGGACAAGTATGCACATAGATAAAGCGTAGTTACTCACCTGTAAACAGGTGATCTCCGGGAACAGCAGGTATTGAGTCTTCACATATGGGTGATGTCGGTACTGACAGAGCCCGCTCGGGAATGCTCCCCAGCGTCCAATAGGAAAGCCTTTGGGAGCATCCCACTGTGACTGCGTAGCTGCCTTCCAGCCTTTCCAGCTCTCACTCCTCAGTTGAGTTTGTAGCTGAGATAAAAGGAGAGAAGGAGAGAAGAAGAGGAAAAATACAACTCCTAGGGGAGGAGGGTGGGTTGTGAAGACTCAATTCCTGCTGTTCCCGGAGATCACTTGTTACAGGTGAGTAACTACGCTATCTCCAGAAACAAGCAGGAATGTAGTCTTCACATATGGGACTCCCTAGCTTGGAGATGCCAGAGAGATGACCTCAGAGCGAGCTGTGGAACACAGGGCTAATTAGGTCATATATCCTCCAGGGATGTCTGGTATCAAAACCTGGGACGGGGGGTAGAAGTTGATCTAAGTCTGAAAGAGATGCTGGAGAACAGCTTGGCCAAATGAGGCATCCCAGCAGGAGTCTTTGTCCAGGCAATAGTGAGCAGCAAAAGTATGGACAGAGGATCAGATTGCTGATTTACATATCTCATCAATCACTACAGAACACAGATATGCCATGGAGGCAGCCATTGCCCGAACATTATGTGCAGTTACGTAACCCTCAAGAGAGAGCCCTGCACTGTCGTAGGCAAAGGAGATACAATCTGCTATCCATCTGGAGAGAGTTTGCTTGGATACTGGTAGTCCTAGGTAACTGGAGTCGAAAGCGATGAAAAGCTGGGAAACTTTCCTGTGCTCCAGAGTTCTCTGGAGATAAAAGGCCAAAGCACGTTTGCAATCCAGAGTATGAAGGGTTACTTCCGCCCTAGAAGAGTGTGGTCTAGAGAAAAAAACAGGGAGGTACACCAACTGGTTTAAGTGAAAGGGCGAGACCACCTTTGGCATAAAGTGAGGATGAGTCCTAAGGACTACTTTATCATGCTGGAAATGTGTATAAGGAGGATCAGCCACCAAAGCCTGAAGCTCACTGATGTGCCTTGCTGAAGTGAGGGCAATAAGAAAGGTGACCTTCCAAGTAAGAAACTTCAGAGAAGTAGTGGCTAGGGGTTCAAAGGGCAGCTTCATAAGCTGTCCTAAAACAACATTAAGGTCCTATACCACTGGGGGTGGCTTAATGGGAGGTTTAGTTCATAGAAGACCTCTCATGAAGCGTGCTACAAGCAGTTGAGAGAAGATGGGCTGACCATCTCCAAGGGCATGTGGGAAGCCGCTATAGCACTTAGGTGGACTCTTACCGAATTGGTTTTGAGTCCAGAGGAAGAGAGGTGGAGAAGATAGTCAAGCAATGCTTCCACCGGAGCTGAAAAGGGGCTAAGATCCTTTTTCGAACACCAGAGAGAGAATCTACACCACTTGAAGGCATAGGAGTGCCTTGTGGATGGCTTCCTAGAAGACAAAAGGATAGCTTTCACCTGTTGAGAGAGGCTGATGCCCTGAAATTCTATGCCTTCAGCAGCCTTGCTTTAAGGTGTAGGGACTGCGGATTGGGATGCAGCAGTGCCCCATTCTCCTGTGAGAGGAGATCTGGAGCAGACCTCAAATCTACTGGTTGAACTTGAGAGAGACGTAGAAGCAGAGCATACCACGGCTGTCGTGGCCAACGCGGGGCTATAAGAATCATGTAGCCCTTGTCTCTCTGGAGTTTGAAAAGAGTTTGGAGGATGATGGGGAATGGGAGGGAAGGTGTATAGGAAGCCTTGACCCCAGTGAAGGTGAAAAGCATCTACTGCTTGGTTGTTCTGAGCAGGCGTTCTGGAGCAGAAGCGGGGAAGTTTGGCATTCTGAGGACTTGCAAACAGGTCTATGTCTGGGGTTCCCCAGATCTGAAAAATGTGAACAACCTTGTCTGCATGGAGAGACCACTCGTGGGGTAGTAGTACCCAACTTAGTCTGTCCACCAAGAGATTCTGTTTGCCTGGGAAATATACCACAAGTAGGTGCATCTGATGTTGTATGGCGAAGACCCACAGGTGTAGGGCTTTGCTGCAAAGTGTCCAAGAGCCTGCTCTGCCCTGCTTATTTAAGAAGAACATGGTTACCTGATTGTCCGTCTGGACTAGAACTGTGCGGAAGTGAAGATGGTCATGGAACACCTTGAGAGCATTGTGGATGGCTCTGAGTTCCAGCAGATTTATGTGGAGTTGTGACTCCTGATGAGATCAAAGACCTTGAGTGGAGAGATCGTCCAAATGAGCCCCCCAGCCCAATGTGGATGCATCCATCGTCAGGGTACATTGATGTAGAGGCTTCTGAAAAGGTGATCCTACAAGAAGGTGTTTTGGGGATTGCCACCACTGAAGAGATGAGATGTGTAGAAAGTATTATCCTGTCTCCCAAACGACCGGATGCTTGAGACCACTGGGAAGCCAGGGTCCATTGAACTGCACGCATATGTAAATGGGCGTATGGAACCACATGTACAGTAGATGCCATAAGGCCCAGGAGTTGCAGCATTTCTCGAGCAGTGAGAAAGGTTTTGAGGCATGCTTCGGATGCAAGCTGGATGAGTCGAGCACAGCGGGCTTGGGGCAGAAAAGCCCTTGACTGTTGAGTGTCTAGGAGGGCTCCTATAAACTCCAGAGTTTGAGACAGAATGAGCTGGGACTTTGGAAGATTTGCTACAAATCCCAAGTGTTGCAGCACTTGCATAGTGCGCGTGATAGAAAGATTGGCCTCTAGAGATGTGCTTGCTCGAATAAGCCAGTCGTCTAAGTAGGGGAAGACAAATATCCCTAGAGTTCTTAGGAAAGTAGCTACAACAGCCATGCACTTAAAGACTCTTGAGGCAGAGGCGAGGCCAAAAGGCAGGACTCTGTACTGATAATGTTTCCCCTGGAACAGGAAACGCAGGAACCGTCTGTGTTCTGCGTGGATAAGAATGTGAGTATATGCATCCTTTAGATCTAGAGAACAGAGACAATCCTGACTCTGGAGATAGGGGAGAAGAGTACCTAGGGAAATCATCTTGAATTTCTCCCGGAGTAGATAGTTGTTCAGTTTTCTGAGGTCCAGGATGGGACTGTATCCCCCTGTCTTCTTTGGAATGAGGAGTAAGGAGAACAGAAGCCCAGATCTTGCTGGGAGAGTGGCACTTCCTCTATTGCACCCTGTGAGAGAAGGGAGGTGATCTCCTGCAATAACAGAGTGGTGAGAGGGGGTTGAGAACTTTTTGGAGGAGACTGAGGGGGTAGACTTCAGAAGTGAAGTTTGTATCCTTCCCTTACTATGGAGAGAGTCCAGTGTTCTGATGTTACAAGATGCCACCTGTGGGCAAAGTGACAGTCTGCCCAGAATGCGGGTGGAATTTGGAATCTCCAGAGGCAGGACAGCTATGTTCTCCAGAAAGGAGTCAAAGACCCTGAGGAGGTTGGTTCTGCTGGGTTGGCTGAGACCTGGGATTCTGAGCCTTTCTTTGTTGTTTTAGTTGTTGCTGCCCTTTTTGGGGAGCATGGATGGGACAGTGCACTGCAGGGGTATAAGAAGGGTAGTACTTCTTTTTCTTATTGAAAAAGGGTTTCTTAGATGTCTTTTTCTTAGTTGGGTTGGCAGTAGATCTAGAGAGTCTATTAAGAGTGGTGTTCTCAGATTCTAACTGAGAAGCCTTATCCTGCCAGTCCTTGCCAAAAAGGTTTTCACCTGTGCAAGGTATATTACCCAGCTTATCTTGAACCCACTGTACAAAATCAGAGGCTTGGTGTCAAGCAATCCTGCATGCACTAATGCACATAGCTGAAGTTCTGCCGATGCATTCAAAGCAATCGAAAGTTGTCTTGTTAACAAATTTGGAAACATTTTGAGCATGCTTCACCAGGGTGAGATAATCAGCTCTCTTGTCAGGGAGAAGAGGAGCCATCAACTCCAAATCCCTAGCCACCTCCCTAAGGAACATATCCATGTAGAGTATGTAGGAAATGATTCTGGCCGATAAGATAGAGGCCTGAAAACACTGACGACTAAAAGCATAGAGGGTTCTCAATTCCCTGCCCGAAGGGTTCGAGGAATGTGTATTAGCACTTTTAATTTGATGTGTTGTCAATTCCACCACTATGGAATGGTGTGGTAATTGCGTCTTCTGGAAGCTGGGGCACTCCGGTACCCGGTACATTGTATTGAGCCTTTGAGTATGTGGAGAGATGATTAAGGGTGTCTCCCACATTCGAAGCATAAGGTCTTGAAGTATTCGATGAATAGGGAGAGTAGCAGCTTCCTTTGGGGCTGCAGTGTATTGAAGAATTTTGAGCTCCTCAGCCCTAGGTTCCTTCTCTGAAGTCACCGTAATGGAGAGACCCCGAGTAACATCGCAAACAAAATCTTGGAAAGACATGTCCTCTGGAGGGGACATGCGACTTGTGGGGATGGAGATGGATCCTCCAGGAGAATTCTCATTTGCCGTGTACCGGCTGATTTGTCATTCGACGAATCAGAGTCAGAGGACTCGAAGTATCAATGGGCAGGGTTGCTCGCCCTCAAAACCGGTATCTGAAAGTTTCGGTGCTGGAACCTCGGTACCAGAGATGGACTTGAGGGCCGGCATGGGTGGTAGAGTGGTAAGCGGCAAAAATGTCAATGCAGGCACCTTTGGTACCGTTGTTGGTACCAATGGCTGTGGAATTGACTGTAGAGGATTTACCTGTACGGAAGCCGCTAAGCTCCGCTCAATAGCCAGGATACGTTGATCCATGGAGCTTGCTGATGCCTGAGTATCAGTACCGGAGTTGCGGGCCACGATCCCCGAGCATGGCACCAAGAGCTCTCTGGAGGTAGAGGCCTCGGGAGCATCCTGGGACCCCACTAAGGCTTTGAAGGCAAGGACCTCCCGCTGGGGTTGCTTGGTCGGTGTCTCCCCCTCCAGGCAACTCGCCTAGGGCATCTCGATGCTTAGAAGGAGATCTACCCTTGGAGGGCCAGCTAGTCTTCGACGAAGACCTGGGTTTCGATACCTGAGATCCTTAGGAGGAAGATGAAGCTGTCGTTGATGTCGATGCTACTGGCATTGCATCAGTAGCAAAGAGCGTGCCGAGTTTCGCAGCTCTGTTCTGCAGGCCTCTCTTTGTCATCTTCCTACAGAGAAGACATTCAGATGGTTGATGATCCGGTACCAAACATTTTAGACACCAGCCATGGGTGTCCGTGGTTGAAACTGTACTGCCACATTTGGAACATTTCTTAAAACCACTAGCTGGTTTGTCCATTTTGGAAAAAAAGGCCTAAGCCTAAGATGGCGTCGATGCGCCCTGAGGGAAGAGATTCTCCCCTCAGAAAAGTTTTTTTTTTTTCTGAAGAAAGAAAGTGAGCACCGATAGGGTCGGTACCAGCGTCAACGGGAAGGCAGACACAACCACAATAAGAAAAAAAAATCAAATTTTCTGTGGTGACAGTAATTGCTTCTTGTCGGCTCCACGGAAAATGAAGAACTGAGGAGGAAGAGCTGGAAAGGCGGAAAGACAGCTACGCAGGAGCAGTGGCTTGTTCCCAAAAGCTTTCCCATATGTGAAGATTACATTCCTGCTTGTTCCAGGAGATAAATCATTATAACTATAGACTCCCTGTTAGGAGTCACCACCTAAGAAAAGATGCTAGAGTCAATGTGGTTAACATGTTGAAATGTTCATCTCAGTGTGCAGTGGATGCCAAAAAAGTAAACAATGTTAGGGATTAGTCAAGTAAGTAATGGTCAATAAAACTGAGATCAGCATTATGCCTCTGTACAGGTCTATGGTATGATTACAACCTCTCTCTTTTTTTTAAATTTTATATTTATAGATTTTACAATTATTCCAAGTATAATACTTGTAAAGAAAAAGGCACACATGGTTACAAATTGAAGGAAAAAACCCATAAGAAACAACAAATACACCAAGGAATACCTACAAGCCCAACAACCAGTGGGAGTCGAGATCAAAAAGGAAATAAGAGAAACTTATAAGCATGAGAGGAAAGCATAAGTAAGCAGTTTAATCTAAAACTAACTCTATTACTGTGCAAAATAAAAGCTAACTGGTTCGCTCCGTAGATAGGAGAGAGAGAGATGCGAACAAAGGCAGCCAGCTGGGTGGGATCATAAAAAACAAAACTCTGTGACTGCAAACGCACAAGGCATTTATATGGAAATTAAAAAAAAAACAACAATCCCCCCAGCTGGATTACCCCTGACTTGAGTACTAGGAATTCTATGGTACTGCTGAGTGTCATGAGCCGGGTCGGGATACACAGCAACCAATAATCCTTTAAAGGGAATAGAGCGTTTCTTAAAATATAAGTTAAACCACCACGCTTGATCAGACAATAATGCTAAGGAAATAACCAAAGTTGAAGGTATTATAGTTTCACTGTCAGAAGACTCCAAGATGTTAGATATCTTAAGAATATCAGCATGTTGCAAGTTAAACAACGAACCTTGTTGAGACTCATCTGCAACTTTTTTCTGAGCAGGTATATAATACACTTTTGCTAAAGGGGATTGAGACTCAGGTAGAATCCCTAAAACATCCTGCAAATACATTTTCCACATGTCCCTAGCAGATACTAAAGGTGAACGAGGGAAATTAACAAGACGTAAATTCACAGACTGCACTTGGTTCTCTAAAAGTTCATTTTTAACTCAAACTGCTACATAAAAAGTCTCATGCTTCTGAGATTCTGTTTGTATATTTCCAATCAAATCTTTTACTGCAGAAAGTTCAGTAGTATTAACCGAAGATATCTTAATATTAGACTGAAAATGTGCTGTCAAGCCATTCATCTACTGCACCAAAACTGTTCCCAATGAAGAAATCACAGTCCAGATCGACTCCAGAGTAGATGTCGACAGGCGCTCCAAAGAAAAAGAAAAAGGCAATCCCGAGATGAAACCTGCAGGCACATCAACCGCTACCGAGGAACCCGCAGTAACTTGAGCCTGGATAATCCTCTGCAGCTCACCCTCCATCTCCTTCCGGTCAACAGTACCTCTCGAAGCCAAAGGCGTTGTATAATCTGCCGATTTTACAGCCACCACCAAATCAGAGAAGCTTCCTCCTTCTGGACGCCGACTACTCCGCAGAGTATCTCCATGGCAAGCCAAGCTCACAGGGGGACCGATCTGCAGGCGAATGGGAGGCAAGCGCAGCTCCAGCGTAAGTTCACATCCAGCTGAGGACGCCGAGCTCTCTGCCCCGATGCCTCAGTGCCCAGAGACACACTGGCTTGCACTAATGGACTCTCCAAATGTTGAATAAATGCGTTCAAAGGATCAGGCAAGGTAATAGCAGGAGGAAGTCTCTGCAGATTGAGGAGGCTCTCTGCAAGGTTTTCCTTTCCACTTCAGCATCATAATGAAATCAGCGTCTGGAGACACCACTGCCTATGCAGCCATCTTGGTTCCGACTCGATCCAATGTGTCCATTACAACCTCTCTCTAACAGAACTAGAAAAGGTTCAGAAGAGGACAACATAAAACGATAGGGAGGATGCAACACCTCCCTTATGAAGACATGCTAAACATGTTATGGCTCTTCAACTTGGAAAAGAGACAACAGAGGGGATATAAAAAGTTTAAAAAATCACAAGTGAGGTACATAAGAACATAAGATATGCCATACTGGGTCAGACCAAGGTCCATCAAGCCCAGTATCCTGTTTCCAACAGTGGCCAATCCAGGTCATACGTACCTAGCAGTTTCCCCAAAAGACACAGGTTCCACAATGCTTGTATTGGGTCAAGCATTGATATCCTGGGTCCCTTTTTGATAATGGTTTATGGACCTTTCCTCCAGGAACTTGTCCAAACCTTTTTTAAACCCAGCTACACTAACAGCCTTTACTACATCCTCCGGTAACAAATTCCAGAGTTTGATTACACGTTGAGTAAAAAAATATTTTCTTTTATTAGTCTTAAATAGTTTACCCTGTAGCTTCATTGCATGTCCCCTAGTCTTTCTATATTCTGATAACGTAAACAATCGATCTACGTTTACCCGTTCCACTCCGTTCATTAATTTATAGACTTCTATCATATCTCCCCTCAGCCGTCTCTTTTCCAGGTTCACGCTCTGGTTCGTCCCATTCTTAAAAAGCCCTCACTTGACCCTAAGATCCCTGCTCATTACCGTCCGGTGTCCAATCTTTCTTTTCTCTCTCAAATTCAGGAAAAGGTTGTATTCTCACAGCTGTCTTCTCACCTTGAATCTACTCACTTTCTTCACCCTCGCCAGTCTGGTTTCTGACCTGGCCACAGTGTGGAAACGGTTCTTCTGGGATTTCTTAACGAACTTCATGTAGTACATAATCATGGTGACTTCTCGGTGGCGGTGTCCTTGGACCTTTCTGCTGCTTTCGATCTCGTCGACCACTCCCTTCTCTTGGCCCGCTTATGTGAGGCGGGTCTCTGCAGCAGGGTTCTTCACTGGTTTCACT
The DNA here is from genome assembly GCA_033557465.1 of Ichthyophis bannanicus. Taxonomy (NCBI): domain Eukaryota; kingdom Metazoa; phylum Chordata; class Amphibia; order Gymnophiona; family Ichthyophiidae; genus Ichthyophis; species Ichthyophis bannanicus. The sequence continues at coordinate 113,366,569 of CM066032.1, read as the reverse complement.
CCTTCCTCTCTTCCAGGTCTTGCTCATTTCTTTCTTTGTCCACCCCAGGATCTTCTTTCGAGCCTTTCCCCCTCCACTGCAGTGTTCCACAGGGGTCTGTATTGGCCCCCCTCCTCTTTAATATCGTTCTCTCACCACTTGCTTTACTGGTTCAACAACATGGGATTTCTGCTTTCTACTATGCTGACGATTTGGTTCTCTTGCATCACACTTCTCCGATCCATCCTGATCTCTCCCCCCTCAATGCCTGCCTCTCTGCAGTTGCTGACTGGCTCACTACCCATTGCCTACATCTTAATCTAATGAAAACTCTTGCCATCTGGTTTACCCGCAGTAGCCCCCCTCCTTTCATTGCACCCTACCTTTCTGGCTCACCTATCCCCTTGGTATCTTTCTTTCGTTACCTGGGTGTTTTCTTTGACTCTGATCTATCTTTTCGGGATCACATTTCTCATGTCTCCAAAACATCTTTTTTCTTCCTCCACCAAATTTGCGCTATCTGGCCCTTTCTCACTTCTCAGGCACTCACTACCCTTCTGTTATCCCTGGTTATGTCCCGCATCGATTTCTGTAACTCTGTTCTGGTTGGGCTCTCCTCTTCACAACTTCATCGCTTACAACGTATCCAGAATACCGCTGCTCGGCTTATCTCCCACTCTTCTCCTCGTGATCACGTTACGCCTCTTCTTATTCATCTTCACTGGCTCCCTGTTAAATTCCACATTCACTTCAAAATCTTTTCACTTGTCCACCAGGTTCTCTACACTCACTCACCTCTAATATCTGGCCGACCTTATTCACTTTCACACCCCTACATGCACTCTATGATCATTGCATCTTAATCGCTTACATCTTCCCTCCCCTTCACCTGCCCATCTTCAGTCCACTAGCCCCTCTGCCTTTTTTTTCATCGGTCCCGCCCTTTGGAACTCCTTACCCTCCTCTATCTGGCTGGAACAGTACACCACCTTTAAGAGCAGTTTGAAAACCTGAAAACCCACCTCTTTGCCATTGCTTTCGACCTCCCTGCCCCCTTTGAACATAAGAACATAAGATATGCCATACTGGGTCAGACCAAGGTCCATCAAGCGAAACAGGTGAAACAGTTAAAGAGGGAACAGTTGTATAATCTTACAAACTATACCAAAATCACAGGACACCCAAAGAAACTAAGAACCAGCAGATTGAATACAATTGTATTAAGTGTTTTTTTCACACGCGGTGCAATTAAGCTATGGAATCTGTTCCTGGACTATGTGGTCAAGGTGACTAAAATAGCCGGTTTCAAAAGAGGTATTGACAAGTTGCAGGAGCAAAAAGTAATAATAAAAATTAGTAGTCAGTTGGACTTTGAAAAGCCATCACTTATCCCCGAAGTATTTGTGACCTGATCTGACCACTGTCATGAGATAGGATGCTGGGCTCAATGGGACTTGATCCGACTCAGCATGGCTTATCTTATGTTCTTATACACGATGAAAAATGGCCAGCTAAGCATTTGGCATCAATGAGAGTGTAACACTTATATGTTAGAAAAGAACCTAGAGTGGTGAATTCATATACCTCAGAGTCATTAAGTCTGGATAGAAGAAATAGCTGCTGCAATTCTCATATTTGTTATTTTCCATTGTATATTATTCTAGTCCCATTTTTAGTTATGTTTTCTATTGGCTCCTATATTTTGGGACTAATTTGAATGAAATCTTTTCCCTAGTTCAACCTTTTGGATTGGTTTGTTTGTTTTTTTTTGCTTAACATTCAAGAATCATTTCTTGGATGTAAGATTTGTTAACAGTATACAGAATATATATTAAAAAATTAAAGCATAACTACTACTACTGCTGCTCATTTGCCTAGCACTACAAGGCATACCAAAAGGGTCCACAGGGAGCACATAGCACATCGTGTTTCATATTAATCCCCTTTGTATGAAACAATGAAAAACATTAGAAGTACATTCCTAACCACATTTCCTCACCCTCATAACCAATTTAATTAACTTGAACAAAGATGCAATCCCTGATTACTAAGGGGCTGATATTGAAAGCATGGAGAAATTTTACTTACCAATAATTTCCTTTCCTGGAATCCTGTTAGACCAGTTCAGACTAGTAGGTTGTCTCCCCCTGCCAGCAGATGGTGAGACAGAGAAAAATTCCCGAAGCTTTGTATCACCACCCTTGGTATAACAACCCATCCTCCAAGGGGAGCTTCAGTATAACCATAACAAGCAGCAGGAATTCAAATAGCCAAGGAAGCACAAAACCAGACCAAAAATGAGTTCATAAATTAATAACTCTTTTAACAACAAGCTAAATTAAACAACGTGAAACAGGACCCGTAGGCCAAGGAAGTATGTATATGGCGAGGTACAGCAATGTCATTGATATGTAAAGAGGGTCTTAGCTAAGTGATGGACTAAACAGTTCAGAGGGGCAGGTCCTGGATTGGTCTAGCGAGATTCCAGAAAAGGAAATTATTGGTAAGTAAAATTTCTCCTTCCAAATATATCCTGCTAGACCAGTCCAGACTAGTGCCTGTCCCTGGCAGTGTGCTCCCCAACCTGCAAGGCTAGTGTTCGTGGTAACCATCACCCAATGCGGAATTTCCAAGGGAACGACCTTCAACAAGTGATGAGGACAAAGCCACCAGTGAAGACTGTGGCGAACCACTGAAGAAAGGTGTAGACTATCTGATAGTCCTGGGTGGATGGGGACTAGCGTGACAGGAGACAGCACGGAAGCGGACGCATGTGAGCATGGGCCAGGGGACTATCGAGAGCAGAAGTCATGGTGCCAAGGAGTTGTAGGTAATCCCAGGCAGTCGTTGCTGCCAGGTGCCAGAAGGCATGGACCTGAATGTAGAGCTTTTTGCATCTGTCGTAAGAGAGGAAGACATGACCTACTCTCGTGTTGAAGTGGGCGTCGAGGAATTCCAAAGACTGAACTGGGCACAGATTGCTTTTGGCATAATTAACCACCCAGCTGAGATGGTCCAGAAAGAAGAGGACCTGAGAGACCTGCAGAAGTAGCTGCCTCAAAACTTGCCGCTCTGATCAGCCAATCTTCTAGATAAGAATGAACCCGAATACCTTGGTGCCCCAAGGAAGCTGCCACTAGTATCATCACCTTAGAGAAAGTGCGAGGAGCTGTGGTAAGACCAAAGGACAAGGCACAAAACTGATAATGACCAATGACCGCGAAACACAAATACTGCTGAGATCTTGGTGGATTGGAATATGAAAATATGCTTCTGCCAGGTCCAGGGATGCGAGAAATTCACCTGGCCGAACAGCTTAAATGACTGTCCTGAGGGGTTCCATCCAGAACTGCGGCAACTTAAGACAGTGATTGACTCCCTTGAGGTTTAGGATAGGATGGAAGGAGCTGTCCTTCTTGGGAACAACAAAGTAAATGAAATAGTGACCATAACGTTTTTCTGAGGGAGGAACGGGGTATATCACATTGAGCTGAAGGCGGCAGTGGAGAGTCAGGCGTATAGCCGCTGCCTTGGCCGCGGAAAGTTGAGGAAGACATTTGGAACGTGCCCGGTGAAGCTGAGAGCATAACCCTGTGTTACTACCTCAAGTACAGCGTAGTTACTCACCTGTAACAGGTGTTCTCCAGGAGCAGCAGGAATCAGTCCTCACTTATGGGTGACGTCGGCGCCGACGGAGCCCTCGCGGAGCAATTTTCCCCAGCTTTCAAAGAAAGCCTTTGGGAATTGCAGCGCGCATGCGCGGTCCTCTTCCCGCCCAAGGGTGCCATCTTAGCCAGTCAGATGACATAGCTAAAAAAGACAGCATAAAAATTTGCAAAAAAAGTAAAGCAGACGATTGCAACTCCAAGGGGAGGAGGGAGGGTAGTGAGGACTGATTCCTGCTGCTCCTGGAGAACACCTGTTACAGGTGAGTAACTACGCTTTCTCCAGGACCAAGCAGGAAGTCAGTCCTCACTTATGGGACTCCCAAGCTCAAGGCTACCGGAGACCCTAAGCACAAAAATGAGCTCCCTCTAGCTCAGCAGCACAGAAGGAAAGGATCTTCGCTGAATTATTACCCACCGGTAGCCCACATCCGGGATGGAGGGCAGGAGTTGCTCAGACCTCAAAGAGATTACGGAGGACTGCCTGTCCGAAAGCACTGTCCCTGCGGGACTCCCTCTCGAGACAGTAATGGACCGCAAAAGTCTGGCTCGAAGACCAAGTAGCGGCCCGGCAGATGTCTGCCAGCGGAACAGAGCGGAGGTAAGCCACTGACGTGGCCTTTGCCCGAACGCAATGAGCCGTGACTCGACCTTCCAAGGAGAGTCCGGCTGCCCCATAAGCCCAAGTGATACAGTCCGCAACCCAGATGGACAGCGTACGCTTGGAGACCGGGAGCCCCAATTTATTGGGGTCAAAAGATACAAAAAGCTGAGCAGCTTTACGGTGTTCCCGCGTACGGTCAAGGTAGAAGTTCAAAGCCCTTCTACAGTCCAGGGTATGGAGGACCGTTTCAGCTCGGCTGGAGTGTGGTCTGGGAAAGAAGGTTGGAAGTACCACCTCCTGATTGATATGAAAAGGGGAGACCACTTTTGGAAGAAATTTTGGGTGAGTCCGTAGGACTACCCTATTTTTGTAGAACCGAGTGTAAGGGGGATCAGACACGAGGGCCTGCAATTCACTTACGCGTCTAGCGGAAGTGAGGGCTATCAAGAACAGTGTTTTCCAAGAAAGAAAACGGAGAGAACAGCTAGCCATAGGTTCAAAAGGCGGACAGGTGATGCGCTGTAAAACCACATTCAGATCCCAGTCAGGCGCTGGCGGGCGTAGAGGTGGTTTAAGTAGAAGGAGACCTCGGAGAAACCTCGCTACAAGAGGGTCGCTGGAAAGAGGTCTGCCGTCCACCGGCACATGATGTGCTGAAAGAGCACTGAGGTGAACTTTGACGGAGTTGGACTTAAGTCCCAGATTAGAGAGGTAGAGCAAGTACTGCAGGATCACCGACACCGGGCAGAAGAAGGGATCCTGAGACTGTTGGCCACACCAAACGGAAAAGCGACGCCATTTAAGGGCGTAGCATTTGCGGGTAGAAGGTCGCCGAGAAGCTAGGACGACCTCCTCCACTTCTGCCGGCAGGAGAAGGGGAGCGAGGACTACCCTCTCAGCAGCCAGGCCATCAGGTTGAGAGACCTGAGGTTGGGGTGTAGCAGAGACCCCTGATCCTGAGTGAGGAGATCTGGTTGTAACCCCAGAGTGAATGGATCCTCCACCGCTAATTGCAGCAGGAGCGGAAACCACGGCTGTCTGGGCCAGCGAGGGGCCACCAGGATCATGAAGGCTTTGTCTCGGAGAACTTTGAAAAGAGTCCGAGAGACTAGCGGGATGGGAGGGAAAGCGTACAGAAGGCTTCCCGACCATGAGAGTAGAAAAGCGTCCGCCGCAACCCGAAGGGGGTGTGGCTGACGAGAGCAGAAGCGAGGAAGTTGCCGGTTGTGAGGACTGGCAAAGAGATCCATCGTGGGGAGGCCCCACTTTAGAAAGAGCTTCTGAACTACCAAGGGATCCAGACGCCACTCGTGCGGCTGGAGGATCCTGCTGAGTTTGTCCGCCAGGTAATTCTCTTGGCCTGGGAGATAAACTGCCTTGAGGAGAATGCCGTGACTGACGGCCCAAGAGCAGAGCTTCTGTGCCTCCCGGCAGAGGAGGAAGGAGCCCGTGCCCCCCTGCTTGTTCACGTAGAACATGGCAACTTGATTGTCCGTCTGGACAAGGACGGACTGGTGAGAGGTCAGGTGGGAGAAGGCCTTGAGAGCCAGGCGGATCGCTCTGAGCTCCAGGAAGTTGATCTGCTGAGCAGACTCCCACGTGGTCCAGAGGCCCTGAGTACGTGCCCCTTGGCAATGTGCTCCCCAGCCCAGGAGGGACGCATCTGTCGTCAGCACCTGGGCCGGCTGAGGCGACTGAAAAGGCATGCCGAGCACCAGGTTGGGCCGATGAAGCCACCACTGGAGAGACGAGATCAGCGGCTCGGAGACGCGCACTAGGTCTGCTAGGCCGCCTGTGGCTTGTTGCCACTGCTGGCGGAGACACCACTGAGCAGGCCGCATATTCAGGTGGGCATTGGGGGTCACATGGACGGTGGAAGCCATATGGCCGAGTAGTCTCAGGAAGCGCCTGGCGGAGACCAGGGGCTGGCTGCGAAAACGGTCGGCTAGGTCCATGAGCCGTTGAGCCCTGTCGAGCGGTAGGTACGCTCGTGCCTGAGGAGTGTGCAGCCTTGCGCCGATGAACTCGAGATCCTGTGAGGGGAGCAAAGTGGACTTTGCGAAGTTTATAACAAAGCCCAAGTGCTGCAGAAGAGTCACCGTGCGGCGCGTGGCGTTGGTGACCTCCAGAGCGGACGCTGCTCTGATGAGCCAGTCGTCGAGGTACGGAAAAACATAGAGGCCGTGAAGCCGGAGATGGGCCGCCACCACCGCGAGACATTTTGTGAAGACTCGCGGTGCGGAGGACAGGCCAAAGGGCAGTACTCTGTACTGGTAATGATTTCCTGCCACCACAAACCTTAGGTATTGTCGGTGGCTTGGGTGGATGAGGATGTGCGTGTAGGCATCCTTTAGATCCAAGGAGCATAGCCAATCTCCCTGCTGGAGGTAGGGCAGAAGGATTCCAAGGGTAAGCATCTTGAACTTCTCTCGCACGAGGAACTTGTTGAGGTTGCGCAGGTCCAGGATGGGTCTGAGGCCTCCTGTTCTCTTTGGTATCAGAAAATACCTGGAGTAAAAGCCTTGACCTTGCAGGTGGTGGGGCACCGGTTCCACCGCCTGTTCCTGTAGAAGACCTGTTAACTCCTGAAGGAGTAATTCCCTGTGCAGAGGGGGTCGTGGAGGTTCTCCCGGAAAGAAGGAGGGAGGGACCTGGTGGAAGTGGAGAAGATAGCCTTCTCGCACGACTTGAAGCACCCAGGCATCTGAGGTGATGCTGGACCACCTGCAAGTGAGCCAGCCGGCCTCCGGTGCTGGGAGGAACCAGCGGGGGGGGAGAGGCTATGCTTAGTGAGTCAAAAACCCCCACCCTGCTGAGCAGGGGCTGGTGGTGCAGGCTTGGGGGCTTGCTGCCTACGGGACCCGTTACCCCGTCCCTTGGCCTGCTGGCCCTGTTGGGGAGCTGCAGGGGCCTGATAATGAGGGTATTGTTTGTAGGCAGCCGCCTTCCTCGGGTAAAAGGACTTATTCCCAAGCCCTTCTTTTTCTGGGAAGGGGCGGAGGTCTTCCTAGAAAGCCTAGTCCTGGTGAGAGTCTCCGTCTCAATTTGTGCAGCCTTTTCAGCCATGGGCTTGCCAAAGAGGTTTTCGCCTCGGCAGGGGACATCGACCAACTTGTCCTGCACCCAGGGCTCAAGGTCAGATGACTGAAGCCAAGCCTGTCGGCGGGCACCGATGCCGGCTGCGGCCACTCGAGCCGACGCTTCAAAGCCATCGTAGGCTGCTCGGGATATGAATTTTGAGCATTCCCGAATACCAGTGGACAAGGCCAGGAACCTCCGCAAGGGTTCCTCGGACAAACCAGCGGAGAATCCGGCTAGCTCTTTAGCCAGGTCTCGGAGATACATGCCCATGTATAGCTGGTAGGTCTGGACACGACACGCAAGCATAGAGCCCTGGAAACACTTCTTGCCAAGGCCATCCAGGTTACGGTCCTCCCTGCCAGGAGGCACCGAGGAGTGCATCTTCTGGCTCTTAAGACGATGCATGGCCGATTCCACTACCATGGAATGGTGTGGCAGCTGTGCTTTTTGGAAGCCAGGGCTCTTGCGGACTCGATAGATAGAATCGACCCGCTTGCTCAGGACTGGCGAGGTGGCCGGACTCTCCCACATGCGGAAGAGTAGTCGTTCCAGCATGGGAGGAACCGGTACAGTAAAGTGTTCCCTTGCGGGAGAGTCATACTGGAGGGCGTCGAGCTCTTCGGCTCGAGGCTCCTCCTCGGGGTCCGCAGGGAAGGCCAAAGCCTTGGCCATATCCCTGACGAAGTCCGAGAACCGGGCATCCTCCGGGGGGGACTGCTTCCGAGGCTCGGACTCCGGTGAGTCCGAGGGGACACACCGAGTCCGGAAAGAATCAGGCGACTCTTCCTCTTCAGACTCCCAGACCGACTCCGACGAGGACTCGGTGGGGTCGGCCCAGGCAGGGCGCGGCGCCTGCCGCCCCGACGCCGAGGGAGTCGGCGTCGGCGACCTCAGTCCCGAACGGGAGGCCGAGGGTGACCTCGACCGAGGATCGACTCGAGTTCGCATCGACTCGAGGATCGGCTCGGTCTCCGGGGTCGACTTGGACGTCGACGTCCCGGCGGTCGGGGCAGCAGCGCCAGCGAAGCCAGCGAGCAGTGCCCGCTGCTGGTCCATGAAGGCAGACAATCTGCTCTCCAAGGCCGTCAACCTGAGTCCGAGCTCAGGTGACCCAGCAGCCCCCGACTCGGGCCCCGACGGCGTCGGGCCCGACGTCGGCTGTCTCGGAGGCGAGTCCAGGAGGACCACAGGACTTACCCGAGCAGGCAGCTCCGACTCCAGGCGAGGTCGCTTCGTGAGATGCTCCTTCTCCAAGGACCCGGGACGGCTATCGGGGCTATGCGACCTGGCCCTCGCGGAGCCAGGAGCGTCCACCGACGCCGCCCTCGCGGGTTTCACCTTACGACGATGGTCCCCGGAGGGAGAACCCCTGTCGGAGGAACTCCGGCGACGGTCCGAGCTGGAACCTTTGGACGCGGAGGCCTCCGACGAGGTCCGGGTACGGCTGGGGTCAGCGAAGATCCTATCCCGCTGATGCCGCCGACTTCTCAACGCTTTGGAGGACATTTTGCCACAGGGCCCACAGATCATTTCTTCATGATCCGGGCCCAGGCAGCGGAGGCAAAAGTCGTGTGTGTCAGTTAGTGACATATTTCGGTCACACTGACCACACCGCTTGAAACCACTGGCAGCCATCGGGGGAAAAAGGGCCCCGGCGAGGTCAAAGGACCGGGCTGCCAGGGAAAAACCGAAACGAAAAACTGACTAAGTCAGAAAAACCGAAAAATAAGAAGAGGACTCGAGACCGGCGTCGCGAGTCCGGTGGGAAAAAGACCGGCGTCGAACCGAATGGAAAAAAAGAGAAATTCTGAAGAAAAATCAACTATTTCGCGGGGACACGACGGGTACGTCTGTAGGGCTCCGCGGAAAAAAGAAGACTGGCTAAGATGGCACCCTTGGGCGGGAAGAGGACCGCGCATGCGCGCTGCAATTCCCAAAGGCTTTCTTTGAAAGCTGGGGAAAATTGCTCCGCGAGGGCTCCGTCGGCGCCGACGTCACCCATAAGTGAGGACTGACTTCCTGCTTGGTCCTGGAGAACCACCAGTCCAATGTTATCTGGCTCATTCGAGGGAAAAATACCGTAAGCATCCGCCCACAGGAGGCACCCCGGAATGGACATGGAAACAGTCAACGGGAAGATTTGGCAGAACTGGAAAACTTGTTGGACGAGGAGAAATTGTCCTGGTTGCGACGGGTACCCTGAAAGAACTAAGGCTTAGAACCAGCCCTATTTGAAGAAGAACCGGATTTGCCAGGCCGGTAGCGACAAATGTCTCTGAAGCAGAGTCTATAAGATGAGCACGTGGATGACGACGTGGCAGGACGATGAAAATTGGATTTGGGCTTATCCTCCAGCAAACGTTGAGGCTCGACTTCCCCCAAATCCTTCACAAGTTTTTCAAAATCCTCACCAAAAAGGTGGCGGCCCTTGAAAGTAAGCTGGGCGAGACGGGACTTAGAAGCATCATCTGCATTTCAATGATGGAGCCACAGCCAATGCAGAGCCACTGTAGCACCACCCACCACAGACCGAGCAGATAAGCACAGCAGATCATAAAAGGTATCTGCAAGAAAGGCAAAGACGGATCATCTGAACGTGACTGAAATCATCAGAGCAGAGCACATGCAGTGAAACCTCCACAAACAGAGGCCTGCATTGCCAAGGTCGATGTTGAGAAAGTGTTTTTTTAAGAGGCCTTCCACCTTGCGATCCATCTCATCACGGAGGGCAATGCCGCTCTCCACAGGAATGGTTGTGCATTTAGTGACTGCAGTGACCAGGGTGTCTACTTTAGGGAAACATACCACTTGCCAAGATCATCTGAAGACTGAACATAAACACGCCACAAGCGAAAGCAGAGCATAGAGATACATCAGGAGAATCCCACTCTAAGGAGACCATAATGTTGTAGTTCTAGGGGAAAGGGAAAAGCCTTAGGTTTCCTGATGCCCACGATGATGGGGTCTGCCTGAGGTTGAGAGTCTGAGAGATGCAGAGCCTCCGTAATTGGAGAAATGACAGCAGGAAGTCTTCCTTACGGAATAACTGGATATCTTGACCATCTTCTCGAGGCTCCTGGTCATTTTCCAATGGCGAGAACTCTTCTTCGCCAGTCCCCTGAAGGAGAGGAGGTATCCTTGGCCAGATCTAAAGAAACTCCAGTCAAACTTCAGCAAGCCCGCTTTCTAGACAGTGGATCAGCGGTGGTCGGAGTAGCCGAAGTCTCCAGTCACCACATATCCCAGGCCTGATGGACTAGCTGCATAAACTGGAGATCAGAGCTGTCAGCTGAATAGAGAGTTGCATAGGCTGAAAGAGTAGTTACTCACCTGTAACAGGTGTTCTCCAGGAGCAGCAGGAATCAGTCCTCACATATGGGTGACGTCGGCGCCGACGGAGCCCCGTGCGGAGCATTTCCCCAGCTTTCAAGGAAAGCCTTTGGGAATTGCAGGGTGCATGCGCGGTCCCCTTCCTGCCCAAGGGTGCCATCTTGCTCAGTTTGATGACATAGCTAAAAGACAGCAAAAAATTAGCAAAAATAAATCATATGACTGCAAATCCAAGGGGAGGAGAGAGGGTTGTGAGGACTGATTCCTGCTGCTCCTGGAGAACACCTGTTACAGGTGAGTAACTACTCTTTCTCCAGGACCAAGCAGGAAGTCAGTCCTCACATATGGGACTCCCCAGCTTAAGGCTACCGGAGGCCCCAAGCCAAAAAAATGAGCTCCCTCTAGAGCGTCAGAACATAAGGAAGGAATCTTCTCTGAGAACGCCCCCGACCGGTAGCCCAACATCAGGGTCGGAGGGAAGGAGTTGCCTAGACCCCAAAGAGATTATGGAGTACTGCCTGTCCGAAAGCACTGTCCCTGCGGGACTCCCTCTCAAGGCAGTAATGGGCCGAAAAAGTCTGGCTTGAAGACCAAGTAGCGGCCCGGCAGATGTCTGCCAATGGAACAGAGCGGAGATGAGCCACTGACGCAGCCTTCACCCTGACACGATGAGCCGTGACTCGACCCTCCAACGAGAGGCCGGCTGCCCCATAAGCCCAGGCGATACAGTCAGCGACCCATATGGACAAAGTACGCTTGGAGACAGGTAACTCCAACTTATTGGGGTCAAAAGAAACGAAGAGCTGAACAGCCCTCCGGTGCTCCTGCGTACGGCAAGGTAGAAGGATAACGCCCTCCTACAGTCCAGGGTATGCAGGACCATCTCAGCCCGGCTGGCATGCGGCCTGAGAAAGAAAGTCGGAAGAACCACCTCCTGAATGAGGTGGAAAGAGGAGACAACCTTAGGGAGAAACTTAGGGTGAGTCCATAAGACTACCCTATTCCTGTAGAACCTAGTGTAAGGGGGATCAGACACTAGCGCCTGACGTTCACTTACTCGCCTAGCAGAGGTAAGAGCTACCAGAAACAAAGTTTTCCAGGACAGAAAACAGAGAGGACAGGTAGCCATAGGTTCAAATTGCGGACAAGTAATCCGCTGTAAGACCACATTTAAATCCCACTCAGGGGCCGGTGGACGCAGAGGAGGCTTAAGCAGGAGAAGGCCTCTGAGGAAATGAGCCAACAAAGGGTGGTTGGAAAGAGGCCTCCCGTCCACCGACGAGTGGTGCGCTGAGAGAGCACTGAGGTGAACTCTGACAGAATTGGACTTAAGGCCTAGATTGGAGAGGTAAAGCAAATATTGCAATACTACCGCTACCAAGCACGAGAAGGGATTCTCGCTATGCTGAGCACACCATGTGGAGAATCTACGCCACTTAAGAGCGTAGGATTTCCGTGTGGATTGCCTTCTAGAGGCTAAGACTACGTCTTCCACCTCTCTAGGCAGTAGTAGGGGAGCCAGAACTACCCTTTCAGCAGCCAGGCCATCAGATGAAGGGACTGGAGGTTGGGATGTAAGAGAGATCCCTGTTCTTGAGACAGGAGATCATGTTGAATCCCCAGAGGAATAGGAGTGTCCACCGCCAGTTGCAGCAGAAGTGGGAACCACGGTTGCCTCAGCCACCTGGGGGTGATCAGAATCATTGAGGCCCCGTCCTTGAGTACTTCGAACAGTGTTCTGGACTCTAGTGGCGTGGGAGGAAACGCATACAGTAGGCCTTTGGACCACGGGATCAGAAACGCATCCGCTGCTACTCTGAGAGGATGCAGTTGTCTGGAACAGAATCTCAGGAGTTGCTGGTTCAGAGGACTGGCGAAAAGATCCATGGTGGGGAGGCCCCACCTCAGAAAGATTTGCTGAACCACCAATGGATTCAATCTCCATTTGTGTGGTTGCAGGATCCTGCTCAGTCTGTCCGCCAGGTAATTCTCTTGACCTGGGAGGTAGACGGCTTTGAGAAGGATTCCGTGATTGACGGCCCAGGAGCACAGCCGTTGTGCTTCCTGACAGAGAAGGAAGGAGCCTGTGCCTCCTTGCTTGTTCACGTAAAACATGGCAACTTGATTGTCCATCTGGACCAGTACAGACTGGTGAGACGTGAGATGGGAGAAGGCCCTCAGAGCTAGGCGTATCGCCCGTAGCTCCAGGAAGTTTATCTGCTGAGCAGCCTCCCAAGGGGTCCAGAGACCCTGAGTACATGCCCCTTGGCAATGCGCTCCCCAACCTTGAAGAGAAGCATCTGTCGTCAGCACCTGAGAATGCGGAGGGGATTGAAAAACCACTCCGAGCACCAGATTCGGAAGATGAAGCCACCATTGTAGAGAGGAGACAAGCAGTGTGGATATTCTTACTGAGTCTGCAAGGCTCCCTGTGGCCTGATGCCACTGAGTTCGAAGGCTCCACTGAGCAGGCCGCATATGCAGGCGGGCATTGGGGGTTACATGAACCGTGGAAGCCATATCGCCGAGAAGTCTCAGGAAATGCCTGGCGGAAACCAGGGAATTGCTGTGAAACTGCCTGGCTAGATCCATCAATCTGTGGGCTCTGTCCACAGGCAGAAAAGCCTTCGCCTGACGAGCGTCCAGTCTTGCTCCTATGAATTCCAAGTTCTGGGATGGGAGCAAAGTGGACTTTGCGAAGTTTATGACAAACCCCAAGTGCTGAAGCAGAGCCACAGTGCGAAGTGTGGCTTGACTGGCCTCCTGGGAAGACTGGCCCCTTATGAGCCAGTCGTCCAGGTATGGGAATACAAAAAGACCTTGAAGCCTCAGGTAGGCTGCCACCACCGCCAGGCACTTGGTGAACACCCTGGGGGCGGAGGATAGGCCAAAGGGTAGTACTCTGTACTGGTAGTGGTTTCCTCCCACAACAAACCTGAGATATTGTCTGTGGTCTGGATGAATAAGGATGTGAGTATAAGCATCCTTTAGATCTAAGGAGCATAGCCAATCTCCCTGCTGGAGGTAGGGCAGCAGGATTCCAAGGATAAGCATCTTGAACTTTTCCCTCTCCAGGAACTTGTTGAGGTTGCGCAAGTCTAGGATGGGTCTGAGGCCTCCTGTTCTTTTTGGTACCAGAAAGTACCTGGAATAAAAGCCGTGACCTCTCAGGTGGTGGGGCACCGGTTCCACAGCCTGTTCCTTCAGCAGACTTGCTAACTCCTGAAGGAGTAGGTCCCTGTGCAGAGGGAGTCTGGGAAGCTCCCCTGGAAAATAGGAGGGAGGTACCTGGTGAAAATGGAGAAGCTAGCCCTTTGGGACTATATGGAGCACCCAGGTATCTGATGTGATGGCTGACCACCTGTGGGCAAAGTGGGCCAGCCGGCCTCCTGTGCTGATATGAGCCAGCTGAGGAGAAGAGGCTATGCTTTCTGAGTCAAAAACCCCCACCCTGCTGAGCAGGGGCCAGTGTAGGTGGCTTGGGGGCCTTCTGCCTACGGGGCCCATGACCCTGCCCCTTGGCCTGCTGACCCTGTTCGGGAGCTGCAGAGGCCTGATAATGAGGGTATTGTTTATGGACAGATGACTTCCTCGGGTAAAAGGACTTTTTTCCCGAGCCCTTCTTTTTCTGAGAAGGGGCAGAGGTTTTTCTGGACAGCCTAGTCCTGGTGAGAGTCTCTGTCTCGAGCTCAGCAGCCTTTTCAGCCATGGGTTTGCTGAAAAGGTTTCACCTCGGCAGGGGACATCGACCAACTTGTCCTGTACTCATGGCTCGAGGTCGGATGACTGTAGCCAAGCCTGTCGGCGGACACCGATGCCGGCCCCGGCTACTCGGGCCGAAGCCTCGAAGCCATCGTAGGCTGCTCGAGAGATAAACTTCGAGCACTCTCGAATACCAGTGGACAAGGCCTGGAACCTCTGCAAAGATTCCTTGGAGAGACCAGCAGAGAACCCGGCAATCTCCTTTGCCAGGTCCCGGAGGTACATGCCCATGTAGAGCTGGTATGTCTGGACACGGCAAGCAAGCATAGAGCCCTGGAAGCATTTCTTACCGAGGGCATCCAGGTTCCAGGCCTCCCGACCAGGAGGCACCGAGGAGTGCATCTTCTGACTTTTCAGTCGATGCATGGCCGATTCCACAACCATGGAGTGGTGCGGTAATTGTGCCTTTTGGAACCCGGGGCTCTTGCGGACTCGACAGATAGAATCGACCCGCTTGCTTAACACCGGCGTCGAGGCCGGGGTCTCCCACATGCGGAAGAGCAGCCGCTCTAGCATCAGAGGAACTGGAACAGTAAAGGCCGCCTTTGGAGGAGAGTCATACTGGAGGGCCTCGAGCTCTTCGGCTCGAGGCTCCTCCTCGGGATCCGCGGGGAAGGCCAAGGCCTTGGCCATATCCCGCATGAAGTCCGAGAACCGGGTATCCTCCGGTGGGGATCGTCTCCGAGGTTCGGACTCCGGTGAGTCTGATGGGACACACCGAGTCCGATAGGTGTCGGATGATTCTTCGTCCTCCGTCTCCCAGCCCGACTCCTCGGAGGCGGAATCGAGCGGCTCCGGTCGGGCCGGCACCAATGCCCTCCGCCCCGATGCCGAGGGTACCGGCGTTGACGACCTCGGTCCCGAACGAGAGGCCGAGGGAGACCGCGGCCGAGGATCGACTCGAGCCCGCATGGACTCGAGGATCGGCTCGGCCTCCGGGGTCGACTTGGACGTCGAGGTCCCGGTGGTCGGGGCAGATGCACCGGTGAGACCGGCGATCAATGCCCACTGCTGTTCCATGAAGGCGCAAAGCTGCTCTCCAAGGCCGTCAACCTGAGTCCGACCTCAGGAGACCCAGCAGCCCCCAACTCGGGCCCCGACGGCTCCCCTGGAGGAGAGTCCACGAGGACTACAGTACTCATGTGCCCAGGAGACTCCATCTCGAGATGAGGTTGTTTGGCAGGCCTCTCCGACTCCGAAGACCCGGGACGGCGATCGGGGCTATGCGACCTGGCCCTCGAGGAACCAGGAGCGTCCACCGATGCCGCCCTCACGGGTTTTTTCTTCCTGCGCTGCTCCCGCGAAAGAGACCCCCGCTCAGAGGAACCCCAATGCTGCTCGGGGCCGGACGAGGTCCGGGCCCGTCCGGACGCGGAGTCAGAGAAGATTCTATCCTTTTGGTGCTGCCAACTCCTCAACGCCTTCGAGGACATTTTGCCACATGGACCACAGATCATCGGGTCATGATCGGGTCCGAGGCAGCGGAGGCAGCAGTCATGTGTGTCGGTAAGAGATATAAGTTTCTTACACCGATCACACTTCTTAAACCCGCTGGCAGCCATCGGGGGAAAAAGGGCCCTGTGAGGTCAAAAGACAGGGCTGCCAGTGAAAAGAGAAAAATGGCGCGAACGCTAGTCACGAAGGACAAAAATCGAAAAATAGAGAGTGGGCTCGATACCGGCATATTGGGCCCGGGCGGGAAAAGGATCCGGCGTCGAACCGAAGAAGAAGAACAAAAAACAGGGTAATCAACTTTTTCCTCGGCGAAAAATGAACTATGTCCGTCGGGCTCCGCGGAAAAAAAAAAGACTGAGCAAGATGGCACCCTTGGGCGGGAAGGGGACCGCGCATGCGCGCTGCAATTCCCAAAGGCTTTCTTTGAAAGCTGGGGAAATGCTCCGCACGGGGGCTCCGTCGGCGCCGACGTCACCCATATGTGAGGACTGACTTCCTGCTTGGTCCTGGAGAATAGAGAGTTGCATAGGCTGAATAGAGAGTTGTAGAGGGTGAGCAGGCTGCTCAGGCAAAAAAACCGGAGAAAGGGCATCTTGAAATCTAGTATCACCCTGAGGCAACCCAGAGGGAGTTAAAGCAAGAGACCTGGAAGGGCTACCGGAAACAGGACCTGCAGACGCAGAAGGACCCCTTTGATCCGAACCACAGGATGAACACAAACTGGTCTTTATCTGCCGTCATATGTTACCTGTTAAAGTCTTACATTTCTTCCCATAGCCCAAGCAGTGCTGTAGGGAAGGCGGCATTTTCACAAAAGGATAAAAGAAAAAGTTACAGAAGAGCCGGGGCGCCAAAAACAACAGACTCTGAAGAAAGGATGGTAGCTGCAGCACAACAATTATGGCGGGAAACAGCAAAACAGTGCGGGGAAGCAGCCGCCGACTGACCGCATGAAAAGAAGCAGGAAAAAGGCAACTGCAGAAAATGGAGCACACTGTAAAATAAAGGGAGGCATATGCAGTCAGAAGAACAAGATACTGCTGAAAAACAGATCAGGATGCTGCTTTAAAAGAGAACAGCAAAAGAAATAAAACACTCACTGCTCTCGAAGGAGGAAAACAACAGATGAAGGAAGGGAGGATCTGGAGAAGAAAAACCTGCCCAACAACATCCTCAGCAACCGGGTCCTTGAATAAGGTGTTGTTTTTTTTAAACAAACTTTGAGGAGTTAGAAAATAACCAAAGGTGATTGCCAACTTAGCTGACAGAAGTCTTGCTTGCAAAACAGTCAGAATGGAAGACTGAAATGCTCCTCATGAGCAGAGCATGTCCCTTCAGAGGTGTTCTACTGGTCCTCTTGACTAGGGACAGCTCTGGAAAGTGAAGAAATGAAAAGTGTTGGCAAAGAAGGGGCACCACAGTGTGCACAACTGCCATAGCTCAGGGCCGGCCCGTCCATTGAGCAAGAATGTTTTTTGCACAGGGCCCCGCGTTTCAGGGGGCCCCGCGCAAAGAACATTCTGCTTTTTTTTTTTAAATTACATTTAAAAAAAAACCTGTCTCTGGCTGCTGCCGCGTCCGTCGCAGCAGCGGCAGAATGGAGTGTCCCGCGGGGCCCCTTCTCCTCATTGAGCCCTCTGCAAGGGCTTTCAGATTCGCGAAGGGAGAGTGCTCCCTCGCGTCTCTGTAAAGCCCGCAGGGGCTAATGGGAAATTTCCCATCTGCCCCTTTAGACGCGAGGGGCTGATGGGAAATTTCCCATTAGCCCCTGCGGGCTTTACAGAGACGCGAGGGAGCACTCTCCCTTCGCGAATCTGAAAGCCCTTGCAGAGGGCTCAACGAGGAGAGGGGGCCCCGCGGGACACTCCATTCTGCCGCTGCTGCGACGGACGCGGCAGCGGCAGCAGCTAGAGCCAGGGTTTTTTTTTTTAATTTGCGGGAAGGGAAGGGAAGGGAAGGGGAGGGGGGGTTAAGACTGGTAATGGGCTGGGGGCTGATGGAGGCTGTCTGGAAATGGGGTGATGGGGGGTTAGGACTGGAAATGGGCTGGGGGGGTGTTAGGACTGGAAATGGGTGGGGGGGGGGGGTGGGGGTGTTAGGACTGGAAATGGGCTGGTGGGGGTTAGGACTGGAAATGGGCTAGGGGGGGTTAAGACTGCTAATGGGCTGGGGCTGATGGAGGCTGACTGGAAATGGTCTGGGGGGGTAGGACTGGAAATGGGCTGGGGGGGGTTAAGACTGGAAATGGGCTGGGGGCTGATGGAGGCTGTCTGGAAATGGGGTGATGGGGGGGTTAGGACTGGAAATGGGCTGGGCTGGGGGGGGGTTAGGACTGGTAATGGGCTGGGGGTTGATGGAGGCTGACTGGAAATAGGGTGATGGGGGGTTAGGATTGCTAATGGGCTATGGGGGGGTTAGGACTGCTAATGGGCTATGGGGGCGCTAGGACAGGAAATGGGCTGATGGGGAGGGGTTAGGACTTGAGGTGGGCTGATGTGGTTAGGACTGGTAATGGGCTGTGGGCTGATGGGGGGGGGTTAGGACTGGCAATGGGCTATGGGGGGCTGACTGGAAATGGGCTGATGGGGTTAAGACTGGAAGTGGGCTGATGGGGGGGTTAGGACTGGTAATGGGTTATAGGGGGGGCTTAAACTGAAAATGGGTTGATGGGGGGCTAGGACTGGTAATGGGTTGGGGGATTGCTATGACTGGAAATGGACTGAGTGGACGGGGAGGCTTGAACTGCAAATAGCTGATGGGGAGGGAGCTTGGAATGGAAATGGGCTGTGAGGGAAGGGAGCTAGGACTGAAAATGGGCTGATGGAGCAGCTAGGATAGGACTGGAAATGGGCTGTTGGGGGGAGCTAAGATTGGAAATGGGCTGTGGTGGGGGCTTGAATTGAAATGGACTCATGGAGGGGCTAGAACTGGAAGTAGGCTCATGGGGGGGCTTGGACTGGAATTGGGCTGAGTGGAGGGGAGCTAGGATTTGACATGGGCTGATGGTGGGGCTAGGAAATGACTAGAAATGGGCTGATGGGGGGCTAGGATTGGAAATGAGCTGATGAAGGGACTCAGACTGAAAATCGATGGGGGAGCTAGGACTGGAAATGGGTTGATGGGGGGCTAGGACTGGAAATGGGCTGATGCAGGGACTAGAAGGGAATGGATGCTGGGTGAGACTGGAACTAGAAGGGAGCTGATGTTGGGGAGGATTAGAATGGGATGGGGCTGGGAGAGTAAAATGGAGAGGGGAAAAATATTTTGTGTGGGAGGGATGAAAAATCTACAATTGGCCGGGTATTGGGAGAGTAAGTGGGGATTGAGGATGGAGGGGTAAAATTTGTGTGGATGAAATAAGAATGAGGAAAGAGCAAAAGGAGAAAGATTAGTATGTTAAAGCAGATGTAGAGAGAGAGGATGGAAAGAAAACTAGAAGAGAGAAGAAAGGACAAATGGACAGCAGACGATGGAGAGTTAGCAGAAAACATGAAGAAACCAGAAGAAAGTGGCTGGAGCAATTGCAACTGAAAAAAATGCACAAAAGGTAGAAAGATATCTCTTTATTTTGAATTTATTAACTGGAATATGAAAGCTCTGGGAAATGTGCATCATTAACATCTGCGCTTTGTTTGGTACAAGAGGAAATTGATTTATAGTTTTATTTCTACAGTGTTGTCGTACATTCCAAGTTTGGCTTTTGGGGTTCCCAGTTTAATTATTGCCTTCCTGTTTCTAAATTGCGATTCCTTGTTTGGTGATGGTCTATGTTCTGCATGTGTAACTGAGCTGAGGTATTCTGTTTATGTAATTCCTATTTGAAATTGCCACTTGTTCTCTTTCCCCAGTATTCTCTGAAATGTACTGGTTTAATATTTGCAGTGTTTCCTTTTGATAGGTAGGGTCTGGTGCTTTGTGAGTCCTGGTAATGCTGTCAGGATACAGCGGGTTTGCTATGGGTTCTAAATGGGCAGCGTTTGTAGTAGTTCCTAATGTGCCTGGCGGATGGCACTGGATTATAGTAATGTAGAAATCTTTTAGTCTTTCTTTATCCATACACTCATTAAGAGACATGTTTACTAAAAGTTAGTGTTTGGTAACATTATGCAAATATGTATGCAAATAATGCCACTTATGCAAATGAGGCCCCGCACCGAGTCTCCGCACATGGCCCCGCACCCCCCTTGGGCCTCCCCTGCCATAGCTACACTGACAACAAATCTCTTCTCAGAGAATGCCAGGAGCTAGGAGAAATCCACCATCTGCTGAGACATACTGAAGCTCCCCTTGGGGGATGGGTTTTTATAACAAGGGTGATGTCACAAAGCTTTGGTAATTTTTCTCTGTCTCACCATCTGCTGCTAGGAGGACACAAGCCACTAGTCTGGACTGGTCTAGCAGGATGCATTTAGAAGGGATATTTAAATGGCACTCTGATCAGTCATGGCATTGAAATATCTTCCAGATATTCAGTGACAGTATCCAGATAGTGACTACAGCAGAATATCCAGGTTGTGCACCCATCATCAGGATAATCGCCTCCAATATCTGAATAGTGGCAATTTTCAGCTGCTATAGAAACATAGAAAAATGACAGCAGATAGAGAGACTATACGGCCTATTCAGCCTATCCTTCCATGCCAACTACTAAGCTTTACAATCCCTTTGCTTTACGGAGGCATTATCATCTTTCTCCTTCCTGCTAGTCATTCCTCTCTCTATGCACCCAAGCATCCTTGTGGTATTTGTCGTCACCTTTTCTATTTGTTAAGCTGCCTTAAAATCATCAGAAAAAAATCACTCCCAGATCCCACTCTTCTTTCATGGGCAGAAGTACTTCATCCCCCCCCTCCCATTCTGTACCTCTACATTAGGTTTGTCAGTCCAAATAAATGACCCTGCATTTTTTAGCATTCAATTTCAGCTGCCAAATTCTCAACCATTTTTTGAACTTTGCTTGATTTCTCCTCATATTATCTATACTTTCCTGGGCGTCTACCCTATAAGAGATTTTGAAATCATCCACAAAGTGGAAAGCACAGTTACTTACCTGTAACAAGTGATCTCTGGGAACAGCAGGAATAAGTCTTCACATATGGGTATCGTCGGTACCGACGGAGCCTGCGCGGGAACGCTCCCCAGCGTCCAGTAAGAAAGCTTTTGGGAGCATCCCACAGCGCCTGCGCGCTGCTTTCCCGCCTTTCCCAACCGCCTCTCTCCAGTTCGAGTTTTAAAGCTGAGACAAGAGAGAGAGAGGAAAGGAAAGATAGATAGAGAGATACAACTCCTAGGGGAGGTGGGTGGGTTGTGAAGACTTATTCCTGCTGTTCCCAGAGATCACCTGTTACAGGTAAGTAACTGTGCTATCTCCAGGAACAAGCAGGAATGAGTCTTCACATATGGGGACTCCCTAGCTGCAGATGCCAGGGGAAGACCCCAGGTTGTGTGTCCTTGAAAAGGACTCTACCTCCCCCCATGGATCTCTGGCATCCAACCAGGGTAGGTGGGTAGGAGTTGATTAGGAATGGAACAGGTGTTTGAGAACAGCCTGACCAAACGAGGCATCCCGGCGGGAGTCCTTGTCCAAACGGTAATGGGCTGTGAAGGTATGAACCAAGGCCCAGGTGGCCGCTCGACAGATTTGGTCGATGGACACAGAGTTTAGATGAGCCATTGAGGCTGCCATGGCTCTCACATTGTGAGCTGTGACATGGCCCTCCAGAGAAATGTTCCTACTCTGGTAGGCGGAAGAAATACACTGAGCAATCCAGCTGGACAGTGTTCTCTTAGAGACTGGAAGTCCTAAATGAGAAGGATCAAAAGCAACAAAGAGTTGAGAAGACTTTCTATGTTGCTGTGTTCTTTGTAAGTAAAAAGCGAGAGCTCTCTTACAATCCAAGGTATGAAGATTCCTCTCTGCATTTGATGCATGAGGTCCTGGAAAAAATACAGGTAAATATACCTCTTGGTTCACATGAAAAGGCGAGACCACTTTAGGCATAGAGTGTGGATTGGTCTTGAGGACTACCTTATCATGATGGAACCTTGTATAAGGTGGATTAGCCACCAAAGCTTGCAACTCACATATGCGGCGTGCTGAGGTGACTGTAATGAGAAAAATAACCTTCCAAGACAGAAATTTCAAGGAGGTGGTGGCTAAAGGTTCAAAGGGTGGCTTCATGAGCTGGCCAAGAACCAGGTTTAAGTCCCATGCCACTGGAGGTGGTCTAATGGGAGGTTTAGTTAAAAGAAGGCCTCTCATGAATCTTGCTATAAGAGGAAGAGAGGAGATAGGTTGTCCATTGAGAGGCTTGAGGGCCACTGCAATAGCACTCAAATGGACTCTTACTGAATTCGTTTTCAGACATGCATGGGATAGATGCAGGAGATAATCTAGTAGAGAATTCAGAGGTATTGCAAGAGGGTTTAGACCCTTCTCTGAACACCAAATGGTAAATCTTTTCCATTTGAAAGCATAGGAACGTCTAGTAGAAGGCTTTCTAGAGGCATGAATAACATCTCTGACCTGCTGGGAGAGATGAAAATCTTGAAGGTCTAGGCCCTCAGCAACCAAGCCCCGAGATGGAGAGACTGGGGGTTTGGGTGCCACAACGTTCCTTCTTCCTGGGATAGAAGGTCTGGTGCAGAGCCCAAGTCCAGGGAGGGAGCTTGAGAGAGATGCGGAAGTAGAGGGTACCACACTTGGCGTGGCCAGTGTGGTGCTATGAGGATCATGGTCCCTCAGATCTCTCTGAAGCTTGAATAGTGTTTTGGGAATTAGGGGAATTGGTGGAAAGGCATAAAGGAAGTCTTGACCCCAGTGAAGGAGGAAGGCATCCTTGGCCTGAACTCCCTGACACGGAATTCTGGAACAGAACCGGGGAAGTTTGGCATTCCACGGACTTGCAAAGAGGTCTATGTCCGGGGTTCCGCAAATTCGAAAAATCTTGGCTACTTGGTCCATGTGGAGAGACCACTCGTGTGGAAGCAGAACTCGACTGAGTCTGTCCGCCCAAGAGTTTTGAACGCCTGGAAGATATACTGTCAGAAGATGGATGTGATGCTCTCTGGCAAAGGCCCACAGTCGCAAAGCTTCGTTGCAAAGCGACAGAGAGCCAGTCCCGCCCTGCTTGTTCACATAGAACATGGCTACTTGGTTGTCCGTATGGATGAGGATTGTCCTGTAGCTGAGCAGGGTATGGAACACTCTGAGAGCTAAGAATATTGCTCTGAGTTCCAATAGATTGATATGCAGAGAAGTCTCCTGTGGAGACCAGATGCCCTGGTTGGAGAGATCTTGCAGATGAGCTCCCCAACCCTTTGGAGAAGCATCTGTTGTGAGAGTTGCTTGGGGTAGCGGTTGCTGAAAAGGGGACCCCAGCAACTGGTTTTGAGAGGACTTCCACCACTGGAGAGACCAAAAAAGGCGACTGGAGTTTGCTGTTTTGTCTGACAGGCAACCTGATGCCTGAGTCCATTGGGTGGACAAAGTCCATTGAGCTGCCCTCATATGAAGGCGAGCATATGGAACCACATGCACGGTGGATGCCATGTGGCCTAATAGTTGTAACATCTCTCGAGCAGTTAATTGGGACTTTAACTGAATCTGGGAGGCTAACTGCACCAGACGTAGGCAACGGGCCTGAGGAAGATAGGCCCCTGCAGTTGTGGTATCCAGCAAGACCCCTATGAACTCCAGAGACTGAGTAGGGGTGAGATTGGATTTTGGGATGTTTATTACTAGTCCCAAATACTGAAGGATACGCATTGTGCAGGTTAGAAAAGTCTGGGCCTCTGACTGGGATGGGGCTCGAATGAGCCAGTCGTCCAGATATGGGAATACGAATATTCCTAGAGTGCGGAGAAAGCACAGTTACTTACCTGTAACAGGTGATCTCCGGAACAGCAGGAATTAGTCTTCACACATGGGAGACGTCGCCGACGGAGCTCGCACGGGAATGCTCCCCAGCATCCAATCAGAAGGCCTTTGGGAGCATACCCCGCGCCTGTGCGGTGGCTTCCCGCCCTTCCTACTGCCTCTCCCCAGTTGAGTTTCATAGCTGAGCCAGAAGGAGAGGAGAGGAAGGAATAGAGACAAAAAAGAGATACAACTCCTAGGGGAGGTGGGCAGGTTGTGAAGACTAATTCCTGCTGTTCCGGAGATCACCTGTTACAGGTAAGTAACTGTGCTATCTCCAGGAACAAGCAGGAATGAGTCTTCACATGGGGACTCCCTAGCTTAGGATGCCCGGGGAGGTCCCATAAGCGCAGCCCAGGACGGGATGGCATTCGCCCAGCCTAAATCCCCGGCATCCCCTAAGGGATGGAGGGCAGGAGTTGAATAGAGGAACAGCGAATCTACAGACTACAGAGGGAGTCTTTAGAGTGCAGAACAGGTAACATTAAGATACAGCAAAAAAAAAAACCAGGCTACGGGAAGAGTAGCCAGAGGGATGCACAAATAGTATCAGTAAGCATTTAATGAGTAAATGCCCTAGTACCATGTAGAGCTTACCGGCCACTAAGTTTTAATGAAGTAATGGTGTGGAACGCCGTAGGGCTTACCTACTGGGTTGCCGGAAGCAGACCTGCGGTGAAGGCACCATAGACGCAGTAGCGAAGTCATCAAGGAAACTTCGCCGCAGCGAGGAGGAAGCTCCAAATCCGGAAGGCTAGGAGATCCAGGCGTCAGCTGGGTCAGGAGAAAAACGGCAGGTCTTCCAGGAGGCTTAGTGCAAGCTGAGCACTCCCTTAGGAGTAGAGTCCAGAACTCAGAGGACTAACAGTAGAAGACTGGCCGAACCAGAGAGCCCATTCCGGAGAAGAGTAGGGGTGCACCCCGGAGCAGAAGGAGTACACAGGCTACCCTAGCGAGAGATAGGGAGACAAGGGTCCGAACCCCCGGGAGGAGGACCTAACTGAAAAGGAGCTGTAGACTCCACAGCGGTAGAGTACCACCAGTCCGCGGCCCGATCGAGGAATAGGCAGGCGGACTGGCCGGACCCCGGGGGGGGGGGGCATGAGTACCGGCCATAGGGAAAAAGGTGGTATAGCACAGGTACTGCGGGCATCCCCCCAATATGCGCCTATCGCGCAGGAGATATCTAGTATATTTAAGCCGGTGGGCATGAGGGCGCCCACTCCGGTACTAATGCAGGTATGTCGAGGGGCCTACCTCCCTGCGCGTCACCCTGGTAAGGCGGATCTGCCATCGATCCACAGAGCGTCCACCTGGAAGGTGGCAGCAAGATCCGTCAGTAGAGGGATCTATTCCAGAGGACAAGGGCAGATCGGCGAACCAACAGCGCGGTAGCGTGGGGGACAGGGGATAGCATCAGTCTGGTAGAACGCCACAGGGGCTGGAGGCCCTATATGTGTCCCCAGGACCTGCACGCAGAAACTCGCCCCCCCCCCCCGCAAAGACGGGGGACAGGAAGGTAATTCCAGTACGGAAGCAATCAGCAGGGGGATACCGGCTGAGAAGGGTTCGGAGACGTACCGAAGGGTAATAAGTTGGCCGTTGGCCATAGCTATCACGGAATAGAGGTGGTCTCCCTACCAACGGAAGGAGAATACCCGAACCCCTAGATAAGCCTCCGAACCATTTGCAACTGAACGAGCCCCCGAGCAGAGCTCAATTTTTAAACGTCCGATAAGAGGGTTAAGTGCAGGCAGCCGCCTGCCTGAGCCTAAAAATGCTTAGAAGGAGAGTCCTGGCAAGGGCCCGGGGGCATCAACCCGGGGTGAGAGGCCCCTTGCCTGGGCACGCCTGGAGGGTGGGCGGAGGTCTGATATTTCCTCTTCCTAGAGAGGCGTTTACCGCCGCCGTGGGGCCGGGCCCTAGGCTGGCTGCTAACCCTGGGAAGGTTAGCGAAGCACTGTGCGACCTGACGCAAGGCTTCGCTGTTGAAGAGGTGATCTCCGTCGCAGGGAGAATTACCCAGGTTGTGCTGTGCCCGTCTACACAACTCGGACGTCTGCAGCCATGCTGTACGGCGTGCTCTAATGGCCACAGCAGAAGCTCTGCTGACCGACTGGAAGGAGTTCAGCGAAGCACGAGAAAGGAATCCGGAGATATTCCTGCAGTGATAAAGGAGCAGGGAATATTCAAAGGCCTTGGTCGCCGATACGAAGAGGGATAACCGAGACAACCTCTCGGTGACCTCCCGCAGCGACAGACTCATATAAAATATATATGAGATAATTCTGGCCGTCAGCATAGACGTCTGGAAAGCTTGACGTCCTAGAGTATCTAGCGTCTTTGAGGCGCGGCCTGGGGGGCGAGAAGCATGCTTCTCCTTGCTTCCGGCCTTCCTCAGCGCCGATTCCACCACAATGGACCGATGTGGAAGCTGGTGCTGCCGAAAACCCGGGGACGGAGGCACCCGGTATAGAGCCTGCATCGCAGTCGACGGTGCCGGAACCCTCAAAGGCGACCACCAAGCCCCCAGGAGGAGATCCTGCAGGGAGGGATGCAGAGGAAGCATCACGGCTGCCTGTTCCTCAGGGCCCGGGCTCGGGCCCGGGGTAGGGATGGCCAGCAAGTCCGCCATGTCAAGGAGGAAATCCTGAAAAGGTGGCTCTGCCGGGGGAGTTATGGCGGGGGAGGCTGCCAGGGCACACAGAGGCCGCTCGGCCCGACGCCCGCTAGGCATAGGAGGGGACCAACCGCCCCGGATCGGGGCAGTCCCCATGGCGTCGTCGGCTCCTGGGATTGATTCCAAACTAGGCATCGAAGGGGTCGATGGCACCGACAGCGCCGCAGGAATCGGCCTCGGCTCCGAACCCGGGGGTGGCGCTGCTCCCTGCGATCGAAGCGGTTCCGCGGCCGCCGGAGGGCAGGGGCCAGCGGTCTCCGCTCTGCGTCGCGGGACGGGACAGGGACCGATCCCGAGACGTGTAGTGTCCAAGCTTTCAAGGCTGGATACCGACTCCAGGCTGGGCATCGAACCGAGCGAGGAGAGCGACTCCCTTCCAGAGGGCCCCGGCGAGGGCGACCGCACCGGTGGTGGAAAACCCGGAGCGCGGATCGGAACCGCGCCGATCGGTGCCGCGAGCATCACAGGTCCCCGAGGGCGGAGCTCGGTGGAGAGGGGGTCATCCGACACCGGCGCCGATCGGCGGGCACTGCCCGAAGCCGGGCTCCCTCTCGCACCCGTTCGACCCGGAGAGAAACCCTCCCGGGGCATACGGCCGATCCCCGAGGGGACCCCCGGTCACCCGACGACGAGTCCCTGCGGGGGTGCAAAGCCTCTGTGCTGACGTTGGTGTACTGTTGCGGGGCGGCGCAGATCCAGATCGGATCGAAGCGGTCAAAGGCCCCGAGGCCCCTTCTCTAGGAAAAAACAGGGCCCTCGACGGCCGCGTCGATGCCGGGGAGTCGTCCGAGCGCTGGCCGACACACCCCGAGGTCCCCTGGGAAGGTCGATGGTGGCCCCTCGTGCTCGACGCCCCTGCCGTCGCCGGCGGAGCGGCGCCGCTCGAACCCGGTACCACCCTTGCACAGGGCTGGGAAAACGGCGACCCGGCGTGGGTCGAAGCGAGCGGCCCCGAGGGGAGGGAGACCCGATGACCATCCCCGGCGCGGGGCGGAACCACCGACGCCCGCGCGCTCGAAGCGGGTACTACCCCCGCGCATGACCTGCATGTAGGGCCGTCAGACCATGTCGAGTCGATCGGCCCCCGAGGTAGGGAGGACAGCGGCCGGTGATCCCCGGTGGGGAGCGGGTCACTCGATGCCGACGGGTCGGCACCGCCCAAGGCGGATACCGGGCCCCTAGGAAGGCCATACCGGCGCGAGTCGGTCGGCCCCGGAGGCGCCGAGGACCTCAGCCGCCAATCCCCGGTGAGGAGCAGAACGCTCAACGCCGACGGGTCGGTACCGCCCAATGCGGGCACCGCCGACGCACATGGCAGGGATGGAGGAACGCCAGACTGAACCGAGTCGATCGGCCCCTGAGGCGCCGAGGACAGCAGCCACGATCCTCGGTGAGGAGCGGAGCGCTCGACACCGACGCCGATGGCTCAGTACCGCCCGAAGCGGCTACCACGCCCGAGCATGGCTTGGATGTAGGGATGTCAGACCCGGTCGAGCCAGTCGGCCCCGAAGGCGCCAAGGACACCAGCTGACGATCCCTGGCGAAGAGTGGAACACTCGACGCCGATGCCGATGCCGGGGAATCGGCACTGCTCGAGGCGGGTACCTCCCTCGGGCATGGCTCGGGAATGTTCTGTGAGGAACGAACCTCAGGAACATCCCGAAACCCCGTAAATGCTTTGGAGCCCGAGGACTCCCGCCGGGGTATATCAGCCAAGGAGGACTTGAGGGGTTGGCCGGAGACGTCGCCATGCCTCGCATGAGACTTGCCCCTCAAGACTCGGCTAGTCTTAACAGACTGTTGTGTGGTTACCTGATCCTGGAGAGAAGAACAACCCAACGACCGCGCCCTGGGCGCCAAG
Organism: Ichthyophis bannanicus; assembly: GCA_033557465.1. Taxonomy (NCBI): domain Eukaryota; kingdom Metazoa; phylum Chordata; class Amphibia; order Gymnophiona; family Ichthyophiidae; genus Ichthyophis; species Ichthyophis bannanicus. The sequence goes on along the minus strand of CM066032.1, from coordinate 113,338,234 downwards.
ACGTCGTCGAGGGATACCCGAAAGAGGGAGGGTCTTCTGCCGACACTGCAGCCCGGGGTATCCGGGAAAGAGGGGTCAGGCCCCACACAGGAGAGGCACCAGGCATTGGAGTCCACGTGGAAAATGGAGTCCCCGCCATGAGGATGGGGGGAAGAAGGCTCCATGCCCCGGTCCTCAGCGCCCGGAGGGGGCGACGAAAATTAAAGGAAAATAAAGAAAGGGGGGGGGGGGGCACGGAGGTGCCACCGTCGGCGGGAAAGCCGCGACTACAGAAAAACGGAAAAGAATTTCTGCGGTGGCAGTAGGGACGTCCTGCCTGCTCCGTGGAAAACGAAAAACTGGGGAGAGCCAGTAGGAAGGGCGGGAAGCCACCGCGCAGGCGCGGGGTATGCTCCCAAAGGCCTTCTGATTGGATGCTGGGGAGCATTCCCGTGCGGGCTCCGTCGGCGACGTCTCCCATGTGTGAAGACTCATTCCTGCTTGTTCCTGGAGATATGCAGCTACTACTGCCATGCATTTCGTGAACACCCTTGGTACAGAGGCCAGACCGAAAGGAAGCACCCTGTATTGGTAGTGCTTTCCTTAAAAAAGGAACCGAAGGAATCTTCTGTGTGTTGGATGGATGAGGACATGGGTGTACGCATCCTTGAGATCTAGAGAACAAAGCCAGTCCTGACTCTGAAGGTATGGAAGCAGAGTCCCTAGAGAAATCATTTTGAATTTCTCCTTGAATAGAAATTTGTTCAATTCTCTGAGATCTAATATGGGTCTGTAGCCCCCTGTTTTCTTTGGGATAAGAAAATAAGGGGAGTAGAACCCTGAGCCCTGTTGAAGAAGAGGTACTTCTTCTATTGCCCCTTGGGCAAGAAGGGTAGCAATCTCCTGACCTAGAAGGTTGAGGAGAGATGTTGGAGAATTGAACTGTTTCACCATTGTGTGAGGAGGAAGGCTTAAGAAGTGAAGCTTGTACCCTTCCTTTATGATGGAGAGGGTCCATTGCTCTGCTGTGATTTGCTCCCATCTGGGAGCAAAGTAAGTCAGCCTTCCTGGAATGGTGAGGGGCTCTGGTTTTTCCAGAGCTAGAAAGGCTAAGTTCTCTAGTTGCAAGTCAAAGGCCCTGAGGAGGTTGAGGCTGCTGGGCTGTGGTAGGCCTGGCAGCCTTTGACTTGGCCTGTTTAGGTGGTTGCTGACGCTTTGCAGCAAAACGACCTGCAGAAAATGTCTGCCCATGAGCAGGATAATATCTTCCCTTTTTAGAAAAAGATGTCTTTTTGAACAATCTTTTCTTAACAGGGGCAGAGGTAGACTTTGAAAGTCGATCCAAAGCAGAGTTCTCAGCATCCATCTGAGTGGCCTTTGCTTGCTAATCCCTGCCAAACAGGTTTTCACCTGTACAAGGAAGGTTTCCCAACTCATCTTGGACCCAGAGTTCCAAATCGGAGGCTCGTAACCAAGCAATTCTGCGTGCACCTATGGCAATAGCCGAGGCTCTGCTTACACACGCAAAAGAGTCAAAGGCTGCACGGTTGGAGAATTTGTTAACATCTTGGGCATGTTTGAGCCAAGTGAGAAATTCCTGCCTTTTATCTTCTGAAATAAAAGGAGCTAAAGTCTGCAGATGATCTGTGACTTCCTTTAGAAACATCCCCATATAGAGACTATAGGAGTTGATTCTGGCAGCAAGCATATTGGCCTGGAAAATCCTTCGGCCAAAAGCATCTAGAGTCCTACATTCACGTCCTGGAGGATTAGATGAGTGTCTCTTTGCACTCTTTATTTTCTTCATGGCAGACTCAACCACAATAGAGTGGTGAGGAAGTTGAGTCTTATGAAAACCAGGACAAGGAGGGACACGGTACATGGTGTCTAACCTACGAGAATGAAGAGAGGTGGTGAGAGGAGTCTCCCACATGCCCAACATGAGATCATAGAGAATCTCATGAATAGGTAAGGTAGCTGCTTCCTTAGGAGCCTTAGGATATTGCAAAATATCTAATTGCTTGGCTCTAGGCTCTGACTCAGAGGCCACTGTAATGGAGAGGCCCCTAGCCACTTCCCTAATGAAGTCTTGAAAAGACAAGTCCTCTGGAGGAGACATTCTTCGTTTTGGAGAAGCAGACTCCTAAGGAAGAAGTACCGGTGCCTCGATCGAAGCCTCCGACTCATCAGAGTCGTCGGAGGAATCGAAGTATCGCCTGTCTGGATGCTCCTGTAAAGCCCGATACGCGTACCGAGTGGGATCGACATCGGGAGTAAGCGGTACCGGTTCGGTACCGATGGGCATCATAGGACAGGGTACCGTTGCAGTCGACACCGAAGCCGATGTTGATGCAATCGGTACCGGCACCGGAAACGATGCCGGTGCCGGAGTCGGTACCGGCAACGGAGATTGTTGCGGTACCGAAGGCGTCGAAGCCTGCATAAATGCCGTTAGGGTGCGCTGCATGGGCAGAATCTTCTGATCCATCGACGCCACCAGAGTCTGGATGTCGGTACCGGTGGAGGCCACCGGTACCCCAGAACACGGCAACAGGTGATCGGTCGAGGCCAAGCCATCGATGTCAACCTGTGACCCCATAGATAATGCTTTGGAAGCCGGAACTTCCCGCCGGGGTAATTTTGCCGGTGCGGAATCCTCGAGGACAAGCCCGGAGGCATCTCGATGCTCAGAGGGAGATTTGCCCTTCGAGGACCGGCTAGATTTATGTTTGGTTACCTGAGATCCATGGGAGGAAGAAGCAGCCCTGGAAGACGTCGATGCCACCGAGGCTGCATCAGAAGGAAACAGGGTACTGAGCTTGGCTGCTCGGTTCTGCTGACCTCTTTTAGACATCATGGTACAGGACACACAATCCATGATGGAATGGTCAGGACCCAAACATTTTAGACACCAATCATGGGTGTCGGTGACAGAAATAGTACCGCCAAACTTTGTGCACTTTTTAAACCCGGAAGCGGGCTTCTCCATGAGGAGAAAATGTTCAGGCCTAAGGCCCAAACTGCAATGCACAGTTGAAGAAAGAAAAGGGTTTTTTTTAATAAGAAAGAAAAGAAAAGACCAGCGGTACCGGTCTGACGTCGAAGAAGGCAGACGCGACACAGAAAAATAAAGAAAAAAATAAAGAATTCTTCTGCGGTGACAAGAACACGACCTGCTGGCTCCGCGGAAAAGAAGAACTGGAGAGAGGCGGTTGGGAAAGGCGGGAAGGCAGCGCGCAGGCACTGTGGGATTCTCCCAAAAGCTTTCTTACTGGACGCTGGGGAGTGTTCCCGCGCAGGCTCTGTCGGTACCGACGATACCCATATGTGAAGACTCATTCCTGCTTGTTCCTGGAGATTACCTTATCTGACAGCTCTTCTGCAATATCATTTACAAAAATGTTAATGGGACCAAGGACAGATCCCTGTGGTACATCACTGGTAATGTCCTCCACCTTAGAATGAACTCCATTTACCTATACCCTTTATTACCAACCAATCTCTAACCCAGTTGGGTCACTTTAAAGATCCATTCCTAGGGTGTTCAATCTATTTATAAGTAGCTTATGCAGAACAGTGTCAAAGGCTTTACTGAAATATAAGTATACCACATCTAGTGCTCTCCCTTGGTCCAACTCTCTGGTCACCCAGTCAAAGAAATTAAACAGATTTGTCTATCAAGACCCACCTCTAGTAAACCATGTTGCCTTGGATCCTGCAATCCACTGGATTCCATAAATCTCACTATCCTCTGTTTTTGCAGATTTCCATCAATTTACTCACCGTAGAGGTCAATAAATTAATTTATTTGGATAGCAATTTAGGACAGCTTTATTACCAGCCTAAGCTGTCTGGATAAATTATCCCAGTAGTGACTGAAAATCACCACTCTCAGGATAATGGCGGTAATTATCCGGATATTTAGATAGTACAAGGGCCCTATCAACGGCTGTGCAAACGGTGCAACTGCATAGAGTGCAAGTACAGATGGGGCATTGATGTCATCACTGGGCTTCCAGAAAGCTCAAGAGCAAATTCCTGTGTGCAGCTGGGAGTACCAGATTTGCAAGGCACAAAGGGAGCATCTACAGCTTGTACAGTCCTGGTTGGTACCACCCTTTTGTCTCCCTGGCGTTCTCCAGATAGAGCAGAGGCGGTCTGCAGAGATATTCAGTGGCATTATCTGTCTGAGTGCCCTTATCTGGATAACCTGCATGGATATCTGCATAACAGCTTTTGAATATTGACCCTAACATTCTAAGGTCTTCTCTTTTCAATTACCCACACTCTGTTTAGCTACAAAAGAATATACTTTGAAAACCTTGATTTTAATTGCACAGTACCTTTATTCAAAGTGATGTACAAATATAACTACAACAAACACAAAACAGAAAGGGAAAAAGATTATTCAAATCTTATTTCATAATTTTCTACAACAGAAGTTTCAATGTGTCAGATTAAATAATCGGGGTTGGAATTTAACCACGACATTAGGGCTAATACACCTATACTTGTGGAAAAAGCCCATGGATATAAAATGAGAAAATGAGCACGAATTAGAGAGGAACGCTAATGCTTTATTGTAAAGACTGCACTCGGGAGCAAACTACAATCCTGCCGGGATACTAATTCAGTATTGGTTCAGCAACATGACTGGCCCCTTGAGTTGCCAATCATCCTGTGCTGCTTAGAGGCCTCCTATTCATGTACTGCCCAGGGCCCAGCCTCACAGTTTTATCTATTTCACAGGATCACAGTTCAAGATTTATAGTTACAAGATGAGAATTTCTGTCCAGTATACCTCAGTAGGCTGCATAATCCTTCAGTTCTTTGCCTTAAACATCCAAAGACATGTATTGCATTTGCTTATATTTCCTCTGGATCAATTTAAAATGCAGTCATATAAAAAACAATGCTGCCTAATAATGCTTTCTAATCCTACCTTATAAAAGACTACTTTCTCTCTGAACTATACAGTGCAGTTACTCACCTGTAACAGGTGATCTCCAAGAACAGCAGGAATTTAGTCTTCACATATGGGTGATGTCGGTACTGATGGAACCCACGCAGGAATGCTCCCCAGCGTCCAATTGGAAAGCTTTATGAGAGCACTCCACTGCGCCTGTGTGACTGCCTTCCCTCCTTCACAACTCCCTCTCTTCAGTTAAGTTTGTAGCTGAGTAAAGAGAGTAAATGAAACCTTGTAACTCCTAGGGGAGGGAGAGTTGTGAAGATTAAATTCCTGCTGTTCCCGGAGATCACCTGTTACAGGTGAGTAACTACGCTATCTCCAAGAACAAGCAGGAATGTAGTCTTCACATATGGGACTTCCTAGCTCCCAGATGTTAGATGAAGTGACCTCAGAACCGGTAGAGGTTTGCCTAAGATTAGGCATAATGAGGTCATGGATCCCACATGGATTTCTGGTATCTTCAAAGTCCGGGACGGAGGGTAGGAGTTGCATCTAAGTCTGAAAGAGGTGCTGAATTGCAGCCTGACCAAACATGTTATCCCAATGGGAGTCTTTATCCAGACAATAATGGGCAGCAAAGGTATGGATGGAAGATCAAGTTGCTGCTTTGCAAATTTTGTCGATGGCTACTGAATGTAGGTTTGCCATCAAGGTGGCCATGGCACGAACTTAGTGAGCAGTGACATGTCTTTCCAGGAAGAGTCCTGCTTTGTCACAGGCAAATGAAATGCAGTCTGCTATTCATCTGGAAAGTGTACGCTTAGAAACTGGAAATTCCAGGTGACTGCGGTCAAATGAGATAAACAACTGCGAGGCTTTACGATGATCTCAAGTCCTCTGGGGATAGAAAATCAAGGCACATTTGTAATCAAGAGTGTGCAGAGTTGCTTCCACTCTAGACACATGAAGTTTAGGAAAGAAAACTAGAAGGTAAATTGACTGGTTTAAATAAAAGGGAGTCATCACCTTTAGCATAAAGTGTGTTTGAGTCTGAAGGACTACTTTTTCATAGTGGAAGCAGGTACAGGGAGGATCCACCAGCAAAGCCTGAAGCTCACTAATGCGTCTAGCTGAAGTTAGGGCAATTAGGAAGATTTCCTTCCAAGAGAGGACTTAAATGAGGTCCTGGCTAATGGTAAGAAGCTGCGGTAGAATGACATTGAGGTCCCAAGCTACCAGAGGTGGCTTAATGGGAGGTTTGGACAGCAGGAGACCTCTCATGAAACGCGCTACTAGCAGTTGCAAGGAGATGGGCTGCCCATCCAGTAGGTGGTGAGAGGCCACAATGGCACTGAGGTGGACTCTCACCGTTTGTCTTTAGACCTGTCAAGGACAAGTGGAGGAGATACTGGAGGAGTGACTCCACTGGAGCAGAAAAGGGGATTGAGATCTTTCTGGGAACACCAGACAGAAAATCCACGCCACTTAAAAGCATATGAACATCTGGTGGAGGGCTTTCTAGAAGCCAAAAGGATCGCCTTAACCTCTTGAGTAAGATTAAAGCCTTGAAAAGCTATGCTCTCAGTAGCCAAGCTGTAAGGCAGAGAGACTGTGGATTGGGATATAGTAGTGAGCCTTCGTCCTCGGAAAGGAGATCGGGCGCATATCCCAATTGCATAGGATGAGTCTGAGCCAGACGTAGTAGCAGTGGAAACCATGGTTGCTGCCGCCTCTGAGGGGCTATGAGATTCATAGAGCCCTTGTCGGACTGAAGCTTGAAAAGCGTCTTGGGAATGCGGGGTGTAGGAAGGAAAAGGAAACTATAAAGCAGACCCCAACCCCAGTGTAGGCTGATGGCATCCACTTGTTGCTTGGTGTATGTCGGAGTTATTGTTCAGAAGCGAGGAAGTGTGGCATCTTGCGGAGTCGCGAACAGATCCATGTCTAGAGTTTTCCAGGTTTGGAAGCTGTAGAACGTTGTGTCCGGATGACCATTCGTGGGAAATAAGTATGGACTCAATCTGTCTGCCAAGACATTGGACTCCCCCGGGAGGTACACTGCTTGGAGGTGTATTTGATGAGCAATGGCAAAGGACCACAGGTGTAGCACCTCCTCGCAGAGGGCACAAGAGCCTGTTCCTCCCTGCTTGTTCATGTAGAACATAGCAACCTGATTGTCCGTCCTGACTAGGAGGAGCTGCGATATCAGGTGGTGTTGAAACACCAGAAGAGCATTCGAGATAGCACGAAGTTCCAGGAGATTGATCTGGAGTTGTGACTCTTGCATTCTCCAGAGTCCCTGTGTAGTCAGGCTGCCCAGAAGGGCTCCACAACCCAGTTTGGAGGCATCCGTCGTCAGGGTGCATTGAATTGGAGGCATCTGAAAAGGTGACCATACAAGCAGATTTTCTGTACAGCACCACCACTGAAGGGATATGGATAGACGGGCAGTGACTTGGATCCTGTCCTGTAGATGACCCAAGGCCTGCTTCCACTGGGAGGCTAGAGTCCACTGGGCTATCCGCATATGTAGTTGGAACGACATGTACTATAGAGGCCACGTGTCCCAGGAGCTGCAGCATCTCTTGGGCGGTCTTGTAGGAGCGTCTGGGACGCTAGTTCGACAAGATGGACACAACGAAGCTGGGACAGAAATGCCCTGGACTGCTGGGTGTCTAAGTAGGGCTCTAGTTTTTGTGTTGGAGTGAGTTGGGATTTTGGGAAGTTTATCACAAATTCCAAGAGATGTAGTACTGTGACGGTACAATGTAAAGAAAGCACTTCCTCTTGGAAGGAATCTGCTTTTATTAGCCAGTAGTCTAAGTAAGGGAAGACATATATCCCCAGAGATCTTAGATAAGCGGCTACGACCACCATGCACTTTGTGAAGACTCTTGGGACAGAGGCGAGTCTGAAGGGAAGAACTCTGTATTGATAATGTTTTCCTTGAAAGGTGAAGCGTAGATATTTCCTGTGTCCTGGATGGATGAGGGTATGTGTATACGCTTCTTTCAGATCTAGAGAACAGAGCCAGTCCTGACTTTGGAGGTACGGAAGAAGAGATTCTCTTGTTGTGGACTAGAAACTTGTTGAGGTTTCTGAGGTCCAGAATGGGCCTATGCTCTCCGGTTTTCTTTGGAATGAGAAAGTACAGAGAGTAGAAGCCCATCTCCTGTTGGGATATCATCTATGGTGCCCTGAGACAGAAGAGAGGACACCTCGTCCTGTAGGAGAGCAGTGAGAGGAGGTTTTGATATTCCCCCATGAAAGTGGAGGGGGCAGAGATTGTAGATGAAGTCTGTAGCCTTCCTGGACTATGGTGAGTGCCCACTGCTTTGAGATGATGAGGTGCCATCTGTGGGCGTAGTGACACATCTGCCTGCTATGTGGAGGGGATGGGGATCCTCCAGAGGCAGGGTGGCAATGTTCTCTACGAAAGAGTCAAAAACCAGGCGCAGACTGTGGCTGCGGAGCCGAATGAGATTTAGCCACCTCTGGCTTCTTTTGTTGCTTAGGAGGCTACTGTTTCTTCTGTGGGGCCTAACCCTGGTACTGAGAAACAGGAGGAAAAGAGAAAAAAATATTCTTATTATTGTAGAAAGACTTTTTTGCAGTTGTCTTTTTCCTAGCAGGGTCAACTGTTACTCTTGCAAGATGCTTTAGAGTAGTATTTTCTGACTCTAATCGAGAGGCCTTATCTTGCCAGTCTTTACCAAAGAGGTTTTCCCCTGTATAAGGTATGTTGCCCAGTTTATCTTGAACCCACTGTTCAAGATCGGAGGCTTGAAGCCATGCAATTCTGCGTGCACTGATGCATATTGCTGAGGCGCTGCTTGTGCATTCAAAATCATCGAAGGTAGCCCTTATTGACAAACTTCGAGACATTTTGGCTATCCATAACTAAGGCAAGATAATCTGCCCTCTTGTCATCTGGGAGGAGAGGGGAAAAAGCTTTGAGATCCCAGGAGACCTCTGAGGAACATCCCAATGTAGAGGATATAGGAGTTGATCCTAGCTGAGGATTCTCCCACATCCGAAGCATAAAGTCAAGGAGGATGCGATGCACCATTAATGTGGCTGCCTCTTTGGGTGCTGTTGGGTACTGGAGGATCTCTATGTTACTATGACAGCATGGATGCCTGGAAGCATCAACGAGAGTTCTCGATTCTCTACCTGGAGGATTAGAGGAATAAGTCTTCGGGCTTTTGATTCGGCACATCGCTGATTCAACCACCATGGAGTAGTGGGGAAGCTGTGGCTTTTGAAAGCCGGGACACTCCGGTACCTGATACATGGTATTGAGATGTAGACTTTGAGGTGAGACCATGAGAGGCATCTCCCACATCCGAAGCACAAGGTCATGAAGGATGCCGTGCACCAGTAAGGTGGCTGCCTCTTTGGGCGCTGTTGGGTATTGGAGGATCTCTAATTCCTCCACCCTTGGCTCCTTCTCCAATGTTACCATGTTAGAGAGACCCTTGGCTAGGTCTCGAATGAATTCCTGGAAGGACACGTCTTCCGGAGGCAACATGTGTCGATGTTGAGGCGGGGAAGGGTCCGAAGATAGGTCCCGGGGCCCCCAAGAGTCAAGCAACTCCACATCCGAAACTAGAGAATCTGAATCAGAGGATTCAAAGTATCGACGAGCCTGGTATTCGCTGGAAGCTAGATGCCAGTACCGATGCTCCGAGGTATCAGCCTCTGTGAGCCGCTTGGGTTTGGCACTGGTATCGGTAAGAACTGCAAGGGAGGGCATGGGTGGGAGTGATGTCAATGCCATCTGCAGCAGCCCTGATGCCATGCCTGGAACCGGTGTCGATGTCGGTACTGTGGCTGGTACCGACGGGGTGGTTCCTGTAGCCACGGGTTTCATCGATACCAAGGCTGCAAGGAGGGTTGCCAAGATCTGTTCAAAGGCCAGTATGCGCTGGTCTATCGAGGTTGCCAATGCTTGGGTGTCAGTGATGGGAATTTGTGCTACCGGCCCAGAGCATGGCACCGGTAGCTTTCCGGAGGCCGAGGCTTCGGGAGCATCCTGGGGCCCCATTATGGCTATGGAGGACAGGGCCTCTCGCCGGGGCTGTTTAGCAGGCCGATCCGCCTCCGAGGCAACACCCGAGGGAGTCTCAATGCCTTGAATGAGTTCTTCCCCTAGAGGTATTGTCAGACTTCAATGTGGCCTTGTGCTTGGACTTCGAAGATACCTGAGATCCATGGGAGGATGATGAGGCCCTCAAAGTAGATGTCATCAATACCGCGTCCAAAGCGAAGAGTGCTCCAAATTTAGAAGCCCAGTTTTGTAGGCCTCTCCATGTCATTTTCTGACAGAGGGAACAGTCTTTTGGCTGGTGGTCTGGGCTGAGGCATTTTAAACACCAGTCACGTGTGTCAGTTGCCGAGATGGTGCTAGCACAATTAGAACATTTTTTGAAGCCACTAGTTGGTTTCTCCATACCTTCAAGGATGTGGAGGGTATGGTAGGCTTAAGGCCTAAAAAGGGCGTTGATGCCCAAGGGTCTTTTTTTTAAAGAAGATAAGGAAAGAAGTAAAAGGAAAGAATAAGAAAACCAGCGATGTCTTTGATGGTGCCAGTGTCAACTGGAAGGCAGAGGTGCTATCCACAAAAATAAGTTTTTCTGCGGTGACAGAATTTGTTTCCTGCTAGCTCCGTGGAAAACAAGGAACTAAAGAAAGGGAGTTGGAAAGGCGGATAGGCAGTCATGCAGGCGCAGTGGAGTAGTCCCAAAAGCTTTCAAATTGGATGCTGGGGAGCGTTCCCGTGCAAGCTCCGTTGGTACAGGCGTCACACATATGTGAAGACTACATTCCTGCTTGTTCCGGGAGATTGCATATTCCATGAACCTAACTAAAGACTGATGAGTAGCCAATTTAACCCAGATTTGAGCTTCAGGGTGATCCGGGAAACTGAAGATCAGTGAATCTGATATTGGTACTAAGCAAAATGATGGAAGCTGCTATTAACAGAATTAGGGAACAAATTGATAGGCATGATTTAATCGGGAAGAGCCAATAAGATTTAGCAAAGGGAAGCCATGTTGTATTAATCTATTAAAATTCTGTGAAGGTATAAGCAAGCATGTAAATAAAGGTGAGCTTGTGGGGTAGTGTATCTGGTTATGGGATAAGTTCCCATTATCAGACACTTTGAGAAATTAAAAAGTCATGGGATGACTGGTAATTAGTTAAAGGATAGGCAATTAAGAGTAGAACTAAACGGTCAGTTCTCCCAATGGAAAGAAGTGAACAGTAGGAGTGCCTCAGGCATCTATACTGGGACCAGTGTAAATTATTAATGTGAAAAAAAGGAGCAATAAGTAAGGATCAAGTTTAGAGATAAGACAAAATTATTCAGAGTAGTTAAAAGCATGAGCAGACCGAGGAACTGCACAGGAGACTGCAAGACAGGGAAAGTGGACACTTAAATGCCCGTAGAAATTTAATGTGGGCAAGAGCAAAGTGATTCACAGAGGACATGATTTTAACTATATGCACTTAATGCTGGATTATTTTCCATCTGCTATTGTTTCCTGCCAAATGATGAAAGGCCATCACAGATATGACTGAATAAATTGTTTCTTCATTTGAATAAGGCTTGGGCTTTTTTGAAATTTTGGAAGTTGATTTTTAAAGTATAGCATTTTAACAATCAAAAGCACTATTTTATTTACTGAACTAGTTGCATCATAAGCATCATGCCTTTATCTTCACTCTTCTATAGATCTGAAAAGCATAGTTACTCACCTGTAACAGGTGATCTCCGGGAACAGCAGGAATTTAATCCTCACATATGGGTATCGTCGGTACCGACGGAGCCTGCGCGGGAACGCTCCCCAGCATCCAATCAGAAAGCTTTTGGGAGCATCCCACAGCGCCTGCGTGCTGCCTTCCCGCCTTTCCCAACTGCCTCTCTCCAGTTGAGTTTTAAAGCGGAGACAAAGAGAGAGAGAGGGAAAGAAAGAGATAGATAGAGAGATACAACTCCTAGGGGAGGTGGGTGGGTTGTGAGGACTAAATTCCTGCTGTACCCAGAGATCACCTGTTACAGGTGAGTAACTATGCTATCTCCAGGAACAAGCAGGAATGTAGTCATCACATATGGGGACTCCCTAGCTTTAGGTGTCAGGGAGAGACCCCAGAAGTTGTGTGTCCCTGAAGAGGGCTCCACTTCCCCCCATGGATCTCTGGCATCCTACCAGGGATGGTGGGTAGGAGTTGATTAGGTATGGAACAGGTGTTTGAGAACAGCCTGACCAAACAAGGCATCCCGGTGGGAGTCCTTGTCCAAGCAGTAATGGGCTGTAAAGGTATGAACCGAGGCCCATTGTGAGCTGTGACATGGCCCTCCAGAGAAAGGTTCTTACTCTGATAGGCGAAGGAAATACACTGAGCAATCCCGTTAGACAGTGTTCTCTTGGAGACTGGAAGTCCCAAATGAGAAGGATCAAAAGCAACAAAGAGTTGAGAGGACTTTCTATGTTGCTGTGTTCTTTGTAAGTAAAAAGCTAAAGCTCTTTTACAGTCCACGGTATGAAGATACCTCTCTGCATTAGATGCATGAGGCCCTGGAAAAAACACAGGTAGGTGGACCGCTTGGTTGAGATGAAAAGGCGAGACCACCTTAGGCATAAAGTGTGGATGAGTCCTAAGGACTACCTTGTCATGATGGAACCTTGTATAAGGTGGATTAGCTACTAGCGCTTGCAACTCACTAATGCGGCGTGCTGATGTGATTGCATTGAGAAACATAACCTTCCAAGAAAGGAATTTAAATGAGGTAGTAGCTAAGGGTTCGAAAGGTGGCTTCATGAGCTGCCCAAGAACCAGGTTTAAGTCCCATGCCACCGGTGGTGGCCTAATGGGAGGCTTAGTTAGAAAAAGGCCTCTGATAAATCTTGCTATAAGAGGATGAGAGAAAATAGGCTGTCCATTTAGAGGCTTAAGAGAAGCTGCAAGAGCACTCAAATGGACTCTTACTGAATTAGTCTTAAGACCTGCATTGGATAAATGAAGGAGTGATTCCAGAGGTATCGCAAGGGGGTTCAGAGCCTTTTGCAAACACCATATGGTAAACCTTTTCCACTTGAAAGCATAAGAGCGTCTTGTGGAAGGTTTCCTGGAAGCAAGAAGAATATCTTTCACTTGTTGAGGGATATTAAGATCATGGAGATCTAGGCCTTCAGCAACCAAGCTCTGAGATGCAGAGACTGGGGATTGGGATGCCATAACATTCCGTCCTCCTGGGATAGGAGATCTGGAGCAGACCCTAACTCCAGGGAGGGAGCTTGAGAGAGATGTAGAAGCAGAGGGTACCACACTTGCCGTGGCCAATGTGGAGCTATGAGAATCATATGGCCTCTGTCTCTCTGAAGTTTGAACAGGGTTTTAGGAATTAGGGGAATGGGTGGAAAGGCATACAGGAAATCTTCACCCCAGTAAAGGAGGAAAGCATCCCTGGCCTGAGCCCCCTGAGCCGGAGTTCTGGAACAGAACCGGGGAAGCCTGGCATTCCACGGACTTACAAAGAGGTCTATGTCCGGGGTTCCCCAAAATTGAAATATCCTGGTCACCTGGTCTGCATGCAGAGACCACTCGTGTGGAAGCAGAACCCGACTGAGTCTGTCTGCCCAAGAGTTTTGAATGCCTGGAAGATACACTGCCAGAAGATGAATATGATGTTCTCTGGTGAGGGCCCATAGTCGCAAAGCTTCGTTGCAAAGCGACAGAGAGCCTGTTCTCCCCTGCTTGTTCACATAGAACATGGCTACTTGATTGTCCGTATGAATGAGGACTGTCTTGTAGCTGAGCAGGGTGTAGAACACTCGCAGAGCAAGAAAGTGGAGTGGAGGAGTGGCCTAGTGGTTGGGGCAAGGTACTTCAGGCTCTAAGGTCGGGGGTTCAAATCCCAATAGAGGACAGCAACCTTGGGCCGGAAGGACTGGGATTTCTAGTCCCACAGGTGCTCCTTGTGGTCTTGGGCAAGCCACTTAACCCTCCATAGCCCATGTTCCCTGTAAAATAGTTATCTCCAGGTTATAATGCCCTGTTGAATGTAATTTCAGTTTGTTCAATGTAAACCGCACTGATGCAGAATAGCACGGTATATAAGAGAAAATAAATAAATAAAATAAAGATTGCTTTGAGCTCCAAGAGATTGATATGTAGATAACTCTCTTGTGGAGACCAGGTGCCCTGGGTGGAGAGGTCTTGCAGATGAGCTCCCCAACCCATTGGAGAAGCATCTGTTGTGAGAGTTGCTTGGGGTAAGGGTTGCTGAAAAGGGGACCCCAGCAACAGGTTTTGAGTGGACTTCCACCACTGGAGGCGACTTGTGTTTGCTATTTTGTCTGACAGGCACCCTGATGCCTGGGTCCATTGGGTGGATAAAGTCCACTGAACTGCCCTCATGTGGAGGCGAGCATAGGGAACCACATGCACGGTGGATGCCATGTGGACTAGTAGTTGTAACATTTCTCGAGCAGTTAGATGAGGCTTTAGTACTGCTTGAGAAGCTAACTGCACCAAGCGAAGGCAACGGGCCTGGGGGAGATAGGCCCTTGCCTTTGTGGTATCCAGGAGAGCTCCTATGAACTCTAAAGACCGAGTGGAAGTCAGACTGGATTTTGGAATGTTTATTACCGGCCCTAAATACTGAAGGATCCGCATTGTGCAGGATAGAGAAGTCCTGGCCTCTGATTCTGTTGGGGCTCGAATGAGCCAGTCGTCCAAGTAAGGGAAGACGAATATCCCTAGAGTGCGGAGAAATGCTGCTGCAACAGCCATGCATTTCGTGAACACCCTTGGTGCTGAGGCCAGGCCAAAAGGAAGCACCCTGTATTGGTAGTGCTTTCCCTGAAAAAGGAACCGAAGGAACCTTTTGTGAGTTGGATGGATGAGAACATGGGTGTACGCATCCTTGAGATCTAGAGAACAAAGCCAATCCTGACTCTGAAGGTATGGCAGCAGAGATCCGAGAGAAATCATTTTGAATTTCTCCTTGACAAGGAATTTGTTCAATTCTCTGAGGTCTAAGATAGGTCTGTAACCCCGTTTTCTTTGGAATAAGAAAATAAGGGGAATAGAACCCTGTACACTGCTGATGAAGGGGTACTTCTTCTATTGCCCCTGGGCAAGAAGGATAGCGACCTCATGACCTAACAGGTTGATGAGAGAGGTCAGAGAATTGAACTGCCTTACTATTGTGTGAGGGGGCATGCTTGAAAAATGAAGCTTGTACCCCTCCTTTATGAAGGAGTGTGTCCAATGCTCTGCTGTTATTTGCCCCCATCTGGGGGCAAAATGACATAACCTTCCTGGAATGGTGGAAGGTTCTGGTCCCCCAAGAACCAGGAAGGCTAAGTTCTCTAGATGAGAGTCAAAGGCCTTGTGGAGGCTGAGCCTGCTGGGCCGGATGAGGCCTAGCAGCCTTTGCTTTCTTCTGTTTGGGTGGTTGCTGACTTTTCTTGGCAAGCTGACCTGCAGAACGTCCCTGCTGAACATAAGCAGGGTAAAATATTTTCTTTTTAGAAAAGAATGGTTTCTTGAACAATTTCTTTCTAGCAGGATCAGCAGTGGACTTGGACAATCTGTCCAAGGTGGAATTTTCAGCATCCATTTCATTGGCTTTTTCCTGCCAATCTTTACCAAACAGGTTCTCACCAATACAAGGGATATTTCCCAATTTGTCTTGTACCCAGAGCTCTAGATCAGATGCCTGGAGCCAAGCAATTCTACGTGCCCTATGGCAATAGCCGAGGTTCTGCTTATGCACTCAAAGCAATCAAAGGCTGCACGGTTCGAAAATTTAGAGACATCTTGGGCATGTTTGACCCAAGTGAGAAAATATTGTCTTTTATCTTCAGAAAGGAAAGGACTGAAAGCCTCTAAATTATCTGTGACTTCCTTCAGGAACATTCCCATGTAGAGACTATAGGAACTGATCCTGGCAGAAAGCATGGAAGCTTGGAAGACTCGACGTCCAAAAGCATCCAGGGTTCTGCACTCACGTCCTGGAGGATTAGAGGCATGCCTTTTTGCACTCTTAATCCTTCTCATAGCTGACTCCACTACAATAGAGTGGTGAGGAAGCTGAGTCTTATGGAACCCAGGACAAGGAGGGACTCGATACATAGTATCTAGTCTAGGAGAATGAGGAGAGGTGGTAAGAGGTGTTTCCAACATCCTCAACATGAGATCATATAAAATCTCATCAATGGGCAAGGTAGCTGCCTCCTTAGGAGTTTTGGGATACTGTAGAATTTCCAACTCCTTGGCCCTTGGCTCTGTTTCAGGGGCCACAGTAAGGGACAGGCCCCGAGCCACCTCCCTGATAAAATCTTGGAAGGAAATATCCTCTGGAGGAGACATCCTGCGTTTAGGGGAGGAGGGCTCCTCTGAGAGAAGCATCGCTGCATCGACAGAACTGTCAGAATCCTCAGATTCTTCTGAGGACTCGAAGTATCGTCTGTCTGGATGCTCTTGAAAAGCCCGATACCTGTACCGACCAAAGTCGGTACCGGGAGTAACCTGTACCGGGGTATTGTTAAAGAAAGTCATCGGATGACTGGGTACCGGGCAAAGCAGACACCGATGCTGATGTTGATGTTATCGGTACCGGTACTGATACCGATAGCGGTGTCGGTACCGGTGGGACTGTCTGTCGTGGTTCCGAGGGTTTCGATGCCGCAAGGAAAGCCGCCAGAATGCGTTCCATAGCCAGAACTCTCTGGTCTATCGACGCTGCCAATGCCTGGATGTCAGTACCGGAGGAGACCGCCGGTACCCCAGAGCATGGCACCAGTAGTTCTGCCGAGGTCGAGGCCTCGAGAACATCCTGGAACCCCGATAATGCTTTGGAAGCCGAAGCCTCCCGCCGGGGTAATTTTGCCGGTGCAGAATCCTCGAGGGCAACGCCAGAGGCATCTCGATGCTTAGAAGGAGATCTACGCTTCGAGGACCGGCTGGATTTATGTTTAGTTACCTGAGATCCATGGGAGGAAGAAGCAGCCCTGGAAGACGTCGATGCCACCGAAGCTGCATCAGAGGGAAACAGGGTACTGAGCTTAGCAGCTCGGTTCTGTCGACCTCTTTTAGACATCATGGCGCAGGACATATAATCCGTGATGGAGTGGTCAGGACCTAAACATTTTAGACACCATTCATGGGTGTCGGTGACGGAAATGGTACCGCCACACTTGGTGCACTTTTTGAAACCTGAAGCAGGTTTCTCCATGGTAAGGAAAAATATTTTTTGGGCATAAGGCCCAAAAGGGCACGTGCACCTGAAGAAAAAGAAAAAGAGAATATATATATATATATATTTTTTTTTTTTTACAGGAATAAGAAAGAAAAGACCGGCGGTACCAGTAGAGCGTCGAGGAAGGCAGACGCGACCACAAAAAAGAAAAAAACAAGAAAGAATTCTTCTGCGGTGACAGGAACATGACCTGCTGGCTCCGCGGAAAAAGAAGAACTGGAGAGAGGCAGTTGGGAAAGGCGGGAAGGCAGCACGCAGGTGCTGTGGGAAGCTCCCAAAAGCTTTCTGATTGGACGCTGGGGAGTGTTCCCGCGCAGGCTCCATCGGTACCGATACCCATATGTGATGACTACATTCCTGCTTGTTCCTGGAGATATTCTGTTACTCCACAATAGAATGTAGGCATTTCCTTGCTGCTAAGTTCTACAGCTCAAATCCATCAGTGCTTAGTCAAACCAGTTCAAGCCAGCATTCTAACCCAAATCCCCCCTTCGCTACCTTTCCCAGGTCCAGTACCAGCAGATTTGCTTTGCGCTTGAGATGATCCACTGTAGCCTCCTTTGCTGTAATCTCCAGCTGCAGTTCCCTGTGTTAAGTCATCATAACCTGCTGGCGCATTAAGACACAAAGGAGAAATAAGGTAGTTACTCACCTGTAGCTGGTGTTCTCCGTGAACAGCAGGAATAAGTACTGCGCAGGAACGCTCCCCAGCTTCTATTGGAAGCTTCTGGGAGGCTCCATCGCGTCTGTGTGTCTGTCTTCCTGCCTGCCATGGGGTCATCTTCTCCAGAAAGATAACAAAGCTGTAGCAGAAGACAACTCCTCATAAAGGTGGGAGGGTTGTGAGGACTTATTCCTGCTATCCTCGGAGAACACCTGCTACAAGTAAGTAGCTACCTTTTCTCCCTGGACAAGCAGGAATGAAGCCCTCATGTATGGGACTCCCAAGCTATAGGCTACCGAAAAACAAGGAGGCTGAAAACCCAATGGGGCAAATAAAACAAAGAATTGGAGAATCAACTATGTACAGCACTGGGAGTCCCCAGAGCAGAGATGGCATCCATGTGTCCAAGAAGGGCCGATGTGTCTTCAGTAGCAGACTGGTTAAACTACTGAAGAGAGCTTTAAACTAGATTTGTTGGGGATGGGTGAAGAAAGCCAACAGATAAGTGAAACATTAAATACCTTTATAAAAATGGGTAAAAGGGGCAACATATGGAAATCAGCATGTATAAATGCCCGTTGCATAGGAAATAAGATCCCAGATGTTGAGGCTTTAATGAGAGGCTGATTTGGATTTAGTGGCAGAAACAGACATATGGTTCATAGACAACCATGACTGGGATGTAACAATACCAGGCTATAATTTATTCAGAAAGGACAGGGTAGGAAGAAGGGGAGGAGGCGTGGCACTATATGTAAAAATTAATATTAAAGTTATGGAACTACAGGGCTTAAAAGGGAGAGAGGAGGCACTGTTGGTTAAACTAGAAAGAGGGAAAGAGAAATCTATTTGCATTGACGTCATATACAGACCTCCCTCACTGGGAGAAGAGGTGGACAGAGAGTTAACTGAAGTTATACACAGCATTGCCAGGAACGGGGAAGTGCTACTGACAGGGGATGTCAATATGCCAGATGTTGTTTGGCACATCCCTGCTGCAGTATCATCTAGAAGTAAGAAGATCCTGGATTCACTACAACGAGAACTATTCAGGCAACTGGTAACAGAAATCACAAGTGAAGGGGCCATACTGGACTTGGTGATATGGTAGGGGACTATTTCGCTTCCAGTGATCATCAGATGGTGTGCTTCAATATTAGGACTAGGACTGATAAAGCGTAGTTACTCACCTGTAACAGGTGATCTCCAGGAACAGCAGGAATTTAGTCCTCACATATGGGTATCGTTGGTACCGACGGAGCCTGCGCGGGAATGCTCCCAAGCGTCCAATAGTAACGCTTTTGGGAGCATCCCTCAGCACATGCTCCTTGCCTTCCCACCTTTCCAACTGTCCCTCTTCAGTTAAGTTTGTAGCTGAGTGAAAGGATAGAGGGAGAGAGGAAAGAGACAAAGACATAGAGAGACAATTCCTAGGGGAGGTGGGTGGGTTGTGAGGACTAAATTCCTGCTGTTCCCGGAGATCATCTGTTACAGGTGAGTAACTACGCTATCTCCAGGAAAAAGCAGGAATGTAGTCCTCACATATGGGGACTCCCTAGCTGAAGATGCCAGGGAGATAGCCCCAGGAAGGTGCCACCCAGGAAAAGTGGGAATCCTTCCTCCCATGGATCTCTGGCATTCCACCAGGGTTGGTGGGTAGGAGTTGATTTAGATATGAAAGAGATTTTGAAGAACAGCTTGGCCAAAGACAGCATCCCGACAGGAGGCTTTATCCAGGCAGTAGTGGGCTGTGAAGGTGTGTACCGAAGCCCAGGTGGCTGCTCGACAAATGTCATCGATAGACACAGAGTGGAGATTAGCCATAGAAGCTGCCATGGCTCTCATATTATGAGCTGTGACATGGTCCTGAAGAGGAAGACCCTTACTCTCATAAGCAAAGGATATGCATTGGGCAATCCATTTAGATAAAGTTCTTTTGGAGACTGGAAGTCCCAAATGACTAGGGTCAAAAACTATAAAAAGCTGTGAGAACTTTCTATGTTGCTGTGTTCTTTGTATGTAAAAGCCTAAGGCCCTTTTACAATCCAAAGTATGAAGGTTTCTTTCTGCATTAGAGGCGTGAGGCCTCGGAAAAAGATACAGGAAGATAAATTGATTGATTTAAATGAAAAGGCGAAACCACCTTTAGCATAAAGTGTGGGCGAGTTCGAAGAACGACCTTATCATGATGAAACCTAGTATAAGGAGGATCAGCCACTAAAGCTTGCAATTCACTAATGCGAAGGGCAGAGGTGATTGCAATTAGGAATATGACCTTCCAGGTCAAAAACTTAGGGCTGTAGTGGCCTAAGGTTCAAAAGGCAGCTTCATGAGCTGCCCGAGAACTAGATTTAGATCCCATGCCACCGGTGGTGGCTTGATGGGAGGTTTAGATAATAAAAGGTCTCTCATAAATCTTGATAGAAGTGGATGAGAGGAAATTGGTTGTCCATTCAGAGGCTTATAAGAAGCTGCAATTGCACTAAGATGGACTCTTACCAAATTGGTCTTTAGACCAGAATACGATAAGTGAAGGAGATACTCTAGTATTGATTCTAAGGGTATGACCAGGGGGTATAATCCCTTCTTGGAGCACCATATCGTAAAATGTTTCCACTTGAAGGCATAAGATCTTCTCGTGGAAAGTTTCATAGAAGCCTGAAGGATATCTTTTACCTGTTGGGACAGGTTGAAATCTTGGAGGTCTAAGCCTTCAGCAACCAGGCCGTGAGGTGCAGGGACTGGGGATTCGGGTGCCATAGCGTCCCGTTCTCCTGGGAAAGGAGATCTGGAGCATACCCTAACTCCAGAGGTGCCGCTTGAGAGAGATGTAGAAGCAGGGAATACCACATTTGGCGTGGCCATCGTGGTGCTATGAGAATCATGTGACCCCTGTCTCTCTGAAGCTTGAAGAGTGTTTTGGGGATGAGGGGAATGGGTGGGAAGGTATAAAGGAAGTCCTGAACCCAGTGAAGGAGGAAGGCATCCCTTGCCTGACAGTTGTGAGCCAGAATCCTGGAACAGAACCGGGGAAGTTTGGCATTCAGTGCACTTGCAAAGAGGTCTATGTCTGGAGTGCCCCAAAGACGAAATATCTTTGCCACTTGGTCTAGGTGGAGGGACCACTCGTGAGGCAGCAGTACTCGACTGAGTTTGTCTGCCCAAAGGTTTTGAATGCCTGGAAGATATACCACTAGAAGGTGAATTTGATGCTCTCTGGCGAGGGCCCACAGTCGTAAAGCTTTGTTGCGTAACGACAGAGAGCCTGTTCCACCCTGCTTGTTCACATAGAACATGGCTGCTTGATTGTCCGTCTGGACTAGGACTGTCTTGTAGCTGAGCTGGGCGTGGAATACTTGAAGAGCTAAATAGATTGCTCTTAATTCCAGGAGGTTTCTGTGTAAACCAACCTCCTGTGGAGTCCAGGTGCCCTGGGTAGAAAGATGATTCAGGTGTGCTCTCCAACCCACCTGTGATGCATCTGTTGCTAGGGTGGCCTGAAAGAGGGGTTGATGAAAAGGAGACCTCACTGTCAGATTTTCTAGTGATTGCCACCATTGGAGGGACAAAATTAGTCATTGAGAGATTATTATCTTCTCTGACAAATGACACGTGGGCTGTGTCCACTGTGTGGAGAGGGTCCACTGAGCTGCTTGCATGTGGAGGCGAGCATATGGGACTACATGAACTCTGGATGTCATATGTCCCAGTAACTGCAGTAGCTCTCGAGCAGTGAGGGAGGATTTGCCTACTGCTTGAGAAGCTAGTTGCATTATGCGAAGACACCGGACCTGTGGAAGGAAAGCCTTTGCCTGTCTGGTATCTAGACAGGTTCCTATGAATTCTAGGCATTGGGAAGGAACTAGTTGAGATTTTGGGACGTTTATTACCAATCCCAAGTATTGGAGGATTTGCATTGTACGGGACAGTGCAGTGCTGGCCTCTGCAACTGTAGGGGCTCAAATGAGCCAGTCGTCTAAGTAAGGGAAGACGAAAATCCCCAGGGTTCGTAGAAATGTAGCTACTACTGCCATACATTTCGTGAACACCCTTGGTGCTGAAGCCAGACCAAAGGGAAGAACCCTGTACTGGAAATGTTTCCCCCTGAAAAGGAAACGTAAGAATTTCCTGTGATCTGGATGGATGAGAATGTGAGTGTATGCATCCTTTAAGTCTAGAGAGCAAAGCCAATCCTGGCTTTGAAGGTATGGCAGAAGAGTTCCTAGAGAAATAATTTTGAATTTCTCTCGAAACAGATATTTGTTCAATTCTCTGAGGTCCAGAATGGGTCTGTGTCCTCCTGTTTTCTTTGGAATAAGAAAATAGGGGGAGTAGAACCCTGCACCCTGTTGAGGAATGGGCACTTCCTCTATTGCCCCTTGGGCAAGAAGTGTGGAGACCTTGTGATCTAGCAGATTGTCTGCAATAGTTTGAGAATTGAATTGCTTTAGAATTGTAGGAGGGGACATGCTGTGAAAATGAAGCTTGTACCCTTCTCCTACAATGGACAAAGTCCAATCTTCTGCTGTTATCTGATGCCATCTGTTGGCAAAGTGGCATAACCTGCCTGGAATATTGGGGGGTTGGGGACCCCTCAGAGGCAGGAAGGCAAAGCTCTATAGGAAGGAGTCAAAGCCCTTGAGGGGGCTGAACCTGGGAGAGCTGGTTGGGCTCTCGGGCCTTTTGGCTTCTTTTGCTGTCTAGTTTGTCCCTTTTGGGCAACCTGACCTTGAGTTTGACTCTGCTGGGTATAGGAAGGATAAAACTTCCTCTTTTTGGTAAGAGAGGGTTTTTATAAGGCTTCCTTTTGGCTGGAGTGGCTGTAGACTTTGACAATCTATCTAAGGTAGAATTGCCAGCATCTAACTCATTAGCCTTTTCCTGCCAATTCTTGCCGTAGAGATTCTCCCCCGTGCAGGGAATGCTGCCTAACTTGTCCTATACCCAAGTCTTGAAGTCTGATGTCTGTAGCCAGGCAATCCATCGTGCACCAATGGCTATAGCAGAGGTTCTGCTGATGCATTCGAAACAGTCAAAGGCTGCACGATTAACAAACTTGGAGATATCTTGAGCATGATTAACTAGAGCAAGAAAATCTTGTCTCTTGTTATCTGGGAGAAATGGGCTCATAAGTTCCAAGTCTCCGGTGACTTCCTTGAGGAGATTCCCACATATAGGATATATGAACTGATCCTAGCTGAAAGCATGGAAGCTTGAAAAGTTCTGCGTCCAAAAGCATCCAGAGTCCTGCATTCACGACCTGGAGGATTGGATGCATGCCTCTTTGCACTTTTCATCCTACGCATGGCTGACTCCACTACCATTGAATGGTGTGGCAGCTGAGTTTTCTGAAATCCAGGACATGGAGGAACTCGATACATAGTATCAAGTCTCCTAGAGTGAGGAGAAGTCGTCAGAGGTCTCTCCCACATTCTGAGCATCAAGCTATGCAGAATTTCAAGGATAGGCAGAGTGGCTGTCTCCTTAGGAGCTTTAGGATACTGGAGAATTTCCAATTCCTTTGCTCTGGGTTTCTCTTCAGGAGCAACTGTGATTGAAAGACCTTTGGCCATATCACGGATGAAATCCTGAAATGACATGTCCTCTGGAGGTGACATTCTGCGTTGGGGAGAAGAGGGATCTTCTAGGAGAAAACCTCTAGTGCCAGCAGAATTGTCAGAGTCTTTGGAATTGAAGGAATTAAAGTATTCCTGACCCCGATGCTCTTGCAACGCACGATCCCGGTACCGATCTGACCCGGTACCGCTCTGTCAATTCCAGCCAGAGATGGCAAGGGAAGAGTTCCCACCGGGGCTGGTACCGTCGGCACCGGTATCATAGGTGTCGGCATCGGTGTCGGTGTCGGCATCGGTACCGGTGCCTGTGGGACCACCGGTACCGCAGCTGAAAGAAGAGCTGCGATGCTCCGCTCGATAGCGAGGAACCTCTGGTTTATCGACGCTGCCGATGCCTGTGTGTCGGTATTGGTAAGGACGCCGGAACTCCTGAGCATGGCACAGGTAGTTCTTGCGAGGTTGAGGCCTCGAGAACATCCTGAAGCCCCATCGATGCTTTGGAAGCCAAAGCCTCCCGCCTGGGCTGTTTTGTCGGTGTGGTTCCCTCAAGGGCAATGCTGATGGTCTCTCGATGCTTAGCAGGAGATCTACCCTTTGAGGACCGGCTTTTATGTTTAGTTACCCGAGATCCATGGGAGGAAGAAGAGGCCCTTGACGATGTCGATGCAATGGATCTGGCATCCGAAGAAAAGAGGGTACCGAGCTTTGCAGCCCGGTTTTGTCTTCCTCTTTTAGTCATCCCCATACAGGAGAGACATTCAGTTGGAGAATGTTCAGGTCCTAAACATTTCAGACACCAATCATGGGTGTCAGTGACGGAGATGGTACCGCCACACTTAGTACATTTCTTAAAACCACTAGTTGGTTTTTCCATGTTTTAGGAATATGGGGCCTAGTGCCAAAAATGGGGCCTAGCACCAAAGAGAAAAAGTTTCAGAAAATAAACAGTCTAAGGTTTTTTTTTAATGAAAAGAAAAGAAAAGAAAAGAAAAGAAACGGTGGTACCGGTAGGCGTCATGCGGAAGGCAAACGCCACCACAAGAAAAGAAATATAAAGACGGAATTTTCTGCGGTGACAGGGAATAGATCCTGTCGGCTCCGCGGAAAACGAAGAACTGAAGAGGGACAGTTGGAAAGGCGGGAAGGCAGCACGCATGTGCTGAGGGATCCTCCCAAAAGCATTCCTATTGGACGCTGGGGAGCGTTCCCGCGCAGGCTCCGTCGGTACCGACGATACCCATATGTGAGGACAGCATAGTTACTCACCTTTAACTGGTGATCTCCGGGAAGAGTAGGAAATTAGTCTATAGATATGGGTATCGTCGGTACCGACGGAGCCTGCGCGGGAACGCTCCCCAGCGTCCAATTAGAAAGCTTTTGGGAGCATCCCACAGCGCCTGCGTGCTGCCTTCCTGCCTTTCCCAACTGCCTCTCTCCAGTTGAGTTTAAAGCTGAGACAAAGAGAGAGAGAGGGAAAGAGAAAGAGATAGATAGAGAGATACAACTCCTAGGGGAGGTGGGTGGGTTGTGAAGACTAAATTCCTGCTGTTCCCGGAGATCACCTGTTACAGGTGAGTAACTATGCTATCTCCAGGAACAAGCAGGAATGTAGTCTTCACATATGGGGACTCCCTAGCTTTAGATGCCAGGGAGAGACCCCAGAAGTTGTGTGTCCCTGTGAAAGGGCTCCACATCCCCCCATGGATCTCTGGCATCCAACCAGGGATGGTGGGTAGGAGTTGATTAGGTATGGAACAGGTGTTGAAGAACAGCCTGATCAAACAAGGCATCCCGGTGGGAGTCCTTGTCCAAGCAGTAATGGGATGTGAAGGTATGAACCGAGGCCCAAGTGGCTGCTTGACAGATGTCGTCGATAGACACAGAGTGCAGATGAGCCATTGAGGCTGCCATGGCTCTCAGATTGTGAGCTGTGACATGGCCCTCCAGAGGAAGATTCTTACTCTGATAGGCAAAAGAAATACACCGAGCAATCCAGTTGGACAGTGTTCTCTTGGAGACTGGAAGTCCCAAATGAGAAGGATCAAAAGCAACAAAGAGTTGAGAGGACTTTCTATGTTGCTGTGTTCTTTGCAAGTAAAAGGCTAAAGCTCTTTTACAGTCCAAAGTATGAAGATTCCTTTCTGCATTTGATGCATGAGGCCTTGGAAAGAACACAGGCAGGTAGACCGCTTGGTTAAGATGAAAAGGCGAGACCACCTTTGGCATAAAGTGTGGATGAGTCCTAAGGACTACCTTGTAATGATGGAACCTTGTATAAGGTGGATCAGCCACTAGTGCCTGCAACTCACTGATGCAACATGCTGATGTGATTGCAATGAGAAAGATAACTTTCCAAGAAAGGAATTTCAATGAGGTAGTAGCTAAGGGTTCGAAAGGTGGCTTCATGAGCTGACCAAGAACCAGGTTTAAATCCCATGCCACCGGTGGTGGCCTAATGGGAGGCTTAGTTAGAAGAAGGCCTCTCATAAATCTTGCTATAAGAGGATGGGAGGAAATAGGTTGTCCATTTAGAGGCTTGAACGAAGCTGCAATAGCACTCAAATGGACTCTTACTGAGTTAGTCTTAAGTCCTGCATTGGATAAATGAAGGAGATACTCCAGTAATGATTCCAGAGGTATCACAAGGGGGTTAAGACCCTTCTGCGAACACCATATGGTAAACCTCTTCCAGTTAAAAGCATAAGAGCGTCTTGTGGAAGGCTTCCTGGAAGCATAAAGGACATCCTTTACTTGCTGAGGGAGGTTAAGATCATGAAGATCTAGGCCTTCAGCAACCAAGCTCTGAGATGCAGAGACTGGGGATTGGGATGCCATAACATTCCGTCCTCCTGTGACAGGAGATCTGGAGCAGATCCTAACTCCAGGGAGGGAGCTTGAGAGAGATATAGAAGCAGAGGGTACCACACTTGCCATGGCCATTGTGGAGCTATGAGAATCATACGCCCTCTGTCTCTCTGAAGCTTGAACAGGGTTTTGGGAATTAGGGGAATGGCTGGAAAGGCATAAAGGAAGTCTTGACCCCAGTAAAGGAGGAAAGCATCCCTGGACTGAGAGCCCTGAGCCAGAATTCTGGAACAGAACCGGGGACGTTTGGCATTCAACGGACTTGCAAAGAGGTCTATGTCCGGGGTTCCCCAAATTTGAAAAATCTTGGCCACCTGCATGTAGAGACCATTCGTGTGGAAGCAGAACTCGACTGAGTCTGTCTGCCCAAGAGTTTTGTATGCCTAGAAGATACACTGCCAGGAGATGAAACTGATGCTCTCTGGCGAGGGCCCATAGTCGTAAAGCTTCATTGAAAAGCGACAGTGAGCCTGTTCCCCCCTGCTTGTTCACGTAGAACATGGCTACTTGATTGTCCGTCTGAATGAGGACTGTCTTGTAGCTGAGCAGGGTGTGGAACACTCGAAGAGCAAGGAAGACTGCTCTGAGCTCTAAGAGACTGATATGTAGATGAGCCTCCTGTGGAGTGCAAGTGCCTTGGGTGGAGAGGTCTTGCAGATGAGCTCCCCAACCCATTGGTGAAGCATCTGTGGTGAGAGTTGCCTGGGGTAAAGGTTGTTGAAATGGGGACCTCAGTAAAAGGTTCTGAGTGGACAGCCACCATTGGAGAGACAAAATAAGGCAATTTGTCTTCGCTATTTTGTCTGACAGGCACCCTGATGCCTGGGTCCGTTGAGCGGATGAAGTCCACTGGGCTGCTCTCACATGGAGGCGAGCATAAGGAACCACATGCACTGTAGATGCCATGTGGCCAAGTAGCTGTAACATCTCTTGGGCAGTGAGATGAGATTTTAGCACTGCTTGAGAAGCTAACTGCACCATGCGAAGGCAACGGGTCTGAGGAAGATAGGCCCTTGCTTTTCTGGTATCCAGCAAAGCTCCTATGAACTCCAGAGACTGAGTGGGAGTTAGACTGGATTTTGGGATGTTTATGACCAGACCCAAATACTGGAGGATACGCATTGTGCAAGATAGAGACGTCCTGGCCTCTGACTCTGATGGGGCTTGAATGAGCCAGTCGTCTAAGTAGGGGAAGACGAATATTCCTAGAGTGTGGAGAAATGCTGCTACCACAGCCATGCACTTCGTAAACACTCTTGGCGCTGAGGCTAGGCCGAAAGGAAGCACCCTGTATTGGTAGTGCTTTCCTTGAAAAAGGAACCGAAGGAACTTTCTGTGAGAACATGAGTGTATGCATCCTTAAGATCTAGAGAACAAAGCCAATCCTGACTCTGAAGGTATGGCAGCAGAGTTCCCAGAGAAACCATTTTGAATTTCTCTTTGAACAGGAATTTGATCTATTCTTTGAGGTCTAAAATAGGTCTGTGTCCCCCTGTTTTCTTTGGGATAACGAAATAGGGGGAGTAAAACCCTGTAACCTGTTGATGAATGGGTACTTCCTCTATTGCCCCTTGGGCAAGAAGCATAGTGACCTCTTGACCTAACAGGATGATGAGAGAGGCCTGAGAATTGAACTGTCTTACCATTGTGGGAGGGGGCATGCACAAAAATGAAGCTTGTACCCCTCTTTTATAATGGAGAGTGTCCAATGTTCTGCTGTTATCTGCCCCCATCTGGGGGCAAAGTGACACAAACTTCCTGGAATGGTGGAAGGCTCTGGTCCATTGAAGGCCAGGAAGGCTAAGTTCTCTAGATTAAAGCCAAAGGCCTTGTGGAGGCTGAGACTGCTGAGACGGTTGAGGCTTAGCAGTCTTTGCTTTCCTTTGTTTAGGTGGTTGCTGACTCTTTCGGTCAGGCTGACCTGCAGAACGTCCCTGCTGGGAATAAGAGGGATAAAACCTCTTCTTTTTTGAGAAGAATGGTTTCTTGAAAGACTTCTTTTTTGCAGGATCAGCTGTGGCTTTGGATAACCTATCCAAAGTGGAGTTGTCAGCATCCAACTCATTGGCTTTCTCTTGCCAATTTTTGCCAAATAGATTCTCACTTGTACAAGGGATATTGCCCAGTTTGTCCTGCACCCAGAGCTCCAAATCAGATGCCTGGAGCCAGGCAATTCTATGTGCACCTATGGCAATGGCAGAGGTTCTTGCTTATGCACTCAAAACAGTCAAAAGCTGCACGATTGACAAACTTAGAAACATCCTGGGCATGTTTAACCAGTGTGAGAAAATCCTGCCTCTTGTCATCAGGAAGGAGAGGGCTTAAAATCTCCAAGTCTCCTGTGACTTCTTTAAGGAACATTCCCATATATAAAATATAGGAACTGATCCTGGCAGAAAGCATGGAAGCCTGGAAAGTATGACGTCCAAAGGCATCCAAGGTTCTACATTCACGTCCTGGAGGATTAGAGGCATGCCTCTTTGCACTCCTGATCCTTCTCATAGCTGATTCCACTACAATAGAGTGGTGAGGAAGCTGAGTTTTCTGGAAACCAGGACAAGGAGGGACTCGATACATGGTATCCAGTCTGCGAGAGTGAGGAGAGGTGGTAAGAGGTGTCTCCCACATTCTCAACATGAGATCATGTAAGATCTCATGGATAGGCAGAGTAGCTGCCTCCTTAGGAGCTTTGGGATGCTGCAAAATCTCCAACTCCTTAGCTCTGGGCTCTGTTTCAGGAGCCACAGTAATGGACAGACCTCGAGCCACCTCCCTGATAAAATCCTGAAAGGAGATATCTTCTGGAGGAGACATCCGAGGTTTAGGGGAGGAAGGCTGCTCCAGGAGAAGTATCCCGGTATCGGCAGAGCTGTCAGAATCCTCAGAGTCCTCCGAGGATTCGAAGTACCTCCTGTCCGGATGCTCTTGAAGAGCCCGATACCCGTACCGACCGAAGTCGGTACCGGGGGGATCCGAGGATGTCGATGCCGCAAGGAGAGCCGCCAGACTGCGTTCAATAGCCAGGAACCTCTGGTCTATCGATGCTGCCAATGCCTGGGTATCGGTACTGGACGCAGCCAGTACCCCAGAGCATGGCACCAGTAGTTCTGTCGAGGTTGAGGCCTCGAGAACATCCTGGAGCCCCGATAATGCTTTGGAAGCCGAAGTCTCCTGCCAGGGCAATTTTGCCGGTACAGAACCCTCAAGAGCAACGCCACAGGTATCTCGATGCTTGGAAGGAGATCTACCCTTTGAGGACCGGCTGGACTTATGTTTGGTTACCTGAGATCCATGGGAGGAAGGCGAAGCCCTGGAAAACGTCGATGCCACAGAAGCTGCATCGGAGGGAAAAAGGGCGCTGAGCTTAGCAGCTCGGTTTTGTTGACCCCTCTTGGATATCATGGCACAAGCCATACACTCGGAAATGGAGTGGTCAGGACCCAAACATTTGAGACACCACTCATGGGTGTCAGTGATGGAGATGGTACCGCCACACTTGGTGCACTTTTTGAAACCCGAAGCGGGTTTTTCCATACTGAAGGAAATTTTGGGCCTAAGGCCCAAAATGGCACGTGCACCTGGGAAGTAAAGTTTGGAAAAAAATAGAACATATATATTTTTTTTTTTAAACAAAAGAAGAAAAGAAAAGAAAAACGGCGGTACTGGTATTGCATCGAGGAAGGCAGACGCGACCACAAAAAAGAAGGAATAAAGAAAAGATTTTCTGCGGTGACAGGAACAACCACCTGCTGGCTCCGCTGAAAACGAAGAACTGGAGAGAGGCAGTTGGGAAAGGCGGGAAGGCAGCACGCAGGCGCTGTGGGATGCTCCCAAAAGCTTTTTAATTGGATGCTGGGGAGCATTCCTTCGCAGGCTCCATCGGTACCGACGATACCCATATGTGAAGACTATATTCCTGCTTGTTCCTGGAGATTATCCATTCAAAAGCAAGTGTCAGACTTTAGGAAAACTAACTTTGCCAAGATGGGCCAATACCTCAGGGCATAGGTTTTCAAACCAGTCCTCGGAGAACACTAGGCCAGTCAGGTTTTCAGGATTCCCACAATTAATATGCATAAGATAGATTTGCATACAATGAAGGCAGAACATGGAAATCTCTCTCATGCATATTCATTCTGGGAATCCTGAAAACCTGACTGGCCTAGGGTTCCCCGAGGACTGGGTTGAAAACCCCTGCCTCAGGAAGTCGTTAGAGGGATGAGAACAACTGGGGAATGTAGAAAAACAGTGGGCAAAACTGAAAGCATAGTTACTCACATATAACAGGTGTTCTCCAGGGACAGTAGGAATCAGTCCTCACTTATGGGTGACGTCGGCACCGACGGAGCCCGCGCAGAGCAATTCCCCAGCTTTCAAAGAAAGCCTTTGGGAATGCTACCACACATGCGTGGTCCTCTTCTCGCCCAAGGGTGCCATCTTGCTCAATCAGGTCCCTTAGCTCGAGCCCTACCAAGCAGATGGCAAGGGAAGGATAAAAATACAGCAACTCAATAGGGGAGGTGGGAGGGCAGTGAGGACTGATTACTGCTGTCCCTGGAGAACACCTGTTACAGGTGAGAAACTACGCTTTCTCCAGGAACAAGCAGGAAGTCAGTCCTCACTTATGGGCCTCCCTAGCTACAGGCTACCGAACCTGTAACTAAAAAACGCCTCCGCGAGGCCATCAGCAGAAGTTGAAGCCTGAAGGAGCCCGAGTCCTTGGGTTCTCAGGGCGAAGCCCTCGGTAGCCATGAAGAAGGATCAGAAGGCAGGAGTTGCTTATACCCCGAACAGATTACGGAGTACAGCCTGGTCAAAGGCGCTGTCCCGGCGGGACTCCCTCTCCAGGCAGTAGTGGGCAGCAAAGGTGTTCGTGGAAGACCAGGTTGCTGCCCGGCAGATGTCCATCATGGGCATGGAGCACAGCAAGGCCACCGAGGCCTTTTTGGCTCGGACTCCATGTGCAGTGACCCGAAGATCCAGAGGGATGCTCGCCTTCGCATGGAAGAACACGATGCAGTCCGCCACCCAAATAGAGAGGGTGTGCTTGGTGACTGCTTGCCCCTGCCTATTGGGATCGTAGGTCACGAAAAGTCTGTCAGACTTGCGGTGAGTCTTAGTGCGCTGCAAGTAGAAGGCGAGGGCCCTCTTGCAGTCGAGGGTGTGGAGAGCCGCCGACGCCTTATTGGCATGGGGCCTTGGGAAGAAGGTCGGGAGCACTATTCTCTTGGTTGAGATGAAAGACCGAAACAACCTTGGATAAGAATTTAGGATGAGTCTGGAGGACCACCCTGTTCCGATAAAACCTGGTGTAAGGGGCGCCAGCCATGAGCGCCTGAAGCTCACTGACTTGGCGAGCCGAGGTCAGTGCCACCAGGAAGGTCACCTTCCAGGACAAGTGCCGGAGCGAACACGTCACCATCGGCTCGAAGGGTGGACAAGTGAGCTGCGTGAGCACCACATTCAAGTCCCATTCCGCCGGAGGGGGACGGATGGGCGGCTTGGATAACAGAAGGACACGCATGAAGTGGGAAACTAGTGGCTGCCCCGAGAGAGGCTTTCCCTTGATAAGGAGATGATTAGCCGATATGGCGCTCAAATGAACTCTAACAGAGTTCGACTTCAGCCCTTCCCTCAAGAGGTGGAGAAGGTACTGGAGGACCCACCGAACAAGGCACGAGAAGGGGTCGATCTGGTGTTCCGAGCACCAGATGGAGAAGCATTTCTACTTAAAGGCATAAGCTCGCCTAGTGGAGTCCTTCCTCGAGGCAAGGAGGATTTCCTCGACCTCCTCCGGAAGGGCCAGAGAGGCTAGAGAGACCCGTTCAGCCGCCAGGCTGTGAGGGATAGGGAGGGTAGGTTAGGGTGTAGTACTCGACCCTCCTCCTGCGTCAGCAAGTCCCTGGCAGAGCCCAGGGGAATCGGAGGTTCCGACGACAGCCAGAACAGGAGCAGGAACCAAGGCTGCCGAGGCCACAAGGGGGCCACGAGAATCAGCGATGCCCCGTCCCAGTGAACTTGAACAGAGTCCTCGCAATGAGGGGGAAAGGAAGGAATGCATATAGGATACTGGAGGACCAGTCCAAGAGAAATGCATCGGGGCCCTCCCTGCCCGGGTGTGGCACCGGGCCGCAGAAGCGAGGGAGCTGTGTGTTTTGGGGGCTGGTGAAGAGGTCTATCGCTGGAGTGCCCCAGCGTAGAAACAGCCAGCCTGCCACTCTGGGATCCAGGCGCCACTCATGGGGACGAAGGATTCTGCTGAGTATGTCCATCAGGCCATTCTCCTGACCCGGGAGGTACGTCGCCTTGAAGGACAACCTCCGTCGGGCGTCGAAAGAGCAGATGAGGACCTCTTCCCTGCAGAGGGAGCGCGACCCTGTGCCCCCCCCTCTTTGTTGATGTAGAACATCGCTACCCAGTTGTCGGTCTGTACCAGAACCGACTTCCCGCTGAGGAGATCCTCGAAGGCCCTCAGGGCCCACCGGATGGCCCGGAGCTTGAGCAGGTTTATCTGCTGCTGCGCCTCCGAAGGCGACCATTGCCCCTGCCTGCAAAGAGCAATGGGCTCCCCACCCTAACAGGGAAGCATCTATGGTCAGCACCACATCGTGCTGTGGGGCCTGGAAGGGCTATCCCCGCAGGAGGTTGTGGGGGTTTTACCACCAGTTCAGGGACAAACGAAAATTGGGAAGAACCCTGACTGGGTCCCTGAGGTGTTCGAGGGATTGACTCCATTGGGAACTGAGACACCACTGGGCCTTCCTCATGTGCAGGCGGAAGTGAGGAACCACATGCACGTTCAAGGCCATGTGGCCCAAGAGATGTAGCATGGACCGAGCGGTGACCTGGTGGGCGATCTGGATGCGAACCGCCAGAGCTCGGAGACGGGTGGAACGATCCACTGGCAAGAAGGCCATGGCCTGCCGAGTATCGAGGCATGCCCCGATGAACTCGAGAGCTTGTGCCGGCTCAAGGTGAGACTTTATTTATTTATTTGGCTGCATTTATATCCCGCTTTTCACCGGGTCAAAGCAGTTGGTGGATACATTTAACACGAGGGGATATGAGACACATACACTAATACTTACAGGGAACATGGGCAATGGAGGGTTAAGTGGCTTGCCCAAGACCACAAGGAGCACCTGTGGGACAGAAACCCCAGTCCTTCCGGCCCAAGGTTGCTGTCCTCTAGTGGGATTTGAACCATCGACCTTACGGCCTGTGGTACCTTGCCCCAACCACTAGGCCACTCCTCCCTTTGGGTAGTTGACCAAGAACCCCAAGCTCTCCAAGAGGAGGACAGTGTGCAACATCGCTTCCCGGCTCTCCTCAATGGAGGAGCCCGTAATGAGCCAGTCGTTAAGGTAGGGAAACACCGGCATGCCCCGGTACAAAGGTGAGTGGCGGCCACGACGAAGCACTTCATGAAGACCCGCGGGGCGGATGCAAGTCCGAAGGGGAGCACGCTGTACTGGAAGTGCTCTCTCTGCACCCTGAAACGCAGGTATTGCCTGTGTTGGGGGTGGATCAAGATATGGGCATAAGCGTCCTTCAGATCTAAGGAGCATAGCCAGTCGCCCTGCTGGAGGAAGGGCAGCAGCACGCCAAGAGATAGCATCTTGAATTTCTCCCGCACCAGAAACTTGTTCAGCTTGCGGAGGTCAAAAATGGGCCAAAGACCCCCCGTCTTTTTTGGGATGAGGAAGTATTGGTAGTAAAAGCCCCGACCTCGAAGGTGGGAAGGGACCTTCTTGACTGCCCGCTGGGCAAGGAGGAAGTGTAATTCCCGCTGCAGCAAAAGCTGGTGTGTGGGGAGTCGAGGATGCTCCGCTGGGGAGAAAGGGGGTGGAAGCCTGTCGAAGTGGAGGCAATAGTCCTCCCAGATGACCTGGAGGACCCAGGTGTCCGAGGTGATAAGCGCCCACGACGGGGCAAAGCAGGACAGGCGTCCCCTCACTGGCTGCTGTATTGCCGGAGGGCGAGAGGCCATGCCGCAGGCGTCAAAACACCTGAGAGGGTTGTGGGGGAGCCGGCGTCTGGGCCTTTGGGCACTTTGGTTTACGGTGGCCCAGGCCGGGCTTCCCTTGCGCAGGAGGTGCGTGAGTGGCTGGCGTGGGGGTAGCCGGGTACAGCAGGTAGCCGTGCAACTGGAGGCTTTTCCTGGGGAAGAAGGGCTTCCTGGTAGGCTGCTTCTTTCGAGGCAGCATAGAGGTTTTGCGGGAGAGATGGGTCCCAGTGACGTACTCCGCTTCGATCTCTGCAGCCTTCTTCTCCATCTGCTTACCAAAAGGTTGTTCACCGAGGCAGGGCACATCCAGGAGCTTCCCCTGCACCCATTGCTCCAAATCCGAAGACTGGAGCCAAGCCTGGCGGCGGGCTCCGATGCCAGCGGCTGCCACCCGAGCCAATGTCTCGAAGCCATCATAGGAGGCTCGAGAGATATACTTGGAGCAGTCAGCCACTGATTTCAACAGGGTGCGGAACCTGTCAAGGGGCTCGCCCTCGAGGCCCGCAGAGAAACCTCCAAGTTCCTTTGCCAAGTCATGGAGAAACATACCAATATATAATTGGTATGCCTGGATGCGACAAGAGAGCATGAAACCTTGATAGGCCTTGCGGCCCAGTGCATCAAGGGCTCTCGATTCTCGGCCCGGTGGTACCGATGAGTGGGACTTTGGGCTTTTCTGCTTCCTCATGGCTGATTCCACCACAATCGAGGTGTGTGGAAGTTGGGTCTTTCGGAAGCCTGGCCCGCGCTGCACCTTGTACACTGTGTCAAGGCGCTTGATCACAATGAGAACCGAGGCCAGGGCCTCCCACATATGGAGCAATAGCTGAGATAGGATCGGCGGCACCTGCACGGTGAGATATTCCCTGGGCTGGGCCTTGTACTGAAGAATATCGAGGTCTTCAGCATGAGGATCCTCCTCGGCCTGGGTGACCAGGTTGAGGGCCCGAGCCATGTCTCGAATAAACACCAAAAAGGAGGTGTCCTTGGGCGGTGAATGCCGCTGAAGACCAGGTGGCGAGGGGTCCGACAGGGGATCCCGGTGGGTGTGGATCTCCGGGAAGTTGTCCTCAGGCCCGTGGCCCTCAGGGGTTTCCTGTACGGATTTGGGTGTCCCACGCGAGGGACCCGCAGTCTCCGGGTGCAAGTCAACGAAGCTGGCAGTGAGTGCCTGCTGGGAAGCAATGAAAGCAGAAACACTGCGTTTCAGCACCAGCATACGGGACTCCCATGAGGGCATGGGGCCCTGGGACAGTGATACCGGGGTCACCTGATCGGATGTCGAGGAGGTCCTTGCCGGGATGGTCCTCAGGAGACTGGGCGCATTCGCCGGAAGCCTCCATTTCTCTGCGATGTACCTTGCGGGGCAGCTCCTTGTCAGACTCTTGGGAACGCCGAAGGGGGCAAAGCGACTGGGTGCGGGAGCACTTGAGCTTGTTGGGGGCCCCAGACAGCAACTTTGAGGCTTTCTTCTTTTTGCGGCGCTCCACCTTGGGGGACCCCTGGTCTGAATGCTGTCT
Source organism: Ichthyophis bannanicus (assembly GCA_033557465.1). Taxonomy (NCBI): domain Eukaryota; kingdom Metazoa; phylum Chordata; class Amphibia; order Gymnophiona; family Ichthyophiidae; genus Ichthyophis; species Ichthyophis bannanicus. The sequence continues at coordinate 113,302,436 of CM066032.1, read as the reverse complement.
GGAATGCGGTGCCGCAGGGGGATAACCCGCCGGAAGGGAGACGACCGAGGGTGCCACCGGAGACTCCGAGAAGCCTTTCAAAAAATGTCTTTGGACTTCTGCTTAAGGCTGAGCAGGGCCTTAGAGGACATTTTCTTACAGAGTGAACAGAGCTTTGGGCCATGGTTGGCTCCCAGACACCTTAAACAACAGTCATGAGTGTCCATAAGCGACATGTTCCTAGAGTATCTATCACATTTTTTAAACCCAGTAGCCATGGGGGCAAAAACAGCCCCTGCGAGGTCGACGACCCACGCTGCCAGCAGTTAGGAAGAAAAAAGGGTGTGAAGCCCGTAAAGAAAGAATTCTGGAAAGTTATCTCCGTAAGCTCCAAAAAGAGAGCCAGGGGAGGATGGGTAGAGGACTGGTGCAACCGGAAAAAAGGATAAGAGCCTGTGAAGGCGAGGAAAACAAAATGTATTCCGAGGGACGAGGACGTGCGTCCGAAAGGCTCCATGAAAAAAGGGAGACTGAGCAAGATGGCACCCTTGGGTGGGAAGAGGACCATACATGCGTGGTAGCAATCCCAAAGGCTTTCTTTGAAAGCTGGGGAATTGCTCCGCATGGGCTCTGTTGATGCCGACGTCACCCATAAGTGAGGACTGACTTCCTGCTTGTTCCTGGAGAAAGGGGATATTTTAAAGGCAACCAACCTTTTCGTTAAAATGGTAAATAAAGGTAAAAGGAAAAGGAGACCGCTATGGTTTTCGAAAGAAGTAGCTGAAAAGGTGAAGAAAAAGAGGGAGGCCTTCATGAAATACAAGAGATCACAGAGAGAGGAAGACAGGCACCTGTATTTGGAAAAACTTGGAGAAGCTAGCAAAGTAGTCAGGAAAGCAAAGAGTCAAAAAGAGGAGGAAATATCCCCCCCATTTTATTGCATTGGCTAAGACATTTTTCAGATATGTTAGTGAGAAAAGGAAGGGCGAAAGTGGTATTGTCAGACTCAAGTGTGAAGGGGAGGATTATGTAGAAGCTGATGAGGATAAAGCGGAATTGCTTAACAAATATTTCTGTTCTGTGTTCACAGATGAAGAACCAGAAGCAGGAGCTCAAAATACACCCACAAACATGAACAGAAGCGAGAGGCATCTTGAACAATTTTCAGAAAACTGTGTTCGTGAGAAGCTAGCTAAACTTAAAGTACACAAAGCGATGGGACCAGATGGGATACACCCAAGAATACGGAGGGAACTTGGGGACATTCTAGCAGCTCCACTGACTGACCTTTTCAATGCCTCGTTGGAGTCAGGAGTGGTGCCAGAGGACTGGAGAGAGACACATGTGGTTCCTTTACACAAAAGCGGAAGTAAGGATGTGGTTGCAAACTACAGGCCGGTTAGTTTAGCCTTGGTGGTGAGTAAATAATTGAAAGTGCTGCTGAAAGAGAAAATAGTGAGGTTTCTGGAGTCCAACGGATTACCGGATCAGAGGCAGCATGGTTTCACCAGAGGCAGGTTTTGTCAGACAAATCTGATTGATTTCTTTGACTGGGTGACCAGAGAGTTGGACTGAGGGAGAGCCTAGATGTGGTGTATTTCGCTTTCAGTAAAGCCTTTGACACCGTTCCACACAGGCAATTTATAAACAAACTGAGCGCCCTAGGGATGGACCCTAAGGTTACTGCTTGGGTTAGAAATTGGTTGAGTGGCAGGCAACAAAGGGTACAGGTAAATGGAGTTCACTCTGAGGAGGAGGAGGAGGTGGTTATTCAGTGGTGTGCCCCAGGGATCTGTCCTTGGTCCGATTCTTTTTAACATCTTTGTTAGTGATATTGCAGAAGGGCTGTCAGGTAAGGTTTGCCTCTTTGCGGATGTTTATGGAAGGACAGACTAGATGGGCCTTGTGGTCTTTTTCTGTCATCATGTTTCTATGTTTCTATGTTACCAAAATCTGCAATAGACACCCAGGAAGGTGTAGATAACATGAGAAGGGATCTAGCTAAGCTTGAAGAATGGTCTAGAATTTGGCAGCTGAGATTTAATGTTAAAAAATGCAAGGTCATTTGGGCTGCAGCAATCCAAGGGAGCAATATAGTATAAGGGGTGAAGTAATTCTGTCCACAAAAGAAGAGCAGGACCTAGGTGTGATTGTGTCTGATGATCTTAAAATAGCTAAACAGGTAAAAAATCAATAAGATAATCACTCCACTAGATTAACAAAACCTCACATCAGGTACTCAACAGAACATTTACACAAGATTTTAAAAGCAGGAAGGAAGAAACAAAAGCCTCAGAACACAAGGTAATAAATCCAGCTTCAATCCAGCTTCAAGCCAAAAAGCCAACCTTCCACATGTCACAGGCTCTCTATATCTCCTCTTCCAACCCTTAAAAACTTTCTTCAGTAATAACATTCCATTTTATAACATTCAGTGCACAAAAGGAACAATGCTGTTAATACTGTTAGGGAAACACCCCACACACAAATTGAGCAATGCTAGGTAGGGAAACACACCCCACACACTACAAGTAAGCAATGCTATTAAGGAAGCACACCCGACACCACATAAAGGCAGCCTTAAGCGTTTCGCTGTTCAAAAGCTTCATCAGGGAAAGTCCCTCCAAACTGTGCAGAAATCACTGTAAAAAAAAACAAAACCTAAAGTCAAGAAACTTCTAAACAACGTACCTTCACGAGAACAAAGAACTCTTCTAAACACCCTACAATCCAGTAAAAACACACATACTTATCTTAACCAGCAACATGTTCAAAGGCATCCATCACACCAACCAAACAGAACAGCAGAGAGAAAATGCCACACAAGTGCAATTAAAAAGTTAAGAAAACGATGACGTCACCATGGGAAGCCTCCTCCACTTAAAAGTGACCACCCCTGCAGAAAAAAGGAGAAAGATCCCCTCACATCAAAACAAACCTAAAAGAGCACCATCACACAACAGCCAATCCTCCACAACCCAAAAGGCATAATGCTCAAAAAAACTTCCTTTATCCTCAAAGACACACACCCCAGTCAACCTGAACATTCAGACCCCCTGGAGAAACTGTCCCCAACCAGTGAATCCACTGTTGTTCACAATAAAGAAGACACTCCTCCTTACTCTTATTGCCTCTGCCCATGAGAACTTGATCAATACAGAAACCCCGTAGCTCAGAGAAAGAGTGACCCAACTCCAAACAATGCTGCACAATCGGGGCTTCCCGTCACCGACATTTTAACCTATTCTTGTGTTCCTGAAAACGTAACTTGAAGGATCTCTCTGTTTTGCCCACATAAGCTAACCCACACGGGCACCGGAGAAGATACACCACACAGCTGGAAGTACAAGTGGTACTGCAACGAATCACATATTGTGTACCATTATACACAAAAGAACCCACACTCTTACTGTCCGTGCATATGACACAACTGCCACAAACCACATGGCCACTGAACCTCACTGGAAGCTGAACACCAGTATGCAAACGAGCTGGACAGGTAGAAAAGGCAACGGCAAAAGCTAGAAGGATGCTTGGGTGCATAGGGAGAGGAATGGTCAGCAGAAGAAAGGAGATGATAGTGCCTCTGTATAAGTCTTTAGTGCAACCTTATTTGGAGTATTGAGCGCATTTCTGGAGACCGCACCTTCAAAAGGATATAAACAGAGGGTGGCTACTAAAATGGTTAGTGTCTAAGTTATAAAGCATATGAGGACAGACTTAAGGATCTTAATATGCATACATTAGAGGAAAGGCGGGATAGAGGTGATATGATTGAGATGTTTAAATACCTCCGTGGCATAAATGCACAGGAGGAGAGCCTCTTTCAATTGAAAGCAAGCTTTGCTACAAGGAGACATAGGCTGAGGGTGAAAGGGGATAGACTCAGGAGTAATATACGGAAATATTTTTTTTACAGAAAGAGTGATAGATCTGTGGAATAGTCTCCCAGTGGAGGTGGTAGCGATGAGGACAGTGCCTGAATTCAAAAAGGCATGGGACAGAGAAGATCTCTAAAGGAAAAAAAGAGGACTGTTGTAGTGGTTGATATGGAAGGGCAAACTAGATAGGACATGTGGTCTTTTTCTGCCATCATGTTTCTATGTTTCAGTGTCTTCACCATACAGTTTCAGTCATCATCGCTCATGCTCTTTTGTATTTTTCTTTTTGGTAGCCTGGACAGAGAGTCGTGCCTTGGGGGGATTGAGCTGCATTCGAATCCCCAAACAGATGTCAGAGTACAGATTTGCTGAAGTTGCTGTCGCGTTGGGAATCCCCATCCAGACAGTGGTGAGATGTGAATGTGTGGACAGAAGATCACGTTGCACCCCTGCAGATCTCTTCCATGGAGACCGAGTGCAAGTTGGTCACCAACGCAGCCATGGCTCTGATGTTGTGAGCCGTGACGTGACCGTCAAGCCTCAGGCCAGCCTGGGCATAAGCTAAAGAGATGCAATATACTAGCCAAATGCAAAGTGTGTGTTTGGAAATGGCAGCCCCTAGCTTGCTGGGGTCAAGAGAGACAAACAGCTGGATGGACTTTCGGTGCACTAGATAGAAGGCCAAGGCTCACTTGTAGTCTAGCATATGCAATGCTGCTCCCCCCACTATGGATGTGAGGCTTCAGAAAGTCAGTCAGCAGAATGACTAAGATGGAAAACAGATACCACCTTTGGGAGGAATCACAGATGAGTGCATAGGACCACTACATTATGATAGAACCATGTATACGGTAGCTGAGCCACCAGAGCCTGGAGTTTACTAACATGGCGTGCCAAGGTAACCGCCACCAGGAACAAGACCTTTCAGGTCAAGAACTTCAAAGGGCAGGAATTGAGCGGCTCAAAGGGATTTAACATAAGCTGCGCTAGAACCGCATAGAGGTCCCAAGCCACTACAAAAGGCTTAAAGAGAGGTTTCGAGAACAGGAAGCCTCATGTGAAGTGAACCATTAAGAGCTGAGTATATATGGACTTTCCTTCCAAGCCGCAATTGTAGGCGCCAATCACGCCAATGTGGACCCTAACAGGGTTGGACTTGAGATCCGATTCTGAGAGATGCAGGAGGTACTCAAACAGCCTGTCGATGGAACAATTTAAAAGGATCCAGCGCACCAGGAAGCAAATCTCTTCCAGTTTAAAGCATAAGACCTTCTCATTAAGGCCCTCTGAGAAGCCAACAGAACCTCTGCCACTCCACTGGATAAATTAAGCTCCGACAGGACTAGCGCTGAACATCCACGCAGTGAGGGCTAAGGACCTGCCGTTGGGTTAAAGTTAAGCAGCTTTCCATCCTCCTGTGAGATATGGTCTGAAGCACAGTCCAACTGCAGGGGCTCCCACTAGGAGAGCTGAAGCAGAAAGGAGAACCATGGCTGTCTGGGCCTATATGGTGCAATGAGGATCATCTTACCTTGTCTGTCTGGAGTTTCAACGGGGTTTTCGCTATGAGAGGTATGGGAGGATATGCGTAAAGCAGGCCTTCCCCCCAGTGCAGGAGGAAAGCATCTGGAGACGATCCTAGAGCAAAACTGATCCGCTTGGGCATTGTGCTGAGTGGTGAACGGATCTATTGAGGGGGTACCCCACTTCTGAAAAATCTGGGCTGCGACATCCCTGTTCAGAGTCCACTCATGTGGCTAGAGGACGTGGCTCAGCTGGTCAGCCAGGGTAGTCTACTTGTCAGGCAGATAGGTGGCCCTTAACTTCATACTGTGGGCAACTGCAAACTTCCACAACCTGACCGCCTCCCATCACAGGAGATATGAACCTGTGCTCCCCTGCTTGTTTATGTAAGCTGGCGGGCACAGGTTCATATCTCCTGTGTTGGGAGGCGGTCTGGTTGTGGAAGTTTGCAATCACTCACAGTATGGAGATCACTCACAGTATGGAGACCGGATTGTCAGTCTGAATCAGAACAAGCTGGTTGGCTAAGCAATCCTGGAAAGCCCTGAGGGCATACACTATGGCTTGTAATTCCAAGAAATTGATCTGGTGCTGGCTTTCCTGTTCGGACCAAACACCTTGCATGTGGAGGCCATCCAGATGCGCTCACCAACACAGCTTGGATGTCTGTTGTCAGTGTCCTCTGGGGAGGCGCCTTCTGAAAGGGGAGACCTCTGAGCAGGTGCTCAGGATTCAACCACCAGTGTAGGGACCGGACTAGAGATACGGTGAGTACCACCTGATCCTGAAGGTGGCCAGTGGCCTGTTTCCACTGAGTACTCAGTGTCCAATGAGCTTGTCTCATCGACAGACAGAGTGACGTGCACCGTGGAGGTCATATGGCCAAGCACGGTCAGCATCTCATGAGTCGTTATCTGATGCTTCCACTGGGTATCGCAGATCAAAGCCGTCAACCTCTGGGGATGGTCCAGCAGGAGAAAGGCCTTTGTTTGAGTCATGTTGAGGAGAGCCCCTATGAACGTCAGTTGTTGGATGGGCTGAATGTGGGACTTTGGGTAATTGACTACAAAACCCAACAGCTTGAGCACCTGGATGGTCAACTGTGTTGATTGCTGGACTCTGTCTAGAGTGGTGCTTTTTATGAGCCAGTCGTTCAGATAAGGGAAGACCTCTAGTGTTGTGAGATAGATCGCTACCACTGCGAGGAACTTTGTGAAGACTTGGGGCACTGAGGCCAGTCTAAAAGGTAACACTCGGTACTGAAAGTGCTGTTCCCCAAGGATGAATTGGAGATATTTCCTATGGGTGGGATGAATCGGTATGTCAGTATACACATCTTTGAGATCCAGGGAGCATAGCCAATCGTTTCTTTGAAGATAAGGAAGCAGGGTCCCTAGAAAGACCATGAAATTTTCCCGCACCAGGAAGGTGTTGAGATTTCTGATTTCCAGTATGGGCTAACTCCCCCTCCCCCATCTTCTTGGGGACCAGAAAGCTCCTAGGGTAAACCCTCCAACGGACCTGCTTCAGAAGCATGGGCGAAGATTTCCCCCTATAGGAGGTTTAGATGCAGAGGTTTGAGGGGATACGTCCTCAGGGAGTGAGGGGGGAATGGGGCAGCAGTTCGGCAAAGTGCAACATGTAGCCGTTTTGGACTATTTAAATCACCCACGAGTACGAAGTTATGAAGGGTCACCTGTGGGCAAAAAGAATGAACCGTCTCCCCATTGGAGGGTTCTCCTCTGCGGTCAGTGGCAAATTGGCTATGCTCTGAAGGAACCAGTTAAGCCCATGCCCTGGGTTGTGGGGCAGGCTGAGTCTTGTGAGGCTTCTCCCAAAGCTGCAGGCAAAGAGCCTATGGCTTCTGCTGGGAGGTTCAAGTACCTGCCCTTATGCGGGTAGTAGGCCTTCTTCTGGCCTCCACCTTGACACCTCCTGTGAGTGGGATTGGACATGTGTCTTGAGAGCCTGGTGAGGGTAATGTGCTGCTTCACTATGATGCTAGTTTTCTCTTCCACCTGCTCTCTGAAGAGGTTCTCTCCTTGGCACGGCACATCCGCAAGCTTATTTTGCAGACTATTCCAGGTCGGAAGATTGAAGCCAGGCGAGCCAGCGGGCTCCAATGCCCACTGTCGCCACCCTGCAGACCATTTCAAAGGCATTGTACGTTGCCCAGACCAGGAACTTTGAGAAATCTTTGCTGTGGCCCACCAGGGTATGATAATGCTCCAATTTCTCTGGAGGGAGGAATGGGAACAAGTCTGTGAGATCACGCATGATGTCCTTCAGGAACATTCTTATATATAGCTAGTAAGACAGTATTCTAGCAACAAGCATGGAGCTCTAGAAGCATCTCCTTCCGCGGGAGTCTAATGTCCAAGCCTCCCTGCCTGGGGGCATTGAGGAATAAGTTTTGTTGCTCTTAATCTCTTTTAGGATGGACTACACTACAAAGAAGTGGTGCGGAAGCTGAGGCTTTTCAAATCCTGTGGCCTTCTGAACCCAGTACATTAAGTCCAGTCTCCTACTGACGGAGGACACCGTTTGGGGGTTCTCCTACATCTTCATTTGCAGACTCTGGCACCGTTAATGCTTCCTTAGGAGCTCAGGAATACTGGAAGATCTCCAGCTCCTCTGCCCTGGACTCATCCTCCACCTTCAGTGAAAATGGGATGGCCTTGGCCATATCCCTCACAAAGTCCTGGAAGGACAAGTCCTCTGGAGGAGACTTCCACCATTTGGGTAGAGGGGAGTGGATCAGATGGAAGCTCAAGAGACCTATCCTCCGATAGGATCTCCAATTCCACATCGTTCACCCCGCCATCAGAGTCAGACTCCGAGAGAAAGTCAAAGTACCTCAGAGACTCTGCCTGGAGTTCCCTCCAACCTTGAGGGGAGTGGGAGCATCGACAGGATCGATGATACATCGACTTTTCTGAGGTTTTGTTAGGACATTGGAACCCGATACACTTGAGAGAGAGAGAGATGGCCCACCGGGGAGTAGCGTTGGATCTCATCGATACCCCAATGTTGATGCCTTCTCAGGTAAAGCATGCGTTTTGAGGATCAGCTGCACAATGAGCAATGATGATGCCATAGGCTGTTTCTCCAGCATCGATGCAATGTGGGCCTTGAGTGCCTGAAGGCATTCCTCCATGGCTGCCAAATCTGAAGGCCTCGTGGCCTGAGCTGCTACGACCAATATTTCTGTCATCCCTATAGGGGTATCAGCATGGCCTTCATTGTCGAGAGATGGTTGGTGCCTCTCCAACACTCTGGAGGTCGATTCCACTCTCTGGGGCACCTTGGCAGGCTATTCGCATCCATCGCTCTTGACATCATGTCGGGAAGGGCTCAGATGCTGATGCACATGGGACTTAGCCCAGTGCCTAGAAGGGTCCTTCTTTGATGCCGATGGAGTTGAGGTCTAGTCCTTTTTTGATTCCTGGTGGTGACCGACCAAAGGCTGATGCTCTGAGGCACTATGGGCCCTTGGCTCGGACTGAGCACGGGAACCTCTCAATATCTCTGCACCTTTGGAGGATCCTAGGGGAGCCATTGAGACCAATGCCGGTGATGAGGATGCTGAATCAGACCTCTGGCCAAAGAAGGATTCTCTCTGCTTTTCTCAACTCTTCAGGCCTCTCCCCTTGTCATCTGCAAACACAAATTGCAAGAAGAGGGCTGGTGATTGGAACCCAAACACTGGAAGCACCATTTGTGCTTGTCGGTGACCGAGATGGCCCTGGCATATTTGGTGCATTTCTTGAACCCGCTGGCCGGTTTCTGGGACATGTTTGGGAAGATGGACATGGATAGATCAAACAGCTCGATGGTGCCAGCCGGATCGCAGGAAACAATGAAAATAAAAAAGTTATTGCTAAAAGCTCCGGAACCAAGGACAGAACCATAAACGACGAACCCAATGCTACCGATGGCAGGTGGAAAAGGAAATTAAGCACATAAAGACCTCCGAAAGGGAAAAAAGGAAACATTTACTGGCAAATGACAGATTCATGCCTGTGGGGCTCTGTGTAAAATGAAGACTGGAGAAGATGGCAACGTGACTGGCGGGAAGACAGGCATGCAGGCACGATGGAGCCTCCAAAAGAACTGGGGAGCGTTCCCATATGGGGCTCCGTCGGTGACATCCCCCATATGTGAGGACTTCATTCCTGTTTGTCCACGGAGAAACTGAATTTAGCACAACTCAGTAAGAAAGGAAGAACAATCCAAGGACATATATATTTATTTATTATTATTTATTACAGGCTCTTATATACCGCTCTATTCAGCATCAGCGCGGTTTACAATATAACAACATACCCTAGAGTTGGCTCAAAGTGCTGGAGCCCTAGGTAAATCTCAAGCTTTACACCCCCTCTGGCTGTCAAAATCTATTATTTGGCTTTGAATGGCCTGTTTTTGCTTCCCTCCAGAGGTTGTTGCCCTAGGCAACTGCCTAATTTACCTAGTGGTTGGGCTGGCCCTGGGGGTAATACATCAATCATCTTACCTGCCCCATAACCATGTTGTCCATAACCACTCGCCTGCTGAAAGGGTGTGGAAGCAGTGTTCAAGTTTATCCCATGCTGTTTGGCTGACGCTGGTGGTACCTGGGGATAAACATTGAGAATATATGTATTAACAATGAGAGGTCTGCAGCATGTACATCAAACTACATTTCCTTTTTTCACAGATGTTATCTTAGCTATGAGGGCAATTAGGATTTTCAGTCTGCAGAACTATGGAGAAAAGCTGCTCTTGCTGGGAAGGATTCTGATGACGTAAGTATTCAGCTGCTGTTAATTTCTAAGAATTTTGGGATAAGGGAACTCTTTGGGTTTAAACTGATAAAATCTATATCTATTTTAAAAATTCTGTGTTTTTTTTAAGTCACACAGGGCTCTGTGTTAGCAAGTCAGCTTTTTCCTAAAAACAAACTCTAAGACTCAGTCAGAGATCTGCGTTAGCAAGTCAGCTTCTATTAAATGTTTCTTCCCCCTGCCTACCCCGACTCCCACCCACCCCAGCATAATCTTAGATTTATAGGCTCTTACAGCCCTTACATGGACAGAGGTAGTCAAATTTACTTTCAGGTATTTATTTTATTTATTTAAACGTTTTTATATACTGCCCCTTGTAGTGATCAGGGGCGGTTTACAGTGAACAGAACTCGTTTACAAACAACATAGAATATATAAAACTATATTACAAGGTACTATTTACAAATCAGCTGTTCACATATACAGCAGAATAGCGGATGCTGAGGCAGAGCTATTTACAGTGTAGGGTGGGGAAAGGAACGGGATAAAGGAGAAATATATATGACATGGAGTTTCATAAAGGGAAAGGTTTAGGGGGGGAGGGAAGAGTAAAGCGTAGTTACTCACCTGTAACAGGTGATCTCCAGGAACAGCAGGAATTGAGTCTTCACACATGGGTATCGTTGGCACCGACGGAGCCCGCGCAGGAATGCTCCCCAGCGTCCTATAGGAAAGCTTTTGGGAGCATCCCACTGCGCCTGCGCTGCTGCCTTCCCAACTCTCCCTCTTCAGTTGGGTTTGTAGCTGAGACAAAAGGAGAGAAGGAAAGAAGCGAGAGAGAGATAGAGATACAACTCCTAGTGGAGGTGGGTGGGTTGTGAAGACTCAATTCCTGCTGTTCCCGGAGATCACCCGTTACAGGTGAGTAACTACGCTATCTCCAGGAACAAGCAGGACTGTAGTATTCACATATGGGGACTCCCAAGCTTAGAGATGCCAGGGAGATGACCCCACAGAACAGCTAAACCCAGGCTGAGGTGGGTCATGATTCTTCCCAAGGATCTCTGGTATTGAAACACGGGATAGGGGGAAGGAGTTGTTCTGAAAGAGATGCTGGAGAACAGCTTGGCCAAACGAGGCAGCCCGACGGAAGTCCTTGTCTAAGCAGTAATGGGACGCAAAGGTGTGAACTGAGGACCAAGTGGCTGGTTTGCAGATGTCATCGATTGACACTGAGCAAAGGTTGGCCATAGAGGCAGCCATTGCTCTAACACTGTGAGCTGTGACATAACCTTCGTGAGACAGTCCCTTACTCTCATAGGTAAAGGATATGCAGTATGCAATCCACCTGGAGAGTGTTCTCTTGGAGACTGGTAACCCCAGGTGGCTGGCATCAAAGGCAACAAAAAGCTGAGAAGCCTTTCTATGCTGCCTAGTTCTCTGAAGGTAAAAAGCTAAAGCTCTTTAGAATCTAGAGTATGAAGATTCCTTTCTGCACTCAAGGCATGAGAATTAGGGAAGAAGACAGAAAGATAAACCGACTGGTTTAAATGAAAGGGCGAAACCACCTTTGGCATAAAGTGAGGATGAGTCCTAAGGACTACTTTATCGTGGTGGAACCTTGTGTATGGTGGATTAGCCACTAAAGCTTGTAGCTCACTGATGCATCTTGCAGAAATGAGGGCAATTAAGAAGATTACCTTCCAAGAAAGAAGATTCAGGGATGTAGTGGCTAAGGGCTCGAAGGGCGGCTTCATGAGCTGTCCAAGAACAGGATTTAAGTCCCATGCCACGGGTGGTGGCTTAATGGGAGGCTTAGTTAAGAGTAGACCCCTCATAAACCGCGCTACAAGCGGCTGAGAGGAGACAGGTTGTCCATCAAAGGGCTTGTGGAAAGCCGCAATGGCACTAAAGTGGACTCTTACTGAGTTTGTCTTGAGACCAGAAGATGAAAAATGGAGGAGATACTCCAGTAACGCCTCTACGGGAACTGACAAAGGATTAAGTTCCTTCTTTGAATACCAGATAGAGAACCTTTTCCACTTAAAGGCATAAGCCCGCCTTGTGGAAGGTTTCCTTGAGGCCGAAAGGATATCCTTAACCTCTTGAGAGAGGTTGACATCCTGGAATCCTAAGCTCTCAGTAACCATGCCATCAGACTGAGGTAAAGACTGAGGATTCGGGTGCAAAAGCATCCCTTTCTCCTGGGATAGAAGATCTGGAGCACATCCCAAGTCCAGAGGCCTGGCTTGAGAGAGACGTAGCAGCAGTGGATACCATGTCTGTCGTGGCCAGCATGGGGCTAGGAGGATCATATGGCCCCTGTCTCTCCGGAGCTCAAAAAGAGTCTGGGGAATGAGGGAAATGGGTGGGTAGGCATACAGAAGTCCCGACCCCAGTGAAGGTGGAAAGCATCCCTTGTCTGACTGTTCCGAGCCAGAATTCTGTAACAGAATCGGGGAAGTTTGGCATTCTGAGGACTTGCAAATAGGTCTATATCTGGGGTTCCCCAGATTAGAAAGATTTGAGCAATCTGTTCTGAATGATGTGGCAGCAGCACTCGGCTGAGTTTGTCTGCCAGGAGATTCTGTGTGCCTGGGAGATACACCGCCAATAGGTGAATCTGAAGGCCTCTTGCGAAGGACCAGAGGTGTAGAGCTTCGTTGCACAACGCTTGAGAGCCTGTTCCACTCTGTTTGTTCATGAAGAACATGGCTACCTGATTGTCCGTTTGGACAAGGACGGTCTTGTAGCGCAGATGGTCCTGAAAAACTCGAAGAGCGTAGAAAAGGGCTCTGAGTTCCAGTAGATTTATGTGAAGACAAGTCTCCTGTTGGGTCCAGAGACCTTGAGTGGAGAGATTGTCCGTATGAGCCCCCCAACCTGACTTGCACACATCCGTCGTCAAGGTAGCTTGGTGCAGTGGCTGCTGAAAAGGTGACCCTAAGAGAAAGTTTTCTAGTGTTTGCCACCACTGAAGGGACGAGATGAGACGTGCAGAGTTTCTGATTTTATCCCTCAGATGACCTGACGCCTGTGTCCACTGAGAGGATAGGGTCCACTGGGCTGCTCACATGTGTAGGTGAGCATAGGGGACCACATGTACAATGGACGCCATATGCCCCAGCAACTGAAGCATTTCTCGAGCAGTCAGGAAAGTTTTGATAGCTGCTTGAGATACCAGTTGAACTATTCGGGCGCAGCGGAGGTGTGGCAGGAAAGCCCTTGACTGCCTTGTGTCTAGAAGAGCCCCTATGAACTCTAGAGACTGAGAAGGGGTGAGATGGGATTTTGGGAGATGTATGACCAATCCCAAAGATTGCAGGATTTGCATCATGCAGGAAAGAGCTGAGCTGGCTTCTGGAGCTGTTGGTGTTTGGATCAGCCAATCGTCTAAGTAGGGGAAGACAAATATCCCTACAGTCCTTAAAAATACTGCTACTACTGCCATGCATTTCGTGAAAACTCTTGGGGCTGAAGCCAGGCCAAAGGGTAGAACTCTGTACTGGTAATGTCTTCTTCCCTGAAAGAGGAATCAAAGAAATCTCCTGTGTTCTGCATGAATAAGGATATATGTATAGGTGTCTTTTAGGTCTAAAGAACATAGCCAATCCTGACTCTGAATGTAAGGGAGGAGTGCTCCGAGAGAGATCATTTTGAATTTTTCTCGGAAGAGATACTTGTTTAACTCCCTGAGGTACAGTATGGGCCTGTACCCTCCTGTTTTCTTTGGAATAAGGAAGTAGGGGGAGTAGAAGCCCAGGCCTTGTTGAGAAAGAGGTACCTCCTCTATTGCTCCCTGAGCAAGGAGTGAGGTGACCTCTTGATACAAGAGAGTGGTGGTGGTGGGGGGGGGCAAGAACTGAACTCTCTTGAAGTAGAGAGAGGGGGCATACTGTGTTAGTGGAGTTTGTACCCCTCTGTCACTATGGAGAGAGTCCAATGCTCTGATGTTATCTGCTGCCACCTCTTGGCAAAGTAACACAGTCTGCCTGGAATGTTGAGAGGCTTTGGTATTTCTAGAGAAAGGATGACTAGGTCTCTAGGAAGGAGTCAAAGACCTTGCAGAGGCTGTGACTTCTGAGCTGGTTGAGCTCTGGGGACTTGAGCCTTCCTTTGTTGTTTCGGCTGCTGCTATCCCTTCTGGGAAGCATGGATTGGACAGTGACCAGTTTGGGTATAAGAAGGATAGAATTTCTTTTTCTTGTTGATAAAGGGTTTCTTAACTGTCTTTTCCTTAGATGAGTTGGCAGTGGTCTTGGATAATCTATTTAAGGTAGTGTTCTCGGACTCAAGCTGGGAAGCTTTATCCTGCCAGTCCTTGCCAAAAAGGTTTTCTCCTGTGCAAGGAATATTCCCGAGCTTATCTTGCACCCACTGCTCTAAATCGAATGCTTGTAGCCAAGCAATCCAACGTGCACCAATAGAAATAGCAGAGGTTCTCGCATTCGAAACAATCAAAGGTTGCCCTGTTCATGAACTTAGAAACATTTTGGGCATGCTTAACCAGAGTAAGTAAATCGGCCTCTTGCCATTGGGGAGAAGAGGGGCCATGAGTTCCAAATCTTTAATAAACTCTTGAAGAAACATACCCATGTAGAGTATGTAAAAATTTATTCTGGCCGACAGCATAGAGGCCTGAAAACATTGACGACCAAAGGCATCGAGAGTCCTCGCCTCACTGCCCGGAGGATTAGAGGAATGCGTCTTGGCACTTTTGATCCGGCGCATCGCCGATCCCACAACCATGGAATGGTGTGGTAACTGCATTTTTTGGAACCCGGGACACTGCTGTACCCAGTACATTGTATCGAGTCTTCGAGAATGTGGAGACACCGTTAAGGGTGTTTCCCACATTCTAAGCATGAGATCATGCAAAATCCGGTGTATGGGAAGGGCTGCAGCCTCCGTGGGGGCTGTCGGATACTGAAGAATTTCAAGTTCTTCAGCTCTCGGTTCCTTCTCGGGGGTCACGGTGATCGAGAGGCCCCGAGCCACATCCCGTATAAAGTCTTGAAATGATATGTCCTCCGGAGGAGACAGCCGACGTTGCGGTGAAGGAGAGGGATCCTCCAGAAGACCACTCCGGTATCGATGGATTTATCAGAATCACTGGATTTGGAAGACTCGAAGTATCAACAGGCTGGGTGCTCTCGTACTGCCTGTCGCTGGTACCGATCAAAGTCGGCATCGGAATGCCTCGATACCGAACCCTCTATGCCGGACATCGATTCTAGGGCTGGCATGGGTGGTAGCATGGAGAGCAGCGTAACAATAGCTGCAGATACATCTGGTACTGGTATCACTACCAATGGCTGTGGAACCAATAGTAGCGGCTTTATTTATTTATTTTTATTTCTTATATACCGCGCTATTATAATCAGTGCGGTTTACATTTGAACAGAACATACAAGAATGTAACAAGTTACATCGAGTTTTTACATTGAACAGGGAAAGTAAACATGGAGGCTTTAGCGGTACGGAGGCTGCTAACAAGGCCGCTAGGCTGCGCTCAATGGCTAGGATCCATTTATCCATGGAGCATGCCGATGTCTGGGTGTCGGTACTGGCGGAGCAGGCCACGACCCCAGAACATGGCACGAAGAGCTCTCCGGAGGTGGATGCCCCAGGAACATCTTGGGACCCCGTTAATGCTTTGGAGGCAAGGACCTCCCGTCGGGGTTGTTTGGCCGGTGTATTCTCCTCAGGGGCAATGCTGGAAGCATCTCGATGCTTAGAAGGAGATCTACACTTTGAGGACCGACCAGTCTTCAAAGAAGACCTGGGTTTGGTTACCTGAGATCCATGGGACGAAGATGAAGCCCTGGATGACGTCGATGCAACGGACACTGCATCCGAGGCAAAAAGGGTGCTGAGTTTCGCAGCTCTATTTTGCAGGCCCCTCTTAGTCATCTTTCTGCAGAGGAGACACTCCGATGGAGAAGGGTCTGGGCCCAAACATTTAAAACACCAGTCATGGGTGTCAGTAGCAGAAATGGTGCCGGCACATTTTGAACATTCTTTGAAACCACTAGTAGGTTTCTCTATTTTGAAGAAAACAGGGCCTAGTGCCCAAAATGGCGCCGAAGCACCAAGAGGGGACAGACCCTCAAGAAAAAGCTTTTTTTTTTAAAAGAAGAAGAAGAAAATGAAGAAAAGACCGGTGGTACCGGTATAGGCGTAGACGGTGAAGGCAGACGCAACCACAAAAAGAAACTTTTCTGTGGTGACAGGAGTTGCTGCCTGTCAGCTCCACAGAAAACGAAAAACTGAAGAGTGAGAGTTGGAAAGGTGGGAAGACAGCAGCACAGGCACAGTGGGATGCTCCCAAAAGCTTTCCTATAGGATGCTGGGGAGCGTTCCTGCGCAGGCTCAGTCTGTGTCGATGATACCCATATGTGAAGACTACATTCCTACTTGTTCCTGGAGATTTACCTAAATAAGCTGCATGAAATATCAATTAAGAAAGAGGTATAGCTGGTTATCCTCATCAGGTATAGCTTGAAGTAAACAAACAACTTAAATATCTTAACACCTTAAAACTAAGATGCAGACAGCAGTCCAGCAGCGAGAAGGGGGTTAGCCAGTCTTTTGCATTGAGTGTCACATGTACAACTTTCTCCAGTTGGTGAGGGGTGTAAGGAGCTCTTTGCTCTCAAAGAACGAGTCTGAACTCTGGAGGTTAGAGTAGCAGACTTGGAGGACCTAAGGAAGACAGAGAGGTATATAGACAAGACCTACAGGGACATAGTACTTTAGTCTCGCTTCCAGTCTTTCCCCAGCCTCAATATACTCATATAACCCCTCTTCTCATATCACTTCATTGGCTTCCTTTCCATTTCCATATCCAATTCCAAATTCTCCTTCTGACCGTTAAATGTATGCATTCGACTGCTCCTCCCTACCTTTTCTCTCTCTCTACACCTCTCCTCGTGAACTCCGCTCTTCCTCTGGTCTACTCCTCTCTGTGCCCTTTTCTTCTACTGCCAACTCTAGACTTTGATCCTTTCACCCTGCAGCTCCTTATGCCTGGAACAATCTTCCCGAGTCTGTACGGAAGACGTCCTCTCTCCCCCTCTTCAAATCCATGTTAAAGGTTCACCTTTTTCAGGCTGCCTTTGGTTCCTGATCCCTTGCTTTCCTTGTGTCTCTCCTTACATTTCTGTTTGCATCCTTATTCTTATTTTATTCTTTTCTTTGTCTTGTTTGTCTTTTAGATTGTAAGTTCTACGAGCAGGGACAGCCTTTTTTCTGTGTATGCCTTGTAGTGCTATATAAATGATAATTAATAGTAGTAATAGTAGTGTGGCAGGAAGTGATCTTGTAGCTAGGACCTGTCCCCCAGGTGATGTAAAACCCTCTCGAACCAAGGAGCTTTCTTCAGGGACATCTACCCATGAGGAAAGGGTTAGGACAGCCATTATTGTTGGCAATTCAGTCATTAGGCATGTAGACAGCTGGGTGGCTGGTGGACATGAGGATTGCCTGGTAACATACCTGCCTGGTGCAAAGGTAGTGTACCTCACGTTCCACCTAGACAAGGTTTTAGACAGCTCTGGGGAGGAGCCTGCTGTCTTGGTACATATTAGTACCAATGACATAGTAAAGTGTGGAAGGGAGATTCTGGAGACCAAATTTAGGCTTTTATTTATTTAACAGGTTTTATATACCGCTTTACCATTTCAATCAAAGCGGTTTACATTGAAACTTAAACTTGGTAATGTTCATTAAACAGGGACATTGATAGGTAGGAAGTTGAAATCCAGAACTTCCAGGGTAGAATCCTCTGAAATGTTTCCCATTCCACATGCAAGACCCAACAGGCAGGCAGAGTTCTGGAGTCTCAATGTGTGGATGAGACCAAGGAAGAGGGTTTTGGATTTGTTAGGAACTGGGCAACATTCTGGAGAAGGGAGGGGTTTTTCCAAAGCGATGGGCTCCACCATTAACCAAGATGTAACCAGGTTGCTGGCATTAACCTTTAAAAAGGAGATAGAGCAGCTTTTAAACTAGATAATAGGGGAAAGCCGACAGTCACCCAAGATTGCATGGTTCGGAAGGATGGATCCTTGAAGGATACTAGCAAAAGAGGGAAGTTAGGGTATCACGATAGAGGTTCCAATAATGATAAAAGTAACCCTGATGCCTTTAAGTACAGAGCAGAGCTGAAAGATTCCAAATTACTCCTATCAACTGATAGCTAGATTAATATGAATAAAATACAACTCCTAAAATGCCTGTATGGGAGAGTTTGGATATATAACATTAAATGAAAGCTTAGATATAATTGGCATCTCAGTCTGTGGAAGGAGGAGAACCACTGGGACACTGATACCTGGGTACAAACTAGAACACAATGATAGGGTAGATCAAATTGGTGGAGGGGCTGCACTTTATGTTAGAGAAGGCACTGATGATTAAAGTTTTGCAGGAAACAAAAATAGACAGTAGAATCTCTATGGAAAGAAACGGCAGTGGGGGTGTACTACCATCCACCTGGCTAGAATGAACAGATGGATGATGAAATGCTAAAAGAAATCTGGGGAGCTAGCCAAAGTTAGAACACGGCAATAATGACTAATTTCAATTACCCCGGTATCGACTGGGTCAATGTCACAGTAGGACATGCTAGGGAGATAAAGTTTCTAGATTAAATAAGCAACTGCTTCTTGGAGCTACTGGTTCATGAACGAACAAAAGAGGAAGCTATTTTGGACCTAGTCCTTAGTGGAACACAGGATCTGGTGCAAGAGATAAGGGTATTGGGGCCACTTGACAATAGTGATCACAGCATGATTGCATATGATTTAATAACGGTGCTACCTTTTAACTTTCAAAAGGGAGACTATGATAAAATGAGGAAAATAGTTAGAATAAAACTAAAAGGAGCAGCTGCAAAGGTTAAAGATTTGCATAAAGCATGAGTGTTTAAAAATATTATCTCGGAAGTCCAGAACCGATATATTCCATGCTTTAAGAAAAGTGGAAGGAAGACCAAAAAACTGCCAGCATGATTTAAAGGTGAGGTCAGAGAGGCTGTTGCAGCCAAAAAAGCATCTTTCAGGAAATGGGAAAAGGAGCCAAATGACGAACATGGGAAAAGACCTAAGCACTGGCAAGTTAGATGCAAGGCACTGATAAGGCAGGCAAAGAAGAATTTGAAAGAAAGCTTGCCATGGCAACAAAAATGCAAAATAAAACTTTTTTTTCAAGTACATGCACAGCTAAAAACCTTTGAGAGTGTCAGTTGGACCATGAGATGACAGAGAAGTAAAAGGGGCACTAAGGGAGTACAAGGCCATAGTAGACAGAGTGAATGCATTAATTACTTTGTTTTTTTACTGAAGATGATGTAGGGAGGTTACCCATGCCTGAAATGGTATTTAAAGGTGATGTAGCAGAAGAAATTAAAGAAATACTGATAAACCGGGAAGCTGTATTACAACTACTTGATAAACTGAAGAGTAGCAAATCACCTGGACTGGGTGGTATACATAAGAACATAAGAAAAGCCATACTGGGTCAGACCAAGGTCCATCAAGCCCAGTATCCTTGTTTCTGACAGTGGCCAATTCAGGTCACAAGTATATGGCATGCTCCCAAAAAGGCACACAGGTCCCACAATCATTGTCCTGGGGCAAGCCATGGATTTCCCGGGTCCTCTTTAATAATGGTTTATGGACCTTTACTTCAGGAACTTCTCTAAACCTTTTTTAAACCCAGCTACACTAACAGCCTTCACTACATCCTCTGGTAATTAAGTTCAGAGTTTTTATTACACGTTGAGTGAAAAAATATTTTCCCTTATTAGTCTTAAATGGGTTATATTGTAGCTTTATTGCATGTCCACTAGTCTTTCTACTTTTTGATGGCGTAAAAGAACGATCAACATTTACCCGTTCTACTCTGTTCATTAATTTATAGACCTCTACATCCAAGGTTGTTGACAGAACTGAAATAAGAGATTGTAGAACTACTACTAGTAATCTCCAAACTAAAATTGAAATCACCTGTAGTGACTGGAGAATGGCCAATGTAACGCCAATTTTTTAAAAAGCCTCCAGGAGTGATCCAGGAAACTACAGACCGGCGAGTCAGTACCGAACAAAATGATAGAAACCATTAAAAAGAAAAAAATGACTAAACATGTAGATAGTCATGGTTTAATGGGAGAAAGTCAACATGGATTTAGCAAAGGAAAGACTTGTCTTAATAATCTGCTATATTTTTTGAAGGTGTGAACAGACAGACAAAAGTGAGCAGGTCAATATAGTTTATCCAGACTTTTAAAAAACCTTTGACAGGACTCTTCATGAGAGACTCTTGGTGAAATTAAAGTCATGGGATAGGAGGCAGTGTACCATTGTGGATCAGGAACTGGTTAAAAGATAGAACAGAGAGAGTAGGGCTAAATTGCCAATTTTCTCAATGAAGAAAGGTGAATAGTGGAGTACCCCAAGGATCTGTGCTGGGTCCACTACTTTTTAACATATTCATAACTGACCTGGAAATGGGAATAATGAGTGAGGTGATCAAATCTGCAGATGGCACAAAATTATTCAAAGTTATTAAAACACATGAGGATTGTGAAAAATTGCAAGAGGACCTTTATAAATTGGAAGACTGGAGTTCAAATGGCAGATGAAATTTAATGTGGACAAGTGCAAAATTATGCACCTAGAAAAGAACAACCCAAACTGTGGTTACACGATGCAAGATTCCACATTAGGAACCACCACCCAGAAAAAGATTTAGGTGTCATCGAGGATAAAGCGTTGTTACTCACCTGAAACAGCGGTTATTCAAAGTCTAAAGAATGGAATCAAAGCGTGTGGAAATAATGTGGCCCCAGAGAACTTGATGACAGAGATAAGAACATCGACAGAGAAGTCTGGTGCCAGAGAAGTTGCAGTTAAATCCCAAAAAGGTGTTGGAGAACAGCCTGGCCAAAGACAGCATCCCGACGGGAGTCACTGCCAATGCAGTAATGAGCAGCAAAAGTGTGAATGGAGGACCAGGAAGCTGCTCGACAGATCTCGTCAATGGCAACTGAGGTTGCCATGGCCCATATGTTGTGAGCGGTCACATGACCCTCTAGGGAGAGTCCTGCTTGAGAATAGGCAAAAGAAATGTAATCCGCAATCCAATTGGATAGGGTGCGTTTGGACATTGGAAGTCCAAGGTGACTTGAGAAACAAACAATTGAGAGAATTTCTTGAAAGACTTGGTTATGTTCAAGTAGAAAGCTAGTGCACGCTTGCAATCTAAAGTGTGAAGTACCGCTTCAGCCCTGGAAGCATGCGGTCTGGGGAAGAAGACTGGCAGCATAACCGATTGAGATGTAAAGTGGAGACCACCTTTGGAAAGAAGTGTAGATGTGTATGTAGAACCACTTTGTCGTGGTGGAACTGGGTGTACAGAGGATACAACACCAGGGCCTGCAGCTCACTGATACGGCGAGCTGACGTAAGAGCAATGAAAATCACCACCTTCCATGATAGGAAATTTTAAAAAGTGGCAGTTAAAGGCTTGAAGGGAGGCCCTTAGAAGCTGCGCTAGGACCACATTGAGGTCTGTAAACGGGGGTGCTGGTTGTGAAAGTCCACAATCTTGGCAAAGGCAGAATTTTATATGACTTGCAAAGGATTGTGGGTGTTGTAGTTCATTCACACCAAAATCAGCAGTTCAACAAAATAATGAATTGTAGTTGCTCGAGTGTAAGCAGAAAACAGATTTTATTTATGGGGATTATTCCCTCGCACAGATATGCTTGGTAACATCAACAGGATACTTTCTTCAGGAATTGTAATCAGGAAAAACAAAACAACTGCATAAGGCAACTGAAATACTTAGGCAATAACTCAATAAAGACCTTGATGGAACAGAAAAGGTCTTTCTGCTAGCCCCTGCTAATAACTTTCTTAGCAGTGCTTAAAAAGAAAAACAAACGCAAAAGGAAAAAATGTTCTTTATCAAAACAAAATTCTTTCATTCACACAATGAAGTTTTCCTTCCAGAGCTCACGTGCGCTTGTGCCTGGCTTAATCACAAGTAATTAACCAGCTGCAAACCCTTGCTGGTTCACTCTCTACGTGGCTCTAACTTACCCTAAAGCTTTCATTTAAAGAAACTTTTCTGGGTAGTTAAAAAAACACATTACAGTTCCTTTTGGTGATTGTTGCTTTACTGAGGATTACTTTAAAACAGCAGCTTAGACAGAGAGCAATCCATGCATTCTACTTGCTCATTTGATATTTCCCCTTGCTCCTGAAATATCATGGAATCATTATCATGCATTGGGCTCAGAGGAATTCTCAAACTGATCACTCTCAGGATAGCATTTGTTTCCCTGCTGTCTTCCTTGTGAAAAGCTAGGGAACAGATCAGAGTTCATACCTGAGATCACGTTGCTATTAGGTTTCCTCTCTGGGTATCCTGGCCAGTAGGTAGTCCAGCTTCTGTGCCCAGCTCTCCAGTCAGAATCTCTGGACTTTAGGTCTCTTTTCCCATACCTCCTTGAATAGGTATCAGAGCTCCTTCTCTCTGTAGATGCAGCCGTCTCCTTTACAGGTGCTCTCTGGGGGTTCCTGGCTCTATATCTCCAAGCCTCTGGTTTCTTCCAGTCCAATGGAGAATGCTTGCCTCTGGAATCACTCCCAACACACATACTGCTTTAGGCTCCTTCCTTAGACCTCCTGGACGTCTTGCTGTTCCTCCTTCTGTGTTCTCTCTGCTGTTGCCGTCCTCTCTCTTGCCGTTGCCAGCCTTGCTGTAACTCTCCTTTTTCTCTCACTTCTCCTGCTTCTTTAGCTTCTGTCTGTGTGAAGGATATCTTTTACTTTTAAAGTGCCTAGATGGGCACTCCACCCTAGCACAGTCCAGGTGTGCTGAATCAAGCCCTGCCCTAGGAGATGGGTGATTAGGGATTACCTCATAGCTTCCTTGATTAGGCACACGTTTCCCCACTTCAGCTCTCCTAGAGGCTTTCTGTAACCTAGTGCATTCTGGGTCTGGTAGTCTTTCATGCAAACACACTGTTTTAGTGTTTTTACCAGCAAGCACAGGTTGCTTGTTCAGAGCCAATTCACCTCTTGTATTGTTCCTTCCTGAACTATGATAAGCTTCCTTATCACAGGTCCCAAACCACCAGAGGCATCTTGACTGGCAGCTTAGATAGCAGGAGACCCCACATAAATCACTGCACCAAAGTGTGCGATGAGATAGGATGCTATTGACCATCTGTGATGGGCGGAGATGGCACTAAGATGAATTCTGACTGAGTTAGTCTTGAGACCTGTCGATGACAAGTGGAGGCGATATTGTAAAAGGAATTCCACTGGACAGGCAGAGGGATTGATATGCTTTGGGATACATCAGAGGGTGTACCTTCACCATTTGAAGGCATAAGAATGGTAGTAGAGGACTTGCGTGATGCAAGTAAAATATCCTTGACCTGTTGAGGGTGGGCTTGGTGAGCAAAAATTATGCTCAGGAGCCATGCTGTGAAATGGAGGGCTTGTGGATTGGGATGGAGAAGCAGACCTTGATCCTGCGATAGGAGGTTGGTCGCACGTCCCAGGCTGAGAGGTTGAGTCTGTGCTAGTCGAAGCAACAGAGGAAACCATGGTTGACGGGGCCAGTAAGGAGCTATTAGAATCACGGAGCCCGTGTCGGCCTATAGTTTGAATAGAGTTCTGGAAGTTAAGGGGGTAGGTGGGAATGCATAAAGCAGATCTTTCCATGGAGAAGGAAGTCATCTGTTGCCTGACTCCTCCGGAAGGGAAGTCTTGAGCAAAACAACAACAGTCATGTATTCTCCTGGGTGGCGAAGAGATCTATTGAGGGGGTTCCCCACGGGTGGAAGATCCAATATGCCGTGTCCTGATTCAAAGTCCACTCATGTGGACGCAGGATTTGGCAGAGTCTGTCCCCCAGGAGATTGAGTTCGCCTGGGAGATACACCACCTTGGGATGGATGCAGTCTGCAATGGAGAAGAACCAGAGGTAAAGGGTTTCTTGGCATAGGAATCTGTTCCCCCTGCTTGTTCACATAGAACATGGTCACTTGGTTGCCCATTTGGACTAAAATCTGTTTGCCCGAAAGTTGGGGTTGAAAAACCTAAAGGGCATTCGTGAGAGCCTGCAACTGCAGGAGGTTGATCTGCTACTGAAACTCCTGTGGTGTCCACTGTCCTTGTAGAGGCTCTTCAGATGCGCATCCCACACGAGCTTGGACGCATCCATCGTCAGAGTGCACTGAGGTGGAGGCATCTGAAAAGGTGATCCTTGGAGTAGGTTTTGAGGGGAATCCCACCATTGAAGGGAGTTGGCAAGAGGAGTGGTAACGCAAATCTTGTCTGAAGATGCCTGTTGCCTGTGTCCAATGGGACGACAGCATCCATTGTGCTTGTCGCATATGGAGGTGGACATAAGGGACGACATGGACCATGGAGGCTATATGCTCCAGAAGGCGTAGCATTTCTTAAGCTGTCACAACCTGTTGATTCTGTATAATTTGAGCGAGCTCGATGAGACGGGCAGAGCAATCCTGTGGAAGGAAAGCTTGGGCCTGACACATGTCTAGGAAGTGCTCAGATTAATTCGAGTTGCTGGGAGGAGACCACATGCTACTTGGGGAAGTTTAAGACAAATCCAAGATTTTGGAGCACAACAATGGTCCGATGAAAAGATAGCTTTGCTGCTTCTGGGGATTCTCCCCTGGTCATCCAAGCGTCTAAGTAGGGGAAGCAAAGATCCCCAAAGTATGAAGGTAGGCAGCCACGACTGCCATGCATTTTGTGAACACTCGGGGTGCGGATGCTAACCCGAAGGGGAGCACCCAGTTTTGATAAGGGATTTGCTGGCACCAAAAATGTATATGCTTTTTGTGTTGAGAGTGGATCAGCAAGTGTGTGTATGCCTCCCTGAGGTCTAGAGAACATAGCCAGTTGTTCCTCTGAAGGTATGGCAGAAATGTACCGAGGGAAATCATCTTGAATTTTTCTCGGACGAGGAATTTGTTTCAGATCCCTTAGATCTAGAATGGGTCTGAACCCTCCTGTTTTCTTGGGAATAAGAAAGTAAGGAGAGTAGAAGCCCCTGCCCTCTTGGGCAGGAGGAACTCTTTCTATGGCCCCCTGAGATAACAGGGTTGCCACCTCGGCTGAGGAGATTAGCCTGCAAAGGATTTGCAGGACAGTCTCTTGTGGAAGTGGGGGATAAGCTTTAGAAATGAAACAGATAGATGATGTTGAGAGTCCATTGCTCCAAAGTGATGAGATGCCACCTGTGGGCACAGGAATAAAGTCTGCAGAGGCAGAGTAGCTATGCTCTCTAGGAAGGAGTCAAACCCCAGATGCAGGTTGTGGCTGTGCCACTGGTTGTTGCTTAGTTGTCTTAGGTTTCTTAGCCTGTTGTCTCAGCTGTTGCTGATGAGGTTGATAAGCCACTGCAGGTACATAAGAAGGATAATATCTCTTCTTTTTAGGATAAAAAGCTTCTTTGGATTTGTCTTTTTCTAGAAAGATCTGAGGTCTTTCTGGAAAGAAGCTTGTGGGTTGAGATCATCCGCCTCCAGCTCCCCTGCTTTCTCTCTCCAACCTTTTCCAAAGAAGTGCTCCCCAGAGCAGGGAATACTGGCTCATTTATCCTGAACCCTTTGCTCAAGGTCAGAAGCTTAGAGCCAGGACAATCTGGAAGCACAGCTGCAGACTGCTGAAGCTCTACTGGAAGACTCAAAGGCATTGAAAGATGCCCTGGTGAGGAATTTCGATGTATTCTGATTCTGCCTAATTAAGGCACGGAATGCATCGCATTTGTCATCAAGGATGATAAGAGCAAAATTCTCCAAATCCCGAGAGATATCCTTGAGATACAGAGATGCCCAAAAGCATCGAGAGTCCTGGAGGCGAGGATGGATGAATTTTAGAACTCAATATGTGGTGCATCGCCAATTTCACTACCAAGGAGTGGTGTGGTAGTTAAGGCTTTTGAAAGCCAGGGCATGGTGGAACTTTATACAGGAGCTGCTTGCTGATAGGTGGAATCATTAGCGGGGCCTATCACATACATAGCATTAAATCCTGCAGGATTCGTTGCACCAGTAATGTAGACGCTTCCTTGGATGCTGAGGGGTATTGGAGGACCTCCAATTCCTCTGCCCTTGGTTCTGTTTCAGAGGTAACAGTAATCTGGAAGCCTACAGCCATGTCCCGAATGAAGACTTGAAAAGACATATCCTCTGGCAGGGATCAATACCATTCATATGGAGGAGAGGGTCACCCTAAAATCCTCTGAGGTATCATCAGAATCGGACGAGTCCGATTCGGTCAAAAAAATCAAAGTATCAATTATCTTGAGCCGATGTCGAGGCTCGATGCAGAGTCCGATGATAAGCTGGTGCAGAACTGGGTCTGGACAGGAGCTGGGAATTGCCGATACCTATCATTCCAAGGCAGAAAGTGGGGGCAGAGGAGCTGGCGATACAAGCTTGAGAGCTGGTATCAGCCTGGAATCAGAGGTTGATGCCTGTCATTGCTGGCTAGAAGTGCTGCCAAACTCCTCTCAATGGCCATGATGCGCTGATTGAGGGAGGAGGCCGATGCCTGGGTGGAATGGCATATGAGGCTTTGAGCCATCGCTCCAGAGTATGGAACCAGTAGCTCTCCGGAGCATCCTGGAGCCCCTGTTGTGCTTTGGAGGGCTGGTCCTCCCACTGAGGTTGTTTGGCAGGCCTATCCGAAACAGAAGGGCCTTTTGGAGAGTTTCGATGACGATGAGGGGACTCACCTTGGGTATCTGCATTGGTTTTTGATGCCGATGACTTAAACTTGGATATATGCTTGGACTCTGAAGAAACCCGAGAATCTGAGAAAGGAGGCTGATGTCCTCGACAATGTTGAAGCTACTGAAATCGAGTCTGCAGCAAACAGGGACCCATACTAAGAACATAAGAACATAAGATATGCCATACTGGGTCAGACCAAGGTCCATCAAGCCCAGTATCCTGTTTCCAACAGTGGCCAATCTAGGTCATACGTACCTAGCAGTATCCCCAAGAGACACAGGTTCCACAATGCTTGTATTGGGTCAAGCATTGATATCCTGGGTCCCCTTTTTAATAATGGTTTATGGACCTTTCCTCCAGGAACTTGTCCAAACCTTTTTTAAACCCAGCTACACTAACAGCCTTTACTACATCCTCCGGTAACTAATTCCAGAGTTTGATTACACATTGAGTGAAAAAATATTTTCTCTTATTTGTCTTAAATAGTTTACCCTGTAGCTTCATTACATGTCCCCTAGTCTTTCTATATTCTGATAGCATAAACAATCGATCTACGTTTACCCGTTCCACTCCATTCTTTAATTTATAGACCTCTATCATATCTCCCCTCAGCCGTCTCTTTTCCAGGTTGAAGAGCCCTAACCTTTGTAGCCTCTCTTCATAGGAGTAGCCTTCCATCCCCTTTACCATTTTGGTGGCTCTTCTCTGTAACTTTTCTAATAATGCTATATCCTTTTTAAGATACGGCGACCAGAATTGCACACAATATTCAAGGTGCGATTGTACCATGGAACGATACAGAGGCATTATAATATCCTTTGTTTTATTTTCCATTCCTTTCCTTATGATACCTAGCATTCTATTTGCTTTCTTGGCCACCGCTGCACACTGGGTGGAGGGTTTTAACATGTTATCCACGATGACTCCTAAATCTTTTTCCTGGGTGGTGGTTCCCAATGTGGAACCTTGCATTCTGTAACCATAGTGTGGGTTGTTCTTTCCTAGGTGCTTAACTTTGCACTTGTCCACTTTAAATTTCATCTGCCATTTGGATGCCCAGTCTTCCAATTTATCCAGATCCTCCTGCAGTTTTCCACAATCCTCTTGGGTTTTAACAACTTTAAACAGTTTTGTGTCATCTGCAAATTTGATAACCTCACTAGTTATTCCCTTTTCCAGGTCATTTATGAATATGTCAAAAAGTAGCAGACCCAGTACAGATCCCTGGGGTACTCCACTATTCAAATTTTTCCATTGGGAAAATTGGCCATTTAGCTCTACCCTCTGCTTTCTATCTTTTAACCAGTTCCCGATCCACAATAGTACACTGCCTGCTATCCCATGACTTTTTAGTTTTGCCAAAAGTCTCTGATGGGGACCTTGTCAAAGGCTTTCTGAAAGTCCAGATACACTATATCAACCGACTCACCTTTGTTGACCTGTTTATTCACACCTTCAAAAAAACATATCAGATTAGTAAGACAAGATCTTCCTTGTCCAAGAAGCAGTCATTTATTTCATCTAGAAACTTTATCTCCCTAGCATGTCCTGCCATGACACTGACCCAGTCGATACCGGAGTAATTGAAATCACCCATTATTATTACTGTGCTGTGACTTTTGTTAGCTTCCTTGATTTCTTTGAGCATTTCATCATCCATTTGTTCATTCTGGCCAGACGGTCGATAGTACACCCCCACTGCCATCACCTTCCCCTTCATACATGGAATTTCAATCCACAGAGATTCTACAGCAAATTTTGTTTCCTGCAAAACTTTAATCCTTTCTGACTCTATGCCCTCTCTAACATAGAGCGCAACCCCTCCACCAATTTGATCAGTTCTATTATTATGATATAGTTTGTATCCAGGTATCACAGTGTCCCACTGGTTATCCTCCTTCCACCATGTCTCTGAGATTCCAATCATATCTAACCTCTCATTTAGTGCTATATATTCTAACTCTCCCATCTTATTGTTTAGACTTCTAGCATTTGCATACAAGCATTTTAGAGACTGTATTTTATTAATATTAATCTGGCTATTGGTAGGCATGGGTAATTTGGAATCTTTACGCTCTGTCTGCACCATACTCAAGGGCATGTGGGCTACTTTACTCTTTTTTGGAACCTCACTGCTTTTGGTAGTATCCTTCAAGGATACCTTCTTCCGAACCATACGCTCTTGGGCGACTGTCGGCTTTCCCCTATTTTCTAGTTTAAAAGCTTCTCTCTCTCCTATTTAAAGGTTAATGCCAGCAGTCTGGTTCCATCCTGGTTAAGGTGAAACCCATCCCTTCGGAAGAGCCCCTCCTTTCCCCAGAATGTTCCCCAGTTCCTAACAAATCCAAAACCCTCATCCTTGCACCATCGTCTTATCCACGCATTGAGACTCCGGAGCTCTGCCTGCCTTTTGGGTCGTGCACGTGGAACGGGAAGCATTTCGGAGAACGCTACCCTAGAAGTTCTGAATTTCAACTTCCTACCTAAAAGCTTAAATTTAGCTTCCAAAACCTCCCTACCACATTTTCCTATGTCATTGGTACCGACATGTACCAAGACAGCCGACTCCTCCCCAGCACTATCTAAGATCTTATCTAGGCGGTGCATGAGGTCTGCTACCTTCGCACCAGGCAGGCATGTTACCAGGCGATCCTCACGTCCACCAGCCACCCAACTATCTACATGCCTAATGATTGAATCACCAACTATAACAGCTGCCCTAACCCTTCCCTCATGGGCACATGGCCCTGGAGAAACGTCCTCAGTGCGAGAGGGTTTTACATCACTTGGAGGACAGGTCATAGTTACAGGATCATGTCCTGCCACACCAGGGTGATGCTCTCCTGTCACGTGACCTCTCTCCTCCATGGCAACAGGGATGTTGCCAGACTGGAGGTGGGACTTCAAGACTATATCCCTGTAGATCTCGTCCATGTACCTCTCTGTCTTTCTTATGTCTTCCAGGTCTGCTACTCTAGCCTCTAGAGAACAGACTTGTTCCCCGAGAGCAAAGAGCTCCTTGCACTTAGTGCATACGTAAGACCTCTCACCAACTGGGAGAAAAATCATACATGTGACACTCAATACAAAAGACTGGAAAGCCCCCATCTCGCTGCTAGACTGTTGTCTGCATCTTAGTTTAAAGCTTGTGTTTAGGTCTTTAAATTCTGTATTTACTAAGGGTTGGTGTAGATGCTTATACTAATAAAGATGCATCTAATACCTCTAATATACCTTGTTCACCTGAAGCTTAATTAATCTCAGGTCCTCAATGTATGACTGATTTGGATAAAGAGCTGCACCTGAGAGCAGCCCCTTTCCTCTAAGACGTGTAAGTACCTATAAAGCCACAATTACCCCAGGGGTGGGTGGGTGTTGGGGAGGGAGGGAGGGAGGGACATAAGATCTATTAAAAGAGGGCTGTTACAAGGTACCCTGTCCTGTACCCTCAGCAGGGGGGAGGGGGTTAGTCCCTCAGGTAGGCTAGAGCAGGAAAAAAGTTTAAAACGCAGCACATTCTGGGGACAGAGCAGGGAGAGATATTTAATTTAAAGTAACAGTTAACCTGGCTACCACACAAAGGCCAGTTAGTTGAGAGAGGCAGGGTAAGTTATACAGCTGAGAAAGCTGAAGTGCAAAACTAAAGGGAACAGGGAGGTGAAGTAGCACACCAATAAAGACAACAAATAAATAAATAAATAGACAGCTAGAACTCACAGCAAAGCCATCACAGGAGTTAAATATCCACCTCTCTAGCAGAGCACTGTGAGGGCACTGCTCTTCCCAAGCAGAGAGAGGCAAACTGTTTGATTCTGTTCTTTAGCCCTCGTTTGGTCATTTGCTGACACAAAGAGCAAACCTCTGGTAAATAGTCTGGGCTCAAATATTTTAAACACCAGTCATGTTTGGCGGTAGCCGAAATTGTACCAGAGCACTTGGCACATTTTTTAAAGCCACTGACAGGTTTTCCATCATGACTGAAAAAAGTAGGCCAAAGCCTAAGTTGGCAGTGAAACCACCAAAAAAGAGAAGAAAGAAGAAAAAAGAAAGAGAAAAAAAAAGTATTGGGGCCAGTTTCAGGGAAGGTACCAGCGTCGACGGAAAGGCAGAGCACAGATTTTAACAACAAAAAAAAAAAGTTTTTCGGTGGTGACAGGAAGGAAACATGCTGGCTCCGTAGAAAACCAAGAACTGAGGATAGGATGGGGGAAGGCAGGAAGGCAGATGCACAGGCACAGTGGAGTGCTCCCAAAGGCTTTACTACTGGATACTGGGGAACGTTCCCTTGCGGGCTCCGTCAGTACCGACGATATCCATATGTGAAGACTGCATTCCTGCTTGTTCCTGGAGATTATGTTAAAGTGTGCAGCGGCGACTAAGAAAGCAAATAGAATGCTAGAAATCATAAGGAAAGGAATGGAGAATAAAACCAAGGATATTATAATGCCTCTGTATCATTCCACAGTGCAACCGCACTCTGAATATTGTGTACAATTCTGGTCACCATATCTTAAAAACATTATAGCAGAATCAGAAAAGATACAGAGAAGAGTCATCAAAATAGATAAGGGGATGGAAGGATACCCCTATGAGAAAAGGTTTAAAAGATTAGGGCTCTTCAACTTGGAAAAGATAAGACTGAGGGGAGATATGATAGAGGACTGTAAATTAATGAATGGAGTAGAACAGGTTAACGTAAATAGGTTGTTTATTCCATCAAAAAGTAAAAAGACTAGGGGACACGCAGTGAAGCTACAATGTAACCCATTTAAGAGCAATAAGAGAAAATATTTTTTTTCACTCAACGTGTAATCAAACTCTGGAATTTGTTACCGGAGAATGTAGTAAAAGCCGTTAGTTTAGTTGGGTTTAAAAAAGGTTTGGATAAGTTCCTGGAGGAAAGGTCCATAAAACAGTATTAAAGAGGACCTGGGAAATCCACTGCTTACCCCGGGACAAGCAATGTGGAACTTGCGCACCTTTCTGGAAAGCTGTCAGGTACTTGTGACCTGGTTTGGACCATGTTGGAAACAGGAAACTGGTCTTGATAGACCTTAGTCTGATCCAATATGGCATTTCTTATGTTCTTATGTTAATGTCACCCATACAAGCAAGGAGAGGGTGAAGAAGCAGGACAGAATTCCTTCTTTCTCTGTTTACAGTATAGAGTAGTTACTCACCTGTAACAGGTGTTCTCCAGGAGCAGCAGGAATCAGTCCTCACATATGGGTGTCATCAGCGCCAATGAAGCCCCAGCGGAGAATTTCCCCAGCTTTCTATGAAAGCCTTTGGGAATGCTGGCACGCATGCGCGGTTCCCTTCCCGCCTAAAGGTGCCATCTTACCTCAGTCAAATGACATAGCTAAGAACAGCACACAAAAAATGTAAAAACACAAACTATGTACAACTGCAACTCCAAGGGGAGGAGGGAGGGTTGTGAGGACTGATTCCTGCTGCTCCTTGAGAACACCTGTTACAAGTGAGTAACTACTCTTTCTCCAGGACCAAGCAGGAAGTCAGTCCTCACATATGGGTGACTCCCTAGCTCTGGGCTACCAGGAACCCAGGCTGAACAAGAGAACTCCCTCTAGTACCAGCAGCAAAGAAAGGCTTTTCAAGGACACAACCACCACCGGTAGCCCAACAGAGGGCAGGAGTTGCCTAAACCTCAAAGAGATGCCTGAGTACTGCTTGGCCAAAAGCACTGTCCCTACGGGACTCCCTCTCCAGACAGTAATGGGCTGCAAAAGTCTGGCTTGAAGACCAAGTTGCAGCCCTGCTGATGTCTACCAAGGGCACAGAGTGGAGATGAGCCACTGAGGCAGCCATTGCCCTGACACGATGGGCCGTGACCCTACCCTGCAAAGGAAAGTCAGCCGCCTTGTAAGCCCAGGTGATACAGTCAGCCACCCAGATGGACAAGGTACGCTTGGACACAGCCAACCCCAACTTATTGGGGTCAAAGGATACAAAGAGCTGAGTAGCCCTTCTATGCCCTTCGTACGGCCAAGGTAGAAGGATAAGGCCCTCCTACAGTCCAGGGTATGCAGGACTGCTTCAGCCTGGCTTGCATGAGGCCTAGGGAAGAATGTTGGAAGAACCACCTCCTGATTGAGGTGGAAAGAGGAGACAACCTTAGGGAGGAACTTGGGATGAGTCCTGAGGACTACCATGTTCCTATAAATCCTGGTGTAAGGTCTATCACAGACCAGGGCCTGAAGCTCACTCACTCGCCTAGCCGAGGTAAGGGCTATCAGGAAAAGTGTCTTCCAGGATAGGAAGCGCAGTGGACAAGTAGCCATCGGCTCAAAGGGTGGGCGAGTCGGTTGCTGCAAACACACATTCAGCTCCCACTCAGGAGCAGGAGGACGGATGGGGGGCTTGAGCAAAAGCAAGCCCCTGAGAAAGCGAGACACCAAGGGGTGACCAGACAGAGAACGTCCCTCCACCAGAGAGTGGTGAGCTGCTAGAGCTGAGAGGTGGACCCGAACAGAATTGGACTTAAGTCCCTGATTGGACAAGTGCAGTAAGTACTGAAGCACTACTGGCACAGTACAGGAGAAAGGATCCTCTGTACGTAGCTGACACCACACAGAGAACCTCTTCCATTTAAGGGCATAGGTTTTCCTAGTGGACTGTTTCCTAGAGGCCAGGACAACATCCTCAACTTCCTGAGGTAGGCCCCAGGGAGCCAAAACTACCCTTGCAACCTCCAGGCCATCAAATTGAGAGCTTTGAGATTGGGGTGCAGAAGGGAACCCTGCTCCTGTGAGAGAAGGTCGTGCTGAAACCCCAGAGGTAGTGGGGAATCCACTACCAGCTGCAGCAGAAGTGGAAACCAAGGTTGCCTCGGCCACCTGGGAGCTACCAGCAGGACCGAGGCCCTGTCCTGAAGATTCTTGAAAAGAGTTCGGGCCACCAAGGGCGTGGGAGGAAACGCATACAGGAGGCCCTGAGACCAGGACATCATAAAAGCATCTGGTGCTATCCTCAGAGGATGCGGTTGCCTGGAGCAGATCTTGGGCAGTTGCTTGTTCAGACTACTGGCAAAGAGATCTATCCAAGGGAGACCCCACTTCAGGAAGATCTTCTGAACGACCAAGGGATGCAGCTGCCACTCGTGGGGCTGCAGAATTCTGCTCAACCGGTCGGCCAGGCAGTTCTCCTGGCCTGGAAGGTACACCGCCTTGAGAAGCATGTTGTGCTTCAGGGCAAAGGAACAAAGGTCCTGAGTCTCTCGACAAAGGAGCCTGGACCCAGTGCCGCCCTGTTTGTTCACATAAAACATGGCTACCTGGTTGTCTGTTTGAATCAAGACTGAGCGGTGAGCCAGGGCCGGAGAAAAAGCCCTGAGAGCCAAGCGGATAGCTCGAAGTTCCAGAAGATTGATTTGCTGGGCTACCTCCCAGGGAGACCAGAGGCCCTGAGTGCACTTGTCTAGACAATGGGCACCCCAGCCCTTCAGAGAGGCGTCGGTGGTGAGGATCACCGAGTATTCTGGCAATTGGAAGGGCATCCCCTCCAGCAGATTGGGTGGATGCAGCCACCAGCTGAGGGAGGTCAAAAGGGGTCTGGACACCTTTATCCTGTCTCTTAGGCGGCCTGTGGCTTGAGACCACTGAGTCCGAAGGCACCACTGTGCAGGCCTCATATGGAGCCTGGCATTGGGAGTCACATGCACTGTCAAAGCCATGTGGTCCAGAAGTCTGAGGCAGAGTCTGGCGGAGACCAGGGACCTGTTTAGGAACTGTTTGGCCACGTCCATCAGTCTTTGAGCCCTGTCTTCTGGCAAGAATGCCTTTCCCAGTTAAGAATCCAATCTTGCCCCTATGAACTCCAAGTTCTGGGAGGGGAGCAAAGTGGACTTTGCGAAGTTTATGACAAAGCCCACGTTTTGAAGCAGAGCAATGGTTCTGAGGATGGCTTGTCTGGCCTCCTGGCACATCTGACCCCTGATGAGCCAGTCGTCCAGACAGGGAAAGACAAAGATGCCTTGATTTCTCAGGTAGGCCGCAACCACTGCCAGGCACTTGGTAAAGACTCGGGGAGCGGAGGTCAGGCCAAAAGGCAGTACCCTGTACTGATAATGGTTTCCTCCCACAATGAACCTGAGGTACTTTCTGTGGTCTGGAAGTATGAGGATGTGAGTGTACGCATCCTTTAGATCTAAGGAGCATAGCCAATCTCCCTGCTGGAGGTAGGGCAGAAGTGTTGCAAGAGTAAGCATCTTGAATTTTTCTCTCTCTAGGAACTTGTTGAGGTTCCTGAGGTCCAGAATGGGTCGAAGGCCACCGGTCTTTTTGGGTACCAGGAAATACCTGGAGTAGAATCCGTGACCTTGCAAGTGGGGAGGCACAGGCTCCACCGCCCTGTCCATCAACAGACCTTGGAGCTCTCGAAGGAGAAGGTCTGTGTGCATGGGAGGCCTGAAGGGCTCCCCTGGGAAGTAAGGAGGAGACAGTTGATGAAAATGCAGGGCATAGCCCTTTTGGACTATGTCCAGCACCCAACTGTCGGTGGTAATGAGAGGCCACTGGTGGGCAAAGAGTACAAGGCGACCGCCTGTGCAGGGTTCGGAAGGCAGGGACAGAGTGGCTATGCCCAAGGAGTCAAAACCCCACACCCTGCTGAGTGGGAGTAGGGGTCTGAGGCTTGGGGGTCCTCTGCCTATGGGGCCCATTACCCTGGCCCTTGGCTTGCTGACCCTGGGGGGCAGCTTGGGCAGCCTGATACTGAGGGTACTGTTTGTAGGCAGTGCCCTTCCTCGGGTAAAAGGACTTTTTACCCGAGCCCTTCTTCTTATGGGAAGGGGCAGAGGTCTTCCTCGACAGCCTTGTCCAGGTAAAGTGCTCGGTCTCGAGCTGAGCGGCCTTCTCGGTCACGGGTTTGCCAAAAAGGTTCTCACCTCGGCAGGGGACATCGACCAACTTGTCCTGAACCCATGGCTCGAGGTCCGATGAGTGCAGCCACGCCTGGCGTCAAGCCGCGATGCCAGCAGCTGCAACTCGGGCCGAAGCCTCGAAGCCATCGTAGGCGGCACGGGAAATGAACTTGGAGCATTCCCAAATCCCCGAGGACAAGGTCTGAAATCTCTGCAAGGGTTCCCCGGAGAGACCAGCAGAGAATCCGGCCAATTCCTTGGCCAGGTCCCGCAAGTACATGCCCATGTACAGCTGGTAAGACTGGACACGGCAAGCAAGCATAGACCCCTGGAAGCACTTCCTACCGACGCCATTGAGGTTGCGGGCCTCCCTGCCGGGGGGCACCGCGGAGTGCATCTTCTGGCTCTTCAGACGATGCATGGCCAATTCCACAACCATGGAATGGTGTGGTAGCTGTGCTTTCTGGAAGCCAGGGCTTTTGCGGAGTCGATAAATGGAATCGACTCACTTGCTTAGAACCGGCGCCGAGGCCGGGGCCTCCCACATACGGGAGAGGAGCTGTTCCAGCATCGGAGGAACCGGGACAGTAAAGGCCTCCTTCGGAGGAGAGTCGAACTGTAGGGCATCGAGCTCCTCGGCTAGAGGCTCTTCCCCGGGATCAGCAGGTATAGCCAAGGCAGCAGCCATATTTTGATTTAACTGTATTTATTTAACTGTATCCCGGACAAGCTCCGAGAACCTAGTATCCTCCGGAGGGGATCTACTCCGGGGATCAGACTGCGGTGAGTCCGACGGGACGCACCGAGTCTTAAAGGTATCGGGAGACTCCTCGTCCTCCGTCTCCCAGGTGGACTCGTCCGAGAAGGAGTCAGGGTCCGACCCCGCGGGGCCCCGAGGCACCCGCCCCGATGCTGGGGGCGCCGGCGTCGACACCCTCAGTCCCGAACGGGAGGTCGAGGGAGACCTCGACCGAGGACGACTTCGAGCCGCGAGGGTCTCGAGTATCGGCTCGGTCTCCGGGGTTGACTTCGAAGTTGACGTCCCGGTGGTCGGGGCAGATGCACCAGACAGGCTGGCCATCAGTGCCCGCTGCTGCTCCATGAAGGCAGACAGTCTGCACTCCAAGGCTGTCATCCTGAGACTCAGCTGGGGAGACGCAGCAGCCACTGACTCGGGCCCCGGCGACGGCTCTCTGGGAGGAGAGTCCACGAGGACTACGGGGCTTAGGTGTCCAGCAGACTCCGGCTCCACGCGAGGAACTTTGGCAGGCTTCTCTTGGTCCACGGGCCCGGGACGGCAGTTGGGGGTCTTAGACCTGGCCCTCGAGGGACCAGGGACCTCTTCCGACGCCGCCCTCGCGAGCCGCTTCTTCCTCTTACGTTCCCGGTCGGGGGACCCCCTGTCCGAGGAGCTTCGACGGCGCTCGGGATCGGAATCCCGAGATGTCGAAGCCTCAGACGAGGTCCGTGCCCAGCCGGAGGCAGAGTCCGAGAAAAACCTTTCCTTTTGATGCTGTCGACTCTTTAGTGCCTTGGAAGACATTTTCCCACATGGCCCACACGACTTTGGGTCGTGGTCAGGGCCGAGGCACTGAAGGCAGCAGTCGTGTGTGTCGGTGAGAGACATAATTTTCTTACACCGATCACACTTTTTGAAACCACTGGAAGCCATCGGGGAAAAAAGAGCCCCAGCGAGGTCAAAAGACTGGCCTTCCAGTGAAAAAAGGAAAAAAGGGAGCGAACGCCAGCCACAAAGGGCAAAAACCGAAAAATGAAGAAAACGGGCTCGATACCGGTGTACCGAACCCGGCGGGAGGGGAACCGGCGTCGAACTGGAGAAAAAAGAGCGAAAATCGCCGAAGAAAAAATCACTTTTATCCGGGAGAACAGGACACACGTCCGATGGGCTTCACGGAAAAAAAGAGACTGAGGTAAGATGGCACCTTTAGGCGGGAAGGGAACCGCGCATGCGTGCCAGCATTCCCAAAGGCTTTCATGGAAAGCTGGGGAAATGCTCCGCTGGGGCTTCATCGGCGCCGATGACACCCATATGTGAGGACTGACTTCCTGCTTGGTCCTGGAGAAAGATAAGAGTATTTTAGTTTAATCATTTTTATTCAGAAACAACACTCCCAGCATGTGGTGACTGTGACAGAACCCTGGAAGCCAAGCAACATAATAACCAGCCTTGAACATGTTACATTTTCAGTTCCCCACCCCCATTCCACAAAGTGTCCCCCCCCCCATGGAACCAGCTATCCCCCCATTGTAATAGGGCCCACACATATCCAATATCAGATGACATACTGGGTCAGACCAAGGGTCCATCAAGCCCAG
The DNA here is from genome assembly GCA_033557465.1 of Ichthyophis bannanicus. Classification (NCBI taxonomy): domain Eukaryota; kingdom Metazoa; phylum Chordata; class Amphibia; order Gymnophiona; family Ichthyophiidae; genus Ichthyophis; species Ichthyophis bannanicus. The sequence goes on along the minus strand of CM066032.1, from coordinate 113,264,282 downwards.
TATCCTGTTTCCAACAGTGACCAATCCAGGTCACGAGTATCTGTCAAGTTCCCAAAAGGTATACGGATTATGGTTTATGGACTTTTCCTCCAGAAATTTGTCCAAACTTCTATTTACAGACCTCTATCATACCTCCTCTCAACCCTAACCTTTTAAGTCCCTCCTCATAGGGCATAGGTGTCAAACTCTGGCCCGCGGGCCAAATTTGGCCCGTAGTGTAATTATATTTGGCCCGCAAGGCTATACCAAATGACTACTAGAGCTAGCCCGCCGGTATTATACAGCGCATTCATTCATCGCTAATACTACAAATCCCATAATGCCTTGCTGTTGTTTTGGTGCGTCAATCAGGACAGGTCCCAGAAACGCCCTCTCCTGTGTGACAGAAGTCATAGCGATCTCAAGCTACAACTGTCACTGTGGAACCCCTTCCCAAAAATGGCAAAAAGAAAGGCAGACAACAGGAACTTTCTGGACAGGTGGGAGACAGAATATTTGTTTACATATGTAAAAGACAGACCTGTTTGTTTGATTTGTGGAGTCAACGTGGCTATAACTAAGGAGTATAACATTCGACGACACTATGAAACAAAACACCATGACAAGTACAAGGACCTGGACATGACTCAAAGGAGCCAGAAAGTGGAGGAGATGAAAAGAAGTTTGGTTTCACAACAGAATATGTTCAAAAAAGCCACATCACAAAGTGAGGCTGCTGTAAAGGCTAGTTATATTGTGGCAGCAGAGATCGCAAAATCAGCCCGGCCCTTTAATGAGGGAGAGTTTGTGAAAAAGTGCATGTTGAAAGTTTGTGACATCGTGTGCCCAGAGAAAAAGCAAGCCTTTTCAAACGTGAGCCTGAGCAGAAACACAGTAGCTGATCGCACATGTGATCTTGCCACCAATCTGTATGACCAGCTTTTGGAAAAGGGAAAAGATTTCGTTGCATTCTCCCTTGCTGTGGATGAGAGCAGCGACGCATCTGATACTGCTCAGCTGTCAGTCTTCATCCGTGGAGTGGACTCAAATATGTGTGTTACGGAGGAGCTATTGGGATTCAAATCAATGCATGGCACAACCACAGGAAAGGAAATTTTTGAGGAGGTTTCCAAATGCGTAACTGAAATAAAGATGCCGTGGGATAAACTCGTGGGATTAACGACAGATGGTGCGCCAGCGATGTGCGGTAAAACAAGTGGACTGGTGGGCAGGGTCCGGGAGAAGATGCAGGAAGAGAACTGTGCAGGTGAACTAACTGTTTATCACTGCATCATACATCAGGAATCATTGTGTGGCAAAGCCCTAAAGATGGAACATGTTATGACCACAGTAACACAAGTAGTTAACTTTATAAGAGCCAAAGGTCTGAATCACCGCCAGTTTAAGTCTTTTCTGGAGGAGTGTGGCTCGGAATACGCAGACGTGCCGTATCACACAGAGGTGAGATGGTTAAGCCGAGGAAAAGTACTGAATAGATGTTTTGAGCTGCATGAGGAAATATGTCAGTTTCTGGAAAGCAAAGGGAAGGACACAGCAGAGCTTCGGGAGAAAAAGTTTCTGTGTGAGCTGGCCTTTCTGTGTGACATCTCGAGCCATCTCGATGCGCTGAACCTGCAGCTTCAGGGGCGGGGGCGCATCATCACAGACATGTACGCTGCAGTGAGGGCTTTTAAAACTAAACTGTGCCTGTGGGAGAATCAGATGCTGCAAGGAAACCTTGGCCATTTTCCCTGCTGCCAAACCATGAAAACGCAGTTCTTTACCAACTTGTTCCCATGCGCACAGTTTGCTGAAAAACTCAGTGTACTCGGCGCTGAGTTTAGCCGGCGATTTGCCGACTTTGATGTCCAGAAATGTAGGTTTGAACTGCTCAGTAATCCCTTTGCAGTTAATGTGGAAAACGCACCAACCAACCTCCAAATGGAGCTAATTGAACTCCAGTGTAATGACACGCTGAAGTCAAAGTATGATGCTGTGGGCGCCGCCCAGTTTCCACAGTTCATCCCTGACACAATGCCTCAGCTCCGCACCCAAGCTGCTCAGATGCTCTCCATGTTCGGCAGCACTTATCTATGTGAGCAACTTTTCTCCTCGATGAAGATGACCAAAACATCTCACAGGAGACGTCTGACTGATGAACACCTTCGCTCGACACTGAGGATTTCCTCAGCTCAAAGCCTGAGCCCAGACATTGATGAACTATCATCCAAGAAGAGATGCCAGGTATCTGGCTTGGGCACATCAGATTAGATCAGTGTGCAGCAAACTGAGCAATAATTAACGTTTTCTTTATGCACTTTTTCTTGCTACTCCAAGACATGGGCTTGAATGGTTGATTAATTTTATTATTGTTATTTTATTTTAAAAATTATTTATTATTATTTAAATCTTATTTAATAAATGAATGTCATTGATTTTTTTTATTTGAAATTGGTTTTTGCATATCTGAACTATTAAGTTATAAATTGTATAGTAATAAGTGTTGCTTCATATTCAATGTTAAAGCAAATCTTGTTTGGGTCCATATTAAAAGGTTCATTTGTTCAATGCTGGCCCGCGACTTTGTTCAAGTTTTACATTTTGGCCCACTGTGTATTTGAGTTTGACAACCCTGTCATAGGGTATCCTTCCATCCGCTTTACCATTTTTGTTGCTCTTCTGTGTACCTTTTCTAATTCTGCTATATCCTTTTTAAGATATGGTGACCAGAACTGCACACAATATTCAAGGTGTGGTCGCACCATGGAGTGATACAGAGGCATTACGATATCCTTCATTTTATTCTCCATGCCTTTCCTTTTGATTCCTAGCATTTGATCCACAATGACACCTAAATCCTAACCCCAGCAAATCCACAGAAAAAAAGAAACAGAACTAAAGAAACAAATTTTCAGGTCTGACTAATCTCCATTGAGATCCCCCCATTTCTAAGTGCCATACAACCACCCCCTCCCTACTCCCTTCCACCTCCGTACCCCCCCCCCCCCAATAACAAACAAGGAATCAAGACTGAGGAGCCCCCTCATAATACTGACAGAATATTCAGAGCTGTTCTCACTCTCTAAACTTTCCCCGTGAGACCCTAGCCCCGCTTCGGGTCCCTTTCTACATTTAGTTTTTAAGTCTGTTATTGTCATTAGAAATATTTATTGCTACACTACAGGCCAAGTGGAGTGGAGTGGCCTAGTGGTTGGGGCAAGGTACTTCAGGCCGGAAGGTCGGGGGTTCAAATCCCACTAGAGGACAGCAACCTTGGGCCGGAAGGACTGGGGTTTCTAGTCCCATAGGTGCTCCTTGTGGTCTTGGGCAAGCCCTTAACCCTCCATAGCCCATGTTCCCTGTAAAATAGTTATCTCCAAGTTATAATGCCCTGTTCAATGTAATTTCAGTTTGTTCAATGTAAACCGCACTGATGCAGAATAGCGCGGTATATAAGAGAATATAAATAAATAAATACATAGGGAATACAATCATCATCAGAAGATATAATTAAACAAAACAGACTCAAATAAAAAAGTCATAACTAAACTCACATGGTGATCTTAATCGAAAATGACTTAACCTTCAAATGCCTGATTAAAGAAATTAGTCAACCTTCTTCCAAAAGCTGAGGAAAATCAGATTCCTTCTAAATATCAAGTGGAGGCCAATTTCAAAGAACCATTCAATAACTGAAAACATTTTTATGAATAAGTTGCAACTAAACACCCTACATTTAACGATGGGCATTCCAGAAGTTCTTGCCAGCCAGAAAATACAGGAAATGATTTTAAACTGTTTTTTTGGTATCAGAGTAAACAGCAACAAGTTGGAATTGAACATGAGGTACCAGGCTGGTATGAGACATATACTGGTGTGTCACAGGGATCCAGAATTGTCTGTCTCTTTAATATTTATGTGATTTCACTATGTCAGAGTAAGAAAAAGTCTTCTCACTTTTTTGAACTTAATTTCTGATTTTAACTTTGTTTTAGGGGCATGTTTACTAAAGGTTAACGCATGTAAGTGGCACTGCACCCATAGAAAAAAAAAGGGCTTTGAGTACTCAACGTATGTTAATTTCATTAACACACGTTAAAACCTTTAATAAATATGCCCAGAGTGGTATACTGAGAATGGCCTTTTTAAAAAATAAATTTTAAGACGACTGAAGCACTCACTGTCAGCACTATATTTTTCCTGAAAAAAATAATTAGTCTTAGAGGCTATGTTGTCCCAATGAGAGGAAATCCATTATTTGCGAATACTGATTAAGGCTCAGACACTAAAATAAAAGTAATGTGTGGTATATTTTTCCAGCTTCATGCAGATCTGAAATTAAGCCATTTTTTGATGAAGAGAATTTTTGTACTGTTGTAGAGCTGTTAGCTCTTTCAAACTTGGATTACTGCAATATGATTTACCCTGTACTGCCAGATCTAATAATTAGGTCTTTGCAAGTAGCAGAGAATTTTGCTGCAAGACTTATTGGTCTTGGTAAACATGATCATATATTCCTAGTATTAGCAGACTTTCATTGGTTTCTAGTGAAATTTTGAATACAATTTAAGATTCTTTGGACTAGTTTCAGAATATTGCATATATGGGATAAGATGGACAAAGATTTCCACTACGGTCTTATATTCAGTCAACAAAGCCTATTGTGAGGTCATGAAGCAATCAATGAGATCTCAAACATTTTCTTATCTTGAATCCTAAAATTTGGTATTCTCTTCCACTGTTGTTGACACACAAAGTTAACTACATCATGATCTGAAAACTTCTGCTTGATGAAGCATTTAATGGAGGCTGCTGAATTTTATTATGCTGTCTTTTTAACCTGTTTTACATGTTTGTAGGGTCTATTTTTCATTTATTAATAAGTATGGGGTTTTTTTGTAAACTGCCTACTGCTAATAGGCTAGGTGGGTTATAAATTATTAAATAAAATTAATTTACAAATTACAATCAGAATCACAGCCATGTAGAATGCCATACAACTGACAAGCACCCAGTTTGCATAATTTTTCCAAATCAAACATTTCATCTTAACTTGCAACCAAAATTTAACTGGAAGCCAAGGTAAATCAGTTAAAATATGGGTGATATGTTCTGTTGATTACCAGCCTGCAGTAAGACTGGCAGCTGCATTCTGGATAATTTGCATCAGTAACACCAGCCTAGACAGACCTAAATAAATTACATATAGTGAAAAAGATAGAAAGAAAATTGATACCTTTGAATTATGGTACTGGCAGCAAATACTGCATATACCATGGACTGTCCAAAGAACAAACCAGTCAATACTAGAAGAGATCAAACCTAAGCTTTCTTTAGAAGCTCAGATGACAAGACTTCGACTTTCATATATTGGACACATCATGCGAAGAGAGACTATTAGAGAAAGACATCATGCTTGGCAAGATAGAAGGTCAATGAAAAAGAGGAAGGCCAGCAATGAGTTGGATCGATACAACAGCAGCAGCTACGGGTACCAGTCTGTCAACAATGAGTCACCTGACTGAAGACCGAACACAATTTAGGACAACTATCCAGAGGGTTGCCATGAGTCGACACCAACTCGACGGCACTTAACAACAACAATCTAAAACTGGGGTGAACAAGGTTTACAGAATCAAACAAAAATCTGTAGATGAAAGAAAAGATTTTAACCAGCTGATGTCACATGGCTGATGTCACAGATGGAGCCTAGTGTGAAAGCAGTTCATCAGCTCTACATCTTTCTCAAGCTTTTGGAAGCACACCATCACTCATGTGTGCCTGTTACCATCTGCTGCTGTCATGATGAACCGCCTCACGTCTACTGGCATAGTTGAATGTAGAATACAACTCCCTGGGGAGGTGGGAAGGTTTGTGAGAACTCATATCCTACTGTTCACAGAGAACACCTGCTACAAGTAAGTAACTTAGCTTTCCCCATGGATGTATGGGAATCTTTAGTAAACATCACACAAGGGCAAACAGGTAAAAGGGTTCTTTATTAAAAGGACTCTTTCTCCTTCTCGTCCTTGTATAGTTCCTGAGTTTTAGCAAGATGGGACGTGTGGTGTTTTGTGGTCTGGGAATCCCTAGCTACATGCTGTATGTAACAGAAAACAGAACAATGACGAGGCTGCAATTGGCAGAGACACATACTTTTTTTTGTGTTAACAGCCTTTTCATTTTTTTATTCAATAGGAAGCCTAGAAAGAAAAAGAAATGGGATGGGGGGGGGGGGGTGGAGTTTGTCTTCCAGAATCTGGGTAATGGAATCTAATTGGTCAAACCTAACGTCAAGTCATAAGATATGCCATACTGGGTTAGACCAAGGTGCATCAAGCCCAGCATCCTGTTTCCAACAGTGGCCAATCCAGGTCACAAGTATCTAGCAGTTTCCCAAAAAGACACACAGGTTCCATAATGCTTGTATTGGGGCAAGCAGTGGATTACCTAGATCCTCTTTAATAATGATTTATGGACCTTTCCCTCCAGGAACTTGTCCAAACCTTTTTTAACTCCGGCTACACTTACAGTTTTTACTACCTCCTCCGTTAATGAATTCCAGAGTTTGATTACATGTTGAGTGAAAAAATATTTTCTCTTATTAGTCTGAAATAGGTTACCCTGTAGTTTCATTGCATGTCCCCAGGTCTTTCTATATTCTGATGGTGTAAACAATTGATCTATGTTTACCCGTTTCACTCCATTCATTAATTTATAGACCTCTATCATATCTCCCCTCAGCTTTCTCTTTTCCAGGTTGAACAGCCCTAACCTTTTTAGCCTCTCTTCATAGGGGTAATCCTTCCATACCCTTTACCATTTTGGTGTCTTTTCTCTGTACCTTTTCTAACAACGCTATATCCTTTTTAAGATACGGCGACCAGAACTGCACACAATATTCAAGGTGCGGTCGCACCATGGAACAATACAGAGGCATTATAATATTCTTTGTTTTATTCTCCATTCCTTCCCTTATGACACCTAGCATTCTATTTGCTCTCTTGGCTGCCGCTGCACACTGGGCGGAGGGTTTCAACATGTTATCCTCAATGGTGCCCAACAAAGAAACGTGGATAGCAAAGGAGGACGTGTGAAAATCTTTATTGGTCAAATCAGCCAAAGGCCCGACACAGGCCGTGTTTCGGAATTCCCTTCTTCAGGGGCTAAATGGCTAAAGACAAATAAACGAATTAAAATAAACAACAAAAATAGTTATTTAAAAACAATGAAATAAAACTAGCTAAAACCACGGACATCAATGAATGCATACTAAAACAGTTTTAAATGTAAATATAAATAATAACAAATTAAAACCATTTTTCTTATAAACGGTTGTATCAATATAAATATATGAATATAAATATAAATATAAATGGTGGAACAAATAAGTACGGCTAACAGCGGAACAACACAAAAAAAGACACCTAAACAGTACAATTAAAAATAAATAAAAGTATATAAATATATATAAGAAAATATAAATATGTAAATATAAATTTGTAAATAAATAATAAATGTTTCAACGGACGATAAACATTTCATAATATAATCAAAAAATTAATATTGTATCTAAAAAACATATAAATTACACATACCTGAATCAACAGACTATATCAATTAACCAAAAAGGACTAAAACAATGTGTGTCTTCAAAAGTGTACTATAACAAATATGACACCTAAACAGTACAATTGATAAAACATATAAATATATATAAAAAATATAAATGTGTAAATATAAATATGTAGATGACTAATAAATGTTTCAACGAACGATAAATATTTCATAATATAGCATAAAAATAAATAATGTATCTAAAGAACATATAAATTACACATACCTGAATCAACAGACTGTATAAATTAACCAAAAAGGACTAAAACAGTGTGTGTCTTCAAAATTGTGCTATAACAAAAAACAAGCATTTAGACTGAAAACTTATAAATAAATTACTCTTAAATAGAAAAAATAAACATCATGAAATCCATACATATATATAAAAAATATTAAAAATTAATTATAAAAAAATTATAAAAAAATAACAAATTATTAATTTAGAAAAATATAAATAGAAATCGACCTGATTTAAAGAGAGATGAAGACAACCCATGTAAATTGATATTTAAAAAGAGTAATAAAGTGGGAGAATGAAAATAAAAATGATACCTGACCAAGAAACTCTTCCTACGACCGTAAATGTGCAATCTGTGAAACGTGAAAAATGTATAAATAATTAAATTATATAAAAATATAATAATTTGCCAAGATAATGATGTAAAAACAAAGGATAAAAACAGACCAAAACAAACAAAATGTGATTTTAAAACCAACGGCCATTTGGAATCTAAAAACGGTATGAGTGGCATCTGTGAAAGCAATCAAATAAATTTGTGAGAAATACAAAGAAACAAAAAACAATTAAAAATTGGGGGACACAACGTAACATGAATGCGTGGAAGCAGTCACAGAGTATATTCAAAAGTGATGCACAATAGTCACAAGCTGCCCATTTCACCGGTTGTTATACTACACAGGCAACTGCACTTGAAAAAAAGCTAAAAACATCAATTCTAAACAAATAAAATATTAACATTGACAAAAGCCTCTGACCACCTCGAACCATGTCTCGATGATTTCAAGAAGGATGGGAAAACTGTTCATTTGTGAGAACAATTAAAAAACATCGAAAGACTTTTAAACCCACTCAACCATTATCAAAAATTAAAAATTATCAATGATAGTGATATAACGGATACAACAATAAAAATTGTAATTCACTTACAAAAATTTTTAATTCACTTGTAAAAAAGTTTTAGGAATCGCATTATAAACCGCTACGTATACTCTAAGTTTAAGCAGCATCGATGAGGAAGATATAAAATAAAAAATTAAATAAAATCAGAACGAGAGGATGCTGCAGACTAACTAACATAAAACCATATTTATGTCATGCGGTAAGCGCGCCAGACTCGGCAACTTTTTTTTCAAAATGTAACCCCCTGCATCTGCGCATTGCAGGAATGAAACAAGGATGGCAACATAGTCATCGTTATGCAAACTATCATAAAACCATGTTTGTGTCATACGGTAAGCGCGCCAGACCCGACAGGTTTTTCAAAATGTAGCCCCCTGCATCTGCACATTGCAGGAATGAAACGAGGTAGGCAACATAGTCATCATTATGCAAACCAAATGAAAGGCTGATGTTAGCAACGTAGTCGTCATTATGCAAACCAAATTAAATTAACACAAACACATTAAATTTTAATGGCCTAAAACCGTTTCTCACCATTTTCAAGAAAGCATAGATACATAGTCATTTTCTAAAAAGACATCAAAAGACTTTGCATTCACTCAAAAGTAATCAATGGTAGCAACATGCTGACTCGAAGTAGGAAATTAAAACTTAATTTTAAGAGAACCATATTGACAAAGGATTGTGCTACAAACCAAACTTAAACATCATTGATAAGAAGAACCCAAACAAACTAAAATCAAAAAGAACCAGGAGGCAGAGATTTAAACAAACTGCTACCATAAAATCGTATTGTATCCTGTAGCAAACGCGCCAGAACTCGGCGGTTCTTTTACAAAATATAAACGCCTGCATCTGCGCAGTGCAGAGGTAAAATAGATCGAGGCTGACCACGTCATCTGCATTATGTAAACACAATTCAATAAAGAAACCATAAAGGTTGCACCTTTCATGGAAAAAACAAATGAAGGATTTGTCAAGCCTTATTACTTAATAAAAATGAGTACAGGAGTATTCAGAAGTACATAAAAATAAACATCAAAATGTATCAATCCAATACATATAAAAAATTCACCCTGAGTTATTCCACGGGACAAGGACTGATGTATATAAAGAAGTGACCCAGGAGTGTAAATACTCAAAAATTGTGTATCTTTAAATGTTGACAAAATAAATAAAAACCAAAAAAATATTAATAAATAAATAAAGGTATGACCAGATAATGATAATAATGAATGGTAAAATATAAATAATAAATAAATAGTTATGCATAATAGATATCAAAAAAACTCCATGTAAAAAGAGGAGCAAACGAATGAAACAAATGCTAAAGGCAAAAGTGAATTGTCATTGTCATACAAGGGGACAAGGTCTTCATTGCCCGCAAAAGTGAATTACCATTGTCATGCAAGGGGACAAGGTCTTCATTGCCCGCAAAACCAAGAGAATATGCAGTAAAAGATAAAGTGATATACAAATAGATGTGTAAAAGTCGAAATGGTGTCGAGTCAATAATAACCATATTAAAGAAAGACCGAAAAATCACTTTCCATATTAAGACCCTCTGGATGTAGGCTACGTAAATTGAAAATGTAGCGTTGTTCTAATCGTAAAAGGGTATTGTCTGCATTACCTCCGCGCCAATTAAATTTAAGCTTTTTAATAACAAAAAATTTTAAATCAGATATCTTGTGTGCTGCCGTATGCCAATGCATGACAAGCGGTTTGTCCATTGCAACCCTCTTAATATTACTTCTATGTTCTATTATTCTAGTTTTAATGGGACGTATAGTTTTCCCTACATACAATTTATTACAAGGACATTTCACTACATAAATTACGTGACTAGTCATACAGTCTGAGAAATCATCCAAACAGAATTTTTGATTAGTAGTTGGGTGTACAAAACAATTTTTTACAGAAATAACATGAGTACATACGGAACATTGTCCGCATGGGAAGTGTCCTTTATATTTTGATAAAAATCGTCGTTCAGTAAAAGCAGAAGGCACGAGAAGATTTCGAAGATTGATATTACGTTTATGTGCGATAGTCAGTGGTGTCTCTTCAAAACCAGGAATAGCCTGTACTAAGTGCCAATACTTCTTCAGACATTTACTAATAGTTGTAGATTGATGTGAATACAATAATGGACAGACCATGCCAACTTTAGATTTTTTCTCACGTAAGGTCAATAAATCAGATCTTTTAGCATTACAGGCTCTAGAATATGCCTTGGTAATTTGAGACTGTGGATATCCCCGCATTTTAAATCTCTCTTTCATTGTAGTGGCATGTGTCTCAAAAGTGGATTCTGTTGTGCAGACACGTTTAGTACGCAAGAATTGTCCAATTGGCAAATTATTTCTCAAAGAAGCATTATGAAAACTTGAATAGTGTAATAATTGATTCCGATCTGTAGGCTTCCTAAATAAAGAGGTAGTCAAACCATCACCAGATTTGATAATCAGTAAGTCCAAAAAAGAAATCTGTATAGGATCGTAAGTCAATTGAAATCGGAGATTATTGTCGCAACCATTAATCCAATTATTGAATTCTCGTAATATATATCAATCGAACCTTGCCAAAGAATGAAGATGTCATCTATATACCTTATCCATAATTTCAATTGCGTCTTAAATTGATTATCTTTTATGAATTTATCCTCGAAATTGGCCACATATAGATTTGCCACGTCTGGGGCCATGGAAGAACCCATAGAAACCCCTTTTGTCTGCTTATAAAATAAATCCCGGAAACAAAAATAATTTTCGCACATAGCAAAACGGGCAAGATCAATAAGGAAAACAGTAGGTATACGTCTGTGTTCTTTTCTTAAATATAAAAACTGTTCTAAAATCTGTAACGCTTCAGCCTGAGGGATATTAGTATACAATGATTCGACATCAAGGGTAACTAAAAGTGTATCAGGATGTAAATTAGTGATAGTTCCCAGAATGTTAATCACGTGTGAGGAATCACGGACGTAAGACCACATAGATTCAACAAAAGGTCGTAAAAGAACATCTAAAAATTGTGATATTGGTTCCAATAGTGATCCAATCGCAGCTACAATAGGTCTACCGGGAGGATGGGATAAGGATTTATGTATTTTAGGAAGTATATAGATAGTGGGAATAATGGGGCAATCAACAATAAGGAAATCCCTTTCTTTCACTGTAAGGTATCCAAACTCAAAACCATTTAATATTAAATTGTCAATAGATTGTTTTAGAAACATAGTTGGATCATCAGACAGACGTAAATAGAATTTTTTATCGCTGAGTTGTCTTTCAATTTCTGTAATATATGAGGTTTTGTCCATAACTACAACCGCACCTCCCTTGTCTGCAGGTTTGATAATAATACTATTATTAGTTTGTAAAGACTTAATAGCTTGTTTCTCAGTGATGGTTAGGTTATGGTATGGAACTTTGGTGGAATATCTAATGGATTGAACCTCTTTCAGAACCATTTTTTCAAAACTCTCAATTAGTGGGTCTGTGACAGGGGGAGGGATCCAACGGGATTTATTTTTAATAATAGATTGATCAGTATCAACAGTTGTCTGATTTAGAAAAAAAAATTTTATGCGAATTTTACGAAAGAAGTAGGCAGGATTCAGTTGAAGCAGCCTTTTCTGCTCCCTCTACTTCCTTCCAAAGGGATGATGATGATGTTCCAAAAGAGGATAAAGAAAAAAGGAATAAGAAACCTTTTTTAAATATGGATCTTCTATGGAAGGGAGGGGGCCGAGGCCAATCCTACATTCGCAACAATTGGAACGAAAATCAATGGAATCACGGAAGAAATCAGGACGAGTCTCATACATCGAACGAACAATACAGAGGCAGGGGCCGGGGTCGCGGGAGGGGTCGCCGAGGCTCAACGAGGTCAATAGAGAGGAGATACTGACGGCTCCGTTAGACAATGTTGTCAATATTTCACAATATACATTATTACCAGGAGAAATATCTTTACTTAACAAAGGCCTTTCCTTTGTCCCCACTCGCAATTATGATCCTTTTGAAACTCAGGTAGACCTCTTCAAATTCTTTCGTAAAATTCGCAGCTACCCGGTGGGTTCCTTTGCCAGGTCTCTCGAGTAAATGCCGATGAGCAATGAGCCCTGGTAGCACTTTCTGCAGAGGGCATCCAAGGTGCAAGCCTCCCTACCCAGGGGCACCGAGGAGTGCATCTTCTGGCTCTTCAAACGACGCATGGCTGACTCCACCACCATGGAGTTATGTGGCAGCTGCACCTTCTGGAATCCAGGGCTCTGGCGGACCTGATACATTGAGTCGAGCTGCTTGCTCACAACCGGCACCAACGCAGGTGTCTCCCACATATGGAGCATTAGCTGTTCCAGGATGGTGGAATGGGTACCGTGAGCGATTCCCTTGGAGAGGCCTCATATTGGAAGATTTCTAGCTCCTCTGTCCGAGGGTAGTCCTCCGACTCTGTTGGGAATGCTAGGGCCTTCGACATGTCCCTCATGAAGTTGAGGAATGCCATGTTCTTGGGCAGGGACTGATGCAGGGGCTCGGAAGGAGGGGAATCTGAGGGGATGTCGCGGTGACGATGGGTGTTGGGAGATTCCTCGTCCTCCCACTCTGTAAAAGACTCGAAGGAAGGCTGAGCCCCACCAACGTCTCTCGGAGGCCTGGCAGCTGATACTATGTGCGCTAGCTAGGGAGGACCTCAGTCCCATAGAATGAGAGCCGGATCGAGACCTTGGTCGAGGATAGACTCAAGGCCAAATGGTCTCGAGGATTGGCTTGGCCTCCAGGGGCGTCCTCGACGTTGATGGCCCGGTGGTCTGGGTGGAGGAACCAGTATTACCGGACAATAGCACCCACTGCTAGTCCATGAAGGTAGATTGTGCTCTAGGGCTGCCATTCTGGTTTTGCGTCCAGAAGGCTCTGCAGCCATTGGCACAGGCACCGAGGAACATGGGGCCGGGGCTGGTGTCAGTTCCCCCGGGTGGGGGGGGGGGGGGGAGTCCTCAACGAGGATAGGTTCTGGCGTCCCAAGCCGATCTGTGGTTGATTCCTTCTGGGGAACCTTGGTAGGTCGCTCCTGCTCTGATCTCTCGGACGAATGTCTAGGATTGTGGGACCTGTCTCAGGGCTTACCCATCCTGTTGGAACCATCCAGGGACACAGCCTACGAGGTTTTATTCTTTTTCTTATGTTCCCTCAAGGGAGACCCCCTTTCTGAGGAGCCATGGCATCGATCAGGGTCCGCAAGGGTGCCCCAGGATTCCATGGTTTCAGAGGTACCGGGGACTCTGGGAAAAACTTATCGTGCTGCTGCTGACGGCTCTTGAGGGCCTTGGTGGACATCTTCTTACAAAGACTGCATGCCGTGGGGTCGTGGTCCAGTCCTAGGCAGCGCAGGCAGCAGTCATGTGTGTCGGTAAGGGACATGATTTTGGCACACCGATCACACTTCTTAAACCCACTGGTAGCCATGGGGGAAAAAATTACCCCAGCGAGGTTGAAGACTGTGATAAGGAAGCTTATCATAGCTCAGGAAGGAGCTATAGAAAAGGTGAAGTGTCTCTGAACAAGCAACCTGTCAGTGCTGGTAGAAATGAGAAAACAGAATTTTGCCATAAAAGACTACCAGTCCCAGAATGCACCAGGTTTCCAACAGCCATGAGAGGAGCTGAAGTGAGAAAACGTGTGTTCAATCAAAAGGGCTATGAGGTAATCCCCAAGCACTCATTGCAAAGGGCAGGGCTTGATTCAGCACAGCTGCGCTGTGCTAGGATGGAACACTCATCTCAAAGGGCAAGGCCTGATTTAGCACAGCTGCGCTGTGTTAGGGAGGAGCACTCATCTAAGCAGAATAAGAGTAGAGTTTATTCTACAGATGACCATCTTCATGATCACCTTGGATATCCAGAGAATTGTCCTCAGTATCCTGAGAATCAGCTTGAGTTTGATCATCAGTTTCATCTGAAGGATCATCAGAAGCAGAAGCCAAACCGGACGGACAGAGAGGGAAAGAGACCCTTTGGAAGAAGGAAGAGAAAAGCCTTTGAGAGGTCTAGAAGAGTCCAAAGCAGTACGTATACTGGGAGGTATTCCAAGGGCCAGCATACACCATTGGACTGGGGAAAGCCAGAGGAATGGTGCTGCAGAGCTAGGAATCACCAGAGGCTACCTGTGAGGGAGACGGCTGCATGTGGAAGGGACCCTAAGACCCGTGCCAGAAGGTATGTGAAGAGAGATCCAGTGTCCAGGGATCTGGATTGGAAGGCTGGACATAAGAACTGGACTACATACTGGCCAGGCTATATAGAGAGGAACTCTAGCAGCAATGGAAGCTCAGGTATGAACACTGATCTATGCCCTAGCTATAACCTTGAAAGACAGCAGGGAAACAAGTATTCTCCTGAAAATGCTCCATTGAGAGATTCGTCTGTGCCAATCCATGATATTGAACCCATGCTTGTTGAACAAGGGGGAATAATAGCAGATGAGGATCCTGTTTATATGGACTGCTCTCTATCTAAACTCCGTTGGTAACTTTCTGTTATAAAGTACAGCAACCATCACAAAGAAAATACAAATTTGTTCTTTAATCTACTCAGAAAAGCTCCTGAAGCAGGATTTGACCCACACAGTGGAAGGCAAGCCAGCTAAGGGGTTTCAGCTGGTAACTGCTAGCAATTAAGCCTTACCTAATTGCTTGTGAGCTAGGAGAGAATCACTTCTGTATCTATGTGGGAAGTAATCAGAAGTTAACCTGAAAAGAACAGTTTGTTTCTTGCTTTATGGCTTTTTATTTGTTGTTTTCCTGATTTTGACTTTGTTTTTCCAAGTTAACACTGAAAGCAAGTAACCTAATTTATGTGCTACCAAGCATATCTGTGTTGGGAGAAATAACCCCATAAATAAATATCTTATTGGCTTTACCCAAGAGCACAACTAAATTATTGTCAGCAGCTGTGTCTGGTGTGAATGAACTACATTGCCCACAATACCTTGCAAATCATATAGAAATATGCACTTGCCAAGAGTGTGAAGATTCTCACCCAGGCAGCCGTCTGACAAGACCCATGGTGCTGCCAGCTGGGAAAAAGGACGTGAAAGCACCAAAAGGAATAAAGGGTAGGAACCCGAGACTCTATGCTAGAGACAGCAAGCTTGGGTGGCGGGAAGAGTACCAGTGCACAACTGGAGAGAGTATGAAACTCAGGTCGAGAAAAAAATCAACTTTTTCTGAAGGAAACAAGACAGATGTCTGAAGGACTCTGTGGAAAAAAGGAGACTGAGCAAGATGACACCCTTGGACGGGAAGGGTACCACGCATGCATGGTGGCATCTTCCAAAGGCTTTCTTTGGAGGACTCACTTCCTGCTTGTTCCCAGAGAAAACAGCTATCGCTGTATCTAAACCAGCAACTGACCCTAGCCTCAATAGATGGCAACAGTCCTTGTGTGAGACATTATATTGGAACCAAAGGGAGGGGATGCCACACACTCTATTGCATTCCTCTATCAAGAATATTTTTAGCTTAACACCAGTACAGTTTGGTGTTGTTCAGATAGATATATGGCCAATCCTTTTCTATACACATCTCTTTTCAACAGATACAATTTAGCTCTACAAGCTATTGTTCAAAACTAAGCACAATAAGCAAACTATAACAGATCTTAATCCTTTCTGGCCTTTGGACCTACTCCAAAAATCAATATGAATGACATTGGAAACATGTGTACAGTCTTGAGGTCCAATCATCCAGCAGGAAACTGAAACCTGGGTGGAATGCCATGTATTATGCCATACCCAAGTGTGTGTGTGTGTGGGGGGGGGGAGGGGGGGTGGTATCGCCTGTCATGTCACGACATGAAGTATCCACAGTGGCATTTTAAGAAAATCAAAAGAGTAAATTAGACTTACCTGCTAATTGTTGTTCCTTAAGGAACTCTAGTCCAGTCCCGGAGCATAGAGTTGTCAACCTCCACCAGCAGCTTTGGAGACTGAAAGATGTCATCGTTCTGATGTCACTGGTACAAATAGGCAAGATCCGCCCCCTTTCACCAGCACCTATTGACAAAGCAGACTCAGCAGAGCAACAAATAAGTAGTTATAGGGAAAACCATCAATGTATATTCAACTTATAGGCACTGAATAGTGCCGCAGGGAAAAAACTAGAAGAAATAACTGCAAAAAACAACAAAGAACCGCCTGAACCAAGACGGATCTAGCGCACTCCCGCGCCCACCAGGGGCTGCCGCAGCAACCAAAATAGAGGTCCTCTGAGACCTAGTTCATCTTATCTCCTCTCAGTGCCTATGCTTGCCGAAAACCACGAAAAAAGTCTTAACCCCGGACTTACTCCGCATGTTCTATTCCTTACAACACTTCAGGCTGTGCGGCACACCAAAAAACTGGGAGGGATCCGGGACTGGACTAGAGTTCCTTAAGGAACAACAATTAGCAGGTAAGTCTAATTTACTCTTCCTTAGCGTCCCTCTAGTCCAGTCCCGGAGCATAGAGGATGTAACAGAGCAGTGAACATCAACGGGCGGGACCCGCAAGCCCAGCCTGAAGAACCGCTGAAACAAAACGGCTATCCCCCCGCACCTGAACATCCAGATGATAGTGCCTGGCAAGGGAATGCAACGAGGACCAGGTCGCCGCCCTACAAATATCCGCCACTGGCACTAAACTGACTTCCGCCCAAGACGCCGCCTGCGCTCTAGTGGAATGTGCCCGCAGGCCCACCGGAACCTCTTTGCCCTTCAAAAGGTAGGCAGAAGCAATAGCCTCCTTCAGCCATCTAGAAATAGAGGACTTCGCTGCCGCCTCCCCTTTGCGCGGACCTCCAAAAGCAATAAATAACCTGTCGGATTTCCGGAAAGACGCCATCCTACGGAGATACTTCTTAAGCACCCTGCGCACATCCAGGCGATGCAATCGGCCACCCGACTGTACGTTCTGTTCCGCGGAAAACACTGGCAACGATACTACCTGATTCACATGAAAGGCCGAAACCACCTTTGGCAAGAAGGCTGGAACCGTACGCAAGACTACTCTGTCCGCCGAAAATGACAAATAAGGTTCCTGACAAGATAACGCCTGTAACTCCGAAATCCGTCTGGCGGAGCAAATAGCCACGAGGAATACCGTCTTTAGGGTCAAGTCCTTCAGCGTTGCCCTAGCTAAGGGCTCGAACGGTTCTCCAACCAAGGCCGCCAACACCACATTGAGATCCCAGGACGGAACAACTGGCCGCCTCGGCGGTCGAAGCAACAACACTGCCCGCAGGAAACGTCGAACATCATTATGGACCGCTAGCACCTGCCCCTGAACCTTTCCCCGATAACAGGAAAGAGCCGCCAGCTGCACCCGCAAGGAACTGGCTGCGAGACCCTTCTCCACGCCAGCCTGCAAAAAGGAAAGGATATCAGAGACTGAGGATCGTAAGGGATCGAGATTCCGCTCGGAACACCAATTTTCAAATACTCGCCATACTCGGATATACACCAGCGACGTAGAAGGCCTACGCGCCCTAAGGAGGGTAGAAATGACGGCTGCCGAGTACCCTCTGGCCGTCAACCTAGCCCTTTCAAGAGCCAGGCCGTAAGCGAGAACCGATCCACCTGAGGCATCCGCAGCGGCCCCTGCACCAACAAGTCCTCCCGAGGAGGCAGCCGCCACGGAACGTCCGCCAACAGACGAATTAAATCGGCATACCACGGTCTTCTTGGCCAATCCGGTGCCACCAGCACCACCAGACCCCTGTGCCTTTCTATGCGCTGAACCACCCTGCCTATAAGCGCCCAGGGCGGAAACACGTAAAGAAGACCCTCCATCGGCCACCGCTGTGCCAAGGCATCCAGGCCTTCTGACATCCACTCTCGTCTCCTGCTGAAGAACCGCTCCACCTTCGCCGACTCCAAGGTGGCCATGAGATCCATCACCGGGAGCCCCCAATGGCCCACAATCAGCGCGAAAATCTGCGGGTGGAGGGCCCACTCCCCCGGATCCACCTTGCGGCGGCTGAGAAAATCCGCCTCGACATTGAGTACGCCAGCGACGTGCTGGGCGGACAGCGCCGACAAGTTTTGTTCCGCCCAGGCCAAGAGGACACTGGCCTCTTCCTCCAGGGCCACACTCCCCTTGCCGCCCTGTCGATTGATATA
This sequence comes from Ichthyophis bannanicus, assembly GCA_033557465.1. Classification (NCBI taxonomy): domain Eukaryota; kingdom Metazoa; phylum Chordata; class Amphibia; order Gymnophiona; family Ichthyophiidae; genus Ichthyophis; species Ichthyophis bannanicus. Next base: position 113,245,383 of record CM066032.1, on the reverse strand, counting down.
AGCCACCGACGTCGCGTTGTCCGACAGCACGCGCACCGCTTCCTGATGCAACACCACCTGGAACTCCTGCAGCGCCCGATACACCGCTCGCATTTCCAACCTGTTGATGGACCAACAACTCTCCTCCTGCGTCCAAGTCCCCTGAGCAAAGGATCCGTCGTGATGCGCCCCCCAGCCTGCCAGACTCGCATCGGTCGTGAGCAGCCGCCAAGAGGGAGGTTCCAAAGGCACGCCTCTTTCCAGAGTGCCGGGCCGCAACCACCATAAAAGGTCCCGCTGTACCGCTGGCGGACACGGCAGACGCTGCGACAGCGCGTCTCTCTGATGAGACCAACGTCGAAGAAGAGCACTCTGTAATGCCCTCATATGAGCCCGGGCCCACAGTACTACATCTATCGTAGCGGCCATGGTTCCCAGAAGCTGCAAATACTGCCAGGCTGTCGGCGCCCTGCGCTTGAGAAACCGCTACACCAGGTCCCTCAGCGCCCGAGCTCTCTTGCTGGGAAGAAACACTAGGCCCTTCTGTGTCTCGAAGCGCGCCCCTAAGTATTCTAGCGTCTGGGAAGGGGCTAGCCTGCTCTCCGCCACGTTGACTACCCAACCGAGGCTTTCGAATAAACCGACCACCCGAGCAGTGGCCCTCAAGCTTTCCTCCTGCGACTTTGCCCGAATCAACCAATCGTCCAAGTAAGGATGCACCAGTATCCCCTCCTTGCGAAGAGCTGCCGCCACCACCACCATTACTTTGGTGAACGTCCGAGGGGCCGTCGCGAGACCGAAAGGCAACGCCTGGAACTGAAAATGTCCCATCGGCACCGCAAAACGCAGGAATCGTTGATGCTCCTGCCAGACGGGGATGTGTAGGTACGCCTCCGTAAGATCTAAAGATGTCAGAAATTCGCCGGAGCGAACTGCTGCAATGACGGACCGTAAGGTCTCCATCCGGAAGTGGGATACGCGAAGGCAGCGATTCACCCGCTTGAGGTCTAGAATCGGACGAAAGGTACCCTCTTTTTTTGGAACCACGAAATAAATGGAATATCGACCTGAACTGCACTGCTCGGACGGGACCGGCACCACCGCCCCGAGCTGCAGCAGACGCCGCAGAGTATCTGCCACCGCTCGGTGCTTCGGCGGAGCTCTGCACCGGGAAAGAACAAAGGAATCTACGACAGGACGCTGAAACTCCAGAGCATAGCCTTCCCGAATGACCTCCAGCACCCACTGGTCTGAGGTAAGCTGGACCCAGGCAGGGTAGAACTCCCGCAACCTTCCTCCGACGGGAATCACCCCCAACGGGGCCCGCCTCATCTCATTGCGGCTTCTTGGCAGCCGGGGCCTGAAAGGAGCCAAAACCTCTGCCTGCCCCTCTGAATCCCCGAAATGACTGACTACGCATCGGAAACCTGCCCCGCAGTGATTGAGTGAAACGGGAGGATCGAAACCTACGAGAATCCCTCGGGAGACCCCGGAACCTCGAAGCCCCACGACCCTGCTTCGGTTTATCCTCCGGAAGACGACCGCCCTTGGACTCTCCCAGGTCTTTAACCAACTTCTCCAGATCCTCCCCAAAGAGGAGCTTTCCCCGAAAAGGGAGCTTACTGAGCCGCGCTTTGGAAGACCCATCTGCCGACCAGTTACGGAGCCACAAATACCTGCGAGCCGCTACCACCGAGGCCATACTTTTGGCTAGCCCTTGGATGAGATCATAGTGAATATCAGACAAATAAGCCGTGCCCGACTCTAGCCGGGTAACATCCGCAGCCTGCTCCTCCACGAGGGTATCCTGCAGGTGCTGGGACCAACGTAAACAGCCCCTCGCCACCCACGCCCCCGCTATCGAGGCCTGTAGAGACAGGGCACACATATCAAAGACCTGCTTCAGCAAGGTATCCAACTTCCGATCTTGACCATCCTTCAATGCCGCGGCGCCTTCCACCGGAATAGTGGTCTTCTTTGTGACCGCAGCTACCGCCGCATCCACTCTGGGCGAACAAAAAATCTCCTTATCCTGTTCAGAAAGCGGGTACAAACGGGCTAAAGCCCTGGTACCCCGCAGCGCCGCTTCCGGCGAGTCCCATTCTTCCTGAATCATATTTCGAAAGACTCTATGTAGGGGGAACACCCTCTGAGAAGTCCGTACGGCCTGCAACAGCGGATCCTCCAGCGCCTCTTCCGCAAAGGTGGAACCCGCGGGCATGTTCAAGGTCTTGAGCGTCTCAGCAATCAATGCTGGCAGCTCTTCCCTTCTAAACACGCGGACCACCCTGCTCTGCTGCTCCGCGTCCAGCAGTTCTCCTTCCTCTAACTCCTCATCTGAGGCTTCTGCGAACTCCAAATCGTGCGCAAGCCCCTCATCTAACCCAGCCTCTGAGCTTGGCCGACACTCTCTCTACGTCTCTTAGGTGGGGCTATCTCCCCCTCCAGAAGACCCCCCGAACCTGCCCTTTTTCGGTCAGGAGGGCTCTGAGACTGAGCACGAAGCACAGGCTGGAGCAAGGCAAAGGCTTTCTGCATCAGCGCGAAGAAATCCGCAGGAATCCCAGACACACTGTCCCCTTGAGACCCCTCCCCCGACAAAGGAGCGTTCCAAGCTGAGGACGGTCCGGCCACTGGCTCCGGATCCTCCAAGGAGGGAGGACCGGACCCCCTGGCGTCGAAGGAAGCTGCTGTCTGCTCCGCAGCGCCTTCCCCCAAGGACTTATCCATACCGCCTGCATCCAAGGAACAGGCCTTGCACACCCCAGCTTCTAGAAGCTCACTGCACCGCACCCCACAGACAAGGCAGCGGGGCTTTGCAGGCATAGTACCTAGCGCTGTAGATCAGAAGCTGACACTGAAAGGAATACGTTACTTTTTTTTTTTTTTTTTAAAGGCAGTCCACTCAGCTATCCACAACTAGCTGCCCTGGAGCAATCAAAATCAAAAACGAAGCTTCTAAGCCCTAAAAACAGCAAAAGAAAAACACGTTGAAAAAACGGCATTCAAAATGGCCGCCGCAACGTTCGTGCCTGCAAAAAACACGCGGTAAGGCTTACAGCTACTCCCCGGAGCCACAGAAAACCCTGCACAGCCCCAAATAGTGCTCCCCCAGCAAAACCCCGAAATCGGGGGTACTCACCACGATGTCTGAAGAAACGGGAGGAAAGACAGCGCTAAGTACCTCAGGAGCACAGCCTTTCTCGTGGCATCAGCTCCCGGGACTGACTGACACCCAGGAACACAGCCTTGCTGCTGTCAGTCTCTTCTGCCTACTACCTGCTCCTCACCCTTCTGACTCGGGTTCGGGATCAGGGAGGCTCTTGCACAGCCCTGTGCTCGTTTTAAGACTGGGGCACTCTGAAAGCCTGCCAGAGGGAGGGGGAGGAGGAAGGGAGAGGGAAAGAGACTCTAACCAGAGAGGAGACAAAATGCCCACAGTAGCACAGGGACTCTAGAAAAACCCCAACACCAAACAAAAACTTAAAAACTCAAAAACCCCCAAGGTCTAATTAAAATAATCAAGCTCTGCTTATTTGTTCCTCCTGAGCCCAGTCCCGGGCTCAGAACCTCCAAGCTGCTTGGAGACTGAAAGTACTGGTGAAAGGGGGCGGATCTTGCCTATTTGTACCAGTGACATCAGAACGATGACATCTTTCAGTCTCCAAAGCTGCTGGTGGAGGTTGACAACTCTATGCTCCGGGACTGGACTAGAGGGACGCTAAGGAATATCTGTATCTGGTTTAAGACAGGTTGGTGTATTAAGGAGAAAAGCCCAGAAAAAATGATCCTATTAGCAAAGTCTTTACATAAAAAGAATTTATGAAAAATAATGATCACCATCATACAATACACATCTTTTCCTCATAGTGGTTGGTTTTTGCTTTTCTTTTGAAAGTTAAAATCTTCTATTCTTCAGGTGTACAAGGGCAGAGAACTTGCATGCACACTCATTATACAGAGCAAACATGTCACCCAAAAACCTTCCAAATGTGGAATTCTTACTTACAAACATGGTAGGTCCATACTGGAACGCACTTGGTACGCCAGGCACACCAGCATAGTATGGTAATCCAGTGTAGCTATACCCCGGGGGTAGTGCAGGGTTCAGGAAAGGCTGCTGTGCTGTGTGATGGGCTTGACTCTGGTTCTGCTGAGGCTGGGCAAGAGTGGTAGCAGGGGCAGGAGAGGCAGAATCCCCACGGCCAAACTTAGCTACATCACCTGCAACAAGCACAAAACTAACAGTCTTAGCATATATGATGTCCAATGAAGTACTAAATTCTACTGGTAGGCAAGTGAAATCCAAGACTAAGGGCTGATGCAAAAATTCTCTTTCCAGTTTGTATAGTAAATGCTGGCCCAAAGTACAGCTGAAAGTCCTGTATTGTAAGTATCAAGTCACAAGCCTGTTTATTATAAACACACATCTTGGATAAAGTTTATTTCTTGTTGGTAAGGTTTGACATCACTGAAAAGTTGAAGTTTTTCCATTTAGCAGGAGGAAGAGTCCCTCCCCTAAATGAGAGGCTGTAATAAAACACACCTTGTATTTGTTATGGAAAGAGCACCTCAAAGGCAAGGAATGGTCTCAGTTTCAAGGCATATTCAATAACAGAGTTCTGTTAAGGTCTTTCACATTTTATTTTTTTTATCAGTTTCTAAAGAAAAAGTAACTTAAAATGTAGCTTTATTTTTATCTTCAGAATTTGAAATTATGAAAGTTAAACTACATTGTCCTTAAATGCTGCATGACAACTTTAAACAACCTGAAAAATTAAATCTATTCATAGTACCAACATAGCAATTTTATCTTTTTAAACTTTATAATTACATCCATCAACTAAGAACCAATCCACCACTGTACAACCTCATATTAACATAAATGGAAATTACACTTACCTGGTAATTGATGTTCCTTGAGGGAGTACAGTTCAGTCCTCCACCACTGGGTAGTGCACCTCCTCCTGCAACATGGAGACTGGACAAGTCAAACTTGTGACATCACCGGGTATATCCTGCTGGTCTTCTCCCATGATCCCCCAGTGACCTACTGTCAAAGCAGACTCAAAGGAGCAAACAACCAACCAGTTAAAGTACTAAATACAAAGCTATGCTCAAAACTTCAACTTTAAAATCACAGGGCCCCAAAAAGAAAGGCCGAAAACACCCTCCTCCGTGCCCCTGTCCCCCTGCGCACCAAACAGCGGAAGACAGAGAGCTAGAAGGAAGGAGAACTAAGGAAGAGTATAGGCAGAAAAGGTTGCTCTCGCGATTACCTGCCAATCAGAGCCCGTTGCCGACTCTAGGATCCGAAAGCATACTCGGAACTGACGCCTCGCGTCTCAAACATCCATCCCCGGGCGGGAATGAGGACTGAACTGTACTCCCTCAAGGAACATCAATTACCAGGTAAGTGTAATTTCCATTTCCTTATCGGTCCTACAGTTCAGTCCTCCACCACTGGGATGTACCAGAGCAGTAATCATTGGGAGGGACCTATCCAGTCGGCTCGGCCCCTAAACGAACAGAGCAGGCACCGACCCCAGCCCGCTCCTCACGTCAACAGGCGGTAAGCCAACCAGGAAGACACGACCGAGAGCCCACTTGGATCCTCTTCACTGGTGAAAACAGCACAGAACTCTGCCCCAAGCAGCGCTAGTGCTTCAGAAAGGCAAACTCGCCATCGCAAACACACTGAACGCCCTAGAAACAGACCTACTGAGAAGGCTACCGGAGCTCCGCCTGAAAAATCCGCTTGAGCTCCCCCTTGGCTCTCGACCCCACCAGGGTGTCAAGTGTTAGCAACCGCTGCTCTCCCGCAGAACCCGCCTCCACGGAGGGACAGGCAGCGAAGAGACCTCCCAGAAAGCAACAGAACCTCACCTAAGGTCCAAGGAACGCAGGTTACAAGCAAAGTGTTCTTGCGTAAGTCCCAAACCGACAACTAAACAGGCACAGCCGGATTCCACGAGGGAGAACGGAACCGAGGTCCATCCAGACAGAGGTGGGAAGCAAAATGAGGGAAATGGAAAAACCACCAGCGTCAAACACCCTATTTGTCACACCTCTTAAGGGCTTTATTCTTTGCAACACAAAGTAGCTCTACAGCTATGTCCTGGACCAGTTGGAGTCTTTTTAATTGAGAATGTGGAATGCAGCTAAGCAATGAGTTGCAATAAACCAAGCGTGATCCACCAAGGGCATATAAGAGGGTGTCAAGTGCCCCAGAGTCCAGCGTTGTTTCAGAAGATGTGGAGTCTTACATGGTGTGACAAAAAAGAAAGGAGACTCTGGTAGCCACGCCCACGACGCAATGCCAGTAGGCCAACTGCTTACATCACCTGGATATGCCCTCCGGAATTGGAGGAACCATGCAGAAGTAGCAATCGCCGACGTGATCCATGGGCCCTCTCCAGATCATTGGAACCGCAAAAGACTTTGATGGTCTTTTCCCATCCATCCACAGCCTGAGATCTGCTACACATGTATTGCAGCATATGTGTGGCGCCTAGCTTTTATCCTGATCTTTTATTCTGCAGCCAAAATATAAATTGTAGGCTTTCTGAACCGCCACAGTCATATGCCATTTTTGTGATGTAAAAGTCACATCACCACAACTAGAGCAGAAATTATCTGCATGATTAACACCAGGACGAGGAATCGCCAAATATGCTGTGAGTGACCTATCGGTATAAAATAAATATGTCTTTTTTTTTTTTTTTTTACTGTCAAGCGAGGCAAATTCAAGTAGTGACTGCATCAACTGGTTTTATTTATTTATTTATTTATCTATTTCTTCTATATTTTTTATCTATTTATATTTATTTATCTATTTCTTCTATATTTTTTATCTATTTCTTCTATATTATTTATCTATTTCTTCTATATTTCTTCTTTGGACAGTTATTTCGATTGGTTGCAAGTAAAGATTATGCAAGCTCACGCAAATGTTGCAGAATACACTGGTAATGGTCCCCACTGACTAATGAAGAGCACATATCTTAGCAACCAGACCCAGTCGGCCATTTTCACTATGACCTCTGAAAGGCATAGAATGGACCGGGCCACGGCCCCGTACCAATGCGTCGACGCTATCCAGTAGCCTCATATGTCCTCTGCTAAACATCGACCCGTCGCCGCAGACTGACAGGTCGCCATGAGGTCCAATATGGGCTGACCGCATCTGAGCACACGCGGCGCGCACACCGCCTGATGCAATCTCACTCCTCCGGCAAACACTCGGACCCCGCTAAGGACATTCGCCACCACAGTGTCCCCACCGAAACGCAGGCCGCCAAGGCTTCAACCGCGCATGCTGTCCCTTCGCTCGGGCCACCCTGACCACCCGACCGACTCCACCCTGCCGATCAAAATAGGCCACCATCCCGGAGATCTCAGACAGCACCTACAGCGCTCGATCCGCTACCGTGTCCGTGAATGTCTGCCACGGCTGACGTACCGCGTACCGTTCCAGTCAGACGATGGAACACTGGGCGTGCTGCGTACACTAAAACGCCTTGTACATAAAGGATCCCCAAAATGTAGCTGAGTCTAACCACGCTCCGGCCAAGCTCCCGGAAGAAAGGGACAGAACCTTATAAAAAAGAAGTGGGGACAATTAGGAAGGCTTTCCTGTTTGATTATTCTTTTTTTTTCCTTTTTACAACTCCATAAGAGCCACAAGGCACACAACCGAACAGGGCATTGTCCAGAGAACGCAAGGCCCCTCCTCCAGGCTGACTCCACAGCCTAAACCGGCAGTCACCTTGGCTGATGCCGAGCAGCGCGGAAGCCAACTTGTAAGCCCAGCATATGAAGTATGCCTACTAGTACAGCATTCCACAATGGAGGGACATGTAACCGGACGGCTTTGAATATGAACCTACAGATATCCCGCGCTTGCTCCAAGACAAGCACTGTGCAGCCTACTGGTCTACTCGGAGCACCGCCACGACCCGAAGACCTAAACCGGCCAGCAAAAGACGACGTACGCTGGGCCCGAAGGAACCTGGTTGAACGGATCCCAGCACTCCCTGTATCGTTAGGATCAGAGCCTCTCCCCAAGGACTCAGCCCTGGCTGGAACCGGCTGAGCATAACTCCAGGCCCTGCGGCGAGCCCCCACGAAGAAGTGGGACGCAACGATGCCTTGAGGAAATGGAAGGCCCAATGGGTGAAGCAAGTTGCTAGCTGACCAAGGGAGTAAACCCCACACGCGCACCTCAACGGAAGGTCGGAAGAACCGAGGATTCTGGTCCCACAGGTGCGCCTGCTAGCCTTTAACAACATACACCTCCGCAGGTACAAAAAACGTAAATTGTGAGCACCTTCAGGGGTAAGGGGAATAGACGACAGCCTCCGACTGTTGACCACCTTGTCTTGCACAACAGACAGCAGCACCCCACCAAACAAATGATTGGGAATATATGACCTCAGAACCCCAAGACAGAGGTAAAACAGTAGAACGTGCAGTGGACGTGAATTTCCAGATCTGCCAGCCCCCCTGCCCACATTGAGAAGAGGCAGAGAAGAACTGGACCGGCGGATCTGGAGGGGTGCCTTCTGGACAGCCGGGCCACCGAAGGGAAAGCTGATGACTGAGGCCCAAACTCCTCAGAATGGCCCCGTCTTGCATTGGCAACCCCATGCAACACCATGACAACCCCGCTCACGATATCCCAAGCGATCTCTGTCATTGCTGCAACAATCACCTGAGCATGAGATCACAGACGGAACACGGACATGCAGACGCACTCAAGGAGAGTGCACCTAAGAAGTATGAGCCTATCCAACATCCAGCACCACATGTCCAGGTGTCCCACTCCTGTCACCCAAAACACAGGACGCTTGAACCTAGGTGACCATCATAGCAAAGACAGGGAGGCCTGACTGCCGCTATCAACCCTTCCAGGACCCTGGAACACTAAGCCCCGGACTGTGCCATCCAGCAACACTTCTCACGATCCCCAGCAGGGGCCTTTCCCCAGATGGCCCAGATGGGCAGTGTTCCCGCCAAATGGGCAAGCTGCGCTCTGATAACATAGTGCAGAAAACCAAATCAAAGTGTCTTAACCTAGCTAATTTTTGTCTAATAGTGATCATTCATAATATCAGCCAGGCTCAATCATAACATTAGTATTAATGATCTCTAAAGATTGAAGAGTTACTAATGTAACACTAATTGGGTTTTTTTTTTTTGTTTTTTTTTAAAAGAGCTTCAAAGGCGATCTTGGAAACTACAGACCAATGAATCTGAGTTCAGTGCCAGTTAAATGATAGAACTTGTTCTGAAAAGCAGCACCAAGCTGTCTTTTCAAAGGGTTAATAAACATGTGAGTAAGCCAAATGATATGTATCTGGATGTTTTAGAAGGTACTTGACAAAGCCCCTTATGAACTTCTCCTGAGGAAGGAGATGATGTGCTATTATAGAATGGGAATGGATCAAAAACAGGAACACAACAGGACTAAATGGCCAGTTTTCTACAGGAGACCCGTAAATAGTGGAATGTCTCGGGATCTGCACTGGAACTGGCATCTGGTAACATCTACTGCACTGAAATGATCTGGAAAAGAGATCAGCAAGCATGGCGATCAAATTTGCAGATGGCATAACGACATTTAGAGGCTGTCTGCACAATTTCCAAGCGTATAAACATGGAAATAGCATCCTTATGTAAATGACAATTTCAGAAAGGGCTCAATTTGTAGGTGGTTGTGCCGCCGATGACCCTGAATGGCCAAATCCTAGCACGGAAACCTGCTGCTGACAGACATCGCTAACTGCCAGAAAGCAGACAAAGGTAAAGGCACCCCCCCAAGAAGTAAAAACCCAAACCAATCACATTGCATTCAAAGAACTATAAACTATCATGAAATTAAAAGGAAATTAAAATTAGAATTAAAATTAAAAGTAACAGCAAAAGGAAGTCCTTATCTGGGTGTAGCCGCATGGAACAGCGTCGTCTGCTCAAACGCGGGGCTGCTCCGCTCTCCGCCACGAGGCCTCAGCCCTGCCGAGAAAATGGCGCCAATCTGAAGCAGGCCCGTTTGGCGCCAAACACCACAGAGGCGGCAAGAGCTCAGAGCCCCTCCATGCGGACTCGAGAGACTCCCTTGTGGCGTCGGGATGCAGCAGTTACCCCGCTGTAGCTGCTGGGTGAAGAGCTGTCCAGACACGCTGCTGCCTCGCGCCACCAGAAGTAGCAGACGCTGCGAGCCCTGGCCCACCAGCTAAAGAACCTCGAACGGCCTGAGGCTCCCGCCGCGATGGGAATCTGCCGCATGGACACTGCCAAAATGCAGGTGTTCCACAGAGCTCTCCCCCGTACAGTCCTGGGGGAGAGATCATCACCGGGCACAGAGACCGAAGAATCCCAAGCAGAGAGGCTAGCTGGCAACGTGAACTTTGAAAAGGGACAGAACCCCCCTTTACACTAAGGCAGACTAGGTGAAAATAAATAAAGTAAAAGTAAATGAAATTAAATGAAAATGAAAATGAATTCAATTTACAGGATTACACCTAAAGAAGGGCAAAAGAAATGCAAGGTAAATCAAATCCTGACTAACTGCTCCTAAACTGCTTCTCAAGTGAGCCCAGCACCTAGGCTCACTACGTCCTCATGCTGCATGGAGACTGGACACACTGGGGGATCATGGGAGAAGACCAGCAGGATATACCCGGTGATGTCACAAGTTTGACTTGTCCAGTCTCCATGTTGCAGGAGGAGGTGCACTACCCAGTGGTGGAGGACTGAACTGTAGGACCGATAAGGAACTTATATTATTCATAGGAAATGTCACTAAATATATCCAGAGGCGTGCATGTTGGTTCACAGGAACAGCACTCATGAAGCAGCCAGTAGAACTTAAAGGTGAAACTCAAGGCGAGCACCAGCACAGTGAATGTTAACAGCTTCACAGAGCTTCCAGCTACGTTGAGCTAAGTATTTTTAAATTACATATTTGAAAATTAAAAATGGACAGGTATCTAAGGACCAATGAATGAAATCGTGGAATTTAGCCATCAATCCACCACTGCTAACAAGAGTGTTATTGTCACAGCTAACAGGTCCTTCCTCACAAATTTTGGAGTATGTATATTCAGTGGCGTTTCCTATGATAAATAATATAAGACTTTAGAATGGTGATTATTTTTTGTTTGGGTTATTAGTACTATGCGCCACTGCTTGGAACTTTTTCACTAGTTGTTTCATTCTTCCTATGACACACCATGGAGTTTGCAGATTCAAAATAGAAGTCTCTATTGCAGAGGACACTTAGCTATTCAAACATTGCAATAATACTTGACTCAAAAGTAGACTTTATTGTACTTAGCTTCGTATACAGATGCTGCACCATGGACCAACATTGATGTTTCGGTAGTCATCTGCTTCCGGGAATATTCCAATGTGCAATGGCCTGTATTTGAAGCCAATTATTATGAAGTTTCGTACTGGACTGCATGTTGGAATATCCCCCCCAAAGCAGGCAACTGCCAAAACATCACTATTGGATCCAAGTGCAGCATCTGCCATGTGATGCCTCCAAAAGCCCTTTTTATTTTCATTTGCTTTTTGAGTTTTGAGGGCATTGTGAAGCATATCTGTGAGATGTTTGCTATTTTACTAATTTTATAATTTTTTTCACTTATGTGGAGAAGTGTTGGGAATGGCCTAAAGACTGGCACCGACCTGAGTATGGGTTGCTAGCAAGGCCGCCATCTCTTCCAGTCAGGGCTGCAGGAGCAGGGAACGTAATTCCATAGTAATCCTGAAAATTAAAATATTCAACTATGTAATCAAACAATATTCAAAAGCTAGTTCCACAGCAGCTATATCACTGCTTATCCCATATGTGCACATCATTTCTCATCTTCATCCTCCTTTGGTGCTGACTCAAGAACAATCTCCTTCTGAGACTTAAGTGCAAGAATCCTAAATCTTAGTGAACTGGGGTTCTCTTGGTTATGGTATACCAATCACTATGTTCGGTGTGATGTAACGTCTACACCAAAAGAAACTGCCACTACAACATGACTTGATTATAGCATCTTTTATCCAAAAAGAATCAGCACATTAGTACAGCAGTTTAGACCAAGTGCTGTACAGTTATTTATATACATATACAAGTAGCTATATGGAATACATTTATCTATATAAGTATGAGGCTCTCTCTATAATTTAGAATTCAGCTTTGGAATAAATATTTTTGCATCTGTAAAAGTAGCATGAATGGAACCTATATACCCTTATGCTAGTAAATCTGGGATATTTTATGTTAAACATAAACCTTAATAACTAATTTTCCCATGACAGGCAAGGTGTTGTGACAATTTGTTATTTGTCAATACGGTTGATCTTTGACATTTCCAGGAGTTATAGAGGAGCTCTTAGCTTATTCCAAAATTAGTAACTTAAAAGTGTATGTTTTACTTTTGTGCAAACTGAGTTTCCTTGGCACATCTACAATTTAAAAACAGGTATTTAACCACCTAGACATGATACATAATAAGCGGTATATCAAATAAACTTAACTGCAACTGTTTCTATGTTTGTTGCTTTTGTGCACAAGCTCTATACTGAATATTCTGCCACAGACTGAAAACAGAAGTTGTGCATTTGATACAAATGTTGATATAGCATATCAAAAGGAAGAAACAAAATGTAAAAATGAGAACGCTTACAAGTGCACTTCTTGATGCTTTACGTGCAATAAATGTTCATCGTTCCACAAAGCACTATCATTCCAATTATATTTTGTGGAACTTTTAAACTTTTAACAAGGACTCTACTTTCACACATTGTGCGCTCAATGATGTACTGTACAATAGCAATATCGAATTATAGCTATGAAGTCAATGAAAATGCAAATTGGCAATCTGAATTCAAAAGTAAAAAGTAACCAAAGAGTAGCAGGAAATTCAAAAGGCTCATTTAGTAATTCAAATTCTTAATACAGGTCACAATGGAATATAATTAAACATAAATATGGCATTTGCACACAATCTCCTGTTCTCCGTGGACAGCAAGAATAAGTCCCCAGTATGGGTGACGCCCTCCACGAAAGCCCATGTAGGAATGCTCCCCAGCTCCTATTGGAAACCTTTTTGGAGGCTCCGCTGCACCTGTGCCCCACCTTCCCACCTGCTGCTGCAGTGCCATCTTACACCAGTCTGATAGCACAGCTGTAGCAGAATACAACTCCTTAGGAGGTGGGAGGGTTGTGAGGACTTCTTTCCACTGTCCACAGAGAACACCTGCTACAGATGAGTAATTAACTTTTCTCCATGGAGAAACACAGAAATATGACAACAGAAAAAGACCACATGGCCTATCTAATCTGTCCTTCCATATCAACAACTACAACAGTCCCCTTTTTACCTTTAGAGATCCTCTGTGTTTGTCCCATGTAGGAATGAGTCCTCACATATGGGATTCCCTAGCTACGGGCTACCAAAAACAGAGAATGCAGACAAGCCCAACAGGGGTAACCACCCATCTGTATAATAGCAAAAGGCCTTAGTAGTCAAAGACCAAATATGCACAATAGGAGTGAATCTCTCTTCCCCCACCCCCTTTTTTTTGGTAGACTGGACAGAATAGAATGGACCTATGGGGCATGGAGTTGGATTCTGATCCCCATACCAAATCTGGAGTACAGATCTGTCAAAGTTGCCGTCCAAAGTGAGACATGCATGTGTGGATAGACCACCATGTGGAGTGGAGGAGTAGTCTAATGGTTAAGAACACTGGCTTGGGAACCCAGAGACCAAGGTTCGATTCCCACTAGCACTCCTTGTGGCCTTGGGCAAGTGACTTAACCCTCCATTGCCTCAGAAAAATCCAAGTTATCAATGTCCCAGTTTAATGTACATTACCAAGTTTAAGTTTCAATGTAAACTGCTTTGATTGAAATGATAAAGCGGTATATAAAACCTGTTAAATAAATAAATAAATAAATGTCACAGCCCTGCTGAATTCCTCCACAGAGACCGAGCATAACCTGGCCACCAACGCAGCCATAGCCCTGACCTTGTGAGTTGTCTCATAACCATGAAGGTTCAGGCCTAACTGGGCATAAGCAAAAGGGATGCAGATTGCCAGCCAAATTGAAAGAGTGTGTCTGGAAGTGGCAGCCCCTAGCTTGCCGGGGTCAAAAGCAATAAAAGCTGGATGGACCTTCCATGGCTTTTGTCTGCTCGCAGAAGAAGTTTAAGGCTTGCTTGTAGTACAACATGTGCAACGCAGCTTCCTCTCTGTGGGCATGAGAACTTGGGAAAAATGTTGGCAGAACAATTGACTGATTAAGATGGAAATTCGACACTGCCATTGAAAGGAACTTAGAAGAGTAAAGAAGACTACTCTATGACGATGGAATTCAGTGGATAAACTACTAGAGCCTGAAGCTTGCTCCCTCTGCTTGCTGAAGTGACTGTCAACAAACAGTACTTCCAGGTCAAATGTCAGAGGGCAGGAATCGAGAGAGATTTGAAAGGGGTTTTCAGAAGCTGTATTAAGAGCCACATTGAAGTCTCAAGACATTGTGGGAGGCTTGTAGGGAAGCTTCTAGAAAAGCAACCCCCACATGAAGTACAACACCAAAGGCTGTACTGAGATGGACATCTGTTCCACACACCGATAGTAAGCTCTCATTGCACCGAGGTGGATTTTGATGGAGATGAACCTACATCTTGATATGGAGAAGTGCAGAAGATATTCCAGCAGTTTTGTGTGGAACAGATGAAAGGGATCTGGGACCTGATGCTCCACCAGACATTTGCAGAAATAAGACTTTCTCGCTGAAGTCCTCCTGGAGGCCAAAAGGCACAGGTCACACCGGCCAGCTGGTGGAGCTTAGGCATCAGTAGCCTCAAAACATCCATGTTGTTAGGGCCAAGGACTGGATGTTGAGGTGCAACCTCATCCCATCTTCCTGTGAATCAGAACCGGCATGTGGCTCTTGACTGGGGAGTCCTAGCTGGAGAGGAAACCAAGGCTGTCTGGATAGTAGAGAGCGATAAGAACCATTGTGCTTCCACTCTTTTTCAAAGACGGGGAAGCTGTAACACTAGAGGGCATAACATGAAACTGCAAGAGGGTAAACTGAAAGGCAATATCAAGAAATACTCTCACTGAATGCTTGGAATGCCCCGCCGATGGACGTGGTGGGAGCAAATATCTGCCATCATATACTATGCTACTATGAGCTTCAGGAGAGTTTTTTCAATAACAGGGATTGGAGGATATGCATATCAAAAACCCTCCACTCAAGGTAGGAGGAAAGCATCTGAAGCTAGTCTACAAATGATCCACCTGTGCATTCTGTGGAGTGGCAAACTGATCTATTGAGGGGGTGTTCCACTCCCAAGAGACGAGGCACAACCTTCCTGCCCAGTGTCTATCCGTGGATGGAGGACTCGATTCAGTCTGTCTGCCCGAGTGTCTTGTTCGCTTAGCAGGTACCTGGCTCTCAAATCCATTCCCTATGCCATAGCCAACCTCCAGAACCTGACTGCCCAACATAGGAAGTACGATCCCATTTGCTCCTGCATGTTGACATAGAACACTGTGGCTTGATCAATGGTCTAAAGAGAACAATTTGGTTAGCCAGTCGATCTTGGAAAGCCTCCAGAGCATGTGCTACAGCACTTAACTCCAAGAAGCTGATCTGGCGGAAACGTTTTTGGATGAATCAAGTGCCATGGGTGAGAAACACATCGAGATGAGCTCCCCACCCCAGCTTGGATGTGTCTGTCGTCAAACTTTTTGAGGATGACCAATTTAGAAAGGGAGACCTCTGAGCAAATTGTGGTGGATTTTCCACCATTGCACTGACCAAATGAGAGGATTGATAACATACAGACAATCCCTGAGTCGACTCATGGCCTGACCCCACGGAGTGCGCTGGGCCTGCTTCCGATGGAGACGTGCATGGTAGGGGCTATGTGACTTCATACAATTACAATCCCGCTAGCTGTTATGCTGACTCAAATGAGTCTCCTCCACAAGTGCTGCCAGTCTGTGAAGTTGGTCGTGCAGGAGGCAGGCTCTCGCCTGAGACATGTCTAGGAGGGCTCCTATGAATTCCAACTGCTGGGTGGGTTGAAGGTTGGATATGGGGTAAGTTATAACCAATCCTAGAGTAGTTTCAATACCCGAATGGTCTATCATGTTGATTCTTTAATCCTTTCAGGATGGTATTCTGATTAGGCAATCATTCAGATAGAGGAAGACAAACACTCCCAACGTCCTAAGGTACGAAACTACTATGGCGAGGCGATTTGTGCACATGCAAAGTGCTGACTAGGACAAAAGGCAACACTCGGAACTGGATGTACTGTCCCCCCAAGACGAATTTGAGATAGCTCCAGCGAGCAGCATGTATCTGTATGTGGATATACACATCCTTCAGAACCAGGGAGCATAGTCAACCTCCTTTTTGAAGGTAAGGATGATGCACCCTAGGGAAACTTGATTGCAGACCCAATAAATGCAGTTTGCAATGCCTCTGGACTATCTGTAGAACCCATATGTCTCAGGGTTGAGAGGAGCCACGTTAAGGCAAAAAAAGTAAGCCCACCACTAACCAAACGGTTTTTCACCACGGTTACTGATAGTGCAGCTATGCTCCGAAGTAACTAGTCAAAACCTTCGCCTCCAGCCTTGGCTGAGGAGCCGGTTGAGCTTTCAGAGGTTTTCCTCAATGCTGTTGTGCCAGTTTGGGGCGGAAGGTTTGGGACCTGGAAAGTACCCACGCCTACAAGAGTAAGAAGTCCTCTCCTGTCTCCTTTTTTGGTACTTTCTGCGATAGGAGTCCGGCTCAGACGAGCACCTTGGGAGAGTACAAAGTATGGCATGCTGCTTTCTGATGAAGGCAGTCGTGACCTCGTCTGTTCACTGCAGAAATTCTCTCCATGGCAAGGCCCAGCAGCAAGCATGTTCTTTATGGATTGTTCCCGGTCCCAGGACTAAAGCCAGTCTGGGCACCAAACCAAGGCAGAAGCTCTTGATGCTGTCACAAAGATGTCATAGTTCTCCTGGGCCATGAACTTCCAGCAGTTCTTGCCGTGAACCACTAGTGAATGACACTATCCTAAATTTCCTGAAGCGAGAGACTGAGGCCACTCAAAGAAGTTGCATCTCATGTTTTTCATATGTTCTTGTAGATCTGTAGGTGGCCATTTGGCTATGAATATGAAAGCCCAAAATAATTTCGCCCTAAAAAGTACAATGTCCGCGCCTCCCTGGGGCACCGAGGAATGAGTCTTGGAACTCATGGACCTCTTTAAAGGTGGATCCGACCTCCAAGGAATGGTGAGAAAGCTGAGCTTCTGGGATTCATGGGCCTTCAGAACTCCCTAGAGAAGTCATCCACTGACTGGAGGCCCCGTGAGTGGACTTTCCTACATTTTCATCTGCCTTTCTGCAGGATGTGGTGCACTAGCATGGACACTGCCTCCCTTAGGGATCGAGGAGTACTGCAGGGTTGGCAACTCTTCTGCTCTGGGTCCCTCCTCAGTCTCCCTCGAAAATGGTGCAGCTTCGGCATTTCCTACAACATCCCGGAAGATCTTGTCCTTCGAAGCGGACCTACGCCACTTGTGAGGTGGAGAAGGGACCAATGGAGGTTCAGGAGACCTTTCCTCTGTCGAGACCCATTGACTGCCTAGCTTTGAAATCCATCTCTGAGAGACGTCAAAGCGCCTCTGAATCTCTGCCTGGATCTCTTTCTTGACACGAGGGGGATCAAGAGCTACATTGGGAGCGATAATGCATCGATACTCTCATAGATTACGAGAGCGCATGGGCCCTCACCCGAAATGTTAGAGAGGGATATCAGCCAGGTAGGTGTCAGTTGAGCTTTTCAATGCCCTGACTTTGGAGCAATTTGCGTTGCCTCTCACAACCTTTACTGACGATTGGGTCCCAGGCACCGGAAAGACGAATATGATCCTAGCATACAAGGAACACCTTTTGCATCCACTGTACGGTCCCTGAAACGTGCTGTTCGCAGTGAAATCAAGTGGCCGACAAAGAGGCCCAGCTGGAACACCGGCATCTAAGGGCTGCAAAGAAAGAGAGAAAATAAACGAACAACAAAGGGGACTGCTGTAGTGGTTGATATGGAGGGGCAGACTAGATGGGCCATGTGGTCATTTTCTGTCATCATGTTTCTATGACAATAAAAAGAGAAAAGAAATGTGACGGCAGGATCCTCACAGGGGAGAAAAATTAGTTATGAAGCGGAGGATGACAGGAATGCGTCCATTGGGTGGCGCTGTGGCAGCAGGCGGTAAGGAAGCACACAGGCACATTGGAGCTGGAGAGCATTCCTGCATTGGCTCCATTGAAGGATGCCACCCATATGTGAGAACTCATTCCTGCTTGTCCACAGAGAAAGTCTATTAACACAATGTCTAGTAACCTAAGAAATGGGAAGAAGAATGGACTATGGCAACAATTGCTATTCTGTATCACCATTTAATTCAACAGAGGAGACCGTGTTCAGCCAAAAAATTAAGACCGATGATCCCAATCAATATTTTTCAGTTTTGATATGATCTATTACAAGTGTTTTAGATCTTCAAAAATGTGAAGGTTTCTGAGTGGGAGGGCGGTATAAGATGACACTGGCCATGCTATTTTCTCTGAGCTCTTCGCTGTTTGAATTTCTGCCAGTTTCCATGGATAAATGAAAAGTTTAAGTGATGGGCCCTCCATCTGAGATCCCCACCTTGACTCCTAGGGGGCTGATGGATCAATTTTTAG
Organism: Ichthyophis bannanicus; assembly: GCA_033557465.1. Classification (NCBI taxonomy): domain Eukaryota; kingdom Metazoa; phylum Chordata; class Amphibia; order Gymnophiona; family Ichthyophiidae; genus Ichthyophis; species Ichthyophis bannanicus. The sequence goes on along the minus strand of CM066032.1, from coordinate 113,226,633 downwards.
CTTAGAGCAGTTTGTCCACAGGTGGGTTATTGGTGGAGAATGGATCTAACTGTCCAGAGACTGAAACAACACTGTTGACGGAAGAGCATCACACTCCACTGAGACCCAGCTCAGAGTATGACAGCCATTCTGTGGCGACACTGGCTTCGCAGAAGTGGCAAGCAGTGTAGAATGGGGGATGCGGCCTCAGGAAGCTGCTGGAGCTGGAGAAGTACTGAGATGCTTACAGAAGACGGAAGATTACTTTCTGTGGGTCTCATGAACAGAGCTCCAGAGTCTGGTTCTGATGGTTATGGAACCTTCCTGATTGGAAAGCATACAGGCCCCCTGGATAGAGGTAGCTTAATGAGGGTTGAATCTTCGTAGTAAAGGAGTAGATGGGAAGAATGGCACTGGTGGACAGGGGTTAGGAGTAAAACCTCAAGAAGCAATATCAATTTGGCAGGCTCTCTCTTCTTTGGAAACCTCTATTACTAAAAGCCTGGATCAAATTGTTCTTACAAATCAGTAAATGCAAAGGAAGATGCTTACATGTGGTAATACTTTAGTTGTACATTCTACTAACTGGAACATTTGGAACAACAATTTGTAAATATTTCTAAGTTGCTAATTAAAGAAAATAATGTTTTGAAATAAAAAACTGAGACACAAATTCCCAGAGAAAATATCTCAAAATTTTAAAGTTTTCAAAGAACTCACTAGCTGCTCCTCGGGATATATTAGAAGATATTTGTTGGAAATCTTAGATTATTTTCCTGAAGCGTTATCTCTGATTGAGAGATTATATTACATCTCAAAAAAACGTGTTTCTTCAAGAGGACAGGAAGATCAGCAACTGGACCAACTGACAGTGGATAATTTGGAGGAGGAATGGCTCAGTGGTTGGGACAGGTTACCTCAGGCTGGGGGTTCAATTCCCACATGGGGACAAGCAACCTCAGGCCGGAGGGACTGGGGTCTCTAGTCCCATGGCCACTCCTTGTGGCCTTGGGCAAGCCACTTAACCCTCCATTGCCTCAGGTACACTTAGATTGTGAGCCCTTCGGGGACAAGGGAATAAAAAGTACCTGTTAGTATACATGTAAACCGCACTGATTCTAAAGAGCGCGGTATAAAAAAAATTAATTAATTAATTAATTAATTAATTAAAAAAATCTTGACATTTTCTGATGCCTTTGAGTCTTCCTGCTGCTGTGTTAGTTAGTTTTGCCTTACAAATTGATAAAGATTTTCTTTTAAATGTTTCTTTTTTCTGGTTTGGTTCCCTCTATCTTTCTAGATGTTTCAAGAAGCATGCATGAGAAAAAGAAAGCTTCTCTGGCATTACCCAGAATGACAGCAATAGTAGGGGCTCAGTTTCTCTTGCAAATGTTTATTAAAATATCAATAACTACGTTACAGATTTTGGGAGCTGAATCAATCGAAAACTTTTCTTTTCAGTGAAGTTCCCCCTAAGGATACTTCTTAACTTTACCTAAGTCAATACATCTTTCTTATATACCATGAAACGTGGTCAAGTCAGCATTAATAGTGTAGCTCATTGTTTAGCTATTTTCCTGTCAATTTTCTTTCTTGACTCCCTCCCCAGTTTGTCAGCTAAGAGGTTTAACCCTTTGAAGGCCTACTTTAAATTTTTAATACAAATTCTGCAGCCAGGTTAATTTTTGCATATTTCAGGAAAATTGTACCCATCTTATTCAATATGTTCTAATAGTGATTTTCCTTCTGCTATGGTCATGTATTATATACCATTTGATAGGAATATTTAGTCAGAATTTTGGATCCCGAGAGTTTTGGGCTCGGCCTGGAAAGGGTTAAGATCTGATATTCAGAAACAGCAGCTAGCATGATTACAGCGGCTAGCCATCGCTTCTGAGCCCCAGACCTGGATATTCAATGCCAGGGCCATATCTGGTCACCGACATTGAATATCCTGGCCAGCTGGCTAGCTAGGAAGCTAACTGAGCAGTGGCGATATTCAGCTGCTGCTCGGTTAGCTTCAGTGGCAAACATTAGGCTGCCTTTACTGCCCATGACTTTTGTCATAGAGGGATAACTGGGCAGCGGCTGAATATCTTCGCTGGCCAGTTATCCCCAAGTACTAAACCCCTAGAATGCCCCGATGCAGGACTGTACCTAGCCCGATGTGAACGGTGCAGCCACACAGGGCGCAAAAATCTTGGGCACATTCACAAAGGGACCGGATATTAAGCCTTTCCTTTTGGTGGGGTTTTCACCATTAGACCTCTGTGCTTTCACCCCTCAGTTAATTACTCCTTATCCTCCTGCCTTCCGGTGGGCTGGACCTTTCCGTGGCACCCACTCACCACACAGCCGCAGGAATGTTCTCCTTCGGTTCTGTGGCTGTACTGAACAGCAGCCTCCGGCATGATTGCATTGCCCACACTGTTAAAGGTAAAGCAGGGGAACTTCTTGAGACAGGAAGTTCCCCCATTTCACTTTTAATAGTGCGAGCAATGGGCGGCTGAAGTTTAGTACAGCCGTAGAACTGAAGGAGAATAGTCCCGCAGCTGTGTGGTGAGTGGGTGCCATGGAGAGGTCCAGTCCACTGGAGGGCAGGAGGATAAGGGGTGAGTAACTGAGGGGAAAGGCTTGGAGGGACTACTGCTTGGGGAAGGGGGAGGGAAGGCACAGAAGGACTGCTGCTGGAGGGCAAGGACTGGAAGGGAGCTGATGCTGGGGCTGGGACTGGAAGGGAGCTGATGCTGGGGCTGGAACTGAAGGGGAGCTGATGCTGGGGCAGGGGCAGGGGCTGGAACTGAAGGAGAGCTGATACTGGGGGGGCAGGGACTGAAGAGGAGCTGATACTGGGGGGGCAGGGACTGAAGAGGAGCTGATGCTGGGGCAGGGGCTGGAACTGAAGGAGAGCTGGGGGGGGGGGCAGGGACTGAAGAGGAGCTGATGCTAGTAGGAACAGGGATTGGAGAGGCTGATGCTGGGAGGACAAGGACTGGAATGGAGCTGATGCTGGGAGGACAAGGACTGGAATGGAGCTGATGCTGGGAGGACAAGGGCTGGAATGGAACTGATGCTGGGAGGGACAGGGACTGGAGGACAGCTGATGCTGGGAAGGGCTGTGACAAAAAGTGAGTTGATGCTGGGAGGGACGGGGACTGAAAGGGAGCTGATGCTGGGAGGAACAGTGACTGAAGGAGAGCTGATGCTGAGAGAGACTGGAATGGAGCTGATGCTGGGAAGGGCTGGTAAAAAGCAAATTGATACTGGGAAGGGCTGGGACAAGATGAGGCAGCCGGAGAGGCAGCTGTGAGAGAAAGCCCCTCCCCTCCCCCCTGCTTGGGTTGCAGCGAAACAGTACTTACACATACCCTTTCGCCAAGAAAACCAGTAGACCAGAACATACCAGTCTAAACAGGTCACTCGGGAATGCTTTATGAGAGCCCACTGTCCCCCCCCCCCCTTCAGGGGTTACCGATTGGTGAAGAGGAGACACCTGGGGCGAATTGGAAGGTAGCAAGGGGGTTTGAGAACGTACTGTATATAAGACAGTGTGGGACGTCATTTGGGGGCGCAGATCTTTTGTCCAGGGTGCCGGCTCTGTGTTTCTGAGTCTGTGTACACAATAAAAGATTCTGTTTGCATTCTAGTCTGTCTGTGTGTTCCTTCCGAGGGTGTGGGAGACAGGGTTCCTGCTTCATTTTGGTGCACTGGCCGGGAAGTCCTTTCTCCTTGCACCCGCAGAGGAAACCTCCCTGCAGTTCTGCAGGACCGGGCCTCAGCCGGCCGGGTGACCGGCCCCCAGGCTGCCACCGGGACCCTTGTGTCCGGCAGGACTCCTTGCCACGTCTGGCTGGTCGGTCCCGGCAGGCTGATTACTCCGTTTGTATTCCGCAGGATAGACTGGCATCCAAACATTCTTCGGCCGGAGGTCTGGTGAGTACTACTGCCTTTCTGTTTTGGGTAGTCCTGTGAGTCTGGTAATCTGGAAATCCTGGTATTCTGTAATCCTGTAGCGGTTTGATCACCCGCACGAGCGGTCCGAGTAAGGGCCCCAGGGTCTCTGAAACCACCGCTCGTCCTGTCTGTGCTGAGGGGGGGGGGGGAAAGGAGGGGTAACTGTGTATATGCGTACCTGTTGTTAATGTGTTTCTGTCCTCCCTTTTCTCCCTTCGTTTCCTCTGTTGTCCTGTGTATGAGGTCCGAGCTACTGGGCTCACTGTTCCCTCTAAGCTGTGCGCGTGTGCGCGCGCACACACCTCGCCGAGCGAGCGCACATACTTTAAAACAGAGCGCACAAAAATTACGGCTCTGATTCTGATAGAAAACACCACAGACGTCTTAAAATTTAAAAGTTATGATTGTAATTACTAGAAATTTCCCGCTTCATTTAGTAATCGTCTATTTTCATTTAATTTGATTAAAATCAATGTGGTACTGTATTCTGACGTGTAGTCAAATTTTAAAGTATATAACTCCGAGTGTCATTATGTGGCGCACAAAAATTTAACCTTCCTTCAAAAGCTGCACACAGCCGATATTTTATGCGCACACAGCCTACAGAAAATTAGAGGGAACATTGACTGGGCTCCCTCCTCCCCTTGGTGAGGCAGAGTCCAGATTCGGGCAAGCATTCTTTCGTCTCCTCTCAAATGTCCTGTTCAGTGTTCAGTGTCTGTCTGTTTGTCGGTTTAACCCTCTGTGAGCTGGAAATACTGCCAGTGTTACTGCATTGTGATTAGAGCATATTGTGATTAGAGCATGGGGGCGGGAGAATCTAAAGGGCAGACACCCCTGCAGTGTATGCTCCGTAATTTCAAGTCTGGGTTTGGAGAGGATTACAAAGACAGCTGTCTCACTGATATTAGCGCGAGTCTCTCTCTTGCAAGCAGAGAGAGAAGGGGGCGTGGCTTTCACACAGCCCGGAGACAAAGAAAGGAATGCCTGGAGAAAGGAATGTATCCTTTAACGCTTTGAAGGTTTCAATTTATTCTACGTTCTGCAGCTGGGTTAATTTGTGCTTATTTCAGGAAAATTGTACCTGTTTTATTCAATACGTTCTAATAGTGATGTTCCTTCTGCTATGGTCACATATTATATATCATTTGATAGGAATGTTTAGTCAGAAATTTTGGATCCCGACAGTTTTGGGCTCAGCCTGAAAAGGGTTCAATTCTTATTAACCCCGTTCGAGTCCCTCAACTGTTCTTGTACGGACCAAGTGAGGAGGATTTCTGTAGAACTATAGGTATAATGTATTTGTGGGCTTAGCCTTGTCTTGTGTCTTTTTATGTTCAAATCTTCAGCAAGCATTGTAATGGTTCTGTTTTTGTTTTCCCTTTGACCTACGAAGTAGAGGTTAAGAGCCCTGACAGGACAATGAAGGTGAAATTTCACTTACCGTTAATTTCCTTTCCTAGAATACTGCTAGACCAGTCCAAAGAAACGGGTTGTGTACCCCTGCCAGCAGATCCTGGAGACAGAGAACTCTACCAGAGCTCTAATAGGCTGAACCCTGGTGATGCTGCTGAGGTGATGAGACTGTACCCCAAGGGGTTTCCCTCAGTATCGTATACAAGCTGAACTTCATTATAACTGAACAACTAAATACAGCCAGTCAAGCCGAACCAGCTTCCACTATGTACAAGGTGCTGAAAGCATTCCCAGAAACTGAACGCTGCCCAGAAGGAGGAAGGGACCAGAGGCTCACTTGTCAGGCCTCCAGAATGAAAAACAAAAAGGCAGGAAATAACAGCGGCTCCGCTGCACCAGCAGGACTGTGACTAACAGCAGGGTGGGTCCTGGACTGGTCTAGCAGTATTCTAGGAAAGGAAATTAACGGTAAGTGAAATTTCACCTTCCAATTCATACTGCTAGACCAGTCCAGACAAACGGGCAGTACCCAAGCTACCGACCTCTAGGGTGGGTCCAAAGCCGCCGAAAGCACTGCCGTGCCAAAACTCATTTCCTGTCGAGCCAGGACATCCAATCGATAGTGAGGGACAAAAGTCGATAAAGACGACCAAGTCGCCGCCCGGCAGATGTCCAGAGGCGCCACATGGGAACGCTCGGCCCAAGACGTTGCCTGAGCCCGCGTAGTGTGTGCTCGGAGCCCTACAGGCACCGACTTTCGCTGAAGAATATAGGCTGCCTCAATAGCTCCTCTTAACCACCTGGCGATAGTAGCCTTAGAGGCTGAGAACCCACGACGGGAGCCCACAAAGAGGACAAAGAGATGATCCGATCTGCTGCAAAGAATTGGTGACTTTAAGATACCGACAGAGGACTCGTTTGAGGTCTAACGCACGTAGGTGACGCTGATGACCCGCACACTGCTCTTGAGAGAATGACGGCAAGAAGAGAGGCTGATTGACATGAAACGGAGTAACCACTTTGGGCAAAAAGGACGGAACTGTCCGAAGAGTTATGCCCTCCGACGAGAAAGAAAGATAGGGATCTCGACAAGAGAGCGCTTGGAGCTTGGAAATGCGCCGCGCCGAGGTTATGTCCACCAGGAACACCGTCTTTAAGGTTAAGTCTTTGAGCGAAGAGGCCCGTAAGGGCTCAAACGGCGAAGCCACTAAGGCCCGGAGGACAAGGGCGAGGTCCCAGGACGGCAATACCGGACGGCACAGAGGCCGCACGGACTTAACCCCTCTGAGAAAACGCGAGACGTCGGCATGCGAGGCGATAGAACGCCCCAAAACTGGACCACGGAAACATGTGATAGCCGCCACCTGAACCCGAATAGTTCCGAGAGCCAGGCCCTTGTCAAGGCCGGCCTGGAAAAGACACCACACCCGAGCATAGGCTAAGGAGGTGGAAGAACGCCGTGCCCTAAGCAAGGTGGACACCACGCTAGTCGAATATCCCTTGCGAGCTAGCCTACGGTGTTCAAGAGCCAAGCCGTAAGCGAGTAAGGAGCCGGGTCTTCCATGGCAATTGGCCCCTGTTGCAGAAGCACCGGAAAGCCCTGCAGCGGCAGAGGCGCTGCTCGCGAAAGTCGGACGAGATCCACATACCACGGCCTGCGAGGCCAATCCGGAGCTACCAGAATCACCGGCCCGTGATGCTCTCTGATCCGTTGAAGAATCTTGCCGACCATGGACCACAGAGGAAAGACATACAGAAGGAGTCGAGTCGGCCACGGCTGCGACAATGCATCTATCCCGTGCGACCAGCTGTCCTTCCATCGGCTGAAGAAGATCGGTGCTTTGGCATTCTCCCACGTCGCCATGAGATCCACCGCCGACTGACCCCATTGCTGAACAATCAGCTGAAAAGGAGCCAACGCCAGAGCCCATTCTCCGGGATCCAGCGTATGGCGGCTGAGGAAGTCCGCTTTGATGTTGCTTTTCCCCGCAATGTGTTGCGCTGAAATGGCGAGTAGATGCCGCTCCGCCCATGGGAGGAGGAGCCTCATTTCTCTCGAGACCCCTGGACCTTTCGTGCCCCCTTGGCGGTTGAGATATGCCACCGTCGTGGCATTGTCGGAGAGAACGCAAACTGCCTGATGGTGTAGGACAGGTAGGAATCTCCGTAAGGCTAAGCAAACCGCTCTCGCCTCGAGGCGATTGATGGACCAGCGGGTCTCCTGAGGCGACCAGACCCCCTGTGCTGCGTACGTGCCACAAAGCGCTCCCCACCCGGAGAGACTGGCGTCAGTCTTGAGAAGCAGCCAGCGCAGAGACTCCAAGGGAACCCCTTGGAGAAGGTTGCGTGCCCGGAGCCACCAACGAAGGTCTAGCCGTACCGCCGGCGGCAGTGGAAGTCGAACCTGATAGTCCTCCGACACTGGCGACCATCGTGACAGGAGCGCCCTCTGCAACTCGCGCATATGCGCCCTCGCCCAGGGCACAACATCGATGGTCGCTGCCATGGACCCCAGAAGCTGGAGGTAGTCCCAAGCTCAAGGCGCCTCTCGCCTCACGAATCGCTGGAGCTGATCCACAATCTTTCTGAAGCAACCTTGTGTAAGCATCACCCGCCCGCGGCGAGTGTCGAACCGAGCACCCAGAAATTCGAGGTCCTGAGACAGCTGGAGGCAGCTCTTGGAGTGATTGATCACCCACCCCAGGCTCTACAGGAAAGCCACTACGCGGGCTACCGTCTCGTGAGCCTCTGACAGAGAGTCTGCCCGAATTAGCCAATCGTCCAAGTAAGGATGCACTCGGACCCCCTGTTTGCGTAAGGCCGCTGCCACCACCACCATTATCTTGGAGAACGTCCGTGGCGCTGAGGCTAACCCAAAAGGCATGACTTGGAACTGAAAATGTCGGCCTAGAAGCGCAAATCTGAGGAATCGCTGATGCTCCATCCGGATGGGAATATGAAAATAGGTTTCTGCAAGATCGAGCGACGCCAGAAATTTGCCCTTGCGCACCGCCTGGATTACGGAATGTAACATCTCCATCCGAAAATGAGGAACCCGAAGGTTGCGGTTTACTCCCTTGAGGTCTAGAATAGGACGAAGAGAGCCATCTTTCTTGGGCACCACGAAATAAATGGAGTACCGACCTGCCCCTGCTTCGTGGGGCGGGACGGGACAAATGGCGTTCAAGAGAAGCAGGTGCTCGAGAGTGGCCTGGATGACCCAGTGCTTCTCGGGAGAACTTGCCGGAGAGACTAGAAAGGCCTCGGGGATCGGGCGAGAGCACTCGAGGGAATAACCCCGAGAGATGCTGTCGAGAACCCAAAGATCGGAGGTAATTCGCACCCACTCCTGAGAAAACAATGCCAGCCGACCTCCTACTGGCGGCACAGACCGGAGTGGACCTAGCGCCCCGTCAGCGGGAGGACCTCGCAGTCCCTGAGAACTTTCCCCCCGCAGAGTAGGAGTTGGAACCTTTCCGGGCCCCCCAAAAGGACCGGTTCCCTCTTCCAGAGAGATTAGGCTGAGCAGGCAGCAAGGAAGGTTTGAAGGAACAATACCTCCTGAAGTCCCTACCTTCTGGAGAAACGGCAAAAAGATTGTGCTCAAGAAGACCTGCGAGACGAAGCCCGCGGACTATCCTCCGGTAACCATTGGGGCTTAACCTCCCCAAGATCCTTCACGAGCTTGTCCAGCTACTCGCCAAACAGAAGCTTACCCTTGAAAGGCAACTTAGAGAGTCTGGACTTGGAGCTGACATCCGCCGCCCATTGACGAAGCCACAGCCAACGCCTTGCTACTGTCACGGCTGCCACTGATCGAGCCGAGAGGCGCAACAGATCATAAAAGGTATCGGCCAAGAAGGCCGTGGCAGACTCCAGCCGACTGAGAGAGGAATCCTCTGGCAAACGCTGGATCCAGCGCAACAGCGCTCGGGCTGTGAGCCCCCCACATACCGTCGCCTGCAGAGCCATGGAGGACGCGGAGAAAGCCGTTTTCATTGGTTTTCCGGTCCTGCGAATCCTTGAGTGCCGCTCCTCCCTCCACAGGGATGGTGGTGGTATGCTTAGTAACTCCGGAAAACAAGGCATCTACCCTAGGATACACGAGCCACTGCTCCAGAAGCTCCGGCGGCCAAATATATAGCTGCCCTAGGCGACGAGCATTTCGCAATGGCGTGTCCGGAGAATCCCATTCCCGGGACACCATTTGCTGCAATTCGGTAGGGAAAGGAAAAGCCTTAGAGGGCTTTCGAATGCCCTGCAAGATGGGGTCTGCCTGAGACTGAGCTTGAGAGGCTTGAGGTTCCACTGGCGCGGAAAGACGAAGTGCTTCCGACACCTGACCGATGAGGGCGGACAACTCCTCTTTTCAGAACAGCCGGATATCCTGTGACTCCTCCGGCCCGGGAACAGAAGAATCCGATGCAGAATACTCCCCATCTTCGCGCCCAGAGAGATCCTCGGACTCTCCCTCGGAAAACCAATCCTTGCCAGGGTCGCGATCATCCTCCATAAGCAAGTGCAATGACTTAGACGTACGTTTGCGAGCTACCGTACTCTTAGAATGCTTACGGCCAGAGGAAGCAGCCAAGCGCTCAGGTGCCGCTGGCTGCTGTCCCACCGAAGGAGCCGAGGATTCAGCTCGCCATAAGGCCCATGCCTGGCGGAAAAGCAGAAGTTGGTCCTCGGAGGGTGAGCCAGGTGCCAAGGAGCTCATGGCAGCTGGAGAGACCCCCGTAGGGGCTCCCTGCAATGTGGGCACAGAAAAAGAAGTTAGCTGACCCTCCAACGCAGGCAATTCAGGAGCCGTGGCTTCCTGAGCTGACAAAAACGCTGAAGACTCCCCTGGGTGCGCCAGACAGGATGCGCATTGATGATTTTTCAGCTCCTTCTGCTTCCTGTTGCACACAATGCACCTAGGACCAGAAGAAGGCATTGTGTGTTCAAAACAGTGAATTAAAAAAAATTTTTTTTTGTTCTTTTCCTGATTACTCCTCTTTATAGGTCTCAATCCCAGGGAAAATCACCTTTAAGGAGGTGGAAGAGACAGAAGCACACACAGCAGAGCAGAGCTGGGCTTCCCTCCAAAAATCAGAGCTCCGGGGAAAAACAAAATGGCCGCCGGAAAAATAAAAGTTAAACACTCAAAAAAGCAGCGATTTTGCTAAAATAAAAAGGGCAGAATCCAGCCCCCCAGACAAGGATTGACCCCTCTGCCAAAAATGGGGCAATTCTGAGACCATAATAATTTGGCGGATTTGGACCCCTCAGGACCTTCAGCATGCACAGACAAACAAAAGTTGTACTCACAGATACCGGCCAGTGCAGGGATTCCAAGGGCAGGATCAGGAAAATAACATCTGATGCCAAAAGAACACTAACTCAGAGGGAATCCCAGAGTGTTAGTGAGCCCTTCTTCCAGCCAAGGCTGCCCTCATGGCTAGCTGCTGGGAATGCCTTCAGTCAGCGAGCGTCACTGTTTCTGTACAGGAGCTCAGCTGAAACACCCTGCCAATAGAGGGACTCACTCCCACAGGAGAGGAGCCCCCGAGCCTTGCCCCGAAATAGGGATATTAATACTACTTCCTCCAAAAGGAACAAAACAAAAAAGCTACCAGATCTGCTGGAGACAGAGAAACACTGAGGGAGACCCCTTGGGGTACAGTCTCATCACCAGGGTTCAGCCTATTAGAGCTCTGGTAGAGTTCTCTGTCTCCAGGATCTGCTGGCAGGGGTACACAACCCGTTTGTCTGGACTGGTCTAGCAGTATGAATTGGAAGTGTTAGTGTTAGTGTTTACAGTGTCTAGTAATTTACTGCTGCTTTGAAAGTCAGGAAAGAGACCTACTGTTCATTTTGTTAAGATAATGCCTGTCTTTCCCGAACTGTAAGATGTGTTGGTGTCCAGAGAAACAAAGTACTGTGTTTTGAAAGGTCTTTTAAAATCTCAGTTCCAGAAGTACAGTCTTAGACAGTTGTTATTTAGAATGAGCACACACATCCATTATGCTTAGTCCACAGGAATGCAGCCCGCCCCCTCTGTCTGTTGACAATATGTCAGCATGTGGGGGAAGGAGTCCACACAGATTCTGTTGAGATGTATGACTAGGAATTAAACTGTCTCCGTCCCTATTAGAAATGCTCTGTGAAAGGGAGTGATCAGTGTTAGCTATCTCATGGCCCCTGATCAATTCCCCTATATAGATTCCTGGTTAAGTGTTTGTGAAGAAAAAAAAAAAACAGCCCGTTTACACTACAAGCAGGGTTTCATTTGCCAGTTCAGGGTCACTCACAGCCAGCGCCCGAGAACATGAAGTGGAACCCAGACAGTCCCGATTGCTGTATACCTTCAGAGGTACAACTACCAGTAAAAGGGATGGTCACGTTACCGAAAGCCAGCCGACCAGCCCTGTTTATGTGTCTTTTTCCGCCACTGATTTACTGAACTGAAAGATGCATTATGCCTCCTACACTGAGAAGCCTTAGGATTTGATTGAACTAATGAACAGTATTATGCAGATCCATCAGCCTTGATAACCCCAAGTGGGATCCAAATAGTGCAGGCAGCCCTCACTATATACCCCATGCGATCCAGCAGCCCAGGAGAATTTGTGTATGGTAGATGCAGTTTTTGTCAGTCAGTCCCAGAGAGATATAAGACAAAAATTACAGAAAATGAATGGATTTGTGGGTATGAATACAGCACAGTTAATGAAAGTTGCTCAGAAAGTTTTTGTGAATTGTGGAAGTGAATGTGACAGAGAAAGTGAATGTAGAATGAAGAAGAAAGCAGATCTTCTTGCTGATACTTTAGTTGAATGACGTGGAGGTGGTTTTCCTAATCGAAGGAGCAGAGGAAGTGGAAGGGGTCGTGAAAATGATCGGCCCCCACTGGGTGCGAATCAGTGCGCCCATTGCAGAGAAGAAGGACATTAGAGAAGTGAATACCCACATCTTGACTCCACCCCCAGGAAGGGAGGAGGGAGCACTTGGAGAACAGGAGGTTGATTTTAGAGTCATGGAAGAATAAACCGAGCACAGTGTTCCAGCAAGAGAGGGAAGCAGCTATAGAGTGAGTGGCAGCCGAAGAGGGCTACAGCATGGATGAAGACTAGGCCAGACCGGGCTCCAAGTTTCCCTGGGTCCCCAGGAGCCTATGGTCAGTCTGAAAATAGGGGACCAATATATGGACTTTATGGGGGATACAGGACCAGAATACTAAAGCCAGTAGCCCCTTTGTTTTCTTGATGCATCACCATCGTTAGAGCTACTGGGGCTAAGACCACAAAGCCTTTCCTGCAGAACCACATGTGTGAACTAGGGGGACAGAAAATAATGCACCAGTTATGCCTGAATGCCCTATTCCACTTTTGGGCCGAGATCTGCTTGCAAAGCTCCAGGCACAGATATCCTTTGCTGAAGGGGGAGAAATGCAAATGACTGTGAACCCAAAGTCTGCTGGATTGATGGTGCTGACTGTTCCCCGAGAAGAAGAGTAGCGGTTCTATAGTGCATCTCCAATCAAGCCAGCTAGTTCCTGTATACCTCCTAACCTTTTAGCCCCACCTGAAGTATGGGCAGAAGATAATCCACCTGGCCTAGCAAAGAACATAGCCCCTGTCATTGTCACCCTCAAGCCAGGAGCGGAACCAGTGCATGGAAAGCAGTATCCTCTTCCCCGACCAGCTAATGAAACTATTGAAGTATGGACTTCTCAAGGAGTGCCAGGCACCTTGGAACACTCCCTTCTCCCAGTCAAGAAACCTGGGACAGGGAATTACCGCCCAGTACAAGATCTGAGGTGGATAAATGACACAGCTGAAACTATACACCCAGTGATATCAAATCCTTATACTCTCTTGGGACTGATCCCTGCTGAGGCTACTCATTTCACTGTCCTGGACCTGAAAGATGCCTTTTTCTGCATACGCCCCCACCAGTCAACTTTTGTTTGCTTTTGAATGGCAAGACCCCACAACAGGAAGGCGGGGCCAACTCACCTGGAGTTGATTACCCCAAGGATTCAAGAATTCACCCACTCTTTTCAGTGCTGCTTTAAATCAGGATCTTTCAAGCTACTATGTGAACCCAGGAGAAAGGGTTCTTCTTCAGTATGTGGACGATCTGCTCATAGCCACAAATGCAGAAAGTGAATATCTACAAGCCACCAGTGAACTCTTGCACCTTCTAAATGAGGCTGGATACAACGTCTCAAGAGCCAAGGTGCAATTATGTTAAACTGAAGTTAAATATCTAGGATTCCAGTTGACCAGCAGAATACGACACAAGGAAGCTGTGTGCAGTAATCCCACCAGGAGGCAAGTGAGAGCCTTCTTGGGGACTGCAGGGTATATGGATCCCCAATTTCGCCATTGTATCAAGCTACCAAAGGAAGGGAGAGGTCTCCATTGGAGTGGGGGCCTGAACAGGATGCAGCATTTTGATCTTTGAAGGCTGCCTTGATGTCATCACCAGCTCTGGGTCTGCCAGACGTCCAGAAACCTTCTCGCCTCTATGTTCATGAGTCACAAGGAAATGCTTTGGGAGTGTTGACTCAATTTCTTAGATCTTGGCAGCGACCAGTTGGATACAGTTGCAAAAGGCTGGCCCCCTTGTTGAAGAGCCGTTGCAGCCACAGCCCTCTTAGTGAGCGAGGCTGACAAGCTCACTTTGGGACGGAATCTTTAAGTCATCGTACCATACTCTGTCTTGACCCTTATGGAGCACAAAGGGAACTTCTGGCTCACTAATTTGCAAATGTTGAAGTATCAGAGTATGCTGTGTGAGAATCCACGATTGCAATTGAAGGTCAGTCAAGCTTTAAATCCTACTACGTTGTTACCAATTGGTCCTAGCCCCCCCTGATCATGACTGTCTGGAAATTACGGACACTATATTCTCAAGTCGCCCGGATCTGACTGATGTCCCTTTGGAGGACCCTGAACGGACTTTTTTTGTGGATGGGACATGCAGTAGTGACCCTTGATCTGGTAGTTGAGGCCTCAACTTTGCCCCCAGGAACTTCAGCACAGAAAGCTGAATTGATAGCTCTCACTAGAGCACTGACAATAGGAAAAGGGCTCTGTCTAAATGTGTACCCAGATTCCAAATATGCCCTTACAACCTTGCATGCACATGGGGCCCTGTAAGTATGATCCCGAGATATTAACATTATCAGATGCATACTGCCTACAGACCTCAGAACTTAGGAAAAGTAGACTATATGAGTAGAACCCTGAAATCTCAGTTGTCCAAACTTTGCCAAGAAGCTCCCCTGACGTGGTTTCAAGGTCTTCCTATAGCCCTTCTTAGGATATGCTTAGTCCCTACTAAGTCTTTAGGAGTTTCCCCTTTTGAGATTCTGTATAGGTGACCCCGCAACTCTGTTACAAGGGTATCTTATGTATTCTCAGAAGTGTATCTACCCTTAGGCTGGTTTTTGATATGTGGGAGGATGACTTATACCTATGTTCCCATGAACGCCACCGGTGGCCCATGCACCCTCGGCAGGCTAACGATCGCTGATTTCCTCCACACGCCCAAGGTAACTAAAGTCTGCCCCAGACCTCCCCGCTCTATCCCCATGCCCTCGACCTGTAACTCAAATGTAGAACCCTACAGTGATGAGACGGCCCTTGGGCTGTCGCTATCAATTGTTGCAACACCTGGGTTAGCCCTACACAACTCAATGGAGATAAGCAGACTTGCTTGTTCTCTAGCTAAATCCCTTAATCTGACCTCAACCATACTGGCCACCATGAATCATGAAATGTCCGGCTTACGCACGGCGATACTGAAGAATAGGATGACCATTGATTTCCTACTCTTACGCCTTATCCATGGCTGTGAAGAGTTCGAGGGTATGTGTTGTTTTAACCTCACTGACGAAAGCGTGTCCATCGAATGCTCTATCTAAGACCTACGTAATTTAGCAAAACATATCACAGACCCCTCCATGGGACTGGGAACGGGATGGTTCGGGAAGTTGTTTGGTTGGCTGGGGGGCCTTAAGACCCTAGTTATACGAGTCTTCTTTCTTTTCCTGCTATGTGCTCTCATACCATGCTGTATCCCTATCCTCCACCGCTTTATGACCTCCACCCTCGACGCCTTGGTGGAACGCAAGGCGGCTGCCTCTGTCATGGCCCTAACCCCATATACCCCTCTGCGGCCTGCCCCTAGTAATACCGCCCTCTACCGCTCTTAGCGGTTGAGGTCATACTCGAAAAAGGGGGGAGTGAGGCAGCCGGAGAGGCAGCTGTGAGAGAAAGCCCCTCCCTCCCCCCCCCCCCCCGCTTGGGTTGCAGCGAAACAGTAAGCACAGTTACTTACCTGTATCAGGTGATCTCCGGAACAGCAGGAAATAGTCTTCACATGTGGGAGACGTCGCCGACGGAGCCTGCACGGGAATGCTCCCCAGCATCCAATCAGAAAGCCTTTGGGAGCATACCCCGCGCCTGCGCGGTGGCTTCCCGCCCTTCCTACTGCCTCTCCCCAGTTGAGTTTCATAGCTGAGCCAGAAGGAGAGGAGAGGAAGGAATAGAGACAAAAAGATACATCTCCTAGGGGAGGTGGGCGGGTCGTGAAGACTAATTCCTGCTGTTCCGGAGATCACCTGTTACAGGTAAGTAACTGTGCTATCTCCAGGAACAAGCAAGAATGAGTCTTCACACGTGGGGACTCCCTAGCTAAGGATGCCCGGGGAGATCCCATAAGCACAGCCCAGGACGGGATGGCATTTGCCCAGCCTGAATCCCCGGCATCCCCTGAGGGATGGAGGGCAGGAGTTGAATAGAGGAACAGCGAATCTAAAGACTACAGAGGGAAGTCTTTAGAGTGCAGAACAGGTATCATTAAGATACAGCAAAAAAACCCCAGGCTACAGGAAGAGTAGTCAGAGGGATGCAAAAATAGTATCAGTAAGCATTTAATGAGTAAATGACCTAGTACCATATAGAGCTTACCGGCCATTAAGTTTTAATGAATTAATGGTGTGGAACCCTGTAGAGCTTACCTACCGGGTTGCCGGAAGCAGACCTGTGATGAAGGCACCGTAGACGCAGTAGCGAAGTCGTCAAGGAAACTTCGCCGCAGCGAGGAGGAAGTTCCAAATCTGGAAGGCTAGGAGATCCAGGCGTCAGCTGGGTCAGGAGAAGGACGGCAGGTCTTCCAGGAGGCTTAGTGCAAGGCTGAGCACTCCCTTAGGAGTAGAGTCCAGAACTCAGAGGACTAATAGTAGAAGACTGGCCGAACCAGAGAGCCCATTCCGGAGAAGAGTAGGGGTGTACCCCGGAGCAGAAGGAGTACACAGGCTACCCTAGCGAGAGATAGGGAGACAAGGGTCCGAACCCCCGGGAGGAGGACCTAACTGAAAGGGAGCTGTAGACTTCACAGCGGTAGAGTACCACCAGTCCGCGGCCCGATCGAGGAATAGGCAGGCGGACTGGCCGGACCCGGGGGGGGGGGGGGCGTGAGTACCGGCCATAGGGAAATTAGGCGGTAGAACACAGGTACTGCGGGCAGCCCCCCAATATGCGCCTATCGCGCAGGTGATATCTAGTATATCTAAGCCGGTGGGCATGAGGGCGCCCACTCCGGTACTAACGCAGGTATGCCGAGGGGCCTACCTCCCTGAGCATCACCCTGGTAAGGCGGATCTGCCATTGATCCACAGAACGTCCACCTGGGAAGGTGGCAGCAAGATCCGTCAGTAGAGGGATCTATTCCGGAGGACAAGGGCAGATCGGCGAACCAACAGCGCGGTAGCGTGGGGGACGGAGGATAGCATCAGTCCGGTAGAACGCCACAGGGACTGGAGGCCCTATATGTGTCCCCAGGACCTGCACGCAGAAACTCGCCCCCCGCACAGAGGGGGGACAGGAGGGTATAGTCCTGGCAAGCATTGGGGGACTATAGCGGCTGGAGGGGAATTCCGGTACGGAAGCAATCAGCAGGGGGATACTGGCTGAGAAGGGTTCGGAGACGTACCGAAGGGTAATTAAGTTGGCCGTGGGCCATAGCTATCACGGAATAGAGGTGGTCTCCCTTCCAACGGAAGGAGAATACCGGAACCCCTAGATAAGCCTCCGAACCATTTGTCAACTGAACGAGCCCCAGAGTATAGCTCAATTTTTAAACTTCCGATAAGAGGGTTAAGTGCAGGCAGCCGCCCGCCTGAGCCTAAAAATGCTTAGCATGAGAGTCCTGGCACGGGCCCGGGGGCATCAACCCGCGGTGAGAGGTCCCTTGCTTGGGCGCGCCTGGAGGGCGGGCGGAGGGCTGATATTTCCTCTTCCTAGGGAAGGGGGGCCTGGAGAGGCGTTTACCACCTCCGGGAGGCCGGGCCCTAGGCTGGCTGCTAACTCTGGGAAGGTTAGCGAAGCACTGTGCGACCTGACGTAAGGCTTCGCTATTGAAGAGGTGATCTCCGTCGCAGGGAGAATTACCCAGGTTGTGCTGTGCCCGTCTACACAACTCGGACGCCTGCAACCATGCTGTACGGCGTGCTCTAATGGCAACAGCAGAGGCTCTGCTGACCGACTGGAAGGAGTCCAGCGAAGCACGAGAAAGGAACCCGGAGATATTCCTGCAGTGATAAAGGAGCAGGGAATATTCAAAGGCCTTGGTTGCAGATACGAAGAGGGATAACCAAGACAACCTCTCGGTGACCTCCCGGAGCGACAGACTCATATAAAATATATATGAAATAATTCTGGCCGTCAGCATAGACGTCTGGAAGGCTTGACGTCCTAGAGTATCTAGCGTCTTTGAGGCGCGGCCTGGGGGGCGAGAAGCATGCTTCTCCTTGCTTCCGGCCTTCCTCAGCGCCGATTCCACCACAATGGACCGATGTGGAAGCTGGTGCTGCCGAAAACCCGGGGACGGAGGCACCCGGTACAGAGCCTACATCGCAGTCGACGGTGCCGGAACCCTCAAAGGCGACCGCCAAGCCCCCAGCAGGAGATCCTGCAGGGAGGGATGCAGAGAAAGCATCACGGCTGCCTGTTCCGCAGGGCCCGGGCTCAGGTCCGGGGTAGGGATGGCCAGCAAGTCCGCCATGTCAAGGAGGAAATCCTGAAAAGGTGGCTCTGCCGGAGGAGTTATGGCGGGGGAGGCTGCCAGGGCACACAGAGGCCGCTCGGGCCGATGCCCGCTGGGCAGAGGAGGGGACCAACCGACCCGGATCGGGGCAGTCCCCATGGCGTCGTCGGCTCCTGGGATTGATTCCAAGATAGGCATCGAAGGGGTCGATGGCACCGACGGCGCCGCAGGAATCGGCCTCGGCCCCGAACCCGGGGGTGGCGCTGCTCCCGGCGATTGAAGCGGTTCCGCGGCCGCTGGAGGGCAGGGGCCAGCGGTCTCCGCTCTGCGTCGCGGGAGGGGACAGGGACCGATCCTGAGACGTGCAGTGTCCAGGCTTTCAAGGCTGGATACCGACTCCAGGCTGGGCATCGAACCGAGCGAGGAGATCGACTCCCTTCTAGAGGGCCCCGGCGGGGGCGACCGCGCCGGTGGTGGAGATCCCGGAGCGCGGATCGGAACCACGCCGATCGGTGCCGCGAGCATCAGGGGTCCCCGAGGGCGGAGCTCGGTGGAAAGGGGGTCATCTGACGCCGGTGCCGATGTCGATCGGCGGGCACTGCCCGATGCCGGGCTCCCTCTCGAACCCATCCGACCCGGAGAGAAATCCTTCCGGGGCATACAGCCCGTCCCCGAGGGGACCCCAGTCACCCGACGACGAGTCCCTGCGGGGGGGGGGGGGTGCAAAGCCCCTGCGCCGACGTCGGGGTACCGTTGCGGGGCGGCGCAGATCCAGATTGGGTCGAAGCGATCGAAGACCCCGAGGCCCCCTCTCTAGGAAAGGGCGGGGCCCTCGACGGCCGCGTCGATGCCGGGGAGTCACCCGTGCGCTGGCCAACATACCCCGAGGTCCCCGGGGAAGGTCGATGGCGGTCCCTCGTGCTCGACGCCCCTGCCGTCGCCGGCGGAGCGGGGCCACTCGAACCCGGTACCACCCTTGCACAGGGCTGGGATACCGGCGACCCGGCGTGGGTCGAAGCGAGCGGCCCCGAGGGGAGGGAGGCCAGATGACTATCCTCGGCGCGGGGCGGAACCACCGATGCCCGCGCGCTCGAAACGGGTACTGCCTCCGCGCATGACCTGAACGTAGGGCCGTCAGACAGTGTCGAGTCGATCGGCCCCCGAGGTGCTGAGGGCAGCGGCTGGCGATCCCCGGTGGGGAGCGGGTCACTCGACACCGACGCCGACGGGTCGGCACCACCCAAAGTGGATACCACCCCTATAGGAACGCCATACTGGCGCGAGTCGGTCGGCCCCGGAGGCGCCGAGGACCGCAGCCGCCAATCCCTGGTGAGGAGCGGAACACTCGACACCGACGGGTCGGTACCGCCTGAAGCGGGTACCGCCCACGCGCATGGCAGGGATGGAGGAACACCAGGCTGGACCGAGTCGATCGGCCCCAGAGGCGCCGAGGACAGCAGCCGACGATCCTCGGTGAGGAGCGGAGCGCTCGACACCGACGCCGATGCCGGGGGCTCAGTACCGCCCAGAGCGGCTACCACACCCGAGCATGGCTGGAATGTAGGGAGGTCAGACCCGGTCGAGTCGATCGGCCCCGAAGGCGCCGAGGACACCGGCTGACGATCCCTGGCAAAGAGTGGAACACTCAATGCCGATGCCGGGGAATCAGCACCGCTCGAAGCGGATACCTCCCTCGGGCATGGCTCTGGAATGTTCTGTGAGGAGCGAACCTCAGGAACATCCCGAAACCCCGTAAATGCTTTGGAGCCCGAGGACTCCCGCCGGGGTATATCAGCCAAGGAGGACTTGAGGGGTTGGCCGGAGCCATCGCCATGCCGCGCATGAGACTCGCCCCTCAAGACTCGGCTAGTCTTAACAGACTGTTGTGGGGTTACCTGATCCTGGAGAGAAGAACAACCCGACGACCGCGCCCTGGGCGCGAAGACGTCGTCGAGGGATACCCGAAAGAGGGAGGGTCTTCTTCCGACACTGTAGCCCGGGGAATCCGGGAAAAGGGGGTCAGGCCCCAAACAGGAGAGGCACCAGGCATTGGAGTCCACGTGGAAAATTAAGTCCCCGCCGTGAGGCTGGGGGGAAGAAGGCTCCATGCCCCGGTCCTCAGCGCCTGGAGGGGGCGACGAAAATTAAATGAAAAGAATTAAAAGAAAGAAAGAAAAGGGGGGCACGGAGGTGCCACCGTTGGCGGGAAAGCCGCGACTACAGAAAAAAGGAAAAATTTCTGCAGTGGCAGGAGGGACGTCCTGCCTGCTCCGCGGAAAACGAAAAACTGGGGAGAGGCAGTAGGAAGGGCGGGAAGCCACCGCGCAGGCGCAGGGTATGCTCCCAAAGGCTTTCTGATTGGATGCTGGGGAGCATTCCCGTGCGGGCTCCGTCGGCGACGTCTCCCACGTGTGAAGACTCATTCCTGCTTGTTCCTGGAGATCTTACACATACCCTTTCGCCCAGAAAACCAGTAGACCAGAGCATACCAGTCTAAACAGGTCACTCAGGAATGCTTTATAAGAGCCCACTGTCCCTCCCCTTCAGGGGCTACCGATTGGTGAAGAAGAGATACCTGGGGCGAATGGGAAGGAAGCAAGGGGGTTTGAGAATGTACTGTATATAAGACAGTGTGGGACGTCATTTGGGGGCTCAGATCTTTTGTCCAGGGTGCCGGCTCTGTGTTTCTGAGTCTGTGTACACAATAAAAGATTCTGTTTGCATTCTAGTCTGTCTGTGTGTTCCTTCCGAGGGTGTGGGAGACAGGGTTCCTGCTTCAAAGAAGCGAGCTTATGCTGGGAGGGACTGGGACTGGAGAAGAGCTGATGCTGGGAGGGATTGGGTCTGGAGGAGAGCTGATGCTGGGAAGGAGAGGGATTGGAGGGGACCTGATGCTGGGAAGGGCTGAGACAAGAAGCAAGCTCATGCTGGGAGGGACAGGGTCTGGGAGGTACAGGTTTCTGGAAGGGAGCTGATGCTGTGAGGTCTGGAAAGGAGCTGATGCTGTGAGACCTGGAAGGGGGTGATGCTGTGAGACCTGGAAGGGGGCAGATGCTGCGATCAGGGTGGAGGAAAAAGGCTGGGGCAGTAAGGATGGGGGGGGGGAGGACAGATATTATGTATAAGAGGGAAGAAACACAGATATTTTGTGTAAGAGGGAAGAAACAAAGTGGATGCAGGGAGAGAGTGGAATAAAAATAAGAGACGAGAGAAGAAAGGACAAACGGACAGCAAACAATGGAGAGTTAGCAAAATATATGAAGAAAGTAAGAGAGAGACTGGGGCAACTGTGACTGAAAAATAAAATGCCCTAACAGGGCCGTACCGACAGTGAAAAGCGCCCTGTGCGAGTTGCACATCGGGCGCACACCACCCCCTCCCGCACCTCCATCTAGCCACTTTATGGGGGCGGGAGAGAAGAGGCATGCACCCGATGTGCAACTCACTGGCACACTAAGCAGGTCTGGACCCTCCTGGAGAGACCAGACCTGCTTAGTGCCAGCGAGAAGACTTAAGGGGTGCATTTTGGCTTTCTGCTGCTGCCTGCCGCCACTAAAGTGGCAGCAGCAGGCAACGGCAGAGAGCCGAAATGCGCCCCTTAAGTCTTTGCGCCCTGTACGGCCGCACCACTCGCACAACAAAAGTTAAAGAGAAATTATTTTATTTTGAATTTATTAACTGGAATATGTCAGCTCTGGGAAATGTACATCACTGATCTCTGTGTTTGTTCAGTACAAGAGGTAATGAATTTATAGTATGGTATTAAGACACTCATTAAGAGGCATGTTTACTAAAGGTTAATGCGTATTCACAATTGTTAACATGCACTAAGTGCAGCAGCACCCATTTATTTCTATGGATTTAGAGACATTTAATGCACATTAATGTTTACTAAACATGTCCCTAATTCATTTCTGGTACAAAAAAGAGCTCCTTTGAAAGCCTCCTAAAATTTTAGATGAGCTGCATATAAATTTTAAAATTAAATATATGCAAATGAGGCCCAGTGGTTATATGGGGGGAAGGGAGGCACCAGGTTCACAAGTCGCACAGGGTGCAGTTATAGCTTGGTACAGCCCCCTGCCCCAATGCTAGCCGGCTAGCATTGGTGCACCTAATGGTGACATCTGCAGATATTCAGCAGCACTAACCATTTTAGTGCTGCTGAATATCCTGTTTACTGTGATTAGCATGGTTATTAGCAGGTCTGCTAACTGCGTTAATTGTTTTAAATATCGGGCCCTTAATGTATTGCATTGTAATTTTCTGTGAAAATGTTTTCTATTTCTTTTTATTCCTGTATAATTCCAGATATTTCCTGTATCCTAGTTAGTAACATGTGATATGTAAAGATTGATTAAAAAAAAAGGGAAGGTCCGTCAGTGTTCCATCATATGAATTGTCTTTTACACTGACAGATATTCCACTGAGATAGCTAAGTTGCTTTACCTGTACCAGGGCTTCTCTGCAGACATCATCAGACTGTCATATCATCTGACGATGTCAACATAAATTTGCTCCCTCAGAACTCAAAAGACTTTGTGACTGGTCCCCAGGGTTCTTCAGTCTATTTCAGAGCTTAGGAGTCAACTCTCTTGGATAGTAGGAGGGAAAATGTGATTTATCCTGTTGTCTATGTAGAACCCATTACACGGAAGCAACTTCACTTTCACCATCAACAAGGAGGATGAAATTGGCCGAACAAGTGGGCAATCCCCCTCTGAAGGTTCTCTCTCCTTATGTAGGATACATTGTTTGGTGATGACTATGGAAGAGCATAGGGGAGATAAGCCCAAGTTAAACAGTCTTTGGAGTACCGCCTGGCCAAAGGTGTTATCATCCCTGGATAGGGTATTAGGCAGTAGTGCCATGTGACTTGATGACCATATCACTGCCTTGAAGATATCCTTTGACAATCAGCAAAGATGTGTTTGCTGAGGATACGACAGTTCTTATTTGGTGCGCTTTTGGTTTGTCGCGGAGTTGTATTCTGTCTAAGCTATGGCAATGAATTATGCAGTCTGCTAGTCAATTTACTAAGGTGTGTTTGGAAACTGCTAAATTCTTCTTAATTGGATCAAAACTCAGAAAAGGTTGCGAGGATTTGCTGTGCAATTTCATCCTTTCCATGAAGTAGGCCAGAGCCTGACTGCAATCCAAAGTGCGTAATACCTGTTTCTGTGAGAGAATTCAAAAACAGAGTGGGGGAGGATAATGGACTGATTTAAGATGAAATGCCACTTTCAGTAGGAACTCTAGTCTGAAAAACATATACAGTCGTCCCTCGCCACTTCGCGCTTTGACTTTCGTGGCTTCACTCTATCGCGGTTTTTTCAAATATATTCATATATGACTAAAGGGGTGTTATTTCATGTCTAGAGGGCTCTAATAATGTTAAAAACTGTATTTAGAAGGTCGTAAACATGTTTTCTATGCTCTAACTACGAAAATATTCAATTTATAAATAAAGAATCCTACTTCGCGGAAATTCACTTATCGCAGTAGAGTCTGGAACTGATTAACCGCGATAAACGAGGGACGACTGTAAATGTACAGAGGGAAGGAAACTAGTACGTGCAGCTCACTTACCCTGTGAGCTGATGTGATGGCCACTAGGAGGAAGATCTTTCATAGAAGAAATTTCAGATCTGCAGAAGCGAAGAGGTTGAAAGGTGGTCTCATAAGTTGGAAGAATATTAAGTTCAGGTCCCAAGAAGTCAAGAAGCTTTTTTTTTTTTTTTTAACAGGCAGTTTCACATTCCAGAGGCCCTTCATGGGGGTCCATGACAGAAGCAAGACCCGCTTAAAATCAAACTAAAGGCTGTAGAAATATGGGTTTACATACATGGTGGTAATCAGTGCCAGCTGCACTTAGGTGAATCCTGAGTTGGTTTTAAGAAGTATTTGGGTGGGGCAGGAAAGAGAATCTAGGGCTTTTTTTCTCACAACAGACAAGCCTCTTCCATTAAAAATCAGATGGCCTACTAATACAGACTTCTAAAAGCCAGAAGGATGTGAGAGATGTTCTTCTCAGGCAAATTCAGTGAACTCATCACATTATCTTCTTAACATCCTAGCTGAGAGTGCAGGGATCTAATTTGTTGGGATGTAACAGAGTCCCCAACCTGAATGATTAGCCAATGGACAAATCCGGAAGGGTGGGAATCAGATCTGTTTCTCAACTAATATGGACCCCTGTGGGGAATTATGCAATTCTGTGCCTGCAGAATTTTGCAAATAGTTTATGTTGATGCACAGAATCATGCAAAATCACATAACTCCCCAGTAAAAACAAACTTCATATTCAGCGAAGCATGGCATCGATCCATCCCAGTACTTGCTTTCCCCCAACTGCCCCTCTCTAGTTTGTATTTTAAGACATTCCACAATGAAACAGTTACAGTTCAGTGTAGGAGCAGGCCTCGAATGCTGAAGAATCTTATAACTGTTCAATTCTCAAGCTCCTCCTCTCAGAGGGAAGCCTGAAGGGGGAGGAACTGCCACAGGGTGGCTTGCAGAGCATGCTGATTCACTCTCCCACCAGCTCCTTAACACAATGAGCTGCAGCAGCTTCCAAGTGGAAACAAAGGTACATGTAATATTGGAGAAACAATGGCGGGTTACTGGGCTTTAGAGAAAGAGGGGGAAGGGAATTTTTTAAAATCTGCAATTGGTAACTGACTGGCTGGCCAGGAAGGAAGCTGTCACTGCTGTTTGGGTAGGGTTTCAGAGAGACTGCTGATGACATGGGAAAGGATTTAATAAATGAAGTTATAATGTAAACTGCCCTGAATGGAAGATGGGGTGGTATAGAAGACCTGTTAAATAAATAAATAAATAAATAAATAAATGCAGAGGCTGAGCATGCTGGGGGAGATATAAGGGAAGCCGAGTGTGCGGCTGCTGCAGCCAGGAGAGGGGATGAAAGAGGCAGAGAATGTTGTTGGTGGAGAGATATGGCAAAGGAGCAGAGTCAGGCTGAGACTGAAGCTGGGTTAAGGAGGAATTTGTAGGAGGTTGAGACTGCTACTGAGATTAAGGTTGCTATATGGCTCGGCTCCAAATCTGAGAGAACTGATCTAGTCCTGGGTTTATCCCACTACATGTATGGACCTATAATCCCCTCTTCTAAGAATTTATGAGTAGTATATGACTTCCAGAGTTTCTGGAGGTAGACATGAAACTCTATACAAATCAAGCAGAAAACGCCAGAGCTAGTGGCCAGTCATCTGTAGGTGCCATGCAAAATCCACCCATAATCAGGGAGTGGTCAGATATTTTGTCAGGGCGTATCCTCACCTATCTGAGAAAAGAGGGGTTCTGAAACAAGCAGATCAATATGGGCACTTGATCCATGGGCCCAAGGCTGATGTTTATAATCTTGGTTCTGGGGGTGCAGGAAATGCCGGGGGTCAACCAGACCCAGTCTCCTTTTGAAGCTATGTAATTGTCGAGTAACAACACCCTGGGTCTCCGCCACCCCCTCCCTCCTGCCCGTGAGATAACAAACTCACTCCCTTATGTATTAGAATGACCACTCCACCTCGTGGGGAGGTCCTAGTCCATACCACACCTCCTTCCACTAACTGCATGGTACCCCGCCTTACATCCCTCTCATCCTTCCCTCCCCCAACCCATCACACTCGCACCCCCCACTCTTCTTCCCTTCACACTCACTTTATCCCTCCACCCACCAAACAGCCCAACAAACTAACAATAAAACAGCTGTGAAGGGCAAACAATCAGCAACTCACAAACAGTCCCCATATATCACAGTCCATGAGGAAGTCCCAACAGGAGCTCAGCAGCATTGCCAGTAGTCTTGCCAGTTGAATCCTAGTTGGCCCAGCGCTGGGCTGCATTCAGGAGGGAACACTGAACAGACCGCGGGGTCCCCGCCACCATACCTTTCCAGTTCTGTCCTCTGGCCCGGAGGAGCATTAAAGCACTCCCTCTGGTACCTCTCCGGTAGCGCCAATTAAGGACTGTAAGGTTTTTCCTCGTCCATTGACTCGAACACCCGGGATGTTCCATTAGTAAAAATTCGGAGTTGGGCGGGATATTGTACTGCAAACTTGATGTAGGCCTCTACCAGTTATTGGCACACTCCCACATATGCACGCCTCTTCTGGCTCAAAATTGGAGAAGAGTCCTGGGTAATATCTAGATCCATGCTGTATCCTGCTGTAGGGGGTCCCAGTGCACGAGCGGTCCATAGTACTTTATCCTTTTGGGCATAATCCAGAAATTGCGCCAAAACTATTTGGGGCTGCTGCTCTTGTGTTCTAAGTAGTCCCACCCAGTGAGCGTTCTCAATATGTAAGGCACCTCTGTACTCCCCCAGTTTCAAAGATTGCGGTAACAGTGTCTCTAAATAATCTTGTAAGACTCGGGGATGCCGGGAAAATGCAGGTTATTGCATCTGCTCTGATTTTCCAAGTTGTCTAGCTTTTCAGCCTCCTTTGCCACGAGGTCAGTGAGCCGCTGCAGTTCTTTGCCTGCAATAGTCATAGCATCTTCCTGGTGGGAGATCCACTGCTCAGGCTGCTGGAGACAGCAGCCAAATGCTTCAAAAGATTTAGTGATCCCATCCAGCTTGCCGTTCATCTGCACAAATTGATGGCTCAAGGCTTCCACCACTGCCAAAGTTACTTCTTCCACAAGTGCCATCTGTATCAAGGCCAGTGATCCTGGAGAAGCCAGGGCCTCCACCATCTTGGATGACTCTGGCATGTGTTTATCGCGCTCTTGCCTTGTTGATTTCATCGGCTGTCTCGCACACCAAGAAGCCAGAAGCCCCCAAAGATCTTCACTCACAATCTCCTACCACTCACCGGGTGAGGAAAGCGTAGTTATTCACCTGTAACAGGTGATCTCCAGGAAAAGCAGGAATCAGTCTTCACATATAGGTGATGTTGACATCAACGGAGCCCTGTGCGGGAATACTCCCCAGCATCCAAAAGGAATGCTTTTGCGACATCCCTCCACACGTGTGCCTGCCTCCCCGCCTTCAATCAGGTCTGCTCCTCAGTATCCTCCAGCTCCTCCCCTCCAGGAAGTGACGCGGCCGCGTTCAATCAGGTACCCAGCACGTCCGCCTGTACTATAAGAGCTCCACATCAGCGACGCTTGTCGCTCTTTAGGTGCGCTCCTTGGGGCGGCTCCGGCGGCGTAGGTGCTGGTGTTAGGGCTCATCTGAATCACTCTTCCTCAGCTGTTTCGGCCTCTGCTTGTGTTTCTGGTCTTCCAATTTCTCCCACCTCTGGTTGCTTCCCTTGCGCTCAGGTGAGTAGTCTCTCTCTTCCTTCCCCTAAGACCCTACTCAGCCTGATCCTATCCAGTTATTTTCTGATGGCCACCATCCCTATTCTTTGGGGTAACCATCCTCACCCTGCTGCCCACATTCCCATGTCACGCAATCCTGCAAATCTCCTCTCCTGTCTTTCCGCTGACCACCTGCCTCCTCCTTTTGGCTCTACTCTCCCACTTCCTCATTCCATCAAGTTGGGACTTGTGAACTGTTGCTCCTTACGGGCGAATACCCTCTTATTATAGGACCTGATCACCCAGGAGTCTCTTGACCTCCTCCTCCTCTCTGAAACATGGCTCAAGGATGGTGAGGAACCACTCCTTGCTCGCTGCCTCCTCCGAACTACTCTGCCATC
This sequence comes from Ichthyophis bannanicus, assembly GCA_033557465.1. Classification (NCBI taxonomy): domain Eukaryota; kingdom Metazoa; phylum Chordata; class Amphibia; order Gymnophiona; family Ichthyophiidae; genus Ichthyophis; species Ichthyophis bannanicus. The sequence continues at coordinate 113,198,578 of CM066032.1, read as the reverse complement.
TCTGTTCCTCGTAAAGGTCATGCTGGTGGAGGTGTGGCTGCCCTACACTGCACTCCTCCCTCCCGTTTGTTCAGGTCTTTTCCCCTGCATTACATTATCCTGAGGCCCTCCTCTTGTGCTTACAGTTTCCCCCAGCAATTTATTTCCTCGCTGTCTACTCTCCGCCGTCCCTCCGGCCTCATCTCTGACCTCTCTCTCCAGTATCCTCACCTGGTAATCTCAGGGGACTTCAATGTTCACTTTGAGGCCTCCTCCTCTAGAGAGCAGTCCTTCATCGCCTTTCTTCATGATCTGACCCTTCTTCAACATGTAGCCATACCCACTCACGCAGCAGGTCATATTCTTGATTTGGTAATCACCCCTGCAAGTTCCCCGTTCTCACCTCAGAGTCTGCGTTCCAGGCCTCTACCATGAACTGACCACTATTGCTTACTTTTCCTCTTACCACTCTCACCATCTGGGAGTGCCATCTCCCCCTGTTCCCTCGCTAACCCCCTCAAGTCCCATGTCGTCGCTCTACTGCATCACTCCTCTTACCCTCCAGCTTTTTCCAGCTGCTGATCAACTCTTCCCTGCAGATTTTTCCCTCACTTTCTCCAGACTCACAGGTCACGCACTGGAATGCCAACCTGCCCTTGACCGACTAGCTCCCCTATAGTCCCCACCTTGCATCATCATCCCCCACAGCCCTGGTACGCCCTGGTCTCCGCCTTCTGCGCTCCCAACTCCGACATGCCAAGCGTCTTTGGAGAAAATCCCCCTCCCCTCATGCACTGCACCTCTTTAAGGAACATCACTCATATTACCGTGCTTAAGTTCATCAGGCAAAACAGGTATATTTTTCCACAGCTATATCCTCTGCCCCCAACCGCACTCGCCAACTTTACGCAGTTCTCAGATCTCTCACTGCACTCCAGTCCTGATCCCTCTCACCATCCTCTCCTTCCGCCCCCAGCCCTTCTCAGCTGGCCTCCTTCTCCACCAGCAAAATCACTGATCTCTGAGCTTCATTATCTTTTTGTCCACCTCCACTGTCCTCTCCTCCTCCACCCTCTCCTCCCCGCCTCCTCTCCACTTTCTCATGTCTTGGCATCCTTCTATCCACTCACTGCCACGGAACTCATCAAATCTATCTCTTCTTCACACAGGAGAACCTGTCCCCTCGATCCTATTCCCTCTTTCTGACTCCTCGAACCTTCCCTCATCCTCACTATGATGAATGCAAGTCTCTTCCTTGGGGTCCTTTCCCGACCCTTGGAAACACGCTCTAGTCCACCCCATCCTGAAAAAGCCATCTCTTCACTGCCTCAACCCAGCACATTATTGTCTAGTCTCCAATCTTCCTTTTCTCTCCACGATTCTCAAAAAAGCCATTTTTGCCCAACTCTCGCACCACCTGGATTCCACTCATTTCCTTCACCCCCATCAATCTGGCTTTTGCTCTGGCCATAGTGTTGAGACTATTCTACTTGCTTTCCTTAACGAACTTCACACCTCACATGATTGTGGTGATATCTCTGTGGCTGTCTCCCTTGACCTTTCAGCAGCTTTCAACCTTATCGACCATTCAATCCTACTCTCTCGCCTACGTGATGTGGGTCTTCGGGGTACAGTACTTCGGTGGTTTCATTCTTTCCTTTTTTCCCGCTCATGCACAGTAACCTCCAATTCCATCTCTTCTGACTCTTTTCCCCTTCATTGCGGTGTTCCCCAGGGCTTGGTTCTGGCACCCCTTTTGTTCAATATCTTTCTTGCACTGCTCGCTCTCCTTATTCAACAATCTGGGATCTCCTTCTGCACCACACTAATCCATTACAGCCAGACCTCTCTTCCCTCAACACTTGCCTCTCCTCGGTTGCTGACTGGTTAGCCATGAACTGTATCCACCTTAACCTTGCAAAAACATCCGCCATCTGGTTCACTCATGGAAGTAGTTGTCCTACTATAACACCACTACTTGCAGGTTCCCCCTGTTCCTCTAGTGCCCACCCTCCGTTATCTCGGGGTCTTTCTCAACTCTGGTCTCTCTTTCAAGGATCATATCTTTCAACTCGTAAGGAAATCCTTCTACCATCTCCGCCAAGTCAGGGCTATCTGTCCTTTCCTCACCCCCCAGGCACTAACCACACTCCTACTGTCTCTAATCATGTCCCATTTACACTTCTGCAACTCTGTTCTTGCTGGTGTTCCTCGTACTCAACTGAACAGACTTCAACTTGTTCAAAACACGACAGCCTGTATTATTACTCATTCCACCCTTCATGAGCACATCACCCCTCTTCTTTTTCAACTCCACTGGCTCCCAATGGAATATCTCATACACTACAAGATCCTTACTACAAGTTCACCAAGTTGTCTACACTCACACCCCGCAATATTTGGCAGATCTCCTCCAATTCCACACTCCCAGCCGTCAGCTGCGCTCAGCACACATAAATAGTCTTCACCTCCCCTCTCCAGCCCATGCCCATTTACAGTCCACACGTCAGTCAGACTTCTTTTTCCTTGGACCTGCCCTCTGGAATTCTCTTCCTACTCCCCTCAGATTGGAACAGAACTACAGTACTTTTAAATCACTCCTCAAAACCCATATGTTCTTCTCTGCCTTCAATCTCCCAGCTCCTGCCATGTGGCCTTGTGTCTCTCAGGTTGTCTCCCACCCCGTCTTGGATGCTTGACTATCTCTCTTTCCTGTCTTGAATTGTAGTTCCTTTTCCTTTTCTGGCCTCTGTACTTTTGCTTTTGATTAATGTACACCGTCTTGTTGTTACAAAGGGCGGTCTATCAAATTGAATAAACAAAAACAAACATTCCTAACAGTTCTCCTCAGTAAGGTATATAGCATAAGAAAAACCCTGTAGGAAAACCAAAAAGGAAAATTACAAAAAGTTAGTCCCATGTACAACTCCAAGGGATTCCTGCTGTTCCCGGAAATCACCTGTGTGATAAGGAAGCTTATCAAAGCTCAGGGAGTGATGACAAAAGAGGAGAATTTACTCTGATTAAGGGACCTGTGCTGGCAGGTTATAGAAATAAGACAGCTTGTTTCCCTAAAAGACTACATGTTCCAGAATGCACCAGTATGCAGAAAGTCCCTAGGGGAGCTAGAGTGGAAAAGCATGAGTCTATTCAGAGAGACCATTATGTCATCCCTAATCAAACAGCCTCTAGGAGAGTGCTTAATCCAAAACACCTGAAGAGTGCAAGGGAAGAGTTGCAATCTAAGCCCTTTAAAAGTAGAGGGGAATCTTCAGGAAGACAGACGGAGAAGGAGAACAGAAGGGGCGAGAACCAGAACAGAAGGAAGAACAACCGGAACCTGAAGGAACAAGGACAAGGAAGCAGACGGTCCAAGAGAGGAGCTCAGAGAAGTACGTATGCCTGGAGAGATACCTGGGGGAAAGAACCTTCAGAGGACTGGAGAAACCAGAGGTCTGGAGATCCACAGCCAGGGGACCCTCAAGCAACACCTAGGAAGAGGTCTGTTGCAGCTAAGGAGAAAAGGAGCCCAAATACCTCTTGGAGGACGTCTGGAGAAAAGATCCTGAGGTCCAGAGATACCAACTGGAGGACAGGACACAGAAGCTCTATTGCATACTGGCCAGAGTACCAGAAGAAGCAGCCTGACGCTTGCCTGGATTCAGGTATGAACTGTGAACGTTTCTCTAGCTTTGAGCAATGCAAACAGCAGGGAAACAGTTTCTCCCCGTATAGAGGTCAGTTCCTAAAGCCCTCTGAACTAGACGAAGAAACTGAGTCTATGCAATATCAGGAGCAAGGTTTAATATCTGATGCAGAGGATATTTATATGAACTGTTCTTTGAGTAGGTTGATATTTTAGGAAAATCCTAAATATAAGAGCAAACATCAAAAGGAAACATTCTAAGTATTGGCTTCCCATAAAGTTTTGTGAAAAGAAAAAGCTTTTGGGAAAGTTTGTACGTGTGCTGAAATCAAGCTACTGATTGCAGTTAATTGTCACCTGTTGGTAGAGGAGAGCCCAGCACAAGCTGTGCACACGTGGGATTTAAAAGTTCTTTTCTGAATGGAGAAAGTGAGCTATGTTTTTGTATAAAGAAGTTTTCCTCTGATTTATTTCTACCTCAGCACTGCTAAGGAGTTTATTAGCAGTGGCTGTAAGAAAGCCTTTCTGTTCCATAAAGGACTTTGATACTTATTTGCATAAGTTTTTCAGTTGCCTTATTTCTGTTGAATAAACCCTGGAGAAGTTATCTGGATGGTGTTACCAAGCGTATCTGTGTGTGGAATAATCACCCCATAAATAAACTCTAATTTTGCCTTACACTCAACCAACTACAAGAGTCTTCATTTATTTTAAAAGGCAAGCTTTGTGTGAATGGACTTCAATAACCACAATCCTTTGCAAGACAGTTAATTTACATACTTGCCAAGATGGTAGTACCTTCATAACAAGCACCCCCTTTTACACCTGTTACAGGTGAGTAACTATGTTATCTACAGGATCAAACAGGAATGCAGTCTTCACATATGGGACTCCCTAGCCCACAACTATCTGGAAGGAGGGAGGAGACCACAACTATAAGCAGGGTAAAGCAGGGATCCATTAGACTCAGCCCCTTGGGCACACTCCTCCCTGGGGTAGTCGGAAATGGACTGTGTGTGGAGTTGTTTTAGACCTGAAAAAGGTGTCTTAAGACGGCTTATCCGAATTGAGCATCTTGACTGGAGTCCTTGTCAAGGCAATAATGGGCAGCAAAGGTATGTATAGAAGACCATGTGGCTGCCTTGCAAATCTCAGAAATGGACACAGAACGGAGGCTGGCCACCATAGTGGCCATAGCTCAGACGTTGTGGGCCATGACATGTCCCTGTAGGGAAAGGCCGGCTTATGTGTAAGCAAAGGATATGCAGTCAGCGATCCAGTTGGAAAGGGTCCTTTGGAAACTGGGAGACCCAGATGGCTAGGGTCAAAAGACACAAAGAGCTGAGAGGACTGACAATGACCCTTAGTCCTGTCAAGACAGAATGCCAGTGCTCTCTTGCAATCAAGAGTATGTAATCTTGCTTCCACTTTAGAAGCATGAGGTCTAGGAAAAAAAGTTGGAAGTGAGATGATTTTGTTAAGGTGGAAGGGGGTAACTACCTTTGGAAGGAATTTAGGATGAGTTCATAGGACTACTTTATTTTTATGGAAGTGGGTATATGGCGCGTAGTCGACCAGAGTCTGTAACTCACTAACCTTACAGGTAGAGGTTAAAGCGATGAGAAAAATGACTTTCCAGGTGAGGAACTTGAGGGAAGCCATCACCAGAGGCTCAAAGGGAGGTCTCAGTAACTGTGCAAGGACAACATTGAAGTCCCATGCAAGACAGGGGGATGGATTGGTGGCTTTGTTAAAAGGAGTCCTTGCATGAACCACACTACAAGCGGATGGGAGGAAATTGGGTGATCCGCAATCAGGCGGCAAGAGACCGAGATCGCACTCAAGTGGACTCGGATGGAATTAATTTTCAGTCCAGACATGGACAGATGAAGAAGGTACTGCAGTAAGTACTCTACGGGACAAGTAAATGGATTGAGAGTTCTCTGGGAACACCAGAGGGAAAATCTGTGTCATTTAAAGGCGTATGTACATCTAGTAGAATCCTTTAGAGAAGCCAGTAAGTCTTGAGTCACATCTTCTGGAAGTCCAAGGACAGAAAAGACGAAGCGTTCAGCAGCCAGGTCATCAAACACAAGGCTCTGAGGTTGGGATGAAGTAGCGTCCCATGGTCCTGCGAGAGTAGGTTGGATGCACAGCCCAATCGGAGTGGTTGTCCCTGTTGCAGACGAAGAAGCAGGGGAACCCATGGCTGACGGGGCCAGAATGGGGCGATGAGAATCATCTTTCCCTTGTCCAATTGCAACTTGAAGAGTGTTTTCGGGATGAGAGGAATTGGAGGAATGCATATAGCAGACCCTGGCCCCAGTGAAGGAGAAAAGCATCTGAGTTCTCGCTGTATAACGAGGGAACTCTTGAACAGAAACGAGGGAGCTGGGCATTCAGTGGAGCAGCAAAGAGGACAATTATGGGCACTACCCATAAGTGGAATAAGTGTTGCACTGTCCGGTGATGGAGCATCCACTCATGTGGATGAAGAACCCGGATGAGCTTGTTGGCTAGCTGATTCTCCTCTCCCAGGAGATGAACAGCGTGAGGAAGAATCAGATGAGCTATTGCGGAAGTCCAAAAACGGACTGCCTCGTTGCAGAGGAGGCAATAGCCCATACCCCCCTGTTTATTGACATAGAACATGGCAACCTGACTGTCAGTCTGCACGAGCATGGTCTGTCCTGACAGCTGGGGACAGAAAACCTGGAGGGCATTGCTGATTGCTCTGAGCTCCAAGAAACTGATGTGATGAGAGGTTTCTCGAGGGGTCCACTGGCCCTGTGTGGTAAGGCTGCGAAGATGTGCTCCCCAACCATGCTTGGATGCATCAGTGGTCAGGATACACTGTGGTGTAGACTCTTGAAATGGTAACCCTACGAGAAAGTGCACCACCACTGGAGGGAGTTCACCAGTTGAGATAATACGGTGATCTTGTCTGAGAGGCGACCTGTGGATTGCATCCATTGTTCTAAAAGGATCAATTGACCCGGGCGCATGTGAAAACGGGCATATGGAACAACATGGACTGTGGAGGCTATATGGCCGAGTAGACAAAGCATGTCTTGAGCAGTGAGAGGTCTTGCTGTTGACAATGGGATGCCAGGGTGATAAGATGATGAAGGCAGTCCTCTGGCAAGAAGGCCCTTGTCATTGCTAGATGAGCCCCTGTGAACTCCAGAGTATGAATGGGAGTTAGGTGGGACTTTGGATAGCTGACGACAAAGCCCAGATGTTGCAGAACCAGGATGGTATGTGAAGCGATGTGGCAACCATGTGAGGGGTATCTCCCTTGATGAGTCAGTCATCTAAGTAAGGGAAGACGAAGATTCCCAAGGTGCGTAGGTAGGCTGCTATGACCACGAGACACTTTGTGAAGACCATTGGAGCCGAAGCTAGGAAGAGGTCGGAAACCTCCATTGGAATGAGGAAGTAATGGGAACAAAAGCCTAGGCCTTGTTGAGGGAGGGGAACTTCCCCTTGAGTTGTAAGATTTATGATCTCCTGCTGTAGCAGAGTGGAGTGTAGAGATCCATGGGGAACTCGCTCACAAAGAGAGCAGGAGGCAGAGTCCTGAAATTTAGTTGACAGTCCCCACTGACCAGTTGCAAAGTCCAAGGTTCTGAGGTTATAATAGAAACATAGAAATATGACGACAGAAAAAGACCACATGGCCTATCTACTCTGTCTTTCCATATCAACAACAGTCCCCTTTTTTCCTTTAGAGATCCTCTGTGTTTGTCCCATGCTTTTTTGAATTCAGATACTGTCCTCATCTCTACCACTTCCACTGGGAGACTATTCCACAGATCCACCACTCTTTCTGTAAAGAAATATTTCCGCATTATCACTCCTGAATCTATCCCCCTTCACCCTCATCCCATGTCCCCTCATAGCAGAACTTGCTTTCAACTGAAAGAGGATCTCCCCCTGTACATTTATGCCACGGAGGTATTTAAACATCTCAATCATATCACCTCTATCCCGCCTTTCCTCTAAGGTGTACATATTAAGATCCTTAAGTCTGTCCTCATATGCTTTATAATGAAGACCACTAACCATTTTAGTAGCCACCCTCTATACTGACTCCATCCTGTTTATATTTCTGGGCAAAGTTTGTCAATCTTCCTGGAATGTGGGAGGGGAGGGGATCTCTGAGAGGTAGATTGGCTATGCCCTCCAGGAAGGTTGAAGATGTGGGGCTGGTTGGGCCTTAGGTTTTCTGGGTTGATGAGTGCCCTGCTGCTTTTGTTGGGATTGCTGAGGTTTACAAGAAGAATATGAGGGGTAAGAAGGATAATACCTTCTTCTTTTTGGGACAGAGAGGCTTCTTACCAGAAGCCGCCTTCTTTGCAGGATCAGCTGTCTTCCTGGACAAGTGCTTCATGGTGAGATTGTCAGCTTCTATTTCACCTACTTTTTCATGCTAGCCCTTTCCAAAGAGATTCTCTCCAATACAAGGAAATTTGGCCAGCTTGTCCTGCACCCATTGTTTAAGATCAGAGGATTGCAGCCATGCTGTCTTCCTTGATCCAATGCAAGATGCTGCTGTTCTGCTTGTAGCCTCAAAAGCATCGAAGACTGCTCTAGCGAGAAACATGGGGTGTTTTGAGCATGAGCTAGAAGTGCCTCATGAGGGGCCTGCTTATCTGTTGGTAGAAGAGAGCTGAATTCAGATAAGTCCCTTGAGATATCTCTTAAAAACATTCCTATGCAGAGCAGGTAAGAGTTGATCCCGGATCCCAGCATGACAAACTGAAAAGCTTTCCTGCCAAAAGCATTGATGATTCTGGCCTCCCTGCCCAGAGGAACCAATGAATGGTTCTTCGAGCTTTTAATTCGCCTCATGGCTGACTCCACCACCATAGAGTGGTGTGGTAGCTATGGTTTTGGAAGTCTGGGCAAATAGGAACCCAATACAATGTTATCTAACCTCTTCCTGATGGCAGGAGTTGAGACAGGTGCTTCCTACATCCAAAGCATTAAGTTCTGTAGGATGTTATGAATGGGAAGGGTAGCCGCCTCCTTTGGGGCCGAGGGATATTACAGGATATCCAACTCCTCTGCTCTTGGTTTCACCTCCGTGGTTACCGAGACAGAAAGTGCTGCTGCAATGTCCTTGATAAAATCCTGAAAGCGTAGTTACTCACCTGTAACAGGTGATCTCTGGGAACAACAAGAATCAGTCCTCACAATGGGTGATGGCACCGACAAAGGCCGGTGCGGGAACACTCCCCAGCATCCAAGAGGAATGCTTTTGGGAGCGTTCCTCCATGCCTTCCCATCTTCCCTCCTGGTCTCCTCAGTCAGGTGAATAGCGGAGAAATAAAAATTTTTGTATATGAGGAATGAGAAAAAAAGGGGACAATTTGATGGGTAGGTGGGCGGGTTGTGAAGATTGATGCCTGCTGTTCCTGGAAATCACCTATTACAAGTGAGTAACTATGCTATCTCCAGGTACAAGCAAGAAGTCAGTCTTTACATATGGGACTCCCTAGCCTAAGACAACCAAGTGAGAGAAGAATCCTGGTGCAGCTAGAGGTTGCAGCAGGGATCCGACAGACTCAGCTTGTTCAGAGTACTCCTCGCGAGTTAGTCAGATGGGCAGTGGGTAAGTTGTCTAAATTTGAAAAAGGTTACGCAGAACAGCTTGTCTGAATTGAGCATCAGCTCTGGAGTCTTTTTGTCCAGGCAATAGTGCGCTGCGAAGGCACGCAGGGAAGACACCACTTGGCAGATCTCTGAGATAGGGACAGACCAGAGATAAGCTACAATAATAGCCATGGCTCTGACATTATGAGCTGTCACACATTGTGGAAGAGGCAGCCCAACCTGCAAATAAGCAAAGGTTATGCAATCTTCTTAAAAGCCAGTTCGAAAGTGCTCTTTTGAATACTGGTGTCCCTAGATGACTTTGGTCAAAAGAGACAAACTGAGAGGATTGGCGATAGTTCTTAGTACCATCTAGATAAAATGCCAACGCCCTCTTGCAATCTAGGGTATGAAATCTGGCCTCAGCCAGGGAGGTGTGAGACCTTGGAAAGAATGTTGGTAGCGAGACAGATTGGTTAAGGTGGAAGGAGGTGACAACCTTTGGCAAGAACTTAGGATGTGTGTGACGGACTATCTTGTCATGTGAAAAGTGGTATAGGGAGCAAAGCTCACCAAAGCTTGTGGTTCACAGACTCTTTGAGCTGAAGTGACTGCTATGAGAAAAAGAAGTTTCCATGTTACAAACTTTAAAGGAGCTGAAAACATTGGTTCAAAAGGACTGTGCATGTGCTGTGCAAGAACAACATTTAGATCCCATGGTGTGGGGGAGATGGACAGAAAGGCGGCTTGGTCAGGAGAAGACCACACATAAATCTGGCTAAGGGATGCAATGAGATGGGGCAGTTCTCTAAAGTATGGCGGGAGGCTGCAATGGTGTATAAATGTACTCGCACAGAGTTGGTCTTAAGGCCAGAGGAGGACAAATGGAGCAGATATTGGAGTAAGTCCGGAATGAGACATGTGAAAGGATCTAGTGTTTTATGAGAACACCAGATGGAAAACTTTTGTCATTTAAAAGTGTAAGAACATCTAGTTGAATTTTTTCTTGAAGATAGGAGTGCACATGCAACACGTCCTCTTGGAGATCTAAGTAAGAAAGAACAAAGCACTCAGCCTCCACGCCATCAAGCAGAGCATCTTGAGGCTGGGGTGCAGAAAGGTCCCCTGTTTCTGCGAGAGTAGGGTTTGGTGAATAACCGAGCCTGAGGGAAGGTGCTTGAGCAAGTTGAAGAAGCAGAGGAAACCATGGTTGTCTGGGCCAATAAGGGGCAATGCGAATCATTTGTCCCCGGTCATCCTGGCATTTGAAGAGTGCTTTTGCTATTAGTGGAAGGGGAGGGAAAGCATATAGGAAATTCTGTCCCCAATGGATGAGGAACACATCCAACTTCTCCTTTGAGGAGAAGGAATCCTTGAGCAGAAATAAGGTAGGTGGGCATTGAGGGGAGAAGAAAAGAGGTCGAGTAGTGGCATCCCACAGAGGTGGAACAAGTATTGCGCTATCTGAGGTTCAGCATCCACTCCTGTGGATGGAGGATCTGGTAGTCTGTTGGCTAAATGATTCTTTGCTCATGGAAGGTATACTGCATGAAGATGAATTCCTTGAGGAATTGCCTAGTTCCAAAGGCTTCCATACATAGGGCCCAAGAGCTTTTTCCTTCTTGCTTGTTTATATAAAACATAGCCACCTGGTTTCTGTCTGAATGAGAAGAGACTGTCCCTTGAGTTAGGAAGACTCTGATGGCATTAAAGACCGCCCTGAACTCTAGGAGATTGATTTGGAGAAGCACTTCTTGAGTAGATCAAAGGCTTTGTGTTGTAAGGCCACTGAGATGTGCTTCCCAGCCTAGTTTTGATGCATCGGTCATTAGGGTATGCTGCGGTGCAGACTTCTGAAAAGGTAACCCTATGACAAGGTTCTGTGGTATGTACCACCACTGAAGGGCTGTTCTCATTTGCGGAGTGATGTTGATGAGGTCAGACAGGCGGCCTGCGGACTGCTTCCATTGTTGTGAGAGAGTCCACTGCCCGATCCTCATGTTGAGAAGGATGTGGGGCACGACATGGACTGTGGAAGCCATGTGGCCTAAGAGGCATAGAAATGTTCCGGCCATAATTGATGATTGTTGCTGGACCTGTGTGGCTAAGGCAGTGAGATGGAGGCATCTGTCCTCTGGCAGGAACGCCCTGCTTCCTTTTTGCCATGTCTAATTGAGCTCCTATGAACCTGAGGTTCTGGGTTGGGTGTGAGATGTGATTTGAATAGTTTTATCACAAAACCTAACTCCTGGAGGACATGAATGGTTTGATTTACGGTGGAGGTGACTGCTGAAGCAGTATCTGCCCTTAGCAGCCAGTCGTCTAAGTAGGGGAACAAAAAGATCTTCAAAGTTTGAAGATAGGGTGCAACAACAGCCAAACACTTTGTGAAGACTCTGGGTGCTGAGGCCAGTTCGAATGGGAGGACTCTGCACTGGTAGTTCTGAAAAATGAACCCGAGAAACTTTCTGTAATTTGGGTGGATGAGGATGTGTATATAAGCATCTTTTAGATCCAGAGAACATAGCCAATCGTTTTGTTAGCGTTATGGCAGAAGAGTGCCTAGAGAAATCTTGAATTTCTCCTTGATGAGAAATTTGTTGAGATTTCGGAGATCTAATATAGGTCTGTGACCTCACGTCATTTTTGGAATTAGGAAGTATCGGGAATAGAATCCCAGGTACTGCTGAGATGGGGGGGAATGTCCTCTATAGCCCCTTGTCTCAGCAGTGAGAGAATTTCCTGCTGAAGCAAGGAAGAGTGAAGGAGATCCAAGGAGGGTTGTCCCACAAAGTGAGTGGGTGGAAGATCCTGGAATTTCAGCTCTGGCCCTGACTGATTAGATGTAAAGTCCAGGGCTTTGAAGTGATGTTGATCCAACGGTGTGCAAAATGCACCAGTTTTCCTGTGATCATAGGAGGAAGAGGAAAGATTATGGGAGAATTGGCCATGCTCTTTTTTTTTTTAATTATTTATTTTTGCACTTTTAACAAAACACAAGAACATAATCTTGCTAGAAGCAAATGGAGTACATAATAGAAAATGCAAAAAGAAAACCCAGAGGCAAACAAATCAATTACCACTCCATATAGTCCACATATGAGGGAAGGAGGCAAGGAAAATCAGCCAGAGTAGGAGTGCTCTGGGAGATATAAGAATATAAAGAATCAGTACTTAAGTAACAGACAGCATCAAAATACCCCAGACTTACAATAATCTAGAGGAAGTTATAACAAATTATGACATCACTCTGGAGGTTTAATAGATAAGAGCCTAGCATTAATAAAGGCACTCAAATCATGCGGATCAGAAAAAACATATTTAACGGCCTTAATAATTACTACACATCTACACGGAAATCTTAGGAAGAAAGTACCCCCTATCTGAGAAACTCCCGACTTATAGAGTAAGAATTGTTTCCTTCTCTTTTGGGTCTCCTTAGTTAAATCCGGAAACATAGATATTGTAAGACCATAAAATGTTACCAACCGTTTTTTAAAAAACTGTTTTTAGAAACCAATCTTTATCAGAAATTAAGGCACATTGAACCAAGTGTGTTGAGGGGATACAAGTTCCCCCCTCCCCCCCCCAGGGTCCTCGAGAAAAGCAGACACATTCAAAATGTTAAAGTCCACATCAGCTATAGCCTTTGGACTCTCAGTACTCTTCTTACCATGGGGTAAATAATAAACCTTACTCAAAGGCGGAAACAGTTCTGTCGGGACCTTTCAGACTTCATGCGCATATCTTTTAAACATGTCCAACGCAGTAACACCGGGTACCTGTGGAAAATTGAGGACACGCAGATTAGCAGCCCTAGAAGCATTCTCCAACACTTCAAGCTTATACTTAATAGTCCCATTTTCCTTGGATATAGCCGAAGACATATCAACAGCATGTTCCAACTGAGAGCCAAGATCAGTAATTTGAACCTTCATCTGGTTACACACCGAAGAAACCACTTCAGGATCAACAGCATTCTTCTGAATGCTGGATGCATTCTGCTGGACCCGGGACGATAATAAGGAAGTCTGTGAATTGATAGCCACAGATAAAGTAGCAATAGCCTCCCAGATTGATTCTAAGGTAAAAACCTTAGGTCGAGCCAAAGGAGGGAAATCCCCTAAGGGAGTTGATACAGACTGGGAGAATAATCTTCCTTCCCCAGAAGCCAACTCCAGAACAGCCGCCGACGATCTCTCACTCAGATCCTCCCCGAAATGCTCGGGGGACAGCAGAACCTCATCACCAGCAGAGACTCCCTCTCTAGCGTACACTGTCTCCACTCTGGGAGAAAGCAATGTTGTGACGGCCGGGATAGATTCCGAAGCAGCTGGGCATGGTGGCGGCGGCGTCCTCAACGCAGGAGAGAGAGAAGTTTCAACATCCAGCGGAGACGGCGAAGCCTCCACACTCGCCGTGACCAAGCCAGCTCGAATCTCCTGTTTTTTGCCCAGAGGTAAATGAACGAAACGGTCCATAGGACCAGAAACGGATGGTTGGGGCTCAGAGGGAACAGCCCTCAACTTTCTTTTCCGCTTAGTCACAGACCGCAGCCATCTTAGAAAGTCTCCTCCCCCCGGCCATGCTCTTTTTGAAGCAATCAAAAACTCTGAGAAAGTTGAGTAGTAGCTGCAGGCTGTGGTTTGGAAACCTTGGGTTTCCTAACCTGTTTCTGGCCCTGCTGTCTCTGTTGCTGTTGTGGGGCAGAGTAGCCAGAATAGGAATGATATGGAGGATAAAACCTTTTCTTCTTAGGGAAGAAAGGTTTCTTACTGGTAGTCATCTTCTTAGAAGAGTCTGCTGTCTTCCTTGAAAGCCTCTTCATGGTGAAGTAGTCAGTTTCTGTCTCACTGGCCTTCTCCCTTCACCTCTGGCCAAAGAGGTTTTCACCATTACAGGATATGTTCATTAACTTGTCCTGGACCCACTGTTCCAGGTCAGATGCTTGGAGCCATGCTGTTCTCCTAGCCCCAATGAAGACTGCAGCAGATCTGCTATTGGCCTCAAATACTGCTCTTGTTAAAAACTTTGATGTATTCTGGGCATGTGTTACTAAGACCTGATGAGCCGCCTGCTTGTCAGGGGGCAGCAGGGTGGTAAACTCTGAGAAGTCTCCCAAGACATCTTTGAGAAAATGCCCATATATAGCATATATGAGTCTATCCTAGAGGCTAGCATGGTAGCTTGGAATGCCTTCCTTCCAAATGCATCCAGGGTCCTGGCCTCTCTCCGAGGGGGCACTGAGGAGTGATTTTTCTGGCTTTTTATCCTCCTCATTGCAGACTCCACAACCATCGAGTGGTGGGGGAGTTGTGGCTTCTGGAAACCTGGGGAGGGAGGGACCCTAAAAAGGGTATTGACCCTCTTACTCACCACAGGGGTTGACATGGGGGCCTCCCACATTTGAGCTATTAAATTCTTTAAGATGTTATATACCGGGAGGGTAGCAGCCTCCTTCGGCGCAGATGGGTAATAAAGAATATTGAGCTTCACAGCTCTCGGTTCCACTTCCATAGCCACTGAAACATCGAGAGCTGCCGCCATGTCCTTAATAAAATCTTGAAAGGACATGCCCTCAGGCTGCAAACGTCAATGTTCATAAGATGGTGATGGATCTGACGGTACCTCCCTATGGGTATCAGAATTGATAGATTCCATCTCAGAGGCCTCTTTGGAATCGGAGTCCGGAAGGAAGTCAAAATAATCTTTATGAGATGTTCGATACCTTTGCTGCTCAGAGCTTAATTGTTTCGATGTAGAGGGTATCTGACATGGTGGTGCCTAGGGCCTTAGTATCGGCTGCTCTGTGGAGCTATGCAAGGCAGGGGATGAATGCGTAAGCGTGTCGAGCTCTGTGGCCATCTCCTGCATCGGCGGAACCGGTGCTGGCTGTGGAGCACTTGATGTCATTGGCGTTACTGCAGCTAAGAGCTTAGCAATGCTGTGCTCGATAATGACACGGTCATCCAATGACAATACCAGGGGAAAAGTGGTTCCAGACACAGCTGTGTGGGCCACAACTCCCGATTCTGGTATCAGGGGCTCCACCAAGAATTGGACCACAGGGGCATCCCCGAACCAGTGTGGCTTTGGAGGGTGACATCTCCTGCGGGGTTGCTTCGATGGACGGTCTGCATTGGAATGTGATGAATGACAGTGCCGATGCCAATGTAAAGTAGACACCGACCTGGAAGTCAAGGACCTCGATGCCGAAGCCGATGTCTTCTTTTTATTAAGCACTTGTGACTCCAAGCAATGCTTTTCCTTTGCTGGTGAGGACTTGGATGCATGGGAAGACTCTGAAGGAGTCGACACCCCCGAGGAGTGCACCGAATGAGCTGAATCTGTAGGAAACAGCTTAGCCTTCTGTTTGTCCCGGTTATTTCTATCTTTAGAAGTCATGCTGGAAAGCGTAGTTACTCACCTGTAACAGGTGATCTCCGGGAACAGCAGGAATTTAGTCCTCACATATGGGCATCGTCAGTACCGACGTAGCCTGCGTGGGAACGCTCACCAGTGTCAAATAAGAACGCTTTTGGGAGCATCCCTCAGCACATGCGCGCTGCCTTCCCACCTTGCCAACTGTCCCTCTTCAGTTAAGTTTGTAGCTGAGTGAAAGGATAGAGGGAGAGAGGAAAGAGACAAAGAGAGAGAGAGAGACAACTCCTAGGGGAGGTGGGTGGGTTTTGAGGACTAAATTCCTGCTGTTCCCGGAGATCACCTGTTACAGGTGAGTAACTAGGAACAAGCAAGAATGTAGTCCTCACATATGGGGACTCCCTAGCTGAAGATGCCAGGGAGATAGCCCAAGGAAGGTGCCACCGTCGAAGGTGAGAATCCTTCCTCCCATGGATCTCTGGCATCCCAACAGGGTTGGTGGGTAGGAGTTGGTTTAAACTTGAAAGAGATTTTGAAGAACAGCTTGGCCAAAGAAGGCATCCTGACGGGAGGCTTTTTCTAGGCAGTAGTGGGCTGTGAAGGTGTGTACCGAAGCCCAGGTGGCTGCTCGACAAATGTCATCGATAGACACAGAGTGAAGATTAGCCATGGAAGCTGCCATGGCTCTCACATTGTGAGCTGTGACATGGTCATGAATAGGAAGACCCTTACTCTCATAAGCAAAGGATATGCATTGGGCAATCCATTTAGATAAAGTTCTTTTGGAGACTGGAAGTCCCAAATGACTAGGGTCAAAAGCTACAAAACGTTGCGAGGACTTTCTTTGTTGCTGTGTTCTTTGTATGTAAAAGGCTAAGGCCCTTTTACAATCCAAAGTATGAAGGTTTCTTTCTGCATTAGAGGTGTGAGGCCTCAGAAAAAATACAGGAAGATAAATTGATTGGTTTAAATGAAAAGGCAAAACCACCTTTGACATAAAGTGTGGGTGAGTTCAAAGAAAGCACAGTTACTTACCTGTAACAGGTGATCTCTGGGAACAGCAGGAATTAGTCTTCACATATGGGTACGTCGGTACCGACGGAGCCTGCACGGGAACGCTGCCCAGCTTCCAATCAGAAAGCTTTTGGCAGCATCCCTCGCGCCTGCGCGCTGACTTCCCGCCTTCTCCAGAGCCTCTCTTCAGTTGAGTTTCAAAGCTGAGACAAAGGCGAGGAGAGGAAAGGAAGAAGAAGATAAGAGATGCAATTCCTAGGGGAGGTGGGAGGGTTGTGAAGACTAATTCCTGCTGTTCCCAGAGATCACCTGTTACAGGTAAGTAACTGTGCTATCTCCAGGAACAAGCAGGAATGAGTCTTCACATATGGGGACTCCCTAGCTGGAGATGCCA
Organism: Ichthyophis bannanicus; assembly: GCA_033557465.1. Lineage (NCBI taxonomy): Eukaryota > Metazoa > Chordata > Amphibia > Gymnophiona > Ichthyophiidae > Ichthyophis > Ichthyophis bannanicus. The sequence goes on along the minus strand of CM066032.1, from coordinate 113,181,566 downwards.
GGGGGAGATCCCATAAAAATGCAGGAGCCTGGACCAGGGGTGCATTTTGTCTCCAGGAATCCCTGGCATCCAAAGTGGGATGGAGGGTAGGAGTTGACAATAAAGGAGCTGTGAGGAAAGAAACAGCATAGCCAAGGACTACAGGGCTCTACAGACTACAGGAGTCCTTGGTATATATGATGAGTAGCATTAAAACACATTTAATGTACACTTAAAATATGCAGCTTACCTACTGTATTGTAGGAAGTAGAGAGCATGATGGAGTCTACTGGATAAGCAGTGGCGGAATCTTCAAGGTGACCTCCCAGCAGGGAGGATGAAGGTCCAGACCTGGATGTAGCAGACGATCCAGGTGTCAACTGGGTAGGATTAGACGTCAGGTCTTCAATGGAAGCTTTATGGGAAAAAGCTGAAAACTCCTTTAGGCATAAAGTCATTAACATTGAGGACTAAAGGAAGAAGACTGACGGAGTTGGAGAACTAGCCCAGTCCTGGGGGGAAGAGGGGGACTGGAAAAACCCCTATTCCCAAGGAGAACAGCTGTGTACTCAAAGATAAAGATGTACACTATTTTTCCTAGCTGGCGAGAGGTAGGAAAAATATTGAAGCTTGATGCTTCAAGGACTTAAAGAAAAAATGGAAGATGTTAGCACCACAGTAGTTATTGGTGCATAACAGTTTCTGCATCGTAATATGATATGCGAAGTAGGGCGATAGACTGTCTAAAACCTCTAGAAGGTAAAACATTTAGTATAGACAGTAAGGGTGATAGTGTATAAGACATATCAACCCTTAAGAAGCCCCCCAAGAGACACATATATATACAGATATATATATGTGGATGGAATATATATATATATATACACATATGTCCATATGTGTATATTAGGATATGGGTGGAGAAATGTAACAAAATATATATATATATATATATATATATATATATATGATATACCTAAATATATATACATTTGTGGGGCATGGTTTTGCACCACCAGAGTAATGATATAGGTATGTAGACATATATGGAGATGCTACATACAAGATAACAAGTTGAAGATACATGTCTACCACCCAGCCCCATAATTGTACATGGGGAATATAAAAGAAAAAGATTCTTCGCTCTACAAGAGGGTGAACCCACTTGGGATATGTATAGAGAATCTATTTCCGTGGATTGAGGGATGCAGGAAGGCAATCCAACAAGATAACCGTGATGTTTGCGTGAGAACAGATGATCATATGAATCTGTAAGGAACAAGGCGGGAGTTCCACAGAACACTGACATGGCAGATGTGCAGAAACGCAGAAGAAGATACTGGAGGGACCCAGAGGTAGCATGCGTAAACATCAGCCTTGGAGTTTCACGCAGAAGAACTTATATTTCATGTTAACACCCAGGCCAGAGGGTGTGGAGAACCCTCACAGGCATGGGAAGGGATTATAAGCTTTTCCCTACTAATAGAGAAGCTTCAGAGACAAGGTCAATGCTCTATAGCAAGGCCCTCATAGTAGAAAGCTTCTCTGAAGACTGCAGAGAGCATTGTGCAGGAGAGATATGAGATAAACTGACTGAAGTCAGGTGTGTTGCCATATCCTAGGAGAGGAGATGGATAGAATAATGTGAGAAAGCCTAAAAGAGTAGGAGGATCCAAGATAGCTGACGAGTAGCTTGGAATTACTACTGAGGCTAGACAAAATTTTGAACAAGGGACTGGAACTTGTAAAAAGTACCAGTAATACAATCACTAACTCCTGCAGGCACAGCTGTTGACGGAAACAGCAGAGAGATTGTCCTGTGCCCAATAAAGAAAAACAGACAAGAAAGGAGAGGAGATATCCCTTCTCCCTGTCTGAGGAACGAGCTTGCTAGAAAAGCTTTTCAGTATGGTACCCCTCAGTCAGGGAAAAAGCCCGGTTGAGAGGGTAGAGCAAGTAATTGGAGGGTGACGTACCTATAGGGTAAGTCAACTGAAGGAAAAAATGTTCAGTTGGGACAGAACTATCAGGGGATAGTTGCAACTGCTCTTCTAGAGAGTAAGAAGAGGAGAAGTCTGTAGTCCCTGAACAAAAATTTTCGGACAGCTTAGTACACTGAAAAAGAAAAGCACAGTGAATAAACTTCTAATGGGTAGAAGTGAACTGTAGAGTATAATTCCCAGCCCCTATGGTTGCTGGGAATGCTGAGACTGGCCAGAGCTGGAGGACTTCAGATTAGGCTGAGGTGTCCCTTGTTTAGGTACAGCCGAATGATGGGCAGGAGATGAATGAAACTTTCTTTTCTTAGGGAAAGAAGGTTTGGTAGGACATTTCCTACCTCTCGAAGAAGGAGGTGGCTTAGAATGGTCCTTAGTGGAAGGAGAGTCAGCGGAGCATTGAGCAACCTGACGTAAAGCCTCCTTATTGAAGAGACCTTCTCCTGTACAAGGAGAATGAGCCAATATAGTTTGTGCCCATCTGCTCAAGTCTGAAGCTTCGAGCCAGGCTCTGCGACGTGCTGCAATGGCAATAGCAGAGGATCTGCTAACAGACTCAAAAGAGTCTATAGAAGCACGAGAAAGGAACCAAGATATATTCCAGCTATGATTGAGTAGCAAGGAATAATTAGTAGCCTTGGGCTCTGGCAAAAAAGGGGTCAAAAGAGACAATCTCTCCGTGACCTCCTGGAGTGTGAGACTCATGTGTAAAATATATGAAAGAATTCTGGAGGCCAGCATAGATGTTTGGAAGGCTTAACGACCAAACGCATCGAGTGTTCTTGAAGAACGACCTGGCGGATAAGAAGAATGCTTCCTCTTGCTCTTAACCTTCCTCAGTGCTGATTCCACTACAAGGGAACGATGAGGAAGTTGAGGCTTCTGAAATCCTGGGGAGGGAGGCACCCGGTACCGAACCTCAGTGGCTGTAGAAGGTAGAGGAAGCTGTAAGGGTGATTTCCAGACCCTCAGAAGGAGATCCTGCAGAGCAGGATGTAAAGGAAGCATCATATTTTCCATTTGTGCCGGTGAGCCATGAATAGCATCACAACCAGGGATAGAGATATTAAGAAAGGTTGCCATATCCAGGAGAAAAGCCTGAAAAGACTGATCTCCTATGGGAACCTTCCCTGGTAAGGCTAAAGAAAGAGGCTGAGCACCAGAGGACGTACCGTGGTGTGAGGAGAGAAACCTAGTAGATGGACAAGGATACTGGTATGGTAACTTAGAGGCAGTGAATACTGCATCAGCAACCCCAGGTATCGGTTCCAAACTAGGCATCGGTGCAAGAACAGGCATCGACATCGATACTGACACAGGGCCAGCAGTTGAAGTTGTCATCAGGAACTGCTGCAATGGTACCGAGATCATGCGAGAGTTATGGCTAGGATCCTCGGAACTGCTTATCTGGAAACGACGGGAGTCGGTTCCGGGACGCGTCGGTACCCAGTCCTCGAGACTAGATATTGATTCAAGACTCGGCATCGAAGGAAGCGAGTCTATCGATGCATGTCTCAAGGGTTCCGATGTAGGTGGTAGTATCGGTGATGCAGATACCGGTAAAGCAGCCTGGGTTACATCGATCGGTCCCGAAGGTACTGAGGATGCCCGATGACAACCTCTTGCCGGGAGAACGTTATTCGATGCCGGGGTATCGGAACCGATCGAAGCCGGTACCGTCCCGGAGCATGGCTGAGATATGGAAATGTCCATCGGTATCGTATCGCCCGGCCCCAAAGGTGCCGAGGATGCTAGAGGACGATTCCTGGTGAAGGGTGAAACACTCGACACCGAAGCCGATGCCGGGGAATTGGTACCGCTCGAAGCGGATACCCGCACTGTACACGGCTGGGATCGAGGGAAGTCAATTCGGAGCGTATCGATCGGTCCCGAAGGTACCGAGGATGCCCGATGACGATCCCTGGTGAAGAGTGGAACACTCGACACTGGTGCCGATGCCGGGGGATCGGTACCGCTCGAAGCGGATACCACCCCCGGACATGGCTCAGGTATGTTCTGTGAGAGGTGAGCCCCAGGAACAACCTGAAACCCCTTTAATGCTTTGGAGCCCGCAGACTCCCGCAGGGGTAATGCCAATGGATTCTTGAGGGTAAGGCCGGAGCCGTCACCATGCTGGGCATGGGACATACCACTCAAGCATTGACTAGTCTTAACAGACTGTTTGTGGGTTACCTGATCCTGTGAAGAGGAGAAACCGGGTTCCCTCACTGCCGAATAAAAAACGGTATCGAGGGAAACTCTAAAAACTGAAGGTTTCCTCACAAAAGTATCCCCTGACAAGTCAGGGGAAAAAGGGTCAGGACCCACACAATTGAGACACCAACTATTGGAGTCTAACAGGAAACAGGTGTTTCCACATTGAATGCACTTCTTAGGAAAAGAAGGCTCCACGAGGAAGAGGCCTGGTAGGCCCAACAAGTTAAGGCAAAAAACTGAAGAAAAAGTTTCTCAGAATTTAGTCAAAAATCCACCGGCGGTACCGGTGGCGGCAGGAAATAAAGCCGCGACCACAAGAAAACAAAAACTAAAGTAAGTAAAAAGAAAAGTTTCTGCGGTGACAGGAGGACGTCCTGCCGGCTCCGCGGAAAAACGAAAACTGAAGAGAGGCTCTGGAGAAGGCGAGAAGTCAGCGCGCAGGCGCGAGGGATGCTACCAAAAGCTTTCTGATTGGAAGCTGGGCAGCGTTCCCGTGCAGGCTCCGTCGGTACCGACGTACCCATATGTGAAGACTAATTCCTGCTGTTCCCAGAGATCACCTGTTACAGGTAAGTAACTGTGCTTTCTTTGAACTCACCCACACTTTATGCCTCTGAATGGTGTGGCAGCTGAGTTTTCTGAAATCCAGGACATAGCGGAACTCGATACATAGTATCAAGTCTCCTAGAGTGAGGAAAAGTCGTCAGAGGTGTCTCCCACATTCTGAGCATCAAGTTATGCAGAATTTCATGGATAGGGAGGGTAGCTGCCTCCTTAGGAGCTTTAGGATAGTGGAGGATTTCCAATTTCTTCGCTCTGGGCTCCTCTTGAGGAGCTACTGTGATTGAAAGACCTTTGGCCATATCACGGATGAAATCCTGAAATGACATGTCCTCTGGAGGTGACATTCTGCGTTGGGGAGAAGAGGGATCTTCTAGGAGAAACCCTCTAGTGCCAGCAGAATTGTCAGAGTCTTCGGAATCAGAGGAATCAAAGTATTCCTGACTCCGATGCTCTTGCAAAGCACGATCCCGGTACTGATCCAAGTCGGTACCGAGGTGACCCAGTACCGCTTTATCCACTCCAGCCAGAGTTGGCATGGGAAGAGTTCCCACCAGGGCCGGTACTGTCAGTACCGGCATTGTCAGTGTCGGTACTGGTGTCGGTACCAGCATCAGAGTCAATGTCGGCACCGGTGCCCTTGGGACCACCGGTACCGCAGCTGAAAGAAGAGCTGCGATACTGCGTTCGATAGCAAGAAACCTCTGGTCTATCAACGCTGCCGATGCCTGGGTGTCGGTACCGGTAAGAACGGCCGGAACCCCTGAGCATGGCACAGGTAGTTCTTGCGAGGTTGAGGCCTCGAACATCCTGAAGCCCCATCGATGCTTTGGAAGCCGAAGCCTCCCGCCGGGGCTGTTTTGCCGGTGTGGTTCCCTCAAGGGCAATGCCAATGGCCTCTCAATGCTTAGCAGGAGAGCTACCCTTTGAGGACCGGCTTTTGTGTTTAGTTACCTGAGATCCATGGGAGGAAGAAGAGGCCCTTGACGATGTCGATGCAATGGATCTGGCATCTGAAGAAAAGAGGGTACCGAGCTTTGCGGCCCGGTTCTGTCTTCCTCTTTTGGTCATCCCCATGCAGGAGAGACATTCAGTTGGAGAATGATCAGGTCCTAAACATTTTAGACACCAATCATGGGTGTCAGTGACGGAAATGGTACCGCCACACTTAGTACATTTTTTTAAAACCACTAGTTGGCTTTTCCATGATTTAGGAAAAATGGGGCCTAATGCCCAAAATGGCGCCTAGCAGCAAAAAGGAAGGTTTCTGAAAAGAAACAATCTAAGTTTAAGTTGTTTTTTTTTGTAAGAAAAGAAAAGAAAAGAACCGGCGGTACTGGTAGGCGTCGTGCGGTAGGCAAACACGACCACAAGAAAGAATTTTAAAGACAGTATTTTCTGCGGCGACAGGGAATAGGTCCTGTTGGCTCCACGGAAAATGAAGAACTGAAGAGGGACAGTTGGAAAGGCGGGAAGGCAGTGCGCATGTGCTGAGAGATGCTCCCAAAAGCGTCCTTACTGGACGCTGGGGAGCGTTCCCGCACAGGCTCCGTTGGTACCGATGATACCCATATGTGAGGACTACATTCCTGCTTGTTCCTGGAGATTACTTTAAACATTTTTTGAAGCCACTCCAAGGCTTCTCCATATTAAGGAATAATACAGAGGCAAAATCGATAGGTTTGTGAGAGAACTGAAAATAAAGTAAACATTATGTAAAATAAAAAAAGGGGAACCGGAATTGATGGCAAGACGAGTCGGTCGATGGGAAGGCAACCTAAGTACCTTGACAGTACTAGTGAAAAAAATTATTGAAGTCTCTTGATGCGACTGACAGGGACAAGGTCCCGATGGCTCCGTGGAAAAAAGATGACTGAGGAGAGCAGGCGGGAAGGCAGCCACGCATGCGTAGAGGAATGCTCCCAAAAGCATTCCTATTGGATGCTGGGGAGTGTTCCCGCGCCAGGCTGACATCACCCATATGTGAAGACTGACTTCCTACTTGTTTCTAGAGATAGGACATGTCCTCAGGGGGAGACCAACGCCTCTCATGAGTTGGAGATGGATCCGATGGAATGTCTCGAAATGGGCTCTGACTTGACCGAGTCCAGTTTGGAATCAGACGAAGTTGAACCAGATTCTGGAAGAAAATCGAAGTATGACTGTCAGTTCCTCGGTACTGACGATCCTCCGATATAGACATCAAAGCCTGATGCACCTGGTTTGCAGTGTCGGAACCAAAGTGTCCAGTGCGCGGTGCCCCAGAGTGAACCGGAGTGACCTGGGTTCCAAAACGGTCAAAACCGATGTCCTGAGCAATCCTGCAGAAGCACTGGGAGCCCCAATCTCGAGGGATTGTACTTGAGCAGTGGTATCAGAGGTAGATCCTGAGGGCCTCGAAAGTCCTGGCACAACAGCCTCCAGGATAATGGCCAGACTCTGTTCGAAGAGTTGGACATGCTCATTGAGTGATACTGGAGAGGACTGAGTGGCTTCTGGCATTGAGGCTTGAGTTACTATCCCAGAGCAAGGCATCGGGGGCTCCACCGAGGACAAGGTCCAGGGGGCTCCACCGAGGACAAGGTCCAGGGGGCTCCACCGAGGACAAGGTCCAGGGGGCTCCACCGAGGACAAGGTCCAGGGGGCTCCACCGAGGACAAGGTCCAGGGGGCTCCACCGAGGACAAGGTCCAGGGGGCTCCACCGAGGACAAGGTCCAGGGGGCTCCACCGAGGACAAGGTCCAGGGGGCTCCACCGAGGACAAGGTCCAGGGGGCTCCACCGAGGACAAGGTCCAGGGGGCTCCACCGAGGACAAGGTCCAGGGGGCTCCACCGAGGACAAGGTCCAGGGGGCTCCACGAGGACAAGGTCCAGGGGGCTCCCAGAGCCCCTTCGAGGCTTTGGAGGAGGTATTCTCCTGCCGGGGCTGTTCGGCTGGTCAACCTACCTCTGCATCCATGGAAGGTGAATGTCGGTGCCGATGCCTAGTATCAGAGTCTGATGCCGACACCAAGGATCGCGACACCTTCAATACCTTATCTGCCAGTGACACTGATCGATGCTTCTTGCCATATATGGACTTAGAAGAAGTATGGGAAGCATGCAACGATCTTGATGGCATGGAGGCCTCCAAGGAACTTGCTAAAGTGGCTGAGTCTTACCAAAACAGCTTAACCCATTGTTGTTCATGGTTCTTAAGCCCCCGTGCCGTCATATGTTTACAGTGGGCACACAAAGAAATGTTTTGGTTGGTTGCAGAGATGATACTGCGGCACTTAGTACATTTTTTGAAACCACTGTGTGGTTTTTCCATTGTTGAAAAAATGACGGAGGCCAAATCATGTTGGGCAATGGTGGCCCAAACAATCGAAAAACATGAAGGAAAAAATATACTTGAAAAACAAAAAGAAAAGAAAAAAAGGGGTACCGGAATGATGCTGTACCACTCTGGATGTAGGGGAAGACAAGCAGAGAGTACTGAGAAGGTACTGAAAAAGTTAAAGAAGTCTCTTCACAGCAGGATTAGGACAAGGTCCTGATGGCTCCATGGAAAAAAGATGACTGAGGAGAACTGTTGGGAAAGCAAGCATGTATGTGTGGAGGGATGATCCCAAATGCATTCCTATTGGATGCTGGGAAGCGTTCCCACGTGGGGCTCCATCGATGCCGATGTCACCCATATGCGAAGACTGCATTCCTGCTTGTTCTTGGAGATAGCGGGGTAACAGCAACTTTACTGGCACAATTAAGGAATTTGTTACCAGAGGATGTAGTAAAGGCTGTTAGTCTAGCTGGGTTTAAAAAAGGTTTGGACAAGTTCCTGGAGGAAAGGTCCATAAACCATTAATTAAGAAGGGATCCGGGATTTCAATGCTTGACCCAATACAAACATTGTGGAACCTGTGTCTTTTGGGGAAACTGCTAGGTACATATGACCTAGATTGGCCACTGTTGGAAACAGGATACTGGGCTTGATGGACCTTGGTCTGACCCAGTATGGCATATCTTAGGTTCTTATGATCTTAGAGAGCTCAAGACAAGTTTGCTCTTCCCAAACGCATCACGTGATCTCTCAGATCATTTATTCTTAAAATGGCAGCTGAATGGAATTCATTATCAGAGGTGTTTAAGAAAATAAGTTACTTGTATTTTAGGAGAGGTTTAAAAAAATCTATTTCAAAAAGCGTATGCGACTAACAAATACTCAATAAGAGTATTTTAATGATCCTTTCTTACTTGTCTGTTCATGCACTATAATTATTGTGTTTTCTAATTTTATGTGATATTTGATTATATGATTGCATGTTAATTTAAATTACGTGTTATTGGATTACATGGCTGTAATCCCCCTTTGAAAAGGCTTTAGCTGTTAAAATGTGGAACAGATTGAGATTAAATCAAATTAAATGTTGGTACACAACTGGGAAATGAGAGCTACATGTCCCTGCATGCAATACGGTAAGCCCAGGACTAGATCAGCCCTGTCAAGCAAATCTAGAGCTAGTTTGCATGCCTCACTGTGAAGCAACCCGCACACATGCCCATCATATCTGCAGTACATGCATACAAGTTCCTTTCTTTGCAGCAGCATACACATACCCACACTGCATCCTTCATTCCATCCTAAAGGCAATTTATAATGTTCTCGTTTAATATATTGTATAAAAATGTATAATTATTTTTGCAAAATTTTGACTTTTTTGATGCAGAATTCACTTGCGTATATATGGCACTCCAGATCTTCTCTGAGTTTTAGAAGTATCTGTCTCTACAGGAATTGCAGGATAAGCATGGAAATGTCCCTCACTACAGTTCTGGGAGGAGATCCGAAGTTAGTTTGCCATGTGTCCCTATCCTTGAACAGGACTGAGGAACCTTTCTGATCAGATGAGTGAAAAAAGCTCCACCGCACTGAAATGTGATAGGCGATGGCCTAGCATGTAGCAGAGCTAGGTCTGAAGCCCTTTTTCTCCTGCTTTAAAATGTTATTGCTGAAGCCCTTTTTCTCCTGCTTTAAAATGTAATTGATGATTTTGGGAAATTGCAGAATGCTGTTTGCTGTTAGACAGAAATTCCGTTCTAGTCTGGTTTGATAACATGTTCTGCTCTCCTGGAGATAAGAGAATTAAACCTTGGTACTGTTTATTGTTTAGGTTAGTCAGATGTCTCTTTCAGTAGAATGCCGCGCCACTGTATCTTTGCTGATTGTGCACTGACCTCGTAATTAGGATGAAAATATAGCAGAGAAACTGAACAGTGTAAGAATATTTTGTCTAGCATTATGAAGATTGTTTAGTGTTTTGAGCCAAGGCTAGAGATACGTCTTAACCTTGCTATGTTTGGCCTCGCTTTGTTTTGCTTTTGTTAAGAATGCTTCTGATATGCCTTCCACTATCTTTGTGGCTAACTGACCTTGCAAGAATAGCGAAATATACTGTATACTTTAGCAAAAGTATTATGTTTAGTGTTATGTCTAATTGCTGACCCGTGGCTAGTGTGACCCAAGCAGGGGGAGCAAGTCCTGGGCCCGGTCAGAGATGTCTATTGGATGAGAGTAAGTGGGCCACTGTGGCCAATGAGGAGTTTTGCCTGTATTAGACTGGAGAAGAAAAGTATATAAACTGTCATTTTTCTGAGCTCTGGGCTCAGACTATTTTGAATGCTACTGCAATCTGAGTCTGTGCACATTAAACCGGCTTGAATCTTTGCCTGACTCCGGGTATTATTTATTGCATTCTTATCAGCCACTACATATTTCTGGTGCATTGGCCGGGAAAGTGCGAGTGGGGGATGGTATGCAAGTGAATATGCCCCGACATCTCGCCTCACAGGTTTGGTCTGGCTGGAGCTGAGCCTGACTGACCGCAGGAGAGTCTCTGGCGCCCCTGGTCCTTTTGTATCGGAGGAGACTCCTCCTTGCCTCCGCAGGCTGCTGTTTCTGGCCGGCCAACACCTCGAACCCGAGGGGGGTCCAGGATTCAACCCAAGGAGGGATTGGTTGCGCAGCGCATTAGCTACCGGATCCAGTGAGTATTGATTTTCTGGTTCTTAGTCAGATAGCTTTGGGAAAGTCTCAAGACACTTCTGGTACAGTAACAGGTAAAGGAAGTCTGATCAACTTCCACGGGCGATCCTAGTACCCCTGCAAGTAGTGCGCGGGGCGAAACCATCAGCCCTTTCGGTTTCAGTAATTCTGGTTTGTCAGTCAGCCCGGGAATTCGGAATTTGGAAAATGCTAGCATGTTTGTCTGTGTGAAGAATGCTTGTGAAAAGGAGGAAGCGTTGGGAGTTTGTCTTTGTTATCTGTTGAAACCACGAGTTTCCCTTCTAGTATAAGGGTAGGATTATATTCCGTTGAGTAATTTGTGACACTTTACCGCATATGAAATAGTAAAAGTATAGTTAAGCAGACTGCGAACCCCTAGAGTCACTGTAAAATCACGAAGCTGTCTCTCTCTCATTCAGCTGTCTTGCAGCGCAGAGTGAAACTGACAGGAGACGTGTTTGTGCAGAGGAATGTTTTAACCCTATGAAGGCATGTTTTCAACGTTCTGCTGGGTGCTTATTTTAAGGAATTATACCTGTTTTTATTCAATATTTTGTAATAGTGATGTGCCTTCTGCTATGGTCATGTATTATATATCATTTAATAAGAATGTTTAGTCAGGATTGTGGATCTCGATAGTATTGTACTTAGCCTGGAAAGGGTTAAATTCGTACTCGAATTCCTGTGCAGATCAAGTGAGCAGAAATCTTGTAGAGCTCAGGTTTCAATAGGAAAGAATGCTTGATTACGTATACTGACAGGACTCTGCAGCTTCGAGCCAGCGGTACTAGATCGCAACTTGAAAGTGCTTTGAATCCTGAGTGAATGAGGGGGTTAATCGTGTATGAGTTTTAGTTCCTGATACGGCAAGCGCCTCATAGAAGACATGCTTATTGTTAATAAAATAAACTAGGAAGGAAAATGTGTATGTGTATTTTAGATGTCTACCCGCTTTATGGAAAATGTATCCAGAATGAATGTCTTTTTGAATCTCTGCTTCCTAGAAACTGTAAAATTGAAAGTAATTTATTTTGTAAAGCCAAGCTGATTATGGCTGGCAGTTAGTTTTTTACCAAGTAGTTTTATTCCAGTTATACGTAACAGCTATGTAATCGTCATGTTATGAACTATAGTTCTTTCTGTTAGGATTTGTTATTATAACATGTTGCAGAAGTGTAGTTTTCTATTGTAAGGACTCTATCTAGATTGTTCCTCTGTCTGTTGACAAGCACATGTGGGGGCTACAGTTATAGTTATAGTTTTATTACCCCTTTTCCAAGTTTAAGTTACCTGTTATAATGTAAGCACACCAGTGTTTTCTGATTGTGCAGTTCTGTTACTTGTAAACCGCACTGAAAACAAATAGCGCGGTATATAAAAGATGTTAAATAAATAAATAAATAAATAAATAAATAAATAAAGTCCATCGCTGACACTGCAGGCAGGGATTCATTTTACCAGTTCAGAGTCACCCACAGTCAGCGCCCGAGAACATGAAGTGGAATCCAAATAGTGCAGGCAGCCCTCACTATATGCCCCATGAAATCCAGCAGCCCAGGAGAATTTGCGCATGGTAAATGCAGTTTTTGTCAAGTCAGTCCCAGGGAGATATAAAACAGAACTTGCAGAAACGGGATGGATTTGCGGGCATAAATGACAGCACGATTAAGTTGTTCAGAATGCCTGTGAATTGTGGAGATAATGTGACAGAGAAAGTGAATGTAAGATGGAGAAGAGAGCAGTTCTTCTTGCTGATACTTTAGTTGAATGATGTGGAGGAAGTTTTCCTAATCGAAGGAGCTGGATTGATAGTGCTGACTGTTCCCCGAGAAGAAGAGTAGCGGTTCTATAGTGCATCTCCAATCAGGCCAGCAAAGTTCCTGTATACTTACCAGCATTGCAGCCCCACCTGGAGTATGGGCAGAGAATAATCCACCTGGCCTAGCAAAGAATATAGCTCCTGTACTTGTTACCCTTAAGCCAGGAGCAGAACCAGTGCATGTGCGTCAGTATCCCCTCCCGAGACCAGCAATTAAAGGCATTCCTTGCCATTTGAAGAAATTATTGCAGTATGGACTTCTAAGAGAATGCCAATCACCCTGGAACACCCCCCTTCTCCCAATCAAGAAGCCTGGGACAGGTGACTACCGCCCAGTGCAGGATTTACGTCGAGTAAACAGTTCAGTTGAAACCATACATCCAGTAGTACCAAATCCTTACACCCTCCTAGGACTGATTCCAGCAGAAGCCACTCACTTTACTGTTTTGAACTTAAAAGATGCCTTTTTTTTCTGTATACACCTGACAGAGGCCAGTCAGTTTTTGTTTGCATTTGAATGAGAAAACCCTACCACAGGACGGCGAGGGCAACTCACTTGGACTCGATTACCACAAGGATTTAAGAACTCACCCACTATCTTCAGTGCAGCCCTCAGTCAAGATTTGTCAAGCTACTCTGTGATTCCGGGAAAAAGAATTTTGCTTCAAGATGTAGATGATTTGCTCATAGCCAGCAATAGCAAATCTGATTGTATACAAGCTACAAGTGATCTCTTGCACCTTTTGAATGAAGCTGGCTACAAGGTTTCCAGAGCCAAGGCGCAGCTGTGCCAGACAGAAGTGAAATATTTAGGGTTCCACCTGTCTAAAGGAACCCGGACATTAGGACTTGAGCGAAAAGAAGCAGTATGCCGCATCCCAACCCCCACTACTAGGAAACAGGTGCGAGCTTTCTTGGGAGCTGCAGGCTACTGCCGCATATGGATACCAAATTTTGCGCTCATGGCGAAATCCTTGTACCAAGTCACACAAGGAATGGGGCCCAGAACAAGATAAAGCATTCAAATCATTTGAAACAGCATTGATGTCATCCCCAGCTTTGGGCCTACCGGATGTGCAGAAACCATTTCGTCTGTATGTCCATGAATCAAGTGGAAACGCATTGGGAGTCTTGACCCAGCCTCTTGGGTCTTGGCAGCGACCTGTGGCCTACCTGACGAAACAATTGGATCCTGTTGCCAAAGGCTGGCCACCTTGCCTGAGAGCTGTAGCAGCCACAGCCCTCTTAGTGAGCGAAGCTGACAAGCTCACCTTAGGATAAGAACTCCAAGTTACTGTGCCACATTCTGTTCTAACCCTGATGGAACACAAAGGAAATCATTGGCTCACTAATGCCCGAATGCTGAAATATCAAAATATGCTATGTGAGAATCCTAACTTGCAATTAAGTGTCAGCCAAACTCTAAACCCAGCCACCCTAATTGCCCATCGGTCCAGGCCCTCCTGACCATGATTGCTTGGAAGTAATGGACATTGTGTACTCAAGTTGTCCAAACTGCCCAGAGGTTTACCTGCAGTGGCCCCAGGTTCTTCCCATAGCCCTTCATAGGATATACTTAGCCCCTGCCCCTAAGTCTTTAGGAGTTTCCCCTTTTGAGATTCTGAGATTCTGTAGCCTATTGTATAGAGAGTAAAAGGAGATGTGTGACAGATAGGATCTGAAATTACTAGATAAGCACTATTGGTTTTAAGTTCTGTTTTGCAGGGTCTTCACGCGTGAGTACGAGACCAGCCCATCCAAACCCCTGCATCCTTTCAAGCCTGGAGCCTCAGTGTGGGTGACAGAGTGGAAGAAGACACAGCTGGCGCCGTATTGGAAAGGGCCCTATGTCGTCTTGTTATCAACCCTAACAGCAGTTAAAGTGGCCGAGATCGACTCCTGGATCCACCACAGTCGAGTGAAACCAGCCATAGTACCTGAGAGTCGTCCCTGGACTTCGATCGCCAATCCTGCAGCACCATTGCGACTCACGCTGCGAAGAAAAGATCCGTCATCGTAAGAACTTTACCAACTTGCTCCTGGACGTCAAGGGAACAGACGTCCTCCAGTTTTGCATTCCAGCAGCCGCTTCTGAACTTGGTCGTGGACTTCCATAAATGATCCTGAGACTCCATTGCGCCTTACCCTACGACAACAGCCACGGACCTAAGACTTATTGGTCCCTCGGAAACTGCACTATTTCAAGACTATTTGTTTATCCGAAGGTAAGCCTCGCATCTGGAGAAAGCTGAAATCATCAGAAATAGACTGTGTTGTGTTAAGAAATTGAGTCTTTTACGAGACTGTGTTCAAATGCTCTGAAAAAAAAAAAAAAGAAAAAGAGCAAAAATGTTTTGATCTCCTAAAAAGTGAACTGCTCTAAGGAGGCAATAATAGCCTGAGAGACTGTACTATGATATTTTAAGAGCCTGAGACATCCCAGAGGACAGTGATACTTTGGAATCTACAGCCCTACTCCTGCCACAAAGCTGGTAGGTCTACGTACGGCAGAAGCTTGAGGACCTACAATCAACTCTACGTCTGCTACCTGTTGTGGAAGCCGACGGTTCCACCAATTTTCCAGAGACTATGCCCATTATGAATTCTTATTATTGCTTCGTTCTGGCGGCAGCCTTGGGGTGCTTTGAATTGACTCTTGCCCTACTTCCCTGTGCAGCCTGCAAACCTAGTATTTGCACAACAGGGAATACCCGGACTTGTCTCAACCCCCGCCAGAGTCTTTCCTCTCCTGTTATGGGAACTGCGATTTTTTGGACTTTAGTACATGTGTTGCTAATTTTCAAACATGTGCTACCTACCTTTTTGACATGTACTGCTACCGACCTCTGATACAGGTGCTGCTATTAAAAGGAATGGTTCTTATTTTTGTGGGTCATGAGAACGGGCCTATTGCTATGCTGACCGGTATATATGTCATTTGTTCCTCCTATGTCTCCTGCCCCTCCGCTTATACACTAGGTATGCTATATGATTTGACAAAGACACTTGTATCAAATGTATTATTGATTGTGGCTGTTTATGTATCCCATGTTTCCTCCCCTTATGCTTACGTATATTAAACTTAACGTCAGGCGGCTACACGAATCCTAGCAACGTAGGTCTACTACCCTATGCCACACGGTGATCCCTCTACTATAGTCTGAAGTATTTTGCTATATGTGTGATTTGATTCTCACCCTTTCTCACTTGCGGGTGTGAATAATCAAAAGGAGGGAATGTGATAGGCGATGGCCTAGCATGTAGCAGAGCTAGGTCTGAAGCCCTTTTTCTCCTGCTTTAAAATGTTATTGCTGAAGCCCTTTTTCTCCTGCTTTAAAATGTTATTGCTGATTTTGGGAAATTGCAGAATGCTGTTTGCTGTTAGACAGAAATTCCGTTCTATTCTGGTTTGATAACATGTTCTGCTCTCCTGGAGATAAGAGAATTAAACCTTGGTACTGTTTATTGTTTAGGTAAGTCAGATGTCTCTTTCAGTAGAATGCCGCGCCACTGTATCTTTGCTGATTGTGCACTGACCTCGTAATTAGGATGAAAATATAGCAGAGAAACTGAACAGTGTAAGAATATTTTGTCTAGCATTATGAAGATTGTTTAGTGTTTTGAGCCAAGGCTAGAGATACGTCTTAACCTTGCTATGTTTGGCCTCGCTTTGTTTTGCTTTGGTTAAGAATGCTTCTGATATGCCTTCCACTATCTTTGTGGCTAACTGACCTTGCAAGAATAGCGAAATATACTGTATACTTTAGCAAAAGTATTATGTTTAGTGTTATGTCTAATTGCTGACCCGTGGCTAGTGTGACCCAAGCAGGGGGAGCGAGTCCTGGGCCCGGTCAGAGATGTCTATTGGATGAGAGTAAGTGGGCCACTGTGGCCAATGAGGAGTTTTGCCTGTATTAGACTGGAGAAGAAAAGTATATAAACTGTCATTTTTCTGAGCTCTGGGCTCAGACTATTTTGAATGCTACTGCAATCTGAGTCTGTGCACATTAAACCGGCTTGAATCTTTGCCTGACTCCGGGTATTATTTATTGCATTCTTATCAGCCACTACAGAATAAGTTTGTTTGCTACACCCTTGCCCAGAGATGGCTCATGTAGCTATATGACTTGACTCTCAGTTTGTCTGCTAGGATGGTACCCTTTTCCTTGTAGGTATGTGACACAGTTACCCTGTGCGAGATAGTTCAGTTCCACGTCCTGACAGTTTTTGAACATAGGAGGGTAGATCCTATTCCTTCCTGATTCTTCAAATAGAATCCTGGTACTTTATTTTCCATCTGGATTAAGATAGTTTTGTTGACCCACCTAACTCTGAAAGCCTTTAGAATGTTCCAGGCTGCCCTTCGCTTTCGAAAGTTTATCTGATGATGTTTTTCCTGAATAGACCAGAAGCCCCAAATGTGGAACATTCACCCCATTTTGATGGCAGCCACTGTCAAGGTGATTTGAGTTTGAGGAGTTTGAAAGGGGATGCTCCTGACCAAATTTAATTGGATCAGCCACCAGATAAGAGTCCTTGATGTGTCGAGTGACTTGAATGACATTTTGCAACTCTGAGCGGTTTAAGTCCACTGGATGAGTAAAGTTAATAAGGCTTTTCTCATATTGAGATGTGCCAAGAGAGTGACACACACCAATGAGGCCTAACAACTTGTCAAAAAAGTCATACGTCTGCACTGATTTCTTCCATGATGGATACCAAATCTGTGATTCTTCCCTGAAAAAGAAAAGACTTTGCTTGTGTTTGTCTACCAGTGCTCATATGAATTCCAATTTAGGTGAAGAACTCAAGTCAGATGTGTGATAGAGCTTGAATGGACTATATATGCATTAATAATGCAGGAAAGCTAGGTCTAGAGAATCTGGGATAGAGCTTCTGCACTAGGTCTTAAGGGGAATATTACACGGACTCATAGGGGACTTTCCAGCCATCCCTGCAAATAAAAACTAATGTCAAGAGTCAGGAAGAGATCTGTGATAAGCTTCATTCTTCATATACATATATATATATATATATATAACATATATATACTGGCCTGGCACGACAGGAGCAAATACTGAGATAAAGTCAGGCCACTCTGTCTCTAAAGGCTCTGCCAATCATAAAGTGCTAGCAAGGCACTACACCTAATTTCACCGGATCACAGCCAATGACAAGCAAAAGACAGTCTATGGACCAAAGCCCTATAAAAATAAGATGTTTTGGGGGATCTAGCTAGATCAGTTGTTCCCAAACTTGGGGTCATATTATCAGTAGATGGGGTTACAAAAACATGGCCATTTCCCCATCTTTCTGGGTTTTCACTGTGACCTATGCCAAATCAACAGTCAGCATGTGGCCTGGGAGCAAATGAACAGTCATACACCCTTGCCCCTCCAGGGTAAGCTTCCTGTTAGGTTGTAAACCCATGCTGAGTACTGAGATCTATAAGCACACACTGCACATCGACACAAGGGACCCTGTGCTGATGGCTGCTGCTGTTGCCACCTTCCTGCTTTAGTTGAGTGGAGGGAGAGGAAGGAGGCTACAGATCTGCCAGTTTGATTTCAACATCATCTGGGCTCATATGAATTTTCAGTTGTTAAAATGGGGTTATGCGGGATAAAAGTTTGAAAAGCACAGCGTTAGATGAAGAAAAAGAAATCTAGCCTTCAGGGGAATCTCTAGAAGGAAGTACTACCATGGAGAAGATCCCAGCTAAGAAGCAGCATTGCAAAGATCTCATCTCTGGCCGTGGTAGAGATTTCCATTAAGAGAGGAAGAAGAGAGAAATACTTATCTATTCCCAATAAGTATAAGCATTATGTGGTAAGCATGAGCTACACTGTATCCCCTACTTGAATGATTAAAATATATCAACATTATCTATTCCAGTTTCTGTGAGCTTCAGTGTTTAAAGTGCTTGCATTTCCTTGCTCTCATAAATCTCATCTCACCAGGCACTTGACAACATCTTAGTGCACCCCTTAGATAATTTCCTTACCGATAACAACTCCAGCATCCAGATGGTTGTGTTCACTGATTCTGTGGCACTTTCCTGAGAAGTACTCTAGATTAGACAATTGTCCAGACAAGAAAACATGTGCACTCCTAATTTGTTCAAGTGTGCACTACCACAGTTAGGCATTTTGTGAATATTTGTGGTGCTGATGTCATGCTGAAAGGCAGTACCATAACAGTGGAAGTAATATTTTCCTACTACAAATTTGAGAAACATCCAAGTCAAAGAAAGTTTCTCTATCTGAGGGTAAGCATCATTTAGATCCAGGGGAGAGAGAGGAAGGAGCCTTAGGATTAAGATGACCAAGAAAATGATCCTGACCTTCTCCTTTATAAGGCAGATAATGCCAGAATGACGAGTCCGCCATGCCTAAAAAACTGCGCACAAATGTCCGCAGCCCCTGCGCTCGGTGTTCTGGCAGGAAGATCTTCCCCTGAGGGTATCAAAGCGTGCCCCCAGGTACTCTATCTCCTGGGATAGCAACAGACGGCTCTTGGCTACGCTGATGACCCAACTGAGACCCTGCAAAAATTCCACCACTCTTGAAGTTACTTGTTCGCTCTCTTCCTTTGATTTTGCCCGTATCAACCAGTCGTTGAAGTAGGGGTCTACCATCACTCCCTCCTTGCGGAGCGCCGCTGCCGCCACCACCACCATAACCTTGGTGAAAGTACAGGAGGCTTTTGCCAGGCCGAATGGCAAGACCCAAAACTGGAAGTGGCCCATCGGCACCGCGAAGTGGAAGAACTGCTGATGTTCTGGCCGGATGGGAATGTGTAAGTATGCCTCCATGAGGTCTAGTGACGTTTAGGTACTCCCCGCTTCATACCGCCACTATCACGGACCTCAACGTCTCCATGTGTAAAGTGTGGCTCCCGTAGACATTGATTCACATGCTTTAGGTCTACAATTGGACGGAAGGACCCCTCCTTTTTTGGTACCATGAAATAAATGGGAGTATTGACTGCCTCCACATTGGTCTTCGGAGATAGGCACTACAGCCCCTAACTGGCTGAGCCGCGTCAAAGTGTCTCCTACCGCCATGGCCTTGTCTCGGGTTTTGTAGGGGGCCTGAATGAAGGATGGGCGTACCGGCCACTTCAGGGCATAGCCCTCTTGGATGACCTCCAGGACCCATTTGTCCGAGGTGATCCAGGCCCAGGCAGAGTATAACTCCCGCAGACAACCTCCCACAGGCAGCACCTCTGCCTGGGCCCTCCTCGCTTCATTGCGCTTTCTTAGGTCCTGAGGATGAGGACACACTAAATCCCCTCCCTGTGATAGCCTATGGCCTAGAATAGCCTGTAAATTTATGTTATGAAGCCTGTAGGTTAGGCCTGAGTCCCCAACCCCCACTTCAGAATATCATAACTGAGCAGAGCTGAAAGCCAGAGAAAATAGAAATCTGCTTCAAGCTGCTTTTGCTGATAAGAATGTAAAACTTTCCATTGAGTGTGTTATGTTATTCACAGATGTATTTCAGAATTCTGCTTTCCACACAGCTTTTGTACTGTAGAGTGACCTTGTAAGCAAAAAGCAAGACAGAATATGTTATGTCTAGATACTGAGCCATGGCTAGGAAGGCCTGAGAGCGGGGGAGAGCGGTGTGGGCCTCCATTGGATGGGGGGGGGGGGTGAGGGGGCCACCAAGACCAATGAGGAGTTTGTCTGTATAGAGCTAATGAAGAAAGCTATAAATGCTGTTGTTTTTCTGAACGCCATGCTCAGACCATTTTGAAAGTGACAATTGACAGGTGTCTGAGCCTGTGCACAAAATAAACTGGTTTGAATTCTAGAAATAGACTCCTGGTGTATTCATTGCGTGCGCTTCGCTACTACATTGGTTCCCTGACCGGGAAGGGTGGGGTACGTGAATGGTGCGCAAGTGAATACTACCACGTATTACCGCCTCCAGGTTTGATCCGGCTGGGACAGCGGAGAGGAGCCCAGGCGCCGCCGGTCCCTTGCATCGGAGGTTTCTGCCCTGCCTCGGCAGGCTTGCTGGGTCCGGCCGGCCAACACCTCGAACCCGGGAGGGGAGTCCAGGATTCAACCCAAGGTGGAACTGGTTGCGCAGCGCATTAGCTACCGGATCCGGTGCGTATTGATTTTTCTGGTTCTTAGTCAGTTAGCTCTGGGAAAGTCTCGAGACTAATATGGTATGGTAACAGGTAAAGGGAGTCTGATCAACTCCCAGGGCGGTCCTAGTAACCCTGCATGAGTATGCGCGGGGCGAAGCCACTGACCTTTTTGGTTTGGTAATTTTGGTTTAGTCAGTTAGCCCAGGAATTTGGAATTTGGGAAATGCTAGCATGTTTGGTTGTGTGAAGTGTGCTTGAGAGGTCTTGCAATACAGGCCGAGCGAGAGCGGACTCCTAAGTAGCGCAGTTCCTGGCCAGGCGACTGCGCCCAGGTCGCGAAAAGGAGGAAGCATCTGGTGTTTGTCTCCCTCCTTGTTCCGTGGGCTGTGCGGACCCCTTGCCCGCAGCCATCCTACCCATCCTTTCTGTTTGCTGTCTTGTCCGTCATATGTCATAATGGGAGGGGCGGAGTCCGTACAAACTCCGTTGAACTGTAGGATCACAAATTTTAAGAAGGGGTTTAGTGATGATTATGGGGTAAAAATGTCACCGACCCGCTTAGAAATATTGTGTAGTAGGGTGTGGCCGGCGCTGGACGCCGTGTGGCCACCAGACGGTACTTTTGATATTCAAATTGTGTCCCGAGTGCACCAGGTGGTGCGCAGATATAGTTCCGAGCAGTTTTCCTATATAGATTCCTGGTTAGCTATCTGTGAGAAGCAACCCCCTTGGATAAAGCGTTGCCGTGAGGGGCAGAGTAGAATTCTGTTAGCAACTGCAGCGGGAGTCCCTGCTAAGAAGGAAAAGCCCCCTATTTTTGCAGCCCCAGAGCCTCCAGAGGTCCTGGGTCATCCACCCACATTTCTGTATATACCAGTCCCGTCAGCTCCATCAGTACCCCAAGTAGAGCCAGAGGTAGTGAGAGTACCCCCAGCTGAGGTACCTCCACCCAGTCACCCACCACCCGAGGACCACCCCCTTCCCCAGAGTCGGAGCCCTAGTCCTGAGCAGAGCGCTGCCAGCCCTGGGCAGAGCTCTGCAACAGAATCATCATCCCCTGAAGGATCTGCTAGCGGAGGGTCAGATGCCAGTCCAGGGCCACCCACTAGTCCAAGCACCAGCAGCAGCACTACCCCCGCTAATCTGCGTTATGCCTTCAGAAGCAGGACAGTGGGCCAGAGAGAAGTTCGCCAAATGCCACTGCGGCAGGTCCCAGGATTACCTATTGTAAATACAGAGGGTCAGGTTGTGGTTGGACCGACCAGTCTAGTTTATGTGCCTTTCACCACAACAGATTTATTGAACTGGAAAACGCATTATGCCTCCTATACTGAAAAGCCCCAAGATTTAACAGAGTTAATGTCCAGTATTATGCAAACCCACCAGCCCACCTGGTCTGACTGTCGCCAGCTCTTGGCTACCCCTCTTTACTACTGAAGAGCAGGCACGGATAGTGCGAGCAACCACTAGATGGTTGGAAGAAAACCCTGAAGATGGGAGAGACCTAGATCCCCGACGGGCAGCAGCCGCAGATTTCCCAAATGAAGATCCCGGATGGAACCCAAATAGTGATGACGGAGAGAAGGCCCTCACCCGGTTCCGCCATTCCTTACTGCAGGGCCTAAAGAAGGGAGGGCAGAGAGCTATGAACGTTGGGAAAGTAGCGGACGTTCTTCAACGCCCAGATGAAAGTCCAGCTGCTTTCTATGAACGATTGACTGAAGCCTATAGACTTTACACCCCATATGATCCAGCAGCACAGGAGAATTTGCGTATGGTGAACGCCGCCTTTGTGAGTCAGTCCCAGGGAGACATAAAACGAAAACTGCAGAAATTAGAGGGATTTGCGAGCATGAACTCAACACAGTTAATGGAAGTCGCACAAAAGGTATTTGTGAATCGTGATCAAGAATGCCAACGGGAAAGTGAAAGAAAGATGAAGAAGAAAGCGGATCTGCTCGATGCAGCATTAATGGAAGGACGCGGAGGAGGATATCCTAATAGAAGAGCCAGAGGATGGGGAAGGGGCCGGGGGAGTGCTCGGCCCCCCTTAGGTGCAAACCAGTGCGCCTATTGTAAGGAAGAAGGACATTGGAAGAACGAGTGCCCGAACATTAGCTCCACCCCCTGGAGGGGAGGCGGGAGCGCTAGGAGAGCGGGGGGAGGGGCGATTCCAGCAGCGAGGGGGGATGCAGTGCGCGCAGTTTCAACAGCAAGAAGAGACTGCCATAGCGGGAGTGGCAACCGCCGAGAACAATTCTATGGATGATGAGGGCTAGGCCAGACCGGGCTCCAAGTTCGTCTTGGGTCTCCAGGAGCCTATGGTCAAATTAAAGATTGGAGACCAGCATATGGACTTTATGGTAGACACAGGGGCCGAGCATTCAGTGGTAGCCAAACCTGTGGCTCCTGTGTCCTCTCGATCTGTCACAATTGTGGGAGCTACTGGAACAAGAACCACAAGACCTTTTCTGCAGAACCGCGCCTGTGAACTAGGGGGACAGACGATAACACACCAGTTCCTGTATATGCCTGAATACCCAGTTCCCCTTTTGGGCCGAGACATGCTTGCAAAGCTTCAAGCACAGATATCCTTCGTTGAGGGGGGAAAAATGGAAATGACTATAAATTCAAAACCTGCTGGCCTGATGGTGTTAGCTGTCCCCCAAGAAGAAGAATGGCGGTTCTATTTACCTACATCCAAAGCAGCAAGCTCCAGTATACCTACCAGCATTGCAGCTCTGCCTGGAGTATGGGCAGAGAATAATCCACCTGGCCTAGCAAAGAATATAGCTCCTGTGCTTGTCACCCTTAAGCCAGGAGCAGAACCAGTGCATGTGCGTCAGTATCCCCTCCCACGACCAGCAATTGAAGGTATCCATCGCCACCTGAAGAAACTACTGCAGTATGGACTCCTTAGAGAATGCCAATCACCCTGGAACACCCCCTTCTCCCAATCAAGAAGCCTGGGACAGGTGACTACCGCCCAGTGCAGGATCTACATCGAGTGAACAGTGCAGTTGAAACCATACATCCAGTAGTACCAAATCCTTACACCCTCCTGGGACTGATTCCAGCGGAAGCCACACATTTCACTGTTCTGGACTTAAAGGATGCCCTTTTCTGTATACGCCTGGCATCTGCCAGTCAGCTTTTGTTTGCATTTGAATGGGAAAACCCTACCACAGGACGACGAGGACAACTCACTTGGACTCGACTACCACAAAGATTCAAGAATTCACCCACTATCTTTAGTGCAGCCCTCAGTCAAGATCTGTCAAGTTACCCTGTGACTCTGGGAAAACGAATTTTACTCCAATATGTAGATGACTTGCTTATAGCCACCAACAACGAAACTGATTGTGTGCAAGCTACCAGTGATCTCTTGCACCTCTTGAATGAAGCTGGATACAAGGTCTCGAGAGCCAAGGCGCAACTGTGTCAGACAGAAGTGAAATACTTAGGGTTCCATCTGTCCAAAGGAACCCGGAAATTAGGACTTGAACGAAAGGAAGCAGTATGCCGCATCCCAACCCCCACCACTAGAAAGCAGGTGCGGGCTTTCCTGGGAGCTGCAGGCTATTACCGCATATGGGTACCGAATTTTGCGCTCATGGCAAAACCCTTGTACCAAGTCACAAAAGGAGCGGAACGATCCCCCTTGGAATGGGGCCCAGAACAAGATAAAGCATTCAAATCCCTAAAAGCAGCGTTGATGTCATTCCCGGCTTTGGGACTACCAGATGTGCAGAAACCCTTTCGCCTATATGTCCATGAGTCAAGTGGAAACGCATTGGGAGTCTTGACTCAGCCTCTTGGGTCTTGGCAGCGACCTGTAGCCTACCTGTCAAAACAATTGGATCCTGTTGCCAAAGGATGGCCACCTTGCCTGAGAGCTGTAGCAGCCACAGCCCTCTTGGTGAGCGAAGCGGACAAGCTCACCCTAGGACAAGAGCTTCAAGTTACCGTACCACATGCTGTCTTAACCCTGATGGAACACAAAGGAAACCATTGGCTCACTAATGCTCAAATGTTGAAATATCAAAGCATGCTATGTGAGAATCCTCGATTGCAATTGAGTGTCAGCCAAACTCTGAACCCAGCTACCCTATTGCCAACGGGTCCAGGCCCTCCTGACCATGACTGCTTGGAAGTAATGGACACTGTATATTCAAGTCGCCCAGACTTAACTGATATCCCTTTGGACCACCCAAACAGCACTTTCTTTATGGATGGAAGTAGCCGCATAGTCGAAGGACAGCGATGTGCTGGTTATGCAGTGGTGACCCTGGACATGGTAGTAGAAGCGTCAGCCCTGGCCCCCAGGAACCTCAGCGCAGAAGGCTGAATTGATAGCCCTCACACGCGCACTCAAACTTGGAACAGGAATTAGCCTGAACGTCTACACAGACTCCAAATATGCTTTTACAACATTACATGCCCATGGAGCCCTGTATAAGGAGCGTGGATTAATCACCTCAGGAGGCAAGTCTGTCAAGTATGGCCCAGAAATATTGACTTTATTGGAAGCAGTATGGGCCCCCAAACGCGTTGCCGTAATGCATTGTCGAGGCCATCAAACTGGAGATGGAGATGTGTCCCGAGGAAATAGATTTGCCGATGCCACAGCCCAAGAAGCAGCCATTGCTGGACAAATCACTACCCCTAGTGTAACAATTCAAGCAGCCATATTTCCAGTACCTCTTAGTGCATGGACACCCAGATATACCCAGACAGAGATGGACCATTACTGTCGACATGAGGGGGGGCAACTATCGGAAACTGGATGGATAGTGTTGCCACCGCCTGAAGGGAGCTCACCCCCTGGTATGACCGTGATTCCCGAAGCCCTAGGCCCTGCCTTTGTCCAAGCCTTTCATCAAGCCACACACTATGGAAAAACCAAAATGGCAGACGCTCTAAAACCATACTTTTATATCTCGTTGCTGGGACCTCTGACCACCTCAGTAGCCCAAAGATGTGTGACTTGTGCCAAGAACAATGCCCGACAAGGTCCTGTCCCACCCCCAAAAGCTCAGTCAGTAGGAGTTACCCCTATGGGGAATATTCAAATAGACTTTGCAGAAATGCCACGAGCGAATGGATATCGCTACTTGTTAGTCCTAGTCTGTACCTTTTCTGGATGGGTGGAAGCTTTTCCCACTAGAACTGAGAAGGCCAGGGAAGTCACTAAAGCCTTGCTCCATGAGATGATTCCCCGATTCGGAATACCTTTGACCATGGGATCTGACAATGGGCCCTCCTTTGTATCACAAGTAACCCAGCAGCTAGCCCATGCCCTGCAAATACAATGGAAGTTACACACAGCTTATAGACCCCAGAGTTCAGGGAAAGTAGAGAGAATGAACCGAACCCTGAAGTCTCAGTTATCTAAGCTCTGTCAAGAAGCCCGCCTGAAATGGCCCCAAGCTCTCCCCATAGCCCTTCTCCGGATACGTTCAGCCCCCACCACGCCATTAGGAGTATCCCCGTTTGAGATTTTGTATGGGAGGCCCCCGCCCATAATTCAGGGGATAAGGGGGGATATGAATCAAATTGGATCAGTAATCACTAGGCAAGAATTGTTGGCTCTAAGTTCTGTTTTACAGGGCCTTCATGCCTGGGTGCAAGACCAGTTATTTATTTTATTTATTTACATTCTCTTATATACCGCGCTATTCTGCATCAGCGCGGTTTATTCTGCATCATTTGCTTTTCTCTGATCAGAGAAGGGCTGAACTTTTACAGAGCTCTGCTAGTGGGTGGATATTTGCCTCCTGGGACATCTTACTGTGAGTTCTAGCTGTTTATTTAATTATTTACTGTTTGTCTAACTGTTTGTTTAATTATTTATTGTTTGTCTTAGTGGTGTGCTAGTTCAGCCTTCTCAGCTGTACTTACCTTGCCTCTCTCAACTAACTGGGCTTTGTGTGGTAGCCATTTTGAATTAAATCTCTCTCCCCAGAACCTGCTGTTTGTTAAGCTTTTTCCTGTCCTTGCCTGCCTGAGTGAATCCTCCCCCTCCCCCCTCCCCCTGAGGTATTGTGTAGCCTTCTTCCTGTTTTCTCCACGTGTGCATAGGCTGTTTTAGTTTGCTTTTCTCTGATCAGAGAAGGGCTGAACTTTTACAGAGCTCTGCTAGTGAGTGGATATTTGCCTCCTGGGACATCTTACTGTGAGTTCTAGCTGTTTATTTAATTATTTACTGTTTGTCTGTTTGTTTAATTATTTATTGTTTGTCTTAGTGGTGTGCTAGTTCAGCCTTCTCAGCTGTACTTACCTTGCCTCTCTCAACTAACTGGGCTTTGTGTGGTAGCCATTTTGAATTAAATCTCTCTCCCCAGAACCTGCTGTTTGTTAAGCTTTTTCCTGTCCTTGCCTGCCTGAGTGAATCCTCCCCCTCCCCCCCTGAGGTATTGTGTAGCCTTCTTCCTGTTTTCTCCACGTGTGCATAGGCTGTTTTAGTTTGCTTTTCTCTGATCAGAGAAGGGCTGAACTTTTACAGAGCTCTGCTAGTGAGTGGATATTTGCCTCCTGGGACATCTTACTGTGAGTTCTAGCTGTTTATTTAATTATTTACTGTTTGTCTGTTTGTTTGTTTAATTATTTATTGTTTGTCTTAGTGGTGTGCTAGTTCAGCCTTCTCAGCTGTACTAACCTTGCCTCTCTCAACTAACTGGGCTTTGTGTGGTACCCCCATCCCCCTGCTGAGGGTTCAGGACAGGGTACCTTGTAACTGCCCTCTTTAATAGGACTTATCTCCCTCCCTCCCTCCCCAGCACCCACCCACCCCTGGGGTAATTGTAGTTTTATCGGTACTTGCACATCTTAGAGGAAAGGGGCTGCTCTCAGGTGCAGCTCTTAATCCAAATCAGTCATACACAGAGGGCCTGAGATTAATTAATTAAGCTTCAGGTACACAGGGTGTATTAGGGGTATTAGATACACTTTTATTAGTATAAGCATCTACACCAATCCTTATTATATACCGAATTTAAAAGACCTAAACACAAGCTTTAAACTAAGATGCAGACAGAGGTACAGCAACGAGATGGGGGTTCTCCAGTCTTTTGCATTGAGTGTCACATGTATGATTTTCTCCCAGTTGGTGAGAGGTCCTACATATGCACTAAGTGCAGGGAGCTCTTTGCTCTCAGGGAACGAGTCCGTTCTCTAGAGGCTAGAGTAGCAGACCTGGAAGACATAAGACAGACAGAGAAGTACATGGACGAGACCTACAGGGATATAGTCCTGAAGTCCCACCTCCAGTCTGGCAGCATCCCTGTTGCCATGGAGGAGAGAGGTCACGTGACAGGAGAGCATCACCCTGGTGTGGCAGGAAGTGATCCTGTAACTAGGACCTGTCCTTCAGGTGATGTAAAACCCTCTCGCACCGAGGACGTTTCTCCAGGGCCAGGTCCCCATGAGGGGAGGGTCAGGACAGCTGTTATAGTTGGTGATTCAATCATTAGGAATGTAGATAGCTGGGTGGCTGGTGGACGTGAGGATCGCCTGGTAACATGCCTGCCTGGTGCGAAGGTAGCAGATCTCACGCACCGCCTAGATAGGATCATAGATAGTGCTGGGGGGGAGTCTGCTGTCTTGGTACATGTTGGTACCAATGACATAGGAAAATGTGGTAGGGAAGTTCTGGAGGCTAAATTTAAGCTTTTAGGTAGGAAGTTGAAATCCAGAACTTCCAGGATAGCGTTCTCCGAAATGCTTCCTGTTCCACGTGCAGGACCCAAAAGACAGGCAGAGCTCCGGAGTCTCAATGCGTGGATGAGACAATGGTGCAAGGATGAGGGTTTTGGATTTGTTAGGAACTGGGGAACATTCTGGAGAAAGGGGGAGCTCTTCCGAAGGGATGGGCTTCACCTTAATCAGGATGGGACCAGACTGCTGGCATTAACCTTTAAAAAAGAGATAGAGAAGCTTTTAAACTAGAAAATAGGGGAAAGCCGACAGTCACCCAGGAGCGCATGGTTCGGACAAAGGTATCCTTGAAGGATACTACCAAAAGCAGTGAGGTTCCAAAAGGGAGTATAGTAGCCCAAATGCCTTTGAGTAAGGAGCAGACAGAGCATAAGGATTCCCAATTACCCATGCCTACCAATAGCCAAATTAATATTAATAAAATACAGTCTCTAAAATGCTTGTATGCCAATGCTAGAAGTCTAAACAATAAGATGGGAGAATTAGAATATATAGCACTAAATGAGAGGTTAGATATGATTGCACTCTCAGAGACATGGTGGAAGGAGGATAACCAGTGGGACACTGTGATACCTGGATACAAACTATATCGTAATGATAGAGCTGAACAAATTGGTGGAGGGGTTGCGCTCTATGTTAGAGAGGGCATTGAGTCAGAAAGGATTAAAGTTTTGCAGGGAACAAAATATGCTGTAGAATCTCTATGGATTGAAATTCCATTTATGAAGGGGAAGGTGATGGCAGTGGGAGTATATTATCGACCACCTGGCCAGAATGAACAAATGGATGATGAAATGCTCAAAGAAATCAAGGAAGCTAACAAAAGCCACAACAGAGTAGTAATAATGGGTGATTTCAATTACCCCGGTATCGACTGGGACCGTGTCACAGCAGGACAAGCTAAAGAGATAAAGTTTCTAGATGAAATAAATGACTGCTTCTTGGAGCAGCTGATTCATGAACCGACCAGAGGGGAAGCCATACTGGACCTAGTCCTTAGTGGAACGCCAGATCTGGTGCAAGAAATAAGGGTGTTGGGACCACTTGGCAATAGTGATCATAGTATGATCATGTTTGATTTAATCAGTGGAGGACAGATAGTAAAGGAATCCACAGTACTACCTTTTAACTTTCAAAAGGGAGACTATGATAGAATGAGGAATATAGTTCGGAAAAACTAAATGGAGCGGTTCCAAAGGTTAAAGACTTACAGCAAGCTTGGGTGTTATTTAAAAATACTATCCTCGAAGCCCAGACCAGCTGTATTCCACGCATTAAGAAAAGTGGAAGAAAGTCCAAAAAACTGCCAGCATGGTTTAAAGGTGAGGTCAGAGAGGCTGTTGCTGCCCAAAAAAGCAACCTTCAGGAAATGGAAAAAAGAGCCAAATGATGAAAACTGGAAACAGCACAAGCACTGGCAAGTTAAATGCAAAGCATTGATAAGGCAGGCAAAGCGGGAATTTGAGAAGAAACTTGCTACGGAAGCAAAAACACGAAATAAAGACTTTTTCAAGTACATTCGTAGCAAAAGGCCTGTGAGAGAGTCAATTGGACCATTAGATGATAGAGGGGTAAAAGGGGCAGTAAGAGGAGACAAGGCTATAGCAGAGAGACTGAATGAATTCTTTGCTTCGGTCTTTACTGAAGAAGATGTAGGGATGTTACCCAAGACTGAAGTGGTATTTAAAGGTGATACTGCAGAGGAATTGAGAGAAATATCGCTACACCGGGAAGATATATTACAACTATTTGATAAACTGAATAGTAGCAAATCACCTGGACCGGATGGTATACATCCCAGAGTGTTGAAAGAACTGAAATATGAGATTGCAGACCTGTTATTGGTAATCTGTGAACTTTCATTAAAATCATCTGTAATACCTGAAGATTGGAGGGTCGCCAACGTAACACCAATTTTTAAAAAGGGTTCCAGGGGTGACCCGGGAAATTACAGACCGGTGAGCCTGACGTCAGTACCAGGGAAAATGGTAGAAAACCATCATAAAGAACAAAATTACACAGCATGTAAATAGTCATGGCCTAATGGGAGACAGCCAACATGGCTTTAGACAAGGAAGATCTTGTCTTACTAATCTGATCTGTTTTTTTTGAAGGTGTGCATAAACAGGTAGACAAAGGTGAGTCGGTTGATATAGTGTATCTGGACTTTCAGAAAGCTTTTGACAAGGTCCCCCATCAGAGACTTTTGGCGAAGCTAAAAAGTCATGGGATAGGAGGCAGTGTACTATTGTGGATCGGGAACTGGTTAAAAGATAGAAAGCAGAGGGTAGGGCTAAATGGCCAATATTCCCAATGGAAAAAGGTGAATAGCGGAGTACCCCAGGGATCTGTACTGGGTCCGCTACTTTTTGACATATTCATAAATGACCTGGAAAAGGGAATAACTAGTGAGGTTATCAAATTTGCAGATGACACAAAACTGTTTAAAGTTGTTAAAACCCAAGAGGATTGTGGAAAACTGCAGGAGGATCTGGATAAATTGGAAGACTGGGCATCCAAATGGCAGATGAAATTTAATGTGGACAAGTGCAAAGTTATGCACCTAGGAAAGAACAACCCACACTATAGTTACACGATGCAAGGCTCCACATTAGAAACCACCACCCAGGAAAAAGATTTAGGAGTCATCGTGGATAACATGTTAAAACCCTCCGCCCAGTGTGCAGCGGCGGCCAAGAAAGCAAATAGAATGCTAGGTATCATAAGGAAAGGGATGGAGAATAAAACAAAGGATATTATAATGCCTCTGTATCGCTCCATGGTACGACCGCACCTTGAATATTGTGTGCAATTCTGGTCACCGTATCTTAAAAAGGATATAGAGCAGGGGTCTCAAACACGCGGCCCGCGAGACAACTTTGTGCGGCCCGCGACGGAGGAAAACAAAAAAACCCCAAAACCCTGGCTTCTGCCGTTGCCGCCGTGGCAGCGGCAGAATCAATTGTCAAATTTTTAAAAAAATGACTTCTGCTGCTCAAGCAGCAAAATCAGCTGTCCTGCGGCCCCTTCCCCTGTGCCCGGAGATCCGAGTCTGCTCTATCAGCGGCGTGCTTTTCAAGCCGCGAAGAGAGTATTCCCCTCTCGCGCGGTTTCAAGCCGCGCGAGAGGGGAATACTCTCCTCGCGGCTTGAAAAGCACGCCGCTGATACAGCAGACTCGGATCTCCGGGCACAGGGGAAGGGGCCGCAGGACAGCTGATTTTGCTGCTTGAGCAGCAGAAGCCAGGTTTTTTTTTTAATTTACCGGGGGGGGGGGGGGTGTAGGACTGGAAATGGGCTATTGGCGGGGGGGGGGGTGTTGGACTGGAAATGGGGTATTGGCAGGGGGGGGGTATGACTGGAAATGGGCTATTGGCAGGGGGGGGGGTATGACTGGAGATGGGCTATTGGCAGGGGGGGGGTTATGACTGGAGATGGGCTATTGGCAGGGGGGTTATGACTGGTAATGGGCTATGGTGGGGGCTAGGACTGGAAATGGGCAGGTGGGGGTTAGGAAGGACTGGAGGTGGGCTGATGGGGGGAGTTAGGACTGGTAATGAGCTATGGAAGGGCTGACTGAAATGGGGTAATGGGGGTTAGGGCTGGAAGTGGGCTATTGGCAGGGGGGTTATGACTGGTAATGGGCTATGGGGGGGGGGTAAGACTGAAAATGGGGTGATGGGGGGTAAAACTGGAAGTGCGCTATGGGGAGGTTAGGACTGGTAATGGGCTATGGGGGGTCTAGGACTGGTAATGGGCTGGGGGGGGGGTTGCTAGGACTGGAAATGGGCTGAGTGGAAGGGGGGCTTGAACTGCAAATGGCTGATGGGGAGGGGGGCTTGGAATGGAAATGGGCTGTGAGGGGAGGGAGCTAGGATTGGAAATGGGCTGATGGGGGGCTAGGATTGGAAATGGGCTGATGGTGAGGCTAGGATAGGACTGGAAATGGACTAATGGGGGGACTAGAAGGGAGCGGATGCTGGGTGGGGCTGGAACTAGAAGGGAGCTGATTTTGGGGGAGGATTAGAATGGGATGGAGCTGGGAAAGTGAAATGGAGAGGGGAAAAATATTTTGTCTGGGAGAGAAGACAAATCTACAATTGGCCAGGTATTGGGAGAGTAAGTGGGGATTGAGGATGGAGGGGTAAAATTTGAGTGGATGAAATAGGAATGAGGAAAGAGAAAAAGGAGAAAGATTAGTATGTTAAAGCAGATGTAGAGAGAGAATGGAAAAAAAACTAGGAGAGAAGAAAGGGCAAATGGACAGCAGACGATGGAGAGTTAGCAGAAGACATGAAGAAACCAGAAGAAAGTGGCTGGAACAATTGCAACTGAAAAAAATGCACAAAAGGTAGAAAAATATCTCTTTATTTTGAATTTATTAACTGGAATATGTCAGCTCTGGGAAATGTGCATCATTAATGTTTGCGCTTTGTTTAGTACAAGAGGAAATTAATTTATAGTTTTATTTCTACAGTGTTGTTGTACATTCCAAGTTTGGCTTTTGGGGTTCCCAGTTTAATTATTGTCTTCTTGTTTCTAAATCTTTTAGTCTTTCTTTATCCATACTCATTAAAGAGGCATGTTTACTAAAAGTTAGTGTATGGTAACATTATGCAAATATTTATGCAAATGAGGCCCCGCGTCTTATGCGGCCCCCGGGTTACTTTACAAGTCCTCATTTGGCCCTCAAAGCAATTTGAGTTTGAGACCCCTGATATAGAGTTATTAGAAAAAGTACAGAGAAGAGCCACCAAATTGGTGAAGGGGATGGAAGGCTACTCCTATGAAGAGAGGCTAAAAAGGTTAGGGCTCTTTAACCTAGAAAAGAGACGGCTGAGGGGAGATATGATAGAGGTGTATAAATTAATGAATGGAGTGGAACGGATAAACGTGGATCAATTGTTTACGCTATCAGAATATAGAAGGACTAGGGGACATGTAATGAAGCTACAGGGTAAACTATTTAAGACAAATAGGAGAAAATATTTCTTCACTCAACGTGTAATCAAACTCTGGAATCTGTTACCGGAGGATGTAGTAAGGGCTGTTAGTATAGCTGGGTTTAAAAAAGGTTTGGACAAGTTCCTGGAGGAAAGGTCCATAAACCACTATTAAAAAGGGACCCAGGATATCAATGCTTGGCCTAGTACAAGCACTGCAGAACCTGTGTCTTTTGGGGAAACTGCTAGGTACGTATGACCTAGATTGGCCACTGTTGGAAACAGGATACTGGGCTTGATGGACCTCGGTCTGACCCAGTATGGCATTTCTTATGTTCTTATTGAACAAACTGAAATTACATTGAACAGGGCATTATAACTTGGAGATAACTATTTTACAGGGAACATGGGCTATGGAGGGTTAAGTGGCTTGCCCAAGACCACAAGGAGCACCTGTGGGACTAGAAACCCCAGTCCTTCCGGCCCAAGGTTGCTGTCCTCTAGTGGGATTTGAACCTCCGACCTTCCGGCCTGAAGTACCTTGCCCCAACCACTAGGCCACTCCTCCACTCCACTTGCCTATCAATCTAACAGAGCCCTTGCATCCTTTCAAGCCTGGAGCCTTGGTGTGGGTAAAAGAGTGGAAGACGACACCGTTGGCGCCTCAGTGGAAAGGGCCATACATCGTCTTGTTATCAACCCCAACAGCAGTTAAAGTGGCAGAAATCGACTCCTGGATCCACCACAGTCAAGTAAAGCCAGCAGCAGTTCCTGAGAGTCACCCTTGGACCTCGATCGCTAATCCTGCATCACCATTGCGACTCACACTGCGAAGACAAGATCCATCATCATAAAGACTTTGCCAACCTACTCCTGGACATCAACGAAAGAGCTGTCCTCCAGTTTTGCATTATTTTCATTGCAGACTCTATCAACCAATCAACCATTATCTATCTACCTCAATCAACCATTACCTACCTCATCAATTATTAGAGACTATAATCATGATGCTTACTAATTACTGTTTTATTCTTGCGGTAGCCCTGGGACACTTGAGAACCCTTCTTGCCTTGCCCCCTTGTGGAGCCTGTATAACCACCACCCGAACTGGAATGCAAGTCACTCAGACTCTACTTTATCACTCTTACTATACTTGTACTGGCATAGTCAGCCAGTGTATCTATAATGGTACAGAACTGAATGTCTGTACAAAGGGAAAGACTCGTACTTGCTTCAGACCTCGACAGAATCCATCTTACTATGTCCTGGAACTGAGATGGAATGATGAAGATGGAGCCCTCGTCAATGCCACAAGTCAACTCTCTGATCCCACCCAACCTGCGTACCTGTATTTTGATGCTTGTGACTTAATTAACAGAAATAATTACTACAGGTGTGGATCATGGAAACAAGCTTACTATTATGATGAGAAATATATGTGTCCTGAAGGTGCGTACCGATGGGGAATGTGCACTGGAACACACTCCCCAACAACGTATAGCAAATCATCTGAAGCAGACTACTACTGTCCGAAGTGGGACTGTGTGTACTATGCCACCTGGGTCTGGTGGCCCAACAGGACAAACTGGAGATAATCGTAAAGCTATACTGGAAAGATTACCCCTACTAGAACCCAACAAGTGCAAGAAAAGTACATGCAATCCCCTACGACTCCAGATCTCCGACCCCAGTCAATGAAAGCAAGGATTTTGATTTGGCCTGCGCATAGCAGGGGGTGGAACTGATCCTGGAACCATCGTATTCATCCAACTGAATGTAAAGACTCATGTTTCTTCACCTTATCGCATACATCATACCTTCCACGAGGCCATGAAAGCAGAATTTGTAGTTCCCCACGCTTCGCAGAATCTGTTCATTGAACTAGCTGGAGCTGTGGCCTCCAGCCTCCATGTCTCAGACTGTCTCTTTTGTGGAGGAACTCAGATGGGAGACCAATGACCTTGGGAAGCGCAAGAACTGAACTATTCTGTACCATATAACCAGACTGATGTTCATAACACTACCAATGAATGGGTCCTCGCCCACTCCATAGTGGGTAGACTATGTTTTGTACGAGCAGGACCACAATTGACTGCATTAGTAGGACAGTTGGTCTGTTTGAACCAGAAATATTACAATGCTACTACTGAGAAGACATCTTGGTGGTCAGGTGCCAATACTCCGGAACCTTCTAATCCTTTGATCGTCTTTCCTCACTTGGCCAGGATATGGACAAATCTGGCTACGCATAGCACCTGGCAAGCTCCACCTGGACATTATTGGATTTGTGGCACTCGAGCATATGCTAAACTCCCTGCCAATTGGAGAGGGGCATGTGTTCTAGGAACTATACGACCATCTTTCTTCCTTTTGCCCCTTTCCCACGGAGAACAATTGGGATTCCCTGTATACAAAAGCCGACAGAAGCGAGAGGCTCTCAAAATCGGCCAGTGGGACAAATGGGATGCAACCTCTGAAGAATGGCCACCAGAGAGAATTGTTTCTTACTATGGACCTGCTACCTGGGCACAAGATGGTTCTTGGGGCTACCGCACTCCTGTGTATATGTTGGACCGTATTATACGTTTGCAAGCTGTTGTTGAAATTATAACCAATGAAACTAGCAGAGCACTAACCTTGTTAGCCAAACAAGCCACACAGATGCGTACAGCCACTTACCAGAACCGCTTAGCATTAGATTATCTGCTTGCAGCTGAAGGAGGTGTATGTGGTAAGCTTAATTTAACTGTTGTTTGCAAATTGATAATGAAGGGCAAGTTGTAGAAGACATAGCCAATCACATGAGAAAACAAACATATGTCCCAGTCCAAACCTGGCATGGCTTGCAACTTGATGGCTGGTTTGGTTCGTGGTTTTCAGGTATGGGCGGCCTGAAGACACTTGTATTGATAGTATTCTTAATTGTGGTTGTTTGCTTATGTATCCCATGTTTCCTTCCCTTATGCTTGCGTATGCTGAACTCAACCATTGATAGAATTGTTGAACGCAAGGCCGATTCGCAGATACTAGCCATGTGGCATTACTACCCTAACCCTGTACCACACAGTGATCCCTCCACCCTAGTGTAGAGTACCATATGTGATTTAATTCTCACCCTTTCTCACTTGCGGGTGAGAATAATCAAAGGGGGGAATGTGATAGGCTATGGCCTAGAATAGCCTGTAAATTTATGTTATGAAGCCTGTAGGTTAGGCCTGAGTCCCCAACCCCTACTTCAGAATATTATAACTGAGCAGAGCTGAAAGCCAGAGAAAATAGAAATCTGCTTCAAGCTGCTTTTGCTGATAAGAATGTAAAACTTTCCATTGAGTGTGTTATGTTATTCACAGATGTATTTCAGAATTCTGCTTTCCACACAGCTTTTGTACTGTAGAGTGACCTTGTAAGCAAAAAGCAAGACAGAATATGTTATGTCTAGATACTGAGCCATGGCTAGGAAGGCCTGAGAGTGGGGGGAGAGTGGTGTGGGCCTCCATTGGATGGGGGGGGTGAGGAGTGAGGGGGCCACCAGGACCAATGAGGAGTTTGTCTGTATAGAGCTAATGAAGAAAGCTATAAATGCTGTTGTTTTTCTGAACGCCATGCTCAGACCATTTTGAAAGTGACAATTGACAGGTGTCTGAGCCTGTGCACAAAATAAACTGGTTTGAATTCTAGAAATAGACTCCTGGTGTATTCATTGCGTGCGCTTCGCTACTACATCCCCACTCCTTGAAACCTCTGCCCCTTTGAGGTGAAACATTTCCTCTGGTAGGGAGTAAAGCGGGCTGTCTGAAACCTCCTGAATTCCCGTGGCTGGGTCTGCACAAGAGGTGTGTTACGGTTCGGCCTCTGTTTATCTTCGGGGAGATGTCCCCCCTTGGACTCCCCCAAGTCCTTCACCAACTTGTCTAGCTCCTCTCTGAAGAGGAGCTTCCCTTTGAAGGTGAGCTTGTTGAGCTGGAACTTAGAGGAACTGTCCGCTGCCCAATTTCGTAGCCATAGGTAGTCGCATGCCACCACTAGGGAGGCCATACTCTTAGACAGGCCCTGATCAGATCGTAGTGGGTATCTGCCAGGTAGGCCGCACCCGATTTCAATTTTGCCACCCTCCCTTCTGATTCTAGCTCCAGATCTTCTGGCTGTTGATCCGCTGAGACCAACGGAGGCAAGGTCTGGCCATCCAGATCCCACAGACCGAAACCTGCAGCGTGAGGGCATTGATATCAAAGGCCTGTTTTAAGATCGTATCTAACTTTCTGTCCTGGGGGTCCTTGAGCGCTGTGCTGCCCTCAACCGGAATGGTTGTCTTCTTGGTTACCATCAACATTAGAGCGTCCACCTTTGGAGATCGGAGCAACTCCTTTTCCTGCTCCGACAGCGGGTACAGGCACGCCATGGTCCGCACCCCATGAAAACCCGCTTCCGGAAGGCTCCACTCATCCTTGATCATCTGCTTAACCACTCTGTGGATCAGGAAAACCTTGTGTGTCTTCCGCACTGCCTGAAGCAGTGGGTCCTCCAACACATCCTTCTTGGCCGGGAGGCCTGTGGGCATATTCAGGGCCTTTAAAGACTCTACTATGAGCGCCAGCAACTCCTCCCAGCAGAACACCCAAACAATCTTGGCCTGTTCCTCCTGCTCCGGAATCTCTCCTTCTTCGAGCTCCTCATCGTCTGCGATAAGATCCACGTCCAGGCCCAACCTGTCCGGGCCTTCTGATTGTGCAGTTGCTCCTCCTAATCCTCCCGAAGTATGGTCCTCTTGGAGAGACCTGAGGCCAGCCTGGGATCCTTCAGCGTGGTCTTCTTAGCACCTAGCTCCTGCACCTGCCCAACGGCCACCCCACTTTGTTAGCGCAGGCAGAAAGCCTTATGAAGTAGGACAAATTCAGGGGAAAACCCTCCCAGGGTTCTTCAGTCCCCCACGTCCTAAGAAGTAGAGAGTCTGGGGTGAGGCAGAGGGCAAGGCATTGGCTCCAACAGTGTAGTCGCAGCATTCCCTGTCCCAACTTCCGCCTCTGCTGTGAGTCGGGATTCCTATGACAGGGTGGGTCTCTGCTCCAGATTCCCCCCTGCCTGTAAGTCCCGCTCCACCAAAAAGGCCTCCGCAGCACATCTGCGGCAAATGCCTGCCTCAGAGACAGTGCCACGCCGGGTTCTGCACACGAGACATTGTGGCCTGGCCAGCATAGTGTCTTCTGATTGGCTGTCCTCCTTTGCTCTTCACTTTTACTGCTCTCTTTCCCACCTCTGACATTTTTTTTTGGCCAAGTCCACACAAAAAAGGGGTCAAGGAAAGAGTCAGTACCCCACTATGAAACTTGCCAGACTACATGGAAAAAGACACCAGGAAGAGCAAGCTTTCAGTTCCTTTTTTTTTTTTTTTTTTTTTTAACTGACTGCTGAACAGTAGCCCTATCTAGTACTGCCGAAATAAAACTGACGTACCGGAGGTGCTGCAGGGGAAGCCTAAACCACACTACTCAAAAGCGAGAGAAATTGGCGTGCTTTTTCCCCCGAAGTCAGGTAGTTGAGCGGCTCTGCAGGCCCTGCACCGCCCTGCTCTAATCTGCCTACGGAACGGGTGCACCTTTACCTCAGTCTGCTGCTCGATAGAAGCTCCATGGATAATCAGAGACCTCCAGCTGCCTCCCCCCCCCCAGCCCTCTGCCTCCGGCTTCAGCAGAAAGGTGGGGCCGGGAAACTGACTTGCAGGTTCTTACTTTGGCTGCAGACTCCTCACCTGTTCACGGATTCGGGAGCAGCTTAAGACCAAGGCAGTTCCACGTTACCCCACGCCCCCTCTGATGCGTCCTGGGAGGGGAGAGGGGGCCTCCTCCTGATTCTTTACAGGGCTTTTTTCCCCCCTTGGTATTAAAAATTTAACGATGCTGCTAGGCTAGCCAAAAAGAAAGAAATCCAATATAGGAAGAATGAGAAATCAAACCAAAAAATAAAACTAATCTCCTTAGTTGTTCCTTCACAGTGAGAGCGCATCCTGGCTCACTACCTTCTCCAGCTGCTTGGAGACTGAGTTTACTGGGGCTGGTGGGATGACATGCTCAGTCTCCAAGCTGCTGGAAGACAAAAGGATGATATGCTCAGTCTTCAAGCTGCTGGAAGAGGTGCACTACCCAGAAGTGTGGGACCGGACTAGAGAAATAAGGAATATCTTTTGGCACAAGAAGATTTTGTAAGAAGCTATGCAGGAGTTCAGCACTATATTGTGGAATATATTTCCTCCCTAGGTCCAAAGTATGAGCATCCTTCTCTCCCAGGTGGCAGTGAGGAGTGTGTTACATAGAAATACAAGATATGCCACCTTGAATCAGACAAAGGGTCCATCAAGTCCAATATCCTGTTTCCAACAGTGGCTAATCCAGGTCACAAGTACCTGTCAAGTTCTCAAACGGTAGACAGATTTCATGCTGCTTATCCAAGGAGTGAACAGTGGATTCTCCACTCCCCATTAATAAGAACATAAGATATGCCATACTGGGTCAGACCAAGGTCTATCAAGCCCAGTATCCTGTCTCCAACAGAGGCCAATCTAGGTCACAAGTACCTAGCAGTTTCCCTAAAAGACACAGGCTCCACAATGCTTGTATTGGGGCAAGCAGTGGATTTCCCAGGTCCCCTTTAATAATGGTTTATGGACCTTTCCTCCAGGAACTTGTCTAATCCTTTTTTAAACCTGGCTACACTAACAGCTTTTACTACATCCTCCAGTAACGAATTCCAGAGTTTAATTACACGTTAAGTGAAAAAATATTTTCTCTTATTAGTCTTAAATAGGTTACACTGTAGCTTCATTGCATGTCCCCTAGTCTTTCTATATTTTGATGGCATACACAATCGATCTACATTTACCCAGTCCATGCATTAATTTATAGACCTCTATCATATCTCCCCTCAGCCGTCTCTTTTCCAGGTTGAAGAGCCCTAACCTTTTTAGCCTCTCTTCATAGGGGTATCCTTCCATCCCCGTCACCATTTTGGTGACTATTCTCTGTACATTTTTTAATAACGCTATATCCTTTTTAAGATACGGCGACCAGAACTGCACACAATATTCAAGGTGCGGTCGGCACCATGGAATGAGACAGAGGCATTATAATATCCTTTGTTTTATTCTCCATTCCTTTCCTTATGATTCCTAGCATTCTATTTGCTTTCTTGGCTGCCGCTGTAAACTGGGCAGAGGGTTTCAACATGTTATCCACGATGAAGCCTAAATCATTTTCCTGGGTGGTGGGGTTCCTAATGTGGAACCTTGCATCGTGTAACCATAGTTTGTGTTGTTCTTTCCTAGGTGCATAACTTTGCACTTGTCCACATTAAATTTCATCTGCCAACTGGATGCCCAATCTTCCAATTTATCAAGGTCCTCTTGCAATTTTTCACAATCCTCATGGCTTTTAATAACTTTGAATAATTTTGTGTCATCTGCAAATTTGATAACCTCACTTGTTATTCCCATTTCCAGGTCATTTATGAATATGTTAAAAAGCAGCGGACTCAGAACAGATCCCTGGGGTACTCCATCTTTCTCCATTGGGAAAGCTGGCCATTTAGCCCTACCCTTGGCTTTCTATCTTTTAATCAGTTCCTGATCCACAGTAGTACACTACCTCCTATCCCATGACTTTTTAATTTCGCCAATAATCTCATGAGGGACCTTGTCAAAGACTTTCTGAAAATCCAGATACACTATATCAACCGATTCACCTTTGACTACCTGTTTATTCACACCTTCAAAAAAACATAACAGATTACTAAAACAAGACCTTCCTTGGCTAAAGCCATGTTGGCTATCTCCCATTAAGCCATGACTGTCTACATGTTCAGTAATGTTGTTCTTTATAATAATGCTGCCATTTTTCCCGGTACTGACGTCAAGCTCACCGGTCTGTAGTTTCCCAGATCACCACTGGAACCGTTTTTAAAAATTGGCCTTACATTGGCTATTCGCCAATCTTCAGGTATTACAGATTATTTTAATGATCGTTCACAGATTACTAATAGTAGGTCTGCAAGCTCATATTTTAGTTTTTTCAACACCCTTGGATGTATACCATCCGGTCCAGATTTGCTACTCTTCAGTTTATCAAATAGTTGTAATACATCTTCCCGGTGTATCAATATTTATTTATTTTATTAATTTATTTGCAGCGCTTGATATACCACCCATACCGGAGTGTCAGGGCGGTGTACAATAATAATCATAGAGACTGCTAGAAAAACAAAGGAGGAAAAAGAACGCCATTGGTTAATAGGAAAGTAATAGTGAGGCAGTAGGAAGAGTATAGGAAAGGGACAGAGCTGGACAGAGGCAGAGCTGACTGCGGGTGGGGTGGGAGGGTAAGGGGGGGGGGAAGGAAGGGTAATGCAAAACACTGCGACCATCATGTCATGGTTTCAGGGGCAAGGAGGTCGAAGGCCCAGCAGTAAAGATGGGTTTTGAGTTGGGCTTTAAAGCGGGGAAATGAAAATTCAGTACAGAGAGAATGTGTGTGAATTCCACAGAGTGGGACTTAGAAAGAAAAACGCGGAGTGACGGGTGAGTTCGAAGTGTGCTTGAGATGGTGAGGGAAGAAAAAGATGGTAGCCATGGGCAAAGCGAAGCAAACGAGGAGCAGACTGGAGATGGATGAGGTCAGCCAGATACTGGGGGATACCGATGTGGAGAGCCTTGTGCGTGGTGATGAGGAACTTATAAATGAATCTGAATTTGATGGGGAGTCAACAGAGAGAGAGAAGACAGGGAGTGATGTGGGCGAAGGGGGAAGAATGAGTGATAAGACGAGCGGCTGTATTTTGAACAAGTTGGAGACGCTGAAGCTGATAGTTGGGGAGACCGGCGAAAACAGAATTACAATAGTCTAAGCAGGAAATCACAAGAGAGAGAACCAAGGTAGTGAGGGAGGGAACAGAGAAAAGAGGCCGAAGAGCCCAAATCCTCCAAAGGTGAAAGAAACAGCTACGCACGAGGGTGGAAATATGCTGGTGAAAAGACAGCGAGGAATCGAGGGTAACACCGAGGTAACGGAGAGTAGGGATGAGTGGGATGGGGAGGGAGGCCATAGTGGGAGCCAGGGTGGGAGGGGTGGCACTGAAAGAGAATCAAAATGGCGGAAGACTTAGATGGGTTGATGCATAGAAAGTTATCGGAGAACCAGCCGGCAACAAGGGTGAGACAAGTATTAAGGGCAGTGAGGTCAGGGGCCGAGGAATAGTGTGATGGATGAGGAGAGTATCATTGGCAATTCTTCCGCAGCATCTCCTTTAAATACCATTTCAGTCATGGGCAACATCCCTACATCTTCCTCAGTAAAGACCGAAGCAAAGAATTCATTCAGTCTCTCTGCTATGGCCTTGTCCCCTCTTACGCCTCTATCATCCAATGGTCCAACTGACTATCTCACAGGTTTTTGCTACGAATCTACTTGAAAAAGTCTTTATTACGCGTTTTTGCTTCAACAGCAAGCTTCTTCTCAAATTCTCTCTTTGCCTGCCTTATCAATGCCTTCCATCTAACTTGCCACTGCTTATGTTGTATCCAGTTTTCGTCATTTGGTTCCTTTTTCCATTTCCTGAAAGATGTTTTTTTGGCAACAGCAGCCTCTTTGAACCTTTAAACCATGCTGGCTGTTTTTTGGACTTCCTTCCACTTTTCTTAAACTGTAGAATACAGCAAGTCTGGGCTTCCAAGATAGTATTTTTAAACACCTATGCTTGATGTAAATCTTTAACCTTTGCAACTGCTCCTTTTAAGTTTTTTTTTAACTATTTTCCTCATTTTATCATAGTCTCCCTTTTGAAAGTTAAAAAGTAATACTGTGGATTTCCTTGTCATCCTTCCTCCATTTATTAAATCAAATGCAATCACGCTAGATCTTGTGTTCCACTAAGGACTAGGTCCAAAATGGCTTCACCTCTGGTCGTTCATGAACCAGCTGCTCCAAGATGCAGTCATTTATTTCATCTAGAAACTTTATCCCCCTAGCATGTCCTGCCTGACACTGACACAGTCGAAACCGGGATAATAATTGAAATCATTATTATTACTGTGCTGTAACTTTTGTTAGCTTCCCTGATAAATAATGGTTTATGGACCTTTCCTCCAGGAACTCATCCAGTATGG
Source organism: Ichthyophis bannanicus (assembly GCA_033557465.1). NCBI lineage: Eukaryota > Metazoa > Chordata > Amphibia > Gymnophiona > Ichthyophiidae > Ichthyophis > Ichthyophis bannanicus. Next base: position 113,138,039 of record CM066032.1, on the reverse strand, counting down.
CATATCTTATGTTCTTATAATATGGTAAGCCAGAATATACGAACAAAAGGTTTGTCATACTGGGTCACACCAAAGGTCCATCAAGCCCAATATCCTGTCTCCAACAGTGGCCAATCCAGGTCACAGGTACCTGTCAGGTTCTCAAAAGGTAGACAGATTCCATGCTGCCTGTCCTGTGGTAAGCAGTGTATTTCCCTAGTCCACTTTAATAGTGGTTTATGGACTTTTTCTCCAGGAAACCTGTTCAAACCTCTTTTAAATCCAGCTACAGTACATTAACAGCTTTTACTACATCATCCAGTAATGTGTTCTAGAGTTTGATTATGCAGAGTGAAAACGTTTTTTTCTCCAAGTTTTAAAAGTGCTACCCTGTAGCTTCATTGATTGCCCCTAGTCTTTCTACTTTTTGCAGGAGTAAACATTTACCTGTTCCATTCCATTCATTAATTTGTAGACCATTATCATATTTCCCCTGAGTCGTTTCTTTTCCAAGGTGAAGAGCCCTAATCTTTTCAGCCTTTCCTTGAAGGGGTATCCTTCCATCCCCTTTATTATTTTGGTTGCAGTTCTCTGTACCTTTTCTAATTCCACCATATCCTTTTTAAGATATGGTGACCAGAACTGTGCATGATATTCGAGATGCAGGCATAACATGTATGCGATATAGAAGCATTATATCATCCTTGGTTTTATTACATCACTTAGAGGACAAGTTCTGGCTACAAGGTCACTTCCTGCCACACCAAGATGATGTTCTTCTTTCACGTGACCTCTCTCCTCTAAGGCAGCAGAGAGGCTGCCACACTGGAGGTGCAACTTCTCTACTATGTCCCTGTAAGTCTCATCTATATATCTCTCTGTCTGCCTCAGTTCCTACAAGTCTGCTATTCTAGCCTCCCGAGATCGGACTTGTTCCCTGAGCGTAAAGAGCTTTTTGCACCTAGTGCATACACAGGACCTCTCACCAACTGGGAGAAAATCATAAGTGTGACATTCAGTGCAAAAGACTGGATAACCCTCACCTCGCTGCTAAACTGCTGTCTGCATCTTAGTTTTAAAGATTTGTTATTTAAAGTTCAGTTATTTAAAGTTTCTAGTGAAACAGGGATACTTGAACCAATAATAATACCTAAAAAGTTAAAATGACCTTGTAATTAATCTATTCCTAAGGACTAACAACTTCCTGATGAAGATAAGCAGATAAATCTGAAAGTGAATACGATCACTCCTTTCCCCTTAACTATCTTTAAAATCTTCCACCAACTATCATCACCTATACTACAAACTCTCATAAGCAAAGGCTTTGAAAACAGAAGAAAAAGGAAAAACAATAAAACCAATTAATAATACCCATAAACAAAAACTAAAGCAAAACAAACAACTTGTGCAGAGCCTTCTCAATATATGCTCCATCACTCTGGAACACACTCCCAGAAAGCATAAGAAGAATCAATGGCTCATGGGACTTCCGAAAAGCATTAAAAACACACCTATTTTTGGAATTCTATGGACCAGAGACTGAAACATCAGACGGAACATACCCATTACAATAAAATATGAACTCATCCACACCTCTTTGTGGACTATATCCCTGTTTCATCCAAGTTCAATACCCTTGTTCTATGTAAAGCTACTTGTTATTTGTTGAATGTAAACCGCTTTGAATATAAGAAAAGCGGTATAGAAAAATTGTTAAATAAAATAAATAAATAAATAAATACAGTAAATCAAAGATTAGGCCTGGGATCGGTGGGAGGGAAATAAACACTAACTGAAAGTTGGCTTGGTATACTATGCCCTGACTTTCAATTAACTGAAAGTTGGCTGGTTACACTATACCCTGAATAAACACAGATTTGTAAAAGAGAGATTTTTCATCTTTAACCCAAAGAATTCCCTTTTCCCCCAAGATTATGAGAATTTCTCAGCAGGTAAATACTTACACAATTGCAGATTCCTTTACAGTAATAGCCGCTGCTGTCTTAGCAAATGTGTGAATTGTTAAAGTTATTTATCTGCAAAAACTTAAACATTTCTATTTTTAGAAGCCAAAACAACATTTGGCCAGATGGTTTTTCTCTTATCTAGAGCTTATATTACTACTACTACTAATGATTTGTATAGCGCTACAAGGAGTACGCAGCGTTGTACATACAGATGTAAGACACAGCCCCTGCTTACCAGAGCTTACAATCTAATCAAGACAAAAAACACATAGTGAAACTGGGGACTAGAGTATGGTAAGATACACATAAGTAGTGGACAAGAGAGTGAGGAGCGTTAGGATCCAAAAGCAGCTTCAAAGAGGTGGGTTTTTAGCTTGGTTTTGAATAGGGCCCGAGAAAGGTCCCGAATCAGAGACTCGGGTAGTATGTTCCAGGCATATGGAGCAGTGAGATGGAACGAACGAAGTCTGGAGTTGGCAGTGGCAGAGAAGGGCACAGATAAAACGTATCTGCCAGAGGAGCGGAGTTCCCGACGAGAGGTATAGAGAGAGATAAGAGAGGAAAAGTAGTGAAGAGTACCAGAATGAATGCATTTGTAGATCAGTAGGAGCAGTCTGAACTGGATGTGGAAACTGATAGGGAGAGCCAGTGAAGTGACTTGAGAAGAGGGTTACATGAGCATAGCGACACTGGCGGAAGATAAGCCGTGCAGCTGGGTTTTGAACAGTTTGAAGGAGAGAGGGGTGATTCATAGGAAACCAGTGAAAAGCAGGTTACAATAGTCAAGGCAGGTGACTAGTGAGTGGATAAGGGTCTTAGTAGTGTGAATAGAAAGGAAGGGATGAATTTTGCTTTTGTTATAGAGAAAGAAGCGGCAGGTTTTAGCCATTTGTTGGATGTGCCCAGAGAAAGAGTCAAAGATGACTCCAAGATTGCGAGCTGAGGAAACAGGCAGGAGTGTAGTGTCATCCACAGAAATAGAGAAGGGAGGAAGGGGGGGGGGGATGTGGGTTTAGGGGGAAAGATAAAGAGCTTAGTTATGGTCATGTTCAATTTCAGATGGCAGTGAGACATCCAGGCAGTAATGTCAGATAAGCAGGCAGGGAAATCCGGGAATAGATTCCTGGAGAGTTTTCAGGCATAGAGAGATAGATCTGAGAGCTGTCAGCATCAAGATGGTACTGAAAACCATGGGGGGAAATAAGTACACCAAAGGACTGAGTGTAGAGAGAGAAATGTAGAGGCCCCAAGACAGTGCCCTGAGGTACGCCGACTGAAAGCGGGATGGCAGTAAAGGAGAATCCACCGAAACATACTTTAAAAGTGTGCTGGGAGAGATAAGAAAACCAGGACAGAACAGAGCTCCTAAATCCAAGCAAGGACAGGGTATAGAGGAGAAGGTGGTGATCAACAGTGTCAAAGGCAGCAGAAAGGTCAAGAAGAATAAGGATCGAGTAAAGGCCCTTGGATTTGGCGAGGAACAAGTTGATGGAGACTTTGGCAAGAGACGTTTCTGTGGAATGTTGAGTACGAAAGCCAGACTGCAGTGGGTCCAGAAGTGCTTGAGAGGAAAAAGTCAAGACAGTGGTGATGAACCGCTTGTTCAAGTAGTTTTGAAGCAAAGGTGAGGAGACAGATAGGATAATAGCTGGAACGACAGGCAGGGTCTAGTGAGGACTTTTTGAGGAGAGGTGTGACCAGAGCATGCTTGAAGGCCACAGGAACAGTTGCAGTGGAAAGCAATAGGTTAAAGATATGACAGATGAAAGAGACAACGGTGGAAGAGACGGTATTTAGCAGACAAGTGGGAATGGGATCAGAGAAACAGGTAGTCAATTTGGAGGAGGAGAGAAGATTTGCAGTTTCCTCCTCGGTGAATTCAGAACAGAAAGAAAGGGTGACAGAAAGTGAGGGCAGCATTTGGGATTGAAGAGGGTGAGGGAAAGGGGGAGTTGAACCTGTGGAGAATTCAAGGCTAATCGTTTGGACTTTGTCATGGAAATAGTCAGCCAAGGTCTGGGCAGAAAGTCACAGAGGGACTGGGGGAGGAGGGACCTTGAGGAGAGAGTTAAGCATAGCAAAAAGACAGCGAGGGTCAGAGGCACGAGAGTTAGCCAGATGGACACAATACTCTTGCTTGGCGAGTGCTATGGCCGACTGAGAAAAGGTTAGCATGAATTTGAAATATAGGTAGTCAGCAAGGGTATGTGATCCAAAGGCGTTCAGCTAAGCAGACACAGGAATGTAGGTAGTAGATTGTCGAGGACAACAAGGGTGGAGGTACGGTACGCCTCACAGGGCATGGAATGGGATGAACAAGTGCATCCAGAGCAAAGGAGATTATACCATAAAAGGAAGATACTGCTTCATCAACAGACTCAGATGATATAGTGGAGGAAAGAGGTGATAAGACAGCAGTGGAAAGAGCTGAATGGTTGATATTGTGAAGATTTCTAAACATGTTGGTGGAGATCAGGTGAGACCAGGCTGGGGGGTGGTTAAGGCTGAAAGTTAGCAGGTGATCATCAGATAAGGGAAGAACTGAGGTGGAGCAGTTTGAAATTGAGCAGTTGGAGAAGAAAATAAGGTCAAGGCAGTGGCCATGCTTGTGAGTAGGAGAGGTAGAACACAACTGGAGGTTGAATGAGGTGGTTAGGGAAAGGAGCTTTAAAACATAAGGGTCAGAAAGATCATCAACGAGGATGTTAAAATCCCCAAGAATAAGGGAAGGCAAAGGTACATTCAGAAGGGAGGAGAGCCAGGAGTCAAAGTCTGTAAGAAAGGTAGAGGTGGGCTTGTTGAGGGGTTGATAAATGATAGCTACCAGGAGAGGTAGTTGAGTAAATAGGCAGATGGCTTGGATTTCAAAGGAAGAAAAGGAATTAGATGGGGGGGCAGGGGGGACTGAAATTTGCAGGACAGAGAGTAGAAACCCAACACCATCACCACAGCCAATGGGCCAAGGCATTTGGGAAAATAGATAGCCTCCATGACAGAGAGCAGTGACTAAGGCAGAGTCTTCAGGGAGAAGCCAAGTTTCAGTAAGAGCCAGGAGATACACAGTATTAGAAATAAAGAGGTCATGAATGAAGGCAGGTTTATTGGAGACATTATGTGCATTCCACAAGGTGCATGAAAAAGGGAGAGGGGAAGAATATGAACCAGATTTGAGAGGTGATGTATTGATCTACCTTGGAAATGTGAAAAAAGCCTAGGGATTGATATCTCCAGATGAGAGGAGGAGAGAATGGGGGAGAGAGGAAGCACGCAGAAGTGAGGGTGAGGTTCCCCTCAGTAAGAGTGGAGATGGATGAATGACAGAAAGAAAATGGTGAAGCTCAAGGGCAGATGATAATGAAGAAGAAAAGAGGGCAGGGGAGGTGGGGATAGTAAGGCATGGGTAATGAAAAGTAGGGCCATGGAATTGTTGGAATGAGGGGAAAAGATTAAGGAGAGTTAACATCAGGAACACAAAGTGATGTGGAGCCATAGGAGAGGGAGAAGAGAAGAGAACGCAAATCAGAGGGAGGAGAGAGATCCTTGTGGGTTCAGGTGCACTTGAGTAATTGTGTCAAGGAGCAGAGGAAAGCTATGAAAAAAAGTTAAGCTGGGATGGGTGGGTAATAAAATATTAAGGAGGGAGACACAGCACTGCAGAGAGCAGGAGCTGGGTAAAGGACAGACAGAAGAGAGAACACACACTGAAATTCTAGACATGCAGAAAGAAAGAAAGCAAGCTTATATGTTGATGAACTGCTACTTACCATTGGCAGCCTGGACTGGAGCATCTGGAGATCATCATAGCCATAAATCTGCTTGAAGACAGATAAACAAAAGTCAACAGTGCCATTATAAACTACTTCTCTGTGACACCTTTTCTGATACAAAAATTAGAAACCAAACTTGAAGACTCACCAAATTTAAAACAAAACCGACTGACAGATTTCGAAAAGCAACAGTAAAGCATAGTTACTCACCTGTAACAGGTGTTCTCCAGGGACAGCAGGAATCAGTCCTCACTTATGGGTGACATCAGCACCGATGGAGCCCACACGGAGCAATTCCCTAACTTTCAAAGAAAGCCTTTGGGATTGCTGCAATGCATGCGTGGTCCTCTTCCCGCCCAAGGGTGCCATCTTGCTCAGTCAGGTCCCTTAATTCGGGCCCTACCAAGCAGATGGCAAGGGAAGGATAAAAAGCCAACAATTCATCAGGGGAGGTGGGAGGGTAGTAAGGACTGATTCCTGCTGTTCCTGGAGAACACCTTACAGGTGAGTAACTACGCTTTCTCCAGGAACAAGCAGAAAGTCAGTCCTCACTTATGGGAATCCTCAGCTACAGGCTACCGAACCTGTAGTCAAAAATGCCTTGGCGAGGCCGTGAGTAGAAGCCAATGCCCGAAGGAGCCCGAGTCCTCGGGGCGAAGCCTTCGGTAGCCGTAAAGAAGGGTCGGAGGGCAGGAGTTGCTTATACCCCGAACAGATTATGGAGTAGGGCCTGGCCGAAGGCGCTGTCCCAGCAGGACTCCCTTTCCAGGCAACAATGTGCAGCGAAGGTATTTGAGGAAGACCAGGTTGCCACCTGGCAGATGTCCATCAGGTGTACTGAGCACAGCGAGGCCACCGAGGCTGCTTTGGCCCAGACCCGGTGCGCGCTGACTCGACGATCCAACGGGGCACCCGCCTTTGTGTGTGTGAAGGCAATGCAGTCCGCCACCCAAACAGAGAAGGGTGCGTTCCTTATCGTTCCTCCAGTTTAGTCCTCCACCTCTGGGTTGTGCACCTCCTCCTGCAGCTTGGAGACTGGGCATGTCAAAGTCGTGACATCACCGGATATAGCCTGCTGGTATGTCCCATCAGCCCCCAGTGTGTCCAGTCTCCATGCAGCAGGAGGACGTAGTGAGCCTAGGTTCTGGGCTCACTTGGGAATCGGATATGGAACCATTAGGCAGGATCTAGTTTTAATTTTGGATTTTATTTGGGGTCTAATTTGTCTTGGCAAATAATAATTTAGCTTCCCTTGGGGTTATTTGCTGTAAAGTTAGTCTAATCCCTGCCAGGTTGATTCAATGTAATAATCTATTATTTTACTCTAAATTAATTTACTTTCATTTAATTAATTAATTAATTTAATTTATCTGAGGAACTGTCCCTTTAAGATAACCTTCTCCCGCCTAGCACTGTTGACGTTGGGCGGTAATGCTTTTGTGGCTCCAGCCTCGGGCCGTTGCGTCTTTGTTGTTGTACCCAAGACTTCCTCTTCATTGCTGGTGGTCGGCTCTCCTCTCCCGGACGTTACGGAGAGGAGCCCGACAGAGGACGGGGGGGCGAGCGGCACAGGTGCTGCTCCAAGTTACTCGGAGCAGCGGGCAGAGAGGAAGTGTTGCCGTGCCTGGCCCTCACCATGAACGCTGCTTGCAAGGGGATCGAGCAGCATTGCGGTTTGCAGGGCGGCGATTCGGTCTCCACCTGAAAGGAGGCAGTGGGGACCGAAATCGCAGGTTAGCTGCCTTCTCTGCAGCGCGATGTCACAGAGGTGGGACTTCAGCGCCAGAGGTCGTTTGGGCGCGAAACGGAGCAGCATGGGCCCTGAGCCTTTCCCGCGCTCTGCGGCCTCGTGGCAGCGCCGGCAATCAGCAGGACGGGTTCAAGCTGAGGACCAGGCAAGATAAGTTTTATTTTTTTTTCTTATTGCATATGTTTAAGGATATCCTTCAATACTTTGAAAATGTATTTGTTCTCTGAGTTGGTGTTTAAAATACGCTTGCATAACAAGAAGGTAAATGCAACATAATACATAATCCCGGTAGTCAACAGAGATAGCTATATGCGTATAAAAATAAAAAAAAAAGACAACGCAGCCATTTATTGGATGACTTTGCTGGCCCTGCTGCCATTTTGTATATTCTATATACTTCAGGCCATTTATTTCTTTATTTTATTTCATTATTTTATTTCTTTGTTTTATATTCATTAGGTTTAATGCATATCTAGCTGGGAAGTGATGTACCCTAAAGATAAGGCGAGGTGGCATTGTCAGGGGTCTGTCCTTATTCCCCTCCTTACTATCGCTGGCAGGCGGGTCTTCCTGTGTATCTTTCGTTTACGGTACGCTAGGGCCCTTATCAGTGGTGCCGGGACCTGCTCTGGTCTAGGCGAATGTGATCGCTGGACAGCACGACATTTTGTTGATTGATACACCTGTTGCCTTGGATAAAGTTATTGATAACAATTTGTTTCTCTCCTATTACAACCTTAATGCTGTGGGCAGTTTTCCATCAAAGGGTGTGTTGTTTCCACAAGGCAGTCCAAATGCCCGGGTTGGGCTTCTACCACTAAAAGCAGTGATTCAGAGCCGGTGGCAGCGCAGTGCTATCAGTTGCGCAGGATAGTTCGCTGTTTTTTTGAAGCATCCCTTGTAGCAGAGTCTTGTCATTGCAGGCTTTCATTGCCGGAGCGTGGTTGGCTACAGCAGGTCTCAAATGGTCCCACAGGTTGCAACCAGCTACCTGGCTAGAGCACATAAGTTTAGAGTGCTGTAGTGGCTAGACTCCAATGCGGCTGGTTGGTCAAGAAGGGCAAGATGACCCGATTAGAGCTCAGGCAGTGCACAGGGCAGCGAGGAGTTTTTGGCGCCATTTCTCGCTGGCAGCGGTGGTCATTTTAGCAGCGGGTGAGCTGCGTGGCGTCGGGGTTCACAGGGTGCAAGTTGGTTTTAATTTTATTGATCTTGGCTTCTTTTAGGTTATCCTGATTAGTTCCCCGGTCTGTACCTTTTTGAGGGTCAGAAGCGGCGCAGGAGCAGATCGATATGGAGCCCCAAGCACCAAACCGAGAAGCACTGCCACTTCAAGGCGTAGACTCGTCTAGTTGAGTCTTTCCTCGGCGCAAGGAGGACCTCCTTGACCTCCTCCGGGTCTCCCCAGCGAAGCTAGGGAGACCCATTCAGCCGCCAGGCCATGAGGGATAAGGAGGCTAGGTTCTGGAGCTGCACCCATCCCTCCTCCTGCATTAGCAGGCCCGGGGCAGAGCCCAGAGGAACAGGGGGTTCCGTCAACAGCGGGAACCAGGGCTGCCGAGGCCATGAGGGGGCTACGAGAATCATCGATGCCCAATCCCGCTAAGCCTTGAGGAGTGTCCTCGCAATGAAAGGGAGGGAGGGAATGCATAGAGTAGGCTGGAGGACCAGCTCAGAAGGAATGCATCCAGACTCTCCCTGCTCGGGTGCAGTACCGGCCCACAAAAGCGGGGCAGCTGCGCATTCTGGGGGCTGGCTAATAGGTCTATCGTCGGCATCCCACAGCGAAAAAACAGCTAGCCCGCCACTCCTGGATCCAGCCGCCATTCGTGAGGGCGAAGGATCCTGCTGAGCCTGTCCACCAGGACATTCTCCTGACCCGGAAGGTAGGCCGCCCTGAGGGACATCTTCCGTCGGACAGCAAAAGAGCAGAGGAGGACCACTTCCCGGCAGAGGAAGCACGATCCGGTACCCCTCTCCTTGTTGACGTAGAACATCGCCATGCGGTTGTCGGTCTGCATGAGTATCGACCGTCCCTTGAGGTGGTCCTCGAAGACCCTCAGAGCCCACCAAATTGCTCGGAGTTCGAGCAAATCTATCTACTGCAGAGACTCTTCAGGCGATCACTGCCCCTGCATGCACAACGACCCGCAGTGGGCTCCCCACCATAACAGAGAAGCATCCGTCATCAGCACCACATCGTGCTGCGGGGCCTGGAAGGGCAATCCCTGGAGAAGGTTGAGGGAGTTTTGCCACCAATTGAGGGACAAGCGAAGGTCAGGAAAGACCCTGATGGAGTCCCTGAGGTGACCAATGGACAGGCTCCACTGGGTGCTGAGGCTGAGCTGTCCGCATGTGCAGACGGGCATGGGGAACCACATGGACAGTAGAGACCATGTGGCCCTGGAGGCGTAGCATAGTCTGAGCTGTGACTCGAGGGGTGCTTTGGACTCTAGCCACCAGGGCTCAGAGGCGATCGGTGCGATCCGCTGGCAAGAATGCAGTTGCCCACTGAGTATCGAGGCGTGCCCCGATGAACTCTAAGGCCTGTACTGGCTTCAGGTGGGACTTTAGATAGTTGACCAAGAACCCCAGGCCTTCCAACAGAAGGATTGAGTGCGACGTTGCTCGCTGGGTTTCCTCGACCGAGAGTCTCATAACCAGCCAATCATCAAGGTAGGGAAAGTCTGGTACGCCCTGAAGCCTGAGACAGGTGGCAACCGCGGAGCTTTTCCTGCACCCACTGCTCCAAATCTGACGACTGGAGCCATGCTTGGCGGCGAGCCCCGATACCCACAGTCGCCACCAGAGCCGATGACTCGAATCCATTGTAGGCGGCTCAGAAGAGGTATTTCGAGCAATCTGCAATGGACTTCAAGACAGTACTGAACCTATTGAGGGGCTCGCCCTCGAGGCCCACGGACAAACCTCCGAGCTCCTTGGCCAAGTTGCGCAAGAACATACCCATGTATAGTTGGTATGCTTGAATGTGACAAGATAGCATGGAGCCTTGGTAGGCCTTGCGGCCCAGGTCGTCGACTCCCGGCCTGGAGGGACAGACAAGTGCAATTTCGGACTCTCCTGTTTCCTCATGGCCAACTCCACCACCATGGAGGTGTGGGGAAGTTGAGTCTTTCGGAACCCAGGGCCACGTTGTACCTTGTACATAGTGTTAAAGTGCTTACTCACAATGGGGACCGAGACAGGTACCTCCCATATGCGGAGCAGCAGCCCAGACAAAATGGGAGGGACTGGAACAGTAAGCGACTCCCTAGGCGGGGACTCGTACTGAAGAATGTCGAGTTCTTCAGCTCGAGGGTCCTCCTTGGCCTGGATGGCTAGATTAAGAGCCTGTGCCATATCCCAGATGAACACCAGGAAAGAGGTGTCCTTGGATGGCGAGTGCCGCTGGAACACGGCCGGGGAGGGGTCCGACGGAAGGTCCCGATGAATACGGGTTTCCGGGGAGGTGTCCCCATCGAACTCCCAATCTGAGAACTCGGTCGAGGAGTCCGAGCCGGGTAGGGCGCCCTGTCCAGCGGCTGGGGCCCACTTGGAGCTGTAGGCCCTGGAAAATCTCGCCCCCGAAGAACAGGAAGGCTAGCAAGACCGGCATCGAGGACCCTCACAAGGCCCGCGGCTCTCGGGGGTTTCCTAGATGGATTTAATTGTCCCACGCGAGGGAACCACAGTCTCTGGGCGCAAGTCAGCAAAGCTGGCTGTGAGCGCCTGCTGGGAAGCGATGAACACAGAAACGCTGCGTTCCAGCACCGGCATGAAGGACTCCCACGCAGGCGTGAGGCCCTGGGACGCCGACCCTGGTGTCACTGGGTCGGGCGTCGAGGAGCAGAGGGGGTCCTCACTGGGACAGCCCTCAGGAGACCGGGCACCTTCGCCGGAGGCCTCTGTATCTGTACGGGTACTTTGCAGGGTCGCTCCTTGTCTGACGCTGAAGGGGGCTAAGTGACCGAGCATGGGGGCCCTTGCTGTAATCGGAGATCCCGACAGCGACTTCAAGGCCTTCTTCTTCTTGCGTTGCTCCACCTCCAGGGACCCCTGGTCAGAGTGCTGCCGAGAGCGTGGGGCCTAAGTGAGGGACCCCACTGGAGGAGAGACGACCAAGGGTGCCACAGGGATTCCGAGGCAGTCTTCCGGAAAATGTCTTCAGACTTCTGCTTACAACTGAGCAGGGTTTTAGAGGACATTTTCTTACAGAGCGAACAGAGCTACGGGTCATGAGCAGCTCCAAGACACCATAGACAACAGTCGTGGGTGTCCATAAGCGACAGGTTCCTAGAGCATCTAGGGCAAAAATGGCCCCTGTGAGGTCGAAGACCCATGCAGCCAGCGGTTAGGAAAAGAAAAGGGTGCGAAGCCTTTTGGCAAAAAAGGCGAAGAAAAATCATCCCCTAACAGCTCTAAAAAGGTAGAGCAGGGGAAGGACGGGTAGAGGACTGGTGCAACTGGAAAATAGAAGGCCAGTAGGCCAAAAACGAAAGACTTTTTCTGAGGGACAAAGACGTGTGTCCGATGGGCTCCGCGGAAAAAGGGAGACTGAACAAGATGGAAACCTTGGGCGGGAAGGGGACCACACATGCGTGGCAGCAATCCCAAAGGCTTTCTTTGAAAGCTGGGGAATTTGCTCCACGTGGGCTCTGTCGGTGCCGACATCACCCATAAGTGAGTGACTTCCTGCTTGTTCTTGGAGAAAAGACACATTCTCTCTACCCTTTAGTATTTCTTTTTTTAAATTTTAAATAGTGTCATGTTTTATGTTCTCTGCCTGCCTCAGAAGTCCATATAAAGCCTCAGTTTATACACCTTTGACTCTGTTAGTTACTTAGTGACATTTTTACTAAATGTTAGCATGTATATACAAACTAACGAGTTCTAAATGCACAGGCACAGCAGCACTTAGTGCACATTATGGTTTGTTAATGCATGTTAACATTTAGTAAACATGCCTCTTAAATCAAAGACTAGAGCCATGTATCTATTTTTGGGTGACTGAAATATACAAATTATCCAGAATGTTTTTTAGATCAAATGTATGCAAAGCAGGAAATCCTGAAAACCACACTGCCTTTTGCCCTTAGGGCAATACTTCTCGACTGGTGTGCCTTGGGAAGTCCTAGGTATGCCTTAAGAACATAAAAATGTAAGAAATGCCATACTAGGTCAGACCAAGGTCCATCAAGCCCAGTATCCTGTTTCCAACAGTGGCCAATCCAGGTCACAAGTACCTGGCAGGTTCCCAAAAAGACACACAGGTTCCACAATGCTTGTACTGGGCCAAGCACTGGATTTCCTGGGTCCTCTTTAATAATAATGGTTTATGGACCTTTCTTCCAGGAACTTGTCCAAACCTTTTTTAAACCCAGCTACACTAACAGCTTTTACTACATCTTCCAGTAACGAATTCCAGAGTTTGATTACGCGTTGAGTGAAAAAATATTAGTCTTAAACGAGTTACACTGTAGCTTCATTGCATGTCCCCTAGTCTTTCTATTTTTTGATGGCGTAAACAATCAATCTACGTTTACCTGTTCCACTCCATTAATTTATAGACCTCTATTATATTTCCCCTCACCCATCTCTTTTCCAGGTTGAAGAGACCTAACCTTTTAAGCCTCTCCTCATAGAGATAGCCTTCCATCCCCTTTACCATTTTGGTGGCTCTTCTCTGTACCTTTTCTAATTCCGCTTTATCCTTTTTAAGATACGGTGACCAGAATTGCACACAATATTCAAGGTGCGGTTGCACCATGGAACGATACAGAGGCATAATATCATCCTTGATGGTGACAGCCAGGGGTGTGGCTAGGCATGGGCTCATATTTATTTTTATTTATTTAGACAGTTTTGTATACCGCCTTATCCTTCAATCAAAGCGATCACAACACAATTGGGGGATACATTTAACACGTGGGGATATGAGACACATACACTAATACTTACAGGGAACATGGGCAATGGAGGGTTAAGTGGCTTGCCCAAGACCACAAGGAGCATCTGTGGGACTAGAAACCCCAGTCCTTCCGGCCCAAGGTTGCTGTCCTCTAGTGGGATTTGAACCCCCGACCTTCCGGCCTGAAGTACCTTGCCCCAACCATTAGCCTACTCCTCCCTCTAACAACTTCCTTTGGAGGCGAGACAATGCTGCACGGAGCCTGTCGAGAGACAGGAAGGGCTCCGCAACGGTTTTACAGGCACAGCCACGGTTCCCTAAGAGGCAGGGAGCCGCGGCTGCATCAGAAGGGAGGGTGTGAGTTTGCCACTGCCGAGAAGCAACTATATAGCCATCATAAAGTTAAACCCAATTACTATATTATTTGTCGGAGCCCACCGGGGGAGGGTTAGAACTGTTTTTCCTAACCCCCACCAGACGGTAGACTACTTTTATTTTTATATAAATTTCACCCTAGTGTAATAAAATAATTACTTATCTTCGCCAAAAATTGCACTTATTCTCCTCTACGTTGCAAATCATATAGGTATAGGAAGTGTACCTATATGATATGCAACGTAGAGGAGAATAAGTGCAATTTTTGGCGAAGATAAGTAATTATTTTATTACACTAGGGTGAAATTTATATAAAAATAAAAGTAGTCTACCGTCTGGTGGGGGTTAGGAAAAACAGTTCTAACCCTCCCCCGGTGGGCTCCGACAAATAATATAGTAATTGGGTTTAACTTTATGATGGCTATATAGTTACTCTTAGAGATTTTCCATCATAGGAGGGGTGTTATACTGCCGAGAAGCAGACTCGGCAGTGGCAGTAACTTGTGCGCTTTTTTTTTTAGGCGGAGTGAGGCGACCCCGCTAAATCCTGTGGCGACTCTCATGGGGGTCGCGACCCACAGGTTGAGAATCGCCGAGTTAGAATCAAAGCTAAGCAATGGGTACTGTCAACCACAGAAACTCAGAGTCATTAGTGCATGCTTTCACCTACAGGAAGAATGGACAATATCTAAATAGTCCATTTACCCTTGTAAGTGGATTTTTGAAATATCCATCAATACTGATATACGTATTTACAAAACAAAGATTTTACTACTTAAAAGCATGTTGTCCAAATATGCATTTTTAGATGATTGTTCTGGGAGGGATGTTGTTGAGATGATTACAATTGAGTCTGATAACCAAAATCTTGGTGGGTTGGGAGAGAAGGTGCTAAGGGTCTAAAAGCTTGATTGTGAAGGGGCACAAGAATGACGTTTAACCTAGGGCAGCTAATACCTTTGCACTGGTGACATTTTACTTACCAATTAATGTCATTTCCTTGAGTCTTGCTAGACCAGTCCAGACAAGTGGATTGTGTTCACCTACTAATAGATTTGTGGAAACAAAGAACCAATGAAAAGCCCAAGTTTTAATAACATCATTCCTATATCTCTAATTGCCTCAGCCACCAGAGGTTTCCTCAGTATTCATCTCAAAGCATATGGGAGAAACATGGCAAGCCTCACACAACCTCATTTGTGGGCAACAATGAATTCACGGTAGAGAACTATGTACAGGAAAGCATAAACAGAAGGCTGTCCATAGAAGATGAAGCTGCAGAGCTAAGTATAAAAATCATAGTGGACCCAACGGTACTGCAGTAGAAAAACAGAGGAAATACAGTTTCAAGGGCCAGCCCTGGACTGTTCTAGCAGGATTTGAGAAATAATATTAACTGGTAAGTAAAATGTCACCTTCCATATCGTCCTGCTAGACCAGTCCAGACAAGTGGGATGTACGAAAGCTATGACTCCACTGGGCAGGAAGAAGACACAGCAGCTCGCAAAACCCTTGAGCCAAAGGCCGTGTCCACTCACACGTGGACATCATTTGACAAAAGTGGAAAGATAAATGTCTGGAGGGGCTACCAAGCTCCGCTCTGTTCATGTGGATGTTTGTGCTTGGGTAGAATGAGCATGCAAACCCTCTGGAATCGGCCGGTTCCGCAAAAGATACGCCAAGGGAATGGCTGCCTTAATCAAGCGTCCCAAAATTGACTTAGCCACTACTTCACCTTTGTGCGGGCCAGCAAACAGCATAAAGAGATGGTCAGACTTATGAAAAGAATTCATAACCTCCAAGTACCAGAGAAGCACCCTCCGGATATCCACAAGGCAAATATCTTTATCTTTCCCTTGACACTGCTCCTTAGAGGAGGCAGCCAGGCAGGCCACCTGGTTCACATGAAGGGGAGAAATCACCTTAGGCAAGAAGAAAGGCACAGACCAAATGGAATCAGCCTCCTTTGAAAAAGACAGGGAAGGATCTTGGCAAGACAGAGCCTGCAGCTTGGAAACCTACCTCATGGAACAAACTGCAACCAAGAAAACCGTCTTGAGCGTCAAATCCTTCAAAGTAGCATGCTTTAATGGCTCAAAGTGCTCCGACATTAGGGCTCTGAGTACCAGACACAGATCCCAGGAAGGGACCATAGATTGGAAGGGAGGATGAACTGAATGCCTCGGAGAAAGCACAAGACATCCATGTGCATGGCTAGAGACTTACCAGAAACTGGACCTCGTAAACAAGCCAAAGCTGCCACCTCAACTTTCAGGGAGGTAAGGGAAAGGCCCTTCTGTAGTAAAGCTAACAGAGATGGCACTTTGGCTGCCTCAGGAGCCAACCGGTGAGTGCCGCACCATCGCTCAAAGAGGCACCAGACCTGCACGTATGCTAGTTTAGTAGACCTTCGCTAGGCTCTGAGCAGAGTGGAGAACATTGCCAGAGAATAGCCCTTATGCAATAGCCATATCCTTTCAAGAGCTAAGGCATAAGCTTGAGGGGAAAGAGTAGTTACTCACCTGTAACAGGTGTTCTCCAGGAGCAGCAGGAATCAGTCCTCACATATGGGTGACATCGGCGCCGACGGAGCCCCCGTGCGGAGCATTTCCCCAGCTTTCAAAGAAAGCCTTTGGGAATTGCAGCGCGCATGTGCGGTCCCCTTCCCGCCCAAGGGTGCCATCTTGCTCAGTCTGATGACATAGCTAAAAGACAGCAAAAATAGCAAAAAATAAATCATATGACTGCAACTCCAAGGGGAGGAGGGAGGGTTCTGAGGACTGATTCCTGCTGCTCCTGGAGAACACCTGTTACAGGTGAGTAACTACTCTTTCTCCAGGACCAAGCAGGAAGTCAGTCCTCACATATGGGACTCCCCAGCTTAAGGCTACCGGAGACCTCAAGCTGAAAAAATGAGCTCCCTCTAGAGCGTCAGTACGTAAGGAAAGCACAGTTACTTACCTGTAACAGGTGATCTCTGGGAACAGCAGGAATAAGTCTTCACATATGGGTACGTCGGTACAGACGGAGCCTGCGCGGGAACGCTCCCCGGCGTCCAATCAGAAAGCTTTTGGGAGCATCCCACAGTGCCTGCGTGCTGCCTTCCCACCTTTCCAACTGTCTCTCCTCAGTTGAGTTTTATAGCTGAGACAAAAAGAGAGAAAGAGGAAAGGAAGATAGAGAGAGATTCAACTCCTAGGGGAGGTGGGTGGGTTGTGAAGACTTATTCCTGCTGTTCCCAGAGATCACCTGTTACAGGTAAGTAACTGCGCTATCTCCAGGAACAAGCAGGAATGAGTCTTCACATATGGGGACTCCCAAGCTAAGATGCCTGGAGCCCTAGCATGGTGAGGATTGGAACATGCTACACCTCATATGGCCAGGCATCCTGAGGATGGAGGGTAGGAGTTGAAAAGAGAGGAGCTGTAGGAAAAACAGCTAACCTAAGGACTACAGGTAAGGAGTCCATGTATGTATGATAATTACCATGAAAAATATTGACATTGACAAAGACAATATGGACCTCACCTACTGGATTGCAGGAAGTAGAGAGGCTGATGGAGCCCTACTGGAGATCCAGTAGAGGAATCTTCAAGGTGACTTCACTGAAGTGAAGGCGAAGGTCCAAATCTGGAATGGACAGGTGACCCAGGTGTCAACTGGGGTAGTACAAAAACGTCAGGTCTTTAGTGGAAGCTTTATGGAAAAAGCTGGGAACTCTTTTGGATATAGAGTTAGTAACATTTAGGAGCAAAAGAGGAAGACTGACTGATTTGGACAACTAGTCCAGTCCTGGAGGGAAGAAGGGGTACGGAAAAAAGCCCATATTCCCAAGGAGGACAGATGTCTGAAGGGCTGAAACTTCAGATCTACTGAAGATCCACCCTGTCTTTCCTATCTGTTGAAAGGTAGGAAAGAAAGTGAAGCATGGAGCTTCAGGGATACCTAGACGTAGAATTAAGTAGAAGCTGTCAGTACCACAGTAGTGGTTGTGTGCATAATACCCCAGACATACTGAGGAACAGTATGAAGATATGCAAGCCCACTGTCTGGAACCTATAGGAAGGTAAAAACCTTTTATAAGTATAGACAGTTAGAGAGATAAGTATGTAGATACATATCTACCTATAAGGAAGCATCTCGACAGATACACATATATATATAGGGATATATATATATACAGGGGTATATATATATATATATATATATGTCTATAGAGAGATCTGGAGGGGCATAGATATGCACACGCAGCTTATAGACATATGTATCTATAGAAAGTATATAGAAATATATACATACATGTATATAGATGTCTAAAGATAAATGTCTGCAACTAAGCAGATAGAGATATGCCTATAAGAACATTCACATGGAAGATGTGAAGGAGAAAGATTCATCTAATAACAAGAAGGTGGAACCTACTTGAGAAGATATATAGAGAATATATTCCCCCTGGCTAAGATGGTGCAGGAATGCTATCCAGTGGAATAACCAGGATGGTTGCGTGAAAAACAGAGGATAATATCCGTCTGTGAACAGCAAGTCCTGAGTCCTATAGAACTCTCGCATGGTAAATGGACAGAAAACGCATAGGATGAGATACCAGGTTGACCCACTTGAGGAACAAGGGGGGGGGGGTATCATGCGTTGCCTAATTAAATATGTGCTGTCCATGAAGTATTAAGATACCATGAGGACAAGCTGCAAGGAAAAAGAGCATATTTCCTGTAGAAACTGGATAACTCTTTAGACTGTCACATAGAGAGAGCTTATGTCCTTTATTAAAAGGAAACAGAAGGGTGTAAAGAACCCCTACAGTCATGAGGAATGACTGAGGAAGCCTTTTTCAACCATATAGGATAGAGATTAGAGAAAAAATCTCCATGCTCGCTAGCAAGGGCCCATAGTGGAAAGCTTCTCAATAGGATTGCAGAGAGCACTATGCAGGAGAACTGGGAAATAAAAGTGGCTGTTGGAGGAAACCAGCTGCCACCTCAGTTATGTGCTGCCAACTCCAGAGATTTGGAGATGACAAAAAAGAAGTGATAAGGATTTTCCAAGATAGATGGGCACTATCCTGGAAGCACTACTAAGACCAGAGAAGTAGTGGAAGACAAGACTGGAATTCGTAGAAAGTACCAGTAGTCCAATCACTGGAACTCCTGCATGGGTAGCTGCTGAATAGAACAGCAGAGCTGAAGGGAGACTTGCCATATGGTAAGTCTGTAGAAGGAAAAAATTCATGGTGGTACAGGGAAACTATCATGAGATAGTTGGTAAACCTCTCTTCATGGTAGGAAGAGGAGGAAACCCTGTGACTCACAGACATGAATCTCCTGACAGCTCAGTCTACCTGAGAGCAAGTGGATGTCCTGGAAACAGGACTCCAAGCGTAGAGTTTGAAATGAAAAAACAGTGAAAAAACTTCTGCTGAGAAGAAGTGAACTGTATGTTATAAGAGATCAAATAGAACCCCATTGAGGGTTAATTTTCCTGGCTTGAGTTTGGATTCTTCAGACCAGGGCGAGGCTTCCCTTGTTTGGGAACATCTGTATGATGGGCAGGAGAAGAATAAAACCTTCTTCTTTTAGGGAAAGAAGGTTTGGTAGGGCATTTCCTACCTACTGGGGAAGGAGAAGGCTTAGGATAGCCCTCAGAAACAGGGAAGTCAGTGGAGCAATGAGCAGCCTGACGTAAAGACTCCTTATTGAAGAGATTTTCTCCAGTACAAGGAGTGTTACCCAGTCTTTGTTGTGTCCATCTACTCAAGTCTGAAGCTTGGAGCCAAGCTCTACGTCGTGCTCCTATGGCTATAGCAGAGGTTCTGCTAACAGACTCAAAGGAGTCTAGGGAAGCACGAGAAAGAAACCTAGAGATATTCTGGCTATGACTAAGAAGCAAGGAATAGTCTGCAGCCTTGGGCTCTGAAAGAAAAGGAGCCAAAAGAGATAATTTCTCTGTGACCTCCTGAAGGGATAGACTCATATAAAAAATATATGAGAGAATCCTTGTTGCCAGCATAGATGTTTGGAAGGTTTGACGTCCAAAGGCATCTAGTGTTCTAGATGCACGACCTAGCGGAAAAGAAGAATGCTTCTTCTTGCTTTTTACCTTCCTCATTGCTGATTCCACTACAATGGAATGATGGGGAAGTTGAGTCTTTTGAAACCCTGGAGAGGGGGGCACCTGATACAGAAGAGCAGTTGCTGTAGAAGGTGAGGAAGCCCTTAAAGGTGTTTCCCATATTTTCAGAAGAAGATCCTGTAAAGAATGATGTAAAGGAAGCATTATATTTTCCTTTTCCCCAGAAAAGCCTTGTGTAGGATCATAGCCAGGGATAGGAATAGCCAGGAATGTTGCCATGTCAAGGAGAAATTTCTGAAAAGAAGGATCTCCAATGGGAACAATCCTTGGACAGGCTAAACTCGAAGATCTAGGCTGGGCACCAGTACTTGTCCGGTGCAAAGCAGGATCTCTAATGAATGGATACTGGGACTGGCGGGTATGACCTGAAAACGTCAGTACTGTATCGTCCATGCTAGGTATCGACTCCAAACTAGGTATAGAAAGGAGCGATCCTGGTGAAGAAAGCATGGATGGAGCTGGTCCCGATGTTCCTGCAGGTACCAGCATCGACACCGATACCGGTAGCTGAGCCGGAATCGAAGGCGATACCGACATCGAAACAGTCATCGGAGGCTGCTCAAACGGTACCGAGGAAACTCGAAAGTCTCGGTGAATATCCTCGGTACCGCGCATCCGGAATCGGTGCGTGTCGGTTCCGAGATGCGTCGGTATCCAGTCTTCCAGACTAGATATCGATTCTAGACTCAGCATCGAAGGAAGCGAATCTAGGAGTGGAGGAGTGGCCTAGTGGTTGGGGCAAGGTACTTCAGGCCGGAAGGTCAGGGGTTCAAATCCCACTAGGGGACAGCAAACTTGGGCCGGAAGGACTGTGGTTTCTAGTCCCACAGGTGCTCCTTGTGGTCTTGGGCAAGCCACTTAACCCTCCATAGCCCATGTTCCCTGTAAAATAGTTATCTCCAAGTTATAATGCCCTGTTCAATGTAATTTCAGTTTGTTCAATGTAAACCGCACTGATGCAGAATAGCGCGGTATATAAGAGAATGTAAATAACTAAAATAAATAAATAAATGTCTAGATGGTACCGACGTCAGGGGTCGTATCGATGGAGCTGCCGATACTGGAAAGTCAATCTGGGTATCGATCGGTCCCGAAGGCACCGAGTACACCAGATGACGATCCCTGGTGAGGAGTGGATCGCTCAACACCAGTGCCGATGCCGGGTTATCGGTACCGCTCGAACCGGATGCCACCCCCGAGCATGGCTCAGGTATGTTCTGTGAGGGGTGAGCCCCAGGAACAACCTGAAACCCCTGAAAGGCTTTGGAGACCGAAGACTCCCGCCGGGGTTTTGAAGCCAATGAGGTCTTGAGGGCAAGGCCGGAGCCGTCATCATGCTTGGCATGAGACCTACCACCCAAGAATTGGCTAGTCTTAACAGACTGTTTGTGGGTTACCTGATCCTGTAGAGAAGAAAAGGTTGGTGCCCTTACACTGGAAGGGAAAACTGCATCGAGGGAAACTCGAAATGGAGAATTCCTTCTCATAAAATTGTAGCCTGATGGCTCTGGAGGAAAGGGGTCAGGACCCAAACAGGTTAGACACCAGTTATTGGAGTCTAAAAAGAAAACTGTATTTCCACAGTTAAGGCACTTCTTAGGAGAAGAAGGCTCCATAATGGAGAGGCCTTACAGGCCCAAAAATTCAAGACAGAAACAGAGGGAAAAAAACTCCCTGAGTTTTAGGAAAAAGAAAAGAAAAAACAACTGGCGGTACCGGTGGAGTCGGGGAAACAGCCGCGACCACAAGAAAACAAAAAGTAAAAGATTTAAAGAAAAAATTTTCTGCGGTGACAGGAAGACGTCCTGCCGGCTCCGCAGAAAAACGAAAACTGAGGAGAGACAGTTGGAAAGGCGGGAAGGCAGCACGCAGGCACTGTGGGATGCTCCCAAAAGCTTTCTGATTGGATGCTGGGGAGCGTTCCCGTGCAGGCTCCGTCGGTACCGACGTACCCATATGTGAAGACTCAATCCTGCTTGTTCCTGGAGAAGGAATCTTCTCTGAAAACGCCCCCGACCGGTAGCCCAACACCAGGGCCGGAGGGAAGGAGTTGCCTAAACCCCAAAGAGATGATGGAGTACTGCCTGTCCGAAAGCACTGTCCCTGTGGGACTCCCTCTCAAGGCAGTAATGGGCCGCAAAAGTCTGGCTCGAAGACCAAGTAGCGGCCCGGCAGATGTCTGCCAACGGAACAGAGCAGAGATGAGCCACTGACGCAGCCTTCGCCCTGACACGATGAGCCGTGACTCGACCCTCCAACGAGAGGCCGGCTGCCCCATAAGCCCAGGCAATACAGTCAGCAACCCATATGGACAAAGTACGCTTGGAGACAGGTAACCCCAACTTATTGGGGTCAAAAGAAACGAAGAGCTGAACAGCCCTCCGGTGCTCCCGCTTACGGTCAAAGTAGAAGGATAACGCCCTTCTACAGTCCAGGGTATGCAGGACCATCTCAGCCCAGCTGGCATGCGGCCTGGGAAAGAAAGTCGGAAGAACCACCTCCTGATTGAGGTGGAAAGAGGAGACAACCTTAGGGAGAAACTTAGGGTGAGTCCGTAAGACTACCCTATTCCTGTAGAACCTAGTGTAAGGGGGATCAGACACTAGTGCCTGAAGTTCACTTACTCGCCTAGCAGAGGTAAGAGCTACGAGAAACAAAGTTTTCCAGGAGAGAAAACGGAGAGGACAGATAGCCATAGGCTCAAATGGCGGACAAGTAATCCGCTGTAAGACCACATTTAAATCCCATTCAGGGGCGGTGGACGTAGAGGAGGCTTGAGCAGGAGGAGGCCCCTGAGGAAACGAGCCACCAAAGGGTGGTTGGAAAGAGGCCTCCCGTCCACCGGCGAGTGGTGCGCTGAGACAGCACTGAGGTGAACTCTGACAGAATTGGACTTAAGGCCCATATCGGAGAGGTAAAGTAAATATTGCAATACTACCGCTACCAAGCACAAGAAGGGATTCTCGCTGCCCTGAGCACACCATGCGGAGAATCTACGCCACTTAAGAGCGTAGGATTTCCGGGTGGACTGCCTTCTAGAGGCTAAGACTACGTCTTCCACCTCTCTAGGCAGTAGTAGGGGAGCCAGAACTACCCTTTCAGCAGCCAGGCCATCAGATGAAGGGACTGGAGGTTGGGGTGTAAGAGAGATCCCTGTTCTTGAGACAGGAGATCGTGTTGAATCCCCAGAGGAAAAGGAGTATCCACCGCCAGTTGCAGCAGAAGTGGGAACCACGGTTGCCTCGCCACCTGGGGGCTATCAGAATCATGGAGGCCCCGTCCTTGAGTACTTTGAACAGTGTTCTGGACACTAGTGGCGTGGGAGGAAACGCATACAGTAAGCCATTGGACCACAGGAGCAGAAACGCATCCGCTGCTACTCCGAGTGGATGAGGTTGTCTGGAACAGAATCTCGGGAGTTGCCGGTTCAGAGGACTGGCGAAAAGATCCATGGTGGGGAGGCCCTACCTCAGAAAGATCTGCTGAACCACCAATGGATTTAATCTCCATTCGTGTGGTTGCAGGATCCTGCTCAGTCTGTCCGCCAGGTAATTCTCTTGACCTGGGAGGTAGACTGCCTTGAGAAGGATTCAGTGAGTGACAGCCCAGGAGCACAGCCGTTGTGCTTCCTGACATAGAAGGAAGGAGCCTGTGCCTCCTTGCTTGTTCACGTAAAACATGGCAACTTGATTGTCCGTCTGGACCAGTACAGACTGGTGAGACGTGAGATGGGAGAAGGCCCTCAGAGCTAAGCGTATCGCCCGCAGCTCCAGGAAATTTATCTGCTGTGCAGCCTCCCAAGGGGTCCAGAGACCCTGAGTACATGCCCCTTGGCAATGCGCTCCCCAACCTTGAAGAGAAGCATCGGTTGTCAGCACTTGAGAGTGCGGAGGGGTTTGAAAAAAAACTCCGAGCACTAGATTCGGAAGATGAAGCCACCATTGCAGAGAGGAGGCAAGCAGTGTGGATATTCTTACTGAATCTGCAAGGCTCCCCTGTGGCCTGATGCCACTGAGTTCGAAGACTCCACTGAGCAGGCCGCATATGCAGGCGGGCATTGGGGGTTACATGAACCGTGGAAGCCATATGGCTGAGAAGTCTCAGGAATTGCCTGGCGGAGACCAGGGAATTGCTGCGAAACTGCCTGGCTAGATCCATTAATCTGTGGGCTCTGTCCACGGGTAGAAAAGCCTTCGCCTGAAGGGTGTCCAGCCTTGCTCCTATGAACTCCATGTTCTGGGATGGGAGCAAAGTGGACTTTGCGAAGTTTATGACAAACCCCAAGTGCTGAAGCAGGGCCACAGTGCGAAGGATGGCTTGACTGGCCTCCTGTGAAGACTGGCCCCTTATGAGCCAGTCGTCCAGGTATGGGAACACAAAGACCTTGAAGCCTTAGGTAGGCCGCCACCACCGCCAGGCACTTGGTGAACACCCTGGGGGCGGAGGTTAGGCCAAAGGGTAGTACTCTGTACTGATAGTGGTTTCCTCCCACAACAAATCTGAGATATTGTCTGTGGTCTGGATGAATAAGGATGTGAGTATAAGCATCCTTTAGATCTAAGGAGCATAGCCAATCTCCCTGCTGGAGGTAGGGCAGCAGGATTCCAAGGGTAAGCATCTTTTCCCTCTCCAGGAACTTGTTGAGGTTTCGCAAGTCTAGGATGGGTCTGAGGCCTCCTGTTCTTTTTGGTACCAGAAAGTACCTGGAATAAAAGCCGTGACCTCTCAGGTGGTGGGGCACCGGTTACACAGCCTGTTCCTTTAGCAGACTTGCTAACTCCTGTAGGAGTAGGTCCCTGTGCAGAGGGGGTCTTGGAGGCTTCCCTGGAAAAAAGGAGGGAGGTACCTGGTGAAAATGAAGAAGATAGCCCTGTTGGACTATATGGAGCACCCAGGTATCTGATGTGACAGCTGACCACCTGTGGGCAAAGTGGGCCAGCCGGCCTCCTGTGCTGATGTGAGCCAGCTGAGGAGGAGAGGCTATGCTTTCTGAGTCAAAACCCCCCGCCCTGCTGTGCAGGAGCCGGTGTTGGTGGCTTGGGGGTCTTCTGCCTACGGGGCCCATGACCCTGCCCCTTGGCCTGCTGACCCTGTTGGGGAGCTGCAGAGGCCTGATAATGAGGGTATTGTTTATAGGCAGATGTCTTCCTCGGGTAAAAGGTATTTTTTCCCGAGCCCTTCTTCTTCTGAGAAGGGGCAGAGGCTTTTCTGGACAGCCTAGTCCTGGTCAGAGTCTCGGTCTCAAGTTCAGCAGCCTTTTCAGCCATGGGTTTGCCAAAAAGGTTTTCACCTCGGCAGGGGACATCGACCAACTTGTCCTGCACCCATGGCTCGAGGTCGGATGACTGTAGCCAAGCCTGTCGGCGGGCACCGATGCCGGCCCCGGCTACTCGGGCTGAAGCCTCGAAGCCATCGTAGGCTGCTCGAGAGATAAACTTCGAGCACTCTCGAATACCAGTGGACAAGGCCTGGAACCTCTGCAAAGGTTCCTCGGAGAGACCAGCAGAGAACCCGGCAATCTCCTTTGCCAGGTCTCGAAGGTACATGCCCATGTAGAGCTGGTATGTCTGGACACGGCAAGCAAGCATAGAGCCCTGGAAGCACTTCTTACCGAGGGCATCCAGGTTCCGGGCCTCCTGGCCGGGATGCACGAGGAGTGCATCTTCTGACTTTTCAGTCAATGCATGGCCGATTCCACAACCATTGAGTGGTGCGGTAATTGTGCCTTTTGGAACCCGGGGCTCTTGCGGACTCGATAGATGGAATCGACCCGCTTGCTTAACACCGGCGTCGACATGTGGAAGGAGCAGCCGCTCCAGCATCGGAGGAACCGGAACAGTAAAGGCCTCCTTCGGGGGAGAGTCATACTGGAGGGCCTCGAGCTCCTCGGCTCGAGGCTCCTCCTCGGGATCCGTGGGGAATGCCAAGGCCTTGGCCATATCCCACACGAAGTTCGAGAACCGGGTATCCTCCGGTGGGGATCGTCTCCGAGGTTCGGACTCCGGTGAGTCCGATGGGACATACCGAGTCCGAAAGGTGTCGGGTGACTCTTCATCCTCCGTCTCCCAGCCCGACTCCTCGGAGGAGGAATCGAGCGGTTCCGGTCGGGCGGGCACCGATGCCCTCCGCCCCAACGCCGAGGGTACCGGCGTCGACGACCTCGGTCCCGAACGGGAGGCCGAGGGAGACCGTGGCCGAGGATCCACTCGAGCTCGCATGGACTCGAGGATCGGCTTGGCCTCCCGGGTCGACTTGGACGTCGATGTCCCGGTGATCGGGGCAGATGCACCGGTGAGCCCGGCGATCAGTGTCCGCTGCTGCTCCATGAAGGCAGCCAAGCTGCTCTCCAAGGCCTTCAACCTGAGTCCGAGCTCAGGAGACTCAGCAGCCCCCGACTCGGGCCCCGACAGCGGCTCCCCTGGAGGAGATTCCACGAGGACTACAGTACTCACGTGCCCAGGAGACTCCATCTCGAGACGAGGTTGTTTGGCAGGCCTCTCCGACTCCGAAGACCCGGGACGGCGGTCGGGGCTATGCGACCTGGCCCTCGAGGAACCAGGTGCATCCGCCGATGCCGCCCTCGCGGGTTTTTTCTTCCTGCGCTGCTCCCGCGAAGGAGACCCCCGCTCAGAGGAACCCCGACGCTGCTCGGGGCCGGAGTCCCGAGACGTCGAGGCCTCTGACGAGGTCCGGGCCCGTCCGGACGCGGAGTCAGAGAAGATTCTGTCCTTTTGGTGCTGCCGACTCCTCAACGCCTTCGAGGACATTTTTGCCACACGGACCACAGATCATCGGGTCATGATCGGGTCCGAGGCAACGGAGGCAGCAGTCATGTGTGTCGGTAAGAGACATAAGTTTCTTACACCGATCACACTTTTTAAACCCGCTGGCAGCCATCGGGGGAAAAAGGGCCCCTGCGAGGTCGAAAGACAGGGCTGCCAGTGAAAAAGAAAAATGGCGCGAACACTAGTCACAAAGGACAAAAACCGAAAAAAGAGAGAGTGGGCTCGATACCGGCGTATTGGGCCCAGGCAGGAAAAGGATCCGGCGTCGAACCGAAGAAGGAAGACAAGAAACAGGGTAATCAACTTTTTCCTCGGCGAAAAACGAACTACGTCCGTCGGGTTCCGCGGAAAAAAGAAGACTGAGCAAGATGGCACCCTTGGGCGGGAAGGGGACCGCACATGCGCGCTGCAATTCCCAAAGGCTTTCTTTGAAAGCTGGGGAAATGCTCCGCACGGGGGCTCCGTCAGCGCCGACGTCATCCATATGTGAGGACTGACTTCCTGCTTGGTCCTGGAGAACTGGGTCCTCTAGGATGATCAGTCCCTGCCGCAAAAGGCCCCGAGACAGAGGCAACCAAAGAGGAGGTGCCTGCAGGAGCCATGCTGTCCTCAGCCAATCTAGCACCACCAAGACAAGACAATCCTGCCTGGGTGGCATTCTATAAGGGCCACGAAGGAAACATGTACAGCGGGTGCTGATGTGGCCAAGACTGGGCCAGGGCATCGATGCCCTCAGAACCCATCTCTGTGTGGCAAATGAAGTGGCAAACTTTGGCATTGGTGTAGGTCACTATCAGATCCATTTTGGGGTGACCCCAGTGGTGCAGAATCAACTGAAACATCTCCTGACTCAATTCCCACTTTCCAGGATTTAGAGAGTGCTGGCTGAAGAAGCCAGCTGCCACAATGTCCACCCCAGAAATATGCTGAGCTGAAAAGGTTAGGCGTTTCTTCTCAGCGCAGGCAAACAGGAGAGCCATCTCCAGAGCTATCCAAGTGCAGCCTTGCCGATTGACATAAGCTACCACCATGGCATTGTCCGAAAAAACTTGAACCGCCCAGCTCTCGACCAGGACAGAGAAACGCAGAAGAGTCAACCTGATGGCCCTCGCTTCAAGACAGTTGATGGACCATGCCGTTTCCCTACAGTTCCAATGGCCCTGGACGTACGGTCTTGGTAATGGCCTCCTCAGCCTGAGAGGCTGGCATCTGTTGTCAGGAGGATCCAGAAGAAATCGTCTAGAAGAAATCATCCTTCCTCAGATGGCAGGACTGCTGCAACCACCACAGGCTGGACTTCACCATTATTGGGAGCGGGAGCCTGCGCTCCAACCTCTGAGAACTCTGGGATCACAGAGTCAGCAAGGACCGCTGGAGTGCTCACATGTGAGCATGCATCCACGGCACCAGCTCTATGGTCGCCGCCATTAATCCAAGGAACTAAAGATAATCCCAGACTCTGGGAGGCTGCTGCATACAGAACAGTGCCCGATAATCCAACAGTCTTTTGACTTTCTCTTCTGTCAGGAAAACTCTACCCACGCAAGTGTCAAAATGTGCTCTCCAAACCTCCAGGGACTGAGAAGGCAACAGCTGGCTCTTTCCCAGATTATCACCCAGCCAAGGCTTTCCAAAAAGGTCACCACTTGGGACAGCATCCAAGACGCTTCTGAAAGTGAACGCGCCCGGATGAGCCAGTCATCCAGATATGGATGGACACAGATCCCTTGGCGCTGCAACCACCACCATGGAGAATGTCCTCGGGGCGGTAGATAGCCAGAAAGGGAAGGCAGTGAACTAATAGTGAGAGCCGTGAATGGATAGTGAGAGCCAATCCTGGCAAAATGCAGATAGTTTTGCTGATCCACCTGGATTGGGATATGTAAATAGGCTCGACTAGATCCAGAGAAGCCAAGAACTCCCCTTAGCGCACTGCTTGAATCACGAAGCACAAGGTTTCCATCTGGAAGCGCAGGATGCTTACATGCTAGTTGACCCCCATGAGGTCCAAAATAGGCTGGTAGGAACTGTACTTTTTGGGCACCACAAAATAGATGGAGTATCTGTCTTTGTCTCACTCATCCAGGGGACCGGGCACTACCACCTTTAGGTGCAGCAACTTGTTCAAGGTGGTCCACACAAGATAGGCAATTGGAGCCCCCAACAAGGACAATGACGAGGTTAGGCCTTGATACTCACACCTTGAGAGCCCCAGGTAGAGAATCCGTATCAGGCTCAGATCTACTCCCCTGAAAATGTAATACTGATTTTGTAGCACTGTGTTTAAGGTGGCTGGCAGATCTCTCTGACAGTCTTCTGCAATCTTCAGGAGACAGCAGGGGAGATAGAGGCGGTGGGAGGAGAAGTTGAGGTTGTGTAAGGCTGCTCCACTCTTCCAGAGCCTTCCAATTTCCGGCTGCTCAACAGGCTCTTATCATGATATATGCACGGAGCTGAACCACTTTTCCCGCCTCCTATGGCAACCGAAAAGACCACAGTCTAGTGGAGCCTCCCACATCACACTCAAGTGAGAAAGTCACCCTCAAGGAGATCATTCGCGAGCCTTTAAACAATCTTTTCCTCTCAATCTTCAGACTTTCTTCAGAGAGGAGAAAATCCATCCACCATCTGCTGGAGACAAAAATACTGGAGAGACCTCTGGTGGATGAGGCGAATAGAGGCACAGGAATGATGTCATTGAAACCTGGGCTTTTCATTGGTTCTTTGTCTCCACCAATCTGCTGGTAGGGTAATACAACCCACTTGTCTGGACTGGTTTAACAGGATGATATAGAATTTTGTCTGTGTGCCTCGAGGAATGAACAAACTCAAAAGTGTGTCACAAAATGAAAAAGGTTGAGAAGTACTGCCTTAAGGGATGAAAGTAAACAAACCTATTGTAAAATATTCCTGCCACTGGAGTTCCTTCTTTACTTAAATGTGTTTTGTTCTGAATAGTAAAGAACCCAAGTGGTAGCAATTTTCAGATAATTTTCCTGAAAATGTCAAAAGGGAGAGTAGCAACTGCTTTGGGCCAGAAAAGCAAGGGCAATAAAAAGAAATAGTTGATCAAACAGTGAACACTATGTTTTATTTTGAGGATTTTTTTTTTAACATGGACATTTTTTTTTAGCACCTGTACCTACATCATCATCATAACCTTTACAAAAGACTATGTAGAATGCTTGGATGTTACTGTGAGAGCAGCAGCACCCTCCAGTGTCCCTATTAAATATTACAAAAGATTAAACAGAAAAGTCTAAGACAGTGGTTCTCAACCCAGTCCTCTAGGCCCTCCCAGGACAGTCGGGTTTTCAGGATATCCACAATGAATATGCATGAGATAGATCTGCATGCACTGCTTCCATTGTATGCAGATCTATCACATGCATATTCATTGTGGATACCCTGAAAACCTGACTGGAATAGAGGTATCAGAGGACTGCATTAAGAATCACTGGTCTAAGATATTCCAGAACAGGGCAATTCTTGCTGCCAGTCATTTCAAGTTGGGAGGAGATTCATCAGATAGGGAAAATCCCACTTGGTATATAAACCTCTCCTAAAGGTATAACTCTATCTTTAATACACAGCCATTGCACCGTGTTGGAGTAAGGCCTCTGCTCTTAAGAGTCAGGTGTCTGTGGTATCCAACCATAGAACCAGAGGGGAAACGAGGAGTCTTTATGCACCATGCTACTCATATTATCCAGAGTGTGCATCAAGCTTACAATGGAGAAGAGAGCAGCAGGCTGATGTCTGTGCAAACCCTGCCAGCACTCCACCATCTCACAAGGAAGATAGCTTAGTCTACTACTACTGATCATTTGTATAGCACTATAAAGCCTTATGCAGCAATGTACACATAAAAGATGGTCCCTGTTCATCAGAGCTTACAATTTCGTCAAGACAAACACAATAGCTGAGGACAAGGAAATATCTAGGAGAATAGTAAAGAAACACATAAGAGACTGGGAGGATCAGGATCCAAAAGGGCCTCAAAGAGGTGAGTTTTCAGCCTGGATCTGAAAACAGCCAGAGATGATACCTGATGCACAGACTCAGGTAGTTTGTTCTAGGCATAAGGAGCAGCAAGGTAGAAGAATCGAAGTTTGCAGTTGGTAGTAGAAGAGAAGGGAACAGATAGCATAGTAACTCACCTGTAACAGGTGATCTCCGGGAACAGCAGGAATTTAGTCTTCACATATGGGTATCGTCAGTACCAACGGAGCCTGCGTGGGAACACTCCCCAGCGTCCAATAGGAAAACTTTTGGGAGCATCCCTCAGCACATGCGCGCTGCCTTCCCGCCTTTCCAACTGTCCCTCTTCAGTTAAGTTTGTAGCTGAGCGAAAAGGATAGAGGGAGAGAGGAAAGAGACAAAGAGAGAGAGAGAGAGACAACTCCTTGGGGAGGTGGGTGGGCTGTGAAGACTAAATTCCTGCTGTTCCCGGAGATCACCTGTTACAGGTGAGTAACTACGCTATCTCCAGGAACAAGCAGGAATGTAGTCTTCACATATGGGGACTCCCTAGCTGAAGATGCCAGGGAGATAGCCCCAGGAAGGTGCCACCCTGGAAAAGTGGGAATCCTTCCTCCCATGGATCTCTGGCATTCCACCAGGGTTGGTGGGTAGGAGTTGAACTAGGTCTGAAAGAGATTTTGAAGAACAGCTTGGCCAAAGAAGGCATCCCGACGGGAGGCTTTATCCAGGCAGTAGTGGGCTGTGAAGGTGTGTACCGAAGCCCAGGTGGCTGCTCGACAAATGTCATCGATAGACACAGAGTGGAGATTAGCCATGTAAGTAGCAATGGCTCTCACGTTATGAGCTGTGACATGGTCCTGAAGAGGAAGACCCTTACTCTCATAAGCAAAGGATATGCAATGGGCAACCCATTTAGAGAAAGTTCTTTTGGAGACTGGAAGTCCCAAATGACTAGGGTCAAAAGCTATAAAAAGTTGCGAGGACTTTCTATGTTGCTGTGTTCTTTGTAAGTAAAAGGCTAAGGCCCTTTTACAATCCAACGTATGAAGGTTTCTTTGTGCATTAGAGGCGTGAGGCCTCGGAAAATATACAGGAAGATAAATTGATTGATTTAAATGAAAAGGCGAAACCACCTTTGGCATAAAGTGTGGATGAGTTCTAAGAACAACCTTATCATGGTGAAACCTAGTATAAGGAGGATTAGCCACTAAAGCTTGCAGTTCACTAATGCGACGTGCAGAGGTGATTGCAATTAGGAAGATGACCTTCCAGGTCAAAAACGTAAGGGTTGTAGCGGCTAAAGGCTCAAAAAGCAGCTTCATGAGCTGCCCGAGAACTAGATTTAGATCGCATGCATCGGTGGTGGCTTAATGGGAGGTTTGGTTAATAGAAGACCTCTCATAAATCTGGAAATGAGTGGATGAGAGGAAATTGGTTGTCCATTTAGAGGCTTATAAGAAGCTGCAATTGCACTAAGATGGACTCTTACCGAATTGGTCTTTAGACCAGAATTCGGTAAGTGAAGGAGATACTCTAGTATTGATTCTAAGGGTATGCCAAGGGGGTTTAATCCCTTCTTGGAGCACCATATAGTAAAACGTTTCTACTTGAAGGCATAAGATCTTCTTGTGGAAAGGTTCCTAGAAGCCTGAAGGATATCCTTTACCTGTTGGGATGTTGAAATCCTGGAGGTCTAAGCCTTCAGCAACCAGGCCGTGAGATGCAGGGACTGGGGACTCGGGTGCCATAGCGTCCCGTCCTCTTGGGAAAGGAGATCTGGAGCATACCCTAACTCCAGAGGTGCAACTTGAGAGAGATGTAGAGATGGCGTGGCCATCGTGGCGCTTTGAGAATCATGTGACCACTGTCTCGCTGAAGCTTAAAGAGTGTTTTGGGGAAGAGGGGAATGGGTGGGAAGGCATAAAGGAAGTCCTGACCCCAGTGAAGGAGGAAGGCAACCCTTGCCTGACAATTGTGAGCCGGAATCCTGGAACAGAACCGGGGAAGTTTGGCATTCAGTGGACTTGCAAAGAGGTCTATGTCTGGAGTGCCCCAGAGATGAAATATCTTTGCCAACTGGTCTAGGTGGAGAGACCACTCATGAGGAAGCAGTACTCGACCGAGTTTGTCTGCCCAAAGGTTTTGAATACCTGGAAGATATACCACTAGAAGGTGAATTTAATATTCTCTGGCATAACGACAGAGAGCCTGTCCCGCCCTGCTTGTTCACATAGAACATGGTTACTTGATTGTCCGTCTGGACTAGGACTGTCTTGTAGCTGAGCTGGGCGTGGAATACTCGAAGAACTAAATAGATTGCTCTTAATTCCAGGAGGTTTATGTGTAGACCAGCCTCCTGTGGAGTCCAGGTTCCCTGGGTAGAGAGATGATTCAGGTGTGCTCCCCAATCCACATGCGATGCATCTGTTGTTAGGGTGGCCTGAAAGAGGGGTTGATGAAAAGGAGACCCCACTGTCAGATTTTCTAGGGATTGCCACCTTTGGAGGGACAAAATTAGTCGTTGAGAGTTTATTATTTTGTCCGATAAATGACCCGTGGCCTGTGTCCACTGTGTGGATAGGGTCCACTGAGCTGCTCGCATGTGAAGGCGAGCATATGGGACTACATGAACTGTGGATGTCATATGTCCCACCAACTGTAGTATCTCTTGAGCAGTTAGGGAGGATTCTCTGCTGCTTGAGAAGCTAGTTGCATTATGCAAAGACAACAGGCCTGTGGAAGGAAAGCCTTTGCCTGTCTGGTATCTAGACAGGCCCCTATGAATTCCAGGCATTGGGAAGGAACAAGTTGGGATTTTGGGAAGTTTATTACCAACCCCAAGTATTGGAAGATTCGCATTGTGCGAGACAGTGCAGTGCTGCCCTCTGCAACTGTAGGGGCTCGAATGAGCCAGTCGTCTAAGTAAGGGAAGACGAATATTCCCAGGGTTCACAGAAATGCAGCTACTACCGCCATGCATTTCGTGAATACCCTTGGTGCTGAAGCTAGACCAAAGGGAAGAACCCTGTACTGGTAATGTTTCCCCCTGAAAAGGAATCGTAAGAATTTCGTGTGATCTGGATGGATCAGAATGTGAGTGTATGCATCCTTTAAGTCTAGAGAGCAAAGCCAATCCTGGCTTTGAAGGTATGGCAGAAGAGTTCCTAGAGAAATAATTTTGAACTTCTCTCGAAACAGGTATTTGTTCAATTCTCTGAGGTCTAAAATGGGTCTGTGTCCCCCTGTTTTCTTTGGAATAAGAAAATAGGGGGAGTAGAACCCTGCACCCCGTTGAAGAATGGGTACCACCTCTATTGCCTCTTGGGCAAGAAGTGTTGAGACCTCGTTATCTAGCAGATCGTTTGCGGAGGTTTGAGAATTGAATTGCTTTAGAATTGTAGGAGGGGGCATGCTGTGAAAATGAAGCTTGTACCCTTCTCCTACAATGAACAAAGTCCAATCTTCTGCTGTTATCTGATGCCATCTGTTGACAAAGTCAATATCGTTCACTTTCACCACTGCAAGGATGAGAAGTAAATTACAGAGGTCTCAGTTAAAAAGAGCATTCCTACTTAGGCTTACGTCAATCTGCAGCAGAATGCTTTATCACATCAACGACCTCAAAAATAATCATAAAATCAGGCACCTAGTCTGCATTATTCTTCCATGTTATAGAGAAACAGATAACATCTGTGAGCTTAGCTTGCAGACTTACCGTAACTTGCCAGACTAGATATCACTGTAGTGCTCATTGATCCCAATGTACATCCCCGGTACCATCAAGACGTTTCACACAAACGGTTTCTTCAGGGGATCATGCCAATTCGCAGATGCCGCCCGCGTTCAATCAAATATCGGCTCAATTACAGCTTTCATTATAGTCAAATAAAATCCTGAAAAGACATGTCCTCTGGAGGTGACATTCTGCATTGGGGAGAAGAGGGATCCTCTGGGAAATAGTACCGCCACACTTAGTACATTTTTTAAAACCACTAGTTGGTTTTCCATGTTTTAGGAATATGTGGCCTAGTGCCCAAAATGGCACCTAGCACCAAAAAAGAAAAGTGTCTGAAGAGAAACAGCTCAAAGTATAAGTTTGTTTGGTTTTTTTTGGAAAAGAAAAGAAAAGAACCGGCGTTACCGGTAAGTGTCGTGCAGTAGGCAAATGCGACCACAAGAAAACAATTTTAAAGACGGAATTTTCTGCGGTGACAGGGTATGGAACCTGTCAGCTTCGCGGAAAAAGAAGAACTGAAGAGGGACAGTTGGAAAGGCAGCGCATGTGCTGAGGGATGCTCCCAAAAGCTTTGCTATTGGACGCTGGGGAGCGTTCCCGCGCAGGCTCCGTCGTTACCGACGATACCCATATGTGAAGACTACATTCCTGCTTATTCCTGGAGATAGAAGGAATCTCCCAGAACAGTGGGGTTCCCAAGGAGGGGTGTAGGGAGAGATAAGCAAGGAAAGGTAGTGAGGAGCAGCGGAATGAGTGCACTTATGGGTCAGTAGGGAAAGCTTGAATTGGATCTGGAAATGGATAGGGAGAAAATGAAGCGACTTGAGAAGAGGGTTATACAAGCATATCGAGGCTGGTGAAAGATTAGCTATACCGCTGAGTTATGCTCATATAACCCCTCCTCTCATCGCTTCACTGGCTCCCTATCTGTTTCCATATCCAGTTCAAATGTCTCCTCCTACTACTATTATTGAACATTTGTACAGCGCTGCACAGATACATATAAGAGACGGTCCCTGCTCATCAGAGCTTACAATCCAGTCAAGAGAGACAACACAGTAGCTGCAGACATAGGATACATCTCTGAACCAGCATCCAAGCCTTCCAGATTATCAAAGCCAGGAGCCTTGCAGAGCAGTTCTAGGGACCTGCATCTACAAAAGCCACCAGTTCAGAGGAAAAGAAGAAACCCAAGCAACCATCCTACACCAGTGGTAGCAGAGCCAAGTTAAGACATTCAGCAGAGCATCAGGGAACTGTGTCTGTCTCACATTCAGAATCAGGTACACGGGGACAATGTACTAGGTGGAGGAGAGGACTGCCACTCAGGAAAGACCAGCTTTTATATTACAAGATGCCTATGTGGTAAATACACCAGATTAAGTAACTAAAACGTGTGGGTAAAATACTTAAAATGAGAGGAGAGAACAAAATAATCTACCTGTAACAGATTTTTACTAAAAGGATGGAGTTGAGTACTTGTAACACAGTCCTTGTTTATTCTTCGTGCAAACTTCATTATTGTTTTATTCTGTGGTCCTAACATTTAAGTACATAGTTGAATGTCACTATTTATCCAGTGCATGCTGTACATAGTTCCTGTTCCACTGTAAAATGTAAATATCCCTGTTTCAATGTAAATTGCTTTGACCCAGTGAAAAGCGATATATAAATGCAACTAAATAAATAAAGTAAACCCTTGGTTCAGAACACAATTTCTGGCCTGGACTCAGTTATTTGAGAAGGGAGTGGTGTGAGAATGTCAAGTGCCAAGGGCCTCCTGACTTACTCCCTTTGTTCTTACTCCCTCAAGGTATGTATCTCCCTGCTGCCTTCCCTCCAATCAGCTTCCATCTGCCTCCACCTGATCCTGTCAGCTCCAATCGGCATGAACCGAAACTGACGCAGCCGCGCAAAAGCGTGACTGCGTCCCCTCAAGGTGGCCAATCTGCATTTAAATGAGCCTGGTGCGGCGTATGATTGCTGCTCCTGCTTCTATCTGGAATTGTACTGTTTTGTGCCCAAGTATCTGCTGCCTGCTGTGCTTACCTCTCCCTTTGTTCTTACTCCCTTAAGGTATCTCCCTGCTGCCTTCCCTCCAATCAGCTGCCAGCTGCCATCTGCCTCTACCTGATCCTATCAGCTCCAATCAGCATGAGCCGGAAGTGACGCGGCCGCGCGAACGCATCCCCTCAAGGTGGCCAGTCTGCATTTAAACGAGCCTGGTGTGGCGTTGCATGCCTGTAGCGCTCCTTGGGCGAGCTCCTTGGGGCAACTCCAGGGGCGAATGCCAGAGTCTCCCCCCAGGTCCCTCCTTGCCCACCTTTGCACGACTGGCGTTAAACCCCCCTCCTCCAGTTAAGTCCTTCACTTGTGTCCTACACCTGTCAGCAGTTTTATGGTGTTTCCTGTCATTGCTTTACATGTCTTCCATCCCGGTCCCCTGGGGCCAGCGCCCCCCTTCAAGATACCCAATCAACGCCCCTCCTACATTCCCAGCCAGGAACCCCTTTAATCTTATTCACTGCCTGCCTTCCACTAGTAACCCTCAAGCCCCTCCTCTTCCATCTCCACTCCCAGTCTTGCACTTTGCTCTACTCAACTGCCATTCCCTCTGCACCAAATCCATCCCTATCCATTACCTGGTTATTAGGCATTCCCTCGACATTCTCTTCCTCACTGAAACCTGGCTCAGGGATGGGGAGGAGCCCCTTCTTAATGTCTCCCCCAGGTTACTCTGCTTTCTCCACGCCCCGTCGTGGCAGGATCGGTGGAGGGGTTGCAGCTCTGTCGCTCCCCCCTTCCTATCCAGGAGCTATCTTCCCCGGTTCTTCACTACCCTGAGTCTCTCCTGCTCCGTCTTGGCTCCTCCCCTGCCTTACTCCTGGTCTATGCCCCCTCTTCCCTCCAGCCCTACCTTTGGGACTCGCTTTTTCTTACCCTCTCCGAGGCCTCCCTCCTCTTCCCCCATCTCATAATCCTGGGGGACTTCAATGTGCACTGCGACCATTCCACTAGGACACGCAATACCTCCTTCCTCTCTCACATCGCTGACCTCTCTCTTCAGCAGCATGTGTGTATTCCCACCCACTCTGCAGGTCATATCCTCGACTTGGTCTTATCCCCACAGAATTCCCCCCTTTGCCTTCCATTCTCTTCCAGTCCCCTGGTCCGTTCATTTCTGTCTCTTCTTCTCCACTCCTTGCCCCTTCTCCCCCTCCTCCCCATTCCTCTCCCTCTGCTACCCCCCTACCTTGGCACGTGGAGTCAACGCCACAACCCTCTTACGTTTCCCTCCCTCCGACTCCCTCTTCCCCACTGACTTTCATCTACTTTCCCCTAACTCCCAAGCCCAGCTGTGGAACTCTACCCTCTCAGCCACTTTACACAATCTCGTGCCTCTTCAGCTTATTTCTGGTGCACGCCGTCCGCATATCCATCCCTGGTATCATCCTGGGCTCCTCCTCCATCGCTCCTACCTCCGCAGAGCCAAGCGTCTCTGGCGCAAGCACCCCTCCTCTGATACTCTGGCTCATTATCATTACTGCCACAGTCACTATTGCTCTCTTCGTCACTCTAGTAAATTGGCCTATTTCTCTGATCTCATTTCTTCAGCTTCCAGCTCCTCTCGCCAGCTTTACTCTATTTTGTGCTCCCTTTCTGTCTCTCGCTCCTTTGCCTCTCCAGCTCCGCTCCCGCCTATTCCTGATCCAGCACTACTGGCCATGCACTTCATTAATAAGGTTCTTACCTGGGAGCAGTCATCTTAACTGGGAGCTGCCGCGGTTCTGTTTTCAGCTCGCGGAGCAGTGCAGTAGGAGGGAGCTTGGAGACACGGTGCACAGCTGCAGGCACTGCGTGGACGTTCCTGCCTCCGAGGACCCCCCCTTTGACCCGCATAAAGTGCAGTGGGTGTTTTGCATCTGTGGGAGCAGTCATCTTACCTGGGAGCTGCCGTGGTTCTGTTTTCAGCTCGCGGAGCAGTGCAGTAGGAGGGAGCTTGGAGACGCGGTGCACAGCTGCAGGCACTGCGTGGACGTTCCTGCCTCCGAGGACCCCCCCTTTGACCCGCATAAAGCGCAGTGGGTTTACTCGCGGCTGCGAGTCGCGGCCTGCGATGTCGTGTCCTAAGGGGCGTGTCACAAGGGGCAGGAAACGCTCCTTTTGCGCTCCTTCGGCGCTCATGAGAAGCTTCTCTAGGTGCTGTTCGTCTACTTGTTGAATCCATGGGAAAGCGCAAGGTGAAATCTGGTGCTAAATCTGGGGCTGGTGATGGAGTGCAAGGAAGTAAGCCAGTTGGACCTATGGACAAACATGTGACGTCACTACTGCCTGCAAAATCGCCGGATGAGGTGTCTTTAAGTCCCGAATTTCAGCTGCCACCGCCCTTTCCTCAGCCATTGTCTTCCTCCACTTTTCTTGATGTTCTACCAGAGGTTTCAACTCTTCCCCTGAGAGCTGTTAGTCCATCTGTCGACGATCAGGTTTGTCCTCTCCCTACTGGCGAGGTAACACTCATGGACATTTGGACTGCAATCCAAAAGATTGATAAGCGGTTAACTTCAACAGTATCTGCTTTATGTGCTTTTACTCATGATGTTGTAGATAAATTTAAAGATGTTGATAAGCAGATAGGTTCTTTGATTCGGGTTTCTGCCCAGGCTGACTCTCAGCTCCAAACAAATTTAAATAATAATGTTACCTTTATTAAAGATGTTTCCTCAGTTTCCTATCGTTTGGAGAGTCTAGAGAACCAACATCGGGCGAGAAACCTTAGGTTTCTTAATTTTCCTTCAACTCACCTATTGTCTTTAGAAATGTTGTTAAGCAAATATTTTTCTGAGATATTGCAAATGAAGGATACTTTAGAAGTGGTTCATGCCTATTCTTTCTCTTCCCGTCGGGCAGCTCTTGTGGAGGGGGCCGATGCTCCCTCTGCTGAGTCTGTTGCCCAAAATCTCACTGCTTTTTTGGAGGATACATTAGATCTCATACCTAAACGTTGCACTGTTGTTGCAACGTTTGGCTCTGAGGCCGTCAAGTTGTCTGTGCTTAGGGCTTATTTTAAGCACAGGGATGACTTATTTTGTGGATATCGGCTCCAAGTCTTTCCAGATGTTGGATGTGTTCTCAGATTAGACGCAAACAATTTTTGGAGTTAAAATCTAGAGTTGTTGCTCTGGAAGCGTCTTTTTTTCTAAACTTTCCTTGTCGCTGTCTGATAGTTTATCAGGGGCAAAGTTATGCCTATACTGATGTGACACAGTTGCAGAAATTTCTAGCTTTAAAAGAGATGGTTAAGAAGTAGGTGGGTGGGTTTTTCATTTATCAGCTTCCTAATGTGGAGTGTTATCACTCTTTATTGCCAGATTTAATATTGTGTTTCCTTTCTTTGGGAATTGTTGATTGTCTCTCCTTGATGTGATTCTTATGTTGTGATTGTTCTTTTATTTCTTGAGTTCTTTATGGTATTTCTTCAAATGTGTTTGCTTATGCTTTGTTTGTAAATCAAGAAAATGCTTAAATAAAGATATTAAGAGAATAAGGTTCTTACCTTATGCTCATCTTTTCCCTCTTGCCCCCCCTCTCTCCTGCTCCACACACCCCGTCACCCCCTCTCTCTTCCTCTACTCATGAAGGCCCCATATTCTCCCACCTTTGGTCCTCCTTCTGCCCCATTACGCTCCCAGAATTATCTAAGGCCTTAACCTCCACCCGCAAAACAACTTGTCCTTCCGATCCTATTCCTTCCTCCTGGCTCTCCAACCCCTCTCTGGCCCTTGTCCCCTCATCCTTTCCATGTTTAATTCTAGTCTTCTCTCTGGCTCAGCCCCGTCCCTCTGGAAACATGCTTTAATCAGACCTATTCTTAAGAAGGCCTCCCTGGATCCCTCTGTCCTTGCTAATTGGCGTCCCATATCTAATCTCCCCTTTCTCTTCGAGCTCCTAGAGAAACTGATCTTCTCCCAACTCTCCTCTCACCTCGATGTCACCCTCTCCCTTCATCCCCAGCAATCTGGTTTCCGTCCTGGTCACAGCACAGAATCTATTCTCCTCTCTATCCTGAATGAACTCCACTCTGCACACGATCATGGTTCCATTTCCATTGCAGTCTCACTTGACCTGTTCTCCGCTTTTGATCTTGTCGACCACTATACTCTACTCACTCGTCTTCATGATGTTGGGATCTTGGGTTCTGTTTTCCTTTGGTTTCGCTCTTTCTTGACCAACAGATCTTTCTCAGTTCTTTCTGGTTCCTCATCTTCACCTGCTCATCCGCTCACCTGTGGTGTTTCCTGAGGGTTCTGTCCTAGCTCCCCTCCTGTTCAATGTTTTTCTAGCCCCCCTCACTCTCCTGGTGCAGCA
This sequence comes from Ichthyophis bannanicus, assembly GCA_033557465.1. Taxonomy (NCBI): domain Eukaryota; kingdom Metazoa; phylum Chordata; class Amphibia; order Gymnophiona; family Ichthyophiidae; genus Ichthyophis; species Ichthyophis bannanicus. The sequence continues at coordinate 113,097,278 of CM066032.1, read as the reverse complement.
ACTTGGTATTTCCGCCTATTACTACGCTGATGACGTTTTCCTCCTCCATCACACTGACCCTATCTCACCAGATCTCTCCCCACTCAATTCCTGTCTTTCCTCTATTGATTCATGGATGTCCACCAACTTCCTCCACGTCAATCTATCCAAAACTATGGCCATTTGGTTCACTTTTGGTGGCCCCATTCCCTCTACCTCTCCCCTGCTTTCCTCCTCCCCCATTCCTGTCGTGCCCTCCCTTCGCTATCTCGGTGTCACTCTGGATTATGCTCTGTCATTTCAGGAACACATTTCTTCCGTGGTTCAGTGTTCTTTTTTCTCCCTAAGACAAATCCGTGCTGTCCGTTCTTTTCTCCCTGTTTCCTCTCTGACCACTCTGCTCATCTCCCTCGTTCTATCCCACTTAGACTATTGCAACATCTCTTTTTCCGGACTCCCCCAGTACCAACTGCGCAGGCTACAGCTCATCCAAAATACTGCTGCTCGGATCCTCACACATGCTACCCATTTCGATCACATCACTCCCCTCCTCATCAGTCTCCATTGGCTTCCCGTATCCTTTCGAATCCAGTTTAAAATACTCACCTTCGTCCATATGGTCATCCACACTGGTGTCCCTCAATACCTCTCAAACTTGGTTCACATTCATGCACCCCAATGTTCTCTCAGATCCATCCACGCCAACCACTTTCCACCCCTCCCCTTCTTCTGCCTGCCTAGAATCCACCCGCTCCATTGCTTTTTTTTCCTTGGCCCCAAGCTCTGGAATTCGCTCCCCCCTGCCCTCCGCCTTGACTCCTCCTTTACCAGATTCAAAGCTGGTCTAGAGACTCATCTCTTTTGTACCGCCTTTGACCTGTCACCTCCCTCCTCCCACCCTCCTTAGCCTCCTGCATAGTTTGTTTTCCCCTGTTAGTCTGTTCCTCTGAATCCCATGCTTATTTTCTGCTTATTGTTTAGTTTCGGCTCTATCCCTTTCCTATCGTACCAATGGAGTTCTGTTTCCTATTCTGCGGCCAAAAAATTTGTTTTGTCTATTGTAAACCGTTCTGGTGCCTCGGTGTGGGCGGTATATAAAGCAATGAATAAAGATAAAGATATGTCAATCTCCCACCAAGAGAACCCTGATACTTAGCATCCATGATCTCCAGAGTAAAGACTGATTTAAAAAAAGCTTACAGGATTGATGTGTTCTCTTGTCTGCCAAAGAGTTTGTGAGGTAACTGCGAGGACTACCCAGAAAGGGGGTTACAACTATATAGTTGGTTCACTTGAAAGAGAGGCTCCTACAGGGCATAAAATTATAACCCAACTTTCAATGGTGGGCCTTTTTAAAAATTCTATTTACAATAAAAATAATTAAAAAATAGTATTTATTTGAAATTATCTGTTATACCGCCTTATCATCTGAACATCTAGGCAGTATACAAAGCTAGTATCAAAACAGAAACTAAAAACAGCACACAAAATAATGTAAACAGGATAACAATATTTCTAAAGGACAGAATAGATTGGGGTGGGGGGATAGAATTGTCCTGCTACGAAGCTGTACACAAGAAACTACAAAAGAAGAGCAAAAGCACTTCAAAACAACCAAGAATTTAGACGATGCTTGAACCTCTTATAAGAGGATTCAAGCCTAAGGTCAGAAGGTAACATGTTCTGAAATGAGGGAGCTACAACAAGCAAATGCAGTAAGACAAGAGCATTCCGAGTGGTGACATTTAGAAAGAAGGAACCACACAAAGGGCCAGTCAGCTGACTTTGCAGTTGCTAGGGTAGTGAGGGGATGGTCGGCTAAATGTAGCCGGCCACCAGACCAGCGACGCTTGAAGGTCTACAAAAGGGGACTGCTACTTCTGGAGAGAGATCTGCAATTGTAAGTATTCTGGGAATTTTTCTAAATCTTGGGGAAAAAGGAATTCTTTAGATTAAAGTTGATTATCTGTGAACCCAGTGTATTTGTTAAATCAGTCACGGCCTAGTAGCAGGAAAGAGTTTTCAGTTAAAATTTAAAACACATCAGAGAGCTTTCTGGTTAAATTTAGAACCCAAGACACCCTCTATTTAAGCAAGGGCTGTGGGACTCCCCCTGGAGATTGGTCACAGATTACCTTAGAAGCACAGGACAGGGTACTGTGTAGCAGCCAGCTTTTAATAAGTCTTCTTTCCCTCCCTCCCCATCACCCACCCACCCCTGGGATAAGCGTAGCTTTATAGGTGCTTAAACCTCTTAAAGGAAAGGAGGTGCCATATTCACTCTCAGGTGCAGCTGTTTATTCCCATCAGCATACATTAAAGACCTGAGATTAATTAAACTTCAGGTGAACAAAGTACATTAAACGTATTAGGTATAGTTTTATTAGTATAACTATCCCCAGCAACCCTTAGTAAGTAAAGAACTTAAATATCTAAACACAACCTTAAAACGAAGATGCAGACAGCAGTCCAGCAGTGAGATGGGGGCTTTCCAGTCTTTTGCATTGAGTGTCACATGTATGATTTTCTCCCAGTAGGTGAGGGGCCTTACATGTGCACAAGGTGCAAGGATCTCTCCTGCTCTCAGGAAACGAGTCTGATCTCTGGAAGCAAGAGTAACAGACTTGGAAGACATAAGGAAGACAGAGAGGTACATAGACGAGACCTACAGGGATGTAGTACTGAAGTCCCACCTCCAGTCTGGTAGCATCCCTGTTGCCATGGAGGAGAGAGGTCACGTGACAGGAGATCACCACCCTGGTATGGCAGAAAGTGATCCTATAGCTAGGACCTGTCCTCCAGGTGATGTAAAACCCTCTCACACCAAGGAAGTTTCTCCAGGGCCATGTACCCATTAGGGAAGGCTTAGGACAGCCGATATAGTTGGTGATTGGATCATTAGGCATGTAGATAGCTGGGTGGCTGGCAGAAGCGAGGCTCGCCTGGTAACATGCCTGCCTGGTGCAAAGTTAGCGGACCTCACACGCCACCTAGGGGAGGAGTCTGCTGTCTTGGTACATGTCGGTACCAATGACATAGGAAAATGTGGTAGGGAGGTTCTGGGGGCTAAATTTAGCCTTTTAAGTAAGAAGTTGAAATCCAAAACTTCCAGGGTAGCGTTCTCCAAAATGCTTCCCGTTCCACGTGCAGGACTCAAAAGACAGGTAGAGCTCTGGAGTCTCAATGCGTGAATGAGTCAATGGTGCAAGGATGAGGGCTGTGGATTTGTTAGGAACTGGGGAACTTTCTGGGGAAAGGAGGAGCTCTTCTGAAGGGATGGGCTTCACCTTAACTGGCATTAACCTTTAAAAAGGAGATAGAGCAGCTTTTAAACTAGATAATAGGGGAGAGCCGACAGTCGCCCAAAAGTGCATGGTTCAGAACAATGTATCCTTGAAGGATACTACCAAAAAAATGAAGTTAGAGCACATCAGCAGAGAGGTTCTAATAAAGACAAATGCCCTTGAGTACAGAGCAGTGAAAGCTTAAAGATTCCAAATTACCCCTGGCTACCGATAACCATATTAATATGAATAAAATACAGTCTCTAAAATGCTTGTATGCAAATGCTAGACGTCTAAAAAATAAGATGGGAGAGTTAGAATATATAGCACTAAATGACAAGTTAGATATGATTGGTATCTCAGAGACATGGTGAAAGGAGGACAACCAGTGGGACACTGTGATACCTGGCTACAATCTATATCGTAATGATAGAGCTGATCAAATTGCTGAAGGGGTTACGCTCTGTGTTAGAGAGGACATTGAGTCACAAAGGATTAAAGTTTTGCAGGAAACAAAATTTGCTGAAGAATCTATGGATTGAAATTCCATATAAAAAGGGGAAGGCGCTGGCAGTGGGGTTGTACTATCGACCACCTGGCCAGAATGAACAAATGGATGATGAAATGCTCAAAGAAATCAGGGAAGCTAACAAAAGTTACAGAACAGTAATAAAAATGGGTGATTTCAGTTACCCCGGTGTTGACTGGGTCAGTGTCATGGCAGGACATGCTAGGGAGATAAAGTTTCTAGATGAAATAAATGATTGCTTCTTGGAGCAGCTGGTTCATGAACCGACCAGAGGGGAAGCCATTTTGGACTTAGCCCTTAGTGGAACACCAGATCTGGTGCAAGAAATAAGGTTGTTGGGGTCACTTGGCAATAGTGATCATAACATGATCACATTTGATTTAATTAATGGAGGAAGGATAGTAAGGAAATCCACAATACTACCTTTGATCTTTCAAAAGGGAGATTATGATAAAATGAGGAAATAGGAAAAAACTAAAAAGAGGAGTTGCAAAGGTTAAAGACTTACATCAAGCTTGGGTGTTGTTTAAAAATACTATCTTGGAAGCCCAGACCAGCTGTATTCCACGCTTTAAGAAAAGTGGAAGGAAGTCAAAAAAACTTCCAGCATGGTTTAAAGGTGAGGTCAGAGATGCTGCTGTTGCCAAAAAAGCATCTTTCAGGAAATGGAAAAAAGAGCCAAATGACAAAAACTGGAAACAGCACAAGCACTAGCAAGATAAATGCAAGGCATTGATAAGGCAAGCAAAGAGAGAATTTGAGAAGAAATCTGCTGTGGAAGCAGAAATGCATAATAAAGACTTTTTCAAGTACATTCGTAGCAAAAAACCTGTGAGAGAGTCAGTTGGACCATTAGATGATAGAGGGGTAAAAGGCGACAAGGCTACAGCGGAGAGACTGAATGAATTCTTTGCTTCGGTCTTTACTGAGGAAGATGTAGGGATGTTACCCATGACTAAAATGGTATTTAAAGATGATACTGTAAAAGAATGGAAAGAAAGCACAGTTACTTACCTGTAACAGGTGATCTCTGGGAACAGCAGGAATAAGCCTTCACATATGGGTACGTCGGTACCGACGGAGTCCGCGCGGGAACGCTCCCCAGCGTCCAATCAGAACGCTTTTGGGAGCATCCCACCACGCCTTCATGCTGCCTTCCCGCCTTTCACAACTGCCTCTCCTCAGTTAAGTTTTAAAGCTGAGACAAAGAGAGAGAGAGAGAGGGAAAGATAGAGATAGAGAAATACAACTCCTAGGGGAGGTGGGTGGGTTGTGAAGACTTATTCCTGCTGTTCCCAGAGATCACCTGTTACAGGTAAGTAACTGTGCTATCTCCAGGAACAAGCAGGAATGAGTCTTCACATATGGGGACTCCCAAGCTAAGATGCCCGGAGGGAGTCCTAGCATGTTGCGAATCTAAGATGAGCCATGTTTTCCCTCAGAACCTCAGGCATCCTGGGGATGGAGGGTAGGAGTTGAAATAAAAAGAGAGACGCTGTGAAACAGCTAGACTAAACCAGGACTTCCGGATGGGAATCTAGGTGTAGGTGATCATAATAAGTAAATATTGGAGAGCAATATTCCAATATGGACCTCACCTGGTGATATTGTAAAATGTTTATTGAGTTTCACATGGATCTGTTAGTAAGAACCAGTAGAAAACCCTCAAGGAGTACCTCACTGTGAAGAAGAGGTAATCAAACTGTAGAAGGACAGGTGAAGGTTAGAACCGTCAAGGGTGAGAGTAGCCCCAGGGAAAAACTGGGTGGTGTAATGAGGAAGGACTTCAGCGGAAAACGCAGAAGGCTGTATCAGACAAGGCTTAAAGTCTTTTGGTTCGAGAATAGCACAATCCTAGGACCAAAAGGAGATATGTTTGACCAATTTGGACGGACAAATAGAAAATAGTCCTTGTAGAAGAGAAGGGGTATTGAAGACCCCTGTATCCGATGAGAAATAAGGACAGATGTCTGAGGCGTTATAGCCTCTGATTAACTGAAGATCAGTAACATCTTTCCTAATTGATGTTAGGTAGGAAAGATAATGATAAATGGAGAGCTTCAAAGGTACTTAAACCTGAAGGGTTATGGTAAGAAATTTGTTAATTACCACAGAGATTGGCTGTATATGTAGAACCCTATGCATGCTGGCACAGCATTGATAAGGGTAGTGCCCAGCTGTCAGAGTCCTATAGGAATATATGAACCTAGACAGATAGATAAGTATCTAGATACATATCTACCTATGATGATATGTCTTAACATATATATATATATATATGTGGATACATATATAGAGATATACATGGGCATAAATACACATAGATACATATAGATATAGATATATCTGCATATAGATATATACATGTCTCCACATATGTAGGTAGAGACATGCCTATATAACTATACCCACATAGAAGTATGTGGAGAGAGAAAGGTGCATCTAATAACAAGAAGGGTAATACCTGCTTGAAGAGATGCAAGAAAAACTTTCTCCCTGGTTATGATTGACAGAGTCAGGGGAATGCTCTCTCTGACAAGGAGCAGTCTAGATTCATTTGGGAATTCTAGCCCTTGAATAACCAGGATGGTTTACGTGAAAAAAGTGCAGATGATATCTTCAGTCTGCAGGCAGCAAGTCCAGGTCCTTTTAGAACTGTAGTAAGGTAACTGGATTAAAGACGTAATGGAAATGAAAACCATATAAGGACGAGCTGCACGAAAAGAAAAAATATCCCTGGTGAAGGAGTCCAGTGGAGACATGGACGAAGCCAGGGAACTGAGCACTTCTTTAGGTTTTCACGTGATGTAAGGCATGTGTCCTTCGTTTTAAAAGGAGACCTTACGGGAGATGGCAAAGGTAGGGAAACCCTGCCAGTCATGAGGGGGCATGACTGGATGAGGCCTTCCTAACCATCTGGGATTATCTGCTAGGAAGATGCAAATGCTCTCTAGCAAGGGCCCATAGTGCAGAGCTACTCTGTAGAGTTGCAGAGAGCATGCTGCAGGTTGATTAGAAGAAAAAACTGGTTGTTTAATAGCCAGTACGTAACTTAAACTATTCTGCCAATGCCAAGGGAATTGGAGATGGCGAGGAATAGAAATGAAGCCGATAGGCCTATAGTAATAGAGTTTCCAAAAGAAAGGTTGATAACCTGTTTTGGACTTACTAGTAAGGCCAGAAAGGATTGCTAATGGAGGACAAACCTTGGTTACTTGGTAAATAGAACCAGAGGGTAACCACTAGGAATTCCTGCCGCTGCAGCTATTACCAAGGCAGCAGAAAAGAATGAACAGACATAAGCAGGAGTGGCAAGACTCCCTTATTGACTGATAAGCTGCCCCAAGTAAGATTGAAAAAAGAGGGGGGGGGGGGGGAGAGACAACTCTGAAAAGGAAACCCCTTACTGGAAAAGGTAGAAACCTACAGGGATTTCAGAAAAACCCCTCCAGCTAAATGGTACCACTCTTACAGACGAAATGTTTCAGTAAGAGGGTAGGTAAAGACAGAGTTGAAGGAGACTTACAATATGGTAAGTCCCTGGAAAGGTATGATGATACATGCTGGAACAGGAAACTATCTTATTGACCAGGAGGAAGAGAAAAACCCCTGTTACTTATAAGCATGATCATCCTGAGAGCTCATAGAACAAAAAGAATGGATGTCTGTTGAGAAGAGATCCATGTCTAGAGTTTAGGATGGAAACAGTGTAGATGCTTCTATTAAGAAGAAGCAGACTACAGGTTCTAAACCCCAAACAGGAAAGAAAGATGTAATGATAATATATCAGAAGCCCTGCGGATGCTGGGTTTGCCGAACCTGTTGAAGTTGTGGTTTCCTTAGCCTGGTTGGATGTTTCCCCTGTCTGGGAACATCTGTATGATGGGTAGAAGATGAATAAAACTTTCTCCCCTTAAGGGAACAAAGTTTGTTAGGAGATCTCCTACAAACTGGGATAGAGGAAGGCGTAGACAAGCCTCTGAAAGCAATAGTGTCAGTAGTTAACGGAGCAGCTTGGAGTAAAGCCTCCTTGTTAAAGAGATTCTCTCCAGTACAAGGAGTATTTCCCAGTCTATCCTGTACCCATTTGTCCAAGTCTGAAGCTTGGAGCCAGGCTCTACGTCGTGCCCCTATGGCTATAGCAGAAGTTCTGCTAACAGACTCAAAAGAGTCCAGGGAAGCACAAGTAAGGAACCTAGAAATATTTTGAGCATGATTGACTAGTATAGAAAAATCTGCTCTTTTAGGCTCTTGAAGAAAAGGGGTCAAAGGTAGTAAATTCTTTGTGACCTCCTCAAGAGATAATCCCATATAGAAAATATATGAGAGAATTCTTGTTGAAAACATGGATGCCTGGAAGGTTTGGCGTCCAAAGGCATCTGAAGTGTGTAACCCCTCCTTTTTATTGTACACCGCTTAATGTTATTTACAATAGCGGTTTATCAAATATGAATAAAGATAAAGATAAAGTCTTAGCCTCACAACCTGGCGGATAAGAAGAGTGCTTCTTAGTACTCTTAACACGCCTCATTGCTGATTCTACAACAATAGAATGATGAGGGAGCTGAGGCTTTTGAAAACCTGGAGAAGGGGGCACCATGTATAGAAGATCAGTTGCCCTAGAAGGTGGGGATACCGTTAAAGGAGCTTCCAACGTTCTAAATAGGAGATCCTGCAAGATCTGATGCAAAGGAAACATAATGGCTTCCTTTGGATTGCAGGGGATCTGCAGAGGTTCTGGATCCCCTGGTGCAGGATATTGACCAGGTATAGAAATGGCAAGTAACTTTGCCATATCAAGCAGGAATGCTTGAAAAGAAATCTCCCCAGAGGGGAGTCCTCTAGAAAGAGGAGTAAGAACTAGATCTGTTGAAGAACTAGCTCTAGCTCCGACCGGTTCATTCAGATTCTCTAGAATAGAAGATCTGAAAGGGTGGAGCATCGGATTGTCCTTGAAGGATAGTTGTCGGTACCACTGGAAGCCGGTACCGCAACCCGTCGGTAGCAAATCATCCATGCTAGGGATCGATTCCAAACTCGGTATGGAAGGAAGCGAGCCGGTTGAAACGAGCATGGGAGGTACCGACACCGATGCTGATGTCGATACCGATACCGGTACCGTCGTTGATACCGATACATGAAGATCAGTCTGTGATAGCTCTATCAGTACCGAAGTAACCGAACGCGGCAGACCTTGATCATCGGTAGAATGTTTTCGGTACCGTCTGAAGTCGGTACGGAGACGAGTCGGTACCCAGTCATCCAGACTAGAGATCGATTCCAGACTCGGCATCGAAGGAAGTGAGTCTATCGATGCATATCTGGAGGGTACCGATGTGGATACCAGTACCGGTACCGGGATCGATACCGATACTGGAAGATCGGTCAGCAGTGGCTCAGTCGGCCCCAAAGGAACCGAGAGCGCTATACTGCGATCTTTGGTGAGAAATGTTTCATCCAACACCATTGCCGATGCCGGGGTATTGGTACCGCCCCAAGTGGATGCCGCCACCGAGCATGGCTCAGGTATGTTCGTAGAGGTGAGAACCCCCGAAACAACCTGAAACCCCATAAATGGCTTGGAGGCCGAAGACTCCCTTGTTCTCGAGGGCAACGCCAGAGGCATCTCTATGTTGAGCATGAGATCTACCACTCGAGGCCTGGCTAGTCTTAACAGACTGTTTGTGGGTTACCTGATCCTGTAAAGAAGCAGCGTTGGCTGGTACCATGAAGTTTAATGGGGACCGCGTATCGAGACATGCTCGATGTTGAAGACTTCTTCTGGATATACCGCTGCAGAAGAAACACTCCAGCGGATGGTGGTAAGGACCCAAACAGGGTAGACACCAATTATGAGTGTCTACAATTAATTTGGTACCGCCACAGTTTAAACATTTCTTAGGGTTAGTGGCTGGTATTTCCATGAAGGAGAGTGAGTAGGCCTAGCAGGCCGAAAAACCGTCATGCACTAACAGGGAAAAAAAATATTCCTCAGAAAGGAAATTATGTAAGAAAAAAAAAGAAACAAACACCGGCAGTACCGGTGGCGTCGGGGAAAGCAGACGCGACCACAAGAAAACAAAAAAATAAAAGAAGAATTTTCTGCGGTGACAGGAGTACGTCCTGCCGGCTCCGCGGAAAAACGAAAACTGAGGAGAGGCAGTTGGGAAAGGCGGGAAGGCAGCACGCAGGCATGGTGGGATGCTCCCAAAAGCGTTCTGATTGGACGCTGGGGAGCGTTCCCGCGCAGACTCCGTCGGTACCGACGTACCCATATGTGAAGACTCATTCCTGCTTGTTCCTGGAGATATATCGATCCACCGGGAAGATGTATTACAACTATTTGATAAACTGAAGAGTAGCAAATCACCTGGACCAGATGGTATACATCCAAGGGTGTTGAAAGAACTGAAATATGAGATTGCAGACCTGCTATTAGTAATCTGTGAACTATCATTAAAATCATCTGTAATACCTGAAGAATGGAGGATAGCCAATTTTTAAAAAGGGTTCCAGGGATGATCCGGGAAACTACAGACCAGTGAGCCTGACGTCAGTACCGGGAAAAATGGTAGAATCCATCATAAAGAACAAAATTACTCAACATGTAGATAGTCATGGCTTACTACTGGGAGACAGTCAACATGGCTTTAGACAAGGAAGATCTTGTTTTACTAATTTGTTATGTTTTTTTGAAGGCGTGAATAAACAGGTAGACAAAGGTAAGTCGGTTGATATATTGTATCTGGACTTTCAGAAAGCGTTTGACAAGGTCTCTCATCAGAGACTTTTGGCAAAACTAAAAAGTCATGGGATAGGAGGCAGTGTGGATCAGGAACTGGTTAAAAGATAGAAATCAGAGGGTAGGGCTAAGTAGCCAATTTGCCCAATGGAAAAAGGTGAATAGTAGAGTACCGCAGGGATCTGTGTTGGGTCCGCTGCTTTTTGACATAGTCGTAAATGACCTGGAAAAGGGAATAACGAGTGAGATTAGGTTAAATTAGACTTACCTGCTAATTGTAGTTCCTGGAGGAACTCCAGTCTAGTCCCGGAATCTCTGGGGTTCTCAACCTCATCTAGCAGCTTTGGAGACTGAGAAACCTCAGTGCTGTGATGTCACCAGTATATAAGGGCTGGCACCGCCTTCTCTCCTCAGTTTACCTATTGACAAAGCAGACTCACCAGAGCAACCAGTAAGTAATACATTGCAGAACTAAAATCACTGCCTAAATAAATTTACACCGGTCCGCCAGCCCCTCATTCAATACATGAACTACACGGTTGGAGTGCCGTGAGATCCCCCATTCAACACCCCAAAACCCGATAACCAGGCTTTTTTTTTTTTAAATGAACTACTATCCCGAATAGAACCAAAATGTTTGCTTACCAGTAAGAACGCCCGCGCTTCAGGCCCGAGCACCAGTGATCCAGGGTGGGATACGGGACTAGACTGGAGTTCCTCCAGGAACTACAATTAGCAGGTAAGTCTAATTTAACCTTCCTGATCGTCCCTCCAGTCTAGTCCCGGAATCTCTGGGGATGTACCAGAGCAGTAAAGTAACATCAACAGGAGGGTCCTGCTATACCGGCCTGAAGCACAGCCGATCAGAAACAGGTGTCTGTGTCTGCCTGCACATCCAGACGATAATGCTTCACAAAGGTATTCAATGACGACCACATAGCCGCTCTACAGATGTCCACCACCGGCACCAAACTACACTCCGCCCAAGACGCCGCTTGCGCTCTAGTGGAATGAGCCTTCAACCCCTCTGGTACCACGCGACCACGCAGTATGTACGCCAAAGCGATAGCTTCCTTCACCCAACGAGCAATCGAGGCCTTCGACGCTGCCTCCCCTTTCCTGGGTCCAGCTAACAGCACGAAAAGCCTGTCCGACTTCCTAAAAGTTGCAGTTCTATGTACATACTTCTTTAACGCCCGCCGAATATCTAAACTATGAAGCCGCTCCGCCACGTGTCCTGTTCCTTTTTCACGAAACACAGGTAACGACACCACCTGGTTCAAATGAAAAGCCGAAACCATCTTAGGCAAGAACGACGGCACTGGTCTCAAGACCACCTTAGAATCGAAGAACGCTAAAAATGGTTTCCTACATGACAGCGCTTGCAATTCCGAAACGCGCCTAGCCGAGGAAATGGCCACTAAAAACACTACCTTCAGAGTAAGATCCTTCAAGGAAGCCTCCCTCAAAGGCTCAAAGGGCGCCTTTCCTAAGGCCTCCAAAACTAATGGCAGATCCCAAGCTGGAACTGAACGCGTACGGGGCGGTCGGATTAGGGTTACTGCCTTCAAAAAACACTTAATATCTGCATGACTCCCCAGCGTGTCCCCCTGCACTTTACCCCTATAGCAGGACAAGGCCGCTAGCTGCACTTTCAGAGAAGCTGCCGCTAAGCCCTTCTGAAACCCATCCTGCAAAAAGGATAGAACCTGCAGAACAGACAAAGTCCCTTTCCGCACACCAAGCCTCAAAGATACGCCACACTCTGACGTAAGACAAGGAAGTCGACTTCTGTCTCGCTTTCAACAAGGTAGTTATCACTGCCGCCGAATAGCCCCTCGCCTTCAACCTCACCCGTTCAATAGCCAGGCCATAAGCGAGAATCGATCCACCTGCAGCATGCAGAGGCGCCCCTGTCTGAGGAGATCCTTGCGAATGGGAAGCTTCCAGGGCCTTTCCCCTAACAGTCTAAGTCCGCGTACCATGGTCTTCGCAGCCAATCTGGAGCAATTAGAACCACTCGTCCCCTGTGTCGCTCTATGCGCTGTACCACCCGTCCGATTAACACCCACGGCGGAAACACATACAGCAGCTGCCCCTCTGGCCACCTTTGGATGAGAGCATCTAGCCCTTCCGACATCCTCTCTCTCCTTCTGCTGAAGAAGCGACTGACCTTTGTGGACTGAAATGTCGCCATGAGATCCATTACTGGTGTTCCCCAGCGTTGCACTATCATCGCAAACACTTCCGGATGCAGAACCCACTCCCCTGGGTCCACCTTCACTCGACTCAGAAAATCGGCCTCCACATTGTCCACCCCGGCGACATGCGCGGCCGACAAGGCCTCCAGGTTGCTTTCGGCCCACTCGAACAAACTGTACGCTTCGTCCTCCAGCGCAACGCTGCTTGTGCCCCCTTGGCGATTTATGTACGCCACCGCCGTGGCGTTGTCCGAGAACACTCTAACGGCCTTTTTCCGAAGACTGGGACCCAACTCCTGAAGTGCTAACGCCACCGCTCTCAACTCCAATCTGTTGATCGCCCACGACTTTTCCAGGTCAGACCACTGACCTTGTACCCAGCGACCTTGACAATGGGCTCCCCAGCCGTACAGGCTGGCATCCGTTGTCAGAGAAATCCAATCCGGAGTTTCCAATGACATTCCTGTCTCTAGACTTCCTGGTCTCAACCACCACCGTAGCGCCAGACAGGTTTGCGGAGGACAAGGCAAACCGCGGGAGAGCGAATCCTCTTGATGCGACCACCTTCTCAGCAGGGCCCGTTGAAGGGGTCTCATGTGGGCCCGAGCCCACGGAACCAACTCCAGAGTTGCCGCCATAGTCCCTAGCACCTGCAGATATTACCAGGCTGTGGGACAGCGCTGACTTAGAAAACGCCTTAACAAAAGCCTGAGACTCAACACTCGCTGCTGAGGCAGAAACACTCGCCCCACCTTCGTATCGAAACGTGCTCCGAGATACTCCAGGTTTTGAGACCGAACTAACTTGCTCTTTGCCGTGTTGACTACCCAACCGAGACTCTGCAACAACGCTATCACTCTGGCTGTAGCGGCAACACTCTCTTCCCTGGACTTCGCTCTGATCAACCAATCGTCCAGATATGGGTGCACTAAGACTCCCTTCTTCCGCAAGGCCACTGCCACCACCACCACGACCTTGGTGAAAGTTTGCGGCGCCGTTGCCAGGCCAAACGGGAGCGCCTGAAACTGAAAGTGTCCCGTGGGCACCGCGAATCTGAGGAACTTCTGATGTTCCTGGCGTATCCGAATGTGCAAATACGCCTCCGAGAGATCCAGGGACGTCAGAAATTCCCCCTTTCTCACCGCTACAATGACGGATCTGAGCATCTCCATCCGAAAATGAGACACGCACAGACAACGATTCACTCGTTTTAGATCTAAAATGGGACGCCAGGTGCCTTCTTTCTTTGGCACTATGAAGTAAATCGAGTATCGACCGCAATCTAACTGGTCGGCAAGAACTGGGACAATCGCTTTGAGCCGGATAAGTCTTTGCACCATATCCCGCACTGCCTCGCGTTTTAATCGAGAGCTGCATGGCGACCGAACGAAAGACTCGGAGACCGGCCGTAGCAGCTCCAGAGCATAACCTTCTCGAACCACTTCGAGCACCCACTGATCGGACGTGAGTTGGGCCCAGGCAGGGTAAAAATCCCGCAGCCGCCCCCCTACGGGAACTAACTCCCCCTGGACTCCCCTCACTTCACTGTGTCTTCTTGAAGGAGGAGGAGGAGGATGCAGTCGCAAACCCCTTGTTTGCTCCTCGAAACCCCTGGGATCTAATAGGGAAGCGCCCTCGCTGGGATTGACCTCCCCTCGGGGGATTAAAGCAGCGAAAGTCACGCTGCTGCCCTCGAAAGGCAGGCACAGAGCGGCTCGGTTTCTGTTTGTCCTCCAGCATCCTACCTCCTTTTGATTCACCTAAATCCTTCACCAACTTATCCAAATCCTCTCCAAAGAGTTGCTTCCCCCGGAACGGAAGCTTACTCAACCTCGCCTTGGAAGAACCATCAGCTGCCCAATTACGTAGCCACAGACAGCGTCACCCTGCGACCACCGAAGCCATGATCTTGGCCAAACTTCGGATCAAGTCATAATGAAGGTCGGCGAGATACGCCGCACCGGACTCTAACCTGGCCGCCTCCTCGGCTACTTCGCCCAGGCGGTCGCCCTGGACCCGCTGCTCCCACCGCAAACAGGCCCGTGCTACCCAGGCCCCGCAAATAGACGCCTGTAAGGACAATGCATTAGCCTCAAAAATCTGCTTCAATAACGTTTCCAACTTGCGGTCCTGCGCATCCTTAAGCGCCGCCGCACCCTCCACTGGGATGGTAGTCTTCTTAGTCACTGCTGATACGGCCGCATCCACCCTCGGGGCCTTAAACAGCTCCCGATCCTGATCCAAAAGGGGATATAGCCTTGTCATCACTCTCGCTCCCTTAAGCGTGGCTTCCGGCATATCCCACTCCTCCTGAATCATCTCCTTAAATACCCTATGCACAGGAAAGGCCCTCTGATTCTTTCGAAAGGCCTGCAGCAAGGGATCCTCCAGGGTAGAGTCTTCCGACGGCCCTGCGTCGGGCATATTCAGGGCCTTGAGAGACTCTGCGATAAGGGCCGGCAGCTCCTCTCTGCGAAACACCCGCACCACTCGAGCCTGAGCTTCCTGGTCGCGTATCTCACCTTCCTCTAAATCATCCAAGTCCCTGTCCATATCTGCCTCCTCCGAATGCACGTCCTCCAACACCACGGAGTGAGCTAAATGATCTTTATCTGACCTGGCCCTCTTGGCACTGATGCCAGACGCTACCGCCGACAAGGGCGAACTTGGTCTTTTCTGACCAATCTCCGCTCCCGAAGTACTTGGAATGGGCTCCTCTTGCGACCCTGACAAAGTCCTTTGGAGCAGAGCCATAAAATCTGGCGAAAATATTGCAGCCAAACTGCCTGCTACAGGCTGCTGCAGCTAACTGTGTACTAAGCGCAGGCTCCGGAGCTGGCAGGGAAGAAAAACTGGGTTCCATGAGGCCCTCCTTGGCATGTGCCCCCTCCTGTGTGCCAACTTCTGCCTCAGCCACTACTTCTCTGGCCTCTAACCCTGGAGCGCAGCCCCTACAGACCCCTTCTTGAGAGACTGAGCTCCTCTTTGCCCCACATAAAAGGCAAAGCTGTTTTGAAGGCATGCTGCGTCCACAGCCACCAGCAGCCAAGCCCCCCCTCAACAGAATTTTTTTTTTTTCACAACAATACCTTCAGAAGAAGTCCCCCTGCTAAACCCTGAAGGAAGAAACTAAAAACGAAGCTCCCGGGCTGAGAAAGGCAGCGCCAAAGCTAGAAACGGCGATCTTCCCGCCTTCCACACACGCGGTCAGGCCTGTTTCGGCAAAAATGCTGCTTCCCGCCGAAACTGCTGCCGAAATGGCAGACCCGGTGCGCTATCATTCACAATTGCCTTTTTAGTAATTTCCCCGGCTCTTACCTCTGTCCGGCAGATCCGGACTCTTATCTTTGCCGGTGCACTGCTCCCGGCAGCCCCGACCAGCTGCGAGTGTCTCCCAGAGCAGACAGCTATGGCAAGCAAATTCCTCTGCACTGGCTGCGCTCTGAAACAAACCGGATCCTGTCCCTTCCACACGGGCAGGTAACCGGTGGCTGATCCTCTCCCTCGGAGTCCCCGAGGCCCCAGCCCCGAGTCCTGACTGACTCACTGATCCAAGAACAAAAAAGGGGGGAGCAGAGGATCTCAGGGCAACACCAAAAGACGCTCACCCAGCCACTGCCGGTAGAGAAAATAAAAAACCCTTCAGATTTAGCACTCTAACTCCTCTTCTAACTTTACTTAATCGTTCCTCAAGTGAGCCCCCCAGACCTCTGGGCTCACTACCCCTATAGCTGCTTTGGAGACTGATAAACTGAGGAGAGAAGGCGGTGCCAGCCCTTATATACTGGTGACATCACAGCACTGAAGTTTCTCAGTCTCCAAAGCTGCTAGATGAGGTTGAGAACCCCAGAGATTCCGGGACTAGACTGGAGGGACGATCAGGAATCAAATTTGCAGATGACAAAAAACTATTTAAAGTTGTTAAAACCCAAGAGGATTGTGGAAAGTTCCAAGAGGATCTTGATAAATTGGAAGACTGGACATCCAAATGGCAGATGAAATTTAATGTGGACAAGTGTAAAATTATGCACCTAGGAAAGGACAACCCAAACTATGGTTACACGATGCAAGGTTCCACATGGGGAACCACCACCCAGGAAAAGGATTTAGGCATTGTGATAAGGAAGAAATAATGGAAGAGGTGAATTGGCTCTGAATAAGCAACCTGTGCTGGCTGGTAAAAGCACTAAAACAGAGTGTTTATCTAAAAGACTACCTGACCCAGAATGCACTGGTTTACAGAAAGCCTCTAGGAGAGCTGGAATAGGGAAACGTGTGCCTAATCAGAGAAGCAATGATGTAATCCCTAATCACCCATCTCCTAGGGCAGGGCTTGATTCAGAACACCTGGACTGTGCTAGGGTGGAGTGTCCATCTAGGCACTTTAAAGGAAGAAGTAATTCTTCAGACAGAAAGCAGGAGCAAGAACAGCAAGGCTGACAGCAACAGCAAGAGAAAGAGCAACGGCAAGGAGAACAGCAAGAAGAGCAACAGCAATGGTGGCAAAGACAGCAAGAGAAGGAGAGACGGAGCCTAAACAGAAGGAAGAACAGCAAGATGTCCAGGAGGTCTAAGAAAGGAGCCCAAGGAAGTACGTATGCTGGGAGAGATTCCTGGGGCAAGCATTCTTCATTGGACTGGAAGAAACCAGAGGCTTGGAGAAATACAGCCAGGAACCCTCAGACAGCACTTGTAAAGGAGAAAGCTGCATCTACAGAAAGAAGGAGCTCTAATACCTATTTAAGGAGGTATGGGAAAAGAGACCTAAAGTCCAGAGATTCTGACTGGAGAGCTGGGCACAGAAGCTTTGCTACCTACTGGCCAAAATACTCAGAGAGGAAACCTAATGACGTGATCTCAGGTATGAGCTCTGATCTGTTCCCTAGCTTTGCACAAGGAAGATAGCAGGGAAACAGTTTCTATCCTGGTAGAGATCAGTTAGAGAATTCCTCTGAGCCAGTGTATCAAAGTGATCCTATGATATTTCAAGAGCAAGGGGAAATATCAAATGAGAAAGTGGAATGCATGGATTGCTCTCTGTCTAGGCTGCTGTTCTAAAGTAATCCTTAGCTAAGCATCAAACACCAAAAGGAACTGTACTGTTTTTTTAGCTTCCCAGAAAAGTTTCTTTGAGAGAAAGCTTTGGGGAAAGTTGGAGCCATGTGGAGAGTGGACCAGCAATGGTTTGCAGCTGGTTAAGCACCTGTAATTAGAGCAAGGTATAAGTGCACGTGGGACTTTGGAAAGAAAACTTCTTCACTGTGTGAAAGGAAGAAAGTTGTTTTTTTTGATAAAGAGAATTTTCCTTTTGGGTTTATTTTTCATTCCAGCACTGCTAAGAAAGTTTATTAGCAGGGGTTAGAAGAAAGACCTTTTCTGTTCCATCAAGGTCTTTAACTAAGTTGTTGCATAAGTAATTCAGTTGCCTTATTTGATTTGTTTCCTGAATACAATTCCTGAAGAAATTATCCTGTTGATGTTACCAAGCATATTTGTGCGAGGGAATAACACCCCATAAATAAAATCTGTTTTTTTTGCTTTACACTCAAGCAACTACATTTCTTTATTCTGGTTAAACGGCTGATTTTGTGTGATTGAACTACAACACCCACAATCCTTTGCAAGTCAAGTAAATTCATGTCTCTGCCAAGATTGTGGAACTTTCACAACAAGCACCCCCGTTTACAGCGTCACTGTGGATAAGATGTTAAAACACCCGCCCAGTGTGCAGCGGCAGCCAAGAGAGCAAATAGGATGCTAGGAATTATAAGGAAAGGAATGGAAAATAAAACAAAGGATATTATAATGCCTCTAATCGTTCAATGGTGCGACCGCACCTTGAATACTGTGTGCAATTCTGGTCGCCGTATCTTTAAAAGGATATATCGTTATTAGAAAAGGTACAGAGAAGAGTCACCAAAATGGTAAAGGGGATGGAAGGATACTCCTATGAAGAGAGACTAAAAAGGTTAGGGCTCTTCAACCTGGAAAAGAGACGGATTAGGGGAGATATGACAGAGGTCTATAAATGAATGAATGGAGTGGAACGGGTAAACGTAGATTAATTGTTTATGTCATCATAATATAAAAAGATTAGGGGGCATGCAATGAAGCTACAGGGTAATAACCTATTTAAGACTAATAAGAGAAAATATTTTTTCACTCAACATGTAATCAAACTCTGGAATTTGTTACCGGAGGTAGTAGTAAAAGCTGCTAGTGTAGCTGGGTTTAAAAACAAGATTTGGACAAGTTCCTGGAGGAAAGGCCCATAAGCCATTATTAAAAGGTACCCAGGATATCACTGCTTGACCCAATACAAGCAATGAGGAACCTGTGTCTTTTGTGGAGACTGCTAGGTGCTTGTGACCTAGATTGGCTACTGTTGGAAACAGGATACTGGGCTTGATGGACTTTGGTCTGACCCAGTATGGCGTATCTTATGTTATTATGTTCTTGTGACGCTCAATTACACACAAATTATTGAGGGAGATATTGAGAGTCACAGACGCAGTCTGCCAGGATGCATTTGAAGGACAGCTCTTGAGATGTGCATTTCTAATGGCATTTTTTGCTGCTCTGAGAGTGAGTGAGTTGGTGGCACCATCAAGGCACACACTAGGAGGGAGTGGGCTTCATCTGAAGGATGTAAGGGTGCAGGAATGAATACTAGAAATCCTCATACGAACATCAAAAACCAACCCGACAGGTAAGAGGTCAGGGTGTTGTTGGCCCCCTTGCTTCAGAAGGGTGATACTTGTCCGGTAAAAAATGTATGTGAGTACATCAGAATTCATCCACGAGGGAGAGAGTGGTTCTTAGTGCATGAGGATCTGACCCCGCTCTCGTGCTTTCAGTTTGCCAGTGTTAAAGATGTGTGTTCATCAACTAGGGCTGGGGGGGGGGGGCGGCGAAGAATATGCCACACACTCCTTCCGGATAGGAGTGGCTACACTGCAGTGGGGCTGGGTATGACAAGGGAGCAGATCATGGCCATCGGCAGATGACGATGAGAATGCTATAAGATTTACATGCGGCCGGAGGGGGAACCATAAGGGTCCTCTGTGGGTAGCACGGTGGTGGCTGTCAGGGAACATCACGGCCATAACTAACATGTCTTGATTGTTTTTTTGTAGGTGCAGATACCATGCAAGGCATACGAGAGATATGCCACTCCATTATACACTGGGAACAGAGGAAGACCAAGGATCGACCTCAAGGGCTTAATTTGGGAATAAACAGAGAGGAGATATCCATTGTTTGGATGGGACTTTGCGGTATGCTGTGGAACCAGCTAGTGCCAATCCTTCTACAAAAGGGAAGGGCGCAGGAGCACCTTGGGTGCTAATAGTGCATTAAGAGGGAGATGACCTGGCAGGGACTCACAGTGTGGATCTGGCTAAGAAGATGCAGAAGGACATGTCAGCATTGTTAAACGCCTTCCCTGGTGCACACCTGGCCTGGTCCTACATCATACCATATAGAATATGGAGAGGTGAGCGCTCCCTCAGGCTGTGGAAAACTCCCGCCGAAAGGTCAACTGATGGATGATGCATTTTACAGAGGCCATTGGGGGGTACTGCATCCGACACGAACTGATCGAGGAGAAGTGCCCTGGCCTGTATCGCTCAGAAGGGGTGCACCTGTCTGACATAGGCATGGATATTTTCCTCTGTGCAATACAGGACATGGTTGAGATGCTATGGAACAGGTCGGAGCTTTGCCGCAGCTAAAGAGTAGGTGAGAGGCCCACAGACAAGCAAGGAGTCACTTTCAGTGGGCAGTGACGCAATTAGGGGGTGCAAAAAGGAGGCTCACAGCCATATAAGATAACAAAAGGGGAGTGGCCCGGAGAGACTTGTCCTCCACCTGCACAGGGCAATGGGCCACAGCAGGGACAGTGAGTGGACGGTGCCACCCTCCCCACGTTCCCAACACTTACATGGCATGGGAGAGGGGGAGGGTCACAGGGTGACACAGGCACAAACGGCTCTGAACTGACCTTTGATGGGGCAGGATCGGAGTCAGGAGGCGACTCCTGCTGCGGCAAGGGTAAGGCGTGTTTCTTATGCATGCTTTACCTTGGTAACACATTTTTATGTATGAACGATAGAAAGAAAGGGGCAGGGCTTCATATGGCTACGCACTCCCAAGGCCGTAGGTCCCCTCGGGAACCTGATTAAAGAATGTATAAAGTTGAATGGCTTGAAGTGGAATTGTAGAATTGAAATGGTTGTACAGATGTGATGATACTTGTTTGTTGATCAGTAATAATTATTTGATACTTGTGTAAAGTATGCAATGCTGCAGCCAAGAGATAGCAATAAATAAGTCACAATTGTTTGAACGAAGAAGCACGTCTTGGTATTTATTATGAAGAGGAAAGGGGGGGGGGGGGTTATCAGGGAGACATGGCTGCCCTCTTGTCTGGCTGAGAGGAGGTGATAGTGCCTCCATATTAGTCTTTGGTGCGACCTCATTTGGAGCATTGTGTGCAATTCTGGAGACTACATCTTCAAAAGGATATAAACAGGTTGGAGTTGGTGCAGAGGGTGGCTACTAAAACGGTTAGTGGCCTTCATTGTAAAGCATATGAGGACAGACTTAAGGATCTTAATATGTATACTTTAGAGCAGGCATGTCCAACTTCTTACAGGTCGTGATCTACTTTTTCCGTCCAAAAGTGCCGGTGATCTACCACCATGAAAATTAAGTTTCAAATTAAATTTTAACACAATAAAGTTGGAGGATCCCCCCCCCCACCATTTTTAATGAACCTTGTGTCATTTACTTGGATGTGATCAGCTGTTAAGCAAATTAAGAAAATACAAAACAGAGAGACGAAGATACAGTAAGAACTGTGAGGGGAAATGGAAAGTACATTTTTTCTTAAAGTTTTATTGAGTAATAACTTTCTTTAACTGTCTTAATAACTTTCTTTAACTTTTTATTGAGCAATTTGTGTTAAATTTAGGTTGCGTATTGTTCCAGGCTGATCTTGCACAATCTTTAATATTTCACTCTTGCTCATTAGTGAGACATCTGAGCCTGCATTTCATCCACCAGCTTTTTGAAGTTGGGTGAATATTGCGTGAGGGCCAGTTTCAGGGAATCCTGGAGATGTTCATCTGTCATGTTGGAACATTGTGTACTCTGTCATTTTCAGATGGGAAAATGCAGATTCAAACAAATAAGTTGAACCGAAACAGGAGTGTACAGCTTCACTGCATCTTCTCAAGTTGGGAAATTTGTCTCTAGGCACTAGCTTCCAAAACGATTCTTGCTCAGCACGGGTCTTGAGAAAAATGTCATTTTTAAGGGTTAATATTTTGTTTTCAAGAGATGGCTTGTTCAATGAGTAATTTTTACTGATAGCAGCTGCAGTTTCTTTAATGTCCACATCTACTTTGAATGGGTATGACAAGTACTCCACAACTGTTCCAATTTTTTGGAAGTCACAGAATCTATTTTCAAATTCCTGGATAACAGAACAGATTTCTGTCACATACTTCTCGTTCTGAAAAACAAAATTTGGATATTGTCCCGGTCCTGCGTATTAGGAAAATGATCAAAAGTGTTGTTTGCAAGGTCAGTCATCATTAGCTCAAATTTGCTCTTGTAGGATGAAACTGTACTCATCATCTCGCCAATGCATTTGTTGTACCTTGTAGTTCAAGGTTCATATCACTTAGTTCGCCTGTAAAGTCAGCGAGAAATGCCAGCTTACATAACCACTCATCTTCCAACTCTGTTTGGTCATCTCCCCTCTCCTTCAAAAAAATTATTTCATTCAGCAAATCACAAAATCTTTGCAGAAATTTGTGCCTACTTAGCCACCTTACATCTGTGTGCAAAATGATTTCCGCTGCCCCTTCATCAAGAGTAAGATTGAAAAGCCATCTCTGAAGTGATCTTCCACAAACTGAATTTACAATTTTGAAAGTGATGTCCATGAGTGTCTTTGTATTGAGTCTCTTGCTTGCCAAAACTTGCTGGTGAATGATGCAGTGGTAAGAAAGGAAATCTGGGAAGTCGTCATGCTGTCTACAGAGGGCTATGAAACCGTTAACCTCATCTGTCATTGCTCTTGCTCCATCAGTAGTGATGGAAACAAGTCTATGCAATGGAAGATTACACTTTGTCACAAAAGAATGGAAAGAACTGAATGTTTCCTGACCAGTAGTTCTCCCTTTTAAAGAAATCATTCCAAGTAGTTCTTCTTTAACACTAAAGTCTTAAAAAACATCCGGATAAAGACTAGTAACAGAGCTATGTCTCTTATGTCTGTAGATTTATCCAGTTGGAGTGAAAAAGCAACACAATTTGAAACATCCTCCAACAATTGTTCAGTTGTGTCTCCACACATCTTTTCTATTCGCCGCATGACGGTGTTTCTTGACAATTGTACATCTTGAATAGCAGCTATGATCTCTTTCTTATTTTTAAACCCTTCAAAAAGATTTTCAGCTGCTTCAAGAAAACAATCTTTTACAAATTCCCCTTCAGTGAAAGGTTTGCATTTCTTTGCGATCAGGTTGCTGACCTTGAAGGATACTATGGTTGCACTGACCGAATGTGACCTTGACTTCACCATCAACTGTTGCTGAGTAGCCAATTTCGATTTAAATTCTTTGAGCTTCAGTTTACGAATTTCACTTTTGGGTGGAAAATCAGCATCAAACTTATTGCTATGCAGAGCCTTATAATGACGTTCCAGATTACCCTTTTTGGGCAAGGATACTGGGGTGTTACAAATTAGACACCACCACTTGGTCTTTCACCATGATGAAGATGTAGTCCATTTCCCATTCATCATGAAAGTGGTAGGTTTTGCTCTTCTTTGGAACACTCATCTTCGTTATACTGGAGTGGCTGGATATAAGAAGGCCAAATCTGCTAAGTTAGTATAAACGCTTGCTGAATCTGGTCCAAAACTGTCACTGTCCCAAAGTATTAAAGATCAACAGGAACTGAAGATCTCTGGATGATGTGCAATACAAGGACTGGAGATGCCAAAACCACACATGAAGTTCTAAAAGTAAAAATAAGAATTCATCATACTGGCACCAATCATATACCACCAAACAATCATCAAAAAAACTCAAACACCTGTCCAGCAAACCAGATAAAATCAAATACCGCCAAACAAGTTCAAATACCACCACAAGTGATTTAATAAATTCTGCACACAGTGTAGAATCAACGCAAAGGCAAGGCAAAAAAAAATTGCAGAGGCCAGCAAAAGTCACAGTGGTTTGAACCAATTCGAAGGCAAGGTATAGGCAAGTTAGAACAAAATTGGAAAAGCCCACCAAAATCACCAAATTCTTGACACTTTGTTGTGTCTGCCCAAAAACATTTAATGAAAGTGAACTATAAAGCGACCAACGACCAGCACACGACACAACTAATACGGTAAGTGTATTCAGATAAAGCCCGGGCAAATGGATATCACCGGTATATAACACACTTCTAAGGAGTGTTGGGGCGGGTCAGGAATGGGTGATTCTGGGAGGCAGGAGACCAGATATGACACTGGGCCTGTGGCATCTCGTTGTGGGGCGTGGGCGGCAGCCCCCTGGGGTACCCACAAACTATTGACACAAAAACAACAAGCGCCCCCAATACACCCGCAGGCAAGATACCCGCAGGCAGGGAAAAAAAGACAGGCAAAGGATCAGCAGTGGCGGCAAGCCCTTGGCTGACGACCTGCCGGAACGAGCTCTCTCCTAGCGACGGGGTGAGCTGCTGGAAAGATGGAGCCAAGTGGGGCTGGCGATCTACCTCTGACCCCTCTGTGATCTACCTGTTGGACATGCCTGCTTTAGAGGATAGGCAGGATAGAGGAGATATAATAAATACTTCTGTGGCATAAATGCATAGGAAGAGAGCCTCTTTTGACTGAAAACAAGCTCTGCTACGAGGGTACTTACGATGAGGATGAAAGGGGATAGATTCAGGAGTAATATGCGGAAATATTTCTTTACAGAAAGTGTTAGAAGCGTGCAATAGTCTCCCAGTGGAGATGGTAGAGATGACAGTATCTGAATTTAAAAAAGCATGGGACAAACAGAGGACCTCTAAAGGCAAAACGGAGACTACTATAGTAGTTGATATGGAAGGGCAGACTAGGTAGGCCATGTGGTCTTTTGTGCCCACATTTTCTATACATCATTAACATTATGGGAAAAGGCAAGTAAAGGCCTACATTTTGAATCTGCTTCTTAAAGAGGACGGAGGACTACCCTGCATTTTAACCCTTCCATTTAAAAGTATCCTAGTTTCCATTCTTTGGTAAATACCTTATTTTTTGGCATTATTTACTTTTCCTGGCTTTCTGGCATGGATAGGCAGGCCAGCATCATTTGGGTTTAAAATCCCAGCATCCTAAAAGCCCCAGAATAATGATATTCTGACGTGGCAGTTTGATTCTGCAGATTTAATTTCATTTCCAGATTTATTAGCCCATACTTATTTCAACTGTACAGAGTAGATGGCATCCCTAGACTCAGGACTGACAGACACTTTAACAATGGCATTAAAAACAACTCTCATGAGATTGTATACTGTTTTCCATGTAAACTGCCTTGGACTAAAGGTGGTATATAAAAACCAGTTACATAAATAAATAAAGAGACCCATGCTACTGAATACTGAATTGTTAAAGTAATATCTAAACTACATATTCCCAAGCATTTGTCAAGGAGGAAAGAAGTAAATCATGAAAGCTTAGGATATCTTCTCAGTCAAAAAATTGTAGCCCAAATTGCTTAAAAATCACTTAAATAGGCTTCCAGTGATGTCACCGAACTGCATGGATGGCTGAAAATGAGCTCCGCCGTTCAACACTGCTAAAGTGATTAATCTCCCTCGAAATACAGTGTTATAAGCACCCCAAGAGGAGAGGAATGGTTACTGGGAGCGGAGACTGGAGATATGACGACAGCGAGGAAAAAGACGGCAGATATTAGAGAATATACATGTGCGGCGGTCAGAGGTGAGCAGAGAAGAGGAACAATGGGAGGTGAAGCATACACTGAGGCTGAAGCTGAAGAGCAGGTGAATATCTTGGAAGAGGTGCAGAGCAGAAGTGCCGTGGTGCAGATTTCAAAGGAAGAACTCCAGTCATGGTTTGGTGAGCTGAGGTCGGAAATGGCAGGAGTCAGAAATAATATGGAGGTGGCCATAATGGAGTTTTGTGCTGATGTGCAGGAGTTGGGGAAAAGAGTGGAGGAAGCGGAAGGGCAAGCAGAAGAGGCGCAAAGCAATGTGAGTGCAATAAATAAAGCAGTGAACAGTTTAGAAGCGGCGAAGGAACAGACAGAGCTAAAGCTGGAAGATTTGGAAAATCATGCAAGATGGCAAAATCTCCGAAGAAAGGGGGTGCCGGAACATGAGGATTACAGAGACTGTGAGCAGACTGCACGAGACATATGTATGGCGGTGCTGGAGGAGCCCGAGGAAGGAGGGCAGACATTGGAAGTTAAAATAGACAGAGCGCACTGCACGCTGGGTCCAAGGAGAGGGGAGGTAACACGGGAAATTATTATTTGCCTCCAGGACTTTAAAATAAAGGAAAAAATAATAAATAAGATGAGAGGAGTAGGCCCTCTAGAGTGGAGAGGCAAATAAGGTTGCAAATTTTGCGGACTTAGCTGCGGCCACGCTACAATGCTGAAGAGAATGGAGAGGATTTACAATGAGGTTAAGAGAAGTATAAATGGCTATACCCCGTGGGAATTGCGTTAATCAGTCAAGGCATCACAAGGCAGGTGTTAACAGCAATGCAATTGGTGGCAGAGATGAAGGAGGGGGAGTGACACGCTTACCAGAGGTGGGAAAAGTGAGAAAGCCAGTGAATGGACAGACAAGATGGCAGAGAGTGGAGAGCAAAGAGAGAAAGAGTAAATGCGTGATGCAAAAAAGAAAGGACATGGGACTGAGTAAATAAGCAGAGGAAAGAGAGATGGAAAAAGTATGGAAACCAACAGCAATGAAGCAGCTGCAAAGCTGGACTGAGTTTGTGATGTGAGGGGGGAGAGGGGTGTAAAGCTAAATGTGAAGCATTAAGGAAGGGCAGGATTAAGATGAGAGTATAATGTGAAATGTGTAACATGAGTGGGAGGGGGAGGATGATGTCTGGGAGGAAGCGGAAGCTACTAAATGGTAGTAAGAATGAGGGGAAGGGGGAGGCTGGGAGGAGGGAAACTAAGGGAGGGTACCCGGATCCAGTGTTTGTAAGAAGAGGAAGTGCAGAGGTTGGCAGTTATGGGTAGTAATTTTATTTATTTATTTTATTTATTTAAAGTCTCTTATATACCGCGCTATTTATCATCAGCGCGGTTTACATAGAACAGAACAATCTCAGTACATTTGAAATACGTATGAGTTACAGATAACAGGGCAGAAAACTTGGTCAACAAGGGTAACTATCTACAATACAATAATGATTGACTGTTTGTATAAAACAACTAACAGAGCAGAGAATATAGTGTACAGCTGTAATTAAATCCAAAATTTCTTAATTCTAGGGTGTAGTGTTTATGCTTCTGGCTATTAGACTGTCTTTTGATATATTAGATAGCATTACGGTGGCTGGAAGTATTCAGTGAAGAGATAGTGCTTGATAGCTTTTCTGAACTGCTTCATGTCACATATTGCTCTAATTTCTGGCTGAAGTTTATTCCAACCTCTAGGCGCATAGAATTTGAATGCTCTGTTGATCGATGATTGGGACCAATTTGTGGAATCACTCGGAATGATTAGGGTGTTTTCGGCAAATGGTCTCCTAGATCTTGTATTGGGAGTTAGACTGATGAGATCTGAAGTCGTTGCTGGTGATAATTTGTTGAAGGCCTTGAATGTAATGAGGAGAGCTTTATATCTAATTCTACATTCTATAGGGAGCCAGTGAAGGTCCCTAAGGATTGGTGTAATATGGTCTCTCTTTGATGCTCCAACTAGGATGCGAGCCGCAGCATTCATTGCTAGTTGCAGGGGGTTTATAGTGTTCTTTGGAAGACCATGTAATACAATATTCGCAAAGTCAAAGTGAGGGGTGACTATTGCTTGGAATATTGAGCGGAAATCATTGTATTCTAGCATGGGTCTTAGGTGGCGTAATGTTTTTATCTTGAAGTAAATCTTTTTTACTGTATTTTTTATGTGGGAGGTAAAATCCAGTCGTTGATCAAGGATCACACCTAGGTAACGAATTGTATTCTTGATTGGGAGCTCAGCGTCCCGTACCTTAAGATATGCAGGGGGGGAGAAGAGCTTGTTTCTAGTGACCAATAAAACTTCCGTCTTTTTGAAATTGATTCGCATGTTTTGATCTAAGAGCCAATCCGCTATTGCATTGAAACAGTTGGTTAGGTTAGTGTAATTTGGACTTGTTATATCAAACGGGGTGTAGATATAATCAAATATAATCAAAAACAAATGGATGAATATAAGATTGTAACCATAAATGTGAAAGGACTTAACGCCTGGTTTAAAAGACAGGCCCTATTGAAAGAGGGCAGCAGAGTCAGAGCGGATATTCTGTTTATACAAGAAACGCATTTAAAAAAAAAGTACAAGAAAGATGGTTGATGAGTATCTGACTTATAATCGGGTATCGCCAAAAAGGGGAGGAGTGGGCATATTTGCAAAAGGATTAAATGTGGAAGAAGAGCATGTGGAGAGAGACCTGGAAGAGCGCTACATTTTGTGTTAAGGGAAAATAGAAGAAAGGCTAGTAGTAGTGGGGAGTATACTGTATATGCACCAAATACAGAGCAAGGGCGGTTCTATGGAAAGTTGTATGAGGTGGTGGAACCCTATTTGCAAACTCCGTTAATATTAGGAGGAGATTTTAATGCAACACTGAACCCCAGAATAGATACTACGGGGGACAACAAGTGTGGGTCAAAGAGGGTAAGTAAGAAGCTGGGAAAGATGCTGCATAAAATGGGTTCAGTGGATGTTTGGAGGCACATATATGGGAATAAGAGTGAGTATACATATTACTCCCACCCACATAAGACATACAGCAGAATAGATATGATATGGGTAGATGGGAGGTTAATACAGCAAGTTCAGAAGGTGGAGATCGGGTCTATAAGCTGGTCAGACCAAGCCCCGGTGGAGGCTTCCTTGAGTTTACTAAAAGGAAGGAGGTAGTTTGTGCTTCTGGAAGTTGAATGAGTCCTTTATAGATGAGTTGGAAGGGCAAAAAAGTATACAGAGTACTATAAGGGAGTATATAATGAGGGGGGTGAAGTGGGGCCGGCTGGTGTATGGGATGGGTTGAAGGCGGTTGTAAGGGAACAGTGTATAGCCTTGGAGGCGAGACGGAAGAGATGAAAAGAACAGAAAGAGCAGGAGTTGTTAAAAGAGTTGAGATCAGAAGAAGTATTGCACAAGCAGAGAGGGGGAAGGAAGCAGTTGCAATGAAGTCAGAAAATACGAGAAGAATTAGGTGCTTTACACGAAGCTGAGGAGGCCTATAGGTTAAACCAATTAACACATGAGTTTTATATACAGGGTAATAGGCCAGGTAGATATCGTGCCAGAAAATTAAGGGAGAAAAGGGTGCATCAGCAGATCCTGAAAATAAAGGATGAACAGGGAAAGTGGGTACGGGGTACAGAACATATTCAGAATGTATTTCGGAAATATTATGGTAAGCTCTATGAATCAGAGCAACAACAAGAGGGAGTAGATATAGAGAGGTACCTGTCGGGGACCCCATTGAACCAATTGGATTTAGAGCAACAGAAATAATTAGAGAGGAAGTAGTTGAGGCCATAAAGGGCTTAAAGGAGGGTAAGGCGCCAGGATTAGATGGATTTTCAGCCCAGTTTTATAAAAAATTCTGTGAGGAGATTAGTCTGATCCTGCGGGATGTTTTTAATGAGGTACTGAAAGGGGAGAAGTTACCAAGCTCTATGGAAACAGCTGGAGTGGTAGTCATACCTAAACTCGGGAAGGACCATGGGAAGTGTGAGTCATATAGACCAATCTCACTTATAAATTTGGGTGCTAAGATATTAGCTAAAATATTGGCGGTTAGATTGCAGAAATATATTCCAGGGCTAATAAAGGAGGACTAAGCAGGGTTTATTCCGGGTAGGCAAGCGAGTGACAATGTGCGTAAATTGTTGAATTTAATATGGCAAGTGCGAAGTGAGCAGACAGAATCTATAATTTTTGCAGTGGATGCGAAGAAAGCCTTTGATAGAGTAGAATGGGCCTTTTATGTTTGCAGTTATGAAGATGGGATTGGGAGAGAACTTTCAAAAATGGATAAAGGCACTCTACAAAGAGCCTAAGGCACGTATACGCATAAATGGGGTTTATTCAGAGCAGTTTAAGTTAGGCAGGGGTACAAGGCAGGGTTATCCGCTTTTTCCTTTGCTGTTTGCAATGGTAATAGAACCACTAGCTGAAAGTGTTAGGCAGAATAAGGAAATACATGGAATAAAGGTGGGTGAGGAGGAATATAAAATTTCATTATTTGCAGATGATGTGATGTATACACTAGAACACTCTGAGAAATCGATACCAGCACTAGTACAGGTGATTCTGAAATATAGTGCGGTATCAGGATATAAAATGAATATGGAAAAAACAGAAGTGATTAAATTAAGGTTGAATTCACAGGAAGAGAGTAGGAAACGGAAATCATTTCCATTTAAATGGACTAGTAAAAGTGTGAAATATCTGGGGATCCAGATTGGTGCGGAGGGGTCTGAAGTATATCAGTTGAACTATGAGCCAACTGAAAGAATGTGCTAACGGATTTAGTAAGATGGGATAAACCCATCTTCTCATGGATGGGAAGGATAGCTATAGTGAAGATGAATATACTGCCTAGACTACTTTTTCTGTTTAAGACCTTGCCTATAGAAGTTCCCACAGCCATGATAAATTTGGTGCAGAGAAGAATCTTCGCCTTTATTTGGAGACGCCGGCCCCCTAGGATGCAAAGGAAAATAACAGGTCTGCAAAACATTTTTTTTCGAGAGCTGTTTTGGTTATTCCACGTAATCTTTATGTTTTTTGGTGCGCTGAATCCGAAAATGACCTCCATTTTGTCATAGGACATCACGTTTCCTGACAATTTAGGTAACTATGTTAAATAAGGCAATACCTCAAAATAAATGGAATTAGACTTATAAAATTCAAGTTTTATTACAATATTTTCATGAAAATCCTTTTTTGAACTGAAATGAACTCACCTACACACACTAAACTCGATTCTTCTTCCTTGTGAGGCTCCTCTTGGTGCATTTATGCTTGTGAGTAGCATCTGGAATGTCTCTCTGAAGCATCCAACAGTAGTCTGCCATCATTGTAATGCTCCATTTTCCCTGGTATCTCCTTTCCATCTCTTTAATGTCTTGGTGGAATCATTCACCTTGTTCCTCACTCACAGCTCCCAAGTTTTCAGGAAAGTAGTCAAGGTGGGACTGGAGGAAATGCACTTTCAAACTCATCAGGCAACCTAAAGCTTGAAATGCTTTCAGCATTCGTCCGACGATCTTTTTGTAGTGAGGATCTTTGTTATTGCCTAAAAATGTCTGTACGACTTTTTTAAATGCAATCCACCCTTCTTTTTGAGGATCCGTCATGGTATTGACAAACTCTTGATCAAAGCCTTCTAATGTCTGGCCTGACGAACACACCTTCCTTCAATTTTGCCTCCGACAGGCCTGGAAACTTGGTGACCAAGTATTTGAAGCATTCTCCATCTCTTGGAAGTGATTTTACGAATTGCTTTATCAATCCCAATTTTATGTGGAGAGGTGGTAGAAGAACTTTATGGGAAGGTACCAAAGTTTCTCGGAGGACATTTTTTTCATTGACTGTTAGCACCCTCGGCTGCCAACTCTTCTTGGTCCAGTGATTTTGTCGGTCTCGACTGTCCCATAGACACAGAAAACAAGGATATTTGGTATACCCAGCTTGTTGCCCGAGCAGCATGCACAAGACCTTCAAGTCCCCACACACTTGCCAACCATGGTCTTCATATTTAAGTTTACGAAGAACCAATTCCAAGTTCTCGTAGGTTTCCTTCAAGTGTACGGAATGACCTACAGGTATGGAAGCGTAAAAAACCGTTGTGGAGTAAAACTGCTTTGAGACTTCTTTTTGAAGAATCTATAAAAAGATGCCATTGCTCTGAATCATATTGGATTTTAAACTGACCCATCAGACCTTCGACATCGATGCAATAAACCAACTTGTCTTCCTGGGCGAAGTAAGGAATGAACTCCTTTTCACGATGTCTGAACCATGAAGATGACACTCCTGGCAACAATAAATTCCTGCTTTTCAGCCTTGATCCGAGTAACTCAGCAGCATCTTTGGGAAGATTCAAGTCTCTTACCAAATCATTCATCTCCTCCTGAGAAAACAAATTTGATCTTGTATCATCTTCAAGTCAGAACTTGATTCATCATCTGGTTCAGGTATGACTTCACCTTCATTGGAGCTAGGTATCTCTTCCAAGGTAGCAGGGGGCTTGGGCACTGGTATATCTGTGCCATGGGGGATGGGACGAATTGCCGAGTGAAGATTGGGGTATGAAATGGAATGCTTCCATTTGGAATTAAACCCTTTCACATCGCATGAACAAAAGTAACAGTCATCACTATGGTTCTTTTGCTCTCGCCATACCATAGGAATCCCATAACGGAAAGATTTTTTCTTACCCTTGAACCAGTTTCGGAGGTCTTCAACACACCGTTTGCACACTTTATGAGGCGCCCAGACTTTATCTTGATCTCCAATTTTTAGTCCAAAGTATGCAAAGTATACTTTTTTTCACAAAGTCTGTAATATTCTGCTGTTGCTTCAACACTGTATATTCACCACAGATGAAACAGAAACTGTCTGGCGAATTAATACACTTTCGCAGAGCCATAACATAACAGTTGAAGAATGACGAGCTAACCCGAATTGCGATGAAAAAGTGTGAAAGCCTAGAACCAAGAACCTGATGATGATTCGTG
The DNA here is from genome assembly GCA_033557465.1 of Ichthyophis bannanicus. Lineage (NCBI taxonomy): Eukaryota > Metazoa > Chordata > Amphibia > Gymnophiona > Ichthyophiidae > Ichthyophis > Ichthyophis bannanicus. The sequence goes on along the minus strand of CM066032.1, from coordinate 113,064,543 downwards.
CACAAGTGTGGCATGCAGGAGAGAGCAGCTCTGTGTCTGTACACGAGACGTCACAGTGTTGGCCACACAACCCTGCACTGACCAGAGCTGCTGCTATCTGCCCTGTGTCTCCCTCCCACTGGATTCTTCAGGAAAGATTAACCCCTTCTACCATTAGAAGCACGGACTTAAAACTTGCTTAGCTTATGTATATATTGCTGACCATCAGATTTACAGTGCTATTTATTTTTTTACATAACTCGGACAACCCCTTTAAGGTTTTTTTGGCATTTTATATCTTAAATGCACTTATGTGAATTAATTAATAATAATTTGAATTAATTAATAGCAATTTGAAAAAAATTGATAAATTTGAAGACAATCTTGCATGTTGTGGCAAATCATGACGTCTAGGAGTTTTTTCAATATTTTATTTGTTTTCAGCACACCTAAATGCATGGAAATTAGATGAATATAATCAAACAGCTTTTTAGTCGCAGACCTCTGTATAATATACAGAGTAAAAAAGGAGGGTGGGTCTGGCGGTCCCTGAGACTGGAAGATATTATGAGGCGGCTCAATTGCGAGCGATAAGGAGACTAGAGAAGGATGGGCCTCAATGGAGTAGAATAGTACAAGTGATAGTAAGACCCAACTATGTTACGGATCTGTTATGGAAGAATAGGGCAGAGAGAGAACGAGGCCTAGTCAAGAACCCATGCATGATAAATACATTTAGAGCCCGGGATAGGAAACATAAGGTGCTAACACATATGGGAAGAAATATTAGGGCACAGCGGATTACACATTGTGAGAGGTTTTTGATGGGAGAAAGTTCTGGGATATTCCAAAGATGGCAGGAGAAAGGGTTACAGTGTATAGGGCAGGTATTAACTGAGGCTGGTCAACTAAGGCCGCTCGCTGAGCTCCAGCGGGAGTTCTAAATAGCACAGAGTGATTGGTTGGGCTATTTCCCACTGGCACATTTTTTTAGGGGGAAAAGAGGTAAAAGAAGGCCTGAAAAGCACAGAGACACTCTTTGAGAAGATGTTTACATAAGAACATAAGATATGCCATACTGGGTCAGACCAAGGTCCATCAAGCCCAGTATCCTGTTTCCAACAGTGGCCAATCTAGGTCATACGTACCTAGCAGTTTCTCCAAAAGACGCAGGTTCCACAATGCTTGTATTGGGTCAAGCATTGATATCCTGGGTCCCTTTTTAATAATGGTTTATGGACCTTTCCTCCATGAACTTGTCCAAACCTTTTTTAAACTCAGCTACACTAACTAGGGTGGGGGACCTATCAAGAGAGGTGATTTCTAGGCTTTATAAGGCCTTGAGTAGCCCCAAGGACCAAGGAATGCATATGAGGGCCTGGGAGGCAGACCTGGGGGGTCACTGGGATGTACAGAGATGGGAAAAAGTATATGATGGGGTTAAAATACCAGTGGTTTTGGCAGCAATCCAAGAACATTGTCATAAGTTGATGTTCCGAATGTATCTAACCCCACTAAAGTTGTGTAAGATGGGGAGATATAATGATGCAATGTGTTGGAGGGGGTGCGGAGAATGGGGGGAGTATATGTATATGTGGTGGAGTTGCCCAGTCCTACAACAAAAGTGGCAGTGGTTGAAGGATCTCATGCAGGAGATGGTGGGCTGGGTAGGAGATATTACACCAACCAGAATATTAATGAATGAATGGGGGGGGGGGGATCTGAAGAGCGATATGGTGTACATGCTGAAGATGCTTGCAATTGGAGTACGGATGGAAATAGCGAAGGGCTGGAGGTCCGTGAGCGCACCAGCACCTGGAAAGATATTAAGTAGAATAGCATATATTTATAGGATGAGTGAGATGAATGCATATAAAGAGCACAGGATTGAGAGCTTTCAAAGGAGATGGTGAAAATACATTGAGTGGTTGCATGATACTAACTGAGAGTATAAAAGGAAATTGTTAATAAGGAGGAGGGGGACACCGCAGGATCCCGGGAGGGGGGGGGGAGGAAGAGGGGAATAGAAGGGAATAGTAAAATAATAAAAACTTATGCAGGTAAACTGGAGAGAAACCTAGACTTTAAGTATTGTATAGTAAGGCTAGAACGATAGCAGGTGTATGTTGTGATGATGGATATTGTTGGATGTAGGTTAAACCAGGGTTTTGTAAAGCAGTTGAAAAATGATGTGATCTTTTGCAATGTACTAAATAAAAATAAAAATTATATAAAAAACAAATCACTCAAATATGCATCTTCACCTTCCTTCCTTTCAGGTTCCTGCAACATGACACTTGAAAATAGGGCTGTGGCTGTAGTATATTTTCATAGTTACTGCCATCAATAACATACTGATGGGATCTAATATGACTGCACTTGGGAATAATTATGCTGGGAAGGCAAATCGGTTTGCAAAGCTCCCTATTCTTCAGTGAAGAAAATGTTGGTTGGCACTAAGGCATTCTAACTGACCCTTAAGAAGCATTAGTAGCAAACAATGTTATATGAAAGAATATACTGTGTAACACAGGCCTTGACAAAGTTTGCCGTTTTAGGAGCAAGTGCTCATGACTTCCATGTGCCCACCCTCCTGCAGTTCTCTCATGCTGGTCTCATGTTCTCAGGACTCGTGAGACCAGTGCCAGACTACCTATCCTATGCGTCATCTTTAGATAAAGCATAGTTACTCACCTGTAACAGGTGATCTCCGGGAACAGCAGGAATTTAGTCTTCACATATGGGTATCGTCGGTACCGACGGAGCCTGCGCGGGAACGCTCCCCAGCATCCAATAGGAAAGCTTTTGGGAGCATCCCACAGCACCTGCGTGCTGCCTTCAGGCCTTTCGCAACTGTCCCTCTCCAGCTGAGTTTATAGCTGAGACAGAGAGAGAGAGAGAGAGAAAGAGAGAGATACAACTCCTAGGGGAGGTGGGTGGGTTGTGAGGACTAAATTCCTGCTGTTCCCGGAGATCACCTGTTACAGGATGGTGGGTAGGAGTTGATTAAGTATGGAACAGGTGTTGAATAACAGCCTGACCAAACAAGGCTTCCCGGCGGGAGTCCTTGTCTAAGCAGTAATGGGCTGTGAAGGTACATAAGAACATAAGATATGCATACTGGGTCAGACCAAGGACCATCAAGCCCAGTATTCTGTTTCCAACAGTGGCCAATCAAGGTCATATGTACCTAGCAGTTTCCCCAAGGGACACAGGTTCCACAATGCTTGTATTGGTTCAAGCATTGATATCCTGGGTCCCTTCTTAATAATGGTTTATGGACCTTTCCTCCAGGAACTTGTCCAAACCTTTTTTAAACCCAGCTACACTAACAGCCTTTACTACATCCTCCGGTAACAAATTCCAGAGTTTGATAACAAGTTGAGTGAAAAAATATTTTCTTTTATTAGTCTTAAATAGTTTACCCTGTAGCTTCATTGCATGTCCCCTAGTCTTTCTATATTCTGATAAGGTAAACAATCGATCTACGTTTACCCGTTCCACTCCGTTCATTAATTTATAGACTTCTATCATATCTCCCCTCAGCCGTCTCTTTTCCAGGTTAAAGAGCCCTAACCTTTTCAGCCTTTCTTCATAGGAGTATCCTTCCATCCCCTTTACCATTTTGGTGGCTCTTCTATGAACCTTTTCTAAAATTGCTATATCCTTTTTAAGATACAGTGACCAGAATTGCACACAATATTCAAGGTGCGGTCTCACCATGGAACGATATAGAGGCATTATAATATCTTTTGTTTTATTTTCCATTCCTTTCCTTATCATACCTAGCATTCTATTTGCACTCTTGGCCGCTGCTGCACACTGGGTCGAGGGTTTTAACATGGTATCCACAATGACGCCTAAATCTTTTTCCTGGGTGGTAGTTCCTAATGTGGAACCTTGCATCGTGTAACCATAGTTTGGGTTGTTCTTCCCTAGATGCATAACCTTGCACTTGTCCACATTAAATTTCATCTGCCATTTTGATGCCCAGTCTTCCAATTTATCAAGATCCTCTTGCAATTTTCCACAATCCTCTTGGGTTTTAAAACTTTAAATAGTTTTGTGTCATCTGCAAATTTGATAACCTCACTCGTTATTCCACTTTCCAGGTCATTTATGAATATGTCAAAAAGCAGCGGACCCAGCACAGATCTCTGGGGTACACCACTATTCACCTTTCTCCATTGGGAAAATTGGCCATTTAGCCCTACCCTCTGCTTTCTGTCTTTTAACCAGTTCCTGATCCACAATAGTACACTGCCTCCTATCCCATGACTCTTTAGTTTTGCCAAAAGTCTCTCATGAGGGATCTTGTCAAAGGTTTTCTGAAAGTCCAGATACACTATATCAACCGACTCACCTTTGTCCACCTGATTATTCACTCCTTCAAAAAAACATAACAGATTAGTAAGACAAGATCTTCCTTGTCTAAAGCCATGTTGGCTGTCTCCCATTAGGTCATGACTATCTACATGCTGAGTAATTTTATTCTTTATGATGGTTTCTACCATTTTTCCCGGTACTGACGTCAGGCTCACTGGTCTGTAGTTTCCCGGATCACCCCTGGAACCCTTTTTAAAAATTGGTGTTACATTGGCGATCCTCCAATCTTCAGGTATTAGAGATGATTTTAATGATAGTTCACAGATTACTAATAGCAGGTCTGCAATTTCATATTTCAGTTCTTTCAACACCCTTGGATGTATACCATCCGGCCCAGGTGATTTGCTACTCTTCAGTTTATCTAATAGTTGTAATACATCTTCCCGATGTATCGATATTTCCTTCAATTCTTCTGCACCTTTAAATACCACTTTAGTCATGGGTAACATCCCTACATCTTCCTCAGTAAAGACCGAAGCAAAGAATTCATTCAGTCTCTCCGCTATCGCCTTGTCGCCTCTTAGTGCTCCTTTAACCCCTTTATCATCTAATGGACCAACTGACTCTCTCACAGGTTTTTTGCTAAGAATGTACTTGAAAAGGTCTTTACTTCGCGTTTTTGCTTCCGCAGCAAGCTTCTTCTCAAATTCTCCCTTTGCCTGCCTTATCAATGCCTTGCATTTGACTTGCCAGTGCTTGTGCTGTTTCCAGGTTTCGTCGTTTGGCTCTTTTTTCCATTTCCTGAAAGATGCTTTTTTGGCAACAACAGCCTTTCTGACCTCACCTTTAAACCATGCTGGCAGTTTTTTGGACTTCCTTCCACTTTTCTTAAAGCATGGAATACAGCTGGTCTGGGCTTCCAAGATAGTATTTTTCAACAACAGCCAAGCCTGATGTACGTCTTTAACCTTTGCAACTGCTTCTTTTAGTTTTTTCTTAACTGTTTTCCTCATTTTATCATAGTCTCCCTTTCGAAAGTTAAAAGGTAGTACTGTGGATTTCCTTACTATCCCTCCTCCACTAATTAAATAAAAGGCAATCATGCTATGATCACTATTGCCAAGTGGCCCCAACAACCTTATCTCTTGCACTAGATCTGGTGTCCACTAAGGACTAGGTCTAATATGGCTTCCCCTCTGGTCGGTTCATGAACCAGCTGCTCCAAGAAGCAGTCATTTATTTCATCTAGGAACTTTATCTCCCTAACATGTCCTGACATGACACTGACCCAGTCGATACCGGGGTAGTTGAAATCACCCATTATTATTACTGCGCTGTAACTTTTGTTAGCTTCCTTGATTTCTTTGAACATTTCATCATCCATTTGGTCATTCTGGCCAGGCGGTCAATAGTACACCCCCACTGCCATCGCCTTCCCCCTTTTACATGGAATTTCAATCCATATAGATTGTACAGCACATTTTGTTTCCTGCAAAACTTTAATCCTTTCTGACTCAATGCCCTCTCTAACATAGAGAGCAACCCCTCCACCAATTTGATCAGCTCTATCATTACGATATAGTTTGCACCCAGGTATCACAGTGTCCCACTGGTTGTCCTCCTTCCACCATGTCTCTGATATTCCAATCATATCTAACCTTTCATTTAGTGCTATATATTCTAACTCTCCCATCTTATTTTTTAGACTTCTAGCATTTGCATACAAGCATTTTAGAAAATGTATTTTATTCATATTAATTTGGCTATTGTTAGACATGGGTAATTTGGGATCTTTAAGCTCTGTCTGCTCCATACTTGAGGGCATTTGGGCTAGTTTACTCTTTTGTGGAACCTCTCTGCTTTTGGTAGTATCCTTCAAAGATACATTCTTCCGAACCATCCGCTCTTGGGCGACTGTCGGCTTTCCCCCTAATATCTAGTTTAAAAGCTGCTCTAGCTCCTTTTTAAAGGTTAACGCCAGCAGCCTGGTTCCATCCCGGTTAAGGTGAAGCCCATCCCTTCGGAAGAGCCCCTCCTTTCCCCAGAATGTTCCCCAGTTCCTAACAAATCCAAAACCCTCATCTCTGCACCATTGTCTCATCCACGCATTGAGACTCCGGAGCTCTGCCTGCCTTTTGGTCCTGCGCGTGGAACAGGAAGCATTTCGGAGAACGCTACCCTGGAAGTTCTGGATTTCAACTTCCTACCTAAAAGCCTAAATTTAGCCTCCAGAACCTCCCTACCACATTTTCCTATGTCATTGGTACCGACATGTAGCAAGACAGCAGACTCCTCCCCAGCACTATCTAAGACCTTATCTAGGTGGCGTGTGAGGTCCGCTACCTTCGCACCAGGCAGACATGTTACCAGGCGATCCTCACGTCCACCAGCCACCCAGCTATCTACATGCCTAATGATCGAATCACCAACTATAACGGCTGTCCTAACCCTTCCCTCATAGACACATGGCCCTGGAGAAACTTCCTCGGTGCGAGAGGGTTTTACATCACCTGGAGGACAGGTCCTAGTTACAGGATCACTTCCTGCCACACCAGGGTGATGCTCTCCTGTCACGTGACCTCTCTCCTCCATGGCAACAGGGATGCTGCCAGACTGGAGGTGGGACTTCAGGACTATATCCCTGGTAGGTCTCGTCTATGTACCTCTCTGTCTGTCTTATGCTTTCCAAGTCTGCTACTTTAGCCTCTAGAGAACGGACTCGTTTCCTGAGAGCAAAGAGCTCCTTGCACCTAGTGCACACGTAAGACCTCTCGTCAACTGGGAGAAAATTGTACATGTGACACTTAATGCAAAAGACTGGAAAGCCCCCATCCCGCTGCTGGACTTCTGTCTGCATCTTAGTTTTAAGTTTGTGTTTAGATCTAAGTTCTTTACTTACTAAGGGTTGCTATGGATATTTATACTAATAAAACTGTACCTAATACGTGTAATATACCTTGTTCACCTGAAGCTTAACTAATCTCAGGTCCTTAGTGTATGATTGATTTGGGTAACAAGCTTCACCTGAGAGCACCTCCTGCCTTTTAAGATGTGTAAGTACCTATAAAGCTACGATTATCCCAGGGGAGGGAAGGAAATAACACTTATTAAAAGAGGGCTACTACACAGTACCCTGTCTTGTGCTGCTGAGGTAAGCTATATTCTGATTTGATTTAAATTATAGCTCTTAGCTGCTGCTAGGCTCTAACTTCTTATGAAATTTAAACTACAAGCTCTCTGCTGGGTTCTAAATTTAACCAGAAAGCTCTCTTCTGTGTTTTAAAACTAAAAGTACTTTTCTGATGCTAGGCCCTGAGTGACTATTAAATGTAAACTACAAGCTCTCTGCTCGGTTACAAATGTAACCAGAATGCTCTCTTCTGTGTTTTAAATTTAAACTAAAAATACTTTGTTGTTACTAGGCCCTGAGTGACTATTAAATTTAAACTACAAGCTCTCTGCTGGGTATGAAATGTAACCAGAAAGTTCTACTCTGTGTTTTAAATTTAAACTTAAACTGCTCCTACTAGGCCCTGACTGATTTAACAAAAAATAGTGGGTTCACAGATTAATTAGCTTTAATACAAAGAATTCCTTTTAGACAATTACAAGAAGTATATACTCACAGTTGCAGATCTCTCTCCAGAAGTAACAGTCCCTTTTTCTAGTCCTTCAAGGTATGAACCGAGGCCCAAGTAGCTGCTCGACAGATGTCGTCGAAAGAGAGAGAGTGAAGATGAGCCATAGAGGCTGCCATGGCCCTCACATTGTGAGCTGTGACATGGCCTTCCAAAGGAAGGTTTTTACTCTCATAGGCAAAAGAAATACACTGTGCAATCCAGTTGGACAGTGTTCTCTTGGAGACTGGAAGTCCCAAATGACTAGGATCAAAAGCAACAAAAAGTTGAGAGGACTTTCTATGTTGCTGAGTTCTTTGCAAGTAAAAAGCTAAAGCTCTTTTACAATCCAAAGTATGAAGATTCCTTTCTGCATTTGAGGCGTGAGGCCTTGGGAAGAATACAGGAAGGTAAACCGCTTGGTTTAAATGAAAAGGTGACACCACCTTTGGCATAAAGTGCTGATGAGTCCTAAGTACTACCTTATCATGATGGAACCTTGTATAAGGAGGATCAGCCACCAATGCTTGCAATTCACTGATGCAATGTGCTGATGTGATTGCAATAAGAAATATGACCTTCCAGGAAAGGAATTTCAAAGAGGTAGTAGCTAACCGTTCAAAAGGCGGCTTCATGAGCTGCCCAAAAACCAGATTTAAGTCCCATGCCACCGGTGGTGGCTTAATGGGAGGCTTAGTTAAAAGAAGGCCTCTCATAAATCTCACTATGAGAGGATGAGAGGAAATAGGTTGTCCATTCAGAGGCTTGAAAGAAGCTGCAGTAGCACTCAAATGAACTCACTGAATTGGTCTTAAGCCCTGTATTAGACAAATGAAGGAGATACTCTAGTAATGATTCCAGAAGTATCGCAAGAGGGTCAAGACCCTTCTGAGAGCACCATATGGTAAACCTTTTCCACTTGAAAGCATAAGAGCGTCTTGTGGAAGATTTCCTGGAAGCATAAAGGATATTCTTTACGAGCTGAGAAAGATTAAGACCATGAAGTTCAAGGCTTTCAGCAACCAGGCCCTGAGATGCAGAGACTGGGGATTGGGATGCCACAGCATCCCGTCCTCCTGAGAAAGGAGATCTGGAGCAGATCCCAACTCCAGATACGGAGCTTGAGAGAGATGTAGAGGCAGAGGGTACCACACTTGCTGTGGCCAATGTGGAGCTATGAGAATATTATGGCCTCTGTCTCTCTGAAGCTTGAACACGGTTTTGGGAATTAGGGGAATGGGTGGAAAAGCATACAGGAAGTCCTGATCCCAATGGAGGAGGAAAGCATCTCTGGCCTGACAACCCTGAGCCGGAATTCTGGAACAGAAAAGGGGAAGTTTGGCATTCAGCGGACTTGCGAAGAGGTCTATGTCCGGGGTTCCCCAAATTTGAAAAATCTTGGCCACCTGGTCTACATGGAGAGACGATTCGTGTGGAAGCAGAACTCAACTGAGTCTGTCTGCCCAAGAGTTTTGAATGCCTGGAAGATACACCGCAAGGAGATGAATCTGATGCTCTCTGGCGAGGACCCATAGTCGCAAAGCTTCGTTGCAGAGCGACAGAGAGCCTGTTCCGCCCTGCTTGTTCACATAGAACATGGCTACCTGATTGTCCGTTTGAACTAGGACTGTCTTGTAGCTGAGCTGGGTGTGGAATACTCGAAGAGCAAGGAAGATTGCTCTGAGTTCCAGGAGAATGATGTGTAGATAGGTCTCCTATGGAGTCCAGGTACCCTGGGTAGAGAGGTTTTGCAGGTGAGCTCCCAACCCAACTGTGAGGCATCTGTTGTCAGAGTGGCTTGGGGTGGGGGTTGTTGGAAAGGGTACCCCACCAAAAGGTTTTGGGCTGACTGCCACATTGGAGGGACAAAATAAGACGATCCGTGTTTGTTATTTTGTCTGACAGGCAAACTGATGCCTGAGTCCACTGAGTGGATAAAGTCTACTGGGCTGCCCTCATATGGAGGCGAGCATAAGGAACCACATGCACAGTGGATGCCATGTGGCCTAGCAATTGCAACATTTCCCGAGCAGTGAGGTGAGGCTCTAGCACTGCTTGGGAAGCTAACTGCACCATGCGAAGGCAGCGGGGCTGTGGAAGAGAGGCCCTTGTCTGTCTGGTATCCAGCAGAGCTCCTATAAACTCTAGAGACTGAGTGGGAGCTAGGTTGGATTTTGGGAAGTCCCAAATACTGAAGGATACGCATTGTGCGAGATAGAGAAATCCTGGCCTCTGGCTCTGACGGGGCTTGAATGAGCCAGTCGTCTAAGTAAGGGAAGACGAATATTCCCAGGGTGCGAAGAAATGCTGCCACCACAGCCATGCATTTTGTAAAACACCCTTGGTGCCGAGGCCAGGCCAAAAGGAAGAACTCTGTATTGGTAGTGCTTCCCTTGAAATAGAAAGCGAAGAAACTTTCGGTGAGTTGGATGGATGAGAACATGAGTGTACTCATCCTTGAGATCTAGAGAACAAAGCCAATCCTGACTCTGAAGGTATGGCAGCAGAGCTCCCAGAGAAATCATTTTGAACTTCTCTTTGAACAGGAATTTGTTCAATTCTCTGAGGTCCAAAATGGGTCTGTGTCCTCCTGTTTTCTTTGGGATAAGGAAATAGGGGGAGTAGAACCCTGTACCCTGTTGGAGAATGGGTACCTCTTCTATTGCCCCTTAGGCAAGAAGCAAAGTGACCTCTTGACCTAACTGGGCGTTTAGAGAGGTCTGAGAATTGAACTGTCTTACCATTGTAGGAGGGGGCATGCTGAGGAAGTGAAGCTTGAATCCCTCTCTTACAATGGACAGAGTCCAACTTTCTGCTGTTATCTGCTCCCATCTGGGGGCAAAATGATATAACCTTCCTGGGATGGTGGAGGGTTCTGGGCCATTCAGGGCCAAGACGACAAAGTTCTCTAGATAGGAGTCAAAGCCCCTGTGGAGGCTGAGTCTGCTGAGCAGGTTGAGGCTTAGCAGCTTTTGATTTTCTTTGCCTAGGCTGTTGCTGCTGTCCCTTTTGGGCAGACTGACCTACACGATGTCCCTGTTGGGTATAGGAGGGGTAAAACTTCTTCTTCTTAGTGAAGAATGGTTTCTTGTAGGATTTTTTCCTTGCAGGATCAGCTGTAGATTTAGACAATCTATCCAGGGTGATATTGTCAGCATCTATCATTTGCTTTTTCCTGCCAATTCTTGCCAAAGAGATTCTCTCCTGTGCAAGGAATATTCCCCAGTTTGTCCTGTACCCAAAGTTCCAAGTCAGATGCCTGGAGCCAGGCAATCCTACGTGCACCTATGACAATAGCAGAGGTTCTGCTTATGCACTCAAAGCAGTCAAAGGCTGCACGATTTACAAACTTGGAAACATCCTGAGCATGTTTGACAAGGGCAAGGTAATCCTGCCTCTTATCATCAGGAAGGAGAGGGTTCATAAGCTCTAAATCTCCCGTGACCTCCTTAAGGAACATTCCCATATATAATATATAGGAACTGATCCTGGCAGAAAGCATGGAAACCTGGAAGGTTTGACATCCAAAGGCGTCAAGTGTCCTACACTCACGTCCTGGAGGATTAGATGCGTGTCTTTTTGCACTCTTGATCCTTCTCATAGCTGATTCCACCACCATGGAATGGTGTGGTAGCTGAGTTTTTTGAAATCCAGGACAAGGAGGAACTCGATACATGGTGTCGAGCCTTCGAGAGTGAGGAGAAGTGGTTAGAGGTGTTTCCCACATCCTTAACATGAGATCATGCAAGATCTCATGAATAGGTAAAGTAGCTGCCTCCTTGGGAGCTTTAGGGTATTGCAGGATTTCCAATTCCTTTGCCCTAGGCTCTTTTTCAGGAGCCACTGTGATGGAAAGACCTCGAGACACATCTCGGATAAAATCCTGAAAGGACATATCCTCTGGCGGAGACATCCTACATTGATGAGAAGAATCATCCTCGTGAAGAAGTACTCTGGTATCGGCAGAGCTTTCAGAGTCTTCAGACTCATCCGAGGATTCAAAGTATCTCCGATCCGGGTGATCGTGCAAGGCATGATACCGGTACCGACTTGTCGATACCGGATGAGTAAGGTTGACTCGGTCCCGGTAGAATACCTGCCGATGTCGAAGCAGTCGGTACCGGTACCGATGCCGGTACCGATTGAATTGTCTGAAGCAGTTTCAAGGGCATCGAGGCCGTGAGAAGAGCCGCCAGACTGCGTTCAATAGCCAAGAATCTCTGGTCTATCGATGCTGCCGATGCTTGGGTATCGGTACCAGATGAAGCAGCCGGTACCCCAGAGCATGGCACCAGTAGTTCTGCCGAGGTTGAGGTCTCGAGAACATCCTGGAGCCCCGTTAGTGCTTTGGAAGCCGAAGCCTCCCGCGGGGGCATTTTTGCCGGTACAAGTCCCTCAAGGGCAACGCCAGAGGCATCTCGATGCTTGGAACGAGATCTACCCTTTGAGGACCAGCCAGATTTACGTTTAGTTACCTGAGATCCATGGGAGGAAGACGAAGCCCTGGAAGACGTCGATGCCACAGACGCTGCATCGGAGGGAAAAAGGGTGCTAAGTTTAGCAGCTCGGTTTTGCCGACCCCTCTTCGACATCATCCCACAGGCAACACACTCTGAAATAGAGTGGTCAGGACCTAAATATTTGAGGCACCACTCATGGGTGTCTGTGACGGAGATGGTACTGCCACACTTAGAACACCTTTTAGAACCTGAAGTGGGTTTTTCCATGTTAGAGGGAACATTGGGCCTGGTGCCCAAAATGGCGCGTGGCACCTGAAGAAAAAAGTAGCTGGAAGAAATTCCAGAAGTTTTATTATTATTTTTTTTTTAGAAAAGGAAAGAAGAAACCGGCAGTACCGGTGTAGCGTCGAAGGAAGGCAGACGCGACTACAAAAAAGAAGAATAAACTGGAATATTTTCTGCGGTGACAGGATGTGCGACCTGTCGGCTCCGCGGAAAACGAATAACTGGAGAGGGACAGTTGGGAAAGGCGGGAAGGCAGCACGCAGGCGCTGTGGGATGCTTCCAAAAGCTTTCCTATTGGACGCTGGGGGGCGTTCCCACGCAGGCTCCAACGATACCCATATGTGAAGACTACATTCCTGCTTGTTCCGGGAGATCAACTATAGCTTCCGATAGCAAGTGTCTGTGTGGTGCAACAATGGAGTGCTAATCTGTGTGTGGGATGTGGTGGAGTGTGCCTTTGTGTGGGTGGTGTGGAGGGCTGCAGTGTGTGTGTGCATGCATGGTCTTGGGGGAGGGGAATACACCTTTAGATAGACATTATGCAGTTTTGTCCCATGCATTCATCCCTTTAACCTTGTGACGTGGTAGCATTGCCAGAAGCCATGGAAACAGATAGTGACCCGGTGGAAGGTTCGGGTACTGCAGGTAAATGCAGGATTTTCCCTTCTCAGCACAAGATGCACATGGCTAATCAGCTAACACAGCTCACCTCGGGGGAGGGGAGAAGCAGAGTTGCTGATTGGGCACGCCCTAGCAGGAGGCGGGTTCCCCAGAGCAGTGGCAGCTTGTTAAACAGAGAGAAGGAAGACAGAAGAAAGAAAGAGAAAGAGAAAGGGAAGGAGGAGAAGGAAGTAGAGAAAGCTGAACGCTGGAGAGAGAAAGCAGAACACTGGACAAAGCCAGCAGAAGTGTGCTTTAGAGACGGAGCAAAGCAAGGACAAAGGAAGCAACCTGGAAGGCAGGAACTAGCCTTGGACGCCAGAACCTTTGACTTTGAAGGAGAAACGCTCCCCAGCTGCAATACTAGGAGAACGCTTTCAAAGCCAAGAAGCAGGTACCAGGGAGACTCAGTGCCTGGAAGAGCCTTCTGGGAGCAAGAGAGGGGCGAGGCATTGAGAGACCCAGGCATAAAGCCTATGCGCCTTTGGAGCAGAGAGCTGACCCGTGGAAAGAAAGGCAGATTGCTAAGGAACTTTCAGACATTCCTCAATATAAGGTACAGCGTGTCTTTAATTCTGATAACAGCTTTTATGAGAAGGCAGACTGTGTGAATGCTAATTTTAAAACCCAGGGCAAGCCCAGGTTTTATGAAGACAGTTGGCTGCAACCTGAAACTCATTTAACTAAACCCAGCTTTTCTCACCAAACTGCTGACAGAGTTAGCAAGCAGGCTAGCTACAAGAACCCAGCTGATTCAAATGGTAGAGATATATGCCGGGAGGATTTAGGAGGCCCTAAGTTTGAAGTGCTGTTTAGAAACACTCCACATGCAAATGAACTGAATAACCCAACACTGGCTTACAGAGACAAGTGGGGGAGGGGTAACTCCAGTGCAGTGAATGAGCGTTGTAACAGAAACGACATTGTTTGTTTGCCTGAAGCAAAACCTACAATTACTCACCTCAGGAAGGAGCTAATTCTCAGCCCAGCCCATATAGAAAGCAGGCTGAAGCCCTCCTAAAAGAGTTCAAAGAATTCTTAAACAAACGAACCATTCCTGAGCAGAAAGTAGTGCAGTCAGTGCAGAGCCCAGAAGCAGATGTGCCATTGGTTCTTCCCTTGCCAATGATTGAGTTAAATCAACCAATGGACTGCTCAACCTGTCTGATTGGCAAGGAATAGAAAAGCAAAGCTTGAATGGTCCTTTTTCTGTGATAACCTGAAATGTTTGCTATTTAAGTGCCTGGCTGAAGAGCTTACCTGAAGTTAAGAATAAGCTGAAGCATTGTTTGGTTATAGCACATGGACATTATTGTTTCCTTGTTTTTGATTGCCAAGTAGAGTTCACATGAGGGAATGTGAACTCCAACATTAATGGACACTTTTGAGCACAGCCTTTAAAGAGCCTTATTTTCATTGTTCCTGTGTTTTTGGCTACAATACATTATCCTTTATGCTTGTCCTATCCTTTTGAAGCGGGAGAAATAAATCCTTATAAAAAGAAATATTCTTTTGCCTGCCTTATCATTCGGCCTACACAACTACAACCTTAATCTCAAGGCCCACCCCTCCTCAAACCCTCAAGGTTAGGGAGTGGGTGGTGGCAACCTTTCACTCTTCATTCCCTACCTCCAACACCTCCCCAGTCTCTGTTCCCCTTCCAGACTCTCTCACCTTCCCCCTAGTACTCCCACCCCCTGCCCTAGATTCCCCCATCATCTTTCCTTTTTTTTTTTTTTTTTAAATTTCTGACCCTTCAACATTTAAGTTCACTCCTCCCACCCTTCCATCTAACTTTTTTCTTTTTTTATTGCAGGCCCTGACCAGCTCAGATCACAAGCAGCAGCCTGCTTCCCCTTCTGTTCTGCTCAGAGGGATCCTGTGGACAGAAAGCTTGCATCTGTGCCACAATTGCAGCTATCCCCTTTCTCTTCTGCCCATGGGAGATCATATCCTTGTGGGCGGCCAGAGTTGGTCCCCGCCGTGATCGTGGCCTTAGGCAGCACTTCTACCTGTGGGGGATGGGATCCCTGTGGGTAGCCAGGGCCGGTTCTTGCCACGATTGCAGGGGATGGCATCCCCAAGGTCAAACAAGGCCGATCATGTTGCTGCATAGTATTCCAAGCTCCAAGCGCCAGGTCTGAAGTTTTCTTCACCAGGGCGATCTGGTGTCTTGGGTTTTGCCAAACCTTGCCATAACATGAATATTTTTGCAAAATAAAAACATGAAGGATGTTAAATGGTAATCTATGCACATAATACATCTCCTTCATGCCAAACACTATTTGATAACAGGAATATGTATTTGTTTAAAACATGGAAAATGTCAATGTCATTTCCCATGTTGTTTGTAGCTTACTCCTTTGTGCATTATTTCATGTGTTGTTATGTTTTTTTTCACATCAAAAACAAAAGACCCCCGGGGCAAAGGAATACCACCTGCCCACACAAAATCCAAAAATAGAAGAAATTGCTGCGCCTAATTTTCATTTACATTAAAATTGATACATGTTACATGAGGCGGTTTGAAAATGTTTTACTGCATATGATTAAAAGGATGTGTTCCTCCAGTTATGGTTGGTCCTTGCCTGGAGAGTTATTGTTCAATGTTGGATCACCTATGGTTGGCTATTGCTGCGCCTAATTTTCAGCTAAGTAAAAATTGATACATGTTACATGAGGCGGATTGAAAATGTTTTACTGCATATGATTAAAAAGACGTGTTCCTCCAGTTGTGGTTGGTCCTTGCCTGGAGGTTATTGTCCGACATTAAAGTCTTTTGTCAGGGGAGTCATTCTATAGTTTGCTGAAACCTGCCATTTCTTCTATTTTTGGATTTTGTGGGGGCAGGTGGTGTTCTTTTGCCCCGGGGATCTTTTTGTTTTTTGATGTGGTTTGACCTGTGCGAATCCCCTTTATTTTACCAACATGGCTGTTTCACAACCAGACACTTTTGCTTATTCAAATGAACAGCATGATCGGATCCAACATAAGCGTCATCTTCAAACAAAGCAACATACTATTCTGGATTTGAATGTTTATGAGGAATTACAAAAAGTACGTAAGAGACTCATTCATACTTAACTTCATGGGGCTTATCTTACACAATATTTCCGAACTCGGACTATGCCGCGTGGTTTAAGGATACATAAACCACCCAAGTTGTTTTTGGATGAACCAGATTTTCTGACGAAATGGAATGGTATGTTGAATAAATGTGCTTTCAACCTTATGACTCTGTTGGTGGAACATAACCACCATGGAGGAAGAGATTATTTCCATTCAATTGTCAGAATTACAGGACAAGTTTAAATCATCTTGTGATTCCGACAAGTTTCAATCTTTTTTTCAGGAATTGGAGACTAAAATGTCCCAGTTTCGGGACGGTTTAAGGAATTATAAAATCAAAAAATTTAAGAGGGATCAGGTTGATTATCAGAATGATCACGTTTACTCTTGGATGGTTAAGAAGAATTCAGTTTTGTTGAAACAAGTAACGTTTGAAGACACCTCGGGTACTTTTGCAGATTCAGAGGCAGATAAGCAGCATAAAGATCGGCCCCGTTCCAAACAAATATCTAGCCACTTCCAGGGCGTTGATGGTCGTCTTGAACAAGATTTGAATTTTCAGAGGGATTTTCACGAGGGCTGGTACCATGGTTCAACTCGCCCCCGGCACCAGCAAGGCCAATGGAGGGGTCCAACTACCAGATTACGTCTCAAACGTCAGTCTTCAACCTCAGCAACAAATGTTTAACGGATACTCAGACTCAGGTTCTTTCCATGGGATTGTCCTTTGTACCAACAGTTCTGTATGATCCTTTATCGCGTGTTTGGCTCTCTACAAATTTTTTAGAAAACTTCAGGTTTGTTTATTTTTTTCACTCAACAAGAGTTTGCGGGATGACTCTGTTATATCCAAACCTTCTAGGTGGCTGCCACCAGGTCCTGTTGACCCTATTATCTCCACCTATCAGCGTCTTGTTTGGGCAGACCTGGTTAAAATGGAGCAGACACCTTTTAAGGCCAGCCAGAATTTGTCGTTGGCACAAAAACAAGCGTTATGTCAACTGGCAGAAGATAGGGATCTAGTAATTCGAGCTGCGGATAAGGGTGGAGTGATAGTTTTACAGTCTTGTCAGGACTATCATCTTCAAATCATGAGTCAGCTTAATGACCGCCATTATTTCCAAGTTTTGGATGGGGACCCTACTTCATCTTTATCATCAGAAATTACTGTGATGTGTCGGCAAGTGGCTGAAGCTGGATGGATTACACAGAGGGAATGTCGGTTCCGCTATTAACACGAATTCCTTCCTATCTTAAGGATACCACGGACTTTTTGAGACAGCTTCAGCTTAATCGTCATTGGGCAGATCAAGCTGATATCTTGTTAGTAACCCTTGATGTCTGCTCACTTTATACAAGTATCCCTCAAAAAGCAGCTTTAGACACTGTAAAATTTTATTTACAGTCTAGGGGGGATCTTGGGGCTGATCAATTGGCTTTAGATTTACAACTGGCAGATTTAGCCATCTTTAAAAAAATTTTTTGGTATGAAGATACCATTTATCACCAGGTGTCGGGGGTGGCTATGGGAGCCACCTGTGCTCCTTCCATAGCCACCCTCTACATGGCTCATTTTGAAGAACAGTGGCTGGGGTCCACTCCGTATAAACATCATATAAAACTATGGAAGCGTTTTATAGATGATATCTTTTTACTTTGGGAGGGCACGATAGAACAGTTTGTGGAATTCCATTTGTGGTTGAATAGCTGTGAGGCTAATATACAGTTTACTTATGAGTGCAATAGCGAGGCAATTACTTATCTTGACGTTAGGGTCATTAAACGAACAGGAGGATGGGTTACTACAGTTTTTCGAAAATCTATAGATAGGAATACCTTTTTACATTTTCATAGTGCCCACTCTCCTCGTTTGAAAACGGGGTTACCATTTTCCCAATTCCTCAGGTATAGGAGGAATTGTTCTATGCGATCAGATTATAAAATTCAGTCTAAGCAGCTCATATCAAATTTTAAAGATAGAGGATATCCGCCCCTGATAATTAAAAACGCTTATCGGAGGGCTTTGTATAATAACCGGGAGTTGTTATTGCATCCGGTCTCTAGTTTAAATCAGGAAATGGATGAAACACATGTAAATTTGATCACTCCCTATTCACCGTTGAGTCATCTTATTAAAAAAATTGTTAGAAAACATGAATCGGTGTTGCAAGTGGTCCCAGCCCTTTGTAATAGAACGATTAGATGTGTGTGGCAATGCGGGAGAAATCTCAAAGAATTATTGAGTCCTTCGCGATTGCGGAAGAGTGTTTTTTGGGGGATTGGTGATGAAGAGTTGAGAGGCCATCATAAATGTGGCCATTGTACAGTATGTGATATCACTGAGGAAGTGCAGACTTTTTGTCATCACAGTAAGGAGTACCGATTACGTCATCATTCAGATTGTGAGTCAACTTATGTGGTATATATTGTGCAGTGTCCCTGTCAATTGATGTATGTTGGCAAGACAACTAGGAAGTTTAAAATTCGTATGGCCGAGCATAAGAGCCGTCTGAAGCATGGAATATTGGAGGCTCCTATGGTGCAACATTGTCTGACATTCAGACATCCATTTGTTGACCTGCGGTGGTTTTGTATAGAGAAGGTTAATTTTGGTCAGCGGGGCAGGTCACGAGAGCAATGGCTTTCAGTGCGGGAACAAAGATGGATTTTTGAATTAGGTTCGGTTGCACCAGAGGGGCTAAACGAAAAGATTGATTGGCGGGTCTGTATGACATGATTTTGGAGAATTACCAGCATAGTCATTGTGTATTTAAGTAGGGTAGGAACAAGGTAGGTCCTTGAGCCCTTATGTTTACCAGTATGGGGAGTGATTCAAGTAGATTGCCCTGAAAAACAGGGGTGAAGTGCCAGTCGTGAGGGTTTCGTGTTAGGAATATGGGGGATGATAGACGAGAGTGGATGGGAGTAATTTGATGAAGAGCCCCTAGTGGGCGGAGCGGAGCTTTAAAGTCCGGCAAGTGGGTTATCCTGCATGCGCGGCGTTTTTCCATCGGTCATGGTTAATTGGATTGCAAGTTCGTATGGAGTAGTGGAAGGACATGGGCAGCATTCAGTAAGTTTTGGAAGATTATTTTTATTATTTTTACTATCTAGGATTGGTGTGAAGTATGGGGGAAGTATTTTAGTAGTGAGGGGATTTATTTAGTTTTTTGTTTATAGGTGTTGTATGAGCTGTAGTTTGGATGTTTGGCATTTAAGACATTACCCCTGAAGAACCGCGAGGAGAAACGCGACGGCAGTGCCAATGAACGGCGTTGGGTGATTCGTAAAGCTAAAAAATAGTTTATTGCCAACTAGTTTAGCCACAGTCATTGAGTTTACAAAGAGGTTTGGTTTTTTAAAAAAACTGAAGGATTATTTGAACAAGATACATTATTATTCTTTGGAGTGGGCTGAATGAAGTTAGGATAGTGCACTGAGTTACTATAAAATACAAAAGAGGTCGTTGATGTAATATTGGGAGAAATAGTAGGTCATTTTTGGCCACCTTTTCCCATAATCTGAGACCTTGCGAGTTGTAATAAGAGTGCACTTCCTTCTAAAATGTACCCACAATAGAAGAAAGATTACCATTCACTACAGTAGTTGTGATATATTTGGAGTGTACCGGATTAAGTTTGAATTTCACACACTCTATGATAGATACCCTTGAATAGGTTTCTGGTACACGACAACCCAAGGATACCTTTGATTTATACGGTGCCAAAAAAAAAATCCATAAATCTTTGGAATGTCCACCCGGCCGTCCTATTGTGTCTTGTTGTGGCTCGGTGCTGGAGCCCTTATCAAAGTTTTGTGACCTATTTTTACAGCCATTGGCCAATAAAATCTCATTCGTGACACGTCTCACTTTTTGAGTGTTCTACAGTCTACTACATTACCATCTTCTCCTATTTTATTGGTTACTTTAAGAACATAAGAACATAAGATATGCCATACTGGGTCAGACCAAGGTCCTTCAAGCCCAGTATCCTGTTTCCAACAGTGGCCAATCTAGGTCATACGTACCTAGCAGTTTCCCCAAAAGACACAGGTTCTGCAATGCCTGTACTAGGTCAAGCATTGATATTCTGGGTTCCTTCTTAATAATGGTTTATGGACCTTTCCTCCAGGAACTTGTCCAAACCTTTTTTAAACCCAGCTACACTAACAGCCTTTACTACATCCTCCGGTAACAAATTCCAGAGTTTGATTACACGTTGAGTGAAAAAATATTTTCTTTTATTATTCTTAAATAGTTTACCCTGTAGCTTCATTGCATGTCCCCTAGTCTTCCTATATTCTGATAATGTAAACAGTCGATCTACGTTTACGCGTTCCACTCCGTTCATTAATTTATAGACTTCTATCATATCTCCCCTCAGCCGTCTCTTTTCCAGGTTAAAGAGCCCTAACTTTTTAGCCTTTCTTCATAGGAGTATCCTTCCATCCCCTTTACCATTTTGGTGGCTCTTCTCTTAACCTTTTCTAATAACGCTATATCCTTTTTAAGATACGGCGACCAGAAATGCACACAATATTCAAGGTGCGGTCTCACCATGGAACGGTATAGAGGCATTATAATATCTTTTGTCTTATTTTCCATTCCTTTCCTTATGATACCTAGCATTCTATTTCCTCTCTTGACTGCCGCTGCACACTGGGCCGAGGGTTTTAACATGGTATCCACAATGACGCCTAAATCTTTTTCCTGGGTGGTGGTTCCTAATGTGGAACCTTGCATCGTGTAACCATAGTTTGGGTTGTTCTTCCCTAGGTGCATAACTTTGCACTTGTCCACATTAAATTTCATCTGCCATTTTGATGCCCAGTCTTCCAATTTATCAAGATCCTTTTGCAATTTTCCACAATCCTCTTGGGTTTTAACAACTTTAAATAGTTTTGTGTCATCTGCAAATTTGATAACCTCACTTGTTATTCCACTTTCCAGGTCATTTATGAATATGTCAAAAAGCAGCGGACCCAGCACAGATCCCTGGGGTACACCACTATTCACCTTTCTCCATTGGGAAAATTGGCCATTTAGCCCAACCCTCTGCTTTCTATCTTTTAACCAGTTCCTGATCCACAGTAGTACACTGCCTCCTATCCCATGACTCTTTAGTTTTGCCAAAAGTCTCTGATGAGGGACCTTGTCAAAGGCTTTCTGAAAGTCCAGATACACTATATCAACCGACTCACCTTTGTCCACCTGTTTATTCACACTTTCAAAAAAACATAACAGATTAGTAAGATCTTCCTTGCCTAAAGCCATGTTGGCTGTCTCCCATTAGGCCATGACTATCTACATGCTGAGTAATTTTATTCTTTATGATGGTTTCTACCATTTTTCCCGGTACTGACGTGAGGCTCACCGGTCTGTAGTTTCCCGGATCACCCCTGGAACCCTTTTTAAAAATTGGTGTTACAATGGCGATCTGCCAATCCTTCAGGTATTAGAGTTGATTTTAATGATAGTTCACAGATTACTAATAGCAGGTCTGCAATCTCATATTTCAGTTCTTTCAACACCCTTGGATGTATACCATCCGGCCCAGGTGATTTGCTACTCTTCAGTTTATCTAATAGTTGTAATACATCTTCCCGATGTATCGATATTTCCTTCAATTCTTCCTCACCTTTAAATACCACTTCAGTCATGGGTAACATCCCTACATCTTCCTCAGTAAAGACCGAAGCAAATAATTCATTCAGTGTCTCCGCTATCGCCTTGTCGCCTCTTAGTGCCCCTTTAACTCCTCTATCATCTAATGGTTCAACTGACTCTCTCACAGGTTTTTTGCTACGAATGTACTTGAAAAAAATCTTTATTTCGCGTTTTTGCTTCTCAAATTCTCTCTTTGCCTTCTTTATCAATGCCTTGCATTTGACCTGCCAGTGCCTGTGCTCTTTCCAGGTTTCATCGTTTGGCTCTTTTTTCCATTTCCTGAAAGATGCTTTCTTGGCAACAACAGCCTCTCTGACCTCACCTTTAAACCATGCTGGCAGGTTTTTGGACTTCCTTCCACTTTTCTTAAAGCGTGGAATACAGCTGGTCTGGGCTTCCAAGATAGTATTTTCAACAACAAACAAGCTTGATGTAAGTCTTTAACCTTTGCAACTGCTCCTTTTAGTTTTTTCTTAACTATTTTCCGCATTTTATCATAGTCTCCCTTTCGAAAGTTAAAAGGTAGTACTGTGGATTTCCTTACTATCCCTCCTCCACTAATTAAATCAAAGGCGATCATGCTATGATCACTATTGCCAAGTGGCCCCAACACCCTTATCTCATGCACTAGACCTGGTGTTCCACTAAGGACTAGGTCTAATATGGCTTCC
Source organism: Ichthyophis bannanicus (assembly GCA_033557465.1). Classification (NCBI taxonomy): domain Eukaryota; kingdom Metazoa; phylum Chordata; class Amphibia; order Gymnophiona; family Ichthyophiidae; genus Ichthyophis; species Ichthyophis bannanicus. The sequence continues at coordinate 113,041,808 of CM066032.1, read as the reverse complement.
CCTCTTGTCGGTTCATGGACCAGCTGCTCCAAGAAGCAGTCATTTATGTCATCTAGGAACTTTATCTCCCTAGCATGTACTGCCGTGACACTGACCCAGTCGATACCAGGGTAATTGAAATCGCCATTACCACCGCACTGTAACTTTTGTTAGCTTCCTTGATTTCTTTGAGCATTTCATCATCCATTTGTTCATTCTGGCCAGGCGGTCGATAATGTACACCCCCATCGCCCTTGCCTTCCCCTTTTACATAGCATTTCAATCCATAGAGATTCTACAGCAAATTTTGTTTCCTGCAAAACTTTAATCCTTTCTGACTCAATGCCCTCTCTAACATAGAGCGCAACCCCTCCAGCAATTTTATCAGCTTTATCATTACCATATAGTTTGTACCCAGGTATCACAGTGTCCCACTGGTTGTCCTCCTTCCACCATGTCTCTGATATTCCAATCACATCTAACCTCTCATTTAGTGCTATATATTCTAACTCTCCCATCTTATTTTTCAGACTTCTAGCATTTGCATACAAGCATTTTAGAGACTGTATTTTATTCATATTAATTTGGCTATTGGTAGACATGGGTAATTTGGGATCTTTAAGCTCTGTCTGCTCCATATGCGAGGGCATTTGGGCTACTTTACTCTTTTTTGGAACCTCTCTGCTTTTGGTAGTATCCTTCAAGGATACATTCTTCCGAACCATCTGCTCTTGGGCGACTGTCGGCTTTCCCCTATTATCTAGTTTAAAAGCTGCTCTAGCTCCTTTTTAAAGGTTAATGCCAGCAGCCTGGTTCCATCCCGGTTAAGGTGAAGCCCATCCCTTCGGAAGAGCCCCTCCTTTCCCCAGAATGTACCCCAGTTCCTAACAAATCCAAACCCCTCATCTCTGCACCATTGTCTCATCCACGCATTGAGACTCCGGAGCTCTGCCTGCCTTTTGGGTCCTGCACGTGGAACGGGAAGCATTTCAGAGAATGCTACCCTGGAAGTTCTGGATTTCAACTTACTACCTAGAAGCCTAAATTTAGCCTCCAGAACCTCCCTACCACATTTTCCTATGTCATTGGTACTGACATGTACCAAGACAGCAGACTCCTCCCCAGCACTATCTAAGACCTTATCTAGGTGGCGCGTGAGGTCCGCTACCTTCGCTCCAGGCAGGCATGTTACCAGGCGATCCTCACGTCCACCGGCCACCCAGCTATCTACATGCCTAATGATCGAATCACCAACTATAACGGCTGTCCTAACCCTTCCCTCATGGGCACATGGCCCTGGAAAACCTTCCTCGGTGCGAGAGGGTTTTAAATCACCTGGAGGACAGGTCCTAGTTACAGGATCACTTCCTGCCACACCAGGGTGATGCTCTCCTGTCACGTGACCTCTCTCCTCCATGGCAACAGGAGGAGAGAGGTCTTCAGGACAATATCCCTTTTAGGTCTCGTTTGGATGTGGTGGCATTATATTCCAATATTCCACAGACTTAAGACTTAAAAGTTATTTCAGAGCTTCTTCTGCAGTTACCTACATGGTTGCCTCAACATTTTATTTTGTCTTTATTGCTCTTGGTACTAGGTAGGAACTATTTTTATTATGCTGGTTCTTTCTATGTACAGGTTTTTGGGATTGCCATGGGGACAAATGTTGTCCCCTCCATTGCCACTTTATTTATAGCGGATTTTGAACACCGTTTTGTTTATCCCTCACCATGGTTTCAGGAAATCTTACTATGGAAGAGGTTTTTGGATGACATTTATATATTATGGAAAGCCAGCACTTCTCGACTGTATCAGTTTGTTGACTGGTTAAATTAGGTGAATGATAACAAAATTCACTTTGAAATGTGATGCTCACTTGATTTAATTTTTGGATGTGTTGATTACTTGTTCAGAGAATTCTGTGGTTACATCTTTGTTTCGTAAACCAGTACAGAGCAGTACCTTACTTAAATCTGATAGCTTTCACCCTCCAGCACTGAAACAGGGCCTCCCTTTTTGGTCAGTTTTTTATGGCTCCGACGTATTTGTTCTTCAATTGAAGAATTTAAGATTCATGCTCATGAACTATGTCAACAGCTATATTCTTGGGACTACCCTAAATCTATTGTTCGCAGGGCTTACAAATGGGCATTATACGATCATAGGGAATGGTTGCTGACTCCATCGGCTCAACATGTGTCCAGAACATCTCAGGAGGACACTTTGGTGGGAATTCTGCCTTTTCGTAACAGAGTCTTGACTGTACAATCCACGCTTCATAAACATTGGCATGTTTTGCATCTTTACCCTTGTTTTCAGCGACATCTCTGTCTGGCCTACACCCGCGGAAAAAACTTATGTAATTGGTTAGTATGAGCTAATCCCAGAACTCAGAGTGTAGTTGAGCAAGCTGGACATTTCGTTTGTGGGCGGTGCACATGCTGCTCCAGATCTCTGGTTGGGGATACTTGGACTGACCCGACATTCAGCAAGATTTGGTCTTCTAATTACCACACCACTCGTGACACCACTTTTGTGGTATATCTATTATTATGTCTTTGTGGTCTTAAGTATGTAGGCCGTACATCACGACCATTCAAAAAACGTTTGGCTGAACATGCCTCACGGATTCATACAAAAGTTATTTCCACCCCGATTGTACAACATGTACTGCAATACGAACACTCTTTTTCTCAGTTTTTATGGAGAGTTATTGACTGGGTTCCCCCTTCAGTGCGAGGTAGTGACAGACTTTCTCGTTTGCAATTCGTAGAACAATGGATTTTTAAATTGGATTCTGTGATTCCGAATGGTTTGAATTTGGAATTGGATTGGCATAGTTTGCTGTGATTCTGATCTTAAAGTCAGTTGGGAGGCATTTGAATGGTTGTTCTCTGCGCCCTCAGTTGGCTTGGCAGTAAGCATGTGGTTTGTTAGTGACATCAGACACCGGGTTTAAATGGCTCCCTTGAACACATGGTGAAAAGAAACCTAAAGCAGGGTTTACAGATTTTGAGTAACGAAACGCAGGACTGTGTCGTTGGATCACCTATGGTTGGATATTGCTGTGCCTAACTTTCTGCTAAGTAAAAATTGATAGATATTACATGAGGCGGTTTGAAACTGCATATGATTAAAAGGACGTGTTCCTCCAGTTATGGTTGGATTATGCTTTTTTTAGCATATTTGTTATTTTGAGAAACATTTTGATTTTGCCATGGCTGGACCTGTTGCTCTATTGAGGTTATAAGAACATAAGAAATGCCTTATTGGGTCAGACCAAGGTCCATCAAGCCCAGTATCCTGTTTCCAACAATGGTCAATCCAGGTCACAAGTACCTAGCAGTTTCCCAAAAAGACACACAAGTTCCACAATGCTTGTGTTGGGGCAAGCAGTGGATTTCCTGGGTCCTCTTTAATAATGGTTCATGGACCTCTCCTCCAGGAACTTGTCCAAACTTTTTTTTAAACCCAGCCTATATTAACAGCTTTTACTATATTCTCCAGTAACTTATTCCAGAGTTTGATTATGCGTTGAGTGAAAAAATATTTTATTTTATTAGTCTTAAACAGGTTACACTGTAGCTGCATTGCATATCCCCTAGTCTTTCTACTTTTTGATGGTGTAAACAATAGATCTATGTTTCCATTCCACTCCATTCATTAATTTACAGACCTCTATCGTATCTCCCCTCAGCTGTCTTTTTTCCAGGTTAAAGAGCCCTAACCTTTTAAGTCTTTCCTCATAGGGGTATCCTTCCATCCCCTTTACCATTTTGGTGGCTCTTCACTGTACTTTTTCTAATTCTGCTATATCTTTTTTAAGATACAGCGACTAGAACTTCACACAATATTCAAGGTGCAGTCACATCCTTGGAACGATGCAGAGGCATTAGAATATCCTTGGTTTTATTCTCCATTCCTTTTTTCTTATGATTCCTAGCATTCTACAGTATTTGCTTTCTTGGCTCCCACTGCACATTGGGCAGAGGGTTTCACCATATTATCCACGATGACGCCTAAATCCTTTTCCTATGTGGTGGTTCCTAAAGTGGAGCCTTGTATCGTGTAACCATAGTTTGGGTTGTTCTCTCCTAGGTGCATAACTTTGCACTTGTCCACATTAAATTTAAACTGCCATTTGAATGTCCAGTCTTCCAATTTATCAAGGTCCTCTTGCAACTTTTCACAATCCACTTGTGTTTTAACAACTTAGAATAATTTTGTCTCATCTGCAAATTTGATCACCTTACTCGTTTTTCCTATTTACAGAATATTTATGAATGTGTTAAAAAGCAGCGGACCCAGCACAGATCTCTTGGGTACTACACTATTCACCTTTCTCCATTGAGAAAATTGGCCATTTAGCCCTACCCTCTGCTTTCTATCTTTTAACCAGTTCCTGATCCACAATAGCATACTGCCTCCTATTCCATGATTTTTTAATATCACCAAGGGTCTCTCATGAGGGACCTTGTCAAAGGCTTTCTGAAAATCCAGATACACTACATCAGCCGGCTTAACTTTGTCTATCTTTTTATTCACACCTTCAAAAAATATGACAGATTAGTAAGACAAGACTTTCCTTGGCAAAATCCATGTTGGCTTTCTCCCATTAAACCATGACTATCTACATGTTCAGTAATTTTATTCTTTATAATGGTTTCTACCATGTTGCCCAGTACCAACGTCAAGCTCACCGGTTTGTAGTTTGCCGGATCACTTCTGGAACCCTTTTTAAAAACTGGCTTTATTTTAGCTATTCGCCAAACTTCAGGTCCTACAGATGATTTAATGAGAGTTCACAGATTATTTATTTATTTATTTATTTAACAGTATTTCTATACCGCCTTATCTTACAATCAAGGCGGTATCACAGCAAAACAATCAAAGGAAGTGATAGTGTTTTTCATGCAGTGAGGGTTATATCGTGCTTTGTGTGTAAGATGTGTTGTGTGTTTGATTAGGTTGAGCTATGTACATTGTGCGCTATGATACATCGTGTGCTATAATACATTCTTCTATACATTTAGTGTTAAGAAACATCATGTGCCATTATACATTCTCTTATCAGTGGGTCGGGGGGGGGGTATGTTGGTTAATAATAGTAGGTCTGCAATCTCATATTTCAGTTCTTTCAACACCCTTGGATGTATACCATCCGGCCCAGGTGATTTGCTACTCTTCAGTTTAACAAATAGTTGTAATACATCATCACAGTCTATTGATATTTCTTTCAATTCTTCCAAGGCATCATCTTTAAATACCATTTCAGACATGGGTAACGTTCCTACATCTTCTTTAGTAAAGACCAAAGCAAAGAATTCATTCAGTCTCTCCGCTATGACCTTGTCCCCTCTTAGTGCCCCCTTTTACCTCTCTATCATTTAATGATGCAACTGGGTGCAATAAACCTATGAGAGAGGCAATGTACTTGAAAAAAATTTTATTATGCATTTTTGCTTCCACAGCAAGCTTCTTTTCAAATTCTCTCTTTGCCTGCTGTATGAATGCCTTGCATCTAACTTGCCAGTGCTTATGTTGTTTCCAGTTTTTATCATTTGGCTCCTTTATCCAATTCCTGAAAGATGCTTTTTTGGCTATGACAGCCTCTCTGACCTCACCTTTAAACCATGCTGGTAGTTTTTTGGCCGTCCTTCCACTTTTGTTAAAGTATGGAATAAAGCTGGTCTGGATTTTCAAGATAGTATTTTTAAACAATGCTCATGCTTGATGTAAATTTAACTTTTGCAGCTGCTCCTTTTAGTTTTTAACTATTTTCTTCATTTTATCATAATCTCCTTTTTGAAAGTTAAAAAGTAATACTGTGGATTTCCTTGCTGTCCTTCATCCATTTATTAAATCAAATGCGGTCATGCTATGATCACTATTGCCAAGTGGCCTCAATACCTTATCTCTTGCACCAGATCTTTAGTGGACAAGCTCGAAAATAGTGTTCCACTGGAGATTGGAAAGCCTTCTATAATACCAGTAATAGAAACACAGAAAATGACAGCAGACAAAGACCATACAGCCTATCCAGTCTGCTCATCCATAAGAACTATTAAGTAATACAACCACTTCCTCTCCTTCAGAGATCTTCTGTACTTGTCCCATGCTTTCTTGAATTCAGATACAGTTCTCATCTTTATCACCTCCACTGGGAGGCTGTTCCACGCATCCACCACCTTTTCCATAAAGAAATATTCCCTTAGATTACTTCTGTATCTATCCCCTTTCATCATCATCCTATAAAGCTTTGTTTCAGAGTTTCCTTTCAACTGGAAGAGGGCCATCTCTTGTGTGTTTATAGCATGGAAGTATTTAAATGTTGCTATCATAACTCCCCTCTCCCAGATTTCTTCAGAAGTATATATATTAAGATCTTTACATCTATCCCCATATGCCTTATGATGAAGACCACAGACCATTTTAGTTGTCATTCTCAGGACCAACCCCATCCTATTTATATCCTTTTGAAGTGCAGTCTCCAAAACTGTAAACAGTACTGCATATGAAATCTCACAAAAGATTTACACAAAGGCACTATTTGCCTCCTATTTCCTGCCGGCCATTCCTTTCCCTAATCACCCAAGCATCCTTTTGGCTTTTGCTGTTCCCTTTTCTACCTATTTGGCCACTTTAAGATCATTTAATAGGATTATCTTCAAGTAGCCCCCAACTTAACAACGCCTCAACTCCTCCCTCCAACAACTCAATCCCTACTACGATTAACCAAATATGCCTCTTATAGAATATGTAACACAGACCATATAGAACTGTACTGCTGCAAGATGTACTTTACTGTAAATAGAACACCTTATGATATCTGTTTAAATGTAAATAGTTTCCCCCAGTTCATATCCATGTTATGTTCCCTATTATCTGTAAACTTAGGTCAGGTCTTAACTGTCTGAGTAATATATTGTTGAATGTAAACCGCACTGATAACAAAGAGTGTGGTATATAAGAGCTGTTAAATAAATAAATAAATAAATAAAGACAGTGAGAAGTACATTGATGAGATGCTTCTTGCAGCAACCAAGCTCTCCAGCACAGGAGAAGATGGGTGCCAACAGAATGTCGATGGTTGGACACAAGTCACCAAGGCCTGCAAAATCACCAATCCAACTTCTCCAGCCCTTGAATTGAAGAACCATTATGCAGCCCTGGAAGTGGAGGAAATGAAAGCATCCCTGGAAAGGGAACAACCAGAGCTCAAGTACCCCAAAGTTGCAGAATCAGAAGGAAAGGAAGGGTAGTGGTGGTTGGAGACTCTCTTCTGAGGGGTACTTAGGCGTCCATCTGCCGACCAGACTTGATGTCCAGAGAGGTATGCTGTCTGCCTGGTGCCAAAATCCAAGATGTTACGGAGAGTTTGCCGAGACTCATCAAGCCCACTGACTATTACCCAATGTTGCTAATCCATGTTGGAAAGAGTAGTTACTCACCTGTAACAGGTGTTCTTCAGGAGCAGCAGGAATCAGTCCTCACATATGGGTGTCAATGGCGCCGATGAAGCCCCAGCGGAGCATTTCCCCAGCTTTCCATGAAAGCCTTTGGGAATGCTGGAACGCATGCGCGGTTCCCTTCCCGCCTAAAGGTGCCATCTTACCTCAGTCAAATGACACAGCTAAGAAGAGCACACAAAAATGTAAAAAAACAAACTATGTACAACTGCAACTCCAAGGGGAGGAGGGAGGGTTGTGAGGACTGATTCCTGCTGCTCCTGGAGAACACCTGTTACAGGTGAGTAACTACTCTTTCTCCAGGACCAAGCAGGAAGTCAGTCCTCACATATGGGTGACTCCCTAGCTCTGGGCTACCGAGTAACCCAGGCTGAACAAGAGAACTCCCTCTAGTCCCAGCAGCAAAGAAAGGCTTTTCAAGGACACAAACTCCACCGGTAGCCCAACAGAGGGCAGGAGGGCAGGAGTTGCCTAAACCTCAAAGAGATTCCGGAGTACTGCTTGGCCAAAAGCACTGTCCCTACGGGATTCCCTTTCCAGACAGTAGTGGGCTGCAAAAGTCTGGCTTGAAGCCCAAGTTGCAGCCCTGCAGATGTCTACCAAGGGCACAGAGCGGAGATGAGCCACTGAGACAGCCATTGCCCTGACACGATGGGCCATGACCCTACCCTGCAAAGGAAGGTCAACCGCCTTGTAAGCCTAGGTGATACAGTCAGCCACCCAGATGGACAAGGTACGCTTGGACACAGCCAACCCCAACTTATTGGGGTCAAAGGATATGAAGAGCTGAGTAGCCCTTCTATGCCCCTGCGTACGGTCAAGGTAGAAGGAGAAGGCCCTCCTACAGTCCAGGGTATGCAGGACTGCTTCAGCGTGGCTTGCATGAGGCCTAGGGAAGAATGTTGGAAGAACCACCTCCTGGTTGAGGTGGAAAGAGGAGACAACCTTAGGGAGGAACTTGGGATGAGTCCTGAGGACTACCATGTTCCTATAAATCCTGGTGTAAGGCCTATCACAGACCAGGGCCTGAAGCTCACTCACTCGCCTAGCCGAGGTAAGGGCTATCAGGAAGAGTGTCTTCCAGGAGAGGAAGCGCAGTGGACAAGTAGCCATCGGCTCAAAGGGTGGGCGAGTCAGTTGCTGCAAAACCACATTCAGCTCCCACTCAGGAGCAGGAGGACGGATGGGGGGCTTGAGCAAAAGCAAGCCCCTGAGAAAGCGGGACACCAAGGGGTGACCTGACAAAGAATGTCCCTCCACCAGTGAGTGGTGAGCTGCTAAAGCTGAGAGGTGGACCCGAACAGAATTGGACTTAAGTCCTTGATTTGATAAGTGCAGTAAGTACGGAAGCACTACTGGCACAGTACAGGAGAAAGGATCCTCCGTACGTAGCTGACACCACACAGAAAACCTCTTCTATTTGATAGCATAGGCTTTCCTAGTGGACTGTTTTCTAGAGGCAAGGACAACCTCCTCAACTTCCTGAGGCAGGCCCCAGGGAGCCAAGACTACCCTTGAAGCCTCCAGGCCATCAAATTGAGAGTCTTGAGATTGGGGTGTAGTAAGGAACCCTGCTCCTGAGAGAGGAGGTCGGGTTGCAACCGCAGAGACAGTGGGGATCCACCGCCAGTTGAAGCAGAAGAGGAAACCAAGGCTGTCTCGGCCATCTAGGAGCTACCAGCAGGACCGAGGCCTTGTCCCGAAGAATCTTGAACAGAGTTCGGGCCACCAAGGGCGTGGGAGGAAACGCATACAGGAGGCCCTGAGACCAGGACATCAGAAAAGCATCTGGTGCGATCCGCAAAGGATGTGGTTGCCTGGAGCAGAACTTGGGTAGCTGCTTGTTTAGTGGACTGGCAAAAAGATCTATCCAAGGGAGACCCCACTTCAGGAAGATCTTTTGAACTACCAAGGGATGCAGCTGCCACTCGTGGGGCTGCAGAATCCTGCTCAACCGGTCGGCCAGGCAGTTCTCCTGACCTGGGAGGTACACCGCCTTGAGAAGCATGTGCTGCTTCAGGGCAAAGGAACAAAGGTCCTGAGTTTCTCGAGAAAGGATCAGGGACCCAGTGCCGCCCTGCTTGTTCACATAAAACATGGCCACCTGGTTGTCTGTTTGAATCAACACTGAGCGGTGAGCCAGGGCTGGAGAAAAAGCTCTGAGAGCCAAGCGGATAGCTCGAAGTTCCAGCAGATTGATCTGTTGGGCTGCCTCCCAGGGAGACCAGAGGCCTTGGGTGCACTTATCCAGACAATGAGCATCCCAGCCCCTCAGAGAGGCGTCGGTGGTGAGGACCACTGAGTATTATGGCATTTGGAATGGCATTCCCTTGAGTAGATTGGGTGGATGTAGCCACCAGCTGAGGGAGGCCAAAAGGTGTTTGGACACCTTTATCCTGTCTCGTAAGTGACCCATGGCTTGAGACCACTGAGTTCGAAGGCACCACTGTGCAGGCCTCATATGGAGCCTGGCATTGGGAGTCACATGTACTGTCGAAGCCATGTGACCCAGAAGCCTGAGGCAGAGTCTCCTTGGCTCGAGGCTCTTCCTCGGGATCGGACCTGTTCAGAAACTGCTTTGCCACGTCCATCAGCCTTTGAGCCCTGTCTTCTGGCAAGAATGCCTTTGCCAGTTGAGAATCCAACCTTGCCCCTATGAACTCCAAGTTCTGGGAGGGGAGCAAAGTGGACTTTGCGAAGTTTACGACAAAGCCCACCTTTTGGAGCAGAGCAATGGTGTTGAGGGTGGCTTGTCTGGCCTCCAGGGACGTCTGACCCCTGATGAGCCAGTCGTCTAGATAGGGAAAGACAAAGATGCCTTGATTTCTCAGGTAGGCTGCAACCACTGCCAGGCACTTGGTAAAGACACTGGGAGCGGAGGACAGGCCAAAAGGTAGTACTCTGTACTGATAATGGTTATCTCCCACAATGAACCTGAGGTACTTTCTGTGGTCTGGATGAATGAGGATGTGAGTGTACGCATCCTTTAGATCTAAGGAGCATAGCCAATCTCCCTGCTGGAGGTAGGGCAGAAGTGTTCCAAGAGTAAGCATCTTGAACTTTTCTTTCTCTAGGAACTTGTTGAGGTTTCTGAGGTCCAGAATGGGTCGAAGGCCACCGGTTCTTTTGGGTATCAGGAAATACCTGGAGTAGAATCCGTGACCTTGCAAGTGGGGAGGCACAGGCTCCACCGCCATGTCCACCAACAGACCATGAAGCTCCTGTAGCAGGAGGTCTGTGTGCAGGGGAGGCCTTGGAGGCTCTCCTAGAAAATATGGTGGTGGCAGTTGGTGAAAATGGAGGGCATAGCCATTTTGAACTATGTCCAGCACCCAACTTTCCCCAGTGATAAGGGGCCACTGGTGGGCAAAGAGGGCGAGGCAACCTCCTGTGCAGGGTGGGGAGAGCAGTGGAGGAGAGGCTACGCTCAAGGAGTCAAAAACCCCCACCCTGCTGAGTGGTAGCAGGGGCCTGAGGCTTGGGGGTCCTCTGCCTACGGGGCCCATTACCCTAGCCTTGGCTTGCTGACCCTGGGGGGCAGGTTGGGCAGCCTGATATTGAGGGTACTGTTTGTAGGCAGTGCCCTTCCTCGGGTAAAAGGGCTTTTTACCTGAGCCCTTCTTCTTATGTGAAGGGGCAGAGGTCTTCCTCGACAGCCTTGTCCGGGTAAGGTGCTCTGTCTCGAGCTGAGCGGCCTTCTCGGTCACGGGTTTGCCAAAAAGGTTCTCACCTTGGCTGGGGACTTCGACCAACTTGTCCTGAACCCATGGCTCGAGGTCCGATGACTGCAGCCACGTCTGGCATCAAGCCGCGATGCCGGCAGCTGCTACTCGGGCCGAAGCTTCGAAGCCATCGTAGGCGGCGCGGGAAATGAACTTCGAGCATTCCCGAATCCCCGAGGACAAGGTCTGAAATCTCTGCAAGGGTTCCACGGAGAGACCAGCAGAGAAGCCGGCCAGTTCTTTGGCCAGGTCCAGCAAGTACATGCCCATGTACAGCTGGTAAGACTGGACACGGCAAGCAAGCATCGACCCCTGGAAGCACTTCCTACCGACGCCATCGAGGTGGCGGGCCTCCCTGCCGGGGGGCACCGCAGAGTGCATCTTCTGGCTCTTCAGACGATGCATGGCCGATTCCACAACCATGGAATGGTGTGGTAGTTGTGCTTTCTGGAAACCAGGGCTTTTGCGGAGTCGATAAATGGAATCAACTCGCTTGCTCAGAACCAGCACCGAGGCCGGGGCCTCCCACATTCGGAAGAGGAGCCGTTCCAGCAACGGAGGAACCAGGACAGTAAAGGCCTTCTTCGGAGGAGAGTCGTACTGCAGAGCATCGAGCTCCTTGGCTCGAGGCTCTTCCTCGGGATCGGCAGGGATAGCCAAGGCAGCGGCCATATCCCGGACGAACTCCGAGAACCTAGTGTCCTCCGGAAGGGATCTACTCCGGGGATCAGACTGCGGTGAGTCCAACGGGACGCACCGAGTCTTAAAAGTATCGGGAAACTCCTCGTCCTCTGTCTCCCAGGCGGACTCGTCCGAGGAGGAGTCAGGGTCCGACCCCGCGGGGCCCTGAGGCACCCGCTCCGACACCCTCGGTCCTGAACGGGAGGTCGAGGGAGACCTCGACCGAGGAAGACTTCGAGCCACGAGGGTCTCGCGTATCAGCTCGGTTTCCGGGGTTGACTTCAAAGTCGACGTCCCGGTGGTTGGGGCAGATGCACCCGGCAGGCTGGCCATCAGTGCCCGCTGCTGCTCCATGAAGGCAGACAGTCTGCCCTCCAAGCTGTCATCCTGAGACTCAGCTCGGGAGACGCAGCAGCCACCGACTCGAGCCCCGGCGGCGCCGGGCCCGACGTCGGCTCTCTGGGAGGAGAGTCCACGAGGACTACGGGGCTTACGTGTCCAGCAGACTCCGGCTCCACGCGAGGAACTTTGGCAGGCTTCTCTTGGTCCAGGGGCCCGGGACGGCGGTCGGGGGTCTTAGACCTGGCCCTCGAGGGACCAGGGACCTCCTCCGACGCCGCCCTCGCGAGCCGCTTCTTCCTCTTACGTTCCCAGTCGGGGGACCCACTGTCCGAGGAGCTTCGACAGCGCTCGGGATCGGAATCCCGAGATGTCGAGGCCTCAGATGAGGTCCGGGCCCGGCCGGAGGCAGAGTCCGAGAAAAACCTTTCCTTTTGATGCTGTCGACTCTTTAGTGCTTTGGAAGACATCTTCCCACATGGCCCACATGACTTTGGGTCGTGGTCAGGGCCGAGGCACCGAAGGCAGCAGTCGTTTGTGTCGGTGAGAGACATAATTTTCTTACACCGATCACACTTTTTGAAACCACTGGAAGCCATCAGGGAAAAAATAGCCCCAGTGAGGTCAAAAGACCGGCCTTCCAGTGAAAAATGAAAAAAGGGCGCTAACGCCAGCCACGAAGGGCAAAAACCGAAAAAGGAAGAAAACGGGATCGATACCGGTGTACCGAACCCGGCGGGAGGGGAACTGGCGTCGAACCGGAGAAAAAGAGCAAAAATCGCCGAAGAAAAAAGTCACTTTTATCCGGGAGAACAGGACACACGTCCGATGGGCTTCTCGGAAAAAAAGAGACTGAGGTAAGATGGCACCTTTAGGCGGGAAGGGAACCGCGCATGCGTGCCAGCATTCCCAAAGGCTTTCATGGAAAGCTGGGGAAATGCTCCGCTGGGGCTTCATCGGCGCCGATGACAACCATATGTGAGGACTGACTTCCTGCTTGGTCCTGGGGAACAAATGATACTGCCAGGTATACCTCGGAATGTATCAAAAGTGACTTCATGGCTCTGGGACAGAGGGTGAAGCAGTTAGGTGCACAGATGGTGTTCTCTTCAATCCTCCCTGTTGAGGGTAAAGGCCAAGGTAGAGAGGCTCGCATCCTGGAGATGAATGCATGGCTGCGTGGATGGTGTCATCGAGAGCGTTTTTGTTTCCTAGACCATGGGATGCTGTTCCAAGGGTTGCAGAGCAGAGACAGCATCCATCTGTCCAAGAAAGGTCAACGCGTCTTCGGTAGTAGACTGACTAATCTACTGAAGAGGGCTTTAAACTAGATTCGTTGGGGATGGGTGAAGAAAGCCCCCAGGTAGGTGATACATTAAATACCTTTATGGAAATGGGTAACAGGGGTAACATATGAAAAGCAGTGTGTATAAATGCCCGCAGAATGGGAAATAAGATCCCTAATGTTGAAGCTTTGGTGGGAGTGGCTGACTTGGATTTAGTGGCAGTTACAGAAACATGGTTCACAGAAAACCATGATTGGGATGTAACTATACCTGGCTATACTTTATTCAGAAAGGACAGGGTAGGAAGAAGGGGAGGAGTGGCACTATATGTAAAAACTAATATTAAAGCTTTGGAATTACAGAGCTTAAAAGGGAGAGAGGAGGCATTGTGGGTTAAACTAGAAAGAGGGAACGAGAAATCTATTTGCATTGGTGTGATATACAGACCTCTCTCACAAGAGGAAGAGGTGGACAGAGTTAATTGAAGACATACGCAGCATTGCTAGGAAAGGGTAAGTGCTACTGATAGGAGATTTCAATATGCCAGATGTTGATTGGCACATTGCTGCTGCAGTATCATCTAGAAGTAAGGAGATCCTGGATTCTCTACAGGGAGAACTATTCAGGCAATTGATAACAGACCCCAAACGTGAAGGGACCATATTGGACTTGGTGCTTACCAATGGTGAAAGTGTTTCTGATGTTGTAGTGGGAGATCATTTTGCATCCAGTGATCACCAGATGGTGTGGTTCAGTATTAGGACTAGGGCTGTTAGAATCCATTCAAAGGTGAGGATCTTAGACTTTAGGAAGACTAACTTTGCGAAGATGGGCCAATACCTCAGGGAGTCGTTAGTGGGATGGGGGGATGTAGAAAAACAGTGGGCAAAACTGAAAGAGGATATTTTAAGGGCAACCAACCTTTTTGTTAAAATGGTAAATAAAAGGAAAAGGAGACCACTATGGTTTTTAAAAGAAGTAGCTGAAAAAGTGAAGAAAAAGAGGGAGGCCTTCATGAAATACAAGAGATCACAGAGAGAGGAAGACAGGCATCTGTATTTGGAAAAACTTAGAGAAGCTAGCAAAGCAGTCAAGAAGGCAAAGATTCAGAAGGAGGAGGAAATAGCCAATGCAATAAAATGGGGGGATAAGACATTTTTCAGATATATTAGTGAGAAGAGGAAGGGCAAAAGTGGTATTGTCAGACTCAAGGGTGCAGAGGAGGAATATGTAGAAGCTGATAAGGATAAAGCGGAATTGCTTAACAAATATTTTTGTTCTGTGTTCACAGATGAAGAACCAGGAGCAGGACCTCAGAAAACACCCACAAATAGGAACAGAAGCGAGGGACATCTTGAACAATTTTCAGAAGACTGTTCGTGAGAAACTAGCTCAACTTAAAGTAGACAAAGCGATGGGACTGGATGGGATACACCCTAGATTACTGAGGGAACTTGGCGACGTTCTAGCAACTCCACTGACTGACCTTTTCAATGCCTCGTTGGAGTCGGGAGTGGTGCCAAAGGACTGGAGAGAGGCTCATGTGGTGCCTTTACACAAAAGCGGAAGTAAGGATGTGGTTGAAAACTACAGGCCGGTTAGTTTAACTTCGGTGGTGAGTAAATTATTGGAAACGCTGCTGAAAAAGAAAATAGTGAGGTTTCTGGAGTCCAGCGGATTACAGGATCCGAGGCAGCATGGATTCACCAGAGGCAGGTCTTGTCAGACAAATCCAATTTATTTATTTATTTATATTATTTAACTGTATTTATATCCCGCTTTTCACCGGGTCAAAGCGGCGCTACACTCAAGGGTGGGGATAATTAAGTATAAGGGTGGGGCCATCACCAGGTAGGCAACATTGATGATTTCGACATAGGACAGACTTTAGACATGGACAGTATAGTTCAGTTTTCGATCAGAGGTCCATAGTGGGTGCGATCAGGGGTTGGTGCACTTTCTGGTGGTAGTTGCTTTGAAGCATTCTTGGAATAGGATGGTTTTTAGCTGCTTTCTGAATGACATTAGATCGTTATTGTTTCTAAGGTGGCTCGGTAGAGAATTCCATAGGGATGGAGCATAAAGTTCGAAGGCTCGATTGCATGTCCGTTGAGAGCATTTGGTTCTTTTGTGAGGGACGGTGAGGGAGTTGCTGGAGGCCTGTCTGGTGGTTTTGCCATGGGCTGGACGAGACAGCAGGGTGCGGAGCTAGGTGTTCTGTGTTTGGTGGATGGCTTTGTGGGTGAGTAGGATGGATTTGTATTTAGTTCGTGCTTCGAAGGGAAGTATGTGCAGGTCTCTTAGAATTGGGGTGATGTGGTCGCTTTTCCTTGCTCTCTGAATGATTCTCGCTGTGGTGTTCAATGCGGTTCGGAGGGGGTTGGTCTGTGTGGCTGGTAGTCCATGGTAGATTAGTTGCAGTAGTCCAGATGTGGGCGTGTCATAGCTTGCATTACCGTCCTGAAGTCTTGAGGTTCGAGGAGGGGTCTGAGACGTTGCACTGTTTTTGCTTTGTGGAATATAATTCCAGTGGTTTTAGTAATTTGTTGCTTGAGGGTTAGGGCTTGCTCAATGATGATGCCTAGATATCTTATTTGTGGCTGTATTTGAATGCGTGTGGTTCCTATGTTAAGGTGTGTGGGCGGTGTGAAGTCTGGGTCTTTTGTCACTATGAGGGCTTCAATTTTCTTTATGTTTATGGATAGGTTATTTTCTTGTAGCCAGTCGGATACTTTGGTGAAACATGCTGATAGATGTATATTTGTTGAATTTGTGGTTGTAATTGGGGCGTAGAGCATGATATCATCAGCATATACGAGGGTCATTTTTAAAGTAAGAACCGATTGCGCATCGTGTCCGTGCGATCTGTCAAGTGACGTCCATTCAAGGTCAGCCACTCTTGGCCAGTCTCTCACTACGCTGCCATTACGTTTCACGTCTCTGCCAGTGTTGGTTGTATGGTTATACTGCTTCGTTTGTCGCCATGTCAATCAGTAATCCCTCCGATTGTGAAGTGCGCTCGTTTATCCGGTTTTAATGCAAAACAAGTTCGTCCAGCATTTTCGGCACCCATCTCGCACACATTTTTTTGTAGTGCAGTTTGTCAGTAACAATCTGATAAACTACTGATATTGAAACTTGAGGAAATGTCTGATGCAGCTCGTCTATAGTGAAGCACCTGTTTTGGCGAATTTCCTCATCAACTTCTTGTGTCAGGTCTTCATTCATGACAGTAGGCAGTCCAGATCGTTCTTCATCATGAACATTTGTCCTTCCTTCCTTAAACATCATTCATTACACCTTCCCCATACACTTCAACAAGCTGCCGGTGAATTTCAGCTGGACGAACTTGTTTTGCATTTAAAAAACGGATAACCGAGCGCACTTCACAATCGGAGGGATTACTGATTGACATGGCAACAAACGAAGCAGTATAACCATACAACCAACACTGGCAGAGACGTGAAACATAATGGCGGCGTAGTGAGAGACTGGCCAAGAGTGGCTGACCTTGAACGGACGTCACTTGACAGATCGCGCGGACACGATGCGCAATCGGTTCTTACTTCAAAAATGACCCTCGTATATGAAAGTTGATGTTGTGGGTACGTATGACTGAGCAGAGCGGTTGTAGGTAGATGTTGAAGAGCATGGCGGACAGCGTGGATCCTTGAGGTACTCCTTGGTGTTGTTGGAATGGGGCGAGGTCGAGGTGCTGGTACGGATTAGTTGTTGTCTATTAGTTAGGTAGGATTGAAACCATTGAAGTACGGTGTCTTTGATCCCAATTGACTGCAATCTGCGTATGAGGATGTTGTGGGAGATGGTGTCAAAGGCTGCTGATATATCAAGGAAGATCATGGCATATCCAGTGTCTCTTTCTTGGGTTCCTATGATGAGGGTGTTCATCAGTGTGGTCATGAGGGTCTCGACTCCGTGCAGTGGGCGGAAGCCGTGTTGTTGTGGGTCCAGTATATTGTTGTTGTCCAGGTGTTCTTGAAGCTGCTGCTGGACTATCTTCTCCATTATCTTGGCGGTGAATGGTAGGCTTGCTATCGGTCTGTAGGATGCAGGGTCTAGGGGATCCAGGTTTTGTTTTTTTATGGATGGCCGGATGATTGTATTGATTGATTGATTTCTTTGACTGGGTGACCAGGAAGTTGGACCGAGGTAGAGCTCTATATGTGGTGTATTTAGATTTCAGTAAAGCCTTTGACACTGTTCCTCACAGGCGACTTATAAACAAACTGAGCACCCTAGAGATGGACCCTAAAGTTACTGCTTGGGTTAGAAATTGGTTGGGTGGGAGGCGACAAAGAGTACAAGTAAATGGAGCTCACTCTGAGGAGAAGGATGTTACCAGTGGTGTGCCCCAGGGATCTGTATTTGGTCAGATTCTTTTTAACATCTTTGTTAGTGATATTTATTTATTTAGCTGCATTTATATCCCGCTTTTCACTGGGTCAAAGCGGTTGGGGGATACATTTAACACGAGGGGATATGAGACACATACACTAATACTTACAGGGAACATGGGCAATGGAGGGTTAAGTGGCTTGCCCAAGACCACAAGGAGCACCTGTGGGACTAGAAGCCCCAGTCTTTCCGGCCCAAGGTTGCTGTTCTCTAGTGGGATTTGAACCACTGACCTTCCGGCCTGTAGTACCTTGCCCCAACCACTAGGCCACTCCTCCCTCTGATATAGCAGAAGGGCTGTAGGGTAAGGTTTGCCTCTCTGCGGATGACACCAAAATCTGCAATAGAATAGACACCCAGGAAGGGGTAGATAACATGAGGAGGGATCTAGCTAAGCTTGAAGAATGGTCTAGAATTTGGCAGCTGGGATTTAATGTTAAAAAATGTAAGGTCGTGCATTTGGGCTGCAGCAATCCAAGGGAGCAATATAGTATAGGGGGTGAAGTACTTTTGTCCACTAAAGAAGAGCGGGACCTAGGCGTGGTTGTCTCTGATGATCTTAAAGTAGCTAAACAGGTAGAAAAGGTGACGGCAAAAGCTAGAAGGATGCTTGGGTGCATACGGAGAGGAATGGCTAGCAGAAAAAAGGAGGTGATAATGCCTCTGTATAAGTCTTTGGTGCGATCTCATTTGGAGTATAGTGTGCAATTCTGGAGACCGCACCTTCAAAAGGATGTGAACAGGATGGAGTCGGTGCAGAGGGTGGCTACTAAAATGATTAGTGGTCTTCATTATAAAGCATATGAGGACAGACTGAAGGATCTTAATATGTACACCTTAGAGGAAAGGCGGGATAGAGGTGATATGATTGAGATGTTTAAATACCTCCGTGGCATAAATATTCAGGGAGAGAGCCTCTTTCAATTGAAAGCAAGTTCTGCTACGAGGGGACATGGGATGAGGGTGAAGGGAGATAGATTCAGGAGTGATATGCGGAAATATTTCTTTACGGAAAGAGTAGTGGATCCGTGGAATAGTCTCCCAGTGGAGGTGGTAGAGATGAGTACAGTAACTGAATTCAAAAAAGCATGGGACAAACACAGAGGATCTCTAAAGTTAAAAAGGGGACTGTTGTAGTTGTTGATATGGAAGGACAGACCAGATAGGCCATGTGGTCTTTTTCTGTCATCATATTTCTATGTTTCTATGTAACCCTTAGCGAGCAATTCACTTTTTTGTATGACAGAGTGATAAAAATGAATACTCCTAACAGTATTAAAATCTTCTACACAGACTATTGGGATCTCTGGGAATAAAGATATCTGCTGTACTAGACCCTGAAAAAATGCATGTTGGTATACAGTAAGTGCATAAATACTGGCCAAGACAGTCTTTGCCTTGTAAAGTGACATGCAGAAACAAAAAGTGACCTTAAGGATCTTTACTAATCTTATAGGCAATAGATTTACTAACAAGGATTGCAACACCCAATTCATGTGACTCTGCCAAAGCATAAATAACTTCAATAATCCAGGAATAGGCCAGTTTACTAGATTCAATGTCATCTAGGCAAGTTTCCTGCAAACATGCCACATGGATTAAATGTTCTCTTAGTCTTCAGCGACTAGTATCATGATCTTTGCAGTTGCCTGGGTCATACAGTGGAGGAGTGGCCTAGTGGTTGGGGCAAGGTACTTCAGGCCGGAAGGTCGGGGGTTCAAATCCCACGAGAGGACAGCAACCTTGGGCCGGAAGGACTGGGGTTTCTAGTCCCACAGGTGCTCCTTGTGGTCTTGGGCAAGCCACTTAACCCTCCATAGCCCATGTTCCCTGTAAAATAGTTATCTCCAAGTTATAATGCCCTGTTCAATGTAATTTCAGTTTATTCAATGTAAACCGCACTGATGCAGAATAGCGCGGTATATAAGAGAATAAAATAAATAAATAAAAAAAATACAGCGTCTTAGTAAGTGGAAGAGACATTTCAGCCATCATGCTGTGGCTTTCTTTAGGGAGAAAGTCACAGCACGATGGTTGAAACGTCGATTCCACTTACTAAGACACCATATGACCTCAACAACTGCAAAGATCATGGCAAATGGACTTGTGTCTGCTGCGCCTCCTGTAAAATCTTGAACCATTTAACTGGGGAACCCATATAAGAGACATTCCATGAGGCAATTCTAATTCTCCTCCCCTCATCTCTAGAGTCACTGAACAATGCACAGTGCCCAGTCCATCACAACACACAAACATATCAAGGAATTCCTGCTCAAATTTCTAACAACTTCACACTACAGAGCCTTTCGCCTTCCCCCTCCTATATAACACTCACACCCTTAAAAGATGTCAGATCACAAAAGATGTACTTCTACTCCCTCCCATTTTGCATACATCCACCCACCAAACAAACTGAGATGCTCATCCTCATCCCAACCATGCCAATCAAACAGATCAAAGAGTAAGAAGAAACTGGCAGAAATTAACCTATAAAGTAAGTACAATTAGAAGTATATACCAAAGGAGGACACCAAAGGTAATTCTAAGTACCAAGTCCTTCAGACCCAAAGTCACAAGCACAGATCCAAGCAACAGCCAAGGGTCTTCAAAAATAAATAGGACTGCACCAACAGATGTGGTCAAGCCTTTTTTAATGATTCTCCTCTCTACAAACAGCAAAGAGGGAAGCTAAGGACAGTCAGCCACTAAGGCTGCAGTCATGTTATAAGAATTCATGTAGGGGCTCAAATCCTACAAAATAACTAAGGAGCTGTCTTGTCTGCAGGGTTGACATGTTCCCTTTGGGCCCAAAGCTTCCTCAGAGGTGGATAATAGATGAGTCACTCCATTGTGATGGACCCACAACTGGGATTGATACTGTAGCACAAAATGAAAGTTTCACTTGACCAACAGAGTATATATTTCTGAGTAAGCTCTCCGCTCAACTGTCACCTGGAAGGAATAATCCTAAAATGAGGATACGAGGTTCATATCACTGCTCCCAAACTTGCTGAAACGCATGGAGCACTTCCACCTTATACACACAGTTAAGGAATGTCAAGATCACGACTTGTGATCTGGCCCCCTTGGCCTGACTCAGGCATAGCCGGTGTGCCTGCTTAATACGGAGCTTACCATAGTGTAGACATAAGGCCAAAACATCCAGGAGCCACTGCTCTAAAAAGCCCACCAACTCTGCTTCCTTTAAATACTCCAGCAGCCCAATAATACAAAGACTGCTCTTCTGGGAATGATTTTCTAAGTCATCCAGCTGTGAAGAAATCTCCATTGCATGTTCCAACTATATAGTGGATAGCCATTTCAAGAGCTTGATCTTCCAGTTACTGACTCCCATTAATGTATAGCTGCAACCCGAACCATATGCTGGGCAGTAGTTTAACTGATGGATACAGTAAGTCCGGAGAGGTGCTCAAATTTGGCATCTAATGCAGTGAGACCATGGAGCTGGCAAGTTGGGAAATCATAGATTCACTTAGGCCCAGTTTGTCTCCCTTGCCCCTCCAGCATATTTTGCTCAGTAGGCTTACTGCATTCTTTATCTTTCTTGCCATATTTAACAGACATGGTCGGTCCAGATTTGGCCAAACACTTGTCCATTCTGTGTAGCCCCCTTCCTCATTAACACAATTGAGCAGTTTACAAAACCAATGGGGAAGAATTCAGGAGCTGGAACAAAACACAGCTAGCCTTCCCAGATCATCATATGATCATCTACTGTAATTTATTTTAATGGTGCAGTATTTTAGTTGAGCAGTTATTGGAATAATCTGATTTAAACTATCTTGGTAAGAGGACTATAAGTGTAAAATTAAATTTTATGTTGTGGGGATTGCTTTCTTTAAATTATTGGTTTTGATATGATTGTGTTATATTCTTCCTATGGATTTTCATACAGTTATTTAATCCACAGTGTTGAGCAGTCTTCCATCTAAGCATCTCCATGCACTGCAACTGGCTCAGAATGCAGCAGCTAGGCTGCTGAACACTGCATTTCTCATGACCATTGGACACCATTTCATTAGTTGCTGGAGCACAAAGGATTAAGTTTAAAGTATGTTATTTGTTATTTAAAATATTAAGGAATGATTTAAATTACTGAATATATCTGAAGGATTTGCTACATTTACATTGCCCAATTCGACACTTATGATCCACACTAACCAACCTGCTTGCAGTTCCATCATTAAAAATAGCTAAACTTGCTAAAATTTATTTATTTATTTTATTTTTTATACCATGCTCTTTTAGAATCAGTGTGGTTTACATGTATACTAACAGGTACTTTTTTTATTCCTTTGTCCCCGAAGGGCTCACAATCTAAGTGTACCTGAGGCAATGGAGGGTTAAAGTGGCTTGCCCAAGGCCACAAGGAGTGGCCATGGGACTAGAGACCCCAGTCCCTCCGGCCTGAGGTTGCTTGTCCCCATGTGGGAATTGAACCCCTGGCCCTCCGGCCTGAGGTAACCTGTCCCAAACCACTGAGCCACTCCTCCCATCTTATCAATGGCCTTTTGTCGCAGCTCCCTATCTTTAGAACAGGCTGCCTGTTGAATGAAGAGCCAAGATTGATGAAAGGCATTTCAGAAAAATGTTGAAGGCATTGTTCTTTGAAGAAGCTTTTGCTTCCTGAACCGTGACTATGTTTTGTGAAAGTTGTTTTATCAACCAAAATGGATAAGGTGGGCTTCTTTATAAAAAGACGAGGGAAGAATTTTGATGAAATTTTAAGGTAGCACGTTTTGAAAGTCTGTCTTCTTACTATATGCTTGCTGCTTGCAAAACTTTCGATATCTATGAAGTTTTTATATTTTAATATTTTTACTCTTTTACATTGAATCACTTATTTATTTGGCAAAACCCCTTCCATACTTGACTAAGATTTTTGATGTGTGTTTTTTATAAGCAACGTTATGAATACAACAATGTACACTTCTGTTATGAATTAGCAGTTTAGTGTTTTACGCTCATCAGATACAATATTATTAGATTGCTGGCCAATTAAAACAAAATGTGTTCCAGGTAAAAAATATAAAAAAGATATAAAAAATAAAACACAATAAAATATATATATTTATATTGGTGGCATTACACCATGCTGAATAACTAGGATTCGTACAGCATATATATATATATATATATATATAAAATTTATTCCCACATTTTTATACTTTACCAATTTTGTTTGGTGTAAGTTGAGTTTTCTGAAATGTCATGTACAATTATTATTCTGTTTGTTATTTCATATCTAGAGGAGAACGCTAAAGATCACCATCTACGTGAGATACACCACAGGGTGTCTCAGTGAGTACTGTTCTGAGTTGCATTATTTCATGATCCGTTTTTGTCCTCCATATAGCCCTGCCAATGTTATTTCTGTATCTCCATATTTAGCATCTATATATGTTCTTCCTTTCACTGCCCTGCGTTTTGTTTTCGTTTTTAAGTTTTGTTTAAATGATTGTTCATGGTTTTAAAATGATATTTTTATATATCTTTCTTAATGTATTTATGAGCTTATTTTATTTTATGTCATAAGCTGCATACGCCCCGAGGAAGGTGTTGCCGAAACGCATTGGGGTTCATCAAATAAAGGCTCCTGTGACCTTCACACGTTTCTTGCTTCTTGTGTTCCCTGGTTCTTACTGCAAGAGTGACTGCTCTTCTTTGTGTTGAGGACACTAAAAGTGTTCATAATATTAACAAAGCTGTTCAAATAATTGTATAAGAATAAGGACCAGAAACAGTAGGTTCTGCTAATGCTTTATAGCTTAAATCAGGAAAGATGAGGGAAGTCCAGTTGAGCCAGCTCTTGAAGGCTAGACTGTAAACAGAACCAGATTGATGAAGAGATACCTTTTGAAACCAAGGCTGACCTTGAACAGCTGGCATGCACATCAGTAATCTTACACATACACACATATTCTACCTGAGACATACAGTCATATAATACCCACGATAGTAAAAAGAAGCATTTAGGGAGAAGTTTACTAAACGATAATGCGCATTAATGAAATTAACACGCATTAAGTGCAACTGCACCTAAAGAAATAAAAGGGCTGTGGACACTTAACACGTTAATTTTATTAGCGTGTATTAAACCTTTAATAAACATGCCCCTAATATATAGAATTCTAGTACTTGCCTCTTTGCAGATGATACCAAAATCTGCAATAGAGTAGACACCCAGGAAGGGGTAGATAACATGAGGAGGGATCTAGCTAAGCTTGAAGAATGGTCTAAAAATTGGCAGCTGGGATTTAATGTTAAAAAATGTAAGGTCATGCATTTGGGCTGCAGCAATCCAAGGGAGCAATACAGTATAGGAGGTGAAGTACTTTTGTCCACTAAAGAAGAGCGGGACCTAGGCGTGGTTGTGTCTGATGATCTTAAAGCAGCTAAACAGGTAGAAAAGGCGACGGCAAAAGCTAGAAGGATGCTTGGGTGCATACAGAGAGGAATGGCTAGCAGAAAAAAGGAGGTGATAATGCCTCTGTATAAGTCTTTGGTGCGACCTCATTTGGAGTATAGTGTACAATTCTGGAGACTGCACCTTCAAAAGGATGTGAACAGGATGGAGTCGGTGCAGAGGGTGGCTACTAAAATGATTAGTGGGCTTCATTATAAAGCATATGAAGACAGACTTAAGGATCTTAATATGTACACCTTAGAGGAAAGGCGGGATAGAGGTGATATGATTGAGATGTTTAAATACCTCCGTGGCATAAATGTTCAGGGAGAGAGCCTCTTTCAATTGAAAGCAAGTTCTGCTACGAGGGGACATGGGATGAGGGTGAAGGGAGATAGATTCAGGAGTGATATGCGGAAATATTTCTTTACGGAAAGAGTAGTGGATCCCTGGAATAGTCTCCCAGTGGAGGTGGTAGAGATGAGGACAGTAACTGAATTCAAAAAAGCATGGGACCAACACAGAGGATCTCTAAAGGTAAAAAGTGGACTGTTGTAGTTGTTGATATGGAAGGACAGACTAGAAAGGCCATGTGGTCTTTTTCTGTCATCATGTTTCTATGTTTCTACTTGAGAAATACACAGTTCCTTCTAGGCTGGAAAGTCTGAAGACTAATTCTGATGTCTTAGCCGTACATCTTCTAAGGGAGAATGCTATTGCAATCAACAAGTAGGGTACACTGAGGTGTAGAGGAAATTTCACCAAGGGTTGCACAATCAGCTGAAGAGAAGAATTCAAAATCAGTAACATCTAGTGCTCTCATAACTAGCAGTTTGTTGCTCTTACCCCACTAGATCAGGGGTTCTTAACCTTTTTATGACTACAGACCTCCAATGGATTGCCCAGTATGTCCCCATACCCCCTTTGTCAGATCAAAATCATGTATATGTATATAGCTAGAAACAGAACGTTGAAGAAAATCTTAAGGATTTAGTCAAAGCACAAATACACAAACTAGCTACAACTAGTGAGTTTTAGCTGTTGTTTTTATGGAATCAAAACAGGGAATAAAGGTTCGGTTACTGACAATGTTACTCGCATGTCATCTGACACATCAAGTTGATTTCTCCACCTTGATTTCAGGTTTAATTATGCAGAGAAAGCACAGTTACTTACCTGTAGCAGGTGATCTCTGGGAACAGCAGGAATAAGTCTTCACATATGGGTATCGTCGGTACCGATGGAGCCTGCGCAGGAACGCTCCCCAGCGTCCAAAAGGAAATCTTTTGGGAGCATCCCACAGCGCCTGTGCGCTGCCTTCCCGCCTTTCCTAACTGCCTCTCTCCAGTTCGAGTTTTAAGCTGAGACAAAGAGAGAGAGAGAGAAAGGAAAGATAGATAGAGAAATGCAACTCCTAGGGGAGGTGGGTGGGTTGTGAAGACTTATTCTTGCTGTTCCCAGAGATCACCTGGTTACAGGTAAGTAACTGTGCTATATCCAGGAACAAGCAGGAATGAGTCTTCACATATGGGGACTCCCCAGCTAGAGATGCCTGGGAGATCACCCAGGTTGTGAGTCCCTGGGAAGGGCTCTACCTCCACCCATGAATCTCAGGCATCCAGCCAGGGATGGAGGGTAGGAGTTGGTTAGGTATGGAACAGGTGTTTGAGAACAGCCTGACCAAACAAGGCATCCCGGCGGGAGTCCTTGTCCAAACAGTAATGGGCTATGAAGGTATGAACCGAGGCCCAGGTGGCCACTCGACAGAATTTAGATGAGCCATAGAGGCTGCCATGGCCCTCACATTGTGAGCTGTGACATGGCCCTCCAGAGAAAGGTTCTTACTCTGGTAGGCGAAAGAAATGCATTGAGCAATCCAACTGGATAGAGTTCTTTCAGAGACTGGAAGTCCTAAATGAGAGCGATCAAAAGCAACAAAGAGCTGACAGGACTTTCTATGTTGCTGTGTCCTTTGTAAGTAAAAGGCAAGAGCTCTTTTACAATCCAGGGTATGAAGATTCCTCTCTGCACTTGAAGAATGAGGTCCTGGAAAAAAGACAGGTAAATAAACCTCCTGGTTCAGGTGAAAGCACAGTTACTTACCTGTAACAGGTGATCTCCGGAACAGCAGGAATTAGTCTTCACATATGGGAGACGTCGCCGACGGAGCCCGCATGGGAATGCTCCCCAGCATCCAATCAGAAAGCCTTTGGGAGCATCCCCCGTGCCTGCGCGGTGGCTTCCCGCCCTTCCTACTGCCTCTCCCCAGTTGAGTTTCATAGCTGAGCCAGAAGGAGAGGAGAGGAAGGAATAGAGAGAAAGAGATACAACTCCTAGGGGAGGTGGGCGGGTTGTGAAGACTAATTCCTGCTGTTCCGGAGATCACCTGTTACAGGTAAGTAACTGTGCTATCTCCAGGAACAAGCAGGAATGAGTCTTCACATATGGGGACTCCCTAGCTGAGGATGCCCAGGGGAGATCCCGTAAGCCCGGCCCAGGACGGGATGGCATTTGCCCAACCTGAATCCCCGGCATCCCCCGAGGGATGGAGGGTAGGAGTTGAGAAGAGAGGAACAGCAAAACCCAAAGACTACAGGGAGAGTAGTCATGATAATGCATGGAAGCATCATTAAGTTTTTAATGAATTAATGACTTAGTACCATGTAGAGCTTACCTACTGAGTTGTAGGAAGTAGGACTGTGATGGAGGTACTGTAGACGCAGTAGCGAGGTCTTCAAGGGAACTTCACCGGAGCGAGGAGGAAGTTCCAAATCCGGAATGCCAGGAGATCCAGGAGTCAGCTGGGTCAGGAGAAGGACAGCAGGTCTTCAAGGAAGCTTTATGCAAAGCTGAGCACTCCCTTAGGAGCAGAGTCCATAACTCAGAGGACTAACAGTAGCAGACTGGCCGATCTGGATAGCCTATTCCGGAGAAGAGTAGGGGTGTACCCCGGAGCAGAAGGAGTACACAGTCTGCCCTAGCAAAGAGATAGGGAGACAAGGGTCTGAACCTCCGGGAGGAGGGCATAACTGAAAATAGAAGCTGTTGACCTCACAGCAGTAGAGTACAACCAGTCCGAGGGCCGATCTAAGGAATAGGCAGGTGGACTGGCCGGACCCCGGGGGGGGGGGGGGGGCGTGAGTACCGGCCATTGGGAAAAAAATAGGCGGCAGAACACAGGCACTGTGGGCATCCCCCAAAATGCGCCTATCGAGCAGGTGATATCTGGCATATCTAGGCCGTTGGGCATGGAGAACGCCCCACCCCGGCACTAACGCAGGTACGCCGAGGAACCTACCTCCATGAGCATAACACTGGTAAGGCGGACCTGCCAGTGATCCACAGAACGTCCACCTGGGGAGGTGGCGTCAAGATCCGTCCGGGAGAGGGATCTATTCCGGTGGAACAAGGGCAGATTGGTGAACGAACAGCACGGTAGCGTGAAGGACAGAGGATAGCATCAGTCCGGAAGAACACACCAGGGGGCTTGAGGCCCTATAGGTGAACCCAGGACCTGTACGCAGAAACTCACCCCCCGCACTAATCGGGGGACATGAGGGCATAGTCCTTGGTAAGCATTGGGGAACTATAGTGGCTGGAAGGAAATTCTGGTACGGAAGCAATCAGCAGGGGAATACTGGCCGAGAAGGGTTCAGGGACGTACCTAAGGGTAAGCCAGTTGACCGTGGGCCAGAGCTATCATGGAGTAGAGGTGGTCTCCCTCTACCAATGGAAGGAGAATACCTAAACCCCTGGATAAGCCCCCAAACCATTTGCCCTGCTGAATGAGCCCCAGAGTAGAGTTCAATTGTAAACTTCTGGTAAGAAGGTAAATTGCAGGCAGCCGCCCACCGGAGCCTAAAACTGCTTGGTATGAGAGTTCTGGCGTGGGCCCGGGAACTTCAACCCAGGGTGAGGGGTCCCTTGCTTGGGCGCACCTGGCGGGTGGGCGGAGGGGTGACATTTCCTCTTCCTAGGGAAGGAGGGCCTGGTGAGGCGCGCACCACCGCCGGGGTGAAGCCGGGCCCTAGGATGGCTTCTAACGCTGGGAAGGTTAGCGAAGCACTGCGCGACCTGACGTAAGGCTTCGCTATTGAAGAGGTGATCTCCGTCACAGGGAGAATTACCCAGGTTATGCTGTGCCCATCTACACAACTCAAACGCCTGCAACCATGCTGTACGGCGTGCTCTAATGGCAACAGCAGAGCATCTGCTGACCGACAGGAAGGAGTCTAGAGAAGCACGAGAAAGGAACCCAGAGATATTCCTGCAGTGATAAAGAAGCAAGGAATATTCAAAGGCCTTGGTTGCAGACAAGAAGGGAGACAACAGAGATAATCTCTCGGTGACCTCCCGGAGCGACAGACTCATATAAAAAATATATGAAATAATCCGGGAAGCCAGCATAGACGTTTGGAAGGTTTGACGTCCTAGGGTATCTAGCTTCTTCGAGGCGCGGCCTGGAGGGCGAGAAGAATGCTTTTCCTTGCTTCCCGCCTTCCTCAGTGCCGATTCCACCACAATGGAACGATGTGGAAGCTGGTGCTGCCGAAAACCCAGGGAGGGGGGCACCCGATACAGAGCATGCATCGCAGTCGACGGTGCCGGAACCCTCAAAGGCGACCGCCAAGCCCCCAGCAGGAGATCCTGCAGGGAGGGATGCAGAGGAAGCATCACGGCGGCCCGTTCCGCAGGGCCTGGAGTTAGGTCCGGGATAGGGATGGCCAGCAAGTCCGCCATGTCCAGGAGGAAATTCTGAAAAGACGGCTCTCCCGAAGGGGCTATGCCATGGGAGGCGGTGGCGGGAGAGGCCGCCAGGGCACCGAGAAGCCTCTCGGGCTGATGCCCGCTGGGCAGAGGCGGGGACCAACAGCCCCGGACCGGGATAGTCAACATGGCGTCGTCGGCTCCTGGAATTGATTCCAAGCTAGGCATCGAAGGGGTCGATGGCACCGACAGAGCCACCGGAATCGGCCTCGGCCCCGAACCCGGGGGCGGCATTGCCCCAGGCAACTGAAGCGGTTCCGTGGCAGCTGGAGGGCAGTGGCCAACGATTTCCGCTCTGCGTCGCGGGAGGGGACAGGGGCCGATCCCGAGACGTGTCGTGGCCAAGTCTTCGAGACTGGATACCGATTCCAGGCTGGGCATCGAACAGAGCGATGAGATCGACTCCCTCCTAGAGGGCCCCAGCGGGGGCGGCCGCGCCGGCGGTGCTGATCCCGGGGAGCGGATCGGAACTGCGTCGATCGGCGTCGCGAACATAAAGGGCCCCCGAGGACGAAGCTCGGTGGAGAGGGGGTCATGCGAAGCCGGCGCCGATGTCGGGCGGCGGGCACTGCCAGATGTCGGGCCCCCTCTCGAGCCCGCCTGACCCGGAGGGAAATCCCTCCGGGGCATACGACCCGTCCCCGAGGGAACCAAGGTCGCCCGACGACGAGCCCCTGCGGGGAGGGAAGTGTAGAACTCCTGCGCCGACGCCGGGGTATCGTTGTGGGATGGCGCGGATCCAGGCTGGATCGAAGCGATCGAAGACCCCGGGGCCCCCTTTCTCGGAAAGGGCGGGGCCCTCGACGGCCGCGGCGATGCTGGGGGGTCGCCCGTCTGGGGCTGATCGACATACCCCGAGGCTCCCGGGGAAGGCCGACGGCGGTCCTTGGCGCTCGACGCCCCTGCCGTCTCTGGCGGAGCGGTGCCACGCAAACCCGGTACCACCCTCGCGCAGGGCAGGGATACCGGCAACCCAGCGCGGGCCAAAGCGACCGGCCCCGAAGGGAGCGAGGTCAGGTGACCATCCCCGGCGAAGAGTGGAACCATTGACGCCGACACGCCCGAAGCGGGTACCACCTCCGCGCATGGCCTGAACGTAGGGCCGCCAGACTGTGTTGAGTCGGTCGGCCCTAGAGCTGCCGAGGGCAGCGGCAGGTGATCCCCGGTGGGGAGCGGGTCACTTGACACCGCCGCCGATGGGTCGGCACCGCCGGAAGCGGATACCACCCCCGTAGGAATGCCATACCGGCAGGAGTCGGTTGGCCCCGGAGGCACCGAGGACCGCGGCTGCCAGCCACCGGTGAGGAGCGGAACGCTCGACGCCGACGTGTCGGCACCGCCCGTAGCGGATACCACCCCCGCGCATGGCAGGGATGAAGGAACGCCGGACTGGACCGATTCGATCGGCCCCGGACGATCCTCGGTGAGGAGCGGAACGCTCGACACTGACACCGATGCCGGGGGGTCTGCACCGCTCAAAGCGGGTACCTCCCTCGAGCACGGATTGGATATAGGGAGGTCAGACTCGGTCGAGTCGATCGGGCCCGGAGGCGCCGAGGACACCAGCTGACGATCCCTGGCGAAGAGTGGAACACTCGACACCGGCGCTGATGCCGGGGAATCGGCACCGCTCGAAGCGGGTACCTCCCTCGAGCACGGCTCGGGAATGTTCTGTAAGGAGTGAACCCCAGGAACATCCCGAAACCCCGTAAATGCTTTGGAGCCCGAGGACTCCCGCTGGGGTATAGTAGCCAAGGGGGACTTGAGGGGTCAGCCAGAGCCGTCACCATGCCGTGCATGAGACTCGCCCCTCAAGACTTGGCTAGTCTTAACAGACTGTTGCATGGTTACCTGATCCTGGAGAGAAGAAGAAAAACCCGATGACCGCGCCTTGGGCGTGAAAACGTCATCGAGGGATACCCGAAAAAGGGAAGGTCTTCCCTCGACACTGTAGCCCGGAGGACCCGGGGGGAAAGGGTCAGGCCCCAAACAAGAGAGGCACCAGGCATTGGAGTCCATGTGGAAAACTAAGTCCCCGCAGTGAGGGCACTTCTGGGGCTCCATGCTGTAAGCCCGGTAGGCCTCGCCGCCCAGAGGGAAAAAAGGTCCCGCTAGGCAACGAAAATAAGTGAGAAAAGAAAAACAAAAGGGGCACACAGGTGCCGCTGTCGGCGGGAAAAGCCGCGACTACAGAAACAAGAAAAAAAAGGTGAAAAGTTCTGCGGTGGCAGGAGGGACGTCCTGCCTGCTCCGCGGAAAACGAAAAAACTGGGGAGAGGCAGTAGGAAGGGCGGGAAGCCACCGCGCAGGCGCAGGGGATGCTCCCAAAGGCTTTCTGATTGGATGCTGGGGAGCATTCCCGTGCGGGCTCCGTCGGCGACGTCTCCCATATGTGAAGACTCATTCCTGCTTGTTCCTGGAGAAAAGGTGAGACCACTTTAGGCATAAAGTGTGGATTAGTCCTGAGGACTACTTTGTCATGATGGAACCTGGTATAAGGAGGATTAGCCACCAAGGCTTGCAGCTCACTGATGCGGCGAGCTGAAGTGACTGCAATGAGAAAAATAACCTTCCAGGAAAGGAATTTCAGGGAGGTAGTGGCTAAGGGTTCAAAGGGTGGCTGCATAAGCTGGCCAAGAACCAGATTCAAATCCCATGCCACTGGAGGTGGTTTGATGGGAGGTTTGGTTAAAAGAAGGCCTCTCATGAATCTTGCTATAAGAGGATGAGAGGAAATAGGCTGTCCATTGAGAGGTTTAAGGGATGCTGCAATAGCACTCAAATGGACTCTTACTGAATTTGTTTTAAGGCCTGCATGGGATAAATGCAGCAAATATTCTAGTAAAGAATTCAGAGGTATTGCAAGAGGGTTAAGACCCTTCTCTGCACACCAAATGGTAAACCTTTTCCATTTAAAAGCATAGGAACGTCTAGTGGAAGGCTTTCTGGAAGCATAAAGGACATCCTTTACTTGCTGAGAAAGATGCAAATCTTGTAGGTCTAGGCCTTCAGCAACCAGGCTCTGAGGTGAAGAGACTGGGGATTTGGGTGCCACAACGTTCCCTCCTCCTGGGGCAGGAGGTCTGGAGCAGATCCCAAGTCCAGGGAGGGAGCTTGAGAGAGATGCAGAAGTAGAGGGTACCACACTTGACGTGGCCAATGTGGTGCTATGAGGATCATAGACCCCTTGTCTCTCTGAAGTTTGAAGAGTGTCTTGGGAATTAGGGGAATGGGTGGAAAGGCATAGAGGAAGTCTTGCCCCCAGTGGAGGAGGAAGGCATCCCTGGCTTGAACTCCCTGACACGGAATTCTGGAACAGAACGGGGGAAGTTTGGCATTCCACGGACTTGCAAACAAGTCTATGTCTGGGGTTCCCCAAATTCGAAAAATCCTGGCTATCTGGTCCCCATGGAGGGACCATTCGTGTGGAAGCAGAACTCGACTGAGTCTGTCTGCCCAAGAGTTTTGAACCCCTGGAAGATACACTGCCATGAGATGGATTTGATGCTCTCTGGCGAAGGCCCACAATCTCAGAGCTTCGTTGCAAAGCGACAGAGAGTCAGTCCCCCCCTGCTTGTTCACATAGAACATGGCTACTTGGTTGTCCGTGTGGATAAGGACTGTCTTGCAGCCGAGCAGGGTGTGGAAGACTCTGAGAGCCAGAAAGATTGCTCTGAGCTCTAAGAGGTTGATATGTAGAGATGTCTCCTGTGGAGACCAGATGCTTTGGGTGGAGAGGTCTTGTAGATGAGCTCCCCAACCCTTTGGAGAGGCATCTGTTGTAAGGGTTGCTTGGGGTATCAACTGTTGAAAGGTGGACCCCAGCAACAGATTTTGAGTGGACTTCCACCACTGGAGAGACCAAAAGAGGCGACTGGAGGTTGCTATTTTGTCTGACAGGCATCCAGATGCCTGGGTCCATTGGGTGGATAGAGTCCACTGAGCTGCCCTCATGTGCAGGCGAGCATAGGGGACCACATGCACGGTGGATGCCATGTGGCCTAACAGTTGTAACATCTCTCGAGCAGTTAAATGGGACTTTAACTGAATCTGGGAGGCTAACTGCACCAAGCGTAGGCAACGGGCCTGGGGAAGATAGGCCTTTGCAGTGGTGGTATCCAGGAAGGCCCCTATGAACTCCAGAGATTGAGTAGGGGTGAGATGAGATTTTGGGATGTTTATTACAAGCCCCAGATACTGAAGGATACGCCTTGTGCAGGCCAGGGAAGCCTGGATCTCTGATTGGGATGGAGCTCGGATGAGCCAGTCGTCCAGATATGGGAATACAAATATCCCTAGAGTGCGTAGAAATGCAGCAAATACTGCCATGCATTTTGTGAACACCCATGGTGCAGAGGCTAGACCGAAGGGAAGCACCCTGTATTGATAGTGCTTTCCTTCGAAAAGGAACCGAAGGAACCTTCTTGTGTGTTGGATGGATGAGGACATGGGTGTACGCATCCTTGAGATCTAGAGAACAAAGCCAGTCCTGACTCTGGAGGTATGGAAGGAGAGTACCGAGAGAAGTCATCTTGAATTTCTCCTTGCATAGAAACTTGTTAAATTCTCTGAGATCTAATATGGGTCTGTAACCCCCTGTTTTCTTTGGGATGAGAAAGTAGGGGGAGTAGAATCCTGAGCCCTGTTGAAGAAGGGGTACTTCTTCTATTGCCCCTTGGGCAAGAAGGGTAGCAATCTCCTGACCCAGAAGGTCAAGGAGAGATGTTGGAGAATTGAACTGTCTCACCATGGTGTGAGGGGGAAGGTTTAGGAAATGGAGCTTGTAGC
The DNA here is from genome assembly GCA_033557465.1 of Ichthyophis bannanicus. Taxonomy (NCBI): domain Eukaryota; kingdom Metazoa; phylum Chordata; class Amphibia; order Gymnophiona; family Ichthyophiidae; genus Ichthyophis; species Ichthyophis bannanicus. Next base: position 113,007,934 of record CM066032.1, on the reverse strand, counting down.
CCTCCTTTATGATGGAGAGGGTCCATTGCTCTGCTGTGATTTGTTCCCATCTGGGAGCAAAGTGGGCTAACCTTCCTGGAATGGTGAGAGGAGCTGGATGTTCTAGAGCCAGAAAGGCTAAGTTCTCTAGTTTTAAGTCAAAGGCCCTGAGGCTGAGGCTGTTGGGCTGTAGCAGTCCTAGGAGCCTTAGGCTTAGCCTGTTTCGGTTGTTGCTGTCTCTTTGTAGCAAAACGACCTGCAGAAGAGGCCTGCTGACCATAAGCAGAATAGTATCTGCCTTTTTGGGGAAAAAACCCTTTTTGAAGAACCATTTCTTAAAAGGAGCAGAAGTAGACTTTGAAAGTCTATCTAAAGCCGAATTTTCAGCATCCATCTGGGTGGCCTTAGTTTGCCAATCCTTGCCAAAAAGGTTTTCACCTGTACAAGGAAGGTTACCTAGGCCATCTTGAACCCAGGGTTCCAGATCAGAAGCATGTAACCAAGCAACTCTATGTGCACCTATGGCAATAGCCGAGGCTCTGCTGGCACCTTCAAAGGAGTCAAAGGCTGCACGGTTGGAAAACTTGGAAACATCCTGGGCATGTTTGAGCCAGGTGAGGAACTCCTCCCTTTTATCTACTGAAATAAAAGGAGATAAAGTTTGCAGGTGATCTGTAATCTCCTTAAAAAACATTCCCATATAGAGACTATAGGAGTTGATTCTGGCAACAAGCATACTGGCCTGGAAAATTCTCCTGCCAAAGGCATCTAGGGTTCTGCATTCCCTCTCTGGAGGAGCAGAAGAGTGCCTTTTTGTACTCTTTATCTTCTTCATGGCAGACTCCACCACAATAGAGTGGTGAGGAAGCTGAGTTTTATGAAAGCCAGGACAAGGAGGAACACGATACATGGTGTCCAACCTGCGAGAATGAGGGGAAATGGTGAGAGGAGTCTCCTATATGCCCAACATGTGATCATAAAGAATTTCATGTATTGGTAAAGTGGCTGCCTCCTTAGGAGCCTTAGGATATTGTAAAATATCTAATTTTTTGGCTCTAGGCTCTGTTTCAGGGGCCACTGAGATGGAAAGGCCCCTGGCCACTTGCCTAATGAAAATCCTGAAAAGACAAATCCTCTGGAGAAGACTTTCTCCTTTTTGGAGAAGAGGGCTCCTGAGGATGGATCACCGATGCTTCGACAGAGACCTCTGATTCATCAGAGTCTTCAGAGGAATCGAAGTATCGCCTGTCTGGATGCTCTTGCAGAGCCCGATACGCGTACCGGGTGGCATCGACATCGGGAGTGATCGGTACCGATGGGCATCACAGAACAGTGTACCGCTGCAGTCGACACAGAAGCGGATGTCGATGCAATCGGTACCGGCACCGGAACCGATGTCGGTACCGGTGCTGGAGTCGGTACCGGGAACGGAGTTTGTTGCGGTACCGACGGCATCGCAGCTTATATGAATGCCGTGATGGCACGCTGCATGGTCAGGATATTCTGATCCATCGACGCAACCAATGTCTGGATATCGGTACCAGAGGAAACCACCGGTACCCCAGAACATGATAACAGGTGATCGGTCGAGGCCGAGCCATCGATGTCAACCTGTGACCCCATAGAAAAAGCTTTGGAAGCCGGAGTCTCCCGCCGGTGCAGGTTCCTCGAGGGCAAGCCCGGAGGCATCTCGATACTTAGAGGAAGATTTACCCTTCGAGGACCGGCTGGATTTAAACTTGGTTACCTGAGATCCATGTGAGGAAGAAGCAGCCCTGGAAGACGTCGATGCAACCGAAGCTGCATCCGAGGGAAACAGGGTACTGAGCTTAGCTGCTCGGTTCTGCCGACCTCTTTTAGACATCATGGAGCAGGACTCACAATCCGCAATGGAGTGGTCAGGACCTAAACATTTTAGACACCATTCATGGGTGTCGGTGACAGAAATAGTGCCGCTGCACTTCGTGCATTTTTTAAACCCAGAGGCGGGCTTTTCTATGAGGAAAAATCTCCTAGGCCTAAGGCCAAAGAAAAAAATGCACCAAAGTGAGAAAACAGTATTTTGTTTTTGTTTTTTTTAGAATAAAGAAAGAAAAAACCGGCAGTACCGGTCTAGCGTCGAGAAGGCAGACGCGCGACTAAAGAAATAAAATAAAGAAATTCTTCAGCGGTGACAGGAACACGACCTGCTGGCTCCGCGGAAAAGAAGAAGAACTGGAGAGAGGCAGTTAGGAAAGGTGGGAAGGCAGCGCGCAGGTGCTGTGGGATGCTCCCAAAAGCTTTCCTTTTGGACGCTGGGGAGTGTTCCCGCGCAGGCTCCGTCGGTACCGACGATACCCATTTGTGAAGACTCATTCCTGCTTGTTCCTGGAGATTCATTTCACAGAGATAAGTAGCTGTGAAGGGAACCATTGGCCTCATTGCCAATCTAGAGTAAGCTGCGATTTGCTCACACCAAAACTGCCTGATATCCAGCCCAGCCTTTTCAAAATCAGCTTTCTTGGAATTCAAAGAAATCAACCTTGCTAAATTGTTGTCACTCATCATAGATATATCAAATGAGAATGGGTTCATGATCCAAACAGATTCCATGCTAAAATCATTAATATCTGAGAAATAACCCTCAAAATTTGTACTTAGGACTTCCAAAAGGTTCTTGACTTCCTGAAGTATTTCCGCAGGCAATGTTTTACTATCTCATTCCATGTTGATAACTGTGATAATTAATAATCTAAATTTTAATTTAACATATTTTTTTAATTGCTCAGAGATCCAGTCCTATACCTACCCTTTGTTTGGTTCCCATACCCCCAAGGAGAATGGATACCCCTGCTTAAAAAGCCCTGCACTAGACTATATCTCATTCAGTGATTTCAATAGAAGCATTGATCTGCATTGCTAAAAAGCTACATTAAAGGACAATAATGACTTCTTGTCATATAATACTCATCTTAAAAAGCAGACAATGGTTATCTCCATGAAATTTTAATTCTTTAAAAGCTACAATTACAAACATCAGAAGGGAAATATAGAAGCAGTACTCAAAAGGCAAAGCAATGTAAGCAGACCAGGAAATTGCTTACTGGGTAGGCAGGCAGGAGTCCTCCAGGTCCCATAATATACTGGTTATGCAATAAGGGTGGAACACCTTGAGGAAGGTTGGGGGGAGTTTTTCCTGTGAAGCAAAAACCATACACATTTAAAAGGCAACCAAAGTTTTTTCTGTAATCCTTAATTAACCATACAAAACCTAAGTACTTCTGAAAATTACATAAAATTTTAATTCAAAGCAAATAGACTATCAAAGCTAAAATTAAAGGAAAGAGCAGTTACTCACCTGTAACAGGTGTTCTCCAGGAGCAGCAGGAATCAGTCCTCACATATGGGTGTCATTGGCGCCGATGAAGCACCAGCAGAGCATTTCCCCAGCTTTCTATGAAAGCCTTTGGGAATGCAGGCATGCATGCGCGGTTCCCTTCCCGCCTAAAGGTGCCATCTTACCTCAGTCAAATGACAAAGCTAAGAACAGCACACAAAAATGAAAAATAAACTATGTACAACTGCAACTCCAAGGGGAGGAGGGAGGGTTGTGAGGATTGATTCCTGCTGCTCCTGGAGAACACCTGTTACAGGTGAGTAACTACTCTTTCTCCAGGACCAATCAGGAAGTCAGTCCTCACATATGGGTGACTCCCTAGCTCTGGGCTACCGAGAAACCCAGGCTGAACAAGAGAACTCCCTCTAGTCCCAGCAGCAAAGAAAGGCTTTTCAAGGACACAACCTCCACCGGTAGCCCAACAGAGGGCAGGGGGGCAGGAGTTGCCTAAACCTCAAAGAGATTCCAGAGTACTGCTTGGCCAAAAGCACTGTCCCTACGGGACTCCCTCTCCAGGCAGTAATGGGCCGCAAAGGTCTGGCTTGAAGACCAAGTTGCAGCCCTGCAGATGTCTACCAAGGGCATAGAGCGGAGATGAGCCACTGAGGCAGCCATTGCCCTGACTCGGTGGGCCGTAACCCGACCCTGCAAAGGAAGGTGAGCCGCCTTATAAGCCCAGGTGATACAGTCAGCTACCCAGATGGACAAGGTACGCTTGGACAAAGCCAACCCCAACTTATTGGGGTCAAAGGAGACGAAGAGCTGAGTAGCCCTTCTATGCCCCTGCGTACCGTCAAGGTAGAAGGATAAGGCCCTCCTACAATCCAGGGTATGCAGGACTGCTTCAGCCTGGCTTGCATGAGGCCTAGGAAAGAATGTTGGAAGAACCACCTCCTGGTTGAGGTGGAAAGAGGAGACAACCTTTGGGAGGAACTTTGGATGAGTCCTAAGGACTACCCTGTTCCTATAGAAGCGAGTATAAGACCTATCACAGACCAAGGCCTGAAGCTCACTCACTCGCCTAGCCGAGGTAAGGGCTACCAAGAAGAGTGTCTTCCAGGACAGGAAGCGTAGAGGGCAAGTAGCCATCGGCTCAAAGGGTGGGCGAGTCAGCTGCTGCAAGACCACATTCAGCTCCCACTCAGGGGCAGGACGACGGATGGGAGGCTTGAGCAAAAGCAAACCCCTAAGAAAGCGGGACACCAAGGGGTGACCAGACAGAGAGTGGCCCTCCATCAAAGAGTGGTGAGCTGCTAGAGCTGCGAGGTGGACCCGAACAGAATTGGATTTAAGGCCTTGATTTGACAAGTGCAGTAAGTACTGAAGGACTACTGGCACAGTACAGGAGAAAGGATCAACTGTACGTAGCTGACACCACACAGAAAACCTTTTCCATTTGAGAGCATAGGTTTTTCTAGTGGACTGTTTCCTAGAGGCTAGGACAACCTCCTCAACATCCTGAGGCATGCCCCAGGGAGCCAAGACTACCCTTGCAGCCTCCAGGCCATCAAATTGAGAGCTTTGAGATTGGGGTGCAGAAGGGAACCCTGCTCCTGTGAGAGAAGGTCGGGTTGCAACCCCAGAGGTAGTGGAGGATCCACCGCCAGTTGAAGCAGAAGAGGAAACCAGGGCTGTCTCGGCCACCGGGGAGCCACCAGCAGGACCGAGGCCTTGTCCTGAAGAATCTTGAAGAGAGTTCGGGCCACCAAGGGCGTGGGAGGAAATGCATACAGGAGGCCCTGAGACCAGGATATCAGAAAAGCATCCGCTGCTATCCGCAGAGGATGCAGTTGCCTGGAGCAGAATTTTGGCAGCTGCTTATTCATGGGGCTGGCAAAGAGATCCATGAAAGGGAGACCCCATTTCCAGAAGATCTTCTGAGCTACTGAAGGGTGCAGCTGCTACTCGTGGGGCTGCAGTATTCTGCTTAATCTGTCTGCCAGGTAGTTGTCCTGGCCTGGAAGGTACACAGCCCTGAGGAGCATGTTGTGCTTGAGGGCAAAAGAACAAAGGTCCTGAGCTTCCCGACAAAGGATCCTGGACCCAGTTCCGCCCTGTTTGTTGACATAAAACATGGCAACTTGGCTGGCTGTCTGTATCAGGACAGACTGGTGAGCCAGGGTACGAGTGAAAGCTTTGAGTGCTAACCGAATAGCTCGGAGTTCGAGAAGATTGATCTGCTGTGCAGCTTCCCAGGGAGACCACAGGCCCTGGGTGCACTTGCCCAGACAATGAGCTCCCCAGCCTTGCAGGGAGGCGTCCGTGGTCACCACTACCGTGTACCCTGGAATCTGAAAAGGCACCCCCTTCAGAAGATTGGGCAGGTGCAGCCACCAGTTGAGGGAGTTCAGAAATTGTCTGGACACCCTTATCCTGTCTTTGAGGCTGGCTGTGGCCTGTGACCACTGAGACCGAAGGCACCACTGTGCAGGCCTCATATGGAGCCTGGCATTGGGGGTCACATGTACTGTCAAAGCCATGTGGCCTAGAAGCCTCAGGCAGAGTCTGGCGGAGACCAGGGACCTGCTGAGAAACTGATTTGCCAAGGCCATCAACCTTTGGGCCCTGTCTACTGGCAAGAAAGCCTTTGCCAGCAGAGAGTCCAGCCTTGCCCCTATGAACTCCAAGTTTTGGTAGGGGAGCAAAGTGGACTTTGCAAAGTTTATGACAAACCCCAGACTTTGTAGAAGAGCAATAGTCCTGAGGGTGGCTTGTTTGGCCTCCTGGCACGTCTGACCCCTGATGAGCCAGTCATCCAGATAGGGGAAGACAAAGATTCCCTGATTTCTCAGGTAGGCCACCACCACTGCTAGGCACTTTGTAAAGACTCTGGGGGCGGAGGTGAGGCCGAAAGGCAGCACTCTGTACAGATAATGGTTTCCTCCCACAATGAACCTGAGGTACTTTATGTGGTCTGGATGAATGAGGATGTGAGTGTACGCATCCTTTAGATCTAAGGAGCATAGCCAATCTCCCTGCTGGATGTAGGGCAGAAGTGTCCCAAGAGTAAGCATCTTGAACTTCTCCTTCACTAGAAACTTGTTGAGGTTCCTGAGGTCCAGAATGGGTCGAAGGCCACCGGTTCTTTTGGGCACCAGAAAATACCTGGAGTAGAAACCGTGACCTTGCAAGTGGGGAGGCACAGGCTCCACCGCCCTGTCCACCAACAGACCATGAAGCTCTTGTAGAAGAAGGTGTGTGTGCAGGGGAGGCCTTGGAGGCTCCCCTAGAAAATATGGTGGAGGCAGTTGGTGAAAATGGAGGGCATAGCCCCTGTGGACTATCTCCAGCACCCAACTGTCCCCGGTGATAAGGGGCCACTGGTGGGCAAAGAGGGCGAGGCGACCTGCTGTGCAGGGTTGGGAGAGCAGTGGAGGAGAGGCTACGCTCAAGGAGTCAAAAACCCCTACCCTGCTGAGTGGTAGCAGGGGCCTGAGGCTTGCGGGTCCTCTGCCTACGGGGCCCATTACCCTGGCTCTTGGCTTGCTGACCCTGGGGGGCAGCTTGGGCAGCCTGATATTGTGGGTACTGTTTGTAGGCAGTGCCCTTCCTCAGGTAAAAGGGCTTTTTACCCGAGCCCTTCTTTTTATGAGAAGGGGCAGAGGTCTTCCTGACAGTCTTGTCCGTGTGAGGTGCTCAGTTTCGAGCTGAGAGGCCTTCTCGGTCATGGGCTTGCCAAAAAGGTTTTCACCTCAGCAAGGGACATCGACCAACTTGTCCTGAACCCATGGCTCGAGGTCCGATGACTGCAGCCATGCCTGGCGTCGAGCTGCGATGCCGGCTGCCGCAACTCGGGCCGAAGCCTCGAAGCCATCGTAGGCGGCGCGGGACATGAACTTCGAGCAGTCCCGAATCCCCGTGGACAAGGACTTAAATCTCTGCAAGGGTTCCCCGGAGAGACCAGCAGAGAACCCGGCCAATTCCTTGGCCAGATCCCGCAAGTACATGCCCATGTACAGCTGGTAGGACTGGACACGGCAAGCAAGCATCGAGCCCTGAAAGCACTTTCTACCGATGCTATCGAGGTTCCGGGCCTCCCTGCCAGGGGGCACCGCGGAGTGCATCTTCTGGCTCTTTAGACGATGCATGGCCGATTCCACAACCATAGAATGGTGTGGTAGCTGTGCCTTTTGAAAACCAGGGCTCTTCCGGAGTCAATAGATTGAATCGACTCGCTTGCTTAGAACCGGTGCCGAGGCCGGTGCCTCCCACATACGGAAGAGGAGCCGTTCCAGCATCGGAGGAACCGGAACAGTAAAGGCCTCCTTTGGAGGAGAGTCATATTGTAGGGCCTCGAGCTCTTCAGCTCGAGGTTCCTCCTCGGGGTCCGCCGGAATAGCCAAGGCAGCGGCCATATCCCGGACGAACTCCGAGAACCAAGTGTCCTCCGGGAGGGACCTACTCTGGGGCTCAGACTGCGGTGAGTCCGAAGGGACGCACCGAGTCTTGAAGGTATCAGGTGACTCCTCGTCCTCCGTCTCCCAAGCTGACTCGTCCGAGGAGGAGTCAGGGTCCGACCCCGCGGGGCCCTGGAGCACCGGTCCCGAACGGGAGGTCGAGGGAGACCGCGACCGAGGTCAACTCCGAGCCACGATGGACTCGAGTATCGGCTCGGTCTCCGGGGTCGACGTCGATGTTCCGGTGGTCGGGGCAGATGCGCCAGACAGGCTGGCCTTCAGTGTCCGCTGCTGCTCCATGAAGGCAAACAGTCTGCTCTCCAAGGCTGTCATCCTCAGACTCAGCTCAGGAGACGCAGCAGCCATCGACTCCGGCCCAGGTGGCGCCGGGCCCGACGTCGGCTCCCTGGGAGGAGAGTCCTCAAGGACTACGGGGCTTACGTGTCCAGCAGACTCCGGTTCCACGCGAGGAACTTTTGCAGACTTCTCGTGTTCACGGGCCCGGGGCGACGGTCGGGGGTCTTAGACCTGGCCCTCGAGGAGCCAGGGACCTCCTCCTCCGACGCCCTCGCGAGCCGCTTCTTCGTCCTGCGTTCCCGGTCGGGGGCCCCCTGTCCGAGGAGCTTCGACGGCGCTCGGGATCGGAATCCCGAGATGTCGAGGCCTCAGACGAGGTCCGGGCCCGGCCGGAGGCTGAGTCCGAGAAAAGCCTTTCCTTTTGCTGCTGGCGACTTCGGAGTGCCTTGGAAGACATCTTTCCACATGGCCCGCACGACCTAGGGTCGTGGTCGGGGCCAAGGCACCGAAGGCAGCAGTCGTGTGTGTCGGTGAGAGACATCAGTTTCTTACACCGATCACACTTTTTAAAACCGCTGGAAGCCATCGGGGAAAAAAGAGTCCCCGTGAGGTCAAAGGACTGGCCTTCCAGGGAAAAATGGAAAAAAGGGCGTGAACGCCAGCCACGAAGGGCAAAAACCGAAAAAGAAGAATCGGGCTCGATACCGGTGTACCGAACCCGGCGGGAGGGGAACCGGCGTCGAACCGGGAGAAAAAATAGCGAAAATCGCCGAAAAAATCTAATTTTAACCGGGAGAACAGGACACACGTCCGGTGGGCTTCACGGAAAAAAAAGAGACGGAGGTAAGATGGCACCTTTAGGCAGGAAGGGAACCGCGCATGCGTGCCTGCATTCCCAAAGGCTATCATAGAAAGCTGGGGAAATGCTCCACTGGGGCTTCATCGGCGCTGATGACACCCATATGTGAGGACTGACTTCCTGCTTGGTCCTGGAGAAACAACTAATATGGCTGGGTATAGATTTTTTAAAGTGAAACAAAGTAAGGTGCAAGCTTTCAAAATCAGTAAGATCCATTCATCAAAAAACTGATTTTGTGAATTCCCAGAAAATTGTGCTACATGCATATCTCCACTTTGGTGATGGCAGGAATATGGGCTATATGATTGTTATTTACCATATTTATTTTTTCTTTCTTCCTCTCCAGTAGTGGCTGTTTAAAGCAAGTGCTGCTACTTTCAGTCACATTTTGTCCCTATCCATCTTTTCCTTTCAATTTACACCAGCTGTCCCCCATTGGCTCCTGCAGTTGATAATGCAACTTTCTCTGGTTGCCCTTCCTCCACTTGCAGCAAGCATAGTCATTTTTTCCCCTGCCAGTTCACACTCTGTTTCCATAAGACCCCATGGAAGATGCTTGAGCACAAGGCTGGCCCAACGGTTTCTGCTACCTCATGCTGCATTCCCCTCTTGCGAGCTGCACCGCTCTCTCCCCCCCCCCCCCCCAGATTGTGACCCAATTGCTGGAAGGAGCAGAGGAGGAGGGGGAGCATTCTAAAATGGTGCTGGAGCAGACACATAGGGTGTTAGTCCCACAGAGACTGAATCTCCTCAGAGATGTGGAGGTCTGCTTCTATAGTTTATTTATTTATTTAATGGTATTTATATACCGCCTTATCCTTCAATCAAAGCGGTCACAACACAAGTGGGGGATACATTTAACACGTGGGGATTTGAGACACATACACTAATACTTACAGGGAACATGGGCAATGTAGGGTTAAGTGGCTTGCCCAAGACAAGGAGCATCTGTGGGAGTTATATTTTGAAAGAAAAAGTGGCAGCTAAAGCAAGGAGATTTGATGAGGTTGTTTAGGACACCTATAAAATAGAAATCTTTGAAGACCTCTCACCTACTACACTGTGGTGATGAAGAGACTTATGGGACATTATGAGGAAGCTGCACGAAGGATGGATTCGATATCGATGGCAATTCTCTTTTGCTCTAGCAGATACTAAGAATGACAAGACTGTGCAGGCTCGCGCTCACAGTGAGGCACTGGCCTGTTTGAAGGAGCTTGGAATTGCTGGCCTGGAGGATTTATTACATGTTCAGCAGGTGCAGTGACACCACACAGTGAAGTGGCAGTGGGTGGTGCAAGGTGGGGCATTTGAGGAAAAACTTGAATGGTAAGAAGCAAGAAGAATTTATGGATGACAAGGCTGCTGAGTGGCACCAATTATACTTTTCTTGGAGAGGAGCTGTGGAAGGACTGTTGGGGACATTGATAGGATTGGGGAGGACAAGTTGTGAAAAAATTGTGGCAAAATTGGGCACTACTGAAGGGGACGGTGTGGAAGTGAAGGATTAATATGGGGGTATGAGGGTATGTAGGAGGTGTGGAAGGGGGCCCAAGTAAAAGGTGTGCATGGACTGAGAGTGGAGCAGGCCACTACTGGTGATAGACAGCTTCCTACAGCACTGTAGCTGCCAGGAGGGATGGGCAACGATGTTGGCAGAGGGGAGGAGGAGGGGGAAGACGGGAGCAAATGTTGAGGGGGGAAGAGGAGTGGGCCTCAATGGGAGGACTAGACAATGGCAGGGAACTTAGTAATGGGAACGTTGAATGCTAAGGGTCTCGATAGGCCAAGGAAAAGACACTGCTGTTTATGGCACTTCAGTCACCTGTAGTGGGAATAGCATTTGTCCAAGAGACCCAGTTGCAGTTAAAAGATCACTCCCCTAAGGGACAGGAATCATCAACAAATATTTTTTCACATGGGGGGGGAGGGGAAGTGGAAGGAGTGGCTGCTATATAGCAGAAATCACTGGCTATGGATGTGACCCAAGATCTGCAGGGGCGATATGTGGTAATTAAGGGTCAAATTAAGCAAGAGATGACTACTTTGGTGGGATTATATGCCCCAACCAAGGACAGGGTGAATTTTTTGAAAGGTTGGTGCTTAAATTGTCTGGGTTTGTAGAGGGTAAAGTAATAGTGAGAGGGGATTTAAATTTAGTTTTAGAACCCCACTTAGAAAGGGGTCTGGAGGTAGGGGGGGAGGCAGATTACAGCATAGGAACAAGCTTCAGGAGTTAATGAGATTATGGAAATTAGTAAATTGCTGACACTTGCAGCATCCACTGGCAGGGTACTATTTGTTTTATTCTCTAATACATCATGCCTCTAGGCATATTAATCTTCTCTTCATTGATAGGAATTTTCAAGCAGCAGTGGCGGAGATAGAACTAGAGCCAATCACTTGGTCTGATCATGAACTAGTGTGGATCTCTGAGGGGATGGGGAAAGCAGAGACACAGAAGTTTTTGGAGACTGAACGGCAGCTTGCTTAAGAATAAAAAGGTGGTGGCGGCATTGGAGAAAGATATGGAGAATTACTTTGAGTTTAATGCAATGGGAAGGTGAGTATAGGGGTCTTATGGGATGGGTTTAAGGCAGTGTTGAAGAAGCAGCAAAGAAAGAAGACACTGGAAGAGGGATATATGTGGCTGAAGGAATTGGAGTGGCAGCATGGGAAGAAGGGGGACATGGTGAGCTGGAATGCCATAGTGGCGGCCAGTTCCTATTTGAAGATGCTTCAGCTGGAGAAATTGAATTATGAACTGCAATATGCAATACAGCGATATTATGAGTTGGGGAAAAAGTTAGGTAAGCTATTGAACTGTTGCTTAAAGACTTGGCAGGCCCAAAGTACAGTGGTCAAAATTAAAGGGCTGGAAGTGGAGTCAATGGGCAGTAGGGGATGCAGCCATTCGAGAAGAATTTTGAGTACTTTACCAGAAGCTTTATAAGAGGGAGGAGCAGGTTCAGGATAAGGTCATCAATAATTTGGGAGAGGTGGACCTACTGGTTCTTTTTGAAGATGCTCAGAGAAAATTGGACAGGTTAATCACATGGAGAGGTTCAGGTGGTTTTATAGGAACTAACCAATGATAAGGCACCAGGACTAGATGGGTTGATGGCATGATTCTCTAAAACATTTAGTAGGCATGTGGCACCAGTCTTAGTGGAGCTGTTTAACGGGTTGGTGAATGGGGAGACGTTAACTCCTTCTATGAGTATGGCAGGTACAGGGTAGTTACTCACCTGTAATAGGTGTTCTCCAGGGACAGCAGAAATCAGTCCTCACATATGGGTGACGTTGGCACAGATGAAGCCCGTGTGGAAGCATCTCCCCAGCTTTCAAAGGACACCTCTGGGAGATGCTTCCACACGGGCTTCCACCCAAGGATGTCATCTTGCCTCAGTCTAATGACATTTATTTTTTTATTTTTTTATTTATTTTTATTTTTTATATACCGCGCTATTGAAATCAGCTCGGTTTACATTAAAACTGAACAAGCAACAATGCATAAATATCACAATGTGCTTACATAGAACATGGCTTACATGGAACATGTGCTTACATAGAACAATGGCATAATCAAACTGGGATAACAAGGAAAACTATTCACATGGTATATACAAGTATTTACATAGAGTTATCTATTCTCGTAAACCGTAGGTATTTATAGGTCAGGTGGTAGATTTATGATGTGTATATCTAAAGGAGAGGAGCATCTAGCCATTTTCATGTTGGGTGATAGGGCAGTTAGTGTGTGGTGTGAGTGCAAATGACTTGTGTTTTCCGGGCATGGTTTCAGGATAGTGAATTAGAAAAAGGTGGTGTTTTATTGCCTTTCTGAAGGAGGTGAGGTTGGTTATGGATCTTATACTAGCGGGGAGTTCATTCCAGGCTGTTGGGGCATAAATTGAGAAAGCTCTATTGGTAGTTGCCTTTGTACATCTTGTGGTGAGCTTAGGTACAGTTAGCATGTTCAGTAGTGTAGGTCTTCTGACTCTAGTATTGGGTATGTTGTTGAGCAGTTTACTAATTGGTGTGGGAGACTGATTATTCAGTGCCTTGAAGGTCATGACCAGTACCTTGTATTGAGTTCGGGCTTGTAGTGGCAGCCAATGAAGGTTTTTCATTACTGGGGTTATATGTTCTAATCTTGATGTCCCTGTGAGAACCCTAGCAGCTGAGTTCATGGCCAGCCGAAGTGGGTTGAGGGTTGCTTGTGGAAGACCATGGAGGATGGTGTTCGTGAAGTCTATGTGTGGGATCACTAGGGCTTGAAAAATGGTTCGATAGTCTGAAAAGTCCAGTAGTGGGCGGAGGTGGCGAAGCTAAGATGACATAGCTAAGATGACAAAAATTAAATTATGCAAAGAAGCAACTCCAAGGGGAAGAGGGATGATTGTGAGGACTGATTCCTGCTGTCCCCAGAGAACATCTGTTACAGGTGACTAACTGTGCTTTCTCAGGGAACAAGCAAGAAGTCAGTCCTCACATATGGGACTACCCAGCTACAGGCTACCGAGAACCTGTACAAAATGCCATGGCAACCAGAGAAACAGAAATATGATGACAGAACAAGACCACATGGCCTAGCTAGTCTGTCCTTCCATATCAACAACTACAACAGTCCCCTTTTTACCTTTAGAGATCCTCTGTGTTTGTCCCATGCTATTTTGAATTCAGTTACTGTCCTCATCTCTACCACCTCCACTGGGAGACTATTCCACGGATCCACTACTCTTTCCGTAAAGAAATATTTCTGCATCTCACTCCTGAATCTACCTCCCTTCACCCTCATCCCATGTCCCCTCGTAGCAGAACTTGCTTTCAATTGAAAGAGGCTCTCTCCCTGAACATTTATGCCACGGAGGTATTTAAACATCTCAATCATATCACCTCTATCCCGCCTTTCCTCTAAGGTGTACATATTAAGATCCTTCAGTCTGTCCTCATATGATTTATAATGAAGACCACTAATCATTTTAGTAGCCACCCTCTGCACTGACTCCATCCTGTTCACATCCTTTTGAAGGTGCGGTCTCCAGAATTGCACACTATACTCCAAATGAGGTCGCACCAAAGACTTATACAGAGGCATTATCACCTCCTTTTTTCTGCTAGACATTCTTCTCCGTATGCACCCAAGCATCCTTTTAGCTTTTGCCGTCACCGTTTCTGTTTAGCTACTTTAAGATCATCAGTCACAAACACGCCTAGGTCCAGCTCTTCTTTAGTGGACAAAAGTACTTCACCTCCTATACTGTATTGCTCCCTTGGATTGCTGCAGCCCAAATGCATGACCTTACATTTTTTAACATTAAATCCCAGCTGCCAAATTCTAGACCATTCTTCAAGCTTAGCTAGATCCCTCCTCATGTTATCTACACCTTCCTGGGTGTCTTACTCTATTGCAGATTTTGGTATCATCCTCAAAGAGGTAAACCTCACCCGAAAGCCCTTCCGCTATATCACTAACAAAGATGTTAAAAAGAATCGGACCAAGTACAGATCCCTGGGGCACACCACTGGTAACATCCTTCTCCTCAGAGTGAGCTCCATTTACTGAGCCATAAGCTGCAGCAGTTGAGTTCTAACTGAGAGACTCTTGCAAGACCAAGTGTTCGGCAGAAAACCAGCACTCCAGAAGCCTGAACACAGAAGGCTTGGAGAGCAGGAGTTGCCTACACCCTGAAAAGAATACGGAGCACAGCCTGGCCGAAGGTGCTGTCGGGACTCCCTCTCCAGGCAGTAGTGAGCTGCGAAGGTATGGACTGAAACCAGGCAGGGCCCGGCAGATTTCCATAACGGGAACGGAACGCACATGCCACGGCTCTAACGCGGTCCGCCATGACCCAGTGGTCTGGTGAGATCCCAGCCTGCTCATAGGCGAAGGCAATGCAGTTCGTCACTCAAGTGGACAGAGTTTGCTTAGTTACTGGAAACCCCAGTAGACTGGGGTCATAGGAGACAAAGAGATGAGGCGCTTTGCTGTGGCCCTGAGTCTGTTGCAGATAGAAGGACAGGGCCTCTTACAATCCAGAGTATGGAGAATAGTCTCCGCCTTGCCGGCGTGAGGCCTCGGGAAGAAGGTGGGGAGCACCATCTCCTAAATGAGGTGGAAGGGGAACACCACCTTTGGCAAAAATTTGGGGTGTGTGCGGAGCACAACCCTATTCTTGTAGAACCTCGTGTAGGGCGGCTCTATCATCAGAGCCTGGAGCTCGCTGACCCTGCTAGCAGATGAGAGTGCCAGGAAGCCAGGGCCCAAATGGTAGTTTAGCGAGTTGTGAGAGCACCACACTGAGATCCCTCTCTGCTGTTGGTGGATGGACAGGGGCTTGGACAACATAAGGCCCCGCAGGAAACGAGAGATAAGGGGATGAGCCGAGAGGGGCTTGCCCTTGACAGAGTGATGGAGTGCTGCAATAACGTTCTGGTGCACGCTGAGTTGGACTTCAGTCCCTCCTGTGACAGGTGGAGTAGATACTGGAGCACCAACTGCACCGAGCAGGAGAAAGGGTTCGCCTGCCTCTCAGCGCAACACACCGAAAATCGACGCCATTTGAAAGTGTACACCCTTCTTGCAAAGGCTTTATGGGAGGTCAAAAGGACCTTCTCCATGTCATGTGATAGATTGAAGGGAGCTAGCACTACCCTTTCAGCAGCCAAGCTGTGAGTGACAGGGACCCTAGGTTGGGGTGCAGGAGAGAGCCCTCCTCCTGTGAGAGTAGTCCTGAGGCGCAGCCCAGGGGAATCTGAGGCAGACAGAGAAGCAGCGGGAACCAGGGTTGCCTGGACCACTGGGGGGGCTACCAGAATCAGTGATACCCTGTCATGCTGGACCTTGAAGAGAGTCTTGGTGACCAGCAGAGTTGGCGGGAAGGTGTAAAGGAGGTCTTCTGTCCATGGGATGAGAAACACATCTGCTGCCACCTGGGATGAGTGCAATTGGCGGGACAGAAGCAGGACACCTGCGTGTTGTCCAGGCTAGCAAACAGGTCCACTAGGAGGATGTCCCAGAGTTGGAAAAGCTGGGAGGCCACTCGGGGGTCCAGGCGCCACTCATGTGGCTGGAGGACTCTGTTCAGCCTGTCCGCCAGGGAGGTGGACAGTCCATAGGAGCATCCCACTGCATGTTGCATATGAGGAGAGGGCTATCGCCTCCTGGCAGAGAGAGCACAATCCTGTGCCTCCTTGTTTGTTGACATAGAACATTGCCACTTGGTTGTCCGTCTGGACCAGCACCGACTAGTGCCACAACTGGTGGTGAAATGCTTGGAAAGCCAGAAATATTGCCCGGAGCTCCAGGAGGTCGATCTGCAACTGGCACTCTCGTCAGGGACCAGATACGTTGGCTGCGGAGGTCCTCACAATGAGCTCCCCATCCTCGCAGGGAGGCGTCCGTGGTGAGGACCCTCTGGGGGTCGGGTGCCTGGAAGGGCATTTCGGCTTGAATGTGGCGGGGGATCTTCCACCAGAGGAGGGAGTCCACCAGTTGGCAAGATCACTTTTACCTTGTCCCGAAGTCTGCATGTGGCTTGTGATCATTGGGAGTGGAGGCACCACTGAGCCGCCCTCATATGCAGGCAGGCATATGAGGTTACATGCACTGTGGAGACCATGTGGCCCATCAGGCAGAGAAAGCAAGCTGGCACTAACTGGCGGTGTTGAACTTATGCGGCTAGCACCCTGAGGCGCTCTGTCCTCTACGGATGCAGAAAGGCTTGGCCTGGAGGGTGTCCAGCTGAGCCTCTATGAACTCCAGGCACTGTGCTGGAGAGAGGTGGGACTTGGGGTAGTTGATGATGAACTCCAAATGCTGCAGGACATGGATGGTACACTCTGTGGCGTGTTGCACTTCTGCAGCTGTGCTTCCCCTTATTAGCCAGTCGTCCAGGTAAGGAAAGACGAAGGCCCCTTGGAGACAAAGGTAGGCTGCGACCACTGCTAGGCACTTGGTTAAGACCTTTGGTGATGATGCCAGCACGATGGGTAGCACCCTCTACTGATAGTGACCTCTTCCCACCATGAACTGGAGGTATTGTCGGTGGTTGGGATGGATCAGGATGTGTGTATAAGCATCTTCAGGTCTAAGCAGCATAGCCAGTTTCCCTGCTGGAATTAAGGCAGCAGTGTTCCAAGGGGGAGCATCTTGAACTCTCCTTCACCAGAAATCTGTTCAAGTCTGGTAGGTCCAGGATGGGCCTGAGGCCCCCTGTTCTCTTGGGAACGAGGAAATATCTGGAGTAGAAGCCTTTGCGCCAAAGATTTTTGGGCACTGGCTCAACCGTCTTGTCCGTGAGGATGCCTGTGAGCTTGGTGAGGAGCAGAGTCTGGTGAAGAGGAGGCCATACCAGCTCTCCTGGGAAGAACAAGGGTAGTGTCTGTTGCAAGTGGAGGAGGTATCCCTCCTTGACTACCTGCAGCACCTAGGAGTCGGTGGTGATGGAGGACCACCTATGGGCAAACAGGGCCAGATGCACCCCTGTGGACTGCCGAGGGCCTCCTGGGGGAGAGGAGGCCACACCCAAAGGAGTCAAAAACTCCCTCCAGGCTGGGCAGGGGCAGGTGCCTGGGTCTTAGGCTTGCGGGGGTTGTGCCCTTTGCCTTGGACTGTTGCTTCTGCTGTGGGGCAGAGAAAGCCTGGTACTGTGGTGCACTACCGAACACACCCTTCTTCCTTAGAAAGAAAGGCTTCTTCCCTGGGGCTTTTTTTACGAGGGTGCACCGAGGTCTTCTTTCGAGAGTCTGGTCCTGGACAGAAACTCAGTCTCTATCTCAGCAGCTTTGTCTGACATGGGTTTTCCAAAGTGGCTCTCTCCGGTGCAAGGGACATCGATGAGTTTGTCCTGAACCCACTGCTTGTGGTCAGATGACTGCAGCCACGCCTGGCATTGGGATCTGATGCCCACGGCGGCTACCCTGGCTGAGGATTCGAAGCCATCGTATGCTGCTCGAGAGAGGAACTTCGAGCACTCTTTGACTGCCAAGGCTAGTGACTTAAACCACTGAAGGGGTTCCCCATTGAGACCTGCAGAGAAACCAGGGAACTCCCTTGCCAGTTCCTTTAGGTACATGCAGATGTACAACTGGTAGGACTGGACTTGGCAAACTAGTATCGAGCCCTGGTAGCATTTCCAGCCAAGTCCAGGGTCTGAGCCTCCCTACCTGGGGGAACAAATGAACATATTTTGGCTCTTGAATTGCCACATAGCTGACTTGACCACCATAGAATTGTGATGGAACTGAGTTTTCTGGAACCCTGGGTTTCGGTGGACTTAGTACACGGTGTCCAGTCATCTGCTCACAATGGGCACTGGCACCAGTGTTTCCCACATATGTAGAAGGAGGTGCTCGAGGATCAGAGGGTCAGGCTCCGTGAGGGCCTCCTTCAGAGGGGCCTCGTACTGGAGGATTTCAAGTTCCTCTGAGCGAGGGTTCTCTTCCACCTTAGTCTCAAATGCGAGCGCCTTTGTCATATCCTGCACAAAGTCGAGAAGGCAACATCCTCAGGCAGGGAACGGCTCTGGGACACTGGTGGAGATGGGTCTGAGGGCACGTCTTGGTGTTGCCAGGTGTCTGGGAACTCCTCGTCCTTGGTCTCTCAGTCTGACTTGAAGTCTGTGGAAGAATCCAAGGCTCCACGGCTCCCGAGCCCGAAGGCCCACGACTCCTGGGAGACCTGTGGTCTCAGTCACGTGCACTCGCCGCGGAGAACTGGTGTCCCGAGGAATGGGACCGGGACGTCGTCCGATGCCGATGGGTCTCTTGAGGCGACTGGCACGCGAGGATCGGCTCGACGACCAGGGAATCCCTCAAGGGCGAGGGTCTGGTCATCAGGGTGGAGGAACCGGACATCTGCGTCTGCTGCTGTGCTCGGAGGGCATTGATACTGTACTCCAAGGCCGCCATTCTGGTCTCCATGCCAGATAGCTCTGCAGCCTTCGATGCGGGCACCATGGCTTCGGGCCCAGCGTTGGTTCCGTCAAGGGGGAGTCTTCAACCAGGATGGCCTCGGGGGTCCGAGGCCAGTCACCTAATGCTGGTGACTCCTTCTGGGGCAGCTTGTGAGGCTGCTCCCGCTCCGACCCCTCGGACTCACGCCGGGGACTGTGGGGTCCTGTGTGGGATTTTCCTGCTTTTCCAGACCCATCCTCTGAGGCGGTCTTCAAGCTCTTCTTGCATTCCACCTCTGGGGAGTTCCTCTTGGAGAGGCCGCAGCTGCGGGACTCCGAGGCAGCCCTGGCATCGCAGGGCACTGAGGTACCGGAGGGGGCCTTGGAACGTGGCATAGCCAGGGACTCCGGCACAGAGTTGTATCTATGGAAGAAGTGCTCCTGCTGCAGCTGGCAGCTCTTGATGGCCTTTGCAGACATGGACTTACAAATGTCACAGCCCGAGTCGTCATTGTCAACCCAAGGCAACGGAGGCAGCAGTCATGTGGGTTGGTGAGGGATAACATCTTACTGCACCGATCACATTTCTTGAAGCCACTGGAGGCCATGGGGAAAAAAAACAGGTCCTTGAACCTGGACGAGGGTCCATGGCCTGCCAACCAAAAAGAGCATGAAGAACTGGTCAAGGGACTTCTCATACAAAACCAAGAAAAATGAACCCAAGGAGTTACACCGAGGCACACTGGCTCAGGGGCAGGGAGAGGAACCGGTACGCATACCGGAAAAAGAAAAATTTTGAGACAAAAAAAAAGACACTTAGAAAGAAGTTGGAGGAAAACAAAGGATAACACCCTCAAGGAAACATACCTATTCAAACAGAAGGAATATGGTTTACTACTAAACAAGTGCCAAAGAGAATCCCACACAAACACTCTTCTGAAATCCCTCAACCGCCCAAGAGAGCTCCTCTTCACTGCCAACTCAGTAACAAAAGACCTCAAGCAAGAAAAGAAACTAAGAAACATCTCCCACGTTAGTCCTCAAGCTCAGTGTCAAATACAACTCAACCCAATCAAACTACATGGATACCCCCAACACTGCTACAACCTTAAATCATACTCACAAACTGACCTCCTTCAGAATGATCACAACAGAAGAACTTGATAGCACCATCTCAGCCATCAACACTACCACCTCTCCGCTTGATCTATGTCCAGTATCATGGATTAAAAACACCAGAGCTGAATTATCCCCAATACAAACAATTGTAAACATTTCCCTCTTGCAAGGGTACATGCCACCTGCTCTGAAGAATGCCTCAATTCAACCAATATCAAAAATGCAGTCACTTGATCCCTTTGCACTCAGCTGATAAAGACCCATCACCAGCATCCCCTTCATAGCCAAGATAGTTGAAAAAGTGGTCCAAGAACAGCTCCACAATCACATAAATACCTATGCACCTCTAGACAACCAACAACATAGCTTTAGGCCACAGCATAGCATGGAAAACATTACTAACATCTCTATTTGATACCATAATCAGAGGAATCTCAAAGGCAGGACAAGGATTTATAATGATTTTTCTCAACATTTCCTCTGCCTGATGTTGTAGGTGGATTTTACAACTTTTTCTGCCTTGCCATCCATGCTGATGTGCATAATTGTGCTCCAACTTTTTTTTTTAATAAAGATAACCCTTATCAAGGTAAATAAATTGCTTACCTAAGATGGCGATCATAGGGATCGTCATACTGTCTGCCTTGGAAACGGCTGATGACAGCACATTCTGGAACATGTTGAAAAATATGCTTCCCACCTATGTCAATTAGTCCACAACCAACACAATCATATCATGATAGTAACCAAAAAAGGAGGGGTAAAGGAAGTGTGTCAGTCTGGTTCTGGAGAAGCAAACAGCAACTCTTGCCACCAAAGTTCTGCTACTGCAGTCCTCACTAATAGACTAGCCTCATCAGAGGCAGTGGGCCCTGTGTAAGCAATGATACCATTTCCTTTTTGTTAATGCAGCTAATATAGTACATAACCCATCAACCACAACTTGTAGGTATAGACTTCTAGGGAGCAAAATGAATTTTTTTTGTAATACTATGTTTTATGAATACTTAGGAAAAAGTCTATTATATGATCACAAACAAATAAACAGGTATATGTTATTAGCTCAGTTTTGGAAATTGCTTTTTCTAACTACAGTGCTTGCTTTGGGGAAGATGGGTTTAATGTTCAAATTTGTGAGTGGAAAAAGCTGAATGTTGAGACATACTCAGCTTTTCAATTACAGAAAGGTGCAATGAAGCTAAACAAATCTTTTCCAGCTCTGCTCCAACATGATCATCATCATTTTCAACTTCAGCCTAATGGATTTTTCTTAGAAACATAGAAACATGACAGCAGAAAAAGCCTGTGTGGAC
Source organism: Ichthyophis bannanicus (assembly GCA_033557465.1). NCBI lineage: Eukaryota > Metazoa > Chordata > Amphibia > Gymnophiona > Ichthyophiidae > Ichthyophis > Ichthyophis bannanicus. The sequence goes on along the minus strand of CM066032.1, from coordinate 112,986,695 downwards.
TATCTAGTCTGCCCTTCCATATCAAATACTAAAGTCTCTTCTTTTCTTTTAGATATCTTGTGTGTTTCTCCCATGTTTTTTAAAATCGGATACTGTCCTTGTCACTACTAACTCCACTGGGAAACTATTCCATGCATCTACCACTCCTTCTGTAAAGAAATATTTCCGCATATTACTCCTGAGTCTATCCCCTTTCATACTTTCCTATGACCCCTTGTGGCAGAGCTTGCTTTCAAACAAAAGAGGCTCTCCTCTTGTGCATTTATGCCATGGAGATATTTAAATGTCTCTATCATAGCTCCTCTAACGTATATATATTAAGATCTTTAAATCTGTCCTCATAAAACATCTCTCTTCCTGCTATACTTTGAACACGTAACACAGCCCACTATTGCCTCGCCTCCTTCCAGTGCAGATACCATTCTCCCCCTTGCTGACTATAAATACTGTAGTTATTGCTATGGTAGTTTTTAAACCTATGTTCATACTGAAATGAAGTATACTGTTGTATCGTTCTAACTGTAAGCTCTGTTATCTGTTACTTGTTCAATGTAAACCTGTTCTATGTATTAAGTTGTTATACTGCAAACCGCACTGATTTAAAATAATGTGGTATATAAAACCAAATAAATAAATATGCTTTATAACAAAGACCACTAAGCATTTTAGTAGCCACCCTCTGCACCGACCCTATCCTGTTTATGTCCTTTTGAAGTTGTGGTCTCCAGAATTGTTCACAATACTCCAAATGATGTCACACCAGAGACTTATACAGAGGAACTATCACCTCCTTTTTTCTGCTGGTCATTCCTCTCCCTATGCACTGAACCATCCTTCTGGCTTTCGCTGTTGTCTTTTCTGTTTAGCCACTTTAAGATCATCAGAAACAATGACACCCAGGTTCCACTCTTCTTTCATGGACAGAAGTACTTCACCTCCTAGACAGTACCGCTCCCTTGGATTTTTGCAGCCCAAATGCATAACCCTGCATTTTTTTGTTTTGTTTTTGTTTGTAAACTTTTCTATACCGCCCCTTCCAGAGATCAGGGGCAGTTTACAGAGAACAGAAAAATAATGACATTGAACATTTTGTAACATAATAACTATTTACAATAAACAGTAAAACATATCAACTATTTACAGGGTTGTATGTTAAACTTGGAATTCAAGTTGAATTGCGTAACTTACATTGGTATGGAGTAAGGAAAAACTATGCAGAAGAATGAGGATATGACTGAGTTTGTGTAGGAAGTATATTAGGTAGGGTGGTCGGATTGGGCATGATGTTCAGCTTGCTCTTGTGGGGCATTATTTAGCATTAAATCTCAGCTGTCAAATTTCTGACCATTCTTCAAGCTTAGCTAGATACCTCCTCATATTATCTACTCCTTCCTGAGTGTCTACTCTATTGCAGATTTTGGTAACATCCGCAAAGAGGCAAACTTTACCCGACAGCCCTTCCACAATATCATTAACAAAGATGTTAAAAAGAATCTGACCAAGGACAGATCCCTGCAGCACACCACTGATAACCTCCTCCTCCTCCTCAGAGTGTGCTCCATTTACCATTACCCTTTGTCGTCTTCCACTCAACCAATTTCTAACCCAGTCGATAACTTTAGGGTCCATCCCTAGGGTGCTCAGTTTGTTTATAAATTGCCTGTGTGGAACGGTGTCAAAGGCTTTACTGAAATCTAAGTAAACCACAGTCATCCAAGTCAAAGAAATCAATCAGATTTGTCTGACAAGACCTGCCTATAGTAAACCCATGTTGCCTCAGATCCTGCAATCCCCTGGACTCCAAATACCTCACCTATCCTCCCTTTTAGCAGCGTTTCCAATAATTTACACACCACAGAGGTTAGACTAATGGGCCTGTAGTTTTCAACCTCATCCTTACTTCTGCTTTTGTGTAAGGGGACCACATGTGCCTTTCTTCAGTCCTCTGGGACCACTCCCGACTCTAAAGAAGCATTGAAAAGGTCAGTCAGTGGAGCCACTAGAATGTCCCCAAGTTCCTTCAGTATTCTCGGATGTATCCCATCCGGTCCCACTGCTTTGTCTACTTTTAGTTTAATTAGTTCCTCACAAACACAGTTTTCTGAAAATCATTCAAGATCCCCGTCACTTCTGTTCTTATTTGTGGGTGTTTTCTGAGGTCCTGGCTCCTGGTTTGTCATCTGTGAACACAGAACAGAAATTGTTAAGCAATTCCTCTTTATCCTCATCAGCTTCTATATATTCCTCCCTTTCACCATAGATTCAGACAATACCACTTTTGTACTTCCTTCTCTCATTAACATATCTGAAAAATGTCTTATCCCCCTATTTTATTGCATTGGCTATTTCTACTTCTTTTTGTATCTTTGCTTTCCTGACTACTCCCCTAGTTTCTCTAAGTTTTTCCAAATATTGATGCTTGTTTTTCTCTCTCTGTGATCTCTTGTATTTCATGAAGGCCACCCTCTTTTTCTTTACCTTTTCAGCTACTTCTTTTGAGAACCACAGTGGCCTCCTTTTCCTTTTGCATTTATTTACTTGCCTAACAAAAAGGTTTGTTGCCCTTAAATATCATTTGCCATTGCTTTCTACATTCCCCAGCTGTTCCCATCCCACTAACTGCTCGATGTATTGTCCCATCTTGGCAAAGTTAGTTCTCCTGAAGTCTAAGGCCCTCGCTTTTGAATGGAGTTTATCAGCCCTAGTCCTAATTCTGAACCACACCATCTGATGATCACTGGATGCGAGATGATCTCACACTACGACATCAGAAATACTTTCCTCATTGGTAAGCACCAAGTCCAGTATGGCCCCTTCACGTGTGGGTTCTGTTATCAGTTGCAGGAATAGTTCTCCCTATAGAGAATATAGAATCTCCATACTTCTAGATGGCACTATAGCAGGGATGTACCAATCAACAACTGGCATATCTTTTACATATAGTGCCATTCCTCCTACTCTGTCCTTCCTGAATAAAGTATAGCTCGGTATATTTACATCCCAGTCATGGTTGTCCGTGAACCGTGTCTCTGTAACCGCCATTAAATCCAAGTCAGCCTCTTCCATTAAAGCATTCTTATTTCATCTCTATGGCAATAAGTTATTCCTGAATGGTTTTCCTACAAAGCATATAAAAAATCCTATTTTGCATGCAAACAGAAGATACCCTGCCATTTCTATGCTGTTCTGTACCTGATGATACTAAAGGAGTTGCCCGAGTGGTAGCAGCTGGCATTGACACAGTGGCAACATTGAGACCCAGGTGGTTGGTACTGTTTATACTGCTTGACATGTTGACTGAAGAGGTGCTGCTTATAGCGGATGTTGAAGCTGAAGAAAAGGTCGTTGAGGGTGTGTTTTCAACACTGGTGTGCTGGAAATGAGCAAAACAAGAGCAATTCAGTATTGCAATATGATTAACAAATATTAGAGAAGATTAAAGTAAGCAACAAGACACTAGAAACTAAACTGATTTACTATACATTAAGTATTGCCATTTAAACTGTGTTCTTTTCCATGTAAATGGACTCTCTGCTTATGTTTGCCCATCCTCTGAATTCCAGTTTACATTAGCATAGTTCACTAGTTAAAAACCACACCCTTTAAAAAAAAAATCAGTACATAGAGAAAATGGAATGCAGAGGTCAAGATGCATATTTTTCTGGAAAAGATGTTAGAAGATAAATTCTTGTTTAGGATTCCAGCTAGGGAGAAACTGCATCAAGATGTTTTCTTTTTTTTTTCACTATGCCATGATCGTATACATAAGTTTTAAAATCATACAGATCTCTGCCAGTAAACTGATAAAAGGTGGGAATGAAAGGGAAATTGCAGTTGAAAGAAGATTTCAACTTGCTAGATGTGGATTAGGATATCCCATCTGCAGAATCAGAAAGAGAAATTATGAAGGAATCCATGAGAGAAGGGGTGATACTGGATCTAGTACTCACAAATGGAAACAGTGGGGGTCATTCTGAGCAATGAATAGCAGGGATGGACATCCCAGTCCCCACTATTCATGCTCTTTCCCAGCCCCGTCCTCCTTCCCCGTGCATTGTACAGGGAAGGTAGATGGGGGCAGGAAAGGGGCAGATCGGTGGCGGCTTTAGGGCGGGCAGTGGGCAGTCGTCGGCCCCGGACGTACAGGGACGATTCTAATGTCGGCTCTGTATGTCCGGGGCCAGCGAATTGAACAGGGAACATATTCTACCTCAGAGGTGGAATAAATCCCTAGTCACCGGGGGATGGCGGGCTGGGGGCGCGAAGGGCCAGGGGGTCCCAACAACATTCCCTGCAGCCCGACCCTGGCCTTAGGACGCCAGATCGGGGGTCGGGCTGCGGTGAAAGCATTGCAGGGATCGCGGCTTTACAATGGAGCCGCAGTGCCATGGCAACCAGAAGCCATGGTGCCACAGCTCCACTGTAAAACCCAGACTGAGTTAGTCGGGCAAGGCTTGTGCGTGCAGGCCAGGCTGAATCGCGGTCCAGGTCTGCATGTATAGGCCTGTTCATGGTTCTGATCTCACGGGGCTAGACGTGCCTCACGGGATCAGAATTGAGACTCCCTCTGTGCATCCTGATCCGGCCGGGTGCACAGAGGGCTTGTACGTCTGGGATGGAATTGGGTAGTGTGCTAATGTCTGGGTAGATGCCCACTTGGGTAGCAGTGATGATCGCACAGAATGGTTTGAAATAAGGGCCAAAGCAGAGTTCAGACACACACAAATCAAACTCCTAGCTTTAAACCATACTGATTTTAGTAAAATGGAGAAGTACCTGAAGGAGGAGCTGACAGAATGGGAGATGTTATCTAACAAAAATAGCCCCCTTTTTAAAGAACTTTCAAGCAGAGAACTTGTAGCAAAAGTCACAGAATTACCTTGCTTGAAATGAAGCCCCTTCAGGAATGGCATTGCTTGCAAGGAACATAAGATATGCCATGGTGGGTCAGACCAAGGACCATCAAAGCCCACTACCCTGTTTCCAACAGTGGCCAATCCAGGTCACAAGTAACTGTCAGGTTCCCAAAAAGGTATACAAATTCCATGCTGCTTATCCCAGTTGTAAGCAGTGGATTTCTCCGGTCCTCTTTACAACTCTAAGCAACGTGACTCTAAAGCAAGTTAATTAAGAACACTCATACCTCAGGAGTGCAGTGGCTTAAAAAAAACTTGCTATCTTCCCTCCTTTTTAAACTTTAAGACCAGATGAAAGAAAAAAAAAAAACAAATAGCCTTATCGGAAACAGAAAACTCCCCTTATGCAAACAGCTATAAAATATAAAACAATAACTTTAAGCAGTAAAAAATGTTATCTAACAAAAACAGCTTCCAAGAGGCTCACATCCTGAAAACGCATGCCTAGCTGCATGAATGATATCACTGAGAGTGTTTTGGCTTCCTGGAACATGGTATGATTTTCCAAGGGCTGTTCAGAAGAGATGGCAACCACCTAATGAATAATCCACAACAGACTGTCTAATCTACTGAGGAAGGCTTTAAACTAGGATCATCATGGAAGGGTGAACAAAGCCCTCAGGTAAGTAAAACATTAAAAAAGTATAGAAAAGGGGGAAAAGGGCAACATCTGGAGAGTTGCATATACTATTGCCCATTGTATTAGAAATAAAGTTTCAGATTTAGAATCTCTAATGGAATAGGCTGATTTGGATATAGTGGCAGTCAGGGAAACATTGTGCACAGAAAGCGTAGTTACTCACCTGTAGCAGGTGTTCTCCATAGAGACAGCAGAATATGTCCTCACAATTGGGTGACACTGCCGATGGAGCTCGTGTGGAAACTCTCTCAGCTACTCTTCCAGAAGCTATCAGAAAATTCTCAGTGCATACACTCCTGTTCCTGCCTGCTGCAACTGCGCCTGAGGAGCTTAGTCTAGGTAAAGAACTTAGGCAACCAACTCCAAGGCGAGGAAGAAGGGTAATGAGGACTTATCCTGCTGTCCATGATGAACACCTGCTACAGGTGAGCAACCTCGTTTTCTCCATTGACAAGCAGGTTAAGTGTTCACATTTGGGAATACCTAGCTGCAGGAAGCCTCAACAAACAATAAAAAATATGCCACAGAACAGTTGCCGCTGCTGGGATTGGGAGCACGTTCCTCCCTGTTCTTCACCTGCTGGCTTTAAATTTTGATCGCGCTCAAGGAGGGCCTGTGCCTGAGGACCTCGCCAGAGGGCCCTTTGGAGTGGCTCTTAGGCGGGGAATGAGGTGGTGAGTGTGGCATATCTAACATCTTTTAGTGGCGGCTTCTTAGGAGGTTTCAAGGTTTTGCTGGAATAGTTCGTCCTGGCCTCTGCTCCTGTTGATTTATATTTATTTATTTATTTACATTCTCTTATATACCGCGCTATTCTGCATCAGTGCGGTTTACATTGAACAAACTGAAATTACATTGAACAGGGCATTATAACTTGGAGATAACTATTTTACAGGGAACATGGGCTATGGAGGGTTAAGTGGCTTGCCCAAGACCACAAGGAGCACCTGTGGGACTAGAAACCCCAGTCCTTCCGGCCCAAGGTTGCTGTCCTCTAGTGGGATTTGAACCCCCGACCTTCTGGCCTGAAGTAACTTGCCCCAACCACTAGGCCACTCCTCCACTCCATTTCATTTTTTCCCCCTTCCCCTGATGCCTAAACAGAAGGCTAAAGGTAAGGGAGGTATTTCCTCTTCACCTGTTGTGGTATTAACAGGGCAGCGCACCATAGGTAACTTTACACAGGCGAAGTGTGTGGGCGAACCTGTTATCAGGATTAGGGAGAACCCTGATTTGGGCAGTGATGTTTCGCTAAGCCTGGCTGCCCCTTCTACTCCCTTCTGCTCCTGGGGGTGCTTAGTGCAATGCATCTGGTTTGATAATGGATGCCGGCACTCAGCATTCCTTGACCTCGATATTGGATGTGTCGGCGGTGAAGGGTAATGGGACCAGTAGCCTCCATGGTGGGGATTTACCCCCCGTTCAGGAGAGTGCGGTAATCCAGGAGCTTCCTCCGCTTGCGAGACCTAAAGAAGTAACCCTGGATTCCATTTGGGATGCAATGCAGTCACTTTATCAGGTCTGTGCTGGTGTGTTGCAGTCTTCTGCTTCGTTCCCCTCTAGGTTTGAGGGGTGGAGGCGAAGGTGCTTCAACAGCAAGCGCAATTGGATGGCCTTGAAGTTAAAGCTCAACATTTGCAGGAGCAACAAGGAGTTCTAGCCAAGGATGGTTTGTTTTTTCAGCGTGAAATTAAAAACTTGGAAAATCAACAGAGAAGTTTAAATCTTTGTTTATTGAACTTTCCACAGGTTTCATTGTGTTCTCCTAGGGACCTGTTTGTTTGGTTCCTTAAGGAGATGTTTAACAATCCTGAGTCTGGGATTCCTCCGCTTCAAAAGATTTATTTCCTTCCCTCAATACCTGTTAAGGACGCTTTGTAGAAGGCTAATACTTCCCAGGTGGAAGTTTCTTCTGACTCCTTGGACTTGGGAAACCTGTCTGAGTTGTTAGAGTGTTCCACCAAGGTGGTAGAAGCTAGGGCAACTTTGCTGGTATATTTTGCATTTCTTCAGGATAAGGAAGCATTATTGCGATTGTATTTTAAAAAATCTGCTGTTTCTTTTTTGCGGGATAGGGTACAGATCTTCCCAGACGTGTTCAAGTGGACTAAGTGTAGGAGGAAAATATTTCTGTAACTCCGCCCTGAGGCTTTGAGCACAAGTTTCCAGTTGAGATTTCCCTGTAAATGTGTATTGGGGTATCAGAATAAGATTTTTCATTTCTTCGAGCCCTCTCAATTGTGTTTCTTTTTAGATACTAATCAATTGTGATTTTACCCTGTGGCAGTAATATGGGTTTATAGGCAAACTTTGTTGAATATCCTACTTATTTCTTTATGGGTTATTTTTCTTATAATTGCAGCGATATCCTATGGTGTTTCTAGCTCTTGAGTCCTCCCTTTTGTCCTTTTATTTATTTATTTATTTACATTCTCTTATATACCGCGCTATTCTACATCAGTGCGGTTTACATTGAACAAACAAATTACATTGAACAGGGCATTATAACTTGGAGATAACTATTTTACAGGGAACATGGGCTATGGAGGGTTAAGTGGCTTGCCCAAGACCACAAGGAGCACCTGTGGGACTAGAAACCCCAGTCCTTCCGGCCCATGGTTGCTGTCCTCTAGTGGGATTTGAACCCCCGACCTTCCAGCCTGAAGTACCTTGCCCCAACCACTAGGCCACTCCTCCACTCCAGACGTTTTCAGACTTGTGGACTATTAGCATAACATTATGTCATGTTTTTGCTTAGGTAATGATTTTTCTCTTTGTAATTATCAATATATGATGGCATGTGATATTCTTTATCCAAGGTTTCTTGGTATAAGGTAAAATTTAATTAAATATTAAAAAAACACCACAAATGGATGACATGAATATATATATATATTGTTGTTGTCAACAGGGCTTTTACTATTTTTTTTAAGGCAACCTGAACAGAAAGAAAAATTGACTAAAAAGGAGTAGAGTTCAATTCTAATACTCAAAGAGATTCTGGAGGACTGACCAAAACTGCAATCATGTCTGGAGTCCCTTTCCAAGTGGTAATGAGATATGAATATGTGGACCAAAGTCAAGGTGGCAGCTTTGCAAATCTCCTCCATGGAGGCTGACTGTCAAGTGAGCCACAAACACAGCCATGGCTCAGACATTATGAGTCATGATATAGCCCTCAAGAATCAGGCCTGCCTGGGCATAAGTGAAAGAGATGCAATTTTCTAGCTAAATTGAAAGAGGATGCTTGCTTACGGCAAACCCTGCTCTGCTGGGGTCAAAAGAAACAAAAAGCTAGATGGACTTTCTAAGGACTTTAGTCTGCTCCAGATAGAAGACCGAGGCTCTCTTGCAGTCCAATGTGTGCTGCACTCTTTCTCCCTTTGTGGGAAAGAGGTTTGGGGAAAAATGTTGGAAGGACTATTGACCGGTTAAGGTGGAAGTCAGATACTATCGTTGGAAGGAATTTAGGATGCATACGCAGCACCACCCTGTTGTAGAAAAACATAATATAGGATAGATCCACTACTAGAGCTGGGAGTTCACTAACTCTGCACTGAAGTAACTACCACAAAAAGACAATACTTTCCAGGTTAGAAACTTCAGTTCACAGGTATTCGGTGGCTCATAAGGAGCTTTCATCAGCTGAGTTAATACAATGTTGAGATCCCATGCTTTGTGTGTGTGTGGGGGGGGGGGGGGGCTTCAAGAGAAGTAGGCTACACACAAAGCAAACAACTAAAAGCTATGAAGAGATGGGTTTACTCTCTATATGATGTTAAATTCTAGTTGCACTGAGTTGAACCCTCACTGAATGATATGCCTTCAGCAGCCATTTCTGTGAGGTGGAGAGACTGAGGATTGGGATGGAGCAGTGTCCCCTCCTCCTGGGAGAGGAGATCTGCAGCAGCTCCGAGATCTAGGGGTTGAGTCTGAGATAGACATAGCAGGAGAGGGAACCACGGTTGGCATGGCTAGGATGGAGTAACGTCTTGTCATCGGGTAGGCCTTTGTGACTATGATCAAATGAGATGAATAACTGAGAGGATCTTCTGTGATCCTTAGTTCTACTCAAATAGTAAGTGAGCGCTGCTTCAGTCAAAGACGCATGTGGTCTACGGAAGAAAGTCAGGATCATCACCAACTGGTTTAAAAGGAAAGGTAGAGACTACCTTCGGAAGGAAATAAGGATGGTATGCAGAACCACTTTGTCATGGTGGAAGTGGATATAAGGCAGATCTGCCACTAGAGCCTGCAGTTCACTGATACGGTGAGTTGATATGAGGGCAATGAAGAAGATTATCCAAGATAGAAACTTAAGTGAAATGGTGGCTAAAGGCTCAAAGGGAGGCTTTCGAAGTTGAACGAGAACCACATTTAGGCCACAGGAGGCAGCTTAATGGGTGGCTTGGACAGCAGAAGACCTCGCATGAAGCATGCTACTAATGGGTGTGAGGAGATAGGCTGTCCATCCAATAGTTTGTGAGAGGCCGCAATGGCACTAAGGTGAACTCTCACTGAATTAGTTTTCAGACCTGTTAAGGATAAGTTGAGGAGATATTGTAGAAGAGAATCCACCGGGCAAGAAAAGGGGTCAATGTCCTTTGGGGAGCACCAGAAGGCAAACCTACACCACTTGAAGGAATAAGATTGCCTGGTGGAATCCTTGTGTGATGCATGGACATCTTTGACCGCCTGTGGCAGGTTGAGGTCAGCGAGCACTATACCTTCAATAGTCATGCTGTGAGGCATAGGGAGTGAAGATTGGGATGAAGGAGCATCCCATGGTCCTGCAATAGGGGTTCGGGTGCAAATCCCAGGCTGAGAGGCTGAGTCTGGGTAAGGCGAAGCAGCACAGGAAGCTGTGGTTGATGGGGCCAAAAAGGGGGCTATGATAATCTTTGAGCCCTTGTTGGCCTGTAGCTTGAAAAGCATTTTGGGTATCAAGGCAATGGGTGGGAATGCGTAAGAGCATGCCCTGTTCCCAATGTAGGAGGAAGGCATCTGGGGTCTGCTGGTGCAGCAATAAAACTCTAGAACAGAAGAGTAGAAGCTGTGTGTTTTGCGGAGTGGCAAAAAGATCCATGAGTGGGGTTTCCCACGTTTGGAAGATCCGAACAGCTATCTCCCAATAAAAGCTCCATTCGTGTGGACGAAGGATACGGCTTAGCCTGTCCACAAGTTTGCCCGGGAGGTACACCGCTCTGAGGTGAATGCAGTGCGAGATGGCAAAAGACCATAGGTGAATGGCTTCCTCGCAGAGGGGACAGGACCCTGTTCTCCCCTGTTTGCTTATGTAGAACATGGCCACTTGGTTGACCATCTTGACTAGAACAGGCTGCCCCGAAAGCTGGGGTGGAAAATCCCTCAGAGCATTTGTCAGTGCCCATAGTACTAGGAGACTGATCTGCAGGGAAGATTCTTGTGGTGTCCACAGTCCTTGTGTGGTTAAGTTGTTGAGATACGCTCCCCAACCCAGTTTGGAAGCATCCGTTGTTAGGGTGTATCGAGGTGGAGGTATCTGAAAAGGTGAATCAATGAGGAGATTTTGTTAAGACCACCAGTGAAGGGACTTGATCAGTGGAGGGATGATCAGGATCTTGTCTCTGAGATGCCTGTCACTTGCATCCATTGAGAAGAGAAGAGTCCACTGTGCTTGAAGCATGTGTAACAGAGCATAGAGGATCACATAGACTGTGGAGGCCATGTGTCCTAATAACTGCAGCATTTCTCAAACTGTTATTGTCTTTGCTCTTGCACACTCCTTTTGCCAGCTCTATGAGGCGAGTACAGCGATCCCGTGGAAGGAAAGCTCGAGCCTGTTGAGTGTCTAAGGGCACTCTGATGGACTCTTGTCATTGGGTCGGTGCGAGGTGAGACTTTGGGAAGTTTATGACAAAGCCTAGGTTTTGGAGCACTGTGATGGTGCGATGAAGGGAGAGCCTTACCTCGTGAGGTGAGTCTCCACTGATCAGCCAGTCATCTAAGTAAGGGAAGATGAATACCCCCAAGATATGTAGGAAGGCAGCGACTACTACCATGCATTTTGTTTAGACCCTTGGAGCAGAGGCTAGACCGAAGTGGAGAACCCGGTACTGATAATGGTTTCTCTGGAACATGAAGCGTAGATCCTGTCTGTGTGAGGGATGGAACAATAAATGCGTGTATGCCTCTTTTAGGTCTAGAGAACATAGCCAATCATGTCTCTGGAGGTATGGTAGAAGAGTTCCTAGAGAAATCATTTTGAATTTTTCTTGGACCATGAATTTGTTTAGGTCTCTGAGATCTAAGATGGGACTGAATCCTCCTGTTTTCTTTGGAATGAGAAAATATAGAGAGTAGAAGCCTATCCCTTCTTGAGGAGGGTGGTCACCTCCCCTGGGAGAGAAGAGTAGTCACCTCTTCTTTTAAGAGCGTGTTTTGAAGGGGTTGTGTGGCATAATTTCCTATGAAGCTGGTGGAGGATAAGGCTTTGAAGTGAAGCTGATAACCCCTTTGGACAATGTGAAGTGTCCACTGCTCTGATTTTATGAGTGCCACCTGTGAGCACAATGACAGAGTCTGCTGGCTATGTGGAGAGGTTAGGAACCCTCCAGTGGCCGATTGGCAATGCTCTCCATCAAGGAGTCAAAAAAGAGGTGCAGACAGCGCCTATGTAGCTGGTTGAGCCTTGGGCTTCCTGGGCTGGCGAGGGCCCTGCTGTGTCTGCTAAAATTGATAGGCAGCAGAAGGCAGGTAAGAAGGATAGTATCTCTTCTTTTTACAATAGAAAGATTTCTTGGGGAGGGAGGAAGTGATGTCACCATGTCTGATGGTGGCGTGAGCAAGGAGCTCCGCTGCCCAAACTGCCCACCAATGCAATAGCCTGTGGGGAGAAGTCAAGCGGCAATAACGGCGCTGATAAGGGGAGCGCAGTAAGAAGCAGATGAGCAGGTCACGGTAGCATTAAGTGCCCTGCGACGCCTGAGCGAGCGGCAGCAGTGGAGGTGGGAAGAACGGCACAGGAAGACTAACGAGTGCAGAGAAGGCCCGGAGGAGCGGGGAGCAGCGGCGAGTTTGATAAAATGAGCGCCGAGAAGGTGAAACACCCAGAGGGCAAGACACGAGGCTGACAAGTGTGGAATAGAGGGGGTGAGTAGAGCGTGCACCGGAGGAGCAGGCCAGAGCGGCGCTTAGTCCCCCCCGAGAGCAGCATAACAGAGCAGAGGAGGTAGAGGCGGGAAAACAGTGCGGTGAATGCCAGGAGAGAACCCCGGAGGAGAGAAGGCCAGGGAGAGTGGGACAACCAAAGTGGCTGAAGAAAACCTTCCTGAGGCAACAAAGCCGGTGAGGAGGTGGTCGGGAGAGAATGAAAGAGGCGGCAGAGGTGAGAGGTGACAGAGAGCTGAACAAGGGGAAGGAGCTGGGGCTTGGAGGCCATTTTAATATTACTTCAAAGAGAACCAGCCTAAGTGTGTATATATGTATCATCAGAGAACGAAGCAGGGCTGGGAAGAGAGGAATGGAGAAAGCCAGGGGAGGCCTTGCAGCCCAGAAAAAGTTATTAGAGTTCTGGTCCTCATATACGCCTGCTAAGGGAGGGAAGGAGACAGAAAAAGATAAAGAAGAGAAAATGGCCGCCGACGCAGGGAGAGAAGCAGAGGAGGAGGAGGATGATGATGAGGGAAAGTGGACTCCTGGAATGGCAGAAATGTTGAAGCACTGGCTTACAGAGCTGAAGGATGAGCTTAAATTGGAGATCAATGGGATTAAAACTGAACTGCAAGAGACATTACAAGCATTAAGGCAAGATATAATTGATCTTGGAACCCGGGTGGAAGACATGGAAAATCAACTGAACCAACAGGCGGAGGCGATGGGGGACCTGCACATTTAAAAGAAAAGACAGAGGATCTTGAAGATCGATCGAGGAGGTGCAATATTAGAGTGAGAGGTATTCCTGAGGATCCTCGGTACAAGCACTGTGATAAAGTAATAAGGGAAGTTTTTGAAACTCTGCTGCAGGAAGCGGAGTCAGAACAGGCAGGGGGGGGGGGGGAGACACACGTGCAACTAGAAAAAGCACACAGGGGCCTGGGCCCTATAAGAGACAACAGGCCACGAGACATAGTGGTCTGCATGAGTTCCTATAAAACAAAGGAGCGAGTTAGGGAGCAGTTCGGAAGCTGGGACATTTTTAGTGGAATGGACATAATATTGCGTTATACCAGGACTTGTCTATGAGAAACTTACAACGCTGTCGAGAGTTAAGAGAAGTAACAGCGCTTTCGAGAAAAGAAGGACTGAGATACAAATGGCTATACCCCTTTGGTCTATTGATCACAGTAAAGGGGATATTTCAACGAACAAAAAATAGTACAGAAGCTTGGGAAGTGTTAAAGGACCTTGGAGTATCGAATTTACCAGAGCCTTTGGGCGGACAAACCAAAGCAAGCTTGTCATCGGTTTCCAAAGTTGGAGGTTTGTTATGGCAGCGGGTGCCAGCAAATGGCAGAAGGCTGGCGAGACTTTCAAAGGGAAAACATGGAGTGGACAGAGCTTCAAAGGAAATGGGATGAGAGGAGAGCTCAGCAGCCAGAGAAGGGTGATATACTTGTGGAAGGCCTGGAAGACGAGGCGGAGGTCATATCTCTGGAGGCCTGGTGTGAGGCTATATAAAAGAAGAGTGGACTATAAGACCAGTTTGAGGTTTTCATGTTGCATTTGTGAAATGTTTAAAGCATTGCTGGTTAAAGGGGAATGTTTTGGGGGAGCAGATTGGGGTGACAAAGAAAAATGGAAAGTATTATGCTTTGTAAGGAAATAAAACGAGTGGGATGGGAATGGAAGGGGGCTCTCTGGGAGGAGGGGGCATTCAGAGAAGGCGACGTTTAAGGATGTTACGGGGGAGCCGACATAGTGAGAGGCAGGGGTGGAGGCGGGGTTGACAGTCACTTCCCATGTGTGGTCAGTTTCCAAGGAGGAGGCTGCTTATTGGGGGAAGGGGGAGGGGGAAAGAGAGGGAGGGAAGGGAGATCTAAGAGAGGTACACTAACATACATACATTCAACAGATGAGATGATACGAATTGGTACAATAAATGCTAAAGGGTTAAATAGCCCACAAAAGAGAAGACAGCTAGTGAGGGAGGCAGACAGGTTAAACTGGGATATTGTAATGGTACAGGAAACCCATCTCAAAGTTCGGGATGAGAGACTGTTGGCATTTGCACAATTTCTGACTCGGTATTTTGGGAAGGCGAGGGGGGAAGGAAAAGACGGAGGAGAGAAAGGGGGGGGCAATTATGATACAGAGAGGATGTCCTTTTCAGGTAGGGGAGGTGATCCTGGATATAAGGGGTCGAGTGTTGAAATTGTGTGGAGAATGGAGTGGAGAGAAGATTACGCTGGTGAATGTTTATGCACCAAATTCCGGACAAGTCATGTTCTGGAGGGAGGTGGGGGGGGGGGGGGCTGTTGGAACGGAATGTGCAAGGGAAATTGTGATGGGAGGAGATTTTAATTTGGCCCTACAACTGGGATGGGAACGGCAAACGAGAAAGGGAGATGGGAGTGCGCAAAGCAGACGTATAGTGAAAAGATTGCTTAAGAAATATCATCTGGTTGATGTTTGGAGGGAACATTACAAGGGATGCAGAGAATACACCTTCTATTCTTACCCCCACAAGACTTTCAGTAGGATAGACTATTTATTGGTAGACAAGTTATGGGAAACTAGGGTGAGGGGGGTGGAGATCGTGAATATAACATGGTCAGATCATGCACCAGTGTGGTTGGAAATTGGGGGAGGACAAGGGAAGGGAGGAATCCGCTTCTAGAGGTTAAATGAGAGTCTCCTGAAAAAGAAAGACGTAGTTAAGGATGTAAAGAAGTGTATCCAAGAGAATTGGCTGATAAATGATAATGGGGAAGTGCGGGGTGTGGGAGGGGATGAAAGTGGTAGTTAGGGGACGATTGATTATGTGGGCGGCCCGGTTTAAAAAGATAAGGAAGGAAAGAAAGAGAGGAGAAATTACATGAAGAAATTAAAATTGCTACAAAGCTATATAGTAAGCAGAGGAGGGTGGGGCAATTAAAACATCTGAATGCATTGCGGTTAGAGCTGAATCAACTGCAGTTGGAGTCTATCGCCTTCCAGTTAGACAGGGTGAAGCAGAAATATTATGAGTGGGGAGATAGGGTGGAGAAATTATTGGCCTGCAAGCTGAGGAGGCGGGAAGTAGCCAATGCAATAGTGGCGATTAAGGGACGGGGGGGGGGGGGAATCTTAAGAACTGAAAAACAAATTGGGGACCAGTTTTGTCAATTTTATTCTGAATTATATGTGGAAGAGAGAGATGGGAGTGATGCAAGGTGCATTAGAGAATTTCTGGGAGGGCTAGAACGACCAACAGTGGAGGAGGAGCTGGGGGCGAGGCTTGAGGGACGTATACATCAGGAAGAAATTGAGCGGGTGATCAAAGAATTGTCAGAGGGTAAGGCTCCTGGGTTAGATGGATTGGCAAATTCCTTCTACAAGATTTTTTTTTTTTTTTGTATTTAAATGTTTTATTCAATACTTGTTGTACACAGTACCACACAAACAAAACTTATACATCGAACATTTTCAATCTGCAAAGAGGTGTTATAGATTCCTGAACTACATATGCTGTACTAAACCATTCTCTATAACGCAAACACATTCAACGAGCACATAGGTTACGTTCAGTCCAGCTATACAATAGGATAATCAGTAAGTGTACCTGTATTCTATAAACAACATTAAGTAACGCAAATTATTGTATTGAGAGTTTTCATTTCTATTCTATAAATTGTACAGCTTAACCCATCACCCACCCTATCCGACCTCCCCAACACCTTCCCTCTACATAACAACCCTCCACTGCATCTCACCAAACCATACCCCTACCCAAAACCCTTCCCTCCACATCCCCCTTCCCACTAGTACTACCCCATTCTAAGGAGGCCCCCCTTCCTCCCTTGTCCTTCATTCGCCCCACATCCCCCTCCCTCCCTTCCCCCCTCCCCCCAACTACCCCCCTACTAACCCCCTCCCGTCCCTCTCCTCTTCCCCCCGCCCCCTCCCTTTACTCTCCCCGTCCCCCACCCCCCCTCCCCCACCCCACAAAACTCCCCATAGCACCCCCCATTTATCCCTGAATCTATTCATTCGCTCACGCCGCACTGCGGTCAATTTCTCTATTAAGACTATATGCCGAAGCCGCCCCTCAAACTCCCTTATCGTGGGCTCCTCTAGACACTTCCATGCTGCAGTGAACACACATCTCGCTGCGCTCAAACAGGCCCGCACCACTTGCCCCCCCTCCTGTTGCCCATCCCTCCACCAGGAAAGTAAACAAACCCCGGGCTCCTTACGCACCCCCACCCCCAAATGACTCTGCACCCAACACACTACCGAATCCCAATACCGCTGAGCTTTACTACATCCCCACCATATATGCCAAAAAGACCCCACCTCCCCACACTCCCGCCAGCACCGTTCCGACACCCCAGGAAATATCTGATGAAGCCGCTCCGGCGTATACCACCACCGGAACAGGATTTTATACCAATTCTCCCGAATACTGCTCGCCCACGGCAACCCCCTTACCCTGTTCCAAATCTGCTGCCATTCCACCTGCGTCACTTCCCACCCTAGATCCCGCTCCCAGTCCCCCATATAACAAAACCTACCCCCTGCCCCCTCCCGCACCCCTTTATACAACCGCGAAATCATCCCCGCCGTTCCAAATTTCTCATACCAGAGGGCTTCAATCTCCGACACCTCCCCTCCCAACCCCCTTTCCTTCCCACCCCCTATCAGAAAAGAGCTCGCCTGGAGATAAGAGAATCTATCACATTCTTCTAGCCCTTAGTCCTCTCTTACCTCCTCAAAGGAGCGCAATTCCCCCCCATCCAAGAGTTGATAAAAACATTCCAAGCCCTTCCCCTCCCATACATCAAACCTCCCCCCCCTCCCATCCCGGGGTGAATGGCCGCCACCCTCTCCAAGGCATCATCACGGAAAATTGACCCACCTTCCCTCTGCCCCTACCGCTCCGGACCTCATCCCATACCCTGGCAACCTGCTGCATCGCTGGGGACCCCTCTCCCAAAGCCCGACGATCCTTCCCACCGGCCCACAACCATGCCTCCAATCTCCCCCCCTTAACCAAGGCCCTCTCTAGGGATACCCACGCCTTCAAGGCCCCCCTTCCTTCTCCAATCCATGACATGTCTCAGCTGCGCTGCCTGATAATAACCCTCCAAACTCAGCACCCCTAACCCCCCCTCCTTCGTCGAAGCATACATCACCTCCCGCGCAACCCGCGGTGGTCGCCTATTCCAAATATACTGAAAAACCTTCCACTGCACTTTCCGTAAGATCTCCCCCGGCACTCTCACCGGCAAAGCTTGGAATAGATACAACAACCGTGGTAAGACATTCATTTTAACCCCAGCTATTCTACCCAACCAAGACACCTCCTGCCTCATCCAGCCCTCTATATCCCGCTCCACCTCCCTAAACACTCCCGGGTAATTGTATTTATATAAATCCCCATATTTTGCCGTCAAAAGTACCCCCAAATACTTCAGGGAGTGAGGAACCCACCGCAACGGGAACAATCCCCTTAACACCCCTTCCGCCCTCGGCCTCATTTTAATGCGCAAAACCTACGTCTTCTCTACATTCATTTTGAACCCCGATACAGCCCCAAAACCCTCCATGACTCGCATGACTTCCGGTAGTGACTCCTGTGGGTGCCCCAAATACAACAGAATATCATCCGCATATAGAGAAATTTTATGGCTAGCTCCCCCTCTCTCCAACCCCTTAATCTTCTCATTAAGCCGAATAACTTCCGCTAACGGCTCCACACTCATCGCAAAGAGGAGTGGAGATAAAGGGCATCCCTGCCTAGTCCCCCTCCCCAAACTAAAGTCCCTCGAATAACCCCCATTAACCTTCACCCGCGCCCTTGGCCCCTTATACAATCCCCTAATCCATTTCCCCAAATTCTCCCCACCCCCATTTTATGCAACACCGCCATCAGAAAAGCCCAGTGCACCCTATCAAACGCC
The DNA here is from genome assembly GCA_033557465.1 of Ichthyophis bannanicus. NCBI lineage: Eukaryota > Metazoa > Chordata > Amphibia > Gymnophiona > Ichthyophiidae > Ichthyophis > Ichthyophis bannanicus. The sequence goes on along the minus strand of CM066032.1, from coordinate 112,968,057 downwards.
TTCTCAGCATCGATAGATAGGAAGATAAAATCGTCCGGGCTCCGCCGTGCCTCCCATGCAACCCCCACCGCCCTCTTGATGTTATCTGCGGCCTGTCTCCCCGCTATAAATCCGGTCTGATCCTCCTTTATCACCCCCGGTAATCAAGGACCCAACCATCCCGCCAACACCTTGACGTCCACATTCAATAGGGAGATGGGCCTATACGATCCACAGTCCCTCGGATCCCGTCCCTCTTTAGGCAGAACCGTAATTCCCGCCGTCAGCATTCCCGCCGGTAGATCCCCCACCTCCTCCAACATCCCATTGTACACCCTACACAAAATCTCCCCTATCTCATCAAGAAATATTCTATAAAAGGAACACGGCAACCCGTCGAGCTCCGGTGCCTTCCCCCTAGGCAGTCCTTTCATCACCCGTACCACTTCCTCCCCTGAAATGGGGGCCTCCAGCCCCTCCTGCGCCTCCTCCGGCAGTACCCGGAGCTCTACCTTCTCAAGGTACCGTGCTATATGATCCTCTGCCACCTGCTCATCTCTGGAATATAAGTCCTGATAAAATTGGCAAAATCGTTCCTGAATGTCCCCCTCGTTATACAGCACTTCCCCCGTTCGCCCCCTAACTTGATATATCCTTGACGCCACAATCCGCTTCCGCAACCACCGCGCCAACATCTTCCCTGCGCGATTCCCAAATTCATAATACCGCTGTTTCACCCAAGCCAACTCAAATGCCACCTTCTCCACCTGTAACCCCCGCAACTCCCCCCCGAACCTTCTCCATCACATCTCGATCCCCCAGTTTCCCAGACCTCCTATATACCTCCTCCGCCCTTGTCAACCTCGTCCCCAAGGCCACTTCCCTCTCATACCCCTCCCGTTTCTTCCTGGCCCCCCACCCAATAAACTTCCCCTGAATTACCGCCTTCAATCCCTCCCACACCATTGCCACCCTGATCTCTCCGGTATCATTCAACAGGAGATATTCCTTAATCCCTTCTCGGATATCCCGTACCACCTCTGGGTCCTTCAACAAGCCCTCGTTCAACCGCCAAAACCTCAGCCCCCCTCTCAGCCCACCTTCCAGCCCCACCTCCACCGCCCTATGGTCGGTCCAAGCTGTCGGCAAAATCTCTCCCTCCCGGATCCCCAGCATCCAGTCCTGATCCACTAACACCATATCTATCCGTCCCCAACTATTGTGTGGCACCGAGTAATGGGTATAAGCCCGTTGCCGGGGGTGCAGCACCCTGCACGCATCGACCAAGTTTAATTTATCCATCAACCCCTTCAACTCCCTGCTATTGCGCCCCCCCCACCCCCCTCCCCGGCTCCCGATCTACCATGGGTTGCAACACTACATTAAAATCCCCTCCCACCACCCTCCGCCCCCCCTTGCTTCTCCAACAACGTGCGCACCCTCCTCCAAAAGCTGACTTGCTCCCCATTGGGGCCATAAATGGACACCAACACTATCTCGACCCCCCCCCCCACTGCCCAACCACCCCCACTACTCTTCTCTCCCCATCCTCAAAACTTATCTCTACCTGCACCCCCCCTCCCCCCCCGTATCAACACCGCTACCCCCCCTTTCTTCCCCCCCTCCCGATTGCAGGAATAAAATTGTTCCCCAAACCATGCATTCCTCATCAACCCCACATCCCTGCGACGCAAATGCGTCTCTTGAACCAAAACCACATCCCATCCATTCTTCTCCACCTCTCAATAGAGCAACCGCCTCTTTGTGGGCGAGTTCAGCCCTCTCACATTAAGAGTCCCCACCCGCAGTATCAGTTTCTTATCCAAAACTCCCCGCCCCCTTATCTGTTTACCCCTGCCCCCCGCTCTCCTCCCCCCCTCCCCTCCTCTCCCTCCCCCCTCACCCCCCCCGTCCGGCCTTCCCAGTGTGTCAGTCCAGTCCCGCTCCTCCCCCCCCCAACCTCCCCCATGCCTAACTCCCCTTCCACCTCTCTCCCCTCTCCCTCCCTACCCAAATCCCCCTTCATAGCCACACAACCCGCTCCCCCCCCATATCCAAACACCCAAAACCAAAGAGCCTACTATCTGGCTCGCTTAACAGTATTGTATTGCTATTACTCATGTCCACCATCAGTCTTTAGCAGGTTCTCTCCTCCCGGCTTCAGCTTCTTCGGTTCTCCTCTGCAACTGTCGTCCTCTTGCTGCGACCCTCTGCCAATGGGAGCTCTCCTGCCGCTGCTCTTTTACCCCTCCACCGGGCACAACACTCTCCTTTGCCGCCCCTTTGGGCAGTTGTTCGCAGCCCAGCTCTTTTAACGCTGCCCAGGCTTCCTCTGCCACTTTCACCCACCGAGACACTCCATTCACAGTCAGCAGCAACCCAAAGGGAAACAACCACCGGTATCTCAGGTTTTTCCCGCGAAGGTATGCCGTAACCTCCCGCAGCCCCCGTCGTCTATCAAGGGTCCCTTTGGATAAGTCATTATAAATGTCCACCTCATTCCCCTCCCCAGGCAATTCGCCCGTATTTCCTCGCAATCTGCAAAATCTTTTCTTTCAGCGGGAAACTCCGCAAACACGCAATTATATCTCTGGGCTGCCGGTCCCTCCTCGGCCCCAAGCTGCAGTGCACCCTTTCCACTCTGATATCCGTATCTCTCACCTCTTCCTCTCCACCGCCTTCCAAGGCCAACATGTGAACGCACAGCTTCCCCACCACTTGCACACAGTCACTGAACTCCGCCGTTTCTCCGATGCCCTTCACCCTCAGATTGTTCCGGCGGGCCCGATCCTCGATCTCCTCCATCTTTTCCAACATCTCCACCTGCTGCCGCTGCAATTTACTTTGCTCCATCGCCATGGCCTGCATCTCTCCCATGCACTCCTCCACGTGGTCTTCCACCTCTGCCACGCGGTCCCCAAGGCCTTTCAGATCCTGCTGCAGGCTTTTCAGGGACTCCTTAATATCCCTTCGCATCTCCGATAGCTCCGCATGCAGGTCCTTCTTAAAGACCCTCAGCCAGGTCCGTATCGACACCTCCGCCGGCTCCTGCTGATCGCTCTCTGATTCTGCCTCCGAGCTCTCCCGTCTGCCAGGCCTCTCCTCTCCATCCGCCTCAGATTCCTCTTTCTCTCCTTTCCGCGTGTATGGTGACTTGAAACCCGCCAACTTCTTACGCGCTGCTTGTGCCATTCCTCTCCGCAATTCCCCCGCTCTGCCGACACAGGGAGCCGCACTTTACTCCTCAATTGAGCAGGACTCGAACGGAGCTTGGCTACTCTGCTGCCATTCGCTCCGTGACGTCACCGGAAGTCTCTTCTATAAGATTTTTAAGGTAGAATTGATGGGGTTCTTAGAAAGGATGTTTAATGGTATTACAGAAAGGGGGGAGCAATTTTCCCAGGAAATGTTAATGGCAGGGATTACGGTGCTGCCCAAGGGGGGAGGGATCCCTTGTGTTGTGGTTCCTATCGTCCAATTTCTTTACTCAATACAGATGTGAAGATTTGGACGAACATTTGGGCAAATAGGCTAGCGACGGGGGTTACCTACTTTAATCAATATAGACCAAACGGGATTTATATGTGGGAGACAAGCATCCGATAATATCAAGAGGGTATTAGAGGTGATTTGGGAAGCTGGCAATAGGAAGATAGATATGATGGTGCTATCTATAGATGCTGAAAAAGCATTCGATAGAGTGAATTGGGATTTCTTGTTTGGGGTAATGCAGAGGATGGGATTTGGTCCTAAATATATAGCTGGGGTGCAGGCATTGTACCATAGACCTCAAAGCAAGGGAACAAATTAACGGTAAATATTCAGAGGTGTTTGGCTTGGAGAGGGGCACAAGACAGGGATGCCCACTATCTCCATTGTTGTTTGCACTGGCGGTGGAGCCTTTGGCACAGATGATACGAAGGGAGGAGGGAGTCTGTGGGACAGAAGTAGGGGGTCAACAACACAAGATTTCCTTATTTGCAGATGATATTCTTTTAATGTTAACTGAGCCGGACAGATCGTTAACAAGGGTGTTGGCAGTAACTGAGAGGTATGGTGAGGTGTCAGGTTTCAGAATGAATATGGATAAGATGGAGGCGCTTAATATAAATATTAGAGAGGAAAAAATAGAACGAATTAATGGGAAGTATCCATTTAAATGGGCAAAGGGGGTAATAAAATATTTGGGGGTGCACATACCAGATAAATTTGGAGATTTGTATGGGGCAAAATACCCTCCATTATGGAAAGCAGTGGAGCAGGATTTGAGGGACTGGATGGATATGGAAAAGTCTTGGTTGGGCCGAATAGCGGCGGTCAAGATGAATATACTTCCTAGAGTGTTATATCTTTTTCAGGCATTACCTATAGCAATTCCAGTAGGACAAATGAGGAAACTCCAGGGTAAAGTATTCCATTTCTTTTTGGCGGAAGCGACCACGAGTGGCAAGAACAATTTTGTATAGGGATTGGATTCCCTACAGTGGAAGGCCATTATGGGACAGGTTAAGCAATTGCCCATCTCCATTGCCATTAGAGAAAATTGCTATAAAGTGGTAATGCACTGGTATTATACCCCAGTGAGATTGAATAAAATGTACCCAATGGCATCTAAGGGGTGTTGGAGGAATTGTGGGGAAGAGGGAAGTATGTACCATGTGTGGTGGACATGTCCATGGATTCAGCTATTCTGGCAAGACGTTCAGCAGTGGATAAAGCGGGTGGTGGGGGTGGACATAGAAAGGGACCCTTTAATTTTTATGTTCAGGTGATGGAAAGCTGATAGGCGGAGCATAAGATCCTGTAGGATTTGATGCACCTAGCTGTCTCCTTGGGCATGGGAAGTTATTGGAGTATCTCCAATTCCTCTGACCTTTGTTTTTCCGAGGCCACTATGATAGCAAGCCTTACTGCCATGTCTCGAATGAAGTCCTGAAAGGACATATCTTCCAGTGGGGACCGATGCCGTTCTTGGAGTGGCGAGAGGTCCGAAGGAATGTCTGGACATTCCAGGGAAACGAGTGATCCCTCGTGAGAATCTGAAGAACTGGAATCAGATTCTGCTAAAGAAAAATCAAAGTATTGGCAGTCTTGGGTTCGACCTCAATGTTTCATAGACGTCAAAGGTCAATGCCGATGTAGACACTTGTTAGTATCGGAACCGAGAGCCGTGTTAGCTTGAGTCAGTTGGATAACTGTGGTTTCAGTTGGTTCCAACAATGGTAGTGGCCTCGAGGGTTCTGCCGATGTCAGTTCTAGGACCGGCATCAGGGCCGATATACCTGACTGTAGTCCTGGAGTTGAAGCCTGTACTCCTGGAGCTCTCGATGTTATCAGTACAGAGGCTGCCAGAAGTGCAGCCAAACTCCTCTCGAGAGCCAGCATGCACTGGTCCAGGGAGATGGCTGATGCCTGGGTGGAATCACCAATGGGTCTCTGAGCCACCGTCCCAGAATATGGAATCAGTAGCTCTCTGGAGGTCAATGCCTCAGAAGCGTCCCGGAGTCCCACTTGTGCTTTGGAGTACAGCCGGGGTTGTCTGGCTGGCCAGTCTGCATCAGAAGCACCTCTGGGGGAGCCATGATGCTTATGTTGGGACTTCCCTCTGGTCTCTGTATTGGTCTTCAATGTCGATGACCTTGGAGTGGCCAGAGGCTTTGACTTACTTTTATGTTTGGACTTTGAAGAAACCTGAGATTCCTGAGAGGAAATCGATGCTCTCAAAGAAGTGGAAGCTACTAACAGAGTCCGAGGCAAACAATGATCCGTACTATTTGGCTCAGTTCTTTAGGTCTCTCTTTGTCATGTGTTGATAAAAAGAACAAGAATTGGGTTGATGATCAAACATTTTAAACACCAGTCATGTTTATCAGTGATTGATATGGTACCAGCACAATTGGTACATTTTTTAAAATCACTAGTTGGTTTTTCCATGCCTGAAATGTTGTCTTGAAGATTGAAGATAAGGTTATGGAGGCCTAAAGGCCTAGTTTAGTGGTGATACTGTATGAAAGAACAAAAGGTATAGAAAAATGAAAAAATAAAGTATCGGGACTTGTGTCTGACTCGACAGACTGGCGTCGATGGGAAGGCAAAAGCACGATGTTCCACACCAAAATGAAATGTTTTTCAACGGTAAGAGGACAACATGTCCTGCTGGATCCGCAGAAAACAAAGAAATGAGGAGAGGAGTTGGTAAGGTGGAAAGGCAGGTACGCAGGAGCAGTGGAGTGCTCCCAAAGGCTTTCCTATTGGATGCTGGAGAGCGTTCCCACACAGGCGCTGTCGGTGCAGACGTCACTCATATGTGAAGACTGCATTCCTGCTTGTTCCTGGAAATATTTTTTTACTCAAAGCGTAATCAAACTCTGGAATTCGTTACCGGAGGATGCAGTAAAAGGTGCTAGTGTAGTTGAGTTTAAAAAAAGATTAGGACAAGATCTGGAGGAAAGGTCTATAAACCATTATTAAAGAGGATCTGGGAAATCCACTGCTTGCCCCGGGACAAGCACTGTGGAATCTGCATGCCTCTTTGGGAATCTGTCAGGTACTTATGACCTAGATTGGCCACTGTTAGAAACAGGATACTGGGGCTTGACTTTGGGTCTGACCCACTAAGGCATTTCTTATGTTCTTAAGCCCTAGCTCTATGGTTGGAAAAATAATGGAGAGACTACTAAAGGAAAGAGAACTTTCTGCAATCTCGTGGGTTGCAGGACCTCAGGTTTTACCAAAGCGAACTAGATCGCAGTATATGTTGGAAGTGGTTTATTTGGATTTCTGCAATGCTTTTGATACTATTCATCATAGGAGGCTCATGAATAAACTGAGTAGCCTGAAATTAGAATGCAAGATGACAAAATGGATTAGAAACTTGTTTACTGACAGATGACAGAGGGTGGTGGTAAATAGAAATCATTAGGAAGAAAGGTAGATGAGTAATGGAGTGCCTCAGGGATCTGTGCTGAGGCCAATGCTATTCAATATCTTTATAAGCAACATTGCCAAAGAGTTAGAAGGAGATGTTTGCCTTTTTGTGGATAGCACAAAGATTTACAATAAAGAGCACACCACGGAGGGAGTTGACAACATGAGAAATGATCTACAATAATTACACTGGTCTAATGCTCAACAGCTGTGATTTAATTTGACGAAGTGCAAAATGATGCACTTGAGGATGCAAATACAAAAGAGCAGTATGCGATACGGGATGAGAGGATAATGTGCATGGACCAGGAGAAAGCACTTGGGGTAGCAGCGTCTGAAGACCTCAAGGTTGTGAAACAATTTGATGAGGTGGTGGCCAAAGCCAGGGGGATAATAGACAGCACAGACAAGGGCATAAACAGCCCAAAGGAAGTAGTGGTGATAATGTTCCTGTATGTTCATTGGCAAGGCCTCGTGTGGAGCCCTGTATTCAGTTTTGGAGGCAAGGAGGGACAGAGAAATATGGATACAAATGGTCCAATGCTTGAAAAGTATCATTGAGAAAACAGATCTTTTCCAAAGATAGGGAAGCTATAAAACTAGCAGAAATGAAATGAAGCTTAAAGGAGGAAAATTTAAAAGATCAAGATGAACGTTTCATGGAAAGGGTGCTGAATTGCTTGGAATATGCTCCCCACTGGAGGTGACAGGGCCAGAAAAAGCGATGGAATTCAAAAAGGCATGAGATAGGAAAGCATAGTTACTCACCTGTAACAGGTGATCTCCGAGAACAGCAGACATTTAGTCTTTACATATGGGTGACATTGGTATCGATGGAGCCCGCACGGGAACCCTCCCCAGCGTCCAATTGGAAAGCTTTTGGGGATTACTCCACTGCACCTGTGCGACTGCCTTCTCGCCTCGTCAACTCCCTCGCGTCAGTTGAGTTTGTAGCTGGGAAAAGAGAGTAAATGAAACCCTATAACTCCTAGGGGAGGAGGGCGGGTTGTGAAGACTAAATTCCTGCTGTTCCTGGAGATCACCTTTACAGGTGAGTAACTACACTATCTCCAGGAACAAGCAGGAATGTAGTCTTCACATATAAAGTTGTGGAAATGTTATATCGATGACTTTTTTATGATCTGGGATGGCACAGAGCATGAACTATTGGAGTTTTTTTACTTGGGTCAACACTTTGGATTCAAATTTACAGTTTGACCATTCATTGCATTTTTAGACATTCTGATTAAGAAAGGCAGAGGTGACTTCCGGTTTGGGCAATGAGCTGATCGGACGGGTCACGATCAGCTCCGGGCAATTTGCCCCACAAAACGGCTACAAAACACTTTAAAACATCTTTACACCACCTGCATTGACTCTCCCCTCACGGGGTCTTAAGCCTCTAATGATGAAGAGACCCGCGGCCATCCTTGCCTAGTCGGGGCAGATAATTAAGTGCAACAGACGATGTGCTGAGGCCGATCGGGCACTTCTCCCACCGCCACCATCAGTTCTCCCCTTGCCGGGTATTGTGCCTTCAGCGGCGAAGGGACCTGAGGCCATTCTCGCCCGATCGGAGAAGATCATTGTACGTATAGCAAGTGAGTCGGGGCACGATCGGACATTCCCACCACTGCTAGCATCAGTTTTACCCTCACGAGGTGTTGTGCCTCCGGCGGGAAAAGGCCTGCGGCCCTCCCTGCCCAATCGGGGCAGGCAACTCTACACAACAAGAAGCGTGACGGGGCGCGATCGGGCATTCCCCCGCCACTATCATCAGCTCTGCATTCACGAGGTGCCGAACCCCTAGCAGTGAAGAGACCTGTGGCTGCCTTGTCTGGCCGGGACTGACGATTGCACACGGGAGGAAGAGCACCGGGACGCGTTCGAGCACCTCCCTACACTGCTACTACTAGTTCTTCCCTCAGGGGGTATTGTTCCTCCAGTGGAGCAGGGGCCTGTGACCATCTCTGCCCGATTGAGGCAGGCAGCTGCCGACAAATGAAAGAGCGATCGGGTACTTCCTTTATCGCCAGCCTCAGCTCTCTCCCCATTTGGTGAAGTACCTCCGGTGGTGAGGAGACATGCGGCCATTCCTGCCTAACTGAAGCGGGCAACTGCACACAAAAGTAAGCGCGCCAAGGCGCGGTCGGACGTTTCTTTTACTGCCCCATTTAACCTTCCCCTCCTGGGGTATTGAGCCTATAGTCCTGCGGCTATCCCTGCCCGGTTGGGGTAGGTAACAGTGCATTGGAGGAAGCACGGTGAGGCGAGACTGTGATTGCCGGGTCCGCGATTGAGAACCTTGCCGGAGGGCGGATTATCTAAGGCCGATCTCAAACAGTGGGAAGTGCTGTGGATTACCCCTGCACAATACCCATACTTGCTGAGTGGGTTCTGACTCCATATCTCCAGATCCTTGTCAAAGGGGGAGTTCACCTGGTGCTGGAAGCAGTTTCCCCCCTGCTACGAAACAGGATGGCGACGAAAGTGCCACGAAGGGAGAAGCCGCGTGCCACGGAGGGGAAAATGGCGGAGGGAGCGCCAGCTAGCCCGAAATCTGGTGGCACTCCAGATCTGGTCACGGAGGTGAGTGCCGCGGTGGTCCAGGCGCTAGATGCCCGATTCCAAGACCTGGCAAACCAGATACAGACTGTCAGCCAATGGTTTACTGATTTTACCGGGAGGCTAGATCAAGTAGAGACCCGAGTCTCAGATGTGGAGGACACCCAGCACTCCCTAACAGCTAAAGTGGAGGCCTTGGAGACTCTGGTAAAGCAGCAGAGTGACAAGTTGGACGAACTTGAAAACCGGGGGAGGCGCAAGAACCTACGTTTCATCGGGATACCGGAGAGTGTGGCGGATGGCGCCCTTTTCGATTATTTGCAAACCTGGATTGAAAACCTGTTGCACAACCAGGATGGTGATTCCGTGAAGTTGGAGCGCGTACATAGACTTGGACAGCGGAGGGAGCAGGCAAGAAGGCCGCGAGTGGTTATTGCACGCTTTTTAGACTACTGACAAAAGGAAGCTGTGTTAAAAGCTGCTCGGAGTCGAAAGATGCGACCACAAGATTCGGAACCGATACTTGTGTTCCAAGACTACTCGGCCCTAGTCAGCGCCGCCGAGCCTTCTCGGGGATCTGCACGCAATTGTTGAATAAAGGAGTGCGATTCTCGCTGTTATACCCTGCCCGGCTTAGAGTGGAGGTCCAGGGTCAGACCCGCTACCTGACGACACCAGCAGCGGCCACTGCTCTTTTAGAAACTTTGAATGCCTAGGCTGCTGCTTCGCCCTCGTGAAGCTTGGATGGCCAATAAGAATGGCATTTGGATGTCTCGCTGATGGAGAGGGGCCCAAGGGCCTGATGTAGCTCTGGACTAGAGCTGCTAGGTTTTTTTTTCTCTGCTCCCAGTGTTGCACTGTTACTTTCTTGATTTGTTTAAGTTGTGCCTTGTTACATTTGGCCATATTGTGTTAACTGCTCCTTTGTCTAAGCTATCTAGATGGCAACACTGCTGAACTGTTACTATGTTTCAATTGTTTTGCGAGCAATTGTATGTGCAGTTTACTACTGTTTAAGCTGGGTGAATGGCATTTTTGGATGTATGGCTGGTTGAGGATCTGAGTGTGGAGGGGGGGGGGTGTTATGGGCGTAAGAGCGGGATGAGCGGATGAGTGGGTTGTTTCTGTTCTACCTATGACATCTTCTAGGTGTTTAGCTTAATTCTTATGGTGGCCTTTAGAGGCTTCATGGTACCCCCCCCCCCCATGTCAGTTTGTGAGTAATAAGATGGCAGCCCTACCAAATGGAGGAGTGGGGGTGTGGTATGGGTAGATTCAATGTGGTGGCCTTTGATTATGCCTCAGAGGTGAAATATGGTTATATTACCTATTAGATGGGGGGGGCGACACGGTGGGGAGGTGCAAGGCCTTAGAATTGGGGAATGGTGGGGATGGGAGACCTGGGGGATAAAAGCCAGTAGGGATATTGGATGGGGGGAGGGGCCTGGTGGTACTCAGTTCCAATACCTACTGGAGTAAGTCATGGAGTGCTGGGGCCTTAGGGATGAGTGGAGAGGAGGAGTGGTGGGGAGTACTGTAATTTCATCTTGGGGTGGTTTAAAAGAGGCTGGTATTCTATCAGCTAGTTAGGTTTAATGTTGGATCCGGGGAAGTATGGGGCGAACCCGACTGCCATAGGGAAGTTGTCCAGCCTGATGGATGGACTTGATAGTTTAGGGGTGGGGAAGTGGAGGGGGGTGGGGGTGGGAAGGGGAGGGGGACGTGGGGATAGGATAGTGCACACTTCACTGTCTGTTTGTAGGTGGCTCTGTTTTTTGTTGCTGTTGGCTGTTGGGAGGGGGGGGGGGGCTCCAGGCTGGGGGAGCTCCTCTTTTGCGCTTAGAGGTTTCTGCATGGCTGAATCTTGACGCTGCCCTATGCCTCTGAAGATCATTACTTGGAATGTCTGTGGGTTGGGGAATCCCATAAAGCGATATAAAATCCTGCAGGCCCTGGCCCGACAACAGTGCGATGTTGCCCTTCTTCAGGAAACGCACCAGACGGAAGAAGAACATAGTAAACTCCATAGAGGCTGGGTGGGGCAGGTATGGGGGGCTCCTGCGCGAGGGAAGAAGGGAGGAGTAGCAATCCTGTTCCACAGGCAAGTCCGTTTTGCCCTGGAAAAAACTATTGTTGCAGAGGACGGGCGATTTCTTTTGCTGGCTGGTAGGCTAGAGGGGAAACCAGTGATTATCGGGAATCTTTACGGTCCTAATGTGCTGGACCCTAGCTTTTACCATGGTCTGGCCTCCAAAATAGAACAGCTCCCGGAATATCTGGTACTTCTCGCCGGGGATTTTAATGGGGTTCTCGATGTGGACCTTGACACTTCTAGAGGAGGGGAGGCGAGAGATAGGGTCCCAACGACCCGGATGTTGCAGCGCTTTCGTTGTAGATTAGATTTGGTCAACCCCTGGCGCTTATTACATCCTTCGGAAAGGGATTTTACCCACCAGTCCCGGGCACACGGCTCCAGTGCTCGAATTGACTATATCTTGGTGTTGGGGAATCTGTTTGCTCATGTGAGTGAGGTGCACATTGGCCCACTAGAGATATCTGATCATGCGATGGTCCGACTGGAGCTACAATGGGGGATAGACAATGCCCGGGCACGACTTTGGAGGCTTCCCATGGGGCTGTGTCAGGATGTTTGTTTTCAGCATTTTCTGAGGCAGCGATGGAAGGAATTTATGAGCGATCACCAGTGCCATAGTGAAGATCCTGAGTTGGTGAGGGAGACAGCAAAGGTAGTGTTAAGGGGTGATATCATTGGATTTGCAGCCCGGAAACGTCGGTTAATAGCAGAACGAATAACTGGTTTAGAGCGCCTGGTTTCTAGGTTGCGCAAGTTCTGTGCGCGTTGTCCGACGCCCGCAAATAAGAAAAGGCTTTGGGAAGCTCAGGTAGATCTCAATGAGCTGATACACCAGAGAGCTAAGAAATCTATTCTTTATTATAGATATCAGCTAAATTGCCACGGGAATAAACCAGGGAAATTGCTAGACCGCTGTCTGAAGGGTCAGCAGGAATCCTCGTTAGTGGCGGCAGTCCGAGACGATCAGGGACAACTGCATCGGGAGTCCGTGGCAATTGCCCGGGTCTTTCGGTTTTTTTTTCAAGATTTATATAAGGCGCAATCTGCATCCACCATAGAGCTGGGGGATTATTTGAAAGAGTTGGACTTGCCGCAGCTTACTGTTGAACAGCGGGAGATGTTAGAGCAGCCTATAACCTCACAAGAGGTGCACTCCGCGATCCTGGCAGCTCATTGTAACAAAGCGCCTGGCCCAGATGGTTTGGGGGCCGAGTTTTTTTTTTTTAAACTTTATTTAGATATAAGCCAACATATACATAACTTTCGGTACAGATAAACAATATATACAACACGCCACTGCGGAGTGGAATCTTATCTCCGCCGCGGCACAAATCACAAACAGTCATATATGCCAAACAGAACTCAGAGCGCCCGTGATTTTCATTCATTTTTGGTATAAACTTAGTCTAGGGTGCCCCCTTTAACATCCCCAACTACCCCCCCCTTACCCCCCCCCTTTTGTCGTCGCACCTCCTAACCCCACCTAGCTTAATAGCCTATATTTACTATTTCGTTCCGGCAGCGGGAGCCTAAGCTCTGAATGTAGGGTCCCCATATCAACATAAAAGTGGACCATCGTTTTACGGAGCCCCGGGCCAACCAACGCTCTACAAGCATCAGCTGATGGAAACTATTGCGCCACTCCAAGAACGTGGGTGGGTGCTGATCTCTCCATCTATGGAGAATCGGACCTTTCCCCACCAGACAGGCCTTACGCACCAATAACCGCTCCCATCTCCCCCCAGGTAGGGTTGGGTGCAATTGATCGAGAGTGACTAGAATACTAGTCCACGGGAATCTTTGCTGCAGCAACCCCGTAAGGTATCTGCGAATACGGGACCAGTAGGGAAGGATGCGCCTGCACTGCCACCACATATGAGTTAGGGTGGCTAAGGGTAAGGAACATCTAGGACATGACCCGTCTTGTGTGATGTGGCTCCTCAACGTTCGCCGAGGCGAAAAATGCACACGCGTCAGGGCCTTATATTGAACCTCCCTCCACCGCGCTCCCCCCACCAATGCTGTTATCCGTCCCACCGCCGCACAAATAGTGCCGGGCTGCACCACCCGCCCCAGTTCCTCTGCCCAAGCTGTCTCCACTCTCTCATAATCCGGTCGTACCCCAAAGCACTCCAGCCGAGATTTCAGTCCCCTTATTGTTGGTGGTGCATCGCCTCCAATGTCAAAAAATTCAAGAAGCTGCGCCGATCTATCCACCCCCAGTTCCTCTTTAGGCAACCTTGCCACGTAGTGAGAGAGTTGGAGATACGCAAAATATTGAGTGGGGGGTAAGCGAAACTCCTCTTGAAGCTCGGAAAACGACTTACATTTACCAGTAAGGTCCACTACATGTCCTATATACCGTAAGCCCTGTCGATACCATAACTGGAACGCCTTGGAATCAGATCCCGGCAGGAAATGTACGTTTCCACGAATGGGGAGCCAGCTAGTCACCTGCCAATTCCTTCGCCAAAAGCTATTTAATTGTCGCCAAGTACGACGCAGCGCATTGATCATAATATTTCGCGTTAACGGCGTTGGTAGTTGCGCACTGTCCGCATGCAGGACTCCCACCAGCGAGAGGGGAGCTACAAAAGCCGCTTCTAAAGCCCGTGGCGTGTATACGTTGGTGTCGCCCAGACAATCCCCGAGGTGACGGGCTTGACACGCCAAAGCATAAAGCCGTATATCCGGGAGTCCTAAGCCACCTCTGCTCCATTTGCCTATCATACGGGATATTGGGATCCGCGCTCTAGCCCCCTTCCACAGGAACCGTTGGATCTCCTTTTCCAACCTAAGCAGATCCCGCCGCAATAGCCACACAGGTAGGGTTTGCAGCCAGTATAGTATACGAGGCAACACCACCATTTTAAATGCTGCGATTCTCCCCAGCAGTGATAAAGGTAGCGGATTCCACGCCCTTAATTGGCTCCGTACCCCAGACAAACCTCTCTCGAAGTTCATATGATAAAGGTCCTGCGGTACCCTCGTCAAAACAACACCTAAGTATTTGAATGTCCGCTCTGCCCATTTCAAAGGGAACCTCTCCGCCCCCCATAGCCCTCGTAACTGCCCTGAAACGTCCAAGGCCTCTGATTTCTCTTCACTGATCCGGAGACCCGCAAAACTGCCAAATAATCGAAATTCCATTAACAATCTAGGCAAAGAGTCCCGTGGAGCTAGGAGGTGTACCAGCATGTCATCGGCGAAAGCCGCCATCTTAAACCCTTGCTTGCCAATCTCAATTCCACGAATTTGTGGGTCAAGTTCTATGCGCCTTATTAGGGGATCTAGGGACAGAACAAACAAGAGAGGGGATAATGGACAGCCTTGCCTAGTACCCCTATACAGGGGAAAGGGATCCGATAAAACCCCGTTACAAAGTATTCTAGCCGTCGGTGTATCGTAAAGGCTCTTAACCATGTCGCAAAAGGCCGGTCCCAAGCCGTACAGTGGTAACAGGTGCTGCAAATACATCCAATTGACCCGATCAAACGCTTTTTCAGCATCAAAACTCACCAGCAGAGATTGAAGTCGATGAGCGTGCACCCATTCTAATGAAGTTAAGATTCTGCGAATATTACGGACTGCATAACGACCTCGCACAAATCCCACCTGTGAGGCATGAACAATATCCTCCAATAGCCCCGCTAGTCTTTCCGCCAAAATCTTGGCCATCAGCTTCATGTCAAAATTTAGCAGGGAGATCGGCCTGTAAGAAGCCGCCTGCAGCGGGTCCTTGCCCGGTTTGGGTATCAACGTAATATACGCCTGATTTTCTCCCCATCGTCTACCCCTACCTTCTATTCTTTGCCGGTAAGTATCCACTAACAGAGGACTGACCCAGTTCGACAATAGTTTGTAAAATTCGGCCCCATAGCCATCTGGTCCCGGAGTTTTATAGCAGTTAGCTTTCATAATCACAAGTTGCACCTCCTCTAGGGTTATCGGATGCCCCAACATGGCCCGTTGTTCGTCAGTTGCCTTAGGGAGCCGCAGCCCCTGAAGGTAATTTTCCATAATAGCGGGGTCAGTCCCCTCCGTTGAGTACAATTTCTGAAAGAAACCCCTAAAGATTTCACTTAGCACGTCCCTCTTCTGCTGTAGTTTTCCTCTCTCATCCCGAAGTGCCGCTACCCCCCGCCCGCCTCTCTGACCCTTCAAACAGCGTCCCATCAATTTCCCCGTTTTATTGCCAAAACACTGTAAGCGATATTTGTAGTACATTATCGATTTCTTGGCTCTCTGATGGAGTAATTCATTTAAGGCAACCTGTAACTCCCATAATCGTTTTCTATTGGACACGGTAGGGGCGCGGCCACTTAGTACCCGCATCTGTGATACCTGCTGTTCTAGCCGGATGATTTGTTCTGCCAGCAATCTCCGCTTCCGAGCCGCAAATCCGATAATCTCCCCACGCAGCACCACTTTGGCAGTCTCCCAAACCAGCTCCGGATCATCCCTGTGGACCTGGTGGTTTAATTCAAAATCACGCCAGCGCTGACTCAGAAACTGCCGAAAGTGGTTATCGTGATACAGCTCAATGGGGAACCGCCATATGCGAGATGTTCCGGACCCGCTCCCCCATTGCAACTCAAACCAAACCATAGCATGGTCGGAAATTTCTAAAGGTCCTATTTGCGCCTCTTCCACTTGTGCAAAGGTAGTAGTGGAGAGCAAAAGATAATCTGATCTCGCGCTAGTCCCATGCGCCCGCGAGATATGTGTAAACTCTTTCTCAGAAGGGTGCGTCAGTCTCCAGGGATCTACCAAGTTTAAGCGCGCCCGAAAACGTTGCAGCAGTTGAGATCCCAGCACCCTATCTCTCGTCTCCTTAGCTGCAGAGGTATCTAAACTCACGTCGAAAACACCATTAAAATCCCCCCCTATAAGCATGGGCACGTCCGGCATTTGTTCAATTTTGGCTGCAATGCGGTTAAGAAAATCTCGATCTAATACATTAGGGCCATATACATCACCCAGTATGATATCCCGGTCTTCCAGTAGTCCATGTAATAGTAAAAATTTCCCATTGGGATCGGCCCACTGACGATGCAGCGTAAAGCGGACACGTTTATGAATAAGTATAACCACCCCTCCTTTCTTTCCCAATGCAGGCGCACCCCATGTCTGACCCACCCAGTCCCGACACAATTTAGCATGTTCTTCGGCCGTCTGATGGGTCTCTTGCAATAGCGCAATATCACATTGCTGTCGAGCCAATGCCTTAAGCACTTTATAGCGCTTAATTGGGTTACCCAGTCCGCAAACATTCCAGGTTATTACTCTCAGAGGGTTCCTGTCTGTTGATGCCCCCGCTGCCAGCACATCGTGTTCAAGGAGACCCTCCCAGCCTGGGGTCTCCCCAAATATCTACTGAGATAAATTGTATTAACTCCTTGCAGAGATTGTAAGGTGCGACGACTTCCCCCCCTCCACCTAACCCCCTACCCCGTATCCCAATGGCCTTCTCCCTAACCTCCCCCCCCCAACCAAGAACTTCCCCCCTCTATCCCTACTCGCTGCCTCCTATCTACAGGGCTCCCTACTCCTACCCCCTCCTAGAAAGCCCTCCCGAGACCCCTCTGAGCCCATCCCCCTTTCCCCCTCAGACCCGCAGGCCACTTCCTACCACCAGCCTTCCCACCTTTAATACCCTTTAATTATGGGTGTGGGCCCCTCCTTACCATCTCTAGGCACCCCCCCCCCTTACCGGCCAGATTTCCGCTCCGGGGAGAATCCGCCGCCAGGGCTGGCCTGCAGGAGGTGTTCCTTGCCATACCATGAAAGTGGAGTCCCTTCCCATCAGGGGTCTTCCACCCCCATTCCCCCATCGCGGCTCACTGCTAGAGGATGCAATCAAAAGAAGGACACTCCACCCTCTCCCCACCGTACTATAGCACACAAACAAAGGACATATTTAAGCTAAAAATAGCATAGTTCTGTTTGTGAAATCATAAACAACTTGCACTCAGAAAAATCCCATTAACAAAAACTATTCACATTAACACAATATTTAAAGTACCAGATCAACTTACGTACATTAAAAGACATGACGAAAGGCAGTTGACAATAACTCCCAGGGGGGATGCAACGGGGTGGGTACATTAACATCTTAGTGATTGACCCAAAAATGCCAATTGAAGGGTTAAGATGACATTAACATTTGTCTGCCTCTCATAAGCGACTAACAGGGTAGCCTGAACGGTACACAAGCCTCCTTAAACTTAAAAATAAAATAAAGATGGCGACTAGTAATGCCAATCATGGGTGTGGCGTCAAAAGGAGGAAATTGATACAAAAGAGTAAGTGGGCCAGGGTATACATGGGAGGGGCATAATTATAAGCAGAAGCGCCTAAGGCGTTATAAAGATAATTGACCAGGAAATCCGAAACAGTTTAAAAGTTTAGCTAATGTATTAGTGGCCAACTAGTCCCACCCATAGTTGAAACAAAAATAGAACCTCATGACGGAATTTTTAATATTTAATATACGGAAAATATACTCTGCTCTATACACTTCCCCCCCCCCCCCCCCGATCTCCGGGAGCAAACGTTTTTTGAAAAATAGCCCCAGCAGAGAATGAGATCTTACTGGGTTGTGCAGTGTGCGTTGAGACCACCAACACAGCTCCCCCCAGGGAGAGAGGCGGAGCCCCCACCCGTTTAAATCTTGCTGCCTCGATATCTGTGGGAACCTTACAGGCATAGTTTCTGATGCTTTAAGCTATTCTAGTGAAAAGTGAAAAGTTTCAGGGGAAGCATAGTTCTTTCTCCGGACTACCTCATTCCCCCTGGCCCCTTCTCATCACCAAATGGACCGTATCTACCTGGCTTTGATGCATTTGAAACGTCCCCCGGCACAGGTGGAGGAGAACCCCCTCCCTCTCAAGTAAAAGAAATTCCCCCGACCTCTCCCGAAGGCCATGTCTTCTTTCCCTCCAATGGCAACAGCTGGCACATCCGGGGGAGACCTTCCCCTTCCGGAACAGGCCAACTCACCCCCCTAAATATTCAACCTGTCGCCATGTTGGCTCTTCCATGCCGTTCAAAATATTAGCCAAAAAGATCCCCCAGGACCCAAGTTCGCTGTTACAGACAGATCATGGGGAGATCAAAGGAAGAGGTTCTTGGTGACTAAATACTATGTTGCCATACAAAACAATTTGCAACTGTTACTGTAGACAGAGGACACAAAGTTACTAGGCAGCTGCAAAACACTCCATAGCCGATGCTACACTGTATTTCCCCTTTGTTACTTTCCAAAAGAAGGGTTCAGCACAGTATAGTGTTAGAGCAGAGTAGATCATGCTGTAGGAGTCACTGCCACTGCTGTTTTTTGAAGATAGAGCCGATTCACATATTCTTCTGCTGCAGAGGCTGAGTCGAAGGTACGGTGAGCTCCCTCACTAAGCACATGGAGCCTAGCAGGGTATTGCACGGAGAACCTAACACCTGCATCGATCAGCTTTCCACAAAGGGGGGCATACTCTTTCCTTTTTCGGCTCAGGGCAACTGAATAATCTTGAGCTACACGAATTTTGGCATTATTAAACACCACCTCCCCTTTCTGCCGTGCTGCCTTGAGGATCAACTCCTTCTGCGGGTAGTGAAGGAATTTGGCCAACACAATTCTGGGGCGAGAGTCGCGAGGTTGTTTAACACCGACCCGGTGTACTCTTTCTATACAGAGGTTACCTCCCAGTGCGCTTTCCTCCACTGTCTGCCGAACTAAGGCCTCTAGGTATCCTCGCAGGTCCTTATCCAAGGTAGTTTCAGGGATCCCCAGAAAGCGCAGGTTATTGCGCCGAGACCTGTTCTCCAGGTCGTCAAGTTTTGCTTCGTGATGAGATAATTGAGACCGCAAGCCCTCCACCTCCGCAGTCAGTGTCTCCACCTTTTCCTCTGCCTGCCCCACACGATCTTCGGCTTCTTGCTGTCTCTGACTCAGCGTGTCAAATGCCGATTTCAGCCCATCTATTTTCTCGTGGAGGGCTTCAAATTGAGGCAGTAAGGCTGTCTTTATAGCCGCTGACATCTCGTCGATAGAGGCAGGAGACTTCGGCGATGCCGGCCTCTGGGCTAACTCCGCCATCTTTGTTGAGCCGGTCCCCCGCTCCCGATCTCTCCGCATCGATTTTACCGCAGTGGCCATGCGATCAGGCTTCCAACTTGCACTATTAGAATCTGCCGGCAGTCTGATTCAAATAGTTGCGTTTTCGGCGGATAATGGCAATGATAAACGGCTCTAAATCGCCGGTATAGTCTGAGGGTTCAGGGGCTAGCTCAGGATGCGACCTCTATGGTGTGCGCATCACGTGGTCTCCCGGGGGCCGAGTTTTATAAACTTCTAGATGAATCCGTGAGCCCGGTCCTGGCAGAGGTCTTTAATAAGCGGGCGGAACAGGGGGCCTTTCGCTGGGGACGTAATCATGCCCACCTTACGTTGATCCCTAAACCGGGTAAGGACCCTTTGCTAGTAGGATCATACCGTCCTATCTCCTTGCTCAATTTTGATATCAAATTAAATGCAAAAGTGTTGGCAATCCAACTGGCAGCCGTTTTAGGGCACTTGGTGCATGGCTCGCAGGTGGGGTTTGTCAGAGGGCGCTATGCAGTTCGGAACCTGCGTAAGATCTTAGCTTCTCTGGAATGGGTGAATGCTAATCGGTTACTGTCCCTACTTGTCAGCTTTGATGCTGAAAAGGCCTTTGATAGGGTGGATTGGCAATACCTACGTAACCTTCTCCCACGTTACGGGTTGGGTGTTCAGTTTTGTAGAATGGTGGAGAGCCTTTACGCCCAGCCAACAGCTGGGGTCCTGTGTAATGGGGTACTCTCTGAAGACTTTCCTCTGGAACGGGGTACACGTCAGGCATGCCCCCTTTCCCCTTTATTGTTTGTTTTGTCACTTGACCCCCTGATACGGACCATCGAAGCCTCTCGTGAGATACAGGGAATACGCATGGGCACCCAGATGTTTAAACTCTCCGCCTTTGCGGATGATCTTCTGGTATACCTACTTACCCCGGATCAGTCGCTGCCGAAGCTGTTGGAGGAGTTTATGAGATTTGGTTATATTGCGGGGCTGCGGATCAACAAGGATAAATCTGAAGCATTAGATGTATCGGGCCAGCTGCGAGGGAGTTGGGTGGGAGCCTTTCCTCTTAAGTGGGCGAGTGATGAATTTATCTATCTCGGCATAGTGCTGATCCGTAATCCCCGGGCCCTTTATGTGCGTAACTTTGAGCGAACACTGCGACGGCTGCAGGTACAGCTGAAAGCCTGGGACCCCCTGCCTCTCTCCTTATCAGGGACAATAGCGGCAGTTAAAATGGTGCTCCTACCGCAGCTGTTGTATTGGTTTCAGACATTACCTGTTTGGTTATTGCGCCGGGATGTGAGTCGCTTGGAAGCCGCTATTAGACGTTTTCTGTGGAAGGGAGGGAAAGCGCGTATCTCTTGGACGCGGCTGTTGGGGACGTGGCGTGACGGGGGGATGGGTCTTCCAGATCTTGTCGGTTATGCTCTGGCCTGCCAGGCTCGACATCTTGGAGACTGGTTGGGAGGGACAGATGTGTATACGCCCCGGGCTTTGGAGGAGTGTTTTGTGGCGCCGTTGACGCTGTTGGGAGTCTTACATGGGACGCAAGTAAGTTCTTCCTAGTCAGGTAGTGCAGAGTGAATTGATTGGATCGGTTATCAAGACTTGGAAACAACTTAATGTCCAATGGAATACAGCCTGGAAGGTTTCTAGTTGGCTGCCCTTGCAGGGCAATGCTGCTTTCACGCCTGGTTCTCTGTAAAGCAAAACATGTTATCCAAGTTGTTACTCCTGTTCTATGTGAAGCCAAACAGTTTGTTATGGTCATTTTGTTGTATGTAAACCGCGCTGACAATAGTGCGGTATATAAGAAATTGTAATAAATAAATAAATAAATAATAATAAGGAGACCTTTCGGGACTGGAGTAATCGGGGAATACGGAATATTGGACACGTAGTGGAGCCGTCAGGGCAGTGTAAATCTTTTTTGACCTTGCGAAAGGAGTATGACTTGCCCACTAGCCATTCCTTTGCTTATATGCAGATTGCTCATTACGTGTCCTCTTTGCCGCGAGAGGAGTTACACGTTGACAGGTCAGCCCGAATACTGGAATTCTTTGGGTTAGGGGGGATAGTCCCCCGTCGATCAAAGATCTCAAGCAGCGTTTGACTCGGCTTAGTACAGGCCATGAATATCGAGGGGTCGAGGTGGCCTGGGAAGTGGAGTTGGGCGAAGTCTTACCCCCCGGATCAGTCAGGCAGGGTTTAAAAGGGATTGTGAGGCTGACACAGGAAACGCGCTGGCGGGAGATACAATTTAAATGTGTAACCAGAGTGCACTTCTCCCCGCGCAGGGCGTTCCGTAGTCGACTGACCACCGATGACTGTTGCCCTAAATGCGCCGAACCACTAGCGACTTTGTTACATATGTGGTGGAGTTGTAGAGTATTGCGCTCCTATTGGGCCAAGATATGTGCCTTCCTAAATCGCTTGCTACAGAGACAGGTGCGCTGGTCCGGGGCCCTTGTGGTGCTGGATCGGCTTGACCCCCCTTGTCCGGTGGTAGAAGGGGAATGCTTGTTGGTGCGCAAGGCCTGCTTGGTGGGGAAGGGTCCCATTCTTCGCCTTTGGAGGGATTGCAGCGCGCCTACCTTTGGTGAGTGGCGTAACTGCTTCCATCAAATGATGTTAACAGAATGATGGGGGGCGCGGAGCAGTGTCAAACGTTGGACAGCCTTCATGCGTGTATGGGAGCCCTACATTCAACAGTTAAGTGCCAGGAGTCGTAATGAGATCTTACAAGTTGGTAGCTGAACTCTTGGTGGGAGATGTGGGGGTAGTTGTTCCACTGGGAGCTCCAAGTTATGGGGAGTGTGCTGAGGGTGGAGGGGGGTGGTGGGGAGGGGGTTGGGGGAATCTAAAAGGGGAAAAATGCTCTTCCACCTCTTCTGTTCTGTTCTTACTCCGAGGGGGGATCAGAGTCCACCCCTCTTGGAAATGTATATATCTGATGTATTGTATTTGTTGGTGGTTATAAAATAAAGTATATAAAAAAAAAGAAAGGCAGAGGTGATTTTGTCACTGACCTTTATCACAAGACAACCGACAGGAATTCGCTTTTGAGATTTGACAGCTTTCATAACAAGTCCTTAAAGCATAACTTACCACAGAGTCAGTTTCTCCGCATAAGAAGACTATGAGCTGCTGAGGACTTTGAATATCAAGCACAAGATATGGAGGAGAGGTTTGTGCAACGTGGATATCCATGAAAATGTATTAAGAAAGCTTAAATTAAAAGCCAAGCATTCTGACTGCACCACACTATTTGAAGGTACTACTCATCACCCTGCTACATATAGGATTGTATGTGCCCTCACTTTTTCCAATCTTTCAAATACATAATATGTATTCTAAAACAAGAATGGCACTTGCTTTTGCCATTACCTACATTTGCGTCTGGGCAACTTACAATTGTCTGTAAGAGGAATCGCAACCTGGTTAAAATATTTTGGTGCCTTCGGTGCTTTCTAAACCTCAACCAATTTGTAAAGTTAAGAGTCATTTTAAATGTGGCTGATGTTCTGTATATCCCAATACCTTGGTCACCCAAAGTTACAGAAGAAAGTTTTCCTTAACACTTTTTCAAATTGTAACACGCAGAATGTGATCTACCTCATCGTTTGTCCTTGCAAACTTCTATATGTTGGAAAGACAAAGCGTCCCTTAAGAACACGTATTACTGAACATAGAAGTTGTCTTAGCAGAATGGTGCCAGATAAACCATTTGTAGCACATTGGGAGGATCAAGGTCATATCCCCTCTGACCTTAAATTTCTTGTTCTCAAGGCTGTAGCACTCCATTGGCGAGGTGGGGACATGGATTCCATACTTTTGAAGCTAGAACAGAGAGACATTGACTTCCGGTCTGGCTGGCATGGTGAGTAGATGTGGTTGAGAACTGCTCCTCTGCCTCCCCTCAAACCTCGCCGAAAATAAACCCGGTCTCAACCCCTGATCACAGGAGAAAAGAAGTAAGTGATGCCAAAAACAGTTAAACAAAAAACGGCCGCAATGCTCCAGGATTTGTATGGAGTAAAGTTCAAATCAACACTGCTTGAGCGGGCAGTAGAGGAAACAGCAGGCCAGGCGCCATCATCAAGTGCATCGATGGTAAGCGAAGGAGAGGACAACAGGCATGAGTTGCAAGCGGGACTCTCGATAGTTTTGGAAGAAATATGAGCCACAAAAAAAGAAATTATGGACTCAGAGTTAACAAAGATTGATGAGAAATTTGGCGCAATACGTGTCCAGATGGACGAAGCCGAGACCAGAATTGGAGTGGTGGAGGATAAACAGCATCGAGTAGCCGGTGAAATCACACATCTGCAAAAGCATGTGGCATGGCTGGGGGAAAACTGGAAGACCATGAAAACAGAGATAGAAGATCCAACCTGAGAATCTTCAGCATACTGAAAGAAGCAGATGGTATAGACACGATGGCATTTGTCCGGAGGTTGTTATAAGATTGCTTCCCCGGCTGTCCAGTCCCAGAAGCTTATGGAGAGAGTTTACCAGGAACTTCATCCCCAACCAGACAGGGAAGC
Organism: Ichthyophis bannanicus; assembly: GCA_033557465.1. NCBI lineage: Eukaryota > Metazoa > Chordata > Amphibia > Gymnophiona > Ichthyophiidae > Ichthyophis > Ichthyophis bannanicus. The sequence goes on along the minus strand of CM066032.1, from coordinate 112,943,843 downwards.
GAGAACAAGAGCCTTTATAGCCAAATTGCTAAGATTTCCAGATAGAGAATTCATTATTCATGAAGCCCAAAAAACAGGACAGTTGGATTATAAGGTTGGTGGGTCTCAGTATTCCTGGATCTAGCTGCTGAAACAGTGAAATGCTGCAGAGACCTGTTGCAATGCAGGGCGCATCTGGCTGAACATGGAATAAAAGCAGCTCTATGGTATCCAGCTAAACTTACCACAGTAATTAATGGGGCCTGAAAGTTTTTTACAACGCCGGAGGCAGTTGAAAAATGGATGACAGAACAAAACCTGAACTCTCAAATAAGCATCTTTCCAGAGGCAATCAGACCCACGGAGAGACCCAACGAACAGCGAGACTTGCCCTGACAAAGACACAATAGCTCCCAAGCGGAGTCTGCCTGCAGTGGATCAGAATGATTCAGTGAACAGAGGGTGCACATTGGAAGGACTTGAGAATAAGGGACTGGAAGGAGTGAGGTCCTCTTAGCAGAAGCTACAGGAAACAGTGACGAGCTGTGAGAAAGAGGTTGTATTTGTAATTGTAAGTTGCGGTTGTACCCCGTTCAGATAAAGGAGACAGGGGGCAAAGCGTATTACTCACCTGAAACAGGTGATCTCTGGGAACAGCAGGAATTTAGTCTTCACATACGGGTATCGTCGGTACCGACGGAGCCTGCGCAGGAACGCTCCCCAGCATCCAATAGGAATGCTTTTGGGAGCATCCCTCAGCACATGCGTGCTGCCTTCCCGCCTTGCCAACTGTCCCTCTTCAGTTAGGTTTGTAGCTGAGTGAAAGTATAGAGGGAGAGAGGAAAGAGACAAAGAAAGAGAGACAACTCCTAGGGGAAGTGGGTGGGTTGTGAAGACTAAATTCCTGCTGTTCCCGGAGATCACCTGTTACAGGTGAGTAACTATGCTATCTCCAGGAACAAGCAGGAATGTAGTCTTCACATATGAGGGACTCCCTAGCTGAAGATGCCAAGGAGATAGCCCAAGGAAGGTACCACCCTAGAAGGTGGGATTTTTCCTCCCATAGATCTCTGGCATTCCACCAGGGTTGGTGGGTAGGAGTTGATTTAGGTTTGAAAGAGATGTTGAAGAATAGCTTGGCCAAAGAAGGCATCCCGACGGAAGGCTTTATCCAGGCAGTAGTGGGCTGTGAAGGTGTGTACCGAAGCCCAGGTGGCTGCTTGACAAATGTCATCGATAGACACAGAGTGGAGATTAGCCATAGAAGTTGCCATGGCTCTCACGTTATGAGCTGTGACATGGTCCTGAAGAGGAAGACCCTTACTCTCATAAGCAAAGGATATGCATTGGGCAATCCAATTAGATAAAGTTCTTTTGGAGACTAGGGTCAAAAGCTACAAAAAGTTGCGAGGACTTTCTATGTTTCTGTGCTCTTTGTATGTAAAAGGCTAAGGCTCTTTTACAATCCAAAGTATGAAGGTTTCTTTCTGCATTAGAGGCGTGAGGCTTCGGAAAAAATACAGGAAGATAAATTGATTGATTGATTTAAATGAAAAGGTGAAACCACCTTTGGCATAAATTGTGGATGAGTTCTAAGAACAACCTTATCATGATGAAATCTAGTATAAGGAGGATCAGCCACTAAAGCTTGCAATTCACTAATGCGATGTGCAGAGGTGATTGCAATTAGGAAGATTACCTTCCAGGTCAAAAAGTTAAGGGCTGTAGTAGGTAAAGGCTTGAAAGGCAGCTTCATGAGATGCCCCAGATCTAGATTTAGATCCCATGCCACCGGTGGTGGCTTGATGGGAGGTTTGGTTAATAGAAGGCCTCTCATAAATCTTGATATGAGTGGATGAGAGGAAATTGGTTCTCCATTCAGAGGCTTATAAGAAGCTGCAATTGCACTAAGATGGACTCTTACCGAATTGGTCTTTAGACCAGAATTCGAAAAGTGAAGGAGATACTCTAGTATCGATTCTAAGGGTATGACCAGGGGGTTTAATGCCTTCTTGGAGCACCATATCGTAAAACGTTTCCACTTGAAGGCATAAGATCTTGTGGAAGGTTTCCTAGAAGCCTGAAGGATATCTTTTACCTGTTGGGACAGGCTGAAATCTTGGAGGTCTAAGCCTTCAGCAACCAGGCCGTGAGGTGCAGGGACTGGGGATTCGGGTGCCATAGCGTCCCGTTCAGCTGGGAAAGGAGATCCGGAGCATGCCCTAACTCCAGAGGTGCCGCTTGAGAGAGATGTAGAAGCAGGGAATACCACGTTTGGCGTGGCCATCTGGGGCTATGAGAATCGTGCGACCCCTGTCTCTCTGAAGCTTGAAGAGTGTTTTGGGGATGAGGGGAATGGGTGGGAAGGCATGAAGGAAGTCCTGACCCCAGTGAAGGAGGAAGGCATCCCTTGCCTGACAGTTGTGAGCCAGAATCCTGGAACAGAAGCGGGGAAGTTTGGCATTCAGTGGACTTGCAAAGAGGTCTAGGTCTGGAGTGCCCCAGAGATGAAATATCTGCCACCTGGTCTAGGTGGAGGGACCACTCGTGAGGCAGCAGTACTCGACTGAGTTTGCCTGCCCAAAGGTTTTGAATGCCTGAAAAATATACCACTAGAAGGTGAATTTGATGCTCTCTGGCGAGGGCCCACAGTCGTAAAGCTTCGTTGCGTAACGACAGAGAGCCTGTTCTGCCCTGCTTGTTCACATAGAACATGGCTACTTGATTGTCCGTCTGGACTAGGACTGTCTTGTAGCTGAGCTGGGCGAGGAATACTCAAAGAGCTAAATAGATTGCTCTTAATTCCAGGAGGTTTATGTGTAAACCAACCTCCAGTGGAGTCCAGGTGCCCTGGGTAGAGAGATGATTCAGGTGTGCTCCCCAACCTACCTGTGATGCATCTGTTGTTAGGGTGGCTTGAAAGAGGGGTTGATGAAAAGGAGACCCCACTGTCAGATTCTCTACTGATTGCCACCATCGGCGGGACAAAATTAGTTGTTGAGAGATTATTATTTTCTCCAACAAATGACCTGTGGCACGTGTCCACTGTGTGGAGAGGGTCCACTGAGCTGCTCGCATGTGGAGGCGAGCATATGGGACTACATGAACTGTGGATGCCATATGTCCCAGTAACTGCAGTAGCTCTCAAGCAGTGAGGGAGGATTTGCCTACTGCTTCAGAAGCTAGCTGCATTATGCGAAGACACTGGGCTTGTGGAAGGAAAGCCCTTGCCTGTCTGGTATCTAGACAGGCTCCTATGAATTCTAGGCATTGGGAAGGAACTAATTGAGATTTTGGGAAGTTTATTACCAATCCCAAGTATTGGAGGATTCACATTGTACGGGACAGTGAAATGCTGGCCTCTGCAACTTTAGGGGCTCGAATGAGCCAGTCGTCAAAGTAAAGGAAGACGAATATCCCCAGGGTTCGTAGAAAGCACAGTTACTTACCTGTAACAGGTGATCTCTGGGAACAGCAGGAATGAGTCTTCACATATGGGTACGTCAGTACCGACGGAGTCTGCGCGGTAACGCTTCCCAGCGTCCAATCAGAAAGCTTTTGGAAGCATCCCAACATGTCTGCATGCTGCCTTCCCACCTTCCCAACTGCCTCTCCTCAGTTAAGTTTTAAAGCTGAGACAAAGAGAGAGAGAGAGCGAGCAAGGAAGGGAAAGATAGAGATAGAGAAATGCAACTCCTAGGGGAGGTGGGTGGGTTGTGAAGACTTATTCCTGATGTTCCCAGAGATCACCTGTTACAGGTAAGTAACTGTGCTATCTCCAGGAACAAGCAGGAATGAGTCTTCACATTTGAGGACTCCCAAGCTCAGATGCCCGGAGGGAGTCTTAGCATGTTGCAAGTCTAGAACGAGCCATGCTATTCCTCAGGACCTCAGGCATCCTGGGGATGGAGGGTAGGAGTTGAATATAGAAAAGGAGCTGTGGAACAGCTGGTTAGAACAGGGCTTCAAAAGGGGAAGACCCTGTATCGAGGGCATTTAGTAATGAAATACTGTAATCTGGGCCTCCCTTGTTGGCATTGCACAAGTGCACTGAGCTACATCTGGATCTGATAGGAGAGCCAGTGAATGTGCTCAAGGGGTACCTCACTGAGAAGTAGAGGTAATAAGTAGAAGAAAAACAAGTGGAGGTCAGAACCCTTCAGGGTAAGAAATAGCCCCAGGGGAAAACTGGGGTAGCATAAGAGGTAGAGCTTCAGCGGAGACGCAGAAGGTACTATTAAAGAAAGCTTAAGCTTAGAACAACTGAAGCTCCGCAATGTCTTTCCTAAATGGGGTCAATTAGGAAAGAAAAAAGGTACATGGAGAGCTTCAAGAGTACCTAACCTGAAAAGATTATGGTAAGGAGAAAAAGAGTAGTTACTCACCTGTAACAGGTGTTCTCCAGGAGCAGCAGGATTCAGTCCTCACTTAAGGGTGTCATCGACGCCAATGAAGCCCCAGCGGAGCATTTCCCCAGCTTTCCATGAAAGCCTTTGGGAATGCTGGCACGCATGCGCGGTTCCCTTCCCGCCTAAAGGTGCCATCTTACCTCAGTCAAATGACATAGCTAAGAACAACACACAAAAATGCAAAAATGAACTATGTACAACTGCAACTCCAAGGGGAGGAGGGAGGGTAGTGAGGACTGATTCCTGCTGCTCCAGTTGAGTAACTACTCTTTCTCCAGGACCAAGCAGGAAGTCAGTCAGTCCTCACTTATGGGTGACTCCCCAGCTCTGGGCTACCAGGAACCCAGGCTGAACAAGAGAACTACCTCTAGTCTCAGCAACACAGAAAAGGCTTTTCAAGAACACACCCTCCACAGGTAGCCCAACCAGAGGGCAGGAGTTGCCTAGACCTCAAAGAGATTCTGGAGTACTGCTTGGCCAAAAGCACTGTCCCTACGGGACTCCCTCTCCAGACAGTAGTGGGCTGCAAAAGTCTGGCTTGAAGACCAAGTAGCAGCCCTGCAGATGTCTTGCAATGGAACAGAGCGGAGATGAGCCACTGATGCAGCCATTGCCCTCACACGGTGGGCCGTGACCCTACCCTGCAAAGGAAGGTCAACCGCCTTGTAAGCCCAGGTGATACAGTCAGCCACCCAGATGGACAAGGTACGCTTGGACACAGGCCTCCCCAAGTTATTGGGGTCAAAAGAAAGGAAGAGCTGAGAAGCCCTCCTGTGACCTTGCGTACGTTCAAGGTAGAAGGATAATGCCCTCCTAAGATCCAAGGTATGGAGAACTGTTTCAGCCTGACTTGCATGAGGCCTAGGGAAGAAAGTAGGAAGAACCACCTCCTGGTTGAGGTGGAAAGAGGAGACAACCTTAGGAAGGAACTTAGGGTGAGTCATGAGGACTACCCTGTTTTTTTGAACCTGGTGTAAGGTCTATCACAGACAAAGGCCTGAAGCTCACTCACTCTCCTAGCCGAAGTAAGGGCTATCAGAAAGTGAGTCTTCCATGAGAGGAAGCGTAGAGGGCAAGTAGCCATAGGCTCAAAAGGTGGTCGAGTCAGCTGCTGCAAGACCACATTCAGCTCCCACTCAGGAGCAGGAGGACGTATGGGAGGTTTGAGCAGTAACAAACCTCTGAGAAACCTGGACACCAAAGGGTGCACAGACAAGGAATGGCCCTCTACTAAGGAGTGGTGAGCTGCCAAAGCAGAGAGGTGTATCCGAACAGAGTTCGACTTGAGACCTTGATTGGACAAGTGCAGCAGGTACTGAAGCACTACAGACACAGCACAGAAGAAAGGATCCTCTGCACGTAACTGACAACACACAGAAAACCTCTTCCACTTGAGAGCATAGGTTTTCCTTGTGGACTGTTTCCGAGAAGCTAGGAGAACCTCCTCAACTTCTTTAGGCAGGCCCCAGGGAGCCAACACTACCCTTGCAGCCTCCATGCCATCAGATGTAGGGATTTGAGATTGGGATGCAGTAGAGAGCCCTGATTCTGAGAGAGAAGGTCAGGCTGCAATCCCAGAGGCAGAGGGAGATCCACCGCCAGTTGAAGCAGGAGGGGGAACCAAGGCTGCCTGGGCCACCTGGGAGCCACCAGGAGGACTGAGGCCCTGTCTTGGAGAATTTTGAACAATGTCCGGGCCACCAGAGGGGTGGGAGGAAACGCATAGAGCAGGCCCTGAGTCCAGGGAATCAGAAAAGCATCTGCTGCTACTCTCAGAGGATGCGGTTGCCTGGAGCAGAACCGTGGCAATTGGTTGTTCAGAGGACTGGCAAACAGGTCTATGGAGGGAAGACCCCACTCCAAGAAAATCTTTTGAACCACTAAAGGATGTAGCTGCCACTCGTGTGGTTGCAGAATCCTGCTCAATTTGTCGGCCAGGAAATTCTCCTGGCCTGGAAGATAGATTGCCTTGAGGAGCATGTTGTGTCTCAGGGCAAAGGAACAGAGGACTTGTGCTTCCTGACAAAGGGGTTGGGAACCAGTCCCGCCCTGCTTGTTCACATAGAACATGGCTACCTGGTTGTCTGTTTGGATCAAGACAGACTGATGGGCCAGGGAAGCAGTAAAGGCCTTGAGGGCCAAGCGGATAGCTCTGAGCTCTAGGAGATTGATCTGCTGGGACGCCTCCCAAGGAGACCACAGGCCCTGGGTGCACTTGTCTAGGCAGTGTGCTCCCCAACCCAACAGAGAGGCATCGGTGGTCAGCACCACTGTATGAGGTGGTATCTGAAAGGGCACCCCCACCAGCAGATTGGAGGGGGGGTGTAACCACCAGTTGAGGGAGGTCAGAAAACGGTGGGACACTCTGATCCTGTCCCTGAGGCTGCCTGAGGCCTGTGACCACTGAGTCCGAAGGCACCACTGGGCAGGCCTCTTATGGAGCCTGGCATTGGGGGTCACCTGAACCGTGGACGCCATGTGGCCTAGAAGCCTGAGACAGAGTCTGGCGGAGACCAGGGACCTGTGCAGAAACTTGCTTGCAAGGTCTATGAGCCTTTGTGCTCGGTCCACTGGTAAGAATGCTCTTGCCAGTTGAGAATCCAACCTTGCCCCTATGAATTCCAAGTTCTGGGAGGGGAGCAAAGTGGACTTTGCGAAGTTGATGACAAAGCCCAGCTTTTGGAGCAGGCCTATGGTTCTGTTGGTGGCCTGCTGGACCTCGAGAGACGTCTGGCCTCTGATGAGCCAGTCGTCTAGGTAGGGAAACACAAAGATGCCCCGATTTCTCAGGTAAGCTGCTACCACTGCCAGGCACTTGGTGAAGACCCTGGGAGCGGAAGTCAGCCCAAAAGGCAGTACCCTGTACTGATAGTGGTTTCCTCCCACAATGAACCTGAGGTACTTTCTGTGGTCTGGATGAATGAGGATGTGAGTGTAAGCATCTTTTAGATCTAAAGAGCATAGCCAATCTCCCTGCTGGAGGTAAGGCAGAAGAGTTCCAAGAGTAACCATCTTGAACTTTTCCTTCACAAGAAACTTGTTTAGGTTTCTGAGATCCAAAATGGGTCGAAGACCACCGGTTCTTTTTGGCACCAGGAAATACCTGGAGTAAAAACCGTGACCCTGGAAGTGGGGAGGCACAGGCTCCACCGCCTTGTCCAGCAACAGACCCCTGAGCTCCTGGAGGAGAAGGGCTGTATGTAGGGGAGGCCTGAAAGGCTCCCTGGATAGTGTGGCGGAGGTAGTTGGTGAAAATGCAGGGCATAGCCTCGATGGACTATGTCCAGCACCCAACTGTCCTGAGTTATCAGGGGCCACTGGTGGGCGAACAAGGCTAGGCGGCCTCCTGTGCAGGGCTGGGTCTGCAAGGGAGGTTTGGCTGTACTCAAGGAGTCAAAACCCCCCACCCTGCTGAGTGGGAGCAGGGGCCGGAGGCTTGGGGGCAGTCTGCCTACGGGGCCCATTACCCCGGCCTTTGGCCTGCTGACCCTGTGGGGCAGGTTGGGCAGCCTGATATTATGGGTACTGTTTGTAGGCAGTGCCCTTCTTCGGGTAAGAGGGCTTTTTACCCGGGCCCTTCTTTTTATGGGAAGGGGCAGAGGTCTTCCTGGACAGCCTTGTCCTGGTGAGGTGCTCAGTCTCGAGCTGTGCGGCCTTCTCGGCCACAGGCTTGCCAAAAAGGTTCTCACCTTGGCAAGGGACATCAACCAACTTGTCCTGAACCCATGGCTCGAGGTCCGATGACTGCAGCCACGCCTGGCGTCGAGACGCAATGCCGGCAGCCGCAACTCGGGCCGAAGCCTCGAAGCCATCGTAGGCGGCGCGGGACATGAACTTAGAGCATTCCCGTATCCTCGAAGACAAGGACTTAAAACTCTGCAAGGGTTCCCCGGAGAGACCAGCAGAGAACCCGGCCAACTCCTTAGCCAGGTCTCGTAAATACATGCCCATGTACAGCTGGTAAGTCTGGACACGGCAAGCAAGCATGGAGCCCTGAAAACACTTTCTGCCGACTCCATCAAGGCTGCGGGCTTCCCTACCGGGAGGCACCGCAGAGTGCATCTTCTGACTTTTCAGACGATGCATGGCCGATTCCACAACCATAGAATGGTGCGGCAGCTGTGCTTTCTGGAAGCCAGGACTCTTGCGGAGCCGATAAATGGAATCGACTCGCTTGCTCAAAACCGGCGCCGAGGCCGGTGCCTCCCACATCCAGAAGAGGAGCCGCTCCAGCATCGGAAGAACCGGGACAGTAAAGGTCTCCTTCGGAGGAGAGTCGTACTGCAGAGCATCGAGCTCCTCGGCTCGAGGCTCTTCCTCGGGGTCAGCCGGGATAGCCAGGGCAGCGGCCATATCCCGGATAAACTCCGAGAACCTAGTATCCTCCGGAGGGGATCTACTCCGGGGCTCAGACTCAGGTGAGTCCGAAGGGACACACCGAGTCTTAATGGTGTCAGGAGACTCCTCATCCTCGGTTTCCCATGCAGACTCGTCCGATGTCGAGTCAGGGTCCGACGCCGCAGGGCCCCTGGGCACCCGCCCCGACGCCGGAGGCACCGGCATCGAGACCCTCGGTCCCGAACGGGAGGTCGAGGGAGACCTCGACCGAGGACGACCTCGAGCCGCAAGGGACTCGAGTATCGGCTCGGTCTCCGGGGTCGACTTGGAAGTCGATGTCCCGGTGGTCGGGGCAGATGCGCCAGACAGGCTGGCCATCAATGCCCGCTGCTGATCCATGAAGGAAGACATTCTGCTCTCCAAGGCTGTCAACCTGAGACTCAGCTCGGGTGATGCAGCAGCCCCCAACTCGGGCCCCGGCGGCGCCGGGCCCGACGTCGGTACTCGGGGAGGCGAGTCCTCGAGGACAACAGGACTTACGTGTCCAGCAGACTCCGGTTCTATACGAGGAACTTTGGTCGGCTTCTCCTGGTCCACGGGCCCGGGACGACGGTCGGGGGTCTTAGACCTGGACCTCGAGGGTCCAGGGACCTCCTCCGACGCCGCCCTCGCGAGCCGCTTCTTCCTCTTACGTTCCCTCTCGGGGGACCCCCTGTCCGAGGAGCTCCGACGCCTCTCGGGATCGGAATCCCGAGATGTCGAAGCCTCAGACGAGGTCCAGGCACGAGCAGAGGCCAAGTCGGAGAAAAGCCTTTCACTTTGCTGCTGACGACTTCGGAGGGCCTTGGAAGGCATTTTTCCACATGGCCCGCACGTTTTTGAATCGTGGTCCGTGCCCAGGCACCGAAGGCAGCAGTCGTGTGTGTCGGTGAGAGACATAATCTTCTTACACCGATCACACTTTTTAAAACCACTGGAAGTCATGGGGGAAAAAAGGGTCCCCGTGAGGTCAAAAGACCGGCCTTCCAGGGAAAAAGAAAAAAGTTCAGGCGCGAACGCCTAGCCACTAAGGGCAAAAACCGAAAAATAAAAAGGGGGTTCGATACTGGTGTACCGATCCCGGCGGGAGGGGAACCGACGTCGAATCCGAAGAAAAGAAGCGAAACAACGCTAGAAAAAAATCTACTTTTAACCAGGAAAACAGGACACACATCCGATGGGCTTCACGGAAAAAAAGAGACTGAGGTAAGATGGCACCTTTAGGCGGGAAGGGAACCGCGCACGCGTGCCAGCATTCCCAAAGGCTTTTATGGAAAGCTGGGGAAATGCTCCGCTGGGGCTTCATCAGCGTCGATGACACCCTTAAGTGAGGACTGACTTCCTGCTTGGTCCTGGAGAATATGTTAATTACCACAGGAAGTGGTTATAGCTGTAGCCCCCTAAGTATGCTGGAACAGCATTGATAGGGGTACTGCCCATCTGTCAGGCTCATATAGGAATGTAGGGATACCTGAACCTGACAGATAGATAAGTAGATGGATACAGATCTATCTAAAAATATATCTCATTATATCTATAAATATATATGTATATATAAGAGATATGTATGGGCAGAAGACATAGCGATAGATATAGATAAGTCTATATCTATATATATATCTATAGATACCTATATGAATAGACAGGCATATAGACACATGTCTCCAGGTATAAGGATGGAGAGATGTCCATAAAACCTCATCCCCCCTGGGGATATAGGGAGAGAGAAAGATTTATCTGACAGCAAGAAGGATGATACCTGCTTGAATAGAGACATAGAGAATCCTCTTTTCCTGGTTATGACTGGCAGAGTCAGAGAAGAGGTCTCCCTGACAAGAAGTCTGAATTCCTTGCAGAATTTGAGCTCTTGAATAACCAGGATAGCCTACGTGAAAATTGCAGAGGATAACTTCAGTCTGCAGACAGGAAGTCCAGATATCTCCAGAATTGCAGTATGGAGAATGGATAGAGGACGCCTCTGTAGGAAGATACCCTGGTGACCCGCCTATGAGGGCAAGATGGGTATTAGGCGTCCTCTAGCTGCTATTGAAGAAATTTACCTCTGACGAGAAGACCGAAGGAGATATGGGCCAAGCCAGGGAATTGGCCCTCCTTTAGGTTTTCACGTAATAAAAGGCCTGAGGCTTATGACTCAAAAGAGATTTAAGATGAGATGGTAGGGGTAGGGAATACTTGCCAGACATGAACATGACTGGGGGAACCCCCCTAACCATCTGGAGTTATCTACTAGGCAAGATACTAATGCTCTCTAGTAAGGGCCCATAGTGCAAAGCTACTCTGTACAGATGCAGAGAGCATGCTGCAGGTTGGTTAGAAGAAAAAACTGGCTTTGAAAAGCCAACAGGTAACCAACTATTCTGCCAAGGACAAGGGGGCGAAGAATAGAAGTTAACCAACCAGACTGTGATAATAGGGTTTCCCAAACGAGGCTGATAACCTGTTTGGAACTTAGCACTGAGGCGAGGAGGATTGCTAGTGGAGGGGAATCCCTGGTTGTGTAGTGAACAAAACCAGTGGCTTAACCCCTAGGAATTGCTGTATCTGCAGCAGCTACCAGGGCAGCATGGAAAATTTCTTTTCCCTCTTCCTTTTTTAGACTGGGAAAAAGAAACAACAGACATGGTAGGACTTCCTATTGTCTGATGAGCTACTGTAAGGTAACAAGGGGGGGAGACAACTCCAGAAGGGAGAATCCCCAGGCAGAACAGGTAGAGGACCATGGGGGCTTACCCATTTAAAGAGCCACTCTTACAAAGCAAATGTTGTAGTAAGAGGGAGATAAGACAGAGTTGCAAGAGACCGACTATGGAGGAGGTCTCGGACAAATGAGATGATACATGCCAGTACAGGAAAACAACTGTCTATTGATAGTTGCTACCTCTCTTTCCTCCAAGAGGAAGAGGAAAATCTATTGATTATGGGCATGATCATCATAAAGACTCTTAGAGTTAGAGAAAGATGTCTCATGAAGAGATATCTAGGTAGGTTAGGATAAAAATTAGTGCAGATACTTCAAGTGAAAAGAAGCAGACTGCTATCCTAACCCCCAACCAAACGGGACAATGATCTATTTGAAACCCTGCCACTGCTGGGTTTGTTGACCCTGTTGAGGTTGTGGATTCTTCAGACCAATGCGATGTTTCCCCTGTTTGGGAACATCTGAATGATGGGCAGATGATGGGTAAAACCTTCTCCCCCTAGGGGAAGAAAGTTTGGTAGGACATTTCCTACCTACTGGGAAAGAAGGCGGCGTAGAACAGCCTCTGGAAAAAGGAAAGTCAGTGGATAACTGAGTAACCTGAAGTAAAGACTCCTTGTTGAAGAGGTTTTCTCCAGTGCAAGGAGTATTTCCCAGTCTTTCTTGTGCCCATTTGTCCAGTCGGAGGCTTGAAGCCAGGCTCTACGTCGTGCCCCTATAGCTATAGCAGAGGTCCTGCTAACAAACTCAAAGGAGTCTAGGGTAGCACGAGTTAAGAAACCTAGAGATATTTTGAGTATGACTAACCAGTGAGGAATAGTCTGTACACCTGGGCTCTTGAAGAAAAGGAGTCAAAAGATGTAATTGCTTTGTGACCTCCTCAAGAGATAGACCCATATAATGAATATATGAGAGAATTCTTGCTGAAAGCATGGATGTCTGGAAGGTTTGACGTCCAAAGGCATCTAGTGTCTTAGACTCACGACCTGGCGGACAAGAAGAGTGCTTTTTATTACTCTTCACTCGCCTCATTGCTGATTCTACCACAATGGAATGATGAGGAAGTTGAGTCTTTTGAAACCCTGGAGAGGGGGGCACCTGATATAGAAGATAAGTTGCTCTAGAAGGTGTGGGTACCTTTAAAGGAGCTTCCCACATTCGTAGAAGGAGATCCTGCAAAGAATGATGCAAAGGAAGCATTATGTTCTCCTTTGCTTTGTTAGGAACAGAGAGGTATTCTGTTTTCCCATGTGCAGGATCTTGTCCAGGAATAGGAATGGCAAGTGATTTTGCCATATCCAGGAGAAAAGTCTGAAAAGAAGGATCCCCAGAGGGAACTTCCCTTGGATAGGCTAGATCTGATGAAGAACTAGCGTTGGCACAGAGGGATCTATCTAAGTATATAGGAATAGAAGATCCTGAATAGTGCAGTATGGGATCCTTAGATGGTAGTCGCTGGTACTGCAGGTCAGGACCAACGACTGTCGGTAACAGATCGTCCATGCTAGGGATCGATTCCAAACTCTGCATCGAGGGAAGCGAGACTGACGAGAGAAGCATGGAAGGTACTGACAACAAAGGTAATGTGGATATCGGTACCGACTTCGGTACCGTATCTGATACTGGTGGATGAAGGCCAGCCGGTGGCAACTCTAACAGTATCGGAGGAACCGAGAGTTGCGGATCTGAAGTATAGGAACTGAGCCTTCGGTACCGACGGGAGTCGGTACCAAGGCGAGTCGGTACCCAGTCCTCCAGACTGGAGATCGATTCCAGACTCGGCATCGAAGGAGGCGAGTCTATCGATGCACGTCTGGAGGGTACCGATGTCGGTACTAGTATCGGTGTCGGTACCAATACTGGAAAGTCGGTCTGAAGCGTATCCACCAGGCCGGTAGGTACCGAGGACGCCAGACGACGATCCTTGGTGAGGAATGTGTCATCCAACACCAGTGCCGATGCCGGGGTATCGGTACCACTCGAAGCGGATGCCACCACCGGGCATGGCTCAGGTATGTTCTGTGAGGGGTGAACCTCAGGAACAACCTGAAACCCCACACAGGCTTTGGAGGCCGAATACTCCCACTGGGGTTTTGAAGCCAGTGGATTCTCGAGGACAAGGCCGGAGGCATCTCTATGCTGTGCATGAGAACTGCCGCTCGAGGACTGACTAGTCTTAACAGATTTTTTTGGGGTTACCTGATCCTGTGGAAAAGAAGATATGGTCGGTGCCCTGAAGTTGGAGGGGGACCGTGCGTCGAGGGGAACTCGATGTTGAAAACTTCTTCTCACAATACTATTGCCCGAGGGCTCCGAAGGAAAATGGACAGGACCCAAGCAGGTTAGACACCAATTGTGAGTGTCTAAAAATAAAGTTGTACCGCCACAGTTTGTACATTTCTTGTGGAAAGTGGCTGGCGGTTCCATGAAGGAAATGGAGAGGCCTGGAAGGCCTGAGAAACCATGAGACACTAAGGAAGAAAAAATATTCCTTAAAAAGGAAAATTTTACAAGAAAAGAAAAAAGAAACACCGGCAGTACCGGTGGCGACGGGGAAGGCAGCCGCGACCACAAGAAAACTAAAAAATAAAAGAAGAATTTTCTGCGGTGACAGGAGGATATCCTGCCGGCTCTGCGGAAAAACGAAAACTGAGGAGAGGCAGTTGGGAAGGCGGGAAGGCAGCAAGCAAGCGTGTTGGGATTCTTCCAAAAGCTTTCTGATTGGACGCTGGGAAGCGTTCCCGCGCAGACTCTGTCGGTACCGACGTACCCATATGTGAAGACTCATTCCTGCTTGTTCCTGGAGATATGCAGCTACTACTGCCATGCATTTTGTGAATACCCTTGCTGCTGAAGTCAGACCAAAGGGAATAACCCTGTATAGGAAATGTTTTCCCCTGAAAAGGAAACGTAAGTATTTCCTGTAATCTGGATGGATGAGACTGTGAGTGTATGCATCCTTTAAGTCTAGAGAGCAAAGCCTATCCTGGCATTGAAGGTATGGCAGAAGAGTTTCTAGAGAAATCATTTTGAATTTCTCTCGAAACAGATATTTGTTCAATTCTCTGAGGTCCAGAATGGGTCTGTGTCCTCCTGTTTTCTTTGGAATAAGAAAATAGGGGGAGTAGAACCCTGCACCCCATTGAGGAATGGGTACTTCCTCTATTGCCCCTTGGGCAAGAAGTGTGGAGACCTCGTAATCTAGCAGATTGTCCACAGAGGTTTGAGAATTGAACTGCTTTAGAATTGTAGGAGGGGGCATGCTGTGAAAATGAAGCTTGTACCCTTCTCCTACAATGGACAAAGTCCAATCTTCTGCTGTTATCTGATGTCATCTGTTGGCAAAGTGGCATAACCTGCCCGGGATATTGGGGGGTTGGGGACCCCTCAGAGGCAGGAAGGCAAAGCTCTCTAGGAAGGAGTCAAAGCCCTTGAGAGGCCAAAACCTGGAGAGCTGGTTGGGTTCTTGGGCCTTTTAGCTTCTTTTGCTGTCTAGTTTGTCCCTTTTGGGCAACCTGACCTTGAGTTTGACTCTGCTGGGTATAGGAAGGATAAAATTTCCTCTTTTTGCTAAAAGAGGGTTTTTTATAAGGCGTCCTTTTGGCTGGAGTGGCTGTAGATTTTGACAATCTATCTAAGGTAGAATTGTCAGCATCTAACTCGTTAGCCTTTTCCTGCCAGTTCTTGCCGAAGAGATTCTCCTTTGTGCAAGGAATGTTGCCTAACTTGTCCTGTGCCCAAGTCTCCAAGTCTGATGCCTGCAGCCAGGCAATCCGTCGTGCGCCAATGGCAAAAGCAGAAGTTCTGCTGATGCATTCGAAGCAGTCAAAGGCTGCACGATTAACAAACTTGGAGACATCTTGAGCATACTTAACTAGAGCAAGAAAATCTTGTCTCTTGTCATCTGGGAGAAATGGGCTCATAAATTCCAAGTCTCCGGTGACTTCCTTGAGGAACATTCCCATATATAGAATATATTTATTTATTTATTTATTTATTTATCTATTTCTTCTATACCGCCCCTTCCAGAGATCAGTGGCGGTTTACATGGAACAAGTAAACAAATTTGTATACTAATGTATACATTACATGGAACAGAGATTTTTAACTTTATACAGATAATAGTTATTAACAGAGATTTATAACATTGTAACTTTATACAAATAACTGTGCATTAATTGTCGAAACTATTTACATTTTATATACATTAATAAGTTTCTGTATCATAGTGTTGATCAGAATTTTTCTACCTTTTTACAGGTAGTCAGAGTTTTCTACCTTTCATATGTGTGTGTGTGTGTGTGGAGGAATTTATTTCCTTTTTTTTTTTTCATCTCTTGGGAGTATTTTGGGGTGTATGTGGTGGGAGTATGTGGTGAGTGTATGTGTGTGGGTAGTTGAGTGTGATTTTAGGGCTTTGTGTTTGAGTGTTTGGGGATGGTGTGTGGTTGGACTTGGGGGTATGGGATTTCATAGTGTTCGGAGAAAAGATATGTCTTGAGTTCCTTTCTAAATTGGGTGAGGTCTTTTATGATCCGAAGGTTTATTGGGAGATTATTCCAGAGCATGGGGGCAGTGAATGAGAAGGCTCTGGTGCTGGTGGATTTTTTAGTTTTTTTGAATGAATTTGGTATTTCAAGTGAGTGTGTTGCGTTTAGTCTGCGAGTTCTTAATTCTGATGGGGTATGTAATAGCATGGATAGATATGAGGGGGCGATGTTGTTTAGGAGCTTGAATGTGATTAGGAGGATTTTATATCTGATTCTGCTGTTTATAGGGAGCCAATGCAGTTCCAGCATTATTGGGGTTACATGGTCTACAAGGCGGGCTTTAGTGACTACTTTGGCACAGATGTTCTGGGCTCTTTGAAGTAGGTATGTACTTTTTTGTGGTAGGCCAATTAAGAGACTATTACAATAGTCAAAGTGTGGGGTGATGAGTGTGTTAACAACTGATCTAAAGTCATGGGTGTCAAGAAGGGGTCTTAGGTGTTGTATGGTTTTGAGTTTGTAGAATATGGTTTTTACCGTCTGTTTTATATGTGGTAGCATGGTGAGTGTATGGTCTATTATTACCCCTAGGTATTTTACCTCTTTGAACTGATATATGAACTGATCCTATCTGAAAGCATGGAAGCTTGAAAGGTTTGGCGCCCAAAAGCATCCAGAGTCCTGCATTCACGACCTGGAGGATTGGATGCATGCCTCTTTGCACTTTTCATCCTACGCATGGCTGATTCCACTAGCACTGAATGGTGTGGCAGCTGAGTTTTCTGAAATCCAGGACATGGTGGAACTCGATACATAGTATCAAGTCTCTTAGAGTGAGGAGAAGTAGTCAGAGGTCTCTCCCACATTCTGAGCATCAAGCTATGCAGAATTTCATGGATAGGCAGAGTGGCTCCCTCCTTAGGAGCTTTAGGATATTGGAGAATTTCCAATTCCTTTGCTCTGGGTTTCTCTTCAGGAGCAACTGTGATTGAAAGACCTTTGGCCATATCACGGATGAAATCCTGAAATGACATGTCCTCTGTAGGTGACATTCTGCATTGGGGAGAAGAGGGATCTTCTAGGAGAAACCCTCTAGTGCCAGCAGAATTGTCAGAGTCTTCGGAATCGGAGGAATCAAAGTATTCCTGACCTCGATGCTCTTGCAACGCACGATCCCGTTACCGATCGAAGTCGGTACCGAGCTGACCCGGTACCGCTCTGTCAATTCCAGCCAAAGATGGCATGGGAAGAGTTCCCACCGTGGCCTGTACCATCGGTACTGGTACCGGTGTCGGTGTCGGCATCGGTGTCGATGTCGGTACCCGTGGGACCACTGGTACCGCAGCTGAAAGAAGAGTTGCTATGCTGCGCTTGATAGCGAGGAACCTCTGGTCTAGAGACGCTGCCGATGCCTGGGTGTCAGTACCGGTAAGGACGGCCAGAACCCCTGAGCATGGCACAGGTAGTTCTTGCGAGGTTGAGGCCTCGAGAACATCCTGAAGCCCCATCGATGCTTTGGAAGCTGAAGTCTCTCGCCGGGGCTGTTTTGCTGGTGTGGTTCCCTCAAGGGCAATGCCAATGGCCTCTCGATGCTTAGCAGGAGAGCTACGCTTTGAGGACCGGCTTTTATGTTTAGTTACCTGAGATTCATGGGAGGAAGAAGAGGCCCTTGACGATGTCGATGCAATTGATCTGGCATCCGAAGAAAAGAGGGTACCGAGCTTTGCAGCCCGGATATGTCTTCCTCTTTTAGTCATCCCCATACAGGAAAGACATTCAGTTGGAGAATGTTGAGGTCCTAAACATTTCAGACACCAATCATGGGTGTCCGTGACGGAGATGGTACCGCCACACTTAGTACATTTCTTAAAACCACTAGTTGGTTTTTCCATGTTTTAGGAATATGAGGCCTAGTGCCCAAAATGGCGCCTAGCACCAAAGAGAAAAGTTTCTTAAAAGAAACAGTCTAAGGTTTTTTTTTGTTTTTTATGAAAAGAAAAGAACCGGCGGTACCGGTAGGCATGTGCGGAAGGCAAACGCGACCACAAGAAAAGAAATTTAAAGACGGAATTTTCTGCGGTGACAGGGAATGGAAAGGCGGGAAGGCAGTGTGCATGTGCTGAGGGACGCTCCCAAAAGCATTCCTATTGGACGCTGGGGAGCATTCCCGCGCAGGCTCCGTCGGTACCGACGATACCCATATGTGAAGACTACATTACTGCTTGTTCCTGGCGATCTTAACAATAAAGCAGGAGGTCGGAATAATGAAGATTTATGAAGGGAGGAGGAACGGGAAATGGAGGGGTGTAATTGAAGGGGTGGGGAGAAGAGGAAGACATATGTAAGAGAAATTTGAGATGTTTAAATACCTCCGTGGCATAAATGTTCAGGGGGAGAGCCTCTTTCAATTGAAAGCAAGTTCTGCTATGAGGGGACATGGGATGAGGGTGAAGGGGGATAGATTCAGGAGTGATATGCAGAAATATTTCTTTACAGAAAGAGTGGTGGATCCGTGGAATAGTCTCCCAGTGGAGGTGGTAGAGATGAGGACAGTAACTGAATTCAAAAAAGCATGGGACAAATACAGAGGATCTCTAAAGGAAAAAAGGGGACTGTTGTAGTTGTTGATATGGAGGACAGACTAGACAGGCCATGTGGTCTTTTTCTGTCATCATATTTCTATGTTTCTAATTGATGTGGTGGGGGAGAGAAACCGGGATGGGAAATGAAAGATTGGAATATACTTATTTATGTGGGGTGGGGGGAGATGAGGGAGAGTGCTTGAGAGCCTGGGGAAGTCCAAAATATATAAAAGGAGAGAATGGTGGTGGAGATGTAAGGATAAGGTGGGGGGGGGGGGGTGATAAGGTGGGGGGGGGTGGGGGCGGTTAAGGGGGGTTAGGGAGGGGGAGAGGGAGAGTACGAAGGGAAGAGCTGCTGTGTGGATGCGGAGAGGGGTAGAAGTTGAAGGAAGCAAGGACTAGGAGCAGAAAGATGAGAAATTATGATAAGAGGGTTTACAGTATTACCACACTCAATGAACGGGGAATAAATGGGCCAATAAAGAGGAAGAGGGTTCTGGAAATGGCCCTGAAAGCTCACATAGATATACTATTATTACAAGAGACACACTTAACAAATACTGAGCATGAGAAATTAAAATCTAAGGGATATGAAAAAATTTACTGGCCTGCCTTCATCTAAAAAAAAAAAAAGAGGAGTAGCGATATTAATCTACCAGAGTTCCTTTCGTACTGAATAGCTCAGGAAGAGATCACGGGGTCGAAAATGCAGAGTTATCGATCCTTAACTTATATGCCTCCAATGGCCCTAAAGGCACGTTCTTTGTGAAGTGGTTACTAGAATTTCAAAAAGAGGCCAAGGGCGACTGGATAGTGGTGGTGGGGGGGGGGGGGGGGAATTGATATGAATGGGATCTAGGTGCCACTAGATCAGACGAATTACAGTAAGATAGTCCATGATAAGGAGGGGAAGGCTCCGAGAGAAATGGTGCATATATAGGATATGGTTGACCTATGGTGTTTAAAAAACGGTACAAGTAGGGAATACGCATGCAACTCAGTAGAGACTGATACACACTACTGTATAGACTATATTTTCACATGAAGGGTGCAGGAGGGGAGGTTTGGAGACACCAGCATTCACCCGATAGTAGTGGCAAATCATGGAATGGTGAAGACGAGATGGATTCCTGACTATCAACAAGGGGGTCAGGTCACCACCAATGGAGAGTAAATATCCCACTTATACAGCGTGAGGATGCGCTCCAAAAGGTGAAACAAGAGTGGCGTCAATATCTAGAGGTAAACGATAGTGGAAGTATGCCAGACGAGGTCTTATGGGATGCAGGGAAGGCAGTTCTCAGGGGTATTTTAATACAGATTGCCTCACAGGAGCGAAAGGAGAGAATAAGAGAGTATGATCAGCTACTGGCTCAAATAGCATATATACAAAAAGAACAGATTAGTAAACGAACACACAAAATTGTTAGGGAGCTGGAAGCAACTAGGGAGAGCTGCAGGCACTTGAGACAGATCAGATAGTTCATTTACTCCGAATTACTAAACAGAATTATCAAGAGCAAGGAAATAGGGCAGGACATTTACTAGCATGGCAGCTTAAAAAGAAAAGGGCAGAGCATTTGGTGGGAGAAATAAGAGGACAGGGGGAACAGACAGGGAAAGGGATCTGTAAATAATTTAAGAATTTCTATGCACATCAGAGGGCACAACAGGTGAAATGACGATAACAGACTGGAGGAGGAAGTGGCGGAAGGGCTAGGGCGCTCAATCACAGAGGTGGAGGTCAAGTTAGCAATAAAAATATTTGAAAAAACACAAGGCAGCAGGGGAAGATGGCTATCCGTCAGAATTTTATCACCTCATGAAAGAGGAAGTGGCATCTCTTCTAGCCCGAGTATACTCAAGAGCCCTAGAAGGTCACCCCTCCCCGCTTCAATGTCCCTTGCAAACATAAAAGTGCTGCCCAAGGAGGTGAAGCCCAAAGAGCAGTGTGGAAGCTATAGACCCAAAGCCTGAATTAACTGTGAGGCAAAGCTTTTTGCAAAAATAATGGCCCACAGAATAGAGAGCATTTTGCCAGGCCTTATCTACCCAGACCGGACAGGTTTTATTAAAGGAAAAGCCATTGCAGACAATGTAAGAAGAGCGGTCAATTTACCGCATTAGCTCAAAAACAGGCACGAGCCAGCACTATGTGTAGCGCTAGATGCCGAAAAGGCATTTGATAGGGTGGCGTGGGAGTTCCTATTTGCAATGTTAGAGAAGCTGAATATAGGTAGGAGCTTCATACAGGGAATCAAGGCCCTCTACACAAAACTGTGAGCCAAGGTGTTGGTAAATGGGGAAAGGTCCGAGATCTTCACTCTTTCCAGAGGAACACGACAGGGATGCCCATTCTCCCCACTGCTATTTGCCATTACTATTCAGGTTTTTGCGGCCCGGGTTTGCTTAAACTCAAATATTAGACCGATTCAAGAAGGGAGGAAGGAACATAAAATACTGGTTTACGCAGATGACACACTGATGTTCTTGACATGCTGGAGGAATCGCTCCTACATTTGTTAAAAGAAATTGACCTTTTTTCCAGCCTATCAGGATTCAGGGTCAATTTGGGGAAAACAGAGGCTATAAATTTAGGGGCCTAGCGCAAACAGATATTCAAAGATTCCCATTCCGGTAGGGGAAGGGAAAGAAAGTATTTAGGAATGTACCTATCAAAACACCCCGCTGACCTCCATCGATTGAACTACCCCACACTGATGCAAAAGAATAGAGAAAGATTTGGCTAACTGGAAGGGGCTTCACCTGAGCTGGCTGGGAAGAGTAGCGGCCCTCAAAATGAATGTCATTCCTAAATTTCTGTTCATATTTGGACAGCTGCCTATAAGCTTACCAAAAGCAATGCTGCTCTGGTGGGAGAAAAGGTTAACAAAATTCATTTGGGGAGGGAAAAGAGGCATAATAGGAACAAAACGGCTGATTAGATGCAAAGAGAGCGGGGGAATAAACTGTCTGGACCTATGGCGATATTATGAAATGGCATTGGTTAAGGCACTGCAGACGTATTACTGACCTACTGAAGGGGCGCAGTGAATGGGGTTAGAAAAATAAGAAACGGAACCCCAATCAATCTTTGAAAAGATAGCTGGGACTGGAGATAAAAAAGAGAAAGGAGGAGGAAAATCGAGACATGAGGGAAGGTGGAGGGGATACCCATTTATAAGACCTCGTCAGACAGGGAAAGAGGTGTGTACAGGAAGGGGACATTCCCACAACAGGAACCAGATGGTTGTGGCTTTATGACTTTCATCCATTCTATATGCCAGCCTTTAGTTTAGAAGCTTTCTGGAAATGGGAAAAAAAAGGGGAATGGAGCATTTGGCCGCATGGAAAGTCCCTGGAGGGTGTCTCTCATTGAGCGAACTGGAGACTCAGTTAGGTGAAAGAGCCCCCTTTTATCTATACTTTCAGATTTGTTATTTTTTAATGTCTAGGGGCCACAAAAACACGCCTCAAAGAGAACAGACTGAATTAGAAGTGGTGCTATTTAAAGGAACAACAGTTAAAGGCTTATTGTCTCAGGTCTATAAGTCTTGAGAGGAAGATGGGTGACAATAGCCCATTTCATGTTCACGGGTGGCATATTATTTATTATTGGTTTTTATATACCACGCTATTTCACATTCAGTGCAGTTTACAGAGAACATAACTGAACGTACATAGAACAAGTTAGATAACATATTAACTTACGTAGAACAATCTTATTAGCAATCAAACAGAATAAATACAGTAGAACAGGTTTAGTGCAGTAACCGTGTATAACTTAGGTGGGTATAACTTGGGCTATAACAGGGAAAATCTATACAATGTATTTATATAATATAATGAGCAACGTAGAGGGTTTGAGGTTTTTGGCAGAAGGGGTTTGGAGGTATGCAGTAATTTAGGATACCTGTTCATAGTATTCATAGTATAGTTGAAACAGATGTGTCTTTAGATGTTTTCTGAAAGTAGAAAGGTCAGAGATGGCACGGATGGGGGGGGGGGGGGAGTTCCAGAGGGATGGTGCATATAGAATGCTCGCCCATTAACAAATTGGGAACTTTTTCTTACTACAGAAGGGACCATAAGAGTGTTTGACATGGTAGATCTTCTTAATCTGTTGTCAATTGTCCATTGCAGTCTCATTAAGGGCATTCGCTGAGAGGTTGTGTAGAATTTTGAATGCTATGATGAGAGCTTTATACTTGAGATGAACAGAGACGGGGAGCCAATGAAGCTGTTTCAGGATCAGGGTGACATGTTCATATCTTGAGGCAGCAACGAGGGTTCGTGCTGCTGTATTCATTGCCATTTGAAGGGGATGAATTGCATAATCTGGATTACCATAGAGAATGATGTTTGCGAAGTCAAAATGCGGGGTAATCAATGCTTGGAAAATTGTCCTGAAGTCTACAGCTTCAAGCATGGGACGGAGCTGGCGAAGGGCCATAATTTCAGGTATATTGCTCTGGTCGTATTGTTTATGTGCGGCTCCATTGTCAAACATTGGTCTAGGGTGATTCCCAAGTATCGTACTTCTTGTTTGGTTCTTATCTCAGTATCCCCTTACTAGTAGGGTGGGAGGAGGTGTGAATGAAGAATCCTTGGTGATGAAGAGAGCCTCGGATTTCTTGTAGTTAACTTTTAAGTTATGTTGAATCAACCAGTCGGATACTGCACTGAATCAGTCAATGATTTTAGAGTAGCTTGGGTTGACTGTAGAGAAGGGAGCATAAAGCACAGTTACTTACCTGTAACAGGTGATCTCTGGGAACAGCAGGAATAAGTCTTCACATATGGGTATCGTCGGTACCGACGGAGCCTGCGCGGGAACGCTCCCCAGCGTCCAATCAGAACGCTTTTGGGAGCATCCCACAGCGCCTGTGTGTTGCCTTCCCGCCTTTCCCAACTGCCTCTCTCCAGTTGAGTTTTAGAGCTGAGACAAAGAGAGAGAGAGCGAGGGAAAGGAAAGAGATAGAGAGATACAACTCCTAGGGGAGGTGAGTGGGTTGTGAAGACTTATTCCTGCTGTTCCCAGAGATCACCTGTTATAGGTAAGTAACTGTGTTATCTCCAGGAACAAGCAGGAATGAGTCTTCACATATGGGGACTCCCAAGCTAAGATGCCTGGAGGAGGCCCCAGCATGTTGCAATCTAAAGATGGGCCATGCTTATCCCTCAAAACCTCAGGCATCCAAGGGATGGAGGGTAGGAGTTGAACTAGAAACGAAAAAAGAGGTGCTGTGGAAAAGCTTAACTAAACAAAGGTATCCAGAGGGGAGTCCTTGTGTAAATTATAAATATTAGAAAAATGTTCAGTCTTAATTTTCTAATGTGGATCTCACTCAAAGATATTGTAAAAATACTTGTTGAGGGTAATAAGGTCTGTGGTTGAGAGCCAGATCATTATCCTCAAAGAAATTCCCCCAATGTGAAGTAGAGGGAAAAAAATAATTTTGCAATACAGGAAGAGATGAGAAGTCCTCATGGCCAGAACTAACCCCAGAAGAAAGTACTGGGGGAGTTCAATGAGGTTGGACTTTTGAGAAATAGCTAAAGCTTCTGTAAAGTCCAAAAAATTGAACTTCTTGTCCTTGGAGCAGAATAAGGTCCTAGGAAAGAGTGGAGATAATCTGACTGGTTTGGATGAAAAGGTAGAAATACCCTTTGCAGAAAAAAGGGAATAGGTCTTTAAGACCCCTTTTATTCCAATGAAAGAGAAAGATGTTTGTACTAGGCATTGAGCCTCCAATTTCTTGAAGATCAGTAAAAGTCTTTTGTAAGTAATATCACTTATGATGATGACCTTACATGTAGAGCTTCAGATGTGATGTAACCTAAAAGGTAACGGTAAAAGAAGGTATTTCGTAAATTACCATAGAAATTGGTTATCCATTGAATTTTATGGTATGCTGGAGCAGCATTAATATGGACAGTAGACAAATCTTTCAAAGTCAGATGTTGTATAGAGATTGACGCAACAACAAGAAGGATTAAGACCTACTTGAGAATATTGATGGAGAATCTCTGTCTGTTTAAATTTGGAAGAACTATAGAGAAAGTTTCGTGGAAACTGGTAATATGTTCTTCATTAAAAGGGATAAGATTAGACCTCTTGAAAAGATCTAGTCCCTGAATAACCAGGTCTCGAGACGTACGTGAATGAGTGCAGAGGAGATCCTTAGTCTTAAGACAGCAAGTTTGGATCCTTCTATAATTTCAAATAGTAGCTGGAGAAAAAGACGCAATATAAGGGGATACCATGTTTGCCTCTTTATGAGGGCAAAATGAGTATCATGCGTTCTCCTGTTCAACATAAACTACCATGAGTATAGGAAATTAGAAGGAAAGTAGTGAATAAGGACCAACTGCAGTGAAAAAAAAAAATGTATTCCTGTTGAGGAAGTTCCAGTGAGATGTGGAAAAACCAGGGAAATTGTGCAATTTTCTACACTTTGACGTGGTCTAAACCCTGGTTACCTTTCCTTAAAAGGAAATTCTAAGGAATATGGTAAAAGTAGGAAAAAACCAGTCATGCAGTAGCATGACTGGCAGAGTCTACCAGCTGAAGCCCTTATTAACTATCTGGCAGCTACCTATTAGGAGTAGCTCTGAGGCTCTCTGGCAAAGGCCCACAGTTGCAGAGCTTTGTTGTAGAATTGCAGAGAGCATGTTGTAGGTTGCTTAGATCTGGCTGTTGAATTGCCAGTGTGCAACCTAATCTATTCTGTTGGAGCCAAAGAGAACTGAAGGTGGCTAAGAATAGTAGACAGGCCTGATGCCTGCAACAATAAATAGTCCTAATGAGTTCTGGATCTCTTTTGGAATTATCTGTTATTAAGGCAGCATAAAAGTTAGGTCTTATAGGTTGGAGAGGACCGACAGACATAATTTGGAGTAGTGATACCCAATTTCTGTCCGAAAAGCTGCCTTAAAAAGATATGTGAGAAGGAGATGAACTGCAAAAGTGAGAAAACTCTGTATGGAAACTACTTCTGGAGTAGGTATTGAAGAAAATCCTATGGCTTAGAGGATAAGCCCTCCAGTTGATTAGTAGTACTCTTAGAGACTGAATGTCTGGGCTAAGAGGGATAGAAATTAATACAGAGTTGAGAAGACTTACAATTTAGTAAGTCTTTGGAGGGATAGGGTCCCCTTGCATTTAAAAGTATGAGATATCCTCGTAGAGGAAACTGACAAGGTGAAGGGTATAGTTCACCCTGTTGTTAGTTGTTAGTTCTCCTTTTGTTTTAAAAGGAGAAATCCGTTATCTCTGGGGTATGATAGTCCTTAATAGCTCTTAGCTAGAAGGATAGATTTCTCTTGTAGCAAGAGATTCATGCCCAGAGCCGAGGATTGAGTCAATACATGACTGATATCTCAGCATGGATGAGATGAATTTTAGATGCTTCTGTTGAAAAGAAGATCTAAACCTCACACAGAAAAAGTGAATAAAATATCAGAAACCCTGCGATTGCTGGATTTGCTGAGCCTGTTGAGGTTTTGGTTTTCTTAGCCTGGTGTGGTGTTGCCCATCTTTGGAAACATCTGCAGAATGGGTAGAAGATGGATAAAACTTTTTCCCCCTGGGGGAATAAAGCACAGTTAACTTACCTGTAACAGGTGATCTCTGGGAACAGCAGGAATTAGTCTTCACATATGGGTACGTCGGTACCGACGGAGCCTGCACAGGGATGCTGCCCAGCTTCCAATCAGAAAGCTTTTGGCAGCCTCCCTCGCGCCTGCGCGCTGAGTTCCCGCCCTCTCCAGAGCCTCTCTTCAGTTGAGTTTCAAAGCTGAGACAAAGGCGAGGAGAGAAAGGAGAAGAAGATAAGAGATGCAACTCCCAGGGGAGGTGGGAGGGTTGTGAAGACTAATTCCTGCTGTTCCCAGAGATCACCTGTTACAGGTAAGTAACTGTGCTATCTCCAGGAACAAGCAGGAATGAGTCTTCACATGTGGGGACTCCCTAGCTGGAGATGCCAGGGGGAGATCCCATAAAAATGCAGCAGCCTGGACCAGGGGTGCATTTTGTTTCCAGAAATCCCTGGCATCCAATGTGGGATGGAGGGTAGGAGTTGACAATAAAGGAGCTGTGAGGAAGAACAGCATAGCCAAGGACTAGAGGGCCGTACAGATTGTAGGAGTCCTTGGTGTATATGAGGAGTCACATGAAACACATGTAACGTACCATTAGATAGGTCACTTACCTACTGCACTGTAGGAAGTAGAACGCCTGATGTAGTCTGCTGGAGAAGCAGTGGCGGAATCTTGAAGGAACCTCCCAGCAGTGAGGATGAAGGTCCAGACCTGGAGGTAGTAGACGATCCAGGTGTCAACTGGGTAGGATGGGACGTCATGTCTTCAATGGAAAGCTTTATGAGAAAAAGCTGAAAAACTCCTTTAGTCATAATGTTATTAACAGGGAGGACTAAGGAAGAAGACTGACGGAGTTGTAGAACTAGCCCAGTCCTGACGGGGAGAGGGAAAGTGGAAAAAATCCCTATTCCCAAGGAGAAGAGCTGTGTACTCAAAGATAAAGATGTACACCGTTTTTCCTAACTGGCGAGAGATAGGAAAAAATATTGAAGCTTGATGCTTCAAGGGTTTAAGAAAAAATAGAGAAGTTAACACCACAATGGTTAGTGGTGTCTAACAGTTTCTGCATGGTAATATGGTATGCGAAATAGGGCGATGGACTGTCTAAATCCTCTAGGAGGTAACATTTAGTATAGACAGTAAGGGTGAGAGTATAGAGATAGGAACCCTTAAGAAACCGCCTAAGGGACACATATATATACAGATGTTTATATATATATGTGGGGGGATCTAAACCTGAATCGATATGTCCAGATGCATAAATCGGGACATGGGTGGAGAGATATATCAAAATATATATATATATATATATTTATATAATATAGATATCTTTGTGGGGCATGGAATTGCACCACCAGAGAAATGATATAGGTATGTAGACATATAGAGATGCTACATACAAGATGACAGGTTGAAGAACATGTCTAGCACCCAGCCCCATGATTGTACATGGGAAATAAAAAAGAAAAAGATTCTGTATACTACCAGAGGGTGAAGCCACTTGGGATATGTAGAGAGAATCTATTTCTATGAATTGAGGGATGCAGGAAGGCAATCCAACAAAACAACCGTGATGATTGCGTGAGAACAGATTATAAGATGAATCTGTAAGGAACAAGGCGGGAGTTCCACCGAACACTGACATGGCAGAGGTGCAAAATGCAGGGGAAGATACCAGAGGGACCCATTAGAGGGACCCCGAGGTAGCATGCATGAATGTCAGCCTTGGATCTTCATGCAGAAGAATATATCTCGTGCTAACACCCCAGGTTAAAGGGTGTGGAGAACCTTCACAGGCATGGGAAGGGTGAACAAGCTTTTTCCTACTAATAGCGAAGCTTCAGAGACAAGGTCAATGCTCTATAGCAGGCCCTCATAGTAGAAAGCTGCTCTGAAGATTATAGAGAGCATTGTGCAGGAGAGATAAACTGACTGAAGTCAGGTTTGTTACCATATCCTAGGAGAGGAGATGGATAGAATAATGTGAGAAAGCCTAAGGGAGTAGGAGGATCCAAGGTAGCTAACCAATAGCTTGGAAACACTACTAAGGCTAGACAGAAATTGAACAAAAGACTGGAACTTGGCAAAAGTACAGTCAAACCTCGGTTTTCATGATTAATCCGTTCAAAAAAGTCTGACTAAAACCGAAACGGACTAAAACCGAAGCAAGATTTCCCATAAGAAATAATGTAAATTCAATTAATCCGTTCCAGACACCCAAAAATATTGACAAAAAATACATTTTATAGAGAGTCAATCCCACTTCTGGCCACAAGATGGTGCTCCAGAGGTATTTTTGGCAGACAAATTGTTTAAACTGCTGAGAAGGGAGAAAGATTAACAGCACAGTCAAGATGCAAATCTTCAGCAAAAAAACATCCAGAAATTTTTAAAGAAAACAGAAAAAAAAAAGAAGGATCCACAAAAAAAAAAGGCACCAGCCACAGTCACCGGAAACACCACTCTCCCGCTCAGCACAGCAAACACACAGATAACCTAGGACACTAATCTGATCGCTGACTCCGTCTCAACAGCGTACCCCGGCAAGAGAAAGAACTGCCTGCCACATTCATTCAACATCTCCTGCTTACCCATTCAATATCTCCTGCTACCCTGCTACCTCCGAGCCTGAGGGGGCGCTCCAGAGAACAGGCAGGCGGTGGAGAGATCGGGGCCTTCCTCTCTGCAATCCTTGCATCTCTGGCTCGAGGATGTTGCTCCATTTCAACACGCGATCGGTGAGTCGGGGGGGGGGGGGGTAGTGCTGCCGGGACTGGGCAGGCAAGCGTGTACTGTATTGCAGTACGAAAACCGAGGCGATGGACGAAAACCGAGACAAGATCGCCGTCTGAAAACACGTCGAAAACCGAAACCGACGAAAACCGGGGCAACCGAAAATCGAGGTTTGACTGTACCAGTAATACAATCACTGTAACTCCTGCAGGCACAGCAGCTGACAGAAACAGCAGAAAGATTGCCCTGTGCCCCATAAAGAAAAAACAGATAAAGAGGGAGGAGATATAACTTCTCCCTGTCTGTGGAATAAGCTTGGTAAAAACTATTTAGTATGGTACCCCTCCGTTAGGGAAAAAACCCCATTGGAGAGGGTAGAGCAAGTAATTAGAGGGTGACATACCCATAGGGTAAGTCAACAGAAGGAAGAATGTTCAGTTGGGACAAAACCATCATGGGATAGGTGCAACTGCTCTTCTAGAGAATAAGAAGAGGAGAAGTTAGCAGTCCCTGAACATAAAATGTTTCACAAGGTAGTACACTGAAAAGAAACACAGTGTATAAACTTCTAATGAATTAGAAGGAAAGTATAGAGTATAAGTCCCAGCTCCTATGGTTGCTGGGAATGCTGAGATTGGTTAGAGCTGGAGGAGTTCAGACTAGGCTGAGGTGTCTCCTGTTTAGGTACAGCCGAATGATGGGCAGGAGAGGAATGAAACTTTCTTTTCTTAGGGAAAGAAGGTTTGGTAGGACATTTCCTACCTCTCGAAGGAGGAGGTGGCTTAGAAAGGTCCTTAGTGGAAGGAGAGTCAGTGAAGCATTGAGCAACCTGACTTAAAGCCTCCTTATTGAAGAGACCCTCTCCTGTACAAGGAGAATGAGCCAGTATAGTTTGTGCCCATCTACTCAAGTCTGAAGCTTCAAGCCAGGCTCTGCGACGTGCTGCTATGGCAATAGCAGAGGATCTGCTAACAGACTCAAAAGAGTCTAGAGAAGCACGAGACAGGAACCAAGATATATTCCGGCTGTGATTGATGAGTAAGGAATAATCAGTAGCCTTGGGCTCTGGTAAAAAAGGGGTCAAAAGAGACAATTTCTCTGTGACTTCCTGGAGTGTTAGACTCATGTGAAAAATATGAGAGAACTCTGGAGGCCAACATAGAGTTTTGGAAGGCCTGACGACCAAAAGCATCGAGTGTTCTTGAAGAACGACCCGGTGGATAAGAAGAATGCTTCTTCTTGCTCTTAACTTTTCTCAGAGCCGATTCCACTACAAGGGAACGATGAGAAAGTTGAGGCTTCTGGAACCCTGGAGAGGGTGGCAACCGGTACCGAACCTCAATGTTTGTAGAAACTGGAGGAAGTCGTAAGGGTGATTTCCAGACCCTGAGAAGGAGATCCTGCAGAGCAGGATGTAAAGGAAATTGTATATTTTCCATCTGTGCCTGTGAGCCCTGAGTAGGACCACCACCAGGGATAGATATATTGAGAAAGGTTGCCATGTCCCGGAGAAAAGCCTGAAAAGACTGATCTCCTATAGGAACCATCCCTGGCCCGGCTAAAGAAAAAGCCGGAGCTCCAGAGGAGGTACAGGGGACTACACCAATGCCAGGTATCGGTTCTAAAGTAGGCATGGGTGCCAGAAGAGGCATCGATACTGATACAGGAGTAGCAGATGAAGCAGCCATCGGGAACTGCTGCAGTGGTAGCAAGATCATGAGAGAGTTATGACTATGATCTTTGAAACTGCCGATCTGGAATCGACCTGAGTCGGTTCCAGGGCACGTCGGTACGGAGTCATCGAGACTAGATATGGACTCAAGACTCGGCATCGAAGTAAGTGATACTATCGATGGGTGTCGCGAAGGCGCCGACGCCAATGGCAGTATCGGCGATGCCGATACCCCTAAGGCAGACTGGGTCACATTGACCGATACCGACGGTACCGAGGATACCCGGATGAGCACCTTTTTCAAAGGGAAAGGTGGTCCACCCCGATGCCGATGCCAGGGTATCGGAACCGATCGATGCCGGTACTGGCCCGGAGCATGGCTGAGGTTGAAGGAAGTCAATGCGGTGCGAATCGATCGGGCCCGAAGGTACCGAAGATGCCCGATGACAATCCTTGGTGAAGAGTAGGCTACTCGACACCAGTGCCGATGCCGGAGGCTCGGTACCGCGCTCGAAGCGGATACCACCTCCGCGCATGGCTCAGGTATGTTCTGTGAGGGGTGAGCCCCAGGAACAACCTGAAACCCCTTTAACGCTTTGGAGCCCATAGACTCCCGCAGGGGTAATGCCAATGGATTCTTGAGGGTAAGGCCGGAGCCGTCACCATGCTGGGCATGGGACATACCACTCAAACATTGACTAGTCTTAACAGACTGTTTTTGGGTTACCTGATGCTGTGAAGTAGAGAAACCTGGTACCCTTACTGCCGAGGAAAAAACGGTATCGAGGGAAATTCTAAAATTTGAAGGTTTCTTCACAGAAATATCCTCCGACTTGCCAGGGGAAAAAGGGTCAGGACCTACACAGTTGAGACACCAAGCATTGGTATCTAAAAAGAAACAGGTGTTTCCACACCGAATGCACTTCTTAGGAAAAGAAGGCTCCATAATGAAGAGGCCTGGTAGGCCCAACAAGTTAAGGCAAAAACTGAAGAAAACGTTTCTCAGAATTAAGTCAAAAATCCACCAGCGATACCGGTGGGAGCGGGAAATACAGCCGCGACCACAAGAAAACAAAAACTAAAGTAAATAAATAAGTAAGTTTCTGCAGTGACAGGAGGACGTCCTGCTGGCTCCGCGGAAAAACGAAAACTGAAGAGAGGCTCTGGAGAGGGCGGGAACTCAGCGCGCAGGCGCGAGGGAGGCTGCCAAAAGCTTTCTGATTGGAAGCTGGGCAGCATCCCCGTGCAGGCTCCGTCGGTACCGACGTACCCATATGTGAAGACTCATTCCTGCTTGTTCCTGGAGATAGCTTTTTATGAGATTTTTTATTAGCTGGGATAGAGGAAAGTTTTGACAATCCTCTGAAAGTAACAGCATCAGTGCTCAACTGATTAGCTTGAAATAAAGTCTCCTTGTTGAAGAGATTTTCACCAGTACAAGGAGTATTTCCCAGCCTTTCCTGAACCCATCTGTCCAAGTCAGAAGCTTGGAGCCAGGCTATGCGTCGTGCTCCTATGGCTATAGCAGAAGTTCTGCTAATAGACTCAAAACAGTCCAGGGAAGCACGATTAAGGAACCTAGAGATATGATGAGCATGATTGACTAATGAGGAATAGTCTGCTCTTTTATGCTCTGGAAGAAAAGGGTTCAAAAATCTTAAGTTCTTTGGGACCTCTTCAAGAGATAATCCCATATAGAAAATATATGAGATAATTCTTGCTGAAAGCATGGATGCCTGGAAGCATCGACGTCCAAAGGCATCTAAAGTCCTAGACTCACGACCTGGCGGATAAGAAGAGTGCTTCTTTGCATTCTTAATACGCCTCATTGCTGATTCTACAACAACAGAATGATGAGGAAGTTGAGTCTTTTGAAAACCTGGAGAAGGTGGCCCCTTGTACATAGTGTCAAGTGTCTTATGTTTATGTTTGTGCAATTCTTGATATACCGTCCAGGCTGAAGGGCATCAGAGCGGTTTACAATCACTATATAAGCAGGTACTGGATACATTCCCTCGTCCCAAAGGGCTCACAATCTATGTGTACCTGAGGCAACGGAGGGTTAAGTGGCTTGCCCAAGGCCACAAGGAGTGCCTATAGGACTAGAAACCCCAGTCCCTCCAACCTGAGATTGCTGTCCCCAGGTGGGAATTGAACCCCTGGACCTCCAGCCTGAGGTACCCTGTCCTAACCACTAGGCCACTCCTCCTTCCCAATGTGGGGATACCATTAAAGGAGTTTCCCACATTCTTAACAGCAGATCGTGTAAGATCTGATGCAAAGGAAGAATGATCACCTCCTTTGGAATCCAAGGGAATTGTAGTGTCTCTGAATTCTCTGGTAGGGATTCTTTACCAGGTATAGAAATGGCAAGTAGCTTTGCCATATCAAGCAGAAAAGCTTGAAAAGAAATCTCCCCCGAGGAGGACCCTCTAAAATGAGGGGTAAAGGCTAGACTGTAGAAAAATCAGCCTTGGTACCGATGGATTCATCCCAGTCATCGGGATCGGAAGACAGAAAAGGATGAAGCATCGGATTTTCCTTAAAGCAATGTCTTTGGTACCGCCCAAGGTCGGTACCGAGACGAGTCAGTACCGAATCCTCCATGCTAGAGATCGATTCCAGGCTCAGCATCGAGGGAAGCAATTCTGTCGAAGTAAGCATGGACGGTACCGACACCGATGCCGATACCGGCACCAAAGGCGATACCGATACTCGAGGAACGGTTTGCAGCAACTCTAGCGGTACCGAAGTAGCCGAGAGTGCTAGACTACGTTCATCGGTGAGGAGTGTTTCGTCCATCACCATAGCTGATGCCGGGGTGTCGGTACAGCTTGAAGCGGCCACAACCACCGAGCATGGCCCAGGTATGTTCATCGAGGTAAGAACCTCGGGAACAACCTGGAGCCCCGTTAATGCTTTGGAGCCCGAAGACTCCCGCCAGGGCTTTATTGCCAAGATGTCCTCGAGGGCAAGGCCGAAGCCATCCCGATGCTGAGAAGGAGATCTACCACTCGAGGACTGGCTAGTCTTTACAAACTTTTGTTTGGTTACCTGATCCTGTGAAGAAGATGATATTCTAGCTGGTATCATCGAGAGCGATGTGAACCGGGTATCGAGTTGTGCTCGATTCTGAAGACTTCTTCTGTTTGAGCTCCAGCAGGAGAGACACTCCAGAGGGCAATGGTCAGGACCTAAACATTTTAGACACCAAGTATGAGTGTCTGAAAAAATATCTGTACCGCCACACTTTGAGCATTTCTTAAGGATAGTGGCTGGCTTTTCCATAATGGAAGGGTAGAGGCCTAGTGGCCTAGAAACCGTCAGGCACTAAACAGGAAAACATTTCTAAGAAAAGAAGAAATTCTTTAGGAAAAAGAAAGAAAAACCGGCGGTACCGGTAGCGTCGAGGGAAGGCAGAAGCGATCACAAAAAAACTAGAATAAAAAGAAGAATTTTCTGCGGTGACAGGAATACGTCCTGCCGGCTCTGCGGAAAACTGGAGAGAGGCAGTTGGGAAAGGCGGGAAGGCAGCACGCAGGCGCTGTGGGATGCTCCCAAAAGCGTTCTGATTGGACGCTGGGGAGCGTTCCCACGCAGGCTCCGTCGGTACCGACGATACCCCTATGTGAAGACTCATTCCTGCTTGTTCCTGGAGATAGCAGCACATCGTCAGCATAAATGTGGTAGAGAATGTTAAATGATTTAATTATGGAGCAAATAGGCTGAATGTAAATATTAAACAGTAGGGCTGATAATGATGAGCCTTGTGGGACTCCTTGCATTTGTAAATAGCTGGATGATGTTTGCATACCTATGTGTACTGTTTGCTATCGGTCAGAGAGGTAAGATCTGCACCTGTCTAATGCTAGTTCTGAATGCCAATCAGCTGCAGCCGGGTTAGGAGGAGATTGTGGGAAACAGTGTCAAAGGCGGATGCAATATCAAGAAAGAGTAGACTAAATCCTTGTTTGGATTTGTTCATACCTAAGATTAGATTGTTCATTAGTGTGACAAGCAGTGTCTCAACACCATGATGTAGGCGAAATCCATGTTGGTTGTCATGGAAGCGGATAATGGCTATCAATGTGATCTTGAATTTGTTGCTGAACAATTTTCTCCATTACTTACCTTGGCCAGAAAGGGCAGGCTCGAAATAGGTCTGCAGGATTTTACATCTGTCGGATCAAGTTTAGGGTTCTTGAGTAGGGGTCTGATGGATGCAACTTTTAGAGGGGCTGGAAATACACCCATGGAAAAGCAAATCTTTATGATGTGGTGGATATATGTACTTAGATCAGAGCATGCTGATTTGATCCAAAAAGATGGGCATGGATCTATTGGGGAGGTCGTAGTGTTAAGACCTATCATAATGTATTCTATTTGTTCTGTTGAGTAAGGGTGGAAAGCTCCTAGTGCAGGAATGGTGGGCTCATTGTTTTGTGCAGCAGAAGACACGGTTGTCTGGTTGTTGATACCATTGTTAATAGGCCCGAGGGTACTAGATAAGGGTAATGTGCTATCGATGTGTAGATGAATGAGTGCTGAAGGAGGGACGGTTGGTGGAGCAGCAGAAGTATTGTTAAGGATTAGCCAAGTTGGCTTTGCTCTTAAAGTAGTTAGCGAAGACCTGTGGGTGTGGTATGTTTTCAGTGTATTGCCTTGTGTTGTCTTTGATTAGTGATTGGGTGATGCTGAAAAGCTCAGGGGGTCTGTTGATAAGAGCACACAAGGAAGTTGGTATGGTGTTCTTTTCTTCTAAAATTAATTGCGTTACGATGTTCTTGTAATGTCTTCATATAAATGGTCTTGTCAATCTGGAGCTTAGAGATTCGCCATTTGCGTTCTAACTTCCTAAGCTGTTGCAGGGATTCCTTTAGATCAACAGTGTACCAGACTGGAGCATTGTTTCATTTAGCAGTTCTTTTTTCAGATGTTAGGAGTGCCGCTTTACTTAAGGTAGAGTTCTAAGTGTGTGTTAATTCAAGTAAGTCAGAGCTGTCAGTTTTGAGCCTGTGCAGGGTTGCCTCTAGGAATTCCTCTTTGATGAATGGTCGAAAACGGCGAGGGGGAGTCAGAGTATGATTTGAGTGAGGCTCATGATCAGTTGATGGCTGTGGGATGTGGAAGAAAATGACCTTATGGTCCGACCAAGGTACTGGAATGATTTGTAGCTGATGTAGATTGTTGACCGGCTGAGTAGTTATAGGAGAGAAGATGAGGTCCAGGGTATTACCTCCAATATGGGTAGGTTCGTATATTATTTGATTATAGCCTAAAGAAGCCACAGCATCAAGGAATGCAGAGGTGTGCTTCGTTGAAAGCGCAGGGAGATTGAAGTATCCTAGTAGCCTCTTCACAGAGGAGTTGCATGCTATGTCAAGGACAATTGATAGGTCATAAGCAGATGTAGAGGGGGCACGGTAAAAGAGGGCTGTTGAAAGGTGTTGATTGGAGATCAGAATAGTGTCCAGGGTGTTTGAATTATGTATGCTATGGCACTGAAGTTGGAGATTTTCTTTAGCTATGATTAGGACTCCGCCACCTCTTTTATTAGCTCTTGGGCAGTTGAAGAGGACATAGTTTGGGAGCTTTATATGGTTCGTGATGACTGTGTCCATGTCAGTTAGCCATGATTCGGTCACAAATAACATATCTAACTTATAGGTTTAACATAGTCTAAGATTACAGGCCATTTGTTATGGATGGAACACGTGTTTATTAGCATACATGCTAGGTGTTGTTTATCAGAGGGTTTTAGTCCTCGCCGTTTTACTGGAGCTTGACATATAATATGGATAAGATGCTTATAGCAGGTTGTATGATGTGTTGTTGTATCAGAATATGGAATTCCCTGCCATCTCTGGCCTTGGTTACGAATGATTGGTATCAAATTTGGTTGCTGGATTAGAGGGTCTGTAGGATGTGTGGGGTGAATTATGAGGAAAATAAGTAGAAGAAAGGAGAGAATGTCTGACATTCTGTTAAGAGTAGTAGAGCTGTGCTAGTATAGAAGCGTACCTGTAGGGATTGAGTTAATAGTAGGAAAATACTAGGGGAAGAAGGAAGTCAATTCTGAACAAGGAGCTTCACTGTGCAACACAATGTTGTAACTGTGAATCAGGTTAATTCTGTGGTAGATTGTGTTGGTACATAATAGCAAACTATTTCGTTACTAAGTTGCAGTTATACTCTTAGAAAAACTGTTTTTTGCACAGCTCACTCACCACCTCGATTCTACCCACTTTCTTCACCCCCGTCAGTCAGGATTTCGTCCCGGTCACAGTGTTGAAACTATCTTACTCGCCTTCACTAACGCACTGCATGTTGCCCATGATCACGGGGATATCTCGGTGGCGGTAGCCCTTGACCTATCTGCCGCCTTTGACTTAGTGGACCACTCCCTTCTTCTTCTCCGCCTACGGGAAGCAGGTCTTTGTAGTGTTGTCTATCGCTGGTTCCACTCCTTTCTCTCCTCCCGGTCCTGCACCGTCCTTTCTTCCTCACCTTCTACCCCTTCTTCTGACCCATTCCCTCTTTCTTGTGGTGTCCCCCAAGGTTCAGTCCTGGCGCCTTTACTTTTCAACCTCTTCCTGGCCCCCTCGCTCTGCTAATACAGCAATCTGGCATATCAGCATTCTATTACGCTGATGACATAGTCCTCCTCAATCACACCTCCCCCTCCTGCCCGGATCTTTCCCCACTAAATTCATGTCTCTCCACGGTGGCCACTTGGTTGACACAGAACTGCCTTCATCTCAATCTCACCAAAACCATTGCAATTTGGTTCTCCTATGGCAATCCACCCCCTTTGCTGGTACCTTCTTTCTCTGGCACCCCTGTCCCCCTAGTCTCTACTTTTTGGTATCTAGGAGTACACTTCGATTCTGATCTTTCCTTCCAAGCCCATGTCTCTCACCTCACCAAGACATCCTTCTTCTTTCTCTGCCAAATCCGAGCAATACGCCCCTTTCTCTCCCCATCGGCCCTCACTACCCTATTACTGTCCCTAGTCATGTCACGGGTGGACTTCTCCAATTCAGTTCTCATAGGTCTATCTAAATTCCAGCTAACCCGTCTCCAGAGGATCCAAAACACCGCTGCCCGCCTTCTCACTCACTCTTCCCTCCGGGACCACATAACACCTCTGCTCCTCCACCTTCACTGGCTACCTGTCTCTTTCCGCATCCAGTATAAGCTGCTTTCTCTTGTACATAAAATCCTCCACACTAATACTCCACAGTATCTAGCAGATCTCATTTCTTTCCACTCTCCCAGGCACACTCCCCGCTCTTTTCACCTCAATCGTCTCACTCTTCCCTCGCCCTCCCTTGCCCATCTGCAATCCACGCGTTCCTCCGCCTTCTTTTTCATAGGACCTGCCCTATGGAACTCCCTTCCCTCATCCCTTCGCCTGGAGTCCAATCATAACACCTTCAAAAAAGACCTGAAAACTCACCTCTTCTCCACAGCCTTCGACCTTCCCTCCCCTCTGTGTGACCCGCCTTAAGCTCTATCTCCTCCCTGAAGACTGTCCCTTCCTTGTCCTGTCCTGTCTTTCTCCTCTCTCTTCTCTCCTGTAACTATTGTAAAATTTCCTTTCCATTTCACTGGCCTTTGAGCCTTTCCTGTTTGCTTGTATATTGTGCACCGCTTGCTTGTTTCAGAAAGGCGGTTTATCAAATAAAATTAACAAACAAACATATAGGAAGCAATACTGTTTAACTTTCAACAGATGTAACAGATTTAACAAGGAGAGAGCTAGACAATGTTTCACAGTATCAAGTAAGGTTTACATTTGGTGCGGGCATGCCAGGAAGCGCTGGAATTTAAAGTCCCGCGTCAGGCCCTGATTGGCCTTGTGATGGAGAGCAAGAGGGGTTTCCTACCTCTTGCACTCTATCCCGATGCCGATCGGGGCTCTGTGCTGAAGAAAGGAGCCGGTGGTGTTGATTGGCAGCGCCGGGAGGCGCTGGAAAGAGTAGTTACTCACCTGTAACAGGTGTTCTCCAGGAGCAGCAGGAATCAGTCCTCACAAATAGGTGATGTCGGCGCCAAAGCAGCCCCCGTACGAGCATTTCCCCAGCTTTCAAAGAAAGCCTTTGGGAATGCAGTGCGCCTGCGCGGCCCCCTTCCCGCCCAAGAGTGCCTTCTTGCTCAGTCAGATGACATAGCTAAAAGACAGCAAAAAATCAAAATGAATGATATGACTGCAACTCCAGGGGAAGAGGTAGGGTCGTGAGGACTGATTCCTGCTGCTCCTGGAGAACACATGTTACAGGTGAGTAACTACTCTTGCTCCAGGATCAAGCAGGAAGTCAGTCCTCACATATGGAATTCCCCAGCTCTAGGCTACCGGGAACCCAAAGCTGAAAAAATGGCTCCCTTTCAAGAGCCTCAGCATTCATGATAAGAATATCCTCTGAGAACGCTCCTGTACGGTAGCCCAACGCAAGGGCCGGAGGGAAGGAGTTGCCTAAACTTCAAAGAGATTACGGAGTACCGCCTATCCGAAAGCACTGTCACTCCAGGACTCTCTCTCCAGGCAGTAATGGGCTGCAAAAGTCTGGCTTGAAGACCAAGTTGCGGCCCGGCAGATGTCTGCCAACGGAACACAGTGGAGATGAGCTACTGACGCGGCTTTCGCCCTGACACGGTGGGCCGTGACTCGATCCCGCAAGGGGAGATCAGCTGTCTTATACGCCCAGGTGATATGATCTGCTACCCAAGTGGACACTGTACGCTTGGAGACAGGTAACCC
Organism: Ichthyophis bannanicus; assembly: GCA_033557465.1. Taxonomy (NCBI): domain Eukaryota; kingdom Metazoa; phylum Chordata; class Amphibia; order Gymnophiona; family Ichthyophiidae; genus Ichthyophis; species Ichthyophis bannanicus. Next base: position 112,904,519 of record CM066032.1, on the reverse strand, counting down.
CATCTTATTAGGGTCAAAGGAGATGGTCTATGTAAAAAGACAACGCCCTCTTACAGTCCAGGGTATGCAAGACTGTTTCAGCCCGGCTGGCATGCGGCCTGGGAAAAAAGGTCAGAAGAACCATCTCCTGATTGAGGTGGAAAGAGGAGACCACTTTTGGAAGGAACTTGGGATGGGTCCGTAGGACCACCCTGTTCCTAAAGAACCACGTGTACGGTCTATCAGAAACCAGAGCTTGTAGTTCACTCACACATCTGGCCAAGGTAAGAGCCACCAGGAAGAGTGCTTTCCAAGAGAGGAAGCGCAAATGGCAAGTAGCCATCGGCTCAAACGGTGGGCAAGTAAGTTGCTGCAAGACCACGTTCAAATGTACATATGCAAGTAGTTTAGTTTGCATACCCCGTTTATCCAAGTTATTACTCCTGTTCTATGTAAAGCAGAAGCATGTTATCCAAGTTGTTTTCTCCTGTTCTATGTGAAGCCAAACAGTTTGTTATGGTCATTTTGTTGTATGTAAACCGCGCTGACAATAGTGCGGTATATAAGAAATTGTAATAAATAATAAAATAATAAATAAATAAAATAAATAAATCCCACTCAGTCGCCGGTGGATGAACCAGAGGGCTTGAGATGAAGCAGACCTCTGAGAAATCGGGACACTAAGGAGTGAACCGACAGAGACTGTCCTTCCACCGGTGAGTGGTGCGCTAACAAAGCACTGAGGTAGACCCGTACAGAGTTAGACTTAAGGCCTAAGTCTGAAAGGTGAAGTAGATACTGCAGTACTACTGACACAAGGCAAGAGAAAGGGTCTTCATTGCGCTGAGCACACCATAAAGTAAACCTACGCCACTTCAGGGCATAAGATTTTCTGGTGCACTGTCTCCTAGAGGCCAATACCACCTCCTCAACCTCCTTAGGTAGGAGTAAGGGAGCTAGAACTACCCTTTCATCAGCCAGGCCATCAAATTGAGGCACCTGAGATTGGGGTGCAGAAGGGAACCCTGCTCTTGAGACAGGAGATTGTGTTGCAACCCCAGAGGGAACGGAGTTTCCACCGCCAACTGCAGCAGAAGTGGAAACCACGTCTGCCTCGGCCATCTGGGGGCTACCAGAATCACCGAGGCCTTGTCCCGGAGAATCTTGAACAGAGTTTGGGCCACCAGGGGCGTGGGAGGAAACGCATACAGGAGGCCCGTAGACCAAGAGATCAGAAAAGCATCTGCTGCCATCCTCAGGGGATGCGGCTGTCTGGAGGAAAATCTGGACAGCTGACGGTTTAGTGGACTTGCAAAGAGATCTATGGATGGATGTCCCCAGCAAAAGAAGATCTGCTGGGCCACCAGTGGATTCAACTGCCATTCGTGGGGCTGGAGAACCCGACTTAGCTTGTCTGCTAGGAAGTTCTCCTGTCCAGGCAGATAAATTGCTTTGAGAAACATGTCCTGTTTGACCGCAAAAGAGCACAGGGCCAGTGCTTACTGACATAGGCGCCGGGACCCTGTGCCCCCTTGTTTGTTCACGTAGAACATTGCCACCTGATTGTCTGTCTGAACTAGGACAGACTGGTGAGAGAGGGCATGAGAAAATGTTTGCAGAGCTAAGCAGATTGCTTGTTTAGCTGTTTATTGTTGTTTTTCAGGTTCCTCCTGCTGTGTTTTGCTCCCCTGTGCCTCCGGACCTACTCCGTGAGAACTGGAAGTGACGCGACCGCGTTCACGCGGTCGCGATCCCTCCAGGTACACCAGTGCCCTATAAATTCAATCTGCCTACGGCATTCCGCGCCGTGGCGGCGCGCGACCAAGGAGCAGGTCCTGCTCCTTGGTCGAGCTCCTTGGGGCGAGCGAGGGGCGAAACCACGGTGGAATACTATCCCTCTGTTACTTGGAGTTCTCTCTCTGTGGATATCTTTGGCTTTTCTGGGTAATTGTGTCTGGGATTCTGTCCACTACTCAGGTATGGCAGCTATTCCTGTTCATTGGGGGCGGCGCCCCTTGCTATCTACAAAATGTTTGTCCAGCTCTCTTGCTCGCTGTAACAGCAATCTAATTCACTGTAAATCTGTACGGCCACTATCCAAGCGGCCTTTCCCGGCTCCTACATCTGCTAACTTGGCCCTCACTAAAGTATTTCAGGTTTCACTGCTCAACTGTCGTTCTCTTAGGTCTAAATCTCTACTGGTGTCCGATTTGATCCTTCAACATTCACTTGATCTCTGTTTTCTTACGGAGACCTGGTTGAGGGAGGGCGATAGCCCTGTTCTCGCCAGCTCTCTGCCTCCTGGTTTTTCGGCTTTCTCCTCTCCTAGACTAGGTAGAGGGGGGGGGAGGGGTGGCATTGCTCTACCGCTCTACTATTTTTCTGGAAGAAATAACGTCCCCCTGTGCTGTACTCTCTGAGTCCCTTCTTCTCCGTTTTCACTCTTCTCCCCCACTTTATTTCCTTCTTCTTTACCTTCCCCCTTCCCTCTCTACTGAGCGCTGGGAAGGAATTCTGCAGTCCCTCTCTGACATTGTCTTGCAGTTCCCAAATATTATCATTTTAGGGGACTTTAATATCCATGCAAACAACCCTAGTCGGCAAAAGGACTTTGCCTTTTTAAATTTCTTCCAGGATATCGCTTTTCATCTGCATGTTACAGGCCCTACCCACACTGCTGGTCACACCTTAGACCTTGTGGTATCCTCTCCCACGTTGACAGCTCAGATTTCCCCTCCCTCCATGATTGACGTCCCTTGGTCGGATCATCGTTGTGTCTTATTTTCTGTCACCTTCTCTTCTACTCCAACACCTCCTTCTCTAGTGTCCCCTACACTCCCTCCTCTTCGCCGTCGTTTAACCCCTGACACTGTGTGTTCCTTTCCCCCCGCTTCCTCTGTTTTTCCCCCGGATTTTGCATCATTGTCATCTGATTGTCAGGCTTCCCTTTGGGACTCCCTCCTAAAGGATGCCCTGGATCAGTTAGCGCCATTACGTCCTTGCCCGCGTCTGCCTAATCCTGGTCATTCTTCTTGGTTTCATTCTGGCTTGCGGCTCCAACGGGCTCAACTCCGCCAGGTGCAGCGCCGTTGGTCTCGCCACCCTTCAGCTGATCTATCCATCCGCATACCGCTCGGCTATTCTATCTGCCAAGCGTGCTCACTATGAAGCTGAAATTAAGGATGCGGCAAATTCTTCTCGCAAACTTTTTCAGATTTTGCACAAACTCTCATCCACCGGTTCTCCATCCACCATGATCTCTCAGTTCCCCGACCCTCATTCACTGGCTACCTTCTTTTCCCAGAAAGTTCTTGACCTTCGTGCTTCCTTTCCTACTTCCCCTCCACCCCCACTCTCGCCACCTCTTTTCCCTTTTAACTCAGTTGCTGTTGACCCTGCACCGCTGTCTCCCACCACTATGCCCAATCAGGCGCTTTCCCATACGTGGTCCACTTTTCACCCGATCTGTTCTGCTGAAATCCTTTCAATATTGTCCACTTCTCGTAAGACTACATGTTCCCTCGACCCTATTCCCTCCCGCTGGTTGTCTGTTCCCTCCCTACAACTAGTCCCTATTATCACTATCATCATCAACACCAGTTTTTCCTCTGGTTTGTTTCCTTCTTCTTGGAAATCGGCTGTTGTTCATCCTCTTTTAAAGCAATCTTCCCTTGATCCCTCTGTTCTTGCAAATTGGCGCACTGTCTCTAACCTTCCCTTTCTGGCTAAACTTCTTGAACGCTTTGCATTTCTTCAGTTGTCTTCTCATGTTGAATCTACAAACACACTTCATCCCCGTCAGGCCGGTTTTTTTCGCCAGGGCCATAGCACCGAGACTGTCCTTCTTGCTGTTCTTAATGAAATACATGTTGCACATGACCGTGGTGATCTTACTCTTTTAGTTTCTCTTGATCTATCGGCGGCTTTTGACTTAATTGATCACACTCTTCTTCTCACTCGTCTGGCTGAGGTGGGGTTACGTGGTGCTGTTCTTCTTTGGTTTCGTTCTTTTCTCACCTCTCGCTCTTTTTCTGTTACTCTGAATGATCAGTCCTCTAGTTCCTTTCCTCTTACCTGTGGTGTCCCTCAAGGTTCTGTTTTGTCCCCTCTGCTGTTTAACATTTTCCTTGCCCCGCTGCTTCTGGTATTACAACAATATCCTGTGTCTTGTTATGTCTATGCTGTTGACATTATTTTGCTCTTTCACACGTCCCCTCTTCTTTTGGATCTTTCTGCTTTTAACACTTGTCTTTCTCACGTGGCTCTTTGGCTTTCGCAGCACTTCCTTCGTCTTAACCCGTCCAAGTCTACCGCTATGTGGGTCTCACTTTCGGGGTCATGTCCGTCGGTTGCACCCATGATTGACTCTGTCCCTGTCCCTTTGGTGTCTTCTTTCCGGTATCTTGGGGTGATTCTTGATTCTTCTCTTTCTTTCCATGATCATATTTCTTCTTTGGTTCGGCGTTCTTTTGCTATTCTTCGCCGTCTCCGTGCCGTCCGGTCGTTTCTTCCCCTTGGTTCCCTGGTCACTCTGGCTCTTTCCCTTGTTATTAGTCGCCTTGACTACTGTAATGTCTTTATGGCCAATCTCCCTAAATATCAACTTAAGCGTTTACAGCTCCTTCAAAACACTGCCGCCCGTCTCATCACCTTCACCCGCCGTTCTGATCATATTACTCCTATTCTCATTCAGCTCCATTGGTTACCCCTCTGTGTTAGGTTCCACTACAAACTTTTGATCCTTATTCATCGTGCACTTCACACTCATAACCCTTTATACTTGGCTGACTTAATCTTACTTCATACACCCTACCGCCAACTTCGCTCTCTTCATGCTAACCGTTTGGTTCTACCGTCCCCATCTCATGCCCGTTTGGAGAAGACCCGCCATGCGGCCTTCTTTTTTCTTGGTCCTTGTTTATGGAACGCCCTGCCCTCATCCCTCCGTTTAGAGCCCTCATATTCTCAGTTCAAGTCCGCTCTCAAAACCCACTTGTTCCAAACAGTGTTTAACCTCCCTCCCTGACCTTCCTCCCCCCCTCTGGATTTTCCTTCCTGTTGCCGTCCCTGGTTACTGCTTTGTCCTAGTTTGTTAGTCTTGTCTTTTCCCTTTGTCTGACCTTGTTTGAGTGGTCTTGTCTATGTCCTTTTGTTTGTTTATTTACCATTGTTAATCATTGCTCGCAGTTTACTCTCTGTTGGGCATTGTTGTCCATGTCTTTTGTTTATTTTACTATTGTTAATTATTATTTCTCATTTTGCATATTGTTAATTGCTGGCCGTTTTTATGGTTTTATAGTATAATTTTTTTATGGTTTTTAAACTTATGTTTTAATGATGTACATGGTTTAAATTTATGTTTTATTTATGTTTACTCATTGTCTTTTGTACTGTCATGCTTTCCTTTCTTTCCTATTATTCTTGGCGTTCTTTTCCGTAGTTTGCAGTGCTGCCTTTTTATATTGTTTGTACACCGCTTAAATGTTTTTAACGTAAGCGGTCTATCAAGTATGAAATAAAGTTAAAGTTAAAGTTATTGATTTGCTGTGTGGCCTCTCGAGGAGACCACAGGCCTTGAGTGCACGTGCCCTGGCAATGTGCACCCCAGCCCTTTAAGGAAGCATTGGTCGTCAGCACCCTTGTGTGTGCTGGAGCCTGAAAAGGTACCCCCCTGAGAAGATGTAGCCACCACTGTAAGGAGTCCAAAAGTGGTTTGGACACCTTTACTCTGTCTCGGAGGTCGCCTGTGGCCTGCGTCCACTGATCTCTGAGGCACCATTGAGCAGACCGCATGTGCAGACAGGCATTCAGAGTCACATGTACAGTGGATGCCATGTGGCCCAGAAGCCGCAGATAGTGCCTGGCGGAAACATGAGAATTGCTTTGGAATTGGTTGGCCAAGTCCATTAGTCTGTGGGCCCTGTCTTTGGGCAAGTAAGCTCTTGCCTAAAGGGTGTCTAATCTTGCCCCTATAAAGTCTAGGTTCTGAGAGGGGCGCAAAGTGGACTTTACATAGTTTATGACAAAGCCCAGATGCTGAAGAAGAAAGACAGTGTGAAGAGTGGCTTGTCGGGCCTCCTGGAGAGACTGGCCCCTGATGAGCCAGTCGTCCAGGTATGGGAAGACAAAAATTCCCTGATTCCTGAGATAAGCCGCCACCACCGCCAGGCATTTGGTGAAAACCCTGGGGGCAGAGGTTAGGCCAAAGGGAAGTAACCTGTACTGAATATGGTTTCCTTCCTAACCACAAATCTGAGATATTGTCTGTGGTCTGGATGAATGAGGATGTGAGTATAAGCATCCTTTAGGTCTAAGGAGCATAGCCAGTCTCCCTGCTGGAGGTAGGGCAGCAGTATCCCAAGGGTAAGCATCTTGAACTTTTCCCTCTCCAGAAACTTGTTTAGGTTTCGCAAGTCTAGGATAGGCTGGAGGCTTCCTGTCCTTTTTGGTACCAGGAAGTACCTGGAGTAGAAGCCTTGCCCTTTCAGGTGGTGAGGCACCGGTTCCACTGTCTGTTCCTTTAGAAGACTTGCCAACTCCTGAAGGAGGAGGTTCCTGTGTAGAGGGAGTCTTAGAGGCTCCCCTGGATAGTAGGAGGGGGGTAGCTGGTGGAAGTGGCGCATGTAGCCCTTTTGGACTATGCTCAGTACCCAGGTATCCCCTGTGATGGCTGGCCACCTGTAGGCCTACAGGGTCAGCTGACCTCCTGTGCTGAGTGGAGCCACCGGCGGAGGAGAGGCTATGATGTGGAAGTCAAAACCCCGCTCCCTGCTGTGCAGGAGCCGGAGCTGGCGGCTTGGGGGTCTTCTGCCTACAGGGACCATGCCCCTGCCCCTTGGCCTGCTGGCCCTGTTGGGGAGCTGGAGAGGCCTGATACTGAGGGGGTAGGTTTTGTAGGCAGCACCCTTCCGCGGGAAAAAATGGCTTCTTTCCCAAGCCCTTCTTTTTTTGAAAAGGGGCAGAAGTCTTTCTGGACAGCCTTATCCTGGTGAGAGTCTCAGTCTCGATTTCTGCAGCCTTTTCAGTCATGGGCTTACCGAATAGGTTGTCACCTCGGCACGGGACATTGACCAACTTTTCCTGCACCCATGACTCCAGGTCCGATGACTGTAGGCCAGGGCTGACGGCGTGCACCGATGCCGGCCGTGGCTACCCAGGACGAAGCCTCGAAGCCATCATAGGCTGCTCGAGAGATAAACTTCGAGCACTCTCGGATCCCTGTAGAGAAGGCTTTGAACCTCTGCAAGGGTTCCTCGGAGAGGCCAGCTGAGAACCCGGCAATCTCCTTTGCCAGGTCCCGTAAGTACATGCCCATGTACAGCTGGTAAGTCTGGACACGGCAAGATAGCATAGAGCCTTGGAAGCACTTTCTACCAAGGGCATCCAGGTTCTGGGCCTCCCGGCCGGGAGGCAACAAGGAGTGCATCTTCTGACTCTTCAGGCGGTGCATGGCCAATTCCACAACTATGGAATTGTGTGGTAGCTGCGCCTTTTGGAACCCAGGGCTCTTATGGACTCGATAAATGGAATCGACGCGTTTGCTAAGAACTGGCACTGAGGCTGGTGCCTCCCACATACAGAAGAGCAGCCGTTCCAGCATCGGAGGAACCGGTACAGTAAAGGCTTCCTTCGGAGGAAAATCATACTGGACGGCATCAAGCTCTTTGGCTCGAGGCTCCTCCTTGGCATCCACAGGGAATGCCAAAACCGTGGAGATGTCCCTCATGAAGTCCGAAAACCGGGTATCCTCCGGGGGGGGGGGGGGGGGCTTCTCCGAGGCTCAGACTCCGGGGAGTCTGAAGGGACGCACCAGGTCCGAAAGGTGTCAAGAGACTCCTCATACTCCATTTCCAACGCTGACTCCTCCGAGGAGATGAGCGGCTCTGGCCGTGTGGTCCTTGGTGCCACCCGAGGGCCGAGGATTGACTCGAGACTTGATGGACTCGAGGATCGGCTCGGCCTCCGGGGTCGACTTAGAAGTCGAGGTCCCGGTGGTCGGGGCAGATGCACCGGTCAGACCGGCGATCAGCACCTGCTGCTGTTTCATTAAGGCAACACTAGAATATAGTCTGAATCTTCTTAAACGGGAATAATGACTAAGAATAACACTACCCGTTTATTAACTAAACTAAGCAACATGAAAGCTGTTATATCATTCACTTAAGACTGGGTCTCAGAAAAAACTAGCGGCACTCAACCATGGGCACAAAACCCCTTAACGGTGCCAGTTTTCACATCAATGAGCCTTTAGACTCGTATTTTTTTATATATTTTTTTGATAAAAATTTTTGTATCAAATCAATATTTTCTTCTTGATAATACCAACTATCAATTACAGGGAAAAATCAACTTAGCTTTGTAAAGTTAGCCAGGTGATCAAAACGAGGCAATTCTGTTTCATTAAGGCAGCCAAGCAGCTCTCCAAGGCCGTCAGCCTGAGTCCCAGCTCAGGAGACTCAGCAGCCCTCGACTCGGGGGCATCGGGCCCGACGTCGGTTCTCCCAGAGAAGAGTCCAAGAGGACAACAGAACTTACATGACTCGGGGACTCCGGCTCCATGTGAGGTAGTTTGGACAGCCTCTCCGACTCTGAGAGCCCGGGGCGGCGGTCAGGGCTACGCAACCTGACCCTCGAGGACCCAGGGGGCCTCCACTGATGCCGCCCTCATGAGCTGCTTCTTCCTTTTGTGCTCCCAGGTGGGAGACCCCCTTTCAGAGGAACCACGATGGTGCTTGGGGTCAGACTCCCGAGATGTCGAGGCCTCTGACGAAGTCTGGGCCCGGCCAGACGCGGACTCTGAAAAAATTCTTTCACATTGATGCTGACGGCTTCGAAGTGCCTTTGATGACATTTTGCTGCACGGGCCACAGACCAGCGGGTCATGGTTGGGCCCAAGGCATCGGAGGCAGCAGTCATGTGTGTCGGTGAGAGACATAAGTTTCTTGCACTGATCACATTTTTTGAACCCGCTGGCAGCCATCGGGGGAAAAAGGGCCCGGGCTGCCAGTGAAAACAACAGAAAAAGCACAAATGCTAGTTACAAAGGACAAAAACTGAAAAAGAAGTTCCGGACTCAATACCAGTGTACCAAGTCCAGGCGGGACGGGGAACCGGCATTGAACCGTATAAAGAAAACGCAAAAAATCACAGAAAACAGATCTACTTTTCCCGGGTGACATGAACTATGTCTGTTGGGATCCGTGGAAAAAGAAAGACTGAGCATGATGGCCCCCTTGGGCAGGAAGGGGACCGCGCAGGCGCGCTGCATTCCCAAAGGCTTTCTTTGAAAGCTGGGGAAATGCTACGCACGGGGGCTCCGTCGGTGCCAACGTCAACATCACCCATATGTGAGGACTGACTTCCTGCGTCGGGCCCCGATTGGCCTTGTGATGGAGAGCAGGAGGGGTTTCCTACCTCCTGCTCTCTGTCCCAATTCCGATCGGAGCTCTGTGCTGAAGAAAGGAGCTGGTGGTGTTGGTTGGCAGCGCTGGGAGACGCTGGAATTTAAAGTCCCACGTTGGATCCTGATCGGCCTTATGGTGCAGAGCAGGAGGGGTTTCCTACCTTCTGCTCTCTGTCTCGATGCCAATCGGGGCTCTGTGCTGAAGAAAGAAGCCGGTGGTGTTGGTTATATGGAGTGGTAGACAGCTGGAGGAAAGGGAATGGAGAAGCATACATGAAGGCATCAGCAAATGGTCACTGATGACATCATGGCGACAGACCCAACTACAGATGATACATAGAGCATACATTACCCCACAGCAACTTGGGAAGCAGGAAGGCAAAAGGATGAGAGATGCTGGCAAGGATGTGAAGAGGTCGAGAAGTTTTATCAGATGTGGTGGGAGTGCCAGAAATCCCAGTTACTGGGCGGAGGTGCTCAGGGAGATGGGTGAGGTTCTTGGGGAGGGAGTGCGGAAGGACCCCCTGGTGATACTTTTGGGGCTGGGGAGGAGAGAAGCAAAGGAGCACGGCAAATACAAGCAATGGCTTCTTCATAAAATGTTGCTCGCCAAAAGAGTTGCAATGGCCTGGATGTGGAAATGCCCCACAGGCACCTCCAAGACAGACTGGAGAACGAAGGTGAGAGATGCTTATCGATTTGATAAGATTACATATAATTTTCAGGGTAGGGAATGGAAATGGAGGAGAATATGGGCCCCATACATAGCAGTGGTAACAGGGGAGGAGGGGCAAAAAGGTAGCCAGAATGGTTAGAATGGAAGGGAAGAAAGAATGAGAACGCGGAAGTAGATATGAAAAGAAAGTGAGAAAGAAATGGTCCTTGATGATAAATAAGGGAGGCAATTTATGGGATGGGAAACACAACAGCGGAGGAAGGAAATGGGAGGAAGGGGGGGGGGGCATGCTGTGGAAGACAATTGTTAAAGTTGTATGGGTTATAAATAAGGTTATGTATATGCAAAACGGAAAAACCCTTTGTTGAAACAAACTAACTGGAATATACAAAATTTAAGCCAGAGAAACTGGCGTGGGAATGACAAATTGACAGAGGGGATTATGGAAACAACCCTTGAACGGAAAATATGGACAAGGAATCAATATTTGGACACAGCAGACAAAACAAAATAACTGGATAATGGAATGGGGTTTATGAAAGTTGTCAAAGATGTTGGCGTTTGTTATGCCATTTTACTCTATTAATAAAACATTTAAAAAACAAAACAAAAAACAAACAGAGAAACATCTACAAATTGAAGACATTAGCACCCTTTGGGCTAAATCAGGATGTCAACCTTTCTGTTTTTCTCTAGTAGTATTTTTACACATGTTCCTCTCCGTTGTGCACCCCTGTGTGTCACACTGTTGCCATCCCAGATTTTGGCCTTATGATTTCATGATTTTATTTTGTCTTTTTATGGTTTTATTTGAGTTCCATTTTTATCACTTCCTTTGTATACAGACATGTCTCGGTACACCTTTTTATTGCTATGAGTGGTTTTATTGGGTATTACTTTATTTTTTCTTTTTATCATTTTACATTGTTTTACTCGTTTTACTTTTTAATTATAAGCCTGTTGTCCTATTGGAGAAGTCTTCCACGGCTCTTTTTTACTCTTTGCTTTTTTAATGTAAGACTATATGTATCCACGGTTTCCTGTATCTCATATCACACATAGTTCTCCTACTTATCATGATCATCATAGGCAGAATCATCAACGCCCCTCACTCATTCTCTCGCCAGTATTATACACTAATTTTTATTGTTTGGGTTTTCACTGCACTTTTTATCCAGTCCCCTTTCAATCACGCAGGGGGATGTGCCTTCACATTTTATTTATGTGCACAGTTATTTTTCATCCTTTAACTTTTTATCCGGTTTTATTACTCCATGTGATGTTTTTTAATTTACAGTATTGTTAGCGCACACTGCTTTCTGACTAAGAATCCCAATTCGAAATGGCTATTGCTGTCTTTTACTCACTTTTGACACTTTAGTCCGGTTAATTAATTTAAACACACGGTTTGGTATTCTTTAATGTGCCTCAATCACGATGTGAGTCTGCCGACTTGGCAGCTGCGCCACGCTGCACTGCTTACTTCACAGGAGGAGAAAATGTGATATTACTTTACTTTTTGGAACACAAAATATGAGATATATACACATAGTTTAATTATTTGGTATCACAGCTCACACTTATATTTTATTTGTATCTTCTACCTTTGCCTTTTGACCCTTATCTTTGGTGGAAAACAGTCTCTTAAAGTACGCTCACAACGCGGGCAGTTTGATGCTACGGCAAATGACACATTGGTCCATTAAGATGAGTCTTCTATCTTATTCTTTTCTAGACACCACATGAGCTCTTACAGCGTGATAGCAAAAATTGACACACACCTCGTAATGAAGGCACTTACACACAAAAACATTCAGTGGGGGTGAGTCTTTTAAAAGAAGACAGAACCATGTTTGTAATGCCTGATTATGGCATTTAGCCATAGAAGCTGACCTCATTACATGGCATATTAGGATTTAACTGGCCATCTGCATGCATCTCTTCACTGCAAAATTGCACATTTGAATAAGTCTGCCGTTTATTCTTCTCAAATGTTAGCTATTGTGGTTCTCCACCATTAGACTGCACTGTGAACACACATTGAAAGACAATGTTTGCACAGTGTACCTAGGCATTTAAGCAAAACCATTATTCCTTTTTGAAAAGAGTTTGCCCTGGCATTGCCAATAATGTTTAGTTAAAGTGCAATTTACACTTACGATTCAGGGGTCAGTACTGCACTTCATGTACCAGTAAATATTTTTGGAAACTCCAGGACCGTGCTGATGTAGCAGCTCTTTTTGAATTTATATGCTTTTCATTCATTTCCCTTCCCCTTACTGAGCAGCAGCTATGACGTATTACTTACATTCACACTAAAGGCATAATGTTGTTTGATACTTTTGGGACCTCCTGTGCCATGTGGATCAGAAAGTTTTCTTAGAATTGACGTTTTTACCCAAAAATTAGATTATTTTGACTTTTTTATTTATTTATTTTTTCTACCGTGCTCTTTAGAATCAGTGCGGTTTACATGTATGCTAACAGGTACTTTTTATTCCCTTGTCCCCGAAGGGCTCACAATCTAGGTGTACCTGAGGCAATGGAGGGTTAAGTGGCTTGCCCAAGGCCACAAGGAGTGGCCATGGGACTAGAGACCCCAGTCCCTCTGGCCTGAGTTTGCTTGTCCCCATGTGGGAATTGAACCCCCGGCCTTCCGGCCTGAGGTAACTTGTCCCAACCACTGAGCCAATCCTCCCTTGTGACTGGCTCACACTTATGATCAGACCTCCTCCCCCCAACTCATTAAATGGGATCACTATAAACAGTTTTGGTTTGATGTTTTATTATTTTATTTCCTGCAGATATTATTCACGAGCTATTTACACACACAGTGTGCTATTGTAAGTATGGTCTCTTCCCATTTGGAATTTATGAAAGTATGTCCTCCATCTCTTTCTCACACTCTCTCTTATGGTTTCTAGCCATATATTGGCTAATATTATCTGTTGCTTTTAGTCCATAGACATTATACTCAGCCTTAATCTTATTTTTTCCTTTGATTTCTGTTTTTATACTTATAGTTTATTATAATTTATTCTTTTTAATTGTTTTATTGGTTTTATTTGATTATCTTGACTTTAATTATTATTATGTATTTGGCTGTATTTTATTATGTTCATTTTGTTTTGTTTGCGGTTTTACCCCCTGAAAAAGACATTACTGCCGAAACACACAGGGGTTTGAATAAAGCACCTGTGACCTCCTTTACTACTGTTTTTTGTGCGTGGTTCCTGTTTTGTTGCAAGTGATTTCGCTCTTGTTGTGCCTGTGGTTTTCACATATGGGACTCCCTAGCTCCCAGATGAAGTGATCTCAGAACTGGTAGAGGTTTGCCTCAAAGTAGGCATGAAGAGGTCATGGATCCTATATGGATTTCTGGTATCTTTAAAGTCCGGGATGGAGAGTAGGAATTGCATCTAAGTCTGAAAGAGGTGCTGGAGTACAACCTGACAAAACATGGCATCCTGACGGGAATCCTTGTCCAAACAATAATGGGCAGCAAAGGTATCGACGGAAGACCAAGTTACTGTTTTGCAAATTTCGTCAATGACTACCGAGAATAGTTTGACATAGAGGTGGCCATGGGGCAAACATTGTGAGCAGTGACATGCCCTTCCAGGGAGAGTCCTGCTTTGTCATAGGCCAATGAAATGCAGTCTGCTATCCACTTGGAGAGTGCATGCTTAGAAACAGGTAATCCCAGGTGACTAGGGTCAAATGAAAAACAACTGCAAGGCTTTACAATGATCTTGAGTCCTTTGGAGATAGAAAGCCAACACATGCTTGCAGTCAAGAATGTGCAGAGTTGCTTCCACTCGAGACGCATGTGGTTTTAGGAAAGAAAACTGGAAGGTAAATTAATTGTTTTAAACAGAATAAAGTGTGAGTGAGTCCGAAAGACTACTTTGTCATGGTGGAAGCTGGTATAGGGTGAATCCGCCACCAAAGCCTGAAGCTCACCAATGCGTCTAGCTGAAGTGAGGGCAATTAGAAAAATTACATTCCAAGAGAGAAACTTTAATGAGATCATGGCTAATGGTTCAAAAAGAGACTTGAGAAGCTGTGTTAGAATGACATTGAGATCCCAAGCTACCGAAGGTGGCTTTATGGGTGTTTTTCTAACAGTAAGAGACCTCTCATGAAACATGCTACTAGCAGTTGCATGGAGACGGTCTGTCCATTTAATAGATGGTGAGAGGCTGCAAAGGCACCGAGGTGAACTCTCACCAAATTTGTCTTTAGACCTGTCGAGGACAGGTGGAGGAGATACTGGAGGAGTGACTCCACTGGAGCAGAAAAGGGATTGAGATCTTTCTGGGAACACCAGACACAGAATCTACGCCACTTAAAAGCATATGAATGTCTGGTGGAGGGCTTTCTAGAAGTCAAAAGAATCTCCTTAACCTCTTGAGTAAGGTCAAAGCCTTGTAAAGCGTAGTTACTCACCTGTAACAGGTGATCTCCGGGAACAGCAGGAATTTAGTCTTCACGTATGGATATCGTTGGTACCGACGGAACCTGTGCGGGAACGTTCCCCAGCATCCAATAGGAAAGCTTTTGGGAGCATCCCACAGCGCCTGCGTGCTGCCTTCCTGCCTTTCCAACTGTCCCTCTCCAGTTGAGTTTATAGTTGAGACAAAAGAGAGAGAGAGAGAGAGATACAACTCCTAGGGGAGGTGGGTGGGTTGTGAAGACTAAATTCCTGCTGTTCCCGGAGATCACCTGTTACAGGTGAGTAACTAAGCTATCTCCAGGAACAAGCAGGAATGTAGTCTTCACATACGGGGATTCCCTAGCTGCAGATGCCAGGGAGATGGTCCCAGGAAGTTGTCAGCCCTTGTGAAAGGGCTCCACTTCCCCCATGAATCTCTGGCATCCTACCAGGGATGGTGGGTAGGAGATGACTAAGTCTGAAAAAGGTGTTGAGGAACAGCTTGGCCAAACAAGGCATCCCAGCGGGAGTCCTTGTCTAAGCAGTAGTAGGCTGTGAAGGTATGTACCGAAGCCCAAGTAGCTGCTCGACAGATGTCGTCGATAGACACAGAGTGAAGATGAGCCATTGAGGCTACCATGGCTCTCACGTTGTGAGCTGTGACATGGCCTTCAAGAGGAAGGTTCTTACTCTCATAGGCAAAGGATATGCACTATGCGATCCAGTTGGACAGTGTTCTTTTGGAAACTGGAAGTCCCAAATGACTAGGATCAAAAGCAAGAAAGAGTTGAGAAGATTTTCTATGTTGCTGTGTCCTTTGCAAGTAAAAGGCCAAAGCTCTTTTACAGTCCAAGGTATGAAGGATTCTTTATGCACTGGAGGCATGAGGCCTCAGAAAGAATACAGGAACGTAAACCGCTTGGTTTAAATGGAAAGGCGAAACCACCTTTGGCATGAAGTGTGGATGAGTCCTAAGAACTACCTTAACATGGTGGAACCTTGTAGAAGGAGGATCAACCACTAACACTTGCAATTCACTGATGTGACGTGCTGATGTGATTGCTATGAGGAAGATGACTTTCCGGGAAAGGAATTTCAAAGATATAGTAGCTAATGGCTCAAAGGGCGGTTTCATGAGCTGCCCGAGCACCAGATTTAAGTCCCATGCCACCGGTTGTGGCTTAATGGGAGGCTTTATTAAAAGAAGGCCTCTCATAAATCTTGCTATGAGAGGATGAGAGGAAATAGGGTGTCCACTTAGAGGCTTGTAAGAAGCTGCAATGGCACTAAGATGGACTCTTACTGAATTTGTCTTGAGACCCGCATTTGACAAATGAAGGAGATACTCCAGTATCGATTCCAGAGGTATCGCAAGAGGGTTAAGACCCTTCTGCGAGCACCATATGGTAAACCTTTTCCACTTAAAAGCATACGAGCGTCTTGTAGAGGGTTTCCTAGAAGCATGAAGGATATCCCTTACCTGTTGGGAAAGGTTAAGATCCTGAAGTTCTAGGCTTTCAGAAACCAGGCCCGGAGATGCAGAGACTGGGGATTGGGATGCCACAGCATCCCATCCTCTTGGGAGAGAAGATATGGAGTGGATCCCAACTCCAGAGGCAGAGTTTGAGAGAGATGTAGAAGAAGAGGGTACCACGTTTGCCGTGGCCAACGTGGAGCTATTAGGATCATATGACCTCTGTCTCTCTGAAGCTTGAATAGGGTTTTGGGGATGAGGGGAATGGGTGGGAAGGCATATAGGAAGCCCTGACCCCAGTGAAGGAGGAAGGTGTCCTTGCCTGACAATGTCGAGCCGGAATTTTGGAACAGAACCGGGGAAGTTTGGCATTCAGCGGACTTGCAAAGAGGTCTATGTCCGGGGTTCCCCAAACCTGAAATATCTGGGCAACCTGGTCTGCATGGAGAGACCATTCGTGTGGTAGCAGAACTCGACTGAGTTTGTCTGCCCAAGAGTTCTGAATGCCTGGAAGATACACCGCAAGGAGATGAATCTGATGCTCTCTGGCGAGGGCCCATAGTTGCAAAGCTTTGTTGCATAGCGACAAAGAGCCTGTTCCGCCCTGCTTGTTCACATAGAACATGGCTACCTGATTGTCCATTTGGACTAAGACTGTCTTGTATCTGAGCTGGGCGTGAAATACTCGAAGAGCAAGGAAGATTGCTCTGAGCTCCAGGAGATTGATGTGAAGACAGGCCTCCTGTGGAGTCCAGGTACCCTGGGTAGAGAGATCTTGCAGGTGGGCTCCCCATCCCACCTGTGAAGCATCTGTTTTTAGGGTGGCTTGGGATAGGGGTTGCTGGAAAGGAGACCCCACCAGAAGGTTTCTGGGTGATTGCCACCATTGGAGGGACGAAATAAGACGGTCTGAGTTTGTTATTTTTTCTGACAGGCAACCTGAGGTCCATGTCCACTGAGTGGATAAAGTCCACTGGGCCGTTTGCATATGGAGGCGAGCATAAGGAACCACATAATACCACCTAACTTTGTGGCATTCACCAGCCACAGGCAGAACAGACGAGGAGGAGGAGTTGCCGTCTTCACTAGAGCCGACCTTCAATTCAAGATGATAGAATCCAACAGCATCGATACCCTTAATTTAATTTAATTTAACTAACAAGTTTTTATATACCGCACCTTCCAATGATCAGTTGCGGTTTACATTGAACAACAGTAAACAAGGCAATGCTGTTTTTACATATAACAATGAGAAGCTACAAAGATTCAACTCAAAACTTACAATTAACAGTTGTAACTATATACAATGAACAGGATTAATTATATACAAGGTATGTATAATTCAAGCATCGTTTTGTGTTTTTGGTACTTGTTCCAGATCAGGGATTGATAAGGTTGGCTGGTGAGACTATCCTTTTTCTTGTTGAAAAGGTGAATTCGTTAAAGGACCGTAGTATGTTGAGAATAAATGTGTTTTGAGTTTTTTTCTAAACTCCATGATTTGAGGTAAGGATCTTAGTTCAGATGGAATGTTGTTCCAAATTATGGGGGCAGCATGGGAGAATGCTTTCATGTTTGTTGATTTTTTAGCCTTTATAAATTCCTTTGGTGTTTTTAGTTTGTTTATTTGGTCTCTCCTTTGAAGATTAAGATTGGGTTCTTTATTGATAAGTTTGTTTAGTGTAGGAGGTGCTATATTATTTAGGGCTTTGTATGTAGTTAGGAGGGTTTTATATTGTATTCGGCATTGCATCGGGAGCCAGTGTAGATTTTGTAATATAGGTGTTATATGTTGAAATGGTGGGGCATTCATTATAATCCTGGCTGCTGCGTTTTGGGCTAGTTGGAGTTTTTTTAGGTTTTGTTTTGTTACGCCTATTAGTGTTAGGTTCGCGAAGTCAAAATGGGGGGTTATTATTGCTTGAATTATACGTTGAAAATCCTTTAGGTGCAGTAGGGGGCGGAGTTGTTTTAATACTTTAAGTTTGAAATAAACTTTTTTTGTTATATTCCTTATGTGGGTTTCCATAGTGAGGTGTTTGTCTATTATTACGCCTAAGTAACGTATTTCGGTATTTATTTTGATATCATTATTTTGTAATGTGATGTATGTTGGGGGGGTGAAAGTTGTATTCTTAGTTACTATTAAGGCTTCTGTTTTAGTGTGATTTATGTATAGGTTGTTTTCATTTAGCCAGTTATCTCGTTAAGGCAGGTATTTATTAGAAGTGTTGGAATATTAGGAATTGTGAATGGGACATACATCATTATGTCATCCGCATAAAGGTGGTAAAAAACATTGAATTTTTTAAATATTTGACAGATGTGTTTTAAGTAGATATTAAATAGTAGCGCTGACAGTGCAGAGCCCTGGGGGAGGCCTAGTTCTTGGTTGTAAGTTTTTGAAGCGAGGTTACCAATTCGTACCGTTTGGGTTCGATCACTTAGGTAAGATGAGAACCAGTTAAGGACTGTAGATTTTATTCCAATTTGTCTTAGTTTGTCAATCATTGTTGAGTGGTGGACACTGTCAAAGGCTGCGGAGATGTCAATGAATATAAGTAGGAATGCCTGTTTTGAATTATCAATGCCTCTTACTAGGGTGTCGATTAGGACTGTTAGTAGTGACTCCACCCCGTGATGGGGGCGAAACCCATACTGTTGATCATCAAAGGGGGCTGAACTGTCAATGTATTCTTGGGTTTGAATTTGTACTGTTTTTTCTATTAATTTAGCCATGAACGGGATGCTTGATATGGGTCTGTAGGATTTGGGTGATGCTTTGTCAAGGGTAGGATTTTTTATTATTGGGCGAATCTGTGCGTGTTTTAAAGAAGGGGGTAAGTACCCCGTTTTTAGCGAAAGATTTACTATGGGGAGGATGAATTGTGAGAGGATAGGTAAGGAGCTTTTTATCCATGTTACTGGACAAGGGTCGAGGGGTGAGGTGGTTGTATTTATGTTTGTTATGATGTTCTTGAGTGCCATGTTAGATAGGGGTTGGAATTCTGTCCATTCATCTGTAAAATGAGTTAGAGGTATATGTTTTGGTTTTAGTAGCTGGGGGAGGGATTTGACTTTGGTCATGTAGTAGTCGGCCAAGTTCTGTGGGGAAATTTCAGTAATTTCAGTGCTGGAGTTGTGGGTGTTATTTGTTAACCTTTGGGCTATTGAGAATAGTTCTCTAGGTCTGTTTATTGCATTGTTGAGTATAGAGGAGTGGTAATTTTTCTTGGCATTGTTAATTGCATCTTTATATTCATTAAGGAGAGTGATGTATGAATCTTTGTTTATGGGGTTTTTGTTTTTTCTCCATTTGCATTCCGCTTTCCTTAAGTTTCTTTTCATTAGGTTTAGTGTTTTATTGTACCATGGGGCTTGGTCTGCTTTCGGGTGAGTGATTTTCTTTCTGGTTTGCTTATTGGCAGCTGCATTATTGATGATTTCGTACCAGTTTTTTACTGCTTCATCAAGATTTTGTGGTGAGGTAGTTAATTTGGGGATTGTCATGTCTAAAAATTCCTCTTTGTTATGTTTTTTAAATCTGTATGGAGGAACAGTAGGTGGGGTTCGTTTAACTGTTGTGTTATTGATAGTAATTTGAAAGTTAATGAGATGATGGTCTGACCAGGGGGTTGAGGTGCATTTGAGGGAGTTGGGGTTATAAAATTTGTGAAGTATATCTGGTAGTAGGACCATGTCAAGTATATTCCCTTTATTGTGTGTGCTGTCATTTACTATTTGGTGAAAATCCATATCTGTGGTGGATTCTAAGAAGAGAGAGGCATATGATTTTGGTAAGGAGGGGAGGTTAAAATCACCGAGCATTAGTATTGGATTTTGGTCGGTGGAGGAGCTTAGGAATTCAATTACGGGGTCCAGGTTTTCTGATTGTTGATCTGGTGGTCTATAAATTAGGCAGATTTTCAGGTTGCCTATTTGTGTAATTTATTTATTTATTATTTATTATTTATTACATTTTCTTTTATACCGCGCTATTTAAGATCAGTGCGGTTTACAATAAAACATTGAATCTACACATCTCAGTTTAGTGATTTGTGCTTACAATAAACAGGTAAAAATAACTCGGATGTACAATGAACAAGTTTCTTAACAGGGAGAACAATAACTAATGATTGTGTCAATGTTGGTGGGTATGTGTGATTGTAGTTTTTTTGCTTTTATCTCTTTTTTTATCATTATTAGTACTCCACCACCTTTTTTGTGGGTTCTGTGTGTAAAAAAGATGTCATAATGATTATTGTTCAGTTGGTTCAAGTATACGGAGTCTGTGTCAGTTAACCATGTTTCTATAACTATAACTACAATAACTATATCCAACAACACTTGCTCCATAAACCTGATTTACAGAGCGCCTTCTGCAGATCCAGACAACCTCTCCAACATCATAAACATAGCATCTAACACCCACGAACTAAATAAACCAAATTGGATCCTAGGTGACTTCAACCTGCCATCCTTACAAGACAATCAAGCAGCTACTTTCATTGAAGCCCTAGATATCTTGGGATATTCCCAACTGGTACAAGAACCAACACACATAAAAGGCAACATTCTCGACCTCATATTCGCCCCACAAACAGTGCTTCAACAAGCACAAAATTTCATGTTATCACTAACAGCAGTACCTTGGTCGGATCACAAGCTCATCACCTTCCAGATTCCGACCCCTATCAAGCCAAAAAGAACCACTGTGGACACCAGTATGACCTCGAGCTCAACCACCAGAAGCTTTCACTCGTTCAACAAAGAACGCATCCTAGCCGAAACGAACAAACTCCTCGATAAGGATACACAAAACCTAGAGGACCTAATCACCACATGGAACAGCAAGCTCAGCGCAATCGCAATCCGTACACCAACAACTAAAGCCCCAAATAAAAGATCAACTGCACCATGGTTCACAGCTGACTTAAGGACATCTCTAATCCAATTACGGAGATTGGAAAAGCGCTGGAGGAAGTCACGCACCACCAATGACCAAGTAGCATACACCCAGCACTTACACACACATCGCAGGGCTGTCATAGACAGGATGAAACAATACCATACAGACACCCTGAAACGGTCATTAAACAAGCCGCACGACCTCTTCAACCTGGTCAAATCTCTTGCCAAAGAACCCACCCCGGAACACCCTGGAACCATACACCCTCAGGACTACGCCAGCTTTATGCAATCTAAACTGTGCAAGACTGATAAAGTGATGTCACCGGACCTCTCCAACGAACAAGAGTTCTCAGTATCCCTAACCACCTTTGTCACACCATCAAAAAAATCTATTGAAGATACCATCGCAACCTTAAATACCTCCACTGCATACTCAGACCCCTGTCCAGCATTCTGGATAAAAGATCTGCGTTGTGACCTTGCCCCGATCTTAGCAAAGATGATAGACCTTTCATTCAGCACTGGGTCGTTCCCTTCCACGCTCAAGCAGACCTCCGTTAGACCGCTCCTGAAGAATGCCAAATTAGACCCTCAAAAAGTTGAATCATACAGACCCATTTCCAGCATCCCGATGCTTGCTAAAATCATCGAAAAGACAGTCTACAAACAGTTACAAGATCACATTGATACCAATGCCCCCCTAGACTCATCTCAACACGGATTCAGAGAGTCACACGGAGTCGAAACTCTACTCACAACGCTTTTTGACACCATAATCTCAGGCATTGACAACCTACGCCAAGGTTATGCACTCGTATTTTTGGATATAGCGGCGGCGTTCGACTCTGTCTGCCACGAAATTCTCCTAGGTCGGCTAAGAGAGAAAGGCATTGGTGGAAGAGCTCTTGAATGGTGTAGATCCTACCTGTCAGGCAGATGGCAATACGTACGTGCAAATGGGTCTACTTCCGAGCCATTCTTACAAAGCCAAGGAGTTCCTCAAGGATCTTCCCTATCATCACTTATGTTTAACATCTATATCCAACCCATCTGTAATATTATCAGATCATTCAATGTGAGTTGTATGATATACGCAGACGATGTCTTACTGTACCTTCCAATATCCCTGGATTGCCCAGACCTTACCCCCTTGACTGAGTGCTTCAACACCATATCCGAATGGCTCCTCTCTCAGAATCTGCGCATCCAACACAAGAAGACGGAGGTCTTATTCATCTCCAGAAATCCTGAGTTTACACCACCCAGCTACCTAGAAGTGGACAACGCTGAATTACAAGTAAAATCAGCTATTCGTTACCTCGGAGTAACATTGGATCAGAACCTCAACATGAAGCAACACATAACCAACACTGTAAGAGCGATTTACTTCAAGATTAAATCTCTTAGACACTTACGCCCCCTACTTGAACCAAGCGACTTCCGCACCATTTATCAAGCCCTCATCATCCCCCATTTGGACTACTCAAACGTCATCCTGCAAGGACTCCCTCAGGCCACCTTACAGCCCCTGCAACTTGCCATGAACAGTGCAGCGCGGATTCTCCTCGGCACACCAAGAAGAGAGCATATCACACCCCTCCTGAGACAGCTTCACTGGCTCCCCATTCAAGCCAGGCTAAGTTTCAAAACCCTAGTGATGACATTCAAGGCTATCAAGGGACTCTCCTCCTCCTCACTATGTGACCTCATCCAACCACCCATACCC
This sequence comes from Ichthyophis bannanicus, assembly GCA_033557465.1. NCBI lineage: Eukaryota > Metazoa > Chordata > Amphibia > Gymnophiona > Ichthyophiidae > Ichthyophis > Ichthyophis bannanicus. Next base: position 112,881,915 of record CM066032.1, on the reverse strand, counting down.
AACAGGCTAAGAAGAACCTCAGTAGCTAACATGCTAGTGATACCGAGAGACACTACAAAATGCTCCAAAGCAACATCGAACAGAGCCTTTAGACTATACGCCCCAAGTCTCTGGAACTCCCTACCACCACACATCAGAGCAATCCCTAACCTGAGCCAGTTCAGAAAGGCCTTAAAACATTTCCTCTTTATCAAGCATCTCACTTACTGCCCGAACCCCAGCCACTAAGCATGTCCAATACCCAATAACTCCCTCTGACATGTATATAGTTACCCATTCATGGTTATGCATATGTATATAGTTTACCCTGTTTTCCAAGTTACTTGTTCCTGTTCAATGTAATGACCTGACTTTTGTTCATTGTCGGTTACCTTCTTGTTTTATGTAAACCGCGCTGATCGCAAATAGTGCGGTATATAAGAAATGAAAATAAATAAATAAATAAATAAACATGCACGGTGGATGCCATGTGGCCTAGCAATTGTAGCATTTCCCAAGCAGTGAGATAAGGTTTGAGCACTGCTTGGGAAGCTAGTTGTACTATGCGAAGACAGCGGGGCTGCGGAAGGAAAGCCTTTGTCTGTCTGGTATCCAGATGAGCTCCTATGAACTCTAGGGACTGAGTGGGAGCAAGATTGGATTTTGGGACGTTTATGACCAGTCCCAAATACTGAAGGATTCGCATTGCGCGAAACAGAGCAGAGCTGGCTTCTAGCACTGTAGGGGCTCGAATGAGCCAGTCGTCTAAGTAAGGGAAGACAAATATTCCCAGAGTGCGGAGAAATGCTGCTACCACAGCCATGCATTTTGTGAACACTCTTGGTGCAGAAACCAGGCCAAAGGGAAGAACTCTGTATTGGTAGCGTTTTTCCTTGAAACAGGAATTGGAGGAATCTCCTGTGATTTGGATGGTATCCCTCAGTATATTAAGAACATCGGGGCGCCGTTCCACGCCGCGGGCGCGCGCCAAAGGTCCTGCTCCTTGGGCGAGCTCCTTGGGGCGACGACTGGGGTGCTCTCATGTCTACACCGGGTCACCTATCACTCTGCAGTGGTTTTCGAAACCCGTGCCTTTCGCCTCCTTTAACATTTCTCGTGCTTTTGTTATCAGTGCTCAGTTTCTTGAGCACTGCTTCACCTGTATCTGTTCCCCTAATTCCATCCCGGCTTCCTACTAGGCCCTGGGCCATGGCTTCTATTCCTGTCCTTTGGGGGAATCGCTTCCCCTCGGTTTCCTCTGCCCCACCCGGGGTTTTTGCTCGGAACATGCACAATCTTATTACATGCCCACTTATCAATATTCCTCCCATACCTCCTCCTCAGACTGTTTGTTCTTTACTGACCTTGTCGTTTGCTCTCCTTAATTGTAGATCTCTCCGTGCCAAGACCCCTCTTATTCACGATCTCCTAACGCAGCACTCCCTCGATGCCTTGTTCCTTACGGAAACCTGGCTTCGTGAGGGAGAGGACGGAGTCCTCCACCGATGTCTCCCCCCTGGCTATTCTAGCTTTCACCTCCCCCGACTCCACCGCTCCGGGGGCGGTGTAGCCATTATTCACCGTTCATCTTTCTCTCTTTCTCTTGTATCTCCTCAGCCCCGCTATCCCGAAGCTCTCCTGCTACGCTCCAATACCTCTGTACCTATCTTTTTCCTGCTTCTTTATGCCCCACCTTCTATGCGCCCTGACCTCTGGGAGTCTCTTCTGCTCTCCCTTTCTGAAGCCTCTTTACTCACTTCCCATTTGGTTGTTCTCGGGGACTTTAATGCCCACCTTACCCCCCCAACCCGCCCCCGGGATAAGGCCCTCAGTTCACTTTTTTCAGACCTTGACCTCTACCAACACGTGCACTGCCCTACACATTCCTCTGGCTCTATACTAGATCTTATTCTTACGTTCTCTTCTTCCCCTTACATACCCTCTGCCATCTCTTCTGTCTCTCTTCCCTGGTCGGACCATCACTGTCTGTTCTTCTCCTTCCCTCTTCCCCCTGCCCAAACCCTTGCTTCAACTACCCCAGCTCCATCTAAGGTTTTTAGGCGCCGTCTCACTCCCCTTATTTTGCAGTCATTCCCTCCCGCCAACTCTCTCTTTTCTGTTGAATTCTTTTCACTCCCTGTCGACCATCAAGCTGATTCCTGGTCTTCTGTTCTTTCCAGTACCCTTGATACACTTGCTCCCCTTCGCCCCGTTCCCTACCGTCCCTCCTCCCACCACCCCTGGTACCACCCCGGCCTTTATCTTCAGCGCACCCATCTTCGGCGCGCTGAACACTATTGGCGTCGGCATCCTTCCCCTGCTTCCCTGACTTCTTTTCGTTCTGCTCATCATTCATACCGCACCATGATCACTGCAGCTAAGAAGGCCTATTTTTCTGACCTTATCACTGCTTCCTCAAACTCTTCTCGTTGCCTGTATCGGGTCTTTCACTCCCTGTCTTCCTCGTCAACCTGTCCCTCCTCATCAGCACTCTCTTCCACTGCCCCTAGCCCAACAGCTCTTGCCTCTTTCTTTGTTCATAAAATTCAGTCTCTTCGTTCCTCTTTTTCCCTGTGCCCTCCTCCCCTTTCCCCTCCTCTTTCACCTTCTCCTTCTTCCTCCATTCCTTCCCCCCCTCCCTCTCATGCTCTCTCTCATACTTGGTGTTCTTTTAGTCTTGTTTCCTCTGCCGAACTTTTTCAGGTGATCTCCTCTTCTCATAAAACTACTTGTCCCCTTGATCCCCTCCCATCCTCCTTGATCCTTCACTCCACCTTCTTCCGTATATCCTTGGTATAATCAATACTAGTCTTTCCTCCGGTAGTTTTCCCACTCTTGGAAACATGCCATAGTCCGCCCTCTTTTGAAAAAACCCTCTCTCGACCCCAGCTTACCTGCCAACTGGCGCCCAGTTTCAAATCTCCCTTTCCTTTCTAAAGTCCTAGAGAAATTAGTCTTCACACAACTTTCACAACATCTTGACTCTACTCTTTATCTTCACCCCCGTCAATCCGGCTTTAGATCTGGCCATAGCACTGAAACTGTTCTCCTTGCACTTCTTAGTGATCTTCACCGTTCTCACGATCGTGGTGACTTGTCTATCGCTGTTTCTTTAGATCTCTCCGCCGCTTTTGACGTTATCGATCATCGCACCCTTCTCACACGTCTGTCTGACTCTGGTATTCGTGGCACTGTTTTACACTGGTTTCATTCCTTTCTCTTCCGTCGTTCTTTCTCTGTTCACTCTGGTACCTCCACTTCGGCTCCCTTTCCCTTGCACTGTGGTGTTCCACAGGGTTCTATTCTTGCTCCTCTACTTTTCAACATTTTTCTTGCTCCCCTAGCCCTCCTCATTCAGCAATCTGGTGTTTCTTTCTATTTTTACGCAGACGATATCCTTCTTGTTCATCATACCAGCTCCCTTTCCCCTGATCTTTCCACCCTTAACGCCTGTCTATCCTCTGTTGCCTCCTGGTTTTCTGAAAATTTCCTCTGTGTTAACCCTTCTAAATCCTCTGCCATCTGGTTTTCTTTCTCCTCTTCCCCACCTAGTCTAGCCCCTGTGATGTCTTCCCTTCCCATTCCTGTTGTCTCTACCCTCCGCTATCTGGGTGTTACCTTGGATTCTTCTCTCTCTCTTTTCACCCTCACATTTCCTCCCTTGTTCGTACTTGCCATTTTCATCTGCGCCGTATTCGCTCCCTTCGTCCTTTTCTTTCCCCTCAATCCCTCACCACTTTGGTTCTCTCTTTTGTAACTTCCCGCTTAGACTACTGCAATTCTATCTTATCTGGTCTCCCTTCCTGTCAACTCCGTCGTCTTCAGCTTCTCCAGAATACTGCTGCCCGCCTTCTCACCTCTTCTTCCCCCTTTGATCATATTACCCCTTGCCTCTTCTCCCTTCACTGGCTTCCCATCAAATTCAGACTTATCTACAAGTATATCATTATCACTCATAGGGTTCTTCACACCAGCACTCCTCGGTATCTCTCTGACCTTATCTTCCACCAGCCCGCTCCCCGTCTTCTTCGCTCATCTCATACCAATCGTCTATTCCTTCCTCCTCCATCCCAGGCCCACCTCGAACTTACCCGCCACTCTGCCTTCTTTTTTCTGGCCCCTGCCCTCTGGAATTCCCTCCCTCACACCCTTCGTATTGAACCCTCCTTCCCCCATTTCAAAACTCTCCTCAAGACTCACCTTTTCTCTCAAGCGTACAACCTACAGGTCTCCCCCTGATATGTAGTCAACATACCAATTCATGCCCCTCACGTTACATCCAACTGCCACTCAACTCCTGACTCCCACATCACATTCAACTCCCACACCCTGTCTCCCTTCCCTCCCCATGTCCCTGTGTTTAGTTCTGTAGACTCTACTCTATTTTTCTCTCTCTCTCTCTTACTCTTTCCTATTATCCAATGGCGTTCCTTTCTCTCTTTGCTTTTCCACAGCTGCCTTTTATTGTACACCGCCCTGATACCTCGGTCTTGGGCGGTATATCAAGCCTAAATAAATGAAATAAATGAAATAAATAAATGAAATGAGAATATGAGTATACGCATCCTTGAGATCTAGAGAACAAAGCCAATCCTGACTTTGAAGGTATGGCAGCAGAGTTCCTAGAGAGAGCATTTTGAACTTCTCTCGGAACAGATATTTGTTCAATTCTCTAAGGTCTAAAATGGGTCTGTGTCCCCTTGTTTTCTTTAGAATAAGGAAATAGGGGGAGTAGAACCCCGTACCCTGATGGGGAATGGGTACTTCCTTTATTGCTACTTGGGCAAGGAGCATTGTGACTTCTTTACCTAAGAGACTGTCGAGAAAGGTCTGAGAATTGAACTGTCTTATAATTGTAGGAGGGGGCAGGCTGTGGAAATGAAGCTTGTACCCCTCTCGTACAATGGACAGAGTCCAATTTTCTGCTGTTATTTGGTACTATCTGTGGACAAAATGACATAATCTGCCTGGGATGGTCAAGGGTTCTGGACCCTTCAGGGATAGGAAGGCGAAGTTCTCTAGAAAGCAGGATGAGGAGGAGGCTGAGGTTTTGCAGCTTTTGGCTTCTTTTGTTGTCTAGGTTGCTGCTGCTGTCCCTTTTGGGCAGTCTGACCTGGACGGTGTCCCTGTTGGGTATAGGAAGGATAAAACTTCTTTTTCTTATTGAAAAATAATTTCTTGGAGGATCTTTTCTTTGCAGGATCAGCTGTAGATTTGGACAATCTATCCAATGTGATATTGTCAGCATCTATCTCATTAACCTTCTCCTGCCAAAGAGATTTTCTCCTGTGCAAGGAATGTTTCCTAATTTATCCTGTACCCAAATTTCCAAGTCAGATGCCTGAAGCCAACGTGTACCAATGGCAATAGCAGAGGTTCTGACTTATGCACTCAAAACAGTCAAAGGCTGCACGATTGACAAACTTGGAAACATCCTGAGCATGTTTGACAAGAGTGAGATAGTCTTGTCTTTTGTCATCAGGAAGAAGGGGGCTGATAAACTCCAAGTCTCCTGTGACCTCTTTAAGGAACATTCCCATATACAAGATATAGGAACTGATTCTAGCTGAGGAGCATGGAAGCTTGGAAGCACTGACGCCCAAAGGCATCAAGAGTCCTGCATTCACGACCTGGAGGATTGGATGCATGCGCATGGCTGATTCCACTACCATTGAATGGTGTGGTAAATGAGTTTTTTGAAAGCCTGGACAAGGTGGAACTCGAAGGGTAAACAAACAAAACCAACAAAGTATCTGTAGAAGCCACAAAAACAAAGGGAACAGATACAAGGCATCCTTCCCCCCTCCTTCCCCCTTCCTTGTCCACCCTTTCCCCTCCCCCTTTCCCCCCTCTCTCTACCCTCCCTTCCCCTCCCCCTTTTCTCCCCTCCTCCCCCCTTCTTTCCTTCCTCTCCTTTCCTTCTCCCCCTCCCCTTCCCCTCCCTTCCCCCACCCCCTTCCTTTCCCTCCCCCCTCCTCCCCCAACCCCTTCCTTTCCCTCCCCCCTCCTCCCCCAACCCCTTCCTTTCCCTCCCCCCTCCTCCCCCAACTTACCCCCATCCCCCATATCCCCCACTCCCCCCACCCTCCCTTGTTTCCTTTCTAGTTTCTTCCTTTCTCTTTCTTTTTTAACAGCGATCATTAATGATGAATGAATATATAAGCCACACTTGTTTTTGAAAAGATTTTTGTTATAGCACATTCCAATATTTCTGCAACACAAATTACGTGGGTAAACATCGATATCTATATGCAATAATAGTTTTTTTATGTTCAATACCACAAATCCGTTTGATAACCTTTGCCTCATGAACTTTCACTTTGTACTGGCGGGAAAACGCCGTTAAATACTTCAGGAAGAACACGGCTCATTCTTCATTTGTTTCACAAGATTCTCCACGGAATAGCGGTAAGCCTTCTTTTTCTGCCCTTTCTTCTTATTTCATAACATGGCCTAACTTTGAAGGAATATATTTTATAACATGACTTAATTTTGAAAGAACATATTTTATCAACGTATACGTTTGCTTTTTCGGCAAGGTATATTGTGTTTATAAGCACTATTGTGCCGCTATTTGTATAAAAGGATCTTCAGAACAAACATGTAGTGTACATATTGTCTTCTAGAATATCTTTTTATATGCTTAATGCACCTCCTTGGGATTACATTTGTATAATTTCATAATTAAGAGTTATACTTCGTTTGGCGTTTCAGTAGTCCGCTTGGAACACTGATGTTAGCGATCTCAGCCTTTTGCCAGTTTTGTAAAATTCCTCTTTTTCTTTCATGGTATGCTGGCCGTGCTTTCTTCCATTTGTAAATGTTCTCTATGTGAAAGTAGTGGTAGTGCTTTCTATCCACATTATGAGTAGGACATGTGGTCTTTCAAAAACAAGAGAGATCTTAATGAAATGTTTTTTAAAAGTAAACATACATCGTCCACATTGTCATTTCACTATTTTACATACATATAGGTTTTCTTGTAATTGTATTTTAATTTTTACCACTAGTAGATGCACCTTTGATGCAGTATTTAATAGTCCATTTTAAATATCTATAATAATAAGGTTTGTTCTCTGACGGCATTTCTAGTTACTTTCATGCCGTATGGGTAAGATGAATTTCACATTTAGTTGGTTGACATGCTCTACATGGAAATAATAGCAATATCTTATTCCACAAGTATGGAACATGGGTCTTTTAATCTGTAGATGTTTTTTAGTACACACATATATATATATATATATATATTTTTTTTTTTTTAAAGAGGCTCTCCAAGATATTTTAACCAGGGTCTTTTTACATTTTTTGATGGTTCGTTTGCCCAGAGCTCCTCTTTCCTCTCGTTTTTAGGTTTGATACATATATTCTACAGTAGCAAAATTTATGATTTTGATAGGTCCAATCTTCCTTTTAAATACAGATTTTATCCTGTGGTTGTTTTCCCATAGATTAGAAAAGAAAAACTTTTATCAATTTCATCAATTTTATATTCATATGTATACATTTACATGTCAATTTAGTGGATGATGTTCTTTTTCATTTCAGTGGTGTTTGTCTCTATTTACATGAAAGATTTGTTTGAAGGTATTGGTATTTATATATTTTTATATGTTTTTATCTTTTGTTTTATTCATCAATTGATTTTTTAAAAAATCATTTTTGTTCCAGTATATCCTCCTCATCTCTGTTCTGTTTTAGGTTTATCTTGTTATTATGTTTCTATGTATATAATTGGAGTGGAGGAGTAGCCTAATGGTTAGAACACTGGCTTGGCAACCAAGCAACCAGGGTTCGATTCCCACTACCACTCCTTGTGGCCTCGGAAGAAAGGCCTGGCAATCTACTTCCGGGGACACTGCCAAGAAAACCCAGGAGCTTCTGGGTCGCCAGGAGTCAGGACGGACTCGAAGGCACACATTGCATTTTTTGTATATAATTGTTATACATATTAGTAATTTATAGTTCATATTTATTGTTATCACATTTTCTATTTATAATGTTTATAGTGGATTGTTTTTAACATATCAGTATTTGCATTATTATTAATTCATATTTAGGTAGTTGTTACACTTTGTATGTTTAACTTTTATTGTTTATATATTTATTTATTGATCACTTGATATTATTTATATGTTCTAATGGATATGTTTGTATTTTTATGTTTATTGATTATTGATTTGTTATATTTTTTTGAGGTTTGCCCTCTCACGTCACCCCCTGAGGAAGGCCTTTGGCCGAAACGCGTAGGGGTCATCAATAAAAGGGGTTTTTACCTGAATTACTGCCAGTCCTTGTATCTGTTCCCTTTGTTTTCAAGGTGGAACTCAATACATGGTATCGAGTCTTCAAGAATGAGGAGATGTGGTTAAAGTTGTTTCCCACATCCTTAGCATGAGATCATGTAAGATCTCATGAATAGGCAGAGTAGCTGCCTCTTTGGGAGCCTTAGGGTAATGGAGAATTTCCAACTCCTTTGCCCTAGGCTCCTTTTCAGGAGCTACTGTGATAGAATGGCTTCAGGCCACATCACGGATAAGGTCCTGAAAGGACATATCCTCTCGAGGAGACATTCTGCGCTGAGAAGAGGAGGAATCCTCGGGGAGAAGTACTCTTGTATCAGCAGAGTCTTCGGAGTCTTCAGACTCAGAGGATTCGAAATACCTCTGATTCCCGTGATCGTGCAAAGCACAGTACCGGTATCGATCGAAGTCGGTATCAGGTTGTTCCGGAACCGATCTGTTGATGCCGAAGACAGACACATGACTCGGTATGGGTGGCAGACCCGCCGATGTCGATGCAGTCGATACTGGTACCGGTGTCGGTATCGGTTGAGGTGTCTGAAGCAGTTTCAACGGTACCGAAGCAGTGAGAAGAGTCGCTAGACTGCGTTCGATAGTAAGGAATCTCTGGTCTATTGACGCTGCCGATGCTTGGGTGTCGGTACCAGTAGAAGTGGTCGGAACCCCAGAGCATTGCGCCAGTAGTTCTTCTGAGGTTGAGGCCTCGAGAACATCCTGGAGCCCCATTAATGCTTTGGAAGCCAAAGCTCCCCGCCGGGGCAGTTTTGCCGGTGAAAATTCCTCAAGGGCAATGCCAGGGGCATCTCGCTACTTAGGAGAGCTACCCTTTGAGGACTGGCTAGAGTTATGTTTAGTTACCTGAGATCCATGGGAGGAAGATGAGGCCCTGGAGGATGTCGAAGCAACAGACGCCGCGTCTGAGGGAAAAAGGGTGCTAAGCTTAGCAGCTCGGTTCTGTCGGCCCCTTTTCAACATCATTCCACAGGAGAGGCACTCTGAAATAGTTTGGTCAGGACCTAAACATTTGAGACACCAATCATGGGTGTCGGTGACGGAAATGGTACCACCACATTTAGAACATTTCCTAAAACCTGAAGTAGGTTTTTCTATTTTTAAGGAAAATAATTGGGTCTAGTGCCTAAAATGGCGGCTAGCACCAAGGAAAAAAGTTTCTAAGGTAAAACACCTCAGAAACTATAAAGGTTTTTTTTTTCAAGAAAGAAGAAAGAATCGGCGGTACCGGTATGGCGTCGAAGAAAGGCAGACCCGATCACAAAAACAAAGATTAACCAAGATTAATTAACCAAAAATATGCCATGTATATAGTTAACCTTGCTTACCGCCACATTTTTGTATATAGTTAACCCTGTTTACTGCCAAGTTTTTGTACCCTGTTCATTGTAAAAAACCAATGCTGACCGTGTCATTGTGTTTTAAATTTGTTTATATGTAAACCGCACTGATTAAAAGAGCGCGGTATATAAGAAATAAAAATAAATAAATAAATAAAGATTAAAGACGAAATCTTTCTGCGGTGACAGGGTATGTGACCTGTCGGCTCTGCAGAAAACGAAGAACTGGAGAGGGACAGTTGGAAAGGTGGGAAGGCAGCACGCAGGCACTGTGGGATGCTCCCAAAAGCTTTCCTATTGGACGCTGGGGAACGTTACTGCACAGGCTCTGTCGGTACCGATGATACCTATATGTGAAGACTACATTCCTACTTGTTCCTGGAGATAGCTATGCTCTCAGCAGCTAAGTTGTGAGGCAGAGAGATTGTGGATTGGGATAAGTAGTGACTCATTGTCCTGGGAGAGGAGATCGGGCGCATATCCCAATCGCAGAGGATGAGTCTAGGTCAGACATAGTATTTATTTTATTTATTTAGACAGTTTTGCATACCACCTTATCCTTCAATCAAAGTGGTCAACTACAGTTAATAGTAGCAATGGAAACCACGATTGCCACAGCTAGTGAGGGGCTATGAGAATCATGGAGCCGTTGCCGGACTGAAGCTTGAAAAGTGTCTTTGGATATAGGAAGGAAAACAAAGCAGACCCTGACCCCAGAATAGGTGGAAGGCATCCAATTGTTGGTTACTGGATATTGGAGTTCTTGTGTAGAAGCGAGGAAGCTTGGCATTTAGCGGAGTCATGAACAGATCTATGTCTAGAGTTCCCCAAGTCTGAAGATGTAGGACGTTGTGTCCGGATGGAGAAACCATTCATGGAGAAGAAGGATACGACAGTCTGTCTGCCAAGACACTGAACTCCCCCGGGAGGTACATCACCGAAGGTACATCACTTAGAGGTGTATTTGATGAGCAATGGCAAAGGACCATAGGTGTAGAGCCCAAGAGCCTGTTCCTCCCTGCTTGTTCACAGAGAACATGGCAACTGATTGTCCATCCTGACTAGGGCTTGTTGTGCTCTGAGGTGGTGTTGAAACACCCAGAGGGCATTCGAGATAGCAGAAAGTTCTAGGAGATTGATCTGGAGTTGTGACTCTTGCATTGTCCATAGACCCTCTGTAGAAAGGTTGCCCAGGCAGGCTCCCCAACCCAGTTTGGAGGCATTCATCATCAGGGTGCACTGAAGTGGAGGCATCTGAAAAGGTGACCTTATGAGCAGATTTTCTGGAGAATACCACCATTCAAGGGATGTGGTTAGACAGGCAGTGACATGGATCCTGTCCCGAAGATGGCCCAAGGCCGGCTTCTATGGGAGGCAAGAGTCCACTGGCTGTCCGCATATGTAGTCAGGCATATGGAATTACATGTACTGTAGAGGCCATGTCCAAGAAGCTGCAGCATCTCTCGGGCGGTCATATGGTCTCTTAGGAGCATCTAGTATGCTAGTTCGACTAGACGGGCACAAAGGAGCTGGGGCAGAAACACCCTGGACTGTTGGGTGTCTAAGTAGGGCTCTCAAACTCTAGCTTTTGAGATGGAGTGAGTTAGGATTTTGGGAAGTTTATCACAAATCCCAAGTGTTGTAGTACTGTGATGGTATGATGCAAGGAAATCAGTACCTCTTGGGAGGTGTCTGCTTTTATTAGCCATTCGTCTAAGTAAGGGAAGACAAATATCCCCAGGGATCTTAGATATGCAGCTATGACCACCATGCACTTTGTGAAGACTCTTGGGGCAGAGGTGAGTCCAAAGGGAAGATAATGCTTTCCTTGAAAAGTGAAGAGTAGATTTCCTGTGTCCTGAATGGAGGAGGATATATGCGTATGCTTCTTTTAGATGAATTTTGGACTACTGTAACGCTTACCCTGGCCGGCCTCCCCCAAACCCAACTGCGTAGACTTCAGCTGGTAAACAATACAGCAGCCCGCATCTTGACCCACGCCTCCTGGTTTGATCACGTCACTCCCCTCCTCATCCGCTTGCATTGGCTCCCCATTCCATTCAGAATTCAGTACAAAATCATTATCTTTGTTCACAGATCAATTCATACCGGCACTCCGCTATATCTCTCTGACTTGGTCTGTCTCCATTGTCCTCTTCGAATTCTCAGCTCTGTTTATTCTAACCGTCTGTTTCTCCCATCTCCGTCCCAAGCTCACCTGGAATCTATTCGCTCTTCCACTTTCTTCTTTCTTGGATCCTGTCTTTGGAATTCACTCCCATCAGCACTCTGTTTAGAGTCCTCATTCCCTGCCTTCAAAGCCAAATTAAAAACCCATCTCTTCTGTTTAGACTTTGACCTCCCCCCTCCACCACCTGTCTCCTCCCCCTCGCTGATTTCCAGTCTCTGTCTCCTCACTGTTATGGCTGCCCCCTCTTTACTCGGCTATTTCCTATCCATATTTGGCATTCTTTGCCCTTTTCCTTAGCAGTACCTCCCTGTTTTTACCAATTTTGTAAACTGCTCCATGCCCTTGGTTCGAGCGGTATATTAAGTTTTGGAATAAAGATAAAGAAAAATAAAGATAAAGATCTAGAGAACAGAGCCAGTCCTGATTCTGGAGGGAGGGAAAAAAAGTCCTGAGAGAGATCATCTTGAACCTTTTGTGGACTAGAAACGTGTTGAGGTTTCTGAGGTCCAGAATGAGCCTGTATCCTCTGGTTTTCTTTGGAATGAGAAAGTATGGAGAGTAGAAGCCCAATCCCAGTTGGGATGCTGGGACCTCTTCTATAGCGCCCTGAGACAGGAGAGCAATGAGTGGGGGTTGCATTTGATATTCTCCCATGAAAGATGAAGTCTGTACCCTTCCTGAACTATGGTGAGTGTCCACTGCTCTGAGGTGATGAGGTGCCATCTATGGGTGTAGTGACAGTGTCTGCCTGTTATGTGGAGAGGGTAGGGTCCTCCAGAAGCAGGGTGACAATGTTCTCTAGAAAAGAGCCAAAGGTCAGGCACAGACTGTGGCTGTGGAGCTGGTTGGGATTCAGGCACCTGTAGCTTCTTTTGTTGCTTAGGAGACTACTGCCTCTTCTATGGGGCCTGGACCCTGGTACTGGGAAGCAGGAAGATAAGTAGAAAATAATTTCTTCTTATTGTAGAAAAACTTCTTTGCACGTGTCTTTTTTCCTAGCAGGGTCAGCTGTTACTCTGGACAGTCACTTTAGAGCTGCATTTTCTGACTCTAATTGAGAAGCCTTATCTTGCCAAAGAGGTTTTCCTCCTGTGCAACGTATGTTGTCCAGCTTATCTTGAACCCACTGTTCAAGATCTGAGGCTTGAAGCCATGCAATTCCAGGTACACCAAGGCATATTGCTGAGGCCCTGCTTGTGCATTCAAAGGCATTGAAGGTAGCCATATTAACAAATTTCAAAACATGTTGGCCATGCTCAACTATGGCAAGATAATCTGCCCTATTGTAATCTGGGAATGTGGCAGGTGAAGGCCTGTGATCCACATTGTCTGATATAAGCAAGCAAGCCTAACTAGCTTGACCTGTAAATGAAGCTTGTGAAGAGGCCCATAGGAGTTGCACATCCCCCAATATGCTGCTGTAGAACTAGAACTCAGAAAAAGTATTGAAATAGCTTAGACAAGCAAAACAGATGGAAAAATACAGAAATACAGAAATTCATGTTTGGAAGTCACTGATAAGAAAAATACATCTGCAAGGGATTTAATTAAAGCTGATGACAGAAAGGTTGCAGAGCCCTGCTCCCCTGCACGTATTAACTAGCCCAATAGCCTTGAAAGTAGGAAAGTAACAAGTTGGTGAACAGGCCATTGTAATTGGGACTAGAAGGGGGGTAAGCAGGTGCTGAGCCCACTGAAAGAACATAATTGGATAATCATATCAGTACCGGGACCAATAGAAGGGGTACGGGAGGTTACCGGGACCAATGAAATGTTTTTCTATACCTAGAATGGAGCAAAAGTCTATAAAAATTGTTGTATTGCCAGAGAACTTCGCTCAGCCATTTTGAAATTGACTTTGCTTGAGACTTGTGCACAAATAAATGATTTGGACCTTCTGAACAGACTCCTGGTATCATTGGTTTGTCTGCGCTCTGCTGCTACAGGAGGAGAGGGGCAAAGGCCTCAATATCCCATGAGACCTCTTTGAGGAACATCCCCATGTAGAGGATATAGGAGTTGATCCTAGCTGACAGCATGGATGCTTGGAAGCATCGACACCCAAAGGTGTCGAGTTCTCGATTCTCTGCCTGGAGGATTAGAGGAATAAATCTTTGAGCTTTTGATTCGGTGCATCACAGATTCAACCACTATGGAATGGTGGAGAAGCTGCGGCTTTTGGAAGCTGGGACACTCCGGTACCTGAAACATGGTATTGAGATGTCGACTTTGAGTGAGACCGTGAGAGGCGTCTCCCACGTACAGAGCATAAGGTCATGAAGGATGCGGTGCACCAGTAAGGTGGCTGCCTCTTTGGGTGCTGTTGGGTATTGGAGGATCTCTAATTCCTCCGCCCTTGGCTACTTCTCCGATGCTACCATGATAGAGAGACCCTTAGCTAGGTCTCGAATGAATTCCTGGAAGGACATGTCTTCCAGAGGCGACATGCATCGCTGTTGAGGTGGGGAAGAGTCCGAAGGCGGGGGAATCAGAATCAGAGGACTCTTAGTATCGATGAGTATGGTGTTCGCCTGACACTAAATGCCAGTACCGATGTTCCGAGGTTACCATGGTCAGCCGCTTGGGTTTGGTACCAGTATCACTAACAGTTTCAACGGAGGGCATGGTGGGAGCGATGCTGATGTCATCTGCAGCAGCCCTGATGTCGTGCCCGCAACTGGTGTTGATGTTGGTTCCGTAACCAGTATCTATGGAGCAGTGCCTGTAGCCAAGGGTTTTATAAGTATCATGGTGCAAGAGCAGCTGCCAAGCTCCGCTCAATGGCCAGTATACACTGATCTATTGAGGTTGCCGATGCTTGGATGTCTGTGATAGGTATTTGCGCTACCATCCCAGAGCATGGCACCAGCAGCTCTCCAGAGGTCAAGGTCTCGGGAGAATCCTGGGGCCCCTCAATGGCTTTGGAGACAGGGCCTCCCACCGGGGCTGTTTGGCAGACCAATCTACCTCCGAGACAGCAACTGAGGAGTCTTGATACTTTGAGCGAGATCTTCCCCTGGAGATATTGTCGGACTTTGATGCGGCCTTATGCTTGGATTTCAAAGATACCTGAGATCTATGGGAGGATGATGAGGCCCTTGACGAAGTGGACGCCATTGATACCACGTCTGAGGCGAAGAATACTCCAAATTTAGAAGCTACGTTTTGTAGGCCTCTCTGTGTCATTTTCTGACAGAGGGAACAGTCTTTAGGCTGGTGGTCTGTGCCGAGGCATTTTAAACACCAGTCATGTGTGTCAGTCACCAAGATGGTGCTGGTACAATTAGAACATTTCTTGAAACCACTAATTGGTTTCTCAATGCCTTCAAGAATGTGGAGACTATGGTAGGCTTAAGGCCTAAAAAAGGGCATCGATGTCCAAGTCTTTTTTTTTTTTTTTTTTTAAAGAAAGTTGAAGAAAAAATTCAAAGAAAAGAATAAGGGAACCAGAGATATCTTAGACGGTGCTGGTGTGACAGGAAGGCAGAGGTGCTATCCACAAAAAGAAAGTTTTTCTGAGGCGACAAGATTTGCTTGCTGCTGGCTCCGAAAATGAAGAATTGAAGAGAGGGAGATGGGAAGGCAGGAAGGCAGTCGTGCAGGTGCAGGGGAGTGCTCCTAAAGGCTTTCCAATAGGATGCTGGAGAGGTTCCCGTGGGGGCTCAGTCGGTACTGACATCACCCATATGTGAAGACTACATTCCTACTTATTCCTGGAGATGGGGAGCATTCTTGCTCAAAGCAAAACTTAAAATGATTTTCACATTTCAAAAAGCAAAGAGCAGAGGTAACCTAGATTGTTAGGAATCATAAGGAAAGTAATGGAGAATAAAACAAGGACATTATTAATGCCTCTATATCGCTCCATGGTGCAACCGCACCTTGAATACTGTATGCAATTCTGGTTGCCATATCTTAAAAAAATATAGCAGATTGGAAATGTCAGAGAGAAAGTCACCAAAATGCTAAAGGGGATGGAAGGATACCCCTATGAGGGAAGGCTTAAAAGGTTAGAGCTCTTCAACTTGGAAAAAACACAACCGAGAGGAGATATGATAGAAGTCTATAAAATAACAAATGGGAGTGGAATGGGAAAACGTGGACTGGTTGTTTACGCCTTCAAAAAGTAGAAAGACTAGGGAGCATGCAATGAAGCTACAATGGCAGCACATTTAAGACTCGTAAGAGAAAATATTTTTTTATCAATGTGTAATCAAACTTTGGAATTTGTTTGCAGAGGATACACTAAAAACTTGCTAGTGTAGTGGGATTTAAGAAAGGTTTAGACAAGTTCCAGGAGCAAATCATTATTAAAGAGGACCAGGGAAATCCACTGCTTACCCCTGAGACAATCAGCATGGAATCAGTCTACCTTTTGGAAACCTAACAGGTACTTGTGACATGGATTGGCCACCACTGGAAATTGGATACTGAGCTTGATGGATCCTTGTTCTGACCCAGTATGGTACATCTTACATTCTTATGAATGGCATTTACAACGCTAAGTAAAACGCATAGAGTAGGGGGTGACCTGAACTGAATAGCAGTTACAACCCTAAACACCTTGCTGGCAAGACTAGATGGGCCATAGTGGTCTTTATCTGCTGTCACTTACTATATTACTATCTAAATATCTACTGGAAGCCAGAGAAGACACAAGACACTTTAAAGCTTTTTGGGGCTGTTTTCCCATCTGAAGAGGGCAACTAAAGAAATAGATTGTTTAACACTTGACTTAAAAAATCTTTTCCTTTGCAAAAGGAAGGCATATCTTGGGTAAGTGGGGTACAGTGAATGGTCTGCATTCATGGCTCATGTTTCTTTTACATTTGTCTATTTTTAATATTTTGTACTTATGTTTTATTTGTAATCCACTCTGTATACTCTATGAAATTAAAGGGCAAATGAAAATGTTTTAAACTGAACTGCCAACATGCAGCATATATGAAAATGACTGATGAGTAAAAATGGCACTGCAGCATTTATAACCTTTTATTCTTTCCAACCCTATGGATATTGGAAAGAAATTACACATAAGGGGTTAAGAATATGTGTGAGGCAAAATAACAGAAAATCTAACGGAAAGGACCAAATTTTGCATGTGGAAAAGACACAGCAATTTGGAAAATGGGTCAAATCGGACTGGCAGTTCCAGAGAAATATGCTCCTTCAAAATATGGTTCAATGCATTCCTAGGGGAGGAGTTCCAGCTTCTGCAGCATAGAAATTGATACAGTTTAACATGCCAGTTAAGGGAACTGCAGGCTTGCTCCTTTCAAACTGCCTCTCTCCTTTATTCTCCCAGTCAGAAAAACAAACACACACAAAATATTCTCTGCCAACTTTGCCTTCACCTCATATACTCCCCCCCCCCCGCCCCCCAACGTGCTGCCATAGTCCTATCCCTGATGGGTTGCCTCTTGATTCAAATGTATATTTCATTTTTTGTTGTAAATTCTACTGTAAAATCTCCCGACTCAACTGGTCATTATAGCTCCAAGAGACTACATAAAGCTAAGCTTTCCGACTTTACAATTGTCTGTTTCTTTTAATATAAATGTTAACTTTTGGCTATAAGTTTAGGAATATTTAGACTGCCTACATTCCTCGCATAGCCTTTAAATCAGATATCTGAGTGTGCCCTCAGTTCATATAAGGTCTACTGGCCAGGGGACACTAGTGATATACAGTATAGCTGCTTTCGTTTGAAGTACAAATTTGCTTTTCGATTTAGAGACCTGGTCTTCTACTTAATTTTGCAGCAAAGGAATACATTTTAAGGTTGCAGGATCCTTTAAATAGTGGGCTGATACATAGAAGACCGCTTTATAACAGTCTTAATCAGCATGTCGTGTATTCAATGCAATAACTGTGGTGCTTTCATTCTAAGAAGAATCATTTGGAACCTAAGAGCTTGCCCTATATGCCTCAGGTTAGCTGCTATGCACAAAGAATTGACTCTACCTAAGGGAAGAATTAGCTGCAATTAAACACACCTCTTTTAGCGTACAAACTGAACAAACTCCATCACTGCACCCACAAAAAATCAAACATCCCAGGAACAAATGGATCACAGTGGGCTCTGGTAGTTTGCGACCTATAACATGGAGATATCCTCTACATCAAGAGATATCCCTGCATAATGTCTTCCCTGCCCTGGATAATGAGGGTGCCCAATCTGTGGAAACTGAAGTGCCCTTAAATGAGAGAGCCCATGCCTAATCTACTGATAATGCACCAATTATGAAAAAAAAATCACAAAACAGAAAACTACAACAACTACTTGGAGATTCCAACATTTATTTATTTATTTACATTTCTTCTATATCGCACTATTTGCGATCAGCGCGGTTTACATAGAACTAACAGTTTCCGACAACAAACATGAGTCAGGTCATTACAAAGAACAGGAGCATCAACTTGGCTAACCAGGGAAAACTATCTACATGTGAGGAACATTGAAATAAGTAATTGTATGCCTGTGGGATGGAGTTATTGTGTGTTAGTCATGCATGGTGGCTGTGGTTCGGAGGCATCAACTTGGGAATACAGTTCAAAGAAGAGAAGATGGTCAAATGCCTCCCAGGCTTTTCAATCAGCATACAAACCAAATTGTTGGTATAGTTAGTGCAGAAAGTGAGCACTCCAAAATTGACATTGTCATCCACTTGGGCATAAATGATCTGGCTAGAAACAGTGCCTCTTCAGTTCAAAGAGATTTCGAGACTCTGGGAGAGAAACTCAAGCCCATTGTTTAGCATTCTCAGAAGTTCTACCTGTTCTTGGTAAGGGGCAGAAAGACTGCATAGCATAAACAACTTTAAAACATGGCTCCAAACCTGGTGTAAACAAGAAGGATTTAGATATATAGGCAACTGGGGAAACAGATGGATCAAAAAGAGACTATATGGTGGTGATGAAATACATCTCTCTGTAGCAGAGAAAAGGATCCTAAGTGAAAAGTTCAGGTAGTATGTGGACAGGCACTTATACTAGGGAAAGGGGGTGATGGTTGGAGAAGGACAAGTTCAGGACATCACTCCCAGCAAAAGCATAACAACACTGTAAACAGCCACACTCTTAAACCACACATAAATGGCAAGTGGGAAGAGGTGTGTAGAACAAAATCCATGCAAGCCAGTCAACAAATGCTGGAAAGCAATGAGCACAAATGCTCGAAGCCCAGCCAACAAAGTTCCTGACCTGGAAGACCTAATGGTGGAAATGGAGTTGGATATTGTGGCCATTACAGAAACATGGTTTAACGAGTCACATGAATGGGATATAGCCATAGCTGGCTATAATTTATTTAGGAGAAATAGAGAAGGCAGAAAAGGAGAAGGAGGAGGAGCCCTATATGTCAAAAGCAATATTAAAGCTGCTGAAATGCAGGGGACGTGGGGAAAAAAAGAAGCGCTGTGGATTGTGTTGGAAAGAGGAGATGGCAATATCATCCATGCTGATATAGTCTACAGGCCTGCAGCTCAAACCGAAGAAATGGATGGTGATGTCATTATTGATATTCTAAAAGTAGCCATGAAGGGGGAAGTGATCATATTGGGTGACTTTAATCTACCAGATGTGGACTGGAGTATTCCTTCTGCAAATCTGGAAAGTAGTAAAATAATTGTGGATGTCGGAGGTCATGTGGTGCGCTGGGAGAAATGGCAGCACACTGAAATCTCTCTCCCAGGCTTGCCCCAAAAACGAATATATTTGCCGGCATTTCCTCCTGCAAAGCAAGCCCTGAGTAAGGGAAGGCTATTTTGAACCCCTCCTGTTTCCCGAATTAGGGTTCAAACCTGAACGAGATATGAAATCGGCAAGAAAGGACCGGGAGAGGGGGAACAGTGGGACCCGGGAAAATGGCGGATCTCCCAGCTTCTCCTGCCTCACCATAGCAAGCCACACTGGTGGAGGTGGTCACTGGCACAGTAGTAGGAGCGTTTAGTACGAAGCTGGACGAGCTCAATGGCAAGTTGGATGGTATGGCTCAAACCTTCAGTGGCTTTGGAAACCGGCTCCAACAGGCAGAAGAGCGTCTAGCATGGAAGGAGGAAGCACTCGGTTGCGGAAAGAGAAATTCAGTGCCTGGCGGAGCTAGCGGTGGTGCAAATGGACAAGCTCGATGATCTGGAGAAATAAGGGAGGTGTAAAATCTGAGAAGTTTTGCCATCCCGGAATCGGTAAATAGAGGGAGAGCTGAGAGAATATCTAGAAACCATATTACCACTCATCTTGTCGTTGGAGGCCATGGGCATATTACTACTACTATTGAGCATTTGTATAGTGCTACAAGTCATACGCAGCGCTGCACAGGCATGTAAGAGACAGTCCCTGCTCATCAGAGCTTACAATCTAGTCAAGACAGACAACACAGAAGGTGTAGGCAATAATAACTATAGAGAGGGCACACCATCTGGGACCCATCCGAGGGCAGGACCAATGGCCCCGGGTCGTGCTGGCAAGGTTCTTGAATTTTGCACAAAAGGACAATATATTGAGAGCCGCTTGAGCAAAGGGATCCCTCTCACAAGAAGGAACACAAATTAAAATTTCCCAGCACTATTCCTTGGCATTGAACCAGAGGAGGCGAGCTTACACAGGAATATGTCAAACTCGTGGACGCCAAGATCAAATTCATGGTGCTGTATCCAGCTCGGCTCTGCATTACTCACAATGGAACAGTGCAAATATCCGATGCAGCGGAGGCAGCAGACCCATAGGTGGACAGCCTAATTCAGACATGTAGGGGCCACATATGGAATGAACATTTCATTAAGAGACACTGGACTTGGAGGAAATGTGGTCCGCAGTTCCGGGTTTGCTGTTTTCCTGGCCCGGTATGAGGAGTAAGGGCGTATAATGCTGCCTGAACATTTTGGGATGATGGGGGTAATTTTTCAATAACTTTGTAGGCTCAAGGCACGCCAAAAGGACATTTGTGGACACATAGATGGAGCTGGGCACAGAAAGCATAGTTACTCACCTGTAACAGGTGTTCTCCAGGGACCAATACAAGCATTGTGGAACCTGTGTCCCTTGGGGAAACTGCTAGGTACATATGACCTAGATTGGCCACTGTTGGAAACAGAATACTGGGCATGATGGACCTTGGTCTGACCCAGTATGGCATATCTTATGTTCTTATGTTCTTATGACAGCAGGAATCAGACCTCACATATATGAGTGACGTTGGCACTGATGGAGCCCTCGCAGAAGCATCCCCCCAGCTTTCAAAGAAAGCCTTTGGGAGATGCCACAACGCATGTGTGGTCCCATTCCCGCCCAAGGGTGCCATCTTGCTCAGTCAGATGACATAGCTAAAAGACAGCAAAAATAAAAGAGGCTAAAGGAGCAACTCCAAGGGGGAGGAGGGAGGGTTGTGAGGACTGATTCCTGTTGTCCCCGGAGAACATCTATTACAGATGAGTAACTACACGCTCTCCAGAAACAAGCAGGAAGTTAGTCTACACATATGGGACTCACCACCACCAGACTACCAAAAGCCCATAGCAAAAATAGAGGCTCCCCAACGGGGAACCGCAAGCAGCAGCAATTTAGTCTGTGTACAGAGACCACAATAAGACCCCTGTGTCCGAAGAAACCAGCACTCCTGTAGCCTGAACACAGAAAGGTTGGAGGGTAGGAGTTGCCTAAACCCCGAAAAGGTTACACAGCACAGCCTGGTCGAAGGCACTGTCCCGTCGGGACTCTCTTTCCAGGCAGTAATGGCTGCGAAGATATGGACCGAAGACCATGTGGCGGTCCGACAGATGTCCACCAACGGGACAGAGTGCAAGTTTGCCACCGAGACTGACATGGCCCTGACACGGTGTGTCATGATGCGGCCTTCCAGCGGGAACCTCGCCTGCTCATAAGTGAGGGCGATACAGTCCATCACCAATGTAGACAGCGTACGCTTGGTCACTGCCTCCCCCAGCCTACTGGGGTCATAGGAGATGAAAAGCTGAGAAGCTCTGCGATGACCCTGAGTGTGTTGGATATAGAAGGACAAAGCCCTCTTAGTCCAAGGTTTGAAGGACCATCTCTGCCCGACTGGACTGAGGTTTTGTAAAGAAGGTAGGGAGCACCACTTCCTGGTTGAGAAGGAAGGGCAGCATTACCTTTGGCAGGAATCTGAGGTACGTGTGAAGCACCACTCTGTTCTTGTAGAACCTGGTATAGGGCGCCTCCGCCACAAGGGCCTGAAGCTCGCTAACTCTGTGAGCGGAGGAAAGCGTGTCCAGAAAAGCCACCTTCCAAGAGAGTTAGCGAAGGTGGCAGATAGCCAGAGGCTCGAAGGGCGGCCGAGTGAGCTGCCCCAACACTACGTTGTGGTCCCATTCGGTTGCCGGAGGGAGAACCGGGGGTTTTGATAAGAGAAGGCCCCGAAGAAAGCCGGTCACCAAGGGTTGGACCGAGAGGGGCTTAACATCCACAAGATGGTAGTGCGCCACCAGAGCACTAAAGTGCACTCAGATGGCGTTAGACTTGAGCCCGGATCAAGAGAAGTGGAGAAGGTACTGTAACACCAGTGCCACCAGGCAGGAGAAAGGGTCAGTGCCGTGTGTGGTGTACCAAACCAAGAACCTGAGCCATTTGAGGGCGTAAGCTTTTCTGGTAGAGGCCTTGTGAGAGGCCAGCAGAATGTTTTCCACCTCAACCGAAAGGTTGAAAGGGGCCTGTCACCCTTCTCAGCAGTCATGCTGTTAGCAACAGGGACCCCAGGCTGGGGTGCAGGAGAGAGCCCCCCCTCCTGGGATAGGAGTCCCGGGGCAGTCCCGAAGGGAATGGGGGTCTCCACCGTCAACTGGAGGAACAGCAGGAACCACGGTTGCCTGGGCCACCGAGGAGCTATCAGGATGAGGGAGGCCCTGTTGCGGAGGGTCCTGAACAAGGTTTTGGCAATCAGCGGCGCAAGAGGGAAGGCGTACATGAGGCCTTCCGACCATGAGACAAGAAACGCGTCCACTGCCACCCTGGTGGAGTGGGTCTACCAGAAGCAGGGCAATTGAAAGTTGTCCAGACTGGTGAACAGGTCTATCAAGGGCTCCCACCAGAGCTGAAAGAGCCAAATGGCTACCCTGGGGTCCAGCTGCCACTCGTGCGGCTGGAGGGCTCTGCTTAGTCTGTTGGCCAGAAGGCTGTCCTGGCCTGGCAGGTACACTGCCCGCAGGAGGATACCCTGTTGGACTGCGTACGAGCAGAGGACCAGTGCCTCCTGACAAAAAGTATGAGACCCTGTGCCTGCGTTTCTTCACGTAGAACATTGCCACCTGGTTGTCCGTCTGGACCAGCACTGGCTGGTGATACAGGTGGTAACAGAAGACTCACAGGGATAAGTGCATGGCTTGGAGTTCAAGGAAGTTGATCTGCTGGGTGCTCTTATCTGGTGACCAGTTGCCCTGGGTGTGGAAATCTCCGCAGAGGGCTCCCCAGCCGAGCAGGGAGGAGTCCGTGGTGAGGACTCTTGAGTGGCTTGGGGCATGAAAAGGCATGCCTGCTTCGTGATGCTGGAGAGACTGCCACTAGACCAGGGAGTCCGCCAGTTGGTAGGTCACAGAGACTCTGCCTCAGAGGCAGCCTGTGGCCTGAGACCACTGGTCCTGGAGACACGACTGAGCTGCCCTCATGTGGAGGCAAGCATCAGAGTGACTAGGACCATGGAGGCCATGTGCCCGAGGAAGCGCAGAAGCAGCCAAGTGGGCACCGAGGGACGGCACTGAATATCCCGAGCCAGAGTTCTGAGACAGTTGGCCTGGTCCCTGGGCAAGAATGCCTTTGACTGGAGAGTGTCAATCTTTACCCCGATGAACTCCAGACGCTGTGTCCGGAGGAGGTGAGACTTGGGGTAGTTTATGACAAACCCCAAGTGTTGCAAAACCTGGATGGTGCATGCGGTGGCCTGCTGCACCTCTGAGGCTGTGCCTCCCTTTATGAGCCAGTCATTCAGGAAGGGGAAGACAAGACCCCCTGGAGGCTGAGAAAGGAGGCCACGACTGCCAGGCATTTTGTAAAGACTCCTGGGGCAGAGACCAGGTAGAAGGGGAGCACCCTGTACTGAAAATGCCTGCACCCCACTATGAACCGCAGGTACTGCCTGTGGTTAAGGTGAATCAGGATGTGGGTATAAGCATCCTTGAGGTCTAAGGAGTATAGCCAGTCTCCCTGCTGGAGGTATGGCAGCAATGTTCCAAGGGAGAGCATCACCAGGGATTTGTTGAGGTTGCTCAGTTCGAGGATGGGCCTTAGGCACCCTGTCCTTTTTGGCATGAGGAACACTGTTCCCTCTAAGCTGTGCGTGTGTGCACGCGCACACACCTCGCCGAGCGAGCGCACACACTTTACAACAGAGCGCACAAAAATTACGGCTCTGATTCTGATAGAAAACAACACAGACATCTTAAAATTTAAAAGTTATGATTGTAATTACTAGAAATTTCCCACTTAATTTAGTAATCGTCTATTTTCATTTAATTTGATTAAAATCAATGTGGTGTACATACTGTATTCTGACGTGCAGTCAAATTTTAAAGTATATAACTCCGAGTGTCGTTATGTGGCGCACAAAAATTTAACCTTCCTTCAAAAGCTGCACAGCTGATATTTTATGCGCACACAGCCTACAGAAAATTAGAGGGAACATTGATGAGGAAGTACCTGGAGTAGAACCCCTTGCCCTTGAGTTCCACCGCTTTGTCCTCAAGAAGACCTGACAACTCCTTCAGTAGAAGGTCCCGGTGGAGGGGAGACTTGAGGGGCTCTCCTGGGAAATAAGGGGGAGGTGTCTGAGTCAGGTGGAGGAGGCAACCCTCCCTGACTACCCGAAGTGCCCAGGAGTCAGTGGTGATGGTCAACCACCTCTGGGCATAGAGGGTCAGATGTCCCCCTGTGGGCTGCTGATCTCCTTGGGGTCGATAGGCTATGCCCAAGGAGTCAAAAACTCCCCCCTGACTGGGCCGGAGCCTGGGATTTTGGAACCTTCTGCTTACAAGGGCTGTACCCATGTCCCTTGGCCTGCTGACCCTGTTGGGGAGCTGGGGAGGTCTGAAAAGGTGGGTAGTTTCTGTAAGCAGTTCCCTTCCTCGGGTAAAAGGACTTTTTACCCAAGTCCTTCCATCAGGGAGGGGCAGCGGTCTTTTTGGAGAGCCTGGTCCTCGTCATGAACTCGGTCTCCAGCTCAGCAGCCTTGTCGGTCATGGGTTTGCCGAAGAAGTTCTCTCCTTGGCAGGGGACATCGACCAATTTGTTCTGAACCTACTGCTTGAGTTTGGACGACTGTAGCCAAGCTTGGTGGAATGCACAGATGCCAGCCATCGCTACTCGAGCTGCCGACTCGAATCTGTCATAGGCAGCTCAAGACATGAATTTGGAGCACTCACAGACAGCTTGGCCAGATTCTTGAACCACTGCAAGGGTTCCTTGGAGAGACCAGCTGAGAACCCGGCGAGTTCCTTCACCAGGTCTCTCAGGTACATGCCCATGTACAGCTGGGTAGGCCTGGATACAGCCAATGAGCATCGAGCCCTGGTAGCACTTTCTGCCGAGGACGTCCAAGGTGTGGGCCTCCCTGCCAAGGAGAACCGAGGATTGCGTCTTCTGGCTTTTCAGCTGACACATGGCAGACTCCACCACCATGGAGTTATGCGGCAGCTGTGACTTTTGAAAACCCGGGCTCCGGGGGACACGATATATCCAGTCGAGCCGTTTGCTCATCACCGGTACTGAAGCCGGTGTCTCCCACATTCTGAGCATGAGCCGTTCCAGGATGGGCACCATGAACGATTCCCACGGAGGAGCCTCGTACTGGAGGATTTTCAACTCGTCCGCCTGAGGGTCCTACTCTGACTCAGTCGGGAACGCCAGGCCCTTTGACATATCCTGGACGAAATCAAGGAAATCCATATCCTCCAGCAGGGACTGCCATTGGGGCTCCGAGACGGGAGAGTTAGATGGGACGTTGCGGTGGTGACGGGTATCGGGGGACTCCTCGTCCTCCATCTCCCACTCAGAGCAGTCCATCAAGGACTTGTCGGAGGGCTGCTCCACAGGCCCCGAAGCCCCCGATGCCCTGTGGCTGGCACCCAACATACTTGTCGGGGATAACCGCGGTCCCGTCGAGTGGGACTCAGATCATGACCTCGGCCGAGGATCGGCTCGGCCTCCGGGGACGTCTTGATGTTGAGGGCCCGGTGGTCGGGACAGATGAACCGGTCGTGCCGGACAACAGTGCCCGCTGCTGGTCCATGAAGGCAGACAAACTGCACTCCAGGGCCACCATTCTGGACGCCAAGTCAGAAGGCTCTGCAGCCTTCAGCACGAGCACAGAGGGGACCGACGCCAGCTCCCCCGAAGGGGAATCCTTAACGAGGATGGTATCTGGGGACCGAGGACAGTTCGCAGTCAGATCCTTTTGGGGGACCTTTGCAGGCCACTCCCTATCCGATGCCTCAGATGAATGCTCGGACTGCGGGACTGTGGCCGGGGAGCATCCGGCCGGTCGGAACCATCCAAGGAAGCCGCCTTCGAGAGTTTCTTCTTCTTACTGGTTTCCCCTCGAGGGAGACCCCCTTTCTGAGGACTCACGATGAGGCTCGGGTTTGGGAGGCTCCGCCCGAGACCTCGGGGCCTCAGACGAGGCCCTGGCCTTTGGAGGCACCGGGGACTTGGGGAAAAACTTATTGTGCTGCTGCTGGCAGCTCTTGAGGGTCTTACTAGACATCCTTTTGCAGAGACCGCAGGCTGCTGGGTCGTGGTCTGGCCCAAGGCAGCGGAAACAGCAGTCATGTGTGTTGGTCAAAGACAATTTTAGAGCACTGATCACGCTTCTTAAAGCCACTGGTAGCCATGGGGGAAAAAGCACCCCTGTGAGGTCAAAGATTCTCCGGGCTGCCAGTGGGAGAAAAATGGTGTGCAAATGCCAGGAAAAGAAAAGAATGAAAACTACAAAAATAGACCGAACTCGACGCAGAGGCAACAAGGTCGGTGGCGGGAAGAGTACTGATGCTTCCGTGAGGGCTCCATCGGTGCCGACGTCACCCATATGTGAGGACTGACTTTCTGCTTATTCTCGGAGAATAAGTAGATCGATGTTGCAGAGAGCGTGGAACTGCGCCAGCCCGTAGGCCTGACAGCATTGCGCCTTTGTACAATCAATATTGCTGGTGTTAAAGCTCAATGTTTTTTGTGGCCTGAAAGTTTGTATGGTTTGTAAGGTTAAATGTTATAGCATTTGTGGTAGATGCCTCAATGGGGGCTAGATGATAATGCAGAGAAAGGGCGGGTAGCGTCCTTAAGGCAGGAGGTAGTAGGAGGGTAAGGCTGGGCTCCAATATGGTTTAAAGCTGGAGGGGGGATACTGGTTGGAGGGAGACCCTCGGGGTGAGAGGGCAGTTGACCAGGTAATGTGGGACAAGGGGATACATGTTAAAGTGATTTTGTTTTAGGGGGGGGGGATAAGGAAGGGTGAGGGGCCACGGGAGGGCGGGGGACGTACTAACAACAGGGTCTTAGGGTCGTAGTACTAATTACTGAAGGGGGGAAGAGAGTTAATAAAGTAGGGGAAAAACTAGCATCAAGGCATGACCTAAACTAATGGAGAGGGGGGCCCATTGGAGGGGGAGGGGAGAAGGTAGTGGCTCAATAGGCTGTATAGATCAATTCTGTAGGAGGTACAAAGCTCAGTGGCAAGAGGAAATGGGGATCCCATTACAGCTGGAAAAGTGCGTGGTATCTTAGCAATCATGGAAAATGGGTACCCCCTCAAGGGTTATATCCTGGAATGTCTGTGGGCTCAAATCCCCTATTAAGCAGTTTAAAATTTTACGGGCACTAGCAAGACACTGCTGTGATATAGCATTCTTACAGAAAACCCACCAGAATGAGGCAGAACACGCAAAATTGAAACAGGAATGGGTGGGACAGGTGTTTGGGTTCCCGCGAAGGGGGAGGGATGGCTGTTCTGTTTCACAAGAGCCTCCGTTTTTGCACTCACAAGCATGCGGTCAGATGATTCGGGCCGTTGGTTGATCTTGCAGGGAAAAATGGAGATTAGGCCAATCATTTTGGGCAACATTTATGGCCCTAACAGTACGGATGCTCCGTTCTATGCAAAACTATCTGCCGAGCTGGAGGATCTTCCCAAGGACCCTCTGATACTGGGAAGAGATTTTAATGGGGTTTTAGATCTAGAGATGGATGTCTCCAACCGGGGGAGTGTAAAGATGCATAGAGCTACATCACGGGTGCTGAGACAATTTGTGCACCGACTGAGTGTGGTAGATCCCTGGCGCTTGTTCAGGGGCGGCTCAAGGCAATCTGCTGCCTGAGGCGAAGGATGAGATGGTGCGCCCCCCCCCACCCCCCCGCAGAGGTAGGTGGGGCTTTTTCAAAACTCCAATCAGGGACTGAACCAAACCAAAAAGCTGATTAGATTATATGGAGGAAATGCAAAATGTTTGCACACCAAGGAACTAAAAGAGAGAGAGAACCACAGCACAGTCCATAAAACTAAATTATAACTCATTTTTATTTGGTTGCTATAAACTGCATTATGGTTATTACCTTTTCTTTTTCAACATATATTTTGCATCCACAGAACCCCCAACAGTGGTTGCAGAGCAGAACCAGGACATTCACCCACAGAACTCAATATCTTAAAACAAAAAAAATCTGATTCTGATCATCTCATTAACAACAAACATTCTCCAGTACCAGGCATATTGTGAACTAATACAAAACCCTACAACAAAGTCACTGAGTATCTATAGAGCAAATCTACCATACCATACCAGCAC
Source organism: Ichthyophis bannanicus (assembly GCA_033557465.1). NCBI lineage: Eukaryota > Metazoa > Chordata > Amphibia > Gymnophiona > Ichthyophiidae > Ichthyophis > Ichthyophis bannanicus. The sequence continues at coordinate 112,853,291 of CM066032.1, read as the reverse complement.
CAACTTCCAAAACTCACATAAGGAGCCCACCAAAATAAAGCGTCACTGTAAATACTACAGTGGACCCTGGAACATCCATACACCTATCTGAAAAGCTGAACAAGTCAAATTACAATAGTACAGTATAGATCTTTATGTACAAACTCTATGTTAACAGAACACCTGGGCTCAGTCACACACTCAGAACACAGACCCTCACCAAGTACAGAACAAGTGGAAAAAAAAAAAAAGGAAAAGAAGTGGACTCAGCAGCAGCAGCAACTTGTGAGCTTGGGTTTTTGTTTTTTTTTTTAATTTTTGAAGGCGAAGTGAGGCGGCTGTTTTGGGGGCATTTTTGCCGCCCTCAAAACTTTGCCGCCTGAGGCAGCTGCCTCACTTTGCCTCATTATAGAGCCGCCTCTGCGCTTGTTACGCCCAACTGACCGGGACTATTCGCATAGATCCCGGGCTCATGACACAAGCACTCGCATAGAGTTTCTATTGCTCTCAGAGTCTCTGTTTGCGCAAGTGATCGAAACAGAGATAGGCCCTGATGAGGTGTCTGACCACTCCCCGGTTTGGACAGACATTTCCTGGCAGAAACCACAGGCACAGCAAAGGCACTGGCAGTTCCCACAGTATCTCAACGGGAATGCCCAGTTTCGTGATTATCTACAGGAATGTTGGCGAAAATACGAGCTGCATAGGCAACATAAAAGAGACTCCAGAGCTCTTCTGGGAGGCCGCAAAAGCGGTCCTCGGGGGGGATATTATTGTATATGTGGCGAACAGATGACGACAAATGAATGCCACAAATCTTAGGCTGGAGAAGCAGGTCCGAATAGAATGTAAGCGGCACGCCAGGATCCCCACGCAAGAGACTAGGGCTAGATTCTTAGAAACACATGCGGCCCCTAATGAAGTATTGCACCGGTGGGCAAAGAAATCACTGTTGTACTACAAATTCCAGCTATACCGGTATGGGGACAAATCAGGGAGGTTGCTAGCATAATGCCTCCGGGGACGTAGAGATCCCAATGTGGTTACTGCACTACAGGATGAGGAGGGGATAATACACAAAGAATCGAGGGGGATTGCACAACTCTTTCGAAAGTTCTATCAGGCGCGTATACAGCGGAGGGAACTTCTATAACACGGGTGGACAATTATTTTAACGATCTTCCATTGTCAAGTCTTACTTCGCAGCAGACAGAACAGTTAGAAAAGTCTATCTCACTTAAGGAGATATTGCAGAACATACGAGGAGCCCAATGTGGATGGGCCCCAGGCCCAGACGGCTATAGTGCAGAATTTTATAAGCTGTTGCAGAAGGGGGTGGCACCTGTGCTGATGGAAGTGTATTGAGAACAGACAGAGCAGGGTGAGATGCAGTGGGGGAATAACAAGGCCCATATTATAATAATACCCAAACCGGACAAAAATCCACTGCTTGCGGCATCGTACAGACCAATCTCTCTGATCAATTTTGACTTAAAGCTATTGGCTAAAGTTCTGACAGAGCGGTTGGGCACCCTTACTACCTGATCTGATCCATGAATCCCAGGTGGGATTTGTTCGGGGGAGATATGCTTCTAAAAATTTGCGCAAGATTATTGCCTCCCTTGAGTGGGCCCATGAACATTGGGTGGCATCCCTTCTGGTGAGCTTCGACGCCGAAAAGGCATTTGATCGGGTGGAGTGGAGCTATCTGTTCCACTTTCTACCACAATATGGTAAAGGTGATCAGTTTCTTCATATGGTTTAGCTATTGTATGAGCAGCCAAAAGCAGCGGTGGTGGTCAACAAGGTGATAATCGGAGATAACAGGGTGGGGCGGGGGACAAGGCAGGGTTGCCCTCTCTCTCCCTTGCTGTTTGATCCACTGATATGCAAATTAGTGGTTTATAGGGAAGCGCCTGGTATTAATATAGGGGGGAGGGCTGAATTTAAGATATCAGCTTTTGCAGACGATATGCTGGTTCGCTTAAGCTCACCTCAAACAGCCCTGCCTAGAGTATTGGAGGAGTTTGCTAAATTCGGGGAAATAACGGGCCTAAAGATAAACAGAGAGAAATCTGAGGCATTGGATGTGCTGAGAGAATTGGAGCTTACATGGGGGACCAGACTTTCCACTGAAGTGGGCCGGTGATGCTTTTACTTACCTGGGTATACAGCTGACTCTGGATCCGGGCCAGCTGTATAAGTGTAACTATAACAAAGTGATACACCATGCGAGAATTCGCCTAAAAGACTGGAATTCTTTGCCGCTATCATTATTGAAACACACAAATAAAACTATTTTTGTTGGAACTCACACCATGAGGGAATCCCCTCTCGTTGTGTACTGTTCCGTTTTTATCTTAATTTAAATAAGGACACAGCCTTAACAAAGATTAGAGGGATATGAACCCTCCAATACCAACCGAAGAGAAATATTGTTCATGTAAAGGTCGAAACCTAATAAAAGGTCACTTATCTTGAATGTGAGCTCCTCTGCAACAGTGTAACAGATGTCCAACCTGTCAGCGTCCCCAACAAACAGATGACGAAACCCCCACCGAAGTCCTCTCTAGGGTGGTTTAACATTGCCCCAGAGGCATTCTTCCAATATTCCGGGTCAGTTAGACATAGAACCCAAAATCTCCAGTAGGAGGAGAGCAGACACTCCCCTCAACGATCATCACAAGGAAGGCAAGACGGTGGGGAAACACACTGCATATGTTCCCGCAGAGGAGTACACTCACAACGATTCCAGATGACGCCAATATCTCCTTTCGAGCCAACGATCCTCCCGGCTCTTCTTCAAACTCTGTTGCTCCTGCTTCCTCCGGAACCACAAGTCATTTAAACGCCCCAACTGAAGCACATGATCGGCTGGCAACTAATAAGTCTTCGGTACGCCCAAACCTTATTACTTATACCAAAGTCCACCATTCCACTGAGGAGTTGAGCCCCTGAGGCTACACAGAATTCAAGGTGTAGATCCAAAATTGTTCACGATGACTGAGGCGAGAGTGTCTATCTCCCCCTCTAACCTTAAAGGGAACATAATCAATGATTTGCCAACGCAAATCAGCAAAACTATGATGACATTCTTGGCAATGTAAAGCTAATGGAGCTGTCAAAACAGCTCCATTAATCCGAGATCGATGCTCCTGAAGTCTCCTCTTCATAATCCTCAATGTTTTACCCACATAAATTAAATTACAAGGGCAAATTAAAATGTACACCACAAAGGCAGACAAACAAGTGGTAGCAAACTTGCTATAAACCCGTTGATGATTCAAAGGGTGTTGCCAAACATGACCCTCCAGTGTCAGTGCGCAAAAATCACACTCTGTACATTGAAAATGGCCCACAAGATCCTCCCTCCCAGTTTCTTGAACAGTACTATCATGATGAACTACCCAATCCGCTATGTTCCTCCCCCTCTGCAGGGCAAACATTAGTGGTTTTGCAAAACAAGAATGTAGGGAGAGCATGGGCCAATGAGATTTTAAAATACTGATCACTTCAGCAGTGCCAGGCATATATGGCAAAACCCCTACAAATGGAGAAGGATCCTCAGAGGTCGATCTTGGGATATCCCACCATTCTCCATGATTAAACCTGGCCCTACGATATGCCCGATTAATGGTAGTAAGGGGATATCCTCGATCCAACAATCGAGCTTTCAATCTTGAAGCCTGAACCTTGAAATCCTCTAGCGTGGAACATAATCGACGCAGTCTGATGAATTGACCCACCGGTAATCCCCTTCGTAAGGGGCCCGGATGGTAACTCCTATAATGAAGCAAAGTGTTCCGTTGGACCTCCTTATGAAATAAAGTAGAACCCACCACAGAACCATCCTTAAATAAGCGGATATCCAAAAAGTCTATTGTCTCTTTATGAAAGGTGGGTGTAAATTGGAGGTCAGATGACAACGTGTTAATCCAAGTGAAAAACTCACGCAATGTTGCTTCCGTATCAGTCCAGAAGAAAAAGACATCGTCCAAAAATCTGGACCACATGCGTATCCATTGAAACCACGGAGAAGGATAAATATATCGAGTTTCAAATTCAGCCATATAGAATGTGGCCACCGATGGTGCCACCGTCGCCCCCATCACAATCCCATATACTTGTTGATAGTGTTTATCCGCAAACAGAAAGAAATTCTTAGTCAAGACTAATCTCAACAAGCTGATGACAAAGGATTTCGGTAAGCAAGATGGTAAATCAAACGGGACCCGCTCCGCCATGGCTAATTCAGCTTCTTGATTTATATTAGTGTATAAAGCTTTTATGTCCATAGTCACTATATACCAGGACGACTTATCACCTGGTAGCTCCTTTAATGTATTCAAAAAATGAAAAGAGTCCCGGACATAAGATCGAACAGTAGGCAGCAATGGGCGAAAAAACAAGTCACAAAATTGGGAAAGTGGCTCTAATAGAGAGCCACGGCACGACACTATTGGGCGACCCGGGGGATTCTGTAGGTCCTTATGAACTTTAGGCACCATATAAAGTATCGGAGTGACCGGATGCACTTTGTTTAAAAATAGATGCTCCTTCGAGGTAATCCACTTAGAAGATAAGGCCAACGCCATGAGTTCCTGTATTTCCGCCCGTATTAAAGGAGTAGGATCCCCTTGTAATGCAACATAATATTTCATATCTGATAAGTGCGCCCGCACTATACCCTGATAATATTGCATATCTTGGATCACTGTCGCCCCTCCCTTGTCCGCCCTGTGAATGACATCCTTACAATCCCCTAAAGATTTTAAAGCATTATACTGTGCCTTTCCAAGATTTGAAAAATGGTGATGTGATCCCTCCCCCTCCCACTGGGCAAGGTCCCTCAATACCAACTTTTGAAAGGTTTCAATCGCCAGGATCCACCACGCCCGGGGGGATCCATTTTGAGGGATTACGGATCACAGAATCATCTGTTGTAAACCCGAGACCGCGGGGACTGAAAAAAATGGGCGACTTGCAATTTTCTAAAAAACTTATACAGAGCTATCCGAATTCGGAATGGATCATATTTAGAAGAGGGAACAAACGACAAACCCAATTGCAATACTCTCACCTGATCCATAGTTAAGGTTTTTGTTGATAAATAAATTATTGAGACCTCGTGTGTGATCTGGTGGTTGGCCCCCTCCGGCCTTCCACAGGGTAAAGGGGCCGGCGTGTTTGAGGGCGGCCCCTGAAAAAAGAAGGACGATGAGACGAACCCCCCCCGGTACCACTGTTGAGCCACTAGGACCCATACTCTCTGAAGAACTCTCACTCTCCTCAGTAGAATCCTCAAATGTAACTTGGCGCTTCGTTCTCTGTTTACCCTGCTGCAAAAACTGCCTCCAAGTATAGACCTGGTTCCTTTCATAGTCCCCCGTGTCACGTTTATATTTTGTAATCTTTTTCTGTTTTATAGACTCCTGGAACTGTTTTAATTGAAGTTCCAAGTCTTTCAAATCCGAGCGAAATTTTTCCAATGATAAAGCTGTTGTTAATTGGTCCTCCATTGTTTTAAGCTGTTCTTTAATATTTATTTCTTCCTTACTCAAACGTTCCACCAATAAAGCTATTAAGTCCAATCCACATTTATTTAAAATTTTGTCCCAAGTCATACAAAACTCAGGATCCTCTTGAAACATATGTGGGGGTTTTAAAACCCGAAGGCCCCGAGGGATCATGCGATGTTTCAAATATTGCGCCATCGTAGCCGTGTGCAGTTGAATCCTAATCTGTTTTTTCTGAAGATTCTTAAAATCCAACCAAGAGGGAGAGGTAGATTCTTCAACCTCTTCCTCCACCAATTCAAAAAGCAACGGGCTATTAGCCAGTTGGTTTCGACCTTTACATGAACAATATTTCCCTTCGGTTGGTATTGGAGGGTTCATATCCCTCTAATCCTTGTTAAGGCTGTGTCCTTATTTAAATTAAGATAGAAACGGAACAGCACACAACGAGAGGGGATTCCCTCATGGTGTGAGTTCCAACAAAAATAGTTTTGTTTGTGTGTTTCCCTTATTGGTTTGGATGTTATATGGGAGACCGTTAAGGTTTTTTATGTGATATAGCTATCATTATTGAGGCATGTGGCGGCTTACCGTATGGTGTTATTCCCAAAAACGCTTTATGTGCTTCAGACTCTCCCGCTGGGTTTACTCTGTAAAGATATTTGGTTGCTAGAGAAAATGCTGCGGAGCTTTATGTGAAGGGGGTGCAGGCCAAGGTTATCTTTGGCACGGATGCGGGGTCCATGGAAGTGCGGTGGACTGGGCCTCCCGGATATAGCTAGCTATGCTCAGGCGTATCAGTTACGCTATTTGGGTGATTGGCTAGGATATACGGATAGATATACCCCAAGGAGATTAGAGGAAGCCTTTGTAGCCACCTACTGTTTATTAGCAGTGCTACATACAGATCGAGTACTGTTGTCACAGAGATTGAAGGGAAGCATGTTAATTGAGCCGATTAGGAGAATCTGGCGAGTTTTATACCAGCGATGGCAGGTGTCTCCTGCAGTGTCTAGCTGGCTGCCTCTACGTGGTAATGCACAATTTCTGCTGGGCACAGAAACCAAGATGTTTCAAGCATGGGGGACAAAAGGGAAGCAAAATTTGGGACATGTAGTGGACGAGACTGGAAGGTGTAAGCCCTTTGTGAGTTTGCAAAACGAATATGGTGCAGAGAGGGGACAAATATTTGCCTACCTCCAGTTGCGACATTATGCGACATCATTACCGCGCAAACACTTGACAGCGGAGAAGGCATTAATGATACTACAGTCTTTCGACTTAGGAGAACGAAGCAGCCAGTAAGTCTCCACCTACTACGCCAGATTGCGCAGAGAGGTGAACACCCCAGATTTTTCACATATAGAACACAAATGGGCAGAAGAGCTGATGTCCGCAGTTTGAACGGGGGAAGTACTAGATGTGGTCAGGCGCATCCCGAAGTTGACACAGTGCGCCAAGCTTAGGGAAGTACAATACTGCATGGTGTGCGAAGCGCACTTCTCACCTCATTGAGCGCTGAGAAGTGGCCTGACTCAAGATGCTAGCTGTCCAAAGTGCTTGGCAAGGATGGCTAGGCTGAGCCACATGTGATTGTTGTATAAGGTGATACCGAGGTTTTGGCAGCAAATACATGGATACATTAGCCAATTGATCGGCCAGCGAGTGGAGTGGATGGAGGCTCTTGGGATTTTTGAAAGACTGGCCTCCCCTCTTCCCAAGGGAAGATGGCTTAGACTTTTTGTAAGGAAGGCATGTATAAACTGGTAAACTACACTACAGAAACAAGAAAAACCACGCAAATCGAAGAAAAACCAGTCCAAAAGCGTGATAAATGGAAAGACAGAGTCCTTTATTGAGCCTTTGACAGCCCGACACAGGCCGTGTTTCGTCACCCTTCGTCAGGGGCTAGCCAGGCATAAAAACTAAAAACATAAATATATATAAAATTATAAAAGAACAGACCACCTAATAAATAAATAAACAATAAAACCATAACACATAATATAAATTAATATTGGGATCATATAAAATCAAATTAAAATAAAGATAAAACAGGTATGCTCGGGACCTAAAACATAAAAAAACATATGTATACATATAAAAACTTATAAATATCTCTGTGGATGGATGTTCAGAAAAATTCTTACATCACGCTGTTATAAAAATACCTAGGTAAACATTCATACTAGAAAACAAATAATAAGATCAAAAACATATACAATTGAAAATAAAAACATATCATCAATGTATAAACCATGGAAATGGAGGAAGAGATTAAGAGAGAGGGCCGAATTGAGGGCCGAATTGTGAATAAGCCACATTTATGTTTTCTTGTTTTTACGGAACACGTTTCTAATGACAATATTTTTAACATAGTCTCATTGTTTTAAAAGCCTGATTCTCTTTCTTACACATGCAGTTTATCAGTATCAGTTCCAACAGTGTTAGGAGCCTATTCATGTGATGTGGCTTATTCACAATTCGGCCCTCAATACGTCATGCATTAGATTGTTAGTTTATTATGCCATGCTCCCGTATCTTCACCACGCATTGGCATTTTTAAAGTGGACTGTGTGAGGCGGAGCCAACGGGTCAGATCGCACCCAAAAGAAGCCGCCGTCCAGCAGCCAGCCTCTCTCCTCTCCAGCTCAGCTCCGTGCTCCCCGAGCCGGGTAGAGCACACCTGGGCAAGAGCCGCCATCTCCCCTGCCCAGGAGCCTCCAGTCCAATCGGGACTGTGGGAGGCGGAGCCAACGGGTCAGATCGCACCCAAAAGAAGCCGCCGTCCAGCAGCCAGCCTCTCTCCTCTCCAGCTCAGCTCCGTGCTCCCCGAGCCGGGTAGAGCACACCTGGGCAGGAGCCGCCATCTCCCCTGCCCAGGAGCCTCCAGTCCAATCGGGACTGTGGGAGGTGGAGCCAACGGGTCAGATCGCACCCAAAAGAAGCCGCCGTCCAGCAGCCAGCCTCTCTCCTCTCCAGCTCAGCTCCGTGCTCCCCGAGCCGGGTAGAGCACACCTGGGCAGGAGCCGCCATCTCCCCTGCCCAGGAGCCTCCAGTCCAATCGGGACTGTGGGAGGCGGAGCCAACGGGTCAGATCGCACCCAAAAGAAGCCGCCGTCCAGCAGCCAGCCTCTCTCCTCTCCAGCTCAGCTCCGTGCTCCCCGAGCCGGGTAGAGCACACCTGGGCAGGAGCCGCCATCTCCCCTGCCCAGGAGCCTCCAGTCCAATCGGGACTGTGGGAGGCGGAGCCAACGGGTCAGATCGCACCCAAAAGAAGCCGCCGTCCAGCAGCCAGCCTCTCTCCTCTCCAGCTCAGCTCCGTGCTCCCCGAGCCGGGTAGAGCACACCTGGGCAGGAGCCGCCATCTCCCCTGCCCAGGAGCCTCCAGTCCAATCGGGACTGTGGGAGGCGGAGCCAACGGGTCAGATCGCACCCAAAAGAAGCCGCCGTCAGGCGGGCCCGCGCCTGTCGGGCCCGCGCCTGAGGGCCTCGCCAGAGGGCCCTTTGGCGTGGCCCTTAGGCGAAGGCCCCACCAGTGAAGCAACAGTCTAATCTGCACCGCAGGACAGCGATCACCACACCGCACAATCGATCTCAGACACCGTCGAATCAACATCGGATACAGAGTGCCGCCGCCACCGCACAGTCTAAGTCTACAGCTACAGGCCGGGACCTTAAGACCCAGCACAAAGTGCACGCATTTCTCACAGGTACCTGGACACATTGCTGCCTTTTGCTGAATGCCTTCTCTCTATCAAGTAGCTGTAAACATGACCATATTGATGCTAACTGCTGCATGCTCCTTTACCTGAATTACTGTGAAGAATTGACACTGTACCACTTCTAACTGCATACTGTTACAAGTATCATTGCTATTCCGCTACATTGATTCACTTTCAACTTGAATACTGCTAAGACTACCCTAGTTACGCTGCTATACAGAAACAGAACAACACTTCCAGATAGGCACCATGTTCTCACCATCACTACATACCCTTGTAGCATGTTACTTGCTACTTGCCCTCACTCACCTTTCCCAAGCCCTTACCTATAACCCAATCCCTGTCCTACATGCCTCAGGTAGGAGACATTACTTGCCTCCCCGCCCACATCCCGATAAACAGGGACAGGCCTTACACACCCATCGAATCTACGTCGCCATCCAACAGACTCAACCTCTGAAACCAGTGACTCACGCCCCCCCCCAACAACCTGAAATGTGCACTCATCAACGCACGATCCATCCGCAAGAAATGGCCTGCAATCACCAACTTACTAGCCGAACATGATCCTGACATCCTATGCATCACAGAGACATGGATGTCCACATCAGACTCTGTCCTCCTCCATCAACACGTCCCCCCTAACTTTGCCATACACTCATGTCACAGGACTGACCGAACTGGAGGTGGAGTAATCATCCTCACTAAGGAGAGCTTACAATTTAAACCAATCAATTCCAACAGTACCCCCCATCTCGATTATCTTTCCATAGCCAACAAGTACCACACTATCAACCTGGTATATAGAGCACCTTCCCCAATACCAGATGACCTATCAGCAATTGTTGACCTTGCATGCAACCCATGCAAAACTCGTACAGCAAACTGGGTGTTAGGAGACTTCAACCTCCCTGCCCTGCAAGACACCCAAGCCAATGCCTTCCTCGATGCCCTCAAAGCGCTGCGATACACCCAACTAGTTAACTCCCCCACACACATCAGGGGAAACACATTAGACTTGGTATTTGCCCCTCAAATAGCCAACTACCCCTCCCAAAAGTTCAATCTTTCCCTGAGCTCAGTACCATGGTCTGACCATAGTCTGATCAGATTCCTACTGCCGTCCCTTCATGGAACGAACTATCCCACTACCCCAACCAACGAACCCATCCCTACTCATATACGCTACCGTCCATTCAACGAGCAGGAGATCATTGAGTGAGCGCACCCCCTCCTTGATCCACCCGAACTCAGCCTCGACGACATGATAACATTATGGAACAAGTGCCTCAATGCAAAAATCGATGCTCCTCCTACCAAAAAGAATTACAGCGGTAGAAAGAAAGCACCTGGTATTCGCCTGAACTTACGGAGTCTCTTCGACGGCTGCGTCAACTTGAAAAACGATGGCGCAGATCAAGAACAACTGAGAGCCTGGAGGCATACAACGTCCACCTCGATGAACATAGAACAGCAGTCTCCGCAAGAATGAAACACCACCACTCAGAAGTATTAATGAGAGCCATAAACAAACCGCGAGAGCTTTTCAGTATAGTCAAAAATTTAGCTCATGATCCTTCCCCGAACCAAACAAACCTACCCGACCCCCAAGAATACGCAGACTATCTACGCTCAAAGTCGAGCCAACCCGTTACTCCTGTAAACAATCACCACCCAGAAGAACTAACATTGCTATCATTCTACTCCTCCCCGCAAAATGAGACAGTAGATGATCATGGCATTCTCACCTCCTTCTCCCCTCCAACAGCAAGGGAGATCCAAAATATCATCACAGGCATAAACACCACTACGGCACCAAGTGACCCATGCCCCGCACACTGGGTAAAAGCGCTAAAATCAGATCTCAGCCCATTTCTCTCCAACCTAATAGAAAAATCTTTCACGTCTGGGACATTTCCACTTGACCTGAAGCAAACCTCTATAAAACCGCTACTGAAGAACAAAAAGCTTGACCCTACAAAAATGGATTCATACAGGCCAATATCGAGCATTCCGCTCCTAGCTAAAATTATGGAAAAAACAGTCCAACAGCAACTGACCCATCACATTGAAAACAATGCTCCCCTCGATTACTCTCAGCACGGTTTCAGATCATCTCATGGAGTGGATACCCTACTTACTACGCTCTTCAACACCCTTACCACCGGTCTCGATAACATCAGAAAGGGTTTTGCTCTCATCTTTCTGGACATCGCAGCCGCCTTTGACTCGGTTGACCACAGGATACTCCTATCCCGCCTTGCCGAGAAGGGAGTCCGAGGCAATGCTCTAGCGTGGTGCGCCTCATACCTGAGTAACAGATGGCAGCATGTCCACTCCGGCCTCTCTCTATCGGAACCTTTCCAGCAAGAAAAAGGCGTCCCACAAGGGTCATCTCTCTCAGCCCTCTTATTCAATGTCTACATGCAGCCCATCTGCAGCCTCATTCGGTCATTTAACATAAACTGCCTAGTATATTCTGACGATGTACTAATGTTCACCCCAATAGATACTGACCATCCAAATCTCGACCAGCTCTCCTCCTGCTTTAACGCTGTCTCTGACTGGTTACGCACTCAAATGCTCCGAATAAATCTAAAAAAAAACAGACGTCCTATTCATCGGAAGAGACCATTCATTCACCCCCCCTCCGTCAATCAAGGTGGGCAACGCTGACATCATCTCCAAGACAACGATCAGATATCTTGGAGTAACTTTGGACCAGCGCCTTGACATGCATGCCCACATAGATACAATAAGAAAAACAAAGCAAATAACAAGCAACAGCGCTTTCACATACGTAGCTCCAAAAGTTTAGAAAGGAACTAAAAACACACTTATTCACCCAACATTACTGCCAATCTCAATAGATAATACCATCAGGACAATCCATAAAATACGAACGCTACGCCTCATGAAGGACACCCTAGAACCAAATGACTTCCGAACAGTCTTCCAGGCCATCATAATGCCCCACTTCGATTACGCCAATTCTATCCTACTTGGCCTCCCAAAAAACTCGACGAATCCTTTACAGCTAGCTATGAACACTGCAGCAAGAACCCTATATGGAGCAGCTCGTAGAGACCACATTACCCCTATTCTGAAGAGCCTGCACTGGCTCCCCATACAACACCAGATCACATTCAAGATCTTAATCATGACATTTAAAGCAGTTCATAGAATCACCTCAACCACCTTGTCAGACCTGATACAACCCACCCCAGACAACAGATTAAGAAGAACCAAGTCCTACAATACCATTCTGCTCCCAAAAGCTATCACTAAATGTAACAAATCAACAAGTAAAAGGGCCTTTGCCTTGTTTGCCCCCTCCAGCTGGAATTCTCTCCCAGCAGAAATCCGGACCATAAACAACCTCACCCAATTCAGAAAGGCCGTCAAACACTACCTATTTCAACAGCACTTCTGTAACTCTGACAACATTACCTAGACAGCATTACACGACCCAACAGTCCCTCATCCCATAGCCGCCGAACTAATCTCTAATCTAACTTTCAATTACATAGAACCACCCCTCACAGGGCTGGTACGACAAATCCATCTATGATGCAACCCTCTTTATGTAAATAGTGTATAAAGTTCACCTGTTATCCAAGTTGGAATTCCCTGTTATATGTAAGTTCAATGTCTGATTGTTCCACATTGTACAAACCTGTTCATTGTAAACCGCGCTGATACCGAATAGTGCGGTATAGAAAAACTAAAAATAAATAAATAAATAAAATAAATATTTATTTACTCATTTTTTAAGTTTTTACATGTTCTGATGTGTTTATTGACTCACTCCTGCTCTATACATAACAAAGATCTTGTACTGTTCATTGATATATTATGGTTCTTCGCATAGTCTATTTGATCTCCATGATAAGTCCTGCCTCCTCCTCTCTCTTAATCTCTTCTCTGGAGCAACTAAACGCTAGGGACAATCTGGAGAAGTGGGAAGAGTTTACACGAACCTGGGAAAAGTATATTTGTACATTAGTGCCCAGAGCACGGAATACTCTCTTAAAGATGTGATGTGAGTCCGGGGGCGGGAGAACCCTTTGAAGGGAGTTTCAAAAAGCCAAATAATTAGGAATACGTCCACTGAGGAAGAGCTTGTGCAAAGAAAGTCATTATTAAACAGAATAGTAGAAACCTGAGCCACTAGGTAGGGAGGGAGGGGGTAAGAGAAGGATATGAGTAAAAATTGTTTAAATCATCGTGTTGATAAATGTATGTGTTTATGACTCGGTTGGCAGTGTAAGTGCACCCATTGCGAACCGAGATGTTATATGACAAATAAAAATTTATATAAAAAATTGTGGATGCCTTCCAAGATTCATTGCTTAGACAAATGGTGATGGAACCGACTAGGGAAAGTTTGATCCTGGATTTAGTACTCACCAATGGAGAAAGTGTGTTGAATGTCTGGGTGGGTGCCCATGTGAGCAGCAGCGATCATCACACAGTGTGGTTTGAGATAAAAGCCAAGGTAGAGTCCCCTCACAACAAGTTCAAAGTACTAGACTTCAAAAATGCTGACTTCAGGAAGACGACCCAATGCCTGAAGGAAGAGATGGCAGGGTGGGAGGAGGTAAGGGAAGTGGAATTGCAGTAGACTAAACTAAAGGAAGCAATAAAACAGCAACAGAGAGAAAAAGGAAACCTATTTGGTTTTCTAAAGGAATGACCGCACAAATAAAGGCAAAAAACACAGCTTTCACAAAATTCAGAAGTTCGCAAACATAAGAATACCAAAAAAGAATACAGGATAACGCTAAAAGAGACAAAAAGAGAAATAAGGAGAGACAAAAAGAGAAATAAGGATAGCCAAACCAAAGGCAGAAGTAAAGATGGCTAAAGATCTAAAGCATGGTGCTAAAACGTTTTTCAGGTATACAGTATTCAGGAGAAGAGGAAGAACAAAGATGAAATTACAAGAAAAGTGCTGAGAATGGATTTGTGGAAAGTGACGTTGACAAAAGCGAAAATTCTAAATACTTCTGTTCTGTTTTTACTAAAGAAAATCCTGGAGAAGGACCACCTGTGATTGGCAAATATACAAATGGAGATGGAGTAGATACTACACCATTCTCAGAAGATGATGTGTTTGAACAGCTTGCAAAATTGAAAGTGGACAAAGCCAAGGGACCAGATAGGATACATCCTAGGATACTGAAGGAGCTCAGAGAGGTTCTTGCAGGGCCTATAAAGGATGCTTTTAATAGATCCTTGGAGACAGGAGAAGTTACGCAGGACTGGAAAAGGGCCAATATGGTACCTTGTCACAAAAGTGGTAATAGGGAAGAAGTGGCAAACTACAGGCCAATAAGCCTTACCTCGGTAGTGGGAAAAGTAATGGAGGCCCTCCTGAAAGAAAGAATAGTGGACTTTCTCGAAACCGATAGGTTGCATGATCTGAGGCAACATGGTTTTACCAAAGAATAATTATGCCAAATAAATCTGTGTTTTTGACTGGGTGACCAGAGAACTAGATCAAGGGCATGCGATGGATGTATTCTACCTAGATTTCAGCAAAGTCTTTGATACTGTTCCTCATAGGAGGCCTATCAATAAACTGACCAGCCTGAGGATGGGTCTCAAGATGGTGAACTGGTTCAGAAATTTGTTGACTGACAGACAGAAGGTGATGGTAAACGGAACTCAAGCGGATGAAAGAAAGGTGATTAGTGGTATGCCCCAGGGATTGGTCCTGGGGCCAGTATTGTTCAATGTTTTTGTGAATGATATTGCTGAAGGACTGAATGGAAGAGTCTGTCTTTTTGCAGATGACATGAAAATTTGCTACAGTGTGGACTCCCCTGAGGGAGTGGATAACATGAGAAAAGATCTGCAAAAGCTGGAAGAATGGTCTAATGCTTGGCAGTTAAGATTACTGTGAAGAAGGGCAGTATCATACACTTGGGATGCAGAAATCCAAGGGAACTGTATGAGATGGGGGGCAATAGGTTAGTGTGCAAAGACCAGGAGAAGGACCTCTGAATTATTGTTTCTGAGGATCTCAAAGTGGTGAAACAGTGTGACAAGGCAGTGGCCAAAGCCAGAAGGATGCTGGATTGCATAGAGAGGAATTACCAGCAGAAAGGAGGTGGTAATAATGCCGCTGTACAAGTCGATGGTGAGACCTCACTCGTAATATTATGTTCCGTTTTGGAGACCATATCTCATAAAGGATATAAAAAGACTGGAAACGGTTCAGAGGAATGCGACCAAAATGATTTGGAGCCTGCGCCAGAAGACCTATGAAAAGAGACTCCAAGTCCTAAATATGTATATTCTAGAGGAGAGGAGGGACAGAGGAGATATGATGCAGAGCTTTAAATACTTAGGGAGTATTAATGAACAAACAAACCTTTTCAAAGACAGGGAAGCTGTAATACTAGAGGGCATAACATGAAGCTGCAAGTAGGTAAACTGAAAGGCAACGTCAGGAAATACTTTTTCACTGAAAGGATGGCGGATGCTTGGAATGCCCTCTCTATGGATGTGGTGGGGGCAAATACAGTGACAGAATTCAAAATGGCATGGGAAAGACACAGTGGATCCCTTTATATAAACAAGATAAAATCAAAATAAACTCAACTGTTTCTGATATCTTAACAAGACGAGGTGACCTGCACGGAGTGGTGGGTACATCCTAAACAAAAGCATAAGGAGGGGTGACCTGCACGGAGTGGCGGGTGCACCTTCTCTTGCTACCTTGCTGGGCAGACTAGATGGACCATGCTGGTCTTTATCGGCCATCATATACTATGTTACTATGTATAGCTTTCTTAATAGTTGCTATGTGTAGTGCCAACTAATATCTGGCCATGGCACAGTGACACCCTATGGTTAAATTGTAAAATCTATCCTTTGAAATCTGTTGACAGAGAACATCTAATGGTTTGATATATTATCACTTTATCATACTCCATTTCATTTTATTAATCCTTCCAAATCAACATAATGTCAAACTGCCCCCTCCCCTCGTTATACACACATGCAGATGGTTTAGGAAGAATTCTATAAACCTTGCTTCACATGCTTTCCAATTTTTACTGAAATCAGAAGCAAAGGACGTGAATAATATCTCTAAACTTCCACAATCTAAATCTGAAGCAACAGAATATGGAAAAAAGGAAAACAATAAACGACACAGCATATTACATTCCATAAAATACATAATTACAAACCAATCGGTACTCTTTTAGCATCACTTTGCCATTACAAAATGTTCAGCTCAAGGACTCCTCATTATAACTTTCAAATATACTTTTTTTCTCCACATTATACTAACAGGGACTGGATTTGAGAACCTATTATAATAGGGGATGCACTACAAAATTCATATGGAACACACTACTAAATCACTTTATGCTTTAAAAATGAATTTAGAAGTTGCAAATTACTTACTACTGCATGTGAAGTGCTCGAAGACAGTACTGAGGTAGAGGAAAGGCTGCTGTTCTGATTATTAGCTAGTGTACTGCAAAAACAAAAAAGGAAGATTATAACGAACCACCATTTTAAAAAGCAAGCCAAAACAGAGGCTTTTTTCAATATAAACCATGTTGCTAAAGTACATAGTTTAGGATAACATGTTTCCATCATGAGCCCATTTGCTGGTGTGGTTCCTGCTTGAGTGAACACCCTCATTGCAAGCTTCAGCAAACTTTGTATGCTCTGTTGAGGTAGTTTCCTGTGCCTGCTCAGAATCTAGCTTATTTATTTATTGTTCTGTATATATTTCTGTTTTGTCAGTGTTTGTTTGTGTCCTATCCTCTGTCTGTTCTTTAACCAACTCCTGCCCTCTGCAGTGCTGTGTCTTCCTTCTCAAAACTTTACTACCTCTGTTCTCTGAAAAATACTGTCCTATTGCACATTTAGGTGTGCAGGCCTCTCTTGTAGGTATTCAAAGTCTTCAGTTTTTTTACCTTGCCTGAGTTTTACTAGGGCACTTCCTGTGGTCTCTGCCGACTTTTACTTGCTTGCATTCAGAACTTGCCCCATCCCTCTTGTTCAGCTCCGCCTCTCTGTTTTCAGCTGTGTGTGTCTCTCTCTCCTCTTCCTTATTATCCCACCCTCCCTCCCCACAACCACCTGCTGCCTGGCTTATAGTCTCTTATAGCCGCCCTGTGCTCATTACAACAATCACTCACAAGTGCACCTTATCCCCTGCAATCTCTACCACCTATCCTTTTACTTCTTCAGACGTCTGTGCTCCTCTCTATCCCTCTCCTTATGGCTCCTCAACACTTTTTTTTCCTATTGCTCATACTCCCTAATTGTCTCCCCTCCTACCAACACCTTCAAGCCCCTCCCCCTCAGCTCCCATTTCCCCTCATTTCTCCCATCATCTTGACATCTACCCTATCATCAGCTCTTGAGCTTCACCACTTTCTCCCTCACATTCATCCATCTCCTTTCTCTCTGAAACAACCACACCCTTCTTAACGCCATGCTGTCTCCTCTCTGCCCTGCACTCTTCTACTCCTGCTCCTTTTCTCTCTTCCGGAGATATCAACCCTAACCCTGGCACCCCTAGACTTTTGCCACACTCCTAGAACAGATCCTCATGCAACAGTTCAAATCTTATTCATATAGCTCTCCTCTCCCCCCTTCTTATGTGCTTTGTGGAACGCACAATCCATTTCAAATAAACTTGCCTTTACTCATGATCTCTTTATCTCTAATACTCTACATCTCCTTGCTCTAACTGAGACCTGGCTCCTCCCTGAGGTCTCAGCTTCAGTCTTTGCTCTGTGTCATGGTGGCTATCAAGTCTCCTGCACGCCTTGTCCCACTGGCTGTGGTAGAGGCGTTGGGCTTCTACTCTCTCCTCCTTTCAATTTCAACCCCTACGTCTGCCTCAGTATCACTCCTTTCTCTTCTTCAAAATCCATTCCATCTGGATTTTTACTCCACTACCTCCCGGATTAGTTGTTATCGACCCTCTGACAAGTCCACATCTACGTTTCTCTCTGACTTTGACTCTTAACTTTCCTTCTTTCTGGATTCATCTTCCCCCTCCCTTATTCTCTGGGATTTTAACATTCATGTTGCTAACCCCTCTGACCCTTATGCTTTAAAGATCCTTTCTCTTACCTCATCATTCAACTTCCAGCTTTGCTCTACTGCCCCTACTCACTAGCAAGGCCACTACCTTGACCTTGTTTCTTCTCTAATTGCTTACCCTCAAACTTCTGTACATCATTTGTTACCTTATCGGAGCTTCACTTGCAAAGCTTCATTCTTCATCACTCTCCGCCTTGACTTCACCCTGTCTCCTCCAACCTCTTTAGAGATCTTCATGCTATTAACCCATTGTCTCTCTCTTCCACTGTCTCATCACCTCTTTCCTCCACTATGTCTTCGGAGTCTGTTGATGAGACACTGCACTCTCCTCTGCTTTGGATGCTCTTGCTCCGCCCATGCCACGTCCTGTGAGGCGTACTGTACCTCAACCCTGGCTGTTGCCCATTACCCGCTAACTACATTCCTGCACTCGCTCAGCTGAGCGTGTTTGGTTCAAATCCCCCATCCATAAGAACATAAGATATGCCATACTGGGTCAGACCAAGGTCCACCAAGCCCAGTATCCTGTTTCCAACAGTGGCCAATCTAGGTCACACGTACCTAGCAGCTTCCCCAAAAGACACAGGTTCCACAATGCTTTTACTAGGTCAAGCATTGATATCCTGGGTCCCTTCTTAATAATGGTTTATGCACCTTTCCTCCAGGAACTTGTCCTTGCAGACTTTCTACACTTCAAATTCATGCTTGTCTCTTTCCAGTCAGCCATAGCACTCACCATACAAGACTATTATGTCCATCTGACACACTCTCTTGCTTCTGATCCTCGCCATCTCTTTACAACTCTCAACTCTCTCCTCAAGGTCCCTCCGACCCCTCCCTCCCTTTCTGCCCAAACCCTGGCTGACTACTTCCATGACAAAATCCACAAGATCACACTCCAAGTCCCCATAAGGTCAGCTATTTCCCCTCCTTGCCCTCTTCACGCTCAAACTCCTACCCCCCACCCCCCCAACCTCTGCTACCCTTTCTTCCTTTTCTATGATCTCTAAGGAGGAAATCACTCACTTTCTTTCCTCATCCAAACTCATTACCTGCTCCTCTAATCCTATTCCCACCCATCTCCTTAGCTCAACCTCCTCCACTGTAGTCCCTTCCATCTCTCTTATTCTCAAGCTATCTCTCTCCACTACAACTTTCCCTGCAGCCTTCAAGCATGCTGTGGTCACTCCTCTCCTCAAGAAATCCTCACTAGATCTTATCTGTCCTTCACACTATTGACCCATCTCCATCCTCCCCTTCGTTTCCAAACTACTTAAACATGTGGTTCACTACCATTGCCTCGACTTTCTCTCCCTCTCAAGCCCTTCTGGATCCTCTACAATCTGACTTTCTTCTTTTACAATGTACCAAGATGGCTCTTCCCAGTCTCCAGTGACCTGCTCCTGGCAAAATCCAAGGCCTCTACTGAATCCTCAACCTTCTTGATCTTTCTGCTGCTTTTGACACTGTTGACCACAACATTCTCCTTGACACCTTGTCCTCAACTTGGATTTAAGGGCTCTGTGCTATCCTGGTTCTCCTCTTATCTCTCCCATTGCTCTTTCAGTGTTTGTTCTGGTGGATGATCCTCTACTGCTATCCCGCTCTCAGTTGGTGTACCCCAAGGATCTGTCTTGGGTCCACTCCTTTTCTCTCTCTACACCCAGTCCCTTGGTGCACTCATCTCTTCCCACTACTTTCAGTACCATCTTTATGCTGATGACTCCCAGATGTATCTCTCTACACCTGAAATCTCTTCGGCAACCTAGGCCTAGATCTCTGCCTGCCTTTCTGACATTGTTGCTTGGATGACTCACTGCCATTTTAAATTGAACATGGCCAAAACTGAGCTGCTTATTTTTCTTCCTAAACCCTCCTCTCCCCTTCCTTCTTTTTCAGTCTCTATGGATAACTCTCTATTCCTCCCTGTCAACTCAACTCGCAACCTTGAAGTCATCTTTTGACTCCTCTCTCCTCCAAACACATCCAACTGATAAAACCTGCCGTTTCTTTCTCTACAACATCAACAAAATTTGCCCATTCCTTTCTGAACACAGTACTAAGACACTTATTCACTCATTAGTCACCTCCTGCCTAGACTATTGTAACCTACTTCTTGCTGGTCTCCCTTTGAACCATCTATCTCCCCTTCAATTTGTTCAACACTCTGCTGCGTGGCTAATCTTCCGCAAGCCTCGTCGAGCCTCTTGTCGTCACTTCATTGGCTCCCTAAACATTCCGCATCCAATTCAAACTTCTCCTGCTGACCTATAAGTGCATTCACTCTGCAGCTCCTCACTATCTTTCCTCTCTTATCTCTCCCTACACCCCTCCTTGGGAGCGCCGCTCTTCTGGTAAAGCGCTTCTATCTGTGTCTTTCTCTTCTATTGCTAACTCCAGACTTTGCTCCTTTCATCCTGCTGTTCCTGAGGCCTGGAACAAATTACCTGAGTCTGTACATCAGGCGCCTTCTCTGACCCTTTTCAAATCCAGGCTGAAAACTCACCTCTTCGCTGCTGCTTTCGGATCTTGACTCACCTTATCTCCTTTGTGTTTCCTTACCATTCCCCTTAGCTGTATCCCATGTCTACATCTACTGTGTTGTCTGTCTTGACTAGATTGTAAGCTCTGATGAGCAAGGACCGTCTTTTACATGTGTCTGTGCAGTGCTGTGTACATCTTGTAGTAGTAGTATTAGTCAACGCTATAATTTTAATACTTTTCTGTATTGCAAAGTTCTGATAACTATATTGAGTCTGGAAAAAATGAGATCAGTACATTCTGGTCCTTATATTCATGCATTTCCCTGCCTGATTGGACTGTATATTATCTTCAGATTGTTTCTGTTAGTCCAATACCTGTAAAAGGTGTGAGAAGAAAGGAGGAAAACTTCCAGGACAAAACAGTCAACTGTGACTCAAAGAAGTGGAAGGGTAGCTTCGGCAAAAAGCACTCAAGGAACATGGCAGCCATTGACATGGCCATGTTTCAGCAACCTGCCAGTGGTCAGGGATCTTACAATCTTACAATATACAAACACAACAAATAAAAACATCAACATCAGCAAAGGAAATCATAGTGAAAAAAAGAGGATAAAAGAAAAACATAGGGGTATAAAGAAGCATAAAATAAGCAAAAAATGTGTATATATATATAGTGGTGTGCAAAAGTCTGGAATCACTTGTGAGTTTTGCGTTTTTCGTACTTTCTAACGTTTTTTTTAAATTTAGCATTAGCCCAGCATATTCATCTTTCTACCACGTTAAAAGGAATACATTTGGCTATTAGAGTTGACTTTTTTGCATTCCTTGCTTCCAATTTAAATACTTTACAAACACTGGGAGATAGCTACTGTGATTTTTGTGGATCCTGCGTCAAAACTGCATCAAAATTATCTAATATGCACACGTTATTTCTGACCAATCAGGAGGCTGGTTTCACTAACCAATCACAATGCAGATATCTAGCCAACAGTGCAGCTATAAAAATGCGCAGAATTTTTGAATTTCATACGCTTTCTGGATTGACCATGAAGATGACATTGGAGGAGCATGTTCGTGTGTCCTTTATGAGCGAGGAAGGATTTTCAAGCCGTCAGATAGCCAGGAAAGTTGGCTGCAGTCAGAGCGCTGTTAAGATTGTACAGAAGAAGAAAGAAACAGGTTCAGTGGTGGACAAGCCTTGTTCAGGTCGTCCACGTGCATCAACATCACGCCAGGACCGCGCACTACGATGCATTTCACTGACTAATCGCAAGTTGACCTCTCCTCAGCTACTTCGAGAGTGGTCAGACAAGAGTGAGGTCAGTGTCAGCTCATCAACAGTTCGTCGCCGGTGCCTGCAGTTTGGTCTCCAGGGCTGCAAAGCACGGAATAAGCCACTGATGACTGACATACAAAGGTGCAACTGGATCATGTGGGTGAGAAAGCACTCAACCTGGTTGACTGAAATGTGGGAAAAGGTGCTATTCAGCGATGAAAGCACCTTCTGCCTGTTTGGTAACCAGGCCCACACCTATGTGAGAAAATTTCCTGGAGAGGAATTCAAGCCTGAGTGTCTCAACCTCACTGTGAAGCATCATTTGAAGGTCATGGTCTGGGGCTGCATGGCTGCCAGTGGCATTGGACGTCTTCACATCATCAATGGAATGGTCAACAGGGCCAAGTACATCACCATACTGCAAAAGTGCATAGTGCCATCAGCACAACAGCTGTTTCCTGGCCAGTGACAATGCACCCTGCCATCGCTCCAGACAGGTGATCAGCTGAAAGCTGCGGAACATCAAGTCAATGAAATGGCCTGCCCAGTCTCCAGATCTGAATCCAATCGAGAATCTGTGGCACAAGGTGGCCTTAGAAATATCCAAGAGGCATCCGACATCAAAGCGTGAGCTGATTGAGTCACTCATTGCAGCTTGGAACCGTGTTGTCACCAACGATCACCTTGACAGACTGGTTCATTCAATGCCGACAAGGTGCAGTCAGGTGATCAAGAACAAAGGGTGGCCCATCAAATACTGAGCCATCACTGACACATAAAAACGGCCTTTTTCAAGGCCACATACATTAATTTGAAGGAAACCTGGCGTGCGTCCATAAAGCGTAGTTACTCACCTGTAACAGGTGTTCTCCAGGAGCAGCAGGAATCAGTCCTCACTTATGGGTGACGTCGGCGCCGACGGAGCCCTCGCGGAGCAATTTTCCCCAGCTTTCAAAGAAAGCCTGTGGGAATTGCAGCGCGCATGCGCGGTGTCGTCTTCCCGCCCGAAGGTGCCATCTTAGCCAGTCAGATGACATAGCTAAAAAAGACAGCATAAAAATTTGTAAAAAGAACATAAGCAGACGATTGCAACTCCAAGGGGAGGAGGGAGGGTAGTGAGGACTGATTCCTGCTGCTCCTGGAGAACACCTGTTACAGGTGAGTAACTACGCTTTCTCCAGGACCAAGCAGGAAGTCAGTCCTCACTTATGGGACTCCCAAGCTCAAGGCTACCGGAGACCCTAAGCACAAAAATGAGCTCCCTCTAGCTCAGCAGCACAGAAGGATAGAATCTTCGCTGAATTATCACCCACCGGTAGCCCACATCCGGGATGGAGGGTAGGAGTTGCTCAGACCTCAAAGAGATTACGGAGGACTGCCTGTCCGAAAGCACTGTCCCTACGGGACTCCCTCTTGAGACAGTAATGGACCGCAAAAGTCTGGCTCGAAGACCAAGTAGCGGCCCGGCAGATGTCTGCCAGCGGAACAGAGCGGAGGTAAGCCACTGACGTGGCCTTTGCCCGAACGCAATGAGCCGTGACTCGACTTTCTAAGGCGAGTCCGGCTGCCCCATAAGCCCAAGAGATACAGTCCGCAACCCAGATGGACAGAGTACGCTTGGAGACCGGGAGCCCCAATTTATTGGGGTCAAAAGACACAAAAAGCTGAGCAGCTTTACGGTGCTCCCGCGTACGGTCAAGGTAGAAGTTCAATGCCCTTCTACAGTCCAGGGTATGGAGGACCGTCTCAGCTCGGCTGGAGTGTGGTCTGGGAAAGAAGGTTGGAAGTACCACCTCCTGATTCATGTGAAAAGGGGAGACCACTTTAGGCAGAAACTTTGGGTGAGTCCGTAGGACTACCCTATTCTTGTAGAATCGAGTGTAGGGGGGATCAGACACGAGGGCCTGCAATTCACTTACGCGCCTAGCGGAAGTGAGGGCTATCAAGAACAGTGTTTTCCAAGACAGAAAACGGAGAGAACAGGTAGCCATAGGTTCAAAAGGCGGACAGGTGATCCGCTGCAAAACCACATTCAGGTCCCAGTCCGGCGCTGGCGGGCGCAGAGGTGGTTTAAGTAGAAGGAGACCTCGGAGAAACCTCGCTACGAGAGGGTCGTTGGAGAGAGGTCTGCCGTCCACCGGCACATGATGTGCTGAAAGAGCACTGAGGTGAACTTTGACGGAGTTGGACTTAAGTCCCAGATTAGAGAGGTGTAGCAAGTATTGTAGGATCACCGACACCGGGCAGGAGAAGGGATCCTGAGACTGTTGGGAACACCAGATTGCAAAGCGACGCCATTTAAGGGCGTAGCATTTGCGGGTAGAAGGGCGTCGCGAAGCCAAGACGACCTCCTCCACCTCCGCCGGCAAGAGAAGAGGAGCAAGGACTACCCTTTCAGCAGCCAGGCCATGAGGCTGAGAGACCTGAGGTTGGGGTGCAGTAGGGACCCCTGATCCTGAGTGAGGAGATCCGGTTGTACCCCCAGAGGGATTGGATCCTCCACCGCCAGTTGCAGCAGGAGCGGAAAACACGGCTGCCTGGGCCAGCGAGGGGCCACCAGGATCATGAAGGCTTTGTCTCGGAGAACCTTGAAAAGAGTCCGAGAGACTAACGGAATGGGAGGGAAAGCGTACAGAAGGCTCCCCGACCATGAGATCAGAAAGGCGTCCGCCGCAACCCGAAGGGGGTGTGGCTGACGAGAGCAGAAGCGAGGAAGCTGCCGGTTGTGAGGACTGGCAAAGAGATCCACCGTGGGGAGGCCCCACCTGAGGAAGAGCTTCTGAACGATCAAGGGATCCAGACGCCACTCGTGCGGCTGGAGTACCCTGCTGAGTTTGTCCGCCAGGCAATTTTCTTGGCCCGGGAGATAAACTGCCCTGAGGAGAATGCCGTGACTGACGGCCCAAGAGCAGAGCTTCTGTGCCTCCCGGCAGAGGAGGAAGGAGCCCGTGCCCCCCTGCTTGTTCACGTAGAACATGGCAACTTGATTGTCCGTCTGGACAAGGACGGACTGTTGGGAGGTTAGGTGGGAGAAGGCCTTGAGAGCTAGGCGGATCGCCCTGAGCTCCAGGAAGTTGATCTGCTGAGCAGACTCCCACTTGGTCCAGAGGCCCTGAGTACGTGCCTCTTGGCAATGTGCTCCCCAGCCCAGGAGGGATGCATCGGTGGTCAGCACCCGGGTCGGCTGAGGTGACTGGAAAGGCATTCCTAATATCAGGTTCGGCTGCCGGAGCCACCACCGGATAGACGAGACCAGCGGCTCGGAGACGCGCACTAGGTCTGCTAGGCCGCCTGTGGCTTGTCGCCACTGCCGGCGGAGACACCATTGAGCAGACCGCATATTCAGGCAGGCATTGGGGGTCACATGGACGGTGGAAGCCATATGGCCGAGCAGTCTCAGGAAGCGCCTGGCGGAGACCAGGGGCTGGCTGCGGAAAGCGGTCGGCTAGGTCCATGAGCCGCTGAGCCCTGTCGAGCGGTAGGTACGCTCGCGCCTGAGGAGTGCGCAGCCTTGCGCCGATGAACTCGAGATCCTGTGAGGGGAGCAAAGTGGACTTTGCGAAGTTTATGACAAAGCCCAAGTGCTGCAGCAGAGTCACCGTGCGGCACGTGGCGTTGGTGACCTCCTGAGCGGACGCTGCTCTGATGAGCCAGTCGTCGAGGTACGGAAAGACATAGAGGCCGTGAAGCCGGAGATGGGCCGCCACGACCGCGAGACATTTTGTGAAGACTCGCGGTGCGGAGGACAGGCCAAAGGGGAGTACTCTGTACTGGTAATGATTTCCTGCCACCACAAACCTGAGGTATTGGCGGTGGCTTGGGTGGATGAGGATGTGCGTGTAGGCATCCTTTAGATCCAAGGAGCATAGCCAATCTCCCTGCTGGAGGTAGGGCAGAAGGATTCCAAGGGTAAGCATTTTGAACTTCTCCCGCACAAGGAACTTGTTGAGGTTGCGCAAGTCCAGGATGGGTCTGAGGCCTCCTGTTCTCTTTGGTATCAGAAAATACCTTGAATAGAAGCCTTGACCTCTCAGGTGGTGTGGCACCGGTTCCACCGCCTGTTCCTGCAGGAGACCTGCTAACTCCTGAAGGAGCAACTCCCTGTGCAGAGGGGGGCGCGGAGGCTCTCCCGGAAAATAGGAGGGAGGGACCTGATGGAAGTGGAGAAGGTAGCCCTCTCGCACGACCTGAAGCACCCAGGCATCTGCGGTGATGCTGGACCACCTGTGGGCGAAGTGAACCAGCCGGCCTCCGGTGCTGGGGGGAACCAGCGGGGGGGGAGAGGCTATGCTGAGCGAGTCAAAAACCCCCACCCTGCTGAGCAGGGGCTGGTGGTGCAGGCTTGGGGGCTTGCTGCCTACGGGACCCGTTACCCCGTCCCTTGGCCTGCTGGCCCTGTTGGGGAGCTGCAGGGGCCTGATAATGGGGGTATTGTTTGTAGGCAGCTGCCTTCCTCGGGTAAAAGGACTTTTTTCCCGAGCCCTTCTTTTTCTGGGAAGGGGCGGAGGTCTTCCTAGAAAGCCTGGTCCTGGTGAGAGTCTCAGTCTCAATTTGTGCAGCCTTTTCCGCCATGGGCTTGCCAAAGAGGTTCTCACCTCGGCAGGGGACATCGACCAACTTGTCCTGTACCCAGGGCTCAAGGTCGGACGACTGAAGCCAAG
The DNA here is from genome assembly GCA_033557465.1 of Ichthyophis bannanicus. Classification (NCBI taxonomy): domain Eukaryota; kingdom Metazoa; phylum Chordata; class Amphibia; order Gymnophiona; family Ichthyophiidae; genus Ichthyophis; species Ichthyophis bannanicus. Next base: position 112,826,567 of record CM066032.1, on the reverse strand, counting down.
CCTGTCGGCGGGCACCGATGCCGGCTGCGGCTACTCGAGCCGAGGCTTCAAAGCCATCATAGGCTGCTCGGGACATGAACTTTGAGCATTCCCGAATACCCGTGGACAAGGCAAGGAACCTCCGCAAGGGCTCCTCGGAGAGACCAGCGGAGAATCCGGCTAGCTCTTTAGCCAGATCCCTGAGATACATGCCCATGTATAGCTGGTAAGTCTGGACACGACAGGCGAGCATAGAGCCCTGGAAGCACTTCTTGCCAAGGCCATCCAGGTTACGGGCCTCCCTTCCAGGAGGCACCGAGGAGTGCATCTTCTGGCTCTTAAGACGATGCATGGCCGATTCCACTACCATGGAATGGTGTGGCAGCTGTGCCTTTTGAAAGCCAGGGCTCTTGCGGACTCGATAGATAGAATCGACCCGCTTGCTCAGGACCGGCGAGGAGGCCGGACTCTCCCACATGCGGAAGAGTAGTCGTTCCAGCATAGGAGGAACCGGCACAGTAAAGTGTTCCCTCGCGGGAGAGTCATACTGGAGGGCGTCGAGCTCTTCGGCTCGAGGCTCCTCCTCGGGATCCGCAGGGAAGGCCAAAGCCTTGGCCATATCCCTAACGAAGTCCGAGAACCGGGCATCCTCCGGGGGGGACTGCTTCCGAGGCTCGGACTCCGGAGAGTCCGATGGGACACACCGAGTCCGGAAAGAATCAGGTGACTCTTCCTCCTCAGACTCCCAGACCGACTCCGACGAGGACTCGGTGGGGTCGGCCCGGGAAGGGTGCGGCGCCAGCCGCCCCGACGCCGAGGGAGTCGGCGTCGGCGACCTCGGTCCCGAACGGGAGGCCGAGGGCGACCTCGACCGAGGATCGACTCGAGTTCTCATCGACTCGAGGATCGGCTCGGTCTCCGGGGTCGACTTGGACGTCGACGTCCCGGCGGTCGGGGCAGCGACGCCAGCGAAGCCAGCGAGCAGTGCCCGCTGCTGGTCCATGAAGGCAGACAGTCTGCTCTCCAAGGCCGTCAACCTGAGTCCGAGCTCAGGTGACCCAGCAGCCCCCGACTCGGGCCCCGACGGCGTCGGGCCCGACGTCGGCTGTCGCGGAGGCGAGTCCAGAAGGACTACAGGACTTACCCGGGCAGGCATCTCCGACTCCAGGCGAGGTCGCTTCGGGAGGTGTTCCTTCTCCAAGGACCCGGGGCGGCTGTCGGGGCTATGCGACCTGGCCCTCGCGGAGCCAGGAGCGTCCACCGACGCCGCCCTCGCAGGTTTTTCCTTCCGACGATGGTCCCCGGAGGGAGAACCCCGGTCGGAGGAGCTCCGGCGACGGTCCGAGCTGGAGCCTTTCGACACGGAGGCCTCCGACGAGGTCCGGGTACGGCTGGGGTCAGCGAAGATTCTCTCACGCTGATGCCGCCGACTTCTCAACGCCTTCGAGGACAGTTTGCTGCAGGGCCCACAGATCAGTTCCTCATGATCCGGGCCCAGGCAGCGGAGGCAAAAGTCGTGTGTCGGTTAGTGACATATTTCGGTCACACCGACCACACCGCTTAAAGCCACTGGCAGCCATCGGGGGAAAAAGGGCCCCTGCGAGGTCAAAGGACCGGGCTGCCAGGGAAAACGAAAACGAAAGCTGACTAAGTCAGAAAAACCGAAAAAAAGTAAGAGGACTCGAGACCGGCGTCGCGAGTCCGGGCGGGAAAACGATCGGCGTCGAACCGAAAGAAAAAAGTATAAAATAAAGAGGAAAATCAACTTTTTCGCGGGGACAAGACGGGGACGTCTGTAGGGCTCCGCGGAAAAAAGAAGACTGGCTAAGATGGCACCTTCGGGCGGGAAGACGACCGCGCATGCGCGCTGCAATTCCCAAAGGCTTTCTTTGAAAGCTGGGGAAAATTGCTCCGCGAGGGCTCCGTCGGCGCCGACGTCACCCATAAGTGAGGACTGACTTCCTGCTTGGTCCTGGAGAATATTTTATACCCTTTAAATAAATAAATAAAAATATATTATTGTAAGTATGCTTTAAAATATTTATCATTGGCCAACGATGTATATTACGTGATTTTCACAGAAAATCTATCAATAGGACAACTATGGGGAACAAACTCAGAAAATAAGGGCCAAACCAATACTAAAAGATGGCCTTAATAGCTAAATCTATCACTTATCATGAGATGCACAGAAAAAGCCACTGGGAGGAAAAAGAAATTAAGATATAAGGTCACAAACTTGAAAAAATGTCAAATTTACAAGTGATTCCAGGCTTTTGCACACCATATATATATATATATATATATATATATATATACACACACATACACACATTACAAATCAAAAATTATTTCATAAAAAGTATAACACATACATATAAAAGTGAGAAAATAAAAATTGGATAAGGGGGAAAGGGAGTTTAATTGTTTACAGTGGAGAAACCTCTTGAGACACAATCAAATGTCACACCTTAACCATCTGATGTAAAGAGTAGTTACTCACCTGTAACAGGTGTTCTCCAGGAGCAGCAGGAATCAGTCCTCACATATGGGTGTCATCTGCGCCGATGAAGCCCCAGCGGAGCATTTCCCCAGCTTTCCATGAAAGCCTTTGGGAATGCTGGCACGCATGCGCGGTTCCCTTCCCGCCTAAAGGTGCCATCTTACCTCAGTCAAATGACATAACATAAGAACATAAGATATGCCATACTGGGTCAGACCAAGGTCCATCAAGCCCAGTATTCTGTTTCCAACAGTGGCCAATCTAGGTCATATGTACCTAGCAGTTTCCCCAAGGGACACAGGTTCCACACTGCTTGTATTGGTTCAAGCATTGATATCCTGGGTCCCTTCTTAATAATGGTTTATGGACCTTTCCTCCAGGAACTTGTCCAAACCTTTTTTTAAACCCAGCTACATTAACAGCCTTTACTACATCCTCTGGTAACAAATTCCAGAGTTTGATTACACGTTGAGTGAAAAAATATTTTCTTTTATTAGTCTTAAATAGTTTACCCTGTAGCTTCATTGCATGTCCCCTAGTCTTTCTATATTCTGATAAGGTAAACAATAGATCTACGTTTACCCGTTCCACTCCGTTAATTAATTTATAGACTTCTATCATATCTCGCCTCAGCCGTCTCTTTTCCAGGTTAAAGATTCCTAACCTTTTTAGCCTTTCTTCATAGGAGTATCCTTCCATCCCCTTTACCATTATGGTGGCTCTTCTCTGTACCTTTTCTAAAATCGCTATATCCTTTTTAAGATACGGCGACCAGAATTGCACATAGCTAAGAACAGCACACAAAAAAATGTAAAAACAAACTATGTACAACTGCAACTCCAAGGGGAGGAGGAAGGGTTGTGAGGACTGATTCCTGCTGCTCCTGGAGAACACCTGTTACAGGTGAGTAACTACTCTTTCTCCAGGACCAAGCAGGAAGTCAGTCCTCACATATGGGTGACTCCCTAGCTCTGGGCTACCAGGAACCCAGGCTTAACAAGAGAACTCCCTCTAGTCACAGCATCAAAGAAAGGCTTTTCAAAGACACAACCTCCACCGGTAGCCCAACAGAGGGCAGGAGTTGCCTAAACCTCAAAGAGATTCCGGAGTACTGCTTGGCCAAAAGCACTGTCCCTATGGGACTCCCTCTCCAGACAGTAATGGGCTGCAAATGTCTGGCTTGAAGACCAAGTTGCAGCCCTGCAGATGTCTACCAAGGGCACAGAGCGGAGATGAGCCACTGAGGCAGCCATTGCCCTGACACGATGGGCCGTGACCCTACCCTGCAAAAGGAAGGTCAGCCGCCTTGTAAGCCCAGGTGATACAGTCAGCCACCCAGAAGGACAAGGTACGCTTGGACACAGCCAACCCCAACTTATTGGGGTCAAAGGAGACAAAGAGCTGAGTAACCCTTCTATGCCCCTGCGTACGGTCAAGGTAGAAGGATAAGGCCCTCCTACAGTCCAGGGTATGCAGGACTGCTTCAGCCTGGTTTGCATGAGGCCTAGGGAAGAATGTTGGAAGAACCACCTCCTGGTTGAGGTGGAAGGAGAAGACAACCTTAGGGAGGAACTTTGGATGAGTCCTAAGGACTACCCTGTTCCTATAAATCCTGGTGTAAGGCCTATCACAGACCAGGGCCTGAAGCTCACTCACTCGCCTAGCCGAGGTGAGGGCTAGCAGGAAGAGTAGAGGGCAAGTAGCCATCGGAAGCGTAGAGGGCAAGTAGCCATCGGCTCAAAGGGTGGGTGAGTCAGTTGCTGCAAGACCATATTCAGCTCCCACTCAGGAGGAGGAGGACGGATGGGGGGCTTGAGCAAAAGCAAGCCCCTGAGAAAGCGAGACACCAAGGGGTGACCTGACAGAGAATGTCCCTCCACCAGTGAGTGGTGAGCTGCTAGAGCTGAGAGGTGGACTCGAACAGAATTGGACTTAAGTCCCTGATTGGACAAGTGCAGTAAGTACTGAAGCACTACAGGCACAGTACAGGAGAAAGGATCCTCTGTACGTAGCTGACACCACACAGAAAACCTCTTCCATTTGAGGGCATAGGTTTTCCTAGTGGACTGTTTCCTAGAGGCTAGGACAACCTCCTCAACTTCCTGAGGTAGGCACCAGGGAGCCAAAACTACCCTTGTAGCCTCCATGCCATCAAATTGAGAGCTTTGAGAGTCGGGTGCAGAAGGGAACCCTGCTCCTGTGAGAGAAGGTCGGGTTGTAACCCCAGAGGTAGTGGGGAATCCACTGCCAGTTGAAGCAGAAATGGAAACCAAGGCTGCCTCGGCCACCTGGGAGCTACCAGCAGGACCAAGGAATGTCCTGAAGAGTCTTGAAAAGAGTTCGGGCCACCAAGGGCGTGGGAGGAAACGCATACAGGAGGCCCTGAGACCAGGATATCAGAAAAGCATCTGGTGCTATCCTCAAAGGATGCGGTTGCCTGGAGCAGAACTTGGGCATTTGCTTGTTCAGTGGACTGGCAAAGGGATCTATCCAAGGGAGACCCCACTTCAGGAAGATCTGTTGAACGACCAAGGGATGCAGCTGCCACTCGTGGGGCTGTAGAATTCTGCTCAACCTGTCGGCCAGGCAGTTCTCCTGGCCTGGAAGGTACACTGCCTTGAGAAGCATGTTGTGCTTCAGGGCAAAGGAACAAAGGTCTTGAGTCTCTCGACAAAGGAGCTTGGACCCAGTCCCGCCCTGCTTGTTCACATAAAACATGGCTACCTGGTTGTCTGTTTGAATCAAGACTGAGCGGTGAGCCAGGGCCGGAGAAAAAGCCTTGAGAGCCAAGCGGATAGCTCGAAGTTCCAGGAGATTGATTTGTTGGGCTGCTTCCCAGGGAGACCAGAGACCCTGTGTGCACTTGTCTAGACAATGAGCACCCCAGCCTTTCAGAGAGGCGTCGGTGGTGAGGACCACCGAGTATTCTGACATTTGGAAGGGCATCCCCTTCAGCAGATTGGGTGGATGTATCCACCAGCTGAGGGAGGCCAAAAGGGGTCTGGACACCTTTATCCTGTCTCTCAGGCGGCCTGTGGCTTGAGACCACTGAGTCCGAAGGCACCACTGTGCAGGCCTCATATGGAGTCTGGCATTGGGAGTCACATGCACTGTCGAAGCCATGTGGCCCAGAAGTCTGAGGCAGAGTCTGGCAGAGACCAGGGGTTTGTTTAGAAACTGTTTGGCCACGTCTATCAGCCTGTGGGCCCTGTCTTCTGGCAAGAATGCCTTTGCCAGTTGAGAATCCAACCTTGCCCCTATGAACTCCAAGTTCTGGGAGGGGAGCAAAGTGGACTTTGCGAAGTTTATGACAAAGCCCACGTTTTGAAGCAGAGCAATGGTTCTGAGGGTGGCTTGTCTGGCCTCCAGGAATGTCTGACCCCTGATGAGCCAGTCGTCCAGATAGGGAAAGACAAAGATGCCTTGATTTCTCAGGTAGGCCGCTACAACTGCCAGGCACTTGGTAAAGACCCTGGGAGCAGAGGTCAGGCCAAAAGGTAGTACTCTGTACTGATAATGGTTTCCTCCCACAATGAACCTGAGGTACTTTCTGTGTTCTGGATGAATGAGGATGTGAGCATACGCATCCTTTAGATCCAAGGAGCATAGCCAATCTCCCTGCTGGAGGTAGGGCAGAAGTGTCCCAAGAGTAAGCATCTTGAACTTTTCTTTCTCTAGGAACTTGTTGAAGTTCCTGAGGTCTAGAATGGGACGAAGGCCACCGGTCCTTTTGGGTACCAGGAAATACCTGGAGTAGAATCCGTGACCTTGCAAGTGGGGAGGCACAGGCTCCACCGCCCTGTCCACCAACAGACCTTGGAGCTCCTGAAGGAAAAGATCTGTGTGCAGGGGAGGCCTTGGAGGCTTCCCTGGAAAATATGGTGGAGGCAGTTAGTGAAAATGGAGGGCATAGCCCTTGTGGACTATCTCCAGCACCCAACTGTCCCCGGTGATAAGGGGCCACTGGTGGGCAAAGAGGGCGAGGCGACCTCCTGTGCAGGGTTGGGGGAGCAGTGGAGGAGAGGCTACGCTCAAGGAGTGAAAAACCCCCACCCTGCTGAGTGGTAGCAGGGGCCTGAGGCTTGGGGGTCCTCTGCCCACGGGGCAAATTACCCTGGCCCTTGGCCTGCTGACCCTGGGGGGCAGCTTGGGCAGCCTGATACTGAGGGTACTGTTTGTAGGCAGTGCCCTTCCTCGGGTAAAAGGACTTTTTACCTGAGCCCTTCTTTTTATGTGAAGGGGCAGAGGTCTTCCTCGACAGCCTTGTCCGGGTAAGGTGCTCAGTCTCGAGCTGAGCGGCCTTCTCGGTCACGGGTTTGCCAAAAAGGTTCTCACCTCGGCAGGGGACATCGACCAACTTGTCCTGAACCCATGGCTCGAGGTCCGATGACTGCAGCCACGCCTGGCGTCGAGCCGTGATGCCGGCAGCCGCTACTCGGGCCGAAGCCTCGAAGCCATCGTAGGCGGCGCGGGAAATGAACTTTGAGCATTCCCGTATCCCTGAGGACAAGGTCTTAAATCTCTGCAAGGGTTCCCCGGAGAGACCAGCAGAGAATCCGGCCAACTCCTTGGCCAGGTCTCGCAAGTACATGCCCATGTACAGCTGGTAAGACTGGACACGGCAAGCAAGCAAAGACCCCTGGAAGCACTTCCTACCGACGCCATCGAGGTTGCGGGCCTCCCTGCCAGGGGGCACCGCGGAGTGCATCTTCTGGCTCTTCAGACGATGCATGGCCGATTCCACAACCATGGAATGGTGTGGTAGCTGTGCTTTCTGGAAACGAGGGCTTTTGCGGAGTCGATAGATGGAATGACTTGCTTGCTCAGAACCGGCGCCAAGGCCGGTGCCTCCCACATCCGGAAGAGGAGCCGTTCCAGCATCGGAGGAACCGGGACAGTAAAGGCCTCCTTCGGAGGAGAGTCGTACTGTAGAGCATCGAGCTCCTCGGCTCGAGGCTCTTCCTCGGGATCGGCAGGGATAGCCAAGGCAGCGGCCATATCCCGGACGAACTCCGAGAACCTAGTGTCCTCAGGAGGGGATCTACTCCGGGGCTCAGACTGCGGTGAGTCCGACGGGACGCACCGAGTCTTAAAAGTATCGGGAGACTCCTCGTCCTCCGTCTCCCAGGCGGACTCATCCGAGGAGGAGTCAGGGTCCCAAGGCACCTGCCCCGACACCAGGGGCACCAGCGTCGACACCCTCGGTCCCGAACGGGAGGTCGAGGGAGACCTCGACCGAGGTCGAGCCACTAGGGTCTCGAGTATCGGCTCGGTCTCCAGGGTTGACTTCGAAGTCGACGTCCCGGTGGTCGGGGCAGATGCACCAGACAGGCTGGCCATCAGTGCCCACTGCTGCTCCATGAAGGCAGACAATCTGCACTCCAAGGCTGTCATCCTGAGACTCAGCTCGGGAGACGCAGCAGCAACCGACTCGGGGCCCAGCGCGCCGGGCCCGACGTCAGCTCTCTGGGAGGAGAGTCCACGAGGACTACGGGGCTTACGTGTCCAGCAGACTCCGGCTCCACGCGAGGAACTTTTGCAGGCTTCTCTGGGTCCACGGGCCCGGAACGGCGGTCGGGGGTCTTATATCTGGCCCTCGAGGGACCAGGGACCCCCTCGTGAGCCGCTTCTTCCTCTTGCGTTCCCGGTCGGGGGACCACCTGTCCGAGGAGCTTCGACGGCGCTCGGGATCGGAATCCCGAGATGTCGAGGCCTCAGACGAGGTCCGGGCCCGGCCAGAGGCAGAGTCCAAGAAAAACCTTTCCTTCTGATGCTGTTGACTCTTTAGTGCCTTGGAAGACATCTTCCCACATGGCACACAGGACTTGGGGTCATGGTCAGGGCCGAGGCACCGAAGGCAGCAGTCATGTGTGTCGGTGAGAGACATACGTTTCTTACACCGATCACACTTTTTGAAACCACTGGAAGCCATCGGGGAAAAAAGAGCCCCAGCGAGGTCAAAAGACCGGCCTTCCAGGGAAAAAATGAAAAAAGGGTGCGAACGCCAGACACGAAGGGAAAAAACAAAAAAAGAAATAAACGGGCTCGATACCGGTGTACTGAACCCGGCGGGAGGGGAACCGGCGTCGAACTGGAGAAAAATAGCGAAAAATCGCCGAAGAAAAAAAATCACTTTTATCCGGGAGAACAGGACACACGTCCGATGGGCTTCTCGGAAAAAAAGAGACCGAGGTAAGATGGCACCTTTAGGCGGGAAGGGAACCGCGCATGCGTGCCAGCATTCCCAAAGGCTTTCATGGAAAGCTGGGGAAATGCTCCGCTGGGGCTTCATCGGCGCCGACACCCATATGTGAGGACTGACTTCCTGCTTGGTCCTGGAGAAACAATGGTACCATCCACCAGATTTGAACTATCTGGTAGACCAACAAGAACTATACATCAAGAATTATACATCAAGAATTAAAACTAACAAATCATAATCTTTATGAGACAGACAATATGAAAAAAATATGAATTAAAATAGCCATCTTAAAAAAGTGGAAACATCTTAAAAGAGTAAAAAGAAAAAAGAAAACAACTAAAAATAACCTGTGAATCAAAACTTAATTTAGCAGTATGTAAACTAAAAAGAACACACGTACAAAACCCATGTTCTACATATACCCATTCTACAGGTACATACAAAAAATTAATTAAAATAAGTGCATACGTTAGTGCAGGAAAAATAAACGATTGGCATAAACAAAAAAGAAAATAAAAAGAAGCTAAAAACAAATAAAACTTATGCATCATAATAGATCAGTTCTTAATGTCATGAACACAGATTCTCCATGCAAATGAAACTAAAAGATGCTGCACATGCTCTATAGTTCTTAAGCAAGAAAGAGCAAACATAATATGCACTAACAGATTGGTACACGTGTATATGTATAAAACTAAAGCAGAAAGGAATTGAGGAGACCAATTTTTCTTGGCTCCAGGGCAATTCACACGGAATTGGACTTTGATGCCCTAACCCCCCTGGACACTTAACAGGGTCAATGCAGGCTTGGTGTTGCAACCTGGATTGGAACATGGAAGGGGGCAATGTCCGATCACATGGACAGCTGCAAAAATGGCGCACAAAGAGCTGTGCAACTGACCTAAAGATGGCGGATCTCGCCTTTTCCAAGCAACCTGAAGAGGCCTCGCCGAACTTGGTCACAAAGTTATCTGAAGCAGTGGTGGCAGCATTAGAAGAGCAATTATGGAGCCTATCAGACCAAATCCCGCAAGTCGCCCAAGCAGTCTCAAATTTTGGAGGCCGGCTAGCACAGGTGGAGCAGAGACAGAGAGATGTCAGAGAATGTGCAACAATCACATGCACAGATCCTTCAGCACCTGGAAACTATGCTCAATCAACACAATCGACAACCTAGGGAACCGAGGTCGCAGGAAAAACCTCCATTTTGTTGGTGTGGCGGAATCAGTGGCAGATAGTGAGTTGAGAAGATTTCTTGAAACATGGATTGCCACAACGTTTAGCTTGGAAGACCAAGGTGGGAAAAATTCTCATTAAGCGTGCAGATAGACTGAGCCCACGATGAGACGGGGCAAACCTACCACGGGTTGTCATTGCCAGATTCCACAACTATGCCCAAAAGGAGGCCATGCTCCATGCAGTATGGGGGGAGTAAAAATAACTCAACATCTCCATTGGAAATATTAATTTTTCAAGATTATTCCCTGCTTGTCAGTAAATGAAGGAATGAGTTTATGACCGCCTGCAGCCGCCTTGCTGCAAAAGGCATCAAATTTTCTCTGCAATATCCCGCCAAACTCCGAGTGGACCACCGCGGCCAGCAGCATCACTTCAACATACCTGAGGAAGTGCTCTCCTTTGTGGAGGGTCTGGAAGAGTGACAGCCCAATGACTGCAGGTTGAGACCGTGGCAGATAGAGTGAGGAGTACCAGCCTGAAGCAGTTAAGTGCACAGTGGTGACTAGTTCATGGCTGAACAGTGGTAAAGAATGTTCAGTGTAGGATGGCGGGGTTCAATGACATATGTTTGGACATTTCTCCCTTGATTTGGTTGTCTGTTCACCCTTAGTTTGTTTGATTACATCTTAAACAGCTTTTGAATGTCAGTTAACTATATATCTGTTCTAGTAAATTGTAGCAAATTGAAGGTACTATGCATTCCCCATTAAGAGTGGAGGAGTGGCCTAGTGGTTGGGGCAAGGTACTTCAGGCCGGAAGGTCGGGGGTTCAAATCCCACTAGAGGACAGCAACCTTGGGCCGGAAGGACTGGGGTTTCTAGTCCCACAGGTGCTCCTTGTGGTCTTGGGCAAGCCACTTAACCCTCCATAGCCCATGTTCCCTGTAAAATAGTTATCTCCAAGTTATAATGCCCTGTTCAATGTAATTTCAGTTTGTTCAATGTAAACCGCACTGATGCAGAATAGCGCGGTATATAAGAGAATGTAAATAAATAAATAAAATAAATAAGTATACCTGCTCAGTTAGGTAATCAATAGTATACGTTGCTATAGGGATAAATCCATCCTCCATGATATCCCTAGGACATGGGCTTCCGGGGAGGGGGGGGGGGCAATACCCCAGGGCGGCTATTTCCTTGGTGAATTTTGGCCTGTACTCTAAGAATAATACTTTGATGGAAAGAGTTGAGTACATAGGAGGAATGGAGATAGTTGGGGTGGCAGGGAATATATTTGAGATCTCAGGATGAATAAACAAAAGGCAATCTGAACATACTTTTGTTAACAGCAAAGGGTGGGGGGAGAATATGGAAGAGAACGTCAGAATTGGCGTCCTGGGGGAGGCTAATGCAAAACTAAATTTAAAACCGCTGATGTCCCTATGGATGATGGACCCCGACAGTGAATCCCAGTGTGAATGGTGGGCACAGAAGGGGTGGGGGGGGGAAATACTAAGGAGGGAGGAGAGGGGAGGGGTACAGGATCTTCTGTGGGCAGCTACAGGTCAGAGTCAGGAAAGGTAGAAGGTGAGTCCCTGGGCTGGGGGGGGGGTGGGGGGGGGACTCCCTGAGGTACACAAGCTGATCTAAACTAAAACTAAGATGCAGACAGCAATCCAGCAGCGAGATGGGGGCTTTCCAGTCTTTTGCATTGAGTGTCACATGTATGATTTTCTCCCAGTTGGTGAGAGGTCTTACGTGTGCACTAGGTGCAAGGAGCTCTTTGCTCTCAGGGAACGAGTCCGTTCTCTAGAGGCTAGAGTAGCAGACTTGGAAAACATAAGACAGACAGAGAGGTACATAGACGAGACCTACAGGGATATAGTCCTGAAGTCCCACCTCCAGTCTGGCAGCATCCCTGTTGCCATGGAGGAGAGAGGTCATGTGACAGGAGAGCATCACCCTGGTGTGGCAGGAAGTGATCCTGTAACTAAGACCTGTCCTCCAGGTGATGTAAAACCCTCTCACACCGAGGAAGTTTATCCAGGGCCATGTGCCCATGAGGGAAGGGTTAGGACAGCTGTTATAGTTGGTGATTCGATCATTCGGCATGTAGATAGCTGGGTGGCTGTTGGACGTGAGGATCGCCTGGTAACATGCCTGCCTGGTGCAAAGGTAGCGGACCTCACGCGCCACCTAGATAAGGTCTTAGATAGTGCTGGGGAGGAGTCTGCTGTCTTGGTACATGTCGGTACCAATGACATAGGAAAATGTGGTAGGGAGGTTCTGGAGGCTAAATTTAGGCTTTTAGGTAGGAAGTTGAAATCCAGAACTTCCAGGGTAGCGTTCTCCGAAATGCTTCCTGTTCCACGTGCAGGACCCAAAAGGCAGGCAGAGCTCCGGAGTCTCAATGCATGGATGAGACAATGGTGCAGAGATGAGGATTTTGGATTTGTTAGGAACTGGGGAACATTCTGGGGAAAGGATGGGCTCTTCCGAAGGGATGGGCTTCACCTTAACTGGGATGGAACCAGGCTGCTGGCATTAACCTTTCAAAAGGGGATAGAGCAGCTTTTAAACTAGATAATAGGGGAAAGCCGACAGTTGCCCAAGAGCGGATGGTTCGGAAGAATGCATCCTTGAAGGATACTACCAAAAGCAGAGAGGTTCCAAAAAAGAGTATAGTAGCCCAAATGCCCTCGAGTATGGAGCAGACAGAACTTAAAGATACCAAAATACCCATGTCTACCAATAGCCAAATTAATATGAATAAAATACAGTCTCTAAAATGCTTGTATGCAAATGCTAGAAGTCTAAAAAGTAAGATGAGAGAGTAAGAATATATAGCACTAAATGAGAGGTTAGATATGATTGGATTATCAGAGACATGGTGGAAGGAGGACAACCAGTGGGACGCTGTGATACCTGGGTATAAACTATATCGTAATGATAGAGCTGATCAAATTGGTGGAGGGGTTGCGCTCTATGTTAGAGAGGGCGTTGAGTCAGAAAGGATTAAAGTTTTGCAGGACACAAAATTTGCTGCAGAATCTCCATGGATTGAAATTCCATGTAAAAAGGGGAAGGCGATGACATTGGGGGTGTACTATCGACCACCGGGCCACAATGAACAAATGGATGATGAAATGGTCAAAGAAATCAAGGAAGCTATCAAAAGTTACAGCACAGTAATAATAATGGGTGATTTCAATTACCCCAGTATCCACTGGGTCAGTGTCACGGCAGGACATGCTAGGGAGATAAAGTTCCTAGATGACAATAAATGACTGCTTCTTGGAGCAGCTGGTTCATGAACCGACCAGAGGGGAAGCCATATTAGACCTAGTCCTTAGTGGAACACCAGATCTTGTGCAAGAGATAAGGGTGTTGGGGCCACTTGGTAATAGTGATCATAGCATGATCGCCTTTGATTTAATTAGTGGAGGAGGGATAGTACGGAAATCCACAGTACTACCTTTTAACTTTCAAAAGGGAGACTATGATAAAATAAGGAAAATAGTTAAGAAAAATCTAAAAGGAGCAGTTGCAAAAGTTAAAGACTTACATCAAGCTTGGGTGTTGTTGAAAAATACTATCTTGGCAGCCCAGACCAGCTGTATTCCACGCTTTAAGAAAAGTGGAAGGAAGTCCAAAAAACTGCCAGCATGGTTTAAAGGTGAGGTCAGAGGCTGTTGTTGCCAAAAAAGCATCTTTCAGGAAATGGAAAAAAGAGCCAAACGACGAAACCTGGAAACAGCACAAGCACTGGCAAGTCAAATGCAAGGCATTGATAAAGCAGGCAAAGGGAGAATTTGAGAAGCTTGCTGTGGAAGCAAAAACGCGAAATAAAGATTTTTTCAAGTACATTCGTAGCAAAAAACCTGTGAGAGAGTCAGTTGGTCCATTAGATGATAGAGGAGTTAAAGGGGCACTAAGAGGCGACAAGGCGATAGCGGAGAGACTGAATGAATTCTTTGCTTCGGTCTTTACTGAGGAAGATGTAGGGATGTTACCCATGACTGAAGTGGTATTTAAAGGTGCCGAAGAATTAAAGGAAATATCGATACATCGGGAAGATGTATTACAACTATTAGATAAACTGAAGAGTAGCAAATCACCTGGGCCGGATGGTATACATCCAACGGTGTTGAAAGAACTGACATATGAGATTGCAGACCTGCTATTAGTAATCTGTGAACTATCATTAAAATCATCTCTAATACCTGAAGATTGGAGGATCGCCAATGTAACACCAATTTTTAAAAAGGGTTCCAGGGGTGATCCGGGAAACTACAGACCGGTGAGCCTCACGTCAGTACCGTGAAAAATGGTAGAAACCATCATAAAGAATAAAATTACTCAGCATGTAGATAGTCATGGCCTAATGGGAGACAGCCAACATGGCTTTAGACAAGGAAGATCTTGTCTTACTAATCTGTTATGTTTTTTGAAAGTGTGAATAAACAGGTGGACAAAGGTGAGTCGGTTGATATAGTGTATCTGGACTTTCAGAAAGCCTTTGACAAGGTCCCTCATCAGAGACGTTTGGCAAAACTAAAGAGTCATGGGATAGGAGGCAGTGTACTACTGTGGATCAAGAACTGGTTAAAAGATAGAAAGCAGAGGGTAGGGCTAAATGGCCAATTTTCCCAATGGAGAAAGGTGAATAGTGGTGTACCCCAGGGATCTGTGCTGGGTCCGCTGCTTTTTGACATATTCATAAATGACCTGGAAAGTGAAATAACGAGTGAGGTTATCAAATTTGCAGATGACACAAAACTATTTAAAGTTGTTAAAACCCAAGAGGATTGTGGAAAATTGCAAGAGGATCTTGATAAATTATTTTATTTATTTATTTATTTAGACAGTTTTGTATACCACCTTATCCTTCAATCAAAGTGGTCACAACACAATTGGGGGATACATTTAACACGAGGGGATATGAGACACATACGCTAATACTTACAGGGAACATGGGCTATGGAGGGTTAAGTGGCTTGCCCAAGACCACAAGGAGCACCTGTGGGACTAGAAACCCCAGTCCTTCCGGCCCAAGGTTGCTGCCCTCTAGTGGGATTTGAACCCCCAACCTTCCGGCCTGAGGTACTTTGCCCCAACCACTAGGCCACTCCACTCACTCCATTCGAAGACTGGGCATCAAAACGGCAGATGAAATTTAATGTGGACAAGTGCAAAGTTATGCACCTAGGGAAGAACAACCCAAACTATGGTTACACAATGCAAGGTTCCACATTAGGAACCACCACCCAGGAAAAAGATTTAGGCGTCATTGTGGATAACATGTTAAAACCCTCGGCCCAGTGTTCAGCGGCGGCCAAGAGAGCAAATAGAATGCTAGGTATCATAAGGAAAGGAATGGAAAATAAAACTAAAGATATTGTAATGCCTCTATATTGTTCCATGGTGAGACCACACCTTGAATATTGTGTGCAATTCTGATCGCCGTATCTTAAAAAGGATATAGAGTTATTAGAAAAGGCTCAGAGAAGAGCCACCAAAATGGTAAAGGGGATGGAAGGATACTCCTATGAAGAAAGGCTAAAAAGGTTAGGGCTCTTTAACCTGGAAAAGAGACGGCTGAGGGTAGATATGATAGAAGTCTATAAATTAATGAACGGAGTGGAACGGGTAAACGTAGATAGATTGTTTACCTTATCAGAATACAGAAAGACTAGGGGACATGCAATAAAGCTACAGGGTAAACTATTTAAGACTAATAAAAGAAAATATTTTTTCACTCAACGTGTAATCAAACTCTGGAATTTGTTACCGGAGGATGTAGTAAAGGCTGTTAGTGTAGCTGGGTTTAAAAAAGGTTTGGACAAGTTCCTGGAGGAAAGGTCCATAAACCATTATTAAGAAGGGACCCAGGATATCAATGCTTGACCCAGTATAAGCACTGCGGAACCTGTGTCTTTTGAGGAAACTGCTAGGTACGTATGACCTAGACTGGCCACTGTTGGAAACAGGATACTGGGCTTGATGGACCTTGGTCTGACCCAGTATGGCATATCTTATGTTCTTATGATCACCTTCATAATGGACTGTGAGGAGCCAGAAAAGGGTTGAGAGTTCTATCCTGGAATGTCTGTGGTTTGGGCACACCAATTAAACGTTCCAAAATCCTTTGCTCCTTGTGACATCATGGGTTTGACGTGGCCTTCATCCAGGAAACACATCAGACAGGCCTGGAACATGTTTGTCTGATGTGTAGTCAAGTCTATGGGCCTGTCTGATGTGCAGTCAAGTCTATGGGGCGCCAGCGGTGGTGGGGTGGTGATTTTAATACACAAGTAGTTGAGATTTGAATGTACCCGGAATATCATAGACCCGCACGGACGCTATATAATATTATATGGTGAACTAGAAGGCCACCCCTTGGTCCTTCGTAATATTTATGACCCCAACAGCTCCAATGCCACTTTTTATGCTCGAGTGGCCTCCGCACTGGAACAAATCCTGGACGATAATGTGATAGTGGGAGGCAATCTCAATGGGGTATTGGACCCCGAGTTAGACACAACACGACAGGACTTAGGGGAACGGAATAGGACTATGAATATATTACAGTGGTAAGGACCCCCTGAAGATGGAATCATATCACCCGATCTCACTGCTAAATTTTGACCTAAAAATCTGGGAAAAGATACTGGCGGACCAATTGGCACCACTTCTTCCGGGCTTGGTGAAGACCTCATAAGTGGGCTTTGTTCGGGGCTGCTATGAGTAACATGTGAAAGATAATAGCATCTCTAGAGTGGGTACATGTACACCAAATATCCTCACTTCTAATCAGTTTTGACGTCGAGAAGGCTTTCAATAGAGTGGACTGGGAATATCTCTTTCATTTGCTTCCTCACTATGGCCTAAGAGACCAATTTATTCGTATGGTTCGTCTTCTATATACCAAACCAAAAGCAGCAGTAGTGGTTATTAGTCATGTTTCAGAAGTCTTTGATTTCCAATGGGGCACGAGAGAGGGGTGCCACTATCCCTCCTTTTGTTTGTTTTAACTCTAGATCCTCTTTTAAGAACGATCGTAGAGAGCAAGGAGGTGGCTGGAGTCAAGATAAGCCAGTCTGAGTTTAAAATCTTGGCATTTGCAGATGATTTGCTGGTCCACCTCACCCTCACCCAAATAATCTGCAGAGCTGATTATCTGAGTTTACATGCTTTGGTCAGCTCTCGGGTCTAAAGCTTAACATGGACAAATCCAAGGCCCTAGATGTAACAGGGTGGGGGGGGGGGGAGGGGCAGCCTTCCCTCTCCGATGGGCTAGCGGATCATTTCAATATCTCTGCATCCAGCTACCTAGTGACCCCCATCTTCTGTAAAGACTGAACTATAGGGCCCTCCTTAGCCACATTTGATACAGAATGAGAGATTGGACACCATCGCCACTGTCAATGATGGGCCGGATAGCCGCTTTCCGCATGACATTGCTTCCCAAATTCTTGTATGTGTTACAGTTTCTACCCATTCTTACAGAAAGATACTGCGCATTTTGAACAGGAGCTTCAGCACTTTATTTGGAAAGGGGGGGGGGGGGTTGGTAATATAGCACTATCCAAGATGCGTGATTCTTAGAAGTATGGGGGGGATCAGAGTTCCCAATATAATATGATATGCGCGGTCCTGCTATTTGAGACATCTCCAGGATTGGATTGGGTAAACGGAAATCTTTACGCCCCAAGAGATGGAGGAAGGCTTTGTAGCGCCTTTTTCCTTGTCGGCGGTGTTACACATGGTTAGGAAAGATCTCCCATTGCGGATTACATGCAGTCTCTTGATTAGTCCCCTCTATGGCGCCTGGAAATTTTTGTGTTTTCACTGGAATGTCCCCCCAAGGAGTACTAGCTTTTTATCTATTGGAGGGAATCCCTGCTTTACACCTGGTATGGAGAATTGAGTGTTCTGTGAATGGAAAAAACACGGCCTGTATAGTCTGGGTCACGCAGTGGACTTATAGGGTCAGGTTAAATCCTTCCCCTCTCTCTGCTGGGAATTTGATTTAAAGGCTACACATCTATTTGCTTATATGTAGCTTAGTCATTATATCATATTCCTCCCAATAGAAGGTCTTGCAGTGGCATCGGCCCAAGTAAAACAATTTTTTGAATTTGGTGACAGTGAGAGACTGTCAATTTCGCAACTCTCTCGCAAGCTTCAGGTCTGGTCTCCTCTGAGGAATGATTTGAGGACGGAGGGCAGCAGAATTGGGAATCACAGTAGAGCCAGGAACAGTGAGACGGGCTGTAGTCCGTATCCCAACATTAGTGAAAGGAGCACATCTGCAGGAAATACAATTTTGAGTGCTTAATTGGCCCCAATTCTCCCCTAGATGTGCATATCGAAGTAGCCTGGCTCAGAGTAATGACTGCCCTCACTGTGCCACAGTATGGCCAACTTGGTCCATATGTGGTGGATTCGTAAGGGAATAACATGTTAGTGGTCCCAGATACAAAGATATATGGAGACTATGTTGGGACAGCCAATTCAATGGACAACCGCATTCACTGTGTTAGATGAATTGCCTCCAGCACGCCCAATAGGACACTGGGCTAGTCTCCTGGCATGGAAGGCCTGCCTGAGTGGGAAATAATTTGTGTTGCAGCACTGGAGGGAGAGGACAGGGCACCCACCTACTGGGAATGGCGTAATGGCTTCCATTATTTGATGTTAATGGAACGCATGGCTGCTAAAGGTAGTCCCAAGGGGTGGGCTAAGATTCTAGCACTATGGGGTGGCTATGTCGACCACCTCTCACCACTAGCCCAGAATGAACTCTTGAGTGGTCGAGGACAGGTGTGTCCCGATAGGAGGCGCACTGATGAAGAGAGGAGGATCAAAGGGGCATGCCTCACCAAGGAAATGTACCTCTAGCTTGGTGGCATGGTAGACCGTTTGCAGAACACCTGGGAGGGGAGGGGAAGGGGGAGGTATAGCATAGTAACTCAACTGTAACAGGTGTTCTCCAGAGACAGCAGGAATCAGTCCTTACTTATGGGTGACGTCGGCACCGACGGAGACCATATGGAGCAATTCCCCAACTTTCAAAGAAAGCCTTTGGGATTGCTGCCACGCATGCGTGGTCCTCTTCCTGCCGAAAGGTGCCATCTTGCTCAGTCAGGTCCCATAGCTAGAGCCCTACTAAGCAGATAGCAAGGGAAGGACAAAAATAGCAACTCTTCAGGGGGAGGTCAGAGGGTAGTGAGGACTGATTCCAGCTGTCCCTGGAGAACACCTGTTACAGGTGAGTAACTACGCTTTCTCCAGGAACAAGTCAGTCCTCACTTATGGGACTTCCTAGCAACAGGCTACCGAACCTGTAACCCTAAAAAAACAGCATCCGCGAGGCCATATGCAGAAGGCAATGCCCGAAGGAGCAAGAGTCTTCGGGTCCCCGGGGCGAAGCTCTTGGTAGAAGTCAAAGAAGGGCTGGAAGGCAGATGCTTATACCCCGAACAGATTATGGAGTACAGCCTGGCCGAAGGCGCTGTCCCAGCGGGATCCCTCCTCCAGGCAGTAGTGCAAAGTGAAGGTATTCACTGAAGATCAGGTTGCAGTCCGGCAGATGTCCGTCAGAGGTACGGAGCGCAGCGAAGCCAACAAAGCTACCTTGGCCTGGACACTGTGTGCGGTGACTCGGCGATCCAGTGGGGTTCCAACCTTTGTGTGAGCAAAGACAATACAGTCTACCACCCAGCTGGAAATGGTGCGTTTGGTGACTGCCTGCCCCAGGCGATTGGGATCATAAGAACATAAGAACATAAGATATGCCATACTGGGTCAGACCAAGGTCCATCAAGCCCAGTATTCTGGTTCCAGCAGTGGCCAATCTAGGTCATACGTACCTAGCAGTTTCCCCAAGGGACACAGGTCCCACAATGCTTGTATTGGTTCAAGCATTGATATCCTGGGTCCCTTCTTAATAATGGTTTATGGACCTTTCCTCCAGGAACTTGTCCAAACCTTTTTTAAACCCAGCTACACTAACAGCCTTTACTACATCCTCCGGTAACAAATTCCAGAGTTTGATTACACGTTGAATGAAAAAATATTTTCTTTTATTAGTCTTAAATAGTTTACCCTGTAGCTTCATTGCATGTCCCCTAGTCTTTCTATATTCTGATAAGGTAAACAATCGATCTACGTTTACCCGTTCCACTCCGTTCATTAATTTATAGACTAATATCATATCTCCCCTCAGCCGTCTCTTTTCCAGGTTAAAAGAGCCCTAACCTTTTTAGCCTTTCTTTATAGGAGTATCCTTCCATCCCCTTTACCATTTTCTAAAATCGCTATATCCTTTTTAAGATACGACGACCAGAATTGCACACAATATTCAAGGTGCGGTCTCACCATGGAACGATATAGAGGCATTATAATATCTTTTGTTTTATTTTCCATTCCTTTCCTTATCATACCTAGCATTCTATTTGCTCTCTTGGCCGCTGCTGCACACTGGGCCGAGGGTTTTAACATGGTATCCACAATGACGCCTAAATCTTTTTCCTGGGTGGTGGTTCCTAATGTGGAACCTTGCATCGTGTAACCATAGTTTGGGTTGTTCTTCCCTAGGTGCATAACCTTGCACTTGTCCACATTAAATGTCATCTGCCATTTTGATGCCCAGTCTTCCAATTTATCAAGATCCTCTTGCAATTTTCCACAATCCTCTTGGGTTTTAACAACTTTAAATAGTTTTGTGTCATCTGCAAATTTGATAACCTCACTCGTTATTCCACTTTCCAGGTCATTTATGAATATGTCAAAAAGCAGCGGACCCAGCACAGATCCCTGGGGTACACCACT
The DNA here is from genome assembly GCA_033557465.1 of Ichthyophis bannanicus. Classification (NCBI taxonomy): domain Eukaryota; kingdom Metazoa; phylum Chordata; class Amphibia; order Gymnophiona; family Ichthyophiidae; genus Ichthyophis; species Ichthyophis bannanicus. Next base: position 112,805,869 of record CM066032.1, on the reverse strand, counting down.
ATTCACCTTTCTCCATTGGGAAAATTGGCCATTTAGCCCTACCCTCTGCTTTCTATCTTTTAACCAGTTCCTGATCCACAATAGTACACTGCCTCCTATCCCGTGACTCTTTAGTTTTGCCAAAAGTCTCTCATGAGGGACCTTGACAAAGGCTTTCTGAAAGTCCAGATACACAATATCAACCGACTCACCTTTGTCCACCTGATTACACTCCTGCAAAAAAACATAACAGATTAGTAAGACAAGATCTTCCTTGTCTAAAGCCATGTTGGCTGTCTCCCATTAGGTCATGACTATCTACATGCTGAGTAATTTTATTCTTTATGATGGTTTCTACCATTTTTCCCCGTACTGATGTCAAGCTCACCGATCTGTAGTTTCCCGGATCACCCCTAGAACCCTTTTTAAAAATTGGTGTTACATTGGCGATCCTCCAATCTTCAGGTATTAGAGATGATTTTAATGATAGTTCACAGATTACTAATAGCAGGTCTGCAATCTCATATTTCAGTTCTTTCAACACCCTTGGATGTATACCATCCGGCCCAGGTGATTTGCTACTCTTCAGTTTATCTAATAGTTGTAAATCATCTTTCCGATGTATCAATATTTCCTTCAATTCTTCCCCACCTTTGAATACTTCAGTCATGGGTAACATCCCTACATCTTCCTCAGTAAAGACTGAAGCAAAGAATTCATTCAATCTCTCCGCTATCGCCTTGTCGCCTCTTAGTGCTCCTTTAACCCCTTTATCATCTAATGGACCAACTGACTCTCTCACAGGTTTTTTGCTACGAATGTACTTGAAAAGGTCTTTACTTCGCGTTTTTGCTTCCGCAGCAAGCTTCTTCTCAAATTCTCCCTTTGCCTGCCTTATCAATGCCTTGCATTTGACTTGCCAGTGCTTGTGCTGTTTCCAGGTTTCGTCGTTTGGCTCTTTTTTCCATTTCCTGAAAGATGCTTTCTTGGCAACAACAGCCTCTCTGACCTCACCTTTAAACCATGCTGGCAGTTTTTTGGACTTCCTTCCACTTTTCTTAAAGCGTGGAATACAGCTGGTCTGGGCTACCAATATAGTATTTTTCAACAACAGCCAAGCCTGATGTACGTCTTTAACCTTTGCAACTGCTCCTTTTAGTTTTTTCTTAACTGTTTTCCTCATTTTATCATAGTCTCCCTTTCGAAAATTAAAAGGTAGTACTGTGGATTTCCTTACTATCCCTCCTCCACTAATTAAATCAAAGGCGATCATGCTATGATCACTATTGCCAAGTGGCCCCAACAACCTTATCTCTTGCACTAGATCTGGTGTTCCACTAAGGACTAGGTCTAATATGGCTTCCCCTCTGGTCGGTTCATGAACCAGCTGCTCCAAGAAGCAGTCATTTATTTCATCTAGGAACTTTATCTCCCTAGCATGTCCTGACGTGACACTGACCCAGTCGATACCGGGGTAGTTGAAATCACCCACTATTATTACTGCACTGTAACTTTTGTTAGCTTCCTTGATTTCTTTGAGCATTTCCATCATCCATTTGGTCATTCTGGCAAGGCGCTCGATAGTACACCCCCACTGCCATTGCCTACCCCCTTTTACATGGAATTTCAATCCATATAGATTCTACAGCAGATTTTGTTTCCTGCAAAACTTTAATCCTTTCTGACTCAATGCCCTCTCTAACATAGAGAGCAACCCCTCCACCAATTTGATCAGCTCTATCATTACGATATAGTTTGTACCCAGGTATCACAGTGTCCCACTGGTTGTCCTCCTTCCACCATGTCTCTGATATTCCAATCATATCTAACCTTTCATTTAGAGCTATATATTCTAACTCTCCCATCTTATTTTTTAGACTTCTAGCATTTGTATACAAGCATTTTAGAGAATGTATTTTACTCATATTAATTTGGCTATTGTTAGATATGGGTAATTTGGGATCTTTAAGCTCAGTCTGCTCCATACTTGAGGGCATTTGGGCTACTTTACTCTTTTGTGGAACCTCTCTGCTTTTGGTAGTATCCTTCAAAGATACATTCTTCCGAACCATCCGCTCTTGGGCGACTGTCGGCTTTCCCCTAATATCTAGTTTAAAAGCTGCTCTATCTCCTTTTTAAAGGTTAATGCCAGCAGCCTGATTCCATCCCGGTTAAGGTGAAGCCCATCCCTTCGGAAGAGCCCCTCCTTTCCCCAGAATGTTCCCCAGTTCCTAACAAATCTAAAACCCTAATCTCTACACCATTGTCTCATCCACGCATTGAGACTCCGGAGCTCTGCCTGCCTTTTGGGTCCTGCGAGTGGAACAGGAAACATTTCGGAGAACGCTACCCTGGAAGTTCTGGATTTCAACTTCCTACCTAAAAGCCTAAATTTAGCCTCCAGAACCTCCCTACCACATTTTCCTATGTCATTGGTACCGACATGTACCAAGACAGCAGACTCCTCCCCAGCACTATCTAAGACCTTATCTAGGTGGCGCGTGAGGTCTGCTACCTTTGCACCAGGCAGGCATGTTACCAGGTGATCCTCACGTCCACCAGCCACCCAGCTATCTACAGGCCTAATGATCGAATCACCAACTATAACGGCTGTCCTAACCCTTCCCTCATGGGCACATGACCCTGGAGAAACTTCCTCGGTGCGAGAGGGTTTTACATCACCTGGAGGACAGGTCCTAGTTACAGGATCACTTCCTGCCACACCAGGGTGATGCTGTCCTGTCACGTGACCTCTCTCCTCCATGGCAACAGGCGACAAAGAGCCGGTCAGACTTGCAATGAACCTGGGTACACTGCAAGTAGAAGAGCCCTCTTGCAGTCGAGTGTATGTAATACTGCCGATGCCTGGTCGGCATGCGGTCTCGGGAAGAAGGTCAGCAAGACTATTTCCTGATTGAGATGAAAGTCCAAGACCACCTTCGGTAGGAACTTGGGGTAGGTACAGAGGACCACCCTGTTCCCGTAGAACCTGGTGTAAGGAGCCTCAGCCATGAGTTTCCGTTTCTTGCTCCATTGTGTTTCCTGGCTGGTAGTGCAAGACACGCTGCTCCTTTTTGTGTTTTCCGGCCTGGAGTTCACTGACTCGCCGAGCAGAAGTCAGAGCCACCAGAAAGACTACCTTCCAAGAGAGATGCCAAAGCAAGCACGTCGCCATCGGCTCGAAGGGTGATCGCGTAAGTGCATCAGCATGATGTTCAGGTCCCACACCGCCAGTGGTGGCCAGATGGGGGGCTTGGAAAGTAAGAGGCCCCGCATGAAGTGGGAGACCAGGGGCTGCCCCAAGAGGGCTTTACCCTCAATGGGGAGGTGGTGCGCAGAGATGGCAGTCAGATGGACCCTTACTGAGCTGGACTTCAGCCCCACTTTCGAGAAGTGAAGGAGGTACTGGAGGACCCACCTGGTATAACAAGAGAAAAATGGGTCGATCTGGAGCTCGGAGCACCAGCCCAAGAAGCGTCGCCACTTAAAGGCATAGGTCCGTCTCGTCGAGTCCTTCCTTGATGCGAGGGAGACCTCTTCGACCTCCCCTGGGAGGTGCAGTGGGGCTAAGCAGACCTGTTCAGCTGCCAGGCAGTAAGGGACAGTGCGGCCAGGTTCGGGTGAAGCACCTGTCCCTCTTCCTGCGTTAGCAAGTCTGGGGCGCAGCCCATGGGGATTGGAGGCTCGGACAAGAGACAGAGCAGGAGCAGGAACCTAGGTTGTCGAGGCCACGAGGGGGCTACGAGAATCATTGAAGCACGTTCCCGCTGAACCTTGTGGAGGGTCTTCGCAATGAGAGGAGCGGGAGGGAAAGTGTAAAGAAGCTCGGAGGTCCAGTTCAAGAGGAACGCATCCGGGGCCACCCTGCTCGGATGTGGAACCAGTCCGCAGAAGTGGAGAAGCTGCGCGTTCACCAGGCTGGTGAACAGGTCCATGATTGGAGTCCCCCACCGATGGAACAAGAGGCTGACGACCTCTGGATAAAGGCGCCACTTGTGTGGGCGGAGGATTCTGCTGAGTATGTCCGCGAGGACATTCTCCTGGCCCTGGAGATAGACTGCTCAGAGGGACATCCCCCGGCGAAAGGCAAATGAGCAAAGGAGGATCGCCTCCCGGCAGAGGAGGTGGGAGCCTGTTCCCCCCTCCTTGTTTATGTAGAATATGGCTACCCTGTTCTCGGTCTGCACCGACTTCCCTCTCAAACATATTTCATTTCATGCTTTATTCTTGAGTGATCATAACTATAAACATAAAATCACGCAAAAGAAGAAGGGTCATTGATGCTAATGAAGTGTCTGAGCTCGTTAGTTTGGCTACAGCGCTATTAAGTCTGAGACCCTGCGCGGAAAGAATTAAATAAGAAAACTTTATTAAGAAAATAAAATAGACAAAATAAAGGTCATTAGACATATTATCTACCACTTTTGATATCCATTGAGTGTATTTCAGTTGGCTGAGATTCCTCAGGCAACCACTGCCTCTGGATGCACAAATCACCGCAGTGGGTTCCCCAACCCAGCAGGGAAGCATCCGTCGTCAGGACGAGCTTGTGTTGCAGGGCCTGGAAGGGCATTCCCCGACGGAGGCTTTGGGGATCCTGCCACCAAATCCAAGGAGCTGTGGAGACTTTGGGAGACCCAGATGGGGTCCCTGAGGCGACCGGAGGCCTGGCTCCACTGTGCCTTGAGGCACCACTGAGCCATCCGCATGTGCATTCGGGCATGGGGGACAACATGGACAGAGGAGGCCATGTGTCCCAGGAGGCGCAGCTCTGCTCTGGATCCGGGCTGCCAGGGCACATAGGTGGTCTGTGGGAAGGAAGGCGGTTGCCCGATTTGTGTCGAGGAGTGCGCCGATGAACTCCAAGGTCTGCACCAGTTCGAGGTGGGACTTGGAGTAGTTGACCAGGAAGCCCAGGCGTTCGAGGAGGAGGATTATGCGCGATGCCAGGTTGGCTTCTTCAGCCGAAGTTCCCATGATGAGCCAGTCATCTAGGTAAGGGAAGATGGGTATGCCCCATCGCCATAGGAAGGCGATGGCCACGGAGAGACACTTTGTGAAGACTTGCAGAGCTGACGCGAGCCCGAAGGGGAGCACCCTGTATTGGTAATGCTCTCCCTGCACCCTGAAGTGCAGGTACTGCCTGTGCTCAGGATAGACCAGAATGTGGGCGTAAGTGTCTCTGAGGTCTAAGGAGCATAGCCAATCGCCCTGCTGGATGAAGGGTAGCAGGACGCCAAGTGATAACATTTTGAACTTCTCCCGCACCAGAAACTTGTTTAGTTTCCTGAGATTGAGAATGGGGCATAGGCCCCCCATTTTCTTTGGAATGAGGAAGTAACGGGAGTAGAACCCACGACATTGGAGGTGCGGCGGTACTTTCTCGACCGCCTGCTGGGCGAGGAGGTTGGTCAGCTCCTGTTGCAAGCAAGTCTGGTGCGAGGGGAGCAGAAAAGGCTCCGCTGGGGAGAAGGGAGCCTGTCCAGGTGAAGACGATACCCATTCCATTCCACCCGGAGGACCCAGGTGTCCAATGTGATTGACACCCATTGGGGGGCAGAAAGGGACAGACATCCCCCCACTGGTGGAAGTACTGCTGGGGGGTGAGAGGCTATGCCGTCAGTGTCAAAAACCTTGAGCGAGTTGGGGTGGCGCCAGAAGTTGGGCCTTTGGCCCTTTAGGCTTGCGGTGGCCATGCGCTTCATGCTTCCCCTGCATGCTGGAGGCCAGCGCGGGGGTGGGCGGGTATCCCCAGCAGGGGAGCCCCTTCCTCTGGAAGAATGGTTTCTTAGTTTGCTGTTTCTTCTGAGGTAGAGAAGAGGTCTTACATGAGAGGCTGGTCCGAGTCACGAACTCCATCTCTATTTCGGCGGCCTTGTCCTCCATGGGCTTGCCGAACAGTTGTTCACCTAGGCAGGGGACGTCCAGGAGTTTTGCCTAGGCAGGGAACGTCCAGGAGTTTCTCCTGGACCCACTGCTCCAGATCCGAGGACTGGAGCCACGCCTGGCCACGATGCCAGTGGCCGCCACTCAGGCGGAGGACTCAAATCCATCATACATGGCGCGGGAGAAGGACTTCGAGCACTCCGCGACAGACCTCAGGAGGATTTGGAACCTGAGGAGGGGCTCACCACCAAGACCTGCAGAGAAACCACCAAGCTCCTTGGTGAGGTCACGCAGGAACATGCCCATATACAATTGGTAAGCCTGGATACGGCATGTGAACATGGGCGTCGAAGGCTCTAGACTCCCTGACCGGCGAGACCAAAGAGTATGACTTCGGGCTCTTTTGCTTCTGCATCGTTGATTCCACAACCATGGAGGTGTGTGGAAGTTGGATCTTTCGGAACCCTGGGCTCCGCTGGACCCTGTACATGGCATCAAGGCGCTAGCTCACAATGGGAACAGAAGCAGGTGCCTCCCACATGCGGAGGAGCAGCCTGGACAGGATGGGAGGAACCAGAACAGTAAGAGACTCCTGAGGCAGGGACTTGTACTGTAAGATGTCGAGCTCCTCAGCCTGCGGCTCCTCCTCAGCCTGCGTTGCAAGATTGAGGGCTCGCGCCATGTCCCATACGAACATCAGAAAGGATGAGTTCTTGGGCAGCAAACGCCTCTGAGAGGTGGGCGGAGATGGGTCTGAAGGGAGGTCCTGGTGGGCACAGGTCTTCGGGGAGGTGTCCCCGTCCATCTCCCAGCCCGAGAAGTAGTCCGATTTGGGCTGTTTGCCCTGTCCAAAGGCAGAGGCACGCTTGGAACCAGAGGCCTTGGAGGATCTCGCTCCCAAGGAACAGGAAGGTGAGCGAGACCAACACCTAGGACCCTCACAAGACCCACGGCTCTCAGAGGTTTCCATGGCGGGTTTAGGTACCCCTCTTGAGGGAACCGAGGTCTCGAGGTGCGGGCCAGCCGTGCTGGGCACGAGCGCCTGCTGGACAGCTAAGGCGGCATAAACGCTGTGCTCTAGTGCCAGCATGCGGGACTCCCACACGGGCATGGGTTCCTGCGCCATCAACACCAGGGTTACCGTGTTGGGCGGTACACAAAAAGAAGGGGTCCTCACCAGGACGACCCTCAGGAGACCGAGCGCAGTCGCTGGAGGCCTATGTGTCTGTACGAGGTATCTTTCGAGGCTGCTCCTTGTCCAACTCTTGGGAATGCTGGGGAGGGCTGAGTGACTGAGTGCGGGAGTGCTTGCGCTTGTCTGAAGCCCCCAACAGCGACTTTGAGGTTGTCTTCTTCTTGCGCCTCGCCACCTAAGGGGACCCCTGATCAGAGTGCCGCCTTGAATGCGGGGCTGAAGCGGGGAACCCTGCCAGCAGTGGGACGACCGAGGGTGCCACCAAGGATTCCGGGGCTATTTTACGGAAAATATCATCGGACTTCTGCTTATGGCTTAGCAGGGCCTTGGACGACATTTTCTTGCAAAGAGAGCAGAGCTCCGGGTTATGGTCGGCCCCCAGACACCGAAGGCAGCAGTCATGGGTGTCTGTGAGCAATATATTTTTGGAGCATCTGTCGCATTTTCTAAAACCTGTGGCCATTGGGGCAAAAAGGGCTCCTGCTAGGTCAAAGACCCGCGAGGCCAGCGGTTGAGGAAAAGGGTGGGAAGCCCGCAAAAGAAAAAATGTTTAGCGAAAGGACGTCCCCTTGCTCAAAAGTAAAGGAGCCACACATGTAAAAAATCCCCAACGGTAATCAATGAATACAATCCACAAGGAAGATACCGCAAACACCCCTCGTCACCCTTGAGTCTTTTTGTTGGACATAAACCGCGGGAGGAAGATATGGTTAATCTTCCACACCAAAACAGTACATGTCCCTTTTAATCACTTTTATTCACCAAAAATAATAAACACTAAATTTTAGTCCTAAAAACGACACTTATCTGATCATGTCTCACGATGTGCACGTTTTGGGGCCATCATAACCCCTGTATCAAGTGATCCAAAGTGTCACAAAAGTAAAGGAGAGCAGGGGAAGGACGGGAGTGGACAAGTGCTACAGGAAAAAACACAGACCAGAGGACGAAAAACAAACACTTTTTCCGAGGGACGAGGACGTGCATCCGAAGGGCTCTGCACAAAAATGGAGACTGAGCAAGATGGCACACCTTTGGGCGGGTAGAGGACCACGCATGCATGGCAGCGATCCCAAAGGCTTTCTTTTAAAGCTGGGGAATTGCTCTGCGCAGGCTCCATCGGTGCAGATGTCACCCATGAGGACCGACTTCCTGCTTATTCTTGGAGAAATACTGTTATATGGGGGTGAGGGTAAATGTTAGGTTGGTCACAGGGAGATGGTGTAAGAGTACCCACCGCATTCCAGAGATTCATCCCTGAGCCTATTCGGAAGTACAGCGGATTGGTTTGGGGAGAGAGTGTGGGGGGGGGGAGAGTCGGGGGGGGGGGAAATGGAATTATAAAACTTATAATATTGTTAAGAGAGATTTTTGGTTTGGAACATATGAATATGTAATAGTTTTCAAAGATAATGTATTTGTTGGTGATGTTCAATAAAAAGATTTATATAAACTAAAGCAGAAAAACAAATGCACGTGTGCTTGTGCATATATCAATGCATGAAATATTAAAAGTGGATACATATGCATAAAGTACAGCGCAAACAAAAAAAGATTATAATTATGTGCACAATGGTATGTAAGATAATAAAAACATTTTTAAAAAGTATGAATAAATAAAACAGAAAAAACCCCAAATAAATGAATGAATGAACTAAAATGCTATAAAGTGTAGGCAAAATATTAAAAAAATAAAATAAAAGAACTAACTTTTGGGGGCATATCTACGAAACCACAATAGCCTTTTACAGCTTTTGGAGCATTGGAGGTCTCCTCAATAGTACTAACAAAAATGGCAGCGATCTCATGTGAGGCTAGGGGGCAGGAATGTGTTATCGTGGCCATTTTGAGAAGCTGCGATGCAGGGAGCAGGAGCAGTGAGGATCACTCCTCCACTAGAACACCATGGATTCAAGGTACTCCCTTGGGGGAGAGGAGGTCAGGGATGAAGTGAGTGGAGGGGCTGTGGGGGCCCCCAGTGGGCTGACTGGCTAGCTGAGAGTTAGCTGGGGGGAGGGGGGTTGGGTGCTTGACTGGCTAGCCAGGATCGGCACTTTTAGATCATGGGGGTAGTAGGGAGGCAGGGGTGCCAGAATGGCTAGCAGGGCTTTGAACATGGTCTGCTGGTGCCTGGTGCACTGATCACCCCTTGGATAGTTCAAAATAGGGATCAGGAGCTATCGGGGGGGGGGGGGGGAAGAGGGGCTGATCATGGTATTGAGGGGCTGCTTGTCTACAGACAGGTGGCTGCTACTGATCTGATGCCACGCTAACACTTTCTCCTGCAGATAACGTTATCTGCAGCTGTGATTGGACCATCACACCCAAAATCCCCTCAGAAATACACACAATGCCTCCTACAAAACAAATAAACATCCCCTTCACTCTCCTTCTAATAACACTCCTAATACAACATATTTATACGTACAAAACCAATCAAAGCCCCTACAATAACATCCCCATCATCCATAATCACTACCGAAGCCCACATAACATTAACCCCATCATACAGGTTCCTTACCAAAACCCATCACATAGCTCAACACACTCTCACAATCATTATTCACGCCATGACTCAGACAAACACCATCGAAGACTCATACAAATAAAGCATCAACCATATAGAGGTATAACTGACAATATTACTAATATAGACACCAAAACAAAGCTCATCTTAATAAACATTCGATCCATACGAAACAAAATACCAATAATCAATGACATGATAAAAGAAAAAACCCTGAAATCATATGCATTACCGAAACATGGCTCTCTCCCACAGACACCGTACTACTAAACCAACTAATCACACATCAGTATGACATATTCAGCTGTTATCGGGATGCAAAGAGAGGAGGTGGCGCTCTCATACTCGCCAAAAAAGACTTACAATACACCTTAACAAGTTTAAATAATATAGACGGAATGGACATTATCAACATAGAAAATAGAACCCTTGCACTCACCCTCATATATAGACCCCCTACAACTGATCAAAAAAACCTCTCCCCCATCCTCGAACTTGCTTGCACAACATCTCCAAACAAACCACTCATAATTCTAGGTGATTTAAACCTCCCTTCCCTGAACGATTCCCAATCAAACAACTTCATGGATGCTATGACCCAAATGGGATATACACAGATAGTACATGCCCCTACCTACACAAAAGGCAACACTTTAGATCTCATCTTCCTCCCTTTCTCCTTTATTAACCACCAACAACACACCCCTCCAACAATAACAGAAGTACCATGGTCCGACCATCACCTCATTACACTCCACCTCCCAGCACAAGCAACACTGAATACGACACACCACACACCCCATATATCACGCTTTGCACACTTCAACAAAGATACCTTCCTTGACAAAGTACTACCCATACTCAACACAAACCTCCCAGACATCAACTCCACTGTAAATCACTGGAACCTTACAGTCCAAAAAGCAGCTGCCCCCACACACTCCACGCATAGACAATTAAAAAAGACAGAAAAATGGTTCACGAAAGAACTAGCGAACCTAAAAAAACAACTGAGAAAACAAGAAAAGAGATGGAGGAAAACTAAATCTGATGAAAATAAATCCCAATACTTGAACTCACTCAACGAATACAAAAATGCGATTAACAAATTAAAAAGGGATTACCACTCCAAGGTAATAAATCTAGCTATCAACCGCTCTAGAGAACTATTTGCAATTGTAAAAACACTGACAAAAGTCAAAAACCCAGAGCCAAAACAATCAGCAATAAGTATTCAAACCCTAGCAACCCACTTTGCAGAAAAACTAAAGTGCAAACTTAATACTACACCAACATTACTACCCTCAAACACCGAAATTAACAACAACTGGACAACCTTCCACACGATAGATCAAAAACACCTCCTCAGGATCATAACAATTATCAACACCACAACTTCTCCACTCGATCCTTGCCCTGTGTCATGGATCAAAAGTACTAAGGAAGAATTAGCTGGAAACATTCAAAACATAGTAAACCAATCCCTCTCCCAAGGCATTATGCCCGATGCCCTAAAACTCACAACGATCCGCCCAATAATAAAAAACAATAAACTCGACCCAAAAGACCCAAACTCATACAGACCGATAGCCAGCATTCCATTTATGGCTAAAATAATAGAAAAAACAGTTCAACTACAATTGGAAGAACATATTGATGAGCACAATTCCCTTGACTCACACCAATTTGGTTTCCACCCCTTCCATGGTGTAGAAACCCTTTTAATTACACTGATGGACTTCCTCATAAAACATACAGATGATAACAGTCAAGGCCTCCTACTCCTTTTCATAGACATTTCCGCTGCCTTTGACAACATCAACCATCTTACACTGATCAATAGATTAGAAAACTTAAGAATAGGCAGGACTGTCCTCAAATGGTTCAAGTCCTACATCACACACAGATTAATGCGTGTTCAATTAAACCAAGAAGCATCAGAAACCTTCCCCCAAGGACAAGGAATACCCCAAGGATCAGCCCTTTCTGCTCTCCTCTTCAACCTGTACCTACAACCCATCACAAAAATATTTAGAAAACACAAGATCAATCATTTTATCTATGCTGACGACATCATGCTCGCTCTCCCCATAACCACGAAAAACCCCACTTATAACACTCTATCCGAATGCATGGCGGAAACCACATCCTGGATGGAAACCAACTACCTCAGCATTAATCTCAAAAAAACTGAAGCAATGTTCGTAACGAGATCACCTGTGGCCGAAGACACTTACCCAACAGCAATCTCAATCAATAACACAACTATACCTGTTAAAAAAGAGGTAAAATACCTAGGTGTAATAATTGATCATACACTCACCATGCTACCACACATAAAGCAGACAGTAAAAACCATATTCTACAAACTCAAAACTATTCAACACTTAAGGTCCCTTCTTGACACGCATGACTTTAGATCAGTTGTTAGCTCACTCATCACCCCTCACTTTGACTATTGTAACAGTCTCCTAATCGGCCTCCCACAAAAAAATATCTACCTATTACAAAGAGCCCAGAACATTTGTGCAAAAGTAGTCACTAAAGCCCGCCTAGCAGACCATGTAACCCCTATACTGCTAGAACTACACTGGCTCCCTATAAATAGCCGAATCAAATACAAAATTCTACTAACAACCTTCAAGCTCCTAAACGATATCGCCCCTTCACATCTATCCACACTACTTCACGCCCCAACTGATTCAAGAGCCCGCAGACTAAACGCAACCCACTCACTGGAGTTACCAAAAACATTCACGAAGACTAAAAAATCCACCAGTGCCAGAGCCTTCACATTCACTGCTCCCACACTTTGGAATGATCTCCCAATAGACATCCGTATCATAAACGACCTCTCCCAATTTAGGAAAGAACTCAAGACATACCTATTCTCCGAACACTTTGAAATCCCCTACCCTCCAAGTCCAGCCACACAGCGTCCACAGACACACAAACAAAAAGCCCGCAAAACCACAATTAATTGAACATACACAGCCCTCTCTCAGACAGTTCTCCCAAAGACACACCAAAAAATCCACGAAAAAATGGAAATAAATTCCACCACACACACACACACACACACACCCCCACTTGAATGACGAATACTCTACACTATAACTCATTGTATCCTAACCTTTTTGTAAATAACATCTGTAAATAGCAATGGCAGTTCGTTGCCTATTCCCTGTAAAAAGTTAGAAACTTCTGATCAATATAACGATACAGAAGTATACAAAAGTATACACCTTGTAAATAGTTTTAACAGTTTAATGCTCTGTTATATGTAAAAAGTTAAAAATTTTTGTTCAATGTAATGTTATACGAACATATACAAAACTGTTAAATTGTTCCATGTAAACCGCCCCTGATCTCTGGAAGGGGCGGTATAGAAGAAATAGATAAATAAATAAAAATAAATAAATTTTTGAAAGCTACTGTGTGAAATATTTTCAAGTGGTGGCTGGCAAAAAATTGACCTACTCCTTACTCCCCGTCCCAATTCCACCTCCCCCCAGGTCCAATGTGCGAAATGCAGATATTTCAGAAAAGTGAATGCGATATCTGTATTTCTCCCGCGTTAGCTGCTACTGCAGGGCTAATGCAGATTTTTCAATCGGTAGTAGCTGCTAACGCCCTTAATAGACTGGCCCCCTTAAATTACAGAAAAACGTTGTACTCTATTTCAAGCTTCAAACCTGCTGGTGGAATGGTGTTCGATTCAAAAATATAATGCTGTTCTTCCCGCAGGAGTAGATAGTAATATCTCCCCAGTTAAGAGCTACAGTCTTGCTAAAAAGAGTTCTTGAAATGTATGATCAAAGGTAAGACAGTGGTCTACTAATAGTTTCTTTATGTTTTATATTTTATGTTTATATGCTTTTATTTGTTGTATTTGTATGTTGCATGTGGGTTGCTGAAATGTAGCCATGTCGAGTCTTTTTTATTGCAAGTAATAACAAACTTTTACAGCTCTACCCTTCAACAATGAGTTCAGATTTTAGTGATCCAAGTACACAAAACACACACTGTTGCAACGAGGTCTCAGACTATTACCAGGCTACTGTTCAGACCGGACTTGCCAGAATGACCTGCCTTTATTGGCATCAACGACCTTACTCCGTTGTCAACTTAGTGGTTTTTTTCTTTTTCAATATTTTAACTTCAATTTCAATATTTTAACTTGTTCCAATGTTTTAACTTATTTAACAGTCCCAAGAATGTTGCTCAGTGAACCAGATAATTACGCTGGTAATCAGACTTCATCTCAATTCAACATTATTTTAAAATTATTTGCTGAAAAACAGCTCTTATCTGGTAGCAGATGATATCTCTTCAGTGCTGTTACTGTATTTTGATGTAATCCATTCAAATGATGTTCCCATCCGAACAAGTGATGTTCCCGACGCCAAACCAAAGCGCTTCAACGTTTCACTAATCATTTCTTCAGGGGAATGAAGCTCCGGGCATTTAATCGCACTTTTCAAACTATAAGGACTGTAAATAAATAGTGCAAGAGTATAAACTGGCTTCCTTACACCGAACTCTCAATCAATAAGATATTTACTTCGCCACTAGTTCAAGAATTGTCATTAAAAGCTGTGTTAAAAAATTCTCACCTCTCTGTATTGCCATGTCAAATTCTTTTGGCAGTTGCTGAAAAACGCCGCGCATGCAGAATGCAGCTATCTGTGGCTTTATCAGCGTACAAAAATTAACAATGATGAATCGGGAAGAAACTACAGCTGGTTTCTCTTAGCACATGTGCCAATCTATCTGAAGATTTAAACCAGTAGGGTATACCGCTTGCAAATTAAATATCCACTTTTGTTCATGAAAAATAAGTTGTTGTTCCCTTGAATGTCCTCCCACTCCTGTAGAAATATATTCAATGCAGAAACAGCGGAGATCCTCAAAAGTGTGATTCAGTTGAAGGCAATGTTCCACCATGGGGGCTTCCCTCCTCTGACATTTCAATCTGCTCCGGTGTTCCTGCATCCGAACGTAAAGGGGACGGACCGTTTTTCCAACATATATTAGCTTACATGGACAAAAAAACCCATATACCACATGTGTGGATTGGCAAGTAGTATAACCCTTTAAAAGATATTCCTTGTCTCCATATTTAAACGAAGAAATTTCCAAAGTGATCTAGCAAATAGTGCAGCTTCCGCATTTAAAATGACCCATAGTATCAGAATTCATCACTATAGACGGAGAACGTAACTCCGCCGGGCTGAGGATCTCTTTTAAATTACAGTGTCTTCTCCAGACACATCAAATGGATTTGTCTTCTAATCCCCGTGTGCATTTCAAGACATTACTATGTCTCCGCAAGATTTTCTGAATTTTGTAACTGTAGGGGGAGTATGAAGTTATAAAATTTACATGACTCTCATCTATGGAATGTTTCAATGAATTAGTAAGTAAAGAATCGCGATGGTTATACAATGCCCGTTTGTATGCTTGAGACACAACAGAAGAAGGATATCCTCTAGTCAAGAATTTTTCTTTTAAAGATTTAGCTTGTTTCTTATAATCTGATGTCTCCGAACAATTTCTGCGATAACGAAGGAACTGTGAGAATGGAAGGCTATTCTTAAGGTTTTGAGGATGCGCACTAGAATAATGCAAAAGGGAATTGCAATCCGTGGGTTTGCAAAACACAGAAGTGATCCAAGTATCCTTTCCTTTTGTTACTTGGACATCCAAATATGTGATGCTGGTGATATCACTTACATGTGTAAATTTTATATTTACATCTCATCCATTCAACCAGGCTAAGAAGTTACATAACTCCAACTCCGAACCCTCCCAAAACATAAAGACGTCATCTATGTAACAGCGCCATAATCTAATATGTTTATTCGAATTGTGTGTGAATATCCACTGTTTTTCAAAACAATCCATATACAAGTTTGCAATAGATGGGGTGCATGTAGCGCCCATCGCTACCCCTGAAATTTGATGGTAAATTTTTCCCTCGAAGATAAAATGTTTTTCATATAGAGTAAGGTCTAACAATTTTCCTAAAAAAACCTAAAGAGGCTCTGATAGGTCACCCCTACTCATCAAAACTTCCTGAATAACCATATTGGCCTCTCGTTGCGGGATACTTGTATATAGCGATGTTACATCCAGTGTCACCAGCAGTATATCAGGTATTTGCACCAGCTGTGAATGTTGAGAAAGAAGCTGTAAAAAATGCGTCAAATCTCTCACATATGAAGACATCTGGGGTATCAAGGGCCGGAGAAAAGAGTCTAAATACATAGATAAGGGCTCCAATAACGAACCCTTGGTAGAGACAATGGGTCTACCCGGAGGACGAACTAGACTCTTGTGTATTTTTGGAACCAAATAAAATTTGGCCAAAGTAGGATTAGCTGGATTCAAAAAGCCCCGTTCCTTTTTGCTAATTAACTTATCCTTCAATGCTCGAGCTGTTAACTCATTGATAGAAATCCTTAAGTGATTAGTCGGGTCATCTTGCAAAACTGTATAAGTCGTTAAATCTGAAAGTTGTTGATATGCTTCACTCAAATATTCTTGTCTATCCATAACAACTATACTACCCCCCTTATCAGTCCGTCTGATGACTAAATCCGTACAGGTCCGGAGATCTTGTAATGTTGTTCTCTCTTTTCGTGACAAGGAATTAACTACCATATTTCGTTGATTCTCTGTCAAATGCATGACATCCTTTATAACCAACTCCTTGAATAGTGACAGGGAAGGTGGAAGCGGTTCCGGTGGATTTTTTATTGACAGTCACATCCCTTGAATGATTTTTGCCTAAGCTGCCCTTCTGCTTCCATGTTTATGGCCAAGTTTTACAGTATGAACAGAATACACACTTAACCAATTTTCAAGAGGTCAGAACTAGTCTTTCTGATCATGAGGCAATGGAAGAGACCAAGTTCCAACATCATTAGCATCATTTGTCTGAAATGATGCCTAAATAGTCATGCATTGCTACTCTAGGATTTTTAGATTAAAGTTAAAAATTGGATACAAATGCTGGCTGCAGTCCATAGGCTCCCAACATCAATCCTCGGGGAACCCCAGGCCAGTCAGGTTTTCAGAGTACCCACAATGAATATGCATGAGATAGATCTGCATGCACTGCTTCCATTGTATGCAGATCTATCTCATGCATATTCATTGTGGGTACTCTGAAAACCTGACTGGTCTGGGGTTCCCCGAGGACCAACGTTGGGAACCTCTGCCATAGGCAAAGGCATTACTCATACAGTATGTACGAGGACAGCCATACTGTTCCTGCTATCATAATGTCTGGTAAGAATGAAGAACAAAGAACACAAGATCATAACATTTAGGGGCATGTTTATTAACATGCACTAACCATTAGTATATGCTAAGTTAGTGTGGGGCCTCATGCTAAAATGCCATAATAAATGGGTGGCATACGATTGTGCAGGGACTGGGCAGGTTAGCAGCGGAGCATGGGTGTTGTTGATGCATCATGGTTAGGACAAGCATTAGGAGCATGTGCTAACTGCGCAAGTTGCAGTTAGTGTGGATGCACTTAACGCCACCAAGAGGTTGCATACAGTAGTGACCAAAATTGTGGATACACCATGATGTTTAGTTCATTTCTAGCAACATGTGCTGAACTGTTAAAATGTTTTGTGTGCTTTAGGAAGGAAAGTACACAATATTGGTTCAGAAACTATATTGAAATAAAAATTCATCAATTTAAGTCTTATTCTGTCCAAAAAAGCTAAAAATACAGTGTCAGATGTATATCACAATGGGGTAATAAGAACCATTTTACATCATTAAAGTTACTAAAGTGTTGGAAACCCTTTGGCATCAATGACAGCTTGACGTCATCTTAGCACTGATTCAACAAGTTTCTCGAGGTCCTCCTTTTTGATTATATGGAACCAGGAACTGATAATGCACTCAATCAATTCTTGTTTGTTGCCTGGATGCTTTGATGCCACAACTGTCTTTAGTCTGAACCAAAGATTTTCAATTGGATTGAGGTGAGGACCTTTTCCAGGCTATGACAAGAATTCCACATTATTGTCAGCAAACCACTTCTTGCAAATGGTTGCTGTCTGACATGGTGCTCCAGCCTGTTGAAATTTAAAGTCCACATCAGACCCAAATATGTCAGAAGCAGAAGACAGCATTTTGGGTTCGAGGATGTCTGCAATGTATCGTTTTGTACTGGTTGCACCACTCAAAACTTGAATTCTACCTATACCATGTCAAGACATGTACCCCATATCATGACACTCAGAGGATGCTCAACAGTGGCGCTGAGGCATTCTGGGATGAGGTCTTCTCCAGGTCTTCTTCACACATATTGAATATCATCGCTCCCAAAAATTGAAATCTTGTCTCATCGCTCCAAAATCTCTTTTCCAGTCTTCAACTGACCAACTCAAGTATTTTTATGGCCCAGTCAAGCCTTTTCCTTCTTTGAAAAGGATTCAGGAATGGCTTTTTCCTTGGTCTTCTGGCTTTCAGATTGGCCTCAACTAGTCTACGAAGAACAGCTCTGTTTGACACTGACACTCTGGTATGGTCAAAATGTTGTTTATATCATTTGCAGTAATTCTTCTGTTCCCTAGAGCCAGTCTTGCTCTTCTCCTGTCAGTTGCAGGTGTTGACTACGTTTATCTGCCCTTTCCCTGTCTGTTTGCGATTGTTCCAATTATCTTAAAGCGGTTGCACAGCTTCTGAACATCGGAAGCTGTTACTCCACTGCTAAGTTTCTTTACTTTTCTCTAAAGCTGTAGCCTTCCATCCTCAAGGTTACTGCAGAAGACCTCTATTTGGGTGACCAGTCTCGTCTCTTGGTAGTTTTCATTCTTAGTATTTACTTAAAAGAAAGACCATAGTAAATTTAGGTAGTAAATATTAAGTGAAATCTATATCTTAAATAATTAATTCAATTTGACTTATTTAAATTATAAAAACATTAAAAAAACTATTTTGAAGTAGTAAATAACGACATGCTTACAAACATTGGTGATAAACTTTCAAAAGGAAAACATACAAATACTAATGGCATAGCTGAGTAAAACTGCATGAACAACAAGTGGTGTAATTACAGGAAATATGCAAAATTATGCTCACCTCTTGTCTTAACATGCAAGATCACAAATTTTCAGAATAAAAGAATGCTTTTTAGGTATCTGGTGATTCAATAAACAATAACACATTCAACCATAGACTTTATATCAACTAGAATAGATGAGAGAAGTAGGAGACTTCAAATATGCATGAAGGAAATGAATTGCTGGTGTATCCACAATTTTGGCCACTAATGTAAAGTGCACTTGCATGCCAGTTAGCAACATGCTAACGGCAGGGGGATGGACATTATACACCCATCTGAAGTTAACACTACTGATACATCCTTTAGTAAATATGCCCCTTGAGTTCTCGAGAGAGGTCAGTGCCTTTCCCATTATGAACTACAGAAATTTGCTTCTCTGACAATTTTGATCATATTGATTGAAAGTAAGCTTGTCTGTACAGGGCGGTGTACACAACCAGACTGTCTAAACCTGAGAAAGAGTTAATTCTGTTCAGAACTTTGCTTAGAAATAAACTTCATATATTTGCTTACTAAGTAGGTGAAGAGATACAAATCCTGTAAATAAGAAAAGGGGCAGGCTGTCCTCTAGCCTCGCAGTCTCAGGGTTATTAGATATCAAGCAGTCAGCAGTAAACAGTCGTGTCTTGGAATACATGTATGTCTCCTCATACTGACCTATGCTGATTAGAAATTGACCTATGATGTGATAAATACGTAATATCTGACGGGGAATAATAAAGTGAAATTATGCTGTATCCTCCAAAAGAGCCTTATAAATAAAGTAAACCATAGCTGATAGTTAGAGTAAACAAAGAGAACTTGGTTCTATTTGTTTCTCTCCGCAAAGCTTTGGTGTATCTATATAGAAGTGTGTGGTATTTTATTGCTGTCTTTGGATTCCTTTCATATTGCTTTGAATGTAGTTTTCTGTGACTCCAAGAGCCCTGCAGGTTGCTGGTGAGGGGGGGCTAACGGAAGCCCACATTGATCATCTTCAATAAAAGATGACATATTATGAACAATTCAATTTTCTCCAAATCAATAAGATTTCTAGAACTATGCTACTCAAAAAAGTAAATACCAAAAACAGAGCTTTGTTATTTTGGTTTTTGACTCAAAAAAGTAAAGCATTTCATATCAAGGGTGACTGACGAGCCAACATTTTTGTATTAATTGACTTCTAGAGTAACATTCTCAGAAATGCTTCTGATTCTATACCTAGGACCCCAGAGGCAGGCAGAGCCCCAGAATCTGTGTGTGGGTGAGAAAATGGTGCAGGGAAAAAGGATTTAGATTTGTTAGGAATTGGGCAACATTTTGGGGAAGGGGGAGCCTATTATGAAACCAGACCCCTGGAGCTAACTTTTACAAAGGGGAGAGAATAGCTTTTAAACTAGAATTGGGGGAAAGCCAGAAGTTGCACAGGAGTGCATGGTTGGAGTACAGTATCTTCAAAAGATATTGACAAAACACAGCCTTCTATTAGTGTCCCCTTCTTGTTTTAACACACCACTCCAGATAACATGCCAGGGTACTTGTTTATTCCATCACTGAGCAGGAGGCCTGGAGAGAAGTGCTTAAATTTGCCATTTGCATTACTCCTTTGATTGGCAGTAGTTGCTGCTCTGATGGTTGCCATTTTTACTCCCTTCCTGAGATCAAACTGGTTACCTCTAAAAAGCAATATCTTAACAGTTATCATACTATCTAGTTGGTTTGCAGGCAGCAGGAATATTTCATTAGCAGTGGCAATAACTGTATAGAATGGTTTTAATTTAATTTAGTTGTATTGACTAACTTAGTGAGAAATGTCCTCATTCAATTGAGACACTGACCAAGCTGTTTGCAACATCACAAAAAGAAAAAAGGAAGAGTGCAGCTTGACGGTCAGAAGCTACTTGCGCAGTAAGACTAATCACAAGTAAAAAAGACATGGTAGTCAAAGAACACTAAATAAAGTTCTCTAACAGTAAGAGGAGAGTTAAACATAAGGTTGATAAAACAAATTCAAACTGAAAATAATTGCCAATTGTTTGCAATATTATTTTTGTTACTTATGGCAGTGTGATTTGTTTTTTAAATATAGAATCTTTCATGGCCACAGTATACTACACCTCAGCAGCATAAATATATAAACAAAGATTCAGCAGCAGCTCAAGAGAAAATGGCTTAGCATAATCAAACCCTGTTGCTTCAGTATTAGGAATTTTCTTTCTATTAATTCCTACCACCCACTGAGCAACTACTCAGGGAATATAATAGATGAGCAGCCATGAGACTTCCAAATTAGCTTCCATTCATGATCTGATGTACAATCTTTCCCCCATTTGAGCATCTAAGAACAAAGTATGCCATACTGGATCAGTATCCTGTTTCCAACAGTGACCATTCCAGGTTTCAAGTACCTGGCAATCCCAAAAAGTACAGATTCCATGCTGCTTATCCCAGAGATAAGCAATATTTCCCCCAATCCACTTTAATAATGGTATATAGACTTTTCCTTTAGGAAGTTGTCCAAATCTTTTTAAATCCAGCTACACTAACAGCTTTTACTATTTCCTCTGGTAACTTATTCTAGAGTTTAATTATGCGTTGAGGGAAGAAATATTTTCTCCAATTAGTCTTAAATGTACTACTTTGTAGCTTTATTTATTTATTTTTATTTATTTAACATTTCTTATATACCGCCTTTCATATCATCAAGGCAGTTTACATTGAACAAACTGAAATTACATTGAACAGGGCATTATAACTTGGAGATAACTATTTTACAGGGAACATGGGCATGTCTCCTAGTCTGTATTCTTTTTGAAGGAACAAACAACTGATTCATGTTTACTCGTTCTATTCCACTCATTTTACAGACCTCTACCATCTCCCCTCAGCCATCTTTTCTCCAACCTTTTAAGCTCATCTTCATAGGGGTGATCTTTCCATCCACTACTACTCCTACTGATCATTTGTATAGTGCTACAAGTCATACACAGCACTGTACAGACACGTAAAGCACAGTTACTAACCTGTAACAGGTGATCTCTGAGAACAGCAGGAATAAGTCTTCACATATGGGTATCGTTGGTACCGACGGAGCCTGCGCGGGAACACTCCCCAGCGTCCAATTAGAACGCTTTTGGGAGCATCCCACAGCGCCTGCGTGCTGCCTTCCCGCCTTTCCCAACTGCCTCTCTCCAGTTGAGTTTTAGAGCTGAGACAAAGAGAGAGAGAGAGCGAGGGAAAGGAAAAGGGATAGACAGAGAGATACAATTCCTAGGGGAGGTGGGTGGGTTGTGAAGACTTATTCCTGCTGTTCCCAGAGATCACCTGTTACAGGTAGGTAACTGTGCTATCTCCAGGAACAAGCAGGAATGAGTCTTCACATATGGGGACTCCCAAGCTAAGATGCCTGGAGGAGGCCCCAGCATGTTGCAATCTAAAGATGGGCCATGCTTCTCCCTCAAAACCTCAGGCATCCAAGGGATGGAGGGTAGGAGTTGAACTAGAAACGAAAAAAGAGGTGCTGTGGAACAGCTTAATTAAACAAAGGTATCCAGAGGGGAGTCCTTGTGTAAATTATAAATATTAGAAAAATGTTGAGTCTTAATTTTCTAATGTGGATCTCACTCAAAGATATTGTAAAAATACTTGAGGGTAATAAGGGTCTGTGGTTGAGAGCCAGATCATTATCCTCAAAGAATTCCCCCAATGTGAAGTAGAGGGAAAAAAATAATTTTGCAATACAGGAAGAGATGAGAAGTCCTCATGGCCAGAACTAACCCCAGAAAAAAGTACTGGGGGAGTTCAATGAGGTTGGACTTTTGAGAAATAGCTAAAGCTTCTGTAAAGTCCAAAAAATGGAACTTCTTGCCCTTGGAGCAGAATAAGGTCCTAGGAAAGAGTGGAGATAATCTGACTGGTTTGGATGAAAAGGTAGAAATACCCTTTGCAGAAAAAAGGGGATAGGTCTTTAAGAACCCCTTTATTCCAATGAAAGAGAAAGATATTTGTATTAGGCGTTGAGCCTCCAGTTTCTTGAAGATCAGTAAAAATCTTTTGTAAGTGATGTCACTTATGATGAAGACTTTACATGTAGAGCTTCAGATGTGACGTAACCTAAAAGGTAACGGTAAAAGAAGGTATTTCGTAAATTACCATAGAAATTGGTTGTCCATTGAATTTTATGGTATGCTGGGGCAGCATTAATATGGACAGTAGACAAATCTTTCAAAGTCAGATGTTGTATAGAGATTGATGCAACAACAAGAAGGATTAAGACCTACTTGAGGATATTGATGGAGAATCTCTGTCTGGTTAAATTTGGAAGAACTATAGAGAACATTTCATGGAAAACTGGTAATATGTTCTTCACTTACAGGGATAAGATTAGACATCTTGAAAAGATCTAGGCAATGAATATGCAGGTCTCAAGACGCACGTGAATGAGTGCAAAGGAGATCCTTAGTCTTAAGACAGCAAGTTTGGATCCTTCTATAATTTCAAATAGTAGCTGGAGAAAAGATGCAATAAAAGGGGATACCATGTTTGCCTCTTTATGAGGGCAATATGAGTATCATGTGTTCTCCTGTTCAACATAAGCTACCATGAAGTATAGGAATTAGAAGGAAAGTAGTGAATAAGGACAAACTGCAGTGGAAAAAATGCATCCCGGTTGAGGAAGTTCCAGTGAGATGTGGAACAACCAGGGAATTGTGCAATTTTCTACACTTTCACGTGGTCTAAACCCTGGTTACCTTTCCTTAAAAGGAAATTTTAAGGAATATGGTAAAAGTAGGAAAAAAACAGTCATGTAGGAACATGACTGGCAGAGTCTACCAGCTGAAGCCCTTATTAACTATCTGGCAGCTACCTATTAGGAGTAGCTCTGAGGCTCTCTGGCAAAGGCCCACAGATGCAGAGCTTTGTTGTAGAATTGCAGAGAGCATGTTGTAGGTTGCTTAGATCTGGCTGTTGAATTGCCGGTGTGCAACCTAATCTATTCTGTTAGAGCCAAAGAGAACTGAAGGTGGCTAAGAATAGTAGACAGGCCTGATGCCTGCAACAATAAATAGTCCAAATGAGTTTTGGATCTCTTTTGGAATTATCTGTTATTAAAGCAGCATAAAAGTTAGGTCCTATAGGTTGGAGAGGACCGACAGACATAATTTGGAGTAGTGATACCCAATTTCTGTCCGAAAAGCTGCCTTAAAAAGATATGTGAGAAGGAGATGAACTGCAAAAAGGGAAAAACTCTGTATGGAAACTACTTACTGGAGTAGGTATTGAAGAAAATCCTATGGCTTAGAGGATAAGCCCTCCAGTTGATTAGTAGTACTCTTAGAGACTGAATGTCTGGGCTAAGAGGGATAGAAATTAATACAGAGTTCAGAAGACTTACAATTTAATGAGTCCTTGAAGGGATAGGGTCCCCTTGCAGTTAAAGGTATGAGATATCGTCGAACAGGAAACTGACAAGGTGAAGGGTATAGTTCACCCTGTTATTAGTTGTTAGTTCTCCTTTTGTTTTAAAAGGAGAAACCTGTTATCTCTGGGGTATGATAGTCCTTAATAGCTCTTAGCTAGAAGGATAGATTTCTCTTGTAGCAAGAGATTCATGCCCAGAGTGGAGGATTGAGTCAATGTATGACATATCTCTGCCTGGATGAGATGAATTTTGGATGCTTCTGTTGAAAAGAAGTAGACTCAAAAGTTCTAAACCTCACACAGAAAGGATGAATAAAATATCAGAAACCCTGCGATTGCTGGTTTTGCTGAGCCTGTTGAGGTTTTGACTTTCTTAGCCTGGTGTGATGTTGCCCATCTTTGGAAACATCTGCAGAATGGGTAGAAGATGGATAAAACTTTTTTCCCTTAGGGGAATAAAGCTTTTTAGGATATTTTTTATTAGCTGGGATAGAGGAAAGTTTTGACAATCCTCTAAAAGTAACAGCATCAGTGCTCAACTGATTAGCTTGAAACAAAGCCTCCTTGTTGAAGAGATTTTCACCAGTACAAGGTGTATTTCCCAGCCTTTCCTGAACCCATCTGTCCAAGTCTGAAGCTTGGAGCCAGCCTATGCGTCGTGCTCCTATGGCTATAGCAGACGTTCTGCTAATAGACTCAAAACAGTCCAAGGAAGCATGATTAAGGAACTTAGAGATATTTTGAGCATGATTGACTAATAAGGAATAGTCTGCTCTTTTATGCTCTGGAAGAAAAGGGTTCAAAAACTTTAAGTTCTTTGTGACCTCTTCAAGAGATAATCCCATATAGAAAATATATGAGATAATTCTTGCTGAAAGCATGGATGCCTGGAAGCATCAACGTCCAAAGGCATCTAGAGTCCTAGACTCAAGGCCTGCGGATAAGAAGAGTGCTTCTTTGCACTCTTAATACGCCTCATTGCTGATTCTACAACAATAGAATGATGAGGAAGTTGAAAACCTGGAGAAGGTGGCACCTTGTACATAATGTCAAGTGTCTTAGAATGTGGGGATACCATTAAAGGAGTTTCCCACATTCTTAATAGTAGATCTTGTAAGATCTGATGCAAAGGAAGCATGATCACCTCCTTTGGAATCCAAGGGAATTGCAGTGTCTCTGAATTTCCCAGTAGGGATTCTTTACCAGGTATAGAAATGGCAAGTAACTTTGCCATATCAAGCAGAAAAGCTTGAAAAGAAATCTCCCCTGAGGAGGACCCTCTAAAATGAGGGGTAAAGGCTGGACTTGTAGAAAAATCAGCCCTGGTACCGATGGATTCATCCCAGTCATCGGGATCAGAAGACTTAAAAGGATGAAGCATCGGATTTTCTTTAAAGCGATGTCTTCGGTACCGCCCGAGGTCAGTACCGAGACGAGTCGGTACCGAATCCTCCATGCTAGAGATCGATTCCAGGCTCAGGCATCGAGGGAAGCGGTTCTGTCGAAGCAAGCATGGACGGTACCAACACCGATACTGATACCGATACTCGAGGAACGGTCTGCAGCAACTCTAGCGGTAACGAAGTAGCCAAGAGTACTAGACTATGTTCATCAGTGAGGAGTGTTTCATCCATCACCATAGCCGATGCCGAGGTGTCGGTACCGCTCAAAGCGGCCACAACCACCGAGCATGGCCCAGGTATGTTCACCGAGGTAAGAACCCCGGGAACAACCTGGAGCCCCGTTAATGCTTTGGAGCCCGAAGACTCCTGCCGGGGCTTTATTGCCAAGATGTCCTCGAGGGCAAGGCCGAAGCATCTCGATGCTGAGAAGGAGATCTACCACTCGAGGACTGGCTAGTCTTTACTGACTTTTGTTTGGTTACCTGATCCTGTGAAGAAGAAGATATTCTAGCTGGTGACATTGAGAGCGATGTGAACCGGGTATCAAGTTGTGCTCGATTCTGAAGACTTCTTCTGTTTGAGCTCCAGCAGGAGAGACACTCCAGAGGGCAATAGTCAGGACCTAAACATTTTAGACACCAAGAATGAGTGTCTGAAAAAATATCTGTACCGCCACACTTTGAGCATTTCTTGAGGATAGTGGCTGGCTCTTCCATAATGGAAGGGTAGAGGCCTAGTGGCCTAGAAACCGTCAGGCACTAAACAGGAAAAAATTTTTAAGAAAAAAAGAAATTCCTTAGGAAAAAGAAAGAAAAGCACCGGCGGTACCGGTAGTGTTGAGGGAAGGCAGACGCGATCACAAAAAACTAAGAATAAAAAGAAGAATTTTCTGCGGTGACAGGAATACGTCCTGCTGGCTCCGCGGAAAGCTGGAGAGAGGCAATTGGGAAAGGCAGGAAGGCAGCACGCAGGCGCTGTGGGATGCTCCCAAAAGCGTTCTAATTGGACGCTGGGGAGCATTCCCGCGCAGGCTCTGTCGGTACCGACGATACCCATATGTGAAGACTCATTCCTGCTTGTTCCTGGAGATAAGACAGTCCTTGCTTTTCAGAACTTCCAATCTAGTCAAGACAGACAACACAACACAACAGCTGGTGACAAGGATATGTCTAGGGGAATAGCAAGGAAACACATAGTTGGAAAGCAGAAGACTAAGTGGATCAGTGTCCAAAAGTGACCTTGAATAGGTGAGTTTTCAGCTTGGATTTGAAAAAGGCCAGAGATGAAGCTCTGACGTACAGACTCAAGACGTTTATTCCAGGCATAAGGAACAACAAGGTGGAAGGATCGAAGTCTGGAGTTGGCAGTAGAAGAGAAGGGAATGATCTGCCAGAAGAGTGAAGTTCCTGAAGAGGGGTGTAGGGGAGATAAGAGAGGAAAGGTAGTGAGGAGCAGCAGAATGAGGGCACTTATAGGTCACAGTAGGAGAAGTTTGAACTGGATATGGAAACAGATAGGGAGCCAATGAAGTGATTTGAGAAGAAGGGTTTTATTTTATTTTTTATTTTATTTACATTCTCTTATATACCGCGCTATTCTGCATCAGTGCTGTTTACATTGAACAAACTGAAATTACATTGAACAGGGCATTATAACTTGGAGATAACTATTTTACAGGGAACATGGGCTATGGAGGGTTAAGTGGCTTGCCCAAGACCACAAGGAGCACCTGTGGGACTAGAAACCCCAGTCCTTCCGGCCCAAGGTTGCTGTCCTCTAGTGGGATTTGAACCCCCGACCTTTCGGCCTGAAGTACCTTGCCCCAACCACTAGGCCACTCATCCACTCCACTTATATGAACATATCCAGGCTGGCAGAAGATTAGCCAAGCAGATGAGTTTTGAACATTTTGGAGGCGCCTCTGTACCTTTTCGAATTTCTCTATAGCATTTTTTTGATGCGGTGAGCATAACTGCATGCAGTATGCTTTTCAACATCTTTGTTAGTGATATTGCGGAAGGGCTGTCTGGTAAGGTTTGCGTCTTTGTGGATGATACCAAAATCTGCAATAGAGTAAACACCTAGGAAGGAGTAGATAACATGAGGAGGGATCTAGCTAAGCTTGAAGAATGGTCTAGAATTTGGCAGCTGAAATTTAATGCTAAAAAATACAGTGTCATGCATTTGGGCTGCAAATATCCAAAGGAGTGGTACAGGGTAGGGGATGAAGTACTTCTGTCCATGAAAGAAGAGCGAGACCTAAAGCAGCTAAATGGTCAGAAAAGACAACTGCGAAAGCCAGAAGGATGCTCAGGTGTATAGGTCTCTGGTGCGGCCTCATTTGGAGTATTGTGTGCAATTCTGGAGACTGCATCTTCCAAAGGATATAAGCAGGTTAGAGTCAGTGCAGAGGTTTGTAGTCTTTGTTATGTAGCATATGAGAACAGACTTAAAGATCTTAATATGTACACTTTAGAGGAAAGGCAGGATAGGGGTGATATGATAGAGACATTTAAATACCTTTGTGGTATAAATGCACAGGAGGGTCTCTTTCAATTGAAGGAAAGCTCTGCTACAAGGGGACATAGGATGAGAGTGAAAGGGGATAGACACAGGAGTAATATGCAGAAATATTTCTTTACGAAAAGAGTAGTAGATGTGTGGAATAGTCTCCCAGTGGAAGAGGTGGACACGAGGACAGCATCTGAATTCAGAAAAGCATGGGACGAACACACAGAGGATCTCTAAAGGTAAAAAAGGGACTATTGTAGTTGATATCGAATGGCAGACTAGATAGACCATGTGGTCTTTTTCTGCCATCATGTTTCTAATGTGCAGTGGCACCATGGAACGATAGAAAGGCATTAGGATATCCCCTGTTTTATCCTCCATTTCTTTCCTTATAATTTTCAACATTCTATTAGCTTTCTTGGCTGCCACTGCACACTGAGCAGAGGATTTGAACATATTATCCATGATCACACCTAGATCCTTTTCGTGGGTGGTGGCTCCTAATGTGGACCTTGCATCTCTCCATACTTCCTAAATAGAACAGTATTTTGCCACTATTACTGACACATTCCTTCTGATTTGCTCACTTCTTGTTGCCTCTATTCTTTGTTTTCTACTGACTCTGGCTAACTGCTATTAGCTGTACGCCATTCTCTAAATTTGCCTTATCTGGAATAAATCTTGACTGGATTTTCCTAGGCATATTATTTCTGTATATTGCTTGCTATTGATATTAGCTGAGAGAGGCTGTGCTTGCAAGGGGTGAGGTTAACTCCCTGCTGAGGTTTTGTGAAGAGAGCAGAAACGTGTTTACTCCTTCACTTTTGGAGTCCCTCTGCTGGCAAGAGGAAATACAGAGAGCTTTATAGCACAGCATTTTGCTAGCTTTATTAACTTTGCTTGCTCTGACTTTTAGTTTATTGCTATTTATTTTATTGTGCGAGTTTGTGTGTGTATATTATGTATTTGTGTTTGTGTGTGTATATTATGTATTTGTGTTTCTTTGTAGTTTGCTCTGCTTTCTTTTTTTTTTTTAAATCTGGGCTGCTATCGTACCTGTTTGCTTTCTGTTTTCATTCTAATTCTTTGCTGAATTTGCTAGTTCTCTCTTAGCCTCTTTTTCTCCTCTTACTTCCTAAATAGCATATTAACCCCTCCTACAATTATTAAACTGGGCACATACCTCCTTATCTGTTGTCCCTACCTCCCCACCTTGCCCACCCACCCTATTGTCTGAATTTCACACACAGCTTTCCTCTGACTTGCTAACAAACAATATTATTTCCAGGTACACTCAACTCACTGGGACTTCCCCTCTGCTGCCTTATCATAGCATAACTTCTCAGATCCATAGTTCCTCTTCCCCACTTAGCCCCATGGCTCCACGCTACGTTTTCCTCTTGATGCTAATTCTTCCAAATCTCTTCATGTGGTAGCGTGGTGTGTGGTGGGAATGGGTTTCTTTAAAAAAAAAAAACGAACAGGCTGGACAGCACTCCAGAGAAAAAAATAGATTTTTTATTCTGTCCCAGCTTCTTCAACTTCCACAAAGCAAAATCCAGAGCAAACAGCAGTTCAGGGAAAACAAAATCAGCTTTACTTCTCTCCCAGCTTGTAAAACCTTCACAAGCTGGATCTCCCAGACCTTCCTCCAGTCCCAATTAAAGTTCTTACCTCAGAACTCCTTTGCAAGGCTTACCTTGGAAGGACATCTGGCTCCACAGGCCTCTCTCCCTCCTGCAGCCTACTGGATTCTTAACCTCTCCCTATGAGCCACGTCCTAAACTCTGGGCTGCAGACTCTCTTGAAGGGGGACTGCTGATATTCCCCCCTTTGGAGAGGGGCAGGTAACATTCTATAGACCCCATCACACTTCCCTTAATTCACACAATTTCAAATCACCAACTCCCTACTTTCTATACCTCTCCAGCCATTTTGTCCTCTATCCATATCTACTCTTGAGCTTCTACATTTTCTTTGTCTCATTCACCAATCTCCACTCTATTTGCAAGCACCCCACCCTTGTCAGTCATGCCTCCTCTTTTATTCATATTCTTCTCCTACTCTCCCTCTCATACTCCCACTGCAAATCCAACTACAACCCCTCTAATGTTATTCATATCCGTCTCCTTCCTCCCTCTTCTATTCCTTTCTGATGTACACTGTGAAATGTCACTCTGTCTCCAACAAACTTGTCTATATTTATGACCTCTCTCTCTAATGCTCTGCATCTTCTTGCTTTAACTGACACTTATTTATTTAGTTAACAGGGTTTCTATACCGCCCTATCATTAATTCAGGGTGGTTTACAATGAACATCACAGCAATAACAACTTTACATTGAACAGGATAATGAACTTGGGGGGATATACGGGGTATAACGAAAAAGTATAACTTTTAGCTATATACATGTGTGCTTTGGTGGATCTGTTTAGTGTGTTAGATATGGTTAAGGGTGAGGGTATGTTCATGGGATTTGGGTGGGGCAGAGGGTTAAGTGTTTCATGTGATTGGTCTATTGAGCTTCGTAGTTGTTAGAGACATTTTAACTGTCAAGCGTTGTGTGGTCAATGTGCGTAACCATAGTATTCTATGAATAGGTATGTCTTGATAGCTTTTCTAAAGTCCGTTAGATCTTTCATAGCTCGTATGTCTGGAGGCAGGTCATTCCACAGCGAGGGAGCATATATGGAGAGGGCTCTTCTACATGTGGACTGTCTGGCTTTCGTCTTGCTTGTTGGGATTTCTAGGGTGTTAATGTTGGTTTTTCTTCTTGTTCTGGTGTGTTGTGTTTTCTTGATTATTGGTTGGAGGGAAGGGGGTGACAGGTTGTTGATTATCTTGAAGATTAATGTTAAAGCCTTGTACTTGGAATGAACATTGACAGGGAGCCAACGTAGTTGTTGAAGGGTAGGGGTTATGTGGCTGTATCTGGTTATTCCGGTGATAATTCTTGCTGTAGTGTTTTGGACTAGTTGTAGAGGTAGTATTGCTTTTTGGGGAGGCCCTGGTAGATTATATTGTAGCAATCCATTATTGGTGTTACTATGGCTTGGCATACTGCTCAGAAGTCGCTATCGCTGAGTAGGGGTTTGGTTTACATATTGTTCGTAGTTTGTGGTAGGCTGATTTAGTTACTGCTTTTATGTGGGATTGGAAGTTGAGTTGTTGGTCAAATGTAATTCCCAGGTAATTTGACTTGGCTTCTCCCTGTAGACTTTCCTTCAGTTTCTGCCCTCTGTCATTGAGGTTACCTTTTCTCCCATACACCACATCTAGTTGACCATAGTAGTCTTGTTGGGTTGCAACTCTCTCGTTTCTGTTTCAATTTCTTCTTACACTTGAATCTTGCTCTTTCTTCCTTTGCAGTCCATGTGATCTGCTTATTTACTCCACTATCTCTCCAGATAGCTGTAGATTTGTTGACCCCCAGGCAAGTCTACCTTTTCCTTTCTCACTGACTTCTACTCCTGGTATGCCTTCTTTCTTGAATCATCTTTCACGTTGATAACCTCCTGACTCTTTTGCCTCAAAGCTCTTAACATCTTTATTTAACTTCCAGCGGTGTTCTAGTGCCCTTACTCACTAGCCTGGTCACTGCTGCAACCTTGACTTTCTCCAGCTGCTCACCCTCAAGCTTCTCCCCTCAGTTCTTCCTCTATCTGCTCAACATCTGCTAACTTTCACTCACATCTATACCCCACCACAGTCTCAACCAATCTCCACTAACATATTTAGGAATATTCAAGCTGTGCAACCCTTCAGCTCTCTCTTTTGCTCTCTCATCTCCTCTCTCAGCCACAATATATCATAGAATCTGTCAATGAGGCAGTCTCTTCCTATAACACTATACTCTCTTCTGCCTTGGATGCTCTTGCTTCTCTAATTCCATGCACTGTGAGGCGTACTGTAACCTCAGCCTTGGCTGACCTCCAAAATCTACTATCTACTTTCTTGTGCTCACTCTGCTAAACCCCTTTGACTTAAATTTCCCTGTCAGCACTAACTTCATACATTCTGAATTCATGCTAACTTCCTTCCAATCTTCCATAGCACTTGTCAAGCAAGAGTACTATGTCCATCTGGCAAACTCTTGCTTCTGATCCTCGCCATCTCTTTGCAATGCCCAACTCGCTTCTCAAAGTGTCTCCACCTCCCATCTCTCCTTTGCTTTCTGCTCAGACTTTGGCTGACTACTTCCAAGACAAGGTTTACAAGATTAGTGTTGAATTCTCCAGTGGATCACCTCTATCTCCCCTTCCACTTCTTTATTCTCAGATCTTTCCTTCAACTCCTGTCACCCTTTTTTTCTTTACTAAAACCACTGAGGAGGAAACTGCACATCATCTCTCTTCCTCCAAGTTCACCATCTACTCCTCTGATCCCTTTTCAACTCTCACCCATTTGCTCTGCTGTATTTCACCAGCTGTCATCCCTTTCATCTGTCATATCTTCAACCTCTTGCTTTCCACTGCAATTGTTCCTGATGCCTTCAAGCGTGCTGTGGTTACATCACTGCTCAAAAAATACCAGTGGATCCTACCTGCCATTCCAATTTTCAGTCCACCTCCCATTTCCTTTTTGCATCCAAACTACTTGAATGTGCAGTTTACTGCCACTGTCTTGACTTTCTTTACTCTCAAGCCATTCTAGATCCATTGCACTCTGGCTTTTGTCTTCTACATTCTATAGAAACAGCCTTGCCAAAATCTCCAGTGATCTGTTCCTGGCCATAGCCAAGGTCTTTACTTGATTCTCATTCTTCTTGACTTACCTACTGCATCTGACACCGCTGATCACCATCATTTTCTTGATTCCCCATTTTCTCTTGCATTTTGGGTCTCTGTTCTGGGTTTGTTTTTGTTTTTATCTTTCCCATCACACTTTCAGTGTATATTTATTTATTTATTATTATTTTTATTTATTTACATTCTCTTATATACCGCGCTATTCTGCATCAGTGCGGTTTACATTGAACAAACTGAAATTACATTGAACAGGGCATTATAACTTGGAGATAACTATTTTACAGGGAACATGGGCTATGGAGGGTTAAGTGGCTTGCCCAAGACCACAAGGAGCACCTGTGGGACTAGAAACCCCAGTCCTTCCGGCCCAAGGTTGCTGTCCTCTAGTGGGATTTGAACCCCCGACCTTCCGGCCTGAAGTACCTTGCCCCAACCACTAGGCCACTCCTCCACTGCTATCCCACTTTCAGTTGGTGTACCTCAAGGCTCTGTCTTGGGACCTTTTCTCTTCTCTCCCTATACTCATTAACTTGTCCATAGTTTTCAGTATCATCTTTATACTGATGACTCTCAGATTTAACTCACTTTCTCAGATACCTCTTCAAGAATCCAGGTCCAAATCTCAACCTACTTATCTGAAATTGCTGCCTGGATGTTCCGATGCTGCCTGAAACTGAACATGGCTAAGACAGAGCTTCTTATCTTTATCCCTAAACCCACGTTCCCCTTCTTCATCCATTCTCTATGTCTATAGATAAAAGCACAGTCCTCCCTGCCTCCTCAGCTTGCAACCAACAGCCTGAATGTGCTCTCACACCCACCCCTGCCAGGACTGCAACGACGTCCCCCAGGATTGAGCTTGCTCCCACCTTCAACCAGATGATCTGTCCATCACCGCAAGTATTCTACCCATAAATGAACTGATTGTCTAAACTAGAACTGATTGTCCTTGATACTACCAGCATATGTAATCACACTGTTCTCAGTAGCCATTACCTCTCTCTCTTACTATACTGTTGTCAGTAGCCATTACCTTACTATACTGTTGTCAGTAGCCATTACCTCTCTCATATTATACTGTGGTCAGTAATTGATACCTATCTTTCTTATTATACTGTTGTCAGTTATAATACTGTTGTCAGTAGCCATTACCTCCCTCTCTTATTATACTGTTGTCAGTAGCCATTACCTCACAACCATAGTACTGTCTTCATGCAGTTAATTTATTATCCAACTTGCAATCACTGTACTGTTACACTTAATTTATCCCAGTTGCTGCTGTTCCATATCCCCCTGCACCTTTGTCAACTTGTTATTTTCTTCACAGTTATATATTCTGCTTGTAGTAGCAAAGTTACCCGATCCAAATTCTCTGGCTGCACTTTATTAATCTACAATGTACAAAATCCTGTTCTTATTCTCTACCCTCCTAACCCTTGGTCTCCCTTGCATTTCAAATGCTTTCCACCATGATTCCAACCATATACCAATACTACACACCCATGGAAGGAGATGGTCTGAATTCCCCCACCACACCACAACAAAAAACAACCGTACACCCCACTCTCACCTACTTCACATTCCCTCCAAAACATCAAAAAGACAAAAGCCGAGAAGCAGCATCATCAGCGCCGACTGAAATGTGCACTGATAAATGCCAGATCAGTAAAATCAAAATGGCCTGCTACCATTGACCTGATTCCGCTATACAATCTTGACATCCTAATGATCACGGAGACATGGCTATCTGACTGCGACAACGCCCTATTGAATCAGATGCTGCCACCTGGATTTGATTTATACACATGCCACAGGACCATCCAGAGAGGAGGCGGGACGCTCATCCTTGCAAAAGCTGATCTACACTTCAAACTATGCAACTCCTCTAGCTCAGCCCATCTTGATTCCCTCACCATAGCTAATGAGCTATGCACAATTACCTTTTCTATCGGGCACCCACCCCTTTACCAGATGACCTCCCAACAATAATTGAGCTTGCCTGCATGTCGTCCTCCTCACGCTCCCCAACTTGGTTGGTAGGCGATTTCAACCTCCCGTCTCTTCATGATAGCCACTCAACGGCATTCCTAAACGCCTTAGAGGATCTAGGCTACAAACAACATGTCGACTCCCCCACACACTCTAAGGGAGGTAAACTGGACCTCATCTTTGCCCCCCATTTCAACGACTCAACAGCCCAAGACCTTGCACTGTATATATCACCTGTGCCTTGGTCAGATCACAACCTCCTTAGATTCATTATACCCTTTAATACATCCTACAAGAGCCAAATGTCATCAAACATTTCTGATACCCATACTGCCCCGTTCCGTCCATTCAACCGGAGCGTAGTCCTGGAAAATCTTCTGCCACTTATGACCAACAGTCTCTAAACCTAGATGATCTCATCTCCAAATGGGACGAGAACCTTCGAGCTGCCTCCTGTCCATCCCACACTGAAAAGAGAACAAGGAAACGGGAACACGCACCATGGTTCTCTTCTGACCTTCGCTCATCTCTCCACCACCTGCGCAAACTTGAGAGACGGTGGCGACGATCACACTCCTCAGAATCACTTGATACATACAACTCTTACCTAATAACCCACCGTCGAAAGATAACACAGAGCAGGAAACTCTACCACACAGATTTATTGAAACGTTCCATCAATAAACCACAAGCCCTATTCAGAATAGTAAAATCCATAACAGGCGAACCGGTCTCGCCCCAACCCTCAATGCCTCAACCACAGGACTTTGCAAACTACTTGCAATCAAAGATGATTAAGACCAACATAACATGTGTAGCAGTACATCACCCATACCGTCTAAGACACCCCTAGCAACTCCACTATGTAATTTCACTGTGGTCTCAAATAGAGAGATGGAGAACATTGTCGCCTCTATCAATCCCAGCACAGCACCCAACGACCCCTGTCCAGCCAGTTGGATCAAAGAGCTGCGTCATGACCTAAGCCAAATCCTGTGCAATATATTGAACCAGTCTTTTCTAACAGGCTCGTTCCCACAGCGCCTGAAAAACACCTCCATCAAGCCCCTACTAAAAAATAGCAGACTTGACCCGTCCAAAGTCGAATCTTTTAGGCCAATCTCGAGCATCCCCCAGCTTGCAAAAATCATAGAAAAAGCTGCTCAACAACAACTCCAGCACCATATTGACACTGAAGCTCCACTGGACCCGTCACAACACGGCTTCAGGGAAGCGCATGGCATCGACACAGTCCTCACAACCCTATTCAACGAATTGGTCACTGGTATGGACAGCATCCACAAGGATTTGTCCTCAACTTCCTGGACATCTCCGCCGCCTTTGACTCTGTGAATCATGACATACTTCTCCAACGCCTGCAGGAAAAGGGGATTCAAGACACAGCACTTGAATGGTGTAAATCCTACCTATCCAACAGGTGGCACCAAGTAAAAACAGGTCAAACATCCTCGAACCATACCTGCAGTCTCCGGGGGTACCTCAAGGATCGTCCTTATCGGCATTAATGTTCAATATATATATGCAGCCGATATGTGATTTGATCCGATCTTTCAACGTACGATGCCTGGCTTACGCAGACGACATCCTCCTCTACATGCCGTTCAAAATTGACCACCGATGTTCTCCCCAATAATCAATTGTTTCGGAGCTGTAGCTGATTGGCTGCTGACACAAAACCTTCGGATCAATCATAGTAAAACTGATGTCCTTTTTGTTACGAAGAACCGTAAATTCACACCCCCCCCCATCGCTACTTGTCAACAATGTAGAAATGAAGTCCAAACCTACAATCAGATATCTTGGCATCACATTGGACCAGCACCTAGATATGACCACACATGTGAAGAACGTTACAAAGTCTATATATCACAAGATCAAAACGTTACGTCACCTCCGCCCCCTACTGGAATCCAGTGACTACCGGACAACCTTTCAGGCATTAGTCCTCCCACACCTGGACTTTGCAAACATCGTCCTGCACGGCCTGCCTCAATCAACTTTAAATCCGCTCCGCCTAGCTATGAATGCCGCCGCAAGAGTTCTCTCTGGATCATCAAGAACTGACCACATAACACCAATCAGAAAAATCTGCATTGGCTGCCGTTACATGCCAGACTCCAATATAAGTCACTAGTCCTTACTTTCAAAGCCCTGAATAACTACCCACCTACACCGATTAGCAAACTAATCCACAGCACCCTGGAAAACAGAGACAGGAGATCCACTTCAATGAACACCTTAATAGTCCCCAAGATGATGACGTCATGTACTAAGACCACTTCCAACAGGGCTTTCTCTATATTCGCTCCCCTAAATTGGAATGCCCTTCCACATGAAATCCGTGGCATCAAAAGCTTAATCCTATTCCGAAAAGCTCTGAAACACCACCTATTCACAATATACTACCCTGACACCCACACATCGGGTAAACTTCCCTCATGTCTCAGCTACCATAGCACCTTATTACAACCAGAAAATGGTTAGACTATACTACTGCCCACCCACCACTTTTACTCCTGTCCCTCCCTCACGAAATGAAGATGATACCAAATTGGCTTAGAATATTGGTGACAATACTAATTTAACATGTAAATAGTTACCCTGTAAATAGTTACCCCGGTTATCCTATGTTTTTTTTCCCTGTTCTATGTAAAACTCAATGTTGCTTGTATGCATTGTAGTATGTTTTGTTCGATGTACACCGCGCTGATTGTAATAGCGCGGTATAGAAGAAATGTTAAATAAATAAATAAATAAATAAAATAACTTCAACTCCTCTCTCTTTCTCTGCATTTATCCAACAGACAGCAAAATCCTGTTATTTATTTCTCTTTATCAGTAGCAATATTTGTCCCTTCCTTTCAGAACACACTCCCAAGGCTGTTCTCCACTCTCTCATCACCTCCTGTCTAGACTACTGCAACTTGTTCCTCACTGGTCTTCCACTGAATACTCTCCTCTTCAATTGGTTCAAATCTCATTGTATAGCTAATTTTCTGTTAGTGTTGCTATGCTCACATAACCCCTCTTCCTACTGGCTCCTTATCCATTTCCACATCCAGTTCTAATGTCTCCTACTGATCTACAAACAAATGCATTCATTCTGTGGCTCCTCACTACCTCTCCTCTCTTCTCTCCTTACACTCCTCCTTAGCAACTCCACTCATCAAGCAAATCATTTCTATCTATACCGTTCTCTTCCACCGCTAACTCAAGTCTGTTCTTTCCATCGTGCTACACCGTATGACTGGAACAGTCTACTTGAGTTAGTACATGACTACCATCTGTGGTCCAATTCATATCCAGGCTGAAAACTGAGAAGAAAATGTTTGTAGACTTCTGAGCTATCCACTAGATTGTTCTTTTTTGAAGGTGGAAGACAAACCTCAAACAGAATTGATGAAACCAGTGGACAGATCAGGTATAGCGTGGAGAGATGCCGAGCAGCCCTGTTAGGTGAATTGTGAAGTGACAGATCAGATAAGTACTTGTTTGGTTAAGCAGTATCTTTGCTCAGAACAGTATGATTTATAGCAGTGAATGCCGATTGTTGAGACAGAAGTGCTACAGATTATGATGTATTAACGCCTAAACAGCAGCTTGAAATGGTATGTTTGAAGTGCAGCGAATGAAAAGCTGAATGTGAGCTTTGCAGCAAATATTTATGTGAGGAAGGCCAGTGTTTTTAAGAATGTTAAGTAAAATAGTTTAAAAAAAAAAAAAAAGAAAAAGAAAAAGTTGGAAAAGTATTGATATGGAATAAACCTACATGAATAATCATAGGCGTAATGGGAACAGATGATTGATATGGGGGCAATAAGTGCACAAGAACACATGGTATGCACTGCCCAATTCTGATGGTTCCCTACACCATTATTATTTTAATATAGTGTTCTGCTTATTAGGCAGCGTTTAGGGGTTTCTTCATTTGAGCTAGTGGTGGTGAATGATTCTTTGGAGTGTTTTGTATTTGTTTTTTCCTTTAAACAGGGGGTTTGTAGTGTTTAAGTGTATCACTGTAACCATGTGCATATCAATGAAACCACTCAATGCAAAGGGCTATATATGCCACCCATTCTTAGGTGCATATGTTCTACAACACAGCAACATCTTGTGTCGAGGTATTTGAGAATCACTGCAGACTGGGAATGTCAGCCAGAAACAAGCTTCCATTGCTGAAGTGACAAAGCATGTGCTGGTTTGGATAGCTCTGTGAACCACAAGGCAGTCTGTATGTATGGAAGCCTGCATGGTTTAAACATCTGATGTCTGAATGGCAGGGATCATGTAGCCTCCATCTCTCCACTTCCAACCAATTCTGCACATGGTGAGGGCTGGCCCAAGGGTTTTGGCTGCCCCAAGCAAGACTTGGCCGTGTCGAGCTGCCCTTCCACACCCTGCTGCTGATTCTGTCGTCGGGAGGGGGGGGAGGATGGGTAGGAGGGCCCTGGATGCAGCAGTTTAAAAACAGTGGCTATGTGCCGCCACTTTGGTCTGTGGCAGGCCATGTGTTTCGACACACATGGCTTACCGCTCCTGAGCCCCTTGAACAGGGAGCTGCATCAGAAGGGGATCAAAAATGGCAGGCCATGCTTTTCATGCTGCAGGCACCAACGTTGTGGTACAAAGGAGCTGTGCTGTCCACCAAGGTCTGCCAGTTGCCTAACCCACCTGGTGGATGGCCCAGCCTTGCGCATGGTAAGCGTAGTTACTCACCTGTAGCAGGTGTTATCTGTGGACATGAGGAATAAATCCTCACATATGGGTGACATCACCATCCAGCCCCATATGGAAACACTCCCCAGCTTCTACTAGAAGCTTTTGGGATGCTCCACTATGCATGCGAACCTGCCTTCCTGCCTGCCACGGCGCCATCTTCTCCAGTATGATATCTAAGTAGTAGCCAGAAAACAAGTTCTCAGAGAAGTGGGAGGGCTGTGAGGACTTATTCCTGCTGTCCACAGATGAATATTTATTTATTTAACGTTTCTTTATACTGCTATTCATAGTATCATAGCAGTTTATATAGAACTCAACTGTAAAGTACATAGAACAATTGTGTCAGTAACATGTAACTCTACATTGTAATTAACAGGATTTAACTATAATTTGTACAGCGTTAACAGAGATAACTATATACACAGGATTAGCTTTTGTGGAATGTGTAATGACAAATACAATGAGGTTATGGGGAAGAGTTGACTATGTAATTTACAGGGTGGTAGGTATAAGTTTTGAACATGCAATGTATGGGTATCTGACATAGGATGCAGGTTGCTGTGTGTAGTCTATGTGATAGTTCCAAAGGCTTCTCTGAAGAGATGTGTTTTTATTTTTTTCTGGAATTCATTTAAGTCCTGTATGGACCTTAGTGCGGGTGGCAACATGTTCCAATTTGTAGGTCCATAGAAAGAAATGCTCTTTCACAGAGCGATTGGAAGCTTTTTGTTTTTAGAGCTGGGATGGAGAGCAGGTTTAGGTGCTGTTGTCGTCATAATCTTGTGTCCATGTTCCTTTGGATGAGTGGTACCAGGCAGGCTGCTGAGAGATTTTGTATGGCTTTGAATGTGGTCATTATGGTCTTATATTTTATTCTTTTTCCTATTGGGAGCCAGTGTAGGTTTTTAAGTACTGGTCATGTTGAGTTTTGCCGATGAGGCAAGCTGATGTATTCTGTGCTATTTGGAGAGGTCTAAGGGCTAGGTTTGGGAGTCCATGGAGAACTGAATTACAATAGTCTGGGTGTGGGGTGATTAGGGCCTGGCATACTGTATGGTAATGCTGAGGATCTAGTAGTGGTCGACGGTTGTGCAGGATCCTGGATCTTCTGGTAAACAGAATTTGTTATTCTTTTTATATGACTCTGGAAGGTCAGCTTGTGATCTAGGGTGATTCCTAAATATTTCACCTCCGATCTTACAGGTAGTAGGACGTCAATGAGTTCTATTTGTTCTGGTGGGGCGTAGGATGGGTCCCTGCATGAGATGAATACTTCCGACTTGTTGTAGATGATAGAGAGTTTCTGGTCTTCCAGCCATTCGGCGACTTTGCTGAAGCATGATTGTATAGCAGTGTACTCTGGGTTGGTGGCATCGAATAGGGCATATATCATTAAGTCGTCAGTATAAATGTGGTAGTGTATTTTGTGTGTTTGTATAATTTGGCAGATTGATTGAATGTAAAGATTGAAGAGTAAGGCTGAGAGGGCTAATCCCTGAGGAATGCCTTGGAGTTGTTTGAACGGATTGGAGACCTTGTATCCTATTTTTACATGTTGGTGGCGGTCAGTTAGGTAGGATTAGAACCATACTAGGGGGGTACAACTTACACCTATGGACTCTGGCCTGAGAAATAATTTATCATGATTTATTGAGTCAAAGGCGGAAGCTATGTCCAAAAATATTAAGATGAATCCTCGCTTAATCTGTTTTGAGCCCATGGAGCAGGGTGTTGATTAGTGATGTGAGTAATGTTTCCGCATCACGGTTGGTTCTAAAACCGTGCTGTTGTAAGTCCAGCGGGGAAGAGGAGTCTATGAAGTCCTATAACTGTAACTGAACTGCTTTTTCGATTATCTTTGCGAGGGAGGGGATGTTAAGGTCTGTATGAGATGGATAGATTAATATCTGCAGTGGAGCTTTTTAGAATAGGTCTTATGGATGCTGGCTTTAGTCTCACTGGCAAGGTTCCATGGGATAGTGAGAGGTTAGTATTTTGAGAAGGGGTGGTATGAATTCATTCCTGTCATCTTTATCCAGGAGATGGGGCAAGGATCAAGTGGTGTCATTGTGGTATTGAGCATTGTGATTATCTGATCAAGCAGTTTTGGGAGACAGATGTGAATGTGGTCGAGCATGGTAAAGAAAGTGTTGTTACTCACCACTAACAGGTGTTCTCCAGGGACAGCATGAATCAGTCCTCACATATGGGTGACACTGAAGTCAACGGAGCCCCCGCGGAAGCATCTCTCTATCTTTCAAATAAATCCTTTGGGAGATGCCAACATGCATGCATGGTCCCTTTACCGCCCAAGGGTGCCATCTTACTCAGTCAGATGACATAGCTAGAGCAGACAAAAGAAGATGGAAAAAATGTACAGCAACTCCAAGGGGAGGAGGGAAGGTTGCGAAGACTGACACCTGCATCCCTGGAGAGCACCTGTTACATGTGAATAACTACGCTTTCTCCAGGAACAAGCAGGAAGTCAGTCCTCACAAATGGGACTCCTTAGCTACAGGCTCCCGAGAACCTGTAGAAAAAACACGGCCCAGATGTGAGCAGCCACAAGCAAATCTGAGGAAAGATTCTGAGTACCCCAATGTCCAGGGAGAACCATCACTCTGGAAGTCTGAACAAGAAGAGTCATAGGGCAGGAGTTGCCTAAACCCCCAAATAGATTACGGAGTAAGGCCTGGCCGAAGGCATTGTCCCATCAGGACTCCCTCTCCAGGCAGCAGTGAGCTGCAAAGGTGTGAATTGAGGACCAGGTGGCAGCCTGGCAGATGTCTGCCATAGGGACAGAGCATATGATTGCAACTGAGGTCGCCATAGCCCCGACATTATGCGCAGTGACCCAGCACTCCAATGATAGCCCAGCCTGATTGTGGGCAAAAGTGATGCAGCCCGCCACCCAGGTAGACAGGGTCCTCTTGGTCACAGCATCCCCCAGTCGACAGGGGTCATATGAGATGAAAAGCTATTAGGCTTTGGATGGCCCTGGGTACGCGGCAGGTAGAAGGACAGGGCCCTCTTACAATCCAGAGTATGGTGAATGGCCGCCGCCTTGTCGGTGTGGGGCTGTGGAAAGAAGGTAGGCAACACCACCTCCTGATTGAGCTGGAAGGTGGATACCACCTTCGGAAGGAATTTTGGGTGGGTGCAAAGCATGACCCTGTTCTTGTAGAACCTAGTGTAAGGTGGCTCGGCCACCAAGGCCTGAAGCGCACTGACCCTGCGGGCAAAGATGAGCGCCACCAAAACGACAACCTTCCAAGATAGATAATGCAAATGGTAGGTAGCCAAAAGTTCGAAAGGCAGTTTGGTAAGCTGCATCAGAACTACCTTGAGATCCCATTCCGCCTGAGAGCAACAAGCCCCATATGAATTGGGTAATGAGGGACTACACAGAGAGAGGTTTGCCCTCTATGGAGTGATGGTGCGCAGAGAGCGCGCTCAGGTGTACCCTGACGAAGTTAGACTTGAGTACGGTCTGCGAGAGGTGGAGCAAGTATTGCAGCACCGTGTGAACCTGGCAGGAGAATGGGTCAACCCGTTGCTCTACACACCATATTGAGAATCTGTGCCACTTGAAGGCATAGACTCATCTCGTGGAGTTCTAACGAGAGGATAGGAGGGCTCCTTCCACCTCCCTGGGGAGGCTGAAGGGTGCTAGGGCGAGCCATTCAGCAGCTATGCTGTTAGAGACAGGGCTCCCAGGTTGGGGTAGAGAAGCAAGCCCTCCTGGGTCAGTAGTCCTGGGGTACTCCCCAGAGGGACTGTGAGCTCCGTCAAGAAGCAGAGCAACATCGGAAACTAGGGCTGTCTGGGCCACCGCGGGGCCACCAGGA
Source organism: Ichthyophis bannanicus (assembly GCA_033557465.1). Lineage (NCBI taxonomy): Eukaryota > Metazoa > Chordata > Amphibia > Gymnophiona > Ichthyophiidae > Ichthyophis > Ichthyophis bannanicus. The sequence goes on along the minus strand of CM066032.1, from coordinate 112,762,549 downwards.
TCATGGAAGCCTTGTTCCACAGGACCTTGAAGAGGGTCCAGGTAATTACTGGTGTGGGAGGGAAGGCATACAGAAGGCCATCCGACCACGGGATGAGGTAGGCGTCCGTCGCTATCCGGGACGGGTGCGGTTGGGGACAGCAGATGTGGGGCAGCTGTGTGTTGGCTGGGCTGGCAAAGAAGTCCAAACTTGGGGTTCCCCATAGTTGGAATACCCGCTGTACCACCCTGGGTTCTAGGCGCCACTCGTATGGCTGGAGGACCCTGATCAACCTGTCTGCCAGGACATTGTCTTGGCCAGGAAGATATACTGCTCTGAGGAGCATTCCCTGGCTGGTCGCATATGAGCAGAGGGTATACTTGTTCAAATAGAACATCACGACCTGGTTGTCCATTTGGACTAGCACTGACTGGTTGCTCAGGCGGTGGTGAAAGGCCTTGATCACTAAGAAAATGGCCCAGAGCTCCAGCAGATTGATCTGCTGCTCGCTCTCCACCCGAGGCCAGCTGCCTTGCGTGCGCAGTTCCTCGCAGTGGGTGCCCCAGCCCAATAGGGAGGCGTCTGTAGTGAGGACCCTCTGGGGGTTTGGTGTTGAAAGGGCATGCCCTTCTGCAGGTGCTGTGTATCCTGCCACCAATTGAGTGACTCTGCTTGTTGATAGGACACCGAGACCCTATCCTGGAGCCTGCCCTTGGCTTGAGACCACTGTGAGCGGAGGCACCACTGAGCTGCCCGCATGTGGAGATAGGCATTGGGGACCACACGGAGTGTGGCGGCCATGTGGCCCAGCAGGCGGAGCATGGACCACACCGACACAGCGTGATGGCGCTGAACCTCAGTCGCCGGGATCCTGAGGTTGTCCACCCTATCCAGGGGGAGGAAGGCCCTGGCCTGAAGGGTGCTCAGATGATCCCCTATAAACTCCAGGTCCTGTGTTGGATGAGGTGGGATTTGGGGTGGTTAATCATGAATCCCAGATGTTGTAGGACCTTGACGGTGTGGGCCAATGGCCTGTTGCACCTCTGAGGCCGTGTCCCCTATTATTAGCTAGTCGATCAGGTATGGGAAGACGAAGGCCCCTTGGAGACCAAAGTAGGTTGCCGCCACTGCCAGGCATTTTGGGAAGACTCTTGGTGTGGAGGCTAGGCCAAAGGGTAGTACCCTGTACTGGTAGTGGTCACGCCAGACCATGAACCTTAGGTACTGCCTGTGGCTGGGGTGGATAAGGATATGGGTATAAGTATCCTTTAGGTCCAAGGAGCATAACCAATCTCCCTTCTGGAGGTAGGGCAGCAATATACTAAGGGAGAGCATTTTGAACTTCTCCCGCACCAGGAATTTGTTCAGGTTTCTCAAGTCCAGGATGGGCCTTAGGCCTCGTGTTCGATTTGGGATCAGAAAGTACCTGAGTAGAACACCCTTTCTTTTAAGTGGTGAGGTACAGACTCCACGGCCTTGTCCCTGAGAAAGCCTGCGAGTTCCTGCAGTAGCAGGGCCTGGTGCAGGGGAGTCCGAGGGGGCTCTCCTCGAAAGAAAGGGGGAGGCATCTGGTCCAGGTGGAGGAAGTAACCCTCTTTGACTACCTGAAGTGCCCAGGAGTCGCTGGTGATGGCAGGCCATTGGTAGGCAAAATAAGTCAGACATCCCCCTGTTGGCAGCTAGTCCTCCATGGGTAGAGAGGCTATGCTCAGAGTCAAAACCCCGACTCAGTCTGGGTTGGGACTGTGTCTGAGGTTTGGGGCCCTTAGGCTTATATGGGCCCTGTCCCGCTCCCTTGCCTTGATGACCCTGCTGGGGGAGTGGGGGAGTCTAATATGGGGGATAGCGTCAATAAGGCTGACCTTTCTGGTGGAAGGGAGGCCTTTACCCCATGGTTTCTTCTTGGGAAGAGTGGAGGTCTTCCTGGAGAGTCGGGTCCTGGTAACATACTCTGTCTCGATCTCTGCCGCCTTATCCTCCATCAGCTTGCCGAAGAGGTTTTCACAGAGGCAAGGGACATTGATGAGTTTCTCCTGGACACATTACTCGAGGTCCAATGCCTGGAGCCAGGCCTGGCGTCGGGAACTGATGCCTGCGGCAGCCAGCCTCACATTAGACTCAAAGCCGTCGTAGGCTGCCTGTGACAAGTACTTCAAGCACTCCCCGACTGACTTTGTGAGGGTTTGGAATCGCTGGAGGTGATCACCACTGAGGCCCAAAGAGAAACCTCAGAGTTCCTAAGTGAGGTCTCGGAGATACAGCTGATATGCTTGTATTCGGCAGGCAAACATCAAACCCTGGTAACATTTTTGCATATCAACAGAAAGGTTCCTTTTTTAGTCTGAGAGGATATTAATTTTATAACGTGCTGAGCGGGCATTAACAAGGGCACATTTAAGAGAGAGGATTTGCTGCACGCCTGGTGGCTTAGATTCAGTAAAACAGAGTTACTTACCTGTAACAGAGTTCTCCGTGGACAGCAGGATAAGTCAGCCACACCTGGTGATGTCATCCGACGGCGCCATGACGGAAGTGCTCTCTAGCTCAGAAGCTTCTGAGCATGTGTGAGGTGGCCCCACCTCCCCGGTCCGCCCCTAGCCGGGTCAGTGAGTGACTAGCTATGCCCCTGCGGTTAGGTGCGGACCGTGCAGGCCACCCTCATGCAGGGGAGGTGGATGGGATCGTGTGGCTGACTTATCCTGCTGTCCACGGAGAACTCTGTTACAGGTAAGTAACTCTGTTTTCTCCTAGGACAAGCAGGATGTGTCAGCCACACCTGGTGTCTCCCAAGCTATGCGTCAACGCTGTGGAGAATGAGGGAGGCATGCGAAAGAACAGCAATAGCATTTATTGAAGAACACAACAGGTATACAGAATAATAGTGCAACACGCCTAGGCAACGTGCCAGGAGACAGAACAATATCAACCGTGCAAAATGCGAGAGGTAGAATATTAGCAGTGCAATTATGCGAGAGGTAGAACATTGATAGTGCAACACGACAAACAGTGCAACCACAACAGTGCGAAACAATATTGTCTGTGCAACAACAATCAGTGCCAGGCATCAACTGGTAACTAGCAGCAACAATCTGACGTCTAGTCCCCCAGTTCAGTCTCGGGCTGGTTCCCTTGGACCCCCACCCTCAAGGGTGTTGTAGCCGCAGATAGGACTGCCCGGCCAAAGGAGCTGTCGGTCTCCGCATGGATGTCAAGGCAGTAGTGTTTCTGGAAGGTGAGCTGAGAGGACCAGGTGGCGGCTTTGCATATCTCGCTCAACGGAATTTCCTGTGCGCAGGCCAGAGAAGCAGCTAGAGCGCGGAGCTGGTGTGCACGCGCCTTGTTCGCTAGGAGGGCACCCGCCTTCTGTAGGCAATAAGCGACGCAGTCTGAAATCCAGTGGGAGTGTGCGCGCTTGGTGACAGGTCTCCCTGGTTTGTTCGGGTCAAAGGAGACGAAAAGTTGGGTCCCCAGTCGAATGGCGGACGTCCTGCCGATGTAGATGCGCAGGGCTCGTACGCAATCTAGGGAGTGAAGTCGTTGCTCTTCCGGTGATGAGTGCGGAGCTGGAAAGAAGGATGGCAGCTCCACTGACTGGTTGATGTGAAAAGCAGAGGCGACCTTTGGCACAAACTTGGGGTGAGTCCGGAGGGACGCCCGGTTATGGTAGAGTTTCATGTACGGCGGGTGAGCCACTAGGGCCTGTAACTCACTAACCCTCCGTGCTGAGGTGATGGCTACGAGGAAAAGAGTCTTCCAGGAAAGATATTTTCCATCAGCTGTGGACAGCGGTTCGAACGGCTCCTGCATGAGCTGTTGCAGGACGACGTTGAGGTCCCACGAAGGTACCGGTTTCTGTACCGGGGGTTGCAAATTTCGGAGTCCTCTCATGAAGCGCGTCACGATGGGAAGGTTGGCGATGGAGCCTGAAGTTGGGTCGTCTGGGCGTTCGTGTAGAGAAGCAATGGCCGCAAGGTGTACCTTGATGGATTGCGGTTTCAAGCCTAAGCTGAAGAGAAAGGAGAGATACTGTAGGATTGTGGGTACCGGGCAAGAGGCTGGATGGACTCCTTGGCCCTTGCACCATATACTGAAACGCTTCTACTTGAGGCCGTACGCCTTTCTGGTTGACGGTCTTCGGGAAGCCAGAACGATCTGCTGCACCTCCGAGGATAGGTGCGAGTCATTGAAGGTTATCCTTTCAGCCTCCAGGCTGTCAAGGCTAGCGTCTGGAGGTTGGGGTGCCAGGTTCTGCCACCATTCTGGGTTAACAGGTCTGGTCTCATTGGTAGCCGAACCGGAGGTTCTTGAGCGAGCTGCAATAGCAGGGAGAACCACATCTGTCGTTGCCAGTAGGGGGCGATCAGAATGACGTGCGCTTTTTCCGTGATGATGCGCTGTATCGTGGCTGTCACGAAAGGTGTTGGAGGAAAAGCGTATGCCAACTCCCAAGTCCCCCACGGGATGGCAAACACATCCGATGCCACTCTCTGTTGCGACGGGTGCTTGGAGCAGAACAAGGAGCATCTGGCGTTCGCTTTGGTCGCAAAGAGGTCGATCTGGGGAGCTCCCCAGCGCTGGAAGAGGTTGTCTGCCACCCCCACGTGAAGCATCCACTCGTGAGGTTGGAGCTGTCTGCTGAGTCTGTCCGCTAAGGCGTTCTGGTCCCCGGGGAGGTAAGTTGCCTGCAGGACGCAGTTGTTGGTTAGCGCTAGGGCCCATGTCTCGAGGGCTTCCTTGCATAGTGAACGGGAACCCGTGCCCCCTTGCTTGTTTATATAGAACATGGCCACCTGGTTGTCTGTCTGCACCAAGACTGATTTTCCTGCCAGGTGAGGCATGAAGGTCCGGAGGGCATATTTGACAGCCCATAGTTCGAGAACATTGATGTGGAGGGATAGTTCCGCTCTGGTCCAGGCTCCCTGCGTGCTGAGATGTAGTAGATGAGCCCCCCATCCCTTGGAGGAGGCATCCGTGGTAAGGACGAGTTGATGAATGCGGGGTTGTAGATTCTTGCCCACTGAGAGGTTGGCTGGGTTTGCCCACCAACGCAGGCTCTGAACAATCTTGGCAGTGGTCGGTATGCGGGTGCTGAGTGGCTGGGAGTATTGCTTCCAGTGCGTCCGTAGGTGCCACTGAAGAGTGCGCATATGGAGCCTCGCCAAGGGGAGAACCAATGTTGTCGCAGCCATGTGGCCTAGCAGGCGCAGAATTTCGTGGGCCGAGGTCTGCTTTGCCGCCGACACTCTCTTGGCCAGTCGAACGATGACTCTGATCCGGAGCTCAGGCAGGAAGGCCTTGCTGGCATTGGTGTCGATTATCGCCCCGGTGAATTCTGTACGCTGCACAGGTTCCAATCGGGACTTCTCCTTGTTGAGAAGGAAGCCCAGTCTGACTAGTAGGGCTGTAGTCTGGCATACTGCTCTCCTGAGCTCGGGGGCAGAGGTCGCCGACAACAGCCAATTCAGGTAGGGAAAAATGACGACGCCTTGTTTGCGTAGGTGTGCAGCGGCCACTCCCACGCACTTCGTGAAGACTCTGGGTGCTGGGGAGAGGCCAAATGGCAGGACACAATACTGGTAGTGGCACCCCAGTGCTATGAATCTCAGGAATTTCCTGTGGGAGGCGTGGACTGGGATGTGGGAGTAAGCGTCCTGCAAGTCCAGAGTAGCCATCCAGTCCCCCGCTCTGATGAGGGGAAGGATGGAGTTGAGCGAGTACATTCTGAACTTCTCCTTTGTGATAAAGTTGTTCAGCTTTCGGAGGTCCAGGATGGGACGGAGACTCCCGGACTTCTTGGGAATAAGGAAGTACCGAGAGTAGAAGCCAGTGTTGATTTTGTTCGGGGGCACCCGTTCTATCGTCCGTGCCAGAAGTTGCTGTAGGAGGTCCGAAAGTGGCGTTTCCAGATGCAGTGGAGGCTGGCTGGTGGGCTGCTTGTGCTGCCATGGAGGGGAGGAGAAGTGCAAACGATAGCCTGACTGGACTATCTGAATGACCCAGTTGTCCGTGGTAATCTCCCGCCAGGCTGAGAGGAAGTTGGACAGGCGACCCCCCACAGGGTGAGCCGCCGTTGTATCCAGTGCAGGGCCCAGCCAAGTTGGGTAGTCAGAAGGAAGAGGCGGTTTTACCGGACTGTTGAGGGTTTGTCTGTTTCTGTTTGCGTTGTCGCGGCTGCTGTCTCTGAAAGGACGACTTATGATAGGTCTGCTTGAATTTGGGCGTTTGCCACTGTCGGTTGGAGCCATAGTATTTATTTGAAGAGGAAAAGGGCTTGCAGAAGTAGCTCCCTTTCTGTGACCAGGAGGGGCGTTCGAGTCCATCCGCTGCCAGTGTCTTTAGAGTGGTGCAGTCTTCTTTTAGACCGTTCACAGTGTCCGCAACTTTGTCTCCAAAAAGGGAGTCACCCGAGCAGGGGGCATCTGCAATTCGGTCATGGATATTGTCCGAGAGTCCAGACGCATGAAGCCATGCCCAGCGACGGGCCGAGATGGCCGTGCCCGCTGTCCGGACGGCCGTATCAAAGGCATCGAAGGCTGTACTCATCAGGTGCTTGCTGCATTCGGCTAGCTCCTGCATGGTGGCTGAGGTAGTCATCCGTGATTCCTTGGGAAGATTATGCAGCTGGCTTCTGAGGTCAGCCAGGAGGGCGTCCTGGAATAAGACATGCTGGAAGTGATGTGCTGATATCTTGGCACTGAGCATGGCCACTTGAAACACCTTCCTCCCCACGTTGTCAAGAGGTTTGGGGTCCCGGCCTGGTGGGTGGCTGGCTTGGGCACGCGTAGACTTAGATCTTTTAAGTGCTGACGCCACTACGATTGACTGATGGGGTAGCTGAGACTTGTTGAAACCTGGTGCCATGTGGAGGATGTATTTGCTGTCCAGGCGTCTGGGCAAGCCTGGTTGGATGCTGGGGACTGCCAGAGAGTAAGCTGCTTGTCCTTCAACTTGCGGTGGAGGGGAAGAGCCATGGCCGGTCTAGGGCCATTGAGGTATTTCATGACCTCCGGTTCCTTCTCGTCTGACGCCTCCTCCGTGGCCAGCCCCAGCTTAGACACCACCTTCCTGAGGAATTTGGGGTAGGTAAGGTCTTCAGGCACCGGTGCAGGCGGATCCTCCAACTCATCAGTTGGGTTCTTGGAGGTGTCCGAACCTGGTCCCATCTCCTCTATGTCGCTCCCCCCCGGAATCCAGCTGTGCTGGGGAAGGAGTCCGAACTCTAGAAGGCGACCGGTCATGAGATCGTGGGGAGGGGGACCGCTCCAGGCAAGGCAGGGCAACTGGAGGTGTAGGAACATTTGTTGGTGCTACCCGCTCCTGGTCCAGCCTTGGGGGAGCCGTCTGCTCCACAAGGCGAGTGAGCAGGTGCAGAATGGCTGAAGAGGTGGAAGACTCTGTAGACTGGCTGCTTCAGTGCTTTCTGCTGTAACCTGAGCTGGACCTCCTGCTCTTCTTGCGGCCGCGGGGGGACACACTATGAGAATCCCTTGCACCCGATCGAGACCGACTGTCCCTGCGTCTCCGGTGCTTGCCTGATCTTTTATGCCCGTGGACCTTCTCGCCGCCACCGCACTGATCGGGGGATTCCCTGCTGATGGAGCGGTGTTTGCGGCTCCCAAGCCGGCGCTGCATCTCCGTGCGGTCATCCCCGCTGCCCGAGTGGCGCTTCCGGCTCCCGCGCCGGTGCTCAGTCTCGGCGCGTTCTTCCTCATCAGTGCCGCTGGCCATAGCGGCGCCACGTAGCTCCTCCTCTGCACGGTAAGAAGACGTGCTGGACCAGGGGGAGGGCTGTCGGCGCCGATCGAAGGCAGAGGAGAGACAGGACCCGCTCTGGCCATTCAGGGCGGAGTGGGCGTGTCCGGGGGAGGAGCCAGGCGGGACCACGATGGCAAGCTGCAGGAGAACCGCATGGCCGGGAGGAACGGCCCGAGGGGTTGACCGTCGCGGAGGGGCTTACCCTGGACGTAGAGTCCTCGTCGGGAGCAGGATTTTCTGCGAGGGGCGAAGTGCTGTGTCCCCGGTGAGTGGAAATGGCCGATTTGGATGGCGCATTCCGTGCAGCAGTTCTGAGATGCTCCGGATTCCGGAGGGGTGCTGGAGACTTACGCGAGGCCGCTGAGGAGGAAAGCAAGTACTTTAGAGTGTGTCCACGATGCTTCCTTGCCCTGGGGGACATACGAGCGCAGCTGACACAGTTCTCCACCTCGTGCGAAGCCCCAAGGCATCTGAGACAATGCTGGTGAGTATCCGTGATGTTCATTTTCCTACTGCAGGGCAGACACTTCTTGAATCCCGGTTTGAGCATTGGAAATAGTTGGTTGTATTAGAGAGCTTAGAAATCTGTCTTGAGGCAAAGGCGGAAGGAAAAAGACTGACCCGGCTAGGGGCGGACCAGGGAGGTGGGGCCACCTCACACATGCTCAGAAGCTTCTGAGCTAGAGAGCACTTCCGTCATGGCGCCGTCGGATGACGTCACCAGGTGTGGCTGACACATCCTGCTTGTCCTAGGAGAACTACACTTTCTCTGTGGACAAACAGGAAGTATTCTTGAGCAATAAATTGTTTCTAGAGACCTTTAAAAAAAGGCCTTCTAGATAGGGGGCAACAGACCTGTGAAACGGTTTTAAATAGGTGTTAAAGCCAAGAGAGAAATCAAAGGGGCATTTTGAAAGACGCCCTCTATCAAAGCAAGGGCTGTATGTGAATCACCCAGATAATTGGTCAGAGATTACCTTAGAAGCACAGGAAAGGGTACTGTGTAGGAGCCAGCTTTTAATAAATCTTCTTTCTCTCCCTGACTCCCACCCACCCCTGGGATAATTGTAGCTTTATAAGTGCTTAAACCTCTTAAAGGGAAAGGGGTGCCATATTCATTCACAGGTGCAGTTGTTTATCCTCATCAGGCATACATTAAGGAACTGAGATTAATTAATCTTGAGGTGAACGAAGTCCATTAAACATATTACGTATAGTTTTATTAGTATAAGGATCCTCAGCAAACCTAAGTAAGTAAACAGCTTAAATAACTAAACACAACCTCAAAACTAAGATGCAGACAGCAGTCCAGCAGCGAGATGGGGGCTTTTCAGTCTTTTGCAATGAATGTGTCATGTATGATTTTCTACCAGTTGGTGAGGGATCTTATGTGTGCTCTAGGTGCAAGGAGCTCTTTGCTTTCGGAGAACGAGTTTGACCTCTGGAGGCTAGAGTAGCAGACTTGGAGGACATAAGGAAGACAAAGAGGTACATAGATGAGACCTACAGGGATTTAGTACTGAAGTCCCACCTCCAGTCTGGCAGCATCCCTGTTGCCATGGAGGAGAGGTCATGTGACATGAGAGCATGACCCTGATGTAGTTAGGATGTGATCCTGTAGCTAGGACCTGTCCTTCAGGTGATGAAAAACCTCTCGCGCACTGAGGAAGTTTCTCCAGGTCCATGAACCCACGAGGGAAGGGTTAGGACAGCCGTACAGTTGGTGATTAGATCATTAGGCATGTAGATAGCTGGGTGGCTGGTGGATGTGAGGATCGCCTGGTAACATGCCTGCCTGATGTGAAGGCAGCAGACTTCACACGCCACCTAGACAAGGTCTTAGATAGTGCTGGGGACGAGTCTGCCATCTTGGTACATGTCGGTACCAATGACATAGGAAGGTGTGGTAGGGAGGTTCTGGAGGCCAAATTTAGGCTTTTACGTAGGAAGTTGAAATCCAGAACTTCTGGGGTAGCAGTCTCCGAAATACTTCCCGTTCCACGCACAGGACCCAAAAGGCAGGCAGAGCTCTGGAGTCTCAAAGCGTGAATGAGACGATGGTGCAAAGAAGAGGGTTTTGGATTTGCTAGGAACTGGGCAACGTTCCCGGGAAAGGAGGAGTTTTTCTGAAGGTATGGGCTCCACCTTAACTGGGATGGAACCAGGCTGCTGGCATTAACCTTTAAAAAAGGAGATAGAGCAGCCTTTAAACTAGATAAGAGGGGAAAGCAGGCAGGCAGTTGCTAAAAGTCTAAAAAATAAGATGAGGGAGTTAGAATATATAGCACTAAATGAGAGGTTAGATATGATAGGTATCTCAGAGACATGGTGGAAGGAGGATAACCAGTGGGACACTGTGATACCTGGGTACAAACTATATCATAATGATAGAGCAGATCAAATTGGTGGAGGGGCTGCACTCTATGTTAGAGAGGGCTTTGAGTCACAAAGGATTAAAGTTTTGCAGGAAACAAAATTCACTGCAGAATCGCTATGGTTTGAAATTCCATGTAAAAAGGGGAAAGGGAAGGCGATGGCAGAGGGGGTGTACTATCGACCGCCTGGCCAGAAGGAACAAACGGATGATAAAATGCTCAAAGAAATCACGGAAGCTAACAAAAGTTACAGCATAGTAATAATAATGGGTGATTTCAATTACACCGGTTTCGACTGGATCAGTGTCATGCCAGGACATGCTAAGAAGATAAAGTTTTTAGATGAAATAAATGACTGCTTCTTGGAGCAGCTGGTTCATGAACTGACCAGAGGGAAAGCCATTTTGGACTTAATCCTTAGTGGAACACAAGATCTGGTGCAAGAGATAAGGGTGTTTGGGCCACTTGGCAATGGTGATCATAACATGATCGCATTTGATTTAATAAATGGAGAAAGGTTGGCAAGAAAATCCACAGTACTATTTATTACAGATGGCCTTTAATCTACCACCCACTGCTTCCTGACCTCCCCTAACTTCCTTTGGTTGCTTTTCTTTCTGAGTCCTTTCCCCTCTCTGTCTTTCTCCTCTTTTCTTCTCAGCTCTTTTTACTCCTGTCAATTGATGGAGTTTCTTTCCTCCTTTCTTGGCCATTGGCCTCTAATTTGTTTTTTGAAATTTTGTAAACCACCCTGGTTTATAAAGTGCGGTACATCAAGAACCCTAATAAACATAAACATATGGAAAATGAGGAAAATAGTTAAGAAAAAACTAAAAGGAGCAGTTGAAAAGTTTAAAGATTTACATCAAACAAGGGTGGTGTTTAAAAATACTATCTTGGAAGCCCATACCAGCTGTATTCCACGCTTTAAGAAAAGTGGAAGGAAATCCAAAAAACTGCTAGCATGGTTTAAAGGTGATGTCAGAGAGGCTGTTGCCAAAAAATCATCTTTCAGGAAATGGAAAAAGGAACCAAATGACAAAAACTGGAAACATAACCACTAGCAAGTTAGATGCAAGGCATCGATAAGGCAGGCAAAGAGAATTTGAGAAGAAGCTTGCTGTGAAAGCAAAAACGCATAATAAAGACTTTTTCACGTACATTTGTAGCAAAAAACCTGTGAGAGTGTCAGCTGGACCATTAGATGATAGAGGGGTAAAAGGGGCACTAAGAGGGGACATGGCAATAGCAGAGAGACTGAATGAATTCTTTGCTTCGGTCTTTACTGAGGAAGATGTAGGGATGTTACCCATGACTGAAATGATATTTAAAGATGATGCCAAAGAAGAATTTAAAGAAATATCGATACACTGAAAAGATGTATTACAACTATTTGATTAACTGAAGAGTAGCAAATAACCTGGACCAAATAGCATACATTCAAGGGTATTGAAAGAACTGAAATATGAGATTGCAGACCTACTATTAGTAATCTGTGAACTACTATTTAAATCATCTGTAATACCTGAAGATTGGAGGATGGCCAATGTAACGCTAATTTTTAAAAAGGGTTCCAGGGGTGACAGGGAAACAACAAATTGGTGAGCCTGACGTCAGTACCAGGAAAAATGGTATAAACCATTACAAAGAACAAAATGACTGAACATGTACATAGTCATGGCTTAATGGGAGACAGCCAACACGGCTTTAGCCAAAGAAGGTATTGTCTTACTAATCTTTTTTTGAAGGTGTGAATAAACAGATAGACAACGATGAGTCGGTTTATATAGTGTATGTGGATTTTCAGAAAGCCTTTGACAAGGTCCCTCATGAGAGGCTCTTGGCAAAATTAGAAAGTTATGGAATAGGAGGCAGTGTACTATTGTGGATCAAGAACTGGTTAAAAGATAGAAAGCAGAGGGCAGGGCTAAATGGCCAATTTTCCCAATGGAGAAAGGTGAATAGTGGAGTACCCCAGAGAACTGGGTTGGGTCTGCTGATTTTTAACATATTTGTAAATGACCTGGAAATGGGAATAACGAGTGAGGCAATCAAATTTACAGATGACACAAAATTACTCAAAGTGTTAAAACCCATAAGGATTGTGAAAAATTGCAAGAGAACCTTGATAAATTGGAAGACTGGGCATTCAAACTTAATGTGGTTAAGTGCAAAGTTATGCACCCAGGAAAGAACAACCCAAACTATGGTTACACGATTCAAAGTTCAACATTAAGGACCACCACCCAGGAAAAAGATTTAGGCATCAACCCTCCGCCCAGTGTGCTGTTGCGGCCAAGAAAGCAAATAGAATGCTAGGAATCATAAGGAAAGGAATGGAGAATAAAGCGTAGTTACTCACCTGTAACAGGTAAACTCTGGGAACAGCAGAAATTTAGTCTTCACATATGGGTAACATCAGTACCGATAGAGCCCACGCAGGAACGTTCCCCAGTGTTCAATAGGAAAGCTTTTGGGAACATCCCACTGCACCTGCGTAGCTGCCTTCCCGCCTTTCCAGCTCTCCCCCTCCTCAGTTGTGTTTGCAGCTGAGATAAAAGGAGAGAAGGAGAAGAGAAGATGATGACCTACAACTCCTAGGGGAGGAGGGTGGGTTGCGAAGACTAAATTCCTGCTGTTCCCGGAGATCACCTGTTACAGGTGAGTAACTACGCTATCTCCAGGAACAAGCAGGAATGTAGTCTTCACATATGGGACTCCCTAACTCGGAGATGCCAGAGAGATGACCTCAGAGTGAGCTGTGGATCACAGGCTTAACTAACTAGGTCATGTATCCTCAAAGGATGTCTGGGATCGAAACCTGGGACAGAGGGTAGGAGTTGATCTGAGTCTGAAAGAGATGCTGGAGAACAGCTTGGCCAAGCCAAACAAGGCATCCCAGCAGGAGTCCTTGTCCAGGCAATAGTGAGCAGCAAAAGTGTTGACAGAAGACCAAGATGCTGCTTTGCATATCTCATCAATCACTACAAAGCGTAGATTTGAAATAGAAGCAGCCAGGGCCTGAACATTATTTGCAGTGACGTGACCCTTGAGAGAGAGTCCTGCATTTTCATAAGCAAAGGAGATGCAATCTGCTATCCACCTGGAGAGAGTTCGCTTGGATACTGGCAATCCCAGGTGACTCAAGTCAAAGATGATGAAAAGTTGGGAAGCTTTTCTGTGCTCTCTAGTTCTCTGAAGATAAAAAGCCAAGGCACATTTGTAATCCAGAATGTGAAGGGTTGCCTCTGCCCTGGAGGAAGGAGGTCTATGGAAAAAGACAGGAAAGTAGACTGACTGGTTCAAATGGAAGAGCGAGACCACTTTCGGCATAAAGTGAGGATGAGTCATAAGGACTACCTTATCATGGTGGAATTGTGTATAAGGAGGATCAGCCACCAAAGCCTGGAGTTCACTAATGCATCTTGCTGAAGTGAGGGCAATAAGGAAAGTGACCTTCCACGTGAGAAACCTCAGAGAGGTAGTGGCTAGAGGTTCAAAGGGCAGCTTGAGAAGCTGTCCTAAAACAACATTAAGATCCCATGCCACTGAAGGGGGCTTAATGGCAGGTTTGGTTAATAGAAGACCTCTCATGAAGCATGCTACCAGTGGCTGAGAAGAGATGGGCTGACCATCGAAGGGCATGTGAGAGGCTTTAATTGCACTTAGGTGTACTCTTACCGAATTGATTTTGAGTCCAGAAGATGACAGGTGGAGAAGATACTCAAGTAATGCATCCACAGGAACTGAGAAGAGGTTAAGCACCCTCTGTGAACACCAGAGAGAAAATCTACGCCACTTGAAGGCATAGCAGCGCCTGGTGAAAGGCTTCCTAGAAGCTAAAAGGATATCCTTAACCTGATGAGAGGTTAATGTCCTGGAAGGCTATGCCTTCAGCAGCCATGCTGTAAGATGGAGGGACTGCGAATTGGGATGGAGCAGCGTCCCCTTCTCCTGAGAGAGGAGATCTGGAGCAGACCCCAGTTCTACAGGTTGCGCTCGAGACAAACGTAGAAGGAGAAGATACCACGGTTGTCATGGCCAGCGTGGGGCTATGAGTATCATGTAGCCCCTGTCTCTATGGAGTTTGAAAAGTGTTTTGGGAATGAGGGGAATGGGAGGGAAGGCATATAGGAAGCCTTGATCCCAGTGGAGGTGAATAGCATCTACCTGCTGGCTGTCCGGTGCAGGAGTCCTGGAGCAGAAGCGAGAAAGCTTGGTATTCTGAGGACTTGCGAACAGGTCTATCTCTGGGGTTCCCCAGATCTGAAAAATGTGAGTGACCTTGTCTGCATGGAGAGACCACTCGTGGGGTAGAAGACTCGACTCCGTTTGTCCACCAAGACATTGTCTTTGCCCGGAAGATACACCATAAGTAGGTGAATGTGATTCTGTATGGCAAAAGACCACAGAAGCAGGGCTTCGCTGCAGAGAGTACACGAGCCTGTTCCGCCCTGCTTGTTCAAGTAGAACATGGCTACTTGATTGTCCATCTGGACTAGAGCTTGCAGAATCAAAGATGGTCCTGGAACATTTTGAGAGCATTGTGAATGGCTCTGAGTTCCAGCAGATTTAGGTGGAGTTGTGACTCCTGATGAGACCAAAGTCCCTTAGTGGAGAGATTGTCCAGATGAGCTCCCCAGCCCAGTTTGGATGCATCTGTCGTCAGGGTACATTGATGTGCTGGCATCTGAATAGGTTTTCTGGGGATTATCACCACTGGAGAGAAGAGATTAGGTGGGTAGAGACAATTATTTTGTTTCCCAGGTGACATGATGCCTAAGACTACTGGAAAGCCAGTGTCCATTGAGCTGCGTGCATACGTATGTAAACAAGCATATGGAACAACATGCACCATTGATGCCATATGACCCAGAAGTTGTAGCAGTTCTTGAGCAGTGAGGAAGTTCTTGAGGCATGCCTGAGATGCTAACTGATTGAGTTGAGCATAGCGGGGTTGAGGCAGAAATGCCTTTGATTGTTGAGTGTCTAAGAGAGCCCCTATGAACTGTAGAGTTTGAGAGGGAACGAGTTGGGGGACTTTGGAAGATTTATTACAAATCCCAAGTGTTGCAGCACTTGCATGGTACACAAGGAAGAAAGACTAGCCTCTACAGAGGTGTTTGCTCAAATGAGCCAGTTGTCTAAGTAAGGGAAAACAAATATCCCAAGAGTCCTTAGGAATGCAGCTACTACTGCCATACGCTTTGTGAAAACTCTTGGGGCAGAGGCAAGGCCAAATGGCAGGACTCTGTATTGATAATGTCTTCCTTGAAATAATGAAGCGCAGGAACTTTCTGAGCTGTGAGTGAATAAGTATGTGAGTATATGCCTCCTTTAGATCTAGAGAACAGAGCCAATCCTGAATCTGGAGATAGGGGAGAAGGGTGCCTAGGGAGATCACTTTGAATTTCTCCCGTAGCAGGTACTTGTTCAGTTTTCTGAGGTCCAGAATGGGCCTGAACCCTCCTGTTTTCTTTGGAATGTGGAAGAATGGAGAATAAAAGCCCATTCCCTACTGGGATGGTGGAACCTGCTCTATTGTGTCCTGAAAGAGAAGGGAGATGATCTCTTGCAACAACAGAGCAGTGCGAGGGGGCTGAGAGTGGAACTCTCTTGGAGGAGTCCAGGGGAGGGGGTTAAATTTCGCAGATGAAGCTTTTACTTCTCCCATACTATGGAGAGTGTCCACTGCTCTGATGTGAAAAGATGCCACCTGTAGGCAAAGTGACAAAGTCTGCCAGGAATGTGGATGGGATCTGGAATCTCCAGAGATATAATGGCTATGTTCTCCTGAGGAGCCTGGGTCTGCTGAGGTGGCTGTGACTTAGGAGTCTGCGCCTTCTTTTGTTGTTTTCATGGCTGCTGCCCCTTCTGAGGAGCATGATGTTGACACTGTACAGCAGGGGTGTAAGAAGGATAGTACTTCTAATTATTTTATTTATTTATTTAGCTGTATTTATATCCCGCTTTTCACCGGGTCAAAGCGGTCAATGGGTGATACATTTAACACGAGGGGATATGAGACACATACGCTAATACTTACAGGGAACATGGGCAATGGAGGGTTAAGTGGCTTGCCCAAGACCACAAGGAGTGCCAATAGGACTAGAAATCCCAGTCCCTCCGGCCTGAAATTGCTGTCCCCAGGTGGGACTTGAACCCCTGGCACTCCGGCCTGAAGTACCTTGTCCTAACCACTAGACCACTCCTCCCTCCTTCTTCTTATTACTGAAAAAAGCTTTCTTTGCAGCTTTTTTCCTAGCTGGGTTGGCAGTAGATCTAGATAGTCTATTAAGGGTGGTGTTCTTGGATTCTAACTGAGAGGCCTTGTCCTGCCAATCCTTGCCAAAAAGGTTTTCACTAGTGCAAGGGATATTACCCAGCTTATCTTGAACCCATTGTTCAAGATCCAATGCTTGGAGCCAAGCAATCCTGTGTGCACCGATGCAGATAGATGAAGTTCTGCTGATGTACTCAAAACAGTCAAACTTTGCCCCGTTAAACTTTGAAACATTTTAAGCATGCTTTACAAGGGTGAGAATCTGCTCTCTTGTCATCAGGGAGGAGCCATTAACTCCAAATCCCTAGCCACCTCTCTAAGGAACATACCCATATAGAGTATGTAGGAACTGATCCTGGCCGATAACATGGAGGCCTGAAAACAATGTCGACCAAAGGCATTGAGGGTTCTCTATTCCCTACCTGGAAGGCTCGAGGAATGTGTCTTAGCACTCTTTATTTGATGCACTGCCGATTCCAGCACCATGGAATGATGCGGTAATTGCGTCTTTTGAAAACCTGGACACTCCGGTACCCGGTACATGGTATTGAGTCGTCAGGTATGTGGAGAGATGGTAAGAGGTGTCTCCCACATACGAAGCATAAGGTCGTGAATTATGCGATGAATAGCAGAG
This sequence comes from Ichthyophis bannanicus, assembly GCA_033557465.1. Lineage (NCBI taxonomy): Eukaryota > Metazoa > Chordata > Amphibia > Gymnophiona > Ichthyophiidae > Ichthyophis > Ichthyophis bannanicus. The sequence goes on along the minus strand of CM066032.1, from coordinate 112,745,523 downwards.
TAGCAGCTTCCTTCAGGGCTCTAGGGTACTGAAGAATTTCAAGCTCTTCAGCCCTAGGCTCTTTCTCTAAAGTCACCGTTATGGACAGACCCCGAGCAACATTGCGAATAAAGTCTTGGAAAGACATGTCTTCTGGAGGGGACATGCGACATTGTGGAGATGGAGATGGGTCTATGGGGAGAGTTCTCATGTCCCAGGTATCAGCCTATTCATCATCCGACGAATCAGACTGAAGACTCAAAGTATCGACGGGCAGGGTGTTCCCGCTCTGCACGTACTTGATACCGATCAAAACTGGTAGCTGAAGCTTGTGGTACCGGAAACAGATTCGAGGGCCGGCATGAGCGGTAGCGTGGTAAGCTGCAAAAAAGTTGATGCAGGTTGTGTCGGTACCGGAGCCAGTACCGATGCCTAAGGGATCGACTGTAAAGGCTTTACTGGTATGGAGGCTGCTAGTAAGGCTGCTAAGCTCCGCTCAATGGCCAGGATATGTTGATCAATGGAGCTTGCCAGTGCTTTGGTATCAGTACCGGAATTGCGGAACATGATCCCTGAGCATGGCACCAGGAGCTCTCCGGAGGTGAGGAGCATCCTGGGACCCTACTAAGGCTTTGGAGGCAAGGTCCTCCTGCCAAGGCTGTTTGGCCGGTGTGTCCCGCTCCAGGGCAACACCCGAGGGATCTTGATGCTTAGAAGGAGATCTACCCTTGGAGGGCTGGCCAGACTTCGAAAAAGACCTAAGTTTCGATACCTGAGATCCCTGGGAGAAAGATGAAGCTCTCGATGATATCGATGCTAAAGATACTGCATCAGAGGCAAAGAGGGTGCCCAGCTTTGCAGCTCAGTTCTGTAGGCCTCTCTTTGCCATCTTCCTACAAAGACGACATTCTGATGGTTGATGATCTCCATGTGTGTCTGTGGCGGAAATGCTACTGCCACATTTGGAACACTTCCTAAAACCACTCAATGGTTCTTCCATTTTCTCTGTGACAAAAGAGGAGGCTTAAGCCTAAGATGGCATCTATGCACCTGAAGGAAGTATTAATTCTTTCCCTCACAGAAGATTTTGTTTTTTAAAAAGAAAGAAAGAAAGCACCAACAGGGGTCAGTACCAGCGTCGACAGGAAGGCAGATGCGACCATAAAAAATAAGAAAGGACAAATTTTCTTTGTTGACAGGAATTACTTCTTGTCGGCTCCGCGAAAAACGAAGAACTGAGGAGGGAGAGATGGGAAGGCAGCTACGCAGGCACAGTGGGATGCTCCCAAAAGCTTTCATATTGGACGTTGGGGAGCATTCCCACATGGGCTCAGTTGGTTACCCCCATATGTGAAGACTACATTCCTGCTAGTTCCTGGAGATAAAGCGTAGTTACTCACCTGTAACAGGTGTTCTCCAGGAGCAGCAGGAATCAGTCCTCACTTATGGGTGACGTCGGCGCCGACGGAGCCCTCGCGGAGCAATTTTCCCCAGCTTTCAAAGAAAGCCTTTGGGAATTGCAGCGCGCATGCGCGGTCCTCTTCCCGCCCAAGGGTGCCATCTTAGCCAGTCAGATGACATAGCTAAAAAAGACAGCATAAAAATTTGCAAAAAAAAAACTAAGCAGATGATTGCAACTCCACGGGGAGGAGGGAGGGTTGTGAGGACTGATTCCTGCTGCTCCTGGAGAACACCTGTTACAGGTGAGTAACTACGCTTTCTCCAGGACCAAGCAGGAAGTCAGTCCTCACTTATGGGACTCCCAAGCTCAAGGCTACCGGAGACCCTAAGCACAAAAATGAGCTCCCTCTAGCTCAGCAGCACAGAAGGAAAGAATCTTCGCTGAATTATTACCCACCGGTAGCCCACATCCGGGATGGAGGGTAGGAGTTGCTCAGACCTCGAAGAGATTACGGAGGACTGCCTGTCCGAAAGCACTGTCCCTGCGAGACTCCCTCTCGAGACAGTAATGGACCGCAAAAGTCTGGCTCGAAGACCAAGTAGCGGCCCGGCAGATGTCTGCCAGCGGAACAGAGCGGAGGTAAGCCACTGACGTAGCCTTTGCCCGAACGCAATGAGCCGTGACTCGACCTTCCAAGGAGAGTCCGGCTGCCCAATAAGCCCAAAAGATACAGTCCGCAACCCAGATGGACAGAGTACGCTTGGAGACCGGGAGCCCCAATTTATTGAGGTCAAAAGACACAAAAAGCTGAGCAGCTTTACGGTGCTCCTGCGTACGGTCAAGGTAGAAGTTCAATGCCCTTCTACAGTCCAGGGTATGGAGGACCGTTTCAGCACGGCTGGAGTGTGGTCTGGGAAAGAAGGTTGGAAGTACCACCTCCTGATTGATGTGAAAAGGGGAGACCACTTTTGGAAGAAATTTTGGGTGAGTCCGTAGGACTACCCTATTTTTGTAGAACCGAGTGTAAGGGGGATCAGACACGAGGGCCTGCAATTCACTTACGCGTCTAGCGGAAGTGAGGGCTATCAAGAACAGTGTTTTCCAAGAAAGAAAACGGAGAGAACAGGTAGCCATAGGTTCAAAAGGCGGACAGGTGATCCGCTGTAAAACCACATTCAGGTCCCAGTCAGGCGCTGGCGGGCGCAGAGGTGGTTTAAGTAGAAGGAGACCTCGGAGAAACCTCGCTACGAGAGGGTCGTTGGAGAGAGGTCGACCGTCCACCGGCACATGATGTGCTGAAAGAGCACTGAGGTGAACTTTGACGGAGTTGGACTTAAGTCCCAGATCAGAGAGGTATAGCAAGTACTGCAAGACCACCGACACCGGGCAGGAGAAGGGATCCTGAGACTGTTGGGTACACCAAACGGAAAAACGACGCCATTTAAGGGCGTAGCATTTGCGGGTAGAAGGTCATCGCAAAGCTAAGACGACCTCCTCCACCTCTGCCGGCAGGAGAAGGGGAGCAAGGACTACCCTCTCAGCAGCCAGGCCATTAGGTTGAGAGACCTGAGGTTGGGGTGTAGCAGAGACCCCTGATCCTGAGTGAGGAGATCCGGTTGAAACCCCAGAGGGAATGGATCCTCTACCGCTAATTGCAGCAGGAGTGGAAACCACGGCTGTCTGGGCCAGCGAGGGGCCACCAGGATCATGAAGGCTTTGTCTCGGAGAACCTTGAAAAGAGTCCGAGAGACTAGCGGGATGGGAGGGAAAGCGTACAAAAGGCTCCCCGACCATGAGAGTAGAAAAGCGTCCGCCGCAACTCGAAGGGGGTGTGGCTGACGAGAGCAGAAGCGAGGAAGTTGCCGGTTGTGAGGACTGGCAAAGAGATCCACCGTGGGGAGGCCCCACTTTAGAAAGAGCTTCTGAACTACCAAGGGATCCAGGCGCCACTCGTGCGGCTGGAGGATCCTGCTGAGTTTGTCCGCCAGGCAATTCTCTTGGCCTGGGAGATAAACTGCCTTGAGGAGAACGCCGTGACTGACGGCCCAAGAGCAGAGCTTCTGTGCTTCCCGGCAGAGAAGGAAGGAGCCCGTGCCCCCCTGCTTGTTCACGTAGAACATGGCAACTTGATTGTCCGTCTGGACAAGGACGGACTGGTGGGAGGTCAGGTGGGAGAAGGCCTTGAGAGCCAGGCGGATCGCTCTGAGCTCCAGGAAGTTGATCTGCTGAGCAGACTCCCACGTGGTCCAAAGGCCCTGAGTACGTGCCCCTTGGCAATGTGCTCCCCAGCCCAGGAGGGATGCATCTGTCGTCAGCACCCGGGTCGGCTGAGGTGGCTGAAAAGGCATGCCGAGCACCAGATTCGGCCGACGAAGCCACCACTGAAGAGACGAGGCCAGCGTCTCGGAGACGCGCACTAGGTCTGCTAGGCCGCCTGTGGCCTGTTGCCACTGCTTGCGGAGACACCATTGAGCAGGTCGCATATTCAGGCGGGCATTGGGGGTCACATGGACGGTGGAAGCCATATGGCCGAGTAGTCTCAGGAAGCGCCTGGCGGAGACCAGGGACTGGCTGCGAAAACGGTCGGCTAGGTCCATGAGCCGTTGAGCCCTGTCGAGCGGTAGGAACGCTCGTGCCCGAGGAGTGTGCAGCCTTGCGCCGATGAACTCGAGATCCTGTGAGGGGAGCAAAGTGGACTTTGCGAAGTTTATAACAAAGCCCAAGTACTGCAGAAGAGTCACCGTGCGGCGCGTGGCGTCGGTGACCTCCGGAGCGGACGCGGCTCTGATGAGCCAGTCGTCGAGGTACGGAAAGACATAGAGGCCGTGAAGCCGGAGATGGGCCGCCACCACCGCGAGACATTTTGTGAAGACTCGCGGTGCGGAGGACAGGCCAAAGGGTAGTAACTCTGTACTGGTAATGATTTCCTGCCACCACAAACCTTAGGTATTGGCGGTGGCTTGGGTGGATGAGGATGTGCGTGTAGGCATCCTTTAGATCCAAGGAGCATAGCCAATCTCCCTGCTGGAGGTAGGGCAGAAGGATTCCAAGGGTAAGCATCTTGAACTTCTCCCGCACGAGGAACTTGTTGAGGTTGCGCAAGTCCAGGATGGGTCTGAGGCCTCCTGTCCTTTTTGGTACTAGAAAATACCTGGAGTAAAAGCCTTGACCTTTCAGGTGGTGGGGCACCGGTTCCACCGCCTGTTCCTGTAGAAGACCCGCTAACTCCTGAAGGAGTAATTCCCTGTGCAGAGGGGGTCGTGGAGGTTCTCCCGGAAAATAGGAGGGAGGGACCTGGTGGAAGTGGAGAAGATAGCCTTCTCGCACGACTTGAAGCACCCAGGCATCTGAGGTGATGCTGGACCACCTGTGGGCGAAGTGAACCAGCCGGCCTCCGGTGCTGGGAGGAACCAGCGGGGGGGGAGAGGCTATGCTTAAGGAGTCAAAAACCCCCACCCTGCTGAGCAGGGGCTGGTGGTGCAGGCTTGGGGGCTTGCTGCCTACGGGACCCGTTACCCCGTCCCTTGGCCTGCTGGCCCTGTTGGGGAGCTGCAGGGGCCTGATATTGGGGGTATTGTTTGTAGGCAGCCGCCTTCCTCGGGTAAAAGGACTTCTTTCCCGAGCCCTTCTTTTTCTGGGAAGGGGCGGAGGTCTTCCTAGAAAGCCTAGTCCTGGTGAGAGTCTCCGTCTCAATTTGTGCAGCTTTTTCAGCCATGGGCTTGCCAAAGAGGTTTTCGCCTCGGCAGGGGACATCGACCAACTTGTCCTGCACCCAGGGCTCAAGGTCAGACGACTGAAGCCAAGCCTGTCGGCGGGCACCGATGCCGGCTGCGGCCACTCGAGCCGATGCTTCAAAGCCATCATAGGCTGCTCGGGATATGAATTTTGAGCATTCCCGAATGCCAGTGGACAAGGCCAGGAACCTCCGCAAGGGTTCCTCGGACAAACCAGCGGAGAATCCGGCTAGCTCTTTAGCCAGGTCTCGGAGATACATGCCCATGTATAGCTGGTAGGTCTGGACACGACACGCTAGCATAGAGCCCTGGAAACACTTCTTACCAAGGCCATCCAGGTTACGGACCTCCCTGCCAGGAGGCACCGAGGAGTGCATCTTCTGGCTCTTAAGACGATGCATGGCCGATTCCACTACCATGGAATGGTGTGGTAGCTGTGCTTTTTGGAAGCCAGGGCTCTTGCAGTCTCGATAGATAGAATCGACCCGCTTGCTCAGGACCGGCGAGGTGGCCGGACTCTCCCACATGCGGAAGAGTAGTCGTTCCAGCATGGGAGGAACCGGTACAGTAAAGTGTTCCCTGGCGGGAGAGTCATACTGGAGGGCGTCAAGCTCTTCAGCTCGAGGCTCCTCCTCGGGGTCCGCAGGGAAGGCCAAAGCCTTGGCCATATCCCTGACGAAGTCCGAGAACCGGGCATCCTCCGGGGGTGACTGCTTCCGAGGTTCGGACTCAGGTGAGTCCGAGGGGACACACCGAGTCCGAAAAGAATCAGGCGACTCTTCCTCTTCAGACTCCCAGACCGACTCCGACGAGGACTCGGTGGGGTTGGCCCGGGCAGGGCGCGGCGCCTGCCGCCCCGACGTCGAGGGAGTCGGCGTCGGCGACCTCGGTCCCGAACGGGAGGCCGAGGGTGACCTCGACCGAGGATCGACTCGAGTTCGCATCGACTCGAGTTCGCATCGACTCGAGGATCGGCTCGGTCTCCGGGGTCAACTTAGACGTCGACGTCCCGGCGGTCGGGGCAGCGGCGCCAGCGAAGCCAGCGAGCAGTGCCCGCTGCTGGTCCATGAAGGCAGACAGTCTGCTCTCCAAGGCCGTCAACCTGAGTCCGAGCTCAGGTGACCCAGCAGCCCCCGACTCGGGCCCCGACGGCATCGGGCCCGACGTCGGCTGTCGCGGAGGCGAGTCCAGGAGGACCACGGGACTTACCCGAGCAGGCAGCTCCGACTCCAGGCGAGGTCGCTTCGTGAGGTGCTCCTTCTCCAAGGACCCGGGACGGCTATCGGGGCTATGCGACCTGGCCCTCGCGGAGCCAGGAGCGTCCACCGACGCCGCCCTCGCGGGTTTCACCTTCCGTCGATGGTCCCCGGAGGGAGAACCCCTGTCGGAGGAACTCCGGCGACGGTCCGAGCTGGAACCCCTGGACGCGGAGGCCTCCGACGAGGTCCGGGTACGGCTGGGGTCAGCGAAGATCCTATCCCGCTGATGCCGCCGACTTCTCAACGCTTTGGAGGAGAGTTTGCCGCAGGGCCCACAGATCATTTCATCATGATCCGGGCCCAGGCAGCGGAGGCAATGGTCGTGTGTGTCAGTCAGTGACATATTTCGGTCACACTGACCACACCGCTTGAAACCACTGGCAGCCATCGGGGGAAAAAGTGCCCCGGCGAGGTCAAAGGACCGGGCTGCCAGGGAAAAACCGAAAACGAAAACTGAGTAAGTCAGAAAAAACCGAAAAAGAAGAAGAGGACTCGTGACCGGCGTCGCGAGTCCGGGCGGGAAAAAGACCGGCGTCGAACCGAAGGAAAAAAGAGTAAATTATGAAGAAATATCAACTTTTTCGCGGGGACACGACGGGTACGTCTGTAGGGCTCCGCGGAAAAAAGAAGACTGGCTAAGATGGCACCCTTGGGCGGGAAGAGGACCGCGCATGCGCGCTGCAATTCCCAAAGGCTTTCTTTGAAAGCTGGGGAAAATTGCTCCGCGAGGGCTCCGTCGGCGCCGACGTCACCCATAAGTGAGGACTGACTTCCTGCTTGGTCCTGGAGAACAAAGGATATTATAATGCCTCTATCGTTCCATGGTGCGACCACAACTTGAATATTGTGTGCAATTCTGGTCTCTGTATCTTAAAAAGGATATAGCGTCATTAGAAAAAGTACAGAGAAGAGCCACTAAAATGGTAAAGGGAATGGAAGGATACACCTATGAAAAGAGGCTAAAAAGGTCAGGGCTCTTCAACCTGGAAAAGAGAAGGCTGAGGGGAGATATGATGGAGGTCTATAAATTAACAAATGCAGTGGAACGGGCAAATGTAGATCAATTGTTTACACCCTCAAAATATAGAAAGACTAGGGGACATGCAATGAAGCTACAGTGTAACCTATTTAAGGCTAATAAGAGAAAATATTTTTTCACTCAAAATGTAATCAAACTCTGGAATTGGTTACCGGAGGATGTAGTAAAAGCTGTTAGTGCAGCCTGTTTAAAAAAGGTTTGGACAAGTTCCTAGAGGAAAGGTCCATAAACCATTATTAAAGGGAACCCAGGAAATACACTGCTTGCCCAATACAAGCATTGTGGAACTGAATCTTTTGGGGAAATTGCTAGATACTTGTGACTGAGATTGGCCACTGCTGGAAACAGGATATTGGGCTTGATGGACCTTGGTTTGATCCAGTATGGCATATCTTATGTTCTTAAGTCCTCACATATGGGACTCCCAAGCTACAGGAAAAACAAAGAGGCCAAAAGCCCAACAGGAGCAACAGAAACAGAGACAAGATAAACAGCGTGGGTAGTCCCTCTAGGGAACTTGACTGATTCAGCATAAAGCATCACTGAGGAATACACTTTTTCATAGCCTGGACAGACAGAAAGGTTGGTGGGAAGGAGATGGAACCTAATTCTCAAAGAGATGCCGGAGCATGGCTTGGCCAAACTTGCTATCGCGTCAGGAATCCCCATCCAGAGAGGAATGAGTTGTGAATGTGTGGATGGAAGACCATGTCGCAATCCTGCAGATGTTCTCTATCGAGACCGAGCACAAGTTGGCCACCTTCGCAGCCATGGCTCTGACATTGTGAGTCATGATATGACCATCAAGGCTCAGGACTGTCTGGACATAAGCAAAAGAGATGAGGTCTGCTAACCAAATTGACAGTATGTTTGGAGATGGCAGGCCCAGCTTGCTAGGGTCAAAAGAGACAAACAGCTGGGTAGATTTATTTATTTATTTGGACAGTTTTCTATACCGCCCCTTCCAGAGATCAGGGGCGGTTTACAGAGAACACTGCTGTTTTATGCCACAAGCCCAACATTTAAATCCAGAGACTTCAGAAAGAGAACACACCAGAACTGGAAGAAAGAGGAATACTATGCAAACTGCAAAATTAATTGATGCAAATTTAAGCCTCTAACTGGACAAATGAAACCAAAGAAATGCATAAGTCATGACACCTTGAACAACTGAGAACTGAAGCAGAAAGAGAAAGAAAAAGCAGGGGTAACATGTGAACAGCTGTGAATGAAAGATACTGGGGCATGTTTACTAAAGTGCAATAGCCAGGAACATGGGGTCTAGTGCTCAAATAGTGTGCATCCTGGCCCCATGGTCATTGGGAGCACACAGCAACAAGGTAGCTATGCTAAAAAATGATGTGCTACCAGCATACCACACTGACGTCAGTACCAGGAAAAATGGTAGAAACCATCATAAAGAATAAAATTACTCAGCATGTAGATAGTCACAACCTAATGGGAGACAGCCAACATGGCTTTAGACAAGGAAGATCTTGTCTTACTAATCTGTTATGTTTTTTTGAAGGAGTGAATAAACAGGTGGACAAAGGTGAGTCGGTTGATATTGTGTATCTGGACTTTCAGAAAGCCTTTGACAAGGTCCCTCATCAGAGACTTTTGGCAAAACTAAAGAGTCATGGGATAGGAGGCAGTGTACCATTGTGGATCAGGAACTGGTTAAAAGATAGAAAGCAGAGGGTAGGGCTAAATGGCCAATTTTCCCAATGGAGAAAGGTGAATAATGGTGTACCCCAGGGATCTGTGCTGGGTCCGCTGCTTTTTGACATATTCATAAATGACCTGGAAAGTGGAATAACGAGTGAGGTTATCAAATTTGCAGATGACACAAAACTATTTAAAGTTGCTAAAACCCAAGAGGATTGTGAAAAATTGCAAGAGGATCTTGATAAATTGGAAGACTGGGCATCAAAATGGCAGATGAAATTTAATGTGGACAAGTGCAAGGTTATGCACCTAGGGAAGAACAACCCAAACTATGGTTACACGATGCAAGGTTCCACATTAGGAACCACCACCCAGGAAAAAGATTTAGGCGTCATTGTGGATACCATGTTAAAACCCTCGGCCAAGTGTGCAGCGGCGGCCAAGAGAGCAAATAGAATGCTAGGTATGATAAGGAAAGGAATGGAAAATAAAACAAAAGATATTATAATGCCTCTATATCGTTCCATGGTGAGACCGCACCTTGAATATTGTGTGCAATTCTGGTCGCCGTATCTTAAAAAGGATATAGCGATTTTAGAAAAGGTTCAGAGAAGAGCCACCAAAATGGTAAAGGGGATGGAAGGATACTCCTATGAAGAAAGGCTAAAAAGGTTAGGGCTCTTTAACCTGGAAAAGAGACGGCTGAGGGGAGATATGATAGAAGTCTATAAATTAATGAACGGAGTGGAACAGGTAAACGTAAATCGATTGTTTACGTTATCAGAATATAGAAAGACTAGGGGACATGCAATGAAGCTACAGGGTAAACTATTTAAGACTAATAAAAGAAAATATTTTTTCACTCAACGTGTAATCAAACTCTGGAATTTGTTACCGGAGGATGTAGTAAAGGCTGTTAGTGTAGCTGGGTTTAAAAAAGGTTTGGACAAGTTCCTGGAGGAAAGGTCCATAAACCAGAATTAAGAAGTGACCGAAGATATCAATGCTTGACCCAGTACAAGCATTGTGGAACTTGTGTCTCTTGGGGAAACTGCTAGGTACATATGACCTAGATTGGCCACTGTTGGAAACAGAATACTGGGCTTGATGGACCTTGGTCTGACCCAGTATGGCATATCTTATGTTCTTATGTTCTAACAGAAAATAATGACATTGAACATCTTGTAACTTAGAAACTATTTACAATAAACAATTGAACGTAGCAACTATTTACAATCATATAGTGATCATAATTTTAGCAATCAAAGTCTTATTGTAAGCTCTTACATTTGTCAGTGGTGAAAAACCTTGATGAGGATGTGTGGGATTATGACTGTGTTTGTAGGTATTAGCTGGGAGGGTCATTTTGTGATTGTGAGCCTTGATCAGAGGTCAGGTTTAGGTTATAGAAGTGCTGAGTGAACAGTTATGTTTTTAATTCCTTTCTGAAGATTTGGAGGTTTTTGATCTCTCTTAGACTCACTGGGAGGCTATTCCTTTGAACAGGTTCAATATATGAGCACGCATTGTTGCTTGTCATCTGTTTTGTTTTTCGAATTGAGTCAGGGACTAAAAGAGTGTTGAGGTTCTTCCTTCTTCTAGTTCTGTTTTCGGGGGGAGGGGGTTGGATCAAAGTTGAAAGATGAGATGAAGCAATTTTGTTGATTAGTTTAAAGGTAGTCACTATGGATTTATATTGAATCCTACTGGCAACAGGGAGCCAGTGGAGAGTGTATAAAATGGGAGAGATGTGGTCAGATAGCCTGGCTTTGAAGATTATTCGTGCAGTGACATTTTGAGCCATTTGGAGTATGTTTACGTTTTTATTTTTGGTTATGCCTTGCAGTATACTGTTACAATAGTCGAAGTGTGGTGTGATTAGTGCTTGGACAACAGTCCTGAAATCATCTATATCTATAAGTGGTCTAAGTTGTTGAATGGTCCTTAGTTTAAAGAAGATGGTTCTAGTTGTTTTATGTAGGCAGTTAAGCTGAGGGTCCTGTCAAGGGTAACTCCTAAGTATTTTACCTCCTGTTTAACTGGGAGGGTGATATTTTGAAGATTGATAACTGGTGGGGGGATGAAGTTAGGGTTTCTTGAAGTAAATAGTATTTCCGTCTTTTTGAAGTTGATGTACATATTCTTTGAACGGAGCCATAGTTCAGCTTCAGACAGACAAGCTGCTAGGATTGTCGTAATTGGGGTTAGATATGTCAAATGAGTACAACATGATGTTGTCCACATATATGTGATATCTTATATTGCGTCTTGTGAATATGGAGCATATGGGTTGATGATATAGATTAAACAGGAGAGCAGAAAGTGCAGAGCCTTGTGGAATTCCTTGTTCATGTGGGAAGGGTGATGATGATTCTTGGTCAATTTGTACATATTGGACACGGTTGGATATATATGATTTAAACCAATCGAGAGTTATTTCTTTTATACCTATTTAGTTAAGTCTAGAGATGAGAATGTTATGGTTTACACTGTCAAAAGCGGAGGAGATGTCCAGAAACACTAGAATAAAGGCTTGTTTAATGTTGTCCATGCCTCTGATGAGAGTGTCAAAAAGGGCCAGGAGGAGGGTTTTCACACCATGAAAAAGGATGAAACCCGTATTGATGCTTATCTAATGGTGCTGTGGTGTCTATAAAGTCCTGGAACTGGAGTTGGACAACCTTGTCAATGATTTTGGCCAGAAATGGAATGCTGGTGATGGGCCGATAAGAGGTAGATGTACAGTGTGCCTTCAGCTGATTAAGGAAGAAATCCAGGGTGCGCTTGCAGTCCAATATATGCAGCGCCACCTCCCCCCCCCCCTATTGGCATGAGGCCTGGGGAAGAAAGTCGGTTGAGGTGGAACGCAGATACCACCTTTGGCAAGAAACACGGATGCGTGCACAAGACCACCCTATTGTGGTGGAATAAGGTGTAAGGCAGGTGAGCCACCAATGCCTGGAGCTCACTGACATGGCATGCCAAAGTGACTGCCACCAGGAATAAGACCTTCCAGGTCAGGAACTTCATAAGGCAGGAGAGAGGCTCAAAGGGAGCCGACAAGAGCTGTGCTAGAACCACATTAAGGTCCCAAGCCACTGGCGGGCCTTGACTGGAAGTTTAGAGAGGAATAAACCCCACGTGAAGCTGGCCACTAGGGGGGCTGGGCTGAGATGGGCCTCCCCATGGAGCCACGATGGTAGGCCACAATTGCACTCAGGTGGACTCTAACCGAACTGGACTTGAGATCTGAGTCTGAGAGGTGCAGGAGGTACTCTGGCAACTTATCTACAGTGCAAGAGAAGGGATCCAGAGCCCAGTACGCACACCAGGAGAACGTCTGCCACCTGAATGTATAAGACCTTTGAAGTCTTGCGGAAGGCCAAAAGGACCCTTGTAACATTCTCAGGTAGGTTGAGCTCCGAGAGGCCTACTCAATCAACATCCACACCGTGAGGGCCAAGGATCGGATGTTGGGATGCTATAAGGCCCAGTCCTCCTGAGATATGAGATCTGGCTGGGTCAATACGGGGTGATCAGAATCATTGTGCCGCTGCCGGCCTGTTGTTTCAGCAAGGTCTTTGCCACAAGTGGAATGGCAAGATAGATGTATAGCAGACTCACTCCCCAGTGAATGAGTAAGGCATCCGATGCCAGCAGGTTGCGGGACGCGATTCTCGAACAGAATTGATCCGCCTGGGCATTGTACAGATTGGTGAAGAGATCTATCACATGGGTACCCGACTCCCAAAAGATCTGCCTCACAACCACCTTGTTAAGGGTTCTCTCGTGCAGCTGAAGGACGTGGGGTAGTTGACCACGAACCCCAACCACTCGAACACCTGGATGGTCACTGAGCCAACTGCTGAACACCATTTGGGATGGAGCTCTTTATGAGCCAGTCATCTTAATAGGGGAAGATGAACACCCCCAGAATCCGCAAGTAAGTGGCCACCCCACCACTGCTAGACACTTCATGGTGCTGATACCAGTGCAAAGGGAAGAACCCGATACTGGAAGTGCTGATCCCCCAGGATGAATCAGAGGTATTTCTATGAGAAGGGTGGATCAGTATGTGTGTATACGCATCCTTGAAATCCAGGGAGCACAGCCATTTGTCCTTTAGGAGGTACGAGAGCAGGGTCCCCAGCGAGACCATTTGAGCTTTTCTCGCACCAGTTAGGTGTTGAGGCCTCAGAGGTCCAGGATGGGCCGAAACTCTCCCATTTTCTTGGGGACCAGAACCTCCGCCCACCCGACGGCATCGGCTCGATGGTGAGATCTGCAAGCAGGGCAGAGATCTCTTCCAGTAGCAGGTTGAAATGCAGGGAGTCCAGTGGGAATGACCTCGGAGGAAAAGGAGGCAGCAGCTTGGAGAAGTGCAGCATATAGCTGTTTCTGACTATCTGCAGCACCCACTCGTCTGAGATGAGAGGCTACCTGTGGGCAAACTGGATAAGCAGGCCCCCCATTGGAGGGTTGTCCCTTGCGGAGACTGGCAGACTTGCTACGCTCCGGAGGAACCAGTTAAAACCCCACCCCAGGCTTGGGCTGCGGGGTCAGTTGGACTTTCTACGGCTTCTCCCAGTGGTGCTGACAAGGAGCCTGCACACTCGGCTGAGAGTTCTGTGGGCTCGGGAGGTACCGACGCTTCCGCTGGTAGAAAGTCGTCTTGCCCTGGTACTTTTTATGAGAAGGATCAGCTGTCTTTCTCGAAAGCCTGGAGAGGGTGACGTGCTGCATTTCAATCTCACCAGCCTTAGCCTCTACCTGCTTTTCAAAGAGGTTCTCACCTTGGGAAGGCACATTGGCCAGCTTGTCCTGAACTCACTGTTCAAGGTCCGAAGCCAGGCGAGCCGGCAGGCACCAATATCCAACGCTGCAGCCCTGCAGGTGAACACAAAGGTGTCATAAGTTGACAGGCCATGAATTTGAAACAGTCATTGCTATGGCCCACCACAGCGCGGAAGGAGTTCAGGTGCTTCAGGGGAAGGAGAGGGTCAAACTTAGCCAAATCCAGCATGATGTCCTTGAGGAACATGCCCATGTACAACTGGTATGAAAGGACCCGGCCCACCAGTATGGTGCTCTGGAAGCACTGCCAACCAAATGAGTCTAAGGTTTGCGCCTCTCTACCTGGGGAGAGGGGGGGGGGGTGCAACGAGGAGTAAGTCTTGCTTCTCTTAATCCTTTTCATGGCTGACTCTACCACCAGAGTAGTGTGGGAGCTGAGGCTTCTCAAAACTCTGTGCCTTCTGGACCCGGTAGATCGAGTCCAGCATCTGCCGACTGCTGGCACTGTGAGGGGGTTCTCCCACATCCTCATTTGCAGCCTTTGCAGGATCTGGTGCACCGGCACCATCACAGCCTCCTTGGGAGCTGAAGGATACTGTAGGATGTCCAGCTCCTCTGCCCTGGGCTCATCCTCCAAATCCAGGGAGAAGGGAATGGCTTTGGCCATATCCTGCATGAAGTCCTAGAAGGACATATCCTCTGAAGGCAACTTCTGCTGCTTGTGAGGACGAGAGGGGTCCAAGTGGAGCTTTGGAGATCAGCTCCCAAATGCTTTTGATGCCTCAGTCTCCCAGTCATCGGATTCAGACTCAGAGTGGAAGTCGAAGTAGTGTTAGGCCTCTTCCCAGCGCTTACTCCAGCTTTGCACAGAGGAAGATTGCCTCTGAGACTGATGGTGCATTAAGTGCTTCCGTGGCCTTCCCGAGGCATCGGACCCCAATACTTTCAACAGAGCGATCACCATTAAAAACTGGCATCTATTCTGATCGCCGGCCTGATATGCCTGCATCAGCGGGCAGTGCATAGGTCTTGAGGATCGACTGCACTGCCTGTGGTAGCGATGTCCTAGGCACCATGGGACCAGACGGTTGCGTGGCCAATACTGCCCCCATGTGGGCCTCAAGGGCTAAAAGGTGTTCCGTCTGCCATCTCCAAAGGCACTGGGGCCAGAATTACAACTTCGGCCACTGGCTCCTGCACCCTTGTGTGGGGAATCCATGATGGTGGAGGCATCAGGGGATTCCCAGTGCCCCTCTAGTACCGGATGACTAGTCCTCTTATTGGGGTATCTTAGCGGGCTGCTCCTGGCCATTACGCTCCACGTTGCATTGGGAAATGCTCTGATGTCTGTGGACCTTGGCCTGGTGCTCGAATACACCCTTCGAAGTCGAAGTCAATTCCGGACAAAGGTCGACTGAGATTCTTCACTCTGTAGCACTGCATCTCGGTTCCAAGTTCACTTGGGCCCCACTCAATGCCGATGTCTCCATGGTGCATGAGGACACCGAGGTTGATGCTGGGGTCAAAGCTACAGAATCCATCAGCCAAAAGAGAGACTTCTGCTGCTTCTCCCAACCTTTCAGGCTCCTTCTTGTCATCTGCAAGCAAAGGTTACAAGAGGTGGGCTGGTGGTCGGGGCCCAGGCATTGAAGGCACCAGTTGTGGCAGTCCATGACCGAGATGGTCCGGGCACACTTGTTGCACAACTTAAACCCGCTTATTGTCTTCTGGGACATGTCCAGGAACATGGCCAAAGCAAGAGTGAATGGTTCGATGGTTCCAGCCATGGGAATAAGAAAATGATGAAAAAAGGGACAAAAATTCAAAAAATAAAAACGACAGCACCAGGGCTGGCACTACCTTAGACAAGTGGTGAAAATGGACTGAAAAGGGCACCCCAAAGGGGGTAAGATGAAAAACTTTTTCCCGACAGTACAGGACCATGTCCTAGGGGCTATGCAGAAAAAGAAGACTGGAAAAGATGGCACTGTGGCAGGCGTGCATGTGCGGTGCAGCCTCCCAAAAGCTTCTAGAAGCAGCCACGGAGCCTTCCCACATGGGGCTGTCAGTGAAATCACCCATATGAGGACTTACTTCCTGATTGTCCACGGAGAATATGTTGATGCATATCTCGTGACACTTTAACACAGTAAGTGGACTAGAGTTCTACTTGTGCTCCATGCAGGTTACCCACCTCTATGCCTTTATTTATGGTTGTACCTGCTACTCAGTGCAGGATTACCCCCCCCCCCCCCCACACACCTCTATTCTTAAGCCATAAAAATTTATGTTTGCTTTGATTCCATCTTCTTGCTAAATAGGGCTCCCTCATGTCTGTCCCATGGCTTTTTGAATTCTGACGCTGTTTTTGCTCCCATCACCTTCACTGATACAGCATTCCAAGCATCCATCACTCTTTTCATGAAAAAAGTATTTTCTGATGTTGCTTTTGAGTTTATCTTCTTGCAGCTTCATTTTATGTCCCCTAGTTTGATGGCTTCCCAGTCTTCGAAAGATTTGTTTGCTTTCAAGTATTTAAACATCTATATATCTCCTCTGTGGCTCCTCTTCTCAAGGGTATATTTAGGTATTCAAGTCCCCTCTAATATATCTGCTGGCACAGATGCCATACCATTTTCTTTGCCTAACTCTAAACGACTGAGTCTTTTTATGTTGTTTGTGAGGTATAGTCTCCAAAATTGAACACAATAATCCAAATGAGACCTCACCATCGATTTGTACAAAGGCATTACCACCTCCTCCCTTCCGCTGGTTATGTTTGTATGTAGCCTAGCATCCTTTTGGCTTTGGCCATCGCCTTGTCACACTAATTCACCATCTTGAGATCCTTAGACTCTCTCACCCTGAGATCCCTTTCTTGGTCTATGCACTACAGTCTTTCACCTTCTGTTGCATTCAGCTCCTTTGGATTTCTGCATCTCAAGTGCATGACTCTGAACCTCTTTGCATGATATCTTAACTGCCAAGTATTGCAACATTCTTCTCATTTTTGTGGATATTTTCTTATGTTGTCTACTCCCTCCAAGGTGTCTATACTCTTTTGCAGATCTTTGTATCATCCATGAAAAGGCAAACATTTCCTTTTAACCCTCCAGAAACATCACTCACAAAGACACTGAACAGAATCTGTCCCAGGACCAATACCTGAGGTACTCTGTTATACTTGTCTTTCTTTCCTCTGAGTGAATTCAATTTAACACCACCCCGTCATCTGTCAGTCAACCAATTTCTGATTCAGACCATCACCTTGGGGCCATCTCCAATCTGCTCACTTTGCAGGGGCAGAAGGACACCCTTTTGGTTGGAGGGGCCAAACACACCAATCTCCAGCCCTGTTCCCAAGCTCTATATTGCTGATGCTGTGTTGGGACAAAATATTGGTGTGGCCTTGGCACCTGTAGCCCACCCCTTTCCACTGCCTATGCTCTGCTCATGAGCCTCCTATGAGGAACAGTAAGTATAAAAGGCTTGATCTAGATCTCTGGTCACACAGTCAAAAAAAATCAGATTGATTTGGTGTGATCTTCCTTTGGTAAAATCATGTTGTCTTGGATCTTGCAATTCACTGAATTTTAAAAAGTTCACTATCCTTTCCTTCAGCAGCATCTCTATTACTTTTCTCGCCACCGAAGTATAGCTTACTGGAATGTAACTGCCACCTTTTTATGTTACCATTTTTGTGAAGAGGGATCATGTTAGCCCTTATCCAATCCTGAAGAATCTCTTCTGTTTCAAAGGATCTATTAAACACATCTTTAAAAGGTCCCACCAGTATCTCTCTGAACTCTTTCAGTATCCTAGGATATCTCACATCCGGACCCATGGCTTTGTCTAATTTCATTTTCGCAAGTTGTTCATAAGCACTTCCCTTTCATGAATCCTGTGATATCTACTTCATTCCCATTAGTACCTTTGTCAGTCATGTATAGCCTCTCTCCTGGATTTTCTTTCATGAACAAGGAACAGAAGTATTTGCTTAGAATTTCTGCTTTTTCCTAGTCACTATTCACACATTGATCCCTCAGCACTTCTGAGTCTTTCAATTTCACCTCTGGACTTCTTTCTCTCCCTAACATAGATGAAAAATATCTTGCCAACTTGTGTCACGTCTTTAGCCATTTTTTTCTGGGTGTGTTTTGCCATCACGATTTGTCTCTTTCAGCAGGTTAAAATCTCTCACCACCACCACCTTTTTGTGTCTTCAATCCAATTTTCATCTAGTTCCCTCGAGTAGGAGGTCTATACACCACATTAGTGTGGTAGTGTGGAAGGAGTACCATCCTCCCTCTTCAACACAGTACACAAGATCTCCTTCCTTTCCCCACACCCCATACATTTCAGTTGCTTTAATATTGACAAAGAGCTACTACTTCCTTTTTTGTCTCATCTCTATCCTTCCAAAATAGATTATAGCCGATACGGCCATATCTCATCAAAGGGACCCACTGAATCATATTTCCATAATAGCAGCAATATCCAGGCCTAGCTCCCTATTAGGGTTTGCAAGTATACAACTATGCCAAATAGCCTCATATTTGGACTTTTATTTATTATTTTATTTATTTAGCTGTATTTAAGATTTATTTAGCTGTATTTAAGCTGTATTTAAGATTAAGACTTTATTAAGATTTATTTGTTATTTCCCCATTTCTTCATATGGTTGTTTGGGGATGGCATCGTAAATCCTTCCATTCTCATCTGTCACCTTCATTCTCCAGTTTGAATAACCCAGAAGTCACATGACCCATCTGTGTGTTACATTGTTACTGCTGGTCATCAATTAAACTTTGATGCTGTCATCACTAGTTTCACCAGGAGAACAGATCTCCCCAAGTATAAGACATGCTCTTCTATGGATTTCTTAATAGGAGTTCTCAAAACACAGGCATAAGATACAGCTAATATTCAGCTTAACCTTAGTCCTCATTTGTAAGGCCACATCCATCATTTTGTTCAATATCTTTTTTCTGTAGGAATTTGGTGCCTTCAATCAGAATGGTAGCTACTGCAGGGATAACTTAAAAGAACAAAGTGAAGAATAGGGAACACTGACTTAGGTCTTAGGTTTATTGCTGGAACGCTGTTGGACATAGACTTATGAACAGTACCTTTCTTGCTTGGCTAAGGCTAGATATACCAATACCATTGTGTGTATCTTTGTGGGATTAACCAAAGTTCTTAGTGATTACCCATCTTCAACATTTCAAGGCCGATATTCACAACCACTGTATTGATAAAGCATGTTATGAAGGACTTGCAAAATAAACAGGTTCTCTACCAGCTGGATACTGCTCAATCAAACTGACAGACAGATGCTAGAGATACTGGAGCTTCTAGGCTCTAAAGAAAGAGGAGCCACATGGTGCTCCTCCATTTCAAGTCTTAATCAGACTGCTCTGGAATCAGCTTTCAAAAAAAAAAAAAAGTAGGCTCCTCCTGATGCATGCAATGAATCCTCTATCCCACCTCCTAATTAAGGAAAGAATGCAGAAGAAATTCCTAAGGGCTCCAGTATTTCTTTAACTGAGACACTAGGGTTAGGGCTAAGAATAACCGTAGTTACTCACTTGTAACAGGTGTTCTCCGGGGACAGCAGGAATCAGTCCTCACATATGGGTAACGTCGGCACCAACGGAACCCGCGTGGAACTACTCTCCAGCTTTCACAGAAAGCCTTTGGGAGTTACACCACGAATGTGCTGTCACCTTCCTGCCCAAGGGTGCCATCTTGCCTCAGTATGTGACATAGCTTAATCTAGCAGAAAAAATAAAAGCAACTCCATGGGGAGAAAGGAGGGTTGTGAGGCCCGATTCCTGCTGTCTCTGGAGAAAACCTTTTATAGGTGAGAAACTATGCTTTCTTCGGGAACAAGTAGGAAGTCAGTCCAAACATATGGGACTCCCAAGCTACAGGCTACTGAAAAAAACCCTGTAGAATTCACAGGCGACCCAAAACGTGGACCATAAAGGGCAGCAGGGAGCGCTGGTTGACTGGAAGTTTGGCTCTGCAGTACCAACAAAGATGCAATTCCCTGTCCTGTAGCCTGAGCACAAAGGGCTGGAGGGAAGGAGTTGCACTATTCCGCAAAGAGGTGTCAAAGTACTGCCTGGCCGAAGGTGCTATCAAGCCGTGAGCTCTCCTCCAAGCAGTAGTGTGCTGTGAAGGTATGGAAAGAGGACCAGACGGCAGCTCTGCAGATATCAAGCAAGGGCACCTAGCGCTGGTTGGCCAGAGGCCGCCATGGAGCGCACATGGTGTGCAGTGATGT
The DNA here is from genome assembly GCA_033557465.1 of Ichthyophis bannanicus. Lineage (NCBI taxonomy): Eukaryota > Metazoa > Chordata > Amphibia > Gymnophiona > Ichthyophiidae > Ichthyophis > Ichthyophis bannanicus. Next base: position 112,725,359 of record CM066032.1, on the reverse strand, counting down.
TGCAGAGAAAGCCCAGCCTCCTTGTAGACTAAGGAAATGCAATTGGCCACCAACCGTGAGAGTGGCACTTTAGAGACTGCCACCCCATGATGGTTGGGGCCAAAGGAGACAAAAAGATGCACTGAGCGGCACTAGGGCTGCATCTTCTGAATGTAAAGGACAATGCTTTCTTGCAATCGAGAGTGTGCAGGGGAGGCCTCCACCCTGGAGGTATGAGGCCTGGGAAAGAAGGTGGGGAGCACCACCTCTTGATTCAGGTGGAAAGCAGGGACCACCTTCGGTAGGAAATTGGGGTGGGTCCAAAGGACCACTCTGTTCTTGTGGAACATGGTATAGGGCGCATGGGCCACCAGTGCCTGCAGCTCACTGATCCATCGGGCTGAGGTGAGCACCACCAGGAAAATGACCTTCCAAGATGGCATATCGCAAAAGGCTCAAATGGGGGAGCCATGAACTTCCCCAGCACCACATTTAAGTCCTATGCCACAGGCGGTGGGCAGACAGGGGGCCAGGACAGGAGTCCTTCTCTCATGAAATGGCCCACCAGTGGGTGCACCAAAATGGATGAGCCACTGACAGGATGGTGGTGTGCCAAAATGGCACTCAGGTGCACCCTGACCATACTGGAATTTATCCAGGCCCCGGAGAGATAGCATAGTTACTCACCTGTAACAGGTGTTCTCCGGGGACAGCAGGAATCAGTCTACACATATGGGTAACATCGGCACTGATGGAGTCCTCGTGGAAGCATCCCCCCAGCTTTCAAAGAAAGCCTTTGGGAGATGCCATCACGCATTTGCAGTCCCCTTCCCGCCCAAGGGTGCCATCTTGCTCAGTCGGATGACATAGCTAAAAGACAGCAAAACTAAAAGATGGTACAGTAGCAACTCCAAGGGGAGGAGGGAGGGTTGTGAGGACTGATTCCTGCTGCCCTGGAGAACACCTGTTACAGGTGAGTAACTACGCTTTCTCCAGGAACAAGCAGGAACTCAGACCTCACATATGGGACTCCCCAGCTACAGGCAACTGAAAACCCATAGCAAAAAAAACCCATAGCAAATAAATAAAATAAATAAAACAGGGCTCCTGCAAGGGGAGCCGCAAGCAGCAGCAATTGGGTCCGTGTACACAGACCACAGTAGGACCCGTGTCTGATGAAACCAGCATTCTGGTAGCCTGAACACAGAAGGGTCAGAGGGTAGGAACTGCCTAGACCCCAAAAAGGTTATGGACCACAGCCTGGCCGAAGGCACTGTCCCATCAGGACTCTCTTTCCAGGCAGTAATGGGCTGCGAAGGTAAGGACTGAAGATTAGGTGGTGGCCTTTTCTGTTAAGATAAGCACATATCATCATACTTTAAAAATTTTTATTTATATTAAAAAAACAAAAGAAAGGTAAAAGGAGATAAAAAGGAAAAGAACTGGTTTGGAAGCAACAAAAAAAAGGTTGTTGATGCAAAAGGGTATACAGAGATTAGGTATGATACATCCTACTCCATAGTCCCAATTTAGTCTGAGACCTTGTTGCTTAAATACATTGTATTCTCATAGTTGAATGTTGGAGCAATTTTTATAGATTGTTTGCCATTGGGACTGAGCACAAGTTTGCCACCGAGGACACCATAGCCCTGACATGGTGTACTGTAATATGGCCTTCCAGCAGGAGCTTCGCCTTCTCATAAGCAAAAGCGATACAGTCTGCCACCCAAGTGGACAGAGTACATTTGGTCACTGCCTCCCCCAGCCTACTGGGGTCGTAGGAGATGAAAAGCTGAGAAACTCTGTGGTAGCATTGGGTGCGTTAGATATAGAAGGATAAGACCCTCTTACAGTCCAATGAGTGAAGGACCGTCTCTGCCCGACTGGAGTGAGGTTTTGGGATTAAGGTAGGAAGTACCACTTCCTGATTAAGGTGGAAGGGCGACACTACCTTCAGCAGTAACTTGAGGTACGTGCGAAGCACCACCCTGTTCTTATAGAACCTGGTATAGGGCGCCTCTGCCACAAAGGCATGGTGCTCACTAACTCTGCGAGCGGAGATAAGCGCAACCAGGAAAACCAACTTCCAAGAAAGATAGCGAAGGTGGCAAGTCCCCAGAGTCTCGAAAGGCGGGCAAGTGAGCTGCCCCAACACCACGTTGAGGTCCCATTCGGTCGCTGGCGTGCACACTGGGGGTTTTGACAGGAGCAAGCCCCGAAGGAAGAGGGTCACCAAAGGTTGGACCAAGAGAAGCTTCCCATCCACCGGGTGGTGGTGCGCCACCAGGGCACTAAGATGCACTCGGATGGAGTTAGACTTGAGACCGGATTGGGGAGGTGGATAAGGTATTACAACACCCAAGCCACCAGGCAGGAGAAGGGATCAGCCCCCTGATCGGTGCACCAAAAAGAGAACCTACGCCATTTGAGGGCATACGCCTTCCTAGTAGAGGCCTTGCGAGAGGCCAGCAGAATGTCTTCGACCTCAACCGGAATGTTGAGGGGGGGCAAGAGTCACCCTCTCAGCAGCCATGCTGTTAATAAGAGGGACCCCAGGTTGGGGTGCAGAAGAGAGGCTCCCTCCTGAAATAGGAGTCCTGGGGCGGTGCCCAAGGGGATGTGGGCCTCCACTGCCAACTGCAGAAGCAGCAGGAACCACGGCTGCCTGGGCCACCTGGGAGCTATCAGGATAAGTGAGGCCCTGTCGTGGAGGGTCCTGAACAAGGTCTTGACAATCAGCAGCATCGGAGGGAAGGCGTACATGAGGCCTTTCGACCACAAGACTAGAAACGCATCCGCTGCCACCCTGAAAGTTGTCCAGACTGGTGAACAGGTCCATCACGGGTTCCCCCCAGAGCCGGAAAGGCCAACTGGCTATCCTGGGGTCCAGCTGCCACTCGTGAGGCTGGAGAACCCTGCTGAGCCTGTCGGCCAGCAGGTTGCCCTGGCTTGGCAGGTGTCACTGCCCTCAGGAGGATACCCTGTTGGATTGCGTACGAACAGAGACCGAGTGCCTCCTGGCAAAGGACACGGGACACCTTGCCCCCTTGTTTGTTCATATAGAACATTGCCACCTGGTTTTACATCTGGTTCAGGAATGGCTGGTGGCACAGGGGGTGAGAGAAAACCCTCAGAGCAAGGTGTATTGCTCGGAGCTCCAGGAGGGTGATCTGTTGGGTGCTCTCATCTGGCAACCAGGTGCCCTGAGTGCAGAGAGCTCCACAGTGGGCTCCCCAGCCAAGCAGGGAGGCATCCGTGGTGAGGAGCCTCAAGTGGCTGGGAGTCTGGAAGGGCATGCCCGCTTCTAGGTGTTAGTGCAACTGCCACCAGACCAGAGAATCCATCAACTGGCGGGTCACTGCAATCCTGTCTCAGAGATGGTCTGTGGCCTGAGACTACTGGTCCCGGAGATACCACCATGCCGCCTTCATGTGGAGGCGTGCATCTGGAGTGATGTGGACTGTGGAGGCCATGTGCCTGAGGAGACGCAAAAGGTATCAGGCAGGCACTGAGGGACGGTGCTGTATGTCTGGAGCCAGAGATCTGAAACGATCGGCCCGGTCCTTGGGAAGGAAGGCCTTCGCCTGGAGGGTGTTGAGCTTTGCCCCGATGAACTCCAGGTATTGTACCGGGAGGAGGTGAGACCTAGGGTAATTTATGACAAAGCCAAAGTATTGCAGAGCCTGGATGGTGCGTGCAGTGGCCTGTTGCACCTCAGAGGCTGTGCCTCCCCTTATGAGCCAGTCGTCTAGGTAGGGAAACATGAAGACCCCTTTGAATCTGAGGAAGGCGGCCACGACCACCAGGCATTTTGAGAAGACTCTCGGGCAGAGGCTAGGCCAAAGGGAAGCACCAGGTATTGAAAGTGTTTGCCCCCTACCACAAACCGCAGGTATTGCCTGTGGTTGGGGTGGATAAGTATGTGGGTATAAGCATCCTTGAGGTCTAAGGAGCATAGCCAATCTCCCTGCTGGAGGAATGGCTGCAATGTTCCAAGGGAGAGCATCTTGAACTGCTCCCTCACCGGGAATTTGTTGAGGTTGCGCAGGTCGAGGATGGGCATTAGGCCCCCTGTCCTCTTTGGGACGAGGAAGTATCTGGAGTAGAACCTTTGCCCTTGAGGTGGTGAGGCACTGGTTCCACTGCAGCGTCCTCGAGAAGACCTGCCAACTCCTTTAGGAAAAGATCCCGGTGGAGGGGAGACCTGAGGGGCTCTCCAGGGACATAAGGGGGAAGTGTCTGAGTCAGGTGGAGGTAACCCTCCTTGACTACTCTCAGTGCCCAGGAATCGGTGGTGATGGGCACCCACTGCTGAGCATAGAGGGCCAGAAGCCCCCCTGTGGGCTGCTGATCTCCTTGGAGTAGGGAGGCTATGCTCAAGGAGTCAAAAACTCCCCCCTGGCTGGGCTGGTGCCTGGGGTTTTGGAGCCTTCTGCTTACGCAGGCCATGCCCATGTCCCTTGGCCTGCTGACCCTGTTGGGGAGCTGGGGAACCCTCATAGGGTGAGTAGTTTCAGTAAGCAGCCCCCTTCCTCGGGTAAAAGAGCTTTTCACCAGAGCCCTTCCGTCGGGGAGGGGCAGTGATCTTCTTGGAGAGCCTGGTCCTCGTCATGAACTCGGTCTCCAGCTCGGCAGCCTTGTCGGTCATGGGTTTGCCAAAGAGGTTCTCCCCTTGGCATGGGACATCGACCAATTTGTCCTGAACCCACCGCTCAAGGTCAGACGACTGAAGCCAAGCCTGGCAGTGTGCACTGATGCCCACCACAGCTGCCTGGGCCGCCGACTCGAACCCGCCATAGGATGGTGGAGACATAAATTTGGAGCACTCACGGATGGCCTTGGAGAGGCTCTTGAACTACTGCAAAGGTTCCTCGGAAAGACCAGCCGAGAACACAGCAAGTTCCTTTGTCAGGTCTCTCAAGTACATGCCCATGTACAGCTGGTAGGCCTGGACCTGGTAGATGAGCATCAAGCCCTGATAACACTTCCTGCCGAGGGCATCCTAGGTGCGGGCCTCCCTGCCTGGGGGCACCGAGGAGTGCGTCTTCTGGCTTTTCAGCCGACGCATGGCCGACTCCACCACCATGGAGTTGTATGGCAGTTGTGACTTCTGGAAGCCCGGGCTCCGGCAGACCCAATACATCAAGTCGAGCCATCTGCCCACCACCGGCACTGATGCCAGTGTCTTCCACATGCGGAGCATGAGACGTTCCAGGATGGGAGGAATGGGCACCGTGAGCGATTCCCGAGGAGGGGCCTCACACTGGAGGATCTACAGCTCGTCCGCCCGAGGGTCCTCCTCCAACTCGGTCGAGAATGCCACAGCCTTGGACATGTCCTTGACAAAGTACAAAAAGCCCATATCCTCTGGCGGGGACTGCCTCCGAGGTTCTGAGACTGGGGAACTAGAAAGGACGTCGCGGTGGCGACGGGTATCAGGAGACTCCTTGCCCTCAGTCTCCCATTCAGAGTACTCCGAGAATGACTCATAGGCAGGCTGCTCCGTGGGTTTCGAGGCCCCTGAAGTCCTGTGATGGACACCCGGTAGACTTGCCGGGGATGACCAAGGTCCCATTGAGCGGGACGCAAAGAGTGACCTCTGCCAAGGATTGGCTCGGCCTCCGGAAGACGTCTTGGATGTCGAATGCCCGGAGGTCGGGGCAGATGAACCGGATGTGCTGGACAACAGTGCCCACTGCTGGCAGACAAATTGCATTCCAGGGCCACCATTCTGGACTCCAGGCCAGAAGGTTACACAGCCTTTGGCGCGGGCACAGAGGGATTCGGGCCTGACACCGGCTCCCCAGAAGGGGAATCCTCGATGAGGATAGAGTCTGGAGACCGAGGACGGTCCGTGGCCAGGTCCTTCCGGGGGACCTTGGCAGGTCTCTCCTTTTCCGATGCCTTGGACGAGTACCTTGGACTGTGGGACTGGGACCAGGCCCGGGAGGTTCCCGACCGGTCGGAACTATCCAAAGCAGCCTTTGAGGTTTCTTCCTTTTCCTGTGTTCTCTCGAGGGAGGGCTCCTTTCTGAGGACCCATGATGACGCTCGGGTTCAGAGAGCTCCTCCCGAGATGTCGGGCCCTCAGACAAGGCCCTGGCCTTCGGAGGCATTGGGGATTCGGGGAAGAACTTATGCTGCTGCTGGCGACTCTTCAGGGCCTTGCTGGACATCCCTTTGCAGAGACCACGGAGGCAGCAGTCATGTGTGTCGGTTAAGGACATTATTTTCGAGCACCGATCACACTTCTTAAACCCACTGGTAGTCATGGGGGAAAAAAGTACCCCTGCGAGGTCGAAGACACTCTAGGTTGCCAGCGGGGAAAAAAGGCGTGAAGGCACCAGAAAATAAAAAGAACGAAGACTATAAAAATGGAGCAAACTCGACGCCAAGGACGGTAGGCAGGAAGAGTATCACAGTGCAAGACTGAAGTTGAGTTGAAAACTCAGGCACAAAAAAAATCAACTTTTTCTGGAGGAAAGTCAGACAGCGTCTGAAGGGTTCCGTGGAAAAAAGGAAACTGAGCAAGATGACACCCTTGGGCGGGAAGGGGACCATGCATGCGTGGTGGCATCTCCCAAATGCTTCTTTGAAAGCTGGGAGAATGCTTCCGCGAGGGCGCCGTCTGTGCCGACGTTACCCATATGTGAGGACTGACTTCCTGCTTGTTTCCAGAGAAGCAAGAGATATCGCAAGGCTGAATTGGGAGCACCCGGAAGGGCAGTCCAGCTTGGAGGTTTGTGGGGGCTCTGCCACCAGTTCAGGGCCGCTGCCAGGGTCAGCGTGACCTGGATCCCGTCTTCCAAATGGTCAGAAGACTGTGTCCACTGGGCACCGAGGGTCCACTGGGCCTGCTGCATTCAGAGGCGGGCAAAATGTGTGATGTGGACAATAGAGATCATGTGCCCCAGCAGGCAGAACATTTGTCTGGCCATCACCACCGAGCTGCCCTGAATTTCCCTGGCCAGGGCGGAGAGGCATAGCGTGTGATCCTCCGGTAAGAATGTCTGTGCCTGGGTGGAGTCCAGAAGAGCGCCAATGAACTCTAATTGCTGGGCCGGTAGCAAGTGTGACTTTGGGAAGTTGACCACAACCCCAAGCCACTGTAGCAGCTCTATGGTGCACTGCACAGTGCTGTGCACCTCTTCCAGTGAGCTGGCCTTGATGAGCCAGTTGTCCAGGTAGGGGAAGACAAAGACCCCTAGAAGACGGAGGCGAGCGGAAATGACCACCAGGCACTTGGTAAATATACAAGGGGCTGAGGCTAGGCCGAAGGGGAGCACCCTGTATTGATAGTGGCATCTGCCTACGATGAATCGGAGGTACTGACAGTGCCTTGGATGGATCAGGATGTGGGTGTAGCTATCTTTGAGATCCAAGGAGCACAGCCAATTTCTCTGCAGGAGATAGGGCAACAAGGTTCCATTTTTAACTTTTCCCTGACCAAGAAGCAGTTGAGGTCCCACAGATCCAGGATGGGCTGGAAGTCCCCTGTCTTTCAAGGCATATGGAAGTAGCGGGAGTAGAACCCCTGTCCCTGCAGGGGCTGGGGGACGGACTCTACTGTGTGACCCTTGAGCAAGGACTCAAGTTCCTTCTGTAGGAGCTCCCTGTGCAAGAGGTCCATGGGTAATTCCCCTGGAAAGAAGCGAGGTAGCTGGAGAAAGTAGAGGAGGTACCCTTCCCGAACCAACTGCAGCACCCAGGCATCTGTGGTGATGTGTGGCCAGAGGTGCGCAAACTGGACCAGCTGTCCTCCTGTGAACCTTGGGCCCTTTACTTCCTGAGGGAGGGAGGCTATGCCCAAGGAGTCAAAAGCCCCACCCAGGCTGCGGGGGGGCTGCGGGGCGCTGTTTGGGGCTTGGGGGCTTTTTGCTTACGGGTGGCCATGCCCGTGGCCCTTGGCCTGATGGTAGGCAAGAAACTGGGGGAATTTCCCATAAGCCTTCCTGGTCTTCAGGTGGAAGGGCTTTTTCCCTGAAGCCTTCCGATGGGAAGGGTCAGCAGTCTTCATGGGAAGCCTGGTTCTGGTTAGGAATTCAGTCTCCAGCTCGGCCGCCTTCTTCGTCATGGGCTTGCCAAAGGGGCTCTCTCTCTCTGGCAAGGGATGTCTGCCAACTTATCCTGAACCCGCTGCTCCAGGTCGGAGGAATGTAGCCAGGAAAGGTGGCGGGCACTAATGCCCACCACAGCCACATGACCCATTGACTCGAAGCCATCAAAGGCTGCCTGAGTCTGAAACTAGGAGCATTCCTTGACTAAAGAAACCAGGGCCCGGAAGCACTCTAGAGGTCCACCCATCAACCCAGCCCAGAACCTGGTGAGCGTCTTCGTCAGGTCCCGCAGGGACATGCCCATGTACAGCTGGTATGCATGGATCCGAGCTGTGAGCACGGAGTCCTACTAGCACTTTCTGCCAAAAGGCATGGTGCGTGCCTCCCTACACAGGAGTGTGTCTTTTGGCTTTTGATCTGACACATGGACTCCACCACCACCATGGAATTGTGAGGCAGCTGTGTCTTTTCAAAGCAGAGGCTCCAGCTGACTCGATAATGAGAATCAAGTCGACGGTTCACAATCGGAACCATCACCGGGCTTCTCTCCCACAGCAGCCTTTCCAGGATTGAAGGCATGGACACCATCAGTGCCTCCTTTGGGGGAGCCTCATATTGTAGGATCTTGAGATTCTCAGTCATAAACTTGTCCTCGGGCACTGCCAAAAAGCTGAGAGCCTGGGAAATCTCCCTCACGAAGTCCCAAAAGGCTAGGGCCTCTGGAGGGGATCGCCAACATTGGTGAGGTGAAGAAGGGTTGGAGAGGACGTCCCAATGGAGGACGGTGTCGGGAGACTCCTCATCCATCTTTCAATCTGACTCATCATCAGAGGAATTGCCGAGTGATCCTCAAGTCAACTCCGTGTTGATGACAGCCGACGCCAGTGCTCCGAGGCTGTGGGGTCCAGCAGCGAGATGCATCTCAAGTCAGATGCCGATGGAATCTGCGTCGGGAGAGCCAGCTTCTCCAGGATTGGCTGAGTCTCCTCTGGGGAAGTCCTCGTCGAAGACAACCCCGAGGTCAGCACAGACAACCCGGAGGTTCTGGGCATTAGGCCACACTGTGCCTCGAGGAACGCAGCAAAGCTGCATTCCAGGGCCACCATCCTGGCCTCGATGCCAGTTGGCTCCGCAGCAGCAGACTCGGGTCTCAAAGCTGTCGAGTCCGAAGCCACGTCCCTCGTAAGGGAATCACTGATAGTAATGGCACCCCGACGCTGTGGAGTCTCCTCCCACCAGGGCTTCCTGGAGGGCTGCTCCCAGCTGTCACCGTGAGGTTGAGGAATCTGAGCCCATGCGCCGGAGATCTTACCCGCCGGTCCAGGATCAGATCTCGCCTATGGCTTTGACAACATCCTGGACTCATGGGGAAGGTCTTCGGAGGATGATCCCCAGTCCGAGGCTCTGCAACCCCAGGGTTTCAATTGAGCCTGGGTGTGTGACAATGAGTCGTCACATGCCAGTTCCAAGGGCAGGGATTCCACCCCTGATGCTGGTTCCGAGGCAGACAGAACCAAACAGCTCTCCCTGCCACTTTTTATGATCCTTGTGGGTCTTTGGCGACATCTGTTAGCAGAGCAGGCAGGTAGACACCTCGTGGTCCACCCTGAGTTATTTTATGCAGCAACTGTGGCAGTCCATGATGGACAAGTGCAAGGGCACTTGCCATTTTGCTTAAAACAGCTGATCAAGACCATAGCGGGAAAGACAGCACCCGCGAGGTCAAACGCCAATGTCTCTTTCAGTTAGGTCGCAAGCAAAGACCCGTGTGCCAAAAAAAGAGAGAAAAAAGTAGACCCGAGAAAAAACATGACACCAAGACGGTGGACTCAGGCGATGGAAAGGTGATCGCAACCAATCCCAGTGAAAAGAACAAAGAAAATTGGTGAAAACAAAATCTAACCAGGGGCACAGACGGCATGTCTGCAGGACTCCATGGAAAAAAAGAGGACTGAGGTAAGATGGCACCCTTGGCCAGCAAGGTGACCGTGCATGTGCGGTGTAACTCCCAAAGACTTTCTGTGAAAGCTGGGGAGAGGATCCATGCAGGCTCCGTCGGCACCGTCACCCATATGTGGGGACTGACTTCCTGCTTGTTCCCGGAGAACTTCCAAGATCTTCTCCACCCTTCATATATCAGGGAGGAATCAACTTCAGATATTTAAAGCCTGGTTCTGTATATCATTTTTTGAAAAAAGACTTCATTTGCCATCACAAGAATAAACCAGACTTGAGGATAGGCTCCATGGAAGGATTCACAGTGGAAGATCAGACCCTTGGAGAAGAGCAGTCTAGGCAATTCCATGGTACAGAGTGCTAAGACTTCAACTGTGCAAAATGCTTCAGTGGGCAGCTTCTCAACTAGTTTCAAATCTAGAAACCCTTGTTTTTCTTTTTATTCCTTCCTCTCTTTAGGTGGTATGCTTGGCCAGTCTGATCTTAAACTAGTGTGTAAACCAGGCATTCTCTGGATCCAAAAAAACACTTTCCAAAAGGGAATAAAAAGAATTCAATTAGCCTACTCCATGTAGGTCATGGTAAAAAATAAAGCAATTGTTTAGGGTCAGAGTCTTTATTTACAATTTGCTCAAGCTTCGAAAATCAATCAAACTCCCTACGATGTTGCCTGCAGGCCTTTGCCATGCAGTCTAAATGCAAAATAGCAGCCACACATGAGGGAAGGCCTCCTCATAGAGCTCAGTTGTAGGGAGGTTCCAACTATACTTCTCACACTCAGCTACTATAAAAGACAACAAACAATCCCCTAACAGCAAAAAGCAAGGAAAAAAAAGCTCTTTTGGAAAGAATATGGGTACCATTTTATAATACTTACACAGTGGCAACAAGTTAATTCCATACATACTTGACAATCACAAAGTCATGAAATACACATCACAATGAGGATATATTGTTCTGGATTTATTAGTTTGGTTATTTGTGATTGCAGTTAAGTACTTATCTTTGCAACATACATAAAAGCATAATACAAAGATGTTAAGAAAGCTGCAATGAATGAGAAACCTGAAAATCTGTGAAATCTGAAGAACGAAAGGGCAGATGATAAACCCTTAAATAAAATTGTTGTAGGTCTTTCTGTACCGATGCAAATGTTTACTATGTTGAAGTTTTACAAGATCTTTCAATAAATGAGATCCCTCAAAAAATAAATTCCAACTTCATGTGCTCTAGCAGCTTTTTCTTAAAGGCCAGCAGAAAACTGGGGAAAGACAGTATAAAAATAGGAAGTAGCTGTCTGAAAATGTCTGGGTGCTGCTCACCTACTATACTTCCTTATAGGCAGTATTCATCAGTGCTAAATGTTAGAGACAATAACAGATATTTTTACTGCTGTATCACAATCAAACAAAAATGTTAGCAGTTTAGAACTTCTAATTTACTATGCTTGAATAGTTTTTGAAAAAGAGATAGCCTGCCAGTTAAATGACTTTAAAATAGCAATACTCATCGGGATGCATGCATCTAGTGCCCTGCATCAGAAGAAGTGATGTTAGATTCACCTTCTCCTTCATGCAAAAAGACTTATTAGTGCATTTTACTAACTGCTTCTAAGAGGCACAGTAGTTGAAGCTCTCCTCCTAGCTTAATTCTAACGCTTTTTAAAAGAAGTTCCCCTTGGATGTGGTTACTTTCAAAATGAAAATAAGAACTTTTTCATTCCCATTTGGTTTAAAAAAAAAGATTCCTTTGGAAAAGCTGGGTTGTGATCATCTTATTTATCTGGTCACTGGATCTCTGCCATGTTGCTCAGAGTTGGACAACAACAAATTGAAATTACACTTACCTGGTAATTGTAGTTCCTTGAGTTACGACAGTTTAGTTCTCCACTTCTGGGTAGTGCACCTCCTCATGCAGCTTGGAGACTGGACCAATCAAAATCTTCACCTTACTGGATGTAGCATGCTGGAATTCCCCATCAGCCCCCAGTGTACTATTGACAAAGCAGACTTAAAAGAGCAACAAATAAGAAGCCAACATTTTTTTTTAAACTATAAATTTAAAAGAACATGAACCTGCCCTTAAAGGGAAAAGGTTACACTTTCCTTAATAACGGTCTTCCCCCCTGCCGAGTCAGGAAACACAGAAAAAGACAAGGGTAAAGGAAAATCCCAAACCTGAGAGTTGGAGATCATAAAGAGAAAACTCAACTGCAACTTCGCCTTTCATCTCTGAAGACGTGCCGAGCTAACTTTAGTATCTGAGGGCGGGAATGAGGACTAAACTGTTGTAACTCAAGGAACTACAATTACCAGGTAAGTGTAACTTCAATTTCCTTATCGTTCCTCCAGTTTAGTCCTCCACCTCTGGGATGTAACAGAGCAGTACTAACGGGAGGGACCCTGCCAACCGGCACTCAACACCGCCGACCCGAAACAGGCATCCCTCGCTGCCAGCACATCCAGACGGTAGTGTTTACTGAAAGTATGCAGCGATGACCAAGTTGCCGCCCTACAAATCTCTATCGGCGGAACCAGACTGTGTTCTGCCCAGGAAGCCGCCTGTGCCCTAGTAGAATGAGCTCTGAGACCCACTGGGGGAGGGCGCCCCTGTAACATGTACGCTGAGACAATTGTCTCCTTAATCCACCTGGAAATGGATGCCTTCGCTGCAGGCTCACCTTTCCTGGGACCTCCAAACAACACAAACAGATGATCCGACTTGCGAAAGGACTCGGAGACTGAAAAATACCGACGTAACACCCTCTTTACATCCAATCGACTCAAGCCTCGATCCGTAGCCTGCCCTACTTCTGCCTGCAAAACCGGAAGGGACACCGTCTGATTCACATGAAAGGGGGAAGACACTTTCGGTAAGAACGAAGGTACCGGCCGAAGAACCACCTTCTCTCTGGAAAAGCTTAGAAAGGGCTCTCTGCACGGAAGAGCTTGCAATTCCGAAATGCGCCTAGCCGAACAAACCACCACCAAAATAAACACTAAGAGTCAAATCCTTGACCGAGATCTGGGATAAGGGCTCAAACGGGGCCCGTCCTAGCGCCCGTAACACCAAGTTGAGATCCCACGGAGGAACGGAAATCTGACGCGCAGGCCGTAGCATGGTAACTGCTTTAAGAAAACGTACTACATCGGCGTGAGCTCCAAGTGACACACTCTGGATTTTACTCCTATAGCAGGACAAGACCGCCAACTGCACTCTCAAGGAACTGGCGGCTAGCCCCTTTTCGAAGCCATCCTGCAAAAAACTCAAGACCACCGGTACAGATGCCCTGGACGCCCGGACCTGATGTCTCGAACACCAGTCCTCAAAGATCCACCAGATGCACACATAAGCTAGCGACGTCGAACTCTTCCGCGCCTGAAGCAGAGTCGCCACGACCGATCTGGAATAGCCTTTCTTTTTTAGTCTCGCCCTTTCAATGGCCAAGCCGTATTCGAGAATCGATCCATCCACGGCATCAGAAGGGGCCCCTGCAACAGGAGCTCCGGCGACAACGGGAGACGCCACGGGAGACTGTCTAGTAGCCGTATGAGATCGGCGTACCACGGCCGCTGGGGCCAGTCCGGTGCTACTAGAAGCACCCTCCCCCGATGGGCTTCGATACGCTGAATAACCCGTCCGATCAGAACCAATGGTGGAAAAACAGAGAAGGCCCGTCGCCGGCCATGGCTGCATCAAGGCGTCGATCCCCTCAGACATGGGTTCCCGCCTTCTGCTGAAAAACCGACTCGCCTTTGCGGACTGGAAGGTGGCCATCAGATAAATAACCGGTGGTTCCCACCGGAGAATCAACTGCGCGAAAATGTCGGGATGCAACTCCCATTCCCCTGCATCCACTCGAACTCTGCTGAGAAAATCCGCCGTCACGTTGTCTTTTCCAGCAATGTGAGCTGCCGATATTGCTTGCAAACGCATCTCTATCCAGGCGAACAGCTTTTCGGACTCCTCCTCCATAGCCATGCTCCCTGTGCCGCCCTGCCGATTTATGTACGCTACGGTCGCGGCATTGTCCAACAGCACTTGTACCGCTCGACCCGTCACCTGCACTTCGAAACTCTGCAGGGCCAGGAACACGGCCCGCAGCTCCAGGCGGTTGATCGACCAGCTGCTCTCTTCGGCCGTCCACCGCCCCTGAGCAAAATGTACTCCGCAATGCGCTCCCCAGCCTGCTAGGCTCGCATCCGTCAAGATGGGAAGCCAGGCCGGATGCTCCAAAGGCATCCCCGCTTGCAAGGAAGAGGTCCACAGCCACCACCTTAGAGCTTGCCGGACGTGCAGCAGACAAGGGAGTCGTTTGCTCAACGCATCGGACTGGTTGGACCAGTGCCAAAGTAAGGCCCGCTGCAATGGCCTCATATGAAATCTGGCCCAAGGGACCACTTCCAGCATCGCCGCCATTGTCCCCAACACCTGAGGGTACTTCCATGCCGTCAGTGCTGTCAGCTTCCTGAAGGTCTGCACTCGGCTCCGGAGAGCTTGGACCCTGCGCTTTGTGAGAAATACTGAGCCTTTCTGAGTATCGAACTGCACCCCCAAATACTCGAGGACTTGCGTCGGAGTCAAGTGACTTTTGAGCGGATTGACCACCCAGCCTAGACTCTGTAGGAAATCCACCACCTTTGCTGTGGATTTTGCGCTCTCGTCCTGGGACTTTGCCTGAATCAGCCAATTGTCAAGGTATGGATGAACTAAGACGCCTTGCTTCGGCAGCGCTGCTGCCACCACCACCATTATCTTGGTGAAGACTCGTGGCGCTGTCGCTAGCCCAAAGGGCAGGGCCTGAAACTGGTAATTTCCCCAAGGAAGCGCGAACCGTAGAAACTTCTGATGCGATGCTCTTATCGGAACATGGAGATAGGCCTCCGTGAGATTGAGAGATGTTAAAAACTCTCCTAGACAAACCGCCACAATGATGGATCGCAGGGTTTCCATGCGAAAGGGTGGAACCCTGAGACAACGATTTACGCCTTTGAGGTCCAGGATAGGGCGAAGAGAACCATCCTTCTTTGGCACCACAAAATAAATGGAGTAACGACCCACACTGTATTCTTGTGGAAGAACCGGGACCACGGCTCCCAGCTGCAAGAGACGGTTTAAAGTTTGACTAATCTGCAACGCCTTCCTTGGACTTCTGCAGGGGGAAGCTACAAAGGAGTCCAACACGAGCCTCGCGAGATCTAATGCATAACCTTCGCGTATGATCTCCAATACCCACTGGTCGGACGTTATGAGGGTCCAGGCAGGAAGAAAACTCCGAAGGCGACCCCCGATCGGTTGCCTTCCTGCCGGGACCGTCCGCCCTTCATTTCGGCTTTCGAGCGGCCGCAGATGACACCGCTGCAAACCCTCTACTTGCCCCCCCGAAACCCAAGATACCCCTGGGTCTGAGAGATCCAGCGAAATGGGGGGGGGGGGGGGGATCAAAATCTTCGAAAGTCATGAAACTGTCCCTGAAAGGACGACGAATATTTCGCCTGTCTGGGTTTATCCTCCGGCAGTCTACCTCCCTTGGATTCACCTAAATCTTTGACTAACTTATCCAGATTCTCCCCAAACAACAGCTTTCCCTTGAATGGGAGCTTGCCAAGCCGTGATTTAGAGGACCCGTCGGCCGCCCAGTTTTTTAGCCAAAGGGACCGCTGCGCTGCTACCAGAGAAGCCATACTATTTGATAAGGCTCTAATCAGATCATAGTGCACATCTGCCAAATACGCTGATCTGGACTCTAAATGCTGTAGCTCCTTGACTTCGTCCTGCTACAACGACGCCTACTGTCTTAGGTGCTGAACCCATCGGAGACAGGCCCTAGCCACCCAAGCTCCACAGATAGAGGCCTGCAATGAAACTGCATCCGCTTCAAAGGACTGTTTCAATAAACTATCCATCTTTCTATCCTGTGCCTCTTTTAGGGCTGCGCTGCCCTCCACCGGAATTGTGGTCTTCTTAGTGACCGCTGATACTGCAGCATCAATCTTCAGTGAACGGAATCTCTCCTTGCCTTTATCTGCCAAGGGATATAGCTTGTTCATAATTCTTATCCCCTTGAGACCCGCCTTCAGGATGATCCCACTCATTTTGAATCATTTGATCGATCACCTTATGGATAGGGAAAACCACCTGCGTTTGGCGGACTGCCTGAATAATAGGATCTGCGGTATCCTCTTCACCTACCGGCTGCTCGGAAGTTAATCTAAGGGTTTGCAGGGCCTCCGTAATAAGAGCCGTCAACTCCTCCTTCCAAAATACTCGAATGATCCTAGCTTGATCCTCAGGCTCAGGGATCTCTCCTTCTTCTAAATCCTCCAAATCTACATCTCTAAAGGTAAAAAGGTAAAAAGTGGACTGTTGTAGCTGTTGTTATGGAAGGACAGACTAGATAGGCCATGTGGTCTTTTTCTGTCATCATGTTTCTATGTTACATCGATGTCGAACTCCTGCTCCTCTCCCTCCTGCCATCTCAGCTTGGAGGAAGAGGGGTCAGGCGGATGCACCCTCTTGGCCGCCTTAGAAACTACACTTTCGTGCTCCGCTAGTCCGGACCGTGAACTCAAGGAAGGAATAGGTAAAGGCCCCGACAACTGCCCCTGTCGGCTACGACAGAACACCTGATGCATGAGTAAGACAAAGTCCGGACAAAAAGCCTCCATCGGCATAGCGAACCCAGGGTCCGAACTCGCACTCGGGTTACCTGATGCCCCTTCTGTAGTCTTAGCAGTAGGACCCGCCGTCCAAGCCTCACTCCCAGGCTCCGGCACCATGTCCGGAGGAGCGGAAGCCAAGGAGGTCTCCATTTGCTGCTCAACACTGACGGATACCAACGTACAGCAATGACAGATGCCTGTCTCTGGGGCCGCACTCCTGCGGGTCCCACAAATAATACACTGCAATCTTTCTGACATGGGCTAACTATTCCAGTAACCCCAGGCACTACAAAAAGGCCAAGGGCTGAAAACAGGGAAATGCCTGCCCCTGTGCTGATCTTCCTTTTACCCACCCTTTTTTTTTTTTTTTAAGTCAAGAACACCTGTTGTCCAGAGAAGCTAATAATCAAAGTAAACTGTTCCCCAGACCCCCACAGAAAAGAATATAAATAACAAAAAATGCAGAAAAAGGAAAAGAAAAGAAAGAAACAGCTAATGCCCCTAAAATAGGTACCTTAATGCAATGAATGCTGAACTCGCTCCGAAAGAACTCACTGCTCTGGAGGTCAGCTGCCACCGCGATTCAAGAAAGCGCTGGTGAAACCGCATGCTCAAAATGGCTGCGGTTTCCACACAGTGTTTTGGCGCGCTTTGAAGAGGAGGCCCAGGAGACTTAAAAAAAGTGTCTTACCCTTCCGTGGACTCCCCCGCTGCCAACGGGCTGTACCTGGTAAAATCGGCCCCGTTAGAATGAGCTGTGCTCCGAGCACTGGAAAAACGGGACCGCCGCTATTGAACACCGAGCAACTCTCGCAGCCGTCGCCTGCAGCTATGCAGCGATCGGGCTGCCTGTGTCTTAAGTAAGGAGCTCTGGCCCGTTCAGCCCAGGGGAAAGAGATCCCGGCAACCAAAAAACAGTCAGAAATTAACAGTGTGACTTGGCAGGGAAGAATCAGAAATGAAGATAAACTTCCTCTTTGCCGTTTGTTTGCTCTCCGTTTTTTTTTTTTTTTTAAAGACACAGGAGCCAAGTGAGATTAAATGATGTGATCTAAGCCAAACAAACTGAAAGGAATATGTAAAAACCAAATTTTAAAATATCCAAATAAGTCAAACTAGCCTGCTCATTATTATTTATTTATTTAAACAGATTTCTATCCCGCCTTTTCATTGAATCAAAGCGGTTTTCACAGCAAATAATCACAATAGTGTTTTTTAGGGGGGGTCATGCAGTGTTCCAGAGTGTGTGTGAGTGTGTCAGGGTATATTCGATTAATGATGCGCTATTTACATTGTGCGCTATTATACATGTAGTGTCAAGATAACTGAATGGTGTGTCTATCATGTGACATCCCCATAGTGTTCAATGAAAAGAGTTGTCTTTAGTTGCTTCCGGAAGCCTTTGATGTCTGTAGTTAGTCAAAGTTCGTCTGGTAGCATGTTCCAAATTGTTGGTGCAGCCAGGGAAAGGGCTCGTTCTGAGGTGTCCTTCCGGACCTTGGTAATCTCCTTTGATGTGCTGACGCGGTTGGAAGTGCCCCTTCTCCTCGGTCGTGTACTGTTGTCAGGTTGTATGAGGGTCTGTAAGCTAAGGGCCGATAATTGTTGTTTAATTTTGAATATGTTTATGATTGTCTTATATTTGATGCGTGAGGTGACTGGAAGCCAGTGTAGGTCTTTCAGGATAGGCGTGATGTGGTCCTGTCTTGAAGTGCCGGCTATTATGCGTGCTGCCGTGTTCTGTGCCAGTTGCAGTGGTCTGAGGGTTTGTTTTGGGAGGCCAAGATAAATCGGGTTGCAGAAGTCTAGGAGTGGGGTTATTAGGGCCTGGCAGACTGTGCGGAAGTGATACGGGGCGAGGAGGGGTTTGAGACGTCGGATTAGGCTCATCCTGTGGTATGCATTCCTGGTGGTTTTGCTTATGTGAGCTTGTAGATTCAGTTCGTTGTCCAGAGTTACTCCAAAGTATTTAACTTCTGTTTTTATGGGTATGCTTGTGTTCTTTATCTTGATGTTGGGTGGGGAGATGAAGTTAGTGTTTCGGGTGATGATTAGTGCCTCGGTCTTGCTTTAGTTTATGGTTAGGTTGTTTTTCTGGAACCAGTTGTTCATTTGTATGAGACAGTTTGTTATTTTGGAGTAGTCCGGGTTGTCGATCGAGATGGGTGTGTAAATCATTATGTCATCGGCATAGATAGTATACTGTATGTTGTTTTCTCTCATGATGTTGCATATTGGCTGAATGTAGATGTTAAATAATAGTGCTGATAAGGCGGAGCCTTGTGGTACTCCCTGCATGACTTATGGGATGAGATTTGTTGGGGCCAATCTTGACCTGTATCTGTCTGTCCGTTAGATATGATTGGAACCATTTCAGCGTGGATCCATGCAGGCCAATGTTCTGTAGTCTGTCCATCAGAGTTCTGTGGTCGACTGTGTCGAATGCCGATGAAATGTCGATGAAGATCATGAGTATTCCGTTCTTACAGTTGTCTATGAGACGGAGTATGTTGTTGAAGACGTATATTAGAAGGGTTTTGACTCCGTGGTTGGGGCGGAACCCGTGTTGGTTGATGTCTAACGGTGCGTAGTTGTCAATATGCTCCTGTAGCTGATGTTGCACTGTCTTCTCAATTATTTTTGCCAGTAGGGGTATGCTTAAGATCGGCCTGTACGCTGCTAGATTGCTCTTCTCGAATGTAGATTTTGTTGGGATGGGTCTTATTGTAGCGAGCTTTAATTGATTCGGCATGAATCCTTGGGTCAGTGATCTTTGCACCACGTTGTGTATGGTGTGGATGAAGTTTGACTTGGTGGCTTTGATCCTTTTCACTGGGCAAGGGTCTGTTGGAGCTGTGCTTGTATTGAGTGAGGTGATGATGTGCGAGAGCTGCTCTGTGGATGGGGTGTTGAATGTGCCCCATGTTTTCGGGGGTGTTCTTATCTTTGTGGGTGTGTCGGGTCTTGGCTGTAATGATGAGTGAAATTTTTCTTGGATGTGGTCTGCAAACGTTTGTGGGTCTATTTGGATTTCATTTTCAGTTCTCTGTTCCTTGGTGAGGGTTTTCACGTTTTCGAAGAGCTCCCTCGGCTTGTTGTTGGATTTAAGTATGATGTTTGTGTGGTATTCGCTCTTTGTTTGGTTGATGAGCTCGTTGTATTGTTTTTGCTTTGTTAGGTATAGTTCCTGTGTATTAGTCGACTTGGTATGTCTCCATCGTCATTCTAATTTTCTGAGTTGCCTCTTTTCAGACCGTATTCTGTTTGAGTACCATGGCTTGTGCTGTAATTTGTTGCAGCGAGTTTTCTCTTGTCGATGTTCAGTGGCTTTGGCGGCGGTATTGATGACGTTGTTTCAGGTTGTGATTTGCGTTTCGAGATCCTCTTCTTGGTGCAGGTGTGGAATAGTGTCCAGAAGGAATTGGTCCCTGTCGAAACTCTTGAATTTCCTCAGTGTGGGTGGGTTGTCCTGGTTCCCATCTTGTTTTTGTCTTTGTGTCGTTATATTTAATTTGATCATGTTGTGGTCTGACCACGGTACTGGTGTGATGGTGGGGGTCGAGATGAGTCCTCCGTTGGTTAGGTGGTTGGGTGTGAAGATGAGGTCGGGTGAAGATCCTAGTCTGTGGGTTGGGGAGTTAATTATTTGAGTGTATTGTAGGGAGCTCATTGCTTGTAGGAAGGCTTCTGCGTCTTTGGTGTTGGAAGATTTGAGGTTGAAGTCTCCTAGTAGTAGCGCGTGTTTGTGTTTCGAGTTGATTGCACAGACTGTTTCAATTGTGGAGGCTAGTTCATCGGATGGAGCATTGGGTGCTCTGTAGGTGAGGCATAGGGCCATCTGTTTGTTCTCAACTGTGATGATGTTGCAATGTTGGGTAGCTGTGGCACTTCGTGATTTGAAGTTTAGGGTTTTCTTTGCAATGATTAGAACCCCCCCCTCCTCGCCGGTGGGTTGGGGGACAGTTGAATGCTGAGTATGTGTTGGGTATTAATTGGTTGAGTAGTACATTGTCAGTGGGTGTGAGCCAGGTCTCTGTTATACACAGTATGTCGGGTTGTTGTTCTTCTATGTGGTCTGCAATTGTGTTGATCTTGTTTCGTATGGATCTGGCATTTATGAGCTCTATTGATATTGTTATTGGGGTGTTTGTGGTTCGGTGTGCTTCCTTTGAGTGACCGTGAGTGTTGTATTTGCTCCTGTTTTGGGCTTTGCGCCTGGGTGCTTTGTGGGTGTTTGTGCGGATGTACTGTGGGTCTGTGTATCCCCATTCTGTTGGTAGTTGCCATCGTGTGTTTGTGTGTATGGGTGTATGGGTGTTGGGTGTGTATGGGTGTTGGGTGTGAATGGAGGTAGGAGTTGTGTGATGAGGAGGCTGATGGGTAGGATTAAGATTGGGTTCATGTTTTCTGCTGTGCTGACTTTGTAGTCTGTTTGCCTGTTGCACTTACATTCGGGTCTTTTGTTGTTTCGTTGTTCTGGCTGTTTTTTTGTGTAGCTCCGGTGTGTTGTTTAGCTGGTTCCTTCTTGTGTTGTTCTCCTTCCTTCTGTGCTCGTCTCTGTGCCCCGCCTAAGGGCCACGCCAAAGGGCCCTCTGGCGCGGGCACACCGACGGTGCGCTCCTTTTGTGCTGCTCTCCCACTGCCCCAACTGGGCAGGAGCCTCCGAGCGGGACGGCTTCCCACTCGGTCACCTCTCCCCGATCAGGGGAGCTTCTCAGCTGCTGGTGCGGTGTTCTAAGGCAGCGCTGACGGTGCGCTCCTTTTGTGCTGCTCTCCCACTGCCCCAATTGGGCAGGAGCCTCCGAGCGGGACGGTTTCCCGCTCGGTCGCCTCTCCCCGATTAGTTTCTCCAGTGAGCCCAGCACCTAGGCTCACTACGTCCTCCTGCTGCGTGGAGACTGGACACATAGGGGCTGATGGGGAATTCCAGCATGCTACATTCAGTAAGGTGAAGATTTTGATTGGTCCAGTCTCCAAGCTGCAGAAGGAGGTGTACTACCCATAGGTGGAGGACTAAACTGGAGGAACGATAAGGAAATGATCGCTTTTGTGAAAGCATGACTGTCTTTTTGCCTACATGGGGCTGCTCTGTGACTTACAGGTCAGATCTGTTCTGTTTATTGTTAAAAAGAAATCTTTTGTTAAGTGATGAATTACTACATAGTAAAAATATTTCACAGTTCAAGAGTTGACACCATTGTGTAGTCTCCCAGTGGAGGTGGTAGAGATGAGGACAGTAACTGAATTCAAAAAAGCATGGGACCAACACAGAGGATCTCTAAAGGTAAAAAGTGGACTTTTGTAGTTGTTGTTATGGAAGGACAGACTAGATAGGATATGTGGTCTTTTTCTGTCATCATGTTTCTATGTTTCTGTTTCTATGCTACCATCTGGCCTGAGTTGAACACTATTATATAGTAAAATAGTGCATAATGGTAGACTGGCACACTGGCCTGTCCAGTCTCCCAGTCGTCTTTCTCTCTGGTTCTCGATTACTTTGGGGAAAAAAATCTAAATTCTTATACTTAAACCAAACATTATACATATAGATAGATAAAAAAATAAAGTCTTATGCAACCTCTCAAACCCTATTCCTACCATTTCTACGTGTATTCCAACAAGTATGCTTAAATTATGCTATAGTGCTAGCTTTTCTTGGTAGGTTATTAAAGGGGTTGTCTTCATCTATGATTCATACAAGTTCTCAACCATGGCAATGACTTTTGTGATGAAGCAGACGCCAGTAAACTCATGGAGGTAGAAGAAAACACTGATCTCTTTAAAGGAAAAGATATACATAAAGTGCAGTTAGTGAGAAGTGCAGCGAGAGGGAGCATGCACGGAGATTCAGAAGGTAGGCCGACACACCCAGGTTGGGATGATGCAAGAACTAATTCAAAGCATAATCAGATACACCTGGTCAGAGGGACAGAATCCTTACCTAAGAAACAGCTATCTCCAGGAACAAACAGGAATGAGTCTTCACATATGGGTATCGTCGGTACCGACGGAGCCTGCGCAGGAATGCTCCCCAGTGTCCAGAAAGAAAGCTTTTGGGAGCATCCCATAGCGCCTGCACGCTGCCTTCCCGCCTTTCCCAACCGCCTCTCTCCAGTTCTTCTTTTCTGCGGAGCCAGCAGGTCGTGTTCCTGTCACCGCTGAAGAAGTTCTTTATTTTCTTTTATTTCTTTGGTCGCGCGTCTGCCTTCTTCGACGTCGGACCGGTACCGCCGGTCTTTTCTTCTTTAAAAAATAAAAAGATTACCGTTTCCCACTTCTGTGTTTTGTTTTTTTTTGGGGGCCTTAGGCCTACAAAAATTTTCCTCATGGAAAAACCCGCTTCCGGGTTTAAAAAATGCACGAAGTGCAGCGGTACTCTTTCTATCACCGACACCCATGACTGGCGTCTAAAATGTTTGGGTCCTGACCACTCCATCACCGATTGTGAGTCCTGTTCCATGATGTCTAAAAGAGGTCGACAGAATCGAGCGGCCAAGCTCAGTACCCTGTTTCCCTCTGATGCAGCTTCGGTGGCATCGAGATCTTCCAGGACTACTTCTTCCTCCCATGGATCTCAGGTAACCAAACATAAGTCCAGCCGGTCCTCAAAGGGTAGATCTCCCTCTAAGTATCGAGATGCCTCCGGGCTTGCTCTCGAGGATCCCGCACAGGCAAAATTACCCTGGTGGGAAGCTCAGGCTTCCAAAGCTTTATCTATGGGGTCACAGGTTGACATCGATGGCACGGCCTCGACCGATCACCTGTTGCCATGTTCTGGGGTACCGGTGGTTCCCACTGGTACCGACATCCAGACATTGGTGGCGTCGATGGATCAGAATATTCTGACCATGCAGCGTGCCATTACGGCATTCATACAAGCTGCGACACCTCCGGTACCACAACAAACTCTGTTGTCAGTACCGGTTCCGGCACCGATATCGGTTCCGGTGCCGGTACCGATTGCATTGACATCGGCTTCGGTGTCGACTGCAGCAGTACCCTGTTCTGTGATGCCCATCGGTACCGAATCGGTACCGATCACTCCCGATGTCGATACCACTCGGTACGCGTATCGGGCTCTGCAGGAGCATCCAGATAGGCGATACTTCGATTCCTCCGAAGACTCTGATGAATCAGAGGCTTCTGTCGAAGCATCGGTACTCCTTCCTCAGGAGCCCTCTTCTCCAAAAAGAAGAATGTCTCCTCCAGAAGACTTGTCTTTTCAAGACTTCATTAGGGAAGTGGCCAGGGGCCTCTCCATTTCAGTGGCCCCTGAATCAGAGCCTAGAGCAAAAAAATTTGATATTTTACAATATCCTAGGGCTCCTAAAGAGGCAGCTACTTTACCAATTCATGAGATCCTTTATGATCACATGTTGGGTATATGGGAGACACCTCTCACTACCTCCCCTCATTCTCGTAGGTTGGACACCATGTACCGTGTTCCTCCTTGTCCTGGCTTTCATAAGACTCAGCTTCCTCACCACTCTATTGTGGTGGAGTCTGCTATGAAGAAGATAAAGAGTGCAAAAAGACACTCATCTAATCCTCCACGAAGAGAATGCAGAACCTTGGATGCTTTTGGCCGGAGAATTTTCCAGGCCAATATGCTTGCTGCCAGAATCAACTCCTATAGTCTCTATATGGGGATGTTTCTAAAGGAAGTTACAGATCATCTGCAAACTTTATCTCCTTTTATCTCAGAAGATAAAAGGGAGGAGTTTCTCACCTGGCTTAAACATGCCCAGGATGTTTCCAAATTTAACAACCGTGCAGCCTTTGACTCTTTTGAGTGTGCCAGCAGAGCCTCGGCTATTGCCATAGGTGCAAGCAGAGTTGCTTGGCTACAAGCTTCTGATTTGGAACCCTGGGTCCAGGATGGATTAGGAAATCTTCCTTGTACAGGTGAAAACCTTTTTGGCAAGGATTGGCAAGCAAAGGCCACTCAGATGGATGCTGAGAATTCTGCCTTAGATAGACTTTCAAAGTCTACTTCTGTTCCTGTTAGAAAAAGGTTATTCAAAAAGGCTTTCTTTCCCAAAAAGGGGAAATATTATCCTGTTTATAGTCAGCAGGCATCTTCTGCAGGTCGTTTTGCTGCAAAGCGTCAGCAACAACCTAAACAAGCCAAGCCTAAGGCTGCAAGGACTGCTACGGCCCAACAGCCTCAGTCTCCTCAGGGCCTTTGACTTACAACTAGAGAACTTAGCCTTTCTGGCTCTAGAAGAACCAGAACCTCTCACCATTCCAGGAAGGTTAGCTCACTTTGCTCCCAGATGGGAACAAATCACAGCAGAGCAATGGACCCTCTCCATCATAAGGGAGGGGTACAAACTTCATTTCTTAAACCTTCCTCCTCACACCATGGTGAGACAATTCAATTCTGCAACATCTCTCCTCGACCTTCTGGGTCAGGAGATTGCTACCCTTCTTGCCCAAAGGGCAATAGAAGAAGTACCCCTTCTTCAACAGGGCTCAGGGTTCTACTCCCCCTATTTTCTTATCCCAAAGAAAACAGGGGGCTACAGACCCATCTTAGATCTCAGAGAATTGAACAAGTATCTATGCAAAGAGAAATTCAAGATGATTTCTCTCGGTGCTCTCCTTCCATACCTTCAGAGTCAGGATTGGCTTTGTTCTCTAGATCTCAAGGATGCATACACCCATGTCCTCATCCATCCAACACACAGAAGGTTCCTTCGGTTCCTTTATCAAGGAAAGCACTATCAATACAGAGTGCTTCCCTTCGGTCTGGCCTCTGCACCAAGAGTGTTCACAAAATGCATGGCAGTAGTAGCTGCATTTCTACGCACTCTAGGAATATTTATATTCCCATATCTGGACGACTGGCTCATCCGAGCTCCATCCCAGTCAGAGGCCCAGGCTTCCCTAGCCTGCACAAGGCATGTTCTTCAGTATCTGGGACTTGTAATAAACATCCCAAAATCCCATCTCACCCCTACTCAGTCTTTAGAGTTCATAGGGGCCTTGCTGGATACCACAACTGCAAGGGCCTATCTTCCCCAGGCCCGTTGCCTACGCTTGGTGCAGTTAGCCTCACAAATTCAGTTAAAGTCCCATTTAACTGCTCGAGAGATGTTACAACTGTTAGGCCACATGGCATCCACCGTGCATGCGGTTCCTTATGCTCGCCCTCTCGTGGACTCTGTCCACCCAATGGACCCAGGCATCAGGGTGCCTGTCAGACAAAATAGCAACCTCCAGTCGCCTCTTTTGGTCTCTCGGGTGGTGGAAGTCCACTCAAAATCTGTTTCTGGGGTCCCCCTTTCAACAGTTGCTACCCCAAGCAACCCTTACAACAGATGCCTCTCCAAGGGGTTGGGGAGCTCATCTACAAGATCTCTTCACCCAGGGCATCTGGTCTCCACAGGAGACATCTCTACATATCAACCTCTTGGAACTCAGAGCAATTTTTCTAGCTCTCAGAGTTTTCCACACCCTGCTCAGCTACAAGACAGTCCTCATCCACACAGACAACCAAGTAGCCATGTTTTACGTGAACAAGCAGGGCGGGACTGGCTCTCTGTCGCTTTGCAACGAAGCTTTGAGATTGTGGGCCTTCGCCAGAGAGCATCAAATTCATCTCATGGCAGTATATCTTCCAGGGGTTCAAAACTCTTGGGCAGACAGACTCAGTTGAGTTCTGCTTCCACACGAATGGTCCCGCCATGGGGACCAGATAGCCAGGATCTTCCGAATTTGGGGAATCCCGGACATAGACCTGTTTGCAAGTCCGTGGAATGCCAAACTTCCCCGGTCCTGTTCCAGGATTCCGTGTCAGGGAGTTCAGGCCAAGGATGCCTTCCTCCTCCACTGGGGGCAAGACTTCCTCTATGCCTTTCCACCCATTCCCCTAATTCCCAAGACACTGTTCAAACTTCAGAGAGACAAGGGGTCTATGATCCTCATAGCACCACATTGGCCATGCCAGGTGTGGTACCCTCTACTTCTGCATCTCTCTCAAGCTCCCTCCCTGGACTTGGGATCTGCTCCAGACCCCCTGTCCCAGGAGGAGGGAACATTGTGGCACCCAAATCCCCAGTCTCTTCATCTCAGAGCCTGGTTGCTGAAGGCCTAGACCTTCAAGATTTGCATCTTTCTCAGCAAGTGAAGGATATCCTTCATGCTTCCAGAAAGCCTTCCTCTAGACGTTCCTATGCTTTTAAATGGAAAAGGTTTACCATTTGGTGTGCACAGAAGGGTCTTAACCCTCTTGCAATACCTCTGAATTCTTTACTAGAGTATTTGCTGCATTTATCCCATGCAGGCCTTAAAACGAATTCAGTAAGAGTCCATTTGAGTGCTATTGCAGCATCCCTTAAGCCTCTCAATGGACAGCCTATTTCCTCTCATCCTCTTATAGCAAGATTCATGAGAGGCCTTCTTTTAACTAAACCTCCCATTAGACCACCTCCAGTGGCATGGGACTTGAATCTGGTTCTTGGCCAGCTTATGAAGCCACCCTTTGAACCCTTAGCCACTACCTCCTTAAAATTCCTTTCTTGGAAGGTTATTTTTCTCATTGCAGTCACCTCAGCTTGCCGCATCAGTGAGCTGCAAGCCTTGGTGGCTAATCCTCCTTATACAAGATTCGATCATGACAAGGTAGTCCTCAGGACTAATCCACACTTTCTGCCTAAAGTGGTCTCACCTTTTCATCTGAACCAGGAGGTTTATTTACCTGTCTTTTTTCCAGGACCTCATGCATCAAGTGCAGAGAGGAATCTCCATACCCTGGATTGTAAGAGAGCGCTCGCTTTTTACTTACAAAGGACACAGCAACATAGAAAGTCCTCTCAACTCTTTGTTGCTTTTGATCCCTCTCATTTGGGACTTCCAGTCTCTAAGAGAACTCTGTCCAATTGGATTGCTCAGTGTATTTCTTTCGCCTACCAGAGTAAGAACCTTTCTCTGGAAGGCAATGTCACAGCTCACAATGTGAGGGCCATGGCAGCGTCTATGGCTCATCTAAACTCTGTGTCCATCGACCAAATCTGTCGAGCGGCCACCTGGGCCTCGGTTCATACCTTTACAGCCCATTATTGCTTGGACAAGGACTCCCGCCGGGATGCCTTGTTTGGTCAGGCTGTTCTCAAACACCTGTTCCATACCTAATCAACTCCTACCCCCCATCCCTGGTTAGATGCCCGAGATCCATAGGGGCAGGTAGAGCCCTTCTCAGGGACTCACAACCTTGGAGATCTCCCTGGCTTCTCTAGCTGGGGAGTCCCCATATGTGAAGACTCATTCCTGCTTGTTCCTGGAGATAGCACAGTTACTTACCTGTAACAGGTGATCTCTGGGAACAGCAGGAATAAGTCTTCACAACCCACCCACCCCCCCTAGGAGTTGTATCTCTCTATCTATCTTTCCTTTCCTCTATCTCTCTTTGTCTCAGCTTAAAACTCAAACTGGAGAGAGGCGGTTGGGAAAGGCGGGAAGGCAGCACGCAGGCGCTGTGGGATGCTCCCAAAAGCTTTCTTTCTGGACGCTGGGGAGCGTTCCCGCACAGGCTCCGTCGGTACCGACGATACCCATATGTGAAGACTTATTCCTGCTGTTCCCAGAGATCACCTGTTACAGGTAAGTAACTGTGCTTTATAAGCAAAGCATAGACAAGCCAGAAGGCAGAGGAGCGGCACGAGCCGCAGCAGCTGCTGATAGAGAAGAAAGAGAAAGGAGACGGCTCCAAAGAGAGGAGAAAAGGCAGTTGAACTTGCAGCCCTTACAGGAAAGGAACAAGTTCCAGGAGAGCTAGTTTCAGGCTGGGAAGCTCCAGAAGGAAGTCTTCAGGAAGGACAGGAGGAGAACCGGGAGAGTGCCTGGTAGGGAGAAAGCACAGTTACTTACCTGTAACAGGTGATCTCTGGGAACAGCAGGAATAAGTCTTCACATATGGGTATGTCGGTACCGACGGAGCCTGCGCGGGAACGCTCCCCAGCGTCCAATCAGAAAGCTTTTGGGAGCATCCCTCAGCGCCTGCGTGCTGCCTTCCCGCCTTTCCAACTGTCTCTCCTCAGTTGAGTTTCATAGCTGAGACAAAGAGAGAGAGAAGAGGAAAGGAAAGATAGATATAGAAATACAACTCCTAGAGGAGGTGGGTGGGTTGTGAAGACTTATTCCTGCTGTTCCCAGAGATCACCTGTTACAGGTAACTGTGCTATCTCCAGGAACAAGCAGGAATGAGTCTTCACATATGGGGACTCCCAAGCTAAGATGCCTGGAGTCCTAACATGTTGAAGATTGAAAACATGCTACACCTCATATGGCCAGGCATCCTGAGGATGGAGGGCAGGAGTTGAAAAGAGAGGAGCTGCAGAAAAACAGCTAACCTAAGAAAGGACTACCCGGAAGGAGTCCTTGTATGTATGGTCATTATCAAAAGATATATTGAAATGAACAATCACCATAATACTGAAATGAACAATCACCATATGATGCTCACCTACTGGATTGCAGAAAGTAGAGAGGCTGATGGAGTCTACTGGGGATCCAGTAGAATAATGTTCAAGGTGACCTCACTGGAGTGAAGGTGGAGGTCAACATCTGGAAGTGAGAGGTGACCTCAGGATTCAATTGGGGTAGCACAAACACGGCAGGTCTTCAGTGGGAAGCTTCATGGAAAGCTGAAAACTCTTTTGACTACAGAAGTATTCAGAGGTAGGAGCAAAAGAGGAAGACTGACCGATCTGGAATTGAATCTGAAATCCACTGAAGATCCACCATGCCTTTCCCAACTGGTGAGAGGTAGGAAGACATTGGGCATGGAGCTTCAGGGATACGTAAACCTAGGATACGGTAGGGCTGTCAGTTCCACAGCAGTGGTTGTGCGCAGAATACCTGAAACATACTGTGGAACAGTATGAAGCTGTGCAACCCACTGTCAGAAACATATAGGAAGGTAAAAACCTTTATGAGCATAGACAGTTAGGAGATAAGTATGGAAATACATACCTACCTATAATAAGTATCCGGACAGATACACACATATATGTAGAGATATGTGTATATATATATATGGGTATATAGATATATACATATCTATAATAAGATCTAAAGGGCATAGCATATGCACACTTAGCTGACAAATACATCTACCGAGATGTAAGTAGGTATATATATATATATATATACCTTAATATATAGGTCTAAAGATAGATGGCTGCAGTAAGCAGACAGAGTCACGCATTCACATGGAGATGTGAAGGGAAAAGATTTCTCTAAGAACAAGGAGGTGAAACCTACTAGAGAGATATATAGAGAATCTATTCCCCCAGAGATGATGGTAAAGGAATGCTATCTAGTGAATTACCAGGATGGTTACGTGAAAAGACAGAGGATGATATCAGTCTGTAAACAGCAAGTCCGGAGTCCTGTGGAACTCCAGCATGATAAAAGGACAGAAACGCATAGGATGAGATACCAGGTTGACCTACGTGAGGGACAAGGAGGTATCATGCGTTTTTCAGATTAATATGTGCTGTCCTTGAAGTGTTAGGATACCATGGAGACAAGCTGCAAGAAAAAAAGAGTATATTCCCTAAGGAAGGGAATAACTCTTAGACTGTCACGTGGAGAAGGCTTATGTCCTTTTCCCTCTTTTTTTTTTTTTTTTTTTTTAAATAGCAGGGTATGAAGAACCCTCACAGTCATAGGGGATGATTGAGGAAGCATTTCTCAACCATGATGGATAGCCATTAGATAAAACTCTATGCTCTCTAGCAAGGGCCCATAGTGGAAAGCTTCTCAGTAGGATTGCAGAGAGCATTATGCAGGAGAACTGGGATGTAGAACTGGCTGATGGAGTAAACTGACAGCCAAGTCTACTACATTGCCAAATCCAGAGATTGGAGATGGCAAGGGTAGAAGATAGTGTAAGAAGCCTGTAGTGAAAGATTATCCAAGAAAGATGTAGAAAACTTTCTTGGAATCACTACTAAGGCTAGACAGGAGTGGCGAAAGACAAGACTGGGACTTGTGGAAAAGTACCAGTAGTCAAGCACTGGACTCCTGCAGGGCAGCTACTGAATAGGACAACAGGGAGAGTCGGTCTGTGTCAAACAGAGAGAACAGACTGAATAAAGAGAGCAAGCTGTCTCTGTCTGCAGAGCTGCCTAGATAAAGAAAGGAGTTACTCAGGAGAAGAAACTCTACAGTGAAAAGAAAGACAAGAAAAGTCTTTCAATAGTATGGTACCACTCTTACAGGGGAAATCCTGGCGAAGAGGGTAGAGATAGAAGCTGAAGAAGGACTTACCACATGGTAAGTCCCTGGAAGGAAAAAATTCATGCTGGTACAGAGGAACTATCATGTGATAGTTGCTAAACCTCTCTTCTAGTCAGGAAGAGGTGGAACTCTGTAACATATAGACATGAATAGCTTGACAGTTCAGCATAGTGAAGAGTAATGGATTTCCTGATAATAGGAATCCCTGAGCAGAGTTTTGAATGGAAAAACAGTGAAAACTTCTGCTGAAAAGGAATTAAGAGTAGTTATAACAAGATTAATCAGAAACCTATGGTTACTGTATTTATTCAGCCTGGTCAGAGCTTGGATTCTTCAGACCAGGGCGAGACTTCCCCTGCTTGGGAAGAACCGAATGATGGGCAGGAGAAGAGGAAAACCTCTTTCTTTTAGGGAAAGAAGGTTTGGTAGGGCATTTCCTACCTGCTGAGGAAGGAGAGGGCTTAGGATGGCCCTCAGAAACAGGAAAGTCAGTGGAGCAATGAGCAACCTGACGTAAGGACTCCTTATTGAAGAGATTTTCTCCAGTACAAGGAGTATTACTCAGTCTTTGTTGTGCCCATCTACTCAAGTCTGAGGCTTGGAGCCAGGCTTTACGACGTGCTCCTATGGCTATAGCAGAAGTTCTGCTAACAGACTCAAAAGGGTCTAGGGAAGCACGAGAAAGAAACCAAGAGATATTTTGGCTATGACTAAGAAGTAAGGAATAGTCTGCAGCCTTAGGTTCTGATAGAAAAGGAGACAAAAGAGATAATTTCTTTGTGATCTCCTGAAGGGATAGAGTCATATAGAAAATATATGAGAGAATCCTTGTTGCCAGCATAGATGTTTGGAAGGTTTGACGTCCAAAGGCATCCAGTGTTCTAGATGCACGCCCTGGCGGGAAAGAAGAATGTTTTTTCTTGCTTTTTACCTTCCTCACTGCTGATTCCACTACAATGGAATGATGGGGAAGTTGAGGCTTTTGAAATCCTGGAGAGGGGGGCACCTGATACAGAAGATCAGTTGCTGTAGGAGGTGAAGAAACCCTTAAAGGTTTTTCCCATACCCTTAGAAGAAGATTCTGCAAAGAGTGATGTAAAGGAAGCATTATATTTTCCTTTTCTGCAGAAAAATCCTGAGAAGACTCATAGCCAGGGATAGGAATATTAAGGAAGGTTGCCATGTCAAGGAGAAATTTCTGAAAAGAAGGATCTCCGATGGGAACCAACCCTGGACAGGTTAAACCTGAAAAGGAAGCCTGGGCACCGGAGGATGTACCTGTCCGGGGCAGAACAGGATTTGTAATGGATGGATACTGGAACTGGCAATTATGAGTTGATACAGTCAGTAGTGCATCATCCATGCCAGGTATCAACTCCAAACTAGATATAGAAAGGAGCGATCCAGGTGAACAGAGCATGGAAGGAGCTGGTCCCGATGATACTGCCCGTACCGACATTGATACCGATACCGGTAGCTGTGCCGGAAACGCCGAAGCAGTTAGCGGAGGCTGCTCAAACGGTACCGAGGAAACTCGAAAGTCTCGGTGGATATCCTCGGTACCGCACATCCGGAAACGGTGCATGTCGGTTCTGAGACGCGTCGGTACCCAGTCTTCCAGACTAGATATCGATTCTAGACTTGGCATCGAAGGAAGCGAATCTATCGATGCATGTCTAGATGGGACCGGCGTCAGGGGTCGTATCGACGGTGCCGGTACTGGAAAGTCAATCTGGGTATCGATCGGTACCGAAGGCACCGAGTACACCAGATGACGATCCCTGGTGTTGAGTAAATCGCTCAACACCAGTGCCGATGCCGAGTAATCGGTACCGCTCGAAGCGGATGCCACTACCGTGTATTGCTTAGATACTGAAAAGTCAAACTGGAGCGTATCGATCGGTCCCGAAGGTACCGAGGACGCCAGATGACGATCCATGGTGAGGAGTGGAGCACTCAACACCGGTGCCGATGCCGGGTTATCGGTACCGCTCAAAGCGGATGCCACCCCCGAGCATGGCTCAGGTATGTTCTGTGAGGGGTGAGCCCCAGGAACAACCTGAAACCCCTGAAATGCTTTGGAGCCCGAATACTCCCGCTGGGGTTTTGATGCCAATGTGGTCTTGAGGGCAAGGCCGGGGCCGTCAGCATGCTTAGCATGAGACTTACCACTCAAGGATTGGCTAGTCTTAACAGACTGTTTGTGGGTTACCTGATCCTATAGAGAAGAAACAGCCGGTGCCCTGACACAGGGAGGGAAAACGGTATCGAGGGAAACTCGAAATAGAGAATCTCTTCTCACAGCATTGTAGCCTGACGGTTCAGGGGAAAAGGGGTCAGGGCCCAAACAGGTTAGACACCAGTTATTGGAGTCTAAAAAGAAAACTGAATTTCCACAGTGAAGGCACTTCTTAGGAGAAAAAGGCTCCATGATGGAGAGGCCTTATAGGCCCAAAAAAAAGTTTAAGATAAAAACTGAGGGAAAGTCTCCCTCAGTTTGAGAAAAAGAAAAGAAAAAACCCCACCGGCGGTACCAGTGGCGGCGGGAAAACAGCCGCGACCACAAGAAAACAAGAATTGAAAAATTTAAAGAAAAAAGTTTCTGCGGTGACAGGAGGACGTCCTGCCGGCTCCGCGGAAAAACGAAAACTGAGGAGAGACAGTTGGAAAGGCGGGAAGGCAGCACGCAGGCACTGAGGGATGCTCCCAAAAGCTTTCTGATTGGACGCTGGGGAGCGGTCCCGCGCAGGCTCTGTCGGTACCGACGTACCCATATGTGAAGACTCATTCCTGCTTGTTCCTGGAGATTACCAGAGACACAGACCCAAGAGTTCAGAGGTACCTTCATGCTTCTTACCCCTGTATGTGAGCCACAAGGAGTTCAAAGGTGGGTGAACCAGACTCAGAACAGGAGTCTAAGAGACACAGATCTGAACCAGGAACTGAGGCCGGGTCACAGAAAGGCCTGGAAGCCAGGGAGCCGTAAGAGCAGCCAAGGCAGCTGGAGAAAGGTTTGGGAACCTATAGAAAGAGTGCTTACCAAAAATACTGTTGCATATTTGCCAGACCGGGTACAGCCAGGCTGGAGAGCCTTAGGAAGAAAAGTAAAACCAGGAATATATGGGGAAAGCTCAGGGGCCACAGATATCTCAGCAGAACAAGAGGCTATGCAGATAGACCCTGCTGAACCTGACCCTTTGCTAACTGAATGCCCTATGGACTGTACATTTTGTTGTACTGGGAGTTTGGAATCCTTGAGAGAAATATAGCATGCAGGATATACTTTTGAAACACCAGTTTTGTTTGACAAGCTGAAAGAAGAAGCATTGCTTTTGTTTGTATAACCTGTTTTGTTTGAACCCTCCATAACTAACAAAGACTGTGAAGCATATCCAAGTTTCTGACCAATTAAATACCTTATGTGAAAATCCTGAACTAGGTGAAAATCCTGTTGTCTTCGTTTGAACCTTTTGTGCATTAAGGGAATAAAACCCTATACTTTACCATTCACATGGCTTACACAACTATTCATTATGAAGAAAGGAACTGCTAGTACCAGAATGCTTCTGGGCTAACAAAAGTTTCTACCTTCAATACAACAATAATGTCCACCCTGACCTTTAAGCACGTGGCTAAAGGGATGGGGTTGTGACACTTTAACCAAATAACCACTTGTACAGCTAATTTATATTTTTGAATAGATACTTAGATAATGATGGCTGAATTCTACATATATTTGATTTTCATTTGGAGAATGTTCATGTGACGGTCTTTTCTACAAAACCCAAGTAAAAGGGATAAGGCCTTCCCCAAAGCAATTTGTTTTGATTTATAGAATGCCTGCCCAAAATGAATAAATCAAACATTATAATACAAAATATGTATCTAGAAACATGAAACTATCAAATCAGCAAAATATCGTACTCAAAAAGCTTCAGTAAAAAACCAAGACGTACAAAACTTCCAAAATCTTAAGTAATCTGAGCCTGATCTAATCGCCAAAGTAATCTTATTCCACAAACATTGGACATAACAAGAAAAGGCTCTCTTCCACGTTTGTTTTCTTGAACTGAAAAGAAGAAATCTAGCTGCTTGCATGTGACATCAAGGGCATCCTATGATCTGATGAGCAAGGAAGAAAAGATGGCAACTTACCACACAACAATGCTTGGGTATGTTCTAGAGTTTTAAATTTATTCATTTTTATACTGCTTTATTATTTTAGTCAAAGAGCTTTACATTATTTTTTTTTTTAATTTACATTCTCTTATATACCGCGCAATTCTGCATCAGTGCGGTTTACAATGAACAAACTGAAATTACATTGAACAGGGCATTATAACTTGGAGATAACTATTTTACAGGGAACATGGGCTATGGAGGGTTAAGTGGCTTGCCAAAGACCACAAGGAGCACCTGTGGGACTAGAAACCCCAGTCCTTCCAGCCCAAGGTTGCTGTCCTCTAGTGGGATTTAACCCCCGACCTTCCGGCCTGAAGTACCTTGCCCCAACCACTAGGCCATTCCTCCACTCCACACATTATAACTTAAACTTGGTAATGTACATTAAACAGGGACATTGATAACTGGGATTCTTCTGAGGCAATGGAGGGTTAAGTGACTTGCCCAAGGTCACAAGGAGTGCTAGTGGGAATCTAATCCTGGTCTCTAGGAACGCTAGCCAGTGCTCTAAAGCGTAGTTACTCACCTGTAACAGGTGTTTCTCTATGATAGCAGGAATCAGGCCTCATACATATTGGTGACGTCGGCACCGACGGAGCCCTCGCGGAAGCATCCCCCCAGCTTTCAAAGAAAGCCTTTGGGAGATGCCACCACGCACGTGTGGTCCCCTTCCTGCCCAAGGGTGCCATCTTGCTCAGTCAGATAACATAGCTAAAAGACAGCAAAATAAAGATAGTAAAGGAGCAACTCCAAGGGGAGGAGGGAGGGTTGTGAGGACTGTTTTCTGCTGTCCCCGGAGAACATCTGTTACAGGTGAGTAACTATGCTTTCTCCGGGAACAAGCAGGAAGTCAGTCCTCACATATGAGATTCACCACCTACAGGCTAACGAAAGCCCATAGCAAAACCAGGGCTCCCTCATGGGGAGCTGCAAGCAGCAGTAATTGAGTCTGTGCACAGAGCACAATAGGACCCCTGTGTCTGATGAAACCAGCACTCCGGTAGTCTGAACACAGAAGGGTAGGAGGGTAGGAGTTGCCTAAACTCCGAAAAGGTTACAGAGCACAGCCTGGCTGAAGGCACTTTTCCGTCGGGACTCCCTTTCCAGGCAGTAATGGGCTGCAAAGGTATGGACTGAAGACCAGGTGGCAGCCCGGCAGATGTCCACCATCAGGACAGAGTGCAAGTTTGCCACCGAGGCCGCCATGGCCCTGATATGGTGTGTCATGATGCGGCCTTCCAGTGGGAGCCTCGCCTGCTCATAAGCGAGGGCGATATAGTCCGCCACCCATGTGGACAGCGTACGCTTGGTCACTGCCTCTCCCAGACTACTGGGGTCATAGGAGATGAAAAGCTTTGCGGTGGCCCCGAGTGCGTTGGATATAGAAGGACAAGGCCCTCTTACAGTCCAAGGTGGGAAGGACCGTCTCCGCCAGACTGGAGTGAGGTCTCGGAAAGAAGGTGGGAAGCACCACTTCCTGGTTGAGATAGAAGGGCATCACTACCTTCGGCAGGAATTTGGGGTGCATGTGAAGCACCACTCTGTTCTTGTAGAACCTAGTATAAGGGACCTCTGCCACAAGGGCCTGGAGCTCGTTAACTTTGCGAGTGGAGGTGAGCGCAACCAGGAAAGCTACCTTCCAAGAGAGGTAGCAAAGGTGGCAGATAGCCAGAGGCTCAAAGGTTGGGCAAGTGAGCTGCCCCAAAAGAATGTTGAGGTCCCATTCGGTTGCCAGCAGGCGAACCATAGGCTTCAATAAGAGCAGGCCCCGAAGGAAATGGGTCACCAACAGCTGGACTGAGAGGGGCAGGTCACTGAAACTCTGTCCCGGAGGCGGCCTGTGGCTTGAGACCACTGGTCCCAGAGACACCACTGTGCTGCTCTTATTTGGAGGTGAGCGTCTGGGGTGACATGGACTGTGGAGGCCATGTGCTAGAGACCTGAGATGATCGGCTCGGTTCCTGGCAAGAAAGTCTTCGACTGGAGTGTGTCGATCTTTGCCACAAAGAACTCCAGGCACTGTGTTGGGAGGAGGTGAGACTTGGGGTAGTTTATGATAAAGCCCAAGTGTTGCAGAACTTGGATGGTGCATGCGGTTGCCTGCTGCACCTCTGAGGCTGTGCCTCCCTTTATGAGCCTGTCATCCAGGTAGGGAAAGACGAAGACCCCCTGGAGCCGGAGGAAGGCAGCCACAACTGCCAGGCATTTTGTGAAGACTCATGGGTAAGAGGCTAGGCTGAAGGGGAGCACCCTGTATTGAAAATGCCTGCCCCCCACTATGAACTGCAGGTACTGCCTGTGGTTGGGGTGGATGAGGATGTGGGTATAAGCATCCTTGAGGTCTAAGGAGCATAGCCAGTCTCCCTGCTGGAGGTATGGCAGCAATGTTCCAAGGGAGAGCATCTTGAATTTCTCTCTTACCAGGAACTTGTTGAGGTTGAACAAGTCGAGGATGGGCCTTAGGCCCCCTGTCCTCTTTGGGACAAGGAAGTATCTGGAGTAGAACCCCTTGCCCTTGAGGTGGGGTGGTATACCAGTTCGACCACTTTGTCCTCGAGAAGACCCTCCCTGACTACCCTTAGTGTCCAGGAACCGGTGGTGGTGGTCACCCAACTCTGGGCATAGAGGACTAGATGTCCCCCTGTGGGCCGATTTCCTTGGGGAAGAGAGGCTATGCTCAAGGAGTCAAAAACTCCCCCCTGGCTGGGCTAGAGCCGGTGTATGGGATTTTGGAGCCTTCAGCTTTTGTGGGCCATGCCCATGTCCCTTGGCCTGCTGACCCTGTTGGGGAGCTGGGGAGGTCTGATAAGGTGGGTAGTTTCTGTAAGCAACTCCCTTCCTTGAGTAGCAGGCCTTTTTACCCGAGCCCTTCTGTCGGGGAGGGATGGCGGTCTTTATAGAGAGCCTGGTCCTTGTCATGAACTCAGTCTCCAGCTCGGCAGCCTTGTCGGTCGTGCGTTTGCCGAAGAGATTCTCTCCTTGGCAGGGGATATCGACCAATTTGTCCTGAACCCACTGCTTGAGGTCGGACGACTTTAGCCAAACTTGGCGGCATTCACCGATGCCAGCCGCTGCTACCCGAGCCGCTGACTTGAAACAGTCATAGGCCGCTCGAGACGAACTTGGAGCATTCATGGACTGCTTTGGCAAGGTTCTTGAACCGCTGCAAAGGTTCCTCAGAGAGGCCAGCCGAGAACCCAGCGAGTTCCTTTGCCAGGTCTCTCAGGTACATGCCCATGTACAGCTGGCAGGCCTGGATGCGGCCGATGAGCATTGAGCCCTGGTAGCACTTTCTGCCGAGGGCGTCCAGGGTGCGGGCCTCCCTGCCGGGGGGCACTGAGGAGAGCTTTTTCTGGCTTTTCAGCTGATGCATGGCTGACTCCACCACCATAGAGATATGCAGCAGCTGTGACTTTTGGAAGCCTGGGCTCCGGCGGACTCGATATATCGAGTCGAGCTGCTTGCTCACCACTGGCACCGAGGCCAGTGTCTTCCACATTCGGAACATCAGCCATTCCAGGATGGGAGAGATCAGCATCGTGAGTGATTCCAGCGGAGGGGCCTAGTATTGGAGGATTTACAACTCATCTGCCCAAGGGTCCTCCTCCGACTCTGTCGGGAATGCCAGAGCCTTAGACATGTCCTTGACAAAGTCAAGGAAACCCATATCCTTGGGCGGGGACCACCATTGAGGCTCCAAGACAGGAGAGTCAGATGGTATGTCGCAGTGGCGATGGGTATCTGAGGACTCCTCGTCCTCCGTCTCCCACTCGGAATAGTCCGTCGAGGACTAATAGTAGGGCTGCTCCGCAGGCCTCGGGTTCCCGATGCCCTGCGGCCAGTGCCCAGTAAACTTGCCGGGGATGACTGCAGTCCCATCAAGAGGAACTTGGATCGTGACCTTGTCCGAGGATCGACTCGGCCTCCGGGAACATCTTGGACGTCGAGGGCCCGGTGGTCGGAGCAGATGAACCGATCGTGCCGGACAACAGCGCCCACTGCTGGTCCATGAAGGCAGACAAACTGCGCTCCAGGGCTGTCATTCTGGACTCCAGACCAGAAGGCTCTGCAGCCTTTGGCGCGGGCACAGAGGGGGACTCGAGCCCAGTGCTGGCTCCCCCGAAGGGGAATCCTCGATGAGGATAGTGTCTGGGGACTGAGGTCAGTCTGCGGACGGATCTTTTCGGGGGACCTTCACAGGCCGCTCCTTCTCCGATGCCTCGGACGAACGTCTCGGACTGCGGGATCAGGCCCGGGGAGTGCCAGGCTGGCTGGAACCGTCCAAGAATGCTGCCTTCGAAGGTTTCTTCTTCTTCCTGGGCTCTCTTGAGGGAGATCCCCTTTCTGAGGACCCACGAGGCTCAGGTTTGGAGTGCTCCGCCTCAGATCTTGGGGCCTCAGACGAGGCCCTGGCCTTTGGAGGCACTGGGGACTCGGGAAAATACATATCGTGCGGCTGTTGGCAGCTTTTGAGGGTCTTACTGGACATCCTCTTGCAGAGACCGCAGGCTGCCGAGTCGTGGTCTTGCCCGAGGCAGCGGAGGCAGTGGAGACAGCAGTTGCTTGTGTCCATCAAAAACAATTTTGGAGCACTAAACACACTTCTTAAAGCCACTGGCAGCCATGAGGGGAAAAAGTACCTCTGCACGGTCGAAAACTCTCTGGGCTGCCAGTGGAAGAAAAAAGGCGCAAAGACACCAGGAAAAGAAAAGAACGAAAACTACAAAAATTTATTTATTTATTTATTTATTTATTATTATTTATTACAATTTCTTATATACCGCACTATTGTCAGCGCGGTTTACATACAACAAAATGACCATAACAAACTGTTTGGCTTCACATAGAACAGGAGAAAACAACTTGGATAACATGTTTATGCTTTACATAGAACAGGAGTAATAACTTGGATAAACGGGGAATGCAAACTAAACTACTTACATATGTACAATGAGACCGAGTATTGGGAATTCAGTGTGAACATGTGTACAATGGAGTTGATATATTAACTTGAGGGGGTGAGGGAGAGGCACTTATGTAGTGGTAGGGTTAATCTGGTAGTATTGAGTAAATAAATGGGATTTGAGAGCCTTTCTGAATTGTGATAGGTCAGTAATTGCACGGATGCCTGGTGGTAATGCGTTCCAACATTTTGGGGCATAGATACTAAATGCCCTGTTAGATGTTGCGGTTGTGTACTTTGTTGAAGCCTTTGGAATTACTAGCACATTTGTAGATGGGGTTCTCCTTGTTCTGTTGGGAGGAGCTGGCTGGATGATGTTGGTTAAAGAGGGGGAGGTGATGCCATGGATAGATTTGAAGGTGAGTAACAAAGATTTGAATGTAAGCCTTCCTTGAACGGGGAGCCAATGAAGTTGTATTAGGATAGGCGTTATATGGTCGCATCTTGCTGCTCCTACTAAGATTCTGGCTGCGGCATTCATGGCAAGTTGCAACGGATTTAGAGATGATTGAGGGAGACCTTGGAGAATAGCGTTGGCAAAGTCAAAGTGTGGTAAGATAAGTGCTTGGTATATTGTCCGGAAGTCTTCAGTGCTTAGAAGGGATTGCAGGTGTCTGAGTGACCGGATTTTGAAGTATACGGCTCTGACTATGTTGGATATATGGGTTTTCATATCTAGTCGTTGGTCGAGGGTGACCCCTAAGTACCGAATTGCTGATTTGGTTTGGAGCTCAGCTTCTTTAACTTTTATATGAGTTGGGGGGCAGAATTTCTGGTCTCTGGTGATAAATAGCACCTCAGACTTTTTGTGTTGGATCCTGAGGTTTTGTGATAGGAGCCATTCGGAGACTGTATTGAAGCATTCAATCAGTGGCGAAAGGTCCATTTTTTCTGTGGAGAATGGCATAAATAGGAGGATGTCATCAGCATAAATTAGACAGTCGACCTTGAATGATTCGATAATGTTGAAAATAGGTTGCATGTAAATATTAAATAATAGAGATGAGAGGGAAGACCCTTGGGGGACGCCTTGTCGCTGATGGAAGGGTTCGGAAGATCTTGAACCTGATTTTACATGCTGCCATCTGCCATCAAGGTACGATCTGCACCAATCGAGGGCGACGCCACTTATGCCCTTTTCTTTAGTCGTTCTATTAGCAGACCATGGTGTACAGAGTCAAAGGCTGCCGCAATGTCTATAAAGATGAGGGCGAAACCTTGATGGATGTTGTCGATACCTGTGACGATTTTATTGAAGAGAGAGGTAAGTAGGGTTTCGACGCCATGGTATTCCCTGAAGCCATGTTGCCGATGGTCTAGTGGGGAGGCTAAATCTATATGGTCTTGGAGTTGCCTTTGTGCTTCCTTTTCGATTATTTTGGCTAATAGAGGTATACTGGCTATGGGTCTATAGGATTCAACTTTGCTTGGGTCCAGTTTAGGGTTCTTTAACAGAGGTCTGATGGATGTTTGCTTGAGTGGTGCAGGGAAAGATCCATTTGAGAATGATAGGTTCATCATTTTTGTGATAAGTGGGCTGAGTTCTGATCGTAAATTTTTAATCCAATATGCAGGGCAAGGGTCAGTTTGTGCAGTCGTGGTGTTGAGTGCTGCAATAGTATCTTCCACATGTTTCTTGGATGGTGTGGAGAACTTATAAAGTAAAGTTGGACTGGTGGTGCCTTGTGCTATGAAACTGTTAACTTCATCAGTTTGAAGTAGCTTGGATTGTAAATGGTTGGCAAACTCTTGTGGGTGGATCTCTTCGGGATGGCTTGGAGATGGTTCCTTAGAGAATGATTTAACTAGTTCGAAGAGGTCACGAGGTTTGTTTAGAGATACAATAGATACAATAAATACAATAGACCGAACTCGACGCCGAGGCAACGAGGTTGGTAGGCGGGAAGAGTACCGGTGCAATACCGGGGGAGAGTATGAAACTCGGAAAGAAAAATCAACTTTTTATGGGGACAAGCTAGATGAACATCTGAAGGGCTCTGTGGAAAAAAAGACGACTGAGCAAGATGGCACCCTTGGGCAGGAAGGGGACCACGCATGCATGGTGGCATCTCCCAAAGGCTTTCTTTGAAAGCTGGGGGGAAGCTTCTGCGAGGGCTCCATCGGTGCCAGCGTCACCCATATGTGAGGACTGACTTACAGCTTGTTCCATTAGGCTACTCTTCCACTCCTAAATCTCCCAGTGGAAGCAACAAGAAGCCTAAGATCTGTCTCACACTATAAAGCACAGTTACTTACCTGTAACAGGTGATCTCTGGGAACAGCAGGAATTAGTCCTCACATATAGGTACGTCGGTACCGACGGAGCCTGCGCGGGAAAGCTCCCCAGCTTCCCAGAAAGAAAGCTTTTGGGAGCCTCCCACAGCGCCTGCGCGCTGCCTTCCCGCCTTTCCTAACCAACTCTCCTCAGTTCAAGTTTAAAGCTGAGACAATAGAGAGAGAGAGAGGAAAGGAAAGATAGAGAGAGATACAACTCCTAGGGGAGGTGGGAGGGTTGTGAGGACTAATTCCTGCTGTTCCCAGAGATCACCTGTTACAGGTAAGTAACTGTGCTATCTCCAGGAACAAGCAGGAATGAGTCCTCACATATGGGGACATCCTAGCTAAGATGCCTGGGAGATCCCCAAGGGTATGAGACCCTGAAGGGTTCCTCGTCTTCCTATGGATCTCAGGCATCCATTAAGGGACGGAGGGTAGGAGTTGTTTAAGAATGGAACAGGTGTCTGAGGACAGCCTGACCAAACAAGGCATCCCGGCAGGAGTCCTTGTCCAAACAGTAATGGGCTGTGAAATTATGAACCGAGGCCCAGGTGGCTGCTCGACAGATCTGGTCGATGGACACAGAATGAAGATGAGCCATGGAGGTGGCCATGGCCCTCACATTGTGAGCTGTGACATGGCCTTCCAGAGAAAGGTTCTTACTCTGGTAAGCAAAAGAAATACACTGAGCAATCCAATTGGACAGTGTTCTTTTAGAGACTGGAAGTCCTAAATGAGAAGGATCAAAAGCAACAAAAAGCTGGGAAGACTTTCTATGTTGCTGTGTCCTGTGTAAGTAAAAAGCAAGAGCTCTTTTACAATCTAGAGTATGAAGGTTCCTCTCTGCACTAGATGCATGAGGAGCTGGAAAAAGACAGGTAAATATACCTCTTGATTAAGATGAAAAGGTGAGACCACTTTAGGCATAAAGTGAGGATTTGTCCTAAGGACTACCTTATCATGATGGAACCTTGTATAAGGTGGATTAGCCACTAAGGCCTGCAGTTCACTGATGCGGCAAGCAGAAGTGATTGCAATAAGGAAAATAACCTTCCAGGAAAGAAACTTCAAGGAGGTAGTGGCTAAGGGTTCAAAAGGTGGCTTCATAAGCTGACCAAGAACCAAGTTTAAGTCCCATGCCACCGGAGGAGGTCGAATGGGAGGTTTAGTTAAAGTTAGGCCTCTCATGAATCTTGCAATAAGAGGATGAGAGGAAATAGGTTGTCCATTGAGAGGCTTAAGGGACGCTGCAATAGCACTCAAATGGAACCTCACTGAATTTGTTTTAAGGCCTGCATTGGATAGATGCAGGAGATATTCCAATAGAGAATTCACAGGAAGTGCCAGAGGGTCAAGACCCTTTTGAGCACACCAAATGGAAAATCTTTTCCACTTAAAAGCATAGGAACGCCTAGTGGAAGGTTTTCTGGAAGCATGGAGGATATCCTTCACTTGCTGAGAAAGATTGAAGTCTTGAAGGTCTAGGCCTTCAGTAACCAAGCTCTGAGGTGAAGAGACTTGGGGTTTGGATGCCACAAAGTCCCTTCCTCCTGGGACAGAAGGTCTGGCGCAGCTCCCAAGTCCAGGGAGGGGGCTTGGGAGAGATGCAGAAGGAGAGGGTACCACACTTGGCGTGGCCAGCGTGGAGCTATGAGGATCATAGATCCTTGATCCATCTGGAGTTTGAACAGAGTCTTGGGAATCAAAGGAATGGGTGGAAAGGCATACAGGAAGCCCTGACCCCAATGAAGGAGGAAGGCATCCTTGGCCTGAACTCCCTGACACGGAATTCTGGAACTGAACCGGGGAAGTTTGGCATTCCACGGACTTGCAAAGAGGTCTATGTCCGGGGTTCCCCATTCTTGGAAGATTCTGAGTACCTGATCCATGTGCAGGGACCATTCGTGTGGAAGCAGAACTCGACTGAGTCTGTCTGCCCAAGAGTTTTGGATTCCTGGGAGGTATACTGCCAGGAGATGCATGTGATGCTCTCTGGCGAAGGCCCATAATCTTAGAGCTTCGTTGCAAAGCGACAGAGAGCCAGTTCCTCCTTGCTTGTTTATGTAAAACATGGCTACTTGATTGTCCGTATGAATGAGGACTGTCTTGTAGCTGAGGAGGGTATGAAAGACCTTGAGAG
Organism: Ichthyophis bannanicus; assembly: GCA_033557465.1. Classification (NCBI taxonomy): domain Eukaryota; kingdom Metazoa; phylum Chordata; class Amphibia; order Gymnophiona; family Ichthyophiidae; genus Ichthyophis; species Ichthyophis bannanicus. The sequence continues at coordinate 112,680,896 of CM066032.1, read as the reverse complement.
CTAGGAACACTGCTCGAAGTTCCAAGTGGTTGATATGAAGAGAGGTCTCCTGTGGGGACCAAGTGCCTTGGGTGGAGAGGTCTTGTAGATGAGCTCCCCAACTTGTTTGGGAGGCATCTGTTGTAAGGGTTGCTTGGGGTAACAAAGGTTGGAAGGGGTACCCCAGCAACAGATTTTGAGTGGACATCCACCATTGGCGAGACCAAAAGAGACGTTTGGAGGTTGCTATTTGGTCTGAGAGAGCTCCTGAAGCTTGAGTCCACTGGGTGGACAAATTCCATTGAGCTGCTCTCATGTGTAGGCGAGCATAGGGTACCACATGTACTGTGGAAGCCATATGGCCTAGCAGCTGTAGCATCTCCCTGGCAGTTAAATGGCTCTTTGACTGAATCTGGGAGGCTAACTGCACTAGACGTTCACAACGGGCCTGAGGAAGGTAGGCCCTTGCAGAAGTGGTGTCCAACCAGGCCCCTATGAATTCCAGGGACTGAGTAGGGGTGAGTTGGGACTTTGGGAGGTTTACCACAAGTCCCAGGTATTGCAGAATGCGCCTGGTGCGGTTCAGGGAGATCTGAGCCTCTGACTGGGTTGGAGCTCGGATGAGCCAGTCGTCCAGGTATGGGCAGACAAATATTCCCAGAGTGCATAGAAATGCAGCAACTATTGCCATGCATTTGGTGAACACTCTTGGAGCAGAGGCTAGACCGAAAGGAAGCACTCTGTATTGGTAATGTTTTCCCTGGAACAGAAAACGCAGGAATTTTCTGTGAGATGGATGGATAAGGACATGAGTGTACGCATCCTTTAAGTCTAGAGAACAAAGCCAATCCTGACTCTGCAGGTATGGAAGGAGAGTGTCTAGAGAAAGCATCTTGAACTTCTCCTTGCATAGGAATTTGTTCAATTCTCTGAGATCTAGAATGGGTCTGTATCCCCCTGTTTTCTTTGGAATGAGAAAATAGGGGGAGTAAAACCCTGACCCCTGTTGAAGAAGAGGAACTTCTTCTATGGCCCCCTGGGCCAGAAGGGTAGTCACCTCCTGATTCAGAAGGTCGAGGCGAGATGTGGGAGAATTGAAGTGTCTCACCATGGTATAGGGAGGAAGGTCTGAGAAATGAAGTTTGTAGCCCTCTCTTATGATGGAGAGGGTCCACTGCTCTGATGTGATTTGCTCCCATCTGGGAGCAAAATGAGCTAACCTTCCTGGAATGGTGAGAGGTTCTGGCTGTTGTAGAGGAGGGACACGGTACATAGTGTCCAATCTACGAGAATGAGGAGAAAGGGTGACAGGAGTCTCCCATAAGTCAATCATATGTTCATGAAGAATTTCATGAATTGGCAAGGTGACTGCCTCTCTGGGAGCCTTAGAGTATCCTAAAATATCAAATTTTTTTGCTCTAGGCTCTGTTTCAGAGGTTACTGAAATAGAGAGTCCTTTAGCCACTTCTATTATGAAGTCTTGAAAGGACAAATCCTCTGGAGGAGACATTCTCCTTTTTGGAGAAGCAGGTTCCTCAGGAAGGGTAATGGATACTTCAGGAGACTCATCTGATGAATCAGAATCATCAGAGGAATCGAAGTATCGTCTGTCCCCTTCCAACGATCAATACGCGTATCGATCGGTACCAACATCGGGCGTTCCCGGTACTGGATCGGTACCGAGAAATAGCCCTGGACAAGGAACCGAAGTCGGTACCGGCACTGGTACCGGTACCGGTGCCAGTACCGACAACGGAACTCGTTGCGGTACCGTCGGCGTCGCAGCATTAATAAAAGCCATTATAGCCTGCTGCATGGATTGAACAGTGTGATCCATGGACGCCACGACTGCCTGGATGTCGGTACCGGGAGAAGGTGCCGGTACCCCAGAGCAGTCTAACAGGTGATCGGTCGAGGCCGTGCCATCGATGTCAACCTGTAACCCCATAGGAGGAGCTTTGGAAGCCGGAGCTTCCCGCCGGGGTTGTTTAGCTGGGGCAGGATCCTCGAAGGCAAGCCCGGAGGCATCTCGATGCTGAGAGGGAGATTTGCCCTTCAAGGACCTGCTAGGTTTATGTTTGGTTACCTGAGACCCATCAGGAGAGGAAGACCTGGAAGATGTCGATGCCACCGCCGGTGCATCAGTGGGAAACAGCACATGGAGCTTGGCTGCTCGGTTCTGTAACCCTCGTTTAGACATTAGAGAGCAGGACTGGCAATCCGGAATGGAGTGTTCAGGACCCAAACATTTAAGACACCATTCATGGGTATCTGTAACAGAAATTGTACCGCTACACTTAGTGCATTTTTTGAACCCGGAGGTTGGTTTTTCCATGAGGGAAATTTTCTTGTGGGCCTGTAGAAGAAAAATACACCAAGTGAGGAAAAAATATATATATATTTTTTTTTTTTAGAAAGAAAAGAAAAGAAAAGACCGGCGGTACCGGTCCGGCGTCGGGGAAGGCAGACACGCGACCAAAGAAATAAATTAAAATAAAGAACTTCTTCAGTGGTGACAGGAACACGACCTGCTGGCTCCGCGGAAAAGAAGAACTGAGGAGAGTTGGTTAGGAAAGGCGGGAAGGCAGCGCGCAGGCGCTGTGGGAGGCTCCCAAAAGCTTTCTTTCTGGGAAGCTGGGGAGCTTTCCCGCGCAGGCTTCGTCGGTACCAACGTACCCATATGTGAGGACTCATTCCTGCTTGTTCCCGGAGATAGAGAATTTTCAATGCTGACATACAGTTCCAGTTACAGTGAGGGCCACTACCATGATATAACTGCTCTCTGCCTCCATCTTGTACTCCATTCTAACACTCTAAACTCACCTTAAAGCTCTTTTTGAGCATGATACTGTTGCCAACAGTTCCATTTAAACAAACAAAAGTAGCCAATTTAGTTCAGAAGTCAATGTTATCTGTATATATTTTACTGTTCACTACTAGAACTTCATAGTTCTTTTCATTTCTAAAATTAATGATTCTATTTTATATATCCCTGTACTTCCTTTGATTGTTCATCTTGGCATTCTTTAATGTACTTGCCCTCTGATTCTTACCTGTTGAGCTGTGACAGAGTAGGATTGGACAAATCATCAGTCTGAGGCAAGGTAGACAGCACTGCTGTTGCCGAGTGCTGTGGCGCTGAAGGCAGAAGCGATGAGGTGGTGGATACTGTGCTGGGCAATGACCCTGCATTAGATTCTGAGGGAGATGTTTCTGTCTTTGATGCTGGCACAGATGAAGTAGCTGCAACAGTTCCAAATGTTAATCAATGCAAAGTCCACTATATTTGAAAACATAACATTAAAGGTTGGCTTGGACAATTACATAACAAAATCAAAATGGTTTGCAGGTCAGTGTAGATTTATTTTGAATTTATAACCCAATAATCTAGATGACCAATTGAAAAAAGTATGTTCATAGGCAACCCAGATGGAGATCTGTGTAACCTTCAGGAAAACACATGCTTAAACATCAGAATACAAAACATTTGAGTGAAAAAACGTGTATGCAGTCGGAAACAGAGGCCTTCATCTGAAATGCCTATGGTAAAGCGTGAATGAGCATATTTTTCTTCACTTGGTCATCTAGTTTGTTGGGCTATAAATTGCTACATTTTTTTTCTATATTGACGTAAGTCTTTTGATGTTGCCTATCTACTTAATTTATAGGCTTCCCAATTTTCTCCCATTGTATGATATATAAGATGTGAAAGCTTGAAGGAAATTTAAATGCCTCAGAAGATATATCAGGAAGGGAAATAAAGTTCTAAAAAAAAGCTATCAAAGCATGTAGCTTGAAGAGAAAAGACTCAGAAGATATTGGAATCAAGAAAAGATAGGATAAAAACAGTGGATAAAATGTTGTGGGAAACAAGGGGGAACCTGGAAAATCACATATGTTCTGAAGCAAAAGGGTGAGCTGTGTAATTATCACGATTTATGGTTTATTAAAACGTAATATACCGCTTTTCCAGGTAACAGAGTGGTTTATCTGTCCTAAATGTTAGAAAAAATGTTTAATAACACTTGATTTACTGCTCAACAAAATGATTCACACGATAATAAAAATCGAAAAACCCTAATTAAAAAAACATGAAGAAAAGCCACAGACAATACATAATAGGGTAACTAATATAATATGCGCTTCTCATGGTCTGCTCTTCAGCATATGACACCTCTACCTCCATCCCCCACCCGATTCTGTCCCCTTTATTTTTTCCTTACCGTCTGTTCTGTACTATCACATTACGTAGTCCCTTTTCTATATAGGTTATCTATATGTGTATTCTAATTCTGCAAACCACTTCTATTTTCTGAATTGCGGCATATTAAGATTTTAATAAGCCATGAAGGACTTCCACCAAGTTTTGATTTAAGAGATGTGTGAACTTACCCAGTCAAAACTATTTGACTTTTTTATTCTAATTATTCAAATATTTCTATGATTTTTTCACTGAAAGAATATGTTGTATAGATCGGTATAAAAAACCCTTCCTATTTTAATGCATTTTGAGCTGCATTTTTCAAACTGTAGAAGGTGAAAAATAAAGAAGGGTGTAGAGAGTTTTACAAGGCATGGTATACGGTTACATATGTGTGTTGCATGTCCCGTTGAGTCAGTTACTCTCCAAATCCACATTTTTCCTTACTGCCTACTTCTAATTCTGCCCTCCCCCCCACTCTTCTACAAACCGACTCACTTTCTCCATCTTCCTCCCCCCCCTCCCGAAAAAATAGCCACATCTCTAAAGTTGTCCAGGGATGCTGTAAGGGCTGGTTCTGAATACACCAGACTGCAAGTCAATGCAAGGACAACATTGATGCAAACTGACAAGCTGCATAGTGGCCTCTTCTGCTCCCGGGCACTGTGCAGGGGACAGGGCCTGTAAGCTCTTGCAATTAATTACTTGCCTTTCGAATCCAAGTTCAAGGCAAATCACAAATTCAGATACAATTGGTAGGTCCATGCCATACAGTCTAAAGTTTTATCAGAGAACATGGAGAGCGAAAATGAATCGCCCACAGTCACAAGCAGTGTCCATGAGAGAAGCAGGATTCAAACTATGGCTTCTCTGATTCTCTAAATGTGATAAACATAATGAAGAATAAAAGATTAAAATGACAAATTGCCCAGATAAAATAATTCTCAAAATAAAATATATTTATTGCCAAAAGTCCAATGAATATTAACAGTTATATCATAAATCATATAAAGAGTAGTTACTCACCTGTAACAGGTATTCTCCAGGAGCGGCAGGAATCAGTCCTCACATATGGGTGTCATCGGCACCGATGAAGCCCCAGCGGAGCATTTCCCCAGCTTTCTATGAAAGCCTTTGGGAATGCAGGCACACATGCGCGGTTCCCTTCCCGCTTAAAGGTGCCATCTTACCTCAGTCAAATGACATAGCTAAGAACAGCACACAAAAATGAAAAATAAACTATGTACAACTGCAACTCCAAGGGGAGGAGGGAGGGTTGTGAGGACTGATTCCTGCTGCTCCTGGAGAACACCTGTTACAGGTGAGTAACTACTCTTTCTCCAGGATCAAGCAGGAAGTCAGTCCTCACATATGGGTGACTCCCTAGCTCTGGGCTACCGAGGAAACCAGGTTGAACAAGAGAACTCCCTCTAGTCTCAGCAGCAAAGAAAGGCTTTTCAAGGACACAACCTCCACCGGTAGCCCAACAGAGGGCAGGAGTTGCTAAACCTCAAAGAGATTCCGGAGTACTGCTTGGCCAAAAGCACTGTCCCTACGGGACTCCCTCTCCAGACAGTAATGGGCCGCAAAAATCTGGCTTGAAGACCAAGTTGCAGCCCTGCAGATGTCTACCAAGGGCACAGAGCGAAGATGAACCACTGAGGCAGCCATTGCCCTGACACGATGGGCCGTGACCCGACCCTGCAAGGGAAGGTCAGCTGTCTTGTAAGCCCAGGTGATACAGTCAGCCACCCAGATGGACAAGGTACGCTTGGACACAGCCAACCCCAACTTATTAGGGTCAAAAGAAACGAAGAGCTGAGTAGCCCTTCTATGCCCCTGCGTACGGTCAAGGTAGAAGGATAAGGCCCTCCTACAGTCCAGGGTATGCAGGACTGCTTCAGCCTGGCTTGCATGAGGCCTAGGGAAGAATGTTGGAAGAACCACCTCCTGATTGAGGTGGAAAGAGGAGACAACCTTTGGGAGGAACTTTGGATGAGTCCTGAGGACTACCCTGTTCCTATAAATCCTGGTGTAAGGCCTATCACAGACCAGGGCCTGAAGCTCACTCACTCGCCTAGCCGAGGTAAGGGCTATCAGGAAGAGTGTCTTCCAGGATAGGAAGCGTAGTGGACAAGTAGCCATCGGCTCAAAAGGTGGGCGAGTCAGTTGCTGCAAGACCACATTCAACTCCCACTCAGGGGCAGGAGGACGGATTGGAGGCTTGAGCAAAAAAGCAAGCCCCTGAGAAAGCGGGACACCAAGGGGTGACCTGACAGAGAATGTCCCTTCACCAATGATTGGTGAGCTGCAAGAGCTGAGAGGTGGACCCGAACAGAATTGGACTTAAGTCCCTGATTGGATAAGTGCAGTAAGTACTGAAGCACTACTGGCAAGTACAGGAAACAGGATCCTCTGTACGTAGCTGACACCACACAGAAAACCGTTTCCATTTGAGAGCATAGGTTTTCCTAGTGGACTGTTTCCTAGAGGCTAGGACAACCTCCCCAACTTCCTGAGGTAGGCCCCAGGGAGCCAAAACTACCCTTGCAGCCTCCAGGCCATCAAATTGAGAGCTTTGAGATTGGGGTGCAGAAGGGAACCCTGCTCCTGTGAGAGAAGGTCGGGTTGCAACCCCAGAGGCAGTGGGGGATCCACCGCCAGTTGAAGCAGAAGAGGAAACCAAGGTTGTCTCGGCCACCTGGGAGCTACCAGCAGGACCGAGGCCTTGTCCTGAAGAATTCTGAAGAGAGTTCGGGCCACCAAGGGCGTGGGAGGAAACGCATACAGGAGGCCCTGAGACCATGGAATCAGAAAAGCATCTGCTGCTATTCTCAGAGGATGCGGTTGCCTGGAGCAGAACTTTGGCAGTTGGTTGTTCATTGGGCTGGCAAAGAGATCTACCAAAGGGAGACCAAATTTTAGGAAGATCTTCTGAACTACTGAAGTATGCAGCTGCCACTCGTGGGGCTGCAGAATCCTGCTTAATCTGTAGGCCAGGTAGTTGTCCTGGCCTGGAAGGCACACAGCCTTGAGGAGCATGTTGTGCTTGAGGGCAAATGAACAAAGGTCCTGAGCCTCCCGACAAAGGATTCTGGACCCATTCCTCCCCTGTTTGTTCACATAAAACATGGCTACTTGGTTGTCTGTCTGAACCAAGACAGATTGATGAGCAAGGGCAGGAGAGAAAGCTTTGAGTGCTAATCGAATAGCTCGGAGTTCGAGGAGATTGATCTGCTGTGCAGCTTCCCAAGGAGACCACAGGCACTGGGTGCACTTGCCTAGGCAATGGGCTCCCCAGCCCTGCAGGGAGATGTCTGTGGTCAGTACCACCGTGTACCCAGGAATCTGAAAAGGCACCCCTTTCAGTAGATTGGGTGGGTGCAGCCACAAGTTGAGGGAGTTCAGCAACTGTCTGGACACCCTTATCCTGTCTCTGAGGCTGCCTGTGGCCTGTGACCACCGAGTCCGAAGGCACCACTGTGCAGGCCTCATATGGAGCCTGGCACTGGGGGTCACATTTACTGTCGAAGCCATGTGGCCAAGCAGCCTCAGGCAGAGTCTGGCGGAGACCAGTGACCTGCTGAGAAACTGATTTGCCAAGGCTATCAACCTTTGGGCCCTGTCTTCTGGCAAGAAAGCCTTTGCCAGCAGAGAGTCCAGTCTTGCTCCTATGAACTCCAAGTTCTGGGAGGGGAGCAAAGTGGACTTTGCGAAGTTTATGACAAACCCCAGGCTTTGAAGAAGAGCAATAGTTCTGAGGGTGGCTTGTCTGGCCTCCTGGCACGTCTGACCCCTGATGAGCCAGTCATCCAGACAGGGGAAGACAAAAATTCCCTGATTTCTCAGGTAGGCCGCCACCACTGCTAGGCATTTGGTAAAGACCCTGGGAGCGGAGGTGAGGCCAAAAGGCAGCACTCTGTACTGATAATGGTTTCCTCCCACAATGAACCTGAGGTACTTTCTGTGGTCTGGATGAATGAGGATGTGAGTGTACGCATCCTTTAGATCTAAGGAGCATAGCCAATCTCCCTGCTGGAGGTAGGGCAGAAGGGTTCCAAGAGTAAGCATCTTGAACTTTTCCTTCACTAGGAACTTGTTGAGGTTGCTGAGGTCCAGAATGGGTCAAAGGCCACCGGTTCTTTTGGGCACCAGGAAATACCTGGAGTAGAATCCGTGACCTTGCAAGTGGGGAGGCACAGGCTCCACCGCCCTGTCCACCAACAGACCTTGAAGCTCTTGAAGGAGAAGGTCTGTGTGCAGGGGAGGCCTTGGAGGCTCCCCTGCAAAGTAAGGAGGAAGTAGTTGGTGAAAATGAAGGGCATAGCCCCTGTGGACTATGTCCAACATCCAACTGTCCCCGGTGATGAGGGGCCACTGGTGGGCAAAGAGGGCGAGGCGACCTCCTGTGCAGGGTTGGGAGAGCAGGGATGGAGAGGCTATGCTCAATGAGTCAAAATCCCCCACCCTGCTGAGTGGGAGTAGGGGCCGGAGGCTTGGTGGTCCTCTGCCTACAGGGCCCATTACCCTGCCCCTTGGCTTGCTGACCCTGGGGGGCAGCTTGGACAGCCTGATATTGAGGGTACTGTTTGTAGGCAGTTCCCTTCCTCGGGTAAAGCACAGTTACTTACCTGTAACAGGTGATCTCTGGGAACAGCAGGAATTAGTCATCACATATGGGTACGTCGGTACCGACGGAGCCTGCGCGGGAAAGCTCCCCAGCCTTTCAGATGAAAGGCTTTTGGGGCCTCCCACTGCACATGCGCGCTGCCTTCCCGCCTTCCTGACCAGCTCTCTTCAGTTCGAGTTTAAAGCTGAGACAATAGAGAGAGGAAAGGAAGATAGATAGAGATACAACTCCTAGGGGAGGTGGGTGGGTTGTGATGACTAATTCCTGCTGTTCCCAGAGATCACCTGTTACAGGTATGTAACTGTGCTATCTCCAGGAACAAGCAGGAATAAGTCCTCACATATGGGGACTCCCTAGCTGAGATGCCTGGGAGATCCCCTTCCAAGGGTAAACCATCTTCGCATGGATCTCAGGCATTTATCCAGGGAAGGTGGGCAGGAGTTGTTTAAGTATGGAACAGGTGTTTGAGGACAGCCTGACCAAACAAGGCATCCCGGCGGGAGTCCTTGTCCAAGCAGTAATGGGCTGTGAAGGTATGAACCGAGGCCCAAGTGGCTGCTCGACAGATCTGATCTATGGACACAGAGTGGAGATGAGCCATAGAAGTGGCCATGGCTCGCACATTGTGAGCGGTGACATGGCCTTCCAGAGAAATGTTTTTACTCTGGTAAGCAAAAGAAATACACTGAGCAATCCAATTGGAAAGTGTACGTTTGGTGACTGGAAGTCCCAAATGAGAAGGATCAAAAGCCACGAAAAGTTGGGAAGACTTTCGATGTGGCTGAGTCCTGTTGAGGTAAAAGGCGAGAGCTCTTTTACAGTCAAGAGTATGAAGGTTCCTCTCTGCACTGGATGCATGAGGAGCCGGGAAAAAAACAGGTAGATATACCTCTTGATTAAGATGAAAAGGCGGGACCACTTTAGGCATAAAGTGGGGATTCGTCCTAAGGACCACCTTATCATGATGAAATCTGGTATAAGGTGGATTAGCCACCAAAGCCTGCACTTCACTGATGCGGCGAGCCGAAGTGACTGCAATAAGGAAAAGAACCTTCCAGGAAAGAAATTTCAGGGAGGTAGATACCAACGGTTCAAAAGGTGGCTTCATAAGTTGACCCAGAACTAGATTCAAGTCCCATGCTACCGGAGGAGGTCGGATGGGAGGCTTAGTGAGGGTCAAGCCTCTCATGAATCTTGCAATAAGAGGATGAGAGGAGACAGGTTGTCCATTTATAGGTTTTAAGGATGCTACAATAGCACTTAAATGGACTCGTACTGAATTCGTCTTGAGGCCTGCATTGGAAAGATGCAGGAGATAGTCTAGTAGAGAATTCAAAGGAAGCGCAAGAGGGTCAAGACCCTGTTGCGCACACCAAATGGAAAAACGTTTCCATTTGAAAGCATAGGAACGCCTAGTAGAGGGTTTCCTAGAGGCATGAAGGATATCTTTCACTGGTTGGGAAAGATTAAACTCATGAAGGCGTAAGCCTTCAGTAACCAAGCTCGGAGATGTAGGGACTTGGGGTTTGGATGCCACAAAGTCCCCTGCTCCTGGGACAGAAGGTCTGGTGCAGCTCCCAGGTCCAGGGAGGAGCCCTGGGAGAGCTGTAGAAGGAGAGGGAACCACACTTGGCGTGGCCAGCGTGCAGCAATGAGGATCATGGATCCGTGATCCCTCTGAAGTTTGAACAGAGTCTTGGGAATCAAAGGAATGGGTGGAAAAGCGTACAGGAATTCCTGACCCCAATGTAGGAGAAAGGCATCGTTGGCCTGAGCTCCCTGACACGGAGTCCTGGAACAGAACCGGGGAAGTTTGGCATTCCACGGACTTGCAAAGAGGTCTATGTCCGGGGTCCCCCATTCCTGAAAGATTCTGCGTATCTGGTCCATATGCAGGGACCATTCGTGTGGGAGCAGAACTCGGCTGAGTCTGTCTGCCCGAGAGTTTTGAACTCCTGGAAGATATACTGCCAGAAGATGAATTTGATGCTCTCTGGCGAAGGCCCATAATCTGAGAGCTTCGTTGCAAAGCGACAGAGAGCCCGTCCCTCCTTGTTTGTTGACATAGAACATGGCTACCTGATTGTCTGTTTGTACTAGGACAGTCAGGTTGACAAGGAGGGTGTGGAAGACTGTGAGGGCAAGGAAGATTGCTCGCAGTTCCAGAAGGTTGATGTGAAGGGTGGTCTCCTGAGGAGACCAGGTGCCCTGAGTGGAGAGGTGTTGGAGATGAGCTCCCCACCCTGTCTGGGAGGCATCTGTTGTGAGGGTTGCTTGGGGCAACGAAGGTTGGAAGGGGATCCCCAACAACAGATTTTTGGAGGATGTCCACCACTGGAGAGACCAAAACAGTCGTTTTGAGGTGAGTATTTGGTCTGAGAGCAGTCCTGATGCTTGAGACCACTGGGTGGCCAAGGTCCATTAAGCTGCTCTCATATGAAGACGAGCGTAGGGCACCACGTGTACCGTGGAGGCCATGTGGCCCAGAAGTTGCAGCATTTCTCTGGCTGATAAGTGACTTCTGGACTGAGCCTGGGAGGCCAAGCTGATTAGCCTTTGGCCTCGGACCAGAGGGAGGTAGGCCCTTGCAGTGGTGGAGTCCAATTGGGCCCCTATGAATTCCAGAGACTGAGTAGGGATGAGTTGGGATTTGGGAATGTTTACCACAAGTCCCAGATATTGAAGAATACGCCTTGTGCGGTCCAGAGAAATCTGGGCTTCTGACTGAGATGGAGCTCGGATGAGCCAGTCGTCCAGATATGGGAAGACAAAGATTCCCATGCCTCCGAGAAATGCGGCTACGACTGCCATGCATTTTGTGAAGACTCTTGGAGCAGAGGCCAGACCGAAGGGTAGTACTCTGTACTGGAAATGTTTTCCCTGGAACAGAAATCTTAGATATTTTCTGTGGGATGGATGGATGAGTATACGAGTGTACGCATCCTTGAGATCTAGAGAACAAAGCCAATCCTGACTCTGAAGGTATGGAAGGAGAAGACCCAGAGAGAGCATTTTGAATTTCTCCTTGAATAGAAACCTGTTCAATTCTCTCAGATCTAGGATAGGTCTGAAGCCCCCTGTCTTCTTTGTTATGAGAAAGTAAGGGGAGTAGAAACCTAACCCCTGTTGAGGAGGAGGAACCTCCTCTATTGCCCCTTGGGCAAGGAGAGAAGAGACTTCCTGACCCAACAGGGTCAGAAGAGATGGGGGAGAACTGAATTGCCTCACCATGGTATGGGGAGGAAGGCTGGAGAAATGAAGTTTGTAGCCCTCCCTGATAATAGAGAGGGTCCATTGCTCTGATGTGATTTGTTCCCATCTGGGAGCAAAATGAGCTAGCCTTCCAGGAATGGTGAGGGGCTCTGGTTGTTCTAGAGCCAGAAACGGCAAGTTCTCTAGAGGCAAGTCAAAACCCCTGAGGGGGTTGAGCCTGCTGGGGTATAGCAGACACTGCAGGCTTTGACTTTACCTGCTTAGATTGTTGACGCTTAGCCGCAAAGCGAGGCTGAGCAGATTGCTGGCCAGTATTTGTGGGAAATCTGGCCTTCTTATAGTAAGGCCTTTTAAAAGACTTCTTTTTGGCAGGGGTAGAAGTAGACTTGGAAAGTCCATCTAGAGTGGCATTTTCTGCATCCATTTGAGCAGCTTTAATTTGCCAGTCTTCCCCAAATAAGTTCTCACCGGTACAGGGCAGATTCCTGAGGCCATCTACAACCCAGGGTTCTAGGTCAGAAGCCTGGAGCCAAGCGAGACGTCGGGCTGCAATAGCAATTCCCGAAGCTCTGCCTGCAACCTCAAAGGAATCAAAGGCTGCCCTGTTGGAGAACTTGGAGACCTCTGAAAGTTGTGTCACCATAGAAAAGAAGTCCGCCCTTTGATCATCAGGGATAAAGGGGGCAAAATTCTGTATCTTTAGGGCAAGATGTCCAAGAAACATGCCCATATAAAGGCTATAAGAACTGATCCTGGCTATAAGCATACTAGCCTGGAACATCTTTCTTCCAAAAGAGTCCAGGGTCTTACATTCTCGCCCTGGAGGGGTAGAAGAATGCCTTTTAGGACTCTTTATTTTCTTCATGGCAGACTTCACCACAATAGAGTGGTGAGGCAGCTGAGTTTTCTGGAACCCAGGCGAAGGAGGGACCCGATACATGGTGTCCAACCTACGGGAATGGGGAGACAGTGTTAAAGGAGTCTCCCACAAATCCATCAAGTGTTCTTGAAGGATTTCATGGATAGGCAGAGTGACTGCCTCTTTAGGAGCTTTAGAGTATCCAAAAATATCCAATTTTTTTGATCTGGGTTCTTTTTCAGAAGATGTAGCAATAGAAAGTGCTTTAGCTACATCAACAATGAAATCCTGAAAGGATAAATCCTCTGGAGGAGACATCCTCCTCTTTGGAGAAGAGGGCTCTTCAGGAAGAGTAAGCTCAGCAGAGTCATCAGAGGAATTGAATTCATCAGAAGAATCTGAATATTCCTTCTGTGCTTCCAATGTACGATACGCATACCGATCGGTATCGACATCGGGCGTATCGGGCATGGGATCGGTACCGGGCGAAAGCCTGAATCCGGCATGCAGAACCGATCGACGCTTGGAAGTCGATGGTCTCGGTTCCGGTGTGGATACCGGAACCGGGGCCGGTACCGATGGAATCGGTACCGAGGGCGTCGCAGCCTTAATGAATGCCAGAACGGCCTGCTGCATGGTCTGGACAGTACTGCCCATAGACGCCACTACTGCCTGGATGTCGGTACCGGTATGGGCCGGTACCCCAGAGCAGTCCAACAGGTGATCGGTCGAGGCCGTGCCATCGATGTCAACCTGTGACCCCATGATTGCTTTGGAGGCCGGAACCTCCCGCCGGGGTTTTTTGGCCTGGGCAGAATCCTCGAACTCAAAATTGAGAGCCTCTCGATCTTTAGAAAGAGATTTGCTTTTAGAGGATTTGCCCACAGAAGTTTTGGTTACCTGAGATCCATCCGGAGAGGAAGACCTGGATGACTGTGATGCTTCTGAAGGAAACAGCACATGGAGCTTGTTGGCCCGGTTCTGCAAACCACGTTTAGACATCTGGGTGCAGGATGGGCAGTCCGGTATGGAGTGGTCAGGTCCCAAACATTTGAGACACCATTCATGGGTGTCTGTGACAGAAATGACAGCACTGCACTTGGTACATTTTTTAAAACCAGGGACTGGCTTCTCCATGAGGAGAATTTGTGTAGGCCTTAAGGCCTAACAACAGGTACCAAGCTGTGCTGAAGAAAATAAAAAAAAAAAGTCTCTTTTTTTTTTTTTTTATAAAGAAAGAAAGAGAGACCGGCGGTACCGGTTTCTGTATGGGGAAGGCAGGTACGCGGTCTAAAGAAAAAAATAAATTTCACAATTTCTTCAGCGGTGACAGGAACACGACCTGCTGGCTCTGCGGAAAAAGAGAAACTGAAGAGAGCTGGTCAGGAAGGCGGGAAGGCAGCGCGCATGTGCAGTGGGAGGCCCCAAAAGCCTTTCATCTGAAAGGCTGGGGAGCTTTCCCGCGCAGGCTCCGTCGGTACCGACGTACCCATATGTGAGGACTTATTCCTGCTTGTTCCTGGAGATAAGGGCTTTTTACCCGAGCCCTTCTTTTTATGAGAAGGGGCAGAGGTCTTCCTAGACAGCCTTGTCCGAGTAAGGTGCTCTGTTTCGAGCTGGGCGGCCTTCTCAGTCATGGGCTTGCCAAAAAGGTTTTCACCTCGGCAAGGGACATCGACCAACTTGTCCTGAACCCATGGCTCGAGGTCCGATGACTGCAGCCATGCCTGGCGTCGAGCCACGATGCCGGCTGCCGCAACTCGGGCCGAAGCCTCGAAGCCATCGTAGGCGGCGTGGTACATGAACTTCGAGCAGTCCCGAATCCCCAAGGACAAGGACTTGAATCTCTGCAAGGGTTCCCCAGAGAGACCAGCAGAGAACCCGGCCAACTCCTTGGCCAGGTCCTGCAAATACATGCCCATGTACAGCAGGTAAGACTGGACACGGCAAGCAAGCATTGAGCCCTGGAAGCACTTTCCACCGACGCCATCGAGGTTCCGGGCCTCCCTGCCGGGGGGCACCGCAGAGTGCATCTTCTGGCTCTTCAGACGATGCATGGCCGATTCCACAACCATGGAATGATGTGGTAGCTGTGCCTTCTGAAAGCCAGGGCTCTTCCTGAGTCGATAGATCGAGTCGACTCGCTTGCTTAAAACCGGCGCCGAGGCCGGTGCCTCCCACATCCTGAAGAGGAGCCGTTCCAGCATCGGAGGAACCGGGACAGTAAAGGCCTCCTTCGGAGGAGAGTCATACTGCAGGGCCTCGAGCTCTTCAGCTCGAGGCTCTTCCTCAGGGTCCGCCGGAATAGCCAAGGCAGTGGCCATATCCCGGACGAACTCCGAGAACCGAGTATCCTCTGGAGGGGATCTACTCCGGGGCTGACTGCGGTGAGTCCGACGGGACGCACCAAGTTTTGAACATATCGGGGGACTCCTCATCCTCCATCTCCCAGGCGGACTCATCTGACGAGGAGTCAGGGTCTGATCCCGCGGGGCCCTGAAGCACCCACCCTGACGCCAGAGGCACTGGCGTCGACACCCTCGGTCCCGAGCGGGAGGTCGAGGGAGACCGCGACCGAGGTCGACTTCGAGCCACGATGGACTCAAGTATCGGCTCGGTCTCCGGGGTCGACTTCTAAGTCTATGTCCCGGTGGTCGGGGCAGATGCGCCAGACAGGCTGGCCATCAGTGCCCGCTGCTGCTCCATGAAGGCGGACAATCTGCTCTCCAAGGCTGTCATCCTGAGACGCAGTGCGGGAGACGCAGCAGCCACCGACTCGGGCCCCGGCGGCGCCGGACCCGACGTTGGCTCTCTGGGAGGAGAGTCCTCGAGGACTACGGGGCATACGTGTCCAGCAGATTCCGGCTCCACATGAGGAACTTTGGCAGGCTTCTCTTGTTCCACGGGCCCGGGGCAATGGTCGGGGGTCTTAGACTTGGCCCTCGAGGAGCCAGGGACCTCCACCGCTTCTTCCTCTTGCGTTCCCGGTCAGGGGATCCCTTGTCCGAGGAGCTCCAACGGCACTCGGGATCCGAATCCCGAGATGTTGAGGCCTCAGACGAGGTCCGGGCCCGGCCGGAGGCCGAGTCCGAGAAAAGCCTTTCTTTCTGCTGCTGGCGACTTCGGAGTGCCTTGGAAGACATCTTCCCACATGGTCCACACGACTTAGGGTCGTGATCAGGACCGAGGCACCGAAGGTAGCAGTCGTGTGTGTTGGTGAGAGACATTAATTTCTTACACTGATCACACTTCTTGAAACCGCTGGAAGCCATCAGGGAAAAAAAGAGTCCCCGCGAGGTCAAAGGACCGGCCTTCCAGGGAAAAAGCAAAAAAGGGCGCGAACGCCAGCCACGAAGGGCAAAAACCGAAAAAGAAGAATCGGGCTCGATACCGGTGTACCGAACCCGGCAGGAGGGGAACTGGCATCGAACCGGGAGAAAAAACAGCGAGGATCGCCGAAAAAAATCACTTTTATCCGGGATGACAGGACACATGTCCAGTAGGTTTCTCGGAAAAAAAGAGACTGGGGTAAGATGGCACCTTTAGGCGGGAAGGGAACCGCGCATGCATGCCTGCATTCCCAAAGGCTTTCATAGAAAGCTGGGGAAATGCTCCGCTGGGGCTTCATCGGCGCCGATGACACCCATATGTGAGGAGTGACTTCCTGCTTGGTCCTGGAGAACAAACATAAAACATCGAAGCACATCATCATCAACTTGTCTGTGTATCTCTTGGTTAACAAAATCCTATGCCTAGGATTGCTTTTGCAGCTGGTTAGGTATTCAGCCTGCCTCAGAGGACTTGACTCATATGTAGTAGATCTTGTGATGGACAGCTAAGAATGATGGAGAAAACCTTTGATGACAATCAGATGGTAGGATATGGGAGAGAGTGGGGAAAGGGGAGAGGGATAAAACTATATATTGTACTGTAAAATTAATAAATAAATATTCCTTTCTCCCAAAGGATCCTTATGTGCAGTGTCAAGGGGTCATGAAGAATCACAAAGGGTTTAAGTTATAAATAATACCACAATTATCACTCAGAAAAACATTTATAAGAATTATTCATAAAAAATAATAGAAATAATACATAATAATAATAGATGATATTTATAAAAATAACTATAATAAAAACAAAATAGAATAATGAAAATTAAAAATAAATAGGTAAAAAAAAACTTTAAAAAGTCACTTTTTCCTGCTAGTAAATGTTATCCTTCAATTGGGTATTCGTTTAACACCAAACACATAGGGGCCCTTTTACTAAATACCACTAAGAGTTTGCACTTAACGTACATTACCCATGCACATTAAGTGCAAAACAGCCGTATTACAGGTCATGCCCCCGACAGCTATGTTCCCAGCTGCTCACACACAATGGGGTACTCTAATGAGCAGCACAGTAATGTGAGGGCATTTAATGCTAACTACAGAGGTGCCATTAGATAAACCTATGCTAAAAGCCATGGTAACTACACTCACGTGATAATGTGTTGACCACGCCAATGCTGCACCTCTACATACCCATTGACCACAGTAGTGTGCGAGTACGTTTCAGCGGTTCGTAGCTGGCCTGTCCATGTGTTAGGGTTCACTGTGGCCAGCTATTGCGCGCTAAATCCTAATACGACTACTGAACATTTGTAGAGCACTACAAGGTATATGCAGTGCTGCAAAAACACATGTAAAAGATGGTCCCTGCTCATTGGAGCTTATAATCTAGTCAAGAAAGACAACACAGTAGCTATAGACATGGGATACAGCTAGAGGGAATGGTAAGGAAACACAAAGGAGATCAAGTGAATCAAGATCCAAAAGCGGCAGTGAAGAGGTGAGTTTTCAGCTTGGATTTGAAAAGGTCAGAGAAGGCGCCTGACGTACAGAATCAGGTAGTTTTGTTCCAGGCCTAAGGCGGAGCAAGGTGAAAGGAGCGAAGTCTGGAGTTAGCAATAGAAGAGAAGGGCACAGATAGAAGCAATTTTCCAGAAGAGTGGATTTCCAGAGGGGGGGATGTAGGAAGAGATAAGAGGGGAAAGGAAGTGAGCAGCTGCAGAGTGAATGCATTTATAGGTCAGCAGGAGAAGTTTGAACTGGATGCGGAAATCGATAGGGAGCCAATGAAGTGACTTGAGAAAGGGGGTAATATGAGATTGACGAGGCTGGCAGATTAGCTGCGCAGCAGAGTGTTGAACAGATTGAAAGGGAGATAGATGATTCTGAGGGAGACCAGCAAGAAGTAGGTTACAATAGTTTAGGCAGGAGGTAACATAGTAACATAGTATATGACGGTAGATAAAGACCAGCATGGTCCATCTAGTCTGCCAAGAAAGGTGGCAAGAGTAGGTGCACCTGCTACTCTGTGCAGGTCACCCCTCCCCCATGCCTTTATTTAGTGATGTACTCACCGCTCCATGTAAGTCACCCTAATTGCTGAGATATAAGAGATAGTCATGTTTATTTAGATTTAATCCTGCTGCTATAAAGGGATCCACTGTGTCTGTCCCATGCCATTTTGAATTCTGTCACTGTATTTGCCCCCATCACTTCCATTGGGAGGGCATTCCAAGCATCCACCACCTTTTCAGTGAAAAAGTATTTCCCAACATTGCCTTTCAGTTTACACCCTTGCATGTTCATGTTATGCCCTCTAGTTTTACAACTTCCACGTTTTTGGAAGAGGTTTGTTTGTTCATTAATACTCTAAGTATTTAAAGATCTGAATCATATCTCCCCTGTCCCTCCTCTCCTCCAGAGGGTACATATGTAGGTCTTCAAGTCTCTTCTCATAAGTCTTCTAATGCAGGCTCAAAATCATTTTGGTCGCCTTCCTCTGAACTGTTTCCAGCCTTTTTACGTCCTTTGCAGGATATGGTCTCCAAAACCGAACACAATATTCCAAGTGAGGACTCACCAGTGGCATTAGTACCTCTTCCTTTCTGCTGGTAATTCCTCTCTGTATGCAACCCAGCATCCTTCTGGCTTTTGCCACCGCCTTGTCACACTGTTTCGCCACCTTGAGATCCTCAGAAACAATCACTCCAAGGTCCTTCTCCTGGTCCGTGAACACCAACCTTTCACCCCCTATTGCATACAATTCCCTTGGATTTCTGCTTTCCAAGTGCATGACACTGCACTTCTTCACAGTAAATCTTAACTGCCAAGCATTAGACCATTCTTTCAGCTTTTGTAGATCTTTTCTCATGTTATCCACTCCCTCAGGGGAGTCCACTCTGTTGCAAATTTTCGTGTCATCTGCAAAAAGACAGACTTTTCCATTTAGTTCTTCAGCAATATCACTCACAAATACATTGACCAGTACAAGTCCCAGGACCAAACCCTGGGGCACACCGCTAATCATCTTCCTTTCATCTGAGTGAGTTCCGTTTACCATCACCTTCTGTTGTCTGTCAGTCAACCAATTGCTGATCCAGTTCACCACCTTGGGACCCATCCACAAGCTGTTAAATTTATTGATAAGCCTCCTATGAGGAACAGTATCAAAGGCTTTGCTGAAATCTAGGTAGATCACATCCATCGCATGCCCTTGATCTAGTTCTCTGGTCACCCAGTCAAAGAGCTCAATCAGATTTGTTTCGTAAGATCGTCCTTTGGTAAAACCATGTTGCCTCGGATCATGCAACCTTCTTCAGTCCTTTGGAACTTCTCCGGTCTCCGAGGATCTGTTAAAAAACATCCTTTAATGGCCCTGCAAGAACCTCTCTGAGCTCTTTCAGTATCTGGGATGTATCCCATCCGGTCCCATGGCCTTGGCCACTTTCAGTTTTGCAAGCTGCTCTAACACATCATCTTCTGTGAATGGTGTGGTATCTACTCCATTCTCATTTGTATATTTGTCAATCACAGGTGGTCCTTCTCCAGGATTTTCTCTAGTAAAAACAGAGCATAAGTATTTGTTTAGCATTTACGCTTTTTCATTGTCACTTTCCACAAATCCATTACCAGCACTTTTGAGTCCTGCAATTCCACCTTTGATTTTCCTCCTCTCCCGAATATACCTGAAAAAAGTTTTGTAGCCACACTTCACATCTTTAGCCATCTTTTCTTCTGCCTTTGATTTTGCTTTCCTTATTTCTCTTTTTGCCTCTTTTAGTTTGATCCCATATTCTTTTCTGTGTTCCTCTGATTGCAAACTTTTGAATTTTGTGAAAGCTGTGTTTTTTGCCTTTATTTGTGAAGCCACTTCTTTGGAGAAACAAATAGGTTTCCTTTTCCTCTTGCTTTTATTTACTTTCCTTACATACGTATCTGTTGCCCCTTTTATTGCCTCCTTTAGTTTAAACCATTGCAATCCCACTTCCTTTATCCCCTTTCACCCTGACAACTCCTCATCCAGGTACTTGGCCATTTTACTGAAGTCAGTGTTTTTAAAGTCTAGGACTTTGAGCTTGCTGTGATTGGATTCTATCTTGGCTTTTATCTCAAACCACATCATGTGATGATCGCTGCTGCTCACACAGACACCCACCCGAATATTCAACACACTATCTCCATTGGTGAGCACTAAATCCAGTACTGAGCTCTCCTTGGTTGATTCCATCACCATTTGTCTAAGGAAGGCATCAACAATTTTTTTTACTTCTTTCCAGATTTGCAGAAGGAATACGCCAATCCACATCGGGTAGATTAAAGTCACCCAATATGATTACTTCCCCCTTCATGGCTATCTTTGCAATATCAGCAATCAATTCGCTATCCATTTCTTCGGTTTGAGTTGGAGGCCTGCAGACTACACCAGTATGGATGACACTGCCATTTCCTCTTTATAACACAATCCACAGCGCTTCTTCTTTTCCCCACATCCTCTGCATTTCAGCAGCTTTAATACTGCTTTTTACATATAGGACTCCTCCTCCTCCTTTTCTACCTTCTCTATCTCTTCTAAATAGATTATAGCCAGCTATGACTATATCCCATTCATGCAACTCGTTAAACCATGTTTCTATAATGGCCACAATGTCCAAGTCCATGTCCATTTCCACCATTAGGGCTTCTAGATCAGAAACTCTGTTGACTAGGCTTCAAGCATTTATACTCATTGCTTTCCAGCATTTGTTGACTGGCTTGCCTGTGTTTTGCATGGATTTTGTTTTGCATGGATTTTGTTCTACATGCCCCTTCCCACTTGCCATTTACGTGTGGTTTTAAAAGTGTGGTAGTTTCCAATGTCATATTGCTTTTGCTGGGAATGACGTTCTGAGCTTGTCCTTCTTAATCAGTCACCCCCTTTCCCTAGTTTAAAAGCCTCTCCACAAACTGCCTGAATTTTTCACGTAGGATTCTTTTCTCTGTGATGGAGAGATATAGTCCATCAGCACAGTATAGTCTCTTGTTGATCCATTTCTCCAGTCACCTATATATCTAAACCCTTCTTGTTTGCACCAGGTTTGCAGCCATGCATTAAAGTTGTTTATGTGATACAGCCTTTCTGCCCCCTTACCAAGAACAGGTAGAACTTCTGAAAATGCTATAGTATTAACAATGGGCTTGAGTTTCCCCGCCCCCCCCCCTCGAGTCTGGAAGTCCCTTTGAACTGCAGAGGCAATGTTTCTAGCCAGGTCATTTGTACCCAAGTGGATGACAACCTCAGTTTTGGAGTGCTCACTTTCTGTACGAACTATACCAACAATTTGGTTCGTATTCCTGCTGACTGAAGAGTTTGGGAGGCATTTGACCATCTTCTCTCCTTGGAACTGTGTTCCCAAGTTGGTGCCTCTGAATCTCCAAGTAGCAGTAGTTTTCTGTTTTGTAATTTTTTTTTCGTATTTGGTGAATCATCAGTAGATTTGGCATTGAGTCTTTCATTTAAGGGCACTTCAGTTTTCATGAATTGAGCACCCTCATTATCCAAGGCAGAGAAGACATTATGCAGGGATAAACTGTCAAACGTTTTACATTGTAACTTAAACTTGGTAATGTACATTAAACAAGGAAATTGATAACTTGGATTTTTCTGAGGCAATGGAGGGTTAAGTGACTTACCCAAGGCCACAAGGAGTGCTAGTGGGAATTGAACCCTGGTCTCTTGGTGCCAAGCCAGTGCTCTAACCATTAGGCTACTCCTCTATATAGGGTGTTTTTGCATTACAGGTCGCAACATACCAGAGCTCACTGTGATCCATTTGTTCCTGGGCTGTTTGATTCTCTGTGGGAGCAGTGGTGGATTTTGTTCAGTTTCTACCCTAGAGGTGGTGTGTTTAATTGTAGTTAATTCTTCCCTTAGTAGAGTCAATTCTTTATGCATAGCAGATAACTTGAGGCATATAGGGCAAGCTCTTAGGTTCCAAATGATTCTTCTGAGAAAGCATAGTTACTCACCTGTAACAGGTGTTCTCCAGGGACAGCAGGAATCAGTCCTCACTTATGGGTGACGTCGGCACCGACGGAGCCGCGTAGAGCAATTCTCCAGCTTTGGGATTGCTGCCACACATGCGTGATCCTCTTCCCACCCAAAGGTGCCAACTACCTCTCTCACTTCAGTTTTGAAAGCTGAGACCAAAGGAGATAAGTAGAAGAAAAATAGAAAGAGAGAGAAAGACAACTCCTAGGGGAGGTGGGTGGGTTGTGAAAACGAATTCCTGCTGTTCCCGGAGATCACTTGTTACAGGTGAGTAACTACGCTATGAACAGGAACAAGCAGGAATGCAGTCTTCACATATGGGGACTCCCCAGCTAAAAATGCCTAGGGATGACCCCAGCATATTGCAAATCTAAGTAAGATGGGCCATGCTTCCTCCTAGGGCCCTCAGGCATCCAAGAGTGGATAGTGGGAAGGAGTTGATCTAGGAATGGAAGAGATGACGTAGAACAGCCTGACCAAACAAGGCATCCCCACGGGAGTCCTGGTCCAAACAATAGTGGGCAGTGAAAGTATGTACAGAAGCCCAAGTTGCTGCTTTGCAGATCTCATCAATAGCAACTGAACGAAGATTAGCTGTTGAGGCTGCCATGGCTCTAACATTATGAGCCGTGACATGGCTTTCAAGAGGGATTCCTTTACTTTGATAGGTAAAGGAAATACAGTCTGCAATCCACTTAGAGAGAGTTCTCTTAGTGACTGGAAGTCCTAAATGACTAGAGTCAAAAGCCAGAAAAGCTGAGAAGACTTTCTAAATGGCTGAGTTCTGTGAAGATAAAAAGCCAGGGCCCGTTTACAATCTAAGGTATGAAGATTTTTTTTCCGTGATGGAGGCATGAGGCCCAGGAAAGAAGACTGGGAGATAAACCGATTGGTTTAAATGAAAAGGTGATATCACCTTTGGCATAAAATGAGGATGAGTCCTCAAGACTACTTTGTCATGATGAAACCTCGTATAAGGTGGGTCAGCCACTAAAGCTTTCAGTTCACTAATACGTCTTCCAGAAGTGATAGCAATTAGCAATCCATGAAAGAAACTTTAGCTCCGAAGTAGCTAAAGGTTCAAAGGGTGGCTTCATGAGTTAACCCAGAACAAGATTAAGATCCCATGCCACTGGAGGAGGTTTGATGGAAGGTTTTCTTAAAAGGAGACCCCTCATAAATCTTGAAACAAGAGGATGAGAAGAAATTGGTTGTCCATCGAAGGGTTTATGAGATGCAGCAATAGCACCAAGATAGACTCTAACAGAATTGGTCTTGAGACCAGAAGCTGATAAATGAAGGAAATAGTCCAGAAGGGACTCTACTGGTAGCAAGAGGGGATTAAGTCCCCTCTGGGAACACCAGACTGAGAACCTCTTCCATTTAAAAGCGTAAGAACGCCTTGTGGAAGGTTTTCTGGAAGCTAGAAGAATATCCTTCACTTGTTGTGAAAGGCCTAGATCTTGAAATTCTATGCCTTGAGCAGCCAGGCCTTGAGATGAAGGGACTAGGGATTGGGGTGCAGTAGGGATCCGTTGTTCTGGGACAGAAGATCAGGAGCACTCCCCAACTCCAGAGGAGTCGCTTGAGAGAGACCTAAGAGAAGAGGATACCATGTTTGCCGTGGCCAACAGGGAGCTATGAGTATCATGCGACCTCTGTCTCTCTGGAGTTTGAATAAGGTTTTGGGAACTAGGGGAATTGGTGGGAAGGCATAGAGATAATCCTGGCCCCAGTGGAGCAGGAATGTATCCCTCGCCTGACAATTTTGAGCTAGAATTCTGGAACAGTACCGTGGAAGTTTGGCATTCTGTGGACTTATTTATTTTATTTAACATTTCTTATATACCGCCTTTCATGATATCAAGGCGGTTTACATTGAATAAACTGAAATTACATTGAACAGGGCATAGACTTGCAAAGAGGTCTATGTCTGGTGTTCCCCAGAATTGAAATACTCGAGCAAGTTGATATGAGTGGAGAGACCACTCGTGTGGCAACAGGACTCGGCTGAGCCTGTCCACCCAAACGTTTTAAATGCTTGGAAGGTATACTGCCAATAAATGAATGTGATGCTCTCTGGCAAAGGCCCACAGTTGCACAGCTTTGTTGCATAATTGCAGAGAGTCTGTTCCGCCTTGTTTGTTTAGGTAAAACATGGCTACTTGATTGTCGGTTTGCACCAGAACTGTTTTGTTTATGGCCCTTAGTTCTAGGAGGTTTATTTGAAGAGAAGCCTCCTGTGGGGTCTAGAGACCCTGGGTAGACAGATAGCCCAAGTGGGCTCCCCAACCCAACTTGGATGCATCCGTCATCAGGACAGCCTGAGGTAGGGGTTGCTGAAAAGGAGAGCCTACTGTAAGGTTTTCCAGAGATTGCCACCAATGCAGAGACGCAATCAGGCGTGTGGTAACTCTGATCTTGTCCGACAGGCATCCTGAGGCCTGGGACCATTGGGAAGCTAAGGTCCACTGGGCTGCTCGCATGTGAAGGCGTGCATAAGGAATCACATGGACTGTAGATGCCATCTGTCCTAGAAGTCCAAGCATCTGTCGGGCAGTGAGGAAGGTTTGTAGCACTGCTTGAGATGCTAGTTCGATGATGCGTAGAAAGCGAGGCTGAGGCAGGAAAGCCTTTGACTGCTGTGTGTCCAAACGAGCCCCTATAAACTCGAGGGATTGAGATGGGGTGAGCTGGGACTTTGGAAGGTTTATGATCCATCCCAAGTACTTCAGAATACGCATTGCTCGGGAAAGAGCATGACTTGCCTCTAGAGCTGACGGTGCTCGAATGAGCCAATCGCCTAAGTAAGGGAAGACAAAAATTCCTAGAGTCCTCATAAATGCTGCTACTACTGCCATGCATTTTGTGAAGACCCTTGGAGCAGAGGCCAGTCTGAAAGGAAGGACCCTGTATTGAAAATGTCTTCCCTTGACTAGGAATCGAAGGAATTTTCTGTGATCTGCATGAATAAGGATATGCATGTAAGCATCCCTTAAATCTAGAGAACATAGCCAATCTTGCTCGTGAAGGTATGGAAGAAGTGTGCTGAGGGAGATCATCTTGAACCTTTCTCGGACTAAATATTTGTTCAGTTCTCTGAGGTCCAGGATTGGTCTTAGTCCCCCTGACTTCTTTGGAATGAGAAAATAGGGGGAACAGAATCCTGTAACCTGCTGGGACATTGGAACCTCTTCTATGGCCCCTTGAGCCAGAAGAGTGGTGACCTCTTGCCACAACAGGTCTGAGACTGGTGGTTGAGATTTGAACCGTTTTATTAGCGTGGATGGGGCAAGCTGAGGAAATGAAGCTTGTATCCCAGACTCACGATAGAGTCCAATCTTCTGATGTGATATGTTGCCATCTTTTGGCAAAATGGCAGATATGACCTGGAATATTTAAAGGTTCTGGGCTTAGAATAGGAAGAATGGCTAAGTTCTCTAGACAACAGTCAAAGACCCTGGGGCCTGCTGTGCCTTCTGAGCTTGTGTCTGTCTAGTTTGTTGTTGCCCCCTTCTGGGGAACCTGTGTTCGCTGGGTGGAAGATGGATAGAATTTTTTCTTTTTAGAGAAAAAAAGGTTTTTTGAAAAACTTTTTCTTGACTGGGTTAGCTGTAGATTTTGACAGTCTGTCTAAAGTTGTATTATCAGTGTCAATTTCATTAGCTTTGAGCTGCCAATCCTTGCCAAAGATTTTCTCCTGTGCAAGGAATGTTTCCCAGCTTATCTTGTACCCATTCCTCCAAGTCTGAAGCTTGGAGCCAGGCAATACGACGTGCTCCTATGGACATAGCAGAAGTTCTGCTAATACATTCAAAACAGTCAAAGGTAGCACGATTCATAAACAGAGACATTTTGAGCATGTTTGACTAAAGTCAAATGATCTGTCCGTTTATCCTCTTGAAGAAAAGGGTTCAAAAGTTCCAAGTCTTTTGTAACCTGTTCAAGAAACATTCCCATGTATAATATATAGGAACTGATTCTTGCTGATAGCATGGAGGACTGATAGCATCGACATCCAAAGGCATCCAGTGTTCTAGACTCACGAACTGGTGGATTGGAAGAGTGTCTTTTAGCACTCTTAATCCACCTCATGGCGGACTCTACCACCATAGAATGATGTGGTAACTGAGTCTTCTGAAACCCTGGACAAGTTGGAACTCGATACATAATGTCAAGACATCTAGAATGTGGAGATACTGTTAAAGGACCTTCCCACATTCTTAACATTAGATCATGTAAGATCTGATGTATAGGAAGCATAGCTGACTTCTTTGGAGCCAAAGGATATTGAAGAATTCTCAATTCTTCTGCCCTAGACTCCTTTTTTGGTACTACTGTAATGGCAAGACCCTTTGCCATATCACGTACAAAATCATGAAAAGACATATCCTCAGGAGGGGACATTCTGCGTTGAGGAGGAGGAGTTGAATCTTGTAAAAGTTCAGCTCCGGTACCGGTGGAATCATCCAAGTCATCGGAAGACTCAAAAGGAGGAAGCACCGGGTTCTCCAGAAGCAGATGGCGTCGGTACCACTCGATGTCGGTACCGAAAAGAGTCGGTACCTGGTCCCCCATGCTGGAGAGAGATTCCAAACTCGGCATCGGGAGGAGCATGCCTGTTGAAACAGGTACCGTTGGAACTGTCTGCAGCGACTTTAGTGGTACCGAAGTAGCTAAAAGAGTCGCTAGACTGCGTTCGATAGTGAGGAGACTTTTGTCCACTGCCGATGCCGGGGTGTTGGTACTGGTGAAAGCGGCCACAACCCCCGAGCATGGCACCAGTAGTTCCATCAAGGTCGAGGCCTCGGGAACATCCAGGAGCCCCGATAAAGCTTTGGAGCCCGAAGAGACTCACCGGGGCTGTTTTGCCGGTGAAATGTCCTCGAGGGCAACGCCAGTGGCATCTCGATGTTTAGAGGGAGATCTACCCTTTGAGGACCGGCTAGTCTTAGAAGACTTGTGTTTAGTTACCTGAGATCCCTGGGAAGAAGTAGAAGCCCTGGAAGACATCGATGCTACAGACATTGTGTCTGAAGCAAAAAGGGCACCGAGTTGATTTGCTCGATTCTGAAGACTTCTTTTAGTCAACTTCCTGCAGGAGAGACACTCCGCAGGGCAATGGTCAGGACCTAAACATTTAAGACACCAATCATGGGTGTCAGTAATAGAAATTGAACCGCCACATTTTGAACATTTTTTAAAACCAGTGGCTGGTTTTTCCATGGTAAGGGAAAAGAGGACCTAATGCCCAAAATGGCGCCAAGCACCAGAGCAGGGAAGAAATCCCTGAGAAAAAGCACTAAAATTAAAATATTTTTAGAAGAAAAGAAAGAAAAGCACCGGTGGTACCGGTAGGCGTCGACGGAAGGCAGATTCAACCACAAAAAATAAAAAAATGAGAAGATTTTCTGCAGTGACAGGGGACACGTCCTGTCGGCTCCATGGAAAACGAAGAACTGAAGTGAGAGAGGTAGCTGGGTGGGAAGGCAGCACGCATGCGTGGTGGGATGCTCCCAAAAGCTTTCCTTTTGGATGCTGGGGAGCATTCCCGCGCAGGCTCCATCGGTGTCGATGGTACCCATATGTGAAGACTACATTCCTGCTTGTTCCTGGAGATCACCTGTTACAGGTGAGTAACTATGCTTTCTCCAGGAACAAGCAGGAAGTCAGTCCTCACTTATGGGACTCCCCAGCTACAGGCTACTGAGCCTGTAACCCAAAAATGTCTCCGCGAGGCTGTGAGCAGAAGTCGATGCCCGAAGGAGCCCAAGTCTTCGGGTCCCTGGGGCGAAGCTCTCGGCAGCCGTCGAAGAAGGGTCGGAGGGCAGGAGTTGCTTATACCCTGAACAGATTATGGAGTACAGCCTGAACGAAGGTGCTGTCCTGGCGGGACTCCCTCTCCAGGCAGTAGTGTGCAGTGAAAGTGTTCGCTGAAGAGCAGGTCGCAGCACGGCAGATGTACGTTAGAGGCACTGAGAGCAGCGAAGCCGTCTTGGTTCGGACGCCATGTGCAGTGACCCATCGATCCAGTGGTCCGCCTTTGCTTGGGTGAAAGCAATGCAGTCCGCCACCCAGATTGAGATGGTGCATTTGGTGACTGTCTGCCCCAGGCAATTGGGATCGTAGGCGACAAAGAGCCGGTCGGACTTGCGATGAATCTGGGTATGCTGCAGGTAGAAGGTGAGAGCCCTCTTGCAGTTTATTTATTTATTACAATTTCTTATATACCGTGCTATTTAGTATCAGCGCGGTTTACATCATAACTTAACGACCATAACAACAAGCTGTCAGGTTTTACATCGAACAGGAGTACAAACTTGGATAACGGGGTTAACTATATACATAAGCTATTTACACTGAAAGGATAGGTAAAAATCAGATAATGCATGTAAGGGCCTTTCTAGATTGGGTCATTTCCTGAGAGGTATATCTAGGTTCAATTGATGTCTGGGAAGTATTGGAGGAAAACGTGGGTTTTGAGAGCCTTCCTGAACTGATATAGATTGTTACATGTATGCAACACTGCTGATGCCTGGTCGGCATGCGACCTCGGGAAGAAGGACGGTGAGACTATCTCCTGATTGAGAGGAAAGTCCGAGACCACCTTCAGTAGGAACTTGGGATGGGTGCGGAGGACCATCCTATTCCCGTAGAACCTGGTGTATGGAGCCTCAGCCATGAGGGCCTGAAGTTCGCTGACTCGGCGAGTCAAAGTCAAAGCCACCAGGAAGACCACCTTCCAGGAGAGATGCCGAAGCGCGCACGTCACCATCGGCTCAAAGGGTGCTCACGTAAGCTGCATCAGTACCACGCTGAGGTCCCACTCCGCCGGAGGAGGATGGATGGGAGGTTTGGAAAGTAAGAGGCCTCGCATGAAGCAGGAGACCAAGGGCTGCCCCAAGAAAGGTTTCCGCTCGATGGGAAGGTGGTTCACCGAAATGGCACTCAGGTGTACCCTGACTGAATTGGATTTCAACCCTGCCTTAGAGAGGTGGAGAAGATACTGGAGGATCCACCAGGTAGAGCAGGAGAACCGGTCGATCTGCAGCTCGGCGCACAAGGCCGAGAAGCATCACCACGTAAAGGCATATGCCCATCTCGTTGAGTCCTTTCTCGATGCCCTCCGGGAGGTGCAGTGGAGCTAAGGCAACTCGTTCAGCCGCTAAGCTGTAAGAACAATGAGGCCAAGTTCGGGTGGAACACCCGACCTTCCTCCTGTGTCAACAGGCCCGGGGACACAGCCCAGGGGGACTGGGGACTCGGATGAGAGCCGGAGCAGAAGTGGGAACCAAGGCTGTCGAGCCCATGAGGGAGCCATGAGGATCACCAAAGTTCGGTCCCGCTGTACCTTGTGGAGGGTCCTCGCAATGAGAGGAGTGGGAGGAAACGCATAAAGAAGGCCAAAGGTCCAGCTCAAGAGGAACGCATCCGGGGCCACCCTACTTGGGTGCAGAACCGGGCCGCAGAAGCGGGAAAACTGCACGTTCACCGGGCTGGTGAACAGATCCATGGATTGGGTCCTCCACCGATGGAACAAGACGTCGGCGACCTCCAGATCCAGGTACCACTTGTGTGGACGGAGGATCCTGCTGAGTTTGTCCACGAGGACAGTCTCCTGGCCTGGGAGGTATACCTACCGCTCGTAGGGTCATCCCCCGGCGAAACATAAAGGAGGATCGCCTCTCAGCAGAAGAGGCGGAATCCTATTCCCCCCTCCTTGTTTATGTAAAACATGGCTACACTGTTGTCGGTCTGCACGAGCACAGACGTTCCCCTCAGATAGCCCTCAGAGCCCATCGGACCGCCTGAACCTCGAGCAGGTTGATCTGCTGCCAAGAACCTCGGGCGACCACTGCCCCTGGTTGTACAATCTTTATCTTTATCTTTATTTACAGAATTTGATGGACCGCCCAGGCCGAAGCATCAGGGCGGTGTACAATACAACAACAGGCTACTGGAAACAAAGTCAGAAAAGAACGCCAAAAACTGATAGGAAAGGAGGGGATAGATTAAAGACAGAGAGAGAGAGAAGAGCCCAGTAGGGGCAAGAGGGACAGAAAGGCGGGAGGGGAGAAAGGAAAGGGAAGGGGAGCGGACTATCAAAAGGATGATCATGGGGGGTGGGGGGCACGGCCAGGGGACAGGGCACCGTCATCAGGGAGGGGAAGGTCGAAGGCTGCAGTGGGCTCCCCGCCCCAGCATGGAAGCATCCGTCGACAGGACGAGCTCGTGCTGTGGGGTCTGGAAGGGCATTCCCCGAAGGAGACTTTGTGGGGTCCTGCCACCAACTCAGAGAGTTGTGGAGACTGCGGGAGACCTGGATAGGGTCTCTGAGGTGGCCGAAGGCCTGGCTCCATTGTGCCGAGGCACCACTGGGCTGTCCGCGTGTGCATGCAGGCGTGGGGGACCACATGGATGGTGGAGACCATGTGTCCTAGGAGGCGCAGCATGGCCCATGCCATAACCCAAGCCCTGTTCTGGACCTGGGCCACCACGGCCCGGAGGCGGTCTGCCCGGTCCGTGGGCAGGAAGGCCGTCTGCCCGGTCCGTGGGCAGGAAGGCCGTCTGCCCGGTCCGTGGGCAGGAAGGCCGTCTGCCCGGTCCGTGGGCAGGAAGGCCGTCTGCCCGGTCCGTGGGCAGGAAGGCCGTCTGCCCGGTCCGTGGGCAGGAAGGCCGTCTGCCCGGTCCGTGGGCAGGAAGGCCGTCTGCCCGGTCCGTGGGCAGGAAGGCCGTCTGCCCGGTCCGTGGGCA
Organism: Ichthyophis bannanicus; assembly: GCA_033557465.1. Classification (NCBI taxonomy): domain Eukaryota; kingdom Metazoa; phylum Chordata; class Amphibia; order Gymnophiona; family Ichthyophiidae; genus Ichthyophis; species Ichthyophis bannanicus. Next base: position 112,649,900 of record CM066032.1, on the reverse strand, counting down.
GGAAGGCCGTCTGCCCGGTCCATGGGCAGGAAGGCCGTCTGCCTGGTCCATGGGCAGGAAGGCGGTCGCTCGCTCCATGTTGAGGCGTGCGCCGATGAACTCCAGGGTCCACACCGGCTCGAGGTGGGACTTGGAGTAGTTGACCAAGAAACCGAGGCGATCAAAGAAAAGGATCGTGCATGACGCCATCAGGCAGATTTCACCAACCGAGGTTCCCGTGACGAGCCAGTTGTTGAGGTAAGGGAAAACGGATATGCCCTGCTACCTGAGGGAGGCGGCGAACGCAGAGAGACACTTTGTGAAAAATCGCAGTGCAGACGCAAGCCCGAAGGGGAGCACTCTGAATTGGTAGTGTTCCCCCTGCACCCTGAAGCACAGGTATTGCCTGTGTTGGGGGTGGATTAGGATGTGGGCTTAAGCGTCCTTGAGATCCAAGGAGCATAGCTAATCACCCTGCTGAAGGAAGGGCAGCAGGACACCAAGCGATAACATTTTGAACTTCTCCTGCACCAGAAACTTGTTTAGGTTGCGGAGATAGAGGATGGTGCGTAGGCCCCCCATCTTTTTCGGAACAAGAAAGTAGCGGGAGAAGAACCCACGGCCTCGAAGGTGCAGCGGTACCTTCTCGACTGCCCGCTGGGTGAGGAGGTTGGACAGCTCCCACTGCAATAAGATCTGGTGTGAAAGGAGCCGAGAAGGCTCCGCTGGCGAGAAGGGAACTTGTTCAGGCAGAGACGATATCCGTCCCGGACCACTCAGAGACCCAGGTGACTGATGTGATCGATGCCCACTGTGGGGTGAATAGGGACAGGCATCCCCCCACCGGCAGAAGTGCTGCCGGGGGGGCGAGAGGCTATGCCGTTGGCGTCAAACCCCCTGCGCTGGTTGGGGTGGTGCAGGTTGCTGGGCCTAAGGCCTTTTAGGCTTGCAGTGGCTATGAGCACCTCCCTTCCCCTGCGTGCCAGGAGCCGGCATGGGGATGGACGGGAAAGGTGGGTAACCTCAGTAAGGGAGCCCCTTTCTTTGGAAGAACGCCTTCTTTGTTTGCTGCTTCTTCTGAGGGAGGGAGGAGGTCTTACGTGAGAGACGAGTTCGAGTCACGAACTCAGTTTCTATCTCAGTGGCCTTATCCTCCATAGGTTTACCAAAGAGCTGCTCGCCGAGGCAGGGGACGTCCAGGAGCTTCTCCTGGACCCACTGCTCCAGGTCCAAGGATTGGAGCCATGCCTGGCGTCGGGCCCCGATGCCAGCTGCTGCCACTCTGGCACAGAACTCAAACCATTCATACGCAGCACGGGAGAGGTACTTCAAGCACTCCGCGACAGATCTCAGAAGGGTTTGGAACCAGAGAAGGGGTTCACCCCCGAGACCTGCGGAGAACCCACCGAGCTCCTTGGCAAGGTCACGCAGGAACATGCCCATACACAATTGGTATGCCTGGATGCGGCATGTGAGCATGGACTCCTGACAGGCTTTGCAACCAAGGGCGTCGAGGGCTCGACTCCCTGCCCGGGGAGACTGAAGAGTGCAACTTCGGGCTCTTTTGCTGCCGCATTGCGGACTCCACTACCATGGAGGTGTATGGAAGCTGGGTCTTCTGGAACCCAGGGCCGCATTGGACCCTGTGCATGGTGTCGAGGCTCTTGCTCACAATGGGGACAGAAACAGGTGTCTCCCACATGTGGAGGAGCAGTCTGGACAAAATGGGAGGAACTGGAACAATAAGCGACTCCCGAGGCAGGGACTCATACTTCAGGATATCAAGCTCTTCAGCTCGTGTCTCCTCTTTAGCCTGCATAGCCAGGCTGAGGGCCCGTGCCATATCCAGCACGAACACTAGGAATGATGTGTCCTCGGGCGGTGAATGCCTCAGAGGCAGGCGGGGACAGGTTCGAAGGGAGGTCCATGTGGGCACAGGTCTCCGGGGAGGTATCCCCGTCCGACTCCTAGTCCAAGAGGTCCGAGAAGGAATCCAACTGGTCGCCCTGTTCAGAGGCCGAGGCCTGCTTGGAGCCAGAGGCCTTGGAGGATCTTGCTTCCGAGGACCGGGAAGGCGAGCAAGACAGACGCCGAGGACCCTCACGAGGCCAATGGCTCTCGGGGGTTTCCAAGGCGGGTTTCTGTGTCCCTCTCAAGAGAACTTCGGTCTCGCGGCGTGGGACAGCCATGCTGGGCATGAGCGCCTGCTGGGCAGCTAAGAAGGCAGAAATGCTGTGCTCTTGTGCCAGCATACATGACTCCCACGAGGACGTGGGTCCCTGCAATGCAGACACCGGGACAATCCTCAGGAGACCGGGCGCCATCGCTTGAGGCCTCCGTATCTGTACGAGGTATTTTTCAAGGCTGCTTCTTGTCCGACTCTCGGGAACGCCGGGGGGGGCTGAGTGATTGAAAGCAGGAGCGCGAGCGCTTGTCTGGGGCCCCCGACAGCGACTTCAAGGTCTTCTTCTTATGCCTCTCCACTTCAGGGGACCACTGGTCGGAGTGCCGCTGAGAGTGCGGGGCCGAAGAGGGGATCCCACCTGCAGAGGGATGACCAAGGGTGCCGCCGGGGATTCCAGGGCTACCTTCCGGAAAATGTCATCAGACTTCTGCTTACGACTTAGCAGGGCTTTGGAGGACATTTTCTTGCAAAAACAGCAGAGCTCCGGGTCATGGTCGGCCCCAAGACACTGAAGACAGCAGTCGTGGGTGTCCGTGAGAGACATGTTTTTGGAGCATCTGTCACGTTTCTTAAACCCAGTGGCCACTGGGGCATAGGGGGCCCCCGCTAGGTCGAACACCTTTGCGGCCAGCGGTTGAGGGAAAAAAGGGCGCAAAGCCCACAAAAGGAAACTTTTACAGTAAAGGATGTCCTCTCGCTCAAGGGGAAAGGCAGAGCAGGGGAGGACGGGTAGAGGACCGGTGCTACCGGAAAAAACACAGGCCAGAGGCCGAAAACGAAACACTTTTTCCGAGGGATGAGGACGTGCGTCTGAAGGGCTCCGCGGAAAAAGGGAGACTAAGCAAGATGGCGCCTTTGAGCGGGAAGAGGACCATGCGTGGCAGCAATCCCAAAGGCTTTCTTTGAAAGCTGGGAAATTGCTCCGCGTGGGCTCCGTCGGTGCCGATGTCACCCATAAGTGAGGAATGACTTTCTGCTTGTTCCTGGAGAATGAAAGCACCACAGTTATTGCACTGAATACACAACATGCTGATTTAGCTGTCCTGGGAGGAGAAGAGGAGAAAAGGAGAAAACATGGGTATGACACCTAATTAAAGGACAGATGTCAATGATGACTATATAGGCAATGCAACACTGGGGGGGGGAGGGGGGGGTGAAGGGTGGAGTGGGTGGCGTGGACGGAAACCTAAGTGTCCCTGGCCAGTACACCTTATATGAACTGAGGGCACAGTCAGATATCCGATTTAAAGGCTGAGTGTCTCTTGAAGTTCTAACGAGCAGACTGGTTCTGGTACTAGGTCAATGTAGAGTTGATTCAATTAGCCCCACCCTGTGAAGCAGGCTTGTAAGAGACAATGGAAACTAAATATTCAAACTGAAATCTTACTACTATGTATCAGCCCATTATGCAAAGGTCCCTGTAACCTTACAATTTATACCTTTGCTGCAAAATTAAGTAGGAGACCTAAGTAGGAGACCAAGTCTCTGCAAACCTAAAAGCAAATTAAATATTTCTATTTCAAGTAGCTATATATCACAAGCGTCCCTGGCTAGTAGACCGTATATGAACTGAGGGCCCACTCAGATATCTGATTTAAAGGTTATGCAAGGAATGTAGGCAGACTGAATATTCTCAAAAACCTATATCCAACAGTTAAAATGTAAAAACAGTCAATTGTAAAGTCTGAAAGCCTTAGCTGAGTGTGTAGTCTCTTGAAGTTGTGAGAGCAGACTTAGTAGTGTGTTCAGAAAGGAATGGGCAAATTTTGTTGATGTTGTACAGAAAGAAACAGCAGGTTTTAGCTATCAGTTGGATGTGTTTGAAGAAGGAGAGAGAGAGGAGTCAAAGGTGACAACAAGATTGCGAGCTGAGTTGACAGGGAGGAATAGAGAGTTACCAACAGAGACTGATAAAGAAGGAAGGAGAGAGGAGGGTTTAGGGGGAAAAATAAGCAGCTCAGTTTTGGCCATGTTCAATTTAAAGCGGCAGTGAGTCATCCAAGCAGCAATGTCAGAAAGGCAGGCAGAGATCTCCAGGTCTGGGGTTGCCGAAGAGATTTCAGGTGTAGACAGATACATCTGGGAGTCATCAGCGTAAAGATGGTACTGAAAGCCATGGGAAGAGATGAGTGCAGGAAGGGACTGGGTAAGGAGAGAGAAAAGGAGTGGACCCAAGACAGATCCTTGGGTTACACCAATTGAGAGCAGGATAGCAGTAGAGGAGGATCCAACAGAACAAACATTAACAGAGCGATGGGAGAGAGAAGAAGAAAACCAGGATAGCACAGAGCCCTTAAACCAAGTTGAGGACAAGATAGCAAGGAGAAGGTTTTGGTCAACAGTGTCAAAAACAGCAGAAAGGTCACGAAGGTTGATGAGTGAGTAAAGGCCCTTGGATTTTGCCAGGAACAGGTCACTGGAGACTTTGGCAAGAGCCATTTTGGTAGAATGTAAAGGATGAAAGCCAGATTTTAGAGGATCCAGAAGAGCTTGAGAGGAGAGAATGTAGAAGCAATGGTGGTGAACCACACATTCAAGTAGTTTGGAAATGAAGGGGAAGACGGAGATGAGTCGATAGAGAGGAGGACACATAGGGTCTAGTGAGGATTTCTTGAGGAGAGGAGTGACAACATGCTTGAAGGTTGCAGGGAAAGTTGTAGTGGAGAGAGATAGCTTGAGAATATGAGCGATGGAAGGGACTACAGTGGAGGAGATGGATGGGAATAGGATCAGAGGAACAGGAAGTGAGTTTAGATGAGGGAAGAAGGTGAGTGGTTTCCTCCTCAGAGATCATAGAAAAGGAAGAAAGGGCAGCAGATGTATGTGTGTGTGTGTGTGGGGGGGGGGATTGGGAATAAAGAGGGAAAGGAGGAGAAGTAGCTGACTTCGTGGGGAATTGGAGTGTGATCTTGTAGATTTTGTCATGGATGTGGTCAGCCAGGGTTTGGGCAGAAAGGGAGGGAGGGGTCGGAGGCACCTTGAGGAGAGAGTTGAGAGTTGTAAAGAGATGGCGAGAGTCAGAGTCAGCAAGAGAATTAGTCAGATGGACATAATAGTCTTATTTGGCGAGTGCTATGGCTGACTGGAAAGACAAGCATGAATTTGAAGTGTAGAAAGTCCACAAGGGTGTGGGATTTGAGCCAAGCACGCTCAGCTGAGCGGGCACAGGAAATGAAGATAGCAGTAGTGGACAACAGCCAGGGTTGAGGTACAGTGGAGGTGGAGTGGAGGAGTGGCCTAGTGGTTGGGGCAAGGTACTTCAGGCCGGAAGGTCGGGGGTTCAAATCCCACTAGAGGACAGCAACCTTGGGCCGGAAGGACTGGGGTTTCTAGTCCCACAGGTGCTCCTTGTGGTCTTGGGCAAGCCACTTAACCCTCCATAGCCCATGTTCCCTGTACAATAGTTATCTCCAAGTTATAATGCCCTGTTCAATTTAATTTCAGTTTGTTCAATGTAAACCGCACTGATGCAGAATAGCATGGCATATAAGAGAATGTAAATAAATAAATAATACAGTACACCTCACAGGACATGGCATGGGCAGAGCAAGAGCATCCAGAGCAAAGGAGAGTGCAGTGCCTCATCAACAGACTCAGATGACATAGTGGAGGAAAGACGTGATGAGACAGTGGAGGAGAGAGCCAATGGGTCAACAGCATGAAGACCTCTAAAGAAGATGGATGAAAAAGGGCGAAGTTGAAATGGAGAGTGATAAAGAATGAAGCTTTGCAGGTGAAGCTCCAATAAGGGAAGAAGTGAGGTACAGAAGTTTGAGGCTAAGCAATTAGAGAAGAAACCAGATTAAGGTAGTGGCCTTGCTGGTGAGTAGGGGCAGTAGAGCAAAGCTGGAGGTTGAATGATGGAGAGAAGCTTTAAAGCATAAGGGTCAGAGGGTTAGCAACATGAATGTTAAAATCCCTGAGAATAAGGGAGGGGGAAGATGAATCCAGAAAAAAGTCATGAGTCAAAGTCAGATAGAAAGGTAGAGGTGGACTTGTCAAGGTGGTCGATAAATAACAGTTAATCAGAGAGGTAGTGGAGTAAAAAGCCAGATGGAATGGACTTCAAAGAAGGGAAAGGAGTGAGACTGAGGCAGAAGAAGGGATTGAAACTGACAGGAAGGAGAGAGTAGAAGCCCAACACCTCCACCACGGCTGTGTTAACTGGTTAGCAACGTTTAGTAAAAGGGCCCCACAGACCTTTTGTTTTTGCTAAAAAGTGTGTAATAAAAAGTTAATAGTGTGATTAACAAACATAATAGAAATAACAGTAAAAATGATAAAGATGGTAAGGACTAAGGGCCGATATTCAAAGGATGTACGCTTCTAAATTTGAATGTTATACTCCCAAATTGGTCTCTCTGAAAACTTACTAGGACTAAGTGCCTAAATATTATCTTAAAATTTCACTAAACACCTAAATTTAGGAGCATATGAAGTGGATGGCAACGGGATGGATTTAGGGCAGGGAAATCAGAATGAATTTGCAGCTGAAAACTTAGGCTCCTAAGTATGCTGAAAATAGAGCACAAACTTAGGAGCTCAGCTTTTTTCCCCTATGTATCTACGAATTCATATTGGCTAAAAACTAACACAAGTAAATATTCATCTCCTGTTATATAAGTGGTCTAGTGCAGAGGTCTCCAAATCCAGTCCTGGAGTGCCGCATACCAGTCAGGTTTTCAGGACGTCCCTAATGAATGTGCATGAGATATATTTGCATGCATTGCTCCCATTGTATTCAAATTTCTCTCATGCATATTCATTAGAGATATCCTTAAAATCTGGCTGGTTTGCAGCCCTCCAGGACTGAATTTGGAGATCCCTGGTCTAGTGTATCACTAAGATTGGTCACATATATCTAAATAAATCATTAATTGGGTTACCTAGGCTACAAAGGGCTACTTTGATGGATCCTTTAGGTGGTGGGAATATTAAAACCTAGGGGCTCTTTTACTAAAGTGTTCAGGGGTTTTGCAAGTAACGAGCATTTAGCACAAAAACAAATGTGCAGTTGTTACAACTGTTGTGCACTAACTATTGGAGCTGTGTCCAGCATGTTCCCAACAATTATCACACCAAAAGGTATCCTAATGCGCTGCAGCGGCATGCACAACTTTACCACGGGTGTACTTGACTCCACCTATTGAGATGGCATTAAATGAACCTGTACCAACTGCAAGGGTCGCAGTTAACACGTGGTGTTTATCCCTGTGCTAACTGTGCAGTGCTCACCATGCCCATTCTCCACCCCTAACCTGCCCCCTTTACCACCTCATCATGCAATTCATAGTTAAAGTGGAAATTGGCTTGTGCTGTGTTGACCCTATGGGCTTCAGCGTGCGCTTAATGCTTGCCAAAACCCATGCTACCTGCATAGTGCGAAGGGCCCACAAGTTTATTTAAAAAAAAATAAACAGTTGCAGTGCATATGATGCGGCTATTGAACAGACTAAAAATTAGTTTAATTTAACCAACACATAAATAAAAATATATAAATAGAAAAGGCACACAAAATGAAAGCGAAACTAACAGAGGTTAAAGTAAAAATAATTTTTGTATTTTTATTTGCACTTTCTTGTGTGCTTTTTCTGTTTATTACTTCTTTGGTGGTTGAACTAACTTGCAGTCTGTTTAACAGTCATGGAAAATATACTGCAGCTGTTTGTTCAATTTTAACAAACTTTGTTTTAATAGTCCCACCACCTGAAGGATCCACCACAGTAGCTCCTTTCTAGCCTAGGTAACCAGAAGTGATTTTAATGATTTATTTAAATATATGTGGCCAATCTGTGAGTGATCCACTAGGCTTCCTACACAAACAGAAGACATATATATCTATACTTGTGCTAGCTTTTAGCCAATTTGAATTCATAAATGTGTAGTGCCGGATATTCAAAAGACATTTTCACGGTTTACAGCCTGGTAAACCGTGTAAATGCCTTAAACGGGAATATTCGACAGCATCTACACAGTTAGTGCCATCGAATATCCCCATCTATGTCCTCTACATGCCCCAATGCTATCCGTTTAGCATCGGGGCGTGTTGGGGACATTCCAGGGTGGAGTAGGGGCAGAGATTGCACGCAACCGGGTAGCAGCGATATTGGATCTCCACCCGGTTTACGAACTGTGCCTAAAACTAGGCGAGCTTTTGGCTCACCTAGTTCTAGCCACAAATAACTGGGTAGCGGTCCAATATCACTACTACCCAATTAGGCTCTGCAGGTGACGCCACTTGGCACCAAACCTGGATATTCAATGCGGCTGCCGCAGCACTGAATATCCAGATTTAGAGGTCAGTGGGCAGGGCTATGCGCTGATACGGCGCATAGCATGCACAAATGAATATTGGGCCCATAGTCCTTATTTTTATTATTAGAATTTTTATATTTTTATTATGTTCATTAATTACATTTTGTTTTTTTACTTTTTATTACACACTTTTCAGCATTTTTATAATAAAAGATATGTGCACTTGGTGTTAGACAAATACCCAACTGGAGGTTACATTTGCTAGAAGGACGAGTCAGCTCCTTTTTTAAAATCTATTATTCTATTGTGTTTTGCTATAGTTATTTTTCTATTATTACTATTACTGAGTATTATTATTATTTGTATATTTTAATTTTCATTAATTAATAATTTTTATAAATGTTTTTGTGAGTGATATTGGGTTGCTATGTATAGCCCGAGCTGCTTGCAATTCTTCATGACTAATTTGCACCACACACAGGAATACCCACATTGGAGTTAAGGATTATTTATTTTTTAATTTTATTTTTATAATTGGTATAAAGGTTGCTCCCTCACTTGGTTTGCAGCGTCGTGCTGTGAGGGCTTGTGTGCATCAGTGATGCTGAGAGCTAAACTATCGGTAGTTTAACTACTGGCAGGGTCTCCCAAGATGGACAGGTCTCAGCTGAGGTGCCAGACCAAGACAAACCACCCATCTGGGCAGCAGCAGAATGGGATAGTGTTGACGGCGGAGGATCACATTTCTGTGACAATGGCAACAACATCAAACTTAAACTGCGCGGAAGAAAGGCCCGGCAATCTACTTCTGTATCTTGCCATGAAAACCCAATGGATAGTTACAACAAAACAAATTGTGCTATAGTGCTGGAAGATGAGATCCCCAGGTCGGAAGGCACTCAACTAGCTACTGGGGAAGAGCTGCAGACTTCTCAGAGTAAAGCCAGCATTTATGATGTGGTTGGATCAAAGCCCTCGGGACACCTGACTGCTGATGTAGCTGAGCATGAAATGAGAGTCAGAAGCTGTAAAGATGTCTTACGCATTGGAACATGGAACATACAAAGCATGAACCAAGGGAAGTTGGAGGTGGTCAAGAATGAAATGGAACGTGTACAATTGATCTGTTGGGTGTCAGCAAACTGAAATGGACTGGCATCGGGCACTTTGCATCAGATGATCACATGGTCTACTATGCTGGAAATGAAAGACAAAGAAGAAATGGTGTTGCATTTATAATAAAGAAGAAACTTGCAAGAACTGTAATGAAATACAATGCAGTCAGTGAATGCTTAATCTCTATTCGTCTACGAGGAATGCCTATCAACACAACTATAATTCAAGTATATGCCCCAACAACAGCTGCAGAAGAGAATGAAATTGAAGAGTTCTATGAACAAGTACAAGCTGAAATTGACAGAACATGCAAACAGGATATCCTGATAGTCATGGGTGACTGGAACGCAAAAGTTGGCAACAAAGAAGAAGGCAAAGTAGTTGGAAAATATGGACTTGGCAACAGAAATAAAGCTGGAGAAAGACTGATAGAATTCTGCAAGACCAACGATCTATTCATCTCAAACACCTTCTTCCAGCAACACAAGCGGCGACTAAACACATGGACTTCACCCAATGGATTGTATAAAAATCTAATTGACTACATCTGTGGAAGTCAACGATGGAAAAGTTCTATAACATCAACAAAGACAAAACCTGGAGCTGACTGTGGTACAGATCATCAACTACTAGTATGCAAACTCAAGCTAAAGTTGAAAAAGAGCAAACCACTCATGAATGCAGCAAAATATGACCTTGAGAATATACCACTGGAATTTAAAGACTGCCTGCAAAATCGATTTGCTGCTTTAGATACAAATGACAGAGCTCCAGAAAAGTTATGGAAAGACATCAAGAAGGTTGTGTTGGAAGAAAGCGAGAAGTGTCTACAAAAGATGAAAAAGCAAAACGGCCAAAATGGATGACGGAAGAAACTCTGAAAATTACCCAGAAACGCAGAGAAGCTAAAGCCAGAGGAGAAAGAAAGACAATAACAGAACTCAACAGAGATTCCCAACGTGCAGCAAGACAGGACAAGGAAAACCCAACCTCCCCCGGTAACCCCCCCCCCAACTGACCTTGATTCTACACATCCAAGCGACCTGTAAATACTGTGCATAGATATATTGAGTCCTTGTACCAATATGTATATAGTTTTATCTGTTCACCAAGTTTAAATTTCCTGTTCTACTGTAAGTCCAATGTAAACCCCCACACTGGACATTTATGTTATTTGTGAACCGCGCTGATGTTGGAGAGTGCGGTATAGAAAAAAATACTAAATAAATAAAATAAATAAATAAAAAGTACTACAACGATGCATGCAAGGAAATAGAAGCAGAAACTATTAGAGGAAGAACAAGATCGGCTTTCCTAAAGCTACGAGAGTTAAAGAAAGTTCCAGCCTCGAATTGGAATGTTACAAGATGCTCAAGGTTCTATGTTGAATGATGCTGAGAAGATCAAGAAAAGGTGGAAGGAATATACAGAGTTTTTTATATGATAAAGATCAAGTGGACCAACAGCCGTTTCAACCTGTACCTTATGATCGGGAACCATTGGTGATGAAAGAAGAAGTTAAAGCAGCATTGAAAGCCTTATCAAAGCACCAGGCATTGATAGCATTCCCATAGAAGTATTACAGCAATCTGATGCAGCTGCTACCGTACTTACAAGGCTCTGCCAAGAAATATGGAAGACAACATCATGGCCAACTGACTGGAAAAGATCTGTGTTTATACCAATACTAAAGAAAGGTGATCCAACTGACTGTGGAAATTATCGCACAATCGCTCTGATCCCACATGCCAGCAAGATTATACTGAAGATTATTCAAAAGAGACTACAACCATACCTGGAACAAGAACTACCTGAAGTGCAAGCAGGGTTCAGGAAAGGGCGAGGAATGAGAGACATCATTGCGGATGTGAGATGGATCCTTGAAAAGACTGAAGAATACCAAAAGGATATCTATTTGTGCTTTATCGACTATAGCAAGGCTTTTGACGGTGTAAACCATGAGAAACTCTGGGCCACATTAAGAAGCATGGGTATACCAGAACATCTGATCGTACTCTTGCATAATCTGTACATTGATCAAGAAGCAGCAGTTCGAACGGAACAAGGAGAAACAGAATGTTTTAAAATAAGCAAAGTTGTACGACAAGGCTGCATACTTTCCCCCTACCTGTTTAATTTATATGCAGAACAAATCATCAGAGAAGCAGGATTGTATGAAGACAACAGAGGTGTGAAGATTGGTGGAAGAATCATCAACAACCTTCGCTATGCTGATGATACCACATTACTGGCTGAAAGTGAAGATGATCTGAAACATTTGCTTCTCACAATCAAAGAACATAGTCTCAAAATGGGCCTGCACCTTAATGTAAAGAAGACAAAGATCATGACAACTGGCATAATCAACAGGTTCATCGTTGAAGGAGAAGAAATTGAAATCGTGAACAACTTTAACCTACTTGGATCAACTTTCAATAAAGAAGCAACAAGCAGTCAAGAAATCAGACGACGCATTGCTCTTGGCAGAATGGCTATGAAAGACCTAGATAAGATCCTCAAGAGCAGAGATGTCTCTCTCCATACAAAGATTCGACTTGTTCAAGCCATGGTATTTTCAATAACATCATATGGATGTGAAAGCTGGACAGTGAAAAAGATAGACAGGAAGAAAATTGATGCCTTTGAATTATGGTGCTGGCGGCGAATACTGTGTATATCATGGACTGCCCAAAGAACAAACCAGTCAGTACTAGAGGAGATCAAACCTAAGCTTTCTTTAGAAGCTCAGATGACAAGACTTCGACTTTCATACTTTGGACACATCATGCGAAGAGAGAGATCATTAGAGAAAGACATCATGCTTGGCAAGGTAGAAGGTCAGCGCAAAAGAGGAAGGCCAACAATGAGATGGATCGATACAATAACAGCAGCTACGGGTACCAGTCTGTCAACAATGAGCCGCCTGACTCAAGACCGAACACAATTTAGGATAGCTATCCAGAGGGTCGCCATGAGTCGACTCCGACTCGACGGCACTCAACAACAACAACATAAAGGTTGCTGCTTTTTATCTATTTTATAGTATCGTATATATGATTTTATCCCTCTCCCCTTCTCTACTCTCCCAGGTCCCACCTCCTGGTTGTTATTTAAATTGTTCTTCATTCTAGGCTGTCGTTCACAACATCAACTCCTTATAAATCAAATCCCCTAAGAAAGGATTAACACCTACTCATGTTAAGCAAGTGATCCTACGCATAGGATTTCGATAATTGACAGAAAGAGACCAGTTGATGATGTACTCCCATGTTTTATGTTTATGTTATGTTTTAAACAATTATAACACAAACAATATATTTATTGTACTCTTAGAAATGAATACTTTTGGCCTGATGCACAAAGACTAATGTGCCCTTTGCTCGCAGATAACGCAACTTATACGCATAAGTTCCAACACACCAAATACAGAAAAGAGATTGATGCGCATGTAAACAGCAAAGGAAAAGTATGTGCACACAATAATGCCAAGTGTATTTAAATTATATGCAAATGAGCTGTGCATATTAAAATGAAACAAAAAACCTCCAAAAATGTGATGACCCTCCAAAAATATCAAAAAGAAAAAGTCAAAACTTAATAAAGGACCTGGGAATCAGTAGCACCAAAACCTACAAGCCTCCAATACCAAATGATTACTTAATCAAACAAACATTTTACTGTCGGGATCCGCCGACCTGAGATGGAGAGAGGGAAAAAACCCTCCACTCATTGCCGGCAGAAGCCTTTTGTTTCTCTTTCTTTATTTTCAAAAACAATTAAATTAAAACTACTAATAGTGAAATCACTTATCTGAGAAAGGGCGGAACAGACAGCAGAGTAGTAAAGCAGTAAAGGAGCGACATGCATGTTTCGAGCCCGAGAAGGGCTCTGTATCAAGCTGTTTCCATTAATATGCATATTAAAATGGCATGCTAATATCATCTGTGCCCGATGCAGAGAAACACATAGGGGGTCATTCTGAACCATGAATAGTGGTGATGGACATCCCAACGCGAATAGGAAAAAAAGATCCCTGGTTGTCCAGCGACCCCATTCTACCCACCCACCCACTAAAAAAAAAATCCTAGTGGCCCCAATCACCCAATAACAAAAAGGCCCAGAGGCCCCAAAACCCCCTCTAGGTAACTTTAAGCTGAAGCGGGAGCACTACCCATGCACTCCTGCCCCTGCGCTGCCATCTTGAAAGCTGATCTCACTATATGAGATGGTTAAAATAATACTTCAAGAAGTTTTGAAGATCTTTCTAGCTATTAGATGCACAAGGCATCACAATTGAAACTTTGTTGACAAACAGCTTGAATGTGTTTGGGTTTTTGGTGTCACCTCAAAGGAACTTTGCTGTCTATCTCCAAAGAAATAATTAATTTTGTTATGAGACTATATTTTAGGAATCGAGCCTTCTAATACTGGTATAAGTTAAAACAATCTACTAAGATGACCTTCTTGGAGTTCAGGTTACAAGTTTTGGGTGTAAAGTGCTTCCATATTTCTTAACCCTAACTTTGTTTGCAACTTGTCATGCTATGAGGGCTTGTGTGCACCATAGAAACATGATGGCAGAAAGACCACATGGATTATCTAGTCTGTCTTTCCATCAACTATAATAGTGCCCTAATTTCCTTTAGATATCTTCTGTTTGTCCCATGCTTTTTTGAATTCAAATACTCTCCTTGCCTCTACTATCTCCACTAGGAGACTATTCCACTCATCTATCACTCTTTCCGTAAAGAAATATCACCTCATATTACTCCTGAGTCTATCCCCTTTCACCTTCATCCGATGTACCCTTGTAGCAGAGCCTGCTTTCAAACGGAAGAGACTCTCCTCCTGTGCATTTATGCCATGGAGGTATTTAAACATCTCTATCACATCACCACTTTCCTGCCTTTCCTCTAACATATACATACTAAGATCTTTAAGTCTGTCCTCATATGCTTCATAACGAAAAACACTAACCATTTTAGTAGCCACCCGCTGCACAGACTCCAACCTGCTTATATCCTTTGGAAGGTGCAGTCTCCAGAATTGCACAAAATACTCCAAATGAGGTTGCACAAGAGACTTCTCAAGTCCTTTTTTCTGCTGGCCATTTCTCTCCCTATACACCCAAGCATCTTTCTGGCTCTCACAGTTGCCTTTTCTACCTCTTTAGCTATTTTAAGATCGTCAGACACAATTTCGCCCAAGCCCCGCTATTCTTTCATGGACAAAAGTACCTCACCCCCTACACTGTACCGCTCCTTTGGATTTTTGAAGCCCAAATGCATAACCCTGCATTTTTTAGCATTAAATTATAATTGCCAAATTCTCAACCATTCTTCAAGCTTAGCTAGATCCATCAGTGATGCTGAGAGCTAAGCTATCAGTAGCTTAACTACTGGCAGGGTCTCCCAAGATGGACAGATCTCAGCTGACGTGTTAGACCAAGACAAACCACACATCTGGGCAGCAGCAGAATGGGACGATGTCGGCAGTGGAGGATCACAGTTCTGTGACAACGGCAACACCACTAAAATTACCTGCGTGGAAGAAAGACCTGGCAATCTACTTCTGTATCTTGCCACGAAAACCCAATGGATGGTCACAACAAAACAAATTTCACTATTTCACTATAGTGCTGGAAGAAGAGACTCCCATATCGGAAGGCACTCAACTGGCTACTGGGGAAGAGCTGAAGAATTTTCAGAATAAAGCCAGCATTTATGATATGGTTGGATTTTCAAAGCCCACGGAACACCTGACTGCTGATTTAGCTGAGCATGAAATGAGAGTCAGAAGCTACAAAGATGTCTTACATATTGGGACATAGAACGTACAAAGCATGAACCAAGGAAAGTTGGAGATGGTCAAGAATGAAATGGAACATGTAAAACTTGATCTGTTGAGTGTCAGAGAACTGAAAAGGGCTGGCATCAGGCACTTTGCATCTGATGATCACAAAATCTACTACGATGGAAATGAAAATCAAAGAAGAAATGGTGTTGCATTTATAATTAAGAAGAAACTTGCAAGAAATGTAATGAAATACAAAGCAATCAGTGAATGCTTAATTTCTATTCGTCTTCAAGGAATGCCCATCAACACAACTGTAATTCAAGTATATGCCTCAACAACAGCTGCAGAAGGGGATGAAGTTGATGAGTTCTATGAACAAGCTGGAATTGACAGAATGTGCTATCCCGATAGCCATGGGTGACTGGAATGCAAAAGTTGGCAACAAAGAAGGCGGCAAAGTGGTTGGAAAATATGGACTTGGCAACAGAAATGAAGATGGAGAAAGACTGATAGAATTCTGCAAGGCCAACAATCTATTTATTTCAAACACCTTCTTCCAGCAACACAAGCGGCAACTGTACACATGGACTTCACCCAATGGACTGTACAAAAATCAAATTGACTACATCTGTGGAAGTCAACGATGGAAAAGCTCTAACATCAACAAAGACAAAACCTGGAACTGACTGTGGTACAGATCACCAACTACTAGTATGCAACTCAAGCTAAAGTTAAAAAAGAGCAAGCCACTCATAAGTGTAGAAAAATATGACCTTGAGAATAAACCACTGGAATTTGAAGACTGCCTGCAAAATCAATTTGCTGATTTAGATACAAATGACAGATCTCCAGAAGCGTGATGGGATGATATCAAGAAGGTTGTGTTGGAAGAAAGTGAGAAGTCTCTACAAAAAATAAAAAAACAAAAATGGCCAAAATGGATGACTGAAGAAACTCTGAAAAGTGCCCAGAAATGCAAAGAAGCCAAAGCCAGAGGAGAAAGAGAGGCAACCGCATTACTCAACAGAGATTCCCAACGTGCAGCGCTACAATGACGCATGCAAGGAAATAGAAGCAGAAACTATTAGAGGAAGAACAAAATCAGCTTTCCTAAAGCTACAAGAGTTAAAGAAAAAATTCCAGCCTCGAGTTTGAATGCTACAAGATGCTCAAGGATCCATGTTGAATGATGCTAAGATCAAGAAAAGGTGGAAAGAATATAGAGTCATTATACCATAAAGATCAAGTGAACCAAAAAAACATTTCAACCTGTACCTTATGATCAGGAACCAATGAAGTTGAAAGAAGAAGTCTAAGCAGCATTGAAAGCCTTATCAAAGAACAAACACAGGGCATTGATGGCATTCCCATTGAAGTATTACAGCAATCGGATGAAGCTGAGCTCACCACCTGAAAAGCTTCGCGCCATCGGGCGGGCCCACACCTGAGGGCCTCGCCAGAGGGCCCTTTGGCGTGGCCCTTAGGCAGTGGCCCTCTCAATCCTACGGCGGGTAAAATCCTGAACTATCTCTCATCCTCCTAGCAGCTTGAGCTCCCCTGCGATCGAGCTCGCTCACAACGGCATAATCATAACCCACTCTCTTGAACAGCAGAGCACCAGCAACCAGACAATACGCCGCAAGGACCCGAACAGATTTGCCCAGATGATTGTTCTCCCCTGCTTCTTCACAAGTATAACCTCGCAATAACTCTGCTACATTGTTATTACACTACTGCCTGTAGTCTTACTAATAATAATCACCATTGTCCTGTTACCAGTACCCATATTGCCATTATACTATTGTCAGTAGCCTGACTGATACCTAATTACTACACTGTTGCTATTATACTTTTGTCAGCTGCTACAATACTACGGTCAGTAGCCTGTTTGATAGCTAATTACTATACTGCTGCCAACAACCTTACCATTGGTATTTTACTGCCGCCACTAGCCATACTGTTACTTAATTACTATACTGTTACCAGTAACCTTACTACTAGCATAAACTACCATTGTACTGCAACTTGTTTCTGTTCTATCACCACTATACTGTTGTCAGTTGTATCTGATCCACACTTGCACCATGAACCCACCCACAGCATCAACTTCACTACATATCCTTGCAGCTTATTGCATGCTTCTCGCCCTCATTCACCACTCCCAAGCCCTCACCTATAACTCCATCCCTGTACTACATAGTGCATGGAAGAGACATCACACACCTCCCTACATACAACCTGAAAGACATGGGCGAGCCCTACACCCCCATCTTATCTACGTCACCATCCAGCAGACCCTCCCACCCAAACCTGAGACTCCCACCCCCCCCCCCCAGAACCTGAAGTGTGCACTCATTAACGCCCGCTCCATCCACAAGAAATGGCCTGCCATTACCGTCATGCTTGCTGATCACGATCTCGACATCCTATGCATCACAGAGACGTGGATGTCTACCTCAGACTCTGTCCTCCTCCACCAACACGTCCCTCCTTCTTTTGCCATACACTCATGTCACAGGACAGACCGAACAGGGGGTGGAGTAATCATCCTCACTAAGGAAAGCCTACAATTCCAGCCCATCTCCTCTAACAGTTCCCCCCATCTCGATTATATATCCATAGCAAACAAGAACCACACCATCAACCTGATATATAGAGCACCTTCCCCAATACCTGATGACCTCTCAGTAATTGTTGACCTTGCATGCAATCCTAGCAAACCCCACACAGCAAACTGGGTGTTAGGGGACTTTAACCTCCCCGCACTGCAAGACACCCAAGCCAAGGCCTTCCTTGATGCCCTCAAAGCACTAGGTTACACTCAACTAATTAACTCCCCCACTCATATCAAGGGTAACACCCTTGAATTGATATTTGCTCCTCAGATAGCCAACTACCCCTCTCACAAGTTCATTCTCTCACTGAGCCCAGTACCATGGTCTGATCACAGTCTAATCAGATTCTCGCTGCCTTCCCTTCGTGGATCTAACTACCCCCCCACCCCAGTGGATAACACCATTACTACTCGGACACGCTACCTCCCATTCAACGAGCAGGAGATCATTGGGAGAGTACGCCCTCTCCTTGAAACACCCGAACTCAACCTCGATGACATGATAACATTATGGAACAATTCCCTCAACGCAGTAAGTAACGTCCCAATTACCAAGAAAAACTACAGGGGTAGGAAAAAAGCACCTTGGTATTCACCTGAACTTACAGCGTCCCTCCGGCGGTTGTGTCAACTTGAAAAACGATGGCGCAGATCAAGGACAACCGAGAGCCAGGAAGCCTATAACACCCACCTCGACGCTCACAGAACAGCCGTATCCACAAGAATGAAACAATACCACTCAGATGTCCTACTGAGAGCCATAAACAAACCACGAGAGCTATTCAACCTGGTCAAAAATCTGGCAAAGGAGCCCTCCCCAACCAAACAAATTTACCTGACCCCCAGGAATATGCGGACTACCTTCACTCAAAGACGAGCCAACACATTGCCCCTGCAAACTACCACCCCCAGAACATACAATCTCGCTACCTCCCGACTCCTCCCCTCTAAATGGGACAGCAGACAACCACCACATTCTTAACTCCTTCTCCCCCCCCCCAACAGCAAGGGAGATCCAAGATACCATCACATGCATTACCACCACCACGGCTCCGAGCGACCCGTGCCCGGCACAATGGGTAAAAGTGCTAAAATCAGACCTCAGACCTTTCCTCGCCAAACTAATAGGAGCATCCTTCACGTCAGGGATATTCCCACAGAACCTGAAACAAACCTCAATAAGACCCCTACTGAAGAACAAAAAGCTCGACCCCACAAAGATGGATTCTTACAGGCCTATATCAAGCATCCCGCTCCTAGCTAAAATCATGGAAAAAACAGTCCAACAGCAACTAACCCATCACATCGAAAACAACGCTCCCCTTGATTACTGCCAGCATGGGTTCAGAGAGTCCCATGGAGTTGATACCCTTCTGACTACATTATTCAACTCCCTTACCATCGGGCTCGATAACATCAGGAAGGGTTTCGCCCTTATCTTTCTGGACATCGCAGCCGCCTTCGACTCAGTAGACCACAAGATACTCCTATCTCGCCTCGCTGAGAAGGGCATCCGTGGCAATGCTCTAGCATGGTGCGCCTCATACCTGAGTAACAGATGGCAACATGTCCGCTCCGGCTCCTCATTATCAGACCCTTTCCCACTAGAAAAAGGCGTTCCGCAAGGTTCATCCCTCTCAGCCCTATTATTCAATATCTATATGCAGCCCATCTGCAGCCTTATCCGGTCCTTTAACATCAACTGCCTAGTATATGCTGATGATGTCCTAATGTTCAACCCAATAGACACAGACCATCCAAACCTTGACCAGCTCTCCTCTTGCTTCAACGCCGTCACAGACTGGCTACACAACCAAATGCTCAGAATAAATCTAAAATCGACAGACGTCTTATTCATTGGAAGAGACCAGTCATTCACTCCCCCCTCATCAATCAAGGTGAACAACGCTGAACTCATCTCCAAGACAACGATCAAATACTTAGGCGTAACACTTGATCAGCACCTGGACATGCATGCTCATATAGACAATACCATCAGGACAATCTACCATAAATTACGGACACTACGCCTCATAAAGAGCACTCTGGAACCAAATGACTTCAGAACAGTCTTCCAGGCCATAATCATGCCCCATTTCGATTACGCCAATTCCATCCTACTTGGCCTCCCAAAGAGCTCGATAAACCCCTTGCAGCTTGCGATGAACACCGCAGCTAGAACCCTCTACGGAGCGTCTCGCAGAGACCATATCACCCCTATTCTGAAGAGCCTTCACTGGCTCCCCGTCCAATACAGGATCACATTCAAGATCCTAACCATGACCTTCAAAGCAGTCAACTGTATCACCGCAACTACCCTGTCAGATCTGATTCAACCTACACCAGACAACAGATTAAGAAGAGCCACATCCTGCAATACCATCCTCCTTCCAAAAGCCATCACAAAATGCAACAAATCCACTAGAAAGCGTGCCTTTGCCTTGTTTGCCCCCTCATGCTGGAACTCCCTCCCAACAGAAATCCGGACCATAAACAACCTCCCCCAGTTCAGAAAAGCCCTCAAACAGCACCTATTTATACAACACTTTTGTAACTCCGACAGCATCACCTAGACAGTATCACATGAGCCTACAGTCTCTCAATCCAACGCCGCCTAACCAATCTCCTATGATAACTCTCCACCTCATCCAACCATCCCCTTTAGGGCCGGTATCATAAACTCAGCTATGATGCAATCCCCTTTTGTATATAATGTATAAAGTTCACCTGTTATCCATGTTTAAATTCCCCTTTTGTATATTATGTATAAAGTTCACCTGTTATCCATGTTTAAATTCCCTGTTTTATGTAAGTTCAATGTATGGCTGTTCCACATTGTACAAACTTGTTCCTTGTAAACCGCGCTGATGCCGAATAGTGCGGTATAAAAAAACGTTAAAAAAATAAATAAATAAACCATACTTACAAGGTTCTGCAGGAAATTTGGAAATATCATAGCCAACTGACTGGAAAAGATCTGTGTTTATACCAATACTAAAGAAAGATGATCTGACTGATTGTGGAAATTATCGCACAATTGCTCTGATCACAAATGCCAGCAAGAATTTATTTAAGATTATTCAGCAGAGACTGCAACCATACCTGGAAAGCATAGTTACTCACCTGTAACAGGTGATCTCCGAGAACGGCAGGAATTTAGTCTTCACATATGGGTATCCTCGGAACCGATGGAGCCTGCGCGGGGACACTCCCCAGTGTCCAATAGGAAAGCTTTTGGGAGCATCCCACAGCACCTGTGTACTGCCTTCCCGCCTTTCCCAACTGTCCCTCTCCAGTTGAGTTTAAAGCTGAGACAAAGAGAGAGAGGGAAAGAGACAAAGAGATAGAGAGATACAACTCCTAGGGGAGGTGGGCGGGTTGTGAAGACTAAATTCCTGCTGTTCCCGGAGATTACCTGTTACAGGTGAGTAACTATGCTATCTCCAGGAACAAGCAGGAATGTAGTCTTCACATATGGGGACTCCCTAGCTGCAGATGCCAGGGAGAAGGCCCCAGAAGTTGTGTGCCCCTGTGAAAGGGCTCCACTTCCCCCCATGGATCTCTGGCATCCTACCAGGGATGGTGGGTGGGAGTTGATTAAGTATGGAACAGGTGTTGAAGAACAGCATGACCAAACAAGGCATCCCGGCGGGAGTCCTTGTCTAAGCAGTAATGGGCTGTGAAGGTATGAACCAAGGCCCAAGTAGCTGTTCGACAGATGTCGTCAATAGACACAGAGTGAAGATGAGCCATAGAGGCTGCCATGGCTCTCACATTGTGAGCTGTGACATGACCTTCAAGAGGAAGGTTCTTACTCTCATAGGCAAAAGAAATACACTGTGCAATCCAGCTGGACAGTGTTCTTTTGGAGACTGGAAGTCCCAAATGACTAGGATCAAAAGCAACAAAGAGTTGAGAGGACTTTCTATGTTGCTGTGTCCTTTGCAAGTAAAAGGCCAAAGCCCCTTTACAGTCCAAAGTATGAAGATTCCTTTCTGCATTTGAGGCGTGAGGCCTTGGGAAGAATACAGGAAGGTAAACCGCTTGGTTTAAATGAAAAGGTGACACCACCTTTGGCATAAAGTGTGGATGAGTCCTAAGGACTACCTTATCATGATGGAACCTTGTATAAGGAGGATCAGCAATTCACTGATGCGACGTGCTGATGTGATTGCAATAAGAAATATGACCTTCCAGGAAAGGAATTTCAAAGAGGTAGTAGCTAATGGTTCAAAAGGCGGCTTCATGAGCTGCCCAAGAACCAGATTTAAGTCCCATGCCACTGGTGGTGGCTTAATGGGAGCCTTAGTTAAAAGAAGGCCTCTCATAAATGTCTCTATGAGAGGAAATAGTTGGTCCATTTAGAGGCTAGAAAGAAGCTGCAATAGCACTCAAATGAACTCTCACTGAATTGGTCTTAAGCCTTGCATTAGATAAATGAAGGAGATACTCCAGTAATGATTCCAGAGGTATCGCAAGAGGGTTAAGACCCTTCTGCGAGCACCATATGGTAAACCTTTTCCACTTGAATGCATAAGAGCATCTTGTGGAAGGCTTCCTGGAAGCATAAAGGATATCCTTTACATGCTGAGAAAGGTTAAGACCGTGAAGTTCTAGGCTTTCAGCAACCAGGCCCTGAGATGCAGAGACTGGGGATTGGGATGCCACAGCATCCCGTCCTCTTAAGAAAGGAGATTTGGAGCAGATCTTAACTCCAGAGGCGGAGCTTGAGAGAGATGTAGGACCAGAGGGTACCACATTTGCCGCGGCCAATGTGGAGCTATGAGAATCATATGACCTCTGTCTCTCTGAAGCTTGAACAGGGTTTTGGGAATTAGGGGAATGGGTGGAAAGGCATACAGGAAGTCCTGGCCCCAATGGAGGAGGAAAGCATCCCTGGCCTGACAACCCTGAGCCGGAATTCTGGAGCAGAACCAGGGAAGTTGGCATTCAGCGGACTTGCAAAGAGGTCTATGTCCGGGGTTCCCCAAATTTGAAAAGTTTTGGCCACCTGGTCTGCATGGAGAGACCATTCGTGTGGAAGCAGAACTCGACTGAGTCAGTCTGCCCAAGAGTTTTGAATGCCTGGAAGATACACCGCAAGGAGATGAATCTGATGCTCTCTGGCAAGGGCCCATAGTCGCAAAGCTTCGTTGCATAGCGACAGAGAGCCTGTTCCGCCCTGCTTGTTCACATAGAACATGGCTACTTGATTGTCCATTTGAACTAGGACTGTCTTGTAGCTGAGCTGGGTGTGGAATACTCGAAGAGCAAGGAAGATTGCTCTGAGTTCCAGGAGATTGATGTGTAGATACGCCTCCTGTGGAGTCCAGGTACCTTGGGTAGAGAGGCCTTGCAGGTGAGCTCCCCAACCCACCTGTGAGGCATCTGTTGTTAGAGTGGCTTGGGGTGGGGGTTGCTGAAAAGGGGTCCCCACCAAAAGGTTTTGGGGTGACTGCCACCATTGGAGGGACAAAATAAGGCGATCTGAGTTTGCTATTTTGTCTGACAGGCAACCTGACGCCTGAGTCCACTGAGTGGATAAAGTCCACTGGGCTGCCCTCATATGGAGGCGAGCATAGGGAAGCACATGCACGGTGGATGCCATGTGGCCTAGCAACCGTAACATTTCCCGAGCAGTGAGGTGAGGTTTTAGCACTGCTTGGGAAACTAACTGCACAATGCGAAGGCAGCGGGGCTGTAAAAAGTAGGCCCTTGTCTGTCTGGTATCCAGCAGAGCTCCTATAAACTTCAGGGACTGAGTGGGAGCAAGGTTGGATTTTGGGAAGTTTATGATAAGTCCCAAATACTGAAGGATGCGCATTGTGTGAGAGAGACCAACCCTGGCCTCTGGCTCTGAAAGGGCTCGAATGAGCCAGTCGTCTAAGTAAGGGAAGACGAATATTCCTAGGGTGCGGAGAAATGCTGCCACCACAGCCATGCATTTTGTGAACACCCTTGGTGCCGAGGCCAGGCCAAAAGGAAGAACACTGTATTGGTAGTGCTTCCCTTGAAACATGAATCGAAGGAACTTTCAATGAGTTGGATGGATGAGAACATAAGTGTACGCATCCTTGAGATCTAGAGAACAAAGCCAATCCTGACTCTGAAGGTATGTCAGCAGAGTTCCTAGAGAAATAATTTTGAACTTCTCTTTGAACAGGAATTTGTTCAAGTCTCTGAGGTCTAAAATGGGTCTGTGTCCTCCTGTTTCCTTTGCAATAAGGAAATAGGGGGAGTAAAACCCTGTACCCCGTTGAGGAATGGGTACCTCTTCTATTGCGGCTTGGGCAAGAAGCACAATGACCTCTTGACCTAACTGGTCGTTGAGAGAGGTCTGAGAATTGAACTGTCTTACCATTGTAGGAGGGGGCATGCTGAGGAAATGAAGCTTGTACCCCTCTCTTACAATAGACAGAGTCCAATTTTCTGCTGTTATCTGACCCCATCTTGGGGCAAAATGACATAACCTTCCTGGTATGGTGGAGGGTTCTGGGCCGTTCAGGGCCAGGAAGGCAAAGTTCTCTAGATAGGAGTCAAAGCCCCTGTGGAGGCTGAGTCTGCTGAGCCGGTTGAGGCTTAGCTGCTTTTTCTTTCTTTGTCTAGGTTGTTGCTGCTGTCCCTTTTGGGCAGACTGACATAAACAATGCCCCTGTTGGGTATAGGAAGGATAAAACTTCTTCCTTCTTCTTACTGAAGAATTGTTTCTTAGAGGATTTAGACAATCTATCCAAAGTGATATTGTCAGCATCTATCTCATTAGCTTTTTCCTGCCAATTCTTGCCAAAGAGATTCTCTCCTGTGCAAGGAATATTCCCTAATTTATCCTGTACCCAAATTTCCAAGTCAGATGCCTGGAGCAAGGCAATCCTACGTGCACCTATGGCAATGGCAGAGGTTCTGCTTATGCACTCAAAGCAGTCAAAAGCTGCACGATTCACAAACTTGGAAACATCCTGAGCATGTTTGACAAGGGTGAGATAATCTTGCCTCTTATCAGGAAGGAGAGGGCTCATAAGCTCTAAATCTCCTGTGAGCTCCTTAAGGAACATTCCCATATATAAGATATAGGAACTGATCTAAGCAGAAAGCATGGAAGCCTGGAAGGTTCGACATCCAAAGGCGTCAAGAGTCCTACACTCACGTCCTGGAAGATTAGATGCATGCCTTTTTGCACTCTTTATCCTTCTCATTGCTGACTCCACCACTATGGAATGGTGTGGTAACTGAGTCTTCTGAAACCCAGGACAGGGAGGAACTCGATACATGGTGTTGAGTCTTCGAGAGTGAGGAGATGTGGGGTTAGAGGTGTTTCCTACATCCTTAACATGAGATCATGTAAGATCTCATGAATAGGTAAGGTAGCTGCCTCCTTGGGAGCTTTAGGGTATTTCAGGATTTCTAATTCCTTTGTCCTAGGCTCTTTTTCAGGAGCCACTGTGATGGAAAGACCTCGAGCCACATCTCGGATAAAATCCTGAAAGGACATATCCTCTGGTCGAGACATCCTATGCTGAGGAGAAGAGGAATCCTCAGGAAGAAGTACTCTGGTATCGGCAGAGCTCTCAGAGTCTTCAGACTCATCTGAGGATTCTAAGTATCTCCGATCTGGGTGATCGTGCAAGGCACGGTACTGGGTACCGATGGAAGTCGGCATCGGAGTGGTCTGGTACCGACCTGTCGATACCGGATGGATATGCATGACTCGGTCCCGGTAGAATACCTGCCGATGTCGATGCAGTTGGTGCCGGTACCGGTTGAATTGTCTGAAGTGGTTTCAAGGGCATCGAGGCCATGAGAAGAGCCGCCAGACTGCATTCAATAGCCAAGAATCTCTGGTCTAACGACGCTGCCGATGCTTGGGTATCGGTACCGGAAGAAGCGGCCGGTACCCCAGAGTGCGGCACCAGTAGCTCTGCCAAGGTTGAAGCCTCGAGAACATCCTGAAGCCACGTTAGTGCTTTGGAAGCCGAAGCCTCCCATGGGGCAATTTTGCCGGTGAAAGTCCCTCAAGGGCAACGCCGAGGCATCTTGCTGTCTAGAAGGAGATCTACCCTTTGAGGACCGGCTAGATTTATGTTTAGTTACCTGAGATCCATGGGAGGAAGACGAAGCCCTGGATGACGTCGATGCCACGGAGGCTGCATCGGAGGGAAAAAGGGTGCTAAGCTTAGCCGCTCGGTTCTGCCAGCCTCTTTTCGACATCATCCCACAGGCAACACACTCTGAAATAGAGTGGTCAGAACCTAAACATTTGAGACACCACTCATGGGTGTCGGTGATGGAGATGGTACCGCCACACTTATAACACTTTTTAAAACCCGAAGTGGGTTTTTACATGTTAGAGGGAAAATTGGGCCTAGTGCCCAAAATGGCGCGTGGCACCTGAAGAAAAAAGTAGCTGGAAGAAATTCCAGAATAAAGTTTTATTTATTTATTTTTTTTAGAAAAGGAAAGAAGAAACCGGCGGTACCGGTGTAGCATCGAGGGAAGGCAGACGCGACCACAAAAAAGAAGAATAGAAGGGATTTTTTTCTTCGGTGACAGGATGTACGACCTGTCGGCTCCGCGGAAAACGAAGAACTGGAGAGGGACAGTTGGGAAAGGTGGGAAGGCAGCACGCGGGCGCTATGGGATGCCCCAAAAGCTTTCCTATTGGACACTGGGGAGCGTTCCCAAGCAGGCTCCGTCGGTACCGATGATACCCATATGTGAAGATTACATTCCTGCTTGTTCCTGGAGATTGAGAACTGCCTATAGTGCAAGCAAGGCTCAGGAAAGGGTAAGGGAACTAGAGACATCATCGCGGATATGAGATGGATCCTTGAAAAGACTAAAGGATACCAAAACGATATCTGTGTTTTATCGACTACAGCAAGGTTTTTGACTGTGTAAACCATGAGAAACTCTGGGCCACATTAAGAAGCATGGGTATACCAGAACACCTGATAGTTCTCTTGCACAACCTTTACTATGATCAAAAAGCCATAGTCGAACGGAACAAGGAGAAACAGAATGGTTTAAAATCAGCAAAAGGTGTAAGACAAGGCTGCATACTTTCCCCCTACCTATTTAATTGATATGCAGAACAAATCATCAGAGAAGCAGGATTGTATGAAGACAACAGAGGTGTGAAGATTGGTGGAAGATTCATCAACAACCTTCACTATGCTGATACCACCACATTACTGGCTGAAAGTGAAGGCGATCTGAAACATTTGTTTCTCAAGATTAAAGAACAGTCAGAAAATGGGCTTTTTCCTTAATGTAAAGAAGACAAAGATCCTGACATCTGGAAAAATCAATAAGTTCATCATTGATGGAGAATAAATGTATTTATTTATTTGTGCTTATTTACCGCCTTTCGTGAATCAAAGCGGTTTACAATGAACTCAAAGAATTGAAAAGTACATTTAACAAAATAAAACATGCAACATTGTGAAACAAGGAGTGAAGGGGATTAAGGGAAGAAACAACTTAACATAGCAATCTGCTGATTTGAATATTTGAAATAGTTGACAACTTATATAATAGCTGAAAAATTGAAATAGTTGACAACTTTAATGTACTTGGATCAACTATCAATAAAGAAACGACAAGCAGTCAAGAAATCTGATGATGCATTGCTCTTGACTGAATGGCTATGAAGGACCTAGACAAGATTCTCAAGAGCAGAGATGTGTCTCTCCATACAAAAATTTGACTTGTTCAAGCCATGGTATTTTCAATAACGTCATATGGAAGCGAACGTTGGACAGTGAAAAAGATAGACAGGAAGAAAACAGGTCTCAGACTTTCAATGGAGCTACTGTTTCATAATCAAACTAATGCTCCTTTTTTGCATCAACGACCTTACGTGTTGCTAATTCAGGATTTCACATTTCTTAATATGTTCAACAATCGTTATGTATCTTTAAATTCATTCAGAAAGAACTGTGCTTATCTTAGTTCCGATCGAGATGTTGAACATATTAAGAAATGTGAAATTCTGAATTAGCAACACGTAAGGTCGTTGATGCAAAAAAGGAGCATTAGTTTGATTATGAAACAGTAGCTCCATTGAAAGTCTCAGACCTGTTGCTTAATGTTACCACACTTGATATAAAATCACAATGACTTACAATAGTTGAGATAACGTTGGGGAACAAGAATATAATTGGATATCTCTGGTTAATATTGGAGCAATAATAGTTTATACTCAACAGTTGACGTGCTCTGGAAAGAGACCATCTAATATAATATCAGGTAATAAGCTTGCTTTCTAAAACACACATTTTGAGAGAGAAAAATTGTTTGATTTTCTAGAGTTATTGGAGACATGGCCTTCAGTTATACTTATGTCAATTAAGGTGACATTAGATCTTACCTGCTAATTTTCTTTCATTTGAGTCCCTCCAGTCTAGTCCAGACAGTTGGGTTATATCTGGCCACCAGCAGCTGGAGACTGAATATTCAAATCTCAGATGTCGTCACTGGATAGGAGCCCATGAGCCCCCCTGACACCTCAGTATCCCACTGTCAAAGCAGCTGACTCAGCACACAGAACTGCCGAGAAAAACTAAACTACATTGTTATAAACCAATCGGAACAACAGGAACTGACTCCTCCCCTACAAACCTGAAAACCTCAACTCCCTGCGTGTGGTTACCACTTTAATCATCCAAGTCACCTTACTGTAATTCAACATTTGCCATTTTGCAGCTTCTAACTTTTTTTTGTAATTTAATCTAGAGCCCTTCTGGAGTACCACATCAAAAACATATGGCGCCAGCCGTTCAGCCATATCTTCCTCCACTCAAGGTCCTTAGAAGTCTGTCTCACCTGCAACATATCATCTCCTTTGCCTCGCCATCCACTAATCTGAGCCGAGATGCACAAACAGGATGGGTCCTGGACTGGACTGGAGGAACTCCATGAAAGAAAATTAGCAGGTAAAGTCTAATTTCACCTTCATTCCCGTCCAGACAGTTGGAATTTACCACAGCAGTATCTAGACCTGGGTGGGACCTGCGAGTCCCACCTTTAACACCTGTGCCCTGAAACATGCATCCTGCCTGGCCTGCACATCCAGGCAATAGTGCTTCACAAAGGTATGTAGAGACAACCGCTTTGCCCCTCTGCAAAGATGCAGTTTGCGCCCTAGTAGAATGGGTGAACAAACCTGCCAGCACCGCTCGCTGCTGCAGCATATATGCCAAAGTGATGGCTTCCTTAACACATCTGGTGATGGAGGCCTTAGAGGCAGCCTCTTCCTTTCACGGACCACCAAACAGCACAATCTGTCCAATTTTCTGAATGGCTATGTGCACTTCAAGTACCTACATAAGGCCCTCCGCATGTCCAACAGGGACTTATTGTTTTGCTGCTGCTGCTGTTTTTCCAAGGAGTTTTTGGCTGCTATTGCTTAACTTTTTTGCTGACCGCTACTATTACTGCTAGGAGTGGCTCACTGTGTGTTTTTTGGATTGTTGGTTTTTTTCTCTGGGCCCAACTCCCTTTCTTGCTAGAGGTTTTTTTTTCTGACCACTGATGTCATCTCGAGTACAGTTTATGATTTGAGCATTGCTGTGGCAGGATTTCTGTCTTGGTCTTGCCATATGACTGGCTCGTCCTTTCTGCTAATTCTGACAGAAGGGGTGGCTGGGGTCTTTTTTTCCTCTAACACAGTGTTATCTGTTGTGTTGGCTCCTTGTCAGTTTGGTTTGCGGTGCTATTTTCTCACGCTTTTTTGTTTTGTTGTTTTGAGAGTACTGTTGGGAGTTTTTCTTAGTATTTTTTGAATCTGTGGCTCCCTGAGGATATTTCTTTTTGATAGTGCTTACATGGAACAACGACATTACCTTGGGAAGAAAGGACGGCACAGGCCACACCACCACCTTTTCTTTTCATATTGAAAGCAATGGCTCTCTACAGTTCAAGGCCTGTAGCTCCAAGATACCCTGTGCTGAGCAAATTGTCACAAAAAAAACACCTTTTAGGTCAAATCCTTTAAGCAAGCTGCCACTGAGCAGCAAAAAGGGTGCCTCTGTCAGTACTGAAAGGACCAGATCGAGATCTCATGAAGGCACCACCGGCCTCACTGGAGGTCTAACCTGGTTCACGGCCCACAGAAACCGCACCATGTCCACATGTGACGCCAGCGAGGACCCTTGTACCTTGCTTCTATAAGCTGCTGGAGACTAAATATTGGGGGGCTCATGGCCTCTTATCCAGTGACATCATCAGAGATTTGAATATTCAGTCTACCAAAGCTGCTGGTGGATGGACATAACCCAACTGTCTGGACTGGAAGGACAGGAATGAAGGATCAAATTTATTTGCACTGAAAATTACCATTTATGATATGAACTGCTTAGCCAGCCTTAACATTACACTTCTCTTTCCCTCTCTTATCTTGGATCTTAGATCATAGAAAGGAAATGTTACTTTTCTTTAGTAAGATTTTTGATTTCTTGTAATTTGAATATTTCTTCATATGATATGAAATTTCCTATAAATATTTCAGTATATGTGTTAAATTACAAACAAAAAATATTACGTCACCTGAAATGCCACTGTACTAAAATATGGCCTTTGTGCAAGTACAGGTACTGTCTGGCACAATCAGAAACGGAATGAAAGATCAAAGCTGGGGCAACAGAATTCACGAAAATTTGTGCTGGACTCTCCAAGCTCAACATGCCCTCAAGTGGCAAAAACAAATAATAAAAATGTTTGATGGTTGAGAAACTGCTGCACATCTGAAATCACAAATTTCAAGTGGTAAAAGGACTTAATTGGACAAAGGTTCAAATCAAGCACAATGAGGTTAGAAAAGAGAAGGAAGGTACAGAAATATATGAACGGTTTTTGAGCTTGGTGGAAGCTTTCCTAATCAGATGACAGTCCAGAAACCCCATCAGTGCAACTATTAGTTTAAACTTGGGTAAAAAATAATACCTGCAAATACAACTTTTTTCATATTTTACTGAATTAATTTATGAGATTAATGCCAATACAAACATTTGATGGCAGTACAGCAGTCAAATGCTGACATGGTAGTTAAAGCAGATAAACCCCAAAATAGCCCATCCAATCTGTCAAGTTTGGATTTTGTATAGCACTCACTATACTTATGCTATATTTACATAGAAAAATAAACAAACAGGTCTAATACTGCAGCAATACCACTGCAAATAAATTTAATATTAAAGTGCTCAATCACCCAAAAACCTGGAAAAAATGGAGTAATTCAGCAAGGGCTTCGAAAGGCTTCTATATTTTACTTGCTAATAGTCAGATTCACAAGTAGTAAGAAAGCTCTAAAAATGCCAATAGAAATCTTATGCCAACAGTCTTATACTCACCATTTGCTGTCTGCTGTGTTCGGACTCCACTAGGTCCATTCTATAAATTTAAAAAAAATGTAGATAACAAAAAGTATTAAACTTCATAAATGGATCTGGATCCAAGAGAAGAGAGCTAAGAACTCTGGTGATCCAGTCCATCTTACCCTTTTCTAAAACTATGGCACCTTCTTTGAAGAACAATCCTCCTATGCTTGAAGTCAACCTGTGATCTCCATAGGGCTGGTATTTAGTATGCTAAATAAACCAAACTCTCTGCTCATTAGAAGTAAGAGGTTAAAACCCTATTAAAAAGTACTGGCACACCAGAGTTAGAGGTTAGGGATCAAGCTATGGGTATAAAACCTCTGATCAGAGATTTCCTACTTTGTAGATCAATTTGGACTGGGTGTGCTATAGAGGCAGCGGGAAAGATAAAATAACATTCTACTTTTACTAGATAATGTCCTTTCCTTGAGTCTTGCTAGGCCAGTCCAGACAAGTGGGTTGTGTACTCAAGCCATAGTCAAGATATAAACACACAGTCTTAATGAGAATAACAAGAACCAACAGTCCAAAGAACATATCTATCTACAGAATACACTTTGGAAAGGTGGTCTGCCAAGCAAGATATAGCTTACAGGGCCAAACCACAGAAAAGAGAAGATCAGAGGGGTAGGTCCTAGACTGGTCTAGCAGGGCTCAAGGAAAGGGCATTATCTTAGGTAACAATCAGCACAGCCTCATGATGCAATACAAGCAATAACTACCCTCCCTCCCCCTCCTACCCACTCCTCTAAACAACTATCCCCCCTAACATTACACCATCATCCCCCTCATAACTCATCCCCTACCCATGTTATACTGTAAAAATCAAGTTAAATACCTGTATTCTAGTAAAAATAAAGTTAAATTAATAGTTGCATTCTAGTTATCTGTTAATGTTATATGCAACAACACTACTCAAATAGTCTATGTAACCTTGCAACCTTGTAACAGTTATATGTAAACCGCTCTGACTCCATAAAAGAGTAGTATATAAAAATGAAAAAATAAAAGTAAAATGTCACCTTCCTTATCATTCTGCTAGGCCAGTCTAGACAAGTGGGATGTAACAAAGCTACACTTCCACTGGGCAGGAAGAAGACATGGCAGACTTCAATATCTCTGCACTGTGGACATCCAAGTGGTAATGCTTGACAAAAGTGGAAAGCAATGACCACGCTGCTGCCCAACAAATTTCTATGGGAGCAACCGAGCTGTGCTTCACCCAGAAGGAAGCCTGAGCCCATGAGAAATGCACAGAAAAAACCTCTGAGACCAGCTGCTTCCATAACAGATGGGCCACTAGAAAAAGGAGACGATAGGATGAGGCTAAGGACAAAAAGTGTGTCCAACTTTCAGGAGAAGTTAGTAGGCTTCAGGTACTGAAGAAGCACCCCTCCTGATATCCACCAGGTGAAGGTCTTCATCCTTCCCCTGGCACTGTTCTTCAGGAAAAAAGGCAAACAGACCACCTGATGGTCATGGAAAAACACTACCACTTTGGGAATGGAAAGAAGGAACTGGCCATAAATACATGGCCTCCTCCGAAAATGACAAAGATCCCAGCACAACAAATCCTGCAACTCTGAAATATGTTTCACCGAGCAGACTGACCAAAACGATAGCCTTGAGGGACAAATCCTTGAGTGTAGCCCTCCTCAAGGGCTCAGCCAACAAGGCCCAAGGAACCAAACTGAGATCCCAAGAAAGAATAACCAATCACAGGGAAGGAAACAAGTGTTTAACTCCCTGTAGGAAATGGAGCACATTTGGGTGTGAAGCCACTGAGTGCCCCATCATCAACCCTCTGAGACAAGACAAGGCTGCCATATGGATGTTCAGGGAACTGAGGGCCCTTGTCAAAACCATCCTGAAGGAAAGAGAGCAGAGACAACAAGTCCACAGTACTAAGGCTGACTTGATGTTAACACCAGTGCTCAAAAAGGCACCAAATGTACACACAGGCAAGACAAATGGAGCCTTTTTTCAGTTTCTGAATACATGGAAACCATAGCAGAAGAATAGCCTTTACATGCTAAGTGTCACCTTTCAAGAGCCAAGTCATAAGTGAGAAACTCCTGTTGTTGGACTGCTCGGATAACTGACCTCAACGTCTCAAAGGTCCTTAGGTGAACATGGACACCCTTGAGATTCAAGATAGGACAGGTCTTTCTGCCCATTCTTGGCATCAAACAGTAAATGGAATACTGGTCCTTGCCCTTTTCAGCAGATGGCACCTGCACGACAGCCTTGAGGCTGAGTAATCTCTCCAGGGTAGCTTGAATGGCGGCCTCCTTGCCCGCAGACCCACTTGGAGACATAACTAAAGCATCTGGGATGGGATCCTTGCACTCTAGCACAAAGCCATACTTAATGATGTCGAGCACCCACCAGGTCCAAGGTCACACAGGCCCATTCCTGGAAGATGTGATGGAGTCACTGCCTACAGGAAGCACCCCGGAATGGGCCCCCAACCCGTCATTGCATCTGACAGGAGAACCTATATCTGGAGGAGGAGGAAGCCTTGCAGGACCCACAAATCCCTCTAAAGGATTGAGTTCAGGAACAACAGCCTGAGGGAGAAAAGGATGGCCTCACCAGGCGATACTTCTAGGAGTCTTGGAAACCTCAGGGACCCTGGTAGCAGGAGTGAGGAGAACATGACAGAGGAAGGGGGCCGTGCTTTATGTCTACCCTTTGGAAGATGATACTGTTTGGAAGCTCCCAGCAAATTGAGCAGCTTTTCCAAGTCCTCCCCAAATGCAATCTTCCCCTTAAAAGGAAGCATAGATAATCGAGACTTGGACACCATGTCTACTGCCCAATGATGAAACCAAAGCCAGCAATGTGCCACCATGGAAAACGCAATATCTTTGGCCACATGGCGGACCAGATCATACATGGCATATGGACAAGGCACCTGCCAACTCCAGAAGCATCGACATGTTATCCTGAGGTAGTGGACTGGATCCAGTGGAGTATGTGCCATAAGCCCCCCACCCCCCATTAAATCGCCATCTGAAGAATAAGGGAGATGGCCAAAAACTGGCTCTTCAAGTAAGTTTCAACCTTGCGATCCATTGGGTCTCTGAGAGCTGCATTAACCTCCACTGGGATGGTAGTGCGTTTAGTAGTTTATAGTTTATTTAGACTTGATATACCGCTTTTAGAATATCATCAAAGTGGTCTCCAGAATAAAATAATTGAAATAGGAAAAGAAAGGATCTACAAAAGTGTTAACAGGAAAGTAGAGCAAGGAAAGGGGGTAAGGCAAAGGACAAAGGCACAAGAGGTCAACTCCCTGTATCTCCTCCCACACTGAAGACTTTGTTAAAAAGCAACGTCTTCAGCAGAACTTTGAATTTCTTGAAACTGTCCTCCAACCAGACTGAGGAAGGAAGGCAATTCCAGACTGAGGGGCTATGAAACAAAAGGTTGAGTGTCTAGTATGTTCATATCAGGCCTTGGAAGGGGGGCAATGACTAATCTGTTAACATGTAAAGAGCGTAAGCAGCAAGGAGGGATGTAAGGAATTAATAAATTAGACAGACATGCTGGAGAATTGCTGTAGAGAGTTTTGTGTGTTAAGGTAAGGATTTTATGTAAGATTCGAGTGGAAACTGGGAGCCAGTGGTGCCGAATCATGAGAGGAGTGACATGGCTGACCAACTTTGCATGGCACAAGATACAGATATAGCAGTGTTTTAGATGGATTATAACTTTAATTCATAGGTGGGAATTCCTGCATAAGTGATGTTGCAGTAATTGAATCAAGCGATGACAGTACTGAGGATAAATAAGATTGGATCTGAAAGATCTAGGAAGGGACGGAGGACACAGAAGCAACGCAAAGCTCCAAAGGAGGACTTCACCACCTGTCCGACTTGGGCAGAGAAAGCAATATGGGAGTCAATGGAGATGCCTAATTACTGGAAAAGAAGCTGCAAGGCAAGGGGAGAGTTGTCCAAATAGGGGGAGTGGGAAGGAACGGGACCACCTCCAGTGACCCAGGTGGCTGTGAATTTTTTTGGATTAAGACAGAAGGAGATGGAATGAAGCCAGGTGGAGATTTCCTGTAGGCTAGAATTAACATGTTGAAGATCTGGGTGGCAGGAGTCTATATATCCAATGAGGATGTTATCTGCATAGATGTAAAAAGATAGACCAGTGGATTGGAGGAGCATGGCCAGGGGACTAAGAAAGATGCTGAACAACAGAGGGGAGAAGGCAGAGTCCTGCAGAACCCTGCAGGACAGAGGGCATGAAGAAGTTGTTGAGTTGCCAATGGAAACATGGAATGAGTGTCCTGAGAGAAAGGATGCAAACCAAGAGAGAACCATTCCGTGGAGGCCAGAATATTGGAGGCAGGAAAGGAGGATGTTATGGTCAATGAGGTTGAATGCAGCAGAGAGATCTAGGGAAATGGTAAGAGCAATTTGCTCCGATCAAGAGCATAGTGGAGCTCGCCAAAGAGAAATATGACAATTGCTTCAGTGCTGTGATGTTTTTAAAATCCTGATTGACCATCACTGGCACCATCCATCTGGGGTAACCGAATCTACACAGCAAGGTCCTCCTGAGAGAGAGTGTAGAGCCTACTCTTGACCCTGTCCACTTTAAACAGGGCATCAGGTGAGTCCTATTCCATGTTCATCATGCTCTTAAGAACCTCTAGGAAAGGAAACACTTGGAGGGCTTTTGAACCGCCTTCAAGAGGGAATGCATTTGCGGCCTCTGCTCTACCAACACAACATCTGGCAGCCACAGGGCAGAGGAAATGTCATCAAACAGTGCTGCCAGCTCCTCTTTTCAAAATAAATGGATGATGAGAGATTCATCTCGGTCATCCAGCACCAGACGTTTTCCTTTTGTTTTCACACATGGAGTCACTGTCAGATTTCTCAGAACTTAAAGCAGGATCCCAAGCATAGGAGAGATAAACTGAGTCCCCCAAATCCATCCTCTTCTGGAGTCATGTCTGCAGAGGAGTCCCTGCATGGCTCTGTCTGCCCTGCAAAGAAGGGCTTTCCTTTGAGTGAGAGGAAAAGGAACAGGAGGGCTCTGAGGTCACTGGATTTGAGTTACCACACCAGAAAGACCATGCTTGTTGAAGAAAAGAATTCTGGAGATGATAGGCTGGAGGCTTGGCACTCTGCCAGCCTTAGTCATCCCCTTAGCAGAAGCCAGATAGGCCACTGGAGGACCCCCCTGAGAAGCTTCAGGTGGGCTGAGCTCTAAAGAGCGAGCAGGGGAATCCTGGGCAGGGTGCTGTCTCTCTCTTCAGCAGACCCCGTTGCTGCCAGCAGAGCTGAAAAAGGAAAGAGGTCCATGTCCATCAACTGTAAGGATGCTACCTCAGAGAGGGGAGCAGAACTCTCTGTACCAAGATCGCAGAGGAAGGCCAGTGAGACAGCATCTCCTTCCAGAAGATAAGCACCTATCTCAAGCAGAAAGGCTTCCTGTAGCAAGTCCTTCCTCACTCAATCAAGTCATCCTGCGGAGAGCCATGCTTAGAGAGCGTGCACACAGGTAATTCATACCACCACATGTTGTGGAGGTAGCACTCAAATAATACACACAATGCACATTGAAAGCACGTAAATACTGTGCGTACCAACGCACGCAGCATAGAACACTACCACAATTCCCGAGTCTTCCTCTTCTTTGACTGTCACACGCAAACATGGAGAAGTCAGAAAATTAACATTCAATTGGGGGTAAATGTATAAAGTCACTTTAACAAGTATGCAGTAATACACATAGCTAAAATTACTTTTATAAAATTAAGTAAGGCATAAAAGTATGTCATGGTATGGAAGCACTGTCAGGGATGTGGTCTGGATGGAAAACAGGTGGAGTCAAAAGTATACACGTAGGTTATGAAATACCTTAATCTATAAACATACTTCAATAATCTATGAGTAGACATTTATACCTGCTCTTGCACAGGCATAATGTACAAAATTCAGTGTAGGAGCTATTATTGCTGAATTGATGCTAGCATTTTATAAACACAAATAGGACCCCTATTTGTCTTTATAAAATAGGTGTGCTCCAGCTGCCTTAAGCTAAGCATCCTGTTTTAAAATTACCTTCATTGTGAGAACTCCCAACAAATGGAACAATCACAATAATGCAATGTGTGCCATCGACTCAATGCTGATTCCTGGCAATCCAGTCCTGGGTTTTCTCGGCAAGGTGCAACCAGAAGTAGACTGCCAGGTCTTTCTTCCATGCAGTGAGTTTACAGTTCTTGGTATTCCAAGGTAGTCACCCATCCAAGTACTAGCCAGGCCCAACTCTACTTAGCTTCAGAGATATGCTGAGAGCAGATTCATTCAGGACAGCTGAAGACTTGGAACACTCACAGAAGTATTTTAAACTTCAATCATCTGCTCGGGAATAAAGTTTTTTCAAACATTTTGATTGATTTCACAGGCCATACAGTTCCTCCTGTAAGCAAAGCAAAAGTAACAAGTATCCCAAGGTCCTACTTAAATGACATGAGTAAGAAAGGATTCCACAGATAAGTAACCCATTGCCTTGGAAGAAGGGCCTGGCAATCTACTTCCAGTCACACTGCCAGGAAAAACCCAGGAGCTACTGGGTCACCAGGAGTCAGCACTGACGCGAAGGTATGCATTGCATGAAGTGCTGCTAGTATCAGACCTCTGTGCACATATGCCTGCCTTATTTAGTGCAGACCTTTTGCATACAGTTCATTTGCATGCTCTTTTCTTACAACATTGCTGAGCAAAACTTATACATTAAACTTGCTTAGGAAACTCTGTGCTAGAGTCATAGCACTGGACTGACTGGTGCAGAGTTTGTGGACGAACTGTGAATGGGAAGGCAGTTAATGAAGGGTTAGGTGACTTGCCCAAGGCCACAAGGAATAATAGGGGAAATCAAACCCTGGTCTCTTGGTTACCAAGCCAGTTCTCTAACCACTAGGTACTCCTCACTTATATACTGCACACATAAAAAAGGAGAAATTAGACCTTACCTGCTAATTGTCTTTCCTTGAGTTCTCTCGGGGCCAGTCCAGGAACAGTAGGGTAGTCAACCTCCTCCAGCAGCTGAGGACTGAAAACTTCAAGTCTTGCTGACAGGCTATCTCACTCCCCCTGGTGTCAGAAGACTCAGTCTACTATTGTCAAAGCAGTCTACCGCAACTAACGGAAATTTAACATAACCAGAACAACCATCACTACCTAACTCCTAACCAAAGTATACCAAGCCAGAAATAACTACTCCACTCAGCATAAACCTTTCCTCCAACTTTGTTTTCCAACTCCTCTTTTTTTTTTCTCAACTCCTCTCGCTATCCCCTCGAAATCTCAAGGGAGCCCCATAGCCAGCGTTTCCCTGAAACCTTTCGGAGTCAAATTGTCCATCTTTAACACAGCGAACAGGGACTTCAGTGAAACACTATTTTCATTATGAGAACGGATACCCTGGGTGGGTCCTGGACTGGCCCGGAAAGAACTCAAGGAAAGACAATAAGCAGGTAAGGTCTAATTTCTCCTTCCTCTTCGTATTTCCGGGCCAGTCCAGGAACAGTAGGGAAGTACCAAAGCAGTACCTACGCACGGGAGGGTCCCACCAGCCCCGCCATGACAGCTGTGGTTCCTACCCTTGCATCATCCTGAGCCTGCACGTCCAAACGATAATGCTTCGCAAAGGTATGAAGAGACGACCAAGTAGCCGCTCTGCAAATATCCACCGGCGGAACCAACGCGAATTCTGCCCATGAAGTTGCCTGGATCCTAGTAGAATGAGCACGAAGACCCTCGGGCAGACACCTCCCCGCCGCCTGATACACTGCTGCAATCGCCTGTTTCACCCATCTGGCTATTGAGGCCTTGGAAGCCGACTCTCCTTTACACGGCCCCGCAAAGAGTACAAACAACCTATCCGACCTCCGAAAGGATTCCGTCCTACGGAGATACCGACGTAGTACTCTTCCGAGATCCAACTTCCGCAACGAAGATCTATACTTTGCTTCCCCTGGCCGTTAAAAGTCAGCAGCAAAATGGGCTGATTTAAGTGAAAACCCGAAATTACTTTCGGCAAGAAAGAGGGCACTGGCCTGAACACCACCTTCTCCGCCGAGAACTGAATGTAAGGCTCTCTGCAGGATAGCGCTTGCAGATCCGAGATTCTTCTTGCCGAGCATAATGCTACCAAAAACGCTGTTTTCCACAAAAACTCCTTTAACGACGCCATCCCTGCGGGCTCAAAAGGAGACTGCATTAATGCCTCCAGCACCAAATTCAAATCCCAAGGCGGGACCACCGACTGCACTGGCGGCCGCAAATTCCTTACCGCTCTTAGGAACCTCAAGACATCCGGATGCAGAGACAGACTGCTTCCCTGCACCTTGCCTCTATAGCAAGCTAGGGCCGCTAGATGCACCTTTAGAGTACTGAGGGCCAACCCTTTGTTGAGACCGCCTTGCAGAAACGCCAAAATGTCCGGCACTGCCGCCATCAAAGGCCTAACGTCCCAATCCGCACACCAACGCTCAAAAACTCTCCAAACCTGGACATAAGCGAGAGACGTTGACCTCCATTTTGCCTGCAACATCGTAGCTACCACTGCCGCAGAATACCCTCTATGCTTCAGGCGCTCCCCTTCAAAAGCCAAGCCGTAAGCAAGAAGCTATCCACCTTGGGCATTAGGACTGGACCATGATACAACAAATTGCACCGACTGGGCAGCCTCCAGGGCCTGTCCACCAGGAGGCACACTAGATCTGCATACCATGGCCTTCTCGGCCAGTCTGGGGCAACTACCATTTATTTTTATTTATTTATTTAGTTTAAACTTATATACCGCTACTTCCAGCGATCAGTAGCGGTTTGATTACAAATTTGGGAGATGTCAAATCAGGACAGAAACAATTGTGACAATATATACATAGATTTAGGGTCTGTCACACCATCCCGCCGTGAGCAGCTATCCTGCGCACAACCCGTCCGATAAATGGCCATGATGGGAAGACAGAGAAGACCGCCCGACGGCCACGGCTGAGCCAGGCCGTCGAGGCCCTCCGACATGTGCTCCTGACACTTGCTGAAGAACCGCGATGCTTTGGCATTGTTGTGCGTGGCCATCAGGTCAATGATCGGCTGCCCCCATTGCACCGTGATGTCGTGGAAAACTGCATCATTCAGCTCCCACTCTCCAGGATCCAACACATGTTGGCTGAGAAAATCGGCCTGAACCTTGTCCTTCATCAACTGCTGACTTTTCTCCAATAACACTGCACTGCCTGTACCTCCCTGCCGATTGATGTAGGACACTGTCACCGCATTGTTGGAGAAGACCCGCACCGCCTTCCCCTGCACCAGGCGCACAAACTCCTGCAGTGCCAATCGTAACGCTCTCATTTCCAGCTGATTGATCGAGCAGCCGCTGAGCTCCGTTGACCAACAACCCTGCACTACCTGGGACATACAATGTGCCCCCCAGCCGGCGAGACTAGCATCCATCGTCACCAGCACCCAATCCGGCGACTCAAGAGGCATCCCCGCCTGGAGGTGCCTGACGTCCAGTCACCACTGCAGACTGTCGCGGAACGCCTCTGCGCACACCAACCTCTGACCCAGAGAATGCTCTTAATCACTTAATCACTCTATGGACTGGAAAACACTAATTTATTTATTTATTTTATTTATTATTTATTACAGTTGCTTATATACCGCACTATTCGGTATCAGCGCGGTTTACAGTATAACAAAAACAACCTAAACACAAACTGTTTGGTTTTACATAGAACAGGAATATCAACTAATATCACTAATGCTCAGCTTTGAACCCCTGGAGCAAAGGATCCTCCAAAGGTTCTTCCTGAACCGTAGGCAGAGAAATATTC
The DNA here is from genome assembly GCA_033557465.1 of Ichthyophis bannanicus. Lineage (NCBI taxonomy): Eukaryota > Metazoa > Chordata > Amphibia > Gymnophiona > Ichthyophiidae > Ichthyophis > Ichthyophis bannanicus. The sequence goes on along the minus strand of CM066032.1, from coordinate 112,608,705 downwards.
AGAGCTGCCAACGAATGGGCAATGAGAGCTCCCAACTCCTCCTTTCTAAATACTCTGAAAATATTGGGATCCTCTCCCGGACCAATCTCACCTTCCTCCAGATCCCCCCAGTAATCCACCCCTGATTCCGAGAGGATCTCTCCCACTTCTGCCACTTGCAGGACTGAGGACTGCTGACCGAAGCCCCCCGCATCTGGTTCAGTTGGTAAGCCCTTCTCCTTCTCCTGGGTCCATTACACTAGCATCCCTCTTCTCCTTCTCCTGGGTCCATTACACTAGCATCCCTCTTAGGTGTTTCAAACAGATTAGGGGGGGGGACTCTTGGTCTGAACCTGCTCCAATTTCAAACAATACGCCTTGTGCAGTGAAAGCAGTTACTTACCTGTAACAGGTGATCTCTGGGAACAGCAGGAATAAGTCTTCACATATGGGTATCGTCGGTACCGACAGAGCCTGCGCGGGAACGCTCCCCAGCGTCCAGTAAGAAAGCTTTTGGGAGCATTCCACAGCGCCTGCGCGCTGCCTTCCCGCCTTTCCCAACCGCCTCTCTCCAGTTCGAGTTTTAAAGCTGAGACAAAGAGAGAGAGAGGAAAGGAAAGAAAGATAGAGAGATACAACTCCTAGGTGAGGTGGGTGGGTTGTGAAGACTTATTCCTGCTGTTCCCAGAGATCACCTGTTACAGGTAAGTAACTGTGCTATCTCCAGGAACAAGCAGGAATGAGTCTTCACATATCGGGACTCCCTAGCTGCAGATGCCAGGGGAAGACCACAGGTTGGGTGTCCTTGAAAAGGACTCTACCTCCTCCCATGGATCTCTGGCATCCAACCAGGGTAGGTGGGTAAAAGCTGATTAGGAATGGAACAGATGTTTGAGAACAGCCTGACCAAACAAGGCATCCCGGCGGGAGTCCTTGTCCAAGCAGTAATGGGCTGTGAAGGTATGAACCGAGGACCAGGTGGCCGCTCGACAGATTTGGTCGATGGACACAGAGTTTAGATGAGCAATTGAGGCTGCCATGGCTCTCACATTGCGAGCTGTGACATGGCCCTCCAGAGAAAGGTTTCTACTCTGGTAGGCGAAAGAAATACACTGAGCAATCCAGTTGGACAGTGTTCTCTTAGAGACTGGAAGTCCTAAATGAGAAGGATCAAAAGCAACAAAGAGTTGAGAAGACTTTCTATGTTGCTGTGTTCTTTGTAAATAAAAAGCAAGAGCTCTCTTACAATCCAAGGTATGAAGATTCCTCTCTGCACTTGATGCATGAGGTCCTGGAAAAAAGACAGGTAAATATACCTCTTGGTTCAGATGAAAAGGCGAGACCACTTTAGGCATAAAGTGTGGATTGGTCCTGAGGACTACCCTATCATGATGGAACCTTGTATAAGGTGGATTAGCCACCAAAGCTTGCAACTCACTGATGCGGCGTGCTGAGGTGACTGCAATGAGAAAAATAACCTTCCAAGAAAGAAATTTCAAGGTGGTGGTGGCTAAAGGTTCAAAGGGTGGCTTCATGAGCTGGCCAAGAACCAGGTTTAAGTCCCATGCCACTGGAGGTGGTCTAATGGGAGGTTTAGTTAAAAGAAGGCCTCTCATGAATCTTGCTGTAAGAGGATGAGAGGAAATAGGATGTCCATTGAGAGGCTTGAGGGACGCTGCAATAGCACTCAAATGGACTCTTACTGAATTCGTTTTCAGACATGCATGGGATAGATGCAGGAGATACTCTAGTAGAGAATTCAGAGGTATTGCAAGAGGGTTTAGACCCTTCTCTGAACACCAAATGGTAAATCTTTTCCATTTGAAAGCATAGGAACGTCTAGTAGAAGGCTTTCTAGAGGCATGAATAACATCTCTGACTTGCTGAGAGAGATGAAAATCTTGAAGATCTAAGCCCTCAGCAACCAAGCCCTGAGATGGAGCGACTGGGGGTTTGGGTGCCATAATGTTCCCTCTTCCTGGGATAGAAGGTCTGGTGCAGAGCCCAAGTCCAGGGAGGGAGCTTGAGAGAGATGCAGAAGTAGAGGGTACCACACTTGGCGTGGCCAATGTGGTGCTATGAGGATCATGGTCCCTTGATCTCTCTGAAGCTTGAATAGTGTTTTGGGAATTAGGGGAATTGGTGGAAAGGCATAAAGGAAGTCTTGAACCCAGTGAAGGAGGAAGGCATCCTTGGCCTGAACTCCCTGACACGGAATTCTGGAACAGAACTGGGGAAGTTTTGCATTCCACGGACTTGCAAAAAGGTCTATGTCCGGGGTTCCCCAAATTCGAAAAATCCTGGCTACTTGGTCCATGTGGAGGGACCATTCGTGTGGAAGCAGAACTCGAATGAGTCTGTCCGCCCAAGAGTTTTGAACGCCTGGAAGATATACTGCCAGAAGATGGATGTGATGCTCTCTGGCGAAGGCCCACAGTCGCAAAGCTTCATTGCAAAGCGACAGAGAGCCAGTCCCGCCTTGCTTGTTCACATAGAACATGGCTACTTGGTTGTCCATATGGATGAGGACTATCCTGTAGCTGAGCAGGGTATGGAACACTCTGAGAACTAAGAATATTGCTCTGAGTTCCAATAGATTGATATGCAGAGAAGTCTCTTGTGGAGACCAGATGCCCTGGGTGGAGAGATCTTGTAGATGAGCTCCCCAACCCTTTGGAGAAGCATCTGTTCTGAGAGTTGCTTGGGGTAGTGGTTGCTGAAAAGGGGACCCCAGCAACAGGTTTGAGAGGACTTCCACCACTGGAGAGACCAAAAAAGGCGACTGGAGTTTGCTATTTTGTCTGACAGGCAACCTGATGCCTGAGTCCATTGGGTGGACAAAGTCCATTGAGCTGCCCTCATGTGAAGGCGAGCATATGGAACCACATGCACGGTGGATGCCATGTGGCATAATAGTTGTAACATCTCTCGAGCAGTTAATTGGGACTTTAACTGAATCTGGGAGGCTAACTGCACTAGACGTAGGCAACGGGCCTGAGGAAGATAGGCCCTTGCAGTTCTGGTATCCAGCAAGGCCCCTATGAACTCCAGAGACTGAGTAGGGGTGAGATTGGATTTTGGGATGTTCATTACTAGTCCCAAATAATGAAGGATACGCATTGTGCAGGTTAGGCAAGTCTGGGCCTCTGACTGGGATGGGGCTCGAATGAGCCAGTCGTCCAGATATGGGAATACGAATATTCCTAGAGTGCGGAGAAATGCAGCTACTACTGCCATGCATTTTGTGAACACCCTTGGTGCAGAGGCCAGACCGAAAGGAAGCACCCTGTATTGGTAGTGCTTTCTTTGAAAAAGGAACCGAAGGAACCTTCTGTGTGTTGGATGGATGAGGACATGGGTGTACACATCCTTGAGATCTAGAGAACAAAGCCAGTCCTGACTCTGAAGGTATGGAAGCAGAGCCCCTAGAGAAATCATTTTGAATTTCTCCTTGAATAGAAACTTGTTCAATTCTCTGAGATCTAATATGGGTCTGTAGCCCCCTGTTTTCTTTGGGATAAGAAAATAAGGGGAGTAGAACCCTGAGCCCTGTTCAAGAAGAGGTACTTCTTCTATTGCCCCTTGGGCAAGAAGGGTAGCAATCTCCTGATCTAGAAGGTTGAGGAGAGATGTTGGAGAATTGAACTGTTTCACCATGGTATGAGGAGGAAGGCTTAAGAAATGAAGCTTGTACCCTTCCTTTATGATGGAGAGGGTCCATTGCTCTGCTGTGATTTGCTCCCAACTGGGAGCAAAGTAAGTCAACCTTCCTGGAATGGTGAGGGGCTCTGGTTTTTCCAGAGCTAGAAAGACTAAGTTCTCTAGTTGCAAGTCAAAGGCCCTGAGGAGGTTGAGGCAGCTGGGTTGTGGTAGGCCTGGCAGCCTTTGACTTGGCCTGTTTAGGTGGTTGCTGACGTTTTGCAGCAAAACGACCTGCAGAAGATGTCTGCCCATGAGCAGGATAATATCTTCCCTTTTTAGAAAAAGATGTCTTTTTGAACAATCTTTTCTTAACAGGGGCAGAGGTAGACTTTGAAAGTCGATCCAAAGCAGAGCTCTCAGCATCCATCTGAGTGGCCTTTGCTTGCCAATCCCTGGCAAACAGGTTTTCACCTGTACAAGGAAGGTTTCCCAACTCATCTTGGACCCAGAGTTCCAAATCAGAGGCTTGTAACCAAGCAATTCTGCGTGCACCTATGGCAATAGCCGTGGCTCTGCTTACACACTCAAAAGAGTCAAAGGCTGCACGGTTGGAGAATCTGGAAACATCTTGGGCATGTTTGAGCCAAGTGAGAAATTCCTGCCTTTTATCTTCTGAAATAAAAGGAGCTAAAGTCTGCAGATGATCTGTGAATTCTTTTAGAAACATCCCCATATAGAGACTATAGGAGTTGATTCTGGCAGCAAGCATATTGGCCTGGAAAATCCTTCGGCCAAAAGCATCTAGAGTCCTACATTCACGTCCTGGAGGGTTAGATGAGTGTCTCTTTGCACTCTTTATTTTCTTCATAGCAGACTCAACCACAATAGAGTGGTGAGGAAGCTGAGTCTTATGAAAACCAGGACAGGGAGGGACACGGTACATGGTGTCTAACCTACGAGAATGAGGAGAGGTGGTGAGAGGAGTCTCCCACATGCCCAACATGAGATCATAAAGAATCTCATGAATAGTTAAGGTAGCTGCTTCCTTAGGAGCCTTAGGATATTGCAAAATATCTAATTGCTTGGCTCTAGGCTCTGACTCAGAGGCCACTGTGATGGAGAGGCCTCTAGCCACTTCCCTAATGAAGTCTTGAAAAGACAAGTCCTCTGGAGGAGACATTCTTCGTTTTGGAGAAGCAGACTCCTGAGGAAGAAGTACCGGTGCATCGACAGAAGCCTCCGACTCATCCGAGTCTTCGGAGGAGTCGAAGTATCGCCTGTCTGGATGCTCCTGTAAAGCCCGATATGCGTACCGAGTGGGATCGACATCGGGAGTAAGCGGTACCGGTTCGGTACCGATGGGCATCATAGGACAGGGTACCGTTGCAGTCGACACCGAAGCCGATGTCGATGCAATCAGTACCGGCACCGGGGTCGGTACCGGCAACGGAGATTGTTGCGGTACCGGAGGCGTCGAAGTCTGCATAAACGCCGCAAGGGTGCGCTGCATGGACAGAATTTTCTGATCCATCGACGCCACCAAAGTCTGGATGTCGGTACCAGTGGAGGCCACCGGTACCCCAGAACACGGCAACAGGTGATCGGTCGAGGCCGAGCCATCGATGTCAACCTGTGACCCCATAGACAATGCTTTGGAAGCCGGAACTTCCTGCCGGGGTAATTTTGCCGGAGCGGAATCCTCAAGAACAAGCCCAGAGGCATCTCGATGCTTAGAGGGAGATTTGCCCTTCGAGGACCGCCTAGATTTATGTTTGGTTACCTGAGATCCATGGGAGGAAGAAGCAGCCCTGGAAGACGTCGATGCTACCGAGGCTGCATCAGAGGGAAACGGGGTACTGAGCTTGGCTGCTCGGTTCTGCCGACCTCTTTTAGACATCATGGTGCAGGACACACAATCCGTGATGGAATGGTCAGGACCCAAACATTTCAGACACCAATCATGGGTGTCGGTGACAGAAATAGTACCGCCACATTTTGGGCACTTTTTGAACCCGGAAGCGGGCTTCTCCATGAGGAGAAAATATTTAGGCCTAAGGCCCAAACTGAAAATGCACAGCTGAATAAAGAAAAGGTTGGTTTTTTTTGAAGAAAGAAAAGAAAAGAAAAGACCGGTGGTACCGGTCTGATGTCGAAGGCAGACGCGACACAGAAAAATAAAGAAAAAAATAAATAACTTCTTCTGCGGTGACAGGAACACGACCTGCTGGCTCCGCGGAAAAGAAGAACTGGAGAGAGGCGGTTTGGAAAGGCGGGAAGGCAGCACACAGGCGCTGTGGGATGCTCCCAAAAGCTTTCTTACTGGACGCTGGGGAGCGTTCCCGCGCAGGCTCCGTCGGTACCGACGATACCCATATGTGAAGACTCATTCCTGCTTGTTCCTGGAGATAGGATAAAATCAGGGGAAAAAAAGGACTGCAAGCCCCCTTGCCCCTTCGGGGTTGGTGCCTGAAACAGAGCAGCCGGCGGAGCAGGTGTTTTGGATTTTGATTTTCTTTTAATCCCCTTCTCCTGAAGCGCGGGAGAAATGGCTGCCCCATCTAAGATGACTGCCGCTCCCGCCTTTTCTGCCATGCTCTGCTGCTTGTTCCCCTGCTCCAGCCCAGCTTCACTGTCCTCCATACGGCCCGCGAACAATCGCTCGAAGAACCTGCTTCCCCGATGCAAAAACCAGCAAAAAAACCCAGACTCAACAACCCCCGATGACTGCCGCACTTCCCGCACATCGGCAAGCCCGGCCGCATGCGCTACTATAAACACCGTTGCTTTAAAAACGTCCAATCTCGGCTGCTACGGTTCCCCGATGCCGAATACCACTCTCTGACCTACGGGAACCGGCTCCCTACGACCGGCCTGTTTCCCCGACGTTCCTGAAGTGTACTGACCAGCGACGCCAGGAACTGCCTGCACAGCTGCTCGCGGGAGAACGAGTCTGGGCTCCAGAGATAGAGAGCTGGTCTCTGGGGCTCCCAGACACACTCTCCCTGCTCCACAAAAAACACAGGCTGGGGTCTCCGAGGCAGGCTCTGCCTCTGCTGCTTCCTCCTTGATCGCTCTGCAGCCAACCCACGACCCTCTCTCTTAACCTTTTTTTTTTTCAACTTTATCAATCTAACCACACTTTCTTTCCCCTCTCAGTCAACCCTGCCAGGGTTTTCTCAGGGAAATTATACTTTTTTTTTTTTTTTTTTTTTTTTTTTTTACACGCTTTCCTTTACAAGTTCTTTCCTGTTCATCTGACCGGGAGACTGTCAGCCATCCATCCTATCCAGCTGCTGAGGACTGAAAGACTGAGTCTTCTGACACCAGGGGGAGTGAGATAGCCTGTCAGCAAGACTTGAAGTTTTCAGTCCTCAGCTGCTGGAGGAGGTTGACTACCCTACTGTTCCTGGACTGGCCCGGAGAGACGAAGAGGAAAAACTATTTGGCACTTGTGCTGGATTGCTATCTGGCATATAAATGTTCTGCTCAGAATATTACCACCATTTATGCACCAAATGGCATTCCAGCACATATGCATAACATTTTTCCAGCACACTTCCCCTGCTGTTTTTTTCCAGCACTCTCTTCAGCAAAGCCAGAAAAAAGTTGTGGATGTTGTATGCTGAAGAAACAGGCATAAATTCCTCACCAGCTCTGACCACAGATCTATAAGCTAACCCTTAATGCCTTCTCAGACATGGCATTAAAATCTTGTGTTGAGTTCAGACTTCTGGTCTTGTGCGTACTTTTCTGAATCTGCACTACATAGTTATTTGCTTCATTACCATCGATTTCAATAGAATTTAATGCATGGTGTGCTGCTGTTGTTCATTTATTATACTCTGACTGAATTCCTTCCTGTATTTTGCACCCACACTAGCACAGAAAATTCTGCATAAATACTGCACTATTGCCTACGTTAATGGAAGGACACTTTTCTGCATTGAGCTGTCAATAGGGATCAGACAATACATAACACTACATCAAATACACAAGGCCAAAGCAGAAGTTAAGTATCCCAGAGTGTACATGACAGGCACCAAAGCATGCATGGGATCTAGAAATCTACTCACAGCGACAGTGATGGGTGATACTTCTGCCTGAGACATGGAATTTTGGTATGCTATCCTGCTATGCACAGACGTTTGGTCATAGGAAGTAGTAGTGGTGGATGATGTGATTACTGGGCTGGTGCTCTGCGATGAGTTTGTCAGACTGGAGGAAGTGATAACTGAAGCAGTGTAGACTGGCTCCTGCACAGTACTAGATATTGCCAAAGAGGTATTCAAGGGTTCACTAAAAGTAAGAGGAAAGATAATATGTTATTTAAAGCTCTCTGTACACACTAGGTGCCCAAGTCATTAACATGTTTAGTGCTATGCCACACTGAAAGTGAATATCGAGTGACATCTATTAACATAGAAACATGATGGCAGAAAAAGACCATATAGCCTATCTAGTCTGCCCTTCCATATCAACTACTATAGTTCCTTCTGTATTTGTCCCATGCCTTCCTGAATTCACATACTGTCCTCGTCTTTACCACCTCCACTGGAGACTATTCCATGCATCTACCACTCTTTCTGTAAAGAAATATTTTCACATATTACTCTTGTCTAGCCCCTTTCATGCTTATCCTATGTCCCCTCATTGCAGAGCTTTTTTCAATTGAAAGAGGCTCTCCTTCTGTGCATTTATGCCATGGGGGTATTTAAACGTCTCTATCATATTTCCTCTATCCTGACTTTCCTCTAAAGCAGGGGTGGCCAATTCCGGTCCTAGTGCACCACAATCCAGCCTGGTTTTCAGGATGTCCCTAATGAATATGCATGAGGTATATTTGCATCCACTGCCTCCCATTGTATGCAATTATCTCATGCATATTCATTAGGAACATCCAGAAAACCATATTGGATCATGGTGCACCAGGGCAGGAGTTGGCCACCCCTGCTCTAAAGTACACATATTGAGATATTTAAGTCTGTCTCCATATGTTTTATAACAAAGACCACTGACCATTTTGGTAGTCACCCTTTGCACCGGCTCCATCCTGTTTATATCCTATTGAAGGCGTGGTCTCCAGAATTGCACACAATACTCCAAATGAGGTTCACCAAAGACTTATACAAAGGCACTATGAACTTCTTTTTCCTACTGGCCATTCCTTTCCCTATGTACCCAAGCATCTTTCTGGCTTTGGCCATCACCTTTTCGGTTTAGGCACTTTAAGATTATCAGAAACAATCATGCCCAGGTTCTGCTCTTCTTTCATGGACAGAAGTACTTCACCCCCTATACTGTACCGTTCCCTTGGATTTTTGCAGCTCAAATGCAGGACCTTGCATATTTTAGCATTAAACCTCAGCTGCCTAGTTCTCGACCATTCTTCAAGCTTAGCTTGAAGATATCTGTGCCATCACACCTAGACAAACAAGCAGTTTAATTTAGTTTAAATCTGTTTATTAATCCACCAATCCAACAGAATAATCATAGCTCAAAGAGTGGCATTATTTACACTTGTCAATCACATAACAGATGCCCTTTACATTTCTCCTTTTTATATTTTTTTACCGATTACTAAACCCCCCAGCCCCTTCAACTTCCCCTTCAATCCTAAAAGACAAATAAAAAGTTATACAGAGAGAATGATGCCACTGCAGTACCCTCTCATAAATACAAAACCACTTAAGTTTAAGATAAAAAAACAAAACATTCAGAAATTAAATTTAAATCCTAACCCCTCCCCCCCAATCCAGACACAATTGATATCACTTTCATTAAAACCTCTCCACACTCTCAAACCTCCCATCCATAGTTGATCCCACACCTCCTACTCCCCTTCCTCGCCCCCTCTCCCTCCCTTTACTCCTCCATCCACCCTCAAGTGCCCAGAGATCATGCTCCTCCACTTCCCCTATCCAAATTATACCACCTTCAAAAGGCATTTAAGCATCAAGCTCTTACCCTTGGGAGCAAGGAATCTAAATAAGACTGCCAAATCGCTAAGTACACCTTTTTACTCTTTTCAGTGCTCTTGGCTAATCCAAATTCCATCTTTGTCTGTTCATGAAGCAAATTCCTCCATGCCCAGGAGGAAGAGTCAAGTGATCCCCACTTCAGCAGAATACATTTCTTTCCCAACAGACATGCTTTACTAACCCATAAACTATGATACCTTCCCTTTAAAGGGTGGAATCCCATTCCATTAAACATTTCTGCACACTTAGGTTCACTGGCATCCACAGTACTATTCCTAGATAACTAAACACACACTGCCAAAAGGATCATATATTTGGACACTCCCACCACTGATGACCCAGGGTGCTTCGAAGATTCCACACGTCACACACGCTGGGGAGGATACTAACCATGCCTTATGGAGTTGCAGGGAAAGGTGTGCTTGGAGAAAGAAGGTGAAATTAGACTTACCTGCTAATTGTGGTTTCTTGAGGAACTCCAGTCTAGTCCCAGACCTCTGGGGTTTAAGCACCTCCTCTCGCAGCTTGGAGACTGAGCAGGTCACTCTTTTCAGTGACACCAGTATAAGTAATCCAGGGACCGCCTTCCTGAGCCAGTAACCTATTGATAAAGCAGACTCACCAGAGCAATAAGTAAGTAGAAATATCATCATAAATATCATATAACTACATAACCATATAACTTCATAAACGAAAAAACTGTTAATTAACTTTAGCATCTGGCCCGTGACCAGATAGCTGTAAAAATGATCCTGTTTAGACTTGCGTTGCTAAGACAATCAATTTCCCCTCCTCCCTTCAGGGATCGCAGCCAACCCAGCCCCAGCTGGAATAGAGTGCCAACCGATATCTTACTTCAGGCTACCGTCCACCATACTATAACTGGGAGGGATATGGGACTAGACTGGAGTGCCTCAAGGAACCACAATTAGCAGTTAAGTCTAATTTCACCTTCCTTAGCGTCCCTCCAGTCTAGTCCCAGACCTCTGGGGATGTAACAGAGCAGTGAACACTTTAACGGGAGGGACCTGCCAGACCAGCCTGAAGAACCACCGATCCGAACCTCACATCCCCCTCCGCCTGCACATCAATCCTGTAATGCTTAACAAAGGTTGTCAATGATGACCACGTAGCCGCCTTTCAAATTTCTACCGCAGGTACTAAACTGCACTCCGCCCAGGAAGCCGCCTGCGCCCTAGTCGAATGCCCTCATAAGCCCTTTGGAATGGTTTTGCCTTTCAAAATATATGCCGACGCAATAGCCTCTTTAATCCACCTAGCAATAGAAGATTTGGACGCCGACTCCCCTTGCTTTGGGCCTTCAAACAAGACAAACAATCTATCCGTCTTTCTAAACAAGGCCGTCCTCTGTAAATAAGCTCTTAATACCCGACTAATGTCCAGCTGATGTAGTCGACCTTTGGCCTTATCCTTGCCCCCTCTCTCGAACACTGGCAAGGATACAACCTGATTCATATGAAACATGGACATGACCTTTGCTAAGAAAGAAGGTACAGTACGCAAAACTACTTTCTTATCATAGAAGGACAAAAAAGGCTCCTTACACGATAAAGCCTGCAACTCCGAAATTCTTCTTGCTGAAGAAATAGCCACTAAAAATACTACTTTAAGATCCTGCACAGTAGCCTTAACCAACGGCTCAAACGGCACCCCTATCAACGCATCCAACACTAAGCTAAGATCCCAGGATGGAACCGCAACCCTACATGGTGGTCTCAAAAGAGCCGTTGCTTTTAAAAATCTTCTAACATAAGGACGAGTCCCCAGCACCATCCCTTGCACTTTTCCGCGTTAACAAGAAAGCACTGCTAACTGGACACGTAGAGAAGCTGCCGCCAGACCTTTATCAAAACCATCCTGTAGAAAAGCTAGGATCTGTGAAATAGATGCTCTCAACACCAATACCTGCTTATCTGCGCATCATGATTCAAAAATGCACCCGACTCGGATATACGCCATTGAGGTAGATCAATGCCTGGATCTCAATAAGGTCGAAATGACTGCTGTTGAGTAACCCTTGGCCGTCAACCTTGCCCTTTCAAGAGCCAAGCCGTAAGCAAAAACTGATCCACTTGAGGCATATTCAATGGGCCCTGCCACAGCAGATCGTCCCTGACCGGAAATTTCCACGGTGGCTCCACCAAGTCGGCATACCACGGCCTTCTTGGCCAATCTGGGGCAATCAAGATCATAAGGCCCTTGTGCCGTTCTATGCGTTGCAGAACTCGAACGATCAGCACCCACGGTGGAAACACGTACAAGAGCTGATCTTCCGGCCACCTCTGTATCAGGGCATCCAATCCCTCGGACATCCTTTCTCTTCTTCTGCTGTAAAATCTCTCTGCCTTCGCCGACTTGAACGTCGCCATGAGGTCCATCACCAGAGGCCCCCAACGATGTACCAGTAACTCGAACACCTCCTGATGCAGCACCCACTCTCCGGGGTCCACCTTGACTCTGCTCAAATAATTTGGCTGTCACATTGTCTACTCCTGCCACATGCGCCGCCGATAACACCTCCAGGTGCAACTCGGCCTAACCGAGTAGCTCCTCCGCCTCTTCTTCGAGAGCCACGCTGGTTGTGCCCCCTTGCCGATTGATGTATGCCACCGCTGTGGCATTGTCTGACATCACGCAAATCACTTTTCCTTGCAACAACTGCTGAAACCCCTAGTGCTAGCGTGACCACCCGCAATTCTAGCCTGTTGATCGACCATTCCTTCTCTAGATCGCTCCACTGACCTTAGGCAAACTGCCTTTTGAAGTGCACCCCCCAGCCGAAGAGACTTGCATCTGGTGTCAGCGGTCTCCAATTCGGCGACTCCAACGGCATCCCCTTCTCTAAACGCCCCGGTGTCAGCCACCACCTCAAGGACTGCCTTATCTGCACTGGACAGATCAGCCACTGGGACAACTGATCTGAATGATGCAACCATCTCCTGAGGAGAGCTCTCTGCAAAGGCCACATGTGTGCTCTCACCCATGGCACCAACTCTAGCGTGGCCGCCATTGTTCCCAACAGCTGCAAATAATGCCATGCCGACGGAGCTCTTTTCTTCAAAAACTCTTGCACGAGCTGCCTTAGCCTTAGGGCCCTGGAGTGTGGTAGAAACACACTGCCTCTTTTTGTGTCGAAACGTGCCCCCAAGTACTCCAACTCCTGTGACGACTCCAACATGCTCTTTGCCATATTCACTACCCATCCTAGACTGCAGAAACTGTACCACTCGACAGGTCACTCTCTCGCTCTCGTCCTTCGACTTTGCTCGAATCAACCAATCGTCCAGATAAGGGTGTACCAAGATGCCTTCCTTGCGTAATGCTGCTGCCACCACCACCATCACTTTGGTGAATGTGCGCGGCGCAGTTGCCAAACCGAACGGTAACGCCTGGAACTGAAAATGTCCCATGGGAATGGCAAAATGGAGGTACTGTTGATGCTCCATTCAGATTGATATATGCAGATATGCTTCCAAGAGATCTAGCGAGGTGAGAAACTCTCCCTGATGCACCGCCACTATGACAGACCTCAGCGTTTCCATGTGAAAGTGCGATACTCAGACACCTGTTTATACCCTTGAGGTCTAGAATCGGCCTTGAGGATCCCTCCTTTTTTGGCATCACAAAATATATTATCGACCAGATCCACACTGGCTTGCCGGAACTGGTACCACAGCCTTGAGGGCAAGCAAGTTTTCCAAAGTCTCTCAAACTTCCCGCAGTCTTGAATTTGTCCGGCATGAAGATAGAACAAAAGCGTCTCGCACTGGTCGCAGAAATTCCAGAACGCAACCTCTTTGAATGACCTCCAACACCCACTGATCTGACGTGATTTGGACCCAGGCAGGATAGAACTCCCTTAATCGAATCCCCACGGACACTAACCCTGCCAGGGCCCTCCTCGCTTCATTGCAATTTCTTGAGATTCGCGGAAGAGGAGGCTCCAAAACCTCTACCCGCTCCTTGAACCCTCAAAATCCCTGGGATCGATATGGGAAATGCCCTCTCTGAAACTGAACAAACCTCGCAGGACGAAATCTATGTAACTCCCTCTGCTGGCTTTTAGAAGGCGCCTGAGGGCGACCCTGCTTCTGCTTATCCTCAGGCAGCCTTCCTCCTTTAGACTCACCAAGGTCCTTAACCAACTTGTCCAAGTCCTCCCCAAAAAGGAGTTTACCTCGAAAAGGGAGTTTAGCTAGCCTCACTTTAGAAGCCCCATCTGCTGCCCAGTTACGCAGCCACAGATATCTGTGTGCCGCTATCACCAACGCCATACTTTTTGACATCCTGCGAATGAGGTCGTATTGTATATCTGCCAAATAAGCTGCCCCCGATTCCATTCAGGCCACCTCCTCATTCATCTCTGCTTTTTGAGCCCCTTTCATCTTTTGGGACCAATGCAGACAAGCCCTTGCCACCCATACCCCACAAATGGAAGCAGGAAAGGAACCAAGCAGGTACACAAGGACTGATGACAATTCAATAGGTGAAGAATCTCTTTAATTATAATGCACCGACGCGTTTCGGCTAAAAAGCCTTCTTCAGGGGGTCTTTAAAAAGAGCACACCTTAAATCTGTCACGTGGTACACTAAAAACGTTCAATGCGCACTGCAGTATAGCAGTGCAATGCGCATTGAACATTTTTAGTGTACCACGTGACAGATTTAAGGTGTGCTCTTTTTAAAGACTCCCTGAAGAAGGCTTTTTAGCCGAAACGCTTTGGGGCATTATAATTAAAGAGATTCTTCACCTATTGAATTGTCGTCAGTCCTTGTGTACCTGCTTGGTTAGTTCCTTATCTAGTGTGCAGGTACCAGTTGCTCTCCTTTGGTACCCCCACAAATGGAAGCATGCATGGAAATCGCATCAACCTCAAAGACTTGCTTTAACAATCTAAAAGCCTATCCTGTGCATCTTTCAGGGCGGAACTGCCCTCCACAGGAATCGTTGTCTTCTTAGTAACCGCCGATACCACCGCATCTACCCTAGGAGATTTGAAAAGATCTTTATCTGGTTCCTGCAGCGGGTAGAGGCGCGACATCACTCTGGACCCTTTCAGCCCTGCTTCTGGCATGTCCCATTCTTCCTGTATCATTTCTCTAAACACTCTATGGATTGGGAAGGCTCTTTGGGACTTCCGAACTGCCTGCAATAGCGGGTCCTCCAAAGAGGAGTCTGTCGCCTGTTCTGCTGCCGGCATGTTTAGCGCCTTCAGCGTCTCCGATATTAGAGCCGACAACTCCTCATGCCTGAAGACCCTAATGACCCGTTCCTGATCCTCTGGCTCCGCTATTTTGCCTTCCTCCAAAATCCATATCCATGTCCGAATCCTCCAAGACTTCTGACAGTTCGCCCAAACCCACAGTCTGCTCCGTCTTGTCCCCCGCTAATCTAGGCTTTTTATAAGGAACGCTATCCGCTCCCCCTTCAAGGAGATTCCCCGAGCGCTTCTGTCCCGGGTCCTCCTCCACTTCCCCCGCGGCCGACTTTCCAAGAGCCTGCTGAAGAAGTGCCATAAAGTCCTGGGAGAAAATCGCCGCCAACCCCCCTGCAACAAAGGATGGGACCTGATGGGCTCTGGCACCTTGGAAGGTCCGGGCGTAGACTCCATAGGCAGCCCGGCAGGGGAAAGGGACTCCGGAGAGCCGAAGCTTTCCCCTTGGTAAGCTATGCCTCCATATCATCCCCCCTGCTGCTGCCTCCTGCGTACAATCTCTACAGACACCCTCCGCCGAGACCGAGCCTCTCTTGGCCCCACACATCACACACTGGGGCCTAGAAGGCATAATGATAGCAGTGCAGCACCAAACTCGACCAGCTAGCGCAGCAGCACTTAAAAGATTTTAAAGACCTTTTCTTTTTTTTTTCTTTTTTTTAGATGCGATCTAAGAGCACCGCGAATATCAAGAATCTTCACTAGCTAACTCACCACTAACCTGCAGCCAAAAGCCTGAAGGAAAAGGGCCCCTTCACTTTCCCACATGATTGCCTCGTGATGTGGTCTTGTGCACTCGCATACGCCAGCTTTCTCTCTCAGCCGCACTTCTCCTTCAGTGGCTGCACGCGGCCTGAGCTGCATCTGACTGCTGCCACTCCAAAGCGAGTTCAGCACCCTCCGGCTGCCTGCACGCTGCCACGCTCATCTCAGATGCTGTAGCGGACAACGAGGACTGTCTCTCCTACCTGCTCCCCTTCTGCTTGCCTGAAGAACGCCGCGACACCAGGAAACCGGCCGCCTTAACTGCCGTCTGCCTCGTGGCAACACTCCTCCATGGCTCCTCACCCAATCCACGGGTTCAGGAACCAGAGGCCCCACAACTGCTCCCTCACACTTCCCTGAGTACCAGAACGCCAGGGAGGGGGGAGAGAGGGGGATCTTCAGTCTTCAATGCTGCCGAAACAGTTTCCTCAAAGCAGGGGCCTGCTACTAAAAGGTTTTAAAGGTATATCAACCCCAATTTATTTAATCTTTTTTTTTCAATTCCAATTCAGATCAACTAAGCACTAGCTAAACCTACAAACTCCTTAATCATTCCTCCAGTGAGCCTCAGACCTCTAGGCTCACGCCTCCTCCAGCTGCTTGGAGACTGAGATTACTGGCTCAGGAAGGCGGTCCCTGGATTACTTATACTGGTGTCACTGAAAAGAGTGACATGCTCAGTCTCCAAGCTGCAGGAGGAGGCGCTTAAACCCCAGAGGTCTGGGACTAGACTGGAGGGACGATAAGGAACTTGTATTGGATTTTCTCAAGTGGGATATTTACTGTCAATCTAATGGTCTATCCCATCACCCGTAGAAATGATTTTGCCTGTATTCCCACACCAAGTTCCTTTTGCCAAGTTAAGAACGGAGCCTTTATCTTCACTGCTTCTAATTATGCCTTAAACAGGCAAGAAATAGTTGGCTTCTCATGTACCTCTAACTGAAAATAGGCTGCCATCTTCCCCATCAGTTCATTCGTCAGGGACTGAGCTACTCAAGAGACTAAACATAATGCATTAACAGCAAATATGCAAATAAATCTGCATGTCCCAGCCCATAATCTCCCTGTAACTGGGCAAAGGGCAGAACATGACGCTATGCATTAGGTGGATATAGTAGAGAAGCCTAATGGTTAGAGTAGTGGACTGGAACTAGGGAAGCCCGGGTTTGCATCCCACTGCTGCACCTCATGATTTTAGACAAGTCACTTAACCCTCCATTGCCTCAGGCATAAACTTGGACTGTAAGCCCTCTTCAGAGCAGAAAGATACCTACTGTGCCTGAATATAACTGGCCTTAAACCTCTGAGAAAAGAGGTGAACTAAATGTAATTCCCTGCATTTAGTAACCCAGCCAAATCTCTTAGACTCTTATCCTTCCACATTTGGAAAACCCAACTCGTGCTTCCTAGCAGAAAGTCTTGAAAGATTACTGAGAGGAGTTGCTACTGCTGGGAAGTAATCTGCACTTGTATTTATCTGCTGGGAAATTTTCATACTTTTAGGGAAAAGGGAATTCTTTCGATTTAAGCTGATAAAATCTGTCTATTTTAAAATTCTGTATTTTATAAAGTCAATTAAAGTCTAGTGTAACAAGCCAGCTTTCAGTTAAAGATCAGGTAGGACACTGCATAACAAGTCAGCCCTCAGTTAGTAAATAATGCCTCTGTATCGCTTCATGGTGCGACCACACCTTGAATAGTGTGTGCAATTCTGGTTACCAAGTCCTAAAAAGAATATAATGGAATTAGAAAAGATATAGAGAAGAGGCACCAATATGATAAAGAGGATGGAAGGATGCCCCTATGAGGAAAGGCTTAAAAGGTTAAGGCTCTTCAACTTGGAAAAAAGACGGCTGAGGGGAAATATGATAGAGGTCTATAAAATGTATGGAATGGAACGGGTAAATGCAGATCAGTTGTTTACTTCTTCAAAAAGCAGAAAGACTAGGGGACATGCAGTGAAGCTACAGTGTAGTACATTGCACAGTCCGAAAACGGTGGTATAGTAAATACAACAATAAACTAATCAGAGAAAATAAACAATAAAACTAATCAGAGAAAAATGTTTTTCACTTAACGTGTAATCAACCTCTGGAATTCGTTACCAGAATATGTAGTAACAGCTGTTAATGTAGCTGGATTTAGAAGTTTGGACAAGTTCCAGGAGGAAAAATCCATAACACATATGTAAAGAAGTCCATGAAAATAATCCAAACCATTAACACAAAAAAATCAACTTAATGTAATATTCTAAAACTCACAAATAATTCAATACAAGTTGTATAAAAAACTTTCCCCTCGCCAATTCAAAAACCACACTCATTCATTATCAAAGGTGAAAAAAGTTTATGTAAGGGGAGAGCAGCTCAAAGTACAACTGGGTACCCACCCAAGCATTAATGTCATCACTATCAATCCACTCCCCCACAATCCATTTCTTTAAATGTCTTTATTATTGTTAATCTTTTTGAAGTCACCCCCAAACTCCAAGAAAGTGATCACTTATCTGCAGTTTAAAAAGGAGCGCCATCCGGCATGGCAGTCTCTTCGGACCTGGACTCTCTCCAACTCAGCTCCCCCGATTGGGGTTGAGCAGGCCTGCAGGTACTCATCTTGGCTGGCTCCAGCCCAATCAGGAGCAGCACTCTGCAGTTTAAAAAGGAGCGCCATCCGGCGCAACAGCCTCTTCGGACCTGGACTCTCTACTCTCCAACTCAACTCCCCCAATCGGGGCTGAGCAGGCCTGCACGTGCTCATGTTGGCCAGCTCCAGCCCAATCAGGAGCAGCACTCTGCAGTTTAAAAAGGAGCGCCACTCTGAATCACTGACCACATCGATCCCGAATATGTGAGTGCAAATCAACAATACTGTCACTGCCAGTCATTCAAGAAAATACCCACTTCAAACTGTCTATACAAGCTATGCACTAAGTTTCAACAGACTCAAATCCCTTGAAACGCTGTAATTTGTATACCATTGTCATAGAATATGTAAAACAATCTGTTCAACCTTAAGCCTTACTATATTAACTGAAACTGCAACTCCCTCCACTCAAAACCCTGTAATTTTGTATACTATTGTTACAGAATATGTAAAACAATCTGTTTACTTTTTTAAGCCTTTACTATAACTGAAATTGCAACTCCTTCCACTCAGTTGCCCTTCTTAACTTCCTTAAAATTCAATTTATTACCTCACTTCTGTATGTCACTGACCATTTTGAATATACTCTAAATATCATTCAGTATCAATTAATCACTGAGCAATACACAGACCACCACCTGTCACACCCTTGCAACAATTCTTACCTCCCCCATCTGATCCTCAAAATTGAGGATTCTCTGATTGTTTTATCCTTCCTCAAACTTATCTCTATAGTCCCACTGAAGTTGTAAATATGAAGCTTATTCTACTCCTTAGTCTCCTCCTACTTTTGGCGCCAATATCCACTACCCTCCAAACTGACCTGGTGAAAAGCGGTATATAAGCACAGCTAAATAAATAAATAAAATAAATAAATTCAAACTCATTACTACCACATCCCAATTTTACCTCATCGCCAAAGAAATATCTACCCATTCTCTCACCACACATCTTCATTTTCCCACCATAAACACCTTACAAATAGACTAATATATGTATCACCCACACATACCCACCCTAAACATCTTCCAAATTATGTAAAATACCTTATAAAAATCACTCTGCTAAACTCCAGATCCATCAGAAACAAAATTCCAACGATCATAGACCTCCTCAATGATAGTAAACCAAATGTACTGTGTTTAATTGAAACCTGGCTATCCATATCAGACACAGTCTTAATAAACCAACTAGCTGACTCCAACTACAATTTATTCCAATGTCCCAGGTCCAGCAAACCTGGTGGAGGCGTTCTAATCTTAACTAAAAAAAACCTAAATTTTTCCCTCCATCGAAGTGACAATATAGAGAGCATGGATGTCAATCATAGAAAATAAAAATATTAAAATCAGCTTACAGACCTCCATCTCCTAGCCCTGACAAGCTATCTTCCATTTTGGAAACTGCCTGCACCTCAACACCTAACAAACTCCACATAATCCTTGGAGACTTCAATCTGCCATCTCTTAACTAATCTCACTCCTCCCATTTTATAAATATTATGCTTGACGTAGGATTTCAGCAAATAGTTCAATCGCCCACACATAGAAAAGGAAACACTCTAGATCTCATCTTCCTCCCCATTCGCATTTTACAAGACATACTTTTCTCTCTCCCTAATGCCCTCCCCCTACCAAGAACAGATCATTT
The DNA here is from genome assembly GCA_033557465.1 of Ichthyophis bannanicus. Taxonomy (NCBI): domain Eukaryota; kingdom Metazoa; phylum Chordata; class Amphibia; order Gymnophiona; family Ichthyophiidae; genus Ichthyophis; species Ichthyophis bannanicus. The sequence goes on along the minus strand of CM066032.1, from coordinate 112,588,808 downwards.
CCTATTAGACTTCACCATCCCTGCCATGCTCGCACCTCATGAAACCAATGAAACTATGCAATTTAAAAACCAGTTTAAATCATTTAACAAAGAATCATTCCTCAATGAAACCATCCCACATATAGATACATCAATCACAAATCTAAATGACATTATAAATAACTGGAACTCCTCCATAATGAAAGCAGCACAAACCACTACAACACTAATTAAAACAAGACAAAAAGAATCTAAAAATTGGTACACATCCGAACTATGGAAACTAAAACAAAAACTTAGAAAAATTAGAGCACAAATGGAGAGTTACAAAAACAGATATGGAGAATACATTATACATGTCCATGCTTAAGTCCTACAAAGAGGCAGTAAATAACAGAAAAAAAAGAGTATCATTCCAAACTCCTAACTCGTTCCCTTAACAGACCAAGAGAGCTTTTCTCCTTCGTCAAATCGCTTACTAAAGCACCTAACACTGATACGGATCTCCCCCAAATTGAACCTCAACTGTTAGCTATTACATGGAAAAACTAATCGCCATACACTGATGATTCTACACCAAACCCCCACTACCCTAAATTAAATGTCACTAATCAGTAAAACCATGCCACTTGGTCCACATTCCACCATACTGACATTAGGCAACTTAAGAATACATTAACAAACTTCAACACTACTACCTCCCCAGCTGATCCATGTCCAGTCAGTTGGATTAAAGCCACTATGGAAGAGTTCTCCCCATCATACTTTATATAGTAAATCGATCCCTAGAGACAGGACAAATGCCCTCTGCACTGAAACAGGCCCCATCCTTAAATCTAATGCAACAGATAAAACACTCCAACTCTTACCAGCCCATTTCCAGTCTTACATTTCTAGCAAAAATCATTGAAAAAAAACAGTACAAATACAACTACAAGACTTTGTTGACTTAAATGTTCCACTGGATTACCAACAGCATTGTTTTAGACAGCAGTGTCGAGACCCTCATGTTATCACTTATGAACAGACTCCTCTGCGGACTTAACAATAGAAAACAAGTGTGTATGCTTGTATTTCTAGACATTGCTGATGCCTTTAACAGCATTAGTCATAAATTGCTTATCACAAGACTCCAACAATTGGCCTACAAAGCACAGTTCTACAGTGGTTTAAATCTTACATCACCGACCGCACACATCAAGTTTGGATCAGTATGACAACCTCCTCAACTTTTAAACAGACTCAGGGCGTCCTTCAAGGCTCCTTTCTCGCTGCCCTACTCTTTAACCTTTATATGCAACCCATTGCAACATCCTTAAAAAACACAAAGTATATTGTGGTCTTGGGCAAGCCACTTAACCCTCCATAGCCCATGTTCCCTTTAAAATAGTTATCTCCAAGTTTTAATGCCCTGTTCAATGTAATTTCAGTTTGTTCAATGTAAACCGCACTGATGCAGAATGTAAATAAATAAAATAAATAAATAATTATTATCATCTTTATGCAGATGATATAATGTTTTACCACCCCACTGATATCACAAACCCCCATTGCCTCCAGATTCAAGCATATCTTACGGACATAACTGATTGGCTTTATACACAACTTACGAATCAACTTCAATAAGACATAAGTTCTTTACTTATCTCGCAACCAGATCTTCAACCCGCCCACTAAAATCCACATTAATGATGCCGATATAGCAGTCAAATAAGTAGTCAAATACTTAGGTATTATTCTTGACCAGTCCCTAACCATGACCTCATAAATAAAATCGGTCTCAAAGACAATCTACTTCAAACTAAAAAAATTCAGCATCTCAGACCCCTCCTGGAGAAAGCACAATTACTTACCTGTAACAGGTGATCTCTGGGAACAGCAGGAATTAGTCCTCACATATGGGTACGTCGGTACCGACGGAGCCTGCGCGGGAATTCTCCCCAGCTTCCCAGGATGAAAGCTTTTGGGGCATCCCACAGCGCATGCGCACTGCCTTCCCGCCTTTCCCAACCAACTCTCCTCAGTTCAAGTTTAAAGCTGAGACAATAGAGAAAGAGAGGAAAGGAAAGACAGAGAGAGAAACAACTCCTAGGGGAGGTGGGAGGGTTGTGAGGATTAATTCCTGCTGTTCCCAGAGATCACCTGTTACAGGTAAGTAACTCTGCTATCTCCAGGAACAAGCAGGAATGAGTCCTCACATATGGGGACTCCCTAGCTGAGATGCCTGGGAGATTCCCAAGGGTATGAGACCCTGGAGGGTTCCTCGTCTTCCTATGGATCTCAGGCATCCATTCAGGGAAGGAGGGCAGGAGTTGTTCAAGAATGGAACAGGTGTCTGAGGACAGCCTCACCAAACAAGGCATCCCGGCGGGAGTCCTTGTCCAAACAGTAATGGGCTGTGAAGGTATGAACCGAGGCCCAGGTGGCTGCTCGACAGATCTGATCGATGGACACAGAATGAAGATGAGCCATAGAGGTGGCCATGGCCCTCACATTGTGAGCTGTTACATGGCCCTCCAGAGAAAGGTTCTTACTCTGGTAAACAAAAGAAATACACTGAGCAATTCAATTGGACAGTGTTCTTTTAGAGACTGGAAGTCCTAAATGAGAAGGATCAAAAGCAACAAAAAGCTGGGAAGACTTTCTATGTTGCTGTGTCCTGTGTAAGTAAAAAGCAAAAGCTCTTTTACAATCTAGAGTATGAAGGTTCCTCTCAGCACTGGATGCATGAGGAGCTGGAAAAAAGACAGGTAAATATACCTCTTGATTAAGATGAAAAGGTGAGACCACTTTAGGCATAAAGTGAGGATTTGTCCTAAGGACTATCTTATCATGATGGAACCTTGTATAAGGTGGATTAGCCACTAAGGCCTGCAGTTCACTGATGGGGCAAGCAGAAGTGATTGCAATAAGGAAAATAACCTTCCAGGAAAGAAATTTCAAGGAGGTAGTGGCTAAGGGTTCAAAAGGTGGCTTCATAAGCTGACCAAGAACCAAGTTCAAGTCCCATGCCACCGGAGGAGGTCGAATGGGAGGTTTAGTTAAAGTTAGGCCTCTCATGAATCTTGCGATGGGAGGAAACAGGTTGTCGATTGATAGGCTTAAGGGATGCTGCAATAGCACTTAAATGGACCCTTACTGAATTTGTCTTAAGGCCTGCATTGGAAAGATGCAGGAGATATTCCAATAGAGAATTCACAGGAAGTGCCAGAGGGTCAAGACTCTTTTGAGCACACCAAATGGAAAATCTTTTCCACTTAAAAGCATAGGAACGCCTAGTGGAAGGTTTCCTGGAAGCATGGAGGATATCCTTCACTTGCTGAGAAAGATTGAAGTCTTGAAGGTCTAGGCCTTCAGTAACCAAGCTCTGAGGTGAAGGGACTTGGGGTTTGGGTGCCACAAAGTCCCCTCCTCCTGAGACAGAAGGTCTGGAGCAGCTCCCAAGTCCAGGGAGGGGGCTTGGGAGAAATGCAGAAGTAGAGGGTACCACACTTGGCGTGGCCAACGTGGAGCTATGAGGATCATAGATCCTTGATCCCTCTGAAGTTTGAACAGAGTCTTGGGAATCAAAGAAATGGGTGGAAAGGCGTACAGGAAGCACTGACCCCAATGGAGGAAGGCATCCTTGGCCAGAGCTCCCTGACACGGAATTCTGGAACAGAACCGGGGAAGTTTGGCATTCCACGGACTTGCAAAGAGGTCTATGTCCGGGGTTCCCCATTCCTGGAAAATTCTGAGTACCTGATCCATGTGCAGGGACCATTCGTGTGGAAGCAGAACTCGACTGAGTCTGTCTGCCCAAGAGTTTTGGATTCCTGGGAGGTATACTGCCAGGAGATGGATTTGATGCTCTCTGGCGAAGGCCCATAATCTTAGAGCTTTGTTGCAAAGCGACAGAGAGCCAGTTCCTCCTTTCTTGTTTATGTAAAACATGGCTACTTGGATGTCCGTATGAATGAGGACGGTCTTGTAGCTGAGGAGGGTATGAAAGACCTTGAGAGCTAGGAACACTGCTCACAGTTCCAAGTGGTTGATATGAAAAGAGGTCTCCTGTGGGGACCAAGTGCCTTGGGTGGAGAGGTCTTGTAGATGGGCTCCCCAACCTGTTTGGGAGGCATCTGTTGTGAGGGTTGCTTGGGGTAACACAGGTTGGAAGGGGGACCCCAGCAACAGATTTTGAGTTGACATCCACCATTGGAGAGACCAAAAGAGACGTTTGGAGGTTGCTATTTGGTCTGAGAGAGCTCCTGTGTGGACAAAGTCCATTGAGCTGCTCTCATGTGTAGGCGAGCATAGGGCACCACATGTACTGTGGAAGCCATGTGGCCTAGTAGTTGTAGCATCTCCCGGGCAGTTAAGTGGCTCTTTGACTGAATTTGGGCGGCTAACTGCACTAGACGTTGGCAACAAGCCTGAGGAAGATAGGCTCTTGCAGTAGTGGTGTCCAACCAGGCACCTATGAATTCTAGGGACTGAGTAGGGGTGAGCTGAGACTTTGGGAGGTTTACCACAAGTCCCAGATACTGCAGAATGCGCCTGGTGCGGTCCAGGGAAATTTGGGCTTCTGACTGAGATGGAGCTCGGATAAGCCAGTCGTCCAGGTATGGGAAGACAAATATTCCCAGAGTGCGTAGAAATGCAGCAACTATTGCCATGCATTTGGTGAACACTCTTGGAGCAGAGGCTAGACCGAAAGGAAGCACTCTGTATTGGTAATGTTTTCCCTGGAACAGAAAACGTAGGAATTTTCTGTGGGATGGATGGATGAGTATATGAGTGTACGCATCCTTGAGATCTAGAGAACAAAGCTAATCCTGACTCTGTAGGTATGGAAGGAGAGTGCCTAAAGAAAGCATCTTGAACTTCTCCTTGCATAGGAATTTGTTCAATTCTCTGAGATCTAGAATGGGTCTGAATCCCCCTGTTTTCTTTGGGATGAGAAAATAGGGGGAGTAAAACCCTGACCCTTGTTGAAGAAGCAGAACTGCTTCTATGGCCCTCTGGGCCAGAAGGATAGTCACCTCCTGATCCAGAAGGTCGAGGGATGTGGGAGAATTGAAGTGTCTCACCCTGGTGTAGGGAGGAAGGTCTGAGAAATGAAGTTTGTAGCCCTCTCTTATGATAGAGAGGGTCCACTGCTCTGATGTGATTTGCTCCCATCTGGGAGCAAAATGAGCTGACCTTCCTGGAATGGTGAAAGGCTCTGGTTGTTGTAGAGCCAGAAAGGTTAAGTTCTCTAGTATCAAGTCAAAAACCCTGAGGGGTTTGGGACTGCTGGGTTGCAGCAGCCCCTGCAGGTTTAGGCCTGGCCTGTTTAGGTTGCTGACGCTTAGTAGCAAAGCGACCTGTAGAAGACTGTTGACCAGAAGTGGAAGGAAATCTGCCCTTTTTGTAAAAAGACTTTTTAAAAGATTTTTTCTTGGCCGGAGTGGAGGTAGACTTAGAAAGTCTATCCAGAGCAGCATTTTCTGCATCCATTTGAGTGGCTTTAATTTGCCACTCTTTGCCAAAGAGATTTTCACTTGTACAGGGCAGATTTCCTAAACCATCTTGAACCCAGGGTTCTAGATCAGAAGCCTGGAGCCAAGCAATTCTACGAGCAGCTATAGCAATGCCTGAGGCTCTGCTGGCACCTTCAAAAGAATCAAAGGCTGCCCTGTTGGAAAACTTTGAAATGTCTTAAGCCAAAGAAGGAACTCATCCCTTTTATCCTCTGGAATAAAAGGGAGAAAGTTGTGCAGCTTTTCTGCAACCTCCTTCAGAAACATACCCATATAAAGGCTATATGAATTGATTCTGGCAATAAGCATGCTGGCTTGGAAGATTTTCCTACCAAAAGCATCCAAGGTCCTGCATTCTCTTCCTGGAGGAGTAGAAGAGTGTCTTTTGGTACTCTTTATCCTCTTCATAGCTGACTGCACCACAATGGAGTGGTGAGGAAGCTGAGTTTTTTGAAATCCAGGAGAAGGAGGGACACGGTACATAGTGTCCAATCTACGAGAATGAGGAGAAAGGGTGAGAGGAGTCTCCCACAATTCAATCAAATGTTCTTGAAGAATTTCATGAATTGGCAAGGTGACTGCCTCTCTGGGAACCTTAGAATATCCCAAAATATCTAATTTTTTTGCTCTAGGTTCCTTTTCAGAGGTTACTGAAATAGAGAGTCCTTTAGCTACTTCTATTATGAAGTCTTGAAAGGACAAATCCTCTGGAGGAGACATTCTCCTTTTTGGAGAAGAAGGCTCCTCAGGAAGGGTGACAGATACTTGAGGGGACTCATCCGATGAATCAGAATCATCAGAAGAATCGAAGTATCGTCTGCTCGATTCCAAAGATCGATAGGCGTATCGATCGGTACCGACATCGGGTGTCCCCGGTACCGGATCGGTACCGAGAAAGAGCCCAGGACAGGGAGCCGGAATCGGTATCCTGGCCGATGTCGATGCAGCCGGTACCGGTATCGAAGTTGGTACCGGTACCAACAACGGGGCTTGTTGTGGTACCGACGGCGTCGCAGCCTTGATGAAAGCCAGTATAGCCTGCTGCATGGATTGCACAGTGTGATCCATGGATGCCACAACTGCCTGGATGTCGGTACCGGGAGATAGTGCCGGTACCCCAGAGCAGTCTAACAGGTGATCGGTCGAGGCCGTGCCATCGATGTCAACCTGTAACCCCATAGGAGGAGCTTTGGAAGCCGGAGCTTCCCGCCGGGGTTGTTCATGGGTATCTGTTTTTTACCTATCCTTCCAGTGTAAATAGCTTATGTATATAGTTAACCCCGTTATCCAAGTTTGTACTCCTGTTCGATGTAAAACCTGACAGCTTGTTGTTATGGTCGTTATGATGTAAACCGCGCTGATACTAAATAGCGCGGTATATAAGAAATTGTAATAAATAAATAAATAAATCTGTGACAGAAATTGTACCGCTACACTTTTTGAACCCGGAGGTTGGTTTTTCCATAAGGGAAAATTTTCTTGTGGGCCTGGAGGCCTAAGAAGAAAATACACCAAGTGAGGAAAAAAGATAGTTGTTTTTTTTTTTAAAGAAAAGAAAAGAAAAGACCGGCGGTACCGGTCCGGCGTCGGGGAAGGCAGACACGCGACCAAAGAAATAAATTAAAATAAAGAACTTCTTCAGCGGTGACAGGAACACGACCTGCTGGCTCCGCGGAAAAGAAGAACTGAGGAGAGTTGGTTGGGAAAGGCGGGAAGGCAGCGCGCATGCGCTGTGGGATGCCCCAAAAGCTTTCATCCTGGGAAGCTGGGGAGCATTCCCGCGCAGGCTCCGTCGGTACCGACGTACCCATATGTGAGGACTCATTCCTGCTTGTTCCTGGAGATCCACGATTTCCATTCAGATCTATAGGCCTTTATAATACCACACTTCAATTATTGTAATAGCATCCTCTATGGATTACCCAAAAAAAACACACAACTCCTCCAGATGGCACAAAACCTAGCTGCCCGTATAATCCACAGGGCACACTACTCTGACCACAGCACTCCACTACTACATAACCTCCACTGGTTACCTATTGCAGCCAGGACCAAATACAAATATATAATGATAGTTTTCAAACTGTACAACAAGACTGCCCCCTCCTACCTCTCCTTCCTCCTCACCCTTCTGGACATCACTAGAACTAGAACATGTTCCCAGAATACTCTCACAATACCTTTCCACATCCGCAGCACCAGTAAAACTACCTGTTCAAGGGCCTTCATTTATGTTGCCCCTACCCTCCGGAAATCGCTCCCAGATAACAGGCTTAAAAAGATCTTCAGTCTTTTTGAAAAGAACTCAAAACACACCTTTTCATCCAACACTATAGCTCCAGCACTTTTAACCAGTCACCACAAACACCCTAACTCCTCCCCAATCCAATTCAATCATCCTCCTTAACTCTCTCATATCAAAAGTTTATGTACCAGTGAACTGAGACTTATATTAAGTCCTGGAAATAACTTCAAATTCATTACTTGTAAATAAGTTATACATTGTTACAATGTAAAGTTAATTGTTACGCTTACCGTTCACTGTAAATAAGTTCCTTGGATGTTATAATGTAAACCTATTTGTTGTGTTCATTGTAAACCACTACTGATCTCTGGAAGTGGCGGTATATAAAAATTTATAAATAAATAAATAAATACATGGCCCTTAAGCCCAAAAAGAATCCCCAATCTTGATCTTGCCCAAGGTTTCGCAGTTTTTATCAAGGGATTGAAATGGGCAGGGATATCTGAAACAAAACAGAGTGGTATTAGGAAAATGTGCATCCAAAAACAGAAAAAATACTCGCAAAATACACTTTAAATAAAAACTTTTCAACACCTACTACTGCTGGGATTCTGCTGCTGTGCCGAAACATTAGTGAAGATGCCAACACATGTGCTCTGGGAGATTTAAAAACCCCAATGACGTCAGTCTATCTGTCAAAAAAAAATGCTTGCAACTGAATTTCCTGGTTTAAATCTCTAAGTTACAAAGTTTGCCAGTGGAAAATATATCTTTGTTATTGCTGTGGCAGTAATTGAAAGAGGTTGCCCACTCGCTTCAGGCAGCAACTCTCTAAAACAAAATACTTCAGATCTGCAAGAGAATGGTGTTGTTCTTGCCAATGCTTAGTTAACAGGACACTCACATTCATTGTGTGAATAGAACAGTGTTCAATAATGTGAGTCTTCACTCGGTGAATAGTCTGGCCAATATAAAGTTTAAAGCAAGGATATAAAATCACAAACTCCTCCTTCCAAGTTACAGTCTGTACATGACATCAAAGAATGTGTAAATCCCAAATAAGGATGGATAAATTCACGAAGCTCTAGTACATTAAAACTAGCAACACATCTTCCACATCGATCATGTCCAAAAGAGGTTACATCCAACTGTTCATGCACCACATACTGAATGTGGACTAAGTAATCCTTCAAGTTCTTCCGGCACTTAAAAGCAAAATGTTGAGGAAGATGAAAAATCTCATGAATCTACAGCACATGCCAAAGTCGCAATACCATCTGCTTGATAGTGGAGGTTTCCAAAGAGTAGGGTAACACAAACCGGAGATAGTTCTTACACACAACAAGGAGACACCAAAAGCTTATCAACTTTCTGTCATTCGTCATGCCTATAGAAGGTCACATTATAGTGATTGACAGTTTTTGCTGTCGTCTTCTCAACGTGTGCAAGAACTAACACTGGTTTGTGTGTTACCGTACTCTTTGGAAGCTTCCACCATCAGTGGATTGTAATGAGACATTGACAGGTGCTGCAGGTTTATGAGATTTTTCATTTTTCTTCCTGTTTTGCTTTTAAGTGCCATAAGAACCTGAAAGATTACTTAGTCTACTCTCAGTATGTGGTTCATGAACAGTTGGATGTAACCTCTTTTGGATATGATCGATGTGGAGGATGTGTCAATTGTTTTAACGTACTAGATCTTCCTGAATATATTCATTCTTATTTGGGATTTATACATTTCTTTGATGTCACTTACAAACTAACTCAAAAGGAGTAGTGTAAGTGATTGTAGATTCCTGCTCTAAACTTTATATTGGCCAGACTATTCGCCGAGTGAAGACTCACATTATTGAAAACTGTTTATCTATTCGCACAATGAATGAGAATGTCCTGTTATTCATACATTGGCAAGAATAACGCCATTCTCTTACAGACCTGAAGTGTTGGAGAGTTACCGCCTGAAGCGAGGGGGCAACCTTTCTCAATTACTGCGACAATGGGAACAAAGATACATTTTCCACTGGAAAATTTTGGAACCCAAGTGTTTAAACCAGGAAACCGAGTGGCAAGCATTTTTTTGACAGATTGACTGACATCATCGGGGGATTTAAATCTTCCAGAACACGTATGTTGGCGTCTTCACTAATCTTATGATGCAGCAGCAGCATCCCAGCAGTAGAAAGTCTTGAAAAGGTTTTAAGGTGTTTTGATTGTGAGTATTTTTTCTGTTTTGGTTGTACATTTTCCTAATTCCTGCTCTGTTTTGCTTCAGATGCTCCTGACTGCTTCGATCCCTTGATACAGCATGTGAAATCTTGGGCAAGGTCGGGATTGGGGATTCTTTAATGGGCTGAAGAGTCATTGTTTTTAAGATAAGCGATCACTTAATTACAGTTTTGGGGGGGACTATTATTAATAATCTTTTCGAATATATTTAAAAATGTAAAAAAATGGGTTGTTGGGGGTGGATCAGCAGAGATGATGACATTAATGCTTGGATGGGTACCCAATTGCACTTTGAGCTGCCCTCTCCCTACATACAAATTTTTTCACCTCTGATGATGAGTGAGTGTGGTTTTTGTGCAACTTGTTTTGAATTATTTGCGAGTTTTCAGTTTTTGAATATTAAAGTGTTGATTTTTTTCGGTTAATGGTTTGATTATTTTCAGGAACTAATTTACATATTTTTGATGGGATTACAGTCCGGTGGTAATTTTGGATTTTTTCCTGTATATTCTTTTACTGTTTGTAAAAGTCTATAAACCAATATTAAAGAGAACCAGGGAAATCCACTGCTTACCCCTGGGATAAGCAGCATGAAATCTGTGTATCTTCTGGGAACCTGACAGGTACTTGTGACCTGGACTGGACGCTGATGGAAACAGGATACAGGGTTTGATGCACTATTGGTCTGACGAAGTATGACATACAAGGTGTGATTAAAAAATATTGAGACTTGTTCTGTAGCTATATAACAATACATTGCACCATGATGCTATTAAGCATGCAGTGACCTAGTTATGTGTTCTGCATGTGCAGAATGTAACGTGACTGCAGCACACCTGTACTTTTTTTAATCACGTGATGTCTGGTAACGTGTAAAAGCAATTCATCAGATTTAGGATGTGTGAAAAAATTGAACTGCGAATTTACATAAAATTCTGCCAGAAACTTGGAGATTCATGCAGAGACTTATGGTGAAATTAGACTTACATGCTAATTGTTGTTCCTTGAGTAACTTCAGTCTAGTCCCGAACCTTTGGGGTTGTGCTCCTCCTCCAGCAGCTTGGAGACTGAGAACGTCACTCTTGTGACGACACTGGTACATAAGCACAGGAACTGCCTCCTCACTCCAGTAACCTATTGACAAAGCAGACTCACCGGAGCAACAATTAAGTAGCAAGTACTACCAACTAACTGTACCAACTAACAAAACTCTCAATAATTCATGAGAAAATATTTACATTTTAAACATTCTTATTCTTTCTAGTCTCTGATAAGTGTTTAGATCCGCTCCCCCTCCCTTATGGAAAACACGGACCTAACACCCCTACCTCAAGTCGCAGCCTGCGGTGAAGAATTACTTTGCCCCGCAGCCAAGCTGTCGCTTACCTGTGGGTCCTCATGCTTCAGGCTATAGTCCACCAGAACTACCAGGGCGGGATATGGGACTAGACTGGAGTTACTCAAGGAACAACAATTAACAGGTAAGTCTAATTTCACCTTCCTTATCATTCCTCCAGTCTAGTCCCGAACCTTTGGGGATGTAACAGAGCAGTGAAAGAAATCACTGGGTGGGACCCTGTAGACCCGCCGCTCCAAAACAGGTGTCTTGTTCCGCCTGAACATCCAGACGGTAGTGTTTGACAAAGGAATGCAGAGAAGACCATGTCGCTGCTTTAAAATTTCCACAGCCAGTACCAAAGCGCACTCCGCCCAGGACGCCGCCTGCGCTTTTGTAGAATGAGCCTTCAGCCCTTCTGGCACCAACTTACCATTCAGAAGATATGCTGACGCTATCGCCTTCTTCAACCATCTGGCAATGGAAGCCTTAGACGCTGCTTGCCCCTTTCTCGGTCCCGCAAAAAGAACAAACAGCCTATCCGACTTACGGAAACTGGCCGTCCTTTGGATATAGTTCTTTAACGCCTGAACATCTAACCGATGTAACTGACCTGAGGGATAACTCCCACCATCTGCGCCGAACACTGGCAAAGAAACTACTTGATTCATATGAAATGCCGAGACCACCTTGGGCAAAAAGGATGGCACTGGCCTCAAAATCACCTTGGAATCCAAGAAAGACAGAAAAGGCTTCTTACAGGACAACGATTGTAGTTCTGAAATGCGTCTTGCCGAAAAAATAGCCAACAAGAATGCCACTTTAAGGGTGAGGTCCTTCAGAGACGCCCTCAACAGCGGCTCAAAAGGCTCCCCACCAGCGCCTGTAACACCAACGGCAGATCCCATGTCGGAACCACTTGTGTACAAGGGGGCCTCAATAGCACTACTGCTCTTAAAAAACATTTAACATCTGGGTGCCCCCCCCAGTGCTATGCCTTGAATCTTTCCCCTATAACAGGACAATGCTGCTAGCTGCACTCTTAAGGACGAAGCCGCTAAGCCTTTCTGAAATCCATCCTGTAAGAAAGCCAGAACCTGCGGTAAGGAAGCTCGTAACACCACCACCTGCCTGTCTACACACTATGCTTCAAACAGCTGCCAAACTCGGATATAAGCTAATGAGGTCGATCTCCGCCGAGCTTTCAGCAAGGTGGATATCACCGCCGCCGAATATCTCCTTGCTGTCATCCTAGCCCTCTCAAGAGCCAAGCCGTAAGCGAGAATCGATCCACCTGAGGCATGTACAGCAGCCCCTGAGACAGCAGGTCTCTCAGCAGGGGAAGGTGCCACGGCTCCTCGACCAAGAGTCTCATCAGATCGGCATACCACGGCCTTCTTGGCCAATCCAGCACGATCAAAAATACCTGACCTATGTGCTGTAACAGTCGACCTATCAACACCCAAGGCGGAAACACGTATAGGAGTTGCCCTTCCGGACAGGGCTGAATGAGAGCATCCAGGCCCTCCGACATTCTCTCCCTTCTTCTGCTGAAGAAGCGATCGACCTTTGCTGACTGGAATATTGCCATAAGATACATGATGGGCGTCCCCCAATGGTGCACCAGCAGTTCGAAGACCTCCGGATGAAGTACCCACTCTCCTGGGTCTACCTTCACCCGACTCAGGAAGTCGGCATCTACATTGTCTACTCCCGCTCTCCTCGGCCCACTCGAAAAAATTCTGGGCCTCCGCCTCGAGCGCTACGCTGCTGCCTTGATGGTTGATATAAGCTACCGCGGTCATGTTAGAAAATACCCGAATGGCCTGTCCTTGGAGATAAGGGAGAAAGGCTTGAAGCGCTAGCGCTACCACCGTCAACTCCAATCTGTTGATCGACCAGAGCTTTTCCCGATCGATCCAAAGCCCCTGAGTGAACCTTACTTGGCAGTGAGCTCCCCAGCCCACGAGACTGGCACCTGTTGTCAAGAGATATCCATGCCGGAGCCTCCAATGGCATCCCTTTTTCTAGATACCCTGGACGTAACCACCACTGAAGTGCCTTGCAGGTTACTGGCGGGCAGGGGAGTCTCTGTGACAACAGATCATCTTGGTGTAACCATCACCTTAACAACGCCCTTTGCAACGGTCTCATATGGACCCGTGCCCACGGAACCAACTCGAGGGTCGCCGCCATGGTCCAGAGCAACTGCAAATAATGCCACGCCATAGGAAACTTTCTGCTGAGAAACTCCCATACTAACCTCCTCAGTGCTAGCGCCCGCTGCTGAGGAAGAAAGACCTTTCCTACCTTGGTATCGAAGTGCGCTCCCAGATAGTCCAGGCTCTGAGACGGGTTCAACTTGCTCTTTTCCCCTATTGACCACCCAACCTAGATACTGCAGAACACCACTACCTTGGCAGTAGCCGCCTCGCTCTCTGCCCAGGACTTCGCTCGGATCAACCAATCGTCCAGATACGGGTGCACCAATACTCCCTCCTTTCGCAACGACGCCGCGACTACCATCACCACCTTGGTAAATGCCCATGGTGCCGTGGCTAGACCAAAAGATAACGCTTGGAATGGGAAATGTTCCATAGGAACTGCAAACCTGAGGAATCGCTGATGCTCCTGTCGAATCGGAATGTGCAGATACGCCTAAGACAGGTCAAGGGACGCAAGAAATTCCCCTTTCCTTACCGCCACGATGACCGACCGCAGGGTTTCCATCCGAAAATGAGACACTCGGAGACAGCGATTTACTCCTTTGAGATCTAGAATTGGACGATAAGTTCCCTCTTTCTTTGGAATCACGAAGTATATGGAGTATGGACTGCAACTGCATTGGTCGGCAGGGACCGGAACTATCACCTTGAAGGATAGCAGTCTTTGTATCGTCTCCCGCACCGCTTTGCGTTTGACTTGACCGGAGACTGTACGAAAGACTCGGGGACTGGTCGCAGAAACTCCAATGCATAGCCTTCTCGAATGACCTCCAGTACACACTGATCTGATGTGATTTGGACCCAGGCAGAGTAAAACTCCTTTAAACAACCCCCTACGGGAACCAGCTCCACCCGGGTCCCCCTGGCTTCATTGTGACTTTTGAAGATTCGAGGACAAGGAAGAAAGCACAGCAAATCACTTACCTGCCCCTCTAAAGCCTCAAAACCCTTGGTTCCGATAGGGAAACCTCCTTCTCTGAGTTTGCCCGAACCTTGGGGAACGAAAACAACGAAAATCCCTCTGCTGGCCTCTAGGCAGGGGAGCCGATCGACCTTGCTTTTGCCTGTCTTCCGGCAGCCTACTGCCCTTGGACTCCCCCAAGTCCTTCACCAGCTTATCCAAATCTTCTCCAAAAAGTAGCTTCCCCGGAAAGGAAGTCTAGCCTTGGAAGAGCCGTCCGCTGTCCAATTGCGCAGCCAAAGATACCGCCTTGCCGCAACTACCGAGGACATACTGTTTGCTAGACCCAGGATAAGGTCATAATGAACATTGGCCAGATAGGCTGCCCCTGATTCCAATCTGGACGCCTCCCCTGTCGTCTCTTCTGACTGATCTCCTTGAATTCGCTGTACCCAGCGAAGACAGGCTTTCGCCACCCAAGCTCCACAAATAGACGCTTGTAAGGAGAGCGCATTCACATCAAAGACCTGTTTCAACAAGGCCTCCAGCTTACGGTCCTGGGTATCCTTGAGTGCCGCACTACCCTCCACCGGAATGGTAGTCTTTTTGGTAACCGCCGAGACAGCTGCATCCACCATGGGCAACTTAAACAATTCACGATTCTGGTCTATTAGAGGGTACAGACGCACCATAACCCTAGACCCCTTGAGAGCGGTCTCGGGCAAGTCCCAGTCTTCCTGAATCATCTCCCTAACTACCCTGTGTACTGGGAAAGCCCTCTGAGTCTTACAAAAGGCCTGCAACAACAGATCCTCCAGAATAGCATCCTCCGCCGGTCCCCACGGACGGCATATTAAGTGATTTAAGAGTCTCTGAAATGAGGGCTGGCAACTCTTCTCTCTGAAAAACGCGCACCACTCTCGCTTGATCTTCCTGCTCCGTAAGCGCGCCCTCCTCCAGCTTTGTGTCCAAATCCAGGACTGGATCCGGCTCCTCCAAGCGGAAACCCTCCGATATGACTGACTGCTCCGAACGATCCTTTTCGCTTCAGGACTTCTTCGCACCTATCCCTGTCACTGCCGCCGACAACGGTGTTCCTGGCCTGTTGAGTCCCTGATTAGAGCCTGCCGCACCTGACAAAGGCCTTCCATGGGCACTGCCAAAGGCCTGCTGGATCAGAGCAATGAAATCCGGCAAAAAGATTGCCGCCATGCCCCCTGGTACGGGCGGCTGCGAAATGGGAAGATCTGGAGTAGTAGAAGTTCCTGGGATCGGTTCTAGAGATGGGAGAACTGGGGAATCCGGCTCCAGCAGAGCCAAAGGAGCTCCCTTCTGAGCATCCCCTACTACCTCAGAGCTCTGTTCCATAGCTGCAGCCTCCTGAGTGCAGCCCCTGCACACTCCGGACTCCGACACTGCGCCCCTCTTTGCACCGCAAAGTAAGCAGTGAGACCTAGAAGGCATTGCGCGTAAGAAGAAAAGTCCTGAAAGCTCACAGAGTACAGAGCCCAGCTGCCTCAAAACTGTGAAGGCCTACCCGAGAAAGAAACCCAGTCAGCGTTTTTTTTTTGGGGGGGGGGGGAGGGAGGGTTATATCTTTAAACTTGTGGAGCCTTTACTGAAAGTGCCCCAGCAAGGTTGTGAGGAAGTCTATTGAAAACGAGGCTCTGTGGCTAGTTTTTGGCAACCTTTAGGCCAGCTGAAAACGAATGGCTCTTTCCCGTGCGGCTAACATGCGGCTCGGCCTGCACAGCAAAAGCCGCATCTCAACGCACTGCCGTACTCCGCACTCAAGCCTGAGGAAATCCTCTTTACCTCTTCAGCGGCGACAGCACTCCTTTCTCCCCTCTTCCCTCCCGCCGAATCGCTAAGCGGGAGCTGCTGTTTTGGGAGATCAAGGTCCAGAAGTGCCGCCGAGTGCAGCAACAACTCTCTCTCGTCGTCTTCGGCTCACTAATGCTGCAGGCAATCACTTCTGCAAATGCTGTGAGCCGCTTACCTCACTGATTCCTCACCCAAAGCTGAGGGTTCGGGAACCGGAGTCTTTCCTCCCCCAAGACACTCTCTCACTCTTTCCTTCCAGGCAGAGAGGGGGGGGGGAGTAGCAGAGAGAGGGAGGGGGCACCTCAGCACCACAAACTCAAGGGAGAGAACTGAAGATTTACAGGAGAAAGAAATCAAACCAAATAAAAGGGAACAATGCCCTCTTCCTTCCTTTGTTTGTTTGTTTTTTTAAAAAAAAACAGAAATCAATTGGGCTCCTGACTAACTCTATCCTAACTCTCCTTAATTGTTCCTCTAGTGAGCCTCGAAACTCCAGGCTCACCGATCCTCCAGCTGCTTGGAGACTGAGAAAACTGGAGTGAGGAGGCGGTTCCTGTGATTATGTACCAGTGTCATCACAAGAGTGACGTTCTCAGTCTCCAAGCTGCTGGAGGAGGAGCACAACCCCAAAGGTTCGGGACTAGACTGGAGGGACGATAAGGAAGACAAGTGTATGGCGATGAATGCACGAGTCATGCTTGAGTTTATGACTGGTACAAATGTTTCCAGGCCCACCAAAGTGTTGACAGTGACAAACATTCTGGAAGGCCATCCATGAGCAGGAATGAAGACAAAGTTGAAACAGTGCATACTGCAATACGCTCAAATCGTCGACTGACTATGAGGGGGCTTTCTGAGGACATGGACATCAGTTTCAGGTTGGTACAGTACATTCTTACTGTCGATTTGGGGATAAGACGTGTCTGCAATATTCATGCCGAAACTCCTGTCCCCTGACCAAAAAGAAGATAGACTATCTGCAGCCAGGGAATTGTTGGAATGCACTGAAAATAATTCAGATTTCATCAAAAATATTATTACTGATGAGGAATCATGGGTTTATGGTTATGACCTGGAAACTAAGGCTCAATCCTCACAATGGAAGACTCCAAATTCTCCCAGACCCAAGAAAGCCCGTCAAGTGAGGAGAAATGCCAAAGTCAGGCTCACAGTTTTCTTTGATTACCAAGGAATTGTTCTTCATAAGTAAGCTCCAAAAAGGCCAAACCATCAATAAGGAGTACTACGTCCAAATTCTAACTCGTATGAGAGATGCAATTCATCGTAAGAGACCAAAGTTGCACAGGAAAGGTGAATGGTTGCTTCATCATGATAATGCCCCAACTCATGCATCACATCTTGTCCAGCAGTTCCTGGCCAAACACCAAACCAAGCAACTCCGTCAGACTCCATACTCACCTGATCTCGCACCCTGTGACTTTTTCTTGTTTTCAAAATTGAAGTAACCACTGAAAAGAAGGAGATTCGATGACTGAGACCATTAAGCAAAATCTGACAAAGCAGTTTCACAGCATAAAGAAGAGACATTTCAAAATTGTTTCCAGCAGTGGCAGGAACGCTGGAAGAAGTGTGTTTTATCAGAAAAGGACTACTTTGAAGGAGACTGAATGCAACAACAGTCAGCGTTATACTTCTTGTGTTATTGTACGAGTCTCGATACTTTTTGATCGCACCTCATATCTTACGTTCTTAAGTCCATATTCCTCCAAAAAGGGAGAAATGTAGATACTCTGGTATCATGTTTCCACAGAATACAAATGCATTTCCAACTATGCTACAGTGCTTTACCAGCAAACTCTGATGGAACATTACCAGTAAGGATGCAGACCCAGCATGGAGCACAAATCTAGAATCAAAGAGTGAATCAAAGCTTTCTCCATTTCCAGAAAATAATAATGACTAGTCCCATGGATCCAGTCAAACATATGCCACAGCATGCAAGCCATATTATAAAGCTCAGTCTCTGGTAAAGCTCTCCCCACCTGCATACATGGCTATTTTAAAAATTCCAATTTTATTCTTACTCTATTCCTTTTCCAAATAAACTAGCATAAAGGTATGAAGGTATGTGGCACGAAGGTATGTGGCACAAATCAAGTCTTAGTAATCTAAATTGAAGAATCCCAGCATTAGATATCATAATTTGGGAAAAGGAATATTTTTAAACAACCTGGACCTCTCTAGAAAAGACAGGGGAAATGGTGCCACTTTTCCAATCTATCCTTTATAAAAGCTGTAAATAACTCCATATTAGTCCGATAAAGGCCTTGCAACTGAGATGGACCAATAACCCCAGATATCTGCCCTTCCCCTCTACCCATAACATAAGAACATAAGAAATGCCTTACTGGGTCAGACCAAGGTCCATCAAGCCAAGTATCCTGTTTCCGAGCAGTGGCCAGTTCAGGTCACAAGTACTTGGCAGTTTCCATAGAGGCACACAGGTTCCACAATGTTTGTTCAGGGGTAAGCAGTGGATTACCTGGGTCCTCTAATACTGCTTTATAGACATTTCCTGCAGGAACTTGTTCAAACTTCTTTTTAAACTTAGTTACACACTAACAGCTTTAACTACATCCTCCGGTAACGAAGTCCAGAGTTTGATTACAAGTTGAGTAAAAATATATTTTCTCTTATTAGTATTAAATGACTTGCATTGTAGATTCATTATGCGTCCTCTAGTCTGTCTACTTTTTGAAAGTGTAAACAACCAATATACGTTTACCCATTCCACTCTATTCATTAATTTATACACTTCTATCATATCCCTCCTCAGCCATCTCTTTCCCAAGTTAAAGAGCCCCAATCTTTCAAGCCTCTCCTCATAGGGGTATCTTCCATTCCCTTTACCATTTTTATCGTTTGTACCTTTTCTAATTCAGCTATATCCTTTTTAAGATATGGTGACCAGAACTGCACACAATACTCAAGGTGAGGTCACACCATGGAACGATACAGAGGCATCATATCATCCTTGGTTTTATTCTCCCTTCCTTTCCTTATGATTCCTAGCATTCTATTTCCTTTCTTGGCCACCACTGTACACTGGGTGGAGGGTTTCAACATATCCACAAGGATGCCTAAATCTCTTTCCTGGGTGGTGCTAAGGTGGTACCTTGCATTGTGTAACCATAGTTTGGGGTCTTTCCTAGATGCATAACCTTGTACTTGTCCACATTAAATTTCATCTTCCATTTGGATGTCCAGTATTTCAATTTTTCAAGGTCCTCTCTCAAGTTTTCACAATTCTCTGGCTTTTCAACAAGTTTGAATAATTTTGTGCCATCTGAAAATTTGATCACCTCACTTGTTATTCCTATTTCTTGGTCATTTATGAATATGTTAAAAAGTAGCGGGCCCAGCACAGATCCTTGGGGTACTCCACTATTCACCTTTCTCCATTGAGAAAACTGGCCATTTAGCCTTCTATCTTTAAACCAGTTCCTGATCCACAATAGTACACTGCCTCCAATCCCGTAACTTTTTAATTTTGCCAGGAGACTCTCATGAGAGACTTGTCAAAGACTTTCTGAAAATCCAGATACGCTATATCAACTGGCTCACCTTTATCTGTTTATTTACACCTTCAAAAAAATATAACAGATTAATAAGACAAGACACATGGTTAAATCCATGTTGTCTTTATCCCATTAAACCATGGCTATCTACATGTTCAGCAATTTTCTTCTTTAGAATGGTTTCTACCATATTGCCTAGTACTGACGTCAGGCTCACCAGTCTGTAGTTTTGAGGATAACCCATGGAACCCTTTTTTAAAACTGGAGTTACAGTGGCCACGCTCCAATTTTCAGATACTACAGATGAAGGCTCCCATTGACTAAGCAAACCCTGTACACTTGGGTGATGGACTGCATTACCCTTGCCTACGAGCAAGTAGGGATCTCACTGGACTAGAGGGTCACGGGGCACTGCGTCATGGCCATGGCTATGTCTGTGGAAAGTCTGCGTTCCGCCCCGTGACGGAAATCTGTTGGGCCGCCACCTGCTCTTTGGTCCATACCTTCACAGCTCACTACTGCCTGGAGAGGGAATCCCGACGGGACAGCGCCTTTGGCCAGGCTGTACTCTGTAATCTCTTCAGGGTGTAGGCAACTCCTGCCCTCTGACCCTTCTATGTTCATGCTACCAGAGTGCTGGTTCTCTGCCAGACACTTAGGTGTTGCGAGAGTAGGGATTCAACTGTTGCCGATTATGGATCTCCCTTACAGGCTGCCGTGGCATTTTTATTTTACGGGTTCTCGGTAGCATGCAGCTGGGGAGTCCCGTATGTGAGGACTGACTGCCTGCTTTTTCCCAGAGAAAGCGTAGTTATTCACTTTGTAACAGGTGTTCTCCGGGTACAGCAGGAAACAGTCCTCACAACTTTCCCTCCTCCCCTTTGAATTGCTTCCTTACCATATTTTCTTTTTTTTCCTTGGCCATCTTAGCTTTGTCATTTGACTGAGGCAAGATGGCACCCTTGGGCAGGAAGTGGACTACGCATGCGTGGTGCATCTCCCAAAGGCTTTCTTTGATAGCTGGGGAGATGTTTCCATGCAAGCTCCATTGGCGCTGACATCACCCATATGTGAGGATTGATTCCTGTTGTCCCCAGAGAACACCTGTTACCGGTGAGCATCTACGCTTTCTCCAGGAACAAGCAGGAAGTCAGTCCTCACATATGGGTGACAGTGGCACCAACGGAGCCCGCGCGGAGCATTTCCCCAGCTTTCAAAGAAAGACTTTGGGAATGCCACCATGGTCCCCGTCCTGCCAAAGGGTGCCATCATGATCAGTCTCGCTTTTTCCGCGGAGCCCTTTGGACGCACTTCCTGTACCTCGGAAAAAGTCTCAAAATTATTCTCTCTAATTCCGGTCCTCTTCCCTCCATTCCCAGTGCCCTTGCTTTGGCAGCGGTCCCTGGGACTTTGTTGTTCTTTCATTTTTTCTTGAGTTCATCTTCAGCGCATTTTCGTGCCCTGTTCAACCGCTGGCCGAGCCGAAGGTCTTCGACCTTGCGGGGATTCTTTTTGCCCTCATAGACTCCGTTTCAAAAAGTGTGACAGATGCTCTAAGAATATGTTGTTCATGGACACCCATGACTGTTGTCTTAGGTGCCTAGGAGCTGACCACAACCCAGAGCTCTGCTCCCTTTGTAAAAAGATGTCCTCCAAGGCCATAAGCAGAAGCTGCATGATATCTTCCGCAAGACGGCCCTGGTAGCTTCCCGCTCCACTGACCTTCAGCCTCTGGGGTCCCCCATAGGCGCTCTGCGGACCCAGCATCACTCTGAGCAAGGGTCCCCCAAAAAAGAGCAGAAGAAGAAGGCGGCCTCGAGGACCCTCTCGGGGACTCCAGACAAATGTGAGCATTCTCGCGCTTGGTCCCTCAGCCCCCTCGGCAGTCCCAAGAGTCAGAGAAGGAGCGGCCTCGAAAGGTACCTTGTACAGATATGGAGGCCTCCGGCGATGGCACCTGGTCTCCTGAGGATCATCCTGGCGAGGACGCCCTCTCCTCAACGCCTGACCCCGTCACCCCAGCGTTGCCATCGCAGGGCCCCACTCCCGAGCAGGAGGCCCGAATGCTGACTCTGGAGCACAGCATTTCTGTATTCCTTGCTGCCCAGTAGGCGCTGATGCCAGGCTCCGTTGGCACGTGCCCTGAGACCTCGAGGGCGTCGCCTGTGATGGCTCCTCAGACTGCCGTGACAACACCTGAGAGCCAGGAGCCTTGTGAGGGAACCTGGCAGAAGTCTCGATCTCTATTCCGGTCTTTGGGTGCGAGATCTTCTTGAGCTAGCGCCTCCATCTCCAGGTGGGCTTCAGCCTTGGGAGTCCAGCACAAAGCACACAGGCTCTGCTTGAGCAGCCTAGCTCAGAGTCTTCCTTGGACTATTTGGGCTGGGAGTCAAAAGGGGACAGTTCCCCCGAATCCTGGGCTCATCGGGACCTCCCCTCGGACCCTTCCCTATTGGTTCAGAAACAGCGGTTCCCCCCCCCTTGAAGACACCTGCTTTCTGGAGTTTGTGCAGGACATGGCTCGAGCCCTAGTGCTCTCCACGCAGTCCGAGGAGGAGCCCCGTGTGGAGGAACTCGATATTTTACAATACGAGGCTCCACCAAGGGAATCCCTCACGGTCCCGGTTCTGCCCATCCTATCCCGGCTGCTCCTACATATGTGGGAGACGCCCGCGTCTATCCCCATTGTCAGCAAGCGCCTGGACACCATGTACAAGGTCCAGCGAGGGCCTGGCTTCCTCATACCTCAATGGTGGTGGAGTCCACCATGCAGAAGCAAAAGAGCCCTAAAACCCACTTTTCGGTCCAACTGGGTAGGGAATCTCGTGCCCTCGACGCCCTCGGGTGTAAGGCCTACCAAGGCTCCATGCTGGTGTGCCACATCCAGGCTTACCAGCTATACATAAGTATGTTCCTTCGCGACCTCACGAAGGAGCTTGGAGGTTTTCAAGCGGGCCTCAACGGCGATTACCTCTGCCATTTCCAGTCCCTCCTAAAATCAGTGGGGGACTGTTCAAAGTACCTCTCTCGTGCTGCATATGACAGCTTGGAGTCCTCTGCGCGGGTAGCAGCTGCTGGTATCAGGGCCAGGTGGCAGGCCTGGCTCCAGTCCTCGGATCTCGAAGAATGGGTCCAGAAGAAGCTGCTCGATGAACTGTGCCTGGGCGAGCAATTGCTCGGCAAACTGATGGATGACAAAGCAGCGGAGATTGAAACGGAGTATGTCACCCACACCCGTCTCTCCTGAAAGACTTCCTCCCTCCCGCGGAAGAAGCAACAAGGCAAAAATCCCTTTTTCCAGAGGAAGGGTCTCCCCTACCGGACTACCCACCTTATCTTCTGGCGCTGGTGCCTCCCCAAGCAGGACAGAGCAAGAGCGGGCCCCAGGACCCATGAAAACCCAAAGGAACTAAAATCTAAACCCTGGCACCGGCCCAGTCGGCCCCGGGTTTTTGACGTCAGATGCATAGCCGTTCGTCCTCCTACGACCCAGTTACCAGTTGGAGGGCACTGGGTCCACTTTGCTCCCCAATGGGAGTCTGTCAACTCAGACACCTGTGTCTTCCAGGTCGTCCCGGAGGGTTACCTCTTTCACCTGGACCGTCTTCCTCCACCCTTCTACCCCGTGGAGCCCCCTCGGCTCCCCGCGCACCTGGCCTTCTTGGCGCAGGAGCTTGCCAACGTCCTCGAGGAATGAGCAGTGGACGTGGTCTCCCTGTACCTGAGAGGTCACAGGTTCTACTCCTGTTACTTCCTTGTGCCAAAGCGGGCTCTCTCGAGGCTGATGGCGCTCGAGGATTGGCTCGATGTCCGGGAAAACCCTTGATGACGAGGGTCCCGTCATCAGGGTGGATGAACCGGACAAGCTGGACATGAACACCTGCAGCATGGCCATTAGGGCAGATATACTGCTCTCAAGAGCTGCCATTCTGGTCTCCATACCAGTTGGCTCCGCAGTCTTCGACGTGGGCACCGAAGACTTTGGGCCTGGCGTCAGTACTGTCGAGGGAGAGTCCTCGATGAGGATGGCCTTGGAGACCCCAGGCCGGTTGGCGAGTGCTGATGCCGCCTTATGGGGCAGCTTGGCAGGCTGCTCCTGCCCCGACTCCTCACTCGCGCCTGGGACTGCGGGTCCTGTTGTGGGATTTCTCCTTTTTCACTGATCCATCCTCCGAGGGTTTCTTCTTCTCATGCTCTACTTCCAGGAAATTCCACTTGGAGGAACCGTGGCTGTGGGACTCCAAAGAGGCCTTGGCTTCACGGGGTACAGAGGGTATCGGAGGGGGACCTGGAGCGTGCTGTCACCGGAGACTCCGGCACAGAGTCGGACTTCTGTAAGAAACCTTTCTGCTGCTGATGGTGGCTCTTCAAGGCCTTTGAGGTCATGGTGCTGCAGAGCTTGCAATCTGAGTCGTGTTCCGGGCCGAGATAACTGAGGCAGCAGTCGTGTGGGTTGGTGAGTGACTTCATTTTGACACACCGGTTACACTTTTTGAAGCAACTGGAGGCCATCGGAAAAAGGGGGTCTCTGCCATCCGGCAGGGGTCAGAGGCCTTCGGCTGAAAAAAGGTGTGAACGCCGGTCGGGGAGTACCTAAATGAAAAAAAAGAAAGACAGACAGACAAACCCGAGGAGTGACGATGAGACGAGCTGACTCGGAGGCAGAAAGGAACCAGTACGCAAACCAGACAAAACAACACTTTTTCCGGGGAAAACTGGAAATATCCGATGGACTCTGTGGGGGGGAAAAAAGGAGACTGAGGCAAGATGGCACCCTTGGGCAGGAAGCGGACCACATGTGTGTGGTGCATCTCCCAAAGGATTTCTTTGAAAACTGGGGAGATGCTTCCGCACGGGCTCCATTGGCATGGATGTCACCCATACGTGAGGACTGACTTCCTGCTTTTTCCCCGGAGAACTAACACTTAGTAAAGGCTGGCTTGCTACACAGGTTCCAGACCTGTGCGTCTAAGGTAATCTGTTAATAATTTCCTGGGTGATTCATACAGCCTTTATTTTGATAGAGGGAGCCTTTCAAAATGTCCCTTTGACCTTTCACTTGGCTTTAACACCTACTTAAAACAAATTCCCAGATCTCTTGCCTCCTAAGTGGAAGGCCTCTTTGTAAAGGTATCTAGAAACAATGCATTTCTTTCAATTCAAATAATATTTTACCCTTTTCTTCCTTCTATGCTAAGCTATTCTCTGATTTGATTTAAATTAAAAGCTTTCTGCTGATACTAGGCCCTGATCGAGTTTTAAATTTAAACTAAGAGCTCTCTGCTAGTTTTAGATTTAAGCTAAAAGCTCTCTTCCATTTTTAAAAGTAAACTAAAAGCTCTCTGCTGGGTTTTAAATTTAAATTAACAGCTCTCTGCTGATACTAGGCCCTAACTGAGTTAACAAATAAATCTGTGTATTTTAGAATCCAGTTTATCAGTTTTAACCCAAAGAATTCCCTTTTCCCCAAGATTTAGAGAATTTCCCAGAAGTAAATACTTACAAGTGCAAATGTCTTTCAACAAGAAGCAGTCTTTTTTTAGTAGTCCAATTCAAAGGGAAATGCTCCTAGCAATATGTCTTCCTCTACCCCCTCCAAAGGCAGTGCTTCGGATTTCTGCAGATTCAACTTCAGGCACAAGGCCTCCCCAAAGTCACAAAATTCCCACTATCAAATTCTGAAGAGAACTCTATGGGTCTTCTATATGATTCAGAAGATCATCTGCAAAAGTGGCTACTTTGAACCATGGAGCTGTAACTCTCTGATCCCAGGCTGACACAGAATCCGCCGCAGCAAGGAGTACAGTTGGAAGCAATGGTGAAAGGGGGGAACACTGGCGAGTTCCTCTCTGAAGGAGAAAAGGTGGAGAGCAGAGTCCACTGACGATTACGGATGCACTTGGATTTGAATATAGCGATTGGACTGCCTTTAAAACCAGCCTGAAATACCACAATGGGAAGCACATCTATCAAATAAGCCCATCCTACCATATCAAATACTTTTTCAGCATCAAAGCTGATCAGTAGAGAATGGACCCCTATTTCCAAGTATCTCTCAATAGAGGCCTCGAGCTTATGTATGTTGAAAAATAGATAGTGATCCCTCACAAAACCCATCTGTGTGCTTTTTCGGGAACTTGCCAGGTACTTGTGACATGGATTGGCCACTGCTGGAAACAGGATACTGGGCTTGATGGTCTGATCCAGTATAGCATTTCTTATATTCCCATCTGTCCCTCCCATACCAAATCCAGAACCACCTGAGCCATCTATCCGCCAGAATCTTTGACTAAATCTTATGATAAAAATACAGCAGAGATACTGGCCAGTAGGATGCTGGCTCCTAGGGATTTTCCCCAGCCTTGGCAAAATTGAAATTAGTATGGTGCGTTCAACTTAAACAGCTTGAGAAAAAGAAGCTTCAGTGTCACTATTCTTATATATTAAACCAAACCGGTTTCTTAAGGTCTCAGACTCCTTGTAGCACAGCTAGCAGACAAAGTCTTACTGCTAATGCTTAATCGCATCAATGACCTTATTTATAGACCCCGGCTTGTATTTTTCTCCCACACAGCTTAAGCTCCGTTCCTCCGTTCTTCTAAATGGCATTTGAATATTCATACACAAATATCAACAGCTGGCTTATCAAATGTATCACTTAGCTGTGATGTTTTCACTCTCCGGAGTTTAACTGCGGTATATATCTGCAATCCCAAAGATCCCGACGCTCTTACGAGGCACCTCTGAGGCGTTTCACTGCCTACAGTTTCTCCGGAGAGTGAAAACATCACAGCTAAGTGATACACTTGATAAGCCAGCTGTTGATATTTGTGTATGAATATTCAAATGCCATTTAGAAGAACGGAGGAACGGAGCTTAAGCTGTGTGGGAGAAAAATACAAGCCGGGGTCTATAAATAAGGTCATTGATGCGATTAAGCATTAGCAGTAAGACTTTGTCTGCTAGCTGTGCTACAAGGAGTCTGAGACCTTAAGAAATCGGTTTGGTTTAATATATAAGAATAGTGACACTGAAGCTTCTTTTTCTCAAGCTGTTTAAGTTGAACGCACCATAGTGATCAGATCTTATACCTTCACGAAGAGACCATAATATAATTTGTAGTTCTACAACATGGAGGGTCATTTAGGATGGGCTTCCATCCTTAGTTTTACACCTGAATATATATCAGGACTCACTAAAGAGAAAACACCATTTGCAACCGCGGCAGATCAGGTGGATAGTCAATCAATTACGTCTTGGGAGACGTTATTAACATTATCAAAGAAGAAGGTTCGCACAGACCTACATAGATCCTCCTTGCTGGAATATATCCATAGACAACAGATCCCGAGAGGGCTGAGAGTCTATAAAGAACCCAGAATGCCGATGTTAGAATCTGATATTATAATAAAATAGAATATGATCTTGAACAAGTGTTCACTGGACCTTATGGTTCTGATGGTAGACGCTTTGAAACCGGTTTTAGAAAAAACAACTGAAGAAATACAGACTATTCAAACTGAATTAAAATTAAAAGAGACTGAAGAAGTCTATCATAAGAAATTGGCAGAATTGGAGCAAAAAGTGCAAGTAGTACAACAGGAAATTATGACTAAAAAATTGAAGAAACTACAGCGAGATGCCACAGATTATACTTCCGGATATGTATATCCCTGGATGGACACTAAACGTAAGCTGAGAAAACCGAAAAAAATGGTGACTTTTGATGACTCGTCGGAAGATTCAGTTAGGACGGAGTCTAGTGTTTCCTCCAGAGAAGATTTTTTGGAAGATGTTCAAGGGAAAACAAAGAAAAAGAAAAACGAATTAGAACGGGCAACACAAAGCCGCTCCAGTCAGAAGAAGAAATGAACCACTTCCCTTTATTACGAGAGACTCTTGTAGAAAACATCTCTGGGTACGATTTATCAAAGGAGTCTTTACAAGTGCTTAATAAAGGTTTCTCTTTTGTTCCAACCATTAGTTTCGACTCTTTTCAGTTTAGAGTGGATCTTGAAAATCTGGTGCGTAAATTACATTTAAAACATTATTTCCACTTCTGCGATGAACAGACAGAAGGTATAATAGAGACTATAACAACTGAGGTATCTTCATAATGCGTTCCATTACCATTAACTTCTAAATGGTCACTCCCAACCCCTCTGCCTACAGCAATAGCTATTTTTAAAGAATTGGTGCTGCAGGATATAGCAGTTTTGGAACAAAACACTTGATTATATAATACTGCCTTAACGAAGGTAGGGGGACAAGCTTTGAAAGAATTGAAACACAGAACTGATCTAGTAATAAAAAGAGCTGATAAAGGAGGTGCAATAGTGGTGATGACAAGAGTAGATTATTTGAAGGAGGCAAAACGTCAACTACAGGACCAAACAACTTATACACCATTGTTAGAGGATCCACAGAACGAGTTACAGAATACAATTAAACATTTAACACAAGGAGCTCTAGAACATAACTTAATATCTAAAAAAGAGTTTCAGTTTTTAAATACCTCTACTTCTACTACAGCAAAATAATATTTGGTTCCAAAAATTCATAAGAGTTTACAGCAACCTCCAGGCAGACCGATAGTTTCGACGAAAGGGAGTGTATTAGGACCATTGTCCATTTATTTGGATTCATTTTTGCGTCCGTTGCTATCAACTATTCCGTCGTACTTGCAAGACACCACACATTTTTTAAGACTAGTGGAGGACATGACCGAATGGTCAAAGGATCCTGACACCTTATTAGTTACTATGGATGTGCTATCACTTTACACGAATATACCACAAATGGCAGCTCTATCCACGGTTCAATCTATTCTCCGAAAGAGAGAAGATCTTTCTGCTTCACAATATGAATTTTTAACAGCACTAGCACGATTGGCGATTTTTCAGAATTACTTCGAATTTGAGGGGACGCTGTATAAACAGATAGCAGGTGTAGCTATGGGAGAAACCTGTGCTCCATCAATAGCCAATTTCTATATGGCCAATTTTGAATCTCATTGGCTATCCACCTCTCCATATCAGACCAATCTGTTAGTATGGAAAAGATACATTGATGATGTGTTTGTATTATGGAAAGGCACAGAAGAAATACTTTTACAATTCATACAATGGATTAATAGCTGTGATGTGAATATAAAATTCACCTATACCTATCATAAGCAGAAGATAACCTATTTAGATGTGCAGGTAGAAAGGGGTATTAGTGCATGGAAAACTTCTGTCTTCAAAAAACCCACAGACCGAAATGCATTGTTACATTTCACGAACAAACATCCTAGAAAATTAAAAGAAGGACTTCCTTTTTCTCAATTTCTTCGTTTCCGTAGAAACTGTTCCGATACGGAAAACGGGGTTACTTACCTGTAACGGGAGTTCTCCGTGGACAGCAGGATAAGTCAGCCACACATGGTGACGTCCTCCGGGCGGCGCCATAGGTACGGAGTGCTCTCTAGAGCTCAGAAAGGTGAGCCTTTCTGGGCATGCCCAGGTAGCCCACCTTACTGGCCCGCCCCCTAGCCCAGCCAGTATGTTCCTAGCTAGTATAAGCGGCTAGGGGGCGCGGTCTCTGAGCTGTGCTCCTCCAGGGGAGGTGGGAGGGATTGTGTGGCTGACTTATCCTGCTGTCCACGGAGAACTCCCGTTACAGGTAAGTAACCCCGTTTTCTCCATGGACTAGCAGGATTGCGTCAGCCACACATGGTGACTCCCTAGCTGTAGCAGTTGCAGTGGTGGAGGAGACCAGCGTACGCATATACAAGAAGGACCGGTGTTGGTAGTAACTTGTTTACTCAGTATTAACGTAGTGCAAACAGTGTCTCAGTGCAAACAACGTAAAATAGTGCAACAGTGCAGTGCAAACAGCGCATACAGTGCAAACAGTGCAAGAATGCATACAGTGAAAACAGTGCAAGCATACAGTACAAACAGTGCAAGGCGGTTCAAGGTGCATGTCACGCATTTGGTTTCTCTGGGGTCCCTGCGGGACGTCTAGCTGCCATAGAGAGGACGGCCGTGGCAAGGGCCCCTTCTTCTTGGGACCTAAGGTCGAGGCAGTAGTGTTTTTGGAACGTATGTGGAGAAGACCAAGTGGCAGCTTTGCAGACATCGTTCAGTGGTACATTGCGAAGGTTGGCAATAGAGGTAGAGAGTGCCCTGAGATGGTGAGGGCCCACTCTCGCACACATTTGGGTACCGTCCAGGTCCAGGCAGAAAGCTACACAGGCTGTGACCCAATGGGAGAGTGTTCTCTTGTTGACAGGTCTCCCGGGTCTTCTCGGGTCGAAGGACACGAACAATTGGTCGCTTTGCCGGACAGGCTGCGTTCTGTGCAGGTATGCCCTGAGGGCTCGAAGGCAGTCCAGAGTGTGTAATCGCCGTTCTTCGTCTGACGCGTGCGGTTCAGGAAAGAAGGCGGGGAGTTCGATGGACTGGTTTACGTGAAAAACGGAAGGTACTTTGGGTACGAACCTGGGGTTGGTCCGCAAGGAAGCATGGGTTTGGTGTAGTTGCGTGTAAGGGGGGTGAGCAACTAGCGCTTGAAGCTCACTGATCCTCCTTGCTGAAGCGATGGTTATCAGGAACAGCGTTTTCCACGCGACGAACTTCATCTCAGCTGAGTGGAGTGGCTCGAAGGGCTCTTGTGTCAGACGGTGCAGGACTGTGTTGAGGTCCCAGGCCGGTACCGGTTGTCTTACCGGAGGCTTCAGGTTTGTTAGGCCTTTCATGAAGCGTGCCGTGATGGGCAGTGCCACGATGGAGCTGGCACCCTCGGGCGGGTCGTGGAAAGCAGCAATCGCCGAAAGATGCACCCGGATGGACTGGGTCTTAAGCCCGAGGTTTGATAGGGAACTAAGGTACTTCAGGACATCCGGTAGCGGGCACGAGACGGGGTCAAGGTCTTTGTCCGCGCACCAGATGCTGAATCTTTTCCATTTGAGCCCGTAGGACTTTCTTGTAGAAGGCCGTCTGGCTGCGAGGACCACGTCTTGCACTTCGGAGGTCAGGTGGAGTGCGGAGAGGTTTCGCCGCTCAACCTCCAGGCAGTGAGAGCTAGGGCTTCGAGGTTGGGGTGCCATGTCGTGCCTCCGTTCTGCGATAGGAGGTCCTGTCGGAGTGGCAAGCGAATTGGGGCCTCGCAGGACAGGCGCAGGAGGAGAGCAAACCACATCTGGCGTGGCCAGTGTGGCACGATTAGGATGGCGCGGGCTTTGTCGCGGACAATCCTTTGAAGTGTCGCTGGGATGAGGGGGGTCGGGGGAAAGGCGTAGACGAGAGACCACTCCCCCCAGCACACGTCGAAGGCATCCGCTGCCAGCCTCTTGGTTGACGGGTGTCTGGAACAGAACCGAGGGCACTTGGTATTCTGCTCCGTGGCAAACAGGTCGATGTTCGGTGTACCCCATCGCTGGAAGAGACTGTTGGAGACCTCTCTGAGAAGGGACCATTCGTGAGGCTGTAGCTGTCTGCTTAGTCTGTCCGCCAAGATGTTCTGATCTCCTGGGAGATAGGAGGCTCTCAGACTGCATCTGTTCCTTAAGGCTAGGAACCATATCCGTAGGGCTTCTCTGCAGAGGGGGCGAGAGGCGGTGCCCCCTTGTTTGTTGATGTAGTACATGGCTACTTGGTTGTCGGTCTGGATGAGAACTGTGTTGCCCTGCAGTTGCTGGAGGAAGGCTGTGAGAGCGTATCTGATGGCTCTTAGCTCGAGCAGGTTGATGTGCAGGAGCTTCTCCCTCGGAGTCCACGCTCCCTGTGTGCGTAACTGCCGCAGGTGAGCGCCCCAGCCGGCGGTGGAAGCGTCGGTGGTGAGGATCGCTTGATGCTCGGGTGGGTGGATGTCCTTGCCCCCTGATAGGTTGCTTGTTTGGGTCCACCAGTGAAGCTGAGACTTGATTTGCGAGGTCATAGGGATGCGTTTGGAGAGGGGTTGGGAGTGCTGATTCCAGCGCGTGCATAGGTGCCACTGGAGTGGGCGCATCCGGAGTCTCGCCATGGGAAGGACTGAAGTGGTTGCAGACATGTGGCCCAGCAGGCACAGTAGGGATCTCGCTGAAGAGGATTTCTTCACCGTCGCTCTGTGTGCTAGGGAGGTGATGGCGGCTAGCCTGCGGTCGGGTAGATAGGCTTTTGAGGCTGTCGTGTCTATCACGGCTCCAATGAATTCCAACTTCTGGGAGGGCGTGAGATGCGACTTGTGGAGATTGAGGACAAACCCCAATGAGTTGGTCAGTGATGTGGTTCTCTTCAAGGACTCGAGGAGGTCCGGGACCGACGGGGCCGTGAGGAGCCAGTCGTCGAGGTAAGGAAAGATGGACACATTGTGCTTGCGGAGGTGTGCCGCGGCCACGGCCACACACTTCGTAAAAACTCGAGGAGCAGGAGACAGCCCAAAAGGAAGGACCTTGTACTGGTAATGCTGTCCCAGCACTTGGAAGCGGAGGTACTTCCTGTGTGATTGGTGGATGCTGATATGCGTGTAGGCATCCTGCAGATCCAGGGATACCATCCAGTCGCCAGATTGGATTAGGGGAAGGATGGAGTTGAGGGAGTACATCCTGAATTTTTCCTTGACTATGAAGTTGTTGAGGTCGCGTAGGTCGAGGATCGGGCGGAACCCACCCTTCTTTTTGGGGATCAGAAAATATCTGGAGTAGAAGCCGGAGTTCCTTTCTCCAGGAGGTACCTCCTCGATAGCACGGGAGGCCAGCAGGTTTAGCAGTTCCACAGCCATTGGCAGGCGCAGGTGTGCTGGTGTGTCGCTGACGGGGTGCTTGCGTTGTGTTGGCTGGGTTGCGAAGCGCAGGCGGTAGCCTTCTCGGATGATCCGTAGAACCCAGGAGTCTGAGGAGATGCGCTGCCATTCTCTGTAAAATTGCATCAGGCGTCCCCCAATTTGGGTGACCGCCTGAGGTTCGCCGTCAAAAGGAGGGCCCGCCTTTGTTGGCAGGGGCGTTATTGGGCTTTTTCTGTTTCCTGTCCCTCTGGGGGTTGCGCTGATGGGAAGGCCCCTGATAAGAGGTGTACTTATACCTCGTGTTCTGCCATCTGCGATTGTAAGGGTATTTTTTGCTGGAGCTGTAGTAGGGCTTCTTCTGTGGGTTACTTTTCTGGGCGCCACTGTTGCGCTCGAAACCTTCCTCGGCTAGGGTCTGGAGTGTGTTACAGTGCTCCTTCATATCGTTTACTGTATCTTTAACTTTGTCTCCGAAGAGGGAATCGCCCGTGCAAGGTGCATCTGCAATCCTGTCGTGGGTATCCTCACGCAGTCCTGATGCCCTTAGCCAAGCCCACCTTCTCGCGGAGATCGCTGTACCAGCCGTCCTCGACGCTGTGTCGAAAGCGTCGAAGGTTGCGCTGGCCATGTGTTTGCTGCACTCGGACATCTCCGTGAGCGTTCTGGAGGATGCGGCTTGAGTGTCTTTCGGTAGCGATGCGAGGAAGGCTTTAAACTCCGCCATGCATGTATCCAAGAAGAGGACCTGTTGGAACTGGTGCGCTGCGATCTTAGCGTTGAGCATGGCCCCCAGGAAGACTTTCTTCCCGATGTCATCCAGGAGTTTGTGGTCTCTACCGGGCGGGCTGTTGGCATGGGTGCGAGAGGATTTGATCCGCTTGAGGGCCGAAGATACCACAATGGATTGATGAGATAGCTGAGGGTCAGTGAAACCAGGCACAGGTTGCACCTGATACTTTGTTTCGAGCCTTCTCGGGAAGGCTCTTCCAGAAGCTGGGGTTAGCCATATCCTCGAGTGGTTTTCACGCAGTGTCTGGTGTATGGGCAGCGCGAAGGTAGGCTTCGGGGTGGCAAGGTATTTTAGAACCTCCGGCACCGGTGCGTTGTTATCAGCTGTGCCCATCAGGGACAAGGCGGAGGCTAGCTTGGTAATAAATTTAGGGTATGTTAGGTCCTCTGGAGGGGGAGGAGTTTCCTCTGCCTCCGCCTCCGTGTTGCGTTTGTCTTCAGAGGTTGATGGCTCGTTGGATGCGGCGCCCACAACCGGCTCTTCTATGTCCAGCTCTTCTGCCGTAGTGTCAGGAGAAGGCTGTACTGCGGACATCCTCTCAGGGGTGCATGTCCTGGCAGGTGGTCTTGATGTGGGTGCCTCCTGGGGGTCCAGAGGTTTTGCCCCAGAGGGTGCCGTTGAAGACGCTGGTGGAGTGGAGAGAGGTTGTCTTACCAGCTGGGACAACAGGTTCAGGATGCTAGCGATGCTTGATGCTCCACTGGATCCACTCCTGCTGTTATGTCCAGGACTGGAGGAGTTAGAGGATCTTCGCTTTGCACCTCTATGGCTGTGGTGTTTGCTGCGGCGGTGTGGAGAGCGGCGATGGCGCTTAGAGTGCTTGCTCCTGCTTCTTCTGGAAGCGCTACTGCTGCTGCTGCTAGAGGAGCGATGGTGTCTTTTTCTCCCCCTCCTGCGGCTGTCACGGCGCGATCTGTCTCTGCCTCCGTGATGGCGCGGTGTATTCTCTGCGCCGGCAGGACTCTCGGCGCCGACGTGCAGGACTTGGGGAGCAGGCAGAGGAGGGCTGCGTGGATGTCCGGAGGATCGGCGCCGATGGCTGCGCTCGTTTCCGCGCCGTGTCTGGGCTTCCGGGTTTGAAATCACGCCCACTAAATGGGCGGAGCTGGAGGACTGGCAAGCCGGAGTGGAGGACCGGGGACCGCCGCCATCTTCGTTGACCGCATGGACTTGCACGGAGATGCGATGTGTCCCCGTGGCGTTGGAGTGTCCTGCGGTTGGCCTCGAAGACATCCGAGGGGAGGAGGAATCAATCTCGGCTGCACGGCTGTGGATGGAGGCCGCATCGGGCGCATCCGGAGCCGGAGACATTGGTGAGCACACCGCCGGGGCGGGGGCCGCATCAGAGTTGGATGTGCAGACAGCAGGGGCAGGAGCAGCAGCATTAAGAAGGAAATTAGCAGAGGTACTTGCGATTTCGGTTAGATAATCGTTCAGAGCGTGCCATCTGGATCTCTTCGCCCTGGGGGACATTTTCCCGCAATGATCACAGTTCTCCACATTATGCTCAGTGCCCAGGCAGCGCAAGCAGGCAGTATGGGAATCGGAGTTGCTCATTTTTCTTTTGCATTGGTGGCATTTCTTGAAACCAGGTTTCGGCATGATTTTGCGATTTGGATGATGGAAGAGAGCAGAGTCCGTCTTGCAGGCAAGGCGGAAGGAAGAATACTGGCTGGGCTAGGGGGCGGGCCAGTAAGGTGGGCTACCTGGGCATGCCCAGAAAGGCTCACCTTTCTGAGCTCTAGAGAGCACTCCGTACCTATGGCGCCGCCCGGAGGACGTCACCATGTGTGGCTGACGCAATCCTGCTAGTCCATGGAGAAGAATTTAAACGGCAGGCCAAACATCTCAAGAGTGATTTTTTGGATAGAGGCTATCCTGATAAGGTGGTATGACAAGCATATAAAAGAGCCTTATATAATCATAGGCCCCTTTTACTTGGTACTCCACCTGGTAAGCAGACGACACAAAAGGATTCTACTCATATCAATCTAGTGACAGGATTTTCCCCGCTTAGCACTTCAATACAAAACATTGTGAATAAACACAAAAATGTCCTCAGAACGGTTCCTGGATTAACAGATAAACGAATTCGCTGTGTATGGAGAAGAGGACGCACCCTAAAAGATTGGTTAAGTCCAGGGACCCTCCCCCCTCTGGTATCACAAGTAAGCAGTGGTAGTCACAAAAAATGTGGCCACTGTGACATATGCCCAATCATGTTAGAAACTGCCACGTTTGTTTACAAGCAGACAGTGTACAAACTTCGGTCTCACACTACTTGTGAGTCAAAAGCGGTAATATATGGGATTCAATGCCCTTGTGGACTATGGTATATTGGAAAAACGTTACGCCCATTGAAAGTAAGATTGAAAGAACATAGAAGTCGCTTGAAATGTGGCAGAATGGAAGCACCAATGGTTCCGCATTGTATGGCGGTGAGTCACACCTTCGATCAACAGCTGTGTAGTAATTGAACAAGTGACAGCAGGTCAAGGGGGTAGAACACTGGATGAAACTCTTCTAAAGAAGGAACAGCAGTGGATTTTTAAATTGGATACAGTGATTCCGTCAGGATTGAACATTGTGATAGATTGGAGGACCTGTATATGAAGTTAAAATCAATTGTTGTGGCGTCTGAGACGATGATGTGCAAGTTACATTTAAGTGAAAATAGGAGAAATCCTACTGATCCTACTGACATCACATAACGTGCCATTTTTAAATCTGTATGAAGAGCGATCATCAGCTAGGTTTGTGACGATTTGATTGCTTCAGTCGCTATAAGGATTGTGGGCAGTAGGGTAACCCGCATGCGCGTCGTTTTTTGGGAGGAAAGACCACTTCAAGATAGATGAAATCTAAAGAGCAACAAAACGCGGGCAGCATCGATATCTAGTGAGTGAAATAAAAAAATTCTTTTAGCTATATTTCACACTTTATAAATATAAAGTCAATTTTTAAGTTCACAGAGCATGATAGCTGAGAGGTTCTCACGTTTATTTTTAGAGCACGATGAGGGTGTTAAATAAGATCCCCTGAAGAAACTGTAGGCAGTGAAAAGCCTCAGAGGTGCCCTGTAAGAGCGTCGGGATCTTTGGGATTGCAGATATATACCGCAGTTAAACTCCGGAGAGTGAAAACATCACAGCTAAGTGATACATTTGATAAGCCAGCTGTTGATATTTGTGTATGAATATTCAAATGCCATTTAGAAGAACGGAAGAACGGAGCTTAAGCTGTGTGGGAGAAAAATACAAGCCGGGGTCTATAAATAAGGTGCGATTAAGCATTAGCAGTAAGACTTTGTCTGCTAGCTGTGCTACAAGGAGTCTGAGACCTTAAGAAACCGGTTTGGTTTAATATATAAGAATAGTGACACTGAAGCTTCTTTTTCTCAAGCTGTTTAAGTTGAACGCACCATAGTGATCAGATCTTATACGTTCACGAAGAGACCATAATATAAAATTGAAATTAGGACATGGTTCCCCCTCGCTAGGAAAGATTCCAGACTCTATTAGCTGCTCAAAAACTGTATTCAGAGGGAGGCAAACTTTATCCTGCAAAATCTTATACAACTCTGCTTCTGTAACCACCACCAAAACAGGAGAGGGTTATCCTTGTGTATGCCATTAACACAATCATATTCTTCCCTCTTTCCACGCAAATATCTTTTAAAGGCACACCTCAGTATTTGGCCGATCTTATTCACCTCCAGCCCGTCCCTCATCTTCTTCGTTCTGCACATGGCAATCGCCTCTTCCTTCCCTCTCCGTCCAAGGCCCACCTTGAACGCACTCACCAATCTGCTTTCTTTTTCATAAGCCCCACCTTATGGAACTCACTCCCGCACCACCTTTGTATCAAATTGTCAGGCCTTTGTACCTTTTCTGTCAGGCCTTTGATCTCTCCCTCTCCTCAGAGCACCTAGTCTCGCCCTCAGTTGGAGCCCTTCCTTGAGACGCGAGTTTATGCCTGCCGCTTAGGCCATCACCCCCCCTTCCTCTGTCCATTCCTACCTTACTCGTTTGACAGTTGTATTCAGTGTCTCTTTATGTCCGTTTCCCTGCTTTTCTCTCTCTGTCCTTTCCTGTCACTTTCCTATAAAATCAATGCCGTTCCTTTCATCTCCTGTTCCTCTCTAGTAGCCTATTTTACTTTTATTGTACACTGCCCTGATGCCCTGGCAAGGGCGGTATATTAAGCAATGCAAATAAATAAATAGGGCCTTAATCCCACAGAACAAGCTTATTGTCAATTCCATGCCACTCTTAAAAACATTTATTTGAGGAAGCATTTGGGCCTCTGTAATGGGTGCTGGGGTGGGGGGGGGGGGGAGATTGTCTGCTTTTTGATACCTCCTCACATCTTTATTGCTTGCTCTTTCTATACTGTCCTAGGTGTAATAAAGCTCTTTTTTACAATTTCTATTTTTTATGCTATTGTAAATCACTTTGATTGTTAATAAAAAAAATGGCATATCAAGAAAAAAATAAATCATAATCCCCCTACTTTCTTTCACCATGACACCTCTACCCAAATCAAAGCATGATCTGATATTTCTAAAGGCCCAATTTCAGCCTTGTGCACTGTGGCCAACAGGTAATCTATCCATGAGTCTGAGCCATGCATTCTCAAAATATGGGTATAATCCCTCTCCTGGAGAAAGAAAACCCTCCAACTGTCATGGTGGTCCAAATGTTCACAAAATTGCTGTAACCCCTTAGAGAGCTATCCTGAAGCTACCTGGGAGCTCAAAACCTAGCCAACTAAGTCCCATGCAACATTAAAGTCCTGCCATAACATAAGGGGGCACCGCGAAAATGACTCCAAACGTTTGTGTATTAATGGTAAAAAACACGACTAATAAAATTTCAGTGCATAAAGACTGTACATGACTACAAGTTTCCCCAAACAATTTCCCAATAAATCTCACCTCAAGGTCTATTATCACTTTGCCTAAATCAACCACCACATCCTTACAAAGCAGTAGTCACTCCTGCCTTACTCTCTCAGTAGGGGGCAGAGAATACTTTCTCCACCCACAAGTACTCCAATTTCACACATTCTTTATTATTCATGTGCACTTCCTGGAGCATGGCTATCCCTGCATTCTGATTCTTCAAGGAACGCAGAATCTTGTACCTTATCAATGGTAATCCCAACCTGCACACATTCTAGAATACCACGCATCTTCCTCTTGTGCCCATTGTACTCCCAACTATTCCAACACTTTCACACCTAACAAGGGGCCCCACAGTCTAAAGCCCCGTCCACCTTTTTGCCATTCTCTTGTCTATCCTGTTCAGTCCTACAAATATAGATCTCTGAGCACTCAAGAGTCCCTTTCTTCCCCCTCTACACCCCCTTCCCCCTCAAATCTCTCTCTCCTATCCCAACTCCTCTACTTACTGTATGCTAACCCTGCTCTCTCCTCTCCCTCCCCAACACTCCCTACTCTTCCACCCATCCCCTACAATATATTACTCTTGTGACAATGAAATAGAGGGCCCTCTGCCCTCTATCTCTTTGTCCCTATATGATACACCATGCTCCTACCTCCATCTTCTTTTATTCTCTGTACACCCAAAAACCCTTCTAACTGGTAATATTTCGCTCATAATTCACCATGTCCCCCCTACCTCCTCCATGCAGACCTCCCCATACATCCATCACTCACGCTCCAGTCATACTTCCCCCTCCCCCAACTCATGCAAAAGGAAAAGGAAAAAGAAGATAAGAACTAAAATAGCATTCACTTGTATCCCCCAGTCACAGCATGACGTACCAACACACACACTTCCTTCAGCAATATCTTACCCCTCTATGCACATAAACCTCCTCCCCTCCCCGGGGCACAGAGCTGCTCAAAAAGAAGCAACCTTGAGCGCTACAACTTGAAACCCAACAGACTGCTCCTCCACAACCCAACATGGAAACAGCAAAAAGCAGCACAAACAATTCTTCTTTTCTAACATTTGAAACAAAATATTGGCGGCAAATTTAACTATGTCAGGAAGCTTCCCTTGCTAGCGGTGGCTACAGGAAACCTGCCACTTTGGACTCCAAAGAGATCAGTACTGCTAATGTCCAAAGGCTACAAAATCTTCGGTCATTCGGAAGGGGGGGGGGGGGGGGAAGGGACGACTCCTCAAACCATCTGAAGAGTTCAATTCACTGCTCTGTCTTTTACAGTTTTGGTGACCACTATGCACCCTCCAGAGTTAGGTGCTCCAACTTCCATGCTGCACACACGTTTCATGCCTCAGTAGTGAGAGTTCCTCCCCCCATGAAAGGCTCTGAAGCCTATTTTAGACTATAAGGGCCAGTGACATGTTGTTCCACCATATCACTGACAAAAAGAAAAGGTCTGGGACCCCATCTTAAAACCCAGTCTCCACAGAAGAGTCCAAAGTAATTAGTACCAAATAATCACCCTCCACATTAGTCTTGAAGTGTTGAGAGGAAGCTAGCATTCTGGCCCCTCCACCTCAACTAATCAAGTCCCATGGCCCTTAGGCCTCAACTCTCAGAGTATCTCACCTCCAATCTCCACTTCCAGAAACTGGGCTACCTCCTTTGGGTCCTGAAATATTTAAGCCACTCTGCTGTGATGCACTCGGAAATGGGTTGGGTTTTGCAGCACAAACCACACTGATGCAAAGTCCAAGTGTCATCCTATCAGGAGAACTGAGTAATCTTGAAAGATAAGCAGTTTATGTGATTTTGCAATTCCTGCAGCTGTGCCCTCGAGGCCTGCAGCACTGCCTCTCTCTGGCTGGAGTTTAAGAAGCAGCTATGGATACTCTGGCCTCACCTGCGAGTCCGTCCTTGGTCCAATAGGATGGGCCCGCTTAATAACTAAGGGCCAGTACCATCTGGAAGCTTGAGGTTTAGCGGCAGCTAAGTCTCCAGATAGCCTCAGAGCTCATTCTTTGCTACAGACTCTAGAATACCCACAAAACAAATAATTCCTGCATGATCGGTTTTCATGTTTCTCTGCCTGCTTGGCATGTCTGTGCAGCACTGCGTATGTCTTGTAGCGCTATACAAATGCTCAGTAGTAGTAGTAGGAATGCTTGGACATCCCCTTGCCTATAGTGCAGTGTTCTCAGCCTCCAACACATCCCTTTCGACCTCATCCACTCAAATGAAAAAGTTTCACTGTTTGGTTCATGCCAACTATCTTCTCATAGATCTTATCAAAATTCTCTTGAGGGCTTTCACCACTGCTTCAGATATTCCTTGACAAGGGCCACTGCTCTCGATGAGGTCCGACTCTGGGTCCCTCAATCGTCCATTTTACCCAGAATTTGCTGCCTTTCTTTCTTCCTTTCCTTCTCTTTATGCCAAGCTTTCACAGATAAAAGGTTGCAATTGTGATGCTACTTAGTCCAATTCAAATAGATAGTGTCAAATTCACCATGTGGGTATCAAAAAAACAAACTTTTGAGAGGATTCAGACTGCAAGGACCGAGGAGCTCCAGAAGACAAATCCGCTCAGAAGCATTGCATCACATGATCCCTCAGCAGTTTAATTTCGCACATTGTTTTTTTGAGGGTTCTAAAATTCTGCTGTAGATCTACTAATTAGTAGTACCCATCATCTAGTGGGGTTAAAACATTCAAATAGTAAACTTAAAAAAGATAATTTAAACACAAGATTCATCAATCAGATATCTGCAAAAAATGTTGTCATCCCTGGTTAAATTGTATGTTTCAATGAATCCCTAAATGAACAGAAGTTGAGACAGCATTTACGTGGTGTAAAGTTAAACTTGACCTCTTTCTGCAATTTTAATGCATAATTACCTTTTTTTTTTAACAGTGTAAAAAACTTGGTATTACATGAGAACAGTAGTTATTAAAAGGCATGCAACTGATAGGGTGGGGAAGTAACTGTGCTCTTGTAGATATATTTATAAATCACAGATCTTTTGCATACTTTTACTTCAATTAAAAGCAGTATAGAAAGAACAGAAACCATATACACAACAGGAACAGTCTGGTCTAGTGATTGCAGTTTGAGACTGTAAATTGGGATTCCTAAGTTAAGAACATAAGATATGACATAATGCTTCAGACCAAGGGTCCATCAAGTATCCTGTTTCCAACAGTTGCCAATCCAGGTCACAAGTACCTGTCAGGTTCGACAGATTGCATGCTATTTGTCCTAGGAGTATGCAGTGAATTTCCCCGGTCCTCTTTAATAATGGTTTATGGGCTTGTCTTCCAGAAACTTGACCAAATCTCTTTTAAATGCAGCTACACCAACAGCTTTTACTACATTCTCTGGTAATGAATTCCAGAGTTTCATTACATGTTGAGTGAAAAAATATTTTCCTCATAGGGATAGCCTTCCATCCCCCTTTATATAAAAATAAGAAAATAAGATATGCCATACTGAGTCAGACCAAGGTCCATCAAGCCCAGTATCCTGTTTCCAACAGTGGCCAATCTTTACCACTTTGGTGACTCTTCTTTGTACCTTTTCCAATTCTGCTATATCCTTTTTAAGATATGGCAATCAGATTTGCACACAATAGTCAAGGTGCGGTCACAGCTGCACACTGGGCAAAGGGTTTCAACGCATTATCCACGATGATGTGTGATGGTTCCTAATGTGAAAACTTGCATTGTTAACCGTAGTTTAGGTTGTTCTTCCCTAAGAGCATA
This sequence comes from Ichthyophis bannanicus, assembly GCA_033557465.1. Classification (NCBI taxonomy): domain Eukaryota; kingdom Metazoa; phylum Chordata; class Amphibia; order Gymnophiona; family Ichthyophiidae; genus Ichthyophis; species Ichthyophis bannanicus. Next base: position 112,546,816 of record CM066032.1, on the reverse strand, counting down.
ACTTTGCACTTGTCCACATTAAATTTCATCTGTCATTTGGATACCCAGGAAGATGGCCCTGAGCTTGAGGAGAATGATTTGTAGGAGGGATTCCTCTGGGGACCAGGTGCCCTGGGTGCACTGGCCTCGCAATGTGTGCCCCAGCCCACAAGGGAGGTGTCTGCCATCAGGATTCTGAGGAGTCGTGCCTGGAAGGGTATCCCTGCCTGAGGTGACGTAGGGACTGCCACCAGGTGAGGGAAGCCGCCGCCAAGCTGGTGGGTTACCATCACTCTTGTCCCTCAACCTGCCGATTGCTTGCACCTGCTGGGTATGAAGGCACCACTGGACTGCTGCCTGCATATGCAGGCGGGCCAGAGGTGTAACATGAACTGTCGAGGCCATGCGGCCTAGCAGGTGGGGGAGTAGGCAAACTGGCACCGAACTGGAGCTCTGCATGTCCTTTGCCAGATGCATCAGGTGGTGGGCTCTCTCCACAGAGAGTAAGGCCTTGACCCTCAGAATGTCCAGCTGTGTCCCTATGAATTCCAAGTCCTGGGCCGGGGAAAGGATGGACTTGGGATAGTTGATGATGAATCCCAAATGCTGCAGGGTGTAGATAGTGAGCCCTGTGGCCTGCTTGGCCTCGAGAGGAGTGCAGCCTCTGATGAGCCAGTCATCCGGTAAGGGAAGATGTGGGACCCTTGGAGGCACATGTGGGTGGCTACGACCACCAGGCATTTTGTAAAGACCATTGGAGAGGAGGCAAGGCCAAAAAGCAGCAACCTGTACACTGGTAGTGCTGACCCCCCCCCCCCCCCCCCACCAACCACGAATCTCAGGTAATGCCCTTGGGAGGGGTGGATCAGGATGTGAGTGTAAGCATCCTTGAGATCCAAGGAACAGAGCCACTCCCTGGCGGAGGTAGGGCAGCAGTGTCCCAAGGGAAAGCATCTTGAACTTCTCCCTCACCAGGAACTTGATCAAGTTGCGCAGGTCCAGGATGGGCCAGAGACCCCCTGTTCATTCTTTTTGTGACAAGGAAATACCTTGAGTAGAACCCCTTTCCCCAGAGGTGATAGGATACCGGTTCCACCGCCCTATCCCTAAGCAAGCTTGCAAGTTCCGTGGTGAGCAACGCCTGGTGGAAGAGAGGCTGTGGCGGCTCTCCTAGGTAGAAGTCTGGAGGGTTCTGCTGCAGATGAAGGAAATACCCCTCCTGCACCACCCGCAGGACACAGTGGTCAGTGGTGATTCTGGCCCATCTGTGGGCGAAAGAGGCCAGTCAACCCCCTGTGGGCTGAGGTGAGCCTCCTGGGAGAGAGGAGGTCCAGCACAGGGAGTCAAAAAAAAAACCCCAGGTTGGGTGGGAGCTGGTGTCTGTGGCTTGGGAGCATTGGACTTCTTAGGCCTGTGTCCCTGGCATTTTGGCTGCCCTGAGTAAGGTTGGTAATGGCCAGCTTGGGAGTAGCCCTTTTTCCCCGAGGATTTTTTCCTTGAGAGAGCAGAGATCTTTTTGGACAGCCTCTGCCAGGTCACTACCTCGGCCTCAATCTCCACAGCCTTATCAGATATCAATTCCCGAACAGGTTCTCACCATTGCAGGGGACATCCAAGAGCTTCTCCTGTAGCCACTTCTCCAGGTCCGAGGTCTGCAGCTATGCCTGGCGCCAGGTGTCAATGCCGGCGGCTGCAACCCTGGCCACAGACTCAAACCCATCGTAGGCAGCCCAGGAAAGGAATTTGGAACAGTCCCAGATGCCTGCTATTAGGGAATGGAACCTCTGCAGAGCTTCCCCAGCGAGGCCCGCCAAGAATCCCGAAAGTTCTTGTATCAGGCACTTAAGGTACATTCCAATGTACAATTTTTCAGATATATTAGTGAGAAGGGGAAGGGCAAAAGTGGTACTGTCAGACTGAAGGGTGAAGGGGGAGGGGAATATGTAGAAGCTGATGAGGATAAAGCGGAATTGCTTAACAAATATTTCTGTGTTCACAGATGAAGAACCAGAAGCAGGACCTCAGAAAACACCCACAAACAGGAACAGAAGCGAGGGACATCTTGAACAATTTTCAGAAGACTATTTGTGAGAAACTAGCTCAACTTAAAGTAGACAAAGCGATGGGACCGGATGGGATACACCCTAGAATACTGAGGGAACTTGGGGACGTTCTAGCAGCTCCACTGACTTACCTTTTCGATGCCTCATTGGAGTCGGGAGTGGTGCCAAAGGACTGGAGAGAGGCTCATGTGGTGCCTTTACACAAAAGCAGAAGTAAGGATGGGGTTGAAACTACAGGCCGGTTAGTTTAACTTTGGTGGTGAGTAATTATTGGAAACACTGCTGAAAGAGAAAATAGTGAGGTTTCTGGAGTCCAGCGGATTACAGGATCCGAGGCAGCATGGATTCACCAGAGGCAGGTCTTCTCAGACAAATCTGACTGATTTCTTTGACTGGGTGACCAGGGAGACAGAGGGAGAGCCCTAGATGTGGACAGAGGGAGAGCCCTAGATGTGGTGTATTTAGATTTCAGTAAAGCCTTTGACACTGTTCCTCACAGGTGAATTATAAACTGAGCATCCTAGGGATGGACCCTAAAGTTACTGCTTGGGTAAGAAATTGGTTGGGTGGGAGGCGACAAAATTATAAACTGAGCATCCTAGGGATGGACCCTAAAGTTACTGCTTGGGTAAGAAATTGGTTGGGTGGGAGGCGACAAAGGGTACAGGTAAATGGAACTCACTCTGAGGAGAAGGATGTTACCAGTGGTGTGCCCCAGGAATCTGTCCTTGGTCCGATTCTTTTTAACATCTTTGTTAGTGATATAGCGGAAGGGCTGTCGGGTAAGGTTTGCCTCTTTGCAGATAAAGAGTAGTTACTCACCTATAACAGGTGTTCTCCAGGAGCAGCAGGAATCAGTCCTCACATATGGGTGTCATCGACGTCGATGGAGCCCTTGCGGAGCATTTCCCCAGCTTTCTAAGAAAGCCTTTGGGAATGCAGGCACGCATGCGCGGTTCCCTTCCCGCCTAAAGGTGCCATCTTGCTCAGTCACATGACATAGCTAAAAACAGCACACAAAAATGTAAAATAAACTATGTACAACTGCAACTCCCAGGGGAGAAGGGAGGGTTGTGAAGACTGATTCCTGCTGCTCCTGGAGAACACCTGTTACAGGTGAGTAACTACTCTTTCTCCAGGACCAAGCAGGAAGTCAGTCCTCACATATGGGTGACTCCCTAGCTCTGGGTTACCAAGGAACCCAGGCTGAACAAGAGAACTCCCTCTAGTCCCAGCATCAAAGAAAGGCTTTTCACTGACAGAACCTCCACCAGTAGCCCAACGGAGGGCTGGAGGGCAGGAGTTGCCTAAACCTCAAAGAGATTACGGAGTACTGCCTGGCCAAAAGCACTGTCCCTACGGGACTCCCTCTCCAGACAGTAATGGGCCGCAAAAGTCTGGCTTGAGGACCAAGTTGCAGCCCTGCAGATGTCTACCAACGGTACAGAACGGAGATGAGCCACTGAGGCAGCCATTGCCCTGACACGATGGGCCGTGACCCAACTCTGCAAAGGAAGGTCAGCCGCCCTGTAAGCCCAGGTGATACAGTCAGCCACCCAGGTGGACAAGGTACGCTTGGACACAGCCAACCCCAAATTATTAGGGTCAAAAGATACGATGAGCTGAGTCGCCCTTCTATTTCCCTGCATACGGTCAAGGTAGAAGGATAAGGCCCTCCTACAGTCCAGGGTATGCAGGACTGCTTCAACCTGGCTTGCATGAGGCCTATGGAAGAATGTTGGAAGAACCACCTCTTGATTAAGGTGGAAGGAGACGACAACTTTTGAAAGGAACTTTGGATGAGTCCTAAGGACTACCCTGTTCCTATAGAATCTGGTGTAAGGCCTGTCACAGACCAGGGCCTGAAGCTCCTCACTCGCCTGGCCAAGGTTAGGGCTATCAAGAAGAGTGTCTTCCAGGACAGGAAGCATAGAGGGCAAGTAGCCATCGGCTCAAAAGGTGGGCGAGTCAGCTGTTGCAAGACCACATTCAACTCCCACTCAGGAGCAGGACGACGGATTGGAGGCTTGAGCAAAAGGAAGCCTCTGAGAAACCGGGACACCAAGGTGTGAACCGACAGAGAATGTCCTTCCACCAGTGAATGGTGAGCTGCTAAAGCTGAGAGGGGGACCCGAACAGAATTGGACTTAAGTCCCTGATTTGATAAGTGCAGTAAATACTGAAGCACTACTGGTACAGTACAGGAGAAAGGATCCTCTGTACGTAGCTGACACCACACAGAAAACCTTTTCCATTTGAGAGCATAGGTTTTCCTAGTGGACTGTTTCCTAGAGGCTAGGACAACCTCCTCAACTTCCTGAGGTAGGCCCCAGGGAGCCAAAACTACCCTTGCAGCCTCCAGGCCATCAAATTGAGAGCTTTGAGATTGGGGTGCAGTAGGGAACCCTGCTCCTGAGAGAGAAGGTCGGGTTGCAACCCCAGAGGCAGTGGGGGATCCACTGCCAGCTGAAGCAGAAGTGGAAACCAAGGCTGTCTCGGCCACCTGGGAGCCACCAGCAGGACGGAAGCCTTGTCCTGAAGAATCTTGAACAGGGTTCGGGCCACCAAGGGCGTGGGAGGAAACGTATACAGGAGGCCCTGAGAACAGGGAACCAGAAAAGCATCCGCTGCTATCCGCAGAGGATGTGGTTGCCTGGAGCAGAACTTTGGCAGCTGTTTGTTCAGAGGACTGGCAAACAGGTCTATGGATGGAAGTCCCCATTTCAGGAAAATCTTCTGAACCACCAAAGGATGGAGCTGCCACTCGTGGGGCTGCAGAATCCTGCTCAACCTGTCGGCCAGGTAGTTTTCCTGGCCAGGTAGATACACAGCCTTGGGGAGCATGTTGTGCCTGAGAGCAAACAAGCAAAGGTCCTGTGCTTCCTGACAAAGGAGCCTGGACCCAGTTCCGCCCTGCTTGTTCACATAAAACATGGCTACCTGGTTGTCTGTTTGAACTAGGACAGACTGATGAGCCAGGGTTGGAGAGAAAGTCTTGAGGGCTAACCGAATAGCCCTGAGTTCCAGTAGATTGATTTGCTGTGCTGCCTCACAGGGAGACCACAGGCCCTGGGTGCACTTGCCTAGACAATGAGCTCCCCAACCCTGCAGGGAGGCATTCGTGGTCAACACTACTGTGAACCCAGGCAGCTGAAAAGGTACCCCATGCAGCAGATTGGGTGGGTGCATCCACCAGCCGAGGGAGTGCAGAAGTTGTCTGGACACCCATATCCTGTCTCTGAGGCAGCCTGTGACCACGGAGTCCGAAGGCACCACTGTGCAGGCCTCATATGGAGCCTGGCATTGGGGGTCACATGCACTGTCGAAGCCATGTGGCCCAGAAGCCTCAGGCAGAGTCTGGCGGAGACGAGTGACCTGCTGAGAAACTGGTTTGCCAAGTTTATCAGTCTTTGGGCTCTGTCTTCTGGCAAGAATGCCTTTGCCAGCAGAGAGTCCAACCTCACCCCTATGAACTCCAAGTTCTGGGAGGGGAGCAAAGTGGACTTTGCGAAGTTTATTACAAACCCCAACCTTTGAAGAAGAGCAATAGTTCTGAGGGTGGCCTGTCGGGCCTCATGGCATGTCTGACCTCTTATGAGCCAGTCGTCCAGAAAGGGGAAGACAAAGACTCCCTGATTTCTTAGGTAGGTAGGCCGCCACCACTGCCAGGCATTTGGTAAAGACCCTGGGAGCGGAGGTGAAGCCAAAAGGCAGTACTCTGTACTGATAATGGTTTCCTCCCACAATGAACCTGAGGTACTTTCTGTGGTCTGGATGAATGAGGATGTGAGTGTACGCATCCTTTATATCTAATGAGCATAGCCAATCTCCCTGCCGGAGGTAGGGCAGAAGTGTTCCAAGAGTAAGCATCTTGAACTTTTCCTTCTCTAGGAACTTGTTGAGGTTTCTGAGGTCTAGAATAGGTCGATGGCCACTGGTTCTTTTGGGTACCAGGAAATACCTGGAGTAGAACCCTCGACCTTGCAAGTGGGGATGCACAGGCTCCACCGCCCTGTCCACCAACAGACCTTGGAGCTCCTGAAGGAGAAGGTCTGTGTGCAGGGGATGCCTTGGAGGCTCCCCTGGAAAGTATGGAGGAGGCAGTTGTTGGAAGTGTAATAGATAACCCTTGTGGACTATGCTTAACACCCAACTGTCTGCAGTGATGAGTGGCCACTGGTGGGCAAACAGGGTGAGGCGACCTCCTGTGAAGGGTTGGGAGAGCAGGGGCGGAGAGGCTATGCCTAAGGAGTCAAAAAACCCCACCCTGCTGAGTGGGAGCAGGGGCCGGAGGCTTGGGGGTCCTCTGCCTACGGGGCCCATTACCCTGCCCCTTGGCTTGCTGGCCCTGAGGGGCAGCTTGGGCAGCCTGGTACTGTGGGTACTGCTTGCAGGCAGTGCCCTTCCTCGGGTAAAAGGGCTTTTTACCCGAGCCCTTCTTTTTGTGAGAAGGGGCAGAAGTCTTTCTAGACAGCCTTGTCCTCGTGAAGTGCTCGGTTTCGAGCTGTGCGGCCTTCTCGGTCATGGGCTTGCCAAAAAGGTTCTCACCTCGGCAAGGGACATCGACCAACTTGTCCTGAACCCATGGCTCGAGGTCTGATGACTGCAGCCATGCCTGGCGTTGAGCCGTGATGCCCGCTGCCGCAACACGGGTCGAAGCCTCGAAGCTATCGTAGGCAGCGCGGGACATAAACTTGGAGCATTCCCGGATCCCCGAGGAGCTCTGCAAGGGTTCCCCGGAGAGACCAGCAGAGAACCCGGCCAGCTCCTTGGCCAGGTCCCGCAAGTACATGCCCATGTACAGCTGGGTAACACTGGATATGGCAAGCAAGCATCGAGCCCTGGAAGCACTTTCTACCAAAACCATCGAGGTTCTGGGCCTCCCTGCCAGGGGGCACCGCGGAGTGCATCTTCTGACTTTTCAGGCGATGCATGGTCAATTCCACCACCATGGAATGGTGTGGTAGATGCGCCTTTTGAAAGCCAGGACTCTTCCGGAGTCGATAGATCGAATCGACCCACTTAGAAACGGCGCCAAGGCTGGTGCCTCCCACATCCGGAAGAGGAGCCGTTCCAGCATCGGAGAAACCGGAACAGTAAAGGCCTCCTTCAGAGGAGAGTCGTACTGTAGGGCCTCGAGCTCCTCGGCTCGAGGCTCCTCCTCGGGGTCCACAAGGATAGCCAACGTGGTGGCCATATCCCGGACGAACTCCGAGAACCGGGTATCCTCCGGGGGGATATCTACTCCGGGGCTCAGACTGCGGTGAGTCCGACGGGACGCACCGAGTCCGAAAGGTGTCGGGGGACTCCTCATCCTCCGTCTTCCAGGCAGACTCGTCCGATGAGGAATCGGGTCTGACCGCGCGGGGCCTGTGAGCACCCGCCCTGACGCCGAAGGCACCGGCGTCAACAACCTCGGTCCCAAACGGGAGGCCAAGGGAGACCACGACCGAGGTCGACCTCGAGCCTTTATGGTCTCGAGTATCGGCTCGGTCTCCGGGGTCGACTTTGATGTCGATGTCCCGGTGGTCGGGGCAGATGCGCCAGACAGGCTGGCCATCAGTGCCCGCTGCTGTTCCATGAAGGCAGACAGTCTGCTCTCCAAGGATGTCAGCATGAGACCCAGCTCAGAAGACTCAGCAGCCCCCGACTCGGGCCCCGGCGGCGCAGGGTCCGACGTCAGCTCTCTGGGAGGAGAGTCCACGAGGACTACAGGGCTTACGTGTCCAGCAGACTCCGGCTCCACACAAGGTACTTTGGGAGGCTTCTCCTGTTCCACGGACACAGGGCGACGGTCGGGGGTCTGAGACCTAGCCCTCGTGGAGCCAGGGACCTCTTCCGACGACGCCCTCGTGAGCCGCTTCTTCCTCTTTCGTTCCCGGTCGGGGGACCCCTTGTCCGATGAGCCCCGATGGTGCTCAGGATCCGATTCCCGAGATGTCGAGGCCTCAGAGGAGGTCCGGGCCCGGCCGGAGGCCGAGTCAGAAAAAAGCCATTCCTTTTGGTGCTGATGACTGCGCAGTGCCTTGGAAGACATTTTCCCATATGGTCCACACATCTTAGGATCGTGGTCAGGACCGAGGCACCGAAGGCAGCAGTCATGTGTGTCAGTGAGAGACATCAGCTTCTTGCACCGATCACACTTTTTAAACCCACTGGAAGCCATCGGGGAAAAAAAAAGTCCCCGCGAGGTCAAAGGACCGGCCTTCCAGGGAAAAAGAAAAAAGGGCACGAATGCCAGCCACGAAGGGCAAAAACCGAAAAAAGAAGATCGGGCTCGATACCGATGTAACGAACCCGGCGGGAGGGGAACCGGCGTCGAACCGGAGAAAAAATAGGTAGGATCGCAAAAAAAATCTGACTATTTTCCGTGAGGACTAGGACACACGTCCGGTGGGCTTCACGGAAAAAGAGAGACTGAGCAAGATGTCACCTTTAGGCGGGAAGGGAACCGCGCATGCGTGCCTGCATTCCCAAAGGCTTTCTTGGAAAGCTGGGGAAATGCTCCGCAAGGGCTCCATCGACGTCGATGACACCCATATGTGAGGACTGACTTCCTGCTTGGTCCTGGAGAATACCAAAATCTGCAATAGAGTACACACCCAGGAAGGTGTAGTAACATGAGGAGGGATCTAGCTAAGCTTGAAGAATGGTCTAGTATTTGGCAGCTGGGATTTAATGTTAAAAAAATGTAAGGTCATGCATTTGGGCTGCAGCAATCCAAGGGAGCAATATAGTATAGGGGGTGAAGTACTTTTGTCCACTAAAGAAGAGCGGGACCTAGGCGTGGTTGTGTCTGATAATCTTAAAGTAGCTACACAAGTAGAAAAGGCGACGGCAAAAGCTAGAAGGATGCTTGGGTGCATACGGAGAGGAATGGCTAGCAGAAAAAAGGAGGTGATAGTGCCTCTGTATAAGTCTTTGGTGCGACCTCATTTGGAATATAGTGTACAATTCTGGAGACCGCACCTTCAAAAGGATATAAACAGGATGGAGTCGGTACAGAGGGTGGCTACTAAAATGATTAGTGATCTTCATTATAAAGCATGAGGACAGACTTAAGGATCTTAATATGTACACCTTAGAGGATAGGCGGGATAGAGGTGAGATGATTGAGATGTTTAAATACCTCAGTGGCATAAATGTACAGGGGGAGAGCCTCTTTCAATTGAAAGCAAATTCTGCTATGAGGGGACATGGGATGAGGGTGAAGGGGGATAGATTCAGGAGTGATATGCGGAAATATTTCTTTATGGAAAGAGTGGAGGATCCGTGGAATAGTTTCCCAGTGGAGGTGGTAGAGATGAGGAGAGTATCTGAATTCAAAAAAGCATGGGACAAACACAGAGGATCTCTAAAGGAAAAAAGGGGACTGTTGTAGTTGTTGATATGGAAGGACAGACTAGATAGGCCATGTGGTCTTTTTCTGTCATCATATTTTATGTTTCTATGTTTCTAATGTACAATTCGTATGCCTGAATGCGGCACCTGAGCATGGCGCCCTGCTAGTACTTGCGCACCATGGTGTCGAGGGCCCAGGCTTCCCTGCTGGGGGGAACGGAAGAGTAGGTCCTTTTAACTCTTCAGTTTTTGCATGGAGGGACTCAACCACCATCAAGCTTTCGGGGAGTTGTGGCTTATGGAACCTGGGGCCCTTCCAGACACTATACAGAAGATGGCATCCAGGTGCCGACTGACCATCGGCACTGAGGCCGTGGACTCCCACATCCAAGGAGCAATCTCTCGAGAATGGGTGGAACTGGCACCGTAAGTCTCCTTGGGAGGGGACTGATATTGTAGGATCTCAAGCTCCTCGGTGCACGGGTCCTCCTCCGACTCCGTCTGGATCGAAAGAGTCCAGGCCATGTCACGAACGAAGTCATGAAAGGCCATGTCCTCAGGCAGAGAGTGGCGCCGAGGCTCCGAATGAGATGGCTTGGAGGTGATATCCCGGTGTCGGGAGGTCTTAAGAGAGGTCTCGTCCTCAGTCTCCCTGTTGGAGCCCGAGGGTTTTGAGGAGTCGGCCCCAGGGGTGGCTCTGAGGAACCGGGCCTCCCCCCCCCCAGAGGACCTGGGGTCAGCCTCATGGAAACTTGCCGGAGAGGATCGGAACCCCGAGGAGCATGAATGAGACCTCGATCGATGCAGAGGACTTACCCAAGGCTGGTAGTGCTTGGTGCCAAGTTTGACACCTGGAGGCTCCCCCGAGGCTGGGGGGCCCAGTGTCAGGGCCGATGGATGCTGGGGGCCCCGACATCAATGTCTGCTGCAAGGCCAAGATGGAGGAGAGGCTATGCTCCATGGCCACCATGTGTGACTTGAGGCCCGATGGCTGTGCAGCACTCAGCGTGGACACCGAAGGCCTCGGGTCCAATGCCGGCACTCCGAGGACTATAGGCTCACAGGTCCTGGCATGATCACTGCCAGCCAAGGACTCTTGTCGAGACTTTCTGAGGGTGCTCCTCGGAGTCACCCGAGTCCTGTCGAAGGACCTTGCCAGATATGATCGGAAGCACCTCCTTAGGGACCTCCTTCTTCTTTTTGGGAGGGTCTGGGGCCAAACCGGAGGATCCGCCGCTGTGGGACTCCGAGGATGCCCGGACCTCTCGTGAAGGGCTGGCTGGGGCTCGGCGATGGGGAAGCCGGGGCAGAGTCAGACCCAGACCTTGGGAAAAGCTTCACCTGCAACTCAGACCATCTCCTGTGGTTTTAGGGATCTTGGCCTGGCACCGGTTGCAGACGGAACTGTCGTGGTCTGGGCCCAGACAACAAATGCAGCAGTTGTGAGTGACTGAGATAGTCTGACTGCAGTGGTCACATTTTTTGAACCCACCGGTAGTCATGGACCCCAGCAAAAAATGGTGCGAGGGTTGGTCGACGTGGAACCTCGAGGAAACACGGGGAAGAAAAGTAGCCGAGATCAACACCGATAGCAGGAAGGGAAAAGATACTTAAAACGGACAAAAGGAAGAACTCAAAAAACTTTTTCGGGGACAGTAGAGGATCACATCCATTGGGCTCCGCGGAAAAAAAGACGACTGAGCAAGATAGCACCCTTGGGCGGGAAAGGGACCACGCATATGTAGTAGCATTCCCAAAGGCTTTCTTTGAAAGCTGGGGAAATGCTACAAGCGGGCTCCGTCGGTGCAAACATATCACCCATATGTGAGGACTGACTTCCTGCTTTGTTCCTGGACAAAAACTATTTCCTGATGTTGCTTTTAAGTTTATCTCCTTGCAGCTTCATGTCATGTCCTGTAGTTCTATAGCTTCCCGTTCTTTGAAAAAGATTTGTTTGTTCATTAATACCCTTTAAATATTTACAGGTCTGTATCATATCACCATTGTCTCTCCTCTCCTTGAGGGTAAACATATTTAGGTCTTCAAGTCTCTTCTCATGTGCTTTCTGGTGCAGGCCCCATATCATCTTGGTTGCCTTCCTCTGAACCACTTCAAGTCTTTTTATATCCTATGTAAGGTATGATCTCCAAAACAGAACACAATACAAAAGGTGAGGCCTCACCAATGACATGGACAATGGCTTTATTACTTCCTCCTTTCTGCTGGTTATTTCTCTGTGTACTCAGCCTAACATCTTTCTGGCTTTGGCCACAACCTTGTTACACTGTTTCACCACTCAGAGATCCTCAGACACTATCACTCCGAGGTTCCTCGGTCAGTACACACCAGCCTCTCATCCCCTATCGTATACAGCGCCTTTGGGTTTCTGCATCCCAAATGCATCACTCTGAACTTCTGTGCATTAAATCTCAATTGCCAAGCATTTGACTAATCTTCTAATTTTTGTAGATTTTTTTCTCATGTTGTCTACTCCCTCTGAAGCATCCACTCAGCTGCAAATCTTCGTATCATATGCAAAAAGGCAAACTTTCCCTTTTAACCCTTTGGCAATATTACCCACAAATACACTGAAATGGAGTGGAGTAGCAGCCTAGTGGTTAGAGCAACTGCCTAGCACCCAGAAGATCAAGGGTTCGATTCCCACTGGCACTCCTTGTGACTTTGGGCAAGTGACTTTACCCTCCATTGCCTCGGAAGAAAAGGCTGGCAATCTACTTCCAGTGATACATTGCCAAGACAACCCAGAGGTAGCTGGGTCGCTATGAGTCAACACTGACTTGATGGCACTAAAAAAAATAAAAAATACACACCATTGAACTGCAGCGGTCCCAGGACCAATCCCTTGAGGCACTCCCCTACTCACTTAACTTTCTTCAGAGTGAGTTCCATTCACCACTACCCTCTGTAGTCTGTCAGTCAACCAGTTCTTTATTCAGTTCACCACTTTGAAATCCAGCCCCAGCTGCTCACTTAATTCACAAGCCTCCTATGAGGAAAAGTATATGGAAATTACACTAACCTGGTAATTGTAGTTCCTGGAGGGTCCAGTTTAGTCCTCCACAATCGGGTAGTGCCCCTCCTCCTGCAGCCTGGAGACTGGACCAATCAAGTCTTCTGTAGTATATATGCAGACGGAGCTCCCAGAAGCCCCCAGTGTACTAGTAACAAAGCATACTTAACGAAGCAACACATTAGATTAATATACAAAATGACATAATGAAAATGACATAATTAAGGAACAATTTGTTTTCCCCCCACAAACATATCCAACTTTCTCCCCAAACGAGGAAGTCAGAACACTGTATTGTGCTGGAACAGACGCCCCAGAAATCAAAACACAGCTCCGTATCAGAAATCTCAGGAGCTGACTGAACACCTGAGAAAGAAAGAGCCATAGCCAAAAACGCGGCTGCAAAAAAAAGGTTCGAACAGCAAGAGGAACCGTCTTATGATCCACCGTTCGGAAAGCGCGCCGCATTATTATATCAGATAGTCGGGAGGGAAGGAGGACTAAACTGGACCCTCCAGGAACTACAATTACCAGGTTAGTGTAATTTCCATTTCCTGTTCGGTAATCCAGTTTAGTCCTCCACAATCGGGATGTAACAGAGCAGTCAAGACCGGGCGGGACCTTACCATCCGGCGCGCCGAACCGCTGAACAAAACAGGAATCCCGAGCCGCTGACACATCTAAACGATAGTGTTTACTGAAAGCATGCAGAGACGACCAAGCGGCCGCCTTACAGATATCTGCTGGCGGAACTAGGCTATACTCCGCCCAAGAGGTCGCCTGAGCCCTAGTGGAATGAGCCAGTAGCCCCTCCGGAATAGACCGCTGCTGCAACAGATACGCAGACGCGAACGCTTCCTTGAGCCATCTTGCAATGGAGGCCTTAGCCACCGCTTCCCCTTTACGTGCACCACCGAAGAGTACGAATAGCCGGTCAGTCTTCCTAAAAGATTCGGTAGCCTTCAAATAACGACGAAGTGCACAACCCACATCGAGACGGTGAAGACTTTTGTCCGCCGACCCGACAGAGTGCGAAGAAAGAACTGGAAGAAACACTGCCTGATTCACATGAATAGGAGAAACCACCATTGGCAAAAAGGAAGAGACCGGGGAAAAAGACAAAAAAGGTTCTCGGCAGGACAACGCACGTAGATCTGAAATACGCCGTGCCGAACAGACGGCTACAAGAAAAACCGTCTTCAGCGTAAGATCTTTCAGAGACGCCCTACTCAGGGGTTCAAAAGGTTCACGAACCAGGGCCCGCGGCACTAGATTCAAGTCCCACGGAGGAACGAAAATCCTGCGGGAGGGCCGCAAATGAACAACAGCCGTAACAAAACGACGTACGTCCGGATAAGAACTGAGGAGACGGCCTAAAACTTTGCCTCGATAACAAGAGATAGCCGCCAACCGGACTTTCAGGGAACTAGCCGCAAGGCCCTTATCAAAAGCATCCTGAAGAAACTTAAAACGACGGAAACGGAAAGCGTCGCCGCCCGGACTCCACGCCGGGAGCACCAGTCTTCAAAGATCCCCCAAATCCGAACGTAAGTAAGAGAAGTGGACTTTTTCCTCGCCCGCCGTAGGGTAGAAATCACCGCGGGGGAGTAACCCATCTTTTTCAGCCGAGCCCTCTCAATGGCCAAACCGTAAGCGAGAATCGACCCACGTGGGGCATCCGCAAGGGTCCCTGAAGAAGAAGATCCGGCCGTGCGGACCGGAGCCAAGGAATGCCGTCGCGCAACCGGACCAGATCGGCATACCGGGGCCTCCGAGGCCAATCCGGGGCCACCAGGAACACTCGACCCCGATGGCCCTCGATGCGCTGAACGACCCGGCCGATCAGAGCCCACGGAGGAAAGACATAAAGAAGACCGGACGTTGGCCACGGCTGAATGAGAGCGTTGAGCCCCTCGGACATGCGCTCCCTTCGCCTGCTGAAGAAGCGTCCTGTCCTGGCCGATTGAAATGTCGCCATGAGATCCATGATGGGCGGCCCCCACCGACGAACTATTTGCGCGTAAACCTGGGGCTTAGCTGCCACCCTCCGGGGTCCACCCGCACTTTGCTGAGAAAATCGGCCTGACCATTGTCTGCGCCTGCAATATGCGCTGCCGGGATGGCCAGAAGACAAGACTGCACCCAATTGACCAAGGCCGTCGCTTCTGAATCCAGGGCCACGCTGCCGGTGCCCCCTTGGCGATTGATGTAAGCTACGCTGGTCGCCTTGTCCGAGAGGACTCGCACCGGCCGGTTGAGAACTAGGGCTTCGAGGGCCAAGAGGGCTAGCCGCACCGCCCGTAATTCGAGGCGGATTGATCGACCAAGAAGTCTCCAGGGGAGACCATTCCCCTTGAGCGAAGCGGGTCTCGCAGTGAGCCCCCCAGCCGGTTAAGCTGGCATCCGTTGTGAACGGAACCCAAAGTGGAGGCTCCAGGGAATCCCCGCGTCAGGTTCTCGGAGGAGAGCCACCACCGGAGTGAACGGCGAACCGCCCTTGAGCAAGGCAATCTCCTGTTCAACGAGTCGAACTGGTTGGACCAACGGCGCAGCAGAGCACTCTGCAGCGGGCGCATGTGGAAGCGCGCCCAGGGCACCACCTCCAAGGTTGCTGCCATCGTACCGAGGAGCTGCAGGTACCACCATGCAGACGGAGCGGGCATCCCCTTGAAGAGTCGGACAAAAGACCGAATGCTGCGCTCCGGCAGGCACACCAAGCCCCGTGCTGTGTCGAGGCGCACTCCCAGATACTCGAGATCCTGCGTCGGGCACAGACAACTCTTGCATTCTTTCACCACCCAGCCGAGGGACCGCAGCAGAGCCACCACCCTGCTCGTGACGTGCACACACTCCCGACTGGACATTGCCCGAATCAACCAGTCGTCGAGATACGGATGGACCAGGACGCCCTCTTTGTACAAGGCCGCCGCGACCACTACCATCACGTTTGTGAAGGTGCGGGGGGCCGTGGCGAGACCAAACGGCATGGCCGGAAATTGGAAGGGGCCCCACGGAAGAGCGAAGCGGAGAGAAGAAACCGTTGATGAGACGGCCGGATGGGAATGTGTAATGTGGTCTTCAGCGGCTGTGGAAGATCCTGCAGCAGGGGCTCTGAGGAGGGGGGAGATAAGGTGCTGAGGGACCCAGCTAGCAACGCAGTGGGTATGGGGAAAACCTCCGGGATGCAGCGTGCAGGTGGAACACAAGCAAGCTATTAATGTTCCCTTCGGCTGAGTACATTTCACCTATAATACAGCCAGAGAAAAAGGCATTGTAGAGACTTAAACCACCTTTCCTCTTCTTGTGTGGGGTTTTATTTCTTTCTTTTTTTTTTTTTTTTTTTGCATTGAAAACAAAAAGCAAGGAAGGCTCAGGGAAACCCAAGACTCTTCAAGAAACGGATTGTGAAACTCCACGTGCCTCCACAGCATGATTAAATGTGTGGAAACTGCTGTTTAGAGCTGTTTCCTCTAAAAAGAAACACTGAAGAGAAAAACAAAACAGCCGCTGGCACCGAAAAACTGTCAGGTATTCACAGAACTGAGAAGGGAACTGGCAGTCATTCACTGTGCTGGCATAGAGAAACTTTCAAAGTCAGGGTAAGGCAATTACAGTGACTGAAAGTAGGGAAATTAGAGTGGGATCCCTCCGCTGCCATTCAGACCTCCATGGTAGGGGCTGAAAGGTGTTTCTGGGGAGGGATGTAGAAGCGCAATCCAGTCGTAGGAAAATTACAGTGAGCATGCTTAATTAGGCCGAGCCCAAAACAGACAGGATCCAAAACACTGACTTAAAACCTCAACCAAATGGTATATTGAATAAGACAGGTACAATAATCAGTAGGACGTACAAAGTAACCCGGCTGCAGTTTGGGGACTAAAAATTTAAAATAGGAACTTCAAAACTCAGAGGCAGCCGGTCCGGATACAGCTGAAATCATCCCAGAGCAGCTGAGGCGAGGAAGAAAAAACAAAAACAGAGTACTCACAGTTTTCATACAAAAAATGATACCTGAACTTCCTGGAGGTATCCAAACTCTCGTGGTAAAGACTCAGTGCAGCGTAAAGCCAATGGAGAGCTCCCCTGAAGCCAAGCTCCGGAGTTCCCAAGGTCATCTGGGGAAGCAAGATGCTGGGGGAAGAGCAGAGCGGATGCATGAGGTCCCTGTGTCTCTTCTGACAGCCTATGCAGCGTAACCGGAATAAGGCACAGGGAGAACTAAAAACAAATAACTGCGTCCCGCAGGAACAGGCATTCAACAATATTCCCCATAATAGGTAATGCCTCAGCCAGCCTTCTTTGTTGGGCACAGTGGGGAATGTAACCCATGAGCCCTGCCCCTTCGTCAGTGACTCAGCATTGTACTGTGGCTCTGAATTGCATACTGTTCTATATCCATGCCTTCTGTACTTTCTATCCCTTATGTTCATACATAGGCAGAGAAAAAAGTAACCTCTGCACAATTGACATCTAGCAAGTGTTGTGGAAAAAAACTGAAACAGCAATATAGCTGTGAGAAGCCAGCAGAGAAGCAATCTGGCTTCCCGCCCAAAACCGAGGCTCATTAGCTATTCAAAATGGCCGCCAGCAAAAATAAAACACAAAAAGAGTGAATTAAAACCCCCAAAAACTAAGGAATTAACTTAAAAAGTCAAAGGAGAAGGTGGGAGGGTTGCAGGCATGAGAGAAATGCCTAAAATCGCTGAAAAATCAAGAAAAATCAATCGAGTTACCACAGAGCTGCAGACAGTTACCACAGAGCTGCAGACAGTCCAGGTCTGAAGAAACTGAGGTGCAGCCCCTGCAGATGCCAGAGTCAGTCACTGCACCTCTGCGGGACCCGCAAATCACGTATTGGGGTTTGGCATACATGCTAAGGCAACCTCCGCTCAGCGGGAAAGAATGGAACAGAACCAGGGAAGCCCACACCAAAGGGACCAACCCTATGTAAAACAGTACAGACTGAAATTTAAAACGTTTTTTTTTTGTTTTTTTTTACAGACAACAAAACACTCCCCAGAATCCTAGGGGTGCCCTGAGCAAAATCGCCAGCAAAAGAAACCCCAAAAATGCAAGGGGAACCCGTGCACAAGTGTTAAAAAGTGCCTTTAAAAAGCACACTTTAGAAATTCAAAATGGCCACCGCACTTTTTCACCCGCGGTAAAAAAGGGCGCGAAAATACAAAGGTAACCAAATAATATGGAAAAGAAAGAAAACGACCCTCTAATACAGGGAAAGCGAAAAAAATCAGGAAAAAGTGCAATTTGGGAGCCAGGGGAGCCGACAGAGCCTCTGACAATGCAAACAACAGAGAGCTGAAAAGTTAAAGCAAGGAAAATTCCTACCAGCTCAGGAAACAGCAAGGAACTCAGCCAACTTCTCCAAGTGACAGGCAATGCTGAATCAGGTATGGCTCTTCCCCGTACAGCCTAGGGGAGAGCTCAACCCAGGGTTCAGAAATTCCCAGGGAGGAAGGCAGGAGCCCAAGCAGGTCTGGCTTCCCCCAGGATGTCCCCTGTGCAATGCTTTTTTTTTTTTTTTTTCTTTTAAAGATACAGCTACCTAGCAAATAAATGGTAAATAAAGGACCAAAAACAAAACCCCAAAAGAACTAACTAACTAGTGTTGCTCCTTCAAGTGTCACTTAGTGTGCCCAGAAAGGGCACAGAAGTCCTCAAGCTGCAAGGAGACTGGACACACTGGGGGCTTCTAGGAGCTCCGTCTGCATATATACTACAGAAGACTTGATTGGTCCAGTCTCCAGGCTGCAGGAGGAGGGGCACTACCCGATTGTGGAGGACTAAACTGGATTACCGAACAGGAACAAAGGTTTTGCTGAAATCTACATAGACTACATGAATTGCATGCCCTTGATCTAGTTCTCTGGACATTACGTCAAAGAAATCAATCAGATTTGTTTGGCACAATCCTCCCTTGGTAAAGCCCTGTTGCCTTGGATCTTGTAACCCATTGGTTCTAGAAAAAACACTATCCTTTTTTTCAGCAGCACACTCTATTACTTTTCCCTACTAATGATATAAGACGTACCAGCCTGTAGTTTGCCACCTCTTCTCTGCTGCCACCCCAGTTTCCAGAGAGCTATTAAACACATCTTTTAAAAGTCCTGCCAAAACCTCCCAGAGCTCTTTCAGTATCCTGGGATGCATCTGATACGGTCCTCCCCATGGCCTTGCCAATTTTCATTTTTGCTAGCACTTCATAAACATCTTCCATGAATGGTGTTACATCTACTCTGTTCTACTTGTTACCTTGTCGGTCATGTGTGGCCCTTCTCCAGGATTTTCTTTTGTGAACATATTTATTTTTATTTATTACAATTTCTTATATACCGCACTATTTCGTATCAGCGCAGTTTACATAAAACAAAATGACCATAACAACTGTTTGGCTTCACATAGAACAGGAGTAACAACTTGGATAACATGTTTGGCTTTACAGAGAACAGGAGTAACAACTTGGATAACAAGGGGGATACAAACTGAACTAATTAAATATGTACAATGAGATTGAATGCTAAGAATTTAGGATGCTACATGTGTACAGTGAGGTTGTGTGCTAATATTGAGATGTTATCTCGAGGAGGTAAGAGGAGGGACAGTTAGGTAGGGGTCAGGTTAATCTGGTAGTACTGTGTAAATAAATGGAATTTGAGAGCCTTTCTGAATTGTGTTAGATCAGTAATCGCACGGAAATATTTATTTAAAAGGTTTTGTATACCATCTTTATACCACAAGATTACTCAAAATAGTTTACATTAAATATAGACAGCCAACAGACTAGAAAACAAAGCTAAAATATATAAACTTACTGTCAACACGGAACAGAAGTATTTGTTAAGCATTTCCACTTGTTCCTTATCACTTTCTACAAATCAGTCCTCAGCATCTTTGAGTCTTGCAATTCCACCTCTGGCCTTCCTTCCTTTCCCCAATATACCAGAAAAGCATTGAAATAGCCCAAATGCAGCTAATAACAGCTCTCTCTCACACCCACAGAAGGAAGACGAGTCAGACAGACTAGAATGCAAACAGAATCTTTTATTGTGTGCACACAGTCTCAGTGACAGAGCCGGCCACCCTGAACAAAAGATCTGAGTTCCCTCTCCATGTCATACATTGTCTTATATACAGTATATTTTCAAGCTCCTTCTACTTTCTGATTCGCCTCAGGTATCTTTTGTCCATCAATCAGTAGTCCCTGGGGGGGGGGGGGGGGGTAAGGTGGGCTATCATAAAGCATTCTCAGTGACCTGTCCAAACTGGTATTCTCTGGTCTGCTGTTATCTAGTTATGACGTTTCATGTAAAACAAACAATGTTTTGTTGACTGTTATTTGTGAACCGCAGCTGATCTCTGGAAGCTGCGGTATATAAGTGCTTGTTAAATAAATAAATAAATAAATAAAATAAATCTAGGGGAGAGGGTATTGTGCTTTAGGTTCGTCTCACTGTAGCAGCTCTGGCTTGGGGGAGGTGCCTGCTGAGATCTCTGTGTTCCCTTTTAACAAGCTGATCCTTACGTAAAAGCTGCATGGCTGGGGGGGGGGGGGGGGCAGCTACCTTCCCGGCTGCCTCAGCATAGTTACTCACCTGTAACAGGTGATCTCCGGGAACAGAGGGAATTTAGTCCTCACATATGGGTATCGTAGGTACCGATGGAGCCTGCGCGGGAACGCTCCCCAGCGTCCAATTAGAAAGCTTTTGGGAGCATCCCACAGCGCCTGCGTGCTGCCTTCCCGCCTTTCCCAACTCCCTCTCTCCAGTTGAGTTTTAAAGCCGAGACAAAGAGAGAGAGAGGGAAAGGGAAAGAGATAGATAGAGAGATACAACTCCTAGGGGAGGTGGGTGGGTTGTGAGGACTAAATTCCTGCTGTTCCCGGAGATCACCTGTTACAGGTGAGTAACTATGCTATCTCCAGGAACAAGCAGGAATGTAGTCATCACATATGGGGACTCCCAAGCTTTAGATGCCAGGGAGAGACCCCAGAAGTTGTGCGTCCCTGAGAAGGGCTCCACTTCCCCCCATGGATCTCTGGCATCCTACGAGGGATGGTGGGTAGGAGTTGATTAGGTATGGAACAGGTGTTGGAGAACAGCCTGACCAAACAAGGCATCCCGGCGGGAGTCCTTGTCCAAGAAGTAATGGGCTGTGAAGGTATGAACCGAGGCCCAGGTGGCTGCTCGACAGATGTCGTCGACAGACAGAGTGCAGATGAGCCATTGAAGCTGCCACGGCTCTCACATTGTGAGCTGTGACATGGCCCTCCAGAGGAAGATTCTTACTCTGATAGGCAAAGGAAATACACTGAGCAATCCAGTTAGATAGTGTTCTCTTGGAGACTGGAAGTCCCAAATGAGAAGGATCAAAAGCAACAACGAGTTGAGAGGACTTTCTATGTTGCTGTGTTCTTTGTAAGTAAAAGGCTAAAGCTCTTTTACAGTCCAAAGTATGAAGGTTCCTTTCTGCATTTGATGCATGAGGCCTTGGAAAGAACACAGGTAGGTAGACTGCTTGGCTTAGATGAAGGGCAAGATCACCTTTGGCATAAAACGTCATGATGGAACCTTGTATAAGGAGGATCAGCCACCAACACTTGCAATTCACTGATGCGACGTGCTGATGTGATTGCAAGAAGAAATATGACTTTCCAGGAAAGGAATTTCAAAGAGGTAGTAGCTAATGGTTCAAAAGGCGGCTTCATGAGCTGACAAAGAACCAAATTTAAGTCCCATGCTACAGGAGGTGGCTTAATGGGAGGCTTAGTTAGCAGAAGGCCTCTCATAAATCTTGCTATAAGAGGATGGCATAAAACGTGGATGAGTCCTAAGGACTACCTTGTCATGATGGAACCTTGTATAAGGTGGATCAGCTACTAGTGCTTGCAACTCACTGATGTGACGTGCTGATGTGATTGCAATGAGAAAGATAACCTTCCAAGAAAGGAATTTCAAGGAGGTAGTAGCTAAGGGTTCGAAAGGTGGCTTCATGAGCTGACCAAGAACCAAATTTAAGTCCCATGCCACAGGAGGTGGCTTAATGGGAGGCTTAGTTAGCAGAAGGCCTCTCATAAATCTTGCTATAAGAGGATGGGAGGAAATAAGTTGTCCATTTAGAGGCTTGAAAGAAGCTGCAATAGCACTCAAATGGACTCTTACTGAGTTAGTCTTAAGTCCTGCATTGGATAAATGAAGGAGATACTCCAGTAATGATTCCAGAGGTATCGCAAGGGGGTTAAGACCCTTCTGTGAACACCATATGGTAAACCTTTTCCACTTGAAAGCATAAGAGCGTCTTGTGGAAGGCTTCCTGGAAGCATAAAGGATATCCTTTACTTGCTGAGGAAGGTTAAGATCATGAAGATCTAGGCCTTCAGCAACCAAGCCCTGAGATGCAGAGACTGGGGATTGGGATGCCATAACATTCCTTCCTCCTGAGATAGGAGATCTGAAGCAGACCCTAACTCCAGGGAGGGAGTTTCAGAGAGATGTAGAAGCAGAGGGAACCACACTTGCTGTGGCCAATGTGGAGCTATGAGAATCATACAGCCTCTGTCTCTCTGAAGCTTGAACAGCTTTTTGGGAATTAGGGGAATAGGTGGAAAGGCATACAGGAAGCCTTGACCCTAGTAAAGGAGAAAAGCATCCCTGGCCTGAGCCCTTTCTGGAACAGAACCGGGGAATTTTGGCATTCCACGGACTTGCAAAGAGGTCTATGTCCGGGGTTCCCCAAATTTGAAATATCTTGGCTACCTGGACTGCATGCAGAGACCACTCGTGTGGAAGCAGAACTCGACTGAGTCTGTCTGCCCAAGAGTTTTGTATGCCTGGAAGAAACACCGCCAGGAGATAAATCTGATGCTCTCTGGCAAGGGCCCATAGTCGCAAAGCTTCGTTGCAAAGTGACAGAGAGCCTGTTCCCCCCTGCTTGTTCACGTAGAACATGGCTACTTGATTGTCCGTATGGATGAGGACTGTCTTGTAGCTGAGCAGGGTGTGGAACACTTGAAGAGCAAGGAAGATTGCTCTGAGCTCCAAGAGATTGATATATAGATGAGTCTCCTGTGGAGACCAGGTGCCTTGGGTGAAGAGGTCTTGCAGATGAGCTCCCCAGTCCATCGAAGAAGCATCTGTTGTGAGAGTTGCCTGGGGTAAGGGTTGTTGAAAAGGGGACCCCAGCAACAGGTTTTGAGTGGACTTCCACCACTGGAGGGACAAAATAAGGCGACTTGTGTTTGCTATTTTGTCTGACAGGCATCCTGATGCCTGGGTCCATTGAGTGGTTAAAGTCCACTGGGCTGCCCTCATATGGAGGCGAGCATAGGGAACCACATGCACAGTAGATACCATGTGGCCTAGTAGTTGTAGCATTTCTCGGGCAGTGAGATGAAGTTTTTGCACTGCTTGAGAAGCTAACTGCACCATGCGAAGGCAACGGGCCTGGGGGAGATAGGCCCTTGTCTTTCTTGAATCCAGCAACGCTCCTATGAACGCTAAAGACTGAGTGGGAGTTAGACTGGATTTTGGGATGTTTATTACCAGACCCAAATACTGAAGGATACGCATTGTGCAGGATAGAGAAGTCCTGGCCTCTGACTCTGTTGGGGCTCGAATGAGCCAGTCGTCTAAGCAGGGGAAGACGAATATCCCTAGAGTGCAGAGAAATGCTGCTACCACAGCCATGCATTTCGTGAACACCCTTGGTGCTGAGGCCAGGCCAAAAGGAAGCACCCTGTATTGGTAGTGCTTTCCTTGAAAAACGAACCGAAGGAACCTTGTGTGAGTTGGATGGATGAGAACATAGGTATACGCATCCTTGAGATCTAGAGAACACAGCCAATCCTGACTCTGAAGGTATGGCAGCAGAGTTCCAAGAGAAATCATCTTGAATTTTCTCTTTGACAAGGAATTTGTTCAATTCTCTGAGGTCCAAGATAGGTCTGTATCCCCCTTTTCTTTGGGATAAGGAAATAGGGAGAGTAAAACCCTGTACCCTGCTGATGGATGGGTACTTCTTCTATTGCCCCTTGGGCAAGAAGCATAGTGACCTCCTGACCTAACAGGTTGATGAGAGAGGTCGGAGAATTGAACTGCCTTATCATTGTGAGAGGGAGCATGCTCGAAAAATGAAGCTTGAACCCCTCTTTTACGATGGAGAGTGTCCAATGCTCTGCTGTTTTCTGCCCCCATCTGGGGGCAAAGTGACACAACCTTCCTGGAATGGTGGAAGGCTCTGGTCCAATGAGAGCCAGGAAGGCTAAGTTCTCTAGCTGAAAGTCAAAGGCCTTGTGGAGGCTGAGACTGCTGGGACGGCTGAGGCTTAGCAGTCTTTGCCTTTCTTTGTTTGGGTGGTTGCTGACCTTTCCTGACAAGCTGACCTGCAGAACGTCCCTGCTGAGAATAAGCAGGATAATATCTTTTCTTTTTAGAAAAGAATGGTTTCTTGAAAGATTTCTTTCTTGCAGGATCAGCTGTGGACTTGGATAATCTATCCAAGGTGGAGTTGTCAGCATCCAACTCATTGGCCTTTTCCTGCCAATCTTTACCAAACAGGTTCTCACCAGTACAAGGAATATTTCCCAGTTTGTCTTGTACCCAGAGCTCCAGATCAGATGCCTGGAGCCAAGCAATTCTACGTGCACCTATGGCAATGGCAGAGGTTCTGCTTATGCACTCAAAAGAGTCAAAAGCTGCACGGTTGACAAATTTAGAAACATCCTGGGCATGTTTGACCAATGTGAGAAAATCCTGTCTTCTATCCTCAGGAAGAAGAGGGCTCAAAGCCTCTAAATTTCCTGTGACTTCCTTCAGGAACATTCCCATATATAGACTATAGGAACTGATCCTGGCAGAAAGCATGGAAGCTTGGAAGACACGACGTCCAAAAGCATCCAAAGTTCTGCACTCACGTCCTGGAGGATTAGAGGCATGTCTCTTTGCACTCTTGATCCTTCTCATAGCTGATTCCACTACAATAGAGTGGTGAGGAAGCTGAGTTTTCTGGAAACCAGGACAAGGAGGGACACGATACAGAGTATCTAGTCTACGAGAATGAGGAGAGGTGGTAAGAGGCGTCTCCCACATTCCTAGCATGAGATCATGCAAGATCTCATGGATGGGCAAGGTAGCTGCCTCCTTAGGAGTTTTAGGATATTGTAAAACTTCCAACTCCTTTGCTCTGGGCTCTGTTTCAGGGGCCACAGTAATGGACAGACCCCG
Organism: Ichthyophis bannanicus; assembly: GCA_033557465.1. Taxonomy (NCBI): domain Eukaryota; kingdom Metazoa; phylum Chordata; class Amphibia; order Gymnophiona; family Ichthyophiidae; genus Ichthyophis; species Ichthyophis bannanicus. Next base: position 112,522,166 of record CM066032.1, on the reverse strand, counting down.
AGCCACCTCCCTGATGAAATCCTGAAAGGAAATGATCTCTGGAGGAGACATCCTACATTTAGGGGAGGAAGGCTCCTCCGGGAGAAGCATTCCCGCATCGACAGAACTGTCAGAATCCTCAGATTCCTCTGAGGACTCGAAGTACCTTCTGTCGGGATGCTCTTGAAGAGCCCGATACCCGTACCGATCGAAGTCGGTACCGAGGGTAATCGGTACCGGAAGGCATCGCATGACTGGGTGCCGGCAATGCGGATGCCGATGCTGTCGGTACCGGTACCGATACCGGTGCCAGAGTCGGTACAGGTTGAACTGCCTGACGCGGTTCCGAGGGTGTCGATGCCGAAAGGAGAGCTGCCAGACTGCGTTCAATAGCCAGGACTCTCTGGTCTTTCAACGCTGCCGATGCCTGGATGTCGGTACCGGAGAAGATCACCAGTACCCCAGAGCATGGCACCAGTAGTTCTGCTGAGGTCGAGGCCTCGAGAACATCCTGGAGCCCCGATAATGCTTTGGAAGCTGAAGCCTCCCGCCGGGGCAATTTTGCCGGTGCAGAATCCTCAAGGGCAATGCCAGAGGCATCTCAATGCTTAGAAGGGGATCTACACTTTGAGGACCGGCTAGACTTATGTTTAGTTACCTGAGATTCACGGGAGGAAGACGAAGCCCTGGAAGACGCCGATGCCACCAAAGCTGCATCAGAGGGAAACAGGGTACTGAGCATGGCAGCTCAGTTCTGACGACCTCTCTTGGACATCATGGCACAGGCCATACATTCCGAGATGGAATGGTCAGGAACTAAACATTTCAGACACCACTCATGGGTGTCGGTGACGGAGATGGTACCGCCACACTTGGTACACTTTTTAAAACCCGAAGAGGGTTTTTCCATCGTCGAAAAAACCTTGGGCCTAAAGCCCAAAATGGCGCGTGCACCTGGAAAAAATGGGAAAAAAAGTACTAAGAATTTTTTTTTTTTTTAAAGAACAGAAAGAAAGAAAGAAAGAAAAACCGGCGATACCGCTGAAGCGTCGAGGAAGGCAGACGCGACCACAAAAAAAGAACGAAAATTTTCTTCGGTGACAGGAACACGACCTGCTGGCTCCGCGGAAAACGAAGGACTAGAAAGGGGGACTGTTACTTCTGGAGGGAAATCTGCAACTGTGAGTATATACTTCTGGTAATTTTCTAAAAAGAATTCTTTGTATTAAAGCTACTTAATCTGTGAACCCACTGTTTTTTGTTGGATCAGTTAGGGCCTAGTAGCAGCAATTAAAGTTTGAATTTAAAATCCAGAGGGGAGCTTTCTGGTTACATTTCATACCCAGCAGAGAGCTTGTAGTTTAAATTTAATAGTCACTCAGGGCCAAGTAACAGCAAAGTACTTTTAGTTTAAATTTAACACACAGAAGAGAGCTTTCTGGTTACATTTGGAACCCAGCAGAGAGCTTGTAGTGTACATTTAATAGTCACTCAGGGCCTAGCATCAGAAAAGTACTTTTAGTTTTAAAACACAGAAGAGAGCTTTCTGGTTAAATTTAGAACCCAGCAGAGAGCTTGTAGTTTAAATTTCATAAGAAGTTAGAGTCTAGCAGCAGCTAAGAGCTATAATTTAAATCAAATCTGAATTTAGCTTACCTCAGCAGCACAAGACAGGGTACTGTGTAGCAGCCCTCTTTTAATAAGTGTTATTTCCCACCCACCCCTGGGATAATCATAGCTTTATAGGTACTTACACATCTTAAAAGACAGGAGGTGCTTTCAGGTGAAGCTCATTACCCAAATCAGTCATACACTAAGGACCTGAGATTAATTAAGCTTCAGGTGAACAAGGTATATTAAACGTATTAGGTACAGTTTTATTGGTATAAATACCCATAGCAACCCCTAGTAAGTAAGAACTTAAAGATCTAGACACAAACTTAAAACTAAGATGCAGACAGCAGTCCAGCAGCGGGATGGAGGCTTTCCAGTCTTTTGCATTGAGTGTCACATGTATGATTTTCTCCCAGTTGGTGAGAGATCTTACGTGTGCACTAGGTGCAAGGAGCTCTTTGCTCTCAGGGAACAAGTCCGTTCTCTAGAGGCTAAAGTAGCAGACTTGGAAAACATAAGACAGACAGAGAGGTACATAGACGAGACCTACAGGGATATAGTCCTCAAGTCCCACCTCCAGTCTGGCAGCACCCCTGTTGCCATGGAGGAGAGAGGTCACGTGACAGGAGAGCATCACCCTGGTGTGGCAGGAAGTGATCCTGTAACTAGGACCTGTCCTCCAGGTGATGAAAAACCCTCTCGCACCGAGGAAGTTTCTCCAGGGCCATGTGCCCATGAGGGAAGGGTTAGGACAGCCGTTATAGTTGGTGATTCGATCATTAGGCATGTAGATAGCTGGGTGGCTGGTGGACGTGAGGATCGCCTGGTAACATGCCTGCCTGGTGCGAAGGTAGAGGATCTCACGCGCCACCTAGATAAGGTCTTAGATAGTGCTGGGGAGGAGTCTGCTGTCTTGGTACATGTCGATACCAATGACATAGGAAAATGTGGTAGGGAGGTTCTGGAGGCAAAATTTAGGCTTTTAGGTAGGAAGTTGAAATCCAGAACTTCCATGGTAGCATTCTCCGAAATGCTTCCTGTTCCACGCGCAGGACCCAAAAGGCAGGCAGAGCTCCGGAGTCTCAATGCGTGGATGAGACAATGGTGCAGAGATGAGGGCTTTGGATTTGTTAGGAACTGGGGAACATTCTGGGGAAAGGAGGGGCTCTTCCGAAGGGATGGGCTTCACCTTAACCGGGATGGAACCAGGCTGCTGGCATTAACCTTTAAAAAGGAGATAGAGCAGCTTTTAAACTAGATATTATGGGAAAGCCGACAGTCGCCCAAGAGCGGATGGGTTCAGAAGAATGTATCCTTGAAGGATACTACCAAAAGCAGAGAGATTCCACAAAAGAGTAAAGTAGCCCAAATGCCCTCAAGTATGGAGCAGACAGAGCTTAAAGATCCCAATTTACCCATGTCTAACAACAGCCAAATTAACATGAATAAAATACATTCTCTAAAATGGTTGTATGCAAATGCTAGAAGTCTAAAGAATAAGATGGGAGAGATAGAATATATAGCACTAAATGAAAGATTAGATATGATTGGAATATCAGAGACATGGTGGAAGGAGGACAACCAGTGGGACACTGTGATACCTGGGTACAAACTATATCGTAATGATAGAGCTGATCAAATTGGTGAAGGGGTTGCGCTCTATGTTAGAGAGGGCATTGACTCAGAAAGGATTAAAGTTTTGCAGGAAACAAAATCTGCTGTAGAATCTATATGGATTGAAATTCCATATAAAAGGGGGAAGGCAATGGCAGTGGGGGTGTACTATCGAGCACCTGGCCAGAATGACCAAATGGATGATGAAATGCTCAAAGAAATCAAGGAAGCTAACAAAAGTTACAGCGCAGTAATAATAATGGGTGATTTCAATTACCCTGGTATCGACTGGGTCAGTGTCACGTCAGGACATGCTAGGGAGATAAAGTTCCTAGATTAAATAAATGACTGCTTCTTGGAGCAGCTGGTTCATGAACCAACCAGAGGGGAAGCCATATTAGACCTAGTCCTTAGTGGAACACCAGATCTAGTGCAAGAGATAAGGGTGTTGGGGCCACTTGGCAATAGTGATCATAGCATGATCGCCTTTGATTTAATTAGTGGAGGAGGGATAGTAAGGAAATCCACAGTACTACCTTTTAACTTTCGAAAGGGAGACTATGATAAAATGAGGAAAACAGTTAAGAAAAAACTAAAAGGAGCAGTTGCAAAGGTTAAAGACACAGATCAAGCTTGGGTGTTGTTGAAAAATACTATCTTGGAAGCCCAGAGCAGCTGTATTCCACGCTTTAAGAAAAGTGGAAGGAAGTCCAAAAAACTGCCAGCATGGTTTAAAGGTGAGGTCAGAGAGGCTGTTGTTGCCAAAAAAGCATCTTTCAGGAAATGGAAAAAAGAGCCAAACGACGAAACCTTGAAACAGCACAAGCACTGGCAAGTCAAATGCAAGGCATTGATAAGGCAGGCAAAGAGAGAATTTGAGAAGAAGCTTGCTGTGGAAGCAAAAACGCGAAATAAAGACCTTTTCAAGTACATTCGTAGCAAAAAACCTGTGAGAGTCAGTTGGTCCATTAGATGATAAAGGGGTTAAAGGAGCACTAAGAGGCGACAAGGCGATAGCGGAAAGACTGAATGAATTCTTTGCTTCGGTCTTTAATGAGGAAGATGTAGGGATGTTACCCATGACTGAAGTGGTATTTAAAGGTGCGAAAGAATTGAAGGAAATATCGATACATCAGGAAGATGTCTTGCAACTATTAGATAAAATGAAGAGTAGCAAATCACCTGGGCCGGATGGTATACATCCAAGGGTGTTGAAAGAACTGAAATATGAGATTGCAGACCTGCTATCAGTAATTTGTGAACTATCATTAAAATCATCTCTAATACCTGAAGATTGGAGGATCGCCAATGTAACACACATTTTTAAAAAGGGTTCCAGGGGTGATCCGTGAAACTACAGACCAGTGAGCCTGACGTCAGTACCGGGAAAAATGGTAGAAACCATCATAAAGAATAAAATTACTCAGCATGTAGATAGTCACAACCTAATGGGAGACAGCCAACATGGCTTTAGACAAGGAAGATCTTGTCTTACTAATCTGTTATGTTTTTTTGAAGGAGTGAATAAACAGGTGGACAAAGGTGAGTCGGTTGATATTGTGTATCTGGACTTTCAGAAAACCTTTGACAAGGTCCCTCATCAGAGACTTTTGGCAAAACTAAAGAGTCATGGGATAGGAGGCAGTGTACTATTGTGGATCAGGAACTGGTTAAAAGATAGAAAGCAGAGGGTAGGGCTAAATGGCCAATTTTCCCAATGGAGAAAGGTGAATAGTGGTGTACCCCAGGGATCTGTGCTGGGTCCGCTGCTTTTTGACATATTCATAAATGACCTGGAAAGTGGAATAACGAGTGAGGTTATCAAATTTGCAGATGACACAAAACTATTTAAAGTTGTTAAAACCCAAGAGGATTGTGAAAAATTGCAAGAGGATCTTGATAAATTGGAAGACTGGGCATCAAAATGGCAGATGAAATTTAATGTGGACAAGTGCAAGGTTATGCACCTAGGGAAGAACCCAAACTATGGTTACACGATGCAAGGTTCCATATTAGGAACCACCACCCAGGAAAAAGATTTAGGCGTCATTGTGGATACCATGTTAAAACCCTCGGCCCAGTGTGCAGCGGCGGCCAAGAGAGCAAATAGAATGCTAGGTATGATAAGGAAAGGAATGGAAAATAAAACAAAAGATATTATAATGCCTCTATATCGTTCCATGGTGAGACCGCACCTTGAATATTGTGTGCAATTCTGGTCGCCGTATCTTAAAAAGGATATAGCGATTTTAGAAAAGGTTCAGAGAAGAGCCACCAAAATGGTAAAGGGGATGGAAGGATACTCCTAAGAAGAAAGGCTAAAAAGGTTAGGGCTCTTTAACCTGGAAAAGAGACGGCTGAGGGGAGATATGATAGAAGTCTATAAATTAATGAACGGAGTGGAACGGGTTAACGTAGATCGATTGTTTATGTTATCAGAATATAGAAAGACTAGGGGACATGCAATGAAGCTACAGGGTAAACTATTTAAGACTAATAAAAGAAAATATTTTTTCACTCAACGTGTAATCAAACTCTGGAATTTGTTACCGGAGGATGCAGTAAAGCACAGTTACTTACCTTTAACAGGTGATCTCTGGGAACAGCAGGAATAAGTCTAAACATATGGGTACGTCGGTACCGACGGAGCCTGCGCAGGAACGCTCCCCAGCTTCCCAAAAAGGAAAGCTTTTGGGAACATCCCACAGCGCCTGCGCGCTGCCTTCCCGCTTTTCCTAACCAACTCTCCTCAGTTTGAGTTTAAAGCTGAGACAATAGAGAGAGAGAGGAAAGGAAAGATAGAAAAGAGATACAACTCCTAGGGGAGGTGGGTGGGTTGTGAAGACTTATTCCTGCTGTTCCCAGAGATCACCTGTTACAGGTAAGTAACTGTGCTATCTCCAGGAACAAGCAGGAATGAGTCTTCACATATGGGGACTCCCTAGCTGAGATGCCTGGGAGATCCCCAAGGATATGAGACCCTGAAAGGGGTCTGCGTCCTCCTATGGATCTCAGGCATCCATCCAGGGAAGGAGGGCAGGAGTTGTTTAAGAATGGAACAGGTGTCTGAGGAAAGCCTGACCAAACAAGGCATCCCGGCGGGAATCCTTGTTCAAGCAGTAATGGGCTGTGAAGGTATGAACAGAGGCCCAGGTGGCTGCTCGACAGATCTGGTCGATGGACACAGAATTTAGATGAGCCATAGAGGTGGCCATGGCCCTCACATTATGAGCTGTGACATGGCTCTCCAGAGAAAGGTTCTTACTCTGGTAGGTGAAAGAAATACACTGAGCAATCCAATTGGACAGTGTTCTCTTAGAGACTGGAAGTCCCAAGTGAAAAGGATTCAAAGCAACAAAAAGCTGGGAAGACTTTCTATGTTGCTGTGTCCTATGTAAGTAAAAAGCAAGAGCTCTTTTACAATCCAGAGTATGAAGATTCCTCTCTGCACTGGATGCATGAGGAGCTGGAAAAAAGACAGGTAAATATACCTCCTGATTAAGATGAAAAGGTGAGACCACTTTAAGCATAAAGTGTGGATTTGTCCTAAGGACTACCTTGTCATGATGGAACCTTGTATAAGGTGGATTAACCACTAAGGCCTGCAGTTCACTGATGCGGCGAGCAGAAGTGACTGCAATGAGGAAAATAACCTTCCAGGAAAGAAATTTCAAGGAGGTAGTGGCTAAGGGTTCAAAAGGTGGCTTCATAAGCTGACCAAGAACCAAATTTAAGTCCCATGCCACCGGAGGAGGCCTAATGGGAGGTTTAGTTAAAGTTAGGCCTCTCATGACTCTTGAAATAAGAGGATGAGAGGAGATAGGTTGTCCATTGATGGGCTTAAGGGATGCTGCAATAGCACTCAAATGGACTCTTACTGAATTTGTCTTAAGTCCTGCATTGGAGAGATGCAGGAGATAGTCTAACAAAGAAGTTAAAGGTAGTGCCAGAGGGTCAAGACCCTTTTCAGCACACCAAATGGAAAATCTTTTCCACTTAAAAGCATAGGAACGCCTGGTGGAAGGTTTCCTGGAAGCATGGAGGATATCCTTCACCTGCTGAGAAAGATTCAAGTCTTGAAGGTCTAGGCCTTCAGTAACCAAGCTCTGAGGTGAAGGGACTTGGGGTTTGGGTGCCACAAAGTCCCCTCCTCCTGAGACAGAAGGTTTGGAGCAGCTCCCAAGTCCAGGGAGGGGGCTTGGGAGAGATGCAGAAGCAGAGGGTACCACACTTGGCGTGGCCAGCGTGGAGCTATGAGGATCATAGATCCTCGATCCCTCTGGAGTTTGAACAGAGTCTTGGGAATCAAAGGAATGGGTGGAAAGGCATACAGGAAGGCCTGACCCCAATGAAGGAGGAAGGCATCCTTGCCCTGAACTCCCTGACACGGAATTCTGGAACAGAACCAGGGAAGTTTGGCATTCCACGGACTTGCAAAGATGTCTATGTCCGGGGTTCCCCATTCTTGAAAGATTTTGAGTACCTGATCCATGTGCAGGGACCATTCGTGTGGAAGCAGAACTCGACTGAGTCTGTCTGCCCAAGAGTTTTGGATTCCTGGGAGATATACTGCCAGGAGATGGATTTGATGCTCTCTGGCGAAGGCCCACAATCTTAGAGCTTCGTTGCAAAGCGACAGAGAGCCAGTTCCTCCTTGCTTGTTTATGTAAAACATGGCTACCTGATTGTCCGTATGAATAAGGACTGTCTTGTAGCTGAGGAGGGTATGAAAGACCTTGAGAGCTAGAAACACTGCTCGAAGTTCCAAGTGGTTCATATGAAGAGAGGTCTCCTGTGGGGACCAAGTGCCTTTGGTGGAGAGGTCTTGTAGATCAGCTCCCCAACCTGTTTGGGAGGCATCTGTTGTGAGGGTTGCTTGGGGCAACAACTGTTGGAAGGGGGACCCCAGCAACAGATTTTGAGTGGACATCCACCATTGGAGAGACCAAAAGAGACATTTGGAGGTTGCTATTTGGTCTGAGAGCGCTCCTGAAGCTTGAGTCCACTGGGTGGACAAAGTCCATTGAGCTGGTCTCATGTGTAGGCGAGCATAGGGTACCACATGTACTGTGGAAGCCATGTGGCCTAGCAGTTGTAGCATCTCCCTGGCAGTTAAGTGGCTCTTTGACTGAATCTGAGAGGCTAGCTGCACTAGACGTTGGCAACGGGCCTGAGGAAGGTAGGCCCTTGCAGTGGTGGTATCCAAACAGGCCCCTATGAATTCCAGGGACTGAGTAGGGATGAGCTGGGACTTTGGGAGGTTTACTACCAGTCCCAGATACTGCAGAATGCGCATTTTGCGGTCCAGGGAAACCTGGGCCTCTGACTGAGAGGGAGCTCGGATGAGCCAGTCGTCCAGGTATGGGAAGACAAATATTCCCAGAGTGCGTAGAAATGCAGCAACTATTGCCATGCATTTGGTGAACACTCTGGGAGCAGAGGCCAGACCAAAGGGAAGGACTCTGTATTGGTAATGTTTTCCCTGGAAAAGAAAACGTAGGAATTTTCTGTGAGATGGATGGATGAGAACATGTGTGTACGCATCCTTGAGATCTAGAGAACAAAGCCAATCCTGACTTTGAAGGTATGGAAGGAGAGTGCCCAGAGAAAGCATCTTGAACTTCTCCTTGCATAGAAATTTGTTCAATTCTCTGAGATCTAGAATGGGTCTGTATCCCCCTGTCTTCTTTGGAATGAGAAAATAAGGGGAGTAGAACCCTGACCCTTGTTGAAGAAGAGGAACTTCTTCTATTGCCCCTTGGGCAAGAAGGGTAGTTATCTCCTGACCTAGAAGGTCGAGAAGAGATGTGGGAGAATTGAAGTGTCTCACCATGGTGTGGGGAGGACGGTCTGAGAAATGAAGTTTGTAGCCCTCTCTTATGATGGAGAGGGTCCACTGCTCTAATGTGATTTGCTCCCATCTGGGAGCAAAATGAGCTAACCTTCCTGGAATGGTGAGAGGTTCTGGCTGTGTTAAAGCCAGAAAGGCTAAGTTCTCTAGCATCAAGTCAAAAAACCCTGAGGGGGTTGGGACTGCTGGGTTAAAGCAGCCCCTGTAGACGTAGGCCTGGCCTGCTTAGGTTGCTGACGCTTAGAGGTAAAGCGACCTGTAGAAGATTGTTGGCCAGAAGTGGAAGGAAACCTGCCCTTTCTGAAAAAAGACTTTTTAAAAGTCCTTTTCTTGGCAGGAATGGAGGTAGACCTTGAAAGTCTATCCAGAGCAGAATTCTCTGCATCCATTTGAGTGGCTTTAATTTGCCACTCCTTGCCAAACAGATTTTCACCTGTACAGGGCAGATTTCCTAAGCCATCTTGAACCCAGGGTTCTAATTCAGAAGCCTGGAGCCAAGCAATTCTGCGAGCAGCTATGGCAATGCCTGAGGCTCTATTGGCACCTTCAAAGGAGTCAAAGGCTGCCCTGCTCGAAAACTTGGAGATGTCCTGAGTATGCTTAAGCCACATGCGGAATTCTTCCCTTTTATCTTCTGAAATAAAAGGGAGGAAAGTGTGCAGCTTTTCTGCCACTTCTTTCAGAAACATACCAATATAGAGGCTATAGGAGTTGATTCTGGCAATAAACATACTGGCCTGGAAGATTTTCCTACCAAAAGCATCCAAGGTCCTGCATTCTCTTCCTGGAGGAGCAGAAGAGTGTCTCTTTGTACTCTTTATCCTCTTCATAGCTGATTACACCACAATGGAATGGTGAGGAAGCTGAGTTTTCTGGAACCCAGGACAAGGAGGGACATGATACATAGTGTCCAACCTGCGAGAATGAGGAGAGAGAGTGAGAGGAGTCTCCCATAAATCAATCATGTGTTCATGAAGAATCTCATGAATTGGCAAGGTGACTGCCTCCTTAGGAGCCCTAGAGTATCCTAAAATATCTAATTTTTTTGCTCTAGGCTCTGATTCAGAGGTTAGTGAAATAGAGAGTCCTTTAACTACTTCTCTTATGAAGTCTTGAAAGGACAAGTCCTCTGGAGGAGACATTCTTCTTTTTGGAGAAGAAGGCTCCTCAGGAAGGGCTATGGATACTTCAGGAGACTCATCTGATGTATCAGAATCATCAGAGGAATCGAAATATCGCCTGTCAGGGTGCTCTTCTAACGCTCGATACGCGTATCGAGCGGTATCGACATCGGGGGTCCCCGGTACCGGATCGGTACCGAGAAGTAGCCCTGGACAAGGAACCGCAGCAGTCGGTATCCTGGTCGATGTCGATGCCCTTGGTACCGGCATCGGCGCTGGCGCCGGTACCAGAGCCGATACCGACAACGGAGCTCGTTGCGGTACCGCCGGCGTCGCAGCTTGAATGAAGGCTGAAATAGCCTGCTGCATGGACAGAACATTCTGATCCATCGACGCCATGAATGCCTGGAGATTGGTACCGGTAGATTGTGCCGGTACCCCAGAGCATTCTAACAGGTGATCGGTCGAGGCCGTGCCATCGATGTCAACCTGTAACCCCATAGGAGGAGCTTTGGAAGCCGGAGCTTCCCGCCGGGGTTATTTGGCTGGTGCATGATCCTCGAGGGCAAGCCCGGAGGCATCTCGATGCTTAGAGGAGATCTACCCTTCGAGGACCTGCTAGGTTTATGTTTGGTTACCTGAGATCCTTCAGGAGAAGAAGACCTGGAAGATGTCGATGCTACTGCCGGTGCCTCAGCGGGAAACAGCACATGGAGCTTAGCTGCTCGGTTCTGTAACCCCCGTTTAGACATTAGGGAGCAGGACGGACAATCCGGAATGGAGTGTTCAGGACCCAAACATTTAAGACACCATTCATGGTTATCTGTAACAGAAATAGTACCGCTACACTTAGTGCATTTTTTGAACCCGGAGGTTGGTTTTTCCATGAGGGAAATTTTCTTGTTGGCCCTGAGGCCTTAAGAAGAAAAATACACCAAGTGAGGAAAAAATATCGATTTTTTTTTTTTTTTTTAAAGAAAGAAAGAAAAGACCGGCGGTACCGGTCCGGAGTTGGGGAAGGCAGACACGCGACCAAAGAAATAAAATAAAATAAAATAAAGAACTTCTTCAGCGGTGACAGGGCTCGACCTGCTGGCTCTGCGGCAAAGATGAACTGGTTGGTTAGGAAAGGCGGGAAGGCAGCGCGCAGGCGCTGTGGGATGCTCCCAAAAGCTTTCCTTTTTGGGAAGCTGGGGAGCGTTCTCGCGCAGGCTCCGTCGGTACCGACGTACCCATATGTGAAGACTCATTCCTGCTTGTTCCTGGAGATAGGCTGTTAGTGTAGCTGGGTTTAAAAAAGGTTTGGACAAGTTCCTGGAGGAAAGGTCCATAAACCATTATTAAGAAGTGACCGAAGATATCAATGCTTGACCCAGTACAAGCATTGTGGAACTTGTGTCTCTTGGGGAAACTGCTAGGTACATATGACCTAGATTGGCCACTGTTGGAAACAGAATACTGGGCTTGATGGACCTTGGTCTGACCCAGTATGGCATATCTTATGTTCTTATGAAGAACTGGAGAGAGGCAGTTGGGAAAGGCGGGAAGGCAGCACGCAGGCACTGTGGGATGCTCCCAAAAGCTTTCTAATTGGACGCTGGGGAGCATTCCCACACAGGCTCTGTCGGTACTGACGATACCCATATGTGATGACTACATTCCTGCTTGTTCCTGGAGATAAGTCTTGTCACCTCACTTCACATTTGTAGCCATTTTTTTTTTTTGCTATCCTGATTTCTCTTTGCCTCTTTCAGTTTTATGTGGTGTTCTTTTCTGTGTTTCTTTTTGTGATCCTCTGAAAAATGTGAACGCTGCTATTTTAGTTTACTGTCTTTTCCTATCTCCTCCCACCATGCCAGTTCTTCCTTAAGGTACTTTCTCATTTTACTGAAGTCAGCATTTTTGAAATCTAGGTCTCTGGGTTTACTATGATTGGACTCTGCCTTGACTTTTACCTCAAACCACATCATGCATGTGATCACTGCTGCTCAAGTGAGCACCCATCTAGACATTAGACACACTATTTCCATTAATGAGCACCAGATCCAGTGTCGGCCATTCTCTAGTGGGTTTCTTCATCACTACCTGAGCAAAGTGTCTTGCAGGGAAAGCACAGTTACTTACCTGTAACAGGTGATCTCTGGGAACAGCAGGAATTAGTCTTCACATATGGGTACGTCAGTACCGACAGAGCCTGCACGGGAATGCTCCCCAGCATCCAATCAGAAAGCTTTTGGGAGCATCCCTCGCGCCTGCGCGGTGACTTCCCGCCTTTCCCACTGCCTCTCCTCAGTTGAGTTTCCTAGCTGAGACAGAAGGAGAGAAAGAGGAAAGGAGATAGATAGATACAACTCCTAGGGGAGGTGGGTGGGTTGTGAAGACTAATTCCTGCTGTTCCCAGAGATCACCTGTTACAGGTAAGTAACTGTGCTATCTCCAGGAACAAGCAGGAATGAGTCTTCACATATGGGGACTCCCTAGCTGTGGGTGCCAGGGGAGATCCCATAAAATGCGTATCCCTGGAACAGGACGGCATTTCCCAAATCTGGATCTCCGGCATCCCCTGAGGGATGGGGGGTAGGAGTTGAATAGAGCTGTAGAGGAACAGCGAATCTAAAGACTAGAGAAAAAATGAGTCTTTAGAATGTATGTCAAGTATCATTAAAATATTTTATGAACTAGTACAATATAGAGCTTACCTACTGGATTGTAGGAAGTAGAACTGTGATGGAGTGTACTGTAGATGCAGTAGCGGAATCCTCAAGGTAACTTCACAGCAGTGAGGATGAAGTTCCAAACCTGGAATGGGCAGGTAACCCAGGTGTCAACTGGGGCAGGAGAAGAACGGCAGGTCTTCAATGGAAAGCTTTATGGGAAAAAGCTGAAAACTCTTTTAGGTACAGAGTTATTAACATTGAGGACTAAAAGAAGAAGACTGACCAATCTGGAGAATTAGCCCAGTCTTGAAGGGAAGAGGGGGTATGGAAAAAAGCCCCTATTCCCAAGGAGAACAGAAATGTACTCAGAATACTGAAGATGTACACTGTCTTTCCTAGCTGGTGAGAGATAGGAAGACAATGAAGTTTGATACTTCATAGACAGGGAGATCTGTAACAAAAATAGAAGCTGTTGACATCACAGCAGTAATTTTGTGTATAACCGCTCCCACTTACTGAGCCGCATGAAAATAGGCAAGTAGACTGTCTGGACCTCTTAAGAAGGTAAAAGCTTTATAGCACAGACAGTGAGGGAGAGAGCAGGTAATACATGGCGTCCTATGGACATCTCCCAATGGGCATATCTATATCTATATATATATAGATGGAGAGACATACATATCTATATATATGTGCATATATGTCTAGATATGTGTGATATATATATCGATATATATATCTATATATATATATATATAGATAGATAGATAGATAGATAGATATATCTATATAGATGGGCATGACTTATGCCTACACAGACTACAGAAAATATGTATGAATAGGACATATACATACATGAAGATGAGTCTGAGGATACATGCCTGCAACTGAGCCCCACAAAAACATTCCCTTGGGGAATGTGATGGGAAAAGATTCATCTAATAATAATGAGGTGAAAACCACCTGAAGATATATAGAGAATCTATTTCTGCGGTGCAGGAATGTAGTTCAGTGGAATAACCAGGATGGTTGCGTGAAAAAAACAGAGGATAATAGCAGTCTGGCAAGAGCACGTCAGGAGTACTTTAGGACTCTGACATTTCCAAAGGACAAAAGAAAAACGCATAAACTAAGATACCAGGATGACCCAGCCAAGGGACATAGGGGTATCAGGTACAGTAAAAGAGTATGCGTTGTCCAAGTGGAGCAGAAAAGCATAATGCCAAGCTGTAAGGAAAAAAGGGTAGATTCCTGCAAGATTGGGAACTCCTTGGACATTCACGCAGAAAAAGCTTGTCTTCTGTTTCACAACAGGAGACAAGAGGGTATAAAGAACCCATATAGTCAGGGACTGATTATATAAGTTTTTTCTACTATATGGAAAAAAACCCTCAGAGATAAAGTTCAATGCTCTGTAGCAAGGGCCCATAGTAGTAAGCTTCTCTGAAGATTGCAGAGAGCATTGTGCAGGAGAATTATGAGATAAAACTGACTGAAGTCAGGTGTGTTGCCACATCCCAGGAAAGGATATGGCTAGAAGAAGATAACTTGCAGTGAGTAGTATTATGCAAGATAGTTGAAAGTAGCTTGCAATGAGCACTAGAGTAATCACTGGAACTCCTGCATGCACAGCAACTGAACAAAAGAGCAGAGGGGATTCTCCTGTATAAAGACAGAGAGAAAAAACAGACAAAGGGAGTGGAGATATTCCCGTCCCTGTCTGATGAGTTGCATTGAAGGATAACCAAAAAAGTCTACACTGGAAAGAAAGAGAAGTGTTTCAGTATGGTACCAACTCAAGCAGGGGAAACCCTGGAAGAGAGGGGGATGGAAGGTGACTAACCATATGGTAAGTCAGCTGAAGGAAAATATGTCCATATGGGGACAAAAAACTATCATGGGATAGTTGTAACCTCCCTTCGTAGTAGTAAGAAGGGGAGAATTTTGTAACCCATGGACAAAAGTATCCCAACAGCTTAGCATACTGAAACAGAAAAAACCAGTGTAGAGTTTGAAGAATAAACTTCTGCTAAGAAGAAGTTAACTGTAGATTGTAACATACAGGAACCTATGGTTGCTGGTTATGATTAGACTGGTTAGAGTCTGGAGACTTCAGACTAGGATGAGATGTTCCTTGCTTGGGTACATCTGGAGGATGGGCAGGAGAAGGGTGGAACCTTCTTTTCTTAGGGAAAGGAGGTTTGGTAGGACATTTCCTACGTCCTGGGGAAAAAGAAGGCTTAGGATGGTTTCGAGAACCAGGGAAGTCAGTGGAGCAATGAGCAACCTGACGTAAAGCCTCTCTATTGAAGAGATTTTCTCCAGTACAAGGAGAATTACCCAGTGTATGTTGTGCCCATCTGTTCAAGTCTGAAGCTTGCAGCCAGGCTTTACGACGTGCCCCAATGGCAATAGCAGAGGATCTGCTAACAGACTCAAAAGAGTCTAGGGAAGCACGAGAAAGAAACCAAGAGATATTCCTGCTATGATTAAGAAACAAGGAATAGTCAGAGGCCTTAGGTTCTGACAAAAAAGGAGACAAAAGAGATAATTTCTCTGTGACCTCCTGAAGTGTCAGACTCATATAGAAAATATATGAAATAATTCTTGAAGCCAGCATAGAAGTTTGGAAGGTTTGACGTCCAAAGGCATCAAGTGCTTTAGATGCACGACCTGGCGGATAAGAAGAATGCTTCTTCTTACTTCTTACCTTCCTCAATGCTGATTCCACTACCATGGAATGATGTGGAAGTTGGTTTTTCTGAAACCCTGGAGAGGGAGGTACCTGATACAGAATATTAATGGCTGTAGAAGGCAAAGGAACCTTTAAGGGTGATTCCCATATCCTCAGAAGAAGATCCTGTAAAGAATGATGTAAAGGAAGCATTATATTTTCCTTTTCTACAGGATCTTGGTCAAGAGAAAAACCAGGAATAGGAATGGCAAGAAAGGTTGCCATGTCAAGGAGAAACTTCTGAAAAGAAGGATTTCCAATAGGAACTAATCCTGGGCAAGCTGAGGTTGAAGGAGCAGCTTGAGCACCAGAAGAGATACTGGACTGGTGCAGAAAAAGAATCCTGCTAGATGGACAGTAATCCTGACAGTTCTGTTTTGAGGCAGTTAGTGCTGCATCGCGAGTGCCTGGTATCGATTCCAAACCAGGCATAGAAAGGATCGATGGCACCGATGGAACTGCAGGAATCAACCCCGACACCGGTACCGGTATCGGAGACGATAATGTCATCGAAGCAGTAATCGGGGGCTGCTGAAACGGTACCGAGGTAAGCAAAGAGCCTTGGTGAATATCCTCGGTACTGCGAAGTCGGAAACGATATGGATCGGTTCCGAAGCGCGTCGGTATCAAGTCATCTAGACTGGATATCGATTCCAGACTCGGCATCGAAGCGAGCGAGTCCATCGATGTATGTCTAGAAAGTACCGACGTTGTTGGTGGTATCGGCGATGCCGATACAGAAAGGTTAATCAGAGTCGCATCGATCGGTACCGAAGGTACCGAGGATGTCCGAAGACGATGCCCGGTGAAGAGAGGAACACTCGACACCAGCGCCGATGTCGGAGTATCGGTACCGCTCGAAGCCGATACCAACCCCGAGCATGGCGAAGATACAGGAAAGTCAATCTGGGTCGTATCGATCGGCCCCGAAGGTACCGAAGATACCAGATGACGATCCCAGGTGAAGAGTGGAACACTCGACACCGATGCCGATGCCGGGGTATCGGTACCGCTCGAAGCCGGTACCAACCCCGAGCATGGCTGGGATATAGGAAAGTCAATCTGGGTTGTATCGATCGGCCCCGAAGGTACCGAGGACACCAGATGACGATCCCTGGTGAAGAGTGGAACACTCGACACCGGTGCCGATGCCGGGTTATCGGTACCGCTCAAAGCGGATACCACCCCCAAGCATGGCTCAGGTATGTTCTGTGAGGGGTGAGCCCCAGGAACAACCTGAAACCCTGTAAATGCTTTGGAGCCCGTAGACTCCCGCCGGGGTTTTATTGCCAATGAGGTCTTGAGGGAAAGGCCGGAGCCGTCATCATGCTGGGCATGAGACTTACCCTTCAAGAATTGGCTAGTCTTAACAGACTGTTTGTGGGTTACCTGATCCTGGAGAGAAGAATAAACCGGTGTCCTCACCTCAGGAGGAAAAACGGCATCGAGGGAAACTCGAAAAAGGGAAGGTCTTCTCCCAATAATATAGCCTGAGGTATCAGGGGAAAAAGGGTCAGGACCCAAACAGGTTAGACACCAAGCATTGGAGTCTAAAAAGAAAACTAAGTTTCCACAGTGAAGGCACTTCTTAGGGGAAGAAGGCTCCATGTTGGAAAAGGCCTGGTAGGCCCCAAAAGTTAAAACAAAAAACTGAGGAGAAAATATTTCTCTAAGTTTGAAAAAGAAAAGAAAAAAGCACCGGCGGTACCGGTATCGGCGGGAAAGACAGCCGCGACCACAAGAAAACAAGAAAATAAGGATTTTAAAGAAAAAAGTTTCTGCGGTGACAGGAGGACGTCCTGTTGGCTCCGCGGAAAAACAAAAACTGAGGAGAGGCAGTGGGAAAGGCGGGAAGTCACCGCGCAGGCGCGAGGGATGCTCCCAAAAGCTGATTGTATGCTGGGGAGCATTCCCGTGCAGGCTCCGTCGGTACCGACGTACCCATATGTGAAGACTCATTCCTGCTTATTCCTGGAGATTCCATAATCTTCCTACTTCTTGCCATATTGGCTGATGGGATACTCCAATCCATATCTGGCAGATTAAAGTCCCCTAGTATCACCACCTCACTCTTTTTTCTTTTTACTATCTTTGCAATATCATTGATCAGGTTTCTGTCTATTTCCACCATTTGAGTTGGAGATTATACTAGCATGGATGGTAGTACCATCGCCTCTTTCCAAACCAATCCAGGTCAGAAACTTTATTACCTAGTCTGTAACCTTCCATTGCCTCAGAAAAATTCAAATTTGTTCCTGTTTAATGTACATTACCAAATTTAAGTTACAATGTAAATTGCTTTGACTGAAACGATAAAGCAGTATAAAAAACCTGTTAGATAAATATTTCGCCCTTTCCTTGAGTAGAATGAAATGCAGATCACAACAAAACATACTTTATACAGTTAATAAAGTCATCAATAAGTTGGACTTTCCCTTTGCAAGCCATCCTGCTAATGCCTTTTATGACCTCTTTTCCCTGTACTGGAGTACTCTCACATATGGAGAGCCTGTTTTTTCAGGGCAGCTTCTTCCTGCTTTTCCTTTATTTCAGCAGCTATTATGTTAATAAAACAAAGAGCTATCCCCCTCTCCCTTCTCTACTCTGCCTCTTTTAAAGCCAACATAGGCCAAGATGGTCATCTCCCAATTCTGTTTCAGTTATATTAAGACTCCGTGAAATCAACAATATCAAAAGTTTTCTCCCACCAAGATGACACTGGGTCTGTGATTTTAAGGCTGTGTACTAGCATACATAGTTCTCCAAGCCAATGATTCTTTTTCCTTTCTTCTTTTTACATTTTCTACTTGGCAGCTACATCTGTTCTACATTTGCCTTCTTTTCTTGAATGTTTATGTGGGCTACAATCATTTGAAAGTTTTCATTGTTTCTCATCTGTTTCTGTTTAGGAGAAATTTGGTCTTACCTGCTAATTTATTTTCCTTGAGTCCTAGCAGATTATTCCAGCAAATAGAGTCATAACCCATCCAAAACTACCTATCTAATTCATGACTAACATAAATGGTGTGTAACTTCCAGTGCCTGAGTGTTAATAGAGGGGAGTTCATGCTTTTGCCTTCGTGCTGTTTGCACCAAATACAGTTGTGGTCAAAATTACTGGCTCAACACTTGCAGTTCAACTCCTCAATGTCCAATATCTCCTAAAAAAAAAGTAGCCAGTGAAATGGCTTTGGACTATATATGCACACATATTTGACATATAAAATTATCAAATAAAACAAGACCAATTAAAAAAAGGAA
This sequence comes from Ichthyophis bannanicus, assembly GCA_033557465.1. Taxonomy (NCBI): domain Eukaryota; kingdom Metazoa; phylum Chordata; class Amphibia; order Gymnophiona; family Ichthyophiidae; genus Ichthyophis; species Ichthyophis bannanicus. The sequence continues at coordinate 112,503,335 of CM066032.1, read as the reverse complement.
ATATAAAAACTGGGACATTGCCAGCACATGATTATTGCCACCCTTATAAACAATTCAAATCAGTTTGAACAGAATAACCACATTCCCATTACAGTAACATTAGATGCATCTGTGATCAATTGTTAGTACTCATATGACTTGAATCAACCAATTAATGATGGTTCTAATGTTTAAAATGGCCACATTCACTTCCTGTTCCATTTTAACAATGGGGAAGACGAGAGCTGCTTCAGACCATCAAAAAAAAACATTTATCATCAAAATTCAAAGGGGTACAAGGCCATCTCCAAGGACCATGGGCTTCCTGTGTCTATAGTTTGCAATGTTATTAAGAAGTTTTCTGCTCATGGAACTGTCAAGAACCACCCAGGACATGGTGGAAAGAAGACAATTAATCCAAGAAATCTTAGAAGGTTAATGTGAACTGTTGGAAAAACACCATGTACAACATCCAAAGAGCTTAAGGCTGACCTGAAGCAATCTGGAGTGGTGGTTTCAACCTGCACCATATGCCGTGCACTAAACAAAGAAGGACTTCACGGGTGAAGGCCAAGGAGCATCCCACTGCTCAAAGACAGACATAAAAAGGCACACCTCATCTTTGCCCATACCCACCTTGAGAAACCACAATCTTTCTGGGAAAATGTTCTGTGGACAGATGAAACTAAACTTGAGCTCTTTGGCAATGCAGAGCAGTGATACATTTACAGACAAAGAAATGAAGCTTATAAGGCAAAAAACACCCTTCCTACAGTTAAATATGGTGGAGGTTCCATAATGTTGTGGGGCTGTTTTACTGCCTCAGGAACTGGAGGCCTGGAATGTAAATGAATTATTATGTCAGAGGATGACCAAGATATGCTGGAGTGAAATGTGCTCTCTGGAACTCTCTTCGTCAAAAACACTTGGACCAGATTGCCCCCCTTCACTGCGGCGGCCTCCTTACCGTTGCTCTCAAGCCTCGTTTCACCCAGGATTACGCCTGTTGAAGCGCCAACTTCACACTTGCAAGCGTGCTTGGCAAAAAATAAGGAATCCGGCACTGCTTCAAGCCTTCAAAACTCATCATCTTTATTATAGGAATGAAATTCTGGCAGCCAAGAAATATTATTATTCCTTGATTTCAGCTTCTGTCCATGATCCCAAGACTCTTTACCATAGCCTCACGTCTGTCTATTCTGCCAGGCCCTATCACCTCTCTTAACCAGGCCAGCCTATGCCCAAACATCCTGGCCACTTCTTCCAGGGACAAAATTGACTCTGCTCGCTCGGAGCCTTTTCTCCCTCCCCTCCTCCCCTCAATCGACCTCTCTGTTAACGCATACATGGTATACCATCTCATCTCTAGATGAGACCTTTCTATCCAGAATTCACTTTTCAATTAAATTATCTTACTGTTCCCTGGACCCCTTCCCTTCTAGGTGGCTGACTGATTCTTCATTGGGCTTCATCCCAGTTATATGCACAATGCTCAATGCCTCTTTCTCATCTGGCTGTCCCCAAGGAATGAAAAAAAGCTCTCATCGGTTCATTCCTGAAAGATCCCAAATTTGAGCCCGCTGATTCCGCTCACTACTGTCTGGTTTCTAATTTACCATTCCTAGCCAAACTTGCTGAAAGGTTCATATTTCACCATTTATCTGATCACCTTGAGCACTCTCTTGCCCTACACCCTTGCCAGTCTGGATTCCGGCCTTCCCACAGTACAGAAGTAGAAATTAGACCTTACCTGCTAATTGTCTTTCCTTGAGTTGTCTCCGGGCCAATCCAGATGAATGGGTAGTCAATCTCCCTCCTCTAGCAGCTGAGGACTATATACAAAGTCTTGTTGCCAGGATACCAAGCCCCACCTCTCTGAGGCAGCAAGTCAGTCTTTACGTAACAAGCCAGTAGAAACCAAAAAGAAAGAAGACGAATAATATACGAAAACCCTGGAAGAGGCACCCAGAGGACTATAAACCACGCCCTGGCACGAATAAGAAGCCTGGTCTACGTGGAAGTTTTATATGTTTTTTTTTTTTTTTTTTTTTTTAAACACCAGAAGGTACCCATAGAATACCCTTATCGAAAACCCCGATACACTCGAAATCGACTATCCTGAGATACCGCCAAAAAACTCTTAGGGTGGGCTCTGGACTGGCCCGGAGACAACTCAAGGAAAGACAATTAGCAGGTAAGGTCTAATTTCTACTTCCTTATCGTGTCTCCGGGCCAGTCCAGATGAATGGGTAGTACCAAAGCAGTAACTAACCCTGGGAGGGACCTGTGAGCCCCGCGATGATTGCCGAAGCTCCCACAGAAGCATCCCGACGCGCGAGCACATCCAGACGGTAATGACGAGAAAAGGCATGCAGAGAAGACCACGCCGCCGCCCGACAAATGTCCACAGGAGGCACCAGCGCAGATTCCGCCCACGACGTCGCCTGACCCCGGGTAGAATGAGCTCGAAGCCCGCCCGGCACCGACTTACGCTTGGATTCATACGCCACTCTAATGGCCTGCTTCACCCAACGCGCTATGGAAGCTTTTGAGGCCGCCTTTCCCTTTGACGGACCCCCATAGAGCACGAACAAACGATCTGTCTGCCGAAACGAGGCGGTCAACCTAAGATACCGACGGAGCACCCGCCCCATATCCAAGCTCTTCAGAGAACGATCCAAGGGAGCCTCGGCTTCCACCGCTACAAAGGTGGGAAGAGTAACGGACTGATTGACATGGAAAGCCGACACCACCTTTGGCAAAAAGGACGGAACCGGACGCAGAACCACTTTCTCTTCTGAGAACTGCAGGAAAGGCGGGCGACATGAAAGCGCTTGTAAATCAGAGATGCGACGAGCCGAACAGAGGGCTACCAAAAAGGTAGTCTTCCAGGAAAACTCTCGGAGGGAACTGGCAGAATGCGGCTCAAACGGAGGCCCCGTGAGAGCTTCCAGAACGAGATTCAAGTCCCAAGGAGGAACCACCGGTCGAAGCAGAGGACGGATATGTCGAGCTGCCCTAAGAAAGCGAAGAACATCAGGATGGACAGAAAGACGCGAACCGCGAATCGGACCTCGAAAGACCGCTAGCGCCGACAACTGCACTTTCAAGGTGTTGAGAGCAAGACCCTTCTCTAGACCGTTCTGCAGAAAAGCCAGAATATCCGGAATAGTAGACCCACGGGCCCGCAGCGAGCGATCGGCACACCAGGCTTCGAAGACTCGCCACACACGCGGATATAAGCCAAGGAAGTAGATCGCCTACGCGACTGCAACAAAGTAGAGATCACTGCGGTCGAGTAACCCTTGCGGCGCAATCTATCCCGCTCAAGAGCCATGCCGTAAGCGAAAACTGATCCGCCTGAGGCATCGGCACGGGCCCCTGGTGCAGCAAGTCCGGTCGCGTGGGCAGACGCCAGGGCGGAGCAACTAACAGTCGCATCAGATCCGCGTACCATGGCCGTCTTGGCCAGTCTGGAGCAATCAGAATCACCAGGCCGTCGTGAGAGGCTACCCTCTGCACTACTGGACCGACCAACGGCCAAGGGGGAAACACATACAGAAGCTGGGCCGACGGCCAGGGCTGAACTAGACCGTCGAGGCCTTCCGACATGTGCTCCCGACGCCTGCTGTAAAACCGCCCGGCCTTGGCATTGTGCAGCGTGGCCATCAAATCGATCACCGGGAACCCCCAACGCAAGGTGATCTCGTGAAAGACCTCCGCATGGAGCTCCCACTCTCCCGGATCCAGCAGATGACGACTTAGATAATCGGCCTGGATGTTGCTCTTTCCTGCCACATGAGACGCGGACAGCGCCGTCAGGTGCAATTCCGCCCATTGGAACAGACGCTGACTCTCTTCCAGGAGAGGCAAACTGCCCGTGCCGCCCTGGCGATTGATGTAAGAGACCGTCACCAGATTGTCGGAAAAAATCCGAACCGGCTTGCCCTCGAGAAGCTCGGCAAAGGCCAACAGCGCCAGATAGACCGTGCGAAGTTCTAGTCGATTTATCGACCAACTCGTCTCCGCTGGCGACCAAACCCCCTGCGCAATTCGTGTCAAACAATGCGCCCCCCACCCCGTCAGACTGGCATCGGTAGTGACTAAGACCCATTGCGGAGTGGCCAGTGGAACGCCCGCCAGAAGATGGTCCGGAACCGACCACCACTGCAAACTGAGTCTGACGGAGTCGGGACAACTCAAGCGCCTGGAGAGTGGATGCCGTTGCGGAGATCACCGAGAGAGTAGAGCCCGCTGAAGAGGCCGCATGTGCGCTCGAGCCCAGGGAACCAAATCCAAAGCCGCCGCCATCAGGCCTAGCAACTGCAAGTACTTCCAAGCGGTCGGAGCCCGAAGACGCAAAAAGGCTGCCACATGCGCGAGAAGCTTCCGTACCCGCTCCAGTGGCAAGAGGACGAGTCCCCTGTCGGTGGCGAACAACGCACCCAGATACTGAAGCCGCTGAACCGGCTGCAGATGACTTTTGGACTGATTTATTACCCATCCGAGACTCTGTAGCGAAGACACCACCCGAGCAGTCGCCGACAGCGACTCTGCCCTCGAAGGTGCTCGAATCAACCAGTCGTCCAAATAAGGATGAACCTGGATCCCGTCTCTGCGCAGCGCCGCCGCTACTACCACCATCACCTTTGTGAAGGTGCGGGGCGCTGTCGCTAGCCCGAAAGGCAAAGCTCGAAACTGGAAATGCCCCATAGGCAGCGCAAACCGAAGGAAACGTTGATGCTCCTCCTTTATGGGAATGTGAAGATAAGCTTCGGTCAAATCGATAGAAGTGAGAAATTCCCCCGGGCACACCGAGCGAATCACTGATCGTAAAGTTTCCATCCGGAAGTGTGAGACCCGCAGACAGCGATTGACGTGCTTCAGATCCAAAATGGGACGAAAGGCATCTCCCGGTTTGGGAACCACAAAATAAATCGAGTACCGACCGAAGCCGCACTGGTCTGGCGGCACGGGTACCACGGCTCGGAGCCGCAGCAAGCGAAGCAACGTGTCCTGCACTGCTCGCCGTTTGAGAAGCGGACCGCAGGGAGAGAAGACAAAGGCGTCCGCCAGCGGACAATCGAACTCGAGGGAATAGCCTTCGCGGATAATCTGAAGCACCCACTTGTCTGTGGTAATGGCGGTCCAAGCAGAGAGAAACTCCTGCAAACGCCCCCCGATGGGAATCTCTACCTGGACCTGCCTCGCATCATTGTGGCTTTTTAAGACCCCCAGGGGAGGAGGATCCGAAGTAACCTCTTCCGGACCCCCGAGCGCCTCGAAAGGACGGCCCCCGAGCTTGAAAACGCCCCCGCTGATAAGGAGCAAAACGAGCTCCCCGAAATCGGCGAAAGTCACGGCCTTGACCCCGCGAAAAGGGAGCCTGCTTAGGTGGCCGAGGACGGTCCTCAGGAAGGCGACCTCCCTTAGAGTCCCCTAAATCTTTAACAATCTTTTCCAATGCCTCTCCAAAGAGCAATTTACTCTTAAAAGGTAATTTACTGAGTCTGGCTTTGGAAGACGCATCGGCTGCCCAACTACGCAACCAAAGAAACCGGCGGGCTGCCACCGCCGAAGCCATAGCTTTCGCGGAAATACGTATCAAATCATAAAAGGCATCTGCCAGATACGCCGCCGCGGACTCCAATTGAGCCCCCTGAATGGGAGGAGAAGACTCTCCCTCGGGCGTCGCCGTCTGCTGACTCCATCTAATGGAAGCCCGAGAGACGTAAGCACCACAAACGGAAGCCTGCAGCGCCAAAGCGCTGGCTTCAAAAACTTGCTTCAAAAGTGCTTCTAGTCTATGGTCCTGCATATCCTTTAGGGCCGCAGCCCCCTCTACCGGAATGGTGGTTTTCTTGGTGACCGCAGACACCAGAGCATCCACCTTTGGCAACCGCAGGAGATCCCTCTCCTCGGTAGGCACCGGGTATAACTTAGCCATCGTTCGAGCTCCCCGCAAGGAAGCCTCCGGGTATTCCCATTCAGATTCCACCATCTGCTTTATCACTCTGTGAAAGGGAAAACATTTCTGCTCCGCTCGAACCCCCTGCAATAAGGGGTCTTCCAAAGGCTCCTGCTGGGACGCCGGAGGGATCAGACTGAGAGCCGCGAGCGACTGAGCGATCAGGGCGGACAACTCGTCCCGTCTAAAAACCCTAAACACGTTAGGGTCATCCCCTGGCCCTAATTCACCGTCTTCCAGTTCATCAGGCCAGGAATCGGCCCCTGGGTCTGGCCTAAGCTCTCCTTCCTCCGGCCCCAAGAGGTCTGTGAATGATCGAGAATCCAACTTAGCCTCAAACTTAGCCTGCCCACTAGGCAACTCAGAAATCCCTCTGCCAGCTCTGACCCGCAAGGCTCCCTAGTCTGGGGTGCCATGGGAAAGTCTGCCCTCCCCGGTACAGAAACCTGCTCCTTTTGCAGTAAATAAGCCTTATGAAAGGCAATAATAAACTCCGGGGACAAAAGAGAATCAGAAAGTGGCGGCAGAGCTGAGCTCTCCGGAGCAACCGGCTGTTCTTTAACATGTTTAGTTTTTGCTCTGCGCTTTGCTGGCTTAGGCACAGGGACTGCCGAGATGGATGCCGCAGTTAAAATGGCCGCCGTTCCCGCGCATTTCGCTGACGAGGGAAGTGAAGAGACGCGGTCTCCGTTATCACCGGAGGCGCCCTGCATGGCCGCACACTCTTTCTACACACAAACGCGGCTCCAAAACCCCCTTCGCGTCAAAACACAAGACCCGAAAATTGCCGCGGTGAAGAAAACACTAAAAGAACCCCGCTGCCGAAATGAAAGTAAATTTACCTGCACGGGTTCCGGAGCCCTGAAGCACGCTGTCAGCTGGGAGAAGGAGCCGCGAGACAAGCAAGGAACCAGCCGCTGAGGCCCCCAGGTCTGGTCCCACTATCGGCCTTGAAAGAGCAGAGGAGGCAGGCTCTGCCGCATGCTCTAACAGTGCTGCTGTGCCCCAGAATCGCTACGATTGCAGACTTATAAGCACCGTAGTGTGAAACACCCTGCCAGGGTGACACTAATTTCCTCTGGGCCTCTCTTCCATGAAAAGAACACAAAGCAATTATTTAAGGAAAGGTTCTTAAAGAAAAAACAAGAAGGGAAAACCCCCCAAAGATCGATGGGGAGCCAATCTCCACACGTCTAGTCCAGCTGCTGAGGACCATAAGACTGACTTGCTGCCTCAGAGAGGTGGGGCATGGTATCCTGGCAACAAGACTTTGTATATAGTCCTCAGCTGCTAGAGGAGGGAGATTGACTACCCATTCATCTGGACTGGCCCGGAGACACGATAAGGAAACAATCATTACATCTTTGCTTAGTAATATTCACTCCTACCTAAATCAAGGTAGGGTTACTAACCGGCTGGTTTTCACATGGCCAAACCAGCTGCCGACAGAGATGTAAGACTGGCCCTTGAAAAGCTGTTTTTTTGCTCTGGCCATTGGACCGGGAGTGGCCAGAGCAGAAAACTGGCTTTTCATCAGGTCCTTATCCCCACCAGTGCAGCCTCACCTTCTCCTCCACTGTCAGTCCCTTCTGCCACTTCCTTCCCCTTGCAGCCACAGCTCCTGCTTCTTAAAGAGCAGCGGCTACAATAAAGCTAATTGAAAAAAAAAAGAAACTGGTGTGGAGCTCTCCGGCCCGGTGTGGAGCTCTCCGGCCCTATGGAACCTCTGCTGCAGCGTCCCGCCCCCTGTAGCATCACTTCCTGTTGAGCGCAGGACGCTGCAGCAGGGGTTCCATAGGGTCGGAAGGCTCCGCACCAGTTTCATTTTGTTTTTAAATTAGCATTATTGCAGCTGCTGCTCTGTAAGAAGCAAGAGCTTCTGGAGCTGTTAGCATGCAACTGGAGGCCCACAATGCACTCCCCGAAGCCACTGCCACAGGAACTGGCCCACAGTTAATACAGGTGAGCTAGCATGAACCACTCCCCAACTAGTGCCTCAGTATGCTGGCCCCCCCAATGGGAGAATACAAGCCCCAATACTTTACCATTTCCAAGATACCAGAGACCCTGGTGAAGGGAGACCATATCACTGGCTGAAGACACAGATCACTGCCCATGGCTGGGCACAGAAATCTTCTAGAGAAAAAGAACCAAAGTTCGAGACCTTGAGGTATGCGCTTTGAAATTAGTCTGGTTAAGTTATATCACAACTACCAGAGGAGACTGCCCTGGCTGCATGGCTGATGAGCTAGATTGGTATCAGCTATCTTGAGAGTGAAGCAGAGCAGTGGTCTCTGATCAGGGGACCATGTGTTCATTACCAGCTTGCTGCTGCCGAAGGAGAACTGCTTTGGGTGCACAGCTGATGAGATAGATTGATAAAAAAAACAACTTTCCTGTCAGTAAATCAGAGCAGCAGTTGCAAAGCTGGGGGACCATGGGCTCATAACTAAAAATACCACCTCTGGAAGGAAACTGCTCCGGTTTTCACAGCTGATGAGGCAATATTGACAGTACAGTACTTGATGAGCCAAGAAAAGAAGTGAAGGTACTTGGTCATCTTGAAATGTATTGATGTTTATGATTGCTAAGGCAGGAAGACTGCTAAGGGAGAACAGTGGCCATCATGATAAGGACAGGCTAAAGGACAGTGAAGACAATCCATACTGATAAGGAGGGTGAGAGAGAAAGAGTGTGAAGAGCTACTTCTGCACAGGTCCACGGATGAAGAAAACTGGAAGGAGAAGGAAGTGGCAGAAGTGACTAACAAAGGGGAAGGTGGAGGCAGGAAAGCAATTGAAAGAGGGGGAAAGGAGGTGGCAGAAGCGACTGACACAGGGGAAGGTGGAGGCAGCTGAAAGAGGGGTGAAGGAGGTGGATGGAAGGCAGCTGACATGAGGGAAGGTGAGGGCTGGAAGGCAGCTGAAGGAGGGGGGAAGGAGGTGGATGGAAGGCAGCTGACATGAGGGAAGGTGAGGGCTGGAAGGCAGCTGAAGGAAGGGGGAAGGAGGTGGCTGGAAGTGAGATGATATGGGGAAAATGGGGACTGGATGGGAGCTGACATGGGGGGGAAGGTGGGGCCTGGAAGAGAGCTGATGCAGGGGGAGGAAGGAGGTGGCAGGAAGGGAGCTGACACTTCGGGATGGGACTGGTAGGTCGCTGGGTAATAAGAGGGTTGGAAAGGAGAGAGCACATGTAGATGGCACTGGAAGGGGGATGAGGCAAAGGAGAGCAAAGCTCCTGCAGACAACACAGAAGACACAACGAGCAGAAGCACAACGATGACCACAGTGGCTAGTAGAACCTTTTATTGAAGAACCCCGACGCGTTTCGGCTTGCGCCTTCCTCAGGGGGACTTATAAAATAGACGAAATCATAATATTAAAATAATACATAATGTAATATTGACACAACCAAGGCATGATAAACATAAAAATACAATATAAAACAAAATTAAAATTAAAACTAGATAATTTTCAAAATGCTCTACATTTAAAACATAAAAGCTTAACATTCATAGTAATAGATCAAAATATTACAATTTATAATTAAAACAATATTAAAAAACAATATTACAAACACAGTAAGAGCAAATTAAAAATAAATTAAAATAACATAAAAAGGGGGAGACGCAGGGCAGAGAGAACGGACTACTTACTAAAATTGGCACCACAATGTTGTGCAGAATCAGGATACAATATGATTTTCACTAAACCATAGGGAACAAAAAACACAAGTAAAAACAAACTAGTAAGAAAAAACAAATTATTCAAAAATCATACTGTTGGGTTCCAAATACTAATCTAGTGCAGAAAAGCTATAAAATCCCTCAAAAGGAGGGTACTGCAAAAGATTTATTGTAAAGTTATGACTACTTTATGCTCTACTTTAATAAAAGATGAAATTTAAAATTTTAATAAAGGATTCGATAAAATTTATCACAAAAATAATTTACACTGAGAGGGACCTTAATTGATATTTGCTCACGATTGGAATTTGAGGCCTGATAACAAAGGAGAAAGTATCCTGTGTGACCACCTTTGTATAATAGATTTAAAGGCAATAAATGCCAGGCAAGTATTTCATTAATGACAGTGCTAGCTGTAGAGACGTAGAGAAAATGATTTAATCAGTAACCCTGTTTGTTCTAAACCATCAAAAGTGGCATGGCAAACTATTCTTGTATTGGTATAGTAACCTGGATGCACGGAGGATTTAACTCAAACTGTGTCATCATGCAAGCGCATGACTAGAACGCCAATCCTTTTATATGTAAGAATACTATACAGACAAGACATAGAAACTAAACTCACTTAATAGAAACGTGAAATAAATAACTAAAACAATATAAAAACATTAAGAACACGATACTAAAACCGCGAGTGTAAATAAGTTAAGAAACATGAGAAGAACGCTGAGCTGAGAGAATAGATTGCACACTCAAAATGTACCGCGGTACTAAAGAAGGCACAGAAGTCTTTGGACTGGTTTATAGTTATTCCTCTAATGAACAAATTATAAAGGACTTTTTTTTAAAAAATAAATAAATAAATAAACATCTAAAAATCGAACATATAAAGAACCTTGGAGCACTGCGTATTACGGCTACCTGTTACGATTGTGAAATCCAAACCGGAATCTGATAGAGAGAAGCTTTAAAACACCCACAGGAGGGTACTGGAGTGGAGGAGTGGCCTAGTGGTTCAGGCAAGGTACTTCAGGCCGGAAGGTCGGGGGTTCAAATCCCACTAGAGGACAGCCACCTTGGGCCGAAAGGACTGGGGTTTCTAGTCCCACAGGTGCTCCTTGTGGTCTTGGGCAAGCCACTTAACCCTCCATAGCCCATGTTCCCTGTAAAATAGTTATCTCCAAGTTATAATGCCCTGTTCAATGTAATTTCAGTTTGTTCAATGTAAACCGCACTGATGCAGAATAGCGCGGTATATAAGAGAATGTAAATAAATAAATAAATAAATAAAATACTGTAAAAACAACATTAAAAACTTGTGGTTACTTTGTACAAAATGATAGCTTTGGTCATATAAAAAAGTTTTATGCTAAGAGAGACTTGAATAAGTACTTACTTACGATGAGCAGCAAAAACTATGACCCAATGTATTCCTCTGGAGCGAGTGAAACTGTATGCTGTGTGTTGTATCTTAAAAACGCTACTTTTTCGCGCCAAAAGGGGCGGAGTTAACATCAGCCAATCGTTATAGGGAGTGATGATCCTAACGACTAAAAAATGTGTAAAAAATGTGTATACTATCCTATAGCACTGCCTATGCCAGTATTTAAAAAATGTTTAAACAATAAGGAATGCGCTACATTTAAAATGGTACATGTTATAGAAACGTGACTTAATCGGTGTCATCATGTTCCAGAGAAAAGGGGGGGAGGGGGGGGAAGAAACCAGTTACCTTGTATAAATAAGTTAGTAAATAAAATCTAAGCTATTTTGTAAGAAATGTAATCATTCGCCACCGCAGTGCATATATGACTTAAAATACCAATATTCCAAAACGATACCTTTATACTCAAAAGGTAGTACCATAAAAAATATATAGCAAGATATAATAATGATCAATATGATGTGCACCGTTTGCCTCGGTGACGATTTATGATATTAAAATTATGTTTTAGAAAACTCATGATAGTGCACCATGGGGTGCACTGCTCTCAACATCAGAGACTGTTTTTAAACATAAACATTACTTAATATAATATATCGACAGTGACCTTGCTTAACCCTTATGTGACATAGAAGTTGAATACAAGACAACTAGCAGAAATGAAAAAGGTTATCCATCATGATTTATCGCTGAAAAACCTTATAATCTGAAAATGTTAGACTACCATTGGAAAATAAAATAAAATAAAACCCCCTAACATGTTACTATCTGATGAAGTGTGACGGAACTAAGCAAACTTATAAAAACACAGACAAATCTACCTCCTGATTGAGACCGTTGGGTTCCAAACTATTAAATTCATAAATAAAACGCTGTTCCAGTTTGAGGAGAGTTTTGTCTACATCACCCCCCACCCCTCCGCCAGTGGGGAAGGACTGTTTTTAAAACCACATATTTTAAGTCCTGTATTGAGTGTTGCATTTTTATCCAATGTGAAACTAGTGGGCGATCTAGGATCCCCCTTTGGAGACAACTTCTGTGTTCAATGATGCGTGTGCGCACCTGGCGCTTAGTTTTTCCAATATAGACCAAATTGCAGGGACATAGGATTAAATATATAACATTTTCTGTTTTGCAATTCGAGAAAGAATGGATGTATACCTTATGATTAGTAGTAGGATGAGTGAACAAGTTCTTAGCCGTGATGCTGTGTGGACAAACGGAGCAATTGCCACACTTGTAATGGCCTTTAATGTTAGGCAAGGGTTTGTGATATGTGAGAGCAGAGGGTACAAGAATGTTGGCCAAATTGGGGTTACGCTTGTAAGCCACCATTACTTGTTTGGAGGCAAAGACCGGAAGGGAGGCTAATATATACCACTCTTGTTTCAAAATCCTAGTGATATCATTAGAGTGATTAGAAAACGTGAGGGGACAAACTACACAATCCGATGTCTTGGCTTTATCTTTCTTTTTAAGAAGAGAACTCCGGTCAGTTGCACAAGCACGAAAAAACGCTTTAATGCACTTTTTGGGATAGCCGCGCTGGCTGAATCTATGATTCATATCTGCTGCATGTTTGTGAAAATCTGATTCCCTGGTGCACAAGCGCTTGATTCTCAAAAATTGACTAATTGGCAAATTATATTTCAGCGTAGTATTATGGAAACTGTCATATTTCAAAAAATTATTACGGTCTGTAGGCTTGCGGTACAGATCAGTAATAAAGGCATCTGTCCCTTTCTTAATTAGAATATACAGATAGGCTATCTCAGTCTTGCTATACTGGCCTTCAAATTGTAAATTGGGATCCATGTCATTAAGCCACTGAAAAAACAATTGTAACGAGACTTCAGTGCCATCCCAGATCATTAAAACGTCGTCGATATACCTCTTCCAGAGTCGTACATGTATCTTAAACGGATTGAGGCTGAGAAATTCTTTTTCAAAATTTGCTACGTACAAGTTAGCGACGTCCGGCGCCATGGACGACCCCATAGCAACCCCTTTGATTTGTTTATAAAAGACCCCTTTAAAAGAAAAATAATTTTCACACATAGCTATAGAGGCAAGTTGGGTAAGATAAAATGTCGGAATTCGTACTGGTTTCTCTCTTTGTATTAACGTATTGGATAGTACTTCTAAGGCAGCTGCTTGTGGGATATTGGTGTAGAGTGAGTTGATGTCTAAGGTAACCAAAAACAAGTTTTCGTGATATCCAGAAAAATCGCGCAACATATTAATAACGTGTGTGGTGTCCTGGACATAGGACTCTGCTAGCATAACAAAAGGTCTGAGGAAAACATCTAAAAATTTGGAAATCGGTTCCAGTAGGGAGCCAATAGCAGAAACTATTGGACGTCCCGGTGGGTTATCTAAGGATTTATGTATCTTAGGGAGTATATAAATCGTGGGAGTAATGGGATGGGAAACTGTAAGATAGGACACTTCCTTTGGAGTTAGGTAACCCGCTTAATCCTAACAAAGCAACCTCCAGTTTCTCCCATGCCCCCTCTTTAGCTCCCAAGTTAAGCTCCCACCCTATACCACTCCATTCTTCCTTCAAATACTTGGGAAGACACTGACTCAGATCTTTCCTTTTCCTCACACATTTAGCATAGTAACATAGTAAATGACGGCAGATAAAGACCAGCGTAGTCCATTTAGTCTGCCCAGAAATATGGCAGGAGTAGGTGCACACCTTCCCATGTCTTTTAGAGAGTAGGTGCACCACTACCCATGTCTCTGCTTAGTGGTGCACCCACCAGGAGCAGGTGTACCCCTCCCCATATCTTTGTTTCTTTGTTTGTTTAGGGGTGAACCCACCACTCCTCCCCTCATTGCTCCATGTAGGACACCCCTATTTGTTGAGAAATTGGATGGCTTAGTTTATTTTGATTTAATCTTGTTGCTGTAAAGTGATCCACTGTGTCTGTCCCAGGCCATTTTGAATTCCATTACTGAATTTGCCCCCACCACCTCCATCGGGAGGGCATTCCAAGCATCCACCACCCTTTCAGTAAAAAAGTATTTCCTGACATTGCCTTTCAATTTACCACCTTGCAGCTTCATGTCATGCCCTCTAGTTTTACAGCTTCCCCGTCTCTGGAAGAGGTTTGTTTGTTCATTATTTCTCTTTAAGTATTTAAAGGTCTGAATCATATCTCCCCTATCCCTCCTCTCCTCCAAAGTGTACATATTTAGGTCTTCAAGTCTCTCCTCATAAGGCTTCTGATGCAGGCTCCAAATCATTTTAGTCGCCTTCCTCTGAACAGCTTCCATTCTTTTTACATCCTTTGCAAGATACGGTCTCCAAAACTGAACACAGTATTCCAAGTGAGGCCTCACCAGAGACTTCTACAGTGGCACTAGTACCCCTTCCTTTCTGCTGGTAATTCCTCTTCGAATGCAGCCCAACATCCTCCTGGCTTTTGCCACCGCCTTGTCACACTGTTTTGCCACCTTGAGATCTACAGAAATAATCACACCGAGGTCTTTCTCCTGCTCCATGCACACCAATCTCTCACCCCCTATCGTGTACATTTCCTTTGGATTTCTGCTACCCAAGTGCATGACACTGCACTTCTTCGCATTAAATCTCAATTGCCAAGCAACAGACCATTCCTCCGGCTTTTGCAGATCCCTCCTCATGTTCAGCACTCCATCGGGGGAGTCCACTCTGTTGCAAATTTTCATGTCATCTGCAAAAAGACAGACTTTTCCATTCAGTCCTTCAGCAATATCATCACAAATACATTGAACAGTGCCGGGCCCAGGACTGAACCCTGCGGCACCCCGCTAATCACCTTCCTTTCATCCAAGTGAGCTCCATTTACCATCACCTTCTGTCGTCTGTCAGTCAATCAATTTCTGATCCAGTTTACCACCTTGGAACCCATCCCCAAACTACTGAGTTTATTGATAAGTCTCCTATGAGGGACAGTATCAAAGGCTTTGATGAAATCCAGGTAGATGACATCCATCGTGTGTCCTTGATCCAGTTCTCTGGTCATCCAGTCAAAGAACTCAATCAGATTTGTCTGGCAAGATCGCCCCTCGGTAAAACCATGTTGCCTCGGATCCTGTAACCCTCTGGTTTTGAGAAAGTTCACTATTCATTCTTTCAGGAGCATCTCCATTACCTTTCCCGCCACCGAGGTAAGGCTCACAGGCCTGTAGTTTGACACTTCTTCCCTGTCACCACTTTTGTGTAGAGGTACGTCGTCAGCCATTCTCCAGTCCTGAGGAACCTCTCCTGTTTCCAAGGATCTGTTGAAAACATCCTTTAACGGCCCTGAAAGAACCTCTCTGAGCTCTTTCAGTATCCTGGGATGTATCCCATCCAGTCTCATGGCCTTGTCCACTTTCAGTTTTGCAAGTTGATGCTAGGTATGATAAGGAAAGGAATGGAAAATAAAACAAAAGATATTATAATGCCTCTATATCGTTCCATGGTGAGACCGCACCTTGAATATTGTGTGCAATTCTGGTCGCCGTATCTTAAAAAGGATATAGCGATTTTAGAAAAGGTTCAGAGAAGAGCCACCAAAATGGTAAAGGGGATGGAAGGCTACTCCTATGAAGAAAGGCTAAAAAGGTTGGGGCTCTTTAGCCTGGAGAAGAGACGGCTGAGGGGAGATATGATAGAAGTCTATAAATTAATGAACGGAGTGGAACGGGTAAACGTAGATCGATTGTTTACCTTATCAGAATATGGAAAGACTAGGGGACATGCAATGAAGCTACAGGGTAAACTATTTAAGACTAATAAAAGAAATATTTTTTCACTCAACGTGTAATCAAACTCTGGAATTTGTTACCGGAGGATGTAGTAAAGGCTGTTAGTGTAGCTGGGTTTAAAAAAGGTTTGGACAGTTCCTGGAGGAAAGGTCCATAAACCATTATTAAGAAGGGACCCAGGATATCAATGCTTGAACCAGTACAAGCATTGTGGAAACTGTGTCCCTTGGGGAAACTGCTAGGTACGTATGACCTAGATTGGCCACTGTTGGAAACAGAATGCTGGGCTTGATGGACCTTGGTCTGACCCAGTATGGCATATCTTATGTTATGTTCTTATGTTCTAACACCTCATCCTCTCCGAATGGTGTGGTATCTACCTCATTTCCATTTTTATATTTGGGAGTCACAGGTGGTCCTTTCTCCAGGATTTTCTTTAGTAAAAACAGAGCAGAAGTATTTGTTTAGCAATTTTTTGCTTTATCAATGTCATTTTCCATGAGTACGTTCCCAGCACTTCTGAGCCCTGCAATTCCACCTCTGATCTTCTTCCTTTTCCGAATATACCTGAAGAAAGTTTTGTCGCCGCACTTAACATCTTTAGCCATCTTTTCCTCTGCCTTTGATTTTGCTATCCTTATTTCTCTTTTTGTCTCCTTGAATTTGATCCTGTAATCATTTCTGTGTTCTTCTGTTTGCAAGCTTTTGAATTTTGCAAAAGCTGTGGTTTTTGCCCTTATTTGAGCAGCCACTTCTTTGGAAAACCAAATAGGTTTCCTTCTCCTCTTGTTTTTATTTACTTTTCTTACATATTTATCTGTTGCCCCTATTATTGCCTCTTTTAGTTTAGCCCATTACAATTCCACTTCCCTTATCCCCTTCCACCCTTGTCAGCTCCTCCTTTAGGTATTTGGCCATTTTGTTGAAGTTAGTGTTTTTGAAGTTTAGGACTTTGAGCTTGCTATGATTGGACTCCACCTTGGCTTTTATCTCAACATGTAAAATCCGGAGCAGCAGCATCAGAACCTTTCCTCCAAAAGCAGGGTGTACCACAAGGTTCCTCTCTATCATCACTCATGTTCGGCATATACATGCAGCCCATCTGCAATATCATCAGATCTTTCAATGTTGACTGCTTGATATATGCAGATGATATCCTGCTCTACATGTCGTTCTCTACAGATCAATTGGACCTTTCCCTTCTGATAGAATGCTTTGACGCAGTTTCCGAATGGCTCCAATCTCAAAACCTCCGTATTCAACACAAGAAAACGGAGGTGCTCTTCATCACGAGAGACCACAATTTCACTCCGCCACCCCATATAAGAGTTAAGGAAGCAGATCTTCAAACAAAATCCACAATACGATACCTTGGGGTCACTTTGGACCAACGTCTTGATATGAAGGTGCACATAAGTAACATAGTTAGAGCAATCTACTTCAAGATCCGAACACTCAGGCATCTGCGCTCCTTACTAGATCCAGAGGATTTCCAGGCAATATACCAAGCACTAATCTTACCTCACTTCGACTAAGCTAATGCCATTTTACAAGGCCTCCCACGGTCTACCCTGAATCCTCTACAACTCGCCATGAATGCCGCAGCAAGGGTCCTTCATGGAGCCTCTAGGAACGACCATGTGACGCCTATCCTGAAGCAGCTCCACTGGCTCCCCATACATGGAAGGCTTGTTTTCAAGACCTTACTACTGACCTTCAAGGCCGTCAATGGTCTTGCATCCTCCTCACTAACAGAGCTCATTCATGCCGTTCCACCTAACAGATCCAGAAGACCCACAGCAATAAACACACTAATAATTCCGAAGGCTTTAACAAAATGCACCCTGACAACGGCAAACAGGGCATTCAGATTTTGTGCCCCAAGATGCTGGAATGCTCTACCATCGAACATTCGTGCTATCACTGACCTAGCCCAGTTCAGGAAGGCACTCAAATATCACCTGTTCCTCAAGTACTACCCAGTCAGCAATACGTCTAGCTAACGCCACCAATGAAAGTAGCTACACCTTCCTTACTAAATAGCCTCATCAACTTTCTCGTTGCGATATCCGAGATCATTGAGCTTTGTCATAACGCTTGTATGTAGATAGTACATGTAAATAGTTCCCCTATGTTATCCAAGTTTGTACACCTGTTCTCTGTAAAAACAGAACAGCTTGTTCTGGTCATTTTGTTTCATGTAAACCGCGCAGATGTCGAATAGTGCGGTATATAAGAGATTGTAATAAATAATAATAAATAAATAAACCACACTGTGTGATGATCACTGTTGCTCACAGGGACACTCACCCAGACATTTGACAGGCTATCACTGTTGGTGAGCAATAAATCCAGTGTTGAGTTTTCCCTGGTTGGTTCCATCACCATTTGTCTAAGTAACGCATCTTGGATAGCGTCCACAATTTTTTTGCTTCTTTCCAGATTTGCAGAAGGAGTAATCCAATCCCCATTGGGTAGATTAAAGTCATCCAATATGATCGCTTCCCCCTTTGTTGCTATCTTGGCAATATCTATAATCAATTTGTTATCTCTCTCTTCAATCTGAGTTGGAGGTTTGTAGATTACAGCAGTATGGATGACAGTGCCATCTCCTCTTTCCAACACTATCCAGAGCGCTTCTCTTCTTTTCCACATGCACCCTGCATTTCAGTAGCTTTAATATTGGATTTGACATATAAGGCTACTCCTCCCCCTTTTCCATTTTCTCTGTCTCTTCTGAATAGATTATAGCCAGGTATGGCTATATCCCAATCACGCAATTCATTAAATCATGCTTCTGTAATGGTCACAATGTCCAAGTCCTTTTCCACCATTAGGGCTTCCAGGTCTGGAAGTTTGTGGGCTAAGCTACGAGCATTTGTACTCATTGCTTTCCAACATTTAACTGGCTTGTGTGTATTTTGCATTGATTTTATTCTACCCACTTCTTCCCAGTTGCCTTTGATGCGTTGTTTAAAAGTGTGGCTGTTTCTGTTATTCTGCTTTTGCAGGGTTGACGTCCAGAACTTGACCTTCCCCGTCCGTCGCCCCCTTCTTCTAGTTTAAATGCAAATCGACATACTGCCTGAATTTTTCATGTAGGATTCTTTTCCCTGCGACAGAGGTGTAGTCCATCAGCACAGTATAGTTTCTTGTTGGTCCATGTGTTTTCCCAGTCGCCAATAAATCTGAATCCTTCTCGTTTGCACCAGGTCTGGAGCCACGTATTAAAGCTGTTAATGCGATTTAGCCTTTTTGCCCCCTTGCCTAGAACAGGTAGAACTTCTGAGAATGCTACAGTGTTAACAATGGGCTTGAGTTTTTCTCCAAGAGATTGGAAGTTCTTTTGGACTGTAGAGGCATTATTTCTAGCCAAGTCATTTGTACCCAAGTGAATTACAACACCAAGTTTGGAGTGTTTGCTTTCCACGCTAAGTACATCAATAATTTGGTTTGTATTCCTGCCGGCTGAGGAGCATGAGAGGCATTTGACTATCTTCTCTCCTTTGAACTGTGTTCCCAAGTTGGTGTCTCTGATGATGGAATCTCCAAGTAGTAGTAGTTTTCTGTTTGATGAGTTTTTCTTCATATTTGGTGCTTTAGCAGGAGATTGGGCATTGACTGACTTCTCTAAGGGCCGTTCAGTTTCTTTGGATTGGGCATCCTTATTAACCAAGGCAGAGAATGCATTATGCAGGGATATCTCTTGGTGTATATGATGTCTCTGTGTCACAGATCGCAATCTACCTGAACCCACTGTGATCCATTTGTTCCTGGTGTGTTTGACTGTTTGTGGGAGCAGTGGTGGACTATGTTCAGTCTGTATCCTAGAAGAGCTAAGCTTCATTGCAGCCAGTTGCTCCCTCAGTAGAGACAATTCTTTATGCATGGCAGCTAGGTCTTCTCTTAGTAGAGTCAATTCGTTATGCATGGCCGATGACCTTCAGCACATAGGACATGCTTTTAGGTGCCAAATGATTCTTAAGAACATAAGAACATAAGATATGCCATACTGGGTCAGACCAAGGTCCATCAAGCCCAGTATTCTGTTTCCAACAGTGGCCAATCTAGGTCATATATACCTAGCAGTTTCCCCAAGAGACACAAGTTCCACAATGCTTGTACTGGGTCAAGCATTGATATTCTTCGGTCACTTCTTAATAATGGTTCATGGACCTTTCCTCCAGGAACTTGTCCAAACCTTTCTTAAACCCAGCTACACTAACAGCCTTTACTACATCCTCCGGTAACACATTCCAGAGTTTGATTACACGTTGAATGAAAAAATATTTTCTTTTATTAGTCTTAAATAGTTTACCCTGTAGCTTCATTGCATGTCCCCTAGTCTTTCTATATTCTGATAACGTAAACAATTGATCTACGTTTACCCGTTCCACTCCGTTCATTAATTTATAGACTTCTATCATATCTCCCCTCAGCCGTCTCTTTTCCAGGTTAAAGAGCCCTAACCTTTTTAGCCTTTCTTCATAGGAGTATCCTTCCATCCCCTTTACCATTTTGGTGGCTCTTCTCTGAACCTTTTCTAAAATCGCTATATCCTTTTTAAGATACGGCGACCAGAATTGCACACAATATTCAAGGTGCAGTCTCACCATGGAACGATATAGAGGCATTATAATATCTTTTGTTTTATTTTCCATTCCTTTCCTTATCATACCTAGCATTCTATTTGCTCTCTTGGACGTCGCTGCACACTGGGCCAAGGGTTTTAACATGGTATCCACAATGACGCCTAAATCTTTTTCCTGGGTGGTGGTTCCTAACGTGGAACCTTGCATTGTGTAACCATAGTTTGGGTTGTTCTTCCCTAGGTGCATAACTTTGCACTTGTCCACATTAAATTTCATCTGCCATTTTGATGCCCAGTCTTCCAATTTATCAAGATCCTCTTGCAATTTTTCACAATCCTCTTGGGTTTTAACAACTTTAAATAGTTTTGTGTCATCTGCAAATTTGATAACCTCACTCATTCTACTTTCCAGGTCATTTATGAATATGTCAAAAAGCAGCGGACCCAGCACAGATCCCTGGGGTACACCACTATTCACCTTTCTCCATTGGGAAAATTCTTCTTGGAATGAAAGTACCACAGGTATTACACTGAATACAAGACATGCTGGTTGAGAGAATGTGGGAGTATCCCAAGCTTTTGGCCACTATATAGGCAATGCAGCCCCAGGGGTGGGTGGGGTGAGGGGTAAGGTGGGCGGGAACCAAAGTGTCCCTGCCCCATTAGGCTTGTGCCTGAACTGAGGGCACACTCAGAAAACTGTTAAGGCTACACAAGGAAATCAAGCAGTTTGACTATCCCCAAATGTAATGTAGGACCAGCAATTAGCAAGTTTCCAAATACCTAAGGTTTAACCCACAGCTAATATTCTATATTTGCAATAAAAAAACAGCTGAGATAGAAAGGAAAAAGCTTATCTGTGTCTTGGGCAGCTCCGGCCTTTCAGAGTGGCTGGCTGTGACCGGTATGAGAAGCCAGGTGCCTGATGATCTAAAGTAGCCCCTCCCTGGGAGATGCCTTTCAAGCAGACAATGAACCAGAATTACCCAAAATATACCTTCATAGTTCTGTCTGCCCCCTGTACAAAGGCCTCTGTTGGTCCCTTATAATGTAAGTATGTCTATTCCAAGTAGCTGATTTCTCTTTCAAGTGTCCCTGCCCCAGAAGGCTTATGCCTGAACTGAGGGCACACTCAGAAAACTGTTAAAGCTACACAAGGAAATCAAGCAGTTTGACTATCCCCAAATGTAATGTAGGACCAAAAATTAGCAATTTTCCAAATACCTAAGGTTTAACCCACAGCTAATATTCTATATTTGCAATAAAAAAAACCAGCAGAGATAGAAAGGAATAAGCTTATCTGTGTCTTGGGCAGCTCCGGCCTTTCAGACTGGCATTTCTTATTTGTCCTGCTCTACCTTCGCCATCCTATGGAGATGCAGAGCCCTTCGTCCCTTTCTGGACAAATACTCCATGACCATTCTCCTCCTCAGCACTGTAATTTCTCACATTGATTATTGTAACGTTTGTTTTGCTGGTCTCCCCCGACAACAGTTAAAATGCATTCAAACTATTCAGAATATCACCATTCATGCTCTAACCCAAGCTAGGAAATATATTATCATGTATCGCCACTCCTGATCCAGAATCACTGGCTCCCCATGGCTCAGAGGATTCAGTTTAAAATATTGACACTTACACACAAAGCCTTGCATAACTGTGTACCATTGTATCTATCTTCACCCACTATTCCTTATGTCCTGCAATGTTGTTTAAGATCACTACAAGACAAATGGCTAGTTCTCCCCTCTCCTGCAAGAATTAAACACGAGTCCACATGTCATTCCGCCTTCTTTTACCTGGCCCCTGCCCTTTGGCATTGTCTCCCTGCCCATATAAGGCTTGAACTATCCCTTGGCCCAATTTAAAACCTTCTGAAAACCTCCCCTCCCTGAACTGCAAATCAGAAAATAAACACGTTTGTGATATATTAATTGGAGTTGATGGTAAATGGAGCTCACTTGGATGAAAGGAAGGTGATTAGCGGGGTGCCCCAGGGTTCGGTCCTGGGCCTGGCCACTGTTCAATGTATTTGTGAGTGATATTGTTGAAGGACTGAATGGAAAAGTCTGTCTTTTTGCAGATGACACAAAAATTTGCAACAGAGTGGACTCCCCCGAGGGAGTAGTTAACATGAGGAAAGATCTACAAAAGCTGGAAGAATGGTCTAATGCTTGGCAATTAAGATTTAATGCAAAGAAGTGCAGTGCCAAGCACTTGGGTAGCAGAAATCCAAGGGAAATGTGTGCGATAGGGGGCAAGAGGCTGGTGTGCACCGATCAGGAGAAAGACCTTGGTGTGATTATTTCTGAAGATCTCAAGGTGGCAAAACAGTGCGACAAGGTGGTGGCAAAAGCCAGGAGGATGTTGGGCTGCATACAAAGAGGAATTACCAGCAGAAAGGAAAAGGTACTTATGCTACTGTACAAGTCACTGGTGAGGCTTTACTTGGAATACTGTGTTCAGTTTTGGAGACCATATCTTGCAAAGGATGTAAGACGACTGGAAACTGTTCAGAGGAAGGTGACCAAAATGATTTGGAGCCTGCGTCAGAAGCCTTATGAGAAGAGACTTGAAGACCTAAATATGCACACTTTGGAGGAGAGGAGGGATAGGGGAGATATGATTCAGACCTTTAAATACTTAAAGAGAAATAATGAACAAACAAACCTCTTCCAAAGACGAGGAAGCTGGAAAACTTGAGGGCATAACATGTAGCTGCCAGGTGGTAAATTGAAAGGCAATGTCAGGAAATACTTTTTTACTGAAAGGGTGGTGGATGCTTGGAATGCCCTCCCGATGAAAGTGGTGGGGGCAAACACAGTGACAGAATTCAAAATGGCATGGGACAGACACAGTGGATCCCTTTACAGCTACGGGATAAAATCAAAATAAACTGAACCATCTAATTTCTCAACAAATAGGGGTGTCCTATATGGAGTGGTGGGTTCACCTCTAAACAAAGACATGGGGAGGGGTGGCCTGCACAGAGCGGCAGGTGCACCTACTCTTGCCATCTTACTGGGCAGACTAGATGGACTATACTGGTCTTTATCTGCCGTCATTTACTATGTTACTATGTATTTCTCTTTCACTTTCCTGTTCTTCTCTTTCCTGTGCTACTTTGACATTCCTTTTCTGCTTCTATGTGTTATTGTTTTTACCTGATTGCTTTTATTGTAAATCACTCTGTATGCTCTGAATAGGGCAGTCTATCAAAACTCAAACCATAAACCCATATGTAGTGTCAGAAAACTAGGTCTGGGTCAAAGGTCATGGGTCCTTCAGAAGGGCAATGACCAAAAAAATACATCCAAACGTACAAACAAATGGTTAAAAAGGAACAAATGGACTGCTTTAAACTGGCCAGCAATGTCCTGATCTCAATCCAAATGCAAACCTTTGGAAAGAGCTGAAATCTGCCATTCCTAAAAGGAAACATTCATGAGCTAGAGCAAATTATAGTTGAAGAGTGGGAGAAACTACTAGCAGACAGATATACGAAACTTATAGATGACTACAAGAAACGTTTGGAGGCTGTCATCACTGCTAAGGATTGTATGACCAAATATTAGTGAAGGGTGCCATTAATCCTGTTCAGAACATATTTTACGTTCTACTCCCCCAAATCTCTGGAATGCCCTCCAAGATAACTGACCTAAACACCTTCCGAAAACGAATCAAAACACACCTATTCACAGAATACTTTGAAAAGGAATTAGCCAGCCCAAGTATCACCCAACGTAATATATAACTTACGTCATCTCAATGTCCTCTCTGCTCCTGACTTGCACCTGA
The DNA here is from genome assembly GCA_033557465.1 of Ichthyophis bannanicus. Lineage (NCBI taxonomy): Eukaryota > Metazoa > Chordata > Amphibia > Gymnophiona > Ichthyophiidae > Ichthyophis > Ichthyophis bannanicus. Next base: position 112,479,127 of record CM066032.1, on the reverse strand, counting down.
AATGTTCTACTGTACAGATACTTTTCATAATTTCCAGCTGCCTCCAAAGAACAAACTTCCATTGTAAATAAGTTATCAATTAAGTTTAATTTCTCCATCCATTTTTCACATGTTAATTTCTCCAACTGTTTCTTGTTGTACTCTTTGTTCCATGTAACTCGCCAATTGCGATATCATCTTATATGTAAACCACTGATTGTATGAAAGGCGGTATATAAAACCCACAAATCAATCAATAAATATTTAGGTTTTTTCCCCTCAGGAATTGCTACATTAAGTTGCACAGACATTTTTTTGGTGTATACCTTTGAACATACTATTAAAATATTATGACATAAAGTTGGAATATTTCCAATTATTCTCAAGATATTGTACACAACATACCTAAAATGCAAGGGTGCCAATAATGTTTACCACAACTGTAGTATGTTTAAAAAACAATTCAGGGGGGAGGAAGTGACGTCACCCGTCAGTATGGACGTGTAAGGAGAAAGCTCCGGACCCTACCAGGAGATAAAGGGTATAAGAGAGCCCTTACCGAACGGGGATTGCGGTGAAAGGAGTGCCAGGGGATGCCGCAAGTGGAGGAGAGCATGGTGACCCGAAAAAAACCCGCCGATCTGAGAGACTACGCCTTCGGTGCGGCGAGTGTGAGCGGGCTGGGGGCCGACACTAAAATGGCGGCAGAGGAGAGAGCGCGTGGTGAGCAGGCCTCACAGCATGGCGTGCAGTTGGAAAAAGCCCCGGGAGGGAGCGGAGAGTCAGCGGCGCAAATGGCAACGCGGGCTGAGCTCAAGGAGTGGTTCGAGGAGCAGGTGAAATCCGCTAAGACAGCGCTGGGAGAGTTAATGAGCGGCCTGAGAGAGGAGGTGGAGGAAGTCACCCACAGGATGGGGGATCATGAGAACCGGCTGCAAACATTGAAGCAACAGCAGGAGGAGTGGGTGACGTACCAAAAAGGTGAGGAGGAGTGAAAGGAGCAAATAAAGCTGAAGCTAGAGGATTTGGAAAATCGCTCTAGGAGGAATAACTTGCGAATTAAAGGCGTGCCAGAGGAGCCTGAGTTCTGGGACTGTGCCAAAGTGGCTGAGGCCGTGTGTCGAGAGGCCTTGAAGCAAGGAGGGGAGGAGGTGGAGGTGGGAGAAATACAGCTGGACCGAGCCCATCGGGCCCTGGGACCTATTCACAACAACCGGCCCAGGGACAATGTAGTCTGCCTGAGGGATTACAAGTTAAAGGAGAGGATTGCAGCTCGAATGCGGGGTCTGCGCAATTTCTTCTGGCAGGGGTATTCCGTAGCAATCTATGCGGACCTGTCCTCTGGGACGCTGCAGCAGAGGGCGGCTATGGCACCTATCACCAGTCAGCTACGCAAGTTGGATCTGAGGTACCGCTGGCTATACCCTTTTGGATTGTCGTTCACGAAAGGGGACAGGACTTGGAAAGTACAGTCTCTGGAGGAGGCATTAGTGGCGTTGAAAGCGGCGGGGGTGCAGAGCCAGGGGGAGCCGCAGTCGGAGAGCTCCAGACAAGATCAGGAGAGTGGGCAGCAGCAGCAGCGGGATTTGGACTCTGAGGAGCGACCGACGGAGATGGAGCAAGATCTGAGGAGACCCCGGAGAGGAGCTAAGCGCTGACCAGGAATATTGGGATCGAGGGAAAAGGCATGTGCTGATGCATGAAGAGGGGGACTGGACTAATGACAGTAACCGGGGACAATATGAGGAGGGTAGGGTGGGGAGGAGGGTGGGGGGTGAGGGCTAAGGTTTTACTGTTATGAAGGAAAAGTGAGGTGACTGGGGAGGAGGGAGAGGAGGGGGTGGGAAGGGCGGGGAATGAGGGATTAGGAGAATAGGGGGTGAGAGGGTAGGTGGTCGGGGGGTTGAAGTTGGAGGGCGGATTGGGGGGTTTAGTGAGGGTAGGGTCTGGGGGTGGCAGGTGGGGCACGACTCCGAGATAGCCTCACGTAGGAGCGAGGGGGAAGGGGATCAGAGGGATGGGAGGGGGAGGAAGGTGGTTAAGGATACACTGGTGGTGAGTACCCTGAATGTTAAGGGTTTGCAAACCTGGCGGAAGAGGCGTCTGGTGGAAAGGGAGGGGCGGAGGATGAAGGCGGATTTCTTGTGCCTCCAGAAGACACATTTTAGGGTGGGTCAAGAGGGATTGATGTATTTGGCGAAGTACCCCAGAGTGGTGTTAGCAGGACAAAGGGCACGACCTCGGACAGGGGGGGGTGGGGCTCTTGATAGGGGTGGACTATAAAGATGCTGTGTTGGAGGAGAGGAGGGATAAGCAGGGAAGGTGGGTGGCAGCACGGCTTAGGATAAAAGAGGAGGAAGTGTGGATAATGGGTCTGTATGCGCCCAATGTTCAGCGGGGGGAGTTTTTTGACAAATTGTGGAGGGAGGTGGAGGGCTGGGGAGCAGTGCCTTCGATTATAGGGGGGGGGATTTCAATATCACGGTTAATCCCAGGGTAGATAATATGGGGGGAGGGGGGTGGGCAGCGGGAATGAGCGGCGGAGTTTAATGAAATTTCAGGACAGGTTAGGGCTGGCAGATATGTGGAGGGACAGGCATCATGGGGAAAAGGGATACACATTCTTCTCTGCAGTGCACGGGACGTACAGTAGGTTGGATATGGTGTGGGTAAGTGGTGGTTGGCAAGCCAGGGCGCAGGAAGTGGAAATAGGCCACATTACGTGGTCAGATCATGCGCCGGTGCATATTACGTTTGAATTGGGGGACGGGGACCCGGGTATCAGGTTTTGGAGGCTGAATGAGGGGTTACTGGAAGAGCCGAAATATGTGGGATGGTTGCGGAGCGTCATACAGGAGTATGTGGAGTTCAACATGGATGGGGGAGTGCCTATAGGAATGGTGTGGGATGGTCTGAAGGCGGTGGTAAGGGGGCATCTTATTAGTATAGCAGCGCAGGAGAAGAGAAAGCGGAAAAAAGCGGAGGATGAGTTAGTAAAACTACTAGGGGAGCTGGAGCGCCAACATCAAGTGCGGGCGGATCCCCTTACCTGGGCAAAGTTGCAAAAGGTGAGGGGGGATCTGTGCCACTTAGAAGCGGCTGAAGTGGCCTACAATTTGGCTAGGCTAAAACAAGGGTGGTTTGAAGGGGGGAATAGAATAGGGAAGCGGTTAGCACGGCGGTTAAAGGTGAGGCAGGAGAGGGCTAACATAAGGGGAATTCGGAACGGGAGGGGGAACATGGTATATAAACCCCAGGAAATAAGGAAAGTTTTTGTGGAGTACTATGAGCGGTTGTATAGCAGTGAGGTGAAAGGTGGGGGGGAGAGGGGCGCAGAATTCCTAACCGAATGTCAGCTACCTAGTGTATCGGTAGAGGAGGCATAAGAACTGGGAAGGCCGGTGGGGCTGGCTGAGGTAGGAAAGGCTATTAAAACTCTTAAAGAGGGGAAGTCACCCGGATTAGACGGGTTAACCAGGAAATTTTACAAAGTAATGAAGGAGAGTGTTCAGGGGATGTTAGTAAGGGTGTTCAATGGGGTGTTAGAGGGTGAGGAGCTACCCCGTTCTATGGCAGAGGCGGGTATAACTGTCCTTCCTAAGCCCGGGAAAGATCCTACTACCTGTGGGGCCTACAGGCCGATATCCCTTATTAACGTAGATGCGAAGTTACTGGCTAAAATACTGGCAGCTAGGCTTCAAAAACTAATGCAGAAGCTAGTGCATAAGGATCAGTCGGGTTTCATTAAGGGGAGGCAAGGGGGAGACAATATTCAAAAGTTGCCAAATGTGATCTGGGAGTTGGATAGGACGGGGACGGAAGGGGTCTTTCTTACGGTAGATGCCGAAAAGGCGTTTGATAGAGTGGAGTGGGGTTTTATGTGGCAGGTACTGGAGAAAATGGGTTTGGGAGGGAGCTTTATGGGATGGGTGAGGGCATTGTATAGGAGTCCGAGTGCACGGATTAGAATCAATGGGGGTTATTCAGAGAGTTTTGTGTTGGGTAGAGGGACACGGCAGGGGTGTCCATTGTCGCCCCTGCTGTTTGCGCTTGTCATTGAGCCATTGGCTGCGTTTATTCGCTAACAGGAGGATATAGCAGGGATAAGGGTGGGGGGGGCAACTCAGCAAGGTGGCACTGTTTGCAGACGATGTCATCTTTACACTTGGTAAACCTTTCTGGAGTCTCCCCAATTTAAAGAAAGCTATTGAGAGATATAGCGAGGTAGCGGGGTACAAGATGAATGTAAGTAAAACGGAAATGGTTAAATTAGACTTACCTGATAATTGTAGTTCCTGGAGTAACTCCAGTCTAGTCCTGGAATCTGTGGGTTGTCAACCTCCTCCAGCAGCTTTGGAGACTGAGAAACTTCACACTTGTGATGTCACTGGTATATAAGCACTGGAAACGCCTACTCACACCAGTTAACCTATTGACAAAGCAGACTCACCAGAGCAACAAGTAAGTAGAATTGCAGACAGAAAGGCAAATAACCAGGTAACTTTACAGGACCTGAGGTCCAACTATTTACACTAGCTGCAGCTACTGCCTATACCTTGAGGTCCCCATTTCCTCTATGAGCAAAAATCAAATACGTCATGCACAGCAAATCCCCGAAGCACCCCAGCCCTACCATGACCCAAAAGGAAACACACAAAACAAATTGCTTACCTGGAAAGGAAGTCGTGCTTCAGGCCACCAAGCATCAGCAAACTAGGGCGAGGCACGGGACTAGACTGGAGTTACTCCAGGAACTACAATTAGCAGGTAAGTCTAATTTAACCTTCCTGATCGTCCCTCCAGTCTAGTCCCGGAATCTGTGGGATGTAACAGAGCAGTGAAATACCTAACGGGAGGGACCTGCTAAGCCAGCCTGAAGCACAGCCGCTCCAAAACAGGAATCCCTTTCAGCTTGCACATCAAGACGGTAATGCTTCACAAAAGAATGCAATGACGACCATGTCGCTGCTTTACAGATTTCGGCCAGTGGTACCAAACCATACTCCGCCCAAGACGCCGCCTGTGCTCTAGTGGAATGAGCTGTTAGCCCTTCCGGAATTACTTGACCACGTAAAATATACGCTGACGCTATCGCCTCTCTCAACCATCGGGCAATCGACCCTTTAGAGGCTGCCTCACCTTGCCTTGCGCCCGCAAACAGAACAAACAGTCTGTCAGACTTATGGAAACTAGCCGTTCGAGCTACATACTTCTTTAATGCTCGCTGAATATCTAAACAATGGAGCCGTTCCGCGACTTGCCCCTTACTGCTCATCGCGAAAACTGGCAAGGACACCACTTGATTCATATGAAAGGCCGATACTACCTTCGGCAAGAAGGACGGTACCGTCCATAAAACCACCTTTGAATCCGAGAAAGAGAGAAACGGCTTCCTACAAGACAAGGCTTGCAACTCAGAAACTCTTCTCGCGGAAGCAATCGCCACTAAGAATACCACTTTAAGAGTCAGATCCTTTAACGAGGTCTGCACCAATGGTTCAAACGGCGCTTTACTCAACGCCTCTAAGACTAACGGAAGATCCCAGGCCGGAACAACACGTTTACGCGGCGGTCGCAGTAGAGTCACCGCTCTCAAAAAAATCTTCACATCTGCATGACTCCCCAGCACTGTTCCCTCTAAGCTGTGCGCGTGTGCGCGCGCACACCCCTCGCCGAGCGAGCGCACATACTTTACAACAGAGCGCACAAAAATTACGGCTCTGATTCTGATAGAAAACACAGACGTCTTAAAATTTAAAAGTTATGATTGCAATTACTAGGAATTTCCCGCTTCCTTTAGTAATCGTCTATTTTCATTTAATTTGATTAAAATCAATGTGGTGTACATACTGTATTCTGACGTGTAGTGAAATTTTAAAGTATATAACTCCGAGTGTCGTTATGTGGCGCACAAAAATTTAACCTTCCTTCAAAAGCTGCACACAGCTGATATTTTATGCGCACACAGCCTACAGAAAATTAGAGGGAACATTGTTCCCCAGCGAGTTGCCCTGCACCTTACCCCTATAACAGGACAACGCTGCCAACTGGACTCTCAATGACGGCGCCGCTAGTCCTTTCTGAAAACCATCCTGTAAGAACGCTAGCACTTGCGGCACTGATGCCTTCAAGGGCACGACCTCCTGACCCGCACACCAGGCTTCAAAAATACGCCATACTCGCACATACGCCAGTGACGTAGACCTCCGTCTCGCTTTCAGCAAGGTAGAAATCACCGCCCTCGAATAACCCCTCGCCGTCAATCTAGCCCGCTCAATAGCCAGGCAGTAAGCGAGAATCGTTCCACCTGAGGCATGCAAAGAGGTCCCTGCGTTAGAAGGTCCTTGCGAAGAGGAAGCTTCCAGGGCTCCCCCACCAAAAGCCTTACTAAGTCCGCATACCATGGCCTTCTCGGCCAATCCGGAGCAATTAGAATCACTCGTCCCTTGTGATGCTCTATCCGCTGCAACACCCGACCAATTAACACCCACGGAGGGAACACATACAGGAGTTGCCCTTCCGGCCAAGCCTGAACAAGAGCATCCAGACCTTCCGCCATTCTCTCCCTGCGTCTGCTGAAGAAGCATCCGGCTTTTGCCGACTGAAAGGTCGCCATGAGATCCATCACCGGCTCCCCCCAGCGCCGAACCAGCATTTCGAAAACCTCTGGATGCAGAACCCACTCTCCTGGGTCTACCTTCACCCGACTCAAGAAATCGGCCTCTACATTGTCCACCCCTGCGACATGCGCTGCCGACAAAGCCACTACATTCCTCTCTGCCCAGTCGAACAAACTTTCTGCCTCGGCTTCTAGCGCCACACTGCTGGTGCCTCCCTGTCGGTTTATGTAAGCCACCGCAGTTGCGTTGTCTGAGAACACTTGCACGGCCGCCTGCCGAAGATACGGGCGAAACTCTTGCAGAACCAAAGTTACCGCTCTCAACTCCAATCTGTTGATCGACCAGGTCTGTTCCAGGGCGGACCACTGTCCCTGTGCCAGGCGACCCTGACAATGGGCTCCCCAGCCCTGTAGACAGGCATCTGTTGTCAGGGATATCCATGCCGGAATCTCTAATGACATTCCTTTCTCCAGGCTGCCCGGAGTCAACCACCATTGGAGAGCTTGGCAAGTCTGTGGTGGGCACGGCAACCGCTGGGACAGGGAATCTTGTTGATGCGACCACCTCCGTAACAGCGCTCTCTGCAAGGGCCGCATGTGAGCCCGCGCCCACGGCACCAATTCCAGCATTGCCGCCATGGTTCCCAATACTCGTAGGTAGTCCCAGGCAGTGGGACACGGCTTGCTGAGAAACTGACGAATCAAGTGCCGGAGGCCGAGCGCCCGCTGTCTGGGTAGAAATACTCGACCGTCCTTCGTGTCGAAATGCGCTCCCAGATACTCCAGGTTTTGAGACGGGTCCAACTTGCTCTTGGACATGTTGACTACCCAACCTAGACACTGCAGCAGAGCTACCACTTTGGACGTAGCCAAAACACTCTCTTCCCGAGACTTCGCCCGGATCAACCAATCGTCCAGATACGGGTGCACTAACACTCCTTCCTTCCGTAAAGCCGCCGCCACCACCATCATCACCTTGGTGAAGGTGCGCGGAGCGGTAGCCAGGCCAAAAGGAAGGGCCTGAAATTGAAAATGGCCCATAGGCACCGCAAAGCGGAGGAATTTTTGATGTTCTTGCCGTATCGGAATGTGCAGATACGCCTCCGATAGATCCAAGGACGTCAGAAATTCCCCTTTTCTCACCGCCACGATGACTGACTTGAGAGTCTCCATCCGAAAGTGAAAGACGCGGAGACAGCGATTTACCCTTTTTAGATCCAGGATAGGTCGCCACGTGCCTTCCTTCTTTGGCAACACAAAATAGATTGAGTACCGACCGCAACCGAACTGGTCTGCAGGAACTGGCACAATTGCCTTGAGAAATAACAGCCTTTGTACCGTCTCCCGCACTGCCTCGCACTTTGCGCTTGCCTTGCACGGCGACCGAATGAAAGAATCGGTCACCGGCCGCTGCAATTCCAAAGCATAACCTTCTCGAATGACCTCTAACACCCACTGATCGGACGTGAGGTGGGCCCAGGCAGGGTAGAACTCCCGCAGACACCCTCCCATGGGAACAAGTCCTGCCTGAACCCCCCTGGCTTCATTGTGATTTTCTGAAAGAGGAGGAAGTGGAGGCGGCCGCAAATCCCCTGCTCGCTCCTCAAAATCCTCGAAACCCTTGGCTTCGTCCAGGGAAACGCCCCCGCTGCCCCTGACCAAACCTTGAAGGGCGAAAACGGCGGAACTCCCGTTGCTGCCCCTTAGCCCCGGGACTGGGACGCCCTTGCCATTGCTTGTCCTCAGGTAACCTACCCCCCTTGGATTCTCCCAAATCCTTTACTAACTTATCCAACTCTTCCCCAAAAAGTAACTTACCGCGGAAAGGAAGTCTACTCAACCTCGTTTTGGATGAACCATCTGCTGCCCAATTCCGCAGCCAAAGACATCTCCGTCCCGCGACCACCGAAGCCATACTCTTCGCTAATCCCCGGATAAGATCATAATGAATATCCACCAAATACGCTGCGCCGGATTCCAACCTGGACGCGTCCTCGGCCTCTTCCCCCTGAGCGGTCCCCTTGAATCCTCTGCGCCCACCGTAAGCAGGTTCTGGCCACCCAGGCCCCGCAAATAGATGCCTGTAAAGATAGCGCATTTGCTTCAAAGACTTGCTTTAGTAAAGTCTCTAATTTACGATCCTGTGCATCCTTGAGCGCCGCTGATCCTTCCACGGGAATGGTAGTTTTTTTGGTCACCGCTGCCACTGCGGTATCCACTCTCGGAGCTTTGAATAACTCCCTATCCTGATCCACCAGAGGGTAAAGCCTCGCCATAACTCTAGACCCCTTAAGCGCGGCTTCCGGCATATCCCACTCTTCTTGAATCATTTCCTTAAACACTCTATGCACTGGGAATGCCCTCTGAGTTTTCCAAACGGCTTGCAGCAAGGGATCTTCCAGGGCCGAATCCTCCACCGGTCCTCCGGTAGGCATATTAAGAGTCTTGAGGGACTCAGCTATGAGCGCCGGTAATTCCTCCCTACGGAACACCCGCACCACCCTTGCCTGGTCTTCCTGGTCCCTTATCTCACCTTCCTCTAAGTCCTCTTCCAGACCCTCTTCCATATCCGCGTCTTCTAAGCATATGTTCTCTGACAGGACTGACAGCTCTAACTGATCCGTATCCCCTCTGGCCCTTTTAGCGCTGACGCCAGACACATCTGCCGTCAACTGAGAAGACTGCATCTTTTCCCTGTGCACCGCCCCTGAAGTACCCGCTATAGGTACCCCCGGTGGGCTGCCTAAAGCCTTATGAATCAGAGCCATGAAATCTGAGGAAAAAAATCGCTGCCAAAGTCCCCGCGCCAGGTGGCTGCGAAACTGGGGGATCCCGCGCTGCAGAGGAACTGGGCCCCGGCTCAGGAGCAGGCAGAGAAGCAACGGAGGGCTCCACCACCTCCCTCAAAATCGCTTGCCCCCCTGCCTCTGGCTCGGGAGCTAGGTCCCTAGCTTCAGACTCCAGACTGCAACCCCTGCAGACACCTTCTTGTGTTAGGGAACTCCTCCTGGTCCCACACATGAGACAGAGCTGCTTGGCTGGCATGGTGCAAAGAAAAATCTATTTTTTTTTTTTTTTTTACTACTAGCTGTATCGTCAGGCTCGACCCCCCAGCTAGAATCTGAAGACCCGGGCTAAAAACGAAGCTTCCTAGACGAAATATGCACACTTGAAGCCCCAAGATCGCACCGGCGATTTCCTGCGCGGTTACCACGCGGTTCGGCCTGCCACACTAAACAACTCGCTGTTCCCGCCTAAGCGCGGCTTCCTACCTTCTGCGCCTCAGGCGGACTGCTGGTAACTGCCAGGCTCGTGCTTCCCCTGCAAGGCAGACAGCTGAAGGCTCGGTATCGTCAGGGAGGAAAAACTCCCCCGAAGCAGCTCGAACTGTATAGGACGGCTCTAGGTGCTGGCAGGCAAGTCTTCTGCACACGCCGAGCTCAGCCCTGCAGTGACACCTGAGCCTTTTCCTCTCCGCTCGGTAATCAGCTGCCGGTCCTCCCCTCAACTCGCTGCCGCTAAGCAGCAGGTTCCCGACTGCACCCAGGAAGGTAAAATAATGAAAACTAACAAATAAACTAACAAAGAAAGGAGGACCTCAGGACAACGGAGGCCAGCACAGCCGCACAAAGTCCAAATGGAGCCTTTAAAATAGCTCCCCTCCTATATTGCTGCTCACAGCCTTCTTTGTGTTTTTTTTTTTATATTCAGTTTTATATTCAATGTTAAATTCAATTTAAAGTCTGCTTAATCGTTCCTCTAGTGAGCCCTGAAACCCCTGGGCTCACCACCCCTCCAGCTGCTTTGGAGACTGATAACTGGTGTGAGGAGGCGGTTCCAGTGCTTATATACCAGTGACATCACAAGTGTGAAGTTTCTCAGTCTCCAAAGCTGCTGGAGGAGGTTGACAACCCACAGATTCCAGGACTAGACTGGAGGGACGATCAGGAAATTGGGGTTTAATTTAGAGGGGGGGGGGTTTAGAGCAGAGGCTGAGGGAGGCCTTTCCATTTAAGTGGGTACAGGGGAGTTTTAGGTACCTGGGGATCCAGTTGGGGAGTTCTTTGAATAATATTAATGAATGGAATTATGGGCCTCTCATTAGGACTCTCCGGCAGGACTTGGCTCGGTGGCAGGGGATACACTCGTCATGGTTAGGCTACGATTAAGATGAATGTCCTGCCGTGAATACTGTTCATCTTTATGGCCCTGCCGAGAAGAGTAACGAGAAGGGTTCTCAAGAACTTACAAGATATGATAATGAGATTTATTTGGGCAGGAGGAGCCCCGAGGGTGAGCCGGGCAATGATGTTTAGATCACGGGAGGAAGTGGGGCTGGGAGTTCCGAATGTGGGGATTTATTATGCGGCGGTGCAGCTGAGGGCGGTGTTTGCTTGGCGAGGTCAGGGGGAGACACCACAGTGGGTGGATATGGAAAGGGAGAGGGGAGAGAACTTAGAGGCGGTAGTCTGGTATAGTTTGGGAGCCTCAGGGGGGCCACGAGGGGGGAATCCATAAAAGGGGTTAACGTGGGAAGTATGGGGGGAGTGGAAGAGATATTTGACACAGGGTAAAAGATGGTCCCGCGAAATGCACTTGCAGTGTTTGCCTGGGTTTGGGCCGGGGAATGGCGGTGGGGTACTTAAGGACTGGGAAGGGAGGGGGTTAGTTAGGGTGGGTCAGGTGGTGCCCTTTCAGGAACTGCAAGACAGGTATGGAGTAGTAGCTAAGGAGCATTTTGCTTACGTGCAGCTGTGGTATTATTTGCACCGGGGGGAGGTGAGAGAGGACCTAGCTCAGGGAGAAACGGCATTTGAAGGGCTCATGGCAAAGCAGGAGGGACTTAAGGGCTTGATTTCTAGGTTGTATAAGATCCTTAATGATAAAGGGGGAGGTAAGGCGGGCTGGCAAGAGAAGTGGGAGTCGGAGATTGAAGGGCCATGGGACGAGGGCAGATGGGGGGCTATGATAGTGAAAAAAGAATGGGGTGGGGGACCAACCTGGTAGAGAACTGCTTGAGGCTCCGCTTGAGAATGGTGTGGACGCCGGCGAGACTCATGGCTATGAGTAAAGAGAGTGAGGGAAAGTGCTGGAGGGGGTGTGGGCAATGGGGGGATTTGGGGCATATGATTTGGGGTTGCCATAAAATACAGAAGGTGTGGGAGGAAGTGGGTAAGTTTTACTGGGAGGTGACGGGGTGAGGATGCAGCCAGACTGGGGGGGGTATTGGGATGACACAGGGCATCTTAGGTTCTGGCATTATTGTGTGGTAGCGTGCAGACTGGCAATGCCGCAGAGGTGGAAGACGCTGGAGGGTCCTACGGTGGGGGAGGTGTTGGGCAAAATAGAGCATTTGTGGCATATGAGTGCGGTTGGCGCTCATGGCCAGAACCAGAGGGAGAAGCATAGAGATATATGGCAAGCATATGAGGAGTGGCGGGAAGAAGGGTGGAGGAGATGGGAGAGGTTGTAGGGGGTGCCTAGCAAAGGGGTTGGAGGAGGGGGTGGGGGCTAGGGGGGTTGGAGGAGGGTAAGAGGGGCGGGGTACCGGGGAGCGGAGGGGGGAGAGCTGATAGTGGGAGGCTCATGAGGAATCTTAAGGGGTGAGCTTGGGAAGTGGAGGGGGGGACTGGTGGAAGGGGGGAATGGTTATTGATGTCTGAGGAATGATGAAACATGTCATGTGTCGTGTGGGGGGGATTGTACTAAGGGGGGTTGGTTACAGGTGTTGGGAAGAACTGGTTTGATGTTCAGTAAAAAGTTTAAGTTATAATAAAATCTACAATAAGAAAATAAACACACAAGAACAGTTTAGAGAGAATTATAATGCTTTACTATGATATGCTATCCAATAACCACACAAAACGAATGAGGGAAATTGGAGACTGCGATTGTGTACAGGTGGTTTACTAGTAAATGGCGATACATATTTGGAAATGTATATAGTATTAGAATTTATCGATGTATAGTTAAAATAAGGTACACATAGTGAGAGGGTATATTTTTAATGTGAAGTAGAACTATAGAATGTATAATGGTAGTGAAAGATTGTGTAACATAAGTTTGGTTACATAAGAACATAAGATATGCCATACTGGGTCAGACCAAAGGTCCATCAAGCCCAGTATTCTGTTTCCAACAGTGGCCAATCTAGGTCATACGTACCTAGCAGCTTCCCCAGTGCTTGTACTGGGTCAAGCACTGATATCCTGGGTCCCTTCTTAATAAAGGTTTATGGACCTTTCCTCCAGGAACTTGTCCAAACCTTTTTTAAGCCCAGCTACACTAAAGCACAGTTACTTACCTGTAACAGGTGATCTCCGGAACAGCAGGAATTAGTCTTCACACGTGGGAGACGTTGCCGACGGAGCCCGCACGGGAATGCTCCCCAGCATCCAATCAGAAAGCCATTGGGAGCATCCCCCGCGCCTGCGCGGTGGCTGCCCGCCCTTCCTACTGCCTCTCCCCAGTTGAGTTTCATAGCTGAGCCAGAAGGAGAGGAGAGGAAGGAATAGAGAAAATAGAGATACAACTCCTAGGGGAGGTGGGCGGGTTGTGAAGACTAATTCCTGCTGTTCCGGAGATCACCTGTTACAGGTAAGTAACTGTGCTATCTCCAGGAACAAGCAGGAATGAGTCTTCACATGTGGGGACTCCCTAGCTAAGGATGCCCGTGGAGATCCCATAAGGGCAGCCCAGGACGGGATGGCATTTGCCCAACCTGAATTCCCGGCATCCCCTGAGGGATGGAGGGCAGGAGTTGAATAGAGGAACAGCGAATCTAAAGACTACAGAGGAAAGTCTTTAGAGTGCAGAACAGGTACCATTAAGATACAGCAAAAAGAACCCCCAGGCTACGGGAGAGTAGGCAGAGGGGTGCATGAAGAGTATCATTAAGCATTTAATGAGTAAATGACCTAGTACCAGATAGAGCTTACCGGCCATTAAGTTTTAAAGAATTAATGGTTTAGAACCCTGTATAGCTTACCCACCGGGTTGTCGGAGTAGTCCTGTGATGAAGGCACTGTAGACGCAGTAGCGAGGTCATCAAGGAAACTTCACCACAGCGAGGAGAAAGTTCCAAATCCGGAAGGCCATGAGATCCAGGCGTCAGCTGGGTCAGGAGGACGACGGCAGGTCTTCCAGGAGGCTTAATGCAAGCTGAGCACTCCCTTAGGAGTAGAGTCCATAACTCAGAGGACTAACAGTGGAAGACAGGCCGAACTAGAGAGCCTATCCCGGAGAAGAGTAGAGGTGTACCCCGGAGCAGAAGGAGTACACAGTCTGCCCTAGCGAGAGATAGGGAGACAGGGGTCCGGACCTCCGGGAGGAGGACCTAACTGAAAAAGGAGCTGTTGACTTCACAGCAGTAGGGTACCACCAGTCCGCGGCCGATCGAGGAATAGGCAGGCGGACTGGCCGGACCCCCGGGAGGAGGGGGGGGGGGTGAGTCCCGGCCATAGGGGGAAAAAAGGCGGTAAAACACAGGTACTGTGGGCATCCCCCAATAGGCGCCTATCAAGCAGCTGATATCTAGTATATCTAAGCCGGTGGACATGGGGACGCCCCCTCCGGTACTAACGCAGGTACGCCGGGGGGCCTACCTCCATGAGCAGCACCCTGGTAAGGCGGATCTGCCATCAATCCCCAGAACGTCCACCTGGAGAGGTGGCCTCAAGATCCGTCAGAGGAGGGATCTTTTCCGGAGGGCAAGGGCAGATCGGCGAGCCAAGGGCGCGGTAGCGTGGGGGACGGAGGATAACATCAGTCCGGTAGAACACCTCAGGGGTTGGAGGCCCTATATGTGTCCCCAGGACCTGCACGCAGAACTCGTCCCCCGCACAATCGGGGGACATGAGGGTATAGTCCCTGGTAAGTATTGGGGGACTATAGCGGCTGGAAGGGGAATTCCGGTACGGAAGCAATCAGCAAGGGGACACTGGCTGAGAGGGGTTCGGGGACGTACCGAAGAGTAAGTAGGGTGACCGTGGCCCATAGCTATCACGGAGTAAGGTGGTCTCCCTTTCCCACGGAGGAGAATACCTGAACCCCTAAATAAGTCCCCGAACCATTTGTCAACTGAACGAGCCCCAGAGTAGAGCTCGATTTTAAACGTCTGGTAAGGAGGTTAAGTGCAGGCAGCTGCCCACCTGAGCCTAAAAATGCTTAGTATGAGAGTCCTGGCGTGGGCCCGGGGACATCAACCCGGGGTGAGAGGTCCCTTGCTTGGGCACGCCTGGAGGGTGGGCGGAGGGCTGACATTTCCTCTTCCTAGGGAAGGGGGGTCTGGAGAGGCGTTTACCACCGCCGGGGGGGAGCTGGGCCCTAGGCTGGCTGCTAACTCCAGGAAGGTTAGCGAAGCACTGTGCGACCTGACGTAAGGCTTCGCTATTGAAGAGGTGATCTCCGTCGCAGGGAGAATTACCCAGGTTGTGCTGTGCCCATCTACACAACTCGGACGCCTGCAACCATGCTGTATGGCGTGCTCTAATGGCAACAGCAGAGGCTCTGCTGACCGACCGGAAGGAGTCCAGAGAAGAACGAGAAAGGAATCCGGAGATATTCCTGCAGTGATAAAGAAGCAGGGAATATTCAAAGGCCTTGGTTGCAGATACGAAGGGGGATAACCGAGATAACCTCTCGGTGACCTCCCGAAGCGACAGACTCATATAAAATATATATGAAATAATTCTGGCCGCCAGCATAGACGTTTGGAAGGCTTGACGTCCTAGAGTATCTAGCGTCTTCGAGGTGCGGCCTGGAGGGCGAGAAGCATGCTTCTCCTTGCTTCCGGCCTTCCTCAGCGCCGATTCCACCACAATGGACCGATGTGGAAGCTGGTGCTGCCGAAACCCCGGGGACGGAGGCACCCGGTACAGAGCCTGCATCGCAGTCGACGGCGCCGGAACCCTCCAAGGCGACCGCCAAGCCCTCAGCAGGAGATCCTGCAGGGAGGGATGCAGAGGAAGCATCACGGCTGCCTGGTTCTGCAGGGACTGGGCTCGGGTCCGGGATAGGGATGGCCAGCAAGTCCGCCATGTCAAGGAGGAAATCCTGAAAAGGCGGCTCTGCCGGAGTAGTTATGGCGGGAGAGGCTGCCAGGGCACTAAGAGGCCGCTCGGGCCGATGCCCGCCGGACAGAGGAGGGGACCAACCGACCCGGATCGGGGCAGTCAACATGGCGTTGTCGGCTCCTGGAATTGATTCCAAGCTAGGCATCGAAGGGGTCGATGGCACCGACGTCGCCGCAGGAATTGGCCTCGGCCCCGAATCCGGGGGCGGCGCTTCCCCCCGTGACTGGAGCGAATCCGCGGCCACCGGAGGGCAGGGGCCAGCGGTCTCTGCTCTGCGTTGCGGGAGGGGACAGGGGCCGATCCCGAGATGGGCAGTGGCCAGGCTTTCCAGGCTGGACGACGACTCCAGGCTGGGCATCGAACCGAGCGAGGAGATCGACTCCCTCCTCGAGGATCCCGGCGGGAGCGACCGCGCCGGTGGTGGAGATCCCGGAGCGCGGATCGGAACCGTGCTGCGAGCATCAAGGGCCCCCGAGGACGGTGCTCGGTGGAGAGGGGGTCATCTGACGCCGGCGCCGATGTCGATCGGTGGGCGCCGCCCGATGCCGGGCCCCCTCTCGAACCCGTCCTACCCGGAGGGAAAGCCTGCCGGGGCATACGGCCCGTCCCCGAGGGGACCCAGGTCACCCGACGACGAGTCCCTGCGGGGGGGGGGGGGGGCGTGAAAAGCCCCTGCGGGTGCTGGTTGACACACCCCGAGGTCCCCGGGGAAGGTTGATGGCGGTCCCTTGAGCTCGACACCCCCGCCGTCGCTGGCGGAGTGGCGCCGCTCAAAACCAGTACCACCCTTGCGCAGGGCTGGGATACCGGCGACCCAGCTCGGGTCGAAGCAAGCGGCTCCGAGGGGAGTGAGGCCAGGGATCATCCCCGGCGAGGGGTGGAACCATCAACGCTGGCGCGCTCGAAGCGGGTACCGCCTCTGCGCATGGCCGGAACGCAGGGCCAGACTGTGTCGAGCCAATCGGCCCCAGAGGTGCCGAGGGCAGCGGCTGGCGATCCCCGGTGGGGAGCGGGTTACTCGACGCCCACGGGTCGGCACCGCCCGAAGCGGATACTACCCCCGTAGGGATGCCATACCGGTGCGAGTCGGTCGGCCCCAGAGGCACCGAGGACCGCAGCCGCCAATCCCCGGTGAGGAGCGGAACGCTCGACACCGATGCCGACGTCAAGGGGTCGGTACCGCTCGTAGCAGGTACCACCCCCGCGCATGGCAGTGATGGAGGAACGCCAGGCTGGACCGAGTCGATCGGCCCCGGAGGCGCCGAGGACAGCAGCCGACGATCCCCGGTGAGGAGCGGAACGCTCGACACCGACGCCGATGCCGGGGTCTCAGTACCGCCCGGAGCGGATACCACACCCGAGCATGGCTGGGATGTAGGGAGGTCAGACCCGGTCGAGTCGATCGGCCCCGGAGGCGCCGAGGACACCAGCTGACGATCCCTGGCAAAGAGTGGAACACTCGACGCCGACGCCGATGCCGGGGAATCGGCACCGCTCGAAG
This sequence comes from Ichthyophis bannanicus, assembly GCA_033557465.1. Classification (NCBI taxonomy): domain Eukaryota; kingdom Metazoa; phylum Chordata; class Amphibia; order Gymnophiona; family Ichthyophiidae; genus Ichthyophis; species Ichthyophis bannanicus. Next base: position 112,461,954 of record CM066032.1, on the reverse strand, counting down.
CGGGTACCTCCCTCGGGCATGGCTCGGGAATGTTCTGTGAGAAGTGAACCTCAGGAACATCCCGAAACCCCGTAAATGCTTTGGAGCCCGAGGACTCCCGCCGGGGTATATTAGCCAAGGGGGACTTGAGGGGTCGGCTGGAGCTGTCGCCATGCCGCGCATGAGACTCGCCCCTCAAGACTCGGCTAGTCTTAACAGACTGTTGTGTGGATACCTGATCCTGGAGAGAAGAACAACCCGAAGACCGCGCGTTGGGCGCAAAGACGTCGTCGAGGGATATCCGAAAAAGGGAGGGTCTTCTCCCGACACTGTAACCCGGGGGATCCGGGAAAGAAGGGTCAGGCCCCAAACAGGAGAGGCACCAGGCATTGGAGTCCAATTGGAAAATTAGGTCCCCGCAGCGAGGGCACTTCTGGGGAGAAGGCGGCTCCATGCTGTAAGCCCGGTAGGCCTCGGCGCCCAGAGGGGAGGGTCCCTCCAGGCGACCAAAAATAAATGAAATTTAAATGAAAATTAATTGAAAGAAAAGAAAGAAAGGGGCACGGAGGTGCCACCGTCTGCGGGAAAAAGCTGCGACTACAGAAACAAGAACAAAGGGAAAAAATTTCTGCGGTGGCAGGAGGGACGTCCTGCCTGCTCCGCGGAAAACGAAAAACTGGGGAGAGGCAGTAGGAAGGACGGGAAGCCACCGCGCAGGCGCGGGGGATGCTCCCAAAGGCTTTCTGATTGGATGCTGTGGAGCATTCCCGTGCGGGCTCCGTCGGCGACGTCTCCCACGTGTGAAGACTCATTCCTGCTTGTTCCTGGAGATCAGCCTTTACTACATCCTCCGGTAACAAATTCCAGAGTTTGATTACATGTTGAGTGAAAAAATATTTTCTTTTTTGTAGTCTTAAATAGTTTACCCTGTAGCTTCATTGTATGTCCCCTAGTCTTTCTATATTCTGATAACGTAAACAATCGATCTACGTTTACCCATTCCACTCCGTTCATTAATTTATAGACTTCTATCATATCTCCCCTCAGCCGTCTCTTTTCCAGGTTAAAGAGCTCTAAACTTTTTAGCCTTTCTTCATAGGAGTATCCTTCCATCCCCTTTACCATTTTGGTGGCTCTTCTCTGAACCTTTTCTAATAACGCAATATCCTTTTTAAGATACGGCGACCAGAATTGCACACAATATTCAAGGTGCGGTCTCACCATGGAACGATATAGAGGCATTATAATATCTTTTGTTTTATTTTCCATTCCTTTCCTTATGATACCTAGCATTCTAGGTGGTTTCAAGGCTAAGTGATGTATATTATGTGGTGTGATAATAAAAAATTTAAATTTAATAAAAAAAACCCCACAAACAATTCAGGGATCCTTCTAACTCAACTTTTCATCTATCCATTTCCTTCTTTAAATCATTTATCTGAGCACATACAGAACAATTTTTAAACCTTTGTAAGGTCTGTCTGAATGCTGCAGATCCATTACTATTGCACTGCATTATCGTACAAATCCTTCCACTCACATTTATATTAAATATGGAAAATGTTTAGCCAGGCATAGAGAGCTCCACTACAAACACCCTTTGAAGTATAAAAAAATTGGCAGGAAAGAAAACATATCTTTTTGACTGTACCTTTTGGGTTTTGAATTCAAGTTGTTAGATGCCAGATTGGAATTTTCATCACTTGCAGCTGATTCAAACTCTGGTAGGGAGGGCTCTGATCCAAACTCCAATGCTCCAAACTGTACGTTTAACCCTGTGATGTCAGTGGATCCAGGCATTTCCACTGCAGAGGCAGGGATCTGTAAATAAAGCAAAGTTTTTTTCTTTTTAACTGTAACAGCTGTTCTTTGAATTCATGCATGCTCATGGGTGGCAATGTTGGAAACCTGGACAGATTGCAGAAAGCATGGGTGTGCTGTCCCCCAACAGAAAGGCTCTCCAGAATGAATACTATGATATCATCTATGTAATCCAAGATCCAATCAGAATGGACTGGGTTTTGACTGGGGATCTGCCTGGGGCTTTAGGATGAGTGCAAGAACCCCGGCTGCCAACAGGGATAAGGAGATGAAAAAATAATTATCTTTGGAGGATAGAAGCATCTTCTTACAGGTCTATCTGAATACCTACTTGATGTGGAAAGTTGCTGTAAAAGGTCTGAATCTTAGAACAGTGGTCTTTTATTTGATCTACCACTTCTTTGACCTCATCACCAAAGAACCTATCTCCTTTGCAGGGCATGTCAGCAAACCTGTGTCCTGCACCATAAGGTCTAAGATCTGAAGCTCACAAATACAAGCCGGTGAGTTCAGACCACAGTGAATATGCATGAGATCTGCATACAATGGAGGCAGCACACACAAATCTCTTTCATACATATTCACTGTAGTTATACTGAAAACCTGACTGGATAGATGTGTCCCAAGGACTAGGTTGAGAACTCCTGGTCTAGTGTGCTATCACCACTAATTTCATCATTGGTCCTTTGAATTTTTTTTTTTTTTTTGCAATTAAAATACCAAAATTTTCATGGTCAATAAAATTTGAAATGTTCTGTTATGAAATCCTGTAGCAGGTTCATGTTCATTGCTTCAGATTTTCATATTAATTTTAAACCCAGACAATGCGCCAAATCTATCCAGCTTCTTCATCAGCACTGGTTGTCAAAGCTTTAGTCAAACCCATCATCAACAAAGTCAATAAGGATTCTACACCCTCTATTACAATCCCTTTAATATCTGAGTTGGCTTGAATTTTACAAGCAAGTGGTTCTAAATAAAGAGCAAGTAAGGGCAAAAGGGAAGAGAACTGTCTAGACCCACACACTAGAGGTAAACAATTTAGACCCCCCCCCCCAATTAAGCTTCACACAGGCTAGTAGTTTATAATATAATGCCTGAACCCATTTCGAAAAGTTGCCCCATCCCCATCTGATCCATACTCTGAACAGAAAGCACCAGCTCACCCTATCAAATGCTTTTTCAGCATCTAAGGAGAGTAGCATGGCAAGTTTGCCTATTTTCTGAGTTTTCCAGATCAGACTGAGGATCCTGTCAACACTGTCCTGCTGTTTACTTACATGGTATGAAACCTAATTGGTCTGGGTGCACTAAGCAGGGAGTTGCTTGAAGACAAGTGACCAAGATTTTAACATTGAATTTAAAAGTAAGATCAGGCGATAAGTTCCACAGACTGATTCATCCTTCCTTTCCTTATGAATCATAGATATGCAAGCCTCCCTCTGTTTTTGTAATTGTGTCCTGCTCCAAGAAATCATTAAAGAGCCTTGCCAACAGACTGGATATGTTTCCTCTAAAGACTTTGTAGAATCCAGTACTTAAGCCATCAATACCTTGTGCTTTCTACTGACCATAAATTTGAATGTGCTTCCTATTTCAAGTGGAGTAATAGATGCATTCAACCCAATTTATTCCTCCTCTTCCAGACCCAGCAGGACTATTAGTTCTAGACTCTGAGCTGTTTCCCGCTCACACAATTCCTCATAAAACTAGCCAAGCGTGGCACAGCTATCTGCATTCTTGGATAAAATCATCCCACTATTATCATATTTGCAGAATCTATTTGCAATAACTCTTCTCTTTCAATTTGATAGCAATTCCCTAGCCTTGTTGCCTTCAAAGTAACACTGCTTGAAAATCCTTAACTTGAATTTAAAATCTACATTCATTACCCTCAGCATCCCTCTCACCTTGATCAGGTCCTTAAAAACTGCTTCCCGTCTACAGAGTTTATGCGTAATGTCCACTTCTAATTTCTTCCATAAACCCTTTTGTTTCTCCAGCTTTATCTTCTTTCTCTGTGAGCTCCAGGCAATAAATTATTGCTACAATATTGCCTTTAAGCAGTTACACAGGGTCCCCAAACCCACCTCTCCATTATCATTTATACTTAGGTAAAAAACTATTTCCTCATACACTTTGTTCACTATAGTACTCCCATCCCCTCTCTCCCTCCTTCATATTCCATTCCACAGTTACAGGGTGTGACATAGTGGGTCCTTCCAGCGGTTAGATGAGGCTAAAAAGCCAGGAACAGGAGTAGGGCTGAGTTGTAAACAAAAGCACATGGCTCCTGGTTACCTTAGAAACCAAGCACTGCTACCATTCAGGGTATGAGTCACCAGCTAATGCAGGACACCTGCTAGGGGGTGGAGTTGAGCACTGCCCTGGAATTCACCCTGATAAAGAGAGTTCAGTTGAGCTTAGGGAGTTAGAAGGAGGAGGAGCTGAGGCATGTGTGCTGGATAAGGAAGCTAATGAGAGCTACGGTGAAGACAGCAGTGCCAGGAAAAAGCCAGAGTCTCTGTGGAAGGGTGAGACAGAGTCTTTCTTCAGGAAAAGAAAAGAAACCCCAAGGGAAGGATATAATAAGGGCAGAGTGGATTACCTGCAGTATCCAGGGGAACACAGAAGTGAAGGGAAGCCAGGAAGGCCAGTGAAATCTTCTGTGCAAGGCTTAGGTTGGGAACTTACAGCCAGTCCAAAGCCACAAAGAAAACCTCCACCAGCTAGGCTAAAAGGTAAGCCAAAAGGCTGGTATAAAAATAGTTACAGTGACTGTATTTACCCAGAGGGTTGGAGCTGGGAAGAGAATACCTGGGCTGATAACGTTTGTGAAAGCCAGTATTTAACTCAGGAATATCAGGTGAAACCTGAAGCAGTTAGAAAGGGCGTGGCACCAGGATTGCCGTTACAAACATTTCCTTCTAGCCAGGAAGAGTTAATGGACTTTGAACCTGAGTGTGTGAATATTGATGAAGATATCATGGACTGTACGATATCGCTTGCTAATGAAATAATCTCATTACGCTGAAGGCATGTTTTGAAAGAGAAAGTACAGCACTACTAGCATTGGGAAGCAGAGATCTGTGAAGAAACAGCATTGTTACGTTGGAATGCTAGATATCAACCTGTTTATGGCTGAAGTAAGCCTTTTCTGTTAAAGAACCTTTGATTTGTCCTTATGCCAGTAAATACCTGGTTTGTGTTACTTTGTTCATGGTGAAATCCACCCCGGGAGGGGAAATAAAATCCTTTGGTTGCTTAAACCACTTTTCCACAACTGCTCCTCATTGATTCGGTGAAGGGACTACATTTCCCAAAAAGCCCAGCTTCAGGATTTGTAAAGTAGCTGCTTCAGTGGGGAAAAACCCACTCACTTAACCTCTACTCACATATACGGGGGTTTAAGGAGAGCTGGTGACAAGGGGAATAGCTGGATTATGTAATAATCACAATCAGCTGGATGCAGGCTCCTCCAAACATCAATTTGAGCCTATGTATAAACTTCTAAAGTCTTCCATATCCCCTGTGAACCTGCATTAACAAAATTAGAATGCTCCATCATTGGGTTTGTGGTGAAATTAAAATCTACCCCTATTACTAATGATCCCATAGCACACAATAAGAAAAGGTCAGAGATTTACTCCAAGATGCTCCTTGCCCACTATTTGGTGCATAAATATTCAGACTAAGGGTTACATTATCCAATTTTAGGGTCATCAAAATGTATCTCCCCTGTGTGCTATGCTTTACTGTCAATGTTTCAGCTTGCTCCGTTGCATGAAATAGTATGGTCGCCGCCTGCCCCCTCCCCCCCCCAATAATATTCTTTGGTATTGGAGACAAAGGGCACCACAGGGTACAGCCTATGCTTTGGAAAGCCTTCATGGTGCTTATGTAATAGGTTTCTTGGATAAAGAGGACATCTGCTTTCAGCACCCTTTCCTCATGAAATAACAGAGAGCACTTAATAGGCACATTGAGGCCTTTCACATTTAATGAAATCACTGGGGGGGGAGGGGAGGGAGCACATGATGTGGTAAACCAGGGAAGACATGGTTCCTCATTGCTTCAGAGCCTCCCTCATCTATCCACACTAATCTCCCTCGACCGCTGAAACCAAAACAACCCTTATGGTGTGTGATTACTTAAACACAGAAACATGACTGCAGATAAAGACCATATGGCCTAACTGGTCCGCCCTCCATACCAACCACTCAGCTTTAAGGTCTCTTTTTCCCCTTAGAGATTCTCTGTGTTTGTCCCATGATTTTTTGGATTCAGAAACAATCTTCGTCTCTACCATCTTCACTGGGAGGCTATTCTACACATCTACCACTCTTTCCATAGAAGAATATTTTCTCAAATTACTCATGAATCTGTCCCCCTTTCACCTTCATCTTATGACTCCTTATTGCAGAGCTATCATCGAAAGAGGCTCTCCTCCTGTGCACTAATTCCATTGAAATATTTACGTCTCTATCATAACTTCCCTCTCCTGCTTTGCTTCCTAAGTATACATATTGAGCAATTTAAGTCTGTCCACATATGCCTTATGATGAAGACCACTGATCATTTTAGTAGTTTTCCTCTACACCAAATTCACCATGTTTATATTCTTTCGAATGTGTGGTTTCCAGAACTACATACAGTGCTCCAAATAAGATAGTCCTTCCTGCTGGCCACTATGTACCCAAGCAATCTTCTGACTTTCGTTATTGTCTTTTCTAGCTATTTAGCTACCTTAAGATCATCAGAAATAATCACCCCCAGGTCTTGCATTTTTTTGTGGACAGAAGCACTTCACCCCCCCCCCCCCCCACCCAGTACTGTACTGTACCTGTTCTTTGGATTTTTGTAGTCTAAATGCATGACCCTGCATTTTTTAGCATTAAATATAAGCTTCAAATTTTTGATCATTCTTCAAGCTTTGCTAGATCCCTTATGTTATTTATACCTTGCTGATTGTCTAGCCTATTGCAGATTTTTGTATCATCCACAAAGAGGCAAACCTTAGTTTACAGCCCTTCACCAATTTCATTTACAAAAATGTTAAGAATCTGACAAGGGTCGATTCCCTTTGGCACATCACTTTAACGTCCTCCTCAGAGTGAACTCCATTTACCTGTATCCTTTCTTACCTACCCCCTCAACCAGTTTCCAACCCAGGTGGTCACTTTAGGGTCTATCCCTAGGGTGCTCAATTTATTTATTTATAAGTCGCCTGAGGGGAACAGTGGTGAAATCTAGGTATAACACATCTAGCACTTTCCATCAGTCCAACTCTCTGGTCACCCAGTCAAAGAAATTAATTAGATCTGTCTGTTAAGAACTGCCTCTTGTAAAATTGTGCTACCTCAGATCCTGCAATCCATTGGATTCCAGAAACCTCACCTCATTATCCTCTGTTTTACTAACACTTCCCATTAATCTACTCACCACAAAGGTCAAACTAACCGGCCTGTAGTTCCCAACTTTGTCCTTACTTCTGCTTTTGTGTAGAGTGACCGTATGTGCCAATCTCCAGTCTTTTAGGAACACTCCTGACTCTAAAAAACCCCCACTGAAGTCATCAAACAGTGGAGCTGACAAAACTTCCCTAAGTTCCTTCCGGATGTATCCTATCTGGCCCCATTACTTTGTCTACTTTAGTTTAGCTAGCTCCTCACAAACACAGTCTTCTGAAAATCATTCAAGAGCCACCTCACGTCTGTTCTATTCGTGGGTGTTTTCTGAGGTCCTGCTCCAGGCCCTTCATCTGTGAATGCAGAACAGAAATATATGTTAAGCAATTTTGCTTTATCTTCATCAGTTTCTACATTATTCCTCCTCTTCACCCTTGAGTCTGATGATACCACTTTTGCATGTCCTCCTCTCATTAACATATCTGAAAAAATGGTTTAGTCCCCCATTTTACTGCAATGACTATTTTTTCTTTCATTTGTACCTCTGCCTTCCTGAATACTTATACTTGAATGAAAGGAAACATGGAAAATCAGAAACCTGATCAGTACATAATCTCAAGAAAGTAAAAACATTAACCAAAACCAGACCACAAACAAGGAACTGGGAAGAGACCCCAGGAAATATACACAAAAGAAATAATATGCATTAGCATATAGTCAATCAAGGTGGAGTATGACTTATGTGTCAGCCGAATGAGACACATCAAGGACAGCCATAGGTTCCCTAGCTAAAAGGAATTCCAGTAATTGTTTGGCTCAAAAAACAAACAATTTACCTATAAAAGAAACATGACATTTTGCTGGAAATTTCAACACAAATGACCCCCCTAAGGAAAGAACCTTGGGCTTTAAACCCAAGAACTCTCTCCTCCAGAGTTGGGTAATCCTAGTTAAGTCAGGAAAAATACAAACGAGCACCAAAAAATATAGCACTGAAATTCCTAAAATAAGCTCTAAGAATTAACGTTTTATCTGACTCTAGAGCTAAGGTTTCCAGGAGTGTGGAACGAGCTGTAACCATTTCCTGAGAGCTCTCAAGGAACCCAGTCAGATCTAATGCCCCTGGTGAACCACCAGGAGCCCCACCCTACCCAAATGACAGATACTGCACCCTAGCAAGGGGGTGCAAGTGCTCTAGGGAAATTTGTAGGACTTCCCTGAAGTTCCTGTGCACCATCTCATGAGGTGATACCATAGGGGACCTAGGAAAATTAAGCATTCGCAAATTATTTTTGCGAATCTGATTTTCCAGATACTCAATTTTCTTAGCAGTCACATTATTGTCCTTAATCTGGGCTTCCTGGAGGTCCCAAAGACATCCCAAATCCTCCTCAAGTTGGAAGGTCTTCAACTCCTGGTCCTTTACCACTCCAGAAATCATCTGCATATCCATTTTCATAGTAGAAAACTTTACTCACAGTCCCAATGAATGCCAGCAAGGAACTATTGACTTGAGCTGTAGCGTCCCATAGTGCACCCAAAGTTACTATTGCAGGCTTAACCAACCCTGAGGAGTTCGGTCAGACACTTGCTCAAGATCCACTCCCAGACCTGCTTCAGACGCTGTGATAATACTGTCAGCAGCTTCGGCCCCCAGGAGAGAACCAGAACATAATCTATCCATGACAGGCATGCCCTATTCACTTCCCTTTGACGGCGTGCTGACAGCCACACTGGAGGGATGCGCATCACCAGGCCATGCTGCTGTTCCTGGTTGCGGAGAGGGGGCCCACTGATCAGGGGAGAGCACCACCCCCTGAAACACTCAGGTCCAACAAGGAAGCTTCCTGTGGACCCCCCTGAAGATACCACATTCAATCCGGGAGGACCGAAACCACATGCCACCAGAGTCCTCTGCCCCAAAGCGGTCACCTGAACTTCACCCGCTTTCTCCGCTCGCACTGAGCGATGCTCAGATAGCAAGAGAGCTCACTGCAAAGTAAAACGCCAACCTGGCTCAGCACACCATCGCCATTTTGCCTCTGTTGGAGGGCCAGCAGTAGTACTTCCTTAACGTTTGCAAATTTTGATGCTGGTATTCTATAAAGGCTACCCTCTTTCCTCACCTTTTCAGCTACTTCTTTTGAAAATAACAGTAGCCTTTCTTTTCCTTTTACATTTATTTACTTTCCTAACAAAAGGTTTGCTGCCCTTAAAATATCTCCTTTCAGTTTTGCCTACTGCTTTTCTACATCCCCCTGTCGTCATTTAACCCGTTTTGGACCAACATATGTTTTACATACATAAGGTTTCCATACTTACTACTCAACTGTTTACTAATTAATGGTTATAAATTCAATGGAACTATGTTTAGCTATTATTATGTCAAAAAGCGTTATATACAGATTTTTTTTTATCTGAGATCTAGTTAGTTTAATAGGTATTCGAAGTTTGCTGATTTTGACGGTACTGGCGGCTCAACATAAAAAGATCACATAAAATAGTAAGTAGCTTATAATGCTGTATGTTTATGTTTATGTTTATTAAATTTGATAAAACCGCCTTTCTACAGGAATCAAGGCGGTGTACAATTTTCAAAAAACAAAAGAAAGTCAAGGCCGGGGGCCAGCGGAAATAGGAAAAGAAGTTAAAATTCTTTGACAGGAAAGAAGAAGGGAGAGGAGAGATAAGACGAGACAGAAGGACACAATCTAGGGTAGAAACAATGGGAAAAGCAAGAAAATCACATGAAAGGGGAGGGAAGGTCAAATGCCAGGGAGAACAGATGGGTCTTCAGGTTTTGCTTGAAAGTGGTGTGGTGGGTCTCTAAACGTAAAGAGGAGGGGAGAGCATTCCAAAGAGCAGGGCCGGTGAAGAAAAAGGCAGAGGAGCGAGTGGATTGCAGGTGGGCAGATGAAGGGGAAGGAAGGGTGAGGCGGTTGAGGTGGAAGGAACGAGGAGTGTGCCTGGGAGAGTGAAAGTTGATGAGGTCTGCTAAACATTGAGGGGTGCTAGTGTAGAGAACTTTGTGGACTAGGGTAAGCAGTTTGTATTGGGAGCGGACAGAGATAGGTAACCAGTGGAGGTGGAAAAGCAATGGAGTTACATGGTCACGGAGGGTGGCGTGGGTAACAAGACAGGCTGCAGTGTTTTGAATCCTTTGGAGCCGAGATAGTTGAGATTTAGGAAGACCAAGAAATACAGAATTTGAGAAATCCACACGTGACATGACTAGAGATAGTGATAGGGTGGTGAGAGCTGTAGAAGTGAGGAATGGACGAATGGCTCGAATTTGCCTAAGAAAGAAAAAGGACGTTTTGGAGACGTGTGAGATATGGTCCTGGAATGAGAGCTCAGGGTCAAAGTGAACCCCAAGATAACGAAAGGTGGTGATTAAGGGGATGGAAGTACCAGAGAAGGAAGGGGCGAGTGAAGGAGGTGGAGTACCATATGAGAACCAGATTGCGACGGTCTTAGTGAGGTTGAGATGGAGGCAGTTTTGGGTTAGCCAGTTGGCCACGGAAGAGAGACAGGAATTTAATACAGAAAGGTCAGGACAGGAGGACGAGGTATGGTGTAATAGAACAATGTCGTCTGCATAGTTGAACGCGGAGATGCCAGACTGCTGAATTAGGAGGGCGAGAGGGGCCAGGAAAAGGTTGAAGAGGAGAGGGGCCAGCACCGAACCCTGAGGAACCCCACAAGGAAGAGGAAATGGGTCTGAAGGAGGGATAGAGGGAGAAGAGGAGAGAACTGTGCAGGAGCGGGAGGAGAGGAAAGAGTGGAACCAACGATAGACAACACTACAGAGCCCTGCATCCCGTAGGCGACAGTGGTCTACCAAGTCAAATGCTGCTGAGAGGTCAAGTGCAACAGCCACCGAAATGTCACCACGATCACGAGCATTAGTGAAAGCAAGCAAAACTGTCTCAACACTATGGCCCTGGCGGAATCCGGACTGACGAGGGTGGAGGTAGTTAGTGGAGTCAAGGTGGTGTGAAAGCTGAGCAAAGACTATTTTTTCTAGAAGTTTAGAGAGAAAGGGGAGATTAGAAACAGGGCGATAGTGGGCGGGAACCAGAGGATCAAGCGAGGGGTTTTTAAGAATAGGACGTAACAGTGCGTGTTTCCAGGGGCGAGGAAAGGTACCTGTGGAGAGACTCGAATTGAACATGGTGAGGATCGGGGAGAGAAGTACCAGATGAGGGGCAAGTAGCCAGGAGGAGGGGATGGGGTCCAGGGTACATGAGGTTTTAGCTACTATTTTGCAAATAATAGTAATAGCTACTATTTTGCAAATAAAAGTATTTGTAGACTTTAGAAAATAGGTTTAGATAACTAAGTTATTTAGTGTCAGAGTTATTGGTGCGTATATCGGCCTTGTATGTTTTTCATACGCTGGGCTAATATGCTGTCAAAACTAATTGCTGTCAAGCATTCTGTTCTAGGTGTTTCAATGGTGCAATATTGACGCACTGCATTAGAAGTGTTTTCACGTGTATCATATTCCGCCGTCAGAATGGACTGTTGACAAACTATATTATATCATAATAAAGTGTTTTAAATGAAAACTGCAGTTTCAATAGTATCATACAGTATGTTTATTTCAATGAATATTGGAACTGAATCCTATCTTTTCTGAAGACTGACAATATACAATATTGACCAGTGTATGAAAAATATACACTATGTGAAACTTCTATTTTCTGCAAAATTGTAATATTTTTTATTATTGCCGGTATTTCATAGTTGTTTGAGTGTAATAAATCTAATAAATTATCCAGAACAGAGAAAGAATATGTGAGCTGTCCAAAACGGGTTAACTAATGACTCTTTGAGGCACTGTCCCATCATGACAAAGTTAGTTTTCTTAACTCTAGAACCCTCACTTTTGAATGAACTGTCTCAGCGGTGCAGTGACTTCAAAGGGCTTTTCCTCTTCTTTGAACATGAAGCCTAAAGAAGAACCCCCCCCCCCCCCAAACAGCCAGCAACAGAAAAGCTTTGCTTAAAACAGAAAAATCTCCTTCTGCAAACAGCTACAAAAAATAAATAAGTAATCTTAGCAGCAAAAAAATGTTATATAGTTCCCTTTAAGAACTCTCTGAGCCCCTCCGGGAAGCTCAAGTAGCTTCTGCTGTGATGTCGGGGGCCAATGTTGTTCAGATGACGAGAAATTTCAAGACAGACAAGGACCGGACCAGCTCAGGTGATAACAAGATGGCGGAGATGTGGTTGCCGAGTCCTCAAGCCAAAATGATAGTTTTGGTGGTAAAACGTATCTGCCACTGCTGGCAGCACATCTTGGAAGTTGACAGTTAATATGTGTTCATGGAAGTAGACTGCCTTTGGAAGTTACATACCCAACAGGAAAAACTTGAGGACTTAGAGAATAGAAATCTGCAAACAAAATTTACGGCTCATAGGTATCCCAGAGAATGGCAAGGATGGGGAGCTTTGTGGCTTTTTGGACATCTGGTTGCTGCTCAGCCTCTGGCTTGTTGCCATGGTGGGACCTTTGCAACTTGGAGCAGGCTCGTGAGCGATACCAGGTGAGGGCGAGCAGTGGCTATGCATGGTTATTGTGCACTCTCTCAGTTTCCAGCAGAAAAAGGCAGTGTTCGGGACAGCTAAATGCCAGCACTATGCTGAACACAAAGGAAACAAGATCTTAACATTCCAGGACTACTCCACAGCCGTAACCCAAAAATGCAAGGCCTTTTCCACAGTGCATGGCCTGTTAGCAAATACGAAAATTATTTTTCTGCTCCTTTATCCTGTTCATCTATGGCTGACTCACACTAGACAGAGGCACCTTTTTGCCACCTTGAGAGGCACAGGATTTTTACAGTAAGTAGTTCGTAAACTGGCAGGGTACAAATTGAAGGGCCACAGCAGGGGCGAATACTCATCCAGCGCCTAGTCCTCTGTTGTGTTTGGGACATTGTTTTAAAAGAATCTTCCTTGTACAGCTATGGACTTTTAGTCTAGAAATTGCTGATACATGGTATACCCATGAAAGACTGGAAGTATACTGAGTAGTTATTAACAGTCCTTTAGGATTCTGATACTCTTGTGCTGATTTTGGTCTTGACCTCCTTACCCAGTGTCGGCAGGAAAGACAGCAGCCTAGGGTCAGCATTCTAGTTAATGGAATTTGACTCACTATGGATGGTGGAAGTTTGGCATGTGTCTGCAGGTGAACTACTACTACTGTTTCTCCACTAATAGTCCTTGGTACTTTTGGTGGCATTGGAGGACTATGGCTTTGGACTTTTTGCTTCGCACCAGCAGCCTGTGGCTGAAACAGATCCTGCAGACCAGGTTGGCAGCCTTGTCCTCCTAAGAATTATCAACATTGCTGCAAATCGAGGCTGACTTCAACTGGCTTCATTTTATACAGTGTGCATGGTTTGAATGGAAGGAAAAGGCGAGCGACTTCAGTGATATGTCTGACTGTGACTAGACTGTAGGAGTATGCAAGGGGTGTGTTGGGTATGGGTGTGATGGTTGATGAAACACATGACTTGAATAGGCTATATGACACTATTTGATAGATTTTGGGGTAAAAGGGGTGGTGAATGCATGTAGGAAGTAGCTGGGTGGGGTATATGGGGTACGAGTGAAGCAAGTGTGGCGAGCTGTTCAGATCAGTAGGGGTGTTTCACTTGGGGAATTGAGTGATTGAGGTAGCAGACTAGGGTTCAAAGTGCAGCACGACAAGTCTCTCTTTGTAAGTCATGTGCGATTTGATTGGGGAAGATAGAGAAAGAACAGTTCTGTGACATGATTACTGCAAGCAGGGTTGATTTCTGTATACAGTGCCTTGTGTAAGTATTCATCCCATCGTTTTTTGTCTGTTTTGCCGCATTACAACCTGGTATGAAAATGGAGGTTCATTTGGATGTTGTTAGTTAATGGACCTAACAATATAGTCCAAACTGGTGAAGTGGAATGATAATAAAATAGCTTGTATATATATTAAAAAAAACAAGTAAAAGCTGAAAAGTTGTGCGTGTATATGTATTCATCCCTTTTGCTATGAAACCCCTAAATAAGATCTGGTCCAACCAATCAACCTCAGAAGTCACATAATTTAGTTGATTAGGGTCCACCTGTGTGCTATCAGTGTCACATGATCCATCACATGATGCCTGTATAAATATACCTGTTCTAAAAGGCCCCTGACTCTGCACCACCACTAAGCAACATGAAGACCAAGGAGCACTTCAAACAGGTCAGAGACAAAGTTTTGGAGAAGCATAGATCAAGGTTGGGTTATAAAAAAATATCCCAAATTCTGAACATCCCAGAGAGCACCATTAAATCCATTATAACAAAATGAAAAGAATATGGCACCAATGACAAGAGAAGGTCGCCCACCAAAACTCACAGACTAGGCAAGGAGGGCATTAATCGGAGATGCCACAAAGATACCAAGGATAACACTGAAGGCGCTGCAGAGGTCCACAGTGGAGATGGGAGTATCTGCCAATAGGACATTTTTAAGCCATATACTCCACAGAGCGGGGCTTTATGGAAGAGTGGCCAGAAAAAAGCCATTGCTTAAAGAAAGAAATAAGAAAACACATTTGGAGTTTGCACAACAGCAGGTGGCGGAACCCCCAAACACATGGAAGGTTTTCTGGTCAGATGAGACAAAAATTGAACTTTTTAGCCATCAAGGGAAATGCCATGTGTGGTGCAAACCCAACATTTCCCATCACCCCGGGAAAGAGTAGTTACTCACCTGTAACAGGTGTTCTCCAGGAGCAGCAGGAATCAGTCTTCACATATGTGTGACGTCGGCGCCGACGGAGCCCTAGTGCGGAGCATTTCCCCAGCTTTCAAAGAAAGCCTTCGGGAATGCAGCGCACATGCGCGGTCCCGTTCCCGCCCAAGGGTGCCATCTTGCTCGGTCTGATGACATAGTTAAAAGACAGAAAAAAACAAAATGGAGCAAATGACTGCAACTCCAGGGGAGGAGGGAGGGTCATGAGGACTGATTCCTGCTGCTCCTGGAGAACACCTGTTACAGGTGAGTAACTACTCTTTCTCCAGGACCAAGCAGGAAGTCAGTCCTCACATACGGGACTCCCCAGCTCCAGGCTACCGGGAACCCTAAGCTGGAAAAATGGCTCCCTCTCAAGAGCCTCAGCATTCGTGAGAAGAATATCCTCTGAGAACGCGCCCGTATGGTAGCCCAACACAAGAGCCGGAGGGTAGGAATTTCCTAAACCTCAAAGAGATTACGGAGTACCACCTGTCTGAAAGCACTATCCCTTCGGGACTCTCTCTCGAGGCAGTAATGGGCTGCAAAAGTCTGGCTTGAAGACCAAGTAGCGGCCCGGCAGATGTCTGCCAACGGAACAGAGCGGAGATGAGCTACTGATGCGGCTTTCGCCCTGACACGGTGGGCCGTGACTCAACCCTGCAAGGGGAGGTCGGCTGCCTTGTACGCCCAGGCAATACAATCTGCTACCCAAGTGGACAACGTACACTTGGAGACTGGTAACCCATCTTATTAGGGTCAAAAGAGACCTTCAATGCCCCCGCGTACGTTCTATGTAAAAAGACAACGCCCTCCTACAGTCCAGGGTATGCAAGACTGTTTCTGACCGGCTGGTATGCGGCCTGGGAAAGAAGGTCGGAAGAACCACCTCCTGGTTGAGGTGAAAAGAGGAGACCACTTTTGGAAGGAACTTTGGATGGGTCCGTAGGACCACCCTGTTCCTATAGAACCGTTTATACGGTCTATCTGAAACCAGAGCTTGTAGTTCACTCACACGTCTGGCCAAGGTAAGAGCCACTAGGAAGAGCACTTTCCAAGAGAGGAAGCACAAATGGCAAGTAGCCATCAGCTCAAACGGTGGGCGAGTAAGTTGCTGCAAGACCATATTCAAATCCCACTCAGTTGCCGGTGGACAAACCGGAGGCTTGAGTAGAAGCAGACCTCTGAGAAATCTGGACACCAAGGGGTGAACCGACAGAGACTGTCCTTCCACCAGTCAGTGGTGCACTGACAGAGCACTGAGGTGGACCCGAACAGTTAGACTTAAGGCCTAGGTCTGACAGGTGAAGTAGATACTACAGTACTACTGGCACAAGGCAAGAGAAAGGATCTTCATTGCACTGAGCACACCATACCATAAACCTACACCACTTGAGGGCATAGGACTTTCTGGTGGACTGCCTCCTAGAGGCCAAGACCACCTCCTCAACTTCCTTAGGTAGAAGTAAGGTAGCTAGTACTATCCTTTCAGCAGCCAGGCCATCAGATTGAGGGACCTGAGATTGGGGTGCAGAAGGGAACCCTGATCCTGAGACAGGAGATTGTGTTGCAACCACAGAGGGAATGGAGTTTCCACCGCCAACTGCAGCAGAAGTGGAACCCACGTCTGCCTCGGCCATCTGGGAGCTACCAGAATCACAGAGGCCTTGTCCTGGAGAATCTTCAACAGAGTTCGGGCCACCAGGGGTGTGGGAGGTAACGCATAACGGAGGCCCGTAGACCAAGAGATCAGGAAAGCATCCGCTGCTATCCGCAGGGGATGTGGCTGTCTGGAGCAGAACCTGGGCAGCTGACAGTTTAGTGGACTTGCAAAGAGATCGGTGGCTGGAAGTCCCCAGTGGAGGAAGATCTGCTGGACCACCAATGGATTCAACTGCCATTCGTGAGGCTGGAGAATCCTGCTTAGCTTGTCTGCTATGAAATTCTCCTGACCAGGTAGATAAACAGCTTTGAGAAACATGCCTTGATTGACTGCAAAGGAACACAGGGCCAGTGCCTCCCGACATAGGAGCCTGGACCCCGTGCCCCCTTGTTTGTTCACGTAGAATATTGCCATTTGATTGTCCGTCTGAACTAGGACAGACTGGTGAGATAGGGCATGAGAAAATGTTTGTAGCACTAAGCGGATTGCTGCATGGCCTCCCGAAGAGACCACCGACCTTGAGTGCACATGCCCTGGCAATGTGCACCCCAGCCCATTAAGGAACCATCAGTCGTCAGCACCCTTGTGTGAGATGGAGCCTGAAAGGGTACCCCCCTGAGGTGGTTTGGGAGATGTAGCCACCACTGTAAGGAGTCCAAAAGTGGTTTGGACACCTCTACTCTGTCTCGGAGGCCGCCTGTGTCCACGAGCTCCGAGGCACCACTGAGCAGGCCACATGTGCAGGCGGGCGTTGGGAGTCACATGCACCGTGGATGCCATGTGGCCCAGTAGCTGCAGGTATTGCCTGGCAGATACATGAGAACTGCTGTGGAACTGGTTGGCCAAGCCCATCAGTCTGTGAGCCCTGCCCTCGGGCAAGTAGACCCTTACATGAAGGGTGTCTAATCTTGCTCCTATAAACTCTAGGTTCTGAGAGGGGAGCAAAGTGGACTTTGCGTAGTTTATGACAAAGCCCAGATGTTGAAGAAGAGACACAGTGCGAAGAGTGGCTTGTCATGCTTCCTGGGGAAACTGGCCCCTGATGAGCCAGTCATCCAGGTATGGAAAGACGAAAACTCCCTGATTCCTGAGATAAGCTGCCACCACCGCCAGGCATTTGGTGAAAACTCTGGGGGCAGAGGTTAGACCAAAGGGAAGTACCCTGTACTGAAAATGGTTTCCTCCCACCACAAATCTGAGATATTGTCTGTGGTCTGGATGAATGAGGATGTGAGTATACGCATCCTTTAGGTCTAAGGAGCATAGCCAGTCTCACTGCTGGTAGTAAGGCAGCTAAATCCCAAGGGTAAGCATCTTGAACTTTTCCCTCTCCAGAAACTTGTTTAGGTTTCGCAAGTCTAGGATAGGCCAGAGGCCCCCTGTCCTTTTTGGTACCAGGAAGTACCTGGAGTAGAAGCCTTTAGAAGATTTGCCAACTCCTGAAGGAGGAGGTTCCTGTGTAGAGAGAGTCTGGGAGGCTCCCCTGGAAAATAGGAGGGGGGGGGGGTAGCTGGTGGAAGTGGAGCATGTAGCCCTGCTGGACTATGCTCAATACCCAGGAATCCCCTGTGATGGCTGGCCACCTGTAGGCGTACAGGGTCAGCTGACCCCTGTGCTGCATGGAGCCACCGGCAGAGGAGAGGCTATGCTGTAGGAATCAAAACCCCGCTCCCTGCTGTGCAGGAGCCAGAGCTGGCGGCTTGGGGGTCTTCTGCCTGCTGGGGAGCTGAAGAGACCTGATATTGAGGGTGGGATTTGTAGGTAGCACCCTTCCTCAGGAAAAAGGGCTTCTTTCCAGAGCCCTTCTTTTTTTGAGAAGGGGCAGAAGTCTTCCAGGACAGCCTTGTCCTGATGAGAGTCTCATTCTTGATTTCTGCAGCCTTTTCAGTCATGGGCTTACTGAAAAGGATTTCACCTCGGCAGGGGACATCAACCAACTTCTCCTGCACCCATGATTCCAGGTCTGATGATTGTAGCCAGACCTGACGGCATGCACTGATGCCGGCCGTGGCTACCCGGGCCGAAGCCTCGAAGCCATCATAGGCTGCTCGAGATATAAACTTCGAGCACTCTCGGATCCCTGTTGACAAAGCCTTGAACCTAGGCAAAGGTTCCTCGGAGAGGTCAGCTGAGAACCCAGCAATCTCCTTTGCCAGGTCTCGTAGGTACATGCCCATGTACAGCTGGTAGATCTGGACATGGCAAGATAGCATAGAGCCCTGGAAGCACTTTCTACCGAGGGCATCCAGGTTACGGGCCTCCCAGCCGGGGGGCACCAAGGAGTGCATCTTCTGACTCTTCAGGCAGTGCATGGCCGATTCCACAACCATGGAGTTGTGCAGTAGCTGCGCCTTTTGGAACCCAGGGCTCTTACGGACTCGATAAATGGAATTGACCCGTTTGCTAAGAATCGACACCGAGGCCGGTGCCTCCCACATATGGAAGAGCAGCCATTCCAGCATTGGAGGAACTGGTACAGTAAAGGCTTCCTTCGGAGGAAAGTCATACTGGAGGGCATCGAGCTCTTCGGTTCGCGGCTCCTCCTGCTTGGCGTCTGCAGGAAAGGCCAAGGCTTTGGCCATGTCCCTCACGAAGTACGAGAACCGGGTATCCTCCGAGGGGGACCTTCTCCGAGGCTTGGACTCCGGTGAGTCAGAAGGGACGCACCGGGTCCCGAAGATGTCCGGGGACTCCTTGTCCTCCGTCTCCCATTCCAACTCCTCCAAGGAGGAATTGCGCGGCTCCGGCCGTGCGGGCCTCAGTGCCATCCGCCCTGATGCCGAGGATATCGGCGTCGACGACCTCGGCCCTGCACAGGAGGTCGAAGGGGACCTTGATCGAGGACCGAATCGAGACTTCATTGACTCAAGAATCGGCTCGGTCTCCGGGGTCGACTTGGACGTCGAGGTCCCGGTGGTTTGGGCAGATGCACCAGTCAGACCGGCGAATAGCACCCGCTGCTGTTCCATGAAGGCAGCCAAGCTGCTCTCCAAGGCCGTCAACCTGAGTCCAAGCTCAGGAGACTCAGCAGCTCCCAACTCGGGCCCCGACAGCATCGGGCCCAACGTTGGCTCTCCTGGAGGAGAGTCCACGAGGACAACAGCACTTATGTGACTCCGGGACTCCGGCTCCATGCAAGGTAACTTGGACGTCCTCTCCGACTCCGAGAGCCCGGGGCGGACGTCAGGGCTAAGCGACCTGGCCCTCGAGGACCCAGGAGCCTCCACCGATGCCGCCCTTGTGAGTTTCTTCTTCCTTTTGTGCTCCCAGGTGGGAAACTCCCTCTCAGAGGAACCCCGACGGTGCTCAGGATCAGACTCCCAAGATGTCGAGGCCTCTGACGAAGTCCGGGCCCGGCCGGACGCGGACTCTGAGAAAATTCTCTCACGTTGATGCTGACGGTTCCGAAGTGCCTTCGATGACATTTTGCCGCATGGGCCACAGACCACAGGTCATGGTCGGGCCCGAGGCAGCAGTCATGTGTGTCGGTGAGAGACATAAGTTTCTTGCACCGATCACACTTTTTGAACCCGCTGGCAGCTATTGGGGGAAAAAGCGCCCCTGCAAGGTCAAAAGACTGGGCTGCCAGTGAAAACACAAAGAGAGCACGACGCTAGTCACGAAGGATAAAAAACGAAAATCAAAATTCCGTACTCGATACCAGTGTACCGAGCCCAGGCGGGAAGGGGAACCGGCGTCGAACCGGATCAGAAAAAGCCAAAATAGCCGAAAAAAATCTACTTTTCCTGGGTGACACGAACTCATATCCATTGGGCTCCGCGGAAAAAGAAAGACTGAGCAAGATGGCACCCTTGGGCGGGAAGGGGACCGCGCATGCGCGCTGCATTCCCAAAGGCTTTCTTTGGAAGCTGGGGAAATGCTCCGCACGAGGGCTCTGTCGGCGCCGACGTCACCCATATGTGAGGACTGACTTCCTGCTTGATCCTGGAGAACACTATTCTCACAGTGAAACATGGTGATAGCAGCATCATGCTGTGGGGATGTTTTTCATCGGCAGGGATAGGAAAACTGGTCAGGACTAAAAGAACGATGGATGGCACTAAGTACAGGGCAATTCTTGAGGAAAACCTGTTTCAGTCTGCCAGAGATTTGAGACTGGAATGAAGGTTCACCTTCCAGCAGGACAATGACTCTAAATATACTGCTAAAGCTACACTGGAGTGGTTTAAAGGGAAACCTTTAAATGTCTTGGAATGGCCTAGTCTAAGCCCAGACATTAATCCAATTGAGAATCTATGGCATGACTTGAAGATTGCTGTACACCAATGCAACCCATCTATATTGAAGGAGTTGGAGCAGTTTGGCCTTGAGGAATGGGTGAAAATTCCAGTGGATAGATGTGCTAAGCTAAAAGAGACATACCCCAAGAGACGTGTAGCTGTAATTGCAGCAAAAGGTGGCTCTATAAAGTATTGACTGGGGGGGGGGGGAATACCTATGCACTCACATGATTTCTGGGGGGGTTTTGTCTTACTTATTGTTTGTGTCACAATAAAAGGTATTTTGCACCTTCAAAGTGGTATGCATGTTGTGTAAATCAAATGGTGCTAACCCCCAAATCTGCATTTTCATTCCAGGCTGTAATGCGATAAAGCAGGACAAACAGAGGGGATGAATACTTTCACACGGCACTGTAGGTGGTTAGGGGAAACGTTCCTATGTGGTATTGTTTAATATGGGGATATTTATTTATTTAAACATATTTCTATACCGTCTTATCCTGCAATCAAGGCGGTCTGAACAGCAAACAATCAATAAGATACAGTGTATAGTGTGCACATGCAGTGAGTAGTGTATGCGTGTGAGTGTGTCTGGACATTGATTCTTGTGGTGCTATTTACAGCGTGCTCTATTTACAGCGTGCGCTATTTACAATGCTATGGGTATCAGTTCCTTGCTTAATTACAATTATAGTGACATGTGGGGGGAATTGAGGTGTCTGTTGCATGATTTAAGTAATGTCACCATAGTGTTCTATGAAGAGGGTTGTCTTCAGTAGTTTCCTGAACTCCTTAAGGTCTGTTGTTGAACGCAGTTCGTCGGGGAGGGCGTTCCAGATTGTTGGTGCCGCCTTTGATAAGGCTCGTTTTTCGGTGTCCTTACGTACCCTGTTGATATCTTTAGGTGTGTTGACACGGTTGGATGTGCCTCTTCTTCTCGGTCTTGTGCTGTTGTCTGGTTGTATAAGTGGGTATAGGCTGAAAGCTGATGATTGATGTTTGATTTTGAAAATGTTTATGGATTGTCTTGTATCTAATGCGGGCACTGATAGGCAGCCAGTGGAGGTCTTTTAGGGTGGGTGTGATGTGTTCTTGTCTTGTGGTGCCAGCAATTATGCGTGCTACAGTGTTTTGTGCCAGTTGCAATGGTCTTAGTGTCTGTTTCGTTAGACCCAGATAGATTGGGTTGCAGAAGTCTAGGATTGGGGTTATTAGTGCTTGACAAACTGTGCGGAAGTGTTCCTGAGTGAGGAGGGGCTTGAGGCGTCGTACTAGTCTCATCCTGTGGTATGCATTTTTGGTGGTTCTGCTGATGTGGGACTGAAGGTTAAGTTCTTTGTCCATTGTCACTCCGAGGTATTCCACTTCTGATTGTATGGGTATGGGTATGGTTGTGGTGCCTATCTTGATGTCGCGGGGGGGGGAAAATGAAGTCAGAGTTTCGTGTGATGATTAGCGCCTCGGTCTTGCTGTAGTTTATGATCATGTTGTTTCTTGAAACCAGGTGTTCATATGTGTGAGACAGTCTGTTATCTTGGTGTGGTCTGGGTTGTCGAGGGTGATTGGTGTGTATATCATTATGTCGTCCGCATAGATAGTGTATTTTATCCCGTGCTCTTTTATGATGTTGCATATTGGTTGGATGTAGATGTTGAATAAGAGAGCTGATAGTGCGGATCCTTGGGGTACGCCTTGCATGACTTTTATGGGTCAGGATGTGCTGGGCCCAATCTTGATCTGTATCTATCTGTCCGTTAGGTAAGAGTGGAACCACCTCAGTGTGGCTCTGTGTAGTCCGATATTCTGTAGTCTTGCTAGTAGTGTTCCGTGGTCGACTGTATCAAACGCTGATGATAAGTCAATGAAGATCATGAATATTCCATTCTTGCTGTTGTCTATAAGGAGTAGTATGTCGTTAAAGAGGTATAGCAGGAATGTTTCAACTCCATGGTTGGGGCGGAAACCGTGTTGGTTGTGGTCGAGTTGTGCGTGGTTGTCGATGTGGTCTTGTAGTTGATGTTGTACCACTTTCTCAATAATCTTAGCCAGTAGGGGGATGCTTGAGATGGGTCTGTAGGCTGCTGGGTTGTTTTTGTCGAGTGCTGATTTCTTCGGGATTGGTCTTATTGTGGTGAGTTTTAGCTGGTCTGGCATGATACCTTGTGTTAGGGAACTTTTCACCATGCTGTGTATGGTGTGGATGAAGTTTGACTGTCGTTTTGATCCATGTGACTGGGCATGGGTCTGTTGAGGCCGTGCTTGTGTTGAGGGCGGTGATGTGTGAGAGCTGCTCTGTGGATGGGTTACTGAATTTGTCCCAAGTTTTTCTTGGGGTGGTGGTTGGTTTGGTGCTTGTGTTAGTATTCCTTCGTGGAGCTGAGTGGAATTTGTCTTGGATGAGAGGTCTGCGAATGTTTGTGGGTCTATTTGCACTTCGCTGTCGGATTTGTTCTCCTTGGTGTTTTCACAATTTCGAAGAGCTCTCTCGGTTTGTTGTTTGATTTGAGTATGAGATTGGTGTGGTATTCTCTCTTTGCTTGGTTGATGAGATCAGTCTACCACAAGATCCACTCACTTAGGCATCTACGTTCCATCCTCGAACCAACTGATTTTCGGACGATTTTCCAGGCATTGGTCATACCTCATTTTGACTATGCCAATGCAATATTACAAGGTCTTCCCCAATCTACGTTAAACCCGCTGCAGCTAGCCATGAATGCGGCAGCAAGAGTCCTCCACGGAGCCTCCAGGAGCGACCACGTGACACCTCTGCTGATATAGCTATATTGGCTACCAATTCGTGCAAGAACTGTCTTCAAGACCTTGATAATCACTTTTAAAGCTGTTCACAATCTCTCACCTGCATCCATAACTGCCCTCATCCATTCCACATCCCCAAATAGAATAAGAAGAGCCACGGCTATAAACTCCCTAAAAGTCCCAAAGGCACTTACTGCCTGCACCAAATCAACAGCCAACAGGGCCTTCAGTCTCAGTGCACCAAGATTCTGGAATGCATTACCCCATGACATCCGGGCTATTAAGAACCTACCACAGTTTAGGAAAGCCCTCAAAACCCACCTCTTCAACAAGTACCTGATAGACCCTGACTGCACCCCCTAGAACCTCAGGACACCACCGATACCATTCTCAGTCAAATTTACAGTACCACAAGCAACTCACCATGTGGATACTCAAACCTATAAAGTGAACTGTGTTTTCTATGCAACTGCTTTGATTATGACTCCATGTAATAAGTCTGTAAATAGTTTACCCCTGTTAGCCAAGTTTCTGTCCCCTGTTATATGTAAACTCATACATGTTAACTGTAATGAGCATTTGTTCCATGTAAACCGCGCTGGTGCTGAATAGTGCGGTATATAAGAGACTGTAAATAAATAAATAAATAAATCGTTGTACTCTTTTTGTTTTGCTAAGTATAGAGTCTGTTTGTTGGGAGACTTGGTGTATCTCCATTGCCGTTCTAACTTCCTGAGTTCTCTTTTTTGATCCGTATGATTTTTGAGTACCAGGGTGCATGATGTGCCCTAGTGCAGTGATCTTCCTTGGGTCTGTGTTCGGTGGCTTTGGAGGCTGCATTGATGATGCTGTTCCATTTTCTGATTTGATTGTCTAAATCCTCTTCTTCCGTATTCAGGTGCGGTATCGTGTCCTTGAGAAATTGGTCCCTGTTGAAGCTTTTAAATCTTCTTTGTGCTGTTGGTTTGTCTAGGTTTTTGTCATGGTTTTGTCCTTGTGGCATGACCTTTGTTTTGATTATGTGATGGTCTGACCATAGGACGGGGGTGACATCTGGTGCAGATATGTTACCATTGTCCTTTAGAAAATTGGGTGCAAATATGAGGTCTGGTGATGATCCGTGTTTGTGTGTTGGTGTGTTGATCATTTGGGTGTATTGTAAGGATCCTATAGCTTGTAGGAAGGGCTTCTGCGTCCTTTGTGTTGGAGGATTTTAGGTTGAAGTCTCCTAGTAGTAGCAGGGGTTTGTTGCTGGTGTTGAAGGCACAGACCTTCTCTAGAGTGGATGCTAGTTCGTCTGGTGGTGCATTCGGGGCTCTGTAGGTGAGGCAAAGTGCCATCCGTTTGTTTTCCACAGTGATGTTGCATTGGTTGGTGTTTGAGCTTCGTGACTTGAATCTTAGGCTGTTCCTTGCGAGGATCAGGACCCTTCCTCCTCTTCGTTGTTTACATGGGCAGTTGAATGCTGTGTATGTGGTTGGTACTAGCTGATTAAGTAGCACATTATCGGTGGGGGTGAGCCATGTTTCAGTAATGCACAGTATGTCGGGTTGATACTCTTCTATGTGGTCTGCTATTGTGTTAATTTTGTTTCTTATGGATCTGGCGTTGATGAGCTCGATTGTGATCGTAGTCGGGGTGCTTAGTTGAATCTGCGCTTTGTTTGGGTTTGTTTGTGTGTTGGGTTTGTGTCTGTTTTGCCTCCTGTGCTTGGGGGTCTTGATTGTGTTCCAGTGTGTGTACTGTGGGTGTGTGAAGAGTTGTGCTGGATGCCATGGAGTGCTTGTTAGTAGGGTGTGGTTGGTTGCCTGGTGTGGTAAGAGATGGGTGAGGAGGAGGCTGATGGGCAGAATCCATGTTGTGTACATTCTTATGCGGTCAGAGTTTGGTAGATGTTGCACTTACTTTGCTCTGCTGGTGTTGTCTTTCTTGTCTTCGATGTCTGAGTTTGGTTGCTGCTTGTGGCTCTTGCAGCATCGGGTTGTGGTTGTTTCTGTGGCTGCACTGGGGTGCCACGCCTAAGGGCCCTCAGATTCGGTCCTCAGGCGCGGTTCTGTCAGGGGTGGGTGGATTCTGCTGGGCTGATGATTTTCGAAGGTGCTCCCACTGCCTTGATTGGGCAGGAGCTTCTAAGTGAGGTGGCTTCCTGCTGAGTCGTTCCACCCCGATCAGGGGGGCTGGATGTACTGTTTGGTGCTGTTGTTTGTTTCCGCCTTTGTGCCGCGCCTAAGGGCCATGCCAAAGGGCCCTCTGGCGAGGCCCTCAGGCGCGGGCCCGCAGAGCACGGGCGTGCTCGTCGGAGCTGGCTTTTAAGCCGGCTCTGCTGTAGCTCCTCCCACTGCCCCGATTGGGCAGGAGCCTCTGCTGTTGTAGCTCCTCCCACTGCCCCGATTGGGCAGGAGCCTCCGCTGTTGTAGCTCCTCCCATTGCCCCGATTGGGCAGGAGCCTCCGCTGTTGTAGCTCCTCCCATTGCCCCGATTGGGCAGGAGCCTCCGGGTGGGAGATCTGGCTGCCTCTCCTGCTCGGGCGCTCTACCCCGAATCGGGGGAGCTGCTGAGCTGCATCTGCTTCTGTCCCTCGTCGGAGCTGGCTTTTAAGCCGGCTCTGCTGCTCTGCTGTAGCTCCTCCCACTGCCCCAATTGGGCAGGAGCGTCTGCTGTTGTAGCTCCTCCCACTGCCCCAATTGGGCAGGAGGTTCTGCTGTTATAGGATATGCCCTATACTGCTATTATATGACAGAGGACTCCTTTTTAGAGAGACTTCTTTGAATGTTTATTGTTAGTCTTTGTAAAATTAGGTTTCTCTGCTGCAATACGGAAGGTCATACTGCTCCTACTCTTGGTTTGTTCTGCTAAGGGTACCTAGGGAGGAGCTGGAGCTGCAGTGATCTGGACCTGTACTGCCTGTCTCTTCTTCATAAGTGTTTTAAAAGTAGTTGATGTATATGGATTGTGTAGTTAGAGTAAGGTTAGCATGGCAAGGAGCCTCTGTGAGAGGTGGGTTTTAATATCTGTGTCGTTTCTGACCCTGAACTCTGGGAGATTAGTTTCATGAGTGAGAGGCTATGCAAACAGTTATAGGGATACAATGGGGGGCGGGAGCTGGGGCAGTAGCTAGAGAAGGGATGATATCTAAATGGGTTTGTGGAAGGACCAGGAAGGTTGGAGGAAGAATGTGCCAGACATGGGCAGAGGGAGTTAACAAAGGGGTAAATGGAGTTGTGTTGAAATGGAGGAAGTAGTGGGGAGGACAGTACACATCGAGTGCAACTTACAGATGTCAGAGAGGTACCAACAACTCCGACTGGTGGTGATAAAAGGGGCTGGCAATGCAGTAATGGTATGGAAGATAGTTGGGGGATGGGTAAAGTGCAGAGTTATAAGATTTAATTAGGACAAAGTTGGTGCAAGTGTCAATATACTTAATACTTAATATATTTATTAATAAATAATAAATAAATAATAATAAATATACATATAGATAGCCAGAGAGGAGGGGATTAGAGTGAGGACTCTGGGCTGAGGGAGTCTCTGGTCTTCCGCTGCAAACCCTAGGATGGAGATACTGGAGGCTACTTTATTTTTGCAGAGGACCTTATTTATTTATTTATTTAACAGCTCTTATATACCGCGCTATTTGACATCAGTGCGGTTTACATTAAACAAAATACACTCAGACTCAGATTTAGAGAACTTGTCCAAGTTACAGGTAACAGGGGAATAAAACAAGGATTAACTGGGGAATAGCATATAAATAATTAAATAAAAGCAATTACATCAGACTAGAGATCTTGAGTGGGTATAGAGACCTTGAAAATGAAAGTATTTTCATACAATATGTGTGGTATGGTTCACCAATTAAACATCATAAAATCTTGAAAAACTCTGAAGGATAAGGGAACAAATATTGCCTTCCTCCAAGAGACTCATCAGAAGGAGTTGAGCATGAAAAGTTAAAAAGCTGGGGGAGTGGACAAGGCTTATGGATCCTCCTTCAGAACAGGTGTTGTCATCTTAATTCATACAGACACTGGCCTTGTGAATGAGCAGCTTGTTGCTGAACTGAAGGCCATTTCCATTTTTGTAGAAGGGAAATTGCATGGGAATATTTATGTACCCACAACCTATGAACGTAGATATTTTTCAGAACTGGTGCAATGTTTTGCCTCTTTGGAGGCAGAGCAGCTTATTTTTGGAATTTAAATTTTGTTCTAGATGAGAAAATAAACCACTCCTCTTACAGTCCAGGGGCCGCGGTGCATCAGACAAAGTCTCTCTTGAATTGCTGTGATAAATATGGGCTTTTAGAAGTTTAGCGTGTCTTCTACCCTGCAGAACAAGATTACACCCACCTTTCCAGAGCTCATGGTTCAGTCTTTTGCCTTGATTACTTTCTGGTGGCAGAGAGTTGCTTAGATAAAATTTAAAGAGCGGAAACTGGGCCTCTTGAGATCTCCAACCATGCTCCGGGAATGGTTAGAGCTTCGATGGGATGAGATTCTGTTGAACTTTCTCTGGCACTTTTCCTTTTCTTTACTGGAAGATGCAGTTTTTCAAGCCTTCTTACAAGCCTGATGGGATATGTTTGAGAGTGATATAGAGCCATACAAAAGAACCTTATTGCTCCACTCTGTGAACTATAAGCTATCACACGTTCCCAAATGGATAATTATTTCATTTTTAAGCGACGGGTCTCAGACTCGAAAGAGCTCTGGTCTTATCAGGTGATGACCTAATGCTCTGTTTTGCATCAATGACCCTCTTGCCGCTTTACCAGCTACATTTAACTTCTACTGGAAGATTTCATTGGACTTGTACAGAATGTTTCCATGACTTGTACTGAATATTTCAACTTATAACCACAGTACAATTTCCAAACAGTAATATTTATAAGAAGAGAATGAATATGTGCTTATCTTCAAAAATGCCCAACGCCAATTTCAACGCTGCTGCGTTTCACTGCTGAGCTGTTTCATCAGGGGTTGTAATTTTTCGAACACTTCATTCAATCGTTCCAACAAAACATTCTTTCATCTCCTTCAAAATGTATCATGCGTTCGTCGCACTCTAAACAGGGAATCAAAAATTAATGCTTTAAATTCATAACTTCAGTTATAATCAGCTATTCCTACTACGGTTCATGCCACAGTCCTAAAGATGTACCTTAGATTTCCTTATTACTCTCCTACGTCTGTTCCAACTATTCGTGTCTGACAACGCCGCGCATGCGTGCCACACACTAGGCAGCTTATATAGCTACGGGGACCCCACCTGTTAGATTTAAACGCACTGATTCCAAACAATTTGCATGTTAAGTCCCCCTGGTTGTACAGACTGCAGTGCAAAAATCCACCTTTGTTCTGTCATTATTAGTGCTTGATCTCTAGATCTTCCTTCCGATCCCGTTTTTTTCATGTCTATGCAAAAACATAATAAATCTTCAAATTTGTGATGTTCTTGAAGACAATGCTCAACAATTGGTGCTGTCATCGTCTTACACTTTAACCTGCTACGGTGTTCTGCTATTCGAACTTTAAATGGACGAGACATCTTCCCAATGTATAAGAGCCGACATGGGCATTCTATAGCATACACTACGTATGTAGAGTTGCACGTTGTGCGCTGGCAGAACATATAATTTACGGCATGGTACTCAAATGAAGTGATTTCTTTAGTTATCTCACATATTTGGCAGGACCCACACCGATAATGTCCCACTGGTTGATTAGATGCGTTGGCATCAGTCTTACGTAACTTTGTAGGACTCAAAACTTCTTTAAAGTTACGGTGCCTCTGCCAAACACACCTTATTCTCAGATCTTTAAACATGGACATACTTTGAAGAACATTCAAGTGTTTATTCAAAATCCTTTGAATATTGGTGTTAAATGGGGAGTGTTTCGTCACTAAATTCACCACTCCATTCTCTGTATGAGGTGTTTGCGGTGTTAATAAATATTCACGATTATTAAACAGAGCTCTTTTATATGCCCGCTCCACTATTTGGTAGGGATATCCCCTCTCATAGAATTTCATTTTCAATATCTTCGCTTGACGTTTTAATTCCTGTATACTCGAACAATTTCTTCTATATCGGAGGAACTGCGAGAAAGGAAGCCCATTTTTTAACCCCTTCGGGTGAATGCTGGAATAGTGGAGTAATGCATTCCGATCAGTGGGTTTGTGATGTACAGTGGTGATCCATTCTCCCTCACTTGGTTTAACTTCCACATCCAAAAAGGTTAGGACTTCCTGGCTGTAAATGCAAGTGAATTCAATTGAATCTTCTCTCCCATTCAGTCACTCCACATACTTTATTAATTGGGGGGCTTGTCCTTCCCAAATGACAAAAATGTCGTCAATGTAGCGACACCACAGTTTTACATTAGGGTGGAATTCTGAATGTCTAAGCCAGCGCTCTTCAAACGATCCCATAAAGAGATTGGCTATCGACGGTGCGCAGGTCGCGCCCATAGCTACTCCAATCTTCTGATGGTAAATTTGTTCTTCAAATTGGAAATAATTGTGCAATACTACTAGTTTAATTATTTCATCCATGAACGTAAGATGCTTCTCCGAAAGATCCTCCCGCGCAATTAGTGCTTGCAAAGTAATCTCATGAGCTTTATCTTGGGGGATATTGGTGTATAAAGCACTGACATCCAGGGTCACTAGCCAGATGTCGGTTTCTCCTGCCCATCGGGAATGAATATCCAATATTTGCAAAAAATGCATTGTGTCGCGCACATACGATGGTATTGCAGGAATAAGCGGTCTCAAAAAAGAATCTAGATTGACAAGGGTTCAAGCAGTGACCCTTTGGTGGACACTATGGGTCGTCCCGGTGGATTCTCCACATTCTTATGGATTTTAGGCACTATATAGAACATTGCCTGCCTAGGGTCCCTACAATTCAAAAATTGATATTCTTTGTTGTTAATACTCTTGGTCTTGATAGGCTGCCAATGTGAGACGTTTATTCCGCTCCTTTAACCCAGGAGTTGGATCAACCATCACGGCCTCATAGGTCTTCTCATCTCCTAATAACCGATAGGCTTCACATAAATATTGTTCCTGTGCCAAAATCACCACTGCCCCCCCTTTATCCGCTCTTCGTATCACAAGGTCATTCCTTGCTTTCAATTCCAATAAGAATGATTGTTCCTGCTGTGTAAGTGCTGTAATGGCTCTTCGTTTGTTACTCGCCATTAATGTGGTCATATCCTGTAATACCAAAGTTCGAAAAATGGCTAAAGCCGCTGGCAACGATCCCGGAGGGGTCCAAGTGGACTTGATTGGTAATTTCACATGATTAATTGCCGGTGGGGCTACATCCTCTATTCGCTGTTGTTGCGCGGCAAAAAACAATTTTATGTTAAGAGACCTAATTAGCTTCTCGAAATCTACATGAAACTGAAACCAATCAAACCCTGCACGGGGCACAACACATAATCAAATTCATGCACTTGGGATGCAGAAATCCAAGAGAATTGTATGCGATAGGTGGCGAAAGGTTGGTGTGCACAGACCAGGAGAAAGACCTCAGAGTATTGTTTCTGAGGATCTCAAGGTAGTGAAAGTGTGACAAGGTGGTGGCCAAAGCCAGAAGGATGCCAGAAGAAGACAACCTGAGAGAGGAAGTCACAAAGTTAAAACAGAAGAAACTACAGCGTGATTATAAAGATTACACGATAGGATATGTGTATCCATGGATGAATGAGAAAAAAGAGAAAAAGTGGAAGAAAGTATCCTTTGAGGACAGTTCGGATGATGGCCTGTCATCAGACTCTAATAAGAGCATTAAGGAAGGGGATTTTCGAGAAGAGGGGGAGGGACGTGTCAAGAAAAAAGAAGAAAAAAAGAATACCAAGTCAGTGCAAGGGCGAGGAACGAGCAGGAAACGACAATGAACTCAATCCCAGATGACTTGCGCGCATCGATGGTAATTAATATTTCTGGCAGTCCAGTACCTGATACATATATTCACCTTTTAGATAAGGCCTTTCATTTGTGCCCCGTGCAGGGTTTGATTGGTTTCAGTTTCATGTAGATTTCGAGAAGCTAATTAGGTCTCTTAACATAAAATTGTTTTTTGCCGCGCAACAACAGCGAATAGAGGATGTAGCCCCACCGGCAATTAATCGTGTGAAATTACCAATCAAGTCCACTTGGACCCCTCTGGGATCGTTGCCAGCGGCTTTAGCCATTTTTCGAACTTTGGTAATACAGGATATGACCACATTAATGGCGAATAACAAACGAAGAGCCATTACAGCACTTACACAGCAGGAACAATCATCCTTATTGGAATTGAAAGCAAGGAATGACCTTGTGATACGAAGAGCGGATAAAGGGGGGGCAGTGGTGATTTTGGCACAGGAACAATATTTATGTGAAGCCGATCGGTTATTAGGAGATGAGAAGACCTATGAGGCCGTGATGGTTGATCCAACTCCTGGGTTAAAGGAGCGGATTAAACGTCTCACATTGGCAGCCTATCAAGACAAGAGTATTAACAACAAAGAATATC
The DNA here is from genome assembly GCA_033557465.1 of Ichthyophis bannanicus. NCBI lineage: Eukaryota > Metazoa > Chordata > Amphibia > Gymnophiona > Ichthyophiidae > Ichthyophis > Ichthyophis bannanicus. Next base: position 112,429,781 of record CM066032.1, on the reverse strand, counting down.
AATTTTTGAATTGTAGGGACCCTAGGCAGGCAATGTTCTATATAGTGCCTAAAATCCATAAGAATGTGGAGAATCCACTGGGACGACCCATAGTGTCCACCAAAGGGTCACTGCTTGAACCCTTGTCAATCTATCTAGATTCTTTTTTGAGACCGCTTATTCCTGCAATACCATCGTATGTGCGCGACACAATGCATTTTTTGCAAATATTGGATATTCATTCCCGATGGGCAGGGGAAACCGACATCTGGCTAGTGACCCTGGATGTCAGTGCTTTATACACCAATATCCCCCAAGATAAAGCTCATGAGATTACTTTGCAAGCACTAATTGCGCGGGAGGATCTTTCGGAGAAGCATCTTACGTTCATGGATGAAATAATTAAACTAGTATTATTGCACAATTATTTCCAATTTGAAGAACAAATTTACCATCAGAAGATTGGAGTAGCTATGGGCGCGACCTGCGCACCGTCGATAGCCAATCTCTTTATGGGATCGTTTGAAGAGCGCTGGCTTAGACAATCAGAATTCCACCCTAATGTAAAACTGTGGTGTCGCTACATTGACGACATTTTTGTCATTTGGGAAGGACAAGCCCCCCAATTAATAAAGTATGTGGAGTGGCTGAATGGGAGAGAAGAGTCAATTGAATTCACTTGCACTTACAGCCAGGAAGTCCTAACATTTTTGGATGTGGAAGTTAAACCAAGTGAGGGAGAATGGATCACCACTGTACATCACAAACCCACTGATCGGAATGCATTACTCCACTATTCCAGCATTCACCCGAAGGGGTTAAAAAATGGGCTTCCTTTCTCGCAGTTCCTCCGATATAGAAGAAATTGTTCGAGTATACAGGATTTAAAACGTCAAGCGAAGATATTGAAAATGAAATTCTATGAGAGGGGATATCCCTACCAAATAGTGGAGCGGGCATATAAAAGAGCTCTGTTTAATTATCGTGAATATTTATTAACACCGCAAACACCTCATACAGAGAATGGAGTGGTGAATTTAGTGACGAAACACTCCCCATTTAACACCAATATTCAAAGGATTTTGAATAAACACTTGAATGTTCTTCAAAGTATGTCCATGTTTAAAGATCTGAGAATAAGGTGTGTTTGGCAGAGGCACCGTAACTTTAAAGAAGTTTTGAGTCCTACAAAGTTACGTAGGACTGATGCCAACGCATCTAATCAACCAGTGGGACATTATCGGTGTGGGTCCTGCCAAATATGTGAGATAACTAAAGAAATCACTTCATTTGAGTACCATGCCGTAAATTATATGTTCTGCCAGCGCACAACGTGCAACTCTACATACGTAGTGTATGCTATAGAATGCCCATATCGGCTCTTATACATTGGGAAGACGTCTCGTCCATTTAAAGTTCGAACAGCAGAACACCGTAGCAGGTTAAAGTGTAAGACGATGACAGCACCAATTGTTGAGCATTGTCTTCAAGAACATCACAAATTTGAAGATTTATTATGTTTTTGCATAGACATGAAAAAAACGGGATCGGAAGGAAGATCTAGAGATCAAGCACTAATAATGACAGAACAAAGGTGGATTTTTGCACTGCAGTCTGTACAACCAGGGGGACTTAACATGCAAATTGATTGGAATCAGTGCGTTTAAATCTAACAGGTGGGGTCCCCGTAGCTATATAAGCTGCCTAGTGTGTGGCACGCATGCGCGGCGTTGTCAGACACGAATAGTTGGAACAGACGTAGGAGAGTAATAAGGAAATCTAAGGTACATCTTTAGGACTGTGGCATGAACCGTAGTAGGAATAGCTGATTATAACTGAAGTTATGAATTTAAAGCATTAATTTTTGATTCCCTGTTTAGAGTGTGACGAACGCATGATACATTTTGAAGGAGATGAAAGAATGTTTTGTTGGAACGATTGAATGAAGTGTTCGAAAAATTACAGCCCCTGATGAAACAGCTCAGCAGTGAAACGCAACAGCGCTGAAATTGGCGTTGGGCATTTTTGAAGATAAGCACATATTCATTCTCTTCTTATAAATATTACTGTTTGGAAATTGTACTGTGGTTATAAGTTGAAATATTCAGTACAAGTCATGGAAACATTCAGTACAAGTCCAATGAAATCTTCCAGTAGAAGTTAAATGTAGCTGGTAAAGCGGCAAGAGGGTCATTGATGCAAAACAGAGCATTAGGTCATCACCTGATAAGACCAGAGCTCTTTCGAGTCTGAGACCCGTCGCTTAAAAATGAAATAATTATCCATTTGGGAACGTGTGATAGCTTATAGTTCACAGAGTGGAGCAATAAGGTTCTTTTGTATGGCTCAACAGTAAAGTTGCTCCTATAATATAGACCTATACACCAGAGTTGAGAGTGATATAGAGCAAGAAAGATGCTGCCTGCCCAAAAGAGAGGAAGGTTAAGTTGATACTAAAGGGGGAAAATTTTTGATTATAGCCTGCGGAGGAAGGGGAAAACTGTCGAGAGGAAAGTGTTGGAGGATCGATTCTGTAGAGGAGTGTAGACGATATGCAGAGTGCCCCATAGATGATGGCTGGGGGGGGGGGGGGGGGGGATGGAGCAAGTCCTCACCTTGGAATCTAAATTGAATGCAGTGTTATTTAATTATTTTATTTAACAAACACTTTTATACCGCATCCTCCCATGGATCGGATGCGGATGACAATGAACAAGTGATACAGGCATGACAGATATGCATATCTAGTCCTAATACATGGAACATTCCAGAACCTTCTACAGGTAACATAACAACTGTGTACAAACAGTACAAATTACGTTCCAGGTTGTGTACCTGGAATATAATCTGAACAAGGTGTACAAGGCATGACAGATATGCATGTCTAGTCCTAATACATGGAACATTTGAGAATTTTTTTACAGGTAACATAACTATGTACAAACAGTACAAATTACGTTCCAGATTGTGTACATGGAATATAATCTGACCTGGTTAGTTACCAAAGAGAGTAGCGTTGAAACTATGTACAGGGTGGGATATTTGTGTGATTTAATATTAGTTTGTGCGTAATATTGCAACATTTTGTGTTAGCTGGAGTCTTAAGATGTTGTTTTGAGATGCCTTGAAGGACTGTGTTTGCGAAGTCAAAGTGAGGTGTTATAATAGCATGGATTATTGTTATAAAGTCGTGGAGGTGCACCAACGGGCGTAGTTGTTACATGAATGAGCCTGAAAACCTATGATGTACTTTTGCTATAAATCACATCATTTTGGTAGTAAATCAGGGAAGTTGCTGTCTCTGTCAATTTGGAGTGGAAGTGAATGATGGCAAGTTTGGGCTCTTAAGGATGGTATGTCTTTTCCAAGCTAGAATCAAACATATATTCAGAGATTTTTATTCATCCCTCTACAGTGATGGGAGGATTTGGGCAAAGCTCAGATCTATTTGCCACAGTGTGGTTTCCCACAACTGACCAAGAAGCAATTAGACAATGCCCCTAGTATAGCATAAGAAGTACAGAAAGGAATTAAGGTATGGGTTTCAAAGTGAATTTTATAAAACCTTTTGCAAGATAACGTTAGTGTTCCTCCAGTGGATGTTTACTCAGCTCTCACTGGTCCTTCAAAGCTTTCCATATGAGACGAATAAAGCTGTTGTTACCATGATGCCTAAACCTGTGAATGACCCCTTATACTCAGGCTCTTACAACCCTATATCTGCTTCATGATGATAGTAATTTGCTGGCTAAACTTATGGTTGATTGCTTGGCTCATTTTATACTTGATTTGGTTCATGAATCACATGTGTCCCAGGGTAGACACATTATAGTCAATATGTGCCAAATTCTTGTTTCCTTGCATTTTTGTAAGCAGAAGAATGTTTCATTCTATTTATCAGCTCTGACGTCAGAAGGCATTTGCATTGCAACTTTGTCAATGTGTGCCTTAGTCAGTGCTGACCCCTGGTAACTCAACAGCTCCTGGGTTTTCTTGGCAGTATGACTGGCCTTTCTTCTGAGGCAATGGAGGGTTAAGTGACTTACGCAAGTCCACAAAGACTACTAGTGGGAACTGAACCCTGGTCTCCTAGTTACCAAGCCAGTGCTCTAACCACTAGGCTATTCTTCCACTCCAACAAAGGTTAACTGAGTCTTTATGTATGCAGTACTGAAGCACATAGGTGTGCAGGGTATGTGCCTAAGTGCAATCCAGCTACTTTATTCGGACCCTATGGGAGCAGTAATGGTTAATGGCACAATCATAGCTGATTTTCCACACCATACGGGTGCCCTCTTTCCCCATAACTCTTAATTTTAAACTCTGGAGCCACTATTACACCTTGGTTCATAATGTAATTGGGGGTTTTATTCCAGGAATTTGAGACTTTCAGGATCTTTTCAGGACTGAAGTTAAATCTTGAGAAGTCCATGGACTTCACAACGATAGTGATCAGTGAGTGGGGTAGTTTCCTTGAAAATGGGCCGATTTCCTCCTTTAAATATTTAGATTTTACGAATACCAAGTAACTTTACAAATTAATGTTCCGCTTTTGCTTCAAGATACGGCATTATGGTTGCAGCGCTGCCAGGAAATACACTTTTTGGGGGGGAGCGGGGGAGAATATATAACATAGTATATGATGGCAGATAAAGATCATCATGGTCCATCTAGTCTGCCCAGCAAGGTGGCAAGAGTAGGTGCACCTGCCGCTCTGTGCAGGTCCCCCCTCCTCATGCCTTTATTTAGAGGTATACCCATCACTCCATGCAGGTTACCCCTATTTGTTGGGACAGCAGAAACAGTTAAGGTTATTTTGATTTTATCCTGTTGCTATAAAGGGATCCCTTGTGTCTGTACCATACCATTTTGAATTCTGTCACTGTATTTGCTCCCACCACTTCCATCAGGAGGGCATTCTAAGCATCCACCACCTTTCAGTGAAAAAGTATTTCCTGAGGAGGCCTTTCAGTTTACCACCTTGCAGCTTCACGTTATGCCCTCTAGTTTTGCAGCTTTCCTGTCTTTGAAAAAGGTTTGTTTGTTCATTAAGTATTTAAAGGTCTGTATCATATCTCCCCTGTCCCTCCTCTCCTCTAGAATATACATATTTAGGTCTTCAAGTTTCTTCTCATATGTCTTCTGGAGCAGGATCCAAATAATTTTGGTCGCCTTCCTCTGAACCGTTTCCAGTCTTTTTCTTTTTATATCCTTTGTGAGATATGATCTCCAAAACTGAACGCAATATTCCAAGTAAGGCTTCTCTAGCGACTTGTACAGTGGCATTAGTACCTCTTCCTTTCTGCTGGTAATGCCTCTCTATATGTAACCCAGCATCCTTCTGGCTTTGGCCACCACCTTGTCACACTTTCACTACCTTGAGATCCTCAGAAACAATACTCTGAGGTCTTTCTCCTGGTCTGTGCACACCAACCTTTCGCCACCTATCGCATACAATTCTCTTGGATTTCTGCATCCCAAGTGCATGAATTTGATTATGTGTTGAGTAAAAAAATATTTTCTCCAATTAGTCTTAAATGTGCTACATTGTAGCTTCATTGCGTGTCCCCTAGTCTTTCTACATTTTGGAGGAAGAAACAACCAATCTACATTTATCATTCTACTCCATTCATTATTATATAGACCTCTTACATATCTCCCCTCAGCCATCTCTTTTCCATGTTGAAGAAACCTAACTTTTTAAGCCTTTCCTTGTAGGGATATCCTTCCATCTCCTTTACCATTTTTGTCACTGTACCTTTACAAATTCTGCTATATCTTTTTTAAGATATGGTGACCAGAATTCACACAATATTTAAGGTGTGACTGCACCATGGAGCGATACAGAGGCATTATGATATCCTTCATTTTATTCTCTATTCCTTTGTTGAACACCGTGACAGGCAGGTTAAGATTGTTTTTAAATAGTATCTTTATGAGTCTGAGGAGTTGGAACCCCCTGAAAAGCATGGGCGAAACTCTTGAAGCAGCATTGGAGGGTCTGTTGTCTGAACAGCTAAGTGTTGCTTAGGAGGCATGATTTATAATACCATTAAGAAATACCTTAGATGTTAATATCACTTGTTTAGCTATTTTGACATGCAACATGGGATGAAAGACGTTTTGATACTGAAATAATTTAAATATTAAAAAAATAAAGGAGTTTTTAAGGATTATTGATGTAGCGAATGTAAGTCAAGGGCCAGCTATGTGATGCCTATGACAATCAGCTTGAATACTACTGAGATCCTTTTCTCCTTGTATTAAAGTTTTCTACATAAGCTTTCCCTTGTTCCCCTTGGGTGCTTATAGAATTAAGTTTCTTTGATTCTGATTGCTATATCAGAGCCTGGCATGCATACGTAATCCCATACACTTGGGATATCCTTTTGAATAAATTGGATGGATTACTAAAGGTCTATGCTACAAACATGTTATATATGGTTTACGTTTTATTAAAATTTGATATACTACTCTTATTAATAATCAGAGTCGTTTACAATAAAGCACACCTGGATTGTCGCGGCCTCAGAACTCAAGGTCTCACCATTATTTTCTTGATGTTGGTGCTGGTGTAGTTAAACTGTGGGAGGAGGGTGGAAATAGAGGAAGGAGCCAAGATAAAAATGGAAAGAGCCTTGGTCTATGTTAGAATATGGAAGAAGTTCCAATTTTGTCCAAATAATGATGCTAGTCTGCAATGCTTCCTCTGTGATGTACTTTGATATAATAAAGAGACTTAAGCATAATGAAATCACATTTATGGTCATCATCAAACCCTAAAAACTTATACTCTGAATAGTTTCCTTTAAACCTCTTAGCGACCCACCCACCCACTCTGGCTTTTGATCCATACACATAGAGTTCACATGTGCATACTCTCCATCCTCTCATTCATATAAATTCACACTTTACTACACATACTAAAGCCTCTTAATACCTAATCTCTCGCTTCTTCCCTTGTATATCCCCTTCCCTCATTGTCAGGTTAACTCCATTCCACCTCAATAGCTAAATGCCCAAACAGGAGGCATGTACCACTCAACCAATCTTCAATCTCCTCGAGCATAAAATTCAACTAGCAAAAAAACCCCAAGTGCAATAAGAGCAAAAGCCAATTTATGTGCAATTCTGTGTGAGGACAACTAAATAAAATCACTGAAATTCATAGTTGGCATGACTGGCAGTCACAATCAGCAGTATCCCATGATGGCTAGATAAGAAGTGCCCTCAGGCATCTCCATTGAGTCTCCCGAGCCTTTGAAGTCTCATCCCTTTCTTTTGTATTTGCTGCCACTTCAGCACTGACACCTGTAATGATGAGCCTTCTAGTGTGGCTTCATCAAGGTCCTTAAAGCCAGCATCCTTTAACACCTATGCCAGCATTCCAGCAGCGATTACTTTAATCATGGATTCACTGATAAATGCTAGTCCCTCTGGATAGAGCCAGAGTACTGAATGCTCTTGGCCCAAAGCTTACAGTTGATCTCCTGGAGTTCCTTCTGCTTCTTTAACCTTTTTGGTTCCACATCCACATATACCTCTATCTTGTGACCTTTCCACATGATTGGGCCCAATGCACATACCCTGTTGATCATTTTCTCTTTAAGGGCATATTTATCCCTTGCAATTTTTACTTCCATCTGCTGCTCATTCCTCTTCAGTCCCTAGAATAGCCAAACTGAGTTGCTTTAAGACACTAATAAATCAACAAAGGTATCAGTGCTCTGGCAGCCCTCTTCACATAGAGGTACAATGCCGGGATCTGTTCTCTACATCAGCAAGCTTGCTAAATTGAGTTTGACTGCCTTGCTCCAAAAATACTACGCACATCTGCAGCATCACAATTTCCTCATGCTGCTCACTGACTCTGCTCTCTATACTGGTGTGCTGTAGCTCAGATTTGAGGTTGCTATGAGGGTTGCAAGATCTCCCTCAAAAGGTAGCTATATCCATTTCTTAGCTGTTTAAGCCAAGACTAAATCTCAAGCAGCATTTCAATGGTTGCATCCATCGAGCTGCCCACCAGCATATCTGCCATTACTACTTCCTCTCCTGGATTCTATCTTGCAGATGGAATTCCCTCCTCCACTATATTAGATGCATACTTCACTATGACTGCTGTCTTCATCGAATTGTGTTCTTTCTGCCACTATCACAGATGCTACTTGATCAATTCATTCATTCCATTATCTTCAAGCTTCAACTACTTGCAGTCATCTTGATGTGGCATTATTTCCTTTATGGATAGATGTGCTACATAACTGATTGTGCTGAATTCTAATCTTCAATTTGTGATGCAAATGCAATGTGTGTCTTTGAGTCAGTCCTGACTCCTGGCGACCCAGAAGCTCCTGGGTTTTCTTGGCAGTGTCACCGGAAGTAGATTGCCAGGCCTTTCTTTCGAGGCAATGGAGAGTTAAGTGACTTCCCAGGGCCACAAGGAGTGCTAGTGGGAATTGAACCCTGGTTGCTTGGTTACCAAGCCAGTGTTCTAACCACTAGGCTACTCCTCCACTCCTAAAATTTAATTTTTAGATATTAAAATCTATACATGTGAGGGAAAGTGTAGTTACTCACCTGTAACAGGTGTTCTCTGGGGACAGCAGGTATCAGTCCTCACATATAGGTGACCTGGGCACCAACGGAGCCCTCACGGAAGCATCCCCCCAGCTTTCAAAGAAAGTCTTTGAGAGATGCCACCATGCATGCGTGATCCCCTTCCCGCCCAAGGGTGCCATCTTGCTCAGTCAGATGACATAGCTAAAAGACGACAAAATAAAAGATGGTAAAGGAGCAACACCAAGAGGAGGAGGGAGAGTTGTGAGGACTAATTCCTGCTGTCCCCGGAGAACACCTGTTACAGCTGAGTAACTACGCTTTCTCCGGGAACAAGCAGGAAGTCAGTCCTCACATATGGGATTCCCCAGCTACAGGCTACCGAAAGCCCATAGCGAAAACATAGACTCCCTAACGGGGAGCCACAAGCAGCAGCAATTAAATCCGTGTTCACAGACCACAGTAGGATCCCTGTGTCCGATGAAAACCAGCACTCCGGTAGCCTGAATACAGAAGGGTTGGAGGATAGGAGTTACCTAAACCCCGAAAAGATTACGGAGCACAGCCTGGCCAAAGGCACTGTCCCATCGGGACTCCCTTTCCAGGCAGTAATGAACTGCGAAGGTATGGACTGAAGACCGGGTGGTGGCCCGGCAGATGTCCATCACCAGGATAGAGCGCAAGTTTGTCACCGAGGCCATCATGGCCCTGACATGATGTGTCTTCCAGCGGGATCCCTGCCTGCTCATAGGTGAAGGTGATACAGTCTGCCACCCAGGTGGACAGCGTATGCTTGGTCACCACCTCCCCCAGCCTACTGGGGTCGTAGAAGACTAAAAGCTGAGCAGCTTTGCAGTGGCCCTGAGTGTGTTGGATATAGAAGGACAAAGCCCTCTTACAGTCCAAGGTATGAAGGACTGTCTCCGCCCTACTGGCGTGAAGTCTTGGAAAGAAGGTAGGGAGTACCACTTCCTAGTTGAGATGGAAGTACGATACTACCTTCAGAAGGAATTTAGGGTGCATGCGGAGCACCACTCTGTTCTTGTAGAACCTGGTATAAGGCGCCTCCGCTACTAAAGCCTGAAACTCACTAACTCTGCGAGCGGAGGTGAGTACATCCAGGAACACCACCTTCCAAGAGAAGTATCGTAGGTGGCAAGTAGCCAAAGGCTCAAAGAGGATGGGCGAGTGAGCTGCCCAAATACCACACTGAGGTCCCATTCGGTTGCCGGAGGGTGAATAGGGGGCCTCGATAAGAGCAGACCCCTAAGAAAGTGGGTCACCAACGGCTGGACCGAGAGGAAAATACCATCCAGGGGGTGGTGGTGCACCACCAGGGCACTAAGGTACATTCGGACGGAGTTAGACTTGAGCCCGGATTGCGAGAGATGGAGAAGATACTTTAACACCAAACCCACCGGGCAGGAGAACGGGTCAGCCCTGTGCTCAGCACCAGCCCGAAAACCTGTGCCATTTGAGGGCATAAGCTCATCTAATAGAGGCCTTGCAAGAGGCCAGCAGGATCTTCTCTACCTCACCCCAAGAGGTTGAAAGGGCCTAGGGTCACCCTTTCAGAAGCCATGCTGACAGCGACAGGGACCCCAGGATGGGGTGCAGAAAAGAGCTCCCTTCCTGAGACAGGCGTACCGGAGAGGCCCCCACAAAGGCATAGGGGTCTCCAACATTAATCGGAGGAGCAACGGAAACCACGGTTGCCTGGTCCACTGAGGGGCTATCAGGATGAGTGAGGCCCTGCCGCGGAGGGTCTTGAACAATGTTTTGGAAATCAGCAGCATGGGAGGGAAAACGTACATGAGGACCTCCGACCATGAGATGAGGAACGCATCTGCTGCCATCCTGGAGGGGTGGGTCTGCCGGGAACAGAAGTGGGGCAACTGGAAGTTGTCCAGGCTGGTGAACAGGTCCATCACGGGTTTCCCCCAGATCTGGAAAAGCCGGTTGGCCACACTGAGGTCCAGCTGCCACTCGTGTTGCTGGAGGACTCTGCTCAGCCTGTTGGACAGCAGGTTGTTCTAGCCTGGTAGGTATACTGCCCAGAGGAGAATACCCTGTTGGATTGCGTATGAGCAGAGGATGACTGCCTCCTGACAGAGGGCATGAGACCCCATGCCCCCCTGTTTCTTCACGTAGAACATCGCCACCTGGTTGTCCAGCTAGACCAGCACTGGCTGGTGATGCAGGTGGTGGCAAAACGCTTGCAGGACTAAGTATATCGCCCGCAGCTCCAGGAGATTGGATCTGCTGGGTGCTCTCGTCTGGTGACCAGCTGCCCTGGGTGCGGAGCTCCTCGCAGTGGGCACCCCAGCTGAGCAGGGAGGCATCCATGCTAAGAAACTTAGAGGGGGTCATGGCATGAAAAGGCATTCCCACCTCAAAATACTGTGAAAACCGCCTCAAAACCAGAGAGTCTGCCAGTTGGCAGGTTACAGAGATTCTGTCTCGGAGGCGCCCCATGGCTTGAGTCCACTGGTCTCGGAGACACCACTGCGCCGTCTTCATGTGAAGGCGAGTGTCTGGGGTGACGTGGACCATGGAGGCCATGTTCCTGAGAAGACGGAGGAGGAGTCGAGTGGGCATAGAAGGACGGTATTGTATATCTCGTGCCAGAGTCCTGAGACGGTTAGCTCAGTCCCTGGGCAAGAAGGCCTTTGACTGGAGTGTGTCCAGCTTTGCCCCGATGAACTCCAGAATTGTGTCGGGAGGTGGTGAGACGTGTGGAAGTTTATGACAAAGCCCAAGTGCTGCAAAACTTGGATGGTGCAAGCGGTGTTAGAGAGGACATTGAGTCAGAAAGGATTAAAGTTTTGCAGGAAACAAAATTTGGTGTAGAATCTCTATGGATTGAAATTCCATGTAAAAAGGGGAAGGCAATGGCAGTGGGGGTGTACTAATCGACCGCCTGGCCAGAATGAACAAATGGATGATGAAATGCTCAAAGAAATCAAGGAAGCTAACAAAAGTTATAGCGCAGTAATAATAATGGTGATTTCAATTACCCCGGTATCAACTGGGTCAGTGTCACGGCAGGACATGCTAGGGAGATAAAGTTCCTAAATGAAATAAATGACTGCTTCTTGGAGCAGCTGGTTCATGAACCGACCAGAGGGGAAGCCATATTAGACCTAGTCCTTAGTGGAACACCAGATCTAGTGCAAGAGATAAGGGTGTTGGGGCCACTTGGCAATAGTGATCATAGCATGATCGCATTTGATTTAATTAGTGGAGGAGGGATAGTAAGGAAATCCACAGTACTACCTTTCAACTTTCGAAAGGGAGACTATTATAAAATGAGGAAAATAGTTAAGAAGAAACTAAAAGGAGCAGTTGCAAAGGTTAAAGACTTACATCAAGCTTGGGTGTTGAAAAATACTATCTTGGAAGCCCAGACCAGCTGTATTCCACGCTTTAAGAAAAGTGGAAGGAAGTTCAAAAAACTGCCAGAATGGTTTAAAGGTGAAGTCTGTAAACGGGGGCGCTGGTCGTGAAAGTCCACAGTCTTAGCAAAGGCAAAATATTATTATGACTTGCAAAGGATTGTGGGGAATGTAGTTCATTCATACCAGAATCAGCCGTTCACAAAATAATGAGTTGTGATGCTCGAGTGTAAGCAAGGAAAAACAGATTTTATTCATGGGGTTAATTCTCCCACACAGATTTACTTGGTAACACAAAAGGACACTTGCTTCAAGTATTGTACTCAGGAAAAACAAAACATGATATAAGGCAACTGAACCTCTTAAGCAATAAATCAATAAAGACCTTGATGGGAAACAGAAAAGGTCTTTTTGATGGCTCCTGCTAATGACCTTCTTAGCAGTGCTCCAAAAGGCAAAAACAAACCCAAAAGTAACAAAAAAAAACCCTGTTCTTTATCAAGGATAACTTTCTTCTATTCACACAGAAAAAAAAAAAGAGGTTTCCTTCCAGAGCTCACGTGCACTTGTGCCTGCCTCAATTACCAATAATTAGCCAGCTGCAAACCCCTTTGCTGGTTCACTCTCTCTACGTGGCTCAATCCTACCCTAAAGCTTTCTTGCAGAGACTTTTCTGGGTAGATAAAAGAACAAGTTACAGTTCCTTTTGGTGGTTGTTGTATTAGTGAGAAAGTACTTTAAAACAGCAGCCTAGACAGAGAGCAGTCCATGTATTCTAACTAATCATTTGAGATATCTCCTTCTTCCTCAAATATCATGGAATCAACATCATGGTCTGGCTCAGAGGAATTCCTTAATTGATCCCTCTCAGGATAATATTTGTTTCCCTGCTGTCTTCCAGGTGAAGAGCTAGGGCATAGATCAAAGTTCATACCTGAGCTACCCTTGCTGTTAGGTTTCCTCTCCTGGTATCCTGGCCAGTAAGTAGTCCAGCTTTTATGTCCAGCCTTCCAATCAAGATCCCTGGACACTGGGTCTCTCTTCACATACCTTCTTGCACCGGTCTTAGGGCCCCTTCCAAATGCAGCCGTCTCCTTCAAAGGTGCCGTCTGAATTCCTGGCTTTATAACCCCACTCCTCTGGCTTCCTCCAGTCCAATGGAGTATGCTTGCCTCTGGAATCACTCCTAACACACGTACTACTGTGGGCTCCTTCTTTAGACCTCCAAGATGTCTTTCTCTTCTTCCTTCCACGTTGCTTCTGATGTTGTAGTCCTCTCTCTTCTTTCTCCAATGGCTTCTGCTTCTGTCTCTCCTTGTTCTCCTGGTTCTCTCCGTTCTCCCTGTTCCCACCGTTCTGTCTCTGTGTAGAATATCCTTTTCTTTTAACGTGCTTAGAGGGACACTCCACCCTAGCACAGCCCAGGTGTGCTGAATCAAGCCCTGCCCTTGGAGATGAGTGATTGGGGATTACCTCATAGCTCTCCTGATTGAACACACGTTTCCCCACTTCAGCTCTTCTAGAGGCTGTTTGAAACCTGGTGCATTCTGGGACTGGTAGTCTTTTATGAAAACATTCTGTTTTAATATTTCTACCAGCAAAGACAGGTTGCTTGTTCAGAACCAATTCATCTCTTTTATAGCTCCCTCCTGAACTATGATAAGCTTCCTTATCACAAGTCAGAGAGGCTGTTGTTGCCAAAAAAGCCTTTCAGGAAATGGAAAAAAGAGCCAAACGACGAAATCTGGAAACAGCACAAGCACTGGCAAGTCAATGCAAGGCATTGATAAGGCAGGCAAAGGGAGAATTTGAGAAGAAGCTTGCTGCGGAAGCAAAAATGCGAAATAAAGACTTTTTCAAGTACATTCATAGTAAAAACCCTGTGAGAGAGTCAGTCGGTCCATTAGATGATAGAGGGGTTAAAAGGGCACTAAGAGGCGACAAGGCGATAGCGGAGAGACTGAATGAATTCTTTGCTTCGGTCTTTACTGAGGAAGATGTAGGGATGTTACCAATAACTGAAGTGGTATTTAAAGGTGTGGAAGAATTGAAGGAAATATCGATACATCGGGAAGATGTATTACAACTATTAGATAAACTGAAGAGTAGCAAATCACCTGGGCCAGATGGTATACATCCAAGGGTGTTGAAAGAACTGAAATATGAGCTTGCAGACCTGCTATTAGTAATCTGTGAACTATCATTAAAATCATCTGTAATACCTGAAGATTAGAAAATCGCCAATGTAACACCAATTTTTAAAAAGGGTTCCAGGGGTGATCCGGGAAACTACAGACCGGTGAGCCTCACGTCAGTACCGTGAAAAATGGTAGAAACCATCATAAAGAATAAAATTACTCATGTAGATAGTCATGGCCTAATGGGAGACAGCCAACATGGCTTTAGACAAGGAAGATCTTGTCTTACTAATCTGTTATGTTTTTTTGAAGTTGTAAATAAACAGGTGGACAAAGGTGAGTCGGCTGATATAGTGTATCTGGACTTTCAGAAAGCCTTTGACAAGGTCCCTCATCAGAGACTTTTGGCAAAACTAAAGAGCCATGGGATAGGAGGCAGTGTACTATTGTGGATCAGGAACTGGTTAAAAGATAGAAAGCAGAGGGTAGGGCTAAATGGCCAATTTTCCCAATGGAGAAAGGTGAATAGTGGTGTAACCCAGGGATCTGTGCTGGGTCCGCTGCTTTTTGACATATTCAGAAATTACCTGGAAAGTGGAATAACGAGTGAGATGATCAAATTTGCAGATGACACAAAACTATTTAAAGTTGTTAAAACCCAAGAGGATTGTGGAAAATTGCAAGAGGATCTTGATAAACTGGAAGACTAGGCATCAAAATGGCAGATGAAATTTAATGTGGACAAGTGCAAAGTTATGCACCTAGGGAAGAACAACCCAAACTATGGTTACACGATGCAAGATTCCGCATTAGGAACCACCACCCAGGAAAAAAATGTAAGCGTCATTGTGGATAACATGTTAAAACCCTCGGCCCAGTGTGCAGCGGTGGCCAAGAGAGCAAATAGAATGCTAGGTATCATAAGGAAAGGAATGGAAAATAAAACAAAAGATATTATAATGCCTCTATATCGTTCCATGGTGAGACCGCACCTTGAATATTGTGTGCAATTCTGGTCACCGTATCTTAAAAAGGATATAGCGTTATTAGAAAAGGTTCAGAGAAGAGCCACCAAAATGGTAAAGGGGATGGAAGGATACTCCTATGAAGAAAGACTAAAAAGGTTAGGGCTCTTTAACCTGGAAAAGAGACGGCTGAGGGGAGATATGATAGAAGTCTATAAATTAATGAACGGAGTGGAACGGGTAAACGTAGATCGATTGTTTACGTTATCAGAATATAGAAAGACTAGTGGACATGCAATGAAGCTACAGGGTAAACTATTTAAGACTAATAAAAGAAAATATTTTTTCACTCAACGTGTAATCAAACTCTGGAATTTGTTACCGGAGGATGTAGTAAAGGCTGTTAGTGTAGCTGGGTTTAAAAAAGGCTTGGACAAGTTCCTGGAGGAAAGGTCCATAAACCATTATTAAGAAGGGACCCAGGATATCAATGCTTGACCCAGTACAAGCATTGTGGAACCTGTGTCTTTTGGGGAAACTGCTAGGTACGTATGACCTAGATTGGCCACTGTTGGAAACAGGATACTGGGCTTGATGGACCTTGGTCTGACCCAGTATGGCATATCTTATGTTCTTATGCCTGCTGCACCTCTGAGGCCGTGCCTCCCTTTTGAGCCAATCGTCCAGGTAGGGGAAGACAAAGACCCCCTGGAGATGGAGAAAGGCGGCCATGACTGCCAAACATTTTGTGAAGACCCTTGGAGCAGAAGCAAAGCAGAAAGGGAGCACCCTGTCCTGATAGTGGCTGCCCTCCCACTATGAACCGCAAGTACTGCCTGTGTTTAGGGTGAATGAGGATGTGGGTATAGGCATCTTCAGGTTTAATGAGCATAGCCAAACTACCTGCTGGAGGTAGGGCAGCAATGTTCCAAGGGAGAGCTTCTTGAACTTCTCCCTCACCAGAAATTTGTTGAGGTTGCACAGGTCGAGGATGGGCCTTAGGCTTCCTTTTTGGCAAGAGGAAGTATCTAGAGTAGAACCCCTTGTCCTTGAGATGTTGGGGCACCGGTTCCACCGCTTTGTCCTTGAGAAGACCTGCCAACTCCTTCAGAAGGTGCTCCCGGTGGAGAGGAGACCTGAGGGGCTCTCCTGGAAAATAAGGAGGTGATGTCTGAGTCAGGTGGAAGAGATAACCCTCCCTAACCACCCAAAGTGCCCAGTAGTTGGTGGTGATGGTCAACCATCTCTGGGCATAGTGGGTCAGACGTCCACCTGTGGGCTGCTGATCTCCTTGGGATAGAGAGCTCAAGGAGTGAACCCCCCCCCCCCCTTGGTTGAGCCGGGGCTTGTGCCTGGGGCTTTAGAGCCTTCTGCTTACGTGGGCCATGCCCATGTCCCTTGGCCTGCTGACCCTGTTGGAGAGCCGGGAGGGCCTGAAAAGGTGGGTAGTTTCTGTAAGCAGCCCCTTTCCTCAGGTAGGCGACTTTTTACCCGAGCCTTTTCGTCAGGGAGGGGCAGTGGTCTTTTTGGAGAGCCTGGCCTTGTCATGAACTCAGTCTCCAGCTCGGTAGCCTTGTCGGTCATGGGTTTACCAAAGAGGTTGTCCGCTTGGCATGGGACATCGACCAATTTGTCCTGAACCCACTGTTTGAGGTCGGACAACTGTAGCCAAGCTTGACATCATGCACAGATGCCCGCCGCCGCTACTCAAGTCGCTGACTCAAACCCATCAAAGGCTGCCCGAGACATGAATTTGGAGCACTCATGGACTGCAATGGCCAGGTTCTTGAACCGCTGCAAGGGTTCATCGGAGAGACCAGCTGAGAATCTGGTGAGTTCCTTCGCCAGGTCTCTCAGGTACATACTCATATACAACTGTTAGGCCTGGATGCGGCTGATGAGCATCGAGCCCTGGTGACACTTTCTTCCAAGGGCGCCAAGGTGTGGGCCCTCCTTGCCAAGGGTGGAACCTAGGAGTGCGTCTTCTGGCTTTTCAGCCGGCGCATCGCTGACTCCACCACCATGGAGTTATGTGGCAGCTGTGATTTCTGAAAGCCCAGGCTACGGGGGACTCAATACATCGAGTTGAGCTGCTTGCTCACCACCAGCACTGACACCAGTGTCTCCCACATACAGAGCATCAGCCATTCGAGGATGGGAGGGATGAGCACCATGAACGAGTCCCTCGGAGGAGCCTCGTACTGGAGGATTTCCATCTTATCTGCCTGAGTGTCCTTCTCCGACTCCATAGGGAATGCCAGGGCCTTAGATATATCTTTGACAATATCAAGGAAGCCCATATCCTCCAGCGGAGATCGCCGTCGAGGCTCTGAGATGGGAGAGTCTGATGGGATGTCATGGTGGCGACAGGTATCAGGGGACTCCTCATCCTCCATCTCTCACTCGGAGTAGTCTGTTGAGGACTCGGAGGGCTGCTCTGTAGGCCTCAGGGCACCCGATGCTCCACAGCCGGTGCTTGGCACACTTGTCAGGATGATTGCGGTCCTGTCGAGCGGGAATCGGCTCGAGACCTCAGCCGAGGATCGACTCGAGGCCAAAGGACCTTGTGGATCGGCTTGGCCTCTGGGGACATCTTCAACATCGAGAGCCCAGTGGTTGTGGTGGATGAACCGGTCGTACCAGACAACAGTGCCTGTGCTGGTCCATGAAGGCAGATAAACTGCATTCCAGGGCCGCCATTCTGAACGTCAAGAATCCTTCTGGGGGACCTTTGCAGGCCCCTCCTCTGATGCCTCGGACGAGCGTATTGGACTGTGAGACCTGGCCCGGAGGGCACCCGGCCGGTTGGATCCGTCCAAGGACGTCACCTTTGAGGGCTTCTTCTTCTTCCGAGGTTCTCTTGAGGGAAATCCCATTTTTGAAGTCCCACAACGGGGCTTGGGCTCGGAAGGGTCTGTCCGAGATTTCGGGGCTTCAGATAAGGCCCTGGCCTTCGGAGGCACCGGGGACTCGGGGAAAAACTTATAGTGTTGCTGCTGGCAGCTTGAGGGCCTTTCTGGACATCCTCTTGCAAAGACCGCATGCTGATGGATCGTGGTCTGGCTCGAGGCAGTGGAGACAGCAGTCGTGTGTGTCGGTTTAAGACCATAATTTTTGAGCACCAATCACACTTCTTAAAGCCACTGGTAGCAATAGGGAAAAAAAAGTATCCCTGCAAGGTCGAAGACTCGACAAGCTGCCAGTTGGGAAAAAAGGCGCAAAGATGCCAAAAAATTAAAGAAATGAAAACTACAAAAATAGACCTGAACTCGACACTGAGGCAGTGAGGTTGGGTGGCAGGAAGAGTACCTGTGCGATACCAGAGGTGAGTATGAAATTGGGAGAGGAAAAAAATCAACTTTTTCTGGGGACAAGCCAGATGAACGTCTGAAGGGCTCTACAGAAAAAAGGAGACTGAGCAAGATGGCACCCTTGGGCGGGAAGGGGACCACACATGCGTGATAGCATCTCCCAAAGGCTTTCTTTGAAAGCTGGGGGGATGCTTCCGCGAGGGCTCCATCGACGCTGATGTCATCCATATGTGAGGACTGACTTCCTGCTTGTTCCCGGAGAAAGATGGGTACTACTTTATATTGCAAAGAAGGTGAAAGAAACAGCTTGTAGAAATTTAATAGTTTTCATAGATATCGATGGAGATCTAGTTTGTTAAGAATTTTTTAGGTATCAAATTTTCTCCTCAGCACAACATTTTCAAATAAAATCAGATAAAGTATTTGAATACTTCCTTCAAACAGGATACCGACCTTGTCATACAAAAAGCTTATAAAAAAAGAGTTTGTAACTTGAATCAGGATTTATTACTGGAATATAGGAATCATCAGCAAATGGCGAGATTAGTCTGTACGTAACTTTCTCAACCGCCTCAAAATCAGTGGTGGGATCTATTGCCACTGGCATATTTACAACACCTTAAGTATTTGCTGAGCTCCCTCTAATAGCATAGAAATGTAGAAAAACATTGAATAGGTGAGCAAAACAACTGTGGATCAGAATAAAGAAATCACTGAAGTTAGGCATTATATGTTTGCAGTCACAGTGCATGGCACTGTGTAAGGTGTGGAATGGACACACTCCTCAATGGGTAAAAAGCTCAAATCTAAAACTTTTACCTGGGATGGATCGAGCCATCGGAACACCGCAGCAACGTGCTCTGCCCAATCAGGGCTGAGCTCTACAATTTAAAAGAGCCACGAGCAGGCCGCGAGTCCTTTCAAGCAGCCCTCCATCCACACGCTGCCAGCTCTCCCTGGGAGGGATCGAGCCATCGGAACACCGCAGCAACGTGCTCTGCCCAATCGGGGCTGAGCTCTACAATTTAAAAGAAAGCTGCGAGCAGGCGTGCCCGCGCCTGAGGGCCGCGCAAGAGGGCCCTTTGGCACAGCCATTAGGCTGAGGCGCTAAAAATCGCTAGAATATGGCACCGAAACAACGAAGATACTCAATCAATACCAACTCCAGCAACTACACCCAGGTACAACTGAGCTCCCACAGGGTTGAGCTTATGTACCTCTCCCTCAGCAAGTATTCTCACCATAAACACTATTTAAATGACTTTTCTCTCACAGCCTATTTACACGAATTGCATCATATCCTATCTTATCACCCTACTCAACTTTGTTAAGTCATTTGGGTACAACACTAGCTGTTATATGCTGTGTAAGGATATTTTAGTTACTATTGTTAGTAGCTTTCCCATATTTAATGGTTGTCATTAATATGCCTTCTTTATTACTGTTGTCAGTAGCCTAATCACAATTATATTGTTGTCATTATCACTATCAGTAGCTTTCATAACTGGTGTCAGTAACCTTCCCAATACTTACTGTTGTCAGTAACTGTTCCAACGTGTAAACACGTCTCTGTAGGTCAATCTTCTGAACGCTAAACTCACGGCAAAATAGAAACTGCGTTCAATGTAACAAATTTGGAGAAGTATGTATACTTTAAATGAAACAAACGTTCAAACAGTCTGCATTTGTCATGCTGCTTCAAGTGGTCTCAGACTTCTGAAAGCATCCAACCCATAGACTTATTCATCAAACTTGGGAAGGAAAGCGTAGTTACTCACCTGTAACAGGTGTTCTCCAGGAGCAGCAGGAATCAGTCCTCACTTATGGGTGACGTCGGCGCCGACGGAGCCCTCGCGGAGCAATTTTCCCCAGCTTTCAAAGAAAGCCTTTGGGAATTGCAGCGCGCATGCGCGGTCGTCTTCCCGCCCGAGGGTGCCATCTTAGTCAGTCAGATGACATAGCTAAAAAAGACAGCATAAAAATTTGCAAAAGAACATAAGCAGACGATTGCAACTCCAAGGGGAGGAGGGAGGGTAGTGAGGACTGATTCCTGCTGCTCCTGGAGAACACCTGTTACAGGTGAGTAACTACGCTTTCTCCAGGACCAAGCAGGAAGTCAGTCCTCACTTATGGGACTCCCAAGCTCAAGGCTACCGGAGATCCTAAGCACAAAAATGAGCTCCCTCTAGCTCAGCAGCACAGAAGGAAAGAATCTTCGCTGAATTATCACCCACCGGTAGCCCACATCCGGGATGGAGGGTAGGAGTTGCTCAGACCTCAAAGAGATTACGGAGGACTGCCTGTCCGAAAGCACTGTCCCTACGGGACTCCCTCTCGAGACAGTAATGGACCGCAAAAGTCTGGCTCGAAGACCAAGTAGCGGCCCGGCAGATGTCTGCCAGCGGAACAGAGCGGAGGTAAGCCACTGACGTGGCCTTTGCCCGAACGCAATGAGCCGTGACTCGACTTTCTAAGGAGAGTCCGGCAGCCCCATAAGCCCAAGAGATACAGTCCGCAACCCAGATGGACAGAGTACGCTTGGAGACCGGGAGCCCCAATTTATTGGGGTCAAAAGACACAAAAAGTTGAGCAGCTTTACGGTGCTCCCGCGTACGGTCAAGGTAGAAGTTCAATGCCCTTCTACAGTCCAGGGTATGGAGGACCGTTTCAGCTCGGCTGGAGTGTGGTCTGGGAAAGAAGGTTGGAAGTACCACCTCCTGATTGATGTGAAAAGGGGAGACCACTTTAGGCAGAAACTTTGGGTGAGTCCGTAGGACTACCCTATTCTTGTAGAACCGAGTGTAGGGGGGATCAGACACGAGGGCCTGCAATTCACTTACGCGTCTAGCGGAAGTGAGGGCTATCAAGAACAGTGTTTTCCAAGACAGAAAACGGAGAGAACAGGTAGCCATAGGTTCAAAAGGCGGACAGGTGATCCGCTGCAAAACCACATTCAGGTCCCAGTCCGGCGCTGGCGGGCGCAGAGGTGGTTTAAGTAGAAGGAGACCTCGGAGAAACCTCGCTACGAGAGGGTCGCTGGAGAAAGGTCTACCGTCCACCGGCACATGATGTGCCGACAGAGCACTGAGGTGAACTTTGACGGAGTTGGACTTAAGTCCCAGATTAGAGAGGTGTAGCAAGTACTGCAAGATCACCGACACCGGGCAGGAGAAGGGATCCTGCGACTGTTGGGTACACCAGACTGCAAAGCGACGCCATTTAAGGGTGTAGCATTTGCGGGTAGAAGGCCGTCGCGAAGCCAGGACGACCTCCTCCACCTCCGCCGGCAGGAGAAGGGGAGCAAGGACTACCCTCTCAGCAGCCAGGCCATGAGGTTGAGAGACCTGAGGTTGGGGTGCAGTAGGGACCCCTGATCCTGAGTGAGGAGATCCGGTTGTACCCCCAGAGGGATCGGACCCTCCACCGCCAGTTGCAGCAGGAGCGGAAACCACGGCTGCCTGGGCCAGCGAGGGGCCACCAGGATCATGAAGGCTTTGTCTCGGAGAACCTTGAAAAGAGTCCGAGAGACTAGCGGGATGGGAGGGAAAGCGTACAGAAGGCTCCCCGACCATGAGATCAGAAAGGCGTCCGCCGCAACCCGAAGGGGGTGTGGCTGACGAGAGCAGAAGCGAGGAAGCTGCCGGTTGCGAGGACTGGCAAAGAGATCCATCGTGGGGAGGCCCCAATTGAGGAAGAGCTTCTGAACTACCAAGGGATCCAGACGCCACTCGTGCGGCTGGAGGACCCTGCTGAGTTTGTCCGCAAGGCAATTTTCTTGGCCCGGGAGATAAACTGCCTTGAGGAGAATGCCGTGACTGACGGCCCAAGAGCAGAGCTTCTGAGCCTCCCGGCAGAGGAGGAAGGAGCCCGTGCCCCCCTGTTTGTTCACGTAGAACATGGCAACTTGATTGTCCGTCTGGACAAGGACGGACTGGTGAGAGGTCAGGTGGGAGAAGGCCTTGAGAGCCAGGCGGATCGCTCTGAGCTCCAGGAAGTTGATCTGCTGAGCAGACTCCCACGTGGTCCAGAGGCCCTGGGTACGTGCCTCTTGGCAATGCGCTCACCAGCCCAGGAGGGATGCATCGGTGGTCAGCACCCGGGTCGGCTGAGGTGACTGGAAAGGCATTCCGAATATCAGGTTCGGCTGTCGGAGCCACCACCGGAGAGACGAGACCAGCGGCTCGGAAACGCGCACTAGGTCTGCTAGGCCGCCGGTGGCTTGTCGCCACTGCTGGCGGAGACACCATTGAGCAGACCGCATATTCAGGCGGGCATTGGGGGTCACATGGACGGTGGAAGCCATATGGCCGAGCAGTCTCAGGAAGCGCCTGGCGGAGACCAGGGGCTGGCTGCGAAAGCGGTCGGCTAGGTCCATGAGCTGTTGAGCCCTGTCGAGCGGTAGGTACGCTCGCGCCCGAGGAGTGTGCAGCCTTGCGCCGATGAACTCGAGATCCTGTGAGGGGAGCAAAGTGGACTTTGCGAAGTTTATAACAAAGCCCAAGTGCTGCAGCAGAGTCACCGTGCGGCACGTGGCGTTGGTGACCTCCTGAGCGGACGCTGCTCTGATGAGCCAGTCGTCGAGATACGGAAAGACAGAGGCCGTGAAGCCGGAGATGGGCCGCCACGACCGCGAGACATTTTGTGAAGACTCGCGGTGCGGAGGACAGGCCAAAGGGCAGTACTCTGTACTGGTAATGATTTCCTGCCACCACAAACCTTAGGTATTGGCGGTGGCTTGGGTGGATGAGGATGTGCGTGTAGGCATCCTTTAGATCCAAGGAGCATAGCCAATCTCCCTGCTGGAGGTAGGGCAGAAGGATTCCAAGGGTAAGCATTTTGAACTTCTCCCGCACAAGGAACTTGTTGAGGTTGCGCAAGTCCAGGATGGGTCTGAGGCCCCCTGTTCTCTTCGGTATCAGAAAATACCTTGAATAGAAGCCTTGACCTCTCAGGTGGTGTGGCACCGGTTCCACCGCCTGTTCCTGCAGAAGACCTGCTAACTCCTGAAGGAGCAACTCCCTGTGCAGAGGGGGGCGCGGAGGCTCTCCCGGAAAAAAGGAGGGAGGGACCTGATGGAAGTGGAGAAGGTAGCCTTCTCGCACGACCTGAAGCACCCAGGCATCTGCGGTGATGCTGGACCACCTGTGGGCGAAGTGAACCAGCCGGCCTCCGGTGCTGGGAGGAACCAGCGGGGGGGGAGAGGCTATGCTGAGCGAGTCAAAAGCCCCCAACCTGCTGAGCAGGGGCTGGTGGTGCAGGCTTGGGGGCTTGCTGCCTACGGGACCCGTTACCCCGTCCCTTGGCCTGCTGGCCCTGTTGGGGAGCTGCAGGGGCCTGATAATGGGGGTATTGTTTGTAGGCAGCCGCCTTCCTCGGGTAAAAGGACTTTTTCCCCGAGCCCTTCTTTTTCTGGGAAGGGGCGGAGGTCTTCCTAGAAAGCCTGGTCCTGGTGAGAGTCTCAGTCTCAATTTGTGCAGCCTTTTCCGCCATGGGCTTGCCAAAGAGGTTTTCGCCTCGGCAGGGGACATCGACCAACTTGTCCTGTACCCAGGGCTCAAGGTCTGACGACTGAAGCCAAGCCTGTCGGCGGGCACCGATGCCGGCTGCGGCCACTCGAGCCGAGGCTTCAAAGCCATCATAGGCTGCTCGGGACATGAACTTTGAGCATTCCCGAATGCCCGTGGACAAGGCTAGGAACCTCCGCAAGGGCTCCTCGGAGAGACCAGCGGAGAATCCGGCTAGCTCTTTAGCCAGATCCCGGAGATACATGCCCATGTATAGCTGGTAAGTCTGGACACGACATGCGAGCATAGAGCCCTGGAAGCACTTCTTGCCAAGGCCATCCAGGTTACGGGCCTCCCTTCCAGGAGGCACCGAGAAGTGCATCTTCTGGCTCTTAAGACGATGCATGGCCGATTCCACTACCATGGAATGGTGTGGCAGCTGTGCCTTTTGAAAGCCAGGGCTCTTGCGGACTCGATAGATAGAATCGACCCGCTTGCTCAGGACCGGCGAGGAGGCCGGACTCTCCCACATGCGGAAGAGTAGTCGTTCCAGCATAGGAGGAACCGGCACAGTAAAGTGTTCCCTCGCGGGATTGTCATACTGGAGGGCGTCGAGCTCTTCGGCTCGAGGCTCCTCCTCGGGATCCGCAGGGAAGGCCAAAGCCTTGGCCATATCCCTAACGAAGTCCGAGAACCGGGCATCCTCCGGGGGGGACTGCTTCCGAGGCTCGGACTCCGGTGAGTCCGATGGGACACACCGAGTCCGGAAAGAATCAGGTGACTCTTCCTCCTCAGACTCCCAGACCGACTCCGACGAGGACTCGGTGGGGTCGGCCCGGGCAGGGTGCGGCGCCAGCCGCCCCGACGCCGAGTGAGTCGGCGTCGGCGACCTCGGTCCCGAACGGGAGGCCGAGGGTGACCTCGACCGAGGATCGACTCGAGTTCTCATCGACTCGAGGATCGGCTCGGTCTCCGGGGTCGACTTGGACGTCGACGTCCCGGCGGTCGGGGCAGCGGCGCCAGCGAAGCCAGCGAGCAGTGCCCTCTGCTGGTCCATGAAGGCAGACAGTCTGCTCTCCAAGGCCGTCAACCTGAGTCCGAGCTCAGGTGACCCAGCAGCCCCCGACTCGGGCCCCGACGGCGTCGGGCCCGACGTCGGCTGTCGCGGAGGCGAGTCCAGAAGGACCACAGGACTTACCCGGGCAGGCATCTCCGACTCCAGGCGAGGTCGCTTCGGGATGTGTTCCTTCTCCAAGGACCCGGGGCGGCTGTCGGGGCTATGCGACCTGGCCCTCGCGGAACCAGGAGCGTCCACCGACGCCGCCCTCGCGGCTTTTTCCTTCCGACGATGGTCCCCGGAGGGAGAACCCCGGTCGGAGGAGCTCCGGCGACGGTCCGAGCTGGAGCCTTTCGACGCGGAGGCCTCCGACGAGGTCCGGGTACGGCTGGGTTCAGCGAAGATTCTCTCACGCTGATGCCGCCGACTTCTCAACGCCTTTGAGGACAGTTTGCTGCAGGGCCCACAGATCAGTTCCTCATGATCCGGGCCCAGGCAGCGGAGGCAAAAGTCGTGTGTGTCGGTTAGTGACATATTTCGGTCACACCGACCACACCGCTTAAACCCACTGGCAGCCATCGGGGGAAAAAGGGCCCCTGCGAGGTCAAAGGACCGGGCTGCCAGGGAAAACGAAAACGAAAGCTGACTAAGTCAGAAAAACCGAAAAAAGTAAGAGGACTCGAGACCGGCGTCGCGAGTCCGGGCGGGAAAACGATCGGCGTCGAACCGAAAGAAAAAAGGATAAAATAAAGAAGAAAATCAACTTTTTCGCGGGGACAAGAGGGGGACGTCTGTAGGGCTCCGCGGAAAAAAGAAGACTGGCTAAGATGGCACCCTCGGGCGGGAAGACGACCGCGCATGCGCGCTGCAATTCCCAAAGGCTTTCTTTGAAAGCTGGGGAAAATTGCTCCGCGAGGGCTCCGTCGGCGCCGACGTCACCCATAAGTGAGGACTGACTTCCTGCTTGGTCCTGGAGAATGCTAGATAGCATCAATGACCACTGTAAAGAAACGGCAAGATATGGCAGTGACTTAGGTTATTAAATCTAAGAAGTTCTTTTTTATTCTGAAAACAAATCAAAAAAGGGGGAACTTGTAACTCAAAGAGTCCCTCCTCACAAACGTCCGCAGTCACTTATCTTTGCCGTAACTTGACTCTTCTACTGATCCAATACTAAATATAATCCCGACGGGTAAACAGGAAAAGATGATTTAAGAAAAGATTCACGTTTGACGCGGGCAGCATTTCTGATCCACATCTATCCCCTGAAGAATGTAGAACGAGAAACGCTCGAAAGCGCTGAGGGGAGGCGTCGGGATTATATTTAGTATTGGATCAATAGAAGAGTCAAGTTACGGCAAAGATAAGTGACTGCGGACGTTCGTGAGGAGGGACTCTTTGAGTTACAAGTTCCCCCTTTTTTGATTTGTTTTCAGAATAAAAAAGAACTTCTTAGATTTAATAACCTAAGTCACTGCCATATCTTGCCGTTTCTTTACAGTGGTCATTGATGCTATCTAGCATTCCTTCCCAAGTTTGATGAATAAGTCTATGGGTTGGATGCTTTCAGAAGTCTGAGACCACTTGAAGCAGCATGACAAATGCAGACTGTTTGAACGTTTGTTTCATTTAAAGTATACATACTTCTCCAAATTTGTTACATTGAACGCAGTTTCTATTTTGCCGTGAGTAACTGTCCCAATACTTCCTGTTGTCAGTAGCTTTTACGCAATACTTACTGTTGTCAGTAACTTTCCCAATACTTACTGTTGTCAGTAGCTTTTACACAACTTATTAATCTTGCCAGTATATTCCTCACAATTCTCTCTATAATCTTACTACAACCACCTTTGTCTCAATTATACCTATACACAGTTTGTTTTATTGCTTTTATCAAGGAACATTCACTGATGCAATTGCTGTGACTGATTTATATAATCTGATAATTGCATTATCTGATATAAGATTACTGTAGCCAACTCACATTGTAATTAAGTTACTACAATTCTCAAAATGAAACTGATAAACCTAACCATACACTTTCTATATGCCCTAGGGATATATATTTGCTTAACACTCTCATTTAACTATTGTCTTCAAACATCATGCCCACATTTGGACCATACTGGCCTAGCTCACATACATGTCATACCCTACAACTACAAACAGAAATACAACAATAATTTTAACACGAACCCTAATCCTAGAATCACAAATGCTCATCCTAAGCGGTTAATCCACGTAAAGCTAAAACCACAACCTATAATTAAAAATCTAGCTACACCAATTCAAACATTAAAAATTATCCTGATCAATGCAAGATCAATTAGAAATAAAATACCTATCATTACAGACATCGTCACAGATGAGAAACCTGACTATCTCTGCATTACAGAGACTTGGCTGTCCAATTCAGACACAATCTTGCTAAACCAAATAAAAATGACTGGATATTCACTTTTTCATTGTGACCGTAATCATAAAAAAAGGAGGTGGCATACTCATTCTAGCTAAATCTAGCCTGAACTGTTTCTCAACGATTTGTGAATCTAAAGAAAATATTGATATTCTAAAAATAGAGAACAGAAACTTAGCCATCTGCCTATTCTACAGACCTCCATCTTCAGATACAGAAAACATAACAACCATCCTAGAAACAATTTGTAAGACCTCCATGAACAAACCACATGTTGTGTTGGGTGACTTTAATTTAGCAACCATCAACAACACTTTACACTCAACCTTCCTAGAATCAATGGAAGACATGGGTTTTAAACAAATAGTCAAACACCCCACACACACCAAAGGCAACACTCTCGATCTTGTCTTTCTCCCTGAACATATGATGGAGACACATCACCACAACCCTCCCACTGTAACACAAGTCCCATGGTCTGATCATTTTATGATTCAGTTCTCAATCCACACCCCATACACCTTCTCTCATCAACAAGCTGCAACACATCAAGGTCCGCGATTTTGTCCATTTATATCAGAAGAACGTCTAGGAACAATTATACCTCAACTAAATACAAACTCAAACAATACTGACGAAGCAATCACTAACTGGAATTCTGTAATAAGAGAAGCCTCTAAACAGGCCTTATAAAAGAACCTCAGAAAAATGGTATACACATGAACTGGCTTCTATCAAAAAAAACCTAAGAAAAATAGAAAGAAAATGGTGTGTAAAGAAAACACCTGAACTCAGGGTTCTCTACTTCACAACACTCAACACATACAGATCGGCTACTAATAATGCAAAGAAATTATGTCATACCTCAATATTAACTAAGGCTATTAATCGTCCGAGGGAACTCTTTGAAATTGTAAAATCTCTATCTAAAGCCCCCACCAACAACTCCCAGCTCATCCCTATTAATATGTCTGATTTAGCAAACTATTTTGCTAGTAAACTAAAACTATCCTCAATACCAATACCTGATCCTATAATATCATTAAACAATGACAATAGATGGAATTCCTTTCAACCCATAGATAAAAAACAATTACTAAACATAATAACTAATATTAACACCACCACATCTATCCTTGATCCATGCCCTGTCACTTGGATTAAGTCAACAAAACAAGAACTTGCCCCCTTTATTCTCAAAATAGTAAATAGCTCCCTCCAGCAAGGGGTACTACCAAAAGAACTTAAGAATTCTGCAATCCGCCCGATTTTGAAGAATAAAACTCTAAATGAGAATGACCCAACCTCATACCGCCCAATAGCCAGTATCCCATTTATAACAAAAATTATAGAAAAAGTTGTACAATTACAACTACAGGACTATATAGATACATTTGCCCCTCTTGATGACCACCAATACGGATTTTGACCATTTCATGGCGTAGAGACTCTCTTGCTTGCTCTTCTCGACACTCTAAACAAAGGACTGGACAACACAAAACAAGCATTTATTCTGGTATTTCTAGATATATCTGCTGCCTTTGATAGTGTAAATCATAACATACTTATATCAAGACTCAGACAAATTGGATTAAGGAAAATTACACTAGAATGGTTTCAATCTTACATATCCGACCGTACACAATTTGTAAAAGTTAACCAGAACTCCTCACCTACCTTTCCTCAAGAACAGGGAATACCTCAGGGCTCTGCTTTATCTTCCCTTCTATTTAACCTTTATCTCCAACCAATTTGTACCATTTTTCAAAAACACAATATGAAATACCAGATATATGCGGACGACATTATGCTGTACTCTGCATTTGATATACAAGATCCAAACTATGACAAAATAGCAAGCTGCCTTATGGAAGCTGAAAAATGGCTAAGTAAAAATAACTTGAAAATCAATTTCAAGAAAACAGAGATACTAATCACATCAAGAAACACAAATTACACACCACCAAATGACATCAAAATTCTTAACTTTACCATACCTATAAAGGAAAATATTAAATACTTAGGAGTCACTCTAGACAAGGCTCTCAATTTCACTAATCATATTAAGAAAACAACTAAAACAATATACTACAAGCTACGCTCAATTCAACAACTGAGACCACTATTAGAAATCAATGACTTTAGAACCATCACACAGGCACTGATAACTCCCCATTTTGATTACTGCAATGGAATTTTAACAGGTGTATCTAAAAAGAGCCTAAAAATACTACAGATGGCTCAAAATGTTACAGCCAGAATAATTTTCAAAGCTAAACTGGCTGATCACATCACCCCGATACTCTACTCCCTGCATTGGCTACCTATACAAAGTAGAATTCAATATAAAATAATATTGACCACTTTCAAACTGTTAAACCAGATTGCCCCATCATACTTGTCTACACTAATTCATAGACCTATAGAAAACAGAATAAGACGTAGAAAGAACCTTCACACTATCGTAGTTCCTGACTCAATAAGAAAATCTAAACACATAACAAGTAGAAGTGCCTTCTCATTTGTAGCACCCTCTCTATGGAATAATCTCCCTGATCAACTAAGGGAAATAAAAGACCTGAAACATTTCCGAAAAGCACAGTTACTTACCTGTAACAGGTGATCTCTGGGAACAGCAGGAATTAGTCCTCACATATGGGTACGTCGGTACCGACGGAGCCCGTGCGGGAAAGCTCCCCAGCTTCTTAGAATAGAAGCTTTTGGGACCTCCCACTGCACATGCGCACTGCCTTCCCGCCTTCCTGAACAGCTCTCCTCAGTTTCGAGTTTATAGCTGAGTCAACAGAGAGAGGACAGGAAGATAGATAGATAAAAGATACAACTCCTAGGGGAGGTGGGTGGGTTGTGAGGACTAATTCCTGCTGTTCCCAGAGATCACCTGTTACAAGTAAGTAACTGTGCTATCTCCAGGAACAAGCAGGAATAAGTCCTCACATATGGGGACTCCCTAGCTTAGATGCATGGGATCCCCTGTAAAGGTTCGCCATCTTCGTATGGATCTCAGGCATCCATTCTGGGAAGGTGGGCAGGAGTTGTTTAGGAATGGAACAGGTGCTTGAGGACAGCCTGGCCAAACAAGGCATCCCGGCGGGAGTCCTTGTCCAAACAGTAATGGGCTGTGAAGGTATGAACCGAGGCCCAGGTAGCGGCTCGACAGATCTGATCTATGGAAACAGAGTGCAGATGAGCCATAGAAGTTGCCATGGCTCTCACATTGTGAGCAGTGACATGGCCTTCCAGAGAAATGTTTTTGCTCTGGTAAGCAAAAGAAATACACTGAGCAATCCAATTGGAAAGTGTACGCTTGGAGACTGGAAGTCCCAAATGGGAAGGATCAAAGGCCACAAAAAGTTGAGAAGACTTTCGATGTGGCTGAGTCCTATTAAGGTAAAAAGCGAGAGCTCTTTTACAATCCAGAGTATGAAGGTTCCTCTCTGCATTGGATGCATGAGGAGCTGGAAAAAAGACAGGTAGATATACCTCTTGATTAAGATGAAAAAGGCGAGACCACTTTAGGCATAAAGTGGGGATTCGTCCTAAGGACCACCTTATCATGATGAAATCTTGTGTAAGGTGGATTAGCCACTAAAGCCTGCAGCTCACTGATGCGGCGAGCCGAAGTGACTGCAATGAGGAAGATGACCTTCCAGGAAAGAAATTTCAAGGAGGTGGAAAACATTGGCTCAAAAGGTGGCTTCATAAGTTGACCGAGCACTAGATTCAAATCCCATGCGACCGGGGGTGGTCTGATGGGAGGTTTAGTGAGAGTCAGGCCTCTCATGAATCTTGCAACAAGAGGATGAGAGGAGATAGGTTGTCCATTTATATGTTTCAAGGATGCTGCAATAGCACTTAAATGGACTCTTACCGAATTCGTCTTGAGGCCTGCATTGGATAGATGCAGGAGATAATCAAGAAGAGAATTCAAAGGAAGTGCCAGAGGGTCAAGACCCTGCTGAGCACACCAAATGGAAAAACGTTTCCATTTGAAAGCATAGGAACGCCTGGTAGAGGGTTTCCTAGAGGCAGAAAGGATATCTTTCACTGGTTGGGAAAGATGAAAGTCTTGAAGGCTTAAGCCTTCAGTAACCAAGCACTGAGGTGAAGGGATTTGGGGTTTGGGTGCCACAAAGTCCCCTCCTCCTGAGACAGGAGGTCTGGCGCAGCTCCCAGATCCAAATAGGATCCCTGGGAGAGCTGTAGAAGTAGAGGGAACCACACTTGGCGTGGCCAGCGTGGAGCTATGAGGATCATAGTTCCATGATCCCTCTGGAGTTTGAACAGAGTCTTGGGAATCAAAGGAATGGGTGGAAAGGCATATAGGAATGCCTGATTCCAATTCAGGAGAAAGGCGTCCGTAGCCTGAGCTCCCTGACACGGAGTTCTGGAACAGAACCGGGGAAGTTTGGCATTCCACGGACTTGCAAAGAGGTCTATGTCCGGGGTCCCCCATTCCTGAAAGATTCGGTTTATTTGGTCCAAATGTAGGGACCATTCGTGTGGCAGCAGAACTCGACTGAGCCTGTCTGCCCGAGAGTTTTGAACTCCTGGGAGATACACTGCTAGCAGGTGAATCTGATGCTCTCTGGCGAAGGCCCATAGTCTTAGAGCTTCGTTGCAAAGCGACAGAGAGCCCGTCCCTCCTTGTTTGTTGATGTAAAACATGGCCACCTGATTGTCCGTCTGAACTAGGACAGTGAGGTTGGCTAGGAGGGAGTGGAAGACCTTGAGGGCAAGGTAAATTGCTCGCAGTTCCAGAAGATTGATATGAAGGGTGGTCTCCTGTAGAGACCAAGTGCCCTGAGTGGAGAGAGTTTGCAGATGGGCTCCCCACCCTGTTTGGGAGGCATCTGTTGTGAGGGTTGCTTGGGGTAGCAATGGTTGAAATGGAGCCCCCAACAACAGATTCTTGGTGGAAGTCCACCAGTGGAGGGACCAAAACAGACGATCGGAGGTTTGTATTTGGTCTGAGAGCGCTCCTGACGCCTGAGTCCACTGAGTGGCCAGGGTCCATTGAGCTGCTCTCATATGAAGACGAGCATAGGGCACCACATGCACTGTGGAGGCCATATGACCCAGTAGGCGTAGCATTTCCCTGGCTGTCAAGTGAGTGCTGGACTGAGCTTGGGAGGCCAAACTCAGGAGGCGCTGGCCTCGAACATGTGGAAGGTAGGCCCTTGCAGTGATGGTGTCCAACTGGGCCCCTATGAATTCTAGAGATTGAGTAGGGATGAGTTGGGACTTGGGAAGGTTTACTACCAGTCCCAGATACTGCAAAAGGCTCCTTGTGTGGTCCAGGGAAATCTGGGCCTGTGACTGAGTTGGAGCTCGGATGAGCCAGTCGTCCAGATATGGGAAGACAAAGATTCCCATGCCTCTTAGAAATGCGGCTACGACTGCCATGCATTTTGTGAATACTCTTGGAGCAGAGGCTAGACCGAAGGGGAGTACTCTGTATTGGAAATGTTTTCCCTGAAACAGAAAGCGAAGATACTTTCTGTGGGATGGATGGATGAGTATATGTGTATACGCATCCTGTAGGTCTAGAGAACAAAGCCAGTCCTGACCCTGGAGGTAAGGAAGGAGAATGCCGAGAGACAGCATTTTGAATTTCTCCTTGAAGAGAAATTTGTTCAATTCTCTCAGATCTAGGATTGGTCTGAATCCCCCTGTCTTCTTTGGAATGAGAAAATAAGGGGAGTAGAAACCGGACCCTTGTTGAGGAAGAGGAACCTCTTCTATGGCCCCTTGGGCAAGAAGAGAGGAAACCTCTTGACCCAACAGGGTTAGGAGAGATGGGGGAGAATTGAATGGTCTCACCATATGATGGGGAGGAAGGCTGGAGAAATGAAGTTTGTAACCCTCTCGAATGATAGAGAGGGTCCATTGTTCTGTTGTGATTTGTTCCCATCTGGGAGCAAAGTGAACCAACCTTCCGGGTATGGTGAGAGGTTCTGGTTGTGTTAGAACCAGAAGTGGCAAGTTCCCTAGGAGCAAGTCAAAACCCCTGAGGGGTTGGAGCCTGCTGAGCTACAGTAGCTGCTGCAGGCTTAGCTCGTGCTTGTTTGGATTGCTGACGCTTAGCAGTATAGCGAGGTTGAGAAGACTGCTGGCCAGTATTTGAAGCAACTCTGGCCTTCTTATAGTAAGGCCTTTTAAAAGACTTTTTCTTAGTAGGAATTGAAGTGGACTTTGAAAGTCTTTCCAAGGTGGCATTTTCAGCATCCATCTGGGTGGCTTTGATTTGCCACTCTTCCCCAAATAAGTTCTCACCTGTACAGGGCAGATTCCGTAAGCCATCTAGAACCCAAGGTTCCAGATCAGAGGCCTGGAGCCAAGCAAGACGTCGGGCTGCAATAGCAATGCCCGAAGCCCTACTGGCTCCCTCAAAGGAATCATATGCTGCCCTATTAGAGAACTTAGAAACCTCTAAGAGTTGTTTCACTAGGGAAAGGAATCCCTGCTTTTTATCCTCAGGCATAAAGGGGGCAAAATGCCGCACCTTTTTGGCAAGTTCCTCCAGGAACATGCCCATATAGAGACTGTAGGAATTAATCCTGGCTATAAGCATACTAGCCTGGAAAATTTTCCTACCAAAAGAGTCCAAAGTCTTACATTCCCGTCCTGGAGGGGTGGAAGAGTGTCTTTTGGTACTCCTAATCTTCTTCATTACAGACTTCACCACAATAGAGTGGTGGGGCAATTGAGTCTTTTGGAAACCAGGAGAAGGAGGGACCCTATACATGGTGTCCAACCTACGGGAATAAGGAGACAAAGTCAAAGGATTTTCCCAGAAATCCATCAGTTGTTCTTGAAGGATTTCATGGATAGGCAGGGTAACTGCCTCCTTAGGGGCCTTTGAGTATCCCAAAATATCCAGTTTTTTGGATCTGGGTTCCTTTTCAGAGGATGTGGTAATAGAAAGGGCTGTAGCCATATCTAAAACAAAGTCCTGGAAGGACAAATCCTCTGGAGGGGACATTCTCCTTTTAGGAGAAGAGGGCTCCTCAGGTAAGTTGAGTGAAAACTCAGCAGAATCATCAGAGGAGTGAAAATCCTCAGAGGAATCGGTGCTTTCCTCTAACGCACGATACGCGTACCGATCGGTATCGATATCGGGCGTATCGGGTATGGAACCGGTATGGAGCGAAAGCCCATACGGTACCGACTTGCGTTTAGAGGTGGACGGCCTCGATACCGGCATGGCGGACGATACCGGTATCGGGCCCGGAACCGCTGAAAGCGGAACCGATGGCGTTGCAGCTTTAATGAAAGCCATGACGGCCTGCTGCATGGACTGTACAGTATCGCCCATGGACGCCATAGCTGCCTGGATGTCGGTACCGGAGTGACCCGGTACCCCAGAGCAGGCTAACAGGTGATCTGTCGAGGCCGTAGCATCGATATCAACCTGAGACCCCTGAATTGGCGTTTTTGGAAGTTGGACTTCCCGCCGGGGTTGTTTGGCTGGGGCAGGGTCCTCAAGTTCTAAGCTAAGAGCCTCTCGATGCTTTGAAGGAGATTTGCTCTTTGAGGACTTGCCCACAGAAGGTTTGGTTACCTGAGATCCATCCGGAGAAGAAGACCTGGATGACTGTGATGCTGTATTCTCTGAAGCAAACAGCACATGGAATTTGTTGGCCCGGTTCTGCAGCCCACGTTTAGACATGTGGGAGCAAGATGGGCAGTCCGGTATGGAATGGTCAGGCCCCAAACATTTCAGACACCAGTCATGGGTGTCTGTGACTGAAATAACAGCATTACATTTGGTACACTTCTTAAATCCAGGGGCTGGCTTCTCCATGAGGAGAAATTGAGTAGGCCGAGAGGCCTCTCTGAAGTGACCAAAAAGCTAAAAAATAAGAAAAAAGAATTATAATTTTTTAAAGAAAGAAAGAAAAGACCGGCGATACCGGTATCGGTATGGGGAAGGCAGGTACGCGGTCTAAAGAAACAAATAAAATAACAATTTCTTCAGCGGTGACAGGAACACGACCTGCTGAGGAGAGCTGTTCAGGAAGGCGGGAAGGCAGTGCGCATGTGCAGTGGGAGGTCCCAAAAGCTTCTATTCTAAGAAGCTGGGGAGCTTTCCCGCACGGGCTCCGTCGGTACCGACGTACCCATATGTGAGGACTTATTCCTGCTTGTTCCTGGAGATAGATCTAAAAACTTACTTGTTCACACAATATTATTTGAATATAGATAACGAATTGGATAAGACCTCTCATCCTCCTTAGATCTCCATGATATGTTCGCCCTAATACTTACAATGTTACTACCAAAAGAGAACTTATGATAAAACTTTAATGTATATATGTAAATAGTTTCAAATATTGTCAATACTACCTATATATAGTACTGATTACTGTTCACTGTACCTGATTATAACTATTTGTATATAGTTTTGAATACTGTTCAATGTACCTGCTTATCACAGCACTGTTTTATGTATTTCATGTTGTTTAATGTAAACCGCCACTGATCTTAGGAAATGGCGGTATATAAAAGATTTGCAAATAAATAAATAAATAAATAAAATGATTGTTATGAATTATTTATTATATGCCTTTGCAAATTTGCATATAAAGGGAGAACAAAGCATAAGATTAGATTACTCTCAAATAACCTAGTTACTTAACTGTAACAAGTGTTCTCCAGGGACAGCAGGAATAAGTCCTCACATATGGGTGACATTGGCACCGATGGAGCCCATGCGGATCCAATCCCCAGCTTTCATAGAAAGCCTTTGGGACCTACACCGCGCATGCGCTGTCACCTTCCTGCCCAAAGGTGCAATCTTACCTCAGTATGACGACATAGCTCAAAAGCAGAAAAAAAAGAAATCACAACTCCAGGGGGAGGAGGGAGGGTTGTGAGGACTGATTCCTGCTATCCCCGGAGAACACCTGTTACAAGCAAGTAACTACACTTTCTCCGGAAATAGGCAGGACGTCAGTCCTCATATATGGGACTCCCAAGCTACAAACTACACAAAAAAAATCTGTAAAAGCCACGGGCAACCCAAAAAGCGACTGTAAAATGCATCACTGCCTCTTCTAACTCCTCCCATTGCTTGTATCGGGTCCTTCACTCTCTGTCTTCTCCCTCATCTTGTCCCTCCTCATCAGCGCCCCCTCCTACTGCCCCCAGCCCGACGGCCCTCGCCTCCTTTTTTGTTAATAAGATCCTGTCCCTTCGCTCTTCCTTCCCCCTCTGCCCCCTCCTCTTTCCCCTCCTCCCTCCCTCTCCGCCTCCCCCGTCATTCTCTCCCCTCCTCCCTCCAGTACCTTTCCTCACACGTGGTGCTCCTTCAGCCTTGTCACCTCCGCTGAGCTTCTTCAGGCAATTTCCTCGTCCCACAAAACAACCTGCCCACTCGATCCTCTCCCTTCTTCCTGGCTCCTTGATCCCTCTCTTCAACTTCTGCCATATATCCTTGCCATAGTCAACACCAGTCTCTCTTCCGGCAGTTTTCCCACCTCCTGGAAACACGCCCTGGTCCGTCCTCTTCTCAAGAAACTCTCCCTTGATCCTAGCCTTCCTGCCAACTGGCGACCCGTCTCGAACCTCCCCTTTCTCTCCAAGGTTCTTGAGAAATTGGTTTTCACCCAGCTTTCGGCGCATCTTGATTCCACCCTCTATCTTCACCCTCGTCAATCTGGTTTTAGGCCTGGACACAGCACTGAAAGCGTAGTTACTCACCTGTAACAGGTGTTCTCCAGGAGCAGCAGGAATCAGTCCTCACTTATGGGTGACGTCGGCGCCGACGGAGCCCTCGCGGAGCAATTTTCCCCAGCTTTCAAAGAAAGCCTTTGGGAATTGCAGCGCGCATGCGCGGTCCTCTTCCCGCCCAAGGGTGCCATCTTAGCCAGTCAGATGACATAGCTAAAAAAGACAGCATAAAAATTAGCAAAAAAGTAAAGCAGACGATTGCAACTCCAAGGGGAGGAGGGAGGGTTGTGAGGACTGATTCCTGCTGCTCCTGGAGAACACCTGTTACAGGTGAGTAACTACGCTTTCTCCAGGACCAAGCAGGAAGTCAGTCCTCACTTATGGGACTCCCAAGCTCAAGGCTACCGGAGACCCTAAGCACAAAAATGAGCTCCCTCTAGCTCAGCAGCACAGAAGGAAGGATCTTCGCTGAATAATTACCCACCGGTAGCCCACAACCGGGATGGAGGGTAGGAGTTGCTCAGACCTCAAAGAGATTACGGAGGACTGCCTGTCCGAAAGCACTGTCCCTGCGGGACTCCCTCTCGAGACAGTAATGGACCGCAAAAGTCTGGCTCGAAGACCAAGTAGCGGCCCGGCAGATGTCTGCCAGCGGAACAGAGCGGAGGTAAGCCACCGACGTGGCCTTTGCCCGAACGCAGTGAGCCGTGACTCGACCTTCCAAGGAGAGTCCGGCTGCCCCATAAGCCCAAGTGATACAGTCCGCAACCCAGATGGACAGAGTACGCTTGGAGACCGGGAGCCCCAATTTATTGGGGTCGAAAGATACAAAAAGCTGAGCAGCTTTACGGTGCTCCCGCGTACGGTCAAGGTAGAAGTTCAGAGCCCTTCTACAGTCCAGGGTATGGAGGACCGTTTCAGCTCGGCTGGAGTGTGGTCTGGGAAAGAAGGTTGGAAGTACCACCTCCTGATTGATATGAAAAGGGGAGACCACTTTTGGAAGAAATTTTGGGTGAGTCCGTAGGACTACCCTATTTTTGTAGAACCGAGTGTAAGGGGGATCAGACACGAGGGCCTGCAATTCACTTACGCGTCTAGCGGAAGTGAGGGCTATCAAGAACAGTGTTTTCCAAGAAAGAAAACGGAGAGAACAGGTAGCCATAGGTTCAAAAGGCGGACAGGTGATCCGCTGCAAAACCACATTCAGGTCCCAGTCAGGCGCTGGCGGGCGCAGAGGTGGTTTAAGTAGAAGAAGACCTCGGAGAAACCTCGCTACAAGAGGGTCGCTGGAAAGAGGTCTGCCGTCCACCGGCACATGATGTGCTGAGAGAGCACTGAGGTGAACTTTGACGGAGTTGGACTTAAGTCCCAGATTAGAGAGGTATAGCAAGTACTGCAGGATCACCGACACTGGGCAGGAGAAGGGATCCTGAGACTGTTGGGTACACCAGACGGAAAAGCGACGCCATTTAAGGGCGTAGCATTTGCGGGTAGAAGGTCGTCGTGAAGCTAGGACAACCTCCTCCACCTCCGCCGGCAGGAGAAGGGGAGCGAGGACTACCCTCTCAGCAGCCAGGCCATGAGGTTGAGAGACCTGAGGTTGGGGTGTAGCAGAGACCCCTGATCCTGAGTGAGGAGATCCGGTTGTAACCCCAGAGGGAACGGATCCTCTACCGCTAATTGCAGCAGGAGCGGAAACCACGGCTGTCTGGGCCAGCGAGGGGCCACCAGGATCATGAGGGCTTTGTCTCGGAGAACCTTGAAAAGAGTCCGGGAGACTAGCGGGATGGGAGGGAAAGCGTACAGAAGGCTCCCCGACCATGAGAGTAGAAAAGCGTCCGCCGCAACCCGAAGGGGGTGTGGCTGACGAGAGCAGAAGCGAGGAAGTTGCCGGTTGTGAGGACTGGCAAAGAGATCCATCGTGGGGAGGCCCCACTTCAGAAAGAGCTTCTGAACTACCAAGGGATCCAGACGCCACTCGTGCGGCTGGAGGATCCTGCTGAGTTTGTCCGCCAGGTAATTCTCTTGGCCTGGGAGATAAACTGCCTTGAGGAGAATTCCGTGACTGACTGCCCAAGAGCAGAGCTTCTGTGCCTCCCGGCAGAGGAGGAAGGAGCCCGTGCCGCCCTGCTTGTTCACGTAGAACATGGCAACTTGATTGTCCGTCTGGACAAGGACGGACTGGTGAGAAGTCAGGTGGGAGAAGGCCTTGAGAGCCAGGCGGATCGCCCGGAGCTCCAGGAAGTTGATCTGCTGAGCAGACTCCCACGCGGTCCAGAGGCCCTGAGTGCGTGCCCCTTGGCAGTGCGCTCCCCAGCCCAGGAGGGATGCATCTGTTGTCAGCACCCGGGCCGGCTGAGGAGGCTGGAAAGGCATTCCGCAGATCAGGTTCGGCTGCTGAAGCCACCACCGGAGAGACGAGATCAGCGGCTCGGAGACGCGTACTAGGTCTGCTAGGCCGCCGGTGGCTTGTCGCCACTGCTGGCGGAGACACCATTGAGTAGGCCGCATATGCAGGCGGGCATTGGGGGTCACGTGGACGGTGGAAGCCATATGGCCGAGTAGTCTCAGGAAGCGCCTGGCGGAGACCAGGGGCTGGCTGCGAAAACGGTCGGCTAGGTCCATGAGCCGTAGAGCCCTGTCGAGCGGTAGGTACGCTCGTGCCTGAGGAGTGTGCAGCCTTGCGCCGATGAACTCGAGATCCTGTGAGGGGAGCAAAGTGGACTTTGCGAAGTTTATAACAAAGCCCAAGTGCTGCAGAAGAGTCACCGTGCGGCGCGTGGCGTTGGTGACCTCCAGAGCGGACGCTGCTCTGATGAGCCAGTCGTCGAGGTACGGAAAGACATAGAGGCCGTGAAGCCGGAGATGGGCCGCCACCACCGCGAGACATTTTGTGAAGACTCGCGGTGCGGAGGACAGGCCAAAGGGCAGTACCCGGTACTGGTAATGATTTCCTGCCACCACAAACCTTAGGTATTGTCGGTGGCTTGGGTGGATGAGGATGTGCGTGTAGGCATCCTTTAGATCCAAGGAGCATAGCCAATCTCCCTGCTGGAGGTAGGGCAGAAGGATTCCAAGGGTAAGCATCTTGAACTTCTCTCGCACGAGGAACTTGTTGAGATTGCGCAGGTCCAGGATGGGTCTGAGGCCTCCTGTTCTCTTCGGTATCAGAAAATACCTGGAGTAAAAACCTTGACCTTTCAGGTGGTGGGGCACCGGTTCCACCGCCCGTTCCTGCAGAAGACCTGCTAACTCCTGAAGGAGTAATTCCCTGTGCAGAGGGGGTCGTGGAGGTTCTCCCGGAAAAAAGGAGGGAGGGACCTGGTGGAAGTGGAGAAGATAGCCTTCTCGCACGACTTGAAGCACCCAGGCATCTGAGGTGATGCTGGACCACCTGTGGGCGAAGTGAACCAGCCGGCCTCCGGTGCTGGGAGGAACCAGCGGGGGGGGGAGAGGCTATGCTTAGCGAGTCAAAAACCCCCACCCTGCGGAGCAGGGGCTGGTGGTGCAGGCTTGGGGGCTTGCTGCCTACGGGACCCGTTACCCCGTCCCTTGGCCTGCTGGCCCTGTTGGGGAGCTGCAGGGGCCTGATAATGGGGGTATTGTTTGTAGGCAGCCGCCTTCCTCGGGTAAAAGGACTTCTTACCCGAGCCCTTCTTTTTCTGGGAAGGGGCGGAGGTCTTCCTAGAAAGCCTAGTCCTGGTGAGAGTCTCCGTCTCAATTTGTGCAGCCTTTTCAGCCATGGGCTTGCCAAATAGGTTTTCGCCTCGGCAGGGGACATCGACCAACTTGTCCTGCACCCAGGGCTCGAGGTCAGATGACTGAAGCCAAGCCTGTCGGCGGGCACCGATGCCGGCTGCGGCCACTCGAGCCGACGCTTCAAAGCCATCGTAGGCTGCTCGGGATATGAATTTTGAGCATTCCCGAATACCAGTGGACAAGGCCAGGAACCTCCGCAAAGGTTCCTCGGACAAACCAGCGGAGAATCCGGCTAGCTCTTTAGCCAGGTCTCGGAGATACATGCCCATGTATAGCTGGTAGGTCTGGACACGACACGCAAGCATAGAGCCCTGGAAACACTTCTTGCCAAGGCCATCCAGGTTACGGGCCTCCCTGCCAGGAGGCACCGAGGAGTGCATCTTCTGGCTCTTAAGACGATGCATGGCCGATTCCACTACCATGGAATGGTGTGGCAGCTGTGCTTTTTGGAAGCCAGGGCTCTTGCGGACTCGATAGATAGAATCGACCCGCTTGCTCAGGACCGGCGAGGTGGCCGGACTCTCCCACATGCGGAAGAGAAGTCGTTCCAGCATGGGAGGAACCGGTACAGTAAAGTGTTCCCTTGCGGGAGAGTCATACTGGAGGGCGTCGAGCTCTTCGGCTCGAGGCTCCTCCTCGGGGTCCGCAGGGAAGGCCAAAGCCTTGGCCATATCCCTGACGAAGTCCGAGAACCGGGCATCCTCCGGGGGGACTGCTTCCGAGGCTCGGACTCCGGTGAGTCCGAGGGGACACACCGAGTCCGGAAAGAATCAGGCGACTCTTCCTCTTCAGACTCCCAGACCGACTCCGACGAGGACTCGGTGGGGTCGGCCCGGGCAGGGCGCGGCGCCTGCCGCCCCGACGCCGAGGGAGTCGGCGTCGGCGACCTCGGTCCCGAACGGGAGGCCGAGGGTGACCTCGACCGAGGATCGACTCGAGTTCGCATCGACTCGAGGATCGGCTCGGTCTCCGGGGTCGACTTGGACGTCGACGTCCCGGCGGTCGGGGCAGCGGCGCCAGCGAAGCCAGCGAGCAGTGCCCGCTGCTGGTCCATGAAGGCAGACAGTCTGCTCTCCAAGGCCGTCAACCTCAGGTGACCCAGCAGCCGTCAACCTCAGGTGACCCAGCAGCCCCCGACTCGGGCCCCGACGGCGTCGGGCCCGACGTCGGCTGTCTCGGAGGCGAGTCCAGGAGGACTACAGGACTTACCCGAGCAGGCAGCTCCGACTCCAGGCGAGGTCGCTTCGTGAGATGCTCCTTCTCCAAGGACCCGGGACGGCTATCGGGGCTATGCGACCTGGCCCTCGCGGAGCCAGGAGCGTCCACCGACGCCGCCCTCGCGGTTTCACCTTACGACGATGGTCCCCGGAGGGAGAACCCCTGTCGGAGGAACTCCGGCGACGGTCCGAGCTGGAACCTTTGGACGCGGAGGCCTCCGACGAGGTCCGGGTACGGCTGGGGTCAGCGAAGATCCTATCCCGCTGATGCCGCCGACTTCTCAACGCTTTGGAGGACATTTTGCCACAGGGCCCACAGATCAGTTCTTCATGATCCGGGCCCAGGCAGCGGAGGCAAAAGTCGTGTGTGTCAGTTAGTGACATATTTCGGTCACACTGACCACACCGCTTGAAACCACTGGCAGCCATCGGGGGAATAAGGGGCCCCGGCGAGGTCAAAGGACCGGGCTGCCAGGGAAAAACCGAAACGAAAAACTGACTAAGTCAGAAAAACCGAAAAATAAGAAGAGGACTCGAGACCGGCGTCGCGAGTCCGGCGGGAAAAAGATCGAACCGAATGGAAAAAAAGAGAAATTCTGAAGAAAAATCAACTTTT
Source organism: Ichthyophis bannanicus (assembly GCA_033557465.1). Taxonomy (NCBI): domain Eukaryota; kingdom Metazoa; phylum Chordata; class Amphibia; order Gymnophiona; family Ichthyophiidae; genus Ichthyophis; species Ichthyophis bannanicus. Next base: position 112,387,172 of record CM066032.1, on the reverse strand, counting down.
TCGCGGGGACAAGACGGGTACGTCTGTAGGGCTCCGCGGAAAAAAGAAGACTGGCTAAGATGGCACCCTTGGGCGGGAAGAGGACCGCGCATGCGCGCTGCAATTCCCAAAGGCTTTCTTTGAAAGCTGGGGAAAATTGCTCCGCGAGGGCTCCGTCGGCGCCGACGTCACCCATAAGTGAGGACTGACTTCCTGCTTGGTCCTGGAGAAACTATCCTTCTTGCACTCCTCAGCAACCTCCACCGCTCTCACGACCGGGGTGACCTATCTATTGCCGTCTCTTTAGATCTCTCTGCCGCCTTTGATGTTATCGATCACCGCACTCTCCTCACTCGTCTGTCTGATTCTGGTATCCAAGGCACTGTGTTGCGCTGGTTTCAGTCTTTTCTTTTTCTCCGTTCCTTCGCTGTTCACTTTGGCCTCTCTGCCTCTGCCCCCTCCCCTCTACACTGTGGTGTTCCACAAGGTTCTATCCTCGCCCCTCTACTTTTCAATGTTTTCCTCGCCCCCCTGGCCCTTCTCATTCAACAGTCCGGTATCTCCTTTTACTTCTATGCAGATGATATTCTTCTTGTCCATCACACCAGCTCTGCCTCTCTGGACCTCTCTGCTCTCAATGCCTGCCTTAATCTTATTGCCTCTTGGTTCTCTGATAATTTCCTCTGTGTTAATCCCTTTAAATCCTCTGCCATCTGGTTCTCTTTCACCACTCCTCCTCCCATCTTAGCCCCTATGATGTCCTCCCTCCCCATCCCTGTCGTTTCTTCCCTCCGTTAACTGGGTGTCACCCTGGATTCCTCCCTCTCCTTTCACCCTCACATTTCTTCCCTTGTCCGCAGTTGCCTCTTCCACCTCCGCCGCATTCGCTCCCTCCGGCCCTTTCTCTCCACTAAATCCCTCACCACTCTAGTCCTCTCCCTGGTAACCTCTCACTTGGATTACTGCAACTCCATCTTTGCTGGCCTTCCGTCCTATCAACTCCGTCGTCTTCAGTTCCTTCAAAACACTGCCGCCCACCTACTCACCTTCTCCTCCCCTTTCGACCACATCACTCCCTGTCTTTTCTCCCTTCATTGGCTTCCCATCAAATTTAGGTTCATTTACAAGTATCTCATCATCACTCAGAGTTCTCCACACCAGTACTCCTCAATATCTTTCCGATCTTATCTATCATCAACCTGCTCCTCGTCTTCTCCGATCGTCCCATACCAACCGTCTTTTCCTTCCCTCCCCGTCCCAGGCCCACCTTGAACTCACCCGTCACTCTGCATTTTTCTTCTTGGCCCCCGCTCTCTGGAACTCCCTTCCCCACCCGCTCCGCACTGAGCCCTCTTTCCCACACTTCAAAGTTCTCCTTAAGACCTATCACTTCTCTCAGGCTTTTGACCTTCCAGTACCTCCATGACCGTCACGTCAGTTCCAAATTCCACAATCCACCCCCCTCACTCCCTTTCCCCCATGTTTAATTGTCTAGTCGTGTAATTTCTGTCCTTTTTTCCTTCTGTCTCTCCCTAGTTCTTTCCCGTCTTTGAATGGCGTTCCTTTCTCTCTTTACCTTTCCTGCAGCCACTTTTCTTTTATTGTACACCGCTCTGATACTCCGGTTTTGGGCGGTATATCAAGCCTGTATATAAAAAAGAGGTGCTGGTTGGCTGCAAGTCTGAAACTGCAGCAGCATCAAAGATGCAGTCCCCACTCCAGTAGCCTGGACATCACGGGTCGGAAGGAGGAGATGCACTATTCCCCGAAGAGATGACCGAGTACTACCTGGCCGAAGATGCTATCCCTCTGGGAGGTCTCTTCCAAACAATAGTGCACAGCAAAAGTGTGAACAGAGGACCAGGTTGCAGTCGGGCAGATGTCCAGTAAGGGTACCGAGCGCAAGCTTGTCACCGAGACCGCCATGGCACTCACATTCTGAGCCATCACATGATGCTCCAGAGAGAGCCCCGCCTGTTGATAGGCGAAAGAAATGCAGTTGGCCACCCATCATGAGAGGGTGCACTTGGAGACTGCAACCCCCAGTCAACTGGGATCAAAAGAGACAAAGAGCTGCATCCTCTGGATGTGGAAGGACAACAAACACTTGCAGTCCAGAGCGTATAGTGAGGCCTCCGCCATAGAAGAATGGGGCCTAGGAAATAAGGTGGGCAATACCACTTCTTGATTCAAATGGAAGGCAGAGGACAACCTTTGGCAAGAACTTTTGGTGGGTCCTAAGGATGACCCTGTTCCCGTGGAACCTGGTGTAAGGCACGTGTGCTACCAGTGCCTGCAGCTTGCTCACACGCCTGGCCGAAGTGAGCGCCATCAGGAACACGACCTTCCAAGAAAGGTACTTGAGATGGTAGGTAGTCAGAGGTTCAAAGGGTGGAGTCATGAGCTTCCCCAATACTACATTGAGGTCCAACGACACTGGTGGCAGACGGATCGGGGGCTGGGAGAGGAGGCAGCCTCGCATAAACCGGCCCACCAGAGGGTACACTGACACTGCCTGGCCATTCACTGCGTGGTGGTGAGCCAAGATGGCACAGAGGTGCTCTCTGACTGTACTGGACTTAAGGCCAGCATGCGACAGATGCAGAAGGTACCGTAAGATTCCAGCATCGTGCAGGAGAAGGGGTTAAGACCTTCATCCGCACACCAGTGCAAAAACATATGCTACTTAAAAGCATATGCCCGTTGTGTGGAGTCCTTACATGAGGCGGTGATGCGCTATAGCTAGCCTCTCAGCAGCCAGGCCGTCAGGGCCAGGGACTGGAGACTGGGGTGCAGTAGCATCCCATCCTCCAGAGACAACAGGTTTGGAGTGCTTCCCAGTGGCAATGGGTCTCCCTCTGAAGCAGCAGGGGGAACCAGGGCTACCTGGGCACAATGAAGATGACGGAGACCGCTTCTGCCTGTATCTTGAGGAGGGCCCGTGGCACCTAGGATGTGGGCAGGAACGCATACAGGAAAGTCCCTGGACCAGGGGAGGAGAAAGGCATCCACTACCGCCCAGCCCCGGGCCAGCATCCAAGAGCTGAAGTGCAGCAGCTGTGTGTTTTCTGGACTGGAAAAGAGGTCGATCCCTGGGGTTCCCCAGCGCCGAAAAACATCTCCCAGCATGGCTGAGTTCAGTCTCCACTCGTGGGGCTGGAGAACATGGCTCAGGCAGTCAGTCAGCACGTTGTCCAGGTCCAGCTAGTACATGGCTTTAAGGGAGATGTTCTTCTCTGTCGTGAAGTTCCAAAGACGCACCACTTCCCAACAGAGCTGGTACGAACCCATGCCCCCCTGCTTGTTGATATAGTACATTGTCACATGGTTGTCCATCTGGACCTGAACCATCTGCCATTCCAGATGATCCTAGAAGACCCGCAAGACACAATAGACTACTCTGAGTTCCAGCGGGTTGATTTGTAAAGCATTCTCCTCTGGTGACCATGGGCCCTGTGACTGCAGGTGATCGCATTGGGCCCCCCAGCTCAACTTGGACATGTCTGTTGTGAGGATGCGGCACACTGGGGGAGCCTGGAAGTGCAGACCGGCTCTGAGGTTGAAGTGGTCCTGCCACCAGCGAGGGATATCGCTAGGGCTGATGTGACCAGGATGCGGGTCCTCTTGACAGCTGGAAGCCTGTGTCCACTGGGTGCTGAGCGTCCACTGCACCTGCCTCATGCGGAGGCAGGCAAACGGGTGAAGTGGATGGTGGATGCCATGTGCCCCAAAAGATGGAGAATCTGTGGGGTCGTCACAGCTGAGCCACCTTGTACGGCCTGGGCCTGGGCCAGGGCGGATAGGCGTTGCGCCCAATCAAGAGGCAGGAAGGCCCTCGCTTGAATGGAATCCAGTAGGGTGCCAATGAACTCCAAGCTCTGGGAGGGCCATAGGTGAGACTTCGGGAAGTTCACCAGAAAGTCCAGGCGCTGGAGCAGCCCTATGGTACTCTGCGCTGCGTTGCATTGCACACTTCCATCAGTGTGCTGGCTCGTATGAGCCAGTCATCCAGGTAAGGGAAGACGAACACCCCCAGGAGTCTGAGGTGAGCAGCCATAACTGCCAGGCATTTGGTGAATACCCTGGGAGCCGAGGCAAGGCCAAAGGGGAGTACCCTGTACTGATAATGCCAACCACCAATGATGAATTGGAGGTACTATTGTGTGCCTTGGATGGATCAGTATGTGGGCATAGGCATCTTAGAGATCCAAGGAGCATAGCCAATCTCCCTGCAGAATGTAAGGCAATAAGGTTCCATTTTGAACTTTTCCTTGGCTAGGAAGTGGTTGAGGTCCCATAGGATCCAGGATGGGCTGGAAGCACCCGGTCTTCTTGGGGACAAGGAAGTAGCAGGAGTAGAATACCCTGTCTTGAAGAGATTAGGGAATGGGCTCCACCGCTTGATCCTCAAGCAAAAACTCAAGCTCCTTTTGCAGAAGTGCCCTGTGCAAGGAGTTTATGGGTAATTCCCCGGGGAAGAAGGGAGGAGGCAGCTGGGCAAAGTGGAGGAGATAACCTTCTCCAACCACCTGCAACACCCAGGCGTCTGTGGTGATGCTTGGCCACTGATGTGTAAAGTGGACTAGCTGTCCTTCCATGAACCTTGGGCCTTGTATGTCCCGGGGGAGGGAGGCTATGCCCAAGGAGTCAAAAGCTCTCCCCAGGCTGCGGCTGGGGCGCTGCTTGGGGGCCTTTGACTTATGGAGGCCATGCTCCTGGCCCTTGGCCTGCTGCCCCTGTGAGGGAGTGTGCTAAACCTGAAAGTTGGCGAAGTTTCCATAAGCCTTCTTGGTCTTTGGGTGGAAGGACTTTTTCCCACAAAGTTCTCATTCGGGAAGGTTCAGACACTTTCTTGGACAGCCTGGTTCTGGTCATGAAGTTCTTCTTCAGCTCATCTGCCTTCTCCATCATGGGCTTGCTGAAGAGATTCTCCCCCCAGCAAGGGACACCAGCTAAGTTGTCCTAAACTCACTGCTCCAAGCCAGAGGACTGTAGCCAGGCAAGGCGTCGGGCACTAATAATCACCACAGCTACCCAAGTTACTGACTCAAAGCTGTCAAGGCTGCCAGAGATTGAAACTTGGAGCACTCCTTGACCGATGACACCAGGGTCCTGAAGCGCTCAAGAGGTTCAACTGATAACCCAGCTGAGAACCCAACCAGCTCTTTTGCTAGGTCTTTCATGTACAGCAGGTATGCCTGGATCCGGGCTGTGAGCATGGAGCACTGGAAACACTTCCAGCCAAAAGCATCCATGGTGTGTGCCTCCCCTTCTGGGAGGCACTGAGAAGTGCATCATTTGGCTCTTAATGCGACACATAGCCAACTCCACAACCATGGAGTTGTGACAGCTGTGTTTTCTGGAAGCCAGGGCTCCAGCCAACTCGATACTGCGAGTCAACTGTTCACAATCGGCACTGTCACCGGGATCTCCCACATCTTGAACAGCAGCCATTCAAGGAAGGGGAGCATGGGCATCATCAATGCCTCCTGAGGAAGAGCCTAGTACTGGAGGATTTCGAGATCTTCGGTATGCAGCTCATCCTCTGGCACCGCCACGAAAACTAGTGCCTGGGACATCTCCCGGATAAACTCTAGGAAAGCCAGGTCCTCTGGGGGTGACTGCCGCCGATAGTGTGGCAGAGATGGGTCAGAGGGGATGTCTCAGTGGAGGATGGTGTCGGATCCGTCTCCTATGCCGACTTGGAGCTAGAGGAGTTGGCTAGTGCTCCACGGTAATTGGACAGACTCGGTGTCGACGACACCCAGCATCAGGGCTCCAGCGCAGCTGCACCAGACACCATGCCTCGACACGGATGCCGACAGAGTCAACACCGAGCAGGCCAGCATCTCAAGGATGGGAGGGGCATCCTCCGGGGAGGTCCTGGATGAGGACAGTCCTGTCACAGGAGCCAACGACCCGGAGTGACTGGGAGTTGGGCCCCACTGAGCCTCGAACGCTGCGAAGCTACGTTCCAGGGCTAGCATCCTGGCCTCGATGCCCGACAGTTCTGCCAAGGTGGGTGCCATCTTCGAGGATGCCAAGGCCGGTGTCGGGTCTCTGGGAGGGGAGTCTCGGATGTTGATGGCGTTAAGGGAACCCACTTGATCCCTCAACTCCACCACCTCCATCCGGGGTTGCTTGGAGGGGCACGCCTGGCCCTCATCACCAGCATCAAGTCGAGGGCCCCACACCCTGGACCCAGAGGTCTTACCCCCCAGGCCGGGGTCGGACCTCAACTTCAGCTTTGATGAAGCCTTCGACACACGGAGAGGGTCCTCCAAGGAAGATTCCAATGCACGCCGGTCCCACGACTCTGACCGAGCCTGGGAGTGAGGCGCCAAGTCGCCCGACGCCAGTGTTGGAGGCAGGGATTCCGCCTCTGATGCTGATCCTGAGGCAGACTTGCCAAACAGCTCTCTCTGCCGCCTTTTGCGTTCCTTCCGGGTCTCAGCCGACATCAAAAGGTAAAGCGGGCAGAAAGACATGTCGGGGTCTGCCCTAAGGCATTTTATGTAGGTACTGTGGCGGTCCGTACAGGACATAGTGCGGTTGCACTTGCCACACTGCTTAAATCCACTGGTCAAAGACATAGCACGAAAAATGAGCCCCGCAAGGTTAAACTCAGATGTCTTGACACGAGGACACGAGCAAAAACCTGTGGGCCAAAAATAAAAGAAAAAAAATTACCCGAGCGGAAAACACTACGCCGAGGCATTGGGTTCGGACATTGGAAGGTGATTGATATCGAAGAAAGAAGAAACTTTGCTGAAAAATGGTGGGAAAAATCCACTTTAACCGGGGTGCAAGACAACACGTCTGCAGGTCTCAAAGGAAAAAAGAAGACTGAGGTAAGATGGCACCTTTTGGCGGGAAAGTTACTGTGCATGTGCTGTGTAGGTCTCAAAGGCTTTCTTTGAAAGCTGGGGATTGGGTTGGCATTGACATCATCCATATGTGAAGACTGACTTCCTTCTTGTTCCTGGAGAAAAACTACATTAACACTGGAATGACTGTGGCTCCATTGGTCACTTTTTGTGTAGCTAAAGAACATAAGGTGGAACAACTCAGATGGAGAATTATTGATTATGTTGAATGAGATTGGGGAGGGAGGAGGAAGAAGTGATTCGGGAAAATAAACCTTAGAGAACACAATTTTTTTTTATTTGAACCAGGGACAGCCTGAGAGAGGTGCAGAGGGAAGCGGGGCCCATGTGCAGAGACCTATTGCAGGGCCTCATCTGCATAAAACAGTAATCTCCTCTGAAAACACCTTGTACGGTAGCCCAACACAAGGGCCGGAGGGTAGGAGTTACCTAAACCTCAAAGAGATTACGGAGTACCACCTGTCCGAAAGCACTGTCCCTTCGGGACTCTCTCTCGAGGCAGTAGTGGGCTGTAAAAGTCTGGCTTGAAGACCAAGTAGCAGCCCGGCAGATGTTTGCCAACGGAACAGAGCAGAGATGAACTACTGACGCGGCTTTCGCCCTGACACGGTGGGCCGTGACTCGACCCTGCAAGGTGAGGTCGGCTGCCTTGTACGCCCAGGCGATACAATCTGCTACCCAAGTGGACAACGTACGCTTGGAGACAGGTAACCCCAGTTTATTAGGGTCAAAGGAGATGAAGAGCTGAGTAGCCCTTCGATGCCCCCATGTACGTTCTATGTAAAAAGACAAGGCCCTCTTACAGTCCAGGGTTTGCAAGACTGTTTCAGCCCTGGCTGGTATGCGGCCTGGGAAAGAAGGTCGGAAGAATCACCTCCTGGTTGAGGTGGAAAGAGACGACTTTTGGAAGGAACTTCGGGTGGGTCCATAGGACCACCCTGTTCCTATAGAACCGTGTGTACGGTCTATCAGAAACCAGAGCTTGTAGTTCACTCACACGTCTGGCCGAGGTAAGAGCTAACAGGAAGAGCGTTTTCCAAGAAAGGAAGTGCAAACGGCAAGTAGCCATCGGCTCAAAGGTGGGCGAGTAAGTTTCTGCAAGACCACGTTCAAATCCCACTCAGTTGCCGGTGGATGAACTGGAGGCTTGAGAAAAAGCAGACCTCTGAGGAAGCAGGACACCAAGGGGTGAACCGACAGACTGTCCCTCCATCGTTGAGTGGTGCGCTGATAAGAGCACTGAGGTGGACCTGAAGAGAGTTAGACAAGGCCTAGGTCTGACAGGTGAAGTAGATACTGCAGTACTACAGGCACAAGGCAGGAGAAAGGATCTTCATTGCGCTGAGCACACCATATTGTGAACCTACGCCACTTGAGGGCATAGGACTTTCTGGTGGACTGCCTCCTAGAGGCCAAAAGCACCTCTTCAACCTCCTTAGGTAGAAGCAAGGGAGCTAGCACTATCCTTTCAGCAGCCAGGCCATCAGATTGAGGGACCTGAGATTGGGGTGCAGAAGGGAACCCTGATCTTGAGACAAGGGATCGTGTTGCAACCCCAGAGGGAAAGGAGTTTCCACCGCCAACTGTAGCAGAAGTGGAAACCACGGTTGCCTCGACCATCTGGGGGCTACCAGAAACCAACCGAGGTCTTGTCCCGGAGAATCTTGAACAGAGTTCGGGCCACCAGGGGCAAGGGAGGAAACGCATACAGGAGGCCCGTAGAACAAGAGATCAGGAAAGCATCCACTGCTATCCGCAGGGGATGTGGCTGTCTGGAGAAGAACTTGGGCAGCTGACGGTTCAGTGGACTTGCAAAGAGATCGATGGATGGAAGTCCCCATCTTAGAAAGATCTGCTGGACCACCAATGGATTCAACTGCCATTCGTGGGGCTGGAGAATCCTGCTTAGCTTGTCTAAGAAGTTCTCCTGACCAGGTAGATAAAACTACTTTGAGAAACATGCCTTGTTTGACTACAAAGGAGCAAAGGGCCTGTGCCTCCTGACATTGGAGCCTGGACCCTGTGCCCCCTTGCTTGTTCACATAGAACATTGCTATCTGATTGTCTGTCTGAATGAGAAAAAGTCTGTAGAGCCAAGCAGATTGCTCATAGCTCCAAAAGATTGATCTGCTGTGTGGCCTCCCGAGGAGACCAGAGGTCTTGAGTGCACGTGCCCTGGCAATGTGCACCACAGCCCTTTAAGGAAGCATCGGTCGTCAGCACCCTTGTGTGTGCCGGGGCCTGAAAAGGTACCCCCCTGAGAAGGTTTGGGAGATGTAGTGTGGTGAAGAGCGCCCTCCTGAGGCAATGGAGACCGAGGAAAATCCTGAAGGGCAACAGGATTTACGCCAGATTGACAATACTGGAAGGAAAGAAAAACTCCTTTCTGCTGAGCTAAGAATGGATACCAGCCCAGGGGAGGAGTTGAGTAGTCCTGATTGGGCACACCCAGTGGTTGGAAGGGGCGTGCCTGGAAGAGAACCTCGTTTTAAACCTGAGAATGACCCTGCTAAGGAGAGCAAAGGGAGCAGAGAGTGCAGGAGGAGCCGGAGTAGGCAGAGCAGTGCACAGAGCTGCACAAGGAACTCTGAGCAGAGGACCTCAGAGCAAAGGACCTGTGAGAGGACGAGCTGTGGAAAGACGTTTGGTACGTCAGCGGAGAGTGAGTCAGAGAGTGAATGGAAGACCAGGAAGCAGTGTGGCAGTACGTTTGACCCTGGTAATAAAAGAAGACCTGCAAGGATCTTTTCAAGGGCTGTGAATGAAAGTCCTGAGGAAAGTGGACGTAGCCCTGGATTGTAGCCCTGGATTAGAGCCCTGGAAGAAGGCAGAGCCCTGTAAGAGGAAGCCTCCACGACAGGCAAGTGAGAAAGAAAACTCATTCTTTGGAATACAGTTGGGACCAGAGAGACACAGGAACCCTCACAGCTGGAAGACGTCTGAGCCACCTAGGACGAGAGGGGCTTGGCAAAAAGTAAGCAGTTTTCCTAGGAGTTACAAGAGTGAAGGTAAACTCAATTCTCCTATGTTTGAAGCCTTACTAAGAGAGCCTAAATGTTACCCTGACTTATTTAGCCTGAGAGGGGAGAAGGGAAACATTACTGACCAAGAGAGAAGCTTAATAGCTGCTGACAATTGCTTATCTAGCAACCAACAGGCTGAATTGCTTCTCCAAAGCTTTAAAGAGATTCTAGATCTAAAAGCAGGCAGACAACCAGTACTGAATGAAGATACTAATTCTATACAGTCTGAAGAATTAATGCAAACTGATTCTGACTTACCTGACTGTAATAGTATGGATTGTTCATTGTGTTGTATGGAAATACCAGAGTAAAGAAGCTTGCTGTGCCGTGTATGAGTAAAATACAACGGAGCTGTTTCTACTGCCATGCTTTGGAAACCTTAATTACTTGCACCTGAATTAAGCTCCCACTGTGAACGTAACAGTGCATGTAAAGAGGCTGCATTAAATGGGAATCACCTCTTGGGGCAGAGCTGAGTCAAACTCCCTAGAAGTAAAGCTGAAGTTAAAGCTGAATTCTACTTTAGTTGACTTTATTCCTAAGTTTATTCTGTTCATGTTAAAGCACCAGTTTTTGTTCATGTGTATGAATTTGTGATGTGCTAGAAGAATCTCCCCAACAACAATAAAATACTTGCAAACAAGCCTTACCGTCTCTGGCGCACAACTACACTTATTTCGGAGTGAAAGGAGCACAAGAACTACATTACCCAGCATTACCAGGGAACAGTTTTTAACTCCATTCCTCATGAGGCAATAGGCCGCTCCTGTCTTTTAGCCCTAAGGCAGGGCAGGGGCGTCGCAGTAGCCACCACTGCAATGAGTCCAAAAGTGGTTTGGACACCTTTACTCTGTCTCAGAGGTCGCCTGTGGCCTGCGGCCACTGAGCTCAGAGGCACACTGAGCAGCCCGCATGTGCAGATGGGCATTCGGCATCACATGTACCGTGGATACCATGTGGCCCAGGAGCCGCAGGAAATGCCAGGCAGAGACCTGAGAATTGCTATGGAACTGGTTGGCCAAATCCATCAGTCTGTGGGCCCTGTCCTCGGGCAAGTAAGCTCTTGCCTGCAGGGTGTCTAATCGTGCCCCTATAAACTCTAGGATCTGCGAGGGGAGCAAAGTGGACTTTGGGTAGTTTATGACAAAGCCCAGATGCTGAAGAAGAGATACAGTGCGAAGAGTGGCTTGTCTGGCCTCCTGGAGAGACTGTCCCCTGATGAGCCAATCGTCCAGGTATGGAAAGACGAAAACTCTGTGATTCCTGAGATAAGCTGCCACCACCGCCAGGCATTTGGTGAAAACTCTGGGGGCAGAGGTTAGGCCAAAGGGAAGTACCCTGTACTGAAAATGGTTTCCTCCCACCACAAATCTGAGATATTGTCTGTGGTCTGGATGAATGAGGATGTGAGTATACGCATCCTTTAGGTCTAAGGAGCATAGCCAGTCTCCCTGCTGGAGGTAAAGCAGCAGTATCCCAAGGGTAAGCATCTTGAACTTTTCCCTCTCCAGAAACTTGTTTAGGTTTCGCAAGTCCTTTTTGGTACCAGGAAGTACCTGGAGTAGAAGCCTTGCCCTTTCAGGTGGTGAGGCACCGGTTCCACCACCTGTTCCTTTAGAAGACTTACCAACTCTTGAAGGAGGGAGGAGGATTCTGTGCAGAGGGAGTCTTGGAGGCTCCCCTGGAAAGTAGGAGGGGGGTAGCTGGTGGAAGTGGAGCATGTAGCCCTTCTGGACTATGCTGAGGACCCAGGTATCCCCTGTGATGGCTGGCCACAGCGTTATTAGAAAAAGTACAGAGAAGAGCCACCAAATTGGTGAAGGGGATGGAAGGCTACTCCTATGAAGAGAGGCTAAAAAGGTTAGGGCTCTTTAGCCTGGAAAAGAGACGGCTGAGGGGAGATATGATAGAGGTCTATAAATTAATGAATGGAGTGGAACGGATAAACGTGGATCAATTGTTTACGCAATCAGAATATAGAAAGACTAGGGGACATGTAATGAAGCTACAGGGCAAACTATTTAAGACAAATAAGAGAAAATATTTTTTCACTCAACGTGTAATCAAACTCTGGAATCTGTTACCGGAGGATGTAGTAAGGGCTGTTAGTATAGCTGGGTTTAAAAAAGGTTGGACAAGTTCCTGGAGGAAAGGTCCATAAACCACTATTAAAAAGGGACCCAGGATATCAATGCTTGACCCAGTACAAGCATTGTGGAACCTGTGTCTTTTGGGGATATTGCTAGGTACGTATGACCTAGATTGGCCACTGTTGGAAACAGGATACTGGGCTTGATGGACCTCGGTCTGACCCAGTATGGCATGTCTTATGTGCTTATGACCTCCTGTGCCGAGTGGAGCCAGCTGTGGAGAAGAGACTATGCTGTGGGAGGTCAAAACCACGCTCCCTGCTGTACAGGAGCCGCAGCTGGCGGCTTGGGGGTCTTCTGCCTACAGGGCCCATGTCCCTGCTCCTTGGCATGCTGACCCTGTTGGGGAGCTGCAGAGGCCTGATATTGAGGGTAGGATTTGTGCACCCTTTCCTCAGGAAAAAGGGCTTCTTTCCCGAGCCCTTCTTTTTCTGAGAAGGGGCAGAAGTCTTCCTGGACAGCCTTGTCCTTGTGAGAGTCTCAGTCTCAATTTCCGCAGCCTTTTCAGTCATGGGCTTACCGAAAAGATTTTCACCTTGGCAGGGGACATCGACCAACTTGTCCTGCACCCATGACTCCAGGTCTGATGACTGTAGCCAGGCCTGACGGCGTGCACCGATGCTGGCCGTGGCTACCCGGACTGAAGCCTCGAGAACATCATAGGCTGCTCGAGAGATAAGCTTCGAGCACTCTTGAATCCCTGTTGATAAAGCCTTAAGCCTAGGCAAAGGTTCCTCGGAGAGGCCAGCTGAGAACCCGGTAATCTCCTTTGCCAGGTCTCGTAGGTACATGCCCATGTACAGCTGGTAGGTCTGGACACGGCAAGATAGCATAGAGACCTGGAAGCACTTTCTACCAAGGGCATCCAGGTTCCAGGCCTCCCGACAGGGGGGCACCGAGGAGTGCATCTTCTGATTCTTCAGGCGGTGCATGGCCGATTCCACAACCATGGAGTTGTGCGGTAGCTGCGCCTTTTGGAACCCAGGGCTCTTATGGACTCGACAAATGGAATCGACCCATTTGCTAAGAACTGGCGCCGAGGCCAGTGCCTCCCACATACGGAAGAGCAGCCTTTCCAGCATCGGAGGAACTGGTACAGTAAAGGCTTCCTTCGGAGAAAAATCATACTGGAGGTCATCGAGCTCTTCGGCTCGAGGCTCCTCCTCGGCATCCGCAGGGAAGGCCAAGCCTTTGGCCATGTCCCTCACGAAGACTGAGAATTGGGTATCCTCCGGGGGGGGACACTCTACAGGGCTCGTACTCTAGTGAGTCCGAAGGGACGCACCAGTTCTGGAAGATGTCCGGGGACTCCTCGTCCTCAGTCTCGCACGCCGACTCCTCTGAGGAGTAATCGAGTGGCCCCGACGCCGACGGTATCGGCATCGATAACCTCGGCCCCATACGGGAGGTCAAGGAGGACCTTGACCGAGGATCGACTTGAGACTTGTGATAAGGAAGCTTATCATAGCTCAGGTAGGAGCTATAGAAAAGATGATGTGACTCTGAACAAGCAACCTGTCAGTTCTGGTAGAAGCAAGAAAACAGAGTTTTCACATAAAAGACTACCAGTCCCAGAATGCACCAGGTTTCCAGCAGCCATGAGAGGGGCTGAAGTGAGAGAATGTAGGTGCAATCAAGAGAGCTATGAGGTAATCCCTAAGCACTCATCTCAAAGGGCAGGGCCTGATTCAACACAGCTGCGCTGTGTTAGGGAGCAGCACACATTAGAACAGGATAAGAGTAGAGCTTATTCTTCAGGAAACAGTTTCCAGCTACAGAGGGAGGAAGAGATACAGAGACAGCAACGGCTACGAGCTCAAGCACCAGTAATCACCTGGAGAAACAGAAGCCAAGCCAAGCAGATAGAGAGAGAAGGAAACTCTCTGGAAGGAAGAGAAGAAAGGCCATTGGAAGGTCTGGGAGATTCCAAGGCAGTACTCATACTGGGAGGTATTCCAAAAGCCAGCAGAGTCCATTGGACTGGATTCAGCCAGAGGAATGGAGTGGCAGAGATAGGAATCACCAGTGGCTACCTGGAAGAGAGAAGACTGCATGTGGAAGGGACTTTCAGACCAAGGCCAGAAGGTATGTGAGAGAAGATCCAGCGTCCAGGGATCAAGATTGGAAGGCTGGACATCAGAATTGGATTACATATTGGCCAGGCTATACAGAGGGAAATAATGATAGCAGGAGAGGCTCAGGTATGAACACTGATCCAGACCCTATCTATAATAGAGAATGGCAGCAAGGGAATAAGCATTCTCATGATAGTGCCTTAATGAAAGACTCATCTGTGCCAATGTATGATATTGACCCTATGATTGTTGATGCAGGGGGAAATACAGCAGATGAAACTATTTACATGGACTGTTCTTTATCTAAATGCTATTGCTAGTTTTCTATGAGCAAACACATCAGCCATCACAAAGAAACCTAACTTTGTTCTTTATTTCCACTGCAAACAGCTCTTAAAGCAGGATTTGGGCTCACACAGTAGCAGCCAGCCAGCTAAAGGCTTTCAGCTGGTCCATTGATAGTAATTAGGGCTGCACCTGATTGTGTGTGTGAGCAAGGGAGAATCACTGCTGAGATCGGCGTGGAAAATAAGCAGAAGTTAACCTAACCAGCAAAGTTTATTCTTTACTTTGTGCCTTTGTATTTGGTAATTACTTGCTAAGAAAACATTGGCTAATTGCCTGACAAGCTGAAGGTTGTTTTCTGGTTTACTTTGTGACTTTTTGTTATCCATTTTAAACACTGCAAGCAAGTAACCTCATTTATAGTGCTATCAAGCATACATGTGCTGGGTGAATTAAACCCCATCAATAAAAGAAGTAGTTTATTGATCTTACCACTTGGTTTCACAACTCAAATTATTGTCATCAGCTGTGTTTGGGAGTGAATGAACTACAATACCCACAATACCTTGCAAGAATCATATGAATATATGCATCGTCAAGATTGTGTAAGTTCTCACCCTAGGCAGCCGTCTGACAGACTTCATTGACTCGAGGATCGGCTCGGTCTCTGGGGTCGACTTGGACATCGAGGTCCTGGTGGTCGGGGCAGATGCACCGGTCAGACCGGCGATCAGCACCCGTTGCTGTTCCATGAAGGCAGCCAAGCTGCTCTCCAAGGCCGTCAACCTGAGTCCAAGCTCAGGAGACTCAGCAGCCCCCTCCCCTGGAGGAGAGTCCACGAGGACAACTGCACTTACGTGACTCGGGGACTCCGGCTCCACACGAGGTAACTTGGATGGCCTCTCCGACTCCAAGAGCCCGGGGGCAGCGGTCAGGGCTACGCGACCTGGCCCTTGAGGATCCAGGAGCCTCCACCGACGATATTTAGTTATTACATTTTTACACATGATATATTTATGTCCATTAATGAAGAGGACCGGGGAAATCAACTGCTTACCCATTGAACAAGCAACATAGAATCTGTCTAACCTTTGGGAACCTGACAGGTACATGTGATCTGGATTGGCCACTGTTGGAAACAGAATAATGGGCTTGATGGACCCTTGGTCTGACCCAGTATGGGCTATCTTATGTTCTTATGTACACTTTTATGTATATATGTGATAACTTGATGTGTGCAAAGTGGTTTAAGACCTATGAGAAAGGAGTATTGATACTGAAACACGGCCGTATCAGGCTGCAGTGAATACATTTATTGAAGGCTGCTCTTTTGGACTCCTATTTTGAGCCATGCTGTGTTTCTTCTGCTTGGCAGTCTTCTGAGAAATTTCTCTCCTTGTTGCACTTAATTAATACATTAGGACATGCTACAGAGGTAACATTCATAGATGAAATAGCGTTGTTATTCACCTGTAACAGGTGAACAGCAGGAATCAGTCTTCACATATGGGTGACGTCGGTACCGATGGAGCCCGCGTGGGAACGCTCTCAAGCATCCAATTGGAAGTCTTTGGGAGCAATCCACTGTGCCTGCGCAACTCCTCTCCTCAGCTGAGTTTGTAGCTATTAGAGGAAAAAAAGAGAATACCCTACAACCCAGGGGAGGGGGGCAGGTTGTTAAGACTGATTCCTGCTGTTCCCAGGTGAGTAACGACGCCATCTCCAGGAACAAGCAGGAACGCAGTCTTCATATATCAGACTCACTAGCTCCCAGGTACCAGACTGGAAGAAGATAGCCCTGGTATCCCCGAGGGTAAAGCACAGTTACTTACCTGTAACAGGTGATCTCTGGGAACAGCAGGAATTAGTCCTCACATATGGGTACATCGGAACCGACGGAGCCTGCGCAGGAAAGCTCCCCAGCTTCCCAGAAAGGAAGCTTTTGGGGACTCCCACAGCGCATGCGCGCTGCCTTCCCGCCTTCCTGACCAACTCTCTTCAGTTCTAGTTTAAAGCTGAGACAACAGAGAGAGGAAAGAGAGAGAGAGAGATACAACTCCTAGGGGAGGTGGGAGGGTTGTGAGGACTAATTCCTGCTGTTCCCAGAGATCACCTGTTACAGGTAAGTAACTGTGCTATCTCCAGGAACAAGCAGGAATGAGTCCTCACATATGGGGACTCCCTAGCTAAGATGCCGGGGAGATCCCCCTGCAAGAATTCCTCATCTTCCCATGGATCTCAGGCATCCACTCAGGGAAGGTGGGCAGGAGTTGTTTAAGAATGGAACAGGTGTCTGAGGACAGCCTGACCAAACAAGGCATCCCGGCGGGAGTCCTTGTCCAAGCAGTAATGGGCTGTGAAGGTATGAACCGAGGCCCAAGTGGCTGCTCGACAGATCTGATCGATGGATACAGAATGAAGATGAGCCATAGATGTGGCCATGGCTCTCACATTGTGAGCTGTGACATGGCCTTCCAGAGAAAGGTTCTTACTCTGGTAAGCAAAAGAAATACACTGAGCAATCCAATTGGACAGTGTTCTTTTTGAGACTGGAAGTCCTAAATGAGAAGGATCAAAAGCAACAAAAAGTTAAGAAGACTTTCTATGTTGCTGTGTCCTGTGGATGTAAAAGGCAAGAGCTCTTTTACAATCTAACGTATGTAGGTTCCTCTCTGCACTAGATGCATGAGGAGCTGGAAAAAAGACAGGTAGATATACCTCTTGATTAAGATGAAAAGATGAGACCACTTTAGGCATAAAGTGGGGATTTGTCCTAAGGACTACCTTATCATGATGGAACCTTGTATAAGGTGGATTAGCCACTAAAGCCTGCAGTTCACTGATGCGGCGAGCAGAAGTGATTGCAATAAGGAAAATGACTTTCCAGGAAAGGAATTTTAAGGAGTTAGTGGCTAAGGGTTCAAAGGGCGGCTTCATAAGCTGAGCAAGAACTACGTTTAAGTCCCATGCCACTGGAGGAGGCCGAATGGGAGGTTTAGTTAAAGTTAGACCTCTCATGAATCTTGCAATAAGAGGATGAGAGGAAACAGATTGTCCATTGATAGGCTGAAGAGATGCTGCAATAGCACTCAAATGGACTCTTACAGAATTGGTTTTAAGTCCTGCATTGGAAAGATGCAGGAGATATTCAAGTAAAGAAGTTAAAGGTAGTGCTAGAGGGTTAAGACCTTTGTTAGCACACCAAATTGAAAATCTTTTCCATTTAAAAGCATAAGAACGCCTGGTGGAAGGTTTCCTCGATGCATGGAGGATATCCTTCACCTGTTGAGAAAGATTCAAGTCTTGAAGGTCTAGGCCTTCAGTAACCAAGCTCTGAGGTGAAGGGACTTGGGGTTTGGGTGCCACAAAGTCCCCTCCTCTTGAGACAGAAGGTCTGGAGCAGCTCCCAGATCCAGGGAGGGTGTCTGGGAGAGATGCAGAAGTAGAGGGTACCACACTTGGCGTGGCCATCGTGGAGCTATGAGGATCATGGATCCTTGATCCCTCTGAAGTTTGAATAGAGTCTTGGGAATCAAGGGAATGGGTGGAAAGGCATATAGGAAGGCCTGACCCCAATGAAGGAGGAAGGCATCCTTGGCCTGAGCTCCCTGACACGGAATCCTGGAACAGAACCGGGGAAGTTTGGCATTGTACGGACTTGCAAAGAGGTCTATGTCCGGGGTCCCCCATTCTTGAAAGATTCTGAGTAACTGATCCATGTGCAGGGACCATTCGTGTGGCAGCAGGACTCGACTGAGTCTGTCTGCCCAAGAGTTTTGGATTCCTGGGAGGTACACTGCCAGGAGATGGATCCCATCCTCTGGCGAAGGCCCAGAGTTTTAGAGCTTCGTTGCAAAGCGACAGAGAGCCAGTCCCTCCTTGTTTGTTTACGTAGAACATGGCTACTTGATTGTCGGTATGAACAAGGACTGTCATGTTGATGAGGAGGGTATGAAAGACCTTGAGAGCAAGGAGAATTGCTCGCAGCTCCAAAAGGTTGATATGAAGGGTGGTTTTCTGTGGAGACCAAAGGCCCTGAGTGGAGAGGTCTTGGAGATGAGCTCCCCAGACTGTTTGGAAGGCATCTGTAGTGAGAGTTGCTTGGGGTAACACAAGTTGGAAGGGGGCCCCCAACAACAGATTTTGAGTGGATACCCACCATTGGAGACCAAAAAAGACGTTTTGAGGTTGCTATTTGGTCTGAGAGAGCTCCTGATGCTTGGGTCCACTGTGTGGACAAGGTCCATTGAGCTGCTCTCATATGTAGGCGAGCATAAGGCACTACATGAACTGTGGATGCCATGTGACCTAGCAGTTGTAGCATCTCTCTGGCAGTCAAGTGGCTTCTGGACTGAATTTGAGAGGCCAAGTGCACTAGACGGTTGCAACGGGCCTGAGGAAGATAGGCCCTTGCAGTGGTAGTATCTAGCCAAGCCCCGATGAAATCTAGGGATTGAGTAAGGGTGAGTTGAGACTTTGGCAGATTGATGACAAGTCCCAGATACTGCAGTATGCGTCTGGTGTGGTCCAGGGAAGTCTGAGCCTCGGACTGAGATGGAGCTCGGATGAGCCAGTCGTCCAGGTACGGGAAGACAAAGATTCCCAGAGTGCGTAGAAATGCAGCTACTATTGCCATGCATTTGGTAAATACCCTTGGAGCAGAGGCTAGACCGAAGGGGAGTACTCTGTATTGGAAATGTTTTCCCTGGAACATGAACCGTAGGAATTTTCTGTGGGATTGATGGATGAGTATATGTGTGTACGCATCCTTGAGATCTAGAGAACAAAGCCAGTCCTGACTCTGTAGGTATGGAAGGAGAGTACCTAGAGAAAGCATTTTGAATTTCTCTTTGTAGAGGAATTTGTTCAATTCTCTGAGATCCAGAATGGGTCTGTATCCCCCTGTTTTCTTGGGAATCAGAAAATAGGGGGAGTAGAAACCTGACCCTTGTTGAGGAAGAGGAACCTCTTCTATTGCCCTTTGGGCGAGAAGAGTGGTCACCTCTTGTCCCAACAGGTACAGGAGAGATGGGGGAGAATTGAATTGTCTCACCATGGTATGGGGAGGAAGGCTGGAGAAATGTAGTTTGTAGCCCTCTCTGATGATAGAGAGGGTCCACGGTTCTGATGTGATTTGTTCCCATCTGGGAGCAAAATGAGCCAACCTTCCTGGAATGGTGAGAGGTTCCGGCTGTTGCAGAGCCAGAAAGGGTAAGTTCTCTAGAACCAAGTCAAAAACCCTGAGGAGGTTGGGACTGCTGGATTGTAGCAGCCCCTGTGGCCTTTGTTCTGGCCTGCTTAGTTTGCTGACGCTTAGGAGCAAAGCGAACTTGGGAAGAATGCTGGCCAGTATTTGTGGAAATTCTGGTCTTTTTATAGAAAGTTTTCTTAAAAGGTTTTTTCTTGGCAGGGGTAGAGGTAGACTTAGAAAGTCTATCTAAAGCAGCATTCTCTGCATCCATTTGAGTGGCTTTGATTTGCCACTCTTTGCCAAAGAGATTTTCACCTGTACAGGGCAGATTGCCCAAGCCTTCTTGTACCCAGGGTTCCAAATCAGAGGCCTGGAGCCAAGCCAGTCTGCGAGCAGCTATGGCTATGCCAGAGGCTCTGCTTGCCCCGTCAAAAGAGTCAAAGGCTGCTCTGTTGGTCCTGTTTATCCTCTGGGATAAAGGGGAGAAATTGACGTATCTTTAATGCAATCTCTTTCAAAAACATGCCCATATAAAGGCTGTATGAATTGATTCTGGCAATAAGCATGCTAGCTTGGAAGATTTTTCTCCCAAAAGCATCCAGAGTCCTACATTCTCTTCCTGGAGGGGTAGAAGAGTGTCTTTTGGTACTCTATCTTTTTCATAGCAGACTTCACCACAATAGAGTGGTGAGGAAGCTGAGTTTTTTGAAAACCAGGAGAAGGAGGAACTCGATACATGGTGTCCAAACGTCGAGAATGTGGAGATAGGGTAAGAGGAGCCTCCCACAAATCCATCATGTGTTCTTGAAGAATTTCATGTATGGGTAAGGTGGCTGCCTCTTTAGGAACCTTAGAGTATCCTAAAATATCTAATTTCTTTGCTCTAGGTTCCTTTTCTGAGGATACAGATATGGAGAGTCCTTTAGCTACTTCAATAATGAAGTCTTGAAAGGACAAATCCTCTGGAGGAGACATTCTCCTTTTTGGAGAAGAGGGCTCCTCAGGAAGAGTGAAAGAGACGTCAGCAGAATCATCTGAGGTATCAGACTCTTCAGAGGATTCAAAGTATCGTCTATTTGCTTCCGGGTATCGGAGCGGTATCGAAGAAAGCTCTGGAACCGGAGACCGGAACCGGCATGCTACTGGAAGTAGATGCTCTGGGTACCGGTATCGGTTGCGGTACCGGAATCGGAGTCAGAACCGATTGTCGCGGTACCGATGGCGGTGCAGCATTAATGAAAGTCAGTAAGGCCTGCTGCATGGATTGTACCGTAGTACCCATAGCCGCCACAACTGCCTGGAAGTCAGTACCGGTGTTAGCCGGTACCCCAGAGCAGTAACAGGAGATCGGTCGAGGCCGTGCCATCGATGTCTACATGTAACCCCATAGGAGCAGCTTTGGAAGCCGGAGCTTCCCGCCGGGGTTTTTTGGCTGGGGCAGGGTCCTCAGGGTCAATTGCAAGGGCTTCTCGCTGCTTAGAGGGAGATTTGCCTTTTGAGGACTTGCCCGAAGAATGTTTGGTTACCTGAGATCCATCAGGAGAAGAAGACCTGGAGGATGTTGATGCTGGAGTATCGGTAGAAAACAGCATATGAAATTTATTTGCTCTGTTCTGTAAGCCCCTTTTGGACATCAGAGAGCAGGATGGACAATCCGGAATGGAATGGTCAGGCCCCAAACATTTAAGACACCACTCATGGGTGTCTGTAATTGAAATAGTACCGGTACACTTAGTGCATTTTTTAAAACCAGGAGCTGGTTTTTCCATGAGGGAGACCTGAGAAGGCCTAGAGGCCTCACAGAAAAAATACACCAAGTGTAGGAAAAAGTAATATATTATTATTATTATTTTTTTTTTTAAATAAACGAAAAAAGGACCGGCGGTACCGGTCCGGAATCGGGGAAGGCAGACACGTGGTCAAAGAAACAAATTAAAATAACAATTTCTTCGGCGGTGACAGGAACACGACCTGCTGGCTCCGCGGAAAAAGAAGAACTGAAGAGAGTTGGTCAGGAAGGCGGGAAGGCAGCGCGCATGCGCTGTGGGAGGCCCCAAAAGCTTCCTTTCTGGGAAGCTGGGGAGCTTTCCCACGCAGGCTCCGTCGGTTCCGACGTACCCATATGTGAGGACTCATTCCTGCTTGTTCCTGGAGATAGGGTAGAGCCATGGATACAATGTGGCCCCACCGGACTAGACTGCAGCCGGATAGACCACCTCTAATGGAAGTCTTGTTCCAGAAAGAAGTCCAGGATGGAGGGTAGGAGTTGCATTTAAGTCCCAAAAATGTGCTGGAGGACAGCCCGGCCAAAGACAGCATCCTGAAAGGAGTCCCTATCTAGACAGTAATGTGCAGTGAAGATATGAATGGAGGACCAGGTAGCTGCTTGACAGATTTTGTTAATGGAGACAGAACAGGGGTTGGCATGGCTCGCACGTTGTGAACAGCGATGTGACTCTTGAAGGAGAGTCCTGCTAGCGCATAGGCAAAGGAAATACAGTCCACTATCCACTTGGATAGGGTGCACTTTGCCACTGGAAGTCCAAGGTGACTTGTATCAAAGGAAATGAATAGTTGTGAGGATTTCCTGTGAGCCTTAGTTCTGCCCAAGTAGTAAGCCAACGGTTGTTTACAGTCTTGAGGGTATAGCGCTGCTTCAGCCCGAGATGCATGTGGTCTCGGGAAGAAGACTGGTAGGATTATCAACTGGTTGAGGTAGAAGGCGGATACTACTTTTGGAAGGAAGTGCGGATGGGTACAGAGGACCACCTTAACATGGTGGATCCAAGTGTACGGATGATCTGCCACTAAAGCTTGCAGTTTGCTGAGGTGGCGAGCTGAGGTCAGAGCAATGAGGAAGATTACTTTCCATGTGAGAAACTTGAACGAAGTGGTGGCTAAAGGATCAAAGGGAGGCTTTAGCAGTTGCGCTAGAACCACACTGAGGTCCCAGGCCACTAGTGGCAGTTTGATATGTGGCTTGGACAGCAGGAGATCCCACATAAAACATTGTACCAAGGGGTGCGAAGAAATAGGTTGTCTATTCAGGGGCTAGTGATAAGCCATAATGGCACTAAGATGAACTCTGAGTTAGTCTTGAGACCTACCGAGGACAAGTGGAGGAGATATTGTAAAAGAAATTCCACTGGGCAGGCAGAGTGGTCAATTTGCTTTGGGGAACACCAGAGTGTGAACCTCCGCCATTTGAAGGCATATGAATGTCTGGTGAACGGTTTGCGTGATGCAAGTAGGATAGCCTTGACCTGTTGTGGGAGGTCGAGGTCAGCAAGGATTATGCTTTCAGAAGCCAGGCCTTGAGGAGGCAGCCTTATGGATTGGGATGGAGAAGTGTCCAGAGATCCTGAGCAAGGAGGTTGGGCGTGTGGCCCAGTCTGAGAGACTGTCTGCATTAGCCAAAGCAGCAGAGGACACCATGGTTGACAGGGCCAAAAAGGGGCTATGAGAATCATGGAGCTCTTGTCAGCCTGTAGTTTGAACAGGGTCTTGGGTATCAAGGGGATGGATGAGAATGCATAGAGCAGACCTTGTTCCCAGTGAAGAAGGAAAGCATCCATCACCTGTCTGTGCAGGGAGGGAAGCCGTGAGCAGAACAGTGGAAGTTGTGCATTCTCTTGGGTGGCGAACAGATCTATGAGTGGGGTCTCCCACACGTTGAAGATCCAAAAATGCCATTTCTCAATTTAGGGTCCACTCATGTGGATGAAGAATATGTCTGAGTCTGTCTGCAAGGAGATTGCCTTCACTCGGGAGATACACTGCTCTGAGGTGAATGCAGTATCCAATTCAGAACCACCAGAGGCGAAGCGCTTCCTGGCAGAGGGGATAGGATCCTGATCCTCCCTGCTTGTTCAAATAGAACATGGCCACCTGATTGTCCGTTCTGACTAAGACCTGTTGGCCCGAGAGTTGGGGTTGAAAAACCCGAAGAGCGTTTGTAAGTTCACGTAGCTCTAAAAGGTTTATCTGTAACAGAGATTCTAGCCCCTGTGTGGTTAGATTGTTCAGATATGCTTCTCAATTGAGCTTGGAGGCATCCATTGTCAGAGTGCACTGAGGTGGAAGCATCTCAAAAGGTGCCCCCCCCCCCCCAAGTTTTGAGGTGAGCACCACCACTGAAGGGAGTTGAGAAGTGGAGGGCTGATGCATATTTTGTCTGAGACATGCCCGGTTGTCTGGGTCCATTGAGACAAGAGAGTCCATTGGGTTCGTCACATGTGAGGTGAGCATAGGGGGACTACATGGACTGTGGAGGCCATGTGCCCCAAAAGGCATAACATCTCTTGAGCTATTACGCAACTGTGAGTTTCTATCTCGTGGGTTAGCTCGATAAACCAGGTACAGCGAGTCAGGGGAAGGAAAGCTCTGTCCTGTTGAGTGTCCAGAAGTGCTCCGATGAACTCAAACAGCTAGGTTGGCAGCAGGTGCGACTTGGGAAAGTTTAGAACAAATCCCAGATGTTGGAGTACAGGATAGTGCGATGAAGGGAGAGCATTACCTCTTGTGGGGATTCTCCCATAATTAGCCAATCGTCTAAGTAGAGGAAGACGAAGACCCCCAAAGTGCAAAGGTAGACCACAACCACCGCCATGCACTTTGTAAATACTCGGGGTGCAGAAGCTAAGCTGAAGCACCTGATATTGGTAGCGGTTATGCTGGAACCGAAACTGCAGATACTGTCTGTGCTGAGAGTGGATCAGTAAATGCGTGTATGCCTCTTTGAGATCTACATAACACAGCAGTCAGTTGTTCCTCTGAAGGTATGGCAGAAGTGTGCCGAGGGAAATAATTTTTAATTTTTCTCGAATGAGGAATTTGTTTAGGTCCCTTAGATCTAAGATGGGCCTGAACCCTCCTGTTTTCTTGGGGATAAGAAAATAAGGAGGGTAGAAGCCCATGCCCCCTTGGGGAGGAGGAACTCTTTCTATGGCCCCCTGAACTAACAGGGTGTACACCTCTTCTGATAGGAGATTTGTCTGGAGGAGTTTTCTGGGATAATCTCCTATGAAGGTGGCAGGGGGTAAGCTTTCAAAATGAAGCAGATATCCCCTTTGGGCGATGTTGAGCGTCCACTCCTCTGATGTTATGAGGTGCCACCTGTGTGCATAAGAACAGAGCCTGCCTGCTATGTAGGGGTTGGGGATCCTGCAGAGGCAGAGTGGCTATGCTCTCCAGGAAGGAGTCAAAAACCAGATGCTGGTTGTGGCTGTGCAGCTGGTTGAGATTTAGGAGCCTTAGGCTTCTTGGGTTGGTGAGGGCCCTGCTGGCATTGCTGTTGTTGATGAAGCTGGTAAGCAGCTGCAGGTGGATAAGAAGAATATCATCTCTTCTTCTTGGGATAGAAAGATTTCTTTGGATTAGTCCTCCTCTTGGAGAGGTCCACTGTCTTTCTTGAAAGGCACTTGAGGGTGAGATCATCTGTCTCAATCTCTCCAGCCTTTTCCAAAGAGGTTTTCTCCAGAACTGGGAATATTATCCAATTTGTCTTGGACCCACTGTTCAAGATCCAATGCCTGCACCGATGCAGACTGTTGGATGACTCAAAGACATCGAAAGATGCTCTAGTAAGAAATTTAAATTTATATTGATTCTGTCTGATTAGGGCTTGGAATGCTTTTCATTCGGCATCAGGAAGGAGACGTGTAAATGTCTTCAGATCCCTGGATACATCCTTCAGGAACATGCCCATGTAGAGCATGTAGGAGGTGATTCTAGAGGTGAGCATACATGTCTGAAAAGATTGCCGGCCAAAGGCATCGAGAGTTCTAGAGACTTTGCCTGGAGGCATGGAAGAGTGATTCTTAGAACACTTGATGCAGTGCATCGCCGATTCCACCACCATAGAATGGTGGAGGAGTTGAGGCTTCTGAAAACCTGGGCATGCTGGAACTCGGGTACATGGTATTGAGTCATTTGCTGATAGGCGGAACTGTTAGAGGAGCCTCTCACATACAAAGCATTAAATCCTGCAAGATGTGGTGTACTGGTAAAGTGGCAGCCTCTTTAGGTATCGAGGGGTATTGGAGGATTTCCAATTCTTCTGCCCTTGGTTCCGTTTCCAATGTCACAGTAATCTGTAGGCTTGCTGCCATATCCTTAATAAAGTCTTGGAAAGGCATATCCTCTGGCGGGGATCGACACCGCTCATGAGGAAAGGATGGGTCTGAAGGAATGGCTTTCTTGGGAGTCCTCTAATGCATCATCGGAATCAGAGGAAGTAGAGTCAGAGTCTGAAAGAAAGTCAAAGTAACAACGATCTCGTGCTTGATTTCCATACTTCCACAATGTCGATGATCGATGTTGATACCGATGATCGGTCAGTGCGGTATCGAGAGTCTGCTGGGTACTGATGATGTCTGTCAGTTCTAAAGGGGGTATCTGAGGGAGAAGCTCCCCTGATGCAGGTTGAATGCCAGCATCGGCCCTGGAACCGGCGGTTGTAGACAAGTGCCGCTGCTTGTAGTGCTGGAGCTGTCGATACCGTTGGTACAGAGGCTGCCAGGAGTGTAGCCAAACTCCTCTCAACAGCCAGTATACGGGACTTTGAGTCACTATCCCAGAGTATGGAACCAGTAGCTCTCTAGAGGCTAATGCCTCGGGAGTGTCCTGGAGCCCCACACCTTTGAAGGACAGGGCCTTCTGCCATGGCTGTTTGGCAGGCCGGTCAGTATCAGACGCACCTTTTGGTGAGTCTCAATGTTGATGAAGGGACTTACCTCTGGAATCAGTATCGGTACTCGATGCCAATGCCTTAGAGTTAGTTTTGTGTTTAGACCTGAGGAGACCTGAGAACCATGAGAGCAGGCCGATGTCCTCAACGATGTGGAAGCCACTGAAATCGAGTTCGGGGTGAACAGAGAAACCATACTGTCTGACCCTATTCTTTAGACCTCGTTTTGTCATTTGCTGACACAAAGGACAATCATTTGGAACATGGTCGGGGCCCAAACATTTTAAGCACCAGTTATGTTTGTCCATGACTGATATAGTACCAAAACATTTGGTACATTTTTTTAAACCACTGATTTGTTTTTCCATCGTGGTGAAGAAAAGTAGGCCAACGCCTAGCTGGTGATGGAAACCACCAAAATTGAAACAAAAAATCTTTGAAAAGAAAGAAAAACATCAGGGCCGGTGTCTGTGGAGGCACCAACGGCAACAGAAAGGCAGAGCACAGAATTTAACAAAAAATAAAGTTTTTCAGCAGTGACAGGAAAGAAACAACCTGCTGGCTCTGCAGAAAATGAAGAACTGAGGAGAGGAGTTGGGAAGGCAGAAAGGTAGATGCACAAGCGCAGTGGATTGCTCCCAAAGGCTTTCCAATTAGACACTGGGGAGCTTTCCCACACGGGATCCTTTAGTACCGACGTCACTCATATGTGTATTCCTGCTTGTTGCTGGAGATAAATAACTGCTTCATGGAGTAGTCGACTGAGGAAATAATAAGAGGGGGAGCTATTTTAGATCTAGTCCTTAGTGGAACATAGGGGTTAGTGCAAGAGATAACCGTGCTGGGGTTATGTGGCAATAGGGATCATAGCATGATCAAATATGATTGAACAGGAGTGAGAACACCAAGGAAATCAACTGTGCTATCATTAAGTTTCAAAAGGAAAATGATGGTAAGATGAGGAAAATGGTAACACACACTAAAAAGAGAAGCTGCAAAGGTTAAGAGTTTACAGCAGGTGTGGACATTGTTCTAAAATACCATCTTGGAAACCCAGACCAAGCCACTATTTATTAAAAAAGGTTGAAGAAAGCCAAAGACCAACCAGCATGGTTAAAAGGGAAGGTGAGAGAAGCTATTATAGCCAAAAGAACATCTTTCATGAAATGGAAAAAGTATACTTTTACAGAAAACAGTAGAAGCACAAGCAAGTTAAATGCAGTAAGGAAGGAAAAATTAATTTGAAAACAAGCTTGCCATTCAGGCAAAAACTCATAAAACCTTTCAAGGTACATTTTACTCCAGTTGGAGTTCTGCACACATAATTAAACATTTTGCATTTGGTTTTTGAGAGACACTTAATTTAAAATACAATGCAGAAATAAAATATCACAGAACAGTAGAAAATTTTGAATTATTGTGTGCAGAAGTCCATCAGGAGTAACACTTGAAGCAAAAAGCCTGTGAGAGTGCCAGCTGGACCATTACATATCATGAGGTAAAAGGAAGGACAAGGCTACAGCAGACAGACTAAATAATTTCTTTGCTTTGGCCTTTACTAAGAAGATATAAGGGAACTACCCATGCCAGAAATATTTAATGGTGATGATTCAAAAGAAATTAAACAAGTATAACAGCCTAAATCGACAAAGTAAAGAGCAGTAAATCACCTGAACTGGATGGTATATACGAGAGTACAGAAAGAACTCAAAAATAAAAATTGCAGATATATTATTAGTAATCTGTAACTTCTCATCAAAATTGCCTATGGTAACTGAAGAGTGGAGGATGGTCAACATAACTCCAGTTTTCAAAAAGGGTTCCAGGGTGATCCAGGAAACTAAAGATTGCTGAGCCTGATGTCAGTCCCAGGAAAAATGGTAGAAAATTACTATAGAGAAAAAAAAATATTGAGCACATAGACAGACATGACTTAGGGGTCTCCTTTTACTAAAGGTTAATGCACATTATGTTCATAGAAATAAAAAGGCTGTAGGCACTGTCATAAGGTAGCGCCATCAGAACCCATGGAAGTAGGGGATTGTGAGCAAAATGTAAGGGAAACTGACAGCTCAGGTTCACACATGGGGGAAGGTTGCTATGAGCAACAGATGAAAACAAAGCTACGAGGTGTTAGGGAACGCCCGAACAGAAAGGGAGCACAGAATTCATTAGAAAATGAAGAGCACCTGCATGGGGGCGGAGCCCAGGCTAACACCAGTTTGAACGTACTTAAAAATCACTTACCGGAAGGTAGAGGAGGAACTGAAGGAGAAAGTAGAACGGAGAGAGAAGTAGTAGGAACTACAAGGGCTGTAGTTGGAACTACGCGAGAACCGTTAGGAACTGCTGAGCTTGAGAGCAGTGTCCGTGGAGCTGTGAGGACGGAGCCAAGGGGATTATCCAGAGTACAGGAGGTTGGTGACTCTCAGAGAAGCTGTTGGGAACAGCAGTGCACAGCCTCTCAATATCCCCAGGAGCGTTGCTGTGCGGCAAGCAGAGAAGGCAGTCCAACAGCCAAGGCTTTAAGATATAAATTACCTAACACCAGAAATGCAGAAGGGGAAAACTTTTACCCTGAAGCACATTTGAATGAGTCAGAGAAACACCGTGGAAAAGGGGCTTCCAAGCAGAGCTGTGCTTATCAGAGAGAGCAGGAAACAGCAGTGCCTAAAGGTAGGCGTATTTACCCTAATAAGAGAGGTTTGCAATACCATGACTTTCTATGCACGTACCAAGAGCTCTGTAGTTCTCAGGAACCCAACTACAGGAAATACGGTAGTTACCCACGGGCCACTAGTATAGTGGGGGAGGAGAGTGTTTTAACTCCCCGACAAGAACCTTATAACTAACGGCAGTTGGGAGCCTGATATTTACTCTGATGAAGAGGAGATGCAGATTGAACCTCTTGGAGAATCTTTAGATGAAAATGAGATGGACTGCACGTACACATTATCTGATTGTATAGCATCTCTATGTTAAAAGCAGCCAGAACTGTTTATGAGAAGAAACAGGTGCCAGAGTTCCATGAGTAAAAGGAACTGTTTTCTGTTACTTTTTGTTCATGGTTTAATGCTGAAGAAAGCTAAGTTTTGTTGAAAGTATTTTTCTTTAATTGTTGTATCAGACGAAGGGTCTGACCTGCTTTAAGTTCCACTGTTATGAATCCACCCCGGACGGGGAATAAAGCCTGAGTTTAAACCTTACCCTCTGCTTCAACTACACTTCTTTGGCTAATGGTGAAAACTACAGGATCCAGAAGGCTTTGCAAAATGCCTTCATAGGAGTGTCAGCATACATTTCATGCAGCTATGGACTCTGTTTAATTCAGTCTAAACTCTGACCCCTGGGTGACGTCAGTCTCTAGGACCTGGCTGCAGCCCCTCCTTGCTAAATCAAGAATAGCAGACCTTAAAGGGAGTGGCCAAAGACAATAGCAGACCTCAAGGGGAACTGCTGGAGAGGCACTATAAAGGACAGACACACTTCCTGCTTCTCTCTCTCTCCCTCCTTCATCGGACAGGTTTGGACACTACCATGAGGCTCTGATGATCAACTCCCTTCACCCCTCCCCCTCTCTCTCTCTACCCACATGTTCTGGCCTACCATGCGGCTCTGACCCACAGGTTCTGGCCTCTATCTCTCTCACACTTCACACATGCACACACACAGATTCATTGATACACACTGAAACAGCTCTGTAACAATCACTATATACCTCTGTTCAATACCTATGTATTAAGCCTATTTTTACATAAAAACCTTTCTCCAAGCCACACCTGTTTGCTGGTCTTATTACAAGCCCTCCTGCGTCTGTGGAGTGAAATGAACCCAGGACCTACAGAAGAATAACAGGACCAAGCAGAGACTAGACCAGAGATTACATATTCAGAAGATTACATATTGGGGGCTCGTCTCTCGGATTTCACAGCAGACCTCCAGTTGGGTAAGTAATAATTTTGTATAATACATTAAGTAGATTTCAGACAGAGTGAGACAGGAAAATCAATAGCCCTTGTGACCATTTACAATTTTGTTTTGTGGGTTAGACAAGGTGAGACTTTTAGTGTCAAAAGGCTCTGTAAGAATCTAGAATTTTAAGGACATTACACAGAGTGGCTTGCAATTGTCTTATTTTTATGTATAGGCTTGCTACAGATTTTATATAGTATTTGAGCTGCTAAGAAAATACAGAGTTACACAGTTAAATATTCCTCATAGAGTACAATATACATCTTTCCTGGTAACATTAATTTACCTCTTGTCTGTTTGACTTTTATTTCTCTCTCCTGTCAGTATATATCTTGGTGTGAGCAGGAACATCTGACTATTCTGTTAATCTCCTGTCCCTTTTTTACTTTTATTTCTCTGTCTCCTGTCAGTAACTTTCTTAGTGAGAGCAGGCTTAAAGATGGCTGCAATTGATACAATTCTGTTAATCTACTAACACCCTTCTTACTATAACTTCACCCTAACACTTCCACCCAGTTAAATAGGTGTGAAATACTTTTTAAGTTAGCATTCCTCCTTCTAAGGTTACACATTTGAGATAGCCCAACTACAGCCTTTCTGCAGTGTCAAACATGGAAGCATTTGATTTTAAAGAACTTACAGAAATTCTAATTTCATACTGTAAGAGAAAAGGAGGTCCATTTGAAGGCGAATTCCCTGACTCATCATGGTATAATATTCAAAAACAGATGTTAAACCATGATCATGAATTCAAAAAGAAAACAAATAAAAGAAAATGCCTTTTCATCCAGGGCATGTGCAGGGGACTAATTAGCATGAAAAAAGAAAACTCTGAACTGACTTCTCAGTGTAGCCAATTGACCAAAGAACTGGAGGAGGCACAAAGTTGTATTTCTATTCAGAGAACTCAAGTGATTCAAGCCACAAATTCTTTTATAACTGTTAGTGAACAATTAGAAGCACTTAAACTTGAATTGAGGCACTTTAAAGATCAATTGGCCTCTGCAAGAAAGCCAACACCCACCCCTCCCTCAGCCCCCTATGCCTATGACACACCCTATCAGCCATGCATACCAGCTAGTGAGAAACAAAAGAACAAAGATACACCCATTCCCTATGCCTATGACACACCTTATCAGCAACAAAAGAATACTAAAGTATGCATAGTTGGACTTAGGAATGGTAAGAACACAGATGAATCACAGCAGGAAAATTCAGATAGTTTATCTCAGCCAGAACCCAGCAATCTCTGTCAGGAGAATAATTCAGATGACTTAGACATGGCAGCCAGTACAGAACTCAAAGCACCAGTTAAATTAATGTTCCAGGAAAATTTAAAAGATAGAGATATTGAAAAAATAGTTGAGAAAATTGGCACTATGCCTCTTAATGTAAATCAGTGGGTTAAATGGGCGATTGATATTCTGATTCACTGGGGTCTAGGGAAATACAGAAGAAAACAATTAGACTTTGATAGACTTATGCATTTGGCTCTGGGCCCACACTATTACAGGGTTGGCTCTCTCACTCACCCATACCAGTTGGTTAAAAGGGGTACTGAGAAACTATTTCACTGTTCCCCAATGCAAGTATTTAAAATTATTTCACCTTTACCAGATGATACACTGGAACAGTTTGCATATAGAGCCTGGATTTTAAAAGCAGTTCTTAATGAGCAGGAGTCCTGGCCCAAAGCAGAAGATTATGGGGAGAGCATGCATAAGGAATTTTTATTAGAATTGCTATCCCCTGAAATTACAAAACACCTTCTGTTATTTTCTGAAGACCCTGAAGCAACCCCTTTTGATACTTTAATGCTCAGAATTGGGTCTGTTTGGAAGACCCAGCCCTCACAGGTCATTACAGTATCAGAAGCTCGGAAGTGGCAGGCCAATGAATCCTCTCAGTACATAAGAAACACAGACAGAGGACACACACCTTGGAGAGCACATGGCAAAGGTACTTTTAGAAACTCCTCAGGTTACATCCCTTTCAAGAGCTCAAAGCACAGAGAGATGGGCTAGAAAAGGAAAAAACTAAATGGGAACAAGATAAACATATACTGCAGATAGAAATAGATAAATTAAAACAGGATTTACAAGCAGCTCAGGACAAACACAAGGCTACTGCATAGGGATGTCCTGACCTCTTGAGTTCAGATATCAAAATGTCTCAAGCCTTCATAGCCCAGCCTGCCTCCTTTATCTCAGCAGAGGACTCAATTCCAGAGCCTCTGGATGATGAAATGGACACAGGCCCAGGACACAATTTAAGGCTTGTAACACCCTTGATACTGGACTCTTGTGCACGCCCCAATGTTACCAGTAGAGTAGGGGGTCAGGATAAATTAGCTTTGATTGACACAGGGGCTGGAATTAGTTTTACTAACAGAGCTTCTCCCACTGCAGATCAGGAAAATATGGAAATTTATGAAATTCAAGGAATTAATGACACAGCTTCCAAATGTGTGGCTATCCCAGTTAAATGGGGTATCCCTGTGCACAGTGAACAAAATAAGGAAATGTTAGAAACCACTGCCTCCACTATAGTGAACACACCAAAAGAAATAATTGGAATTGATGTTCTCAACCAGTTAAATTTGGTGGTGGATATGGCTAATCTTAAATTGTGGCAGTATTCAGGAACTTCAAGTGCTTCTAAAACTTTAGTGCATGAGGTCATTCCCATGCAGTTAGCAACTCAGTGCACTAAGGCAGCTCAACAGTATGATCTGTGTGTAATTCCCTCAGAAGTGGCTGATATTCCAGTCTGGGCTCAAGACAAGTTAGATTGTGGGAAAATGCACACAGAAATACTGTTGGAAGGTGAGGATCCTCCACCACAGAAGCAATACCCAGTACCTCATCAGGCTATAGAACCAGTCACTAAAATTGTGAAGATACTGGAGGAGAGGGGTCTGATTAGACCTATTTCTTCCACATGCAATTCACCAGCCTGGCCGATAGTTAAACCGGGGGGTTCCTTCAGGCTCACTATGGACTTCCGTGCCCTGAATCAAGTTTCAAAATCTGTAGTGCCTGTGGTAGCCTCATACCCTGAAATGATCTCTAAACTGAATCCCAAATGTAAAATTTTCTCTGTTTTAGACATATCCAATGGGTTTTGGAGTCTGCCCCTGGCCCTTGGGTGCCAGTACAAAACAGCCTTTCAGTGGCTGAATAAACAATATGCATGGACTGTGCTTCCACAGGGATATAAGGATTCCCCCTCAATATTTCATAAATACATGCAGGAAGCCCTATCACTATTGTCTTGCAGAGATAATATAATTCAGTATGTAGATGACATTCTGATTCAGTCTGAGAATGAAGCCGTACACTGGAATCATGTAAGAGAAGTTTTAAAAGCCCTCTTACAAGCTGGTCTTAAAGTCAATCCTGCCAAGGCTCAACTGTGCAAATCACAGGTTTCCTTTTTAGGGGTTACTATTGGCCAGGATGGTAAATCTGTAGATTCTCAGAGGATAGAGCTGATACAGAAACTTCCACTTCCTACAGATCAGAAATCACTCCAGTCATTTCTAGGGCTCACTGGTTTCTGTCGTGACTTCATGCACAATTATGCTGAAGTGGCAGCTCCACTTTACTCCCTGCTAAAAAGTAAAGGTTATGTCTGGGAGGAAGAACATACCGAAGCTATAACTAAATTAAAACACATTCTGACTTCTGCTCCTGTTCTTGCACACCCAGATCACACACAACATTTTTTCCTGTACCCTGTAGTTGGAGAGAACAGTATAGGTGCAGCTCTAACACAACGCTTAGGAGGAGTAGATCGACCTATTGCCTTCTGTTCCAGAGTTCTCACTTCTCCTGAACTCAAAATGGGAAACTGTGAAAAACATGTACTGGCTTCCTATGCTGCTATGCAGAAATTTACATACATCATTGGTGCTCAAACCACATACATATGCAGCCATCACACCCCCTCAAATTCATTGTAGAAGGAAAATTAGCATGTAGCAAGATTAGGACTGAGAGAATAGTCCAGTGGACTCTCATGTTGCAAGCACAGAATGTAAAGTTTGAATTGTTGAAAGAACCTAATGTGCAAGTGGCTGGAATCTTGTTGGAGGGGCAACCTCATGACTGTCAGTCCTCACCCAGTGCCCCTAATCACATGATCTTTAGGGAACTAGGACTAGACAAAATTTCACCTTTCCTTCCTACAGTATATATTGATGGTAGTAGCCAATGTGAAGGAGGCAGGCGACTAGCAGGTTTTGCAATTGTACAATTGGACCCAAATAACCAAGTGGTACTGCAAAGACAGTATTCCTGTGGGTCAGCGTCAGCACAGTACTGTGAGCTGGCTGCTTTTGTAGCTTGTATGCAACAATATCAGGATTCACACCCAGAGATACAAATCATTTTAGATTCTGATTATGTCTTTAAAAGTGCCATTGCCCTGTTACCCTGGTGGCTGGCAAATGAATTTAAATCTACAGATGGGTCCACAGTGAAAAATTCATCACTGTGGACTATGGCACAAGAACTGAGTGAGAAGTTTCAGAGAGTACATTTAGTTAAAGTAAAGGCACATAGGAAGAAAGGCCCTTTAGTGAAAGGGAAACACATTAGCAGACTCACTAGCCAAGGAAGCATGCCATGTAGGCCTCATATGGCCCTGGTATGAGCAGACACGCATGGTTGCTATTGCTACACGTTCCACAGATTACGATCAGATAATACCACCAGATTACTTTGTAGCACTGCAGACAAAGGACCCTGAGCTTTCCAATTTAAGGAAGCTTGTGCAGGATGCCCCAGATAACCTATACCTGGAAAATAACTTATACATGGGTTTTGAGTGATCAACAGCACATCACTGAGACTTCATTCCTTTTGGATGTAACTTGGCATCTATTTCCCAAATTGTTTCTAGTTACTCACAAATATCCAAATTGCTCTCAGTTTGTTGCCAACCACATACAAATGCTTAATACTTGGTTTGATATGCAGTCAGTAACACCCAGAGCTAAGCAATTTCGACACAAGCGTGAATTAATTGATACAATTTTAGGTGGCACAGGGACTGCACTAGGTGCCCTTAATGCTCCGTAATAAAATGGGATCCACTGCTCAGCATGCTGCTGATGGTTTTACCTCACAACATATTATTAATGAAGCTTCCTCTAAACTGTCCAATGTAGTTGTAGATACCTTTGCTCTTATATCTCCCATTATAGAACAGAAAATTGTTACCTTAGCACATGCAGAATATAGATTGGGAAAGAATATTTCCTGGGCTCTTGCCTGTGATCAAGTACAGATCGAGCTTATTACTATACTAAAGGAAATTCTGATCACTGCTAAGTTAGGACACTGGCCACCATCTCTCACTCATATGGCTAGTACCAAAATACCAGAATTTGCTATAGCTCACCTTGATTGGTGGACAGTTAGTGTTCCCATTTGTTCACCACAAGGCTGCTCTATCTGTACTTTGATCCCATGGTCAGGACAACACACAGTTATCCTGTTGTTAATATTGGGGTGCAGTTTGATAATATGCTTATGTATCCTGTGGACCATCTCACATGGGTACAGCCACTGGACAACACCTGGACTTCATTCAAGCCGATGGACCCCAGTTTGTGCGAGCAGACTACATTTCAGTTCAAGTGTCAACCTCACCAGTTCAAAGAGGCTGACACCTCCTGCTGGAACAATTCTTCCTCTTGCTCCCTGACTGTTAAGCTCTCATATTCCCTGACTACCTCACACAGTTTGTATTACCTTGGAGCTGGACACTTTTGTTTTCATCTGTTCTTTCCCCAGAATGTTTCTTTTTTGATTGCTCCCAGAATGCATGACATTCGCCTTCCCAAGAACACTTTGTTGTACAGTTCAAACTATTTACTAAACAATACCTGGTGCAGTCATACACCACTGGTCTCCATCACCATTAATGGGACAACTTATTCCACACCGCTGGTTACCAATGACTCTATGGACATTCCAGACTTTATCTCATATGCTGTGCATCCATTACCACTTGGCATGGGAGAAGAGACACTACATAAACTGCTCAACTTTACAGAACTCCATGCCTATATTGATCACCTTAAAACAACATCCACTGAAGTGAATCACACCATCGCTTATGAGAATGGACACATTCAACAAATTGTTGGACACTTGCTACAAGATGCTCATGTGTCTGTGTGGGAATTGTTATTTGGTTACTCACCTACTGCTGATCATGTCTTTAATGTTCTTATTCACCCTATTATTATTTTAACTGCTGTACAAATATTGCTATGCATTATCGTAATTTTCCTGTGCTGTAAGATGAAAAAAATGTACATTTCCTTGCAGCGCATGTCATACAGAACAACAACATTTTAAGGTAGTTACACTGAACCTCTCCAGCATCCACCCCTACATCCAGGCTAACTTGGCCTGCTAATTTGGCTAATTCGGTATTTCCTATTACACTGAATACCAGAGTCAGCTGCAATCTAGTATTGCTTCCTATCCTCACTCATAGCATCCTGGTACCGTTTGGTTTTAGCCTCCTTAAAAATTCCTGCAGACCTTATGCACTGTTCACTCTCTCTAAGACGGGTATGTAAGTGGCATATTGGGTTCCCCCCCCAGTAGTGGCTGCTCAACCTAAGACACGAGGTTTGGACTCATAAGGAGACTTGTTTATCTCTAGAACACTAGAGACAGTACTAGAGACAGTACTGTGCAGGACAGGGGACCTGCTAGACATAGCAAGGTATTTAATACAGGAGGTATTCGATGAGCTGCCTACTATCAGGTAATGGCAGCTGGGACAGGTACCACAGGTTTGCTTCCACCAATTCCAGGCACAAATAATAAATAAAAATAAAAAAGGTGTGGGAGATGTCAGCATACATTTCATGCAGCTATGGACTCTGTTTAATTCAGTCTAAACTCTGACCCCTGGGTGACGTCAGTCTCTAGGACCTGGCTGCAGCCCCTCCTTGCTAAATCAAGAATAGCAGACCTTAAAGGGAGTGGCCAAAGACAATAGCAGACCTCAAGGGGAACTGCTGGAGAGGCACTATAAAGGACAGACACACTTCCTGCTTCTCTCTCTCTCCCTCCTTCATCGGACAGGTTTGGACACTACCATGAGGCTCTGATGATCAACTCCCTTCACCCCTCCCCCTCTCTCTCTCTCTACCCACATGTTCTGACCTACCATGCGGCTCTGACCCACAGGTTCTGGCCTCTATCTCTCTCACACTTCACACATGCACACACACAGATTCATTGATACACACTGAAACAGCTCTGTAACAATCACTATATACCTCTGTTCAATACCTATGTATTAAGCCTATTTTTACATAAAAACCTTTCTCCAAGCCACACCTGTTTGCTGGTCTTATTACAAGCCCTCCTGCGTCTGTGGAGTGAAATGAACCCAGGACCTACAGAAGAATAACAGGACCAAGCGGAGACTAGACCAGAGATTACATATTCAGAAGATTACAAGGAGCACTAGCCATAAAAATACTGCCCCATCAAACGACCCAAGCCCTTTTTAGCCTCTGGGTACGTTAGTGGGTGACATGAGTGGCGTCGTCTAGAGGACTTTTTTTTAACTGTGGAAAAAAAGGACACTTTTGAAGAAAAAATACTGCTGTACCGGAGGACCCATAAGAAGCAAGCACACAGGACAAGCCAGACGCTGATTGAGGACCTTTCTTGCCAAAGCCTGAATCTACGCAGATCCTAAGGTAACGGATACCTAGGGCACTAGCGTAGGTGGATAAAAGGGCAAGAAAGAGGGCGCTTCTGTGATGCGGGAAAGGGGTGAAGAAGTGTAAAAGTACCACACTTGGTGGTTTTCTTTCTCTTCTTTTCTCTGCAGGGTCACAGCAAGAAGATGGAGGCCCAGGACATAATGAGCTGGATGCAACACCAGTGGGACAAACAACTGGAGTTAGCACGGCACATGCAAGAGCAAACAGCAAAAATGATCATGGAGCAGCAGAGGCCACTTCTGGAGACCATGAGGGCATTTTTGGAAAAGTCACCAGGACACGGGACTGAGAACCCCTACGTAGTTCCAGGGGTAGGACTTAATGCGAGTCATGCGTTTACGTTGGGACAGTTAAGTCCACAGGACAACATTGATGATTTTATTGATGCCTTTGAACGAATAGGGGGGGCACTTAAATGGCCACGAGAGCAGTGGGCTACCCGCTTTGCTGTATCTCTCACCGGGGAAGCTCTCTCTGCTTATAAAGCAATGCCTGCCATCCTTGCTACTGACTACGAGGAGATAAAAAGGGCAGTTAAGGATAGGTTGGGCCTATCTAGCATGCATTATCGTAGGCTGTTTAGAGAAGCTAGGATGAGGGCCCAAGAAACCCCTAAAGCTCTGCAGCAGAGATTAAAGAATTTGGCCTACAAGTGGTTAACCCCTGAGCAGAGGACAATGGAAGCAGTGTTAGATATAATTATCTTGGAGCAGTTTCTCCAGGCTGTGCCCACTGAGGTAAAAAAGTATCTCACCTTGCAAAATTGTCAGAATACCAATGATGCAGCCAGTCTAGCTGAACGCTATTTTGAGGCTCAGATAGTGGGCACCTCAGAAATAGGTCTGAGGAAAGCAGCAGGCATGGCAGAGCATAAAAGAGAGAAATATGTTAAAGGGAAAATGTTTAATGTATGTGGTAAGAATACTAATGATGACATTTTTTCTATACACAAAGGGAAATGTTATGTGTGCGGGCGAGCGGACCACTTCCAAAAAGACTGCACGGAGCGGACTATCCTCATGGCTGGGAGAGAAAAGCCAGCACAAGAAGGGTTCCTGATTCCTGTGCAGGTAGAAGGGACAGAGGAACTGGCGCTGCTTGACTCGGGGGCTGACCAGAGCATGATCTCACGGAGGCTCTGGGAAGCCATTGAGGGGCGCCATCAGTCAGCCCCGAGTCAAGCAGAGGGCCAGGTGCGTATCCGTTGCGTACATGGTGCATCGTCCCCTTATCCTTTACACAGGGTGTCTGTCAGAGGGTTTGGGGTCACACAACCATTACTGGTAGCCATTGTTCCACGACTGCCACACCAGATAGTGTTAGGACGTGATTGGGGCCCCTTTTGCCAAGAGTTAGGAGAGGGTCTTCATAAAATAGGTTATGAGGTCACGCCACCCGAACCAGAGACAATAGGAGCGAAGGTAGAAGCCTTAACAGCGGGAATCCCTAGCCCCCTGTTTGCTAAAGTGAAAAAGGCTAGCTCCCCATCCAATACCCGTGTTGCTGGAGCACCTCCAGTGAAGCAGAAATTTCTGTTAAAATTCTGTAGAGCCCACACCTAAAGCTAAAAGCCCACAAAGAGCTTCCGCTGGAGCAGCTGGATATGATCTCTTCAGCGCGGAGGAAGTACTCGTCCCGAAAGGTGGGAAAGCTTTAGTGAGTACCGGGGTACAAGTGCAGATCCCCAAGGGATGTTATGGCCGAATAGCCCCAAGGTCAGGCTTAGCGGTAAAGCACTTTATAGACATCGGGGCAGGAGTGATAGACCCCGATTATAGAGGCCTAGTCAAAGTCCTTATTTTCAATTTTGGAAAAACACACTTCAAAATACAGGAGGGTGATCGCATCGCACAGTTAGTGTGTGAACGTGTGGGCTTTCCCCTCGTGGAAGAGGTGCCCGCACTGACACCTACCACCAGGGGGACAGACGGGTTTGGTTCCACTGGCCAGAGGCAAATTAAGGGCATGACGGCCTTGGCAGAGGAGAGGAGAGAGGAGGACCTCGGGCCTCAAACCTCTGACTGGAAAGAAAGGCCAGAGCCGAGGTTAGGTGGTGGGCTATCCCCACAGCAGCGGGGGGAGCTGATGCAGCTGTTGGGGAGATTTAAGGATGTCCTCACTACAAAACCGGGCGAAACCCGCTTGGTCGCCCATGAGGTGATCACAACCCCAGGCCGGATTATCAGACAACGGCCCTATCGCATGCCGGAGACCAAGAAAAATGAGGTCATTAGGCAAGTAAAGGAAATGGTCGCAATGGGCATTATCGAGGAGTCCCACAGCCCGTGGTCAAGTCCCATAGTGCTAGTTCCGAAGCCGGACGGGATCCTCAGATTTTGTATTGATTTCCGGCAAATCAATGAGATCTCCCAATTCGATGCATATCCGATGCCCCGCATCGACGATTTGTTGGACCGGCTGGGTCAAGCAAAATACTTGACCACGCTAGATCTCACAAAGGGGTATTGGCAAATACCCCTTACACGTGATTCCAAGCCAAAGACGGCGTTCAGCACCCCTATAGGGTTATTTCATTTTAAGCGGATGCCGTTTGGGCTGCATGGGGCAGCAGCCACCTGCCAGCACCTAGTAAACCAAGTACTGAGGCCTCACCATGATTATGCTCTCGCATACATGGACGACATTGTCATCTATAGTACAACCTGGTCCCAGCATCTCGCTAGAGTTGAGGCTGTGCTCCGAGCCCTCCGCAGAGCAGGTTTGACCCTCAACCCAGCAAAATGCCTATTCGCCAGTGAGGAGGCCAAATACTTGGGCCACATGGTGGGAAGGGGGGTAGTTAAACCTTTAGCTAACAAGGTGGAAAGCGTCAGGGATTTTCCCCAACCCACTACCAAAAAACAGGTACGCAGTTTTCTGGGGCTCATTGGATACTATAGACCAGTGTTCCCCAACCACCGGGCCGCGGACCGGTACCGGTCCGTGGATCAAACGGTACCGGGCCGCCCGAGGAACTTTAAATAATTTCACTGTGGGTCCTCCCGCCTCCTGATTGGCCGAAAGGCAAACCCCATGCCATTGGTCGAGGAGGAGGCGCCGCGGGAGGACTGAGGACTTGAGGTCGGAGACGCGGGGACTGAAGAGAAGCTCCCGTGAGGTAAGTGCAGGGCCGGCCCGTCCATTGAGCAAGAATGTTCTTTGCACAGGGCACTGCGTTTCAGGGGGCCCCGCGCAAAAAACATTCAGCTTTTTTTTTTTAAATTATATATAAAAAAAAAAAAAGCTGGCTCTGGCTGCTGCCGCGGCCTCCGCAGCAAAATGGAGTGTCCCGCGGGGCCCCCTCTCCTCGCTGAGCCTCTCTGCAAGGGCTTTCAGATTCGCGAAGGGAGAGTGTCTCCCTCGCGTCTCTGTTAAGCCCGCAGGGGCTAATGGGAAATTTCCCATCTGCCCCCTTAGACGCGAGGGGCTGATGGGAAATTTCCCATTAGCCCCTGCGGGCTTAACAGAGACGCGAGGGAGACACTCTCCCTTCGCGAATCTGAAAGCCCTTGCAGAGAGGCTCAGCGAGGAGAGGGGGCCCCGCGGGACACTCCATTCTGCCACTGCCGGGGCGGCAGCAGCAGCAGCCAGAGCCAGGGTTTTTTTTAAATTTTAAATTTGCCATAAGCCGGTATGGGGGGGGGGGCTGTTAAGGCTGGGCTGGGCAGGGCTGGGGGGGTGTTAAGACTGGTAATGGGCTGCGGGGGGGGTGTTAAGACTGGTAATGGGTGGGGGGGTTAAGACTGGTAATGGATGGGGGGGTTAAGACTGGTAATGGGCTGTGGGCTGATGGGGGCTGTCTGGAAATGGGGTGATGGGGGGTTAGGACTGGTAATGGGCTGGGGGGGGTTAAGACTGGTAATGGGCTGTGGGCTGATGGGGGCTGTCTGGAAATGGGGTGATGGGGGGGTTAGGACTGGTAATGGGCTATGGGGGGATTAGGACTGATAATGGGCTATGGGGGGGGGCTAGGACAGGACATGGGCTGATGGGGAGGGGTTAGGACTTGAGGTGGGCTGATGTGGTTAGGACTGGTAATGGGCTGTGGGCTGATGGGGGGGGGGGTTAGGACTGGCAGTGGGCTATGGGGGGGGGGTTAGGACTGGCAGTGGGCTATGGGGGGCTGACTGGAAATGGGCTGATGGGGTTAAGACTGGAAGTGGGCTGATGGGGGGTTAGGATTGGTAATGGGTTATAGGGGGGGGCTTAAACTGAAAATGGGGTGATGGGGGGTTAAGGACTCGAAGTGGGTTGATGGGGGCTAGGACTGGTACTGGAAATGGGCTGTTGGGGGGGCTTGAATTGAAATGGACTCATGGAGGGGCTAGAACTGGAAGTAGGCTCATGGGGGGGCTTGGACTGGAATTGGGCTGAGTGGAGGGGAGCTAGGATTTGACATGGGCTGATGGTGGGGCTAGGAAATGACTAGAAATGGGCTGATGGGGGGCTAGGATTGGAAATGAGCTGATGAAGGGACTCAGACTGAAAATGGATGGGGGAGCTAGGACCGGAAATGGGTTGATGGGGGGTAGGACTGGAAATGGGCTGATGCAGGGACTAGAAGGGAATGGATGCTGGGTGAGACTGGAACTAGAAGGGAGCTGATGTTGGGGGAGGATTAGAATGGGATGGGGCTGGGAGAGTAAAATGGAGAGGGGAAAAATATTTTGTGTGGGAGGGATGAAAAATCTACAATTGGCCGGTTATTGGGAGAGTAAGTGGGGATTGAGGATGGAGGGGTAAAATTTGTGTGGATGAAATAGGAATGAGGAAAGAGCAAAAGGAGAAAGATTAGTATGTTAAAGCAGATGTAGAGAGAGAGAATGGAAAAAA
Source organism: Ichthyophis bannanicus (assembly GCA_033557465.1). Taxonomy (NCBI): domain Eukaryota; kingdom Metazoa; phylum Chordata; class Amphibia; order Gymnophiona; family Ichthyophiidae; genus Ichthyophis; species Ichthyophis bannanicus. The sequence goes on along the minus strand of CM066032.1, from coordinate 112,344,324 downwards.
AAAACTAGAAGAGAGAAGAAAGAACAAATGGACAGCAGACGATGGAGAGTTAGCAGAAAACATGAAGAAACCAGAAGAAAGTGGCTGGAGCAATTGCAACTGAAAAAAAATGCACAAAAGGTAGAAAGATATCTCTTTATTTTGAATTTATTAACTGGAATATGAAAGCTCTGGGAAATGTGCATCATTAACGTCTGCGCTTTGTTTGGTACAAGAGGAAATTAATTTATAGTTTTATTTCTACAGTGGTGTTGTACATTCCAAGTTTGGCTTTTGGGGTTCCCAGTTTAATTATTGCCTTCCTGTTTCTAAATTGTGATTCCTTGTTTGATGATAGTCTATGTTCTGCATGTGTAACTGAGCTGAGGTATTCTGTTTATGTAATTCCTATTTGACATTGCCACTTGTTCTCTTTTCCCCAGTATTCTCTGAAATGTATTGGTTTAATATTTGCAGTGTTGCCTTTTGATAGGTAGGGTATGGTGCTTTGTGAGTCCTGGTAATGCTGTCAGGATATGGCGGGTTTGCTATGGGTTCTAAATGGGCAGCGTTTGTAGTAGTTCCTAACGTGCCTGGCGGTTGGCACTGGATTATAGTAGTGTAGAAATCTTTTAGTCTTTCTTTATCCATATCCTCATTAAGAGACATGTTTACTAAAAGTTAGTGTATGGTAACATTATGCAAATATTTATGCAAATAAGGCCACTTATGCAAATGAGGCCCAGCACCGAGTCTCCGCACATGGCCCCGCACCCCCCTTGGGCCGCCCCTGGGTAAGTGCACAGAGGAAGTGGGTGACAGTGGTGGGTGAAGGGAATCACGGTAATTGAAGCCAACAGCTGAAGAAGTGGGATGCGGCCATTTTGTGGGTGAGTGTGTGGGGCACAGGTGAAGAGGGAGTCCACAAAGTGTAATGCCCACATGAAGTAAAGAGTTACAAAGAAACAAGCTCAGGGTTCTCATTGATTTGGAATTCTAGTGAGTTAAATAAATCACTTTATATTCATTTTTTGGTGTAGCTGTATTTTATTTTGAAGGCATGTTTAAATACAATTAAATTAAAATTATTAAATTAAAACAAGCGGGCCACGGAAAAATTATCAAACGTTTACCGGTCTGCGGCGATAAAAAGGTTGGGGAGCACTGCTATAGACGGTTCATACCTCGGTTCGCTGAGGAAAGCATTTTATTTACAGAGATGCTTAAGAAAAATGCTCCCAATAAAGTGCGGTGGACCCCAGAGGCGGAGATCGCCTTCTCATCTCTAAAAGAGAAACTATGTACAGCCCCAGTGCTGCGGGGAATAGATTTTAATCTACCTTTTGTAGTCCATACAGATGCTTCTGAGAGCGGGTTGGGGGCGGTACTATCTCAAGTGTTTGAGGGGATGGAGCACCCGGTCACTTATTTGAGTCGAAAACTCTCAAAGGCAGAGAAAAATTACTCGACAATTGAAAAAGAGTGCCTGGCCATAAAATGGGCGATTGAAGCACTGAGGTTTTACTTAACTGGTAGGAAGTTTCTCCTGGTCACGGACCACGCCCCTCTCAAATGGTTAAACCAGATGTGCAATAGCAACGCGCGGTTGACCAGGTGGCATCTGGCACTGCAGGCATTCAATTTTGTTATACAACACAGATCAGGAAAATTGCATGGGAACGCGGATGCGCTCTCCCGGATTACGAGCTGTCCGGTTAGTCGTCCGGCAGCCCGTAATATTTTAAGGGGGGGGGGGGATCTGTCATAAGGTAGCGCCATCAGAACCCATGGAAGTAGGGGATTGTGAGCAAAATGTAAGGGAAACTGACAGCTCAGGTTCACACATGGGGGAAGGTTGCTATGAGCAACAGATGAAAACAAAGCCACGAGGTGTTAGGGAACCCCCGAACAGAAAGGGAGCACAGAATTCATTAGAAAATGAAGAGCACCTGCATGGGGGCGGAGCCCAGGCTAACACCAGTTTGAACGTACTTAAAAATCACTTACTGGAAGGTAGAGGAGGAACTGAAGAAGAAAGTAGAACGGAGAGAGAAGTAGTAGGAACTACAAGGGCTGTAGTTGGAACTACGCAAGAACCGTTAGGAACTGCTGAGCTTGAGAGCAGTGTCCGTGGAGCTGTGAGGACGGAGCCAAGGGGATTATCCAGAGTACAGGAGGTTGGTGACTCTCAGAGAAGCTGTTGGGAACAGCAGTGCACAGCCTCTCAATATCCCCAGGAGCGTTGCTGTGAGGCAAGCAGAGAAGGCAGTCCAACAGCCAAGGCTTTAAGATATAAATTACCTAACACCAGAAATGCAGAAGGGGAAAACTTTTACCCTGAAGCACATTTGAATGAGTCAGAGAAACACCGTGGAAAAGGGGCTTCCAAGCAGAGCTGTGCTTATCCGAGAGAGCAGGAAACAGCAGTGCCTAAAGGTAGGTGTATTTACCCTAATAAGAGAGGTTTGCAATACCCTGACTTTCTATGCACGTACCAAGAGCTCTGTAGTTCTCAGGAACCCAACTACAGGAAATACGGTAGCTACCCACGGGCCACTAGTATAGTGGGGGAGGAGAGTGTTTTAACTCCCCGACAAGAACCTTATAACTTTAACGGCAGTTGGGAGCCTGAAATTTACTCTGATGAAGAGGAGATGCAGATTGAACCTCTTGGAGAATCTTTAGAGGAAAATGAGATGGACTGCACGTACACATTATCTGATTGTATAGCATCTCTATGTTAAAAGCAGCCAGAACTGTTTATGAGAAGAAACAGGTGCCAGAGTTCCATGAGTAAAAGAAACTGTTTTCTGTTACTTTTTGTTCATGGTTTAATGCTGAAGAAAGCTAAGTTTTGTTGAAAGTATTTTTCTTTAATTGTGTTATCAGACGAAGGGTCTGACCTGCTTTAAGTTCCACTGTTATGAATCCACCCCGGACGGGGAATAAAGCCTGAGTTTAAACCTTACCCTCTGCTTCAACTACACTTCTTTGGCTAATGGTGAAAACTACAGGATCCAGAAGGCTTTGCAAAATGCCTTCATAAGAGCTCTAGCCATAAAAATACTGCCCCAAACGACCCAAGCCCTTTTTAGCCTCTGGGTACGTTAGTGGGTGACAGCACTTAACATGCATTAATTTTATTAATGCATATTAAAACTTTAGTAAAAGAGACCCTTAATGGGACAAAGTCAAGAAGAATTTAGCTAAGGGAAATTTACCTTCAAACAAGGTAGCGATTAGTGAGGCAGGCATCAAGATGTGGCTAAAGATTGCCAGTTGATAGATTGCCTGGATTTTCAGACAGTGTTTGATAAAATAACTCATAAAAAACTGAGAAAATTAAAAATCCATGGGATAGGAAGCAATGCCCTATTGTAGATTGGGAACTCGTTAAGAGACAAAAGACAGAGACCAAGGATAAATGGCCAATTTTTTTCAGTACAGGGAGGTAAATAATGGAGTACCCCAGGGACCAGTGCTTTTCAAAATATTTATAAATTATCTGCAAATGGGAACAACCAGTTCCTGATCCACAGTAGTACACTGCCTCCTATCCCATGACTCTCTAAGTTTTGCCAAAAGTCTCTGATGAGGGACCTTGTCAAAGGCTTTCTGAAAGTCCAGATACACTATATCAACCGACTCACCTTTGTCCACCTGTTTAGTCACACCTTCAAAAAAACATAACAGACTAGTAAGACAAGATCTTCTTTGTCTAAAGCCATGTTGGCTGTCTCCCATTAGGCCATGACTATCTACATGCTGAGTAATTTTATTCTTTATGATGGTTTCTACCATTTTTCCCGGTACTGACGTGAGGCTCACCAGTCTGTAGTTTCCCGCATCACCCCTGGAACCCTTTTTAAAAATTGGTGTTACATTGGCGATCCTCCAGTCTTCAGGTATTAGAGATGATTTTAATGACAGTTCCCAGATTACTAACAGCAGGTCTGCAATCTCATATTTCAGTTCTTTCAACACCCTTGGATGTATACCATCCGGCCCAGGTGATTTGCTACTCTTCAGTTTATCTAATAGTTGTAATACATCTTCCCGATGTATCGATATTTCCTTCAATTCTTCCGCACCTTTAAATAACACTTCAGTCATGGGTAACATCCCTACATCTAACTCAGTAAAGACCAAAGCAAAGAATTCATTCAGTCTCTCCGCTATCGCCTTGTCGCCTCTTAGTGCCCCTTTAACTCCTCTATCATCTAATGGACCAACTGACTCTCTCAAAGGTTTTTTGCTACGAATGTACTTGAAAAAATCTTTATTTTGCGTTTTTGCTTCCGCAGCAAGCTTCTTCTCAAATTCTCCCTTTGCCTGCTTTATCAATGCCTTGCATTTTGACTTGCCAGTGCTTGTGCTGTTTCCAGGTTTCGTCGTTTGGTTCTTTTTTCCATTTTCTGAAAGATGCTTTTTTGGCAACAGCCTCTCTGACCTCACCTTTAAACCATGCTGTCAGTTTTTTGGACTTCCTTCCACTTTTCTTAAAGCGTGGAATACAGCTGGTCTGGGCTTCCAAGATAGTATTTTTCAACACCCAAGCTTGATATAAGTCTTTAACCTTTGCAACTGCTCCTTTTAGTTTTTCTTAACTATTTTCCTCATTTTATCATAGTCTCCCTTTCGAAAGTTAAAAGGTAGTACTGTGGATTTCCTTACTATCCCTCCTCCACTAATTAAATCAAAGGCGATCATGTTATGATCACTATTGCCAAGTGGCCCCAACAACCTTATCTCTTGCACTAGATCTGGTGTTCCACTAAGGACTAGGTCTAATATGGCTTCCCCTCTGGTCGGTTCATGAACCAGCTGCTCCAAGAAGCAGTCATTTATTTCATCTAGGAACTTTATCTCCCTAGCATGTCCTGCCGTGACACTGACCCAGTCGATACTGGGGTAATTGAAATCACCCATTATTATTACTGCGCTGTAACTTGTTAGCTTCCTTGATTTCTTTGAGGATTTCATCATCCATTTGTTCATTCTGGCCAGGTGGTCGATAGTACACCCCCACTGCCATCGCCTTCCCCTTTTTACATGGAATTTCAATCCATAGAGATTCTACAGCAAATTCTGTTTCCTGCAAAACTTTAATCCTTTCTGACTCAATGACCTCTCTAACATAGAGAGCAACCCCTCCACCAATTTGATCAGCTCTATCATTACGATATAGTTTATACCCAGGTATCACACAGTGTCCCACTGGTTGTCCTCCTTCCACCATGTCTCTGATATTCCAATCATATCTAACCTCATTTAGTGCTATATATTCTAACTCTCCCATCTTATTTTTTAGACTTCTAGCATTTGCATACAAGCATTTTAGAGACTGTATTTTATTCATATTAATTTGGCTATTGGTAGACATGGGTATTTTGGGATCTTTAAGCTCTGTCTGCTCCATACTCGAGGGCATTTGGGCTACATAACTCTTTTTTGGAACCGCTCTGCTTTTGGTAGTATCCTTCAAGGATACATTCTTCCGAACCATCCGTTCTTGGGCGACTGTCGGCTTTCCCCTATTATCTAGTTCAAAATCTGCTCTCTCTCCTTTTTAAAGGTTAATGCCAGCAGCCTGGTTCCATCCCAGTTAAGGTGAAGCCCATCCCTTCGGAAGAGCCCCTCCTTTCCCCAGAATGTTCCCCAGTTCCTAACAAATCCAAAACCCTCATCTCTGCACCATTGTCTCATCCACGCATTGAGACTCCGGAGCTCTGCCTGCCTTTTGGGTCCTGCACGTGAAAAGGGAAGCATTTCGGAGAACGCTACCCTGGAAATTCTGGATTTCAACTTCCTACCTAAAAGCCTAAATTTAGCCTCCAGAACCTCCCTACCACATTTTCCTATGTCATTGGTACCAACATGTACCAAGACAGCAGACTCCTCCCCAGCACTATCTAAGACCTTATCTAGGTGGCGCGTGAGGTCCGCTACCTTTGCACCAGGCAGGCATGTTACCAGGCGATCCTCACGTCCACCAGCCACCCAGCTATCTACATGCCTAATGATCGAATCACCAACTATAACGGCTGTCCTAACCCTTCCCTCATGGGCACATGGCCCTGGAGAAACTTTCTCGGTGCAAGAGGATTTTACATCACCTGGAGGACAGGTCCTAGTTACAGGATCACGTCCTGCCACTCCAGGGTGATGCTCTCCTGTCATGTGACCTCTCTCCTCCATGGCAACACGGATGCTGCCAGACTGGAGGTGGGAGGTGGGCTTCTAGGTATAAATTCATTTTCCCGCTACGTGGTGCATCTGTCAATTTTCGATGCACATATTTGAACATCTTGACCTTGCTAACAAAGTCATGGAACATGACTGACATGGTTCTAGCAGTGACGCTGGTATACAATTTCGAAGATGCATTTGCGTCAACTGACACACTTTGGGGCTTCTAGTGTTAAGGCGTTAAACTACAAGGGTGCCAATAATGTTGACCACAACAGTAGTAGTAGTAGGAGGAGAAGGAGCAATCAGGCTACTTTTTGGGATCCAGATACCGATGACCTGGATTGGCCCACTTGATAATAGGATACTGGGCTTGATGGACCTTGGATCTGCCCCGGTTTGGCAATTCCTATGTCTTGAGGTGAAAATACCTTTATACAAATTAGTGAGCCCTCATTTAAGGCACTGCATGCCATACAAAATGATATAGGTAGTATAAGTAACTCAGAGAATAGTAACCAAAATGGTGCAGAGCCCACCTCTTAAGCTATGAGACTTAAGGATCTTAATGTGCATATCTTAGCTGACAGGAAACTGGATTATTAAAATGTTTATACCCTAAAAATATAACAAATGGACAAGTACATTTAAGCAGAAAGCCAGTTACAGGACAAGAAACCGCAATATCAAGATCAAAGGGAATAAATAGAAGAGCAACCTAAAAAAATCTTTCTTCTCAGATAGGGTAACGGAAATATTTAACAGACTCCCAGGTGAGATGGTTGTGGCAAAAATCAAAACAAAAGTGATCAAGGAGGATTCTTAGGTGTGATGCAATTTTATCTTCATTTCCAGTCAGGCCCTGGGAGGAGGCAGTGGCCATGTGGTCAGCTCCAGCAGTCTGCATCTTCAGCCTTTGCCAAGGCCCCATTAGATGAAGAGAAATATGCAGTGGCAACTGGGGAAGGAGAGAGACGACTGGGGGGGGGGGGGGGAGGAGAAGAAGAAGAGTGAAGGGATAAGGGGTAAGGAGGACGAGAACAAAGTATAATTGCATCCGAGTGAGGTATGGAATGAAGGAGAAAAACACTGGATGAGGTGTGGTGGAGTGAGAAGTATGTATTCCTTGGGAAGAAATAAAATTAGCATATACTCTGATCATCATCCTTCTCCTTACCCCTCAGCTTAGAATAAGAGACAATCCTTTTAGAAGCTATATTTACTGCTATTTAAATCAACCAGTAGATGTGACTATGAATAGTAGTGAGCTTCACTCTGCCTTCAGAAACTGTCCAAAAACTCTCTGCAGCAGTTTTGAACTCAGGAGCTATCAACTTTGCAGAAAATATGGCTGCCCACAACACTACTAAAGATGCTCTGCTTCTGAACGCCATTTCTTCTGAGGGCTACCTTTTCTGAGGACTACTCTCACACTTTAGCGGTCACCAGAAAAGTACATTTTCCACTCTTGTAGGCACCAAAATGACAGTTTTTAACAATGTCCAGAAAACTCAGAAAATCATTTTTCCACATAGAACAATCAGCTATGTGCTTGGAATAGATTACATCACTGTCTTCTGGACCTAAAAATGAAAACACTCTTTATCGTTGCACTTCACAAGCATAACTCATTAAAATATTATATTCACATATTGGAATGTATCTCTATTTTGCTGTCACTGCTGTTCAAGTCCTATATTTGCTCAGCATAGCCTTGGCTGTATTACCTACCTTAGAAGCTGGGGGCATCCTCCGCTTCTGAGGTTTCATCTGCTTCTGCGTTTGCTGGAGAGCTGCTGCCTGGTTATCCAAAGATATGCTGGGGAGCTGCAACAGTTTGCCAACAGCCGAAGAGCTGTCCACTGGCGATGGTTCTCGGAGTTTTACCTGGGAGGAGAAAGACTCCAATCCAGGAGGTGGAACAGGAAGCGGCTGTGGTGTGTGCTGCTGGCGTTGGGTCAGCTGGCTCAAAACTGGGGATGGCTCAGGTTGAGATTTAAAGTCTGGGTGGCATTTAGGAAGAGATACAATTATAAATTCAGTCACTCACTGCTCTGACTGCCACCGTCATATCCAAACCCATGTTGAAAGGCAGCAGTATTAACAAGATTTCTAAAAATATCAACTTACTCTTGTTGTCTACATATCATTGCCTCAGAGATTTCTGACAATATCCGCTAAATTTACTGGGTATAAACCATTTTTTTTTCAAAATTTGCTACAACATGGTGAAAAGACTACAAAACGTTCTAAATGTAATTAGTTAATGGTTGTCAAATAATTGTGATCATTAGCTGGCTACATTAACACTAAAAATGGTAAATCACAGCAAAGATAATATATCATGCACTCTTCAAGTTTGAATATAAAATACAAAACAGTCAAAGATGCCTGAAAAAAGAACAATTTAGAGCAAAATCATAAAGTTTAGGAAATATTACTGGCAGCTGCTGTAAGAATTGCACATTTCAAGCCACATTTTCATATCAGGAAACACAAACACACCCAACACACTCCATGTAAAAGGAGAAATAAAGACACTGCTGAAAAGCCCCACTTAGAGATTGAGGGTCCGATATTCAACTGGGCAGGGCTAAGCGACGTAGCTGCTTAGCCCTGCCCGCCGATCCCCAAACCCCAAATATTCACTTATGAGGCAATGGAAGTGAATATCTGGGTGCAGCCGCGCTGCCCGGAAGCCGCCAAGGCTAACCATGCAGCATTGTTATTGGATGCTGCATGGTTAGCTTCATCACCTATAAAATAGGCGAGGAAAACCCTCGCCTATCTTATAGGCACTGCGCTAACCATGCAACTTCCAATATCGGTGCTGAACAGTTAGCACTGGGCCCCACCTCTTCTCCACCCCGGAATGCCCCGATGCTAGCTGGCTAGCATCGGGGTGCATAGAGGACTTAGTCGGGGATATTCAATAGCACTATCCGTGTATGTGCCGTCGAATATCCGGTTAGCAGGCATTTACGTGGTTAAATGGCTGTTAACAATGTAAATGCCTTTCGAATATCAGGCCCTGAGATACGGGTAAAATAATGTCTCTGCTTTTACACTGCATTGGGTGTGCTAATGCTCAATTTTTTTGAGTGAAAAATGTTTATAGATAATGAGCCTATTCATGTTTGTTACATTATACTGTAGAGTGCTACAATTGCAGCTTTTGTGTTCTATAAATTTTAGTGTAGGATCAAGTTCAATGGTAGTGCTGTATGAAGAATCTAGGTTTACTTCCTAGATTGGGATTTCCGTTCCATGGACTGGCCAAAGCTCAATATGATGAAAAAGAGTAGCTACTCACCTGTAACAGGTGTTCTCCAGGAGCAGCAGGAATCAGTCCTCATATATGGGTGTCATCGGCGCCGATGAAGCCCCAGCGGAGCATTTCCCCAGCTTTCCATGAAAGCCTTTGGGAATGCTGGCACGCATGCGCGGTTCCCTTCCCGCCTAAAGGTGCCATCTTACCTCAGTCAAATGACATAGCTAAGAAGAGCACACAAAATGTAAAAACACAAACTATGTACAACTGCAACTCCAAGGGGAGGAGGGAGGGTTGTGAGGACTGAATCCTGCTGCTCCTGGAGAACACCTGTTACAGGTGAGTAACTACTCTTTCTCCAGGACCAAGCAGGAAGTCAGTCCTCACATATGGGTGACTCCCTAGCTCTGGGCTTCCGAGGAACCCAGGCAGAACAAGAGAACTCCCTCTAGTCCCAGCAGCAAAGAAGGCTTTTCAAGGACACAACCTCCACCGGTAGCCCAACAGAGGGCAGGCGGGCAGGAGTTGCCTAAACCTCAAAGAGATTCCGGAGTACTGCTTGGCCAAAAGCACTGTCCCTACGGGACTCCCTCTCCAGACAGTAATGGGCTGCAAAGGTCTGGCTTGAAGACCAAGTAGCAGCCCTGCAGATGTCTACCAAGGGCACAGAGCGGAGATGAGCCACTGAGGCAGCCATTGCCCTGACACGATGGGCCGTGACCCTACCCTGCAAAGGAAGGTCAGCCGCCTTGTAAGCCCAGGTGATACAGTCAGCCACCCAGATGGACAAGGTACTCTTGGACACAGCTAACCCCAACTTATTGGAGTCAAAGGATACGAAGAGCTGAGTAGCCCTTTTATGCCCCTGCGTACGGTCAAGGTAGAAGGATAAGGCCCTCCTACAGTCCAGGGTATGCAAGACTGCTTCAGCCTGGCTTGCATGAGGCCTAGGGAAGAATGTTGGAAGAACCACCGCCTGATTGAGGTGGAAAGAGGAGACAACCTTAGGGAGGAACTTGGGATGAGTCCTGAGGACTACCCTGTTCCTATAAATCCTGGTGTAAGGCCTATCACAGACCAGGGCCTGAAGCTCACTCACTCGCCTAGCAGAGGTAAGGGCTATCAGGAAAAGCGTCTTCCAGGAGAGGAAGCGCAGTGGACAAGTAGCCATTGGCTCAAAGGGTGGGCGAGTCAGTTGCTGCAAGACCACATTCAGCTCCCACTCAGGAGCAGGACGATGGATGGGGGGCTTCAGCAAAAGCAAGCCCCTGAGAAAGCGGGACACCAAGGGGTGGCCTGATAAAGAATGTCCCTCCACTAGTGAGTGGTGAGCTGCTAAAGCTGAGAGGTGGACCCGAACAGAATTTGACTTAAGCCCCTGATTGGATAAGTGCAGCAAGTACCGCAATGCCTCAAGATAACTTGACCTTGACACTGTCTATGATGTTTATACTGTTGAACTCTCTTTTACTAACTGTACATAGTTAATTGTACATAGTTTTACAAAGTTTAATAGTTAAAAGTTCAACTGTTAATGTACATAGTTCATGATATTGTTTAATGTAAAAACAGAAATACACTTCTGTCTCCTTATCTGTTTTATGTAAACCGCACTTGATCATCGGAAGGTTGCGGTATAAAAAAGCTTGTTAAATAAATAAAATAAGTACTGAAGCACTACCTGCATAGTACAGGAGAAAGGATCCACTGTACGTAGCTGACACCACACAGAAAACCTTTTCCATTTGAGGGCATAGGCTTTCCTAGTGGATTGTTTTCTAGAGGCCAGGACAACCTCCTCAACTTCCTGAGGCAGGCCCCAGGGAGCCAAGACTACCCTTGCAGCCTCCAGGCCATCAAATTGGGAGTCTTGAGATTGGGGTGTAGTAGGGAACCCTGCTCCTGAGAGAGAAGGTCGGGTTGCAACCCCAGAGGCAGTGGGGGATCCACCGCCAGTTGAAGCAGAAGAGGAAACCAAGGCTGTCTCGGCCATCTGGGAGCTACCAGCAGGACAGAGGCCTTGTCCCGAAGAATCTTGAACAGAGTTCGGACCACCAAGGGCATGGGAGGAAACGCATACAGGAGGCCCTGAGACCAGGACATCAGAAAAGCATCTGGTGCGATCCTCAAAGGATGTGGTTGCCTGGAGCAGAACTTGGGTAGCTGCTTGTTTAGTGGACTGGCAAAGAGACCTATCCAAGGGAGACCCCACTTCAGGAAGATCTTTTGAACCACCAAGGGATGCAGCTGCCACTCGTGGGGCTGCAGAATCCTGCTCAACCGGTCGGCCAGGCAGTTCACCTGGCCTGGGAGGTACACCACCTTGAGAAGCATGTGGTGCTTCAGAGCAAAGGAACAAAGGTCCTGAGTCTCTCGACAAAGGATCTGGGACCCAGTGCCGCCCTGCTTGTTCACATAAAACATGGCCACCTGGTTGTCTGTTTGAATCAAGACTGAGCGGTGAGCCAGGGCTGGAGAAAAAACTCTGAGAGCTAAGCGGATAGCTCAAAGTTCCAGCAGATTGATCTGTTGGGCTGCTTCCCAGGGAGACCAGAGGCCTTGGGTGCACTTGCCCAGACAATGAGCCCCCCAGCCCTTTAGAGAGGCGTCGGTGGTGAGGACCACTGAGTATTCTGGCATTTGGAAGGGCATTCCCTGGAGTAGATTGGGTGGATGTAGCCACCAGCTGAGGGAAGCCAAAAGAGGTTTGGACACCCTTATCCTGTCTCGTAAGTGGCCTATGGCTTGAGACCACTGAGACCGAAGGCACCATTGTGCAGGCATCATATGGAGCCTGGCATTGGGAGTCACATGTACTGTCAAAGCCATGTGACCCAGAAGCCTGAGGCAGAGTCTGGCGGAGACCAGGGACCTGTTAAAAAACTGCTTTGCCACGTCCATCAGCCTTTGAGCCCTGTCTTCTGGCAAGAATGCCTTTGCCAGTTGAGAATCCAATCTTGCCCCTATGAACCAAGTTCTGGGAGGGGAGCAAAGTGGACTTTCCTAAGTTTATGACAAAGCCCACCTTTTGAAGCAGAGCAATGGTGTTGAGAGTGGCTAGTCTGGCCTCCAGGGACGTCTGACCCCTGATGAGCCAGTCGTCCAGACAGGGAAAGACAAAAATGCCTTGATTTCTCGGGTAGGCCGCAACCACTGCCAGGCACTTGGTAAAGACCCTGGGAGCGGAGGACAGGCCAAAAGGTAGAACTCTGTACTGATAATGGTTTCCTCCCACAATGAACCTGAGGTACTTTCTGTGGTCTGGATGAATGAGGATGTGAGTGTACGCATCCTTTAGATCTAAGGAGCATAGCCAATCTCCCTGCTGGAGGTAGGGCAGAAGTGTCCCAAGAGTAAGCATCTTGAACTTTTCTTTCTCTAGGAACTTGTTGAGGTTTCTGAGGTCCAGAATGGGTCGAAGGCCACCGGTTCTTTTGGGTATCAGGAAATACCTGGAGTAGAATCCGTGACCTTGCAAGTGGGGAGGCACAGGCTCCACCGCCCTTTCCACCAACAGACCATGAAGCTCTTGTAGCAGGAGGTCTGTGTGCAGGGGAGGCCTTGGAAGCTCCCCTGGAAAATGTGGTGGTGGCAGTTGTTGAAAGTGGAGGGCATAGCCATTGTGGACTATGTCCAGCACCCAACTGTCCCCGGTGATAAGGGGGCCACTGGTGGGCAAAGAGAGCAAGGCGACCTCCTGTGCAGGGTGGGGAGAGCAGTGGAGGAGAGGCTACGCTCAAGGAGTCAAAATCCCCCACCCTGCTGAGTGGCAGCAGGGGCCTGAGGCTTGGGGGTCCTCTGCCTATGGGGCCCATTACCCTGGCCCTTGGCTTGCTGACCCTGGGGGGGCAGCCTGGGCAGCCTGATACTGAGGGTACTGTTTGTAGGCAGTGCCCTTCCTCGAGTAAAAGGACTTTTTACCCGAGCCCTCCTTCTTATGTGAAGGGGCAGAGGTCTTCCTCGACAGCCTTGTCCGGGTAAGGTGCTCTGTCTCGAGGTGAGCGGCCTTCTCGGTCACGGGTTTGCCAAAAAGGTTCTCACCTCGGCAGGGGACATCGACCAACTTGTCCTGAACCCATGGCTCGAGGTCCGATGACTGCAGCCACGCCTGGCGTCGAGCCGCGATGCCGGCAGCCGCTACTCGTGCCGAAGCCTTGAAGCCATCGTAGGCGGTGCGGGAAATGAACTTCGAGCATTCCCGAATCCCCGAAGACAAGGTCTGAAATCTCTGCAAGGGGTCCCCCGGAGAGACCAGCAGAGAAGCCGGCCAGTTCTTTGGCCAGGTCCCGCAAGTACATGCCCATGTACAGCTGGTAAGACTGGACACGGCAAGCAAGCATCGACCCCTGGAAGCACTTCCTACCGACGCCATCGAGGTTGTGGGCCTCCCTGCCAGGGGGCACCGGAGAGTGCATCTTCGGGCTCTTCAGACGATGCATGGCCGATTCCACAACCATGGAATGGTGTGGTAGCTGTGCTTTCTGGAAACCAGGACTTTTGCGGAGTCGATAAATGGAATCGACTCGCTTGCTGAGAACCGGCGCCGAGGCCGGGGCCTCCCACATTCGGAAGAGGAGCCATTCCAGCATCGGAGGAACCAGGACAGTAAAGGCCTCCTTCGGAGGAGAGTCGTACTGTAGAGCTTCGAGCTCCTCGGCTCGAGGCTCTTCCTCGGGATCGGCAGGGATAGCCAAGGCAGCGGCCATATCCCAGACGAACTCCGAGAACCTAGTGTCCTCTGGAGGGGATCTACTCCGGGGTAAGACTGCGGTGAGTCCGACGGGACGCACAGAGTCTTAAAAGTATCGGAAGACTCCTCGTCCTCCGTCTCCCAGACGGACTCGTCCGAGGAGGAGTCAGGGTCCGACCCCGAGGCACCCGCCCCGACACCCTCGGTCCCGAACGGGAGGTCGAGGGAGACCTCAACCGAGGACGACTTCGAGCCGCGAGGGTCTCGAGTATCGGCTCGGTCTCTGGGGTTGACTTCGAAGTTGACGTCCCGGTGGTCGGGGCAGATGCACCAGACAGGCTGGCCATCAGTGCCCGCTAATGCTCCATGAAGGCAGACAGTCTGCACTCCAAGGCTGTCATCCTGAGACTCAGCTCGGGAGACGCAGCAGCCACCGACTCGGGCGGCGCCGGGCCCGATGTCGGCTCTCTGGGAGGAGAGTCCACGAGGACTACGGGGCTTACGTGTCCAGCAGACTCCGGCTCCACGCGAAGAACTTTGGCAGGCTTCTCTTGGTCCACGGGCCCGGGACAGCGGTCGGGGGTCTTAGACCTGGCCCTCGAGGGACCAGGGACCTCCTCCGACGCCACCCTCGCGAGTCGCTTCTTCCTCTTACACTCCCGGTCGGGGGACCCCCTGTCCGAGGAGCTTCGACGGCGCTCGGGATCGGAATCCCGAGATGTCGAGGTCTCAGACGAGGTCCGGGCCCGGCCGGAGGCAGAGTCCGAGAAAAACCTTTCCTTTTGATGCTGTTGACTCTTTAGTGCCTTGGAAGACATCTTCCCACATGGCCCACACGACTTTGGGTCGTGGTCAGGGCCGAGGCACCGAAGGCAGCAGTCGTGTGTGTCAGTGAGAGACATAATTTTCTTACACCGATCACACTTTTTGAAACCACTGGAAGCCATTGGGGAAAAAATAGCCCCAGCGAGGTCAAAAGACCGGCCTTCCATTGAAAAATTAAAAGAGGGCACGAACGCCAGCCACGAAGGGCAAAAACCGAAAAATGAAGAAAACGGGCTCGATACCGGTGTACCGAACCCGGCGGGAGGGGAACCGGCGTCGAACCGGAGAAAAAATAGCGAAAATCGCCTTAGAAAAAAATCACTTTTATCCGGGAGAACAGGACACACGTCCGATGGGCTTCTCGGAAAAAAAGAGACTGAGGTAAGATGGCACCTTTAGGCGGGAAGGGAACCGCGCATGCGTGCCAGCATTCCCAAAGGCTTTCATGGAAAGCTGGGGAAATGCTCCGTTGAGGCTTCATCGGCGCCGATGACACCCATATGTGAGGACTGACTTCCTGCTTGGTCCTTGAGAAAGCAATGTTTATTCCTTTGGAGTCCTAGTCATTGTGAAATAGCAACACCTAATGGGCCCAACTGATCCCAAGGTTAGGGAAGTTCCAGAGGAAGTCTTGGTGGGTTCTTCCTGGTCAAAGACTATTGTTGCAGTGAATAAGCAAAATGAGTTGTTAGAAAAATAGAAAGGCGCAAATTTGTATAATTGCAAATTAAGGTTATTGGTTTGCAGAAGCCCAAGTTCAATTGAGCCAAAGAAAAATATTGCCACCATAAATGAACAAGCTAATCACTTACCATAGAAGACACTGATTTTGCAATCCGTTGCAATTTTCTGAACTATTTTTATTGTAAACTTGTGAAAAACCAGTCATGATGTATAATAAAGAATGCAGAACTGAAGCACTATACAGATATCATGAATTCATACATAATTGTAATTCACTTATGTTATAACAAAATTAAAATTCCAAATGCATTGCTTAGCGAGAAAAGGACCAAAGATTTCAGCAGAAAACCAGCTTGTACCATATGAAACACTAATGACCCACAGATAATTATGTTCCTATATGTATACATCTTTAAGTTTTATAGCACCCAAGTAAGAAAGAGTTTCTCAGATGACATTAGGAATAATAGCCAGCCTGGATAAATGTGCTAAAAGCAACTTTCCTTGAAGGAAAAGTTAAACTGAAAACCTCTCTCATTGAAGACTAACAAAAGGAATATAAGCAGAAAAGGCAGTTACTTACCTGTAGTGGGTGTTCTCCGTGGACAGCAGGAATAAGTCCTCACATATGGGTGATGCCCCACACGGAAACACTCTCCAGCTTCTACTGGAATCTTTTGGGAGGCTACACCACGTCTGTGTGTCTGTCTTCCTGCCTGCTGCTGCAGCACCATCTTCTCCAGTCTGATAACAAAGCTGTAGCAGAATACAACTCCTCGGGGAGGTGGGAGGGTTGTGAGGACTTATTCCTGCTGTCCACGGAGAATACCTGCTACAGCTGAATAACTACCTTTTCTCAGTGGACAAGCAGGAAGTAAGTCCTCAGGTATGGGACTCCCAAGCTACAGGCTACCGAAAATTGAGGCAGCCAAGAAGCCCAAAAGGACAAAATTGAACCAAGAACTGGAGAATCAACTATGTATAGAAGTGGTAGTTCACAAAAGGGAACTCATCCGATTCAGCTTCTTCACCTTTTTTTTGGTAGCCTGAACAGTAGGGCCTTGGGGGGATGGCGTTGGATTCTAATCCCCAAACAGAAGCTGGAGTACCGATTGGCTGAAATTGCTGTCACACTGGGAATCCCCATCCACAAAGTAGTGAGTTATGAATGTGTGGACAGAAGACCATGTTGCAGCCCTACAGATCTCTTCCATGGAAGCCAGCGCAAATTGGCCAACGATGCAGCCACAGCTCTGATGTTGTGAGCTGTGACATGACCATCAAGGCTCAGGCCAGCCTGGGCATAAGCGAAAGAGATGCAGTCTGCAAGCCAAATTGAAAGATAGCGTTTGGAAATGGCAGCTTCTACCTTGCTGAGGTCAAAAGAAACAAACAGCTGGATTGATTTTCGGTGGGCTTCATCCGTTCTAAGTAGAAGGCTAAGGCTCATTTACAGTCCAGCATGTGCAGCATCACTTCCTCTCTGTGGGTGTGAAGCCTCAGGAAGAAAGTTGGCAAAATGACTGACTGATTAAGATGGAAAGCGGATACCACCTTTGGAAGGAATTGAGAATGAGTGCGCAGGATAACTCTATTATGATGGAACCTGGTGTACGACGGATGAGCTATTAGAGCCCACATACTTGGCATGCTGACGAAACCACCACCAGAAACAAGACCTTCCAGGTTAAAATCTCCAGAGGGCAGGAATTAAGTGGCTCAAAGAGAGCCAACACGAGCTGCGACAAAACCACATTGAGGTCCAAAGCCACCACCGAGGGCTTGAAGGGAGGCTTTGAGAGAAGTAAATCCTGCATGAAGCAAGCCATTAAAGCCTGAGCCAAGATGAATATTCCTTCTATTCCACAATTATAGGCCCCAATCGCGCTGAGGTGAACCCTGCCAGAGACCAGACTCCAAGAGGTGTAGGAGGTACTCGAGCAGTCTGTCAGTAGAGCAAATAAAGGGATCCAGCGTCTGTTTTGCACACCAGATCGCAAATCTCTTCCATTTGAATGCACATCACCTTCTCGACAAGTCCCTCCTAGAGGCCAAAAGAACATCTGTAACTGTCAGGCAGGTTAAGCTTTGAAAGGACTAGCCTCTCAACATCAATGCAGTTAGGGCCAAGGACTGGACACTGGGATGCAGCATCCTACCGTCTTCCTGTGATATAATGTCCAGGGCAGAGCCCAGCTGTAGAGATTCCCATTGGGAGAGTTGAAGCAGAAGATGAAATCATGGCTGTCTGGGCAAATATGGCACAGTGAGTACCATCATACCCATGTCTGTCTGGAGCTTCAGCAGGATCTTTACTATGGGAGGATAGGCGTATAAGCAGCCTCTTCCCCCAGTGGAGGAGAAAAGCATCCGGTGCCAACCAGCTGCACGAAACAACTCTGGAGTAAAACCTATCCACTTGGGCATTTTGTTGGTTGGCGAACAGGTCTATCGAGGAGGTACACAACTTCTGAAGGATGTGGGCTGCCACGTCCCTGTCCAATGTCCATTCATGTGGCTGGAGGATGCGACTCAGCTGGTCCACCAGGGTATTCTGATCCCCTGGCAGATAAATGGCTCTGAGCTCCATCCCATAGGTGATGATGAACCTCCATAAGCAGACTGTTTCCCAGCACAGGAGAAATGAACCAGTCTGTGCTGTTCCTTCCTTGTTTATGTTGTATATCGCAACCTGATTGTCTGTGTGAATCAGGACAATCTGGTTGGCTAGTCGCTCTCAGAAAGCCCTGAAGGCAATCACTATGGTTCTCAATTCCAAGAAATTGATCTGATGTAGGCTCTCCTGTTCCGACCAGATGCTTTGAGTGTGAAGGCCAACCAGATACACTCTCCAACCTAACATGAAGGCATCGGTTATCAACATTTTTTGAGGTGACGCCTTTTGAAAGGGGAGACCTTTGAGCAGGTTCTGATTATCCAACCACCAGTGCAGGGTCTGGATGAGGGGGCTCATGACAATCACAAGATTCAAAAAGTGGCCGGTGGCCTATTTCCACTGAGTTCTCAGTGTCCATTGAGCCTGTCTCATCAAAAGACGAGCCATGGGTGTGATGTGTACAGTAGAGGCCAAGTGGCAAAGCATGGTCAGCATCCCACAGCCATTGTCTGACAACTCTCCTGAGTATCCACTAACCAGGAAAAAGATTTAGGCGTCATTGTGGATAACATGTTAAAACCCTTGGCCCAGTGTGTAGCGGCGGCCAAGAGAGCAAATAGAATTCTAGGTATCATAAGGAAAGGAATGGAAAATAAAACAAAGGATATTATAATGCCTCTATATCGTTCCAGGGTGAGACTGAACCTTGAATATTGTGTGCAATTCTGGCCGCCGTATCTTAAAAAGGATATAGCGTTATTAGAAAAGGTTCAGAGAAGAGCCACCAAAACGGTAAAGGGGATGGAAGGATACCCCTATGAAGAAAGGCTAAAAATGTTAGGGCTCTTTAACCTGGAAGTGAGACGGCTGAGGGGAGATATAGTCTATAAATTAATGAACGGAGTGGAATGGGTAAACATAGATCGATTGTTTATGTTATCAGAATATAGAAAGACTAGGGGACATGCAATGAAGCTACAGGGTAAACTATTTAAGACTAATAAAATAATATATTTTTTCACTCAACGTGTAATCAAACTCCGGAATTTATTACCGGAGGATGTAGTAAAGACTGTTAGTGTAGCTGGGTTTAAAAAAGGTTTGGACAAGTTCCTGGAGGAAAGGTCCATAAACCATTATTAAAAAGGGACCCAGGATATCAATGCTTGACCCAATACAAGCATTGTGGAACCTGTTAGGTACGTATGACCTAGATTGGCCACTGCTGGAAACAGGATACTGGGCTTGATGGACCTTGGTCTGACCCAGAATGGCATATCTTATGTTCTTATCTTGGACGAAAGCCATCAATCTCTGGAGTAGATCTAGTAGAAGAAAGACCTTCACTTGAGTTGTGTCGAGGAGAGCCCCTATGAACTCCAATTGCTGGACGGACTGAAGGTGGGACTTCGGGTAGCTGACTACAAACCGCAATAAGGCATATCTTATGTTCTTAGATTCCAGACCCTTGCTGGCTTACCTAGCCAGATCCCCATAGCAACACTCACCCAACTATCAAACGCTTCACTTCCCCATTACTCCCTGCATTCCGCTGCCCACCCCAGAAATAGCCCCCAATCATTCCACTCACATACATTACCACCTCTTATCCCACACCCATTCAAACACACCACTAAATACAGTCACATTGTGCTGGAATCACTCTCACGCCTACTGGGCATCCAATATTCAGTCAGACCTTCAATATAGTTTAAATCGCATGCTTTAAATCATTATACTAACTAGCTCAAACAACTTAATCCTTAATTTTATCAGCCACATCATCTCTCTTTCCGCAACATTAAGGATGAATCTCCCAGCTGGCACTGCTGCCTGTTTCCCACACTTGTCACCTCTGACGCATTGTCAATACTGTCTGCAGGCCCCGATATCTGCAAATCAATCTGTCTCTCGACATCATTCAGTACGTCATTCCGCTCAACAACTTTTCCTGTTCCTCCTGTTCCTGAATATCACCGCTGCCTGGTTAGCTTCTGCTCCATGTGTGGCAGACTGTATATTCAATATCTGTGGCTGGATATGGTCCCAGCATTGAATATCCGGGTTAAGTCTTCAGCGGTGATGGCTAGGCACTGTATTCGTGCTAGTCACCATCGCTGAATAGCAGGCCCCACATGTTTTGGCCTTTTTCCCTTTTACCACCTTTGGCATACCGGACAGATCAGGTAAAACGCTTAAGAGAACGGAAAACTGGAAAACTTAACAAAAACACCGGTTTTATAATTAATCCAAAGCAGAGCTCAATGACTACGCTGCTGCTCACATCATGCTAACCGGAAATGTAAGTCTGGTGGTGTAAGATCTTATAATCAGGCTTACTCTAGGGAGGAGTAGCCTAGTGGTTGGGGCAAGGTACTTCAGGCCGGAAGGTCGGGGGTTCAAATCCCACTAGAGGACAGCAACCTTAGGCCGGAAGGACTGGGGTTTCTAGTCCCACAGATGCTCCTTGTGGTCTTGGGCAAGCCACTTAACCCTCCATTGCCCATGTTCCCTGTAAGTATCAGTGTATGTGTCCCTTATTTATTTATTTATTTATTTAACATCTTTTATATACCGCGCTATTTGTTTTCAGTGCGGTTTACAAGTAACAGAAGCTGCACAATCAGAGGACACTGGTGTGCTTACATTATAACAGGAAACGTAAACTTGGAACAACAGGGTAAAAACTTTAACTATGTACAAACATATTGGATTCTTTAGTATTCGCAGGAAGACTAAGGCAGGACTAAGGCAGGACATAAGAGAACTTGAAGCGGAATTACTTATGAGGGAATTGGGAGTGAAGAGTGAGAGTTTGTGGGTTTAGGAGTGTGTATCCCCGCGTGTTAAATGTATCCCCCAATTGTGTTGTGACCGCTTTGACTGAAGGATAAGGCGGTATACAAAAACTGTCTAAATAAATAAAATAAATAAATACTCTCCTTTCTTTCATTCTGTATCATTCTTATGTTCTATTAATGCTAACCGCCTCTATCTCCCCTCCCCTTCCTGCGCACAATATGAAACGACCCGGCACTCAGCCTTCTATTTTCTTGGTGCATGGTTCGCTCTTCCACATGATCTCCACTTGGAATTGTCTTACTTAAAATTCAGATCACTTCTTAAGATGCACCTTTTTTCAACTAGCCTTTGACCTAGCACCTCAGTAATTCAGGATCCACCTGCCCCCTCCCACTCTGCTCCTCTGATCTCACTATATGCCACTCTCAACCCCATCCTCCTCCCTCATGTTCCTTATCCTGTCACTCTTATGTCTTTCCTATTTTATTGGAGTCACTTTCCTGATTTTATGATGTTTTTATTGTACACCTCTCTGCTGTTTGAAGGGCAGTATAGCAAACTTTAATAAACCATAATCTATCAGAAAAATGAACACTACATCATGACAAACTGACCCAGCTTGGGCTTTAGATATGCAGCTGGAGTTATCTTCAGAGAATTTGAAGAATTATTTTTATGCTTTGTTTAAAACCTTACCCCTAGTTCTTATGCTAGAAAAAAATCTATTTAAATGATTCCATAATTTTTATTTAGACCATGCCTCTTTGCGGATGATACCAAAATCTGCAATAGAGTAGACACCCAGGAAGGTGTAGATAACATGAGTGGGGCTCTAGCTAAGCTTGAAGAATGGTCTAGAATTTGGCAGCTGGGATTTAATGTTAAAAAATGCAAGGTCATGCATTTGGGCTGCAGCAATCCAAGGGAGCAATATAGTATAGGGGGTGAAGTACTTTTGTCCACTAAAGAAGAGCGGGACCTAGGCATGGTTGCGCCTGATGATCTTAAAGTAGCTAAACAGGTAGAAAAGGTGACAGCAAAAGCTAGAAGGATGCTTGGGTGCATAGGGAGAGGAATAGCTAGCAGAAAAAAGGAGATGATAGTGCCTCTGTATAAGTCTTTGGAGCGAACTCATTTAGAGTATTGTGTGCAATTCTGGAGACCGCACTTTCAAAAGGATATAAACAGGATGGAGTCAGTACAGGGGGTGGCTACTAAAATGGTTAGTGGTCTTCTTTATAAAGCATATGAGGACAGACTTAAGGATCTTAATATGTACACCTTAGAGGAAAGATGGAATACAGGTGATATGATGGAGATGTTTAAATTACTCCATGGCATAAATGCACAGGGGGAGAGCCTCTTTCGACTGAAAGCAAGTTCTGCTATGAGGGGACATGGGATGAGGGTGAAAGGGGATAGATTCAGGAGTGATATGCGGAAATAGTTCTTTACGGAAAGAGTGGTGGATCCGTGGAATAGTCTCTCCCAGTGGAGGTGGTAGAGATGAGGACTGTATCTGAATTCAAAAAAGCATGGGAGGGACAAGCACAGAGGATCTCTAAAGAAAAAAAGGGGACTGTTGTAGTTGCTGATATGGAAGGACAGACTAGATAGGCCAAGTGGTCTTTTTCTGTCATTTTTCGGTTTCTATGCTAAGGGATATAAACTTTTAAATGCTTTGATTAAAATTTATATATAAAAATAAACTGATATTTGTACATTCCTTCTTATGTTGCCATTCTGAATAGCTTTTGGCATGAATTTCTACATAAGCAAACTGATGACTGAGTAACCAGTTCCCTTGAATATAAAGCCTATTTTAAGAGAGCATATGGAACTTGTAGTGGGTTTCACCAATGTGGAGAAAAGATGCACTTGCTTTGATTCTGGCTAAAAATACTGAACCCATCTATTGACTAATGGGAACAACTTATGGTGAACTATCTATTCGCTAATAGACTAGTTGCAGGTCTTTGAAAACTCTCTTCCTGAAAAATCTGTCCAGTTGGATGAACTTAATACTACTTTTCAAAAGAAATTCTGGATTCTATTTTCTAGCTTTAACTGTCACAGAAGAGATTATTTGTGTCTGTGCTTGCGTATTATGTTTGTGTGTGTTCGAATCCAAGAAATAGTACAAAGTGTGATCAGGTCAGGATAAGGTATAGTCAAATTAGACACATGTGGCGTGGCCCTTAGGCGTGAGTCCGTGGCGAATGATCCAACAGCTGTGAGTTGTAATCTGCTGTTTCCTTCCCCTTGCCTCTTCTATTCCTTTGTCTATCACTGTGTCTCTTATTCTGTCCTATCTTATAAATGGTGTTCTTTTCATATTTTCTGTAACATTAATATTATATTGTAAACCGCTCTGATGCTTTGGCCTGAGCGGTATATCAAATGTAACAATAAACAATGTTTAGGGCCCAAACCTTGCTAATTCAATGGCTCCCATGACAGATTGTTGCCCCATTAAGTCAACTGCTGAGAGAAAGATAGGGGAGGGGGAAAGGAAGCCACTACCAACTAAACCTTAGTCCATTCCCCTACCCCAAGTTTGCTGGAAGAATTGGTGTGCAGCAATTCTCATATGCTGCTCCCTCCTGTGTCAACTTTCCTCAGTCAGAACCATGTGAAGTCCCATTTGCAGCAGTTTTTGAAAATTTATATTATGATGGGTTATGTTGCAACATTATAATTATTTTCTATATACCTTTTCATTAACACTTCTTGCATTACACTGTTATATTGAATATTATTTTCATATACAAAGGTTTAAAAGATCATTCTAGAAATGATTTTAATTTCACTAAGTCTGCTAATCTTGGCTTTTTACCTTGCCCTTCCCTAATGTCTTACGAGGATGGCTGTACTTGATCCACTTTTGTTTAAATATGATTGTTTTATATTTTTATTGCCCTAGTAGCGTGGTTTTTTAGGATTAATTTAAATGGTTTTCTTTTGATAAGTAAACTTCTATTTTTGTACTGTGAAATTATTTGAAATACTATTTTAGGCTGAATGCTCTGTACACTACTGAGCTTTCTTACTAGATAGGTCAGTAAGACAAATTAAATGTGTAAGAAACATTAAAAAGGAGCCTTCATCCACCCTCTTATTTAAGCTCTTATTTCATGTCTATCACTGACGACCATCTATGGATACAGTCTAGCATAGACTGCGTTTTGGTACTTAGGTTCAGATTCCTTTATTGACATGACAATTAAGCGTGGCAAAGTAACACACATATGGGTTAAGGTATAAAAAAAAATCAATTCTGCATGGCTCAGGATTAGCTAGCTTGCTTGAACACACACTGCTGCAAAGATAAAACCCATTTATAATCAGAAAGGTCTAACCCAAAAAGGCAACATAGAAGACATGGTTATCCAAAGCACTAAAAGCTGCTCTGCTTCGGAACACCACTTTTACTGGAAGGCTCAAGTCATCATACTTTAGCAGGCAGGGCTGGCCCAACCACAAGGCAAACTAGGTGGTCACGTAGGGCAGCAGCTTCTTGGGAGTGCAGGGGCAGCAAAGAGCAGCTAGGGTCAAAGAAAGCAACGCGTCCTCCCAGCCACACAAACCCAAGAATCATCAGTGCGTACTTTTACCTGCGGGAAACATGGGCAATATGCAAACAGTCCATTTATTTATTTTATTTATTTATTTAACAGTTTCTTCTATACCGCCCCTTCCAGAGATCAGGGGCGGTTTACATTGAACAAAAATTAACATACTTCCGTATATTTTACATGGAACATGTTTTAACTATGTACATGTTTTGTTACATGGAACATATTTTTAATGTTAACAATAACACTTTTTTTTAAAACCTATGTACAGTTTATGAAACATGGAGCATAACATAGTTAATTAACGGTAGTTATTTACATTAGTGATATAGCCGTCAGTTTGGGTAAATCTTTTGGATGTTGTGTATAGTAAGGTAAGTATCTTTCTTGTGTTAGTCATTTGTTCTGTCTTGAGGACTGTGGATATTTTTTTGTGATTGTCTTGGAGAGGTTTTTTGTTGGTAGGGGATCTCAAAGTGTTTTGTAAAAAGGTATGTTTTTAATTCATTTTTGAATTGGTGGAGGTCCTTTATCATGCGGAGGGTTAATGGAATTTCATTCCAGAGGGTAGGGGCAGCAAAGGAGAAGGCTCTATCGCTTGTTGTTGCTTTGGTTTTTTTGAAATTTGTCTTTATGTTGAGGGAGTGGGTTGCGTTCTGTCTGCGCGTTCTAGTTTCTGATGGGGGTTGTATTAGTGTAGATAATTGTGAGGGAGAGATGTTATTAATGAGTTTAAAAGTAGTTAAGAGGATTTTATATTTTATTCGGCTGCATATGGGGAGCCAATGTAGGTCTAAAAGTATTGTGGTCACATGGTCCGTTAGTTTAGCTTTTGTAACCATCTTGGCGCATATGTTTTGGGCCCTTTGGAGGAGGTATATGCTTTTTAGTGGTAGGCCGTTTAGGAGACTATTACAGTAGTCGAAGTGGGGGGTGATGAGGGAGTTGACTACTGATCTAAAATCATGTGTGTTGAGTAGGGGTCTCAGATGTTGTATTGTCTTGAGTTTATAGAATATGGTTTTTACTGTATGTTTTATGTGTGGGAGCATGGTGAGTGAGTGGTCCAGAATTATTCCAAGGTACTTTACCTCCTTTTTAACAGGTATTGGTGTGTTACTTATTGTGATTGTAGTAGGGTAGTTATAGTCAGTGTCAGGTTTTCTCGTTATGAACATTGCTTCTGTTTTTTTGAGATTGATGCTTAGGTGATTGTCTTCAAGCCATGTGGTAGTCTCACTCATGCACTGGAGTAAGCCATCATATTTGGGGTTGTTGGGGTTTATGGGGATGGCAAGCATGATATCATCCGCGTATATGAAATGGTTGATTTTATACTTCTTGAATATGTTTGTAATTGGCTGGAGGTATAAATTGAAGAGGAGGGCGGAGAGGGCTGATCCTTGAGGGATACCTTGTCCTTGAGGGAAAGTTTCTGATGTTTCTTTACCTAATTGTATCCGTATTAATCTGTGTGAAATGTATGATTTGAACCATTCAAGGACTGTCCCTCCTACCCTTTTACCCATGTGACTTTGTGAAATCTCCATTATGCATATATTTACAAAACAAAGATAATATTTAAAAGCGTGATGTCCAAATATGTGGGGTTTTTATTTTATTTTATTTTTATTATATTTTCAATGAACATATTTACAGTGTTTATTGGTTCCATACCGACATAGTGGCTTCCTTCTCCCCAATACCCCCTCCCTCCTTAACCCCCCCCCTCCCCGCGACTGGCTATTCTTACCAACTGTTGCTAGCTCTGAATAACCTTACATTTCTTTGTATCAGTACAGACGATATCACCTTTTCACCATGCACACTCAGAAGTCTGCCCCTTCACCCATAATATCCCTCCTAGGGAGTTTAGCTTCATGAGGGATGTTGCCTGTTTAATACTCCTTTATTAGTGACGGGGCTCCGCCGTCCGGGGATAATTATTGGGCCCCTCTCCCTTATGATCTCAGCCAAGGCCGCCATACCTTTTCTAATTCAGCAATCTGTTCTCTCCTTATAGCCATAATGCATTTACATTCATAGTTCAGTCTCATTCGCACCTGCCAGCTTGATAGAGCTAAAGGAGTTACCTTGTTCCATCCCACTGCTATTTTGCATCTAGCCGTTACTATACACATTCTTACTAATTTCCCCTTCTCTCCCTTCCCCATCCCTATCCCTGCATTCCCAGCAGTGTTTGTTCTTTTCCCCATGCCACCTTTGCTTCCATCATTTTTTCCACTTCCTCATGTACCTCTCTGCCCAAAATCCTTTTATCTTAGCACAATACCACCACATATGGCAATAGTCCCTGACTTCTTGGCAGCCCCGCCAACGGTCCAAATACCCCTTAGGCAAACGATAAGGTACCATTGATACTTTACTTTGTATCCATCTTCTACATGTCTTGCTGCCACCTGCCCTTGAGTCAGCCCCTTGTATATCTCCTTCCTTGTGAGAACTCCTCCCCTAGGTCCTTTTCCCAGCTCTCTTGAAAGAGCAGCTTCCCCATATCTTGCGCTTGAATTATCAATTGATAGATTTTTGAGAGGGATTTTTGGTGTGTCGAGGAGTTCCAGCTTAAATCTTGTTAACCACATCCTAATTCAACTTCATTGGCTCCCCATAGCAAGTCACCTGACCTACAAAGCAATGCTACTCACTTTTAAGGCACTGCACACAATGTCAGCAACTTCGCTCTCAGAACTGATTCAAAGAACGCCGGAGACCAGAATCAGAAGAACATGTATGGTGAACGCCCTCATGACTCCATCAACAGTAAGGACCTGTACCCAGTCAACCAAGAACCGCGTCTTTTCTCTATATGCGCCAACCCAATGGCATGCTCTACCCCCAACGATACGCGCTATCCTAGATCTTACAACGTTTAGGAAAGCATTGAAGACTGTCGTGGCCCCGGCCCCGGCCGAGGGCCTAGAGGCATAGGGCTGCCATTTTTAGTACTCTAATAAAGGAATTAAACACTATTCTTGTCCATAGGGAGGCATTCTGGGACTTGTAGTTTTTCCTCGTTCAAGGATAGTTGTGTAAGCCAAGGGTTAAAGGCAAAGACAAAAGTTTATTTTTTCCCAAAAAGCACTAAGGTTCAAACACACAACGTCAGGATATTCTTCTCCAAGCAATACTTCAGAAATTATACATAAGCTGGAACTGAGGAAGCTTCATAAGCTTTTAAAACATGTGCAGTTGTTTTCATAAGGTAATCAGCAAAACAAAATACAGCTTCTCTGTTTAAGCAAAGTTAAATGTCCTCATTTACCTTCTGCTCCACAAAAATGTAGAAGCTGGCAATGTTCTCTTGAGTTAGTAGGTATTTCTTAGCAAAACAAAACTAGGTTCATTCACACTGCTTCTCAAGACCTTTCTTTATCAAGCATTTCTTATCAACAGACTTTCATAGCTTCTGTCTGGCATAATGTACAATCCATTGGCAATTCACCTGATATGGAGTTTTGCTCCGCACAGTCCACTTGCATATCCTCTTGTTCTAAAGCAGGGGTCTCAAACTCAAATTGCTTTGAGGGCCAAATGAGGACTTGTAGAATAACCCGGGGGCCGCACAAGACGCGGGCCTCATTTGCATAAGGGGCGTCATTTGCATAAATATTTGCATAATGTTACCATACACTAACCTTTAGTAAACATGCCTCTTAATGAGTGTATGGATAAAGAAAGACTAAAAGATTTCTACATTACTATAAACCAGTGCCAACCGCCAAGCACATTAGGAACTACTACAAACACTGCCCATTTAGAACCCATAGCAAACCTGCCATATCCTAACAGCACTACCAGGACTCACAAAGCACCATACCCTAACTATCAAAAGGCAACACTGCAAATATTAAATCAATACATTTCAGAGAATAACAATACATGACGTACTGGGGAAAGAGAACAAGTGGCAATGTCAAATAGGAATTACATAAACAGAATACCTCAGCTCAGTTACACATGCAGAACATACACCATCATCAAACAAGGAATCACAATTTAGAAACAGGAAGACAATAATTAAACTGGGAACCCCAAAAGCCAAACTTAGAATGTACAACACTGTAGAAATAAAACTATAAAATAATTTCCTCTTGTATTAAATAAAGTGCAAACGTTAAAGATGCACATTTCCAAGAGCTGACATATTTCAGTTAATAAATTCAAAATAAAGAGATCTTTTTCTACCTTTTGTGCATTTTTTTTCAGTTGCAATTGTTCCAGCCACTTTCTTCTGGTTTCTTCGTGTCTTCTGCTAACGCTCCATTGTCTGCTGTCCATTTGTCCTTTCTTCTCTCCTAGTTTTTTTTTCCATTCTCTCTCTACATCTGCTTTAACATACTAATCTTTCTCCTTTTGCTCTTTCCTCATTCCTATTTCATCCACTCAAATTTTACCCCTCTATCCTCAATCCCCACTTACTCTCCCAATACCCGGCCAATTGTAGATTTTTCTTCCCTCCCACACAAAATATTTTTCCCCTCTCCATTTCACTCTCCCAGCCTCATCCCATCCCATTCTAATCGTCCCCCAACATCAACTCCCTTCTAGCTCCTGCCCCACCCAGCATCCGCTCCCTTCTAGTCCCCGCATCATCAGCCCATTTCCAGTCCTAGCTCCCTCCCCTCACAGCCCATTTCCTTTCCAAGCCCCCCTCCTCATCAGACCATTTCCATTCCAAGCCCCCTTCCACTCAGCCCATTTCCATTCCAAAACCCTGTCCCCATCAGCTATTTGCAGTTCAAGCTCCCCCCTTCTACTCGGCCCATTTCCAGTCCTAGCACCCGCCCCCCCCCCCCCGTCCATTACCAGTTGTAGCCCCCCCATAGCCCATTACCAGTCCTAAGCCCCCCAACAGCCCACTTCCAGTCCTAACCCTTCCATCACCCCATCTTCATTCTTAGCCCCCCCATAACCCCATTTTCAGTCTTAGCCCCCCAATCAGACCATCTCCAGTCCTAACCCCCATCTGCCCATTACCAGTCCTAACCCCCCCATCACCCCATTTTCAGTACTATCCCCCCATCACCCCATTTTCAGTCCTAACCCCCCTCCCCCCCATCAGCCCAAGTAAATTTAAAAATTAAAAACAAAACAAACCCCTGGCTTCTGCTGCTGCTGCCGCCGCCGTGGCAGCGGTAGAATCAACTGTCCCGAGGCCCCTTCCCGTCTGCCCGGCAAAGCATCTTGTCAGCTCCATCAGCGGCGGGCTTTTCAAGCTGCGAAGAGAAGAGTGATTTCCCTCTCGCGGCTCAGTTAAGCCTGCCGGGGCTGATGGTAATTCCCATCAGCCCCTGCAGGCTTAACAGAGCCGCGAGAGGGAAATACTACTCCCTTCGCGGCCCTGAAAGCTGCCGCTGATGGAGCTGACAAGATGTTAAAGATGCTTTGCCGGGCAGACGGGAAGGGGCCGCGGGACAGTTGATTCTGCCGCTGCCACGGCGGCGGCAGCAGCAGAAGCCAGGGGTTTGTTTGGGGGGTTTTTTTTTCTTTCCTTTGCATCGCGGGCCGCACAAAGTTCTCTCGCGGGCCGCATGCGGCCCACGGGCCGCGTGTTTGAGACCCCTGTTCTAAAGCATATACTTCTGGCTCTGAACTCCTACAATCTGCTCCTCGGTGAATGCTCTGGGGAAATCCCTGGATCTCCCTCCAGCACTGGTTTCCCTGGTAAGGAATGTCTGTACCTCTAGTATGGGATATCTCTCCCTGGTTCAGTTGCCTTGGTTCCTCTCCGCTGTTCAGCCACGGTTCTTTGCTCCAGGCTGGGTTCTGGTTACTTCTAGCTATAGCCTTGTTCACCCACCTTTGAGCAGCTTGAAAGCTTCAGTCCGAGACCCGAGGTAGAAGACTTCCCTGCTTTCTTTCTCTAAGCAAAGCACACATGGTTTCTTGGCTTTCAGGCTCCTTCCACGGCCTTCTCCTTCCCCTGATGTTTCCTCCTCTGAGTTCCTCTCTCTGAACTCCTGGAACAGCTGAAACAAGCTGAACTCTCTGAACCTGCCCATGATTCTGGACTGGAACTGGAACACAAACAGTTTGAACCGCAACCTGATCCTGAACCCCCTTCTCCCCTTCTGAGCAGGGTTTATAAGGCTGCTTCTTAGCTAGCCTTTCTCTGTCTCTGCACAGGTGTTTGCCATTATCCCCTAAGCTTGCACTTACGTCAGCAGAGCTTGGGTGTGGCAAACTGGCTCTATCAACTCCGTGCTTTCTTTCTTTGATTGCAGTCTGGAACCTGTGAATTTCAGGAATTTCTCTTTCCTTAAAGGTATATTCACTAACTTTTCCTATTTCCATCAGTTCAGCAGGGCTCTCCTCATCACAAGACTCATCTCTTACAACGTACAACCAACCACCCTAGACTAGCCCACAAAACAGAAACCGCCCATCACTGCAAATATGCTCCAGTAACGTATATATGTATATATGTTCGTAGCTATGACTCCTGTAATGTAAACATGTCCTTAGCTTTACCTCAGCTGTTAACTCCTGTAATGTAAATATTTTCCTAGTTATACCTCAGATGTAAATTCCTGTAATGTAACAATGTTCCTAGTTTCACCTCATTTGTAAACCATGTTAGAGTGTAAACCATGTAAACCATATAATCTAATCAATATGTTCTGTAAGTGTTGCCTGTAACACACATTAATATGTTCATGTAAACCGTACTGATCTGTAATAGCGCGGTATATAAAAACAAACAAATAAATAAATAAATAACCCCTTATTTTTTTTAGCTAACTCCATTTAGGTCCCATGAGCCAGTGCCATATCTGTAAGTATCTGTAGAAGTCTATGTTGGACCCCATATGTTTCTTTCAGTTCTGAGAATGATTTTATATTATCTCCCGAATACAGCTGATATACCATGTGCCATCCCTATTTCTTCCATCTTTTAAACAGGGGATCACACACCCCTGGGGGGGAAGTCTGGGTTGTAGCATGTGGGCTGTAGAAAAGAATTTCCCCTTGTAGTTTCCTCCCGCTTCCCGTTCGATTCCGCCTCCCATCACCAATGTTCCCTCTAATTTTCTGTAGACTGTGTGCACATAAAATATCAGCTGTGCAGGTTTTGAAGGAAGGTTAAATTTTTGTGTGCCACATAACGACACTTGGAGATATATACTTTAAAATTTGACTACACGTCAGAATACAGTATATACACCACACTGATTTTAATCAAATTAAATGAAAATAGATAATTACTAAATGAAGCAGAAAATTTCAAGTAATTACAATCACAACTTTTAAATTTTAAGATTTCTGTGTTGTTTTCTATCAGAATCAGAACTGTAATTTTTGTGCGCTCTGTTGTAAAGTATGTGCGCTCGCTTGGCAAGGTGTGTGCGCGCGCACACGCGCACAGCTTAGAGGGAACAGTGCCCATCACCACTTGCACATACGGGTTTAGGTTTGCTCCCTGTGCATTTTTTAACCATGCTGAACCTCTTGCCAGCTTAAAACGTTAGAGATTTGGGCTGCTTCATAATTCCAGAAGAGACTGGGGACTCCCAAGCCTCCCTCCCCTCGCGTTCTGTACAGAGTCCTCCGTGCCACCCTAGGTGGGCGCTGGTTCCAAATAAAGTGGAATAGCTTCCCTCTGTATCCTCAGTAACAAACCTGGGGATCCATACCAGCAGTGTCTGAAAGAATTATAATATCCTCAGAAGCACCACCATCTTTTATGTTGGCTATTCTCCCAAACCATGACAGCAGATGCCTACTCCTTCGATCAAGGTCAGAGAACTTTTTTTTCCACTATGGTACATAATTTACTCGGTAAAGCTGCAAAGTGTCTGTGCATAGTTGCACTCCTAGATATCTTATAGGGCCTACCG
Source organism: Ichthyophis bannanicus (assembly GCA_033557465.1). Taxonomy (NCBI): domain Eukaryota; kingdom Metazoa; phylum Chordata; class Amphibia; order Gymnophiona; family Ichthyophiidae; genus Ichthyophis; species Ichthyophis bannanicus. The sequence goes on along the minus strand of CM066032.1, from coordinate 112,311,833 downwards.
TCCACTTGAATGAAAATGCTTTCTTTAGCCGCTTCTCCTCCCCTTTTGGGACTGTAAGGTTAAGAATCTCTATCCTGTCCAGACTGGCTTTAAATCTTGCTACTCTGATACGCTGCCAGTTCTCTCTGCAGCCTGCCTAATGATACCTCCGGGTCTGCCAAAGTGAGTAAAATATCCTCAGCAAATAAAGCACAGTTACTTACCTGTAACAGGTGATCTCTGGGAACAGCAGGAATAAGTCTTCACATATGTTCACATATGTTCACATATGTTTACATATGGGTATCGTCGGTACCGACGGAGCCTGTGCGGGAACGCTCCCCAGCGTCCAGAAAGAAAGCTTTTTGGAGCATCCCACAGCGCCTGCGCGCTGCCTTCCCGCCTTTCCCAACTGCCTCTCTCCAGTTCGAGTTTTAAAGCTGAGACAAAGAGAGAGAGAGGAAAGGAAAGATAGATAGAGAGATACAACTCCTAGGGGAGGTGGGTGGGTTGTGAAGACTTATTCCTGCTGTTCCCAGAGATCACCTCTTAAAGGTAAGTAACTGTGCTATCTCCAGGAACAAGCAGGAATGAGTCTTCACATATGGGGACTCCCCAGCTAGAGATGCCTGGGAGATCACCCAGATTGTGAGTCCTTGGGAAGGGCTCTACCTCTACCCATGAATCTCAGGCATCCAGTCAGGGATGGAGGGTAGGAGTTGATTAGGTATGGAACAGGTGTTTGAGAACAGCCTGACCAAACAAGGCATCCCGGCGGGAGTCCTTGTCCAAGCAGTAATGGGCTGTGAAGGTATGAACCGATGCCCAGGTGGCCGCTCGACAGATTTGGTCGATGGACACAGAGTTTAGATGAGCCATAGAGGTTGCCATGGCCCTCACATTGTGAGCTGTGACATGGCCCTCCAGAGAAAGGTTCTTACTTTGCTAGGCAAAGGAAATACACTGAGCAATCCAATTGGACAGAGTTCTCTTAGAGACTGGAAGTCCTAGATGAGAAGGATCAAAAGCAACAAAAAGTTGAGAGGACTTTCTATGTTGCTGTGTCCTGTGTAAGTAGAAAGCAAGTGCTCTTTTACAATCCAGGGTATGAAGATTCCTCTCTGCACTTGATGCATGAGGTCCTGGAAAAAAGACAGGTAAAAACACCTCCTGGTTCAGATGAAAAGGTGAGACCACTTTAGGCATAAAGTGTGGATTAGTTCTGAGGACTACCTTGTCATGATGGAACCTTGTATAAGGAGGATTAGCCACTAAAGCTTGCAACTCACTGATACGGCGAGCTGAGGTGACTGCAATGAGAAAAATAACCTTCCAGGAAAGGAATTTTAAGGAGGTAGTGGCTAAGGGTTCAAAGGGTGGCTTCATAAGCTGGCCAAGAACCAGATTCAAGTCCCATGCCACTGGAGGTGGTCTAATGGGAGGTTTAGTCAAAAGAAGGCCTCTCATGAATCTTGCTATAAGAGGATGAGAGGAAATAGGTTGTCCATTGAGAGGCTTAAGGGATGCTGCAATAGCACTCAAATGGATTCTGATTGAATTTGTTTTAAGGCCTGCATGGGATAAATGCAGCAAATAGTCTAGTAAAGAATGCAAAGGTATTGCAAGAGGGTTGAGACCCTTCTCTGCACACCAAATGGAAAACCTTTTCCATTTAAAAGCATATGAACATCTGGTGGAAGGCTTTCTGGAAGCATGAAGGATATCCTTCACTCGCTGAGAAAGTTGTAAATCTTGAAGGTCTAGGCCTTCAGCAACCAGGCCCTGAGATGAAGAGACTGAGGATTTGGGTGCCACAAGGTTCCCTCCTCCTGGGAGAAGAGATCTGGAGCAGACCCCAGGTCTAGGGAGGGAGCTTGAGAGAGATGCAGAAGTAGAGGGTACCACACTTGGCGTGGCCAAAGTGGTGCTATGAGGATCATAGTCCCCTTGTCTCTCTGAAGCTTGAACAGAGTCTTGGGAATTAGGGGAATAGGTGGAAAGGCATGAAGGAAGTCTTGCCCCCAATGAAGGAGGAAGGCATCCCTGGCCTGAACTCCCTGACATGGAATCCTGAAACAGAACCGGGGAAGTTTGGCATTCCACGGACTTGCAAACAGGTCTATGTCTGGGGTACCCCAAATCCGAAAAATTCTGGCTATCTGGTCCCCATGGAGGGACCATTTGTGTGGAAGCAGAACTCGACTGAGTCTGTCTGCCCAAGAGTTTTGAACCCCTGGAAGATATACTGCCATGAGATGGATTTGATGCTCTCTGGCGAAGGCCCACAATCTCAGAGCTTCGTTGCAAAGCGACAGAGAGCCAGCCCCTCCCTGCTTGTTCAAGTAGAACATGGCTACCTGGTTGTCCGTGTGGATGAGGACTGTCTTGTAGCTGAGCAGGGTGTGGAAGACTCTGAGAGCCAGAAAGATTGCTCTGAGCTCTAAGAGGTTGATATGAAGAGATGTCTCCTGTGGAGACCAGATGCCCTGGGTTGAGAGATCTTGTAGATGAGCCCCCCAACCCCTTGGAGAGGAATCTGTTGTAAGGGTGGCTTGGGGTAACACCTGTTAAAATGGGGACCCCAGCAACAGATTCTGAGTGGACTTCCACCAGTGGAGGGACCAAAAAAGGCGACTGGAGGTTGCTATTTTGTCTGACAGGCAACCTGATGCCTGGGTCCATTGGGAGGATAGGGTCCACTGAGCTGCTCTCATGTGAAGGCGAGCATAGGGAACCACATGCACCGTGGATGCCATGTGGCCTAAGAGTTGCAACATCTCTCGAGCAGTTAAATGGGATTTTAACTGAACCTGGGAGGCTAACTGCACCAAGCGTAGGCAACGGGCCTGGGGAAGATAGGCCCTTGCAGTTGTGGTATCCAGTAAGGCCCCTATGAACTCTAGAGACTGAGTAGGGGTGAGATGGGATTTTGGAATGTTGATTACCAGTCCCAGATACTGAAGAACACGCCTTGTGCAGGCCAGGGAATTCTGGGCCTCTGACTGGGATGGAGCTCGGATGAGCCAGTCGTCCAGATATGGGAATACGAATATCCCTAGAGTGCGCAGGAATGCAGCTACTACTGCCATGCATTTTGTGAACACTCTTGGAGCAGAGGCCAGACCGAAAGGAAGCACTTTGAATTGGTAGTGCTTTCCCTGGTAAAGGAAGCGAAGGAATCTTCTGTGTGTTGGATGGATGAGAACATGGGTGTACGCATCCCTGAGATCTAGAGAACAAAGCCAGTCCTGACTTTGGAGGTATGGAAGGAGAGTTCCGAGAGAAGTCATCTTGAATTTCTCCTTGCATAGAATCTTGTTCAATTCTCTGAGATCTAATATGGGTCTGTAGCCCCCCGTTTTCTTTGGAATGAGGAAATAGGGGGAGTAGAACCCTGAGCCCTGTTGAAGAAGGGGTACTTCTTCTATTGCCCCTTGGGCAAGAAGGGTAGAAATCTCTTGACCTAAAAGGTTGAGAGATGTTGGAGAACTGAACTGTTTCACCATGGTGTGAGGAGGAAGGTTTAAGAAATGAAGCTTGTACCCTTCCTTTATGATGGAGAGGGTCCACTGCTCTGCTGTGATTTGTTCCCATCTGGGAGCAAAGTGAGCTAACCTTCCTGGGATGGTGAGAGGCTCTGGATGTTCTATTTATTTATTTTATTTTATTTTATTTACATTTCTTATATACCGCACTATTTGACATCAGAAAGGCTATTTGACATCAGAAAGGCTAAGTTCTCTAGTAGAAAGTCAAAGGCCCTGAGGAGGCTGAGGCTGTTGGGCCGTAGCAGTCCTCGCAGCCTGGTTTTGGCCTGTTTTGGTTGTTGCTGTCTCTTTGTAGCAAAACGACCTTGAGAAGAGGCCTGACCATAAGAAGAAAATTTCCCTTTCTTTGGGAAAGATCCCTTTTTGAACAACCTCTTTTTAAAAGGAGCAGTAGTAGACTTTGAAAGTCTATCTAAAGCAGAGTTTTCAGCATCCATTTGGTTGGCCTTTGCTTGCCAATCTTTGCCAAACAGGTTTTCGCCTGTACAGGGAAGGTTACCTAGACCATCCTGTACCCAGGATTCCAAATCAGAGGCTTGCAACCAAGCAACTCTGCGTGCACCTATGGCAATAGCCGAGGCTCTACTGGCCCCCTCAAAAGAGTCAAAGGCTGCACGGTTGGAAAACTTGGATACATCCTGTGCATGTTTGAGCCAGGTGATGTATTCTTCTCTCTTATCTTCTGACATAAAAGGAGATAAGGTTTGCAGATGATCTGTAACTTCTTTTAGAAACATCCCCATATAGAGACTATAGGAGTTGATTCTGGCTACAAGCATACTGGCCTGGAAGATTTTCCTGTCAAAGGCATCTAGAGTTCTGCATTCTCTTCCTGGAGGAGCAGAGGAGTGCCTTTTTGTACTCTTGATCTTTTTCATAGCAGACTCTACCACAATAGAGTGGTGAGGAAGCTGAGTCTTATGAAACCCAGGACAAGGAGGAACACGATACATGGTGTCCAACCTTCTGAAATGAGGGGAGGTGGAAAGAGGAATCTCCCATATGCCCAGCATGTGATCATAAAGAATCTCATGTATTGGTAAGGTGGCTGCCTCTTTAGGAGCCTTAGGATATTGTAGAATATCCAATGTTTTGGCTCTAGGTTCAGTCTCAGAGGTCACTGAGATGGACAGGCCTTTGGCCACCTCCCTAATGAAGTCTTGAAAAGACAAGTCTTCAGGAGGAGACATTCTCCTTTTTGGAGAAGAGGGTTCCTGAGGAAGGATGCCCGATGCTTCAATTGAGGCCTCTGAAGAATCAGAGTCTTCAGAGGAATCGAAGTATCGACTATCTGGATGCTCTCGTAGAGCCCGATATGCGTACCGGGAGGTATCGACATCGGGAGTAAGCGGTACCGGGTCGGTACTGATGGGCATCACTGGATAGCGTACCGCTGCGGTCGATGCTGATGTCGATGCAAGCGGTACTGGTACTGGGACCGATATCGGGTCCGGTACCGGAATCGGTACAGGTACCGACAACGGGGTTTGTTGCGGTACCGTAGGCGTTGCAGCTTGAATGAATGCCGTGATGGCACGCTGCATGGTCAGAATATTCTGATCCATTGACGCCACCAATGTCTGGATATCGGTACCGGTAGAAACTGCCGGTACCCCAGAACATTGTAACAGGTGATCGGTAGAGGCCGAGCCATCAATGTCATCCTGTGACCCCATAGGTAGTGCTTTGGAAGCCGGAGCCTCCCGCCGGGGTAATTTTGCCTGTGTGGTATCCTCAAGAGTAAGCCCAGGGGCATCTCGATACTTAGAGGGAGATGAACTCTTTGAGGACAGGCCAGATTTAAGCTTGGTTACCTGAGATCCATGGGATGAAGAAGCAGCCCTGGAAGACGTCGATGCCACGGAAGCTGCATCGGAGGGAAACAGGGTACTGAGCTTAGCTGCCCGATTCTGTAACCCTCTTTTAGACATCATGGAACAGGATTCGCAATCCGCAATGGAGTGGTCAGGACCTAAACATTTTAGACACCAGTCATGGGTGTCAGTGACAGAAATAGTGCTGCTGCACTTTGTGCATTTCTTAAACCCGGAGGCGGGTTTTTCCATGAGGGAAAAATATATCTGTAGGCCTAAGGCCCCAGAAGAAAAATGCACTGAAAAGAGTAGAAGTTTTTTTTTTTTTTAAAGAAAGAAAAAGGACCGGTGGTACCGGTGCGGAATTGAGAAGGCAGACATGCGACTAAAGAAAAATAAAAGAAAATAAGAAATTCTTCAGCGGTGACAGGAAACACGACCTGCTGGCTCCGTGGAAAAGAAGAACTGGAGAGAGGCAGTTGGGAAAGGCGGGAAGACAGCGCGCAGGCGCTGTGGGATGCTCCCAAAAGCTTTCTTTCTGGACGCTGGGGAGCGTTCCCGCGCAGGCTCCGTCGGTACCGACGATACCCATATGTGAACATATGTGAAGACTCATTCCTGCTTGTTCCTGGAGATTATCTTATACCCTTGTTCTTTTACTCCGATTCATTTTATACCCTGCTCTGTCCTTATGCACTCAGCAAATGGCTCCACTAATAAAGCAAATAGCAATGAAGAGTGTAGGCAACCCTGCCTAGTCCCACGTTGCAACAAGAAAAGGCAGATTATCCCCCATTAATTTTTACTGCTGTGGTTGATCTCTCAGAGTGCTTTTACCCAATGTATATAATGCTCCCCGACTCCAAATTTGCTAAGCGTGGCCCATAAAAAATTCCAATTCATCCTATCGAATGCCTTCTCGGCGTCAATAGCTACAACCACCTCAGGTATGGCTTCTCGTTTTACCAGCCTACAGATGTTAATTAACCGTTTTACATTGTCTCCCGCCAAACATCCTAGGAAGAATCCACTTTGATCAGAGTCAATCAATTAAGGCAAATAACGCCCCAGTCTAGTTGCCAAAATGTGCGCCAATATCTTAGCATCTAAATTAATTAAAGAGATTGGTCTTATGAGGCACATTGTGAAGCATCCTTCCAGGGTTTCAATATCACACTAATACCAGCTTGTCCCATTGTCTCAGGCAATCTCCCTCCTTGCCTCATTCACTTAAATATATACACCAATCTGGGGGCTGGTTGCTCTCTGAAAGTGTAATATACTCTGGCTGTTAGGCCATCTAATCCAGGGGCATTTTCATTGGCTAATGCTCCTATCATTTGATCCATCTCATCTAGGCTTACAGGGCAGTCAAGCCTGGCTTCTTCTGTGTGAAACAAGATGGTTAACCTAATACCTGCTAAGTATTCCTCCATTTTGCTTCCTCTGTTCTCCTTCGTTGCTATAGACTTCTGTATAAAATTCCGTATAACCATCCTCCTCCCTGATCTTCCCCATTGCCATTTGGGCCTGTTGAGCTTTCAGACTCCTCGCGACCATCCCCCCGGCTTATCCCCATGTTCATATACTCTCTGTCTTGCATATTGCAATTGACAGGCTACAGCTTCTGACTGTAACGCCTTCACCTTTCTTTGGGCTGCTTCTAATATTTTAAACTGCCTCTGCAACCCCTTCCCTACCATGCAGCTTTTCGGCTTCCTTTAATCGTTTGAGAGCTTCCTCCAATTCTAGCCCTTTTTTCTTCTTTTTCCTTGTTCCCCCATTGTACAAAGCGCCCTCTAAAGAACTCTTTGAATGCATACCACACTCTCTCTTCAGCCACTTCCCCTCCCGTATTTTGCTCAAAGTATTCTTCAATATCTCTCTTTATTTCCTCCACTATTCAACACAATGGTCAGACCAGGACACCGGTTCATAGTCTACTTTCCCCATTTGTGCCATAAAGAGTAGTTACTCACCTGTAACAGGTGTTCTCCAGGAGCAGCAGGAATCAGTCCTCACAGATGGGTGACATCGACGTCGATGGAGCCCTTGCGGAGCATTTCCCCAGCTTTCCATGAAAGCCTTTGGGAATGCAGGCACGCATGCGCGGTTCCCTTCCCGCCTAAAGGTGCCATTTTGCTCAGTCAAACAACATAGCTTAAAAACAGCACACAAAAATGAAAAATAAACTATGTACAACTGCAACTCCCAGGGGAGGAGGGAGGGTTGTGAGGACTGATTCCTGCTGCTCCTGGAGAACACCTGTTACAGGTGAGTAACTACTCTTTCTCCAGGACCAAGCAGGAAGTCAGTCCTCACATATGGGTGACTCCCTAGCTCTGGGCTACCAAGGAACCCAGGCTGAACAAGAGAACTCCCTGTAGTCCCAGCATCAAAAAAAGGCTTTTTCACTGACAGAACCTCCACCGGTAGCCCAACGAAGGGCAGGAGGGCAGGAGTTGCCTAAACCTCAAAGAGATTCCGGAGTACTGGCTGGCCAAAAGCACTGTCCCTACGGGACTCCCTTTCCAGACAGTAAAGGGCTGCAAATGTCTGGCTTGAAGACCAAGTAGCAGCCCTGCAGATGTCTACCAATGGTACAGAGTGGAGATGAGCCACTGAGGCAGCCATTGCCCTGACACGATGGGCCGTGACCCGACCCTGCAAAGGAAGGTCAGCCGCCCTGTAAGCCCAGGTGATACAGTCAGCCACCCAGATGGACAAGGTACGCTTGGACACAGCTAACCCCAAGTTATTAGGGTCAAAAGAGATGAAGAGCTGAGTAGCCCTTCTATGCCCCTGCGTACGGTCAAGGTAGAAGGATAAGGCCCTCCTACAGTCCAGGGTATGCAGAACTGCTTCAGCCTGGCTTGCATGAGGCCTAGGGAAGAATGCTGGAAGAACCACCTCCTGGTTGAGGTGGAAAGAGGAGACAACCTTTGGAAGGAACTTTGGATGAGTCCTGAGGACTACCCTGTTCTTATAGAATCTGGTTAAGGCTGTCACAGACCAGGGCCTGAAGCTCACTCACTCGCCTGGCCGAAGTTAGGGCTACCAAGAAGAGTGTCTTCCACGACAGGAAGCATAGAGGGCAAGTAGCCATCGGCTCAAAAGGTGGGCGAGTCAGTTGTTGCAAGACCACATTCAACTCCCACTCAGGAGCAGGACGACGGATTGGAGGCTTGAGCAAGAGCAAGACTCTGAGGAACCGGGATACCAAGGGGTGAACCGAGAGAGAATGTCCTTCCACCAGTGAGTGGTGAGCTGCTAGAGCTGAGAGGTGGACCCGAACAGAATTGGACTTAAGTCCCTGATTTGATAAGTGCAGTAGGTACTGGAGTACCACTGGTACAGCACAGGAGAAGGGATCTTCTGTACGTAGCTGACACCACACAGAAAACCTTTTCCATTTTAGGGCATAGGTTTTCCTAGTGGACTGTTTCCTAGAGGCTAGGACAACCTCCTCAACCTCCTGAGGTAGGCCCCAGGGAGCCAAAACTACCCTTGCAGCCTCCATGCCATCAAATTGATAGCTTTGAGATTGGGGTACAGAAGGGAACCCTGATCCTGAGAGAGAAGGTTGGGTTGCAACCCCAGAGGCAGTGGGGGATCCACTGCCAGCTGAAGCAGAAGTGGAAACCAAGGCTGTCTCGGCCACCTGGGAGCCACCAGCAGGGCCGAGGCCTTGTCCTGAAGAATCTTGAACAGGGCTCGGGCCACCAAGGGCGTGGGAGGAAACGCATACAGGAGGCCCTGAGACCATGGAATTAGAAAAGCATCTGCTGCTAACCGCAGAGGATGCGGTTGCCTGGAGCAGAACTTTGGCAGCTGTTTGTTCAGTGGACTGGCAAACAGATCTATGGATGGAAGTCCCCATTTCAGGAAAATCTTCTGAACCACCAAAGGATGGAGCTGCCACTCATGGGGCTGCAGAATCCTGCTCAACCTGTCGGCCAGGTAGTTTTCCTGGCCAGGGAGGTACACAGCCTTGAGGAGCATGTTGTGCTTGAGGGCAAACAAGCAAAGGTCCTGTGCTTCCTGGCAAAGGAGCCTGGACCCAGTTCCGCCCTGTTTGTTCACATAAAACATGGCTACTTGGTTGTCCATTTGAACTAGGACTGGAGAGAAAGTCTTGAGGGCCAACCGAAAAGCCCTGAGTTCCAGGAGATTGATTTACTGTGTGGCTTCCCAGGGAGACCACAGGCCCTGGGTGCACTTGCCTAGACAATGAGCTCCCCAGCCCTGCAAGGAGGCATCCGTGGTCAACACCACTGTGAATCCAGGAATCTGAAAAGGCACCCCTTGCAGCAGATTGGGTGGATGGAGCCACCAGCTGAGGGACGTCAGAAATTGTCTGGACACCCTTATCTTGTCTCTGAGGCTGCCTGTGGCCTGTGACCACTGAGACCGAAGGCACCACTGTGCCGGCCTCATATGGAGCTGGGCATTGGGGGTCACATGAACTGTCGAAGCCATGTGGCCTAGAAGCCACAGGCAGAATCTGGCGGAGACCAGTGACCTGCTGAGAAACTGACTCGCCAAGCTTATCAGTCTTTGGGCTCTGTCTTCGGGCAAGAATGCCTTTGCCAGCAGTGTGTCCAACCTTGCCCCTATGAACTCCAAGTTTTGTGATGGGAGCAAAGTGGACTTTGCGAAGTTTATGACAAACCCCAGGCTTTGAAGAAGAGCAATAGTTCTGAGGGTGGCTTGTCTGGCCTCCTGGCACGTCTGACCCCTGATGAGCCAGTCGTCCAGATAGGGGAAGACAAAGATACGCTGATTTCTCAGGTAGGCTGTCACGACTGCCAGGCATTTGGTAAAGACCCTGGGAGCGGAGGTTAGGCCAAAAGGTAGTACTCTGTACTAATAATGGTTTCCTCCCACAATGAACCTGAGGTACTTTCTGTGGTCTGGATGAATGAGGATGTGAGTGTACGCATTCTTTAGATCTAAGGTGCATAGCCAATCTCCCTGCTGGAGGTAGGGCAGAAGGGTTCCAAGAGTAAGCATTTTCCTTCTCCAAGAACTTGTTGAGGTTGCGGAGATCTAGAATAGGTCGAAGGCTACCGGTTCTTTTGGGTACTAGGAAATACCTGGAGTAGAACCCTCGACCTTCTAAGTGGGGAGGCACAGGTTCCACTGCCCTGTCCACCAACAGACTTTGTAGCTCCTGAAGGAGAAGATCTGTATGCAGGGGAGGCCTTGGAAGCTCCCCTGGAAAGTACAGAAGAGGCAGCTGTGTGAAGTGTAGTGCATAGCCCTTGTGGACTATTCCTAACATCCAACTGTCTCCAGTGATGAGTGGCCACTGGTGTGAAAACAGAGTGAGGCGACCTCCTGTGCAGGGTTGGGAGAGCAGGGACGGAGAGGCTATGCCTAAGGAGTCAAAAACCCCCACCCTGCTGAGTGGGAGCAGGGGCCGGAGGCTTGGGGGTCCTCTGCCTACGGGGCCCATTACCCTGCCCCTTGGCTTGCTGACCCTGTGGGGCAGCCTGATATTGTGGGTACTGTTTGTAGGCAGTGCCCTTCCTTGGGTAAAAGGACTTTTTACCGAGCCCCTCTTCTTGTGAGAAGGGGCAGAAGTCTTTCTAGACAGCCTTGTCCGTGTGAGGTGCTCGGTCTTGAGGTGTGCGGCCTTCTCGGTCATGGGCTTGCCAAAAAGGTTCTCACCTCGGCAAGGGACATCGACCAACTTGTCCTGAACCCACGGCTCGAGGTCCGATGACTGCAGCCATGCCTGGCGTCGAGCCGCGATGCCGGCTGCCGCAACATGGGCCGAAGTCTCGAAGCCATCGTAGGCAGCGTGGGACATAAACTTAGAGCATTCCCGGATCCCCGAGGACAAGGACTTGAACCTCTGCAAGGGTTCCCCGGAGAGACCAGCAGAGAACCCGGCCAGCTCCTTGGCCAGGTCTCGCAAGTACATGCCCATGTACAGCTGGTAAGACTAGACACGGCAAGCAAGCATCGAGCCCTGGAAGCACTTTCTACCAAAACCATCCAGGTTTCGGGCCTCCCTGCCAGGGGGCACCGCGGAGTGCATCTTCTGACTTTTCAGGCGATGCATGGCCGATTCCACCACCATGGAATGGTGTGGTAGCTGCGCCTTCTGAAAGCCAGGACTCTTCCGGAGTCGATAGATCGAATCGACCCGCTTGCTTAAAACCGGCGCCGAGGGAGAGACCACGTGATGCGGACAGGGTAGAGGTCGCATCCTGAGCGTGTCCTGAAGCCCTCAGCCTAAGCCGGCGACTAAGTACCGTAAAGAATTGCACTGACTTGCCAAGAAGGTAACTAACTTGATCCGGAGTGCCTGCGGACCCTCCCATGGTGGTTGGAGCGGCTGAACTGCATGGCGACGGCAGTAAAAGCGATGAGAAGAGACCGAGAACGGGGAGCCGGCTCGAGTAAGATGGTGGACACAGCTTCGATGCCGGCTTCACCCAGGTCTCCGACCTCACTTGATGAGATGTCAGCGGCTGTAGCGACGGCCTTAATGCCCCAGTTTGATGCCCTGCACAGCAAAATGGATGGATTACACTCATCGGTAGATCTGCTGGGCAATCGGCTGCGAGAGGCCGAAGACCGCGTGGCACGGGTGGAGGAGCAGGAGGAGACGCTGACCACAGAGGTGGCAGGCCTCAAATCTCGGTTAATCCAACAGGACGCCAAACTTGATGACCTGGAGAACAGGTCAAGAAGAAACAACCTGCGCTTTTTGGGGATTCCTGAAACCGTCCCGGATAAAGACCTCAGAAGCTACCTAGAGAAGCTGGTCATGCATATTGTGGCAGAGGGTGAGCTCGGAGACAAGGTACACATTGAACGGGTACATCGGGTGGGCGCTAAGCAAATGCGTGACCCTCGCCCTAGAATTGTCTTAGCGAAATTTCTACAATACCCGCAGAAGGAACTGATTCTCAGGGCAGCGCGGCAGACGGGGGAAGTGACTTACAACAACATTAAACTCCGTGTGGCACAGGACTATTCAATGGCGCTGAGCCGGAAGAGACGAGAGTATGCCCCCCTATGCGGAAAACTGATAGAGGCCGGAATCTGGTTCTCCGTGCAGTACCCCGCCAAGCTTCACGTGCTTTGCAACGGAGCTCATCGCACCTTTGAGTCGGCGGTTGCAGCAGGAGATTATGTGCACCAGGTCTGTGCTCAAAAGAAGGCCGCGGCGGCGGCGCCCCATACATGAAGTCTCCGGGAGCTAATTGGACTGCCTAAGAGAAACTCCCCTCGGGGAGCAAAGACTGGGGAAATACAATGTAGCGCTGGCCATTACCTTTGGTTACTTTTCCGGTTTGGACTGGCGCTACAAACCTCAAGTAACATTGTGTTTCTTTGTTTCCTCTTGAATAGTTAATTGCCTTATCTATGGTAATGTAACAAAGTTTCCAATTCTCTTGCACCTCTCTCTCCTATTTCCCCCTGTTAAGAAATTGGACTTTAGATTGAATATGTTTGCTTCACTGCTAGGGTGGTATGATGCCTACAGAGTTACTCTGTTAATTCAGGCAGGGGGAGAGAGGGGGATTTCTGTTATAGTTGCGGTGTGTGATGAGGCCCCCCTAGTGGGAACGGAGGGAGGGATTTCACTAGCCGGCCTGGCCATACTTTACGGGTGCTTGGGCCTCTCCAGCCACCTTGCTGTATGTGCTGGGGCGGCTGTGGCGGAGGGGGGGAGTGTCTAGGGTCAGAGGGGACTACTATTATGACCGTTGGGCCTGTACTAGGCCGCGTGGTCGGCCATCTGAACCTGGACACCGGCAGTATGGGTGACAGCCCTCCCCCACATTCTTGTGTATCCCGCTAATTGGAGGCAGGCTTGCTTCAATACGGAGAAGGTGCCTGGTAGGAATGGGGGATAATAGGCGGGGGGGGGACTGGGGGGTGGGGTTGGAGGGGGGGGTCATGGCAGGTTATCCCGGGCGGGGGGAAGGGGAGGGGAATTCAGCACGGAGGCCGGGCCTATCAGGTTTGGTAGGTGCTGGGCACTACGAGGAGGATATAGCTCCTTTCTGATCATAGGAGGAAGACTGTTGGTTTGTGGAATGGTGACTGATATAAAGGCTTGGGGCGAAGGGTCACGCTCAGAGGGGTTTCGGGAGGACTTCCTGGGAGGGGGTAGGAGTTGGGAGTCCTGTAGATAGGAGGAGTAGTTGGAAGAAGGGATAGGGGGGGTATAGAGGACAGGGTTAGGGGAGGTTTTAAGATGGAGGAAGGGAGGGATAGGAGAGGGGTTAGGAGGTGGGGGGGTAGTGGGACTGGGGGGAGGTGGGGGAGACGGGATGGGGGGGGAGAGGTCGTTGCACTCTGAACTCTATGCAGATGCACAGTGTAACATATCTTGGTAAAAATGGGGGAAGGCTCCAGGCTGGGAGCGTCTCCCCAAGCACGTTGTGTTGGCAGTTAGGCCGTAAAAACATTACAATACTCTGAGAGTCATAACTTGGAACGTCTGTGGCTTGGGTAGCCCGATAAAGCGATATAAAATACTTAAGGCACTGGCTAGGCAGCATTGCGATATTGCGCTACTCCAGGAAACCCACCAAACTGCTGAAGAACATGCTAAATTATGTCGGGATTGGGTAGGTCAGGTGTGGGGAGCGCCTGCACTAGGGAAGAAGGGGTGTGTGGCCATTTTAATTCATAAACGGGTGCGCTTCACGATGCAAAGACAGGTGGCCGATCCCAATGGGAGATTTGTGTTACTGCTGGGCCTATTGGAAGACCGTGAGATAGTGCTGGGAGATGTGTATGGTCCCAATTCGTTGGATCGGGAGTTTTTTGATCGTATTGCTGCCAAAGTGGAGCAATTGCCTGATGTACCTTTGCTACTGGGGGGAGATTTTAACGGGGTGTTCGAAGTAGGCCTGGACACATCCAGTGGCAGAGAGACGAGAGATAGAACGCTCAGTTCGCAGATTCTGCAACGATTTCAGACGCGATTGGGCCTGATAGATCCTTGGAGATTGTTGCACCCCTCTGAGAAGGAGTTTACGCATATCTCGCGGGCGCATGGGACTAGTGCGAGAATAGACTATCTACTGCTTTCTACAAACATATTTGCACAAGTGGAAGAAGCGCAGATAGGTCCCCTGGAGATCTCTGACCATGCCATGGCCTGGATTGAGGTGCAATGGGGGGGAGGAACTGGTGCATCCCGTCTATGGCGGTTCCCCATTGAGCTATATAAAGACAATCAATTTCGGCAATTTCTGGGTCAGCGCTGGCGTGACTTTGAATTAAATCATCAGGCACATAGAGAGGACCCAGAACTGGTTTGGGAAACTGCCAAAGTGGTGTTGAGAGGTGACATAATTGGGTTTGTGGCCCGGAAACGCAGACTGTTGGCAGAACAAATTGTTCGGTTGGAGCAACAAGTGTCTCAAGCGCGAGTGATCTGTGGTCATGCGCCCACGGTGTCTAATAGAAGACAGTTGTGGGAACTGCAGGTTGCCCTAAACGAACTGCTCCATCAGAGAGCCAAGAAATCGCTGCTGTATTACAAATATCAGTTATATTGCTTTGGCGACAAACCGGGGAAGCTATTAGGACGATGTTTGAAGGGTCCGAGAGGAGGGAGGGGGGTAGCCGCGCTTCGGGATGACCAAGGGAAACTCCAGCAAAATCGGGAGGTGATCAGTGCAATATTTAAAGACTTCTTTCAAAAACTGTACGCTGCGGGAGAGAGTAGCCCATCTACTATGGAGGCCTACCTGCAAAGGTTGAAGCTCCCACAGGTGACAGAGGCGCAACGGGATCAGCTGGGACAACCGGTAACACTAAAGGAGGTACAGTCTGTAATTGCACAAGCCAGTTGTTATAAGACCCCAGGCCCGGATGGTTATGGGGCTGAGTTTTATAAACTCTTATCGAATTGGGTAAGCCCCCTGTTAGTGGACACCTACCATCAGCGAATAGAGAGGGGGGGTAGGAGATGGGGAGATAATCAGGCCTACATTACGCTGATACCCAAGCCGGATAAGGATCCGACGCAGGCGGCCTCCTATAGAACGATTTCTTTGTTGAATTACGATATGAAGTTATTGGCGAAAATTCTGGCAGAGAGACTAGCGGGAATATTAGGTGACGTGGTGCACGAATCACAGGTGGGTTTCGTACGAGGCCGTTATGCAGTTCGTAATATACGTCGAATATTAACATCTTTGGAGTGGGTGCAGTCCCATCAGTTGCAGTCACTTCTGGTGAGCTTCGACGCCGAAAAAGCGTTTGATAGGGTAGATTGGACATATCTAGAATATTTATTACCATTATACGGTCTCGGACAGGCATTCTGTGATATAGTGAAGAGTCTGTATGATACGCCGACAGCTAGAGTGCTTTGCAATGGGGTCTTGTCGGCTCCCTTTCCCTTGCATAGGGGCACTAGACAGGGCTGCCCATTGTCCCCCTTACTGTTTGTTTTGTCTTTGGATCCCTTAATACGGAGTATAGAATTGGACCGACAGATTCGTGGGATTGAGGTGGGCAAACAGGGATTTAAGACGTCGGCCTTCGCTGATGACATGTTAGTACACTTGCTGGCGCCGCGAGAATCTTTGCCGAGATTGATGGCCGAGTTCCGGAGCTTTGGTAGTTTTGCTGGTCTTAAGATAAATGCCGATAAATCGGAGGCTTTGGATGTCTCGGGACGGCTGCGGGAAGGTTGGGGGGAGGACTTTCCCTTGAAATGATCGGATCATCGGTTCAAATATTTGGGTATTGTTATGACGAGATTACCGCAGGATCTATACCACATTAATTTGGAGAAAGTCTTATCTGGGATGCGGCATCAACTGAGAGCTTGGAACCCGCTGCCACTGTCACTACTGGGGAGAATTGCAGCAGTTAAAATGGTAATTTTACCCCGCATACTTTATTGGTTACAAACACTACCCGTCTGGTTATTACGACGGGATTTGCTTAGATTGGAAAGGGAGATTCAAGGGTTTCTGTGGAAGGGGGCCAGAGCGCGAATCCCGATGTCCCGCATGATTGGTAAGTGGCGCAGAGGGGGCCTTGGGCTTCCGGATTTAAGACTTTATGCCTTGGCATGTCAAGCGAGGCATGTTGGAGACTACTTGGGGGACACGGATGTATACACACCGCGGGCCTTGGAGGTGGAATCGGTGGCCCCTTTCTCACTGGTGGGGGCTCTACATGTGGACAGTGCACAATTGCCAACGCGACTTACGCGCAATATTATGTTAAATGCGATGAGACGCACATGGCGACAATTAAATAGTTACTGGCAGCGCAACTGGCAGGTGTCAAGTTGGTTGCCCCTACGAGGCAATGTAAAATTTTTACCAGGTTCTGATACTCGAATGTTTCAGATATGGAACCGGCAGGGACTACGGCACTTAGGGCATGTGGTAGACCTTACGGGTAAATGTAAACCGTTTTTGGCATTACGTGAGGAATTCCGGCTGCCTCCCACCCACTATTTTGCGTATCTCCAACTTGCCCATTATGTGGCGACGTTGCCCAGGGAGGAATTGGGGGGGGGACAGGTCGGCACAGATTATCGAATTCTTTGAGCTCGGGGGAGATGTACACCCGACCATAGCTGGACTGAAGGCTAGGCTGGAGTGCTTTGGGGTTTCCCCGGACTATGGGAGGGTGGAGACGGCCTGGGAAGGAGAATTGGGACGGGAAGTACCGCCTGGCACGATTTGCAAGGCGGTGGGGCGGATAGTGAAACTGGTGGAGGGAGCGAGATGGAGGGAAATACAATATAAAGCCTTAACTCGGGTGCATTTTTCGCCGCGACGAGCATTGCGGAGTCATATTACGCAAGATGGGTCTTGTCCTAGATGTTCTATTCCAATGGCCACTTTAACCCATATGTGGTGGCAGTGCAGGCGCATCCTCTCCTACTGGGCCCATATTCGTAGATACATTATGAGACTATTACAGCAGAGGTTTCCTTGGACTGGAGCATTGGTCGCTCTTGATCAGTTGCATCGAACCTTACCCACAGGGAGGTGGGAGCGGTTATTGGTGCGTAAGGCATGTTTGGTGGGGAAGGGTCCGATTCTACGTAGGTGGCGGGACCGCGACCCGCCCACATTCTTGGAGTGGCGCAATAGTTTTCATCAGTTGCTACTGGCGGAGCGCTGGAGGGCTCGGGGTTCAGTGAAGAGGTGGTCCACCTTTATGTTGATCTGGGAACCCTATATTCAGAGTTTAAGCTCCCGGTGCCGGAGCGAAATAGTAAATGTGGGACATTAGGGTCTGGGGATAATGGGAGCGGAGGGGGTAAGGGGGAACTTGGAGAGGGTACTGTTGCATTGTATGGGAGATCGGGGTGCGGGGACGGGGGGGGGGGATGGGGGTTGGGGATGGGGGTTGGGGAAGGGTATGAGGGGAGAAGGGGTAGGGGGGTTGGGATACCGTCAAAAACAGGGGAAAAACTATTTAACCATGGCTGTATAAAATGTGAACCGAGCATTGATCTAGATACATAACTGTATAGAGCTGTGGCCTCAGCGGAGATAAGATACCACTCTGCTGTAGCGTATTGTTTTTCACTGTACTGAATGTTATGTCTATGATGGTTAATAAATAAAGTTTTCAAAAAAAAAAAAAAACGGCGCCAAGGCTGGTGCCTCCCACATTCGGAAGAGGAGCCGTTCCAGCATCGGAGGAACCGGGACAGTAAAGGCCTCCTTCGGAGGAGAGTCGTACTGCAGGGCCTCGAGCTCCTCGGCTCCTCCTCGGGGTCCGCAGTGATAGCCAACGCAGTGGTCATATCCCGAACGAACTCCGAGAACCGGGTATCCTCTGGAGGGGATCTACTCCGGGGTTCAGACTGCGGTGAGTCCGATGGGACGCACCGAGTTTTGAAGGTGTCGGGGGACTCCTTGTCCTCCGTCTCCCATGTGGACTCATCCGATGATGAATTGGGGTCCGACCTCGCGGGGCCTGCGAGCACCCGCCCCGATGCCGAAGGCACCGGCGTCGACGCCCTCAGTCCCGAACAGGAGGTCGAGGGAGACCGCGACCGAGGTCGACCTCGAGCCTTTATGGCCTCGAGTATCGGCTCGGTCTCCGGGGTCGACTTCGACGTCCCAGTGGTCGGGGCAGATGCGCCAGACAGGCTAGCCATCAGTGCCCGCTGTTGTTCCATGAAGGCAGACAGTCTGCTCTCCAAGGCTGTCAACCTGAGACCCAGCTCAGGAGACTCAGCAGCGCCGGGCCCGACGTCGGCTCCCTGGGAGGAGAGTCCACGAGGACTACAGGGCTTACGTGTCCAGCAGACTCCGGCTCCAGTCGAGGAACTTTGGAAGGCTTCTCCTGTTCCACAGGCCCGGGGCGACGGTCGGGGGTCTGAGACCGAGCTCTCGAGGAACCCGGGACCTCTTCCGACGACGCCCTCATGAGCCACTTCTTTCTCTTGCGTTCCCGGTCGGGGGACCCACTGTCCGAGGAGCTACGACGGTGCTCGGGATCCGACTCCCGAGATGTCGAGGCCTCAGACGAGGTCCGGGCACGGCCAAAGGCCGAGTCAGAAAAAAGCCTTTCCTTTTGGTGCTGACGACTTTGCAGTGCCTTGGAAGACATTCTCCCACATGGTTCACACGTCTTAGGGTCGTGATCAGGACTGAGGCACCGAAGGCAGCAGTCGTGTGCGTCGGTGAGAGACATCAGTTTCTTGCACCGATCACACTTCTTAAAACCGCTGGAAGCCATCGGGGAAAAAAAGAGTCCCCGCGAGGTCAAAGGACCGGCCTTCCAGGGAAAATGAAAAAAGGGCGCGAATGCCAGCCACTAAGGGCAAAAACTGAAAGAAGAAGATCGGGCTCGATACCGGTGTACCGAACCCGGCGGGAGGGGAACCGGTGTACCGAACCCGGCGGGAGGGGAACCGGTGTACCGAACCCGGCGGGAGGGGAACCGGCGTCGAACCGGAGAAGAAAAATAGCGAAGAATCGCAAAAAAAAAAAGTCAACAATTTTCCGGGATGACTAGGACACACGTCCGGTGGGCTTCAGGGAAAACAAGAGACTGAGCAAAATGGCACCTTTAGGCGGGAAGGGAACCGCGCATGCATGCCTGCATTCCCAAAGGCCTTCATAGAAAGCTGGGGAAATGCTCCGCAAGGGCTCCATCGACGTCGATGTCACCCATATGTGAGGACTGACTTCCTGCTTGGTCCTAGAGAAGTGATATTTGTATCAGAATCATATCAATTCTCAAATGTGTATTGTGGGAAGCCGAGTAGTGTGACTACACCCTACTTCCCGAGTGTTTTTCCCACCATGCATTCCCCAATTGCCATGTCCTCATGAGTTCCCTCAATTTTTCTCTATGGGATCGCTCCCCCCTCCTATTTCCTTCTCTACTTGGGACCAGAACCGTGTTAAAATCTCCGGCTAGAATTACTTGCTCCTCCAGGAACTCCAATAATTCCGTAAGTATCCCCTCAAAATAATTCCTTGATTTTGGTTAGGGGCATATAAGCTGATCAAGGTACACCTGTGGCCTCTTATGTTCCCTTTCACTGCTATATCTCTTCCTGACACATCCACAAGTGTTTCCTCTTCTTCAAATGAGACTGTGTTGCAAATCATTATCGCTGTCCCCCCCCATTTTCCCTCCCCCCCCCCCCCCCGGCTTGGCCGCGCAGTACATCCTATGAAAATTTTTATGTGCTAAAACCTTCTGGTCTCTCAGGGGTACACGCGTTTCCTGAATGAGCATAATCTCAAGTTGCAATATCTCTCTACCTCCTTAAAAAAGAGATGGCGTTTTCTGGGGATATTAAGCCCGTTGGCATTTATTGTCCCTACCTTGAGGTTACGAATAACTAGCCCTCTCTCCCCCTTCTCCTTCCCTAATCTGTCCTAGGCCACCTTCCCCACCACCTCCTCCTCCCCGTCCCTCCCCGTCCCTCCCCCCCTCTCCCACCCCATCACTTTGCTATTGGCTGGCAACCTTCTAGGCAGCTCTCCCCTTGAGATCAGGATTCCACCAGCATTTCTTCCCCCCTCTCCCCCACCCTGTCACTCACTTCCCGTCTCATCACATCCATTCCTCATACTCCTTCCATTCTGTCCTCCCACCACTTTTACTTATCAAATTACTGAATCTCCTCCCACCTTCATTTGCACATCTCTCTTCAGCTTCATATATTACCTTTCATCTTGTTTACCTCCCCCTCCTTGTCTTAATTACCCCTAGGTCCCTTTGTCCCTGTGGTGACACTCCACAAAGTATATTAAGACTTCTTACCAGTTTTACTCAGTCATTAGAATTCACATCCTTATCCGAGGTGCTCGGTGCAATGTGTCTACGCAATCTGTTGTCTCCCTTCACTCTCTGCCATTTTGATTTGTTCTGCGGTTCCATCTCTACTACTACTACTACTGAGCATTTGTATAGCGCTACAAGTCATACGCAACGCTGCACAGACATGTAAGAGGCAGTCCCTGCTCATCAGAACTTACAATCTAGTCAAGACAGACAACACAGAAGGTGTAGGCAGGGATAAACAAGGGGGACAGAAAAAGAAAAAGGAGATCAGGTGAGTCAAGATCCAAAAGCAGCAGCGAAGAGGTGAGTTTTCAGCCTGGATTTGAAGAGGGTTAGAGAAGGTGCCTGGCGTATAGACACAAGTAGTTTATTCCAGGCGTAAGGTGCAGCAAGGTGAAAGGAGCGAAGTCTGAAGAGCGGAGTTCCCGAGTGGGGTTGTAAAGAGAGATAAGAGAAGAAAGGTAGTGAGGAGCCACAGAGTGAATGCATTTATAGTTCAGCAGGAGAAGTTTGAACTGGATGCGGAAACGGATAGGGAGCCAATGAAGTGACTTGGGAAGAGAAGTAATATGGGCATGACGAAGCTGGATGAAGATTAGCCGCGCAGCAGAGTGTTGAACAGATTGAAGGGAAGAGAGATGATTCAAACGGAGAACAGCAAGGAGTAGGTTACAGTAGTCAGGAAGGGAGGTGATCAAAGAGTGGATAAGCGTCTTAGTAGTGTGTTCAGAAAGGATAGATTTTGCTGATGTTACAGAGAAAGAAACGGCAGGTCTTAGCTATCAGATGGATGTGTGTGGAGAAAGAGAGAAAGGAGTCAAAAACAACGCCAAGATTGCGTGCCGAGGAAACAGGAAGGAGTACAGAGTTATCCACAGAGACTGAGAAAGGAGGAAGGGGGGGGAAGTTTTGGGGGGGGAAAGAGAAGAAGTTCAGTCTTGGCCATGTTCATTTTCAAGCAGCTGTGAGACATCCAGGCAGCAATGTCAGAAAGGCAGGCAGAGATCCGGGTCTGGATTGCCAGAGAGATTTTAGGCGTAGAGAGGTAGATCTGGGAGTCATCAACATACAAATGGTACTGAAAGCCATGGGAAGAGATAAGCGCACCAAGGGACTGGGAATATAGAGAGAAAAGGAGTGGACCCAAGACGGATCCTTGGGGTACACCAACTGGGAGCGGGATAGCAGAGGAAGAGGAGCCACCAGAACACACACTGAAAGAGCGATGGGAGAGACAGGAGGTGAACAAGGATAGTACAGAGTCCTTAAAACCAAGCAAGGACAGGGTATCGAGGAGAAGGTTGTGGTCAACAGTGTCAAAAGCAGCAGAAAGGTCAAGAAGGATGAGGACAGAGTAAAGGTCCTTGGATTTTGCCAGGAACAAGTCAATGGAGACTTTGGCAAGAGCCGTTTCAGTAGAGTGTAAAGGACGAAAGCCAGACTGTAAAGGATCCAGGAGGGCATAAGAGGAGAGGAAGTCGAGGCAGCAGCGGTGAACCGCACGTTCAAGTAGTTTAGAAATGAAGGGAAGGAGGGAGATGGGTCGATAATTAGAAGGACAGGTGGGATCTTGAGGAGAGGTGTGACCACAGCATGCTTGAAGTCTGCAGGGACTGTTGTAGTGGAGAGTGATAGGTTGAGAATATGAGAGATGGAAGGGACAACAGTGGAGGAGATGGGACTTAGGAGACAGGTGAGGATAGGATCAGAGGAGCAGGTGGCAAGTTAGGAGGAAGAAAGAAGGTGTGAAGTTTCCTCTTCAGAGATCACAGGAAACAAAGAGAGGGTAGCAGAGGTGGGGGGGGGGGGAGTAGCTGACTTTGTGGGGAATTGGAGGGTGATCTTGTGGATTATGTCATGGAAATAGTCAGCCAGAGTTTGGGCAGAAAGAGAGGGAGGGATCAGAGGAGGCGGCACTTTGAAGAGAGAGCTGAGAGTGGTAAAGAGATGGCGAGGATCAGAGGCAAGAGTTAGTCAGAGGGACATAATAGTCTTGTTTGGCAAAAGCTATGGCTCTGGTTCCAGTGGCAACTCCTCCATGCCCTCTATTTCCAATGCCTTTAAGTTCTCCAACACTTCTGCTCTTGTTCTTCCTCTGATTGTTTGGCCCTCCTTTGTCACTCCCAACGCAAAGGGGAAGTGCCATCTGTACCTTATTCCAGCCTCCCTCAGCTTGGATGTTCTATCATGTAGCTCTATGTGTCTTTTTAAAGTGAGGGGTGAAAAATCCTCATATAGTTCAATTTTTTGCCCTTCCCACTTTAGCTCTCTGTTTTTGCGCTCTGTATTTATGGAAGCATGCCACAATATTTCGTGGCTGGTTGGGGCGCGGTGGGCCCAAAGCCCGATGAGCCCTCTCCAGCTCCACTTGTGGGCCTTCCCCCTCCGACCAGAGTTGTGCTACAATTTAGCATATCACTATGCCACAGTCCTGAGATTTGTCTCCTTCTGGAACCCCTTGAAATCTCAGATTGCATCGTCAAGTTCTGTTTTCGACCTTTTCCAATTTGTCCATTGTACCCAATTGTTTCTCTTCCTGCTGTTGGATTTTGTTTTGTAGCATCTTAATAATGTCATCCTGTTCCTTCATATGCTCCTCGACTGTCTCAATGCGCCTCCCCATCTCATGTAGCTCTGCCCGCAGGTCTGCTGCCATGGTACAGAGATCACCTCTTATTTGCTGCAATCGCACCCTTGATTTCCTTAAGCCAACTCCGAAGCTCTCGTGCTCCCATTGTCTCTTCCCCTTCATCTTCTCTATTGTTTATTGTCTCGGCCTGTTCTCCTGGCGCCCTTCTTTTTGCCGCTTCCCCTTGCGCCATCTTTACCTCCTTCCAGGGGATAGCTGATCGCTTGAATGTGTAGTTTTTCAGGTCAACTTTCTTTTTGCTCGCCATCCAGCGCTCTCTTTTGGAGGGGGGGGGGGGAAGACACTCTTTTCGGTGCCCAGCGGTTTAGATGCAGGAGATGCCTCTGATATCTGCTTTATCGTGAGAGGGGTAAGAGGAGTTCATTCTTCACGCCGCCATTCTGGATGGTGACGACACCCGTCTCCCAAATATGTGTTTTTATAGGATCATTCTGGGAAGGATAGTGTTGAAATGAATATGATTTAGTTTAATCATCTTGAGGGAGGGGCACTAGGATCTAAAAGCTAATTGTGAAGCGGCGCAAGGCTGAGGGTTTGCCTTAGCCTTGCACCTGCCCTGTTGCAAGCATCAAAAAGTGCCATTTTTCCACCCTTGTAAGCACCCACATCTGAGAGTTTATAACCCCTATGTCCAGAAAACTCAGAAAATCATGTCTCCACATAAAGCAATCAGTTATGTGCTTGGAACAGATTACATCACTGTCTTCTGGACAAAATTAAATCACTTTCTTGTTTCTGCACTTTATAAGCAAAACCCATTAGATTATTATATACACACAAGCTCTGTGCTGCTGCTTCTGTTCAAGTTCTACATTTGCTACTCCATTTCATCATATTACTAAAAGTTTCTTCCATTTCCTTTGGCCCAATTGAGCATTTTACAGTAAACACTATATGATAAATGCACTAAAGTGTTTGCTGGTGTTCCTAAACTGAGGGCAATCAAATTTAAATCCTTTACAAATCGTTTCTAGGGAGTATGTAGTTTTAAAATTACCCAAGTATCTCTCTGTCAAATTATATGACCAGAAAAAAGAGCCTGCACACTACAGAGTAACTCTGAAGCTGTAGTCATATTAGTCCGTAGTAGCAAAAATAAGAGACTAATGGCACCTTACAGAACAGTTTTTCTTTAGCACAGACCTTGGCACAACTCAGCCAGACTTTTAGGATATCCACAACCAATATGCATAAGACAAATCTGCATCCCAGGGAGGCAGTGCATGCAAATTTGTCTCATACATATTCACTGTGGATATCCTGAAAACCCAATTGATTGGGCATATCCTAAGGACCAGGTTGAGAACCCCCATAATCAACTAACAGATGTATCGAGGCATGAGCTTTCAAGGACAAGAGTCAATTTGAAAGCTTTGTGCCTCAAAGATTCTACCAGACTTCTTGATGCTTTTGCACTTATGTCATATAGAAGACAGCAATACATAAAGCTAATGTTAAAAACAAAGGCATTAAATACTAAAAAGCAGAAAAGAGAGAAAATAAAAGCTATACAGCCTAGTTTGTCCACTAAACACAGTTGATTAAACAGAGGAAGACAGGTAACACATCTTACAAGCCACAATAACCTGGAAGGATAAAAATAGGAGATAGGTCAATAATTACTCCTTTAATTACCTTTACACTGATTAAGTCACTCAATAAGGTCAAAAATCCTATGTATAATTTAGATAAATATGAAGATTTCAGCTGCAGAATTCCTTCCATGCTAAATCAATTTAGACTCTGTTCTCAAGAAAGCAATTTCATCATGTAGCTCAGGCCTAAACGTAGGAACAAATAAAAACTAAACAGGCCCCACTCCATCATATAAAGCTCACCCCCATCCACGACTAAGATTGCCTTTAAAACATTAGCAGATATTAATCCAACTTGCTACCAGCATTATTCTAGTAAACCTGAAGATCACTGAAGACTTTCTAAATTACAGTTAAAAGGATTTGATGGAAAAATGATACAATGAAGCAAACTCGCATACATTATAGGCAAAAACTGTGATGGAATTCATAGGAGAATGCCAAAGAAGAGGATCTCAGAACAGCAATGAGTCCAGTATTTAATAAGGCATGGGAGAGGAGTTAACTGCATGAAGCAGCAGTTACAATCTTCAAAAAAAAAGGCCTGGGGAGGGGAGAATAACCAGCACAAAAGTGTCTGTTAAAACACTAATAATTTTACTGGGCAAAATGGATGGCCATTTGTGTCTTTATCTGCCATCAGCTATGTTACTATCTATATGGTCCCCAAGGTTCAGTACACTGAGGAGGATGAATGATTTGGGAGAAACAATCTGAGGGAGTGAGAGACAGTAAAGGGGAGACCATTTTAGTTACACAAGTTTCTCTGAGCCTGTCTGAGCAGCTGGACTAGATTTATCACTGAAGGTGAACCCTCTTGCCCATGACAAAACACTCTGTCCAGTGAGAGTACTGGCTCTCATATGTTATACTTTTCAACCAAAGTGGCCTCCACTTGAAAAATAGTGAGCAACACTAATGTAGATAGTAAAAGATATTTAACAGCTGTCCTATATAATTAATGATACACAACAGGGTGTAATTTTCAAAAGTTTCAAACATCCTCTAAGGTTAAGAGAAGTCAAATCCTCCATTAAGTAGCTTGAAGTGCATGAGTGCATACAGAGAATGGTATTGGATTGATCAAATTTAGTTTTATTATTGAAGTCCTCCAAGCTCAACTTGTAGCTCTTTATTACTATTTGTTCAAGTGTCTCAGTTGAAATCTCAGAAGGCCTAGAACACTTGCTTCCATCAGAGGCAGGTAAAGTTTCTTTGCCAGTTATTGTTGCATCTGGATGGGTTCTACTAGGGGCATCTATGGATTTCAGCACCTTGGTACAGGATGCAATCTAATGCATTAACGCTTATTTTTTTAAACTGGTCCACGAGTGCTTTAATGAGTTTATACAGAAAACCAGAAATCATGTCCACAAACAAATCTAGTGTGTTACTTACCAAATTGGCTGAGAACAGATGACTGGGTACTGGGGGTTTTGATGTCCCAGGAGATGGTGGTGCTTGTGTTACTGCTGCTCTGTTGGCTGCTCTGTGTGGTGAACTGGCACAAACTTGGAGATTTCAGCTGCTCGAGGATCTGAGAGCCTGCAGTGTCTACCATTTTCAATGACCCAAGATCACCAAACCCGGAACCAAGAACAGACTAATAAATAATTAAACACATTGCATTAATGGCGACTTCTTTTGTTGTTTTTCCATATTTTAGTTACAGTTAAAAAGCCAGTCATGAATTACCACAGCCATTTCATGTGCATCACAGCCTGAAAAATCATGATGTAATTTAAAAAAAATCCAAGTTCTCAAGGCACAGCAAAGAAGGTGAAAATATCAGCCATTCTAAATCCTGGCAACAAAGACTTTATTTAAGTTCCAGTATGGGAACCCTTTTCAAGGATCAAATGAATTCATAAATCTACATCCATATAAAACATGTAAATCGGGTCACAGGTAGACATTCCCACAAAGGTGAAAAAGAAAGTTGGACAAAATACAAAGTGGCTTTAACATGAGACATCAATAGGCAAAGAACAAATTAAGAGAAAAAAATAAAGTTAAAAAAACCCCAAAAAGTATATGTCAACAGACAAGAACAGTTCACCCAGCCTGTCTAACATTTATTCCATTTGAATGTAATTGATCAAAGAGTCATGGGCACTTCAAACAATGGTTAAAAGCAGAATGCCTTAATACATCCAGGAATTATTACCACTCCCCCTCCCAAACAAAAAAAAAGAAATAAATCATGAAAAAATACTTGCTTTAATTTTTTTTAATATTACTATATTAAATAGAATATTCAACATTCTTAAAAATGTATGCAGACTTATATACCCTATGGAATTATACATTGAAAAAAATATGGAAAATTTATTTTAAATGTTATATATGCAGCAATTTTAAAAAAGCATCCAAAGAGAGACTACCCTGTAAAATTTATTTCTGAAAATTCAGGGTGCCAGCTAGCACCACAGGTACTTCTGTACCCACAGACTTTAAATACCAGCTGCACTAAAGCATAGTTACTCACCTGTAACAGATTATTTCCGGGAACAGCAGGAATTTAGTCTTCACATATTTATTTATTTATTTAACAAGCTTTTATATACCGCCCCTTCCAGAGATCAAGGGTGGTTTACACAGAACATCACAGCAAACTTTACATTAAACTTCGGTACCGACGGAGCCTGCGCAGGAACGCTCCCCAGCGCCCAATTGGAAAGCTTTTAGGAGGCACTCCACTGCATCTGTATGGCTGCCTTCCCAACTCCCTTCTCCGCAGTTGAGTTTGCAGCTGAGAAAAAGAGAGAAAATGAAACTCTATAACACCTAGGGGAGGAGGGTGGATTGTGAATACTAAATTCCTGCTGTTCCCAGAGATCAACTGTTACAGGTGAGTAACTACGCTATCTAAAGAAAAAAGCAGGAATGTAGACTTCACAAATGGGAATCCCTAGCTCCCAGATGCCAGATAAAGTGACCTCAGAACTGGTGGAAATTCGCCTCGGAGTAGGCATAATGAGGTCATGGATCCCAAATAGATTTCTGATAACTTCAAAGTCCGGGACGGAGGGTAGGAGTTGCATCTAAGTCTGAAAGAAGTGCTGGAGTACAGCCTGACAAAACATGGCACCCTGACGGGAGTCCTTCTTCAGACAATAATGGGCAGCAAAGGTATGGACTGAAGACCAAGTTGCTGCTTTACAAATTTCGTTGATGACTACTGAGCATAGGTTTGCCATCGGAGTGGCCATGGCACGAACGTTGTCAGTAGTGACATGCCCCTTCCAGGAAGAGCCCTGCTTTATCATAGGCAAATGAAATGCAGCCAGCTATCCACCTAGTGGGCGTACGCTTAGAGACAGGTAATCCCAGGTGACTGGGATCAAAAATGAGATGAACAACTACGAGGTTTTATGATGACCCTGAATCCTTTGGAGGAAAAAGCCAATGGACGCTTGCAGTCAAAAGTGTGCAGAGTTGCTTCCACTCTAGGCGCATGTGGTTTAGGAAAGAAAACTGGAAAGTAAACTGACTGATTTAAATAGAAGAGAGATACCACCTTCGGTATAAAATGTGGGTGAATCCAAAGGACTACTTTGTCATCATGGAAGCAGATATAGGGTGGATCCGCCACCAAAGCCTAAAGCTCACTAATGCGTCTAGCTGAAGTGAGGGCAATTATGAAGATCACTTTCCACAAGAGGAATTTAAGTGAGGTCATGGCTAATGGTTCAAAGGGCGGCTTGAGGAGCTGTGCTAGAACGACATTGAGGTCCCAAGCTACCAGAGGTGGCTTAATAGGGGGTTTGGAAAGCAGGAAACCTCTCATGAAATGCGCTACTAGTGGTTGTGAGGAGATGGGCTGTCCATCAAGCAAATGATGAGAGGCCGCAATGGCACTAAGGTGGACTCTCACGGCGTTTGTTTTCAGTCCTGTTGAGAACAGGTGGAGGAGATACTGTAGGAGTGACTCCAATAGAGCAGAAAAATGATTTAGATCTTTCTGGGAAAACCACACAGAAAATCTATGCCACTTAAAAGCATATGAACTTCTGGTGGAGGGCTTTCTAGAAGCCCAAAGGATCTCTTTAACCTCTTGGATAAGGTCAAGGCCTTGTAAAGCTATGCTCTCAACAGTCAAGCTGTGAGGTGGAGAGACTGTGGATTGGGATGGAGTAGTGATCAGTTGTCTTGGGAGAGGAGATTCGGCGCACATCCCAATCGCAGAGGATGAGTCCAAGTCAGATGTAGTAGCAGCAGAAACCACGGTTGCTGTGGCCAGTGATGGGCTATGAGAATTATGGAGCCCCTGTCGGACTGAAGCTTAAAAAGCGTTTTTGGAATAAGGGGTATGAGAGGGAACGCATAAAGCAGACCATGACCCCAATGTAGGTGGAAGGCATCCACTTGTTGGTTGGTGGATATCTGAGTTTTTGTGCAGAAGCGAGGAAGCTTGGCATTTTAAGAAGTCGCAAACAGATCTATGCCTGAAGTCCCCCCGGTCTGGAAAATGTAGGACGTTGTGTCCGGATGGAGAGACCATTCGTGAGGAAGTAGGATGCAACTCAGTCTGTCTGCCAAGACATTGGACTCCCCTGGGAGGTACACCACTTGGAGGTGTATCTGATGAGCATGGCAAAGGACCAAAGGAGTATTGCGTCCTCGCAGAGGGCCCAAGAGCCTGTTCCTCTCTGCTTGTTCATATAGAACATGGCATCCTGATTTGTCTGTCCTGACTAGGACCTATTGTGCTGTGAGATGGCGTTGGAATACCCAGACAGCATTTGACATAGCCCGAGGTTTAAGGAGATTGATCTGGAGTTGTGACTCCTGCACTGTCCAGAGCCCCTGTGTAGTCAAGTTGCCCAGATGGGCCCCCAAACCCAACTTGGAGGCATCTGTCATTAGAGTGCATTGATGTGGAGGCATCTGAAAAGGTGACCCTACGAGCAGGTTTTCTGGAGACCACCACCACTGAAGGGACGTGTTTAGACAAGCAGTGACATGGATCCTGTCCCGGACATGGCCTGAGGCTCATTTCCACTGGGAGGCAAGAGTCCACTGGGCTGTCCGCATATGTAGTCGGGCATACGGAACTACATGTACTGTAGAGGTTATGTGCTCAAGAATATGCAGCATCTCTTGAGCTGTCAGATGGTCTTGCTGGAGTGTCTGGGGCGCTAGTTTGACTAGAAGGGCACAATGGAATTGGGGCAGAAACTTCCTGGACTGTTGGGTGTCTAGCAGGGCTCTGACAAACTCTAGTCCTTGAGTTGGAACAAGTTGGGATCTTGGAAGGTTTATGACAAATCCCAAATGTTGTAATGCTGTGATGCTACGATGCAAGGAAAGCAGAACCTCTTCGGAGGTGTCTGCCTTTCTTAGCCAGTCATCTAAATAAGGGAAGATGAATATCCCCAGAGTTCTTAGATATGCACCCACAGCCGCCATGCACTTTGTGAAGACCCTGGGGCAGAGGTGAGTCCGAAGGGAAGGACTCTGTATTGATAATATTTTCCCTGGAACGTGAAACGTAGATATCCTCATCCATCCAGGACACAGGAAGGTATGTGTATACGCTTTTTTAGGTATAGAGAACAGACTCAGTCCTGACTCTGGAGACAGGGAATAACAGTCCCAAGAGAGATCATCTTGAACTTTTTGTAGACTAAAAAAGAGAAATAAGACTTACCTGCTAATTGTTGTTCCTTGAGGAACTTCAGTTCAGTCCCTCACCTCTGGGTGGTGCACCTCTTTCCGCAGCATGGAGACTGGGCATGTCAGAACTGTGACATCACCTCCCACCAGCTCCCAGTGATCTAATGACAAAGCAGACTCAAAGGAGCAACAAATAAGTAGCTATAATATTAAAAACAATTTAACTCTAACACTGAACTAAAACCCCGTAAATAAGAGGATAACTCTCCTTCTCCCGTTTGCAGAAATAGGACAGAAAGGAGAGAGAAGAAAGAATACAAGGTATACTTTGCATGAATACAGACCACATTTGCTGAACTTCTCCTACTGGATTGTAGTCACCGCGCATCACAAAACAGGCTTTGCAGAAGCTGACTAAAAAATCCCCGGGTGGGAATCAGGACTGAACTGGAGTTCCTCAAGGAAAAACAATTAGCAGGTAAGTCTAATTTTTCTTTCCTTATCGTCCCTCCAGTTCAGTCCCTCACCTCTGGGATGTAACAAAGCAGTAAACTATTGGGAGGGACCTGTCCACCCAGACCGCAAAACTGCCGACCTGAAACAGGCATCTCCCGCCACTTGAACAACCAGGCAGTAATATTTACTAAAAGTATGCAAGGAAGACCAAGTGGCTGCTCTGCAAATCTCAACCGGCAAAACTAAGCTATGCTGCGCCCACAAAGCAGCTTGCGCTCTAGCAGAATGAGCCCGCAACCCCAAGGGCACCTGACGACCTTGCAAGATATAAGCTAATGCTATTGCTTCACGAACCCATCTGGAAATTGAAGCTTTGGCCGTCGCTTCACCTTTACACGGCACACCAAAGAGAACGAACAAATGGTCAGACTTGCGGAAGGACTCCGAGACCTTCAAGTATCGCCAAAGTACCCTCTTAATGTCCAACAAACGCAAACTACAGTTTGACACGATCTCCCCCGAAACACACAAAACGGGCAAAGAGACAGACTGATTCACATGAAATGGCGAAACTACCTTTGGTAGGAAAGACAGTATGGGACGCAACACCACTTTTTCCCTAGAAAAAGTCAGAAACGGTTCCCGACAGGACAAAGCCTGCAACTCAGAGATTTCTATGTGAAGAGCAAATGGCTACCAAAAATACTGTCTTCAAAGTCAAATCCTTTAGGGAAGCCTGATGTAAAGGCTCAAAAGGCTCCCTTGCCAAGGCTCCTAAAAACCAGGTTGAGATCCCATGGAGGAGAAACCACCCTGCACAAAGGACGTAGACAGGATACTGCTCTCAAGAAACAGACAACATCGGCATGGACCCCCAAAAAGAACTCCTTGCACCTTTCCTCAATAACAAGAAATAGCTGCCAACTGCACCCTTAATGAACTGCCAGCCAATCCCTTATCGAACCTGTCTTACAAAAAAATCCAACCCTGTCGGTACAGATACTGAGGCCGGACGAAACTGACGTTGAGCACACCAGTCCTCAAAAACACGCCAGTCGCGCACATATGCTAAGGAAGTGGACCTCTTTCTGGCCAGAAGTAAGGTGTCAATCACCGCCTTGGAATAATCCTTCTTCCTTAACCAAGCCCTTTCAATGGCCAGGCCGTAAGTGAGAACCGATGTACCTGAGGCATTCGTAGAGGACCCTGAAGGAGCAGATCCTCCCTTAGCGGCATCCGCCATGGTTCCCTGTCGAGCAGATGCACCAGATCAGCATACCACGGATGACGAGGCCAATCTGGAGCTACTAGAAGCACTCTTCCCCGATGAGCCTCGATGCGCTGCACCACTTGTCCTAAGAGCGTCCAAGGCGGAAAAACGTAGACGACACGGTGAGTGGGCCATTGTTGGAGTAAGGCATCTAGACCTTCCGACATTCGTTCTTGTCATCTGCTGTAAAAGCGACTGGCTTTGGCCGACCAAAAGGTAGCCATGAGATCCATAACTGGAGATCCCCACTTGAGGACAATCTGAGCAAACACCTCTGGATGAAGCTCCCATTCTCCGGGATCCACTCAAACCCGGCTGAGAAAGCCCACTATCACATTGTCCGTCCCGCAATGTGCGCCGCTGACAATTCCTGAAGCCGAGGCTCTACCCAATTGAAGAGACTTTCCGCTTCCATTTCCAGAGACGCGCTTCCCGTGCCCCCCCCCCCTTGACGACTGAGGTATGCAACTGTCGCGGCATTGTCCGAGAGCACTCGAACTGCTCGACCCTGTAAGGTGGATTCAAAGGCCCAAAGTGCTAGAGCTACTGCTGGCAACTCCAGCCGATTGATTCCTGCATTCCTCTCCGCAATGAACTCCACACACCCTGCGAGACTGGCATCCGTTAACACTGGCATCCACTGCGGTTGTTCAAGAGGCATGCCCGCCACAAGATTCTGCGGACAAAGCCACCATTGAAAAGACTTCCTGACCAGCAATGGACAGGGGAGGCGCTTGGACAGAGTCTCGTTCTGGTGAGACCATCGACAGAGCAGCAACCTCTGTAAGGGGCGCATGTGAGCTATGGCCCATGGCACAACTTAACGAGTCACCGCCACTGTCCCTAACACACGGCGATAGTGCCAGGCTGATGGTGCAGGAGTCCTCAAAAAATCACGCACCAGAAGCCGCAGACCCTGGGCTCGGAGATCCGGCAGGAAAACAGATCCCACACGAGTGTCGAAGCGAACTCTCAAATACTCTAGAACTTGTGTCAGAACCAATCAGCTCTTGACCGAGACTCTGTAGGGCCCTGTCCTCAGGACCCACCTAGCCAGTCGGGTTTTCAGGATAACCACAATAAATATGCATGGGAGAGATTTGCATATAATGGAGGCAGTGTATGCAAATCTCTCTCATACATATTCATTGTGGTTATCCCGAAAACCCGACTGGCTAGGTGGGTCCCGAGGACAGGGTTGAGAACCCCTGCTGTAGGGGCTCTACCACTCTGTCTGTCACTCGCACACTCTCGGCCCTGGACTTTGCCCGAATCAACCAGTCGTCAAGATAGGGATGAACTAATACGCCCTCCTTCCGAAGAGCCGCCGCCACCAACACCATAACCTTCGTGAAGGTGGTGGAGCCATCGCCAGACCGAAGGGCAACACCTGAAACTGAAAATACCCCCATGGTAGCACAAATCTTAGAAACCTCTTATGATCTGGCCTGATCGGAATGTGTAAATATGCTTCAGTGAGATCGAGAGATGTCAAGAACTCCCCTTGACGAACCTCCACTATAACCGAACGTAAGGTCTCCATTCGGAAATGAGGTACCCGCAAACAGCGGTATACCCCCTTGAGATCCAGAATCGAGCGTAAGGCCCTGTCTTTCTCTGGCACCATGAAATAAATGAAGTATCAACTGATACCGTAGTGCTTGCACGGAACCGGAACCACTGCTCCCAGCTGCAAAAAACGAGCCAGAGTCTCCTGTACCGCAATCGTCCTTTCTCACCCCCTGCACGGCAACATGACAAAAGAGTCGACCACCTGACAGGCAAACTTGAGAGAATAACCTTTGCAAACGACCTCCAATACCCACTGATCGGATGTTATCTGGACCCAGGCAGGAAGAAACTCCCGAAGTCGACCCCCTACTGGCTGAATTCCTGCCTGGGTCCACCTTGCTTCATTGTGCTTTCCGAAAAACTGTGGAAGAGGGACTAGCAAATCCTCTGCCCGCTCCCCGGAATCCTCTAAAACTTTGACCTCGAGAGGAAAACTGTCCTCTTTGAAAATCTCCCAAACGGGAGGTACGAAAACGCCTGAAATCCCAAGGTTGCCCATGGGAAGGTAACGGGGCTCGGCTCTGCTTCGGTTTATCCTCCGTCAAGCGACCTCCTTTACAATCCCCCAAATCCTTGACCAGCTTATCAAGATCTTCTCCAAACAACAACTTCCCCTTAAAAGGAAGCTTGCTAAGACGCGACTTGGAGGAACTGTCTGCCGCCCAGTTCCTGAGCCAAAGATAGTGGCGTGCGGATAACAAGGAAGCCATGCTATTTGCCAAACCTTTAATAAGATCATATTGGACATCGGCCAAATATGCGGAACCTGACTCAAGTCTTGTCATATCAGCTAGCTGCTACTGCGTTTGCTGAACTGGCTGCTGCAAACACTGTGAACAGCGAAGGCATGCTCTCGCAACCCAAGCTCCACAAAGAAAGGCCTGCAGAGCCAAAGCATTAACCTCAAAAGCTTGCTTCAACAAGGCGTCCACCTTCCAATCCTGTATATCCTTCAAAGCCGCACTGCCTTCAACTGGAATGGTAGTCTTTTTCGTGACCACTGAAACTGCCTCATCTATACGCGGAGAACCAAACACTTCCCGTTATTGATCCGCCAAGGGATAGAGACGATTCATGGACCTCACACCATGCAAGCCTGCCTCCGGCATGTCCCATTCATCCTGAATCATCTGCTTAACCACACAGTAAACAGGAAAAACTGCCTGGGACTTTCATATCGCCTGAATGAGAGGATCCTCCAAACCCTCATCCTACGATGGTACCACCGACGAAAGATTGAGAGCCTGAATCTCACCTTCCTCTAAATCCTCCATCCCGGCTTCTGGCTCCAGCTCAAGGTCCTCTGCATACGGCCATTTCGAACCAAGAGGCTGACCTTCCACTGACCGAACCCTCTTAACCGGTCTACCATCACTACCACCGAACCTTTCAGTGGCCGCTTGGCCTCCTGCCGCCCCAATAAGTGACCAATCAAAATACAAAACCCAGCAAAACCGGTATTCCAGCAAAACACAATCAAAATGGTAGAGAATACCTCAATCCCCAAAGACAAAACCAATTTAATTTTTGTAGGGCATAAACCGCAAGAGGAAGAGGAAAATCCACTTACTCCCACGCAGTACATGCCCCTTTTAATAGTTTTTTATTCAAGGCTATTTTTATCACGTTCCTTAAGTTGCAAAGAATTATAAAAACCACACTTAGCTGATTGATCACACACGACGTGCACGTTTCGAAGCTGAAGCCTCTGTATCAAGTGCCCACGATAAGTGAGGCATCTGCGACTGCCCCCTGCTGCCGCAAACAGTAAGCCTGATGAAGCAGCAGCACAAAATCTGGGGAGAAACCATTGAAAGCTGCCCCAGACACCATGGGAGTGGCGGAATTACTGGGCAAAGCCAAATTTGAAGTAGGAAGAGCGGACGGAGACTCCCGCAGAGACTCCCCTTCCGCAGAAGCGGCAGCACCCTGTGCCACCAGAGCAGTGCCTTCTTTAGACCGATCCTGCATTTCTTGCCACGACACACCCCCGTGTCCGAGACCAAGCCCATATGGGTGCCACAAACCAGGAATTGTGGCCGTGTAGGCATTAGCGCTACGGGATCCGAGAGTCTGGATAGTAAAGGAAATGGCTCCCATACCAGACCACCAAAAAGGGCAACAAAACAAAAATGTGCAGAAACTTTTTTTTTTTTTTTTTTACTTTTCTGTACTGGCCCTTTAAGAGCATCAAAACATTGAAAATTAAAAGTAATCAAAATTAATCTCAAGTAACCAGAAAACTACAAGTATTAATTAAAGAAAGCTGCCAGCGTAAAAGAGCACTGTGAAGAAAAACGGCGGGAAAAAGGCCCGCCAAGATCCTGAGCTCTGCTAAACCACAGAACATGCTTCACACTCAGCAGCAGGCCTCAAAAACGCTCAGAGGACACTAGCAGCAAAGATTTAAACACTCACCTCTTCCTTCGAGACCTTTGGATCCTCTCTGCACCCCGTTAAAAATAACGGGCTTCCTGTGAGCAGCACAGCTGAGAAAGGCTGTCAGCCGGCAGCAGCAGCAGAGAAACAAAGCCGGCGACAGTTTCTAACTGGAAATCTACAGCACAGAAAACTGAGCTGGTAAGGAGATGAAAAGCCTGCTAAAGAACTCCCATCTATGCCAAAAAAGGAGGGGAGAGCAGGCAAAGGGGATAGAAATAAACGGGGAGGGAGAAAAGAGACTCCTCTAAATCCCTTCCGATCCCCTCTCAGCTCTTGCTTTTTTTTTTTTTTTTTTAGTAAGCTTTAATGAGCTTTAAAGCTACAGATTAAAAGAAAAAACGTTATAGGGAGAAAAGAAAAACTAAAATCCCTAGCTAAGCTGCCTAAAGCTCCTTATCTGCTCCTCTAGTGAGCCCAGCACCTAGGCTCACTTCCTCCAGCTGCATGGAGCCTGGACACACTGGGAGCTGGTGGGAGGTGCCAGCAGGATATCTATAGTGATGTCACAGTTCTGACATGCCCAGACTCCATGCTGCGGGAAGAGGTGCACAACCCAGAGGTGAGGGACTGAACTGGAGGGATGATAAGGAACTCCAATTTTCTTTGGAATGAGAAAGTAGAGAGAGTAGAAGCCCACTCCCTCTTGGGATGTTGGGACATCTTCTATGGCGCCCTGTGACAGAAGAGAGGACACCTCTTTTTGTAGGAGAGTAGTGAATGCGGTTTGCATTTGATATTCCCCCTTGAATATGGAGGGGGGGACAGAGTTTGCAGATGAAGGCTCTACCCCTCCTGAACTATGCTGAGTGTCCACTGCTCTGAGGTGATGAGATGCCATCTGTGGGCATAGTGACACTGTCTCCCTGCTATGTGGAGGGGTTTGGGCCCCTCCAGAGTCAGGATAGCAACGTTCTTGGTTTGGACAAGTTCCTGGAGGAAAGGTCCATAAACCATTATTAAGAAGGGACCCAGGATATCAATGCTTGACCCAGTACAAGCATTGTGGAACCTGTGTCTTTTGGGGTAACTGCTAGGTACATATGACCTAGATTGGCCACTGTTGGAAACAGAATACTGGGCTTGATGGACCTTGGTCTTATGTTCTTATGTTCTCTAGGAAAGAGTCAAAAAACAGGCGCAGGCTGTGGCAGCGGAGCTGGTTGAGATTTAGCTTCCTTTGTTTAGGAGGCCGCTACCTCTTCTGTGCGGCTTGACCCTGATACTGAGAAGCAGGAGGATAGGAAGAGAAAAATATTTTCTTCTTATTGTAGAAAGACTTCTTTGCAGGAGTCTTTTTCCTAACAGGGTCAGCTGTTACTCTGGACAGTCTCTTTAGAGTAATATTTTCTGACTCTAATTGAGAGGCCTTATCTTGCCAGTCTTTGTCAAAGAGGTTTTCCCCTGTGCAAGGAATGTTGCCCAGCTTCTCCTGAACCCACTGTTCAAGATCTGAGGCCTGAAGCCAGGCAATGAGATATACACCAATGCAAATTCCTGAGGCCCTGCTCATGCACTCAGAACCATGGAAGGTATCTCTATTGACAAACTTCAATGCCTTACGGCTATGCTTAACTAGGGTGAGAGAATCTGCTCATTTGTCATCCGGGAGGAGAGGGGTGAAGGCCTCGAGATCCCTGGAGACCTCCTTTAGGAATATTCCCATATAGAGCATATATGAGTTAATCCTAGTTGAGAGCATCAATGCTTGGAAACATCAATGCCCAAAGGCGTTGAAGGCTCTCGATTCCCTACCAAGAGGTTAGAGGAGAGAGTCTTCGAGATTTTGATTTGGCGCACAGTCGATTCCATCACTATGGAGTGGTTGGGAAGCTGTGGCTTTGGGAAGCCGGGACACTCTGGTACATGATACATGGTATAAAGATGTCTACTTTGGGGTGAGATCGTGAGAGGCATCTCCCACATATGGAACATAAGGTCAAGAAGGATGTGGCGACTGGGGAAATAAATAGAACAAGAGGCTATACTGTGTTGGAGGACTACATCCCTCTGTTGCAGGGAAAAGGAACCTAAGTGAAAAATTCGGGCATTATATGGACAGGCATTTAAACTGGGGAAAACGGGAGACGGATGGAAAACAACAAGTTCAGGACGTCACTCCCAGCAAATACATAAGAACAGTGAAAACAGCCGCAGCATTAACCCACACATCAAGGCCAAGTGGGAAGAGGCGTGTAAAACAAATTCCATGCAAAATACAGGCAAGCCAGTCAACAAATGCTGGAAAGCAATGAGCACAAATGCTCAAAGCCTAGCCAACAAAGTTCCTGATGTGGAAGCCCTAATGGTGGAAATGGACTTGGAAATTGTGGCTATTACAGAAACATAGTTTAGCGAGTCGCATGAATGGGATAAAGCCTTAGCTGGCTATAATCTATTTAGAAGAGATAGAGAGGATAGAAAAGGAGGAGTAGCCCTGTATGGCAAAAGTAATATTAAAGCTGCTGAAATGCAAGGGATATGGGGAAAAGAAGAAGCGCTGTCGACTGTGTTGGAAAGAGGAGATGGCACTCCAAATCAAACCGAAGAAATAGACAGCAAATTTATTACTGATATTGCAAAGATAGCCATGAAGGGGGAAGTGATCATATTGGGTGATTTTAATCTACCCGATATGGATTGGAGTATTCCCTCTGCAAATCTGGAAAGAAGTAAAAAAAATTGTGGATGCCTTCCAAGGTGAAATTAGACTTACCTGCTAATTGCAGTTCCTTAAGGAACTCTAGTCCAGTCCCGGAATCTCTGGGTTCTGTATCTCCTCCAGCAGCTTTGGAGACTGAAACACGTCATCGTTCTGATGACACTAGTATAAGTAGGTAAGGACCCCCTCCCCACTCCAGGACCTATTGACAAAGCAGACTCAGCAGAGCAACAAATAAGAGAACTTTCCTGTACTTCTCAATGTATTTATGTATGTACAAAAATCTTTTTTTTTTTTTTTGTAAATAACTGTTCAAAACTAACGAGAACCCGGTTAACTTGTAAACAAAGTTCTTCCCAGAAAAAGAACCTTCGACGAGAACCCTGACTGCATAAGAAGGCTCCCATCTCCCCGAAAAGAATAGACCCAGAGGCCAGCTTACACCTGAAACCGCAATCACAACCACACTGATCTTCACTACATATCCCAACTTCAGGCTGTCCCAAATCCTGGAACAAAAACCCCCGGGCAGGATCTGGGACTGGACTAGAGTTCCTTAAGGAACTACAATTAGCAGGTAAGTCTAATTTCACCTTCCTTTTCGTCTTTCTAGTCCAGTCCCGGAATCTCTGGGGATGTAACAGAGCAGTTAACACTAACGGGAGGGCCCTGCTAGACCAGCCTGAAGTACTGCCGATTCAAAACGCACGTCCCTCGCTGCTTGCACATCCAGCCGATAAGTGGAGGAGTGGCCTAGTGGTTGGGCCAAGGTACTTCAGGCTGGAAGGTCGGGGGTTCAAATCCCACTAGAGGACAGCAACCTTGGGCCGGAAGGACTGGGGTTTCTAGTCCCACAGGTGCTCCTTGTGGTCTTGGGCAAGCCACTTAACCCTCCATAGCCCATGTTCCCTGTAAAATAGTTATCTCCAAGTTATAATGCCCTGTTCAATGTAATTTCAGTTTGTTCAATGTAAACCGCACTGATGCAGAATAGCGCGGTATATAAGAGAATGTAAATAAAATAAATAAATAATGCTTGGCAAAGGAACGCAAAGATGACCAAGTTACCGCCTTACAAATATCCTCGGCCGGCACCAAACTGAACGCCGCCCAAGAAGCCGCTTGTACCCTCGTCAAATGGGCCCTGAGCCCCTCCGGAACCACCTTAGCTTTCAAAATATACGCAGATGCAATGGCTTCCTTCAACCATCAGGAAATGGACGATTTAACCGCCGCCTCCCCCTTCCGGGGACCTCCAAACAAGACAAACAACCTGTCTGACCTGCAAAAAGACGCTTTCCCGCTGAGATAGCATTTTAGCGTGCGACGAACATCTAGCAAGCGTAACTTCCTTCCCGTCGCCTCGTTCTCCTCCCCAGAAAACACTGGCAATGAAATCACCTGGTTAACGTGAAAATCCGAAACCACCTTGGGCAAGAAGGCTGGAACCGTACACAATACCACCTTCTGATCCGAGAAAGAAAGAAACGGCTCCTTACAGGACAAGGTCTGCAACTCCGAAATCCTGCGTGCCGAGCATATCGCCACCAGAAAAAACGTCGAGAGTCAAATCCTTCAACGACACCTTACCTAAGGGCTCAAAAGGTGCCTTCATCAACGCCTCTAATACCACATTCAGGTCCCATGTGGGAACCGAACACCTCCATAGAGGGCGCATCAACACCACCGCTCTTAAAAACCTTCTCACATCCGCATGCGCCCCCAACACATCACCCTGAATTTTACCTCTATAGCAAGAAAGTACTGCTAGCTGAACTCTCAAAGAACTGGCCGCCAGCCCCTTCTCGAAACCATCCTGTAAAAAGGAAAGTATTTGCGAAATAGACGCTGCCGCGGGCTGCACAGCCCTATCCGAACACCATGCCTCAAAGATCCGCCAGACCCACACATAAGCCAACAATGTAGATCTCTGCCACGCATTCAGCAACGTCGCGATGACTGCCGGCAAGTAACCCTTGGCTCTCATCCTCGCCCTTTCAAGAGCCGAGCCGTGAGAATCGACCCACCTGAGGCATGCGCAGCGGCCCCTGAACAGATCCTCCCGCATCGGGAGCCGCCATGGCTTGTCCACTAGCAGATGAACCAAATCTGCATACCAGGGCCTTCTTGGCCAATCTGGTGCCACCAAGACCACCAGGCCCCGGTGCCTCTCTATCCGCTGCACTGCATGCCCAATGAGCGCCCACGGAGGAAAAACAAACTAGCCCCTCGGCTGGCCAACTCTGCATCAATGCTGAGAGCCCTTCGGACATCCTTTCTCTCCTCCTGCTGTAAAGTCATGCCGCTTTTGCCGATTCGAAGGTCGCCATCAGATCCATAATTGGTGTCCCCCAACGCCTCAAAATCAGGGCAAACACCTCCAGGTGCAACACCCACTCTCTGGGATCTATCGTGCGACGGCTCAAAATATCCGCTATGACACTGTCCATGCCCGCTACATGCTGAGCCGACAAGGCCAGCAGATTTAGCTTGGCCCATCTTAACAACTGGCCTGCCTCTATCTCTAACGCCGCACTTCCCGTGCCGCCCTGCCAATTGATGTAGGCCACTGTGGTCGCATTGTCGGAAAGCACACGAACTGCCGCCTGATGCAGCCAAGGCTGGAACTCCAGGAGGGTGAGGTATGTAAGATGTAGTCAAGTTACTCTCCTGTAGGTCCTGGGTTCATTTCACTTCACAGAGGCAGTAGGGTTTGTAATAAAACAACAAAACAGGTGTGGCTTAGAGAAAGGTTTTTATGTAGAAATAGGCTTATTACATAGGTATTGAACAGAGGTATATAGTGATTGTTACAGAGCTGTTTCATTGTGCATCAATGAATCTGTGTGTGCATGTGTGAAGTGAGAGAGTGAGAGAGACCAGAACATGTGGGTCAGAGCCTCATGGCAAGGTGTAGTTGAAGAGAGAGAGAGAGTGGGGGAGGGGTGAAGGGAATCGATTATCAGAGCATCCTGTCCTTCATGTCCGATGAATGGTGGAAGAGAGAGAGAGAGAGGAAGTGTTTCTGTCCTTTATAGTGAATTGAATCCTCTCTAGCACTTCCCCTTGAGGTCTGCTAGCCACTCCCTTTAAGGTCTGCCATTCTTGATTTAGCAAGGAGGGGCTTCAGACAGGCCTTGGAGACTGAAATCACCAGGGGGTCAGAGTTAATCTCATCTTGTAAACTGTCCTATTACCTTTGGAGACTGAAATCACCAGAGTCCAAAGCTGCATGAAATGTATACTGACATCTCCCACACCTTTTTTATTTTTATTTATTATTTGTGCCTAGAAATGGTGGAAGCAAGCCTGTGGTACCTGTCCCAGCTGCCATTACATGATAGTAACAATTAGAAAATGGTCTCTATTTCTTAGAGCAATGCCACTGTTAAGCCAGAAATAAATCTATTACTCTATCATTATGAGAATATCAGATACTTCATCAAACTCTAAACTTTTTGTGTGGAAATCGGGTCTCAGACAATAGGGAGCCAGGGCATTTATTTTTTAGCCAGAATGCTCCGTTTTTGCATCAACGACCCTTTTTTTTAGAAAAGTGCATAATTAAATATTATATCCATTTAAAAATCAGCTTCTTTCAAAAGCAACAAGTCAGGCTTATCTTAGATGGAAAATCCCAACGCCAATCCCAGCGCTGTCGCGTTTCACGAAGAAATCGTTTCATCAGGGGTTATGCTCTGACTTCACCAGTTGTCAATATAAACTGAAGAAAGGAACGAAATATTCTCAAATTAGTAATCCAATTCTCATCAATAGTTTGTAAGAAGAATATGTGAACATATCATGTCCGCAGCGAAAACACAGATGATAAAGCTGACAAACATTTTACCTTAAATCACAAACTACCTCCACAATCAGATTTCTCTGTCGGTGTGAAAAAACGCCACGCATGCGGCTTAGACTACGGGAGGGTTTATAAATGGAGTAGAAAACATCATCAAATTGATTTGATTAATTACATAAATTCCAATCAATTTGAGAGTTGAGACCTCCTGGAGAAATGGTTTGTAAAATAAAGATCCAGCGTTGCTCTTTGTAAATCAACGTCTGATCTATAGATCTACCGCCAGTGCCCTTCAAAACTCGATCAACACAGAAACTTCTGAGATCAGCAAATACATGATTATGAGTCAAGCAATGTTCTACGAGTGGTGCTGTCAAAATTTTACATCTCATTCTACTGCGATGTTCTGCCAATCTCGTTTTAAAAGATCGAAATGTTTTTCCAATATAAATCAATTGGCAAGGGCACTGTATAGCGTAGATCACTTGTGTGGAGGAACAGTTAGTCGATTGTCGCAAAGGGTAAGTTTTTCCATGATACTTAAAGGAAGAAATCTCTAAATTTACATCACACACAGAACATCGGCCACAAGGTGCATGCCCTGTTGATTGTGGTAAAACTGAATCCATAACAGAAGGTGCCACCACAGGACAAAGAATCTCCTTTAAATTACGATGACGAGTCCACACACATCAAATAGGTTTTCCCTGTAACTGCGGAATGCTGTGTATTACATTCATATGTTGCTTGACGATCCTAGCAATATCCTTACTATACGGTGAATATGGGGTCACTAAATTAATAAAAGAATCTATCAAAACTAATGGTTTTGGCGGTTTTGGTACTAAAAGTGCCTCTCGATGGTTGTACAGAGCTCGTTTATAAGCCTGATCTATTATTCGCTTAGGGTACCCCCTTTCCGATAATTTCGTTTTCAAAACACTAGCTTGAGCTTTGAATTCGGATATGTCAGTACAATTCCTCCGATATCGGAGGAATTGGGAAAATGGAAGACCCTCTTTTAATCTTCGAGGATGTAAGCTGTCATAATGCAATAAGGCATTGCGATCTGTTGGTTTACGAAACACAATAGTTATCCACCCTTCTTTACTCTTAGTGATTTCCACATCCAAAAAAGCAATCTTCTCCTGACTACTTGTACTAGTAAATTGAATAGTAACTTCTCGTCCATTAAGCCAGCCCACAAAATCTGACAATAGTTGTGTTGTCCCGGACCAAATGATAAAAATATCATCAATGTAATGGCACCAAAGTCGTACATTTGAATACAGGGTTGATTGTAATAGCCAT
The DNA here is from genome assembly GCA_033557465.1 of Ichthyophis bannanicus. NCBI lineage: Eukaryota > Metazoa > Chordata > Amphibia > Gymnophiona > Ichthyophiidae > Ichthyophis > Ichthyophis bannanicus. The sequence goes on along the minus strand of CM066032.1, from coordinate 112,267,843 downwards.
TCAGCTTCGAATGCAGCCATATAAATGTTGGCCACTGAAGGGGCGCATGTAGCGCCCATTGCAACTCCCATCTTCTGATGATAAATCCGGTCATCCAACTGAAAATTTTTTTTCGAAAAGAACGAGTTCCGTAATTTTATCCAAAAACGCTAGCTGTGATGCAGACATATCAGGACGGGCTTTTAAAATTGTCATTACTTCATCATAAGCCCTTGCTTGAGGGATATTAGTGTATAATGCATTCACATCCAAGGTGACTAACCAGACATCTGGTTCCGAACTATATTGAGCAGTGGTTTCCAATAATTGTAAAAAATGCATGGTGTCTCTAATGTACGAGGGGATTCGAGGAATCAAGGGACGTTAAAAAGAATCAAAATATATAGATAGTGGTTCTAACAAGGATCCTTTCGTCGAAACGATGGGTCGACCAGGTGGGTTATACAAATTTTTGAGCACTTTAGGAACTAGATAAAATCGTGCCATCGTTGGATCCGATGGATTCAAAAATCTCCATTCTTTTAAGGATAATAATTTCGCCTTCAATGCTTCTGACGTGAACGATTTTATTCGTTTTTGAAGTGCTTCAGTGGGATCGTGAGTAGCCGTTCATAGGTGTTTTCATCGTCCAGTTGTCGATATGCTTCCTGAAAATAGCTAAATCTGGTCATGATGACAATTCCACCACCTTTATCTGCCCTTCTAATTATCAAATCATGACGTGACTGTAGTTCTTTCAGGGTGTTTTTTTCATTCTTAGTGAGGGCATTCCATTGAGATTTTCTAGACCCCGTACTAATCAATGAAGAGAGATCTTGTAGGACCATGGCACGAAACACCATTAAAGCTGCTGGTAAAGGGCCCGGGGGCGACCAAGTTGATCTTAACGGTAACTTTATACAATCAGAAGGTGCTGAATCCGAATCTCTACTTCGTGTTTCATCCCCACTAAAGAAAATTTTTAAATGTAATTTCCAAATAAGATGCTCTAGATTTACCCGAAAATTAAACATATCAAATCCAATAGAAGGCACATACGACAACCCTTTTTCCAGCAGTTGTATATATGTTTCAGGAAGGGGTTGTCCAGAAATATTCAACACTAATGATGTAGTAGCATTTATCGTCGTCGGTTGGACGTACGTTGTGGTTCGTTTTTGTTGTGTTCTTTTTTCTTCTTGACCTGCCCTTCTCGTGTTTCCTGAAAATCCTGCTTTTTGGGATCAGTGTCAGACCCAGACGTATATTCTGTTTCTGAGCTGTCTTCAAATGTAACCTTTTTCTTATCTTTACATTTCGGATTCATCCAGGGGTAAACATATCCCGTATTATAATCTCCATAATCCCTTTTAAGTTTGTTAGCTTTCAACCTCTTAACCTCGTCATGTAATAAAGCTATTTTTTTCATTTGCCTCGGTGACACTTTTGTGATAATTATCCATATTCACCGTATAGAAGGATCGTCAAGCAACATATGAATGTAATACACAGCATTCCGCAGTTACAGGGAGAAACTATTCGATGTGTGTGGACTCGTCATCGTAATTTAAAGGAGATTCTTTGTCCTGCGGTGGCACCTTCTATTATGGATTCAGTTTTACCACAATCAACAGGGCATGCGCACCTTGTGGCCAATGTTCTGTGTGTGATGTAAATTTAGAGATTTCCTCCTTTAAGTATCATGGAAAAACTTACCCTTTGCGACAATCGACTAACTGTTCCTCCACACAAGTGATCTACGCTATACAATGCCCTTGCCAATTGATTTATATTGGAAAAACATTTTGATCTTTTAAAACGAGATTGGCAGAACATCGCAGTAGAATGAGATGTAAAATTTTGACAGCACCACTCGTAGAACATTGCTTGACTCATAATCATGTATTTGCTGATCTCAGAAGTTTCTGTGTTGATCGAGTTTTGAAGGGCACTGGCGGTAGATCTATAGATCAGACGTTGATTTACAAAGAGCAACGCTGGATCTTTATTTTACAAACCATTTCTCCAGGAGGTCTCAACTCTCAAATTGATTGGAATGTATGTAATTAATCAAATCAATTTGATGTTTTCTACTCCATTTATAAACCCTCCCGTAGTCTAAGCCGCATGAGCGGCGTTTTTTCACACCGACAGAGAAATCTGATTGTGGAGGTAGTTTGTGATTTAAGGTAAAATGTTTGTCAGCTTTATCATCTGTGTTTTCGCTGTGGACATGATATGTTCACATATTCTTCTTACAAACTATTGATGAGAATTGGATTACTAATTTGAGAATATTTCGTTCCTTTCTTCAGTTTATATTGACAACTGGTGAAGTCAGAGCATAACCCCTGATGAAACGATTTCTTCGTGAAACGCGATAGTGCTGGGATTGGCGTTGGGATTTTCCATCTAAGATAAGCCTGACTTGTTGCTTTTGAAAGAAGCTGATTTTTAAATGGATATAATATTTAATTAAGCACTTTTCTAAAAAAAAAAGGGTCGTTGATGCAAAAACGGAGCATTCTGGCTAAAAAATAAATGCCCTGGCTCCCTATAGTCTGAGACCCGATTTCCACACAAAACGTTTAGAGTTTGATGAAGTATCTGATATTCTCATAATGATAGAGTAATAGATTTATTTCTGGATTACATGATAGTAGGCAGCTTGTCTAATACCTCCTGTATTAAATACCTTGCCATGTCCAGCAAGTCCCCTGTCCTGCACAGTACTGTCTCTAGTACTGTCTCTAGTGTTCTAGAGATAAACAAGTCTCCTTATGAGTCCAAACCTCGTAGGTAGAGCAGCCACTACTGGGGGGGGGGGGGGGGGGGACCCAATATGCTACCTCCGTGCCAGTCTTAGAGAGAGTGAACAGTGCATAAGGTCTGCAGGAATTTTTGAGGAGGCTAAAGCCAAAAGGTACCAGGATGTTATGAGTGAGGATAGGAAGCAATACTAGACTGCAGCTGACTCTGGTATTCAGTGTAATAGGAAATGCCAAATTAGCAGGCCAAATTAGCCTGGATGTAGGGGTGGATGCAGGAGAAGTTCAGTGTAACTACCTTAAAATGTTGTTGATGTTCTATAGGACATGCTTACAGCACAGGAAAATTACGATAATGCATAGCAATATTTGTACAGCAGTTAAAATAATAGGGTGAATAAAAACATTAAAGACCTGATCAGCAGTAGGAGAGTAACCAAATAACAATTCCCACACCGACACATGAGCATCTTGTAGCAAGTGTCCAACAATTTGTTGAATGTGTCCATTCTCATAAGCGATGGTGTGATTCACTTCAGTGGATGTTGTTTTAAGGTGATCAATATAGGCATGGAGTTCCGTAACATTGAGCAGTTTATGTAGTGTCTCTTCTCCCATGCCAAGTGGTAAGGGATGCACAGCATATGAGATAAAGTCTGGAATGTCCAAAGAGTCATTGGTAAACAGCGGTGTGGAATAAGTTGTCCCATTAAAGGTGAGGGAGACCAGTGGTGTATAACTGCACCAGGTATTGTTTGGTAAATAGTTTGAACTGTACAACAAAGTGTTCTTGGGAAGGCGAATGTCATGCATTCTGGGAGCAATCGAAAAAGAAACATTCTGGGGAAAGAACAGATGAAAACAAAAGTGTCCAGCTCCAAGGTAATACAAACTGTGTGAGGAGTCAGGGAATATAAGAGCTTAACAGTCAGGGAGCAAGAGGAGGAATTGTTCCAGCCGGAGGTGTCAGCCTCTTTAAACTGGTGAGGTTGACACTTGAACTGAAATGTAGTCTGCTCGCACAAACTGGGGTCCATCGGCTTGAATGAAGTCCAGGTGTCGTCCAGTGGCTGCACCCATGTGAGATGGTCCACAGGATACATAAGCATATTATCAAACTGCACCCCAATATTAACAATAGGATAAATAACTGTGTGTTGTCCTGACCATGGGATCAAAGTACAGATAGAGCAGCCTTGTGGTGAACAAATGGGAACACTGTCCACCAATCAAGGTGCGCTATAGCAAATTCCGGTATTTTGGTACTAGCCATATGAATGAGAGATGGTGGCCAGTGTCCTAACTTAGCAGTGATCAGAATTTCCTTTAGTATAGTAATAAGCTCGATCTGTACTTGATCACAGGCAAGAGCCCAGGAAATATTCTTTCCCAGTCTATATTCTGCATGTGCTAAGGTAACAATTTTCTGTTCTATAATGGGAGATATAAGAGCAAAGGTATCTACAACTACATTGGACAGTTTAGAGGAAGCTTCATTAATAATATGTTGTGAGGTAAAACCATCAGCAGCATGCTGAGCAGTGGATCCCATTTTATTACGGAGCACCTCTATATCAATTATATTAAGGGCACCCAGTGCAGTCCCTGTGCCACCTAAAATTGTAACTAGAAACAATTTGGGAAATAGATGCCAAGTAAGAAAATGGTATTCCACATCATATAAAACATCGTATGGTGCATCATATTTAATTTGAAAGGGATGTCCTTCCTGAAATGGGTGGATATCAGAAAGGTAGAGTACAGGAGGAGCAGGACCAGTCCTTTTCCAGCGCCGACCAAAACCCCTGCGCGAAGCATCCCTCGAAATGTGCTCCCCAGCCCATTAGACTTGCATCCGTCGTTAAAGCCATCCAGGCTGGGGCCTCCAAGGGCATTCCCTCCTTTAAGTTTTGCGGCTGCAACCACCAGCGAAGCTCTCGGGACACCTCTGGAGGACAGACCAGCCGACGACTCAGAGTCGGACTAGTGTGACCACCGGCGTAATAGAGCGCTTTGCAGCGGCCTCATGTGAGCCCGCCATCGTCCCCAGAACCTGCAGATAGTGCCACGTTGTAGGAGCCCTCTGGGATAAAAACTTTTGTACAAGCGTTCTCAAGCCCTGTGCCCGCAGAACTGGAAGAAAAACCTTCCCCTGTGCCGTATCGAAACACGCCCCAGATACTTCAGGGACTGCGACGGACTCAGCTTGCTCTTTGTGAAGTTGACCACCCAGCCCAGGCTCTGAAGGAACTGCACTATCCGGGCTGTGGCTGCGACGCTTTCGTCTTTTGACTTCGCCCGAACCAACCAATCGTCCAAATACGGGTGCACCAGCACTCCTCCTTTGTGCAGGGCCGCTGCCACCACCACCATAACCTTGGTGACTGTCCTCGGTGGCGTCACGAGGCCAAACGGCAGAGCCCGGAACTGAAAATGTCCCATGTGCACCGCAAACCGCAGATACTGCTGATGCTCCTGCCGAATCAGAATGTGTAAATATGCTTCCTTGAGGTCTAGAGACATAAGAAACTCTCCCTTCCTGACCGCCACGATTACCGAGTGCAGTGTCTCCATATGGAAATGAGACAATCGGAGGCATCGTTTACTCTTTTCAAATCTAGAATGGGGCAGAAGGCGCCGTCCTTCTTCGGCACCACAAAATAAATGGCATATCGACCGGGACCGCACTGCTCCGACGGCACGGGCACCACTGCCTGCAGCTGAATCAACCTTTGCAACGTCAGCTGCACTGCCTGTCTCTTGAGCCTTGCCCTGCAAGGCGACTGGAAAAACGATTCGACCACTGGCCGTTGGAACTCGAACGCGTACCTGTCTCGAATAACCTCCAGCACCCACTGGTCCGACGTTATCTGGACCCAGGCAGGGTAGAAGTCTCGCAGTCACCACCCTACAGAATCGCTCCCTACCTAAGTCCCCCTCATCTCATTGTGGCTTCTTAAGGTTCAAGGACAAACTGGCCGCGAAACCTCTACCAGCCCCTCGAAAGCCTCGAAACCCCTGGCTGCGCGCCGGAAACCTGCACCGCTGAAACTGACCGAAGTGGGACGAACGAAAGCTACGAAACTCTCTCTACGACCCTTTGGGAGCCGGACCAGGACGACCTTGCTTCAGCTTATCCTCTGGCAGACAACCCCCTTTAGACTCTCCCATCCTTGACCAACTTGCCCAGATCCTCTCTGAACAACAACTTCCCTCGAAAAGGAAGCTTGCTGAGCCGCGCCTTTGAGGAACTGTCCGCTGCCCAATTGCGCAACCACAAAGACCGCTGGGCTGCCACCACAGAGGCATGCTTTTAGCAAGTCCCTGGATGAAATCATAATGGATATCGGCCAAATAAGCGGTTCCGGATTTCAGACGCGACAACTCCTCCACTTGCTCTCCGGACTGATCCATCGGCAGCCGTTGGGACCAACGCAGACATGCTCGCGCCACCCACGCCCCCGTGATAGATGCTTGCATGGACAGGTCGCTTCTATCAAAGACCTGATTTAACAAGGTATCTAACTTCCTATCCTGCCTATCTTTAAGCACCGCTGAATCCTCCACCGGAATCGTCGTTTTCTTAGTCACTGCAGACACCACTGCATCGACCTTTGGAGAGCAGAAGAGATCCTTATCCTGGTCTGAGAGGGGATAGAGTCACGCTATTGCCCGAGAACCATTAAGGGCCCCCTCGGGCAAATCCCACTCCTCCTGAATCATATTCCTAAAGACCCTGTGGAATGGGAAAAACTCGTTGCGTCGTCCTCACGGCCTGCAACAGCGGGTCCTCTAACACCTCATCCGCCGCTGGCCCCGCCACCGGCATGTTCAACGCCTTGAGGGTCTCCGCAATAAGCGCGGGCAACTCTTGTCGCCGAAACACCCTGACTACTCTAGCCTGCTGTTCCGACTCTGGTAGCTCTCCTTCCTCTAACTCCTCTCCTGAATCATCCTCTAACTGCCGTCCCCGGCAACCACCTTCTCAAAGGGTGCCGGAGGCGGCTTCTCGACAAACGCTACCTTACTCCTTTTCGCCAAGATACCGGCCTCCTCCAGCCGCAACGGGCTTCCCTGACGCTTTTCTCCCTGCCCGCGTGCCGGAACCAGAGCCATCCCAGGCTGCAGTAAGGATAATGCCTGTTGCAACAGCACCAAGAAATCTGGAGGGACCATGGCGGGTTCTCCTGTATGACCCTGCCCCTGCGGAGGAGATGGCTCCTGCGCTGTGGACGGACCTGCCACCGGCTCCGAAGGGGTCGGAGACGGGGACTGTCCCTCCTCCTGCCCCTCAGGAAGCGCTGTTCCCATCTCCAGGGTCTTCTCCATTAACGCAGCCTCCAGGGTGCAGCCCCTGCACACCCCCGAGTCCAACACCACTCCTCGCCTGGTGCCACACAATAGGCAGCAAGGTCTAGTGGGCATAATACCTCAGAGGAGCCTCCAACCCCCAGCTACATGAGGGAGACCCTCAAATCAGCCTTTATTTATATATTTATTTACTTTACTTTCTTCTTCTCTCTTTTTTTTTCCAGATTCGGCTGCCTAATCATGCTCCCTTGCCCACAGAGACAAAAAGGAGAGGCCACCGAGCAGAATTCAAAAATAGAAAATGGCCCCGTTTGCACTTCCCGCGTGAAAACCACGCGGTCCGGCCTGCAGCTAAGCTCTGCCAAGACCACGAGATTCCAGCTCTCTGGCCTCCCCGCTAACACCCCCGATGCAAATTTAGAATGACCAGGTCTTACCAAGGTCTGCTGACGCTCCTGGAAGCCTCAATCCGTCTCCAGAGCTACGGCTTCGGCTCCGGACCGGAAAGGCACACTGCCCCGCTGCTTCACTGCTCGTTAATAAAAACCGCTGCCGGCTGCGCCTGCCACCTGTTCCTCACCAGGTAACGCAGGATCGGGAGCAGGGAGGCTCTTCTCGCCAGATTTTCTCCCCCAAACCGGCATTCTTCCATGGCGGAGAGAGGAGGTGGGGCGGGGAAGGGAGGGGGGGGGAAGTAGAGGAAAGGCGGAGGAAATGATAGCCTGCCTTCTGCAGTCCTTTGCTCTCTCCTTCCTAATGTCTAAGACCCTTAACCTAAAACAAAACTTAACCCAATTTAAATGAAAATAATTTAAAAGCAATTTAAAACCAATCTAAAAAGAATTCTCTGCTTATTTGCTGTCTATTGAGCCCAGACCTCCAGGCTCAACCCTTCCTCCAGCTGCTTGGAGACAAACTAACTGGAGTGGAGAGGCGGACCTTACCTACTTATACAAGTGTCGCCAGAATGATGACGTGTTTCAGTCTCCAAAGCTGCTGGAGGAGATACAGAACCCAGAGATTCCGGGACTGGACTACAGGGACGAAAAGGAAGATGCATTACTTAAGACAAACAGTGATGAAACAGACCAGGGAAAGCTCAATGCTGGATTTAGTACTCAACAACTGAGATAATGTGTCGAATATTTGGGTGGGTGCCAATGTGAGCAACAGCGATCATCACACGGTGTGGTTTGAGATAAAAGCCAAGGCAGAGTCCAATCACAGCAAGCTCAAAGACCTAAGACTTCAAAAACACAGACGTCAGTAAAATGGCCAAGTGCCTGAAGGAGGAGTTGGCAGAATGGGACGGGATAAGGGAAGTGGAATTGCAGGGATAAACTAAAGTCGGCAATAAAAGGGGCGACAGATTAATATGTAAGGAAAGTAAATAAAAACAAGGAGGAAACCTATTTGGTTCTCCAAAGTGGTGGCTGCGCAAACAGAGGAACACAGAAAAGAATACAGGATCAAACTAAAAGAGACAAAAAGAGAAATAAGGATAGCAAAATCAATGCCAGAAGAAAAGATGGCTAAAGATGTGAAGTGTGGAGACAAAACATTTTTCAGGTATATTCGGGAGGAGGAGGAAAATTAGAGGTGGAATTTCAGGACTCAAAACTGCCGGGAACAGATTTGTGGAAAGTGACAATGAAAAAGCAAAAATGCTAAACAAATACTTCTGTTCTGTTTTTACTAAAGATAATCCTGGAGAAGAACCACCTCTGATTGACAATATACAAATGGGTATGGAGTATTTTTCTTTATTGTAAACCACCCTAATGTTTCGACTTGGGCGGTATATCAAGTGTAAATAAAAGATAAAGATAAAGAGTAGATACCACACCATTCACAAAAGATGGTGTGTTAGAACAGCTTGCAAAACTGAAAGTGGACAAGGCCATGGGACCAGATAGGATACTGAAAGAGCTCAGAGGTTCTGGCAGGGCCGTTAAAGGATGTTTTTAATAGATCCTTAAAGACAGGAGAAGTTCCACAGGACAGGAGAAGGGCTGATGTGGTACCTCTTCACAAAAGTGGTAAAAGAGAAGAAGTGACAAACTACAGGCCAATAAGCCTTACCTCTGTGGCGAGAAAAGTAAAGTAATGGAGGCGCTCCTGAAAGAGCGAATAGTGGACTTTCTTGCAAACCAATCTGAGGCAACATGGTTTTACCAAAGGACAACCTTGCTAAACAATTCTGATTGAGATTTTTGATTGGGTGACCAGAGAAGTAAATCAAGGACATGCAATGGATGTGATCTACCTAGATTTCAGCAAAGCCTTTGATACTGTTCCTCATAGGTGGTTTATCAATAAACTCCAACAACTTGGGTATGGGTCCCAAGGTCGTGAACTGGATCAGAAATTGGTTGACTGACAGATGACAGAAGGTGATGATAAACGTAACTCACTCGGATGAAAGGAAGGTGATTAGCGATGTGCCCTAGGGTTTGGTTCTGGGACAGGTACTGTTCAATATATTTGTGAGTGATATTGTTGAAGGACTGAATGGAAAAGTGTCTTTTTGCAGATGACAAGAAAGCATAGTTACTCACCTGTAAAAGGTGTTCTCCGGGGATAGCAGAAATCATTCCTCATATATGGGTGACATTGGCACCGAAGGAGGCCCGAAGGAGCCCTCGTGAAAGCATCCCCCCCAGCTTTCAAAGAAAGCCTTTGGGAGATGCCACCACGGATGTGTAGTCCCCTTCCCGTCCAAGGGTGCCATCTTACTCAGTCAGATAACATAGCTAAAAGACGGTAAAAACAATAGATGGTAAAGGAGCAACTCCAAGGGGAGGAGGGAAGGTTGGGAGGACTGATTCCTGCTGTCCCCGGAGAAAACCAGTTACACAGGTGAGTAACTACAAGCAGGAAGTCAGTCCTCACATATGGGACTCCCCAGCTACAGGCTACCGAAAGCCCATAGCAAAAACAGGGCTCCCTCAAGGGGAGCCCATAGCAAAAACAGGGCTCCCTCAAGGGGAGCCACATGCAGCAGCAATTCAGTCTGTATCCACAGACCAGAGTAGGACCCCTGTGTTCGATGAACCAACACTCCGACAGCCTGAACACAAAAGGGTCGGAGGGTAGACGTTGCCTAAACCCCAGAAAGGTTACGGAGCACAGCCTGGCTGAAGGCACTGTCCCGTCGGGGCTATCTTTCCAGGCAGTAATGGACTGCGAAGGTATGGACTGAAGACCAGGTGGCGGCCCGGCAGATGTCCACCATCGGGACAGAGCACGTTTGCCGCTGAAGCCGCCATGGCCCTGATACAGTGCGCCATGACGTAGCCTTCCAGCGGGAGTCCCGCCTGCTCATAAGTGAGAGCAATACAGTCCGCCACCTATGAGGACAGCATACACTTGGTCACCGCCTCCCTCAGCCTACTGGGGTCGTAGGAGATGAAAAGTTGAGAACCTCTGTAGTGGCACAAGTGCATTGGATATAGAAGGACAAAGCCCTCTTACAGTCCAAGGTGTGAAGGACCGTTTCTGCCCGAATGGAGTGAGGTCTTGGAAAGAAGGTAGGGAGCACCACTTCCTAGTTGAGATGCAAGGGCGACACTACTTTCGGCAGAAATTTGGGGTGCGTGAGAAGCACTGTGGAGGAGTAGCCTAGTGGTTAGAACACTGGCTTGGTAACCAAGCAACCAGGGTTCAATTCCCACTAGCACTCCTTGTGGCCTTGGGCAAGTCACTTAACCCTCCATTGCCTTGGAAGAAAGGCCTGGCAATCTACTTCCGGTGACACTGCCAAGAAAATCCAGGAGCTTCTGGGTCGCCAGGAGTCAGGACTGACTCGAAGGCACACATTGCATTTTTGAGAAGCACCACTCTGTTGTAGAACCTGGTATAGGGTGCCTCCACCACAAGGGCCCGAAGCTCGCTAACTCTGCGAGCGTAGGTAAGGGCGACCAGGAAAGCCACCTTCTAAGAGAGGTAGCGAAGGTGGCAGGTAGCCAGAGGTTCAAAGGGAAGTCGAGTGAGCTGCCCCAACACTACGTTGAGGTCCCATTCAGTTGCCTGAAGGCAAACCGGGGGCTTCGATAAGAGCAGGCCCTGAAGAAAGCAGGCCACCAAGGGTTGGATCGAGAGGGGCTTACCATCCACCGGATGTTGGTGTGCAGCCTGTCAGACGGGTGCCTGGGTGAGAATGTTCACAGTCTTGGCAAAGGCATATACTAATATGATTTGCAAGGGATTGTGGAAAATGTAGTCCATTCACACCAGACACAGCCGTTCACAATAATTAGTTGTGCTTGAGTGTAAAGCCAATAAGATATTTATTTATGGGTTTATTTCTCCCAACACAGATATGCTTGGTAGCACATAAATCAGGATACTTGCTTTCAGTGTTAAACTTAGAAAAACAAAATCAGGAAAACAACAGCTGAACTTGTCAGGCAATCAAATCAAAAGAATAAAGACCTGGTTGGTAACAAACTGGTCTTTTCTGTAGGCTCTAGCTAATATTTTCTTAGCAGTGCTTTAATCAACAAACAAAACCCCCAAAGTAGGGAAAAACTGTTCTTTTCAGGTTAACTTCTTATATCTTCACACATAGACTCAGAAGTGATTTCCTCAGAGCTCACAAGCAATTAGGTAAGGCTCAATTGCTAGCAGTTACCCAGCTGAAACCCCTTAGCTGGCTTACTTTCTACTGCTTGGCTCAAAATCCTACTCAGGAGCTTTTCTGAGTAGATTAAAGAACAAGTTTGTATTTCTTTGTGATGGTTGTTGTACTTTGTAACAGTAAATTACCAAAGGAGTTTAGACAGAGAGCAATCCATGTATTCACAGCCTGTATCTATAACCTCTCCCCCTTCTTCAACAATCGTGGGTTCAATATCATGGATTGGCACAGAGGAATTTCTCAATGGAGCACTCTCAGGAGAATACTTGAGACCCTGCTGTCTTTCAAGGGTATAGCTAGGGCATAGATCAGTGTTCATACCTGAGCTTTCATTGCTGTTAGAGTTCCTCTCTAAATAGCCTGGCCAGTATGTAGTCCAGTTCTTATGTCCAGCCTTCCAATCCAGATCCCTGGACACTGGGTCTCTCTTCACATACCTTCTGGCACGGGTCCTAGGGTCCCTTCCAAGTGCAGCCGTCTCCCTCACAGGTACCGTCTGGAGATGCCTAGCTCTGCAGCACCACTCCTCTGGTTTTCCCCAGTCCAATGGTGTATGCTGGCCTTTTGAATGTCTCCCAGTATACGTACTGCTCTGGACTCCTTTAGACCTCCCAAATGCTTTTCTCTTCTTTCTTCCAAAGGGTTTCTTGCCCTCTCTGTCCGTCCGCTCTGGCTTCTGCTTCTGATGATCCTCCAGATGATGAAGGTGTCCAAGATATTGAGGATCTCCAAGATGATACTGAGGATGATTCTCTGTAGAATAAACTCTACCTTTATTCTGCTTAGATGAGTGCTCCACCCTAGCACAGCACAGCTGTGCTGAATCAGGCCCTGCCCTTTGAGATGAGTGCTTGGGAATTACCTCATAGCCCTTCTGATTGAACACACGTTTCCCCACTTCAGCTCCTCTAATGGCTGTTGGAAACCTGGTGCATTCTGGGACTGGTAGTCTTTTATGGAAAAATTCTGTTTTCTTATCTCTACCAGAACTGACAGGTTGCTTGTTCAGAGTCACTTCACCTTTACTATAGGCTCCTTCCTGAGCTATGATAAGCTTCCTTATCACAAGCCACAGCACTAAGGTGCACCTGGATGGAGTTAGACTTGAGCCCGGTTTGAGAGAAGTGGAGAAGGTATTGTAACACCGGTGCTACCAGGCAGGAGAAAGGGTTAACCCTGTGTTCGGCACACCAAACCGAGAACCTGCGCCATTTGAGAGCGTAAGCCTTTCTGGTAGAGGCATTGCGAGAGGCCAGAAGAGTATCTTCCACCTCAACCGGAAGATTGAAAGAAGCCAGAGTCACCCTCTCAGCAGTCACGCTATCAGCGACAGGGACCCCAGGTTGGGCTGTAGGAGAAAGCCCCCCTCCTGGGATTGGAGTCCAGGGGTGGTCCCTAAGGGAATGGGGGTCTCCACCATCAACTGGAGGAGCACTGGGAACCACGGTTGCCTGGGTCACTGAAGAGCTATCAGGATGAGTAAGGCCCTGTCAAGGAGGGTCCTGAACATGGTCTTGGTGATCAGCAGTGTAGGAGGGAAGGTGTACATGGGGCCTTCCGACCACAAGACAACGAACGCATTTGCTGCCGCCCTGGAGGGTTGGGCCTGCTGGGAGCAGAAGCGGGACAACTGAAAGTTGTCCAGACTGGTGAACAGATCCATCGCGGGTTCCCCCCACAGCTGGAAGAGTCGACTGGCTACCCTGGGGTCCAGCTGCCACTTGTGAGGCTGGAGGACTCTGCTCAGCCTGTTGGCCAGAAGGATGTCTTGGCCTGGCAGGTACACTGCCGGCAAGAGGATACCTTGTTGGATTGTGTACGAGCAGAGAACAGCGCCTCCTGACAAAGGGTACAAGACCCCGTGCCCCTGTGTTTGTTCACGCAAAACATCGCCACCTGGTTGTCCGTCTGGACCAGCACCTGTTGGTGACACAGATGGTGACAGAAGACTCACAGGGCTAAGTGTCTGGCTCAGAGCTCCAGGAAGTTGATATGCTGGGTGCTCTTGTCTGGTGACCAGTTGCCCTGGGTGCGGAAAACTCCGCAGTGGGCTCCCCAGCCAAGCAGGGAGGTGTTCACGGGGAGGACCCTTGAGGGGCTTGAGACCTGAAAAGGCATGCCTGCCTCAAGATGCTGGAGAGACTACCACCAGACCAGGGAGACCGCCAGTTGGCAGGTCACAGAGACTGTCTCGGAGGCAACCCATGGTCTGAGACCACAGGTCCTGGAGACACCACTGTGCCGCCCTCATATGGAGGCAAGTGTCATGGGTGACGTGGACGGTGGAGGACATGTGCCCGAGGAGGCGCAGAAGACGACAAGAGGGCACCGAGGGACGGTACTGTATGTCCAGAGTCCTGAGATGGTCGACCCGGTTCCTGGGCAAGAATGCTTTCGACTGGAGAGTGTTGATCTTTACCCCGATTAACACCAGACACTATGTCGGAAGGAGGTGAGACTTGGGATAGTTTATGACAAACCCCAAGTGTTGCAGGACATGGATTTTATTTTTTATTTATTTAACAGTATTTCTAAACCGCCTTATCTTAATAATCAAGGCGGAATCACAGCAAACAATCGGGTCAAGTGAGTGTGTTATACATGCAGTGGGGGGAAATTGAGTGTGTGTTGTATTGTGTGCTATATTGGTATGAGCTATGTACAGAGTGGGCTATATACAGTGATGCAAAAACATATTCCATACATACATTGGTTAGGCGGCATCATGTGCTGTTATTCATTCTCTGAAGTTATGTGATGTGTCCAAAGTGTTCTATGAACAGCATGGTTTTCAGCTGTTTTCTGAAGTCTTTGAGGTCTGTAGCGGTCCTCAATTCGTCCGGGAGTTTGTTCCATATTGTTGGAGCGGCCATTGAGAGTGCTCTGTCTGTTGTGTCCTTGCGTGTGTGCTTGTATTCACTTGGGGTGCTGACTCGGTTGTGTGTTTGTTTTCTTCTGGGGCGCGTACTGGTGTCTGATTGTATGAGGGTGTGCAGGCTGTTGGCTGATGTGTGGTGTTTTATCTTGAATAGGTTTATGATAGTTTTGTATCTGATGCGTGCACCGATTGGAAGCCAGTGTAAGTCCTTTAAGGTGGGTGTGATGTGCTCCTGTCTTGCAGTTCCTGATATGATTCGTGCAGCAGCAGTGTTTTGTGCCAGTTGTAGTGGTTTGAGGGCTTGTTTCGGTAGTCCAAGGTATATCGGATTGCAGAAGTCCAGTAGTGGGGTTATCAGTGCTTGACAGACGGTACGGAAGTGTTCCGGGGCGAGGAGCGGCTTCAGTCTCCTGATGATTCGCATCTTGTAGTAGGCTTTTTGGATTGTTTTGTCTATGTGTGGTTTGAGATTGAGTTTATTGTCCAGAGTAACTCCGAGGTATCTCACTTCTGATCTTATTGGTATAGTGGTGCTTTGTATCTTTAAATTTGGTGGGTGTATGAAGCTTTGGTTCCGAGTGATGATTAAGGCTTCGGTCTTGTTGTAGTTAATTGCTACGTTGTTGTTTTGACACCAACTTGCCATTTGGGTGAGGCAGTCTGTTATCTTAGAGAAGTCCGGGTTGTCGATTGATATCGGGGTGTATATCATTATGTCGTCTGCATATATTGTGTATTGAATGTTGTTCTTTTTCATGATGTTGCATATTGGTTGTATGTAGATGTTAAATAGGAGTGCTGAGAGTGCGGATCCTTGAGGTACTCCTTGTCGGACGATTATGGGTCGGGAGGTGTTGTGTCCCAACTTGACCTGCAGCTGTCTTTCAGTTAGGTACGAGTGGAACCATTTCAATGTGATACCGTGTATACCAGTGTTCTTTAGTCTTTCCAGGAGCGTGTTGTGGTCCACTGTGTCGAAGAATGAGGAGATGTCGATGAAGATCATTATGATTCCATTCTTGATGGATGGTACGTGTGGTGGCCTGCTGCACCTCTGAGGCCATGCCTCCCATTATGAGCCAGTCATCCAGGTAGGGAAAAACGAAGACCCCCTGGAGACGGAGGAAGGTGGCCACGACTGCCAGGCATTTTGTAAAGACTATTGGGGCAGAGGCCAGGCCAAAGGGGAGCACCCTGTACTGAAAATGCCGGCCCACCACTACGAACCACAGGTACTGCCAGTGGTTGGGGTGAATGAGGATATGGGTATAAGCATCCTTGAGGTCTAAGGAGAATAGCCAGTCTTCCTGCTGGGGGTATGGCAGCAATGTTCCAAGGGAGAGCATCTTGAACTCCTCCCTCACCAGGAATTTGTTGAGGTTGCACAAGTTGAGGATGGGCCTTAGGACTCCAGCCCTTTTTGGCATAAGGAAGTACCTGGAGTAGAACCCCTTGCCCTTGAGATAGTGGGGCACCGGTTTCACCACTTTGTCCTCAAAAAGAACCACCAACTCCTTCAGTAGAAGGTCCCAGTAAAGGGGAGACTTGAGGGGCTCTTCTGGGAAATAAGGGAGAGCTGTCTGAGTCATGTGGAGGAGATAACCCTCTTTAACTTCCCGATGCCCAGGAGTCGGTGGTGATGGTCAACCACCTCTTGGCATAGAGAGCCAGACATACCCTTGTGGGATGCTGTTCTCCTTGGGGTAGATAGGCTGTGCTCAAGACGACAAAAACTCCCCCATGCCTAAACCCCAGAAAGGGGAGCCGGAACCTGGGATTTTGGAGCCTTCTGCTTACGAGGGCCATGCATATGTCCCTTGGCCTGCTGACCCTGGTGGGGAGCTGGGGAGGCCTGAAAAGGTGTGTAGTTTCTGTAAGCAGCTCCCTTCCTCAGGTAAAGGACTTTTTACCTGAGCTCTTCTGTCGGGGAGGGGCAGCGGTCTTTTTTGAGAGCCTGGTCCTCGTCATGAACTCTGTCTCCAGCTCGGCAGCATTCTCGGTCATGGGTTTGCCAAAGAGGTTCCCTTCTTGGCAGGGAACATTGACCAATCTGTCATGAAGCCACTGCTCAATGTTGGAAGACTGTAGCCAAACCTGGCGGCATGCACCAATGCCAGCTGCCGACTCGAGCCATGAATTTGGAGCACTCACGGACTGCCTTGGCAGGTTCTTGAACTGCTGCAAGGGTTTCTTGGAGAGACCAGCCAAGAACCCGGCGAGTTCCTTTGCCAGGTCTCTCAGGTACATGCGCCCATGTACAGCTGGTAGGCCTGGATGCGGCCGATGAGCATCGAGCCCTGGTAGTACTTTCTGCTGAGGGCGTCCAAGGTGTGCCCCTCCCTGCCAGGGGGGCACCAAAGAGTGCGTCTTCTGGCTTTTCAGCTGATGCATGGCTGACTCCACCACCATGAAATTATGTGGCAGCTCTGACTTTTGGAAGCACGGGCTCCAGCGGACTCAATACATCGATTCGAGCCATTTGCTCACCACCAGTACCGAAGCTGTCTCTCCCACATTTGGAGCATCAGCTGTTCCGGGATGGCAGGGATGGGCATCGTGAGCAATCCCCGCGGAGGAGCCTCGTACTGGAGGATTTCCAACTCATCCACCCGAGGGTCCTCCTGTGAATCAGCTGGGAACCCCAGGCCCTTTGATATATCCTTGACGAAATCAAGGAAGCCCATATCCTCCAGCAGGGATGGGAGAAAAAGATGGGACGTTGAGGTGGCGACGGGTATCGGGGGATTCCTCGTCCTCCATCTCCCACTCGGAGTAGTCCATCAAGGACCCGTAGGAGAACTGCTCAACAGATCCCGGGGCCACCGATGCCCTGCAGCCAGCACTCGGCATACTTGTGGGGTTGCCCATGGTCCCATCAAGCGGGACTCAGATCACGACCTTGGCCAAGGATAGACTCAGCCCCCAAGGACATCTTGGATGTCGTGGGCCTGGTGGTCAGGGCGGATGAACCAGTCATGCTGGACAACAGCGCCCGCTGCTGGTCCATGAAGGCAGACAAACTGTGCTCCAGGGCCGCCATTCTGGATTCCAGATCAGAAGGCTCCACAGCCTTCGGCGTTGGCACAGAGGGACTCGTGCCCGACACTGGCTCCCCCGGAGGGGAATCCTCGATGAGGATGGAGTCTGGAGACAGAGGCTGGTCCGTGGTCAGATCCTTTTGGGGACCTATGAAGGCCGCTCCCTCTCTGATGCCTCGGATAAACGTCTCAGACTGCAGGACCGGGGGCCAGGGTTCACCCAGCCAGTCGGAGATGTCCAAGGACCCCGCCTTCGAGAGTTTCTTCTTCTTCCTGGGTTCTCTCATTGGAGACCCCCTTTCTGAGGACCCACGATGAGGCTCAGATTCGGGAGGCTCCGCCCGAGATGTCCGGACCTCAGATGAGGTCCTGGCCTTCGGAGGCACCAGGGACTCAGGAAAAAACGTATCATGCTGCTGCTGCTGCTGGCGGCTCTTGAGGGTCTTACTGGACATCCTTTTGCAGAGACCGCAGGCTGCTAGGTCGTGGTCTGGCCCAAGGCAGCAGAGACAGCAGTCATATGTTACAGTCAACTCCTCCTATAAATTGCGGTCCAATTTCTTAGGACGTGAATGAATCACTAATAAAAAATGATACGTCCAAAAAGCTCATACATGTAAGAAATGTACTTTATTGTTACTTTTCTCTTATTTTCTTTTTTTCTTTTTTTCAATTTCAGTATGTATATTACGAAACTGTCAGGCACTTTCCAGGTTTCTCCTCAATAACATTCAGCATTCAATGTAGTTTCACATGAAAAAACAATTCTTGAGAAAACAGTGTGCCACCAGTTACTATTTCCTTTGTTTAAAAACATCAAAACGTTTTCTCTCCTAGGTCTCGACGCTCAGCTTCGGCGCCTCTATGGTGTTTCAAAAGTTATTTTCATCAGGAGACCATTACCCTATAACAAATTACATAAACCCATTTAGAATACTACCTAATTTAAAAACATACAAAACATTTTTATCTAAAAACCACTACTATATAGTATTACTTACATTCTGATATGCTACCCACGCTCCTCCACCTTCAATTAACTACAGAGAAACGCCGCGCATGCGGGATAGTGATCCCTACTCCATTTTTAAATCCCCCGTTAGGTTTCCGGAAATGGATCATGATGAAAAACGTCATCATTGAAATTGTAAAACCTATTTTATTTCAAATCATTTTTATTGAGTTTTCAAAATAAAACATTACAAAACTTGGGCAGATGTCGAATAACAGCCAAGTCATCAAACAACATCAAAACAGCAGAGCACTTGACATCTTAACAACTTGAACATCTTAACAACTTGAACATCCTGCAGGGCCCGGTTAAAACCCGGTACCATACCCAGAGCATCATCCCCGTCTCTCCGTGCAGATACTCCGCCAAGTGATCGGCCAGCCCCCACCTCAGAGTGATAAGGGCACAGGCAAACAAAATACATTACCACAAAAGTGCATGATAAGACACCCCCTAGCAGACCAACATTAATGAGTTCAGTCCAGCGTAAAGATCAAGGGGATGCCCCACATTATACCGCTGTCAACCCTGGCACCCCTCAGTAGGAGGCTCTGTTCACTCCTGGGCCCCGTGGACCCACACTCACAGGAAGAACTGCCGCTTTCACATATTATGACAGAGTAGCACTAAGCAGTGTCCAGAGTCATGTAATATAACCTACTACATTAGAGTACCCAGGTACAGTAGCCTAATATACAGCCCTTCCACCAAACCCCCCCCTAACACCCCTCAACCTCCCCCTCCCTACCAACCCCCCTTCCCTGCCTCCCCCCCTCCCACGCCTGAACATTTACTACCAATAGGAGTTCGAGCCCCAGTTACAACATATAAGCCAGACTATTCATCCCTCACAGGCTGCACACCACCACCCATACAAGTAGAGGAAATACCCCAAGGCCATTGGCGCCATACCCGCCCAGGGCACTGCGAGTGTCGGTTGCTGTTAGTCTTCCCTCAGATATTTAGAATCAGTGCCCGCTCCCTGAGTGACAAATGGGTAATCATAGGCGACCACAATGCCTGAAAGGCATCCCAACCTTTGCCACCCCTTGATTTCGCCGTCATTTTTTCCATACTAAGCAGTTCAAACATAAAGGCGTCCCAAAGCACGAGATTAGGGGGAGCAGCCTCAATCCAACGATGAAGCAAAGATTGTTTTACTACTACGAAACCTCGTTCTAGAAACTCTCTTTGCCCCCGGGGGTACTGGTCAGCGCACAGCTGCCAGCTATGAAAAGACAGACTTCGCTGCTGGCGCGAAAAACAATACCCAGCCACCCCGCCATCTTCCGAGAGACTTGCTCCCATAGGTCCCGAACCGGGTGACAATTCCAGAACTTATGGAGAAGAGTTCCGGGCTCCCCACCACACCATCCACACATTTTTGAGGTCCGCAGCCCAATCTTGTGCGCCCACACATCACAAGTATACGCACGCCACAAAAATTTATGCTGAAGTTCTTGTAGATATATCCACTCCACCCCTTTTCCAATGTTCAAAAAGGCCGCCCGCATCAACTCCACATTCAGGGATAGCACCCCGTCCCCACCCCAACGTCGAATCAGTTCCAGGAGAATATTATCTCCCCTACTGGGCCGAACCACCGCCCTGCAGACCTCCGCATCTCTCCTGTAGTCTACTATGCTCTCTAAGACCGTCCGGGGTGCACGGCACTCCCCTCGATCCCGCTGTATCGGAAGGACTCCCTGAGCATAGTGTCGCACCTGAAGATAGCCATAAAAATCCTGTGTAGAGAGATTATATCGCCTTTGTAGGCTCTGAAAGGTATCCAGATTTAGGCCATCTACGGAGAGGAGATCACCCAGACAAATCACCCCCTTGTCCCACCAACCACGAAAAATATTGGCCTTGGATAACCCAGGTGCAAAAGCAGGGTTCCCCACCAGCGGGAGCAGAGCGGAGCCGCGCCAGTTCCAGCCAAAGCGGCCACAAAGCACACGCCAAGCCGCTCTCAGAGCCCCCAGATATAATCCCCCCGCCCCCTCCCGTACACCCTGGGGCAATTTGCCCACCTGTAAAAGGTATAAAGGGTGGTAGGGATGGCACAGTTCCTCAAGCTGCCGTCCCCCTGCCATGTCCCCCGCTACAAGAGCACCAATATGCTTAGCTACATAACGTAAATTATACTGGCGTAGCGATGGCATCTCCAGCCCACCTTCGTCCTTCCGTAGGACAAGAGCATGTAACGGGATCCGAGGACGTTTTCCGCGCCACAGAAAACCCCGCAAACCCGCTTCAAAACGCTTCCAATCCTTATTGGCAATCCAAAGGGGCAACAGACGCAACACACAGAACCAGCGCGGGAATTCTACCATCACATACAAGGCAATCCGACCCCGCAGTGAAAGAGGCAGGTGTCGCCAGCTCTGAAAAGTTTTTAAACTGCTAGCTATAAGATCTGGAACATTCGCTGCGTATAACAATTCAGGTCTATGCGGGAGTTGGATCCCAAGGTACTTAATAACCCCGTCCGCCCAGACCAACGGAAAGTCCCCTTCCCACGCGGATTTCACCCTTCCGCCGACATCTAATACCATAGACTTCTGCGTATTAATTTTCAAACCTGAAAAACTACCATAGTGGGATATCAACCGGAGGAGCTGCGGCAGGGATGCCTGCGGTCGTGTTAAACAAATTAACATATCATCTGCGAACGCACTGATTTGCAGTTCCTCTCCTCCCATCTTAATACCTGCAATCCCCTCATGCTGCTGGATTGCTCGGAGGAGGGGTTCCAACGCCAAAACAAACAATAACGGGGACATCGGGCAACCCTGACGGGTACCCCTCTCCAACAGAAAAGGCTCCGAGAAAGTCCCATTTACCCCCACCCAAGCTGCGGGTAATGCATACAGCGCCCGTATCCAATGAACATACTCGCCATGAAGACCAAAGCCCAACAAGACATCCCAGAGATATTCCCATGCCACCCTATCAAAAGCTTTCTCAGCGTCCAGACTCACAAGCAAGAGAGCTTCATCCTGTCGGAGACAATGCTCCATACCCAGCAGCAGTTTGGTGATGTTTCTAGACGCCTCCCTACCCCGAACAAAGCCTACCTGCCGCTCGTCAATAAGCTGTGGCAAGATTGGGTTTAGGCGCGCCGCCAATATAGACGCCAGGATTTTCATGTCACAGTTAATTAAGGAAATGGGCCGGTATGAAGCCGGTTCCATAGTGTCTTTGCCTGGTTTCGGAAGAACCGTAATATCTGCGCAGCGCATATCTCTGGGGAAGAGACCCCGCAGACGCACATCATCATACATCACCACCATAGTAGGGGCTAAGCGATCCATCAACATTTTATAATACTCAATACTGAAACCATCAGGTCCTGGGGCCTTATGCGGTTTGCCCGTCGTAATTCCCCGACAGACCTCCTGGACCGTTAGCGGCGCATTCAAAGCACGCAAATCCTCCTCGGACACCTGAGGCAAATTAAGTGCGGAAAGAAACGCAACACCGGCATTATAGTCCCGTTCCTCTTCGCTATACACCTTTGCGTAGAAGGTTCGGAAAATCTCCGCTATTTGGTCCGGCCTGTGACATACAGCCCCCGATTCCGCCCGCAACACCGGGATAAAGCGCGTCCCCCGCGGATCCCGAACAAGCTTTGCCAGCATTGTGCCAGAGCGATTCCCATAACGATATAAGCGGTGTTTGTAATACTGCATGGTTTGACTAGCTCGATGTCCTATCAGCTCATTCAAAGCGACCTGCGTTCTCTTATATTCCCGCTGTAAGGCCCTATCTCGTCCCCTGCCCAATTTACTCTGAAGGTCTCGCAATGTGCGCTCCAGAACAAGTATGCTACTATCAAGATGTCTGCGGCGCCTAGCTACATAAGATATAATGGCCCCCCTCAGCACCGCCTTGCTGGCTTCCCAGAACAGAAGCGGGGAACACTGGGGGGTGTCATTAAACCGGGCGTATTCATCCCATTGTTGCTCCAGGAAGCCTCGAAAGGCCTCATCCTGCCATAGGTATGCGGGGAACCTCCATCCCTCCCTTCGTGGACCCTGGACCTCCCAGATAATCCAAACCGGCCCATGGTCGGAGATGACTATAGGATCTATTCCTGCTTGTAACACCTTGAATAGGCCCTGCTCACTAACCAGCATGTAATCTATGCGCGACCAAGTGTGATGCGCACGCGACTGGTGGGTAAATTCACGTACACCCGGGTGAAGGACTCGCCATACATCCACGAGAGCACCCATTCTACATACATAACCTACCCCTTTGCGAGTCCAGGAGCCCGACTCACCCGTTCGAGACTTGTCCATGCGCGGATCATGTGGGCAGTTAAAATCACCCGCGACAATTACAGAGGTCTTGCCCGGCTGAGCCACCAACTGCACTATGGTTTTGAAGAAGGTATGGTCATATACATTCGGGGCATATACATTAAGCAACCATATTGGCTCATTATACAGCCTTGCATGCAGAAAGAGGTAGCGACCTTGTGGGTCCGCCTTTGTTTGCAACACTTCAAAGGGCACGCCCCTCCTTACCAGTATCACCACCCCGGCTTTCTTCGTGCCTGAAGCTGCTCCGTGAGTGGCCATCACCCAATCCCGCGCTAATTTGCGATGCTCCTGTTCACTCAAATGAGTCTCCTGGAGCATGGCTATATGAACCCCCTTTCTTTTAAGTGTCTGTAGGATTTTGGTACGTTTGACCAGAGACCCTATCCCACCAACATTCCACGATATTATTTTAACCTTAGGCATACCTCCAGAGGGCACGCATATTTAGCCAGCTATACCCTTGTAGGTGCTCCCAGGGGCGCCCAGCCTCGCCCCGGGACCACATTTCATGCCAATGCAGGGTTGTGCAACCTGTGAGGTCTACCACCCCAACACCCACTCTAAGGAATCTCCAAACAGTCAGGCTACCCCTTTCCCCATTCCCCCCCTGTCTTCCCCCCCCACCTCCCCCTCCCCAGCCCCCACCCCTCCCCCCAACTCCCAACTGAAATTGCCCCAACAAGTCCCTATCTTCCCCCATTAAAATGGTCACCGCCAATACCCCGGCTCTAGCAGCCAGGGTTGAGCCCCTACTGATGTCACAGGGATGCCTCTGACCCCCTTCCCCTCTCGAAGGTCAACATTACAAGCACTGCAAGCAACCCAGGGCCCTGACACAGGACGTTGATTAACACAATAGACCATACGGCCCCCATACATTACACTTAAATGAAAGCAAAAGGCCCTTGCAGAACCAAGTTGGGCCCAGCAGGAACTCCGCTCACCATCTCCCGCAGACATGACCACCCGGTGAGGAGTGCAAAGTTCTGCGGCGCCGGGTTAGGCCAGCGGCAGCTGCCATCTTCCACGCTCACGTTGGAGCCACCTCCGGTCCGCGTCCAAGCCCCTGCTGGTCCACGAAACGCTCCGCCGCCTCAAAAGTATGGGTCTTGCCTTGATGAAAGATCCGCAAAGTAGCAGGATAAGCCAAAGTAAAACGGATTTGCTGCTGAAAAAGCGTGGAGCAAGTCCTGGAAAAGGCCCTCCGCTTCGCCGCCACTTGAATCGAATAATCCTGAAAGATAAGGAGCCGCTGATTATCCAGACGGAGCTCCCCCCTCTTCCGGTAGGCCTGAAGGAGCTGAAATTTATGGTGAAACTTTAAGGCCCGAAGTATCACCACTCGCGGGCGGGAAAGACCATCACGACGGGGCCCGATGCGATGTGCACGTTCAATTTTGAACTGTCCGCGGAGCTCCTCTAAACCCAGCGCCTCCGGCAGCCATGTCTCCAGCCAGGAGGGTAGCATGTGCTCTGCTTTCGATTCCGGGATGCCGACTATCCGCAAATTATTTCGTCGAGATCTATTTTCAAGGTCTTCGACTTTAAGTTGCAGGGCCTCAAGCTGTTTGGCATGCTCCTGCCAGGCTCGCTCCTGCGCCCCCTCGCCCTCCTCCAGGCTCGACACTCGGTGCTCTAACTCCTCCACTCGCCGACCGAAGTCAGACAGGGCTTCGCCTACTCCCTCCAGCTTTTGCAGGATCTGTTCAAATTTAGGGTCCAATAGTTTGGCTACCTCCTTTGCGAGCACCTCCGGCGCAGAATCCGAGCTCTCCCCCCCAGGAGAGGCCGGGTGCGAAGCCGCCGAGGCCCCTGGGCCCGTTTTGCCCCCTCGCTCTTTCCTCGCCGGCAAAGGCATCGCGGCAGGTCTCCACCAGGCTCCTTCGATCTAACCCACTCCCTGAGGTTTATCTTAGTCCCGCTGAGCCCAATATACGAGACTGGGGCGGATAATGTGCAGATTAAAGCCGATTAATACCAAGGCATCCCCGGAGCGAGCAGGTAGACGTCCTCACTCACTCACACATCACGTGGACTCCTCATAAAACCTATTTTAGCCGCCTATATTAAATAACTCAGATACTGAACTACACTATGCATTGACTAATAATTATTAATTATTAACATGCGGGAGTATATTATGTGTCAAACAATCGCTCCTAAAAAAAAAACCTATCTTGACACATAGTTGCTCACTGTGTGTCTGCAGGACACGCTTTTGATCATCTCCGCAGTTTTGCGATAGAACAAGTTCGAACACCAAAACCAGGCAGGACACAGGATGAAACTTTGTTAATCCGGGAACAATGGTGGATACGTAAGTTACAGACTGTTGCTCCCAATGGTCTGAATGTATCCATCGAGTGGACCTCATGTATATAAGATTTTTAGATGTAGTGAGGGAAGAACTGTATGATTTGATATATGGTCATTATTTTTAAACAAGGAAGACTGAGGATCCTTTTGAGTAGTGTTTACAACCGGAATAAAATTTAGATTTATATTTTCCTATATAGCAACATTTAGATAGGTTTTTTTAGGAGCGATTGTTTGACACATAATATACTCCCGCATGTTAATAATTAATAATTATTAGTCAATGCATAGTGTAGTTCAGTATCTGAGGTATTTAATATAGGCGGCTAAAATAGGTTTTACAATTTCAATGATGACGTTTTTCATCATGATCCATTTCCGGAAACCTAACGGGGGATTTAAAAATGGAGTAGGGATCACTATCCCGCATGCGCGGCGTTTCTCTGTAGTTAATTGAAGGTGGAGGAGCGTGGGTAGCATATCAGAATGTAAGTAATACTATATAGTAGTGGTTTTTAGATAAAAATGTTTTGTATGTTTTTAAATTAGGTAGTATTCTAAATGGGTTTATGTAATTTGTTATAGGGTAATGGTCTCCTGATGAAAATAACTTTTGAAACGCCATAGAGGCGCCGAAGCTGAGCGTCGAGACCTAGGAGAGAAAACGTTTTGATGTTTTTAAACAAAGGAAATAGTAACTGGTGGCACACTGTTTTCTCAAGAATTGTTTTTTCATGTGAAACTACATTGAATGCTGAATGTTATTGAGGAGAAACCTGGAAAGTGCCTGACAGTTTCGCAATATACATACCAAAATTGAAAAAAAGAAAAAAAGAAAATAAGAGAAAAGTAACAATAAAGTACATTTCTTACATGTATGAGCTTTTTGGACGTATCATTTTTTATTAGTGATATGTTACAGTCAGACATAATTTTAGAGTACCGATCACACTTCTTAAAGCCACTGGTAGCCATGGGGGCAAAAAGTACTCCTGCGAGGTCGAAGACTCTCTGGGTTGCCAGTGGGAGAAAAAAGGCACAAAGAAGCCAGAAAAAGAAAAAAACGGAAACTACAAAACTAAACCGAACTCGACGCAACAGGGTCGGTGGCAGGAAGAGTAGCGGTGCGATACCGGATGGTGAGTATGAAAGTCAGAGAAAAATCAACTTTTCCGGGGACAAGACAGACAAACATCTGAAGGGCTCTGCGGAAAAAAGACGACCGAGCAAGATGGCACACTTGGGCGGGAAGGGCATCTTCCAAAGGCTTTCTTTGAAAGCTGGGAGAATGCTTCCGCGATGGCTCCGTCGGTGCTGACGTCACCTATATGTGAGGACTGACTTCCTGCTTGTTCCCAGAGAACCACTCAACACACTCCTCCTCTGGGAGAACAGAGATCTTCTTACACACCCTTAACCCTTTAAGTAGGGAGTCGCGAAATTCCCACTCTGACCAGATCATATCCTTGATCACATCCGGGAATGGGGAGACAGTAGTGGATTTTCGCACCCCTTGAAGGAGTGGGTGTACCTTCGGCTCCTGCTCAAAATGGATGAGACCCTGGCAATCAACATCGCCAGCTCCTCCTTCCAGAATAGGCAGATCACACTGGCATCTGCATAATCTTCTGAAGACGAGAGCAGTTCCTCATCAACATCAGAGCCCAGTACCGAGCCATCTGAGTCATAGTCTGCATCTTGAATAGCTCCCAGCTGTACCTCACTAGATATGCTTAGACAAAGGCAATCTAAAAGGGCTCTCACTCTGTCTGTCCTGTGCGAGACTGCACCCGAGGGCACACACAGGCCACAGGGTCTGAATTTCCATGCCAGAAGGATCAGGGCCTGTTGAAAAAGGAAAATAATTCTGGAGACGACAATCCAGAGTGTCTCCTCTTGGACATGACTCCCCAACACCAGGGGGCACAGCCACCACAGACCCGCTATAGGATGATCAACAGCCAACAGCATGGTCACCAGAGCCTCTGGCTGGCTGAATATCCTTATTGATAGTACCATCCCATCACTCCTGCTCTGAGGCAGGCAAAATCAGACTAACTGCATCCCCCAGTTGAGAGGGGGAAAGAAGGTCCTCCAGGGGTGACTCAGAAGCTGTCTTCAGGAAAAGCAGAGTCCAGATGGGATGAGGCACCTCGCTTGCCAGATGTCAAACACTTCCTAGAAGAAGACAGAGTTAGGGCAACTATCACAACAGCACATGCTAAGGCTGAATTGGTCCGCAAGTACACGTTAATGAAACGTTTACGTTATACGCATTACAGGTAAAGGCACATTACTGCCACTTGGGCAGAATGCACATTAGGGCCGCGTGACCACTAGGTGAACAATAGGTAAAAACATTACTAACATGTGAACATTACATTGGGAAATCCCCATATCGCACCGTCACCAATGGTCCACCCTGAATTGCAACCCAAGACGACAGAATTGGGAGCCCCCAAAAAGAACAATGACAAGTTTAAAGCCTTGGTACTCACCCCCTGAGAGTCATAGGCAAAAGATCCATGCCAGGGACATAGAAACACAAAAAATGACGACAGAAAAAGACCACATGGCCTATCTAGTCTGTGCTTCAATAGCAACAACTACAACAGTACCCTTTCTTCCTTTAGAGATCCTCTGTGTTTCTCCCATGCTTTTTTGAATTCAGATATTGTCCTACCACCTCCACTGGCAGACTATTCCACGGATCCACCACTTTTTCTGTAAAGAAATATTTCCGCATATCACTCCTGAATCTATCCCCTTTCACCCTCATCCCATGTCCACTCGTAGCAGAACTTGCTTTCAATTGAAAGAGGCTCTCCCCATGTGCATTTATGCCACAGAGGTATTTAAACATCTCAATCATATCACCTCTATCCTGCCTTTCCTCTAAGATGTACATATTAAGATCCTTAAGTCTGTCATGCAATATGTGCCTTTAAGTCAATGCAGACTCCTGGTGATCCAGCAGCTCCTGGATTTTCTTGGCAGCATGACTGGAAGTAGATTGCCAGGCTTTTCTTCCAAAGCAATGAAGGGTTAAGTAACTTGCCCACTACTCCCCTGAAATTGTCAAATTGGCTGGCTTTGCAGCATTATGTTTAAGGTGGCTGGCAGGCAAATCCCTCTGAGAGCCTTCTGTGATCATCAGAAGAGAGCAGGGGAGCCAGAGGAGGAAGAAGGGGTGCTGAAGTTGTGTGAGGCTGCTGCACTCTTCCAAATCCTTCCAATTTGTGGCTCCTCAATAGGCCCTTATGATAAGAGTGTGGAGCTGAACCAGGTTTCCCTCCTCTTATGGCAACCGAAAAGACCGCAGTCTAGTGGAACCTCCCACGACATGCTCAAGTAAAAGAGCCACCCCTTCAGGGCTCGAGGTGGTTGTTCACGAGTGTTTAATCGGTCTCTTTTCCTTTCAATCCTCAGATTTTCTACAGGGGATAAAATCTAGAAATACTAAAGGGACCTCTGGTGGCTGAGGCGAATAGAGGCATGGGAGTGATGCCATTGAAACCTGGGCTTTTCATTGGTTCTTTGTCTCCACCAATCTGCTGGTAGGAGCACACCCCCGACTTGTTTGGACCGGACTAGCAGGACGATATGGAAAGAGTAGTTACTCACCTATAACAGGTGTTCTCCAGGAGCAAAAGGAATCAGTCCTCACATATGGGTGTCATTGGCGCCGATGAAGCCCCAGCGGAGCATTTCCCCAGCTTTCTAAGAAAGCCTTTGGGAATGCAGGCACGCATGCGCGGTTCCCTTCCCGCCTAAAGGTGCCATCTTACCTCAGTCAAATGACATAGCTAAGAACAGCACACAAAAATGAAAAATAAACTATGTACAACTGCAACTCCAAGGGGAGGAGGGAGGGTTGTGAGGACTGATTCCTGCTGCTCCTGGAGAACACCTGTTACAGGTGAGTAACTACTCTTTCTCCAGGACCAAGCAGGAAGTCAGTCCTCACATATGGGCGACTCCCAAGCTCTGGGCTACCGAGGAACCCAGGCTGAACAAGGGAACTCCCTCTAGTCTCAGCAGCAAAGAAAGGCTTTTCAAAGACACAACCTCCACCGGTAGCCCAACAGAGGGCAGGAGTTGCCTAAACCTCAAAGAGATTCCGGAGTACTGCTTGGCCAAAAGCACTGTCCCTACGGGACTCCCTCTCCAGGCAGTAATGGGCTGCAAAAGTCTGTCTTGAAGACCAAGTTGCAGCCCTGCAGATGTCAACCAAGGGCACAGAGCGGAGATGAGCCACTGAGGCAGCAATTGCCCTGACACGATGGGCCGTGACCCTACCCTGCAAAGGAAGGTCAGCCGCCTTGTAAGCCCAGGTGATACAGTCAGCCACCCAGATGGACAAGGTACGCTTGGACACAGCAAACCCCAACTTATTGGGGTCAAAGGATACGAAGAGCTGGGTAGCCCTTCTATGCCCCTGCGTACGGTCAAAGTAGAAGGATAAGGACCTCCTACAGTCCAGGGTATGCAGGACTGCTTCAGCCTGGCTTGCATGAGACCTAGGGAGGAATGTTGGAAGAACAACCTCCTGGTTGAGGTGGAAAGAGGAGACAACCTTAGGGAGGAACTTGGGATGAGTCCCAAGGACTACCCTGTTCCTGTAAATCCTGGTGTAAGGCCTATCACAGACCAGGGCCTGAAGCTCACTTACTCGCCTAGCCGAGGTAAGGGCTATCAGGAAGAGTATCTTCAAGGAGAGGAAGCGTAGTGGACAAGTAGCCATCGGCTCAAAAGGTGGGCGAGTCAGTTGCTGCAAGACCACATTCAGCTCACACTCAGGGGCAGGACGACGGATGGGAGGCTTGAGCAAAAGCAAGACCCTAAGAAAGCGGGACACCAAGGGGTGACCAGACAGAGAATGTCCCTCCACCAGAGAGTGGTGAGCTGCTAGAGCTGAGAGGTGGACCCGAACAGAATTTGATTTAAGACCTTGATTTGACAAGTGCAGTAAGTACTGAAGAACTACTGACACAGTACAGGAGTAAGGATCTTCTGTACATAGCTGACACCACACAGAAAACCTTTTCCATTTGAGAGCATAGGTTTTCCTAGTGGACTGTTTCCTAGAGGCTAGGACAACCTCCTCAACATCCTGAGACAGGCCCCAGGGAGCCAAAACTACCCTTGCAGCCTCCAGGCCATCAAATTGAGAGCTTTGAGATTGGGGTGCAGAAGGGAACCCTGCTCCTGTGAGAGAAGGTCGGGTTGAAACCCCAGAGGTAGTGGAGGATCCACCGCCAGTTGAAGCAGAAGAGGAAACCAAGGCTGTCTCGGCCACCTGGGAGCCACCAGCAGGACCGAGGCCTTGTCCTGAAGAATCTTGAAGAGAGTTCGGGCCACCAAGGGCGTGGGAGGAAACGCATAGAGGAGGCCCTGAGACCAGGATATCAGAAAAGCATCCGCTGCTATCCGCAGAGAATGCGGTTGCCTGGAGCAGAACTTTGGCAGTTGCTTGTTCATTGGGCTGGCAAAGAGATCTATCAAAGGGAGACCCCATTTGAGGAAGATCTTCTGAACTACTGAAGGATGCAGCTGCCACTCATGGGGCTGCAGTATTCTGCTTAATCTGTCTGCCAGGTAGTTGTCCTGGCCTGGAAGGTACACAGCCTTGAGGAGCATGTTGTGCTTAAGGGCAAAAGAACAAAGGTCCTGAGCCTCCCGACAAAGGATCCTGGACCCAGTTCCACCCTGTTTGTTCACATAAAACATGGCAACCTGGTTGTCTGTCTGAATCAGGACAGACTGGTGAGCCAGGGTAGGAGTGAAAGCTTTGAGTGCTAATCAAATAGCTCTGAGTTCGAGGAGATTGATCTGCTGTGCAGCTTCCCAGGGAGACCACAGGCCCTGGGTGCACTTGCCCAGACAATGAGCTACCCAGTCTTGCAGGGAGGCGTCTGTGGTCATCACTACTGTGTACCCTGGAATCTGAAAAGGCACCCCCTTCAGTAGATTGGGTGGGTGCAGCCACCAGTTGAGGGAGTGCAGAAATGGTCTGGACACCCTTATCCTGTCTCTGAGGCTGCCTGTGGCCTGTGACCACTGAGCCCGAAGGCACCACTTTGCAGGCCTTATATGGAGCCTGGCATTGGGGGTCACATGTACTGTCGAAGCCATGTGGCCTAGAAGCCTCAGGCAGAGTCTGGCGGAGACCAGGGACCTGCTGAGAAACTGATTTGCCAAGGCCAGCAACCTTTGGGCCCTGTCTGCTGGCAAGAAAGCCTTTGCCAGCAGAGAGTCCAGCCTTGCTCCTATGAACTCCAAGTTCTGGGAGGGGAGCAAAGTGGACTTTGCGAAGTTTATGACAAACCCCAGCCTTTGGAGAAGAGCAATAGTGCTGAGGGTGGCTTGTTGGGCCTCCTGGCACGTCTGACCCTTGATGAGCCAGTCATCCAGATAGGGGAAGACAAAGATGCCCTGATTTCTCAGAAAGGCCGCCACCACTGCTTGGCACTTTGTAACGACTCTGGGGGCGGAGGTGAGGCCGAAAGGCAGCACTCTGTACTGATAATGGTTTCCTCCCACAATGAACCTGAGGTACTTTCTGTGGTCTGGATGAATGAGGATGTGAGTGTATGCATCCTTTAGATCTAAAGAGCATAGCCAATCTCCCTGCTGGAGGTAGGGCAGAAGTGTCCAAAGAGTAAGCATCTTGAACTTCTCCTTCACTAGGAACTTGTTGAGGTTCCTGAGGTCCAGAATGGGTCGAAGGCGACCGGTTCGTTTGGGCACCAGGAAATACCTGGAGTAGAAACCGTGACCTTTTAAGTGGGCGAGGCACAGGCTCCACCGCCCTGTCCACCAACAGACCATGAAGCTCTTGCAGAAGAAGGTCTGTGTGCAGGGGAGGCCTTGGAGGCTCCCCCGGAAAATATGGTGGAGGCAGTTGGTGAAAATGGAGGGCATAGCCCTTGTGGACTATCTCCAGCAACCAACTGTCCCCGGTGATAAGGGGCCACTGGTGGGATAAAGAGGGCGAGGCGACCTCCTGTGCAGGGTTGGGAGAGCAGTGGAGGAGAGGCTATGCTCAAGGAGTCAAAAAACCCCACCCTGCTGACTGGTAGCAGGGGCCTGAGGCTTAGGGGTCCTCTGCCTACAGGGCCCATTACCCTGGCCCTTGGCTTGCTGACCCTGGGGGGCATCTTGGGCAGCCTGATATTGCGGGTACTGTTTGTAGGCAGTGCCCTTCCTCGGGTAAAAGGGCTTTTTACCTGAGCCCTTCTTTTTATGAGAAGGGGCAGAGGTCTTCGTCGAGAGCCTTGTCCGTGTGAGGTGCTCAGTTTCGAGCTGAGTGGCCTTCTCGGTCATGGGCTTGCCAAAAAGGTTTTCACCTCGGCAAGGGACATCGACCAACTTGTTCTGAACCCATGGCTCGAGGTCCGATGACTGCAGCCATACCTGGCGTCAAGCCGCGATGCCGGCTGCCGCAACTCGGGCCAAAGCCTTGAAGCCATCGTAGGCGGCGTGGGACATGAACTTCGAGCAGTCCCGAATCCCTGAGGACAAGGACTTAAATCTCTGCAAGGGTTCCCCGGAGAGACCAGCAGAGAACCCGGCCAACTCCTTGGCCAGATCCCGCAAGTACATGCCCATGTACAGCTGGTAGGACTGGACACGGCAAGCAAGCATTGAGCCCTGGAAGCACTTTCTACCGACGCCATCGAGGTTCCGGGCCTCCCTGCCAGGGGGCACCGCGGAGTGCATCTTCTGGCTCTTCAGACGATGCATGGCCGATTCCACAACCATAAAATGGTGTGGTAGCTGTGCCTTCTGAAAACCAGGGCTCTTTCAGAGTCGATAGATCGAATCGACTCGCTTTCTGAGAACCAGCGCCGAGGCCGGTGCCTCCCACATCCGGAAGAGGAGCCGTTCCAGCATCGGAGGAACCGGGACAGTAAAGGCCTCCTTCGGAGGAGAGTCATACTGTAGGGCCTCGAGCTCTTCAGCTCAAGGCTCCTCCTCGGGGTCCGCCGGAATAGCCAAGTCAGCGGCCATATCCCGGATGAACTCCGAGAACTGAGTATTTTCCGGGGGGGACCTACTCCAGGGCTCAGACTGCGGTGAGTCCAACGGGACACACCGAGTCTTGAAGGTATCAGGAGACTCCTCGTCCTCCGTCTCCCAAGCTGACTCGTCCGAGGAGGAGTCAGGGTCCGACCCCGCGGGGCCCTGGAGCACCCGCCTCGACGCTGGAGGCACCGGCATCGATGCCCTCTGTCCCGAACGGGAGGTCGAGGGAGACCGCGACCGAGGTCGACTCCGAGCCACGATGGACTCTAGTATCGGCTTGGTCACCGGGGTTGACTTCGAAGTCGATGTCCCGGTGGTCAGGGCAGATGCGCCAGACAGGCTGGCCATCAGTGCCCGCTGCTGCTCCATGAAGGCAGACAATCTGCTCTCCAAGGCTGTCATCCTGAGACTCAGCTCGGGAGACGCAGCAGCCACAGACTCGGGCCCCGGCGGCGCCAGGCCCGAGACGTCGGCTCCCTAGGAGGAGAGTCCTCGAGGACTACAGGGCTTACGTGTCCAGCAGACTCTGGCTCCACGCGAGGAACTTTTGCAGGCTTCTCGTGTTCCACGGGCCTGGGGCGATGGTCGGGGGTCTTAGACCTGGCCCTCGAGGAGCCAGGGACCTCCTCCGACAACGCCCTCGCGAGCTGCTTCTTCCTCTTGCGTTCCTGGTCGGGGGACCCCCTGTCCGAGGTGCTTCGACGGCGCTCAGGATCGGAATCCCGAGATGTCGAGGCCTCAGACGAGGTCCGGGCCCGGCCGGAGGCTGAGTCCGAGAAAAGCCTTTCTTTTTGCTGCTGTCGACTTCGGAGTGCCTTAGAAGACATCTTTCCACATGGCCAGCATGACTTAGGGTCGTGGTCGGGGCCGAGGCACCGAAGACAGCAGTCGTGTGTGTCGGTGAGAGACATTAATTTTTTACACCGATCACACTTCTTAAAACCGCTGGAAGCCATTGGGGAAAAAAAAGAGTCCCCGCGAGGTCAAAGGACCGGCCTTCCAGGGAAAAATGGAAAAAAGGGCGCGAACGCCAGCCACGAAGAACAAAAACCGAAAAAGAAGAATCGGGCTCGATACCGGTGTACCGAACCCGGCGGGAAGGGAACGAGCGTCGAACCGGAAGAAAAAATAGCGAAAATCGCCGAAAAAATCTAATTTTAACCAGGAGAACAGGACACACGTCCAGTGGGCTTCACAAAAAAAAAGAGACTGAGGTAAGATGGCACCTTTAGGCGGGAAGGGAACCGCGCATGCGTGCCTGCATTCCCAAAGGCTTTCTTAGAAAGCTGAGGAAATGCTCCGCTGGGGCTTCATCGGCGCCGATGACACCCATATGTGAGGACTGACTTCCTGCTTGGTCCTGGAGAATAATTTATTACAATAAAGGTATGGAAAGGAAGAAGTATAAGGAGAAATTAGGTCTTACCTGCTTACCTGAGGGAGGAGTGGTCTAGTGGTTATGACAAGGTACTTCAGGCCGGAGGGCTGGGGGTTCAAGTCCCACCTGGGGACAGCAATCTCAGGCCGGAGGGACTGGGATTTCTAGTCCTGTAGGCACTCCTTGTGGCCTTGGGCAAGCCACTTAACCCTCCATTGCCCTTGTTCCCTGTAAGTATTAGTGTATTTGTCTCATATCCTCTTGTGTTAAATGTATCCCCCAATTGACCGCTTTGACCCGGTGAAAAGCGGGATATAAATACAGCTAAATATAAATATAATAAACATATATATTAATATATATATAAATAAATATATTATAAATATAATATATTATATATATTATAATAATTGTCTTTCCTTGAGTTCTCTCCGGGCCAGTCCAGGGTACGTTAGGGTTGTCAATCCCCTTCAGCAGCTGAGGACTGAAAAACTGCAAGTTTTGCTGACAGCCTAAGCCACTCCCCCTGGTGACAGTGCTCCAGTCTCCTCCTGACAAAGCAGCTCAACTGACCTAGCCGTAGAAACATAGAAACGAAAGAATAAAAATAACACTGAACATCTGCTATATTTTCCAGGGACGGACCCCCTCCGTAAAAGGAGACAGCCCTGCTCCATCCCCACAGGCAAATTGTTGTGTTTTTTTTAAAATTTGAACGAAGCAATTATCAACCTTTTTTTTTTTTTTCATGTAATGTAAAATTTTTTTTTTTTTTTTCAACAAACACCCGAAGAAAACATTGCGAAGAAACTGGCGGGAGCCCCCAAAAAGTAAACCATGTCCTCTGAGAGAATTGGTATTGTGGAAATCATGTCTTACCCCCCAGAGAAACCGAGCTCCCGGAAGAAACAAAGAATATTGAGGCGAATACTGGGTGGGCCCTGGACTGGCCCGGAGAGAACTCAAGGAAAGACAATTAGCAGGTAAGACCTAATTTCTCCTTCCTTATCGTCTCTCCGGGCCAGTCCAGGGTACGTTAGGGCAGTACCAAAGCAGTACCTAAATCTGGGAGGGACCCGCGACAATCGCCGAAGCCCATACATTGGCATCTTGCCTTGCGAGCACGTCCAACCTATAGTGCCTTGCAAACGTATGCAGGGAAGACCAAGTAGCAGCTCTACAGATATCCACTGGCGGAACTAAGGCGTACTCAGCCCAAGACGTAGCCTGAGCTCGAGTAGAGTGCGCTCTGAGCCCCACGGGCGGTGTCTGACCGCCAGATTCATAAGCCGCTGCTATGGCCTGCTTCACCCACTGGCAATTGAAGCCTTCGATGCCGCGTTACCCTTCCGCGGCCCTGCAAACAAGACAAACAAGCGATCCGATTTACGAAAAGACGCAGTAGCCGCGAGATACTTCTTCAACACACGCGCCAAATCCAACTTCCTGAGTGTTCGATTCGCCCGCGAACCTGACCGATGCGGAAAAACCGGCAACGCCACAGACTGATTAACATGAAAAGCCGAAACTACCTTAGGTAGAAACGAAGGCACCGGCCGCAGTAACACCTTCTCCGGCAAAAATTGAAGGTAAGGCTCTCGGCAAGAGAAAGCCTGCAGATCCGAAATCCTCCTAGCAGAACACAACGCCACCAAGAACGCTGTCTTCCAGGAAAGTTCCCGTAAACTACCAGGGGAACCTGCTTCAAAGGGAGGACGCGTCAAAGCCTCCAGAACTAAGTTCAAATCCCAAGGAGGCATCACAGGGCGCACCGGGGGGGCGAATAATCTTGGCCGCTCGAAAAAAACCGCAGCACATCCACATGTGTCGAAATCCTGTGTCGCTGCACGGCACCCCGAAAACAAGATAAGGCTGCCAAATGCACCTTCAGCGTACTAAGGGCCAAGCCTTTCTCAAGACCGTGTTGAAGAAACAACAAGAGTTGCGGTAAGGTAGCCTCTCTAGGGCTAATGCTACGTGGACCGCACCAAGTCTCAAAAACTCTCCAAACGCGCGCGTACGCCAGGGAAGTCAAAGATTTCTTAGACTGTAACAACGTGGAAACCACCGATTCCGAGTAGCCCTTACGCCTCAAGTGGTCCCCTTCAAGAGCCAAGCCGTAAGCAAGAAGCGATCCACCTGCGGCATCAACACGGGACCCTGGCTCAAGAGATTGAGACGATCGGAAAGACGCCAGGGAGCATCTATCAATAGCCGAATCAGATCCGCATACCAAGGGCAGCGAGGCCAATCCGGAGCAATGAGAACCACCGGACCTCCGTGATTCGAGATACGCTGGATGACCCGACCGAGCATTGGCCACGGAGGAAACACATAGAGAAGGGCGTCCGACGGCCAAGGTTGTACTAAGGCATCCAAGCCCTCCGACATATGCTCCCTGCGTCTGCTGAAAAACCGCAACGCTTTTGCATTGCCACAAGTCGCCATCAGATCCATTACCAGCTGTCCCCAGCGAATCGTAAGGTCGTGAAACACCGCAGCGTTCAGCTCCCACGCCCTGGGATCGAGAACATTGCGGCTGAGATAATCGGCCTGCACATTGTCTTTGCCTGCCACGTACGCCGCTGACAAGGCTACGAGATGAGTCTCCGCCCACAGCATCAACTCCTGACTCTCCTCCAATAAGAGCACACGGCTTGTGCCTCCTTGGCGATTGATATACGAAACCGTCGTCACATTGTCAGAGAACACCCAAACCGCTGTGCCCTCGAGCAAGCTTTGGAAATGCAGCAGTGCCAAACGCACCGCCCGGAGCTCCAAACGATTGATCGACCACAAGCTCTCGTCCGGGGACCAGACCCCTTGTGCCACACGAGACTGACAGTGCACTCCCCAGCCGGACAGGCTGGCGTCCGTAGTCACCAGCACCCAATGCGGTTCCCGCAAGGGAACCCCCGCTTGAAGATGCCGAACCTCCAGCCACCAAAGCAGACTGTGGCGCACCACCTCCGGACAGATCAACCGCTGCGAAAGAGGATGATGTTGCGGAGACCACCTGGAGAGCAAGGCTTGTTGAAGCGGTCTCATATGCGCTCTGGCCCATGGCACGAGGTCCAGGGCCGCCGCCATGGAACCCAAAAGCTGCAAGTAGGCCCATGCCGACGGCGCCCAGAGTCGCAAGAACGCGCGAATCTGTCCTACCAACTTCAGTACCCTACTTTCGGGCAGGAATACCAATCCCCGATCTGTGTCGAAGAAGGCCCCGAGGTAAGTTAGCTGCTGCACCGGAGATAACTGGCTCTTCGCTTGGTTGATAACCCAACCGAGCTGCTCCAAGAGCTGGACTACCCGAGCTGTCACCGCGACCGAGTCCGTTAACGAATCCGCTCGGATCAACCAGTCGTCCAGATACGGATGCACTCTGATCCCCTCTTTCCTTAATGCCGCCGCCGCCAACACCACCATGACCTTCGTGAAGGTGCGCGGCGCCGTCGCCAGACCAAAAGGCAAGGCCCGGAACTGGAAATGACCCATGGGAACCGCAAAGTGCAAAAACCGCTGATGCGCCTCTCGAATCGGAATGTGCAGATAAGCTTCCGTGAGATCTATTGCCGAGAGGAACTCCCAGGGGCGTACCGCCCGAATGACGGAGCGCAACGTCTCCATCCGAAAATGCGGAACCCATAACGCTTGATTCACGTGCTTGAGATCGAGAATGGGCCGAAAGGATCCCTCTTTCTTGGGGACTACAAAATAAATCGAGTATCGACCGAATCCGCACTGGGCGGGAGGAACGGGAACCACGGCCTGTAGGAACAACAAGCGCTCTAACGTCTCGGCAATGGCCCTTGCCTTGGGTCCCAGACCACAAGGGGATATCATGAAGGCCTCCTCTAAGGGGTAAGCGAACTCCAGCGCATAGCCATCTCAAATAATGTC
This sequence comes from Ichthyophis bannanicus, assembly GCA_033557465.1. Taxonomy (NCBI): domain Eukaryota; kingdom Metazoa; phylum Chordata; class Amphibia; order Gymnophiona; family Ichthyophiidae; genus Ichthyophis; species Ichthyophis bannanicus. Next base: position 112,229,265 of record CM066032.1, on the reverse strand, counting down.
CAGAACCCACTTGTCTGTCGTTATGGCGGTCCAGGCGGAAAGAAAATCCCGCAAGCGACCGCCTACAGGAATCTCCGGCTGGACCAGCCGACCTTCATTGTGGCTTCTTAGCGGAGGATTGCTGGGCCGAGAAATAGCCTCTGCCAAAACCTCTGGCATCGCGAAAGGACGGACCACGAGATGCGAAACGGCCCCTGGGGTAGGGAGCAAACCGAGCACCGCAGAATCTCCGAGAATCCCTACCTGACCCCCGCTGCACTACACCTACCTTAGAAGCCTTCGGCTGATCCTCCGGCAACCGACCCCCTTTGGAGTCACCGAGATCCTGGACAATCTTCTCCAAGGCCTCCCCAAAGAGAAGCTTACCCTTATAGGGGAGCTTACTTAGGCGAGATTTAGACGAGGCATCAGCCGCCCAGCTTCGCAACCAAAGAAAACGTCTGGCCGCAATTAGCGAGGCCATGGACTTAGCGGTAATTCTAACCAAATCATAGAAGGCATCCGCCAAGTAAACCACCGCGGACTCCAACTTAGCTCCCTCCGCGGAAGGACCTGCCCCTGCATCCGTCGGAACCTCGCCCTGCAGCCAACGGATGGAAGCTCTGGAGACATACGCTCCACAAATAGAAGCCTGCAACGACAGAGCATTGGCATCGAAGGCCTGTTTCAAGAGCACCTCAAGTTTATGATCCTGTAGATCTTTAAGAGCCGCTCCGCCTTCCACAGGAATCGTGGTCTTCCTTGTCACTGCAGACACCAAGGCATCTATTTATTTATTTATTTATTTACTTATTTCTTCTATACCGCCCCTTCTAGTGATCAAGGGCGGTTTACATGGAACAATTTAACAAATTATGTATACTTCTGTATACTTTACATTGAACAGAGAACTTTTTAACTTTTTACATGGAATAGATATACATTACATTGAAACAGAGAAACTTTCTAACTTTTTACAAATAATGACAGATGTAAAAAACTGTCCAAACTATTTACTTAGGTTATTTACAAGTGATTCTATACAGGGGTTTTCAGAATAATCGTGTATCATGTGTAGGTGGTGGAATTTATTTCCATTTTTTCAAGAATTTTGTGTGTGGGGGGGGGGGGCTGTGGGGGGTTGTCTAGTTGTGGTTTAGAGAGTTCTGAGTTGGTGTGTCTGTGGATGTTGTGGGACATTGTTCTGAGTTGGTGTGTTGTGGGACATTGTTCTGAGTTGGTGTTCTGAGTTGGTGTGTCTGTGGATGTTGTTGGGCATTTTCAACAATTCCCTTTCCTCTTGTGGAACCAGGTACAGGCGACCCAAGGCACGACTACCCCGTAGCGTAGCCTCTGGGCATTCCCATTCCGACTCAATCATTTGCTTAATGACGCGGTGTACTGGGAAACAGCGTTGCTCTGCTTTAAAGCCTTGTAATAACGGATCTTCCAAGGGCTCCTGAGATACAGTGGGTATAGAAATATTAAGAGCCGCTAAAGACTGCAAAATAAGTGCTCCCAGCTCCTCCTTGCGAAAAACCTGAAAAAGATTAGGATCTTCGCCAGGCACTAACTCACCCTCCTCCAGCTCTGTCAGCCAAGGGTCCAAGCATGCTTCCGAGAGAATCTCTCCGTCATCAAACTCTTGCGGCTGCACGCTCTGCTCCCTTTTAGGCAATAAACACGACTCCGTCTTTAACAAGGACTGGGAAGAACCTTCCCCCGGGTCTACAACATCCCCCGCAGGGAGAAGAGCCTCTAACACATTAGCACCGGAAACAGCAGCGCCTGCTTGCGAGGTTTTTAAGAGAAAAGCCTTATGCATGGCCAAAATAAAGTCGGGAGAAAATAAAGTTGAAAAACCCTCCTCAGCGCTCTGCAGAGTCTGCAGGGTCTTAATTGCAGCCGCAGAATCTCTATGCGTTTTGGCCTTACGTTTTCCCGGCTTATGGTGCCCCGCGGGAGAAACAGGCTGCTCTGCTAAGATGGCCGCCGCTCCCGCCTTTTCTGAGGAGAGAGGAGTCTTTTCTGACTCCGCAGAAGATTTAACCTCCATTCAACGTTACAACCCGGGAGAAGCACGGCACAGCAAAAATCAAACGGCTCTGAGCCGACTAAAAAAACAACAACGTGCTATCTGTCGCTGAAAACGCTGAAGCACAACCTGCCTTCAGAAACACTCCTCGACGCTGCGGCAGAGCCGTGGGAAGAAGAAGGGCACCCACCTGACTGGAGCTGCTGAACCTCGTGTTCCGGGCCACCCGCTGCTAGCGGGAGCCGAAAATCACGGCGGATACCGAGAGGAGGATAGTCACCTGGGGCTCCCAGAATCAATCCTCTGGTACAGCAGACAGAGTCCCTAAGAAAACAGGCCCTGCTTTCTACTGCCACTCTGAAATCGGCAGCATCGGGACGTCCACTTTTTTTTTTTTTTTCAAAAAGACTTTAATCAGAGCACTGGAAAATAAAGTAGAGAACAGCCCTGCTAGAGCCAATCTGCTACTGAATTCACTGAAAACAACAAAAACTAATCTCTTCTACACCAGGGAGAAGCCAGCTAAGCGTCCTATTCAGCTGCTGAGGACTGAAAGACTGGAGCACTGTCACCAGGGGGAGTGGATTAGGCTGTCAGCAAAACTTGGAGTTTTTCAGTCCTCAGCTACTGAAGGGGATTGACAACCCAAACGTACCCTGGACTGGCCCGGAGAGACGATAAGGAAAGACCTGTTTCTGCTTTACAGTAACCACTCTCTCACTCAGCTTGGGATTCCACAAGAAATGGAATCAACCTTACAGCAAAAGCCAGAATTTCAACCATGATCAGGCCGTTCTTCTAGAATATATGAATTTCTTAGTCTAGTAAGCACAGTTACTTACCTGTAACAGGTGATCTCCGGAACAGCAGGAATTAGTCTTCACATATGGGTAACGTCAGCGCCGACAGAGCCCGCACGGGAATGCTCCCCAGCATCCAAACAGAAGGCTTTTGGGAGCATCCCTCGCGCCTGCGCGGTAGCTTCCCGCCCTTCCTACTGCCTCTCCCCAGTTGAGTTTCATAGCTGAGACAGAAGGAGAGGAGGAGGAGGAAGAGAGAAAGAGATACAACTCCTAGGGGAGGTGGGTGGGTTGTGAAGACTAATTCCTGCTGTTCCGGAGATCACCTGTTACAGGTAAGTAACTGTGCTATCTCCAGGAACAAGCAGGAATGAGTCTTCACATATGGGGACTCCCTAGCTGAGGGTGCCAGGGGAGATCCCAGAATGCGCATCCCTAGACAGGGCGGTATCGCCCAACCTGGATCCCCGGCATCCCCTGAGGGATGGGGGGTAGGAGTTGAGAAGAGTTGCCAAGGCACAGCAACCTAAAGATGACAGAGGGAGTCTACAACCCACATCAAGCATCATTAAGCAGTTAATGATCCAGACAAACTAGAGCTTACCTACTGGAATGTAGGAGGCAGAACTGCGACGGGTACTGTAGATGCGAAGTCTTCAAGGGAACTGCATCGCAGTGAGGACGAAGTTCCCAGTCCGGGCGGGCTGGAGACGCAGGCGTCAACTGGCACAGGAGAGGACGGCAGGTCTTCACGAGGAGCTCTATGAGAGGCTGAGAACTCCGGAGGAGCAGAGTCCCCAACCTTGGGGACTAAGCAGAAGACTGGCCGATCTGGGAGAACCCAGCCCGGAGAAGAAAGGAGTATACCCCGGGATACCGAGGGGTACACTGTCTTCCCTAGCTGACACGGGATAGGAAGACAATGGATTTGAAAACCTCCAGACAAGGAGGCGTAAACAAAAAAAGGGGGCTGTTGACTTCACAGCAGCAAGTTTAAACAGAACCGGTCCCAGAACCCGAGCCGCAGGACGCAGGCAAGGACTGGCCGGACCCCGTAGAACAACAAAACGGCAGTACCGACAATTGGGGAGATAGTCGGCAAGACACAGGGCGCTATAACATCTCCCAAAAGCGCCCACCTGTACCAATATATATCCAACAACCTGTATAGATGTATATCGGGCTATAGGCAGGCCCGGGGATGCCCACCCAGGTACTAACGTGTACGCAGGGGAACATACACACGTGAGAACAATACTGCGAGCACGGACCTGCCCCTGATCCACAGGAGAGCGCCCACCTGGAAGGCGGCGGGAGAAGGGCCATCAAGTGATGAGCCTATTTGCTTGGTACAGGGGCAGATTGATGAGAGGAGCAGTATGGTTGCGTGAAAGGCCAAGCAGTTGAGGAAAAGCACACCAGGGGCAGTAGGCCTCCGATGCGACTCCATGACCGTCACGCAGAAAAAAACTCGTCCTCCGTCCCACAAGGAGACAAGGGGATAGAGTAGCCCTATAGCCACGGTGTGACTGTGTACGTCATCCCCGTCATATAGAAAAGGACCTACAGGGACAGGGGCCAATGCCCTTCGCCACTCTGAAGAAGGCAGGGAGCGGTATAGAAAAACTGATAGGAGTCAGACATGCCGCCACGTCCCAGGAGCTAGGACGCGGGCCTTTGGGGAGCGTTAGTGCGCCAGATAGCCGAAGTGGCATGCGGGAGCATTAGTGCGCCAGATAGCCGAAGTGGCATGCGGGAGCATTAATAGCACACTGGGACTCGCGCTCGCAGAGCAACTGGACAGAACCAGGTGGTTTCCCTGTAAGGACAGAGAAGGCGGACAATAGGGCGGGGATGGTCCGGCCCTGTCGAAGAATTGTCCGGACCAGGTTCGGGGGGTAGCGGCGAGGGTCTACACTGGAAGGAGGAAGAGTCGGTGCGTGATCCCCTCAAGCGGGGGAACCCCGGGAGAGGAGATTTCGAATGACGCCCAGAAGGGTAAGTCAGATGAAGGATAGAATAGCCATGTGGAGCCAGGCTATCCTAGCGTAGTGGAGGTCCCCCTCCACAACGAAGGAGGGAGCTCCGTAAACTTCTGAGCAAGCAGCCGCACCACTTGACATACTGAAAAGGACCCCAGTGTAGAGCTGGAAATAAACCTCTGGAAGAGAAGTTAAGCGCAACTGCCGCATACAGGAGCCTAAGGCTGCTTGGCATGAGTATCCTGGCGCGGGCCTTGGCACTTCCGACCGATATGAGACGTCCCTGGCAGGTGCGCACCTGGCAGGTGGGCGGAGGGATGACACTTCCTCTTCCTCGGAAAGGAAGGCCGGGAAGGACATTTCCTACCCCCGGGGAAGGCCAGACGGCCAGCGCTAGAGAGGTCAGCGGAGCACTGAGCAACCTGACGCAAAGCCTCGCCATTGAAGAGGTTTTCCCCAGTGCACGGGGAAGTACCCAGATTATGCTGTGCCCAGCTGCACAAGTCGGAAGCCTGCAACCAGGCTGTACGACGTGCCCCGATGGCAACAGCAGAGGACCTGCCAACAGACTCAAAAGAGTCTAGGGCAGCACGAGACAGGAACCAAGAGATATTCCTGCAATGGTACAGAAGCAAGGAATAGTCGGGGGCCTTAGTGGCCGACACAAAGGGAGACAAAAGAGATAGCCTCTCGGTGACCTCTCGAAGCGCCAGGCTCATATAGAAAATATATGAAAGGATTCTGGAAGCCAACATGGACGTCTGGAAAGTCCGACGCCCAAAGTTGTCCAGCGCCTTAGACGCACGATTCGGGGGGCAAGAAGAGTGCTTCTTCTTGCTGCCGACCTTCCTCAGCGCCGATTCCACCACAATGGAATGATGGGGAAGCTGGTGCGTCTGAAAACCCGGAGAGGGAGGCACCCTATACCGGGCATGCATGGCTGTAGACGGCGCAGGAACCTGCAAAGGTGAGCGCCAAATCCCAAGCAGAAGATCCCGCAGGGAAGGATGCAGAGGAAGCATTATGGCTGCCTGTTCCGCAGGACCCGGACTTAGCGCGGGGCCCGGGAGAGGAATGGCAAGCAAGTCCACCATGTCAAGGAGGAAATCCTGAAAAGACGGTTCTCCCAGCTGAGCTATTCCGGGGGGAGGCCGAGGTTGAAGGGCCCGCTTGACCACCAGGGGACCCTCCATGCTGGTGCGCAGGAGGAATCGCTCTAAACAGAGGAGGATACTGACAGTGCCAACTCGAGGCAGTTGGTACTGCATCGTCAGAGCCCGGGATTGATTCCAAGCTGGGCATCGAAGGGAGCGGCCTCGGCCCCGACCCCGACTTCGGGGGCGGGACCGCCCCCGAAACAGCCAGCGAAGGTGGCTGGAGTGGCGCCGAGGTAGCTGGAGAGTCGGCAAGCTCTGCACTGCGCCGTCGGAAGAGACCGGGATCGGTTCCGAAACACGTCGGAGCCGCGCCTTCAAGACTGGAGATCGATTCGAGACTGGGCATCGAGCCGAGCGAAGCCAGCGACACCTCCCTAGAGGGCCCCGGTGGCGGCGGCGGCACCGGCGCTGCCGATCCCGGAAAGCGGATCGGGATCGCGTCGATCGGCACCGCGGGCATCGAGGGCCTCCCAGGCTGAAACTCGGCGAAGAGGGAAATACCCGAAGCCGTCTCCGCCGTCGGGAGAGAAGCCCTTCTAGATGCCGGGGTTCTCCCCATGCCCGTTTTACCAAGTGGCGAACCCTTGCGGCATGTACTAGCCAGCCTCGAGGGTACCCAGGTAACCCGCCGATGAGCCCCGGCGGGGAGTGAGGCGCACCACCTCGGCGCCGTGGCAGCGGCGCTTCTCTGAGCCGAAGCGACCGAAGGTCCCGAGGCCTCCCGCGGGCAGACTCTGGTGACGAGTGAGGCACTCGGCGCCCGCGGCGATGCCGGGCGGTCGGCGCTGTCCGGGGTCGGCCCCGGCCCCGCGCAATGTTGGGGTGCCGGACCGCCCGCCCGGGACAGATCGATCGGCTCTGAGGGTGGAGCCAGATGATGGCCCCCGATGAAGAATGGGGTACGTGACCCCGAAGCCGCCGCCAGGGGGGTGGGGCCACTCAAGGCCAGTACCGCCCCCGCGGAAGCCTGGTCCGAGTCGAGCGGCCCTGAAGGAACAGAGGGCACCCGATGCTGATCCACGGCGAAGAGTGGAACACTCGACGCCAACGCCGAGGAATCGGTACAGCTCGAAGCGGGCACCACCTCCGCGCATGGCAGGGATGCAGGCACGCCAGACCGGGTCGAGTCAGTAATCCCCGAAGGCACCGAGGACACCAGCCGACGATTCCCAGCCGCGCACGGCTGGGAGGCAGGAAAGCCAGGCTGGGTCGAGTCGATCGGCCCCGAAGGCACCGAGGACATCAGCTGACAGTCCCTGGCGAAGAGTGGAACACTCGACGCCGGCGCCGATGCCGAGGAGTCGGCACCGCCCGAGGCGGGTACCACCCTCGAGCATGGCTCGGGAATGTTCTGTGAGGAGCCAGGAACAACCCGAAACCCCGTGGAGGCTCTGGAGCCCGAAGACTCCCGCCGGGGTTTAAGGGGCTTGAGGGGAAGGCCGGAGCCGTCGTCATGCCGCGCATGAGACTCACCCCTCAAGGTTTGGTTAGTCTTAACAGACTGTTGTTGGGTTACCTGATCCTGGAGAGAAGAGAAAACCGATGACCGCACCTCAGGGGGAAAGACGTCATCGAGGGACACTCGGAAAAGGGAGGGTCTTCTCCCGACGCTGAAGCCCGGAGAACCGGGGGAAAAAGAATCAGGGCCCAAACAGGAGAGACACCAGGCGTTGGAGTCTAAGAAGAAAACTAAGTCTCCACAGTGGGGGCACTTCTTAGGGGAAGAAGGCTCCATGCTGCCCGGTAGGCCTCAGAAGGCTCGAGGAAAAACTCCTCGAAGGAAAAAATACGGAAATAAGGAAAAAGAAGGCACCAGCGGTGCCAGTGTCGGCGGGAAAAAGAAGAACCGCGACCACAAGAAACAGAAAAAAGAAGAAAAGAAGAAAAGGTTTCGGCGGTGGCAGGAGGTACGTCCTGCCGGCTCCGCAGAAAAACGAAAACTGGGGAGAGGCAGTAGGAAGGGCGGGAAGCTACCGCGCAGGCGTGAGGGATGCTCCCAAAAGCTTTCTGTTTGGATGCTGGGGAGCATTCCCGTGCGGGCTCCGTCGGCGCCGACGTTACCCATATGTGAAGACTCATTCCTGCTTGTTCCTGGAGATTAATCTCCGAGAGGAAAGCCCATTAAATAAAAGTATTAGTTGCATTAGTTCATCCTCCATGGACAGCAGAATAATTTGACTGGATAAAATGTCCAGGTATCTAGTAAGGTTGAAAAATTACAACACAAACTACAAATCAGTTTTGTCTTTCATTATAATTTCAAAACACATGACAAAAACATTTTTGGATCAAGCCCTTTAGGAAGAGTGTGCTTTTAACTTATGAGCCTAAGAAAGCCTCTCTGCAAAATAGTCACCTCTTTTCATTTAGACCTCCAGATTGTGCTTCTCTGAACTCTGAAACCTGCAAACAGAAAGGTTTAAGACAGAGGCATAGCCATGGGTGGAACAGCATGGATGGAACAGCACAGGTCCCTCCACTTCTGCATCAGTTTCCACCTGCTGCTTTGCTGCTATATTGTACAAGTCCTGTTTTAACGTGCATACTGTAGTTGCAAATAGGAGAAAGAAGGCCCAAGAACTGCTGTCACACCATGGAAAAGAGTGAGCGCCACAGAAATAAGGACCTGGAATACTTACTGCCCCCTTCTTCCATGTTAAACATGCCCCTCCTTCAAAACTAAGTTCTATCTACACCCCTGATATAAGATGTTGAACTAGTGAAATTAGCTTTGCATCAGAGCTTAAATTCTGTCATTCTCGATTTAAGTTTGCAAGATGGTTTCTGACAATGAAAAAATGAACACGTGGGAAATGCTATCTGGGTTTCACATGGTATATAGTTTTAAGAACTTTCTCAAAATCTCAAAAGTAGAGTTTAGTATTGCTTTAAAAAAAAAAGCTACATTACTACATTATTTTTTCCATAAATGTTTGGTGTGTAACTCTTGCATTTTTTAATCTAAAAAGCATAGTTACTCACCTGTAACAGGTGTTCTCCAGGGACAGCAGGAATCAGTCCTCACTTATGGGTGACATTGGCACCGACTGAGCCCGCGCGGAGCAATTCCCCAGCTTTCAAAGAAAGCCTTTGGGATTGCTACCATGCATGCATGGTCCTCTTCCTGCCCAAGGGTGCCATCTTGCTCAGTCAGGACCCTTAGCTTGAGCCCTACCAAGCAGATGGCAAGGGAAGGACAAAAATACAGCAACTCATCAGGGGAGGCGGGAGGGTAGTGAGAACTTATTCCTGCTGTCCCTGGAGAATACCTGTTACAGGTGAGTAACTTTGCTTTCTCCAGCAACAAGCAGGAAGTCAGTCCTCACTTATGGGACTCCCTAGCTACAGGCTACAAAGCCTGTAACCAAAACCGCCTCCACGAGGCTGTAAGCAGAAGCTGAAGCCCGAAGGAGCCCGAATCCTCGGGACAAAGCCCTCAGTAGCCATGAAGAAGGGTCAGAAGGCAGGAGTTGCTTATACCCGAACAGATTACGGAGTACAGCCTGGCTGAAGGCGCTGTCCTGGTGGAACTCCCTCTCCAGGAAGTAGTGGGCAACGAAGGTGTTCATGGAAGACCAGGTTGCCGCCTGGTAGATGTTCATCATGAGCACGGAGCGCAGCGAGGCCACCGAGGCCGCTTTGGCTCAGACCCCATGTGCAGTGACTCGATGATCCAGAGTGATGCCCGCCTTCGCATGGGCGAACGCGATGCAGTCCAACACCCAAATAGAGAGGGTGCACTTGGTGACTGCTTGCCCCTGCCTATTGGGATCGTAGGTCACGAAACGTCTGTCAGACATGCGGTGAGTGGGTACGCTGCAAGTAGAAGGCGAGGGTCCGTTTGCAGTCAAGGGTGTGGAGAGCCGCTGATGCAAAATCGGCATGGGGCTTGGGAAGAAGGTCGGGAGCACTCTCTCTTGGTTGAGATAAAAGGCTGACACGACCTTGGGTAAGAATTTAGGATGAGTCCGGAGGACCACCCTGTTCCGATAAAACATGGCGTAAGGGGCGCCAGCCATGAGCGCCTGAAGCTCACTGACTCGGCAAGCTGAGGTCAGTGCCACCAGGAAGGCCACCTTCCAGCACAAGTGCCGGAGCGAACACGTCGCAATCGGCTCGAAGGGTGGATGAGTGAGCTGCGTGAGTACCACATTCAACTCCCATTGCGCCGGAGGGGGACGGATGGGCAGCTTGGATAACAGAAGGCCCTGCATGAAACGGGAAACCAGTGGCTGCCCTGAGAGAGGCTTTCCCTCGATAGGGAGATGATTAGCCAATATGGCGCTCAAATGAAGTCTAACAGAGTTCAACTTTAGCCCTTCCCTTGAGAGCTGGAGAAATTACTGGAGGACCCACCAAACCGGGCACGAGAAGGGGTCGATCTGGTGTTCAAAGCACCAGACGGAGAAGCGTTTCCACTTAAAGAGGTAAGTTAGCCTAGTGGAGTCCTTCCTCGCTTCCTCGATGCAAGGAGGATTTCATCGACCTCCTCCGGAAGGGCCAAGGAGGCTAGAGAGACCCATTCAGCCACCAGGCCGTGAGGGATAGGGAGAGTAGGTTTGGGTGCAGTACTCGACCCTCCTCCTGTGTCAGCAAGTTCCTGGCAGAGCCCAGGGGAAACAGAGGCTCAGCCGGAGCAGGAGCGGGAACTAAGGCTGCCGAGGCCACGAGGGGGACACGAGAATCAGCGATGCCCTGTCCCGTTAAACCTTGAACAGAGTCCTCGCAATGAAGGGGAAAGGAGGGAATGCATATAGGAGACTAGAGGACCAGTCCAGGAGAAATGCATCGGGGCCCCTTACTGTCCGGGTGTGGCACCGGGCCGCAAAAGCGAGGCAGCTGCGTGTTTTGGGGGTTGGCGAAGAGGTCTATCGCTGAAGTGCCCCAGCGAAGAAACAGCCAGCCTGCTGCTCTTGGATCCAGGCGCAACTCGTGGTGGGCGAAGGATTCTGCTGAGTCTGTCTGCCAGTCCATTCTCCAGACCTGGGAGATACGTCACCTTAGGGACATCCTCCATCGGGCAGCGAAAGGGTAGATGAGGACCACTTCCCTGCAGAGGGAGCGTGACCCCCTGACCCCCTCTTTGTTGATGTAGAACATCGCTACCCGGTTGTCAGTCTGTACCAGAACAGACTTCCTGCTAAGGAGATCCTTGAGGGCCCACTGGATGGCCCGGAGCTCGAGTAGGTTTATCTGCTGCTGAGTCTCCGAGGGCGACGATTGCCCCTGCGTGCAAAGAGACCCGCAATGGGCTCCCCACCCTAACAGGGAAGCGTCTGTGATCAGCACCACTTCGTGCTGTGGGGCCTGGAAGGGAGATCCCTGCAGGAGGCTGCTGGGGTTTTGCCACCAGTTCAGGGACAAACGAAGATAAGGAAGAACCCTGATGGGGTCCCTGAGGTGTCCGAGGGATTGACACCATTGTGAACTGAGACACCACTGGGCCATCCGCATGTGCAGGTGGGAGTGAGGAACCTCTGCTGCACTCCGGCCTCTCCAACAGCTCTCCCGGCGGGGATCGAGCCGGCCGGAGCAACAACCACCCCCACCAGGGATCACTGCCCAATCGGGGCAGGCGGCGGCCCATTTAAAAAGAGCGCCGAGCGGGCGCATGGTCCTCTGCTGCACTCCAGCCTCTCCAACAGCTCTCCCGGCGGGGATCGAGCCGGCTGGAGCAACAACCACCCCCACCAGGGATCACTGCCCAATCGGGGCAGGCGGCGGCCCATTTAAAAAGAGCGCCGAGCGGGCGCATGGTCCTCTGCTGCACTCCGGCCTCTCCAACAGCTCTCCCGGCGGGTATCGAGCCGGCTGGAGCAACAACCACCCCCACCAGGGATCACTGCCCAATCGGGGCAGGCGGCGGCCCATTTAAAAAGAGCGCCGAGTGGGCGCGTGGTCCTCTGCTGCACTCCGGCCTCTCCAACAGCTCTCCCGGCGGGGATTGAGCCGGCCGGAGCAACAACCACCCCCACCAGGGATCACTGCCCAATCGGGGCAGGCGGCGGCCCATTTAAAAAGAGCGCCGAGCGGGCGTGCCCGCGCCTTGCGGGCCTCGCCAGAGGGCCCTTTGGCGCGGCCCTTAGGCGAGGTCCGTGGTGCCGGTTCTTAGGCTGTGGCCGAGTTCATTGAAGAAGCTCTCTAAGTACTGTCACCACCATCTACAATGGCTTAATGAACTCCGAAGAGCTTCTCAGGTCCTACGGAAGAACCGACTAAATAGTGAAGAGCAGCCTATTCGACCAGAAACATCAATGAATGCTATGTCTGACAACAAGCTGGTATCTGGTAATTCTGTATTACTATGCTTAGTGATCTGTTAACCTTGTATCCACTCTGAACAGATACTTATTATTATTATTATTATTTATTATTTACAGTTTCTTTTATACCGCGCTATTTGACATCAGTGCGGTTTACAATGAACATAAAACTACACGTCACAAAGATTGATCAGTGCTTACAATGAACAGGACAATAAACTGGGTATACATTAAACAGGTTTCATAAACAGAGAACATGAGAACTATGTACAAAGCAACTAAATGCAGCTATATGTTTCTTGATGAGAGGAGGAGCAAGGTGAGATTGCAGTTCTGCGAGTTAAGACTATGGAGTGCATGGGTTTAATGTGTTGGCCTGGGGTGTAGAGGTGGGCTGGTGTGAGAAGGTGTCTGAAACATCGTAGTGCTGCAAGAACAGGTGATGCTTCAGTGCCTTCCTGAATTGGGAGAGGTCACTGATGGTTCTGATGCCTGTTGGTAGGGCGTTCCAACATGATGGTGCAAAGTAAGAGAAGGCTCTGGATCTGGTGACTTGAGAGCATTTCGTGATTGCCTTAGGTAGTACAAGAGAGTTGGAGGCAGTCGATCTCCTTGCTCGATTAGGGGGTGTAATTGATATCAGGTCGGTGATAGAAGATGCGGAGTTGTTATTGATCGCTTTGTGAGTCATAGTTAGAATCTTGAAAGAGATCCTGGACTGCATAGGAAGCCAATGTAGCTGTTTCAGTATTGGAGTGATGTGGGTTCTCTTGGAGGCTCCATAAAGGATTCTTGCAGCTGAGTTCATGGCCAATTGTAAGGGGTTAATCGTGCTCTTTGGTAGGCCATGTAGGATCGCATTGGCGTAGTCCAGGTGGGGAATTATTAAGGCCTGAAAGACTGATCGAAAGTCATCTGGTTCTAGCAGCTGACGCAAATGACGAAGGGTCCGGATTTTATGATACTTCTCTTTGCATTCCTGCAGACAACCATGTAAACCATCTCGAGCAATCTAGTCTGCTATTTAACAACCTGCCTGTCTAATCTGTATTACTTGTGCTATTATATATGCATATAATAACTAATCTATACCTAGATCAATAGATTGTGCCTTTTTCCACTCTGAATAGATACCTCATTGCTTTCCTGCAGGCAGCCTGTAAACTATCTGGGTTAGTCTAGTCTACTAATGTTAAATCTTGCCTGTCTAAACTGTGTTACTTGAATAATTGATCTGTATTCCATAACCAATCTATCCCCAGAATAAGAGAATTAGCTTGTTTTCGATGCCAATGAGAAACAATCCTACAGAATTCTCACAAATCTCCCCCACTCACTAGTAATATCTCACTGTCTCTGCGACTACATTCAGTGTGAGTAATATGGGTTCCCCTATCACCTTAACGGGCTGTTACCTACTCTTCTCCTTCTGCCTCTCATTCTCCCGAGCTCTATCCCTTGAGGGCAACCGGATACCAATTTTACACAGCCAAGGAAAAAGAGGGGCAGGTATACCCAAGTTCAGCTATAATTGGAACTCTCATGCACATCACCAGCATCTTATATACATTCCACTCCAACACTCGACGAGAGCCAAACAGGACGAAAGCCTCTACTCACAAAGCTTGAAATGTGCCCTCATCAACGCTCGCTCAATTCGTACGAAATGGCCGGTGATTGCGGACACTATTTCCCTCCATAACCTTGATATTCTCATGGTTACTGAAACGTGGCTTTCCGCAGAAGACAATGTTCTACTTAACCAACTCCTTCCACCAAATTTCTCAGTGTTTACCAGTCACAGACAAAACAAGCGAGGAGGGGGCGTACTCATTCTCTCCAGATCAGACCTTCAGTTCCAGCTGATAGATACTCCTAGATCCGACCACCTCGAGTTAGTCTCTATCTCCAACAAATTATGCATGATAAACCTTCTATACAGAGCACCTTCAGCCTCTCCAGACGTCCTTCCAGCCATTATAGATCTGGCATCCAACATTCAGAATCCTAAAATCCCAACTTGGATTGTGGGTGATTTTAACCTGCCAGCTCTCCAAGATAGTCACTCTTCCGCCTTCCTCGAAGCGCTTGAATCCCTGGGATACCAACAATTAATCTATGAACCTACCCATGTAAAGGGAAACACCCTTGACCTTATCTTTGCCCCACAGTCCTTAAACATCCAATCTTACACTGCTGCGATATCTATTACTGATGTACCGTGGTCAGATCATAAGCTCATCTTTTTCCAAATTCCTACTCACAACAGACATTCAATGACCAACAATGCTCCAAATAACAGCCCCAAATCTCTGGCTAGGAGCTTTCTTCCTTTCAACAGAGATCGCATCCTTGCTGGAACATGCTCACTTCGTAACAAGACCTCCCTAGAAATAGAAGATCTAATCACCTGCTGGAACAGTAGTCTTAATGCGATTGCTCTACGACCATCACTCAACAGGCAGCCTAGAAAAAGAGCTTCTGCACCATGGTACACAGATGATCTGAGAGTATCACTATCCCAACTACGGAACCTCGAGAAGCGCTGGCGTCGGTCTCGCTCCACGGTAGACCAGGCAGCCTACCTCAATCAGCTATCCATTCACCGCAAGGCCATCTCAGAGAAAATGAAGCGGTACCACACAGACACCTTGAGGCGTGCACTAAACAAACCTCATGATTTGTTTAACCTAGTCAAGACCTTATCTAAAGAGCCAGCCCCTGAAAAGCAATGCGAGATCCATCCTCAAGACTTCGCAGTCTACCTACAATCCAAGCTTACACAAACAAATAAACCTCCATTAGAATTAGCCCCCACAGGTCAAGATTGCCAAACAGCTCTAACCTTTTTTTCTACCCCTACCAAGAAGCGAATTGAAGATCTGATCATGTCTCTCAATTCCACAACTGCTCAGACGGACCCTTGCCCAGCCTTCTGGATAAGGGAACTGCGTTGTGAATTCAGCCCAATAACTACTAAAATAATAAACCTGTCTTTCAACTCCAGTACATTCCCCTCTGCCCTCAAGCAAACTTCCATCAGACCACTCCTAAAAAACTGTAAGTTAGATCCTCAAAAGGTAGACTCCTACAGACCCATCGCAAGTATTCCTTTTCTCGCGAAGTTAATAGAAAAGGAGGTGCAATGTCAATTGCAGGACCACATCGATGCCGCTGCTCCCCCTGGATCCTTGCCAACATGGCTTCAGAGAGTCACATGGTGTAGAGACACTCCTTACATCTCTTCTCAATACCATAATTTCTGGTATCAACAACATCCGACAGGGTTTTGCACTTGTGTTCCTGGACATAGCCGCTGCTTTTGACTCTGTGAGCCATGACCTCCTCCTATTACGGCTAAAGGAGAAAGGAGTGGGCGGAACGGCCCTTGAGTGGTGCAGATCGTACTTATCCGAAAGATGGCAACATGTTCGTGCTGGGGGAGCGATGTCTGATCCATTTCACCAATGGCAAGGGGTCCCACAAGGTTCCTCCCTCTCTGCTTTGTTGTTCAATATTTATATGCAACCTATTTGCAAGATCATCCGGTCTTTCAATGTAAGTTGCATGATATATGCGGATGACGTCCTGCTTTATATGCCTTTCAACATAGACAATTTGGACCTGTCCCCTCTGAGCAACTGTTTTGACGCCATATCAGAATGGCTCTTATCACAAAACCTCAGGATTCAACATAAGAAGACAGAGGTGCTCTTCATTTCAAAGAACCCGAACTTCAGCCCTCCACAATTCCTGAAGGTGAAAGATGCTGAGCTACAATCAAAACAAAAAATACGTTATCTGGATGTTACACTCGATCAGAACCTGGACATGAAGGCGCATATAGCTAACACTGTGAGATCCATATACTTCAAAATCCGGTCACTAAGACATCTTCGTCCACTGCTTGAACCTGAAGATTTCCGTACCATCTACCAGGCTCTGATCATGCCTCACTTTGACTATGCTAATGTCATATTGCTAGGCCTCCCTCAATCCACCTTGAATCCCTTACAGCTTGCAATGAATAGTGCTGCAAGGGTTCTCTATGGGGCATCGAGGAGTGAGCATGTGTCGCCCCTTCTGAAGCAGATACACTGGCTTCCTATACAGGCCAGGATCATTTTCAAGACATTACTACTTACCTTCAAAGCGGTAAACAGTCTCTCCTCCACCTCTTTAACTGAGCTCATCAAACCCATATCCCCTAATAGATCAAGAAGATCAATTGCATTAAATATGCTATTGGTTCCCCGTGAACTTACAAAAAGCACCTCATCAACAGTAAACAGAGCTTTCAGTCTCCGTGCCCCAAAGCTTTGGAATACGTTGCCACCAGATATTAGAGCAATCATCAACCTACTTCAATTCAGAAAGGCCCTCAAACATTACTTATTCCTTTTATACTTCCCGGTGAGTGCAGAATCACGTCCCATCTCTGTTAGTTATAGAAACTCCGAATCACCTAGTGACCCTGAATTCCCCACATAGTAAGTTCAAGGTTCAGCTGACCATTACGTCTCAGCTGTGCTCTAATTTAAAGATGTAAATAGTTTACATTGCAATCAAAGTTTACTTTCCTGAGATTCATAATTACCTTGTTATCCAAGTTATTGATCCTGTTTAATGTAACTCAGACATTGTTTTTGTACTGAAATGTTTTGTTCGATGTAAACCGCGCTGATGTTGAATAGTGCGGTATATAAGAAATGTAAAATAAATAAATAAACAAACATGTACGGTCAAGGTCATCTGGCCCAAGAGACGTAGCATGGAACGAGCGGTGACCTGGTGGGAGCTTTGAACGTGAGCCGCCAGAGCTTGGAGGCAGGTGGAGCGATCCACCGGCAAGAAGGCAATGGCCTGCCGAGTATCAAGGTGCGCCCCAATGAACACGAGAGCCTGTGCCGGGGCTCGAGGTGAGACTTTGGGTAGTTCCAAGAACCCCAAGCTCTCCAAGAGGACAGTGCATGACATCGCTTGCCAGGCCTCCTCGAGGGAGGAGGCAGTAACGAGCCAGTCATCAAGGTAGGGAAACACCGGCATGCCCCGACCCGTGCTGCACCTTGTACATTGTGTCAAGGCACTTGCTCACGATGGGAACCGAGGCCGGGGCCTCCCACATACAGAGCAATAGCCAAAATAGGATCGGCAGCACCGGACATGGTGAGGGATTCCCTGGGTGGGGCCTCATACTGGAATATTGGGTTCTTCAGCACAAGGATCCTCCTCAGCCTGGGTGACCAGGTTGAGGGCCCGAGCCATGTCCTGAATAAACACCAAATAGTATGTGTCCTCAGGCAGTGAACGCTGCTGGAGACCAGGCGGTGAGGGATCCGACGGGAGATCTTGGTGAGTGCGGGTCTCCAGGGAGGTGTCCCCATTGGATTCCCAGTCTAAAAAATTGGTCGAGGGATCCAAGCTGGGTGGTTCGCCCTGTCCAATGGCCGGCGGCCTGGAGCCGGAGGCCCTGGACGATCTCGCCCCCGAGGAACGGGAGAGCAAGCGATACCGATGTTGAGGACTCTCACGAGGCCAGTAGCTCTCTGGGGTTTCCTGGACGGATTTGGGTGTCCCACATGAGGGACCCACGTTCTCCGGGCACAAGTCAGCAAAGCTGGCCGTGAGCACCTGCTGGGAAGCAATGAATGCAGAAATGCTGCGTTCCAGTTCCAGCATACGGGACTCCCACGTGGGCATGGGGCCCTGGGACGCAGATACTGGGGTTACTGGATTGCACATCGAGGAGGAGAGGGGGTCCTCACTAGGACGGCCCTCAGGAGACTGGGCGCCTTCACCGGAGGCCTCCGTTTCTCTGCGAAGTACCTTGCGGGGCTGCTCCTTGTCCAACTCTTGGGAACGCCGAAGGGGACTAAGCGACCGGGCGTGGGAATGCTCCTGCCTGTCAGGGGCCCCAGACAATGACTTTGAGGCCGCCATCTTTTTGCACCGTTCCACCTCAGGGACCCCTGGTCAGAATGCCGCCTGGAACGCAGTGCCTTAGGTGGAGATCCCACCGGAGGGGAGACGACCGAGGGTGCCAAGGGAGATTCCGAGGCGGCCTTACGAAAAATGTCTTCAGACTTCTACTTATGGCTGAGCAGGGCCTTAGAGAACATTTTCTTACAGAGCAAACAGAGCTCTGGGACATGGTCGGCTCCCAGACACCTTAGACAACAGTCATGAGTGTTCGTAAGCAACATGTTCCTAGAGCATCTATCACATTTTTTAAACCCGGTGGCCATGGGGGCAAAAAGAGTAGTTACTCACCTGTAACAGGTGTTCTCCAGGAGCAGCAGGAATCAGTCCTCACTTATGGGTGACGTCGGCGCCGACGGAGCCCTCGCGGAGCAATTTTCCCCAGCTTTCGCAGAAAGCCTTTGGGAATTGCAGCGCGCATGCGCGGTCCCCTTCCCGCCCAGGGATGCCATCTTGCTCAGTCTGATGACATAGCGGAAAGACAGCAAAAAAGTTAGCAAAGCTATGCAATAAGAATGACTGCAACTCCAAGGGGAGGAGGGAGGGTAGTGAGGACTGATTCCTGCTGCTCCTGGAGAACACCTGTTACAGGTGAGTAACTACTCTTTCTCCAGGACCAAGCAGGAAGTCAGTCCTCACTTATGGGACTCCCAAGCTTAAGGCTACCGGAGACCTCAAGCCTAAAGAGCTCCCCCAAGCTCAACAGTACAGAGGGAGGAATCTTCTCTGAATACGAATCCGGCCGGTAGCCCAACACCAGGGCCGGAGGGTAGGAGTTGCCTAAACCTCAAAGAGATTGTGGAGGACTGCCTGACCGAAAGCACTGTCCCTGCGGGACTCCCTCTCCAGGCAGTAATGAGCCGCAAAGGTCTGGCTTGTAGACCAAGTAGCGGCCCGGCAGATGTCTGCCAATGGAACAGAGCGAAGATGAGCCACGGACACAGCCTTCGCCCGGACACGATGAGCCGTGACGCGACTCTCCAAGGAGAGGCCGGCTGCCCCGTAAGCCCAGGCGATACAGTCGGCCACCCAGATGGACAGGGTACGTTTAGAGACAGGTACCCCCAACCGATTGGGGTCAAAAGATACGAAAAGCTGGACAGCTTTTCTATGCTCTCGTGTACGATCAAGGTAGAAGGACAAGGCTCTTCGACAGTCCAGGGTATGCAGAACAGACTCAGCTCGGCTGGTATGCGGTCTGGGAAAGAAGGTCGGAAGAACCACCTCCTGGTTGATGTGAAAGTGGGAGACCACCTTTGGAAGAAACTTAGGGTGGGTCCTTAGGACTACCCTATTCCTGTAGAACCTAGTGTACGGGGGCTCCGACACTAGGGCTTGTAGCTCACTTACGCGCCTCGCGGAAGTAAGGGCTACCAAGAAGAGAGTTTTCCAGGAGAGGAAACGAAGAGGGCAGGTAGCCATGGGTCCAAAAGGCGGACAGGTAAGCCTTTGCAGAACCACATTGAGGTCCCAGTCAGGGGCTGGAGGGCGCAACGGAGGTTTAAGCAGAAGGAGGCCTCTAAGAAAACGCGCCACCAAGGGGTGAGGAAAGAGGCTGGCCTTCCACCGGTGAATGGTGCGCGGAGAGCGCACTGAGGTGGACTCTGACAGAGTTGGATTTGAGGCCTAGATCGGAGAGGTGAAGCAAATACTGCAGTACCACCGATACTAAACAGGCGAAGGGGTCCTCAGATCGCTGAGAACACCAGACCGAGAAGCGACGCCATTTAAGGGCGTAAGACTTCCGGGTGGAAGGACGCCGAGACGCTAGGATGACGGCTTCCACCTCCGGGGGTAGCAGAAGCGGAGCTAGGACTACCCTTTCAGCAGCCAGGCCATCAGGTGCAGGGCCCGGAGGTTGGGGTGCAGAAGAGTACCCTGATCCTGGGTCAGGAGATCGGGCCGAAACCCCAGAGGAAGAGGGGTGTCCACTGCTAGCTGTAGAAGCAGAGGGAACCACGGTTGTCTCGGCCACCGGGGCGCTACCAGGATCACGGAGGCCCTGTCCTGGACAACTTTGAACAATGTCCGGGACACAAGTGGTGTGGGAGGGAAGGCATACAGCAGACCCGTGGACCACGAGATGAGGAAAGCATCCGGCGCTACTCTGAGCGGATGCGGGTGCCGGGAGCAGAACATGGGAAGCTGCCGGTTCAGGGGACTGGCAAAGAGATCCACGGTGGGAGAGCCCCACCGGCGGAAGAGCTGCTGGACCACTGCGGGGTTCAACCTCCATTCGTGCGGCTGCAGAATCCGGCTCAGTTTGTCCGCCAGGCAATTGTCCTGCCCTGGCAGGTAAACCGCCTTGAGGAGGATGTCGTGACCGACTGCCCAAGAGCACAGTCTCCGAGCCTCCTGGCATAGAAGGAGGGAGCCCGTGCCCCCCTGTTTGTTCACGTAGAACATTGCAACCTGATTGTCCGTCTGCACCAGTACGGACTGACAAAACGTGAGGTGAGAGAAGGCCCGCAGAGCTAGGCGGATCGCCCGGAGCTCCAGGAAGTTTATCTGCTGGGCGGCTTCTCAAGGTGTCCAAAGGCCTTATGTGCATGTCCCTTGACAATGCGCCCCCCATCCCAGGAGAGACGCATCTGTCGTGAACACCCGGGACGGTGGGGGAGACTGAAAGGTCATGCCGAGCACCAGGTTGGGCAGGTGAAGCCACCATTGCAGGGAGGAGACCAGACGGTCGGAAATCTGTATCAGGTCCGACAGCCTCCCTGTGGCCTGATGCCATTGAGTGCGAAGGCTCCACTGAGCAGGTCTCATATGTAGACAGGCATTCGGGGTGACATGGACCGTGGAGGCCATGTGCCCGAGCAGCTGCAGGAACTGTCTGGCCGAGACCGGCGACATGCTGTTGAACCTGCCAGCTAGAGCTATGAGCCTGTTGGCCCGTTCCAGAGGCAAGAAGGCACGAGCCTGCAGAGTGTCCAGCCGTGCCCCTATGAACTCGAGATCCTGAGAGGGGAGCAAAGCGGACTTTTCGAAGTTTATGACGAAGCCCAAGTGCTGAAGCAGAGCCACTGTGCGTTGAGTGGCCCGAGTAACCTCTGGAGCAGACGATGCCCGGATGAGCCAGTCGTCCAGGTATGGAAAGACGAAGAGGCCTTGAAGCCTCAGGAAGGCTGCCACCACTGCCAGGCACTTCGTGAATACCCTGGGAGCGGAGGACAGTCCAAAGGGCAGTACGCGGTACTGATAATGATTCCCTGCCACCACAAATCTTAGATATTGCCGGTGGTCCGGATGAATAAGGATGTGTGTATAAGCATCCTTTAGATCCAAGGAGCATAGCCAATCTCCCTGCTGGAGGTAGGGCAGTAGGGTTCCAAGGGTAAGCATCTTGAACTTTTCCCGCTGTAGGAACTTGAGGTTGCGTAGGTCCAGAATGGGTCTGAGGCCTCCGTTCTCTTTGGAATCAGGAAGTATCTCGAGTAAAACCCGTGACCCCACAGGTGTTGGGGTACTGGCTCCACAGCCCGTTCTTGAAGCAGACCTTGCAGCTCCTGAAGGAGTAAGTCCCTGTGCAGAGGGGGTCTGGGAGGCTCCCCTGGAAAGTAGGGGGGAGGCACCTGGTGAAAAAGTAAGAGGTAACCCCTTTGAACCACCTGCAGCACCCAGGAATCGGATGTTATGGCTGACCACCTGTGGGCAAAGTGGGTCAGCCGGCCCCCCGTGCTGGGCGAAGGCCCCTGAGGGGGAGAGGCTATGCGGGCAGAGTCAAAACCCCCACCCTGCTGGGCCGGGGTCTGCGTAGCGGGCTTGGGGGCTTTCTGCCTCCAGGATCCATTACCCTGCCCCTTAGGCTGCTGCCCCTGACGGGGGGTTGCTGAGGCCTGATATTGTGGGTGGTGTTGCTTATAAGAAAACACCTTCCTCGGGTAAAAAGGCTTTTTCCCCGAGCCCTTCTTCTTCTGTGAAGGGGCAGAGGTCTTTATGGAAAGGCGAGTCCCGGTGAGGGTCTCCGACTCGAGCTCTGCCGCCTTTTCGGCCATGGGTTTGCCGAAGTGGTTTTCACCTCTGCAAGGAACATCGACCAACTTGTCCTGCACCCATGGCTCGAGGTTGGATGACTGAAGCCACGCCTGGCGGCGAGCCCCGATGCCGGCTCCGGCCACCCAAGCTGATGCTTCGAAGCCATCGTAGGCCGCTCGAGAAATTAACTTAGAACACTCTCGAATCCCTGTGGACAAGGCCAGGAACCGCTGCAAAGGTTCCTCGGAGAGACCGGCCGAGAACTCCGCAATTTCTTTCGCCAGGTCTCGAAGATACATGCCCATATACAGCTGATATGTCTGGACTCGACAAGCAAGCATAGAGCCCTGGAAGCACTTTCTAC
Source organism: Ichthyophis bannanicus (assembly GCA_033557465.1). Lineage (NCBI taxonomy): Eukaryota > Metazoa > Chordata > Amphibia > Gymnophiona > Ichthyophiidae > Ichthyophis > Ichthyophis bannanicus. The sequence goes on along the minus strand of CM066032.1, from coordinate 112,206,728 downwards.
CGAGGGCATCCAGGTTCCGGGCCTCCTTACCCGGAGGCACCGAGGAGTGCATCTTTTAACTCTTAAGCCGATGCATGGCTGATTCCACCACCATGGAATGGTGTGGTAGTTGCGCCTTCTGGAACCCGGGGCTCTTGCGGACGCGATACATGGAATCGACCCACTTGCTCAACACCGGCGTCGAGGCCGGGCTCTCCCACATGCGGAAGAGAAGTCGCTCCAGCATCGGGGGAACCGGTACAGTAAACGCCTCCTTCGGGGGGAAGTCATATTGAAGGGCCTCGAGCTCTTCGGCTCGAGGTTCCTCCTCCGGATCCGCGGGGAAGGCCAAAGCCCTGGCCATATCCCTCACGAAATCTGAGAACCGGGTATCCTCCGGGGGGGACCGCCTCCGAGGCTCCGACTCGGGCGAGTCGGAGGGGACGCACCAAGTCTGAAAAGAACCGGGTGACTCGTCCTCCTCCGTGTCCCAGCCAGATTCCTCCGAGGAGGAATCGAGCTCTGTGCGGGCGGGGGCCGGAGACCTCCGCCCCGATGCCGAGGCCAGTGTCGAGGACCTCGATCCCGAACGGGAAGCCGAGGGAGACCTAGGTCGAGGATCGACTCGAGCTCGTATGGACTCGAGGATCGACTCGGCCTCCGGGGTCGACTTGGGCGTCGACGTCCCGGTGGTCGGGGCAGATGCACTAGCGAGTCCGGTGATCAATGTCCGCTGCTGGTCCATGAAGGCAGCGATACTGCGCTCCAAGGTCGTCAGTCTGAGACCAAGCTCAGAAGACCCAGCAGCCGCCGACTCGGGCCCCGATGGCGTCGGGTCCGACGTCGGTTCTCCCGGGGGAGAGTCCAGGAGGACTACAGCACTCACGTGTCCAGACGACTCCATCTCAAGATGAGGAAGCTTCGCAGGCCTCTCCCTCTCCGAGGACCCGGGGCATCCGACGGGGCTGAGCGACCTGGCCCTCGAGGGACCAGGAGCGTCCTCCGACGCCACCCTCGCAGGCCTCTTCTCCCGACGGTGTTCCCGGCTGGGGGACCCCCGCTCAGAAGAACTCCGACGATGCTCGGAGCCACGAGACGTCGAGGCCTCTGACGAGGTCCGGGTCCCGACCGGACGCGGAGTCAGAGAAGATTCTATCCCTTTGCGACTGCCGACTCCTCAGCGCCTTCGAGGACATCTTGCTGCACGGACCGCAACTCATAGGGTCATGTTCGGGTCCGAGGCAGCGGAGGCAGCAGTCATGCGTGTCAGTAAGAGACATGAGTTTGACACAACGATCACACTTTTTAAACCCGCTGGCAGCCATTGGGGGAAAAAGGGCCCCTGCAAGGTCGAAAGACCGCGCTGCCAGGGAAGGAGGAGAAACAGGTGGGAACACCAGTTGGAGAGAAAAAAAGAAAATAAAAACTGTGAACGGGCCCCTTAGGCGAGGCCCGGCGGGAAGAGGACACACGAACCGAGAAAATAACAGAATAAACTAAAGAAATCAACTTTTTCAGCGGCGACAACAAACTACGTCTGTAGGGCTCCGCGGAAAAAAGGAGACTGAGCAAGATGGCATCCCTGGGCGGGAAGGGGACCGCGCATGCGCGCTGCAATTCCCAAAAACGTTCTGCGAAAGCTGGGGAAAACTGCTCCGCGAGGGCTCCGTCGGCACCGACGTCACCCATAAGTGAGGACTGACTTCCTGCTTGGTCCTGGAGAAACGGCCCCTGCGAGGTCAAAGACCCACGCGGCCAGTGGTTAGGAAGAAAAGAGGGCATGAAGCCCGTAAAGAAAAAATTCTGGAAAGTTATCCTCGTAAGCTCCAAAAATGAGAGCAAGGGGAAGACGGGTAGAGGACTGGTGCAACCGGAAAAAAGGAAAAGAGGCTGTGAAGGAGAGGAAAACAAAACTTTTTCCGAGGGACGAGGACGTGTGACTGAAGGGCTCCGCGGAAAAAGGGAGACTGAGCAAGATGACACCCTTGGGTGAGAATTAGACCACGCATGCGTGGTAGCAATCCCAAAGGCTTTCTTTGAAAGCTGGGGAATTGCTCCGCATGGGCTCCGTCGGTGCCGACGTCACCCATAAGTGAGACTGACTTCCTGCTTGTTCCCGGAGAATAAGAAAGATCAATAATTATTTATTTGAAAATTATGGTCTAAAAATATTATTTCAAAATTATACCTCTGCACAACTAAAATATTATTTTGAACAGGTACTGTTGCCTCCCATCAGCTGGTGCTTTGGGCTGAATGGATTGTATATAAAAGATTTTGATGCAGTTTTACATGATAATCTGATAAATCATTTCTCTTAGCTGTTCTAGCTAATCCCATGGTCTAATTTTGCTGGTTTTGACATGTTATTACTTAGATTCCACTGTAAACTTACCAAACTGGGAGGGGAATATGAATTGACAGTACTGTGGCTCACAGTTCCTGATGTCATCTGAGAGCTGTGCTGGGAATTTGTGAAGACAAGAGCCTGGCCAAAACTCTGTTGCTGAGGAGATTCAAACGTGCTGGAATCTACTTCAGGACTTGAAGATGGTTTCTGAAGCAATGCTACAAGATCAATGCTAAAGGAAAAATAAAGATCAGGAGAAACTCATATTATTACTAGAATACAAAAGAGTGTCTGGAAATATTGTGATGGATAAGAATGAGTGGCAAGACCTCATTAAGAATCACCATGGCAATTTTTTTACATGGCCCCTAGTTTATTAAACTTATGAGTTCTATGGGGAAAGCGTAGATGCTTATTTATAACAGAGGGTTCTCTGTCGACTGCAAGATAAACCAGATACACAAATGGGTGACATCATCCAACATCAAAGATACATGCTAGCTCACATGGCTGCAAATTCCCAAATTCTCTCAGTATTTATTTATTTACAGTCTCTTTTATACCGCGCTATTCAACATCAGTGCGGTTTACATGAAACAGAATGACTAGCACAGTGCAGCAAGCTGATCTGTGTTTACAAAGAACAGGTACTACAACTTGGATAAAACTGGGGTAACTATTTACATCTAGGCGACACGTTATGTCGTGTCAAAAGTAATCGTAGTCATGGATGGCTTGCCGGTTATGTTGCTGTGGCTGTACTAGATGGGGAGGGGGCTATTGGAGTGTTGTCTTTCAGGTAGTATTTGAGGAAGAGGTGGTGCTTCAATGCCTTCCTAAACTGGGTTAGGTCAGGGATTGCCTGGATGCTGGGTGGTAGGGTGTTCCAGCATCTGCATGCATAGAATCTGAAAGCCCTTTTTGCTGTTGCATGGGTGCATTGGGTTATTTCCTTCGGGATTACCAGTGTATTGACTGCTGCAGATCTTCTGGACCTACTGGGGGACATGGTTTGATAAGCTCTGCTAGTGATGTGGAGGAGAGACTATTGATATGGCCTTGAAAGTCAGCAGTAGGGTTTTGAAAGCGAGTCTGCCATGTATAGGGAGCCAGTGGAGGTGCTTCAGGATGGGCGTAACATGATCACTCCTAGAAGCCTCATGTAGAACTCTCGCCGTGGCATTCATCGCAAGTTGGAGCGGGTTCAGGGTGGATTGTGGGAGCCCTTGTAGGATTGCATTAGCGTAATCAAAGTGCGGTATAATCAACGCTTGATAGATTGTCCGGAAGTCGTCCAGCTCTAGTAGGAAGCGTAAGTGCCTGAGTATTACACAGAATTCAAGAACCAGTTTTCTGGTGAGGGGACGGTTCTGCACTCTCATCTTGCTGTTTACAGAGAACCTCTGTGAGAGCTAAGCAACAACGCTTTCTCCACTAACAGGACAAGATAACTATCACAACTATCCACACAGTTGCCAGGAATATGAATCAACTCGAGGGCACATTAACAGCAGTCTTGCAATACAGTAGTGCAATGAGAAAGTGCGAAAGGAAAACCACATTGCAGTTCAACATATTTGTGCAATGAAAAATTAGGAGATGGACAAGGTGATATTTTACTTACCAGTTAATGTCCTTTCTAGACCGGTCCAGATAAGTGGGTTCTGTTCCCCTACCAGCAGATAGGTGGAGACAAAGCATCAATGAAAAGCACAGATTTCAATGACATCACTCCCATATCTCAATCTGCCTCAGCCACCAGAGGTCCCCTTCAGTATTCATCTCAAAGCATAAGGGAGAAAAATGACAACCCTCACACAACCTCAAAAGTGGGCAACAATGAGTGACCAACAATAAAGAATTATGCACAGGAAGGCATAAACATAACGTTGTCAGTAGCCGATGAACCTGCATAATTAAGTATAAAAATCAGAGCGGACTCAAGGGTATCACAGCAGAAGAACAAAGCAAAATAGTTCCAGGGGTGGGCCATGGACTGATCTAGCAGGATTCAAGGAAAGGACATTTAACTGGTAAGTAAAATGTCACCTTTCATATTATCCTGCTAGACCAGTTCAGATAAGTGGGATGTATCAAAGCTACAACTCCACTGAGTGGGAAGAAGACATAGCAGTTCGCAAAATCCTTGAGCCAAAGGCCATGTCCGCCTTTGCATGGACATCCAAGTAGTAATGCTTGACAAAAGTGGAAAGTGATGCCTACGTTGTTGACCAACAAATGTCTACAGGGGCTACCAAGCTCTGCCCACAACGATACTGGTGCTCAAGTAGAATTTGCAACATCCAAGTACCGGAGATGCATCCTCCAGACATCCACAAGGCAAAGATCCTTATCCTTCCCCAGACACTGCTTCTTCAAGGAGGGGGGCAGATAGACCACCCGGTTCATGTGAAAGGGAGAAATCACTGTGACAAGAAGAAAGGCACAGGCCGAATGGAAATGGCCTCCTAAGAAAAAGATAGATAAGTATATCGGCAAGACAGAACCTGCAGCTTGGAAATCCATCATCCCACTATTACACATGACCCCTTCCAATTTAGAATAGATTTTGGGGCTTTTATTAGAAAATTAAATCTTAAGTCCTATTTTTCTCAAATTCCTCCGTTTGATACAATATCTCAAAATCGCAGGATACCACCCTCTTAAATCCACATGGGTACCGCCGGGCCCAGTGCCCCCTGCTATACAAGTTTTTAAAGAACTGGTTTTGAGAGAAGTAAGTGCTTTAGAGCAGCAACAGTCATTGTCCAAAAGTGTTCTTACGCGAGAAGAACGGAAAGCATGGAGAGAACTCAGAGAAAGGACGGACATTGTGATTTGCAGAGCTGACAAGGGAGGAGCAATAGTAATCCTTAGTCAGGGAGACTATCTGGAAGAAGCACGACGACAGCTTTCTGACAGCCAAGTGTATCAGGTATTACTTGAAGATCCTACAAAACATTTACAAAATAGGATACGAGAGAGTACTGCCTTAGCTTTACAAAACAAATTAATAACTAAGAAAGAAATGTCTTTCCTTAATGTGAAGGCACCAATCGTACCTCAGTTCTATTTAGTTCCCAAAATACATAAAAGCCTAGACAAACCGCCAGGAAGACCGATCGTGTCAACGAGAGGATCAGTGCTGGAGCCGTTATCATTATATTTAGATTCCTTCTTACGGCCATTATTAAAGGACATTCCGTCATATATCCGAGATACATCTCATTTTTTGGAAAAATTGGACCAGCAGGCTCGATGGGCTTTAGATTCTGAGATATTGCTCATTACATTGGATATTACAGCATTATATACGAGCATAACCCAAAATGAAGCAGTTTCTACAGTGGAAAAGCAGCTGAGAAATAGAGGAGATCTATCGAATTCCTTGATATTATTCCTTTTGGAATTATCACAACTTACTATAGCCCACAATTATTTCCAGTTTGAAAACATTATTTACCAACAAAATTCAGGAATAGCGATGGGGGCCTCATGTGCCCCCTCGATAGCTAATCTTTTTATGGGGGATTTTGAAGATCGCTGGCTGGAAGCATCCCCGTTTTTTCAACACGTTAAGATGTGGACCCGGTTTATAGATGATATTTTTTTTATTGTGGAAGGGATCCGAGGCAACAGCCCAAGAGTTCATCAAATGGCTTAACAGTTGCAATGAAGCAATACAGTTTACCCACACTGTAGATTCTAATACCATAGTTTTTTTGGACTTGGAAGTAACTAAAGGGTTACGAGGGTAGAGCTCCATTATTTATAAAAAACCTATAGCTCGAAACACTTTTTTACATTACACCAGTGGTCATCCAGTACGGTTAAAAAACAGTCTCCCATTCTCCCAATTTCTTAGATTTCGCCGAAATTGTTCGGAAGTATCAGAATTTAAGAAAAAATCTAAACAGCTGTTAAAAGATTTTTCAGATAGAGGATATCCTGAACATATTTCTAAGCGAGCTTATAAGCGGGCATTGTGCAATGATCGCACCTGGTTACTGGATACCACGCATCAAGGACATTCAGCTGAGACTGAGGATTGTGTCAATTTAATAACAAAGTTTTCACCATTGAGCTATAAAATTCAAAAAATAGTCTTAAAACATTTGAATATAGTGCGAACAGCTCCAGGTATGGAAGAGAGAAATGTTAGATGTGTATGGCAACAGAACAGTAACTTGAAAGAACAGTTAAGCCCAACTACTTTACGTCCATATACTATAGGTGAAAGTACACTTGAAAAACGAGGCCATAGATCGTGTAGTGAGTGCCCAATTTGTAGTATCACAGAAGAGGTAACTGAATTCCAATATTTAGGCAAAATGTATGTTCTCAAACAAACAACATCTTGCAATACTACGTCAGTTGTGTATGCTATTAGGTGCCCATGTAATCAACTCTATATAGGAAAAACCAGTCGTTCTTTTAGGGTTCGGATGCAGGAGCATAAAAGCCGCCTACATTGCAAAAATAGGACAGCACCCTTAGTTCAGCACTGTGAGGACTTCAACCATGATTTTATGCATCTACGCTGTTTTTGTATTGATCGGATCCATACAGCAAAGAAAGGAAAAACTCTAGATGAAATGTTGTTTTTTTATGAACGATGGATTTTTACAGTCAACACAGTAAAACCTTTTGGTTTAAATTCCTTAGTAGAGTGGCAAGCTTGTAGGTAGGTAGATAAGCAGTACGGATAAAAATCAGCTGTTCTGTATAAAAACAAGGTGGGAGAGGAAGGCCGCATGCGCGGCGTTTTTTCGAACCACACGAAAACACAGAGACGTGGGCAGCAGCTATCAGTGAGTAGTACTTTCCAGGGAGGTCATAAGCTGGGCTTTATTGAACGTTAATTATAAGAAAACTTCATTTTTTATAAAAAAATCTACATTAATGCCACACTTAATGCACAAATGTGATTTTATTGGAAGGTCGGAGCTATTGTTTTATTTTATTCTCATCCTTAGATCCTCCTGAAGAAACTCCGAAGTGGAGTGAAACGCTCAAAGAGGTGCCGTGGGAGGCGTAGAGAACAACTAAGACAATTCCCATTGAGATGAGAACAACTAAGAGAATTCTGATAGAGATAAGCTTGCTCAATAGCAATAGCGTTAGAAACACAACAGTGGTGGAATACTGGTGATATTTATTCATTCATATAAAAATGATTTTCCCAGTAGTCATTGATGCAATTAAAGCGCTACCTGTTTTCCACTGAGATAGTGGTTAAAAGCGCAACTGAGGTCTGAGACTACATCTGGGAATAGAAATATTTAAATATATCTAAAAAGGTTAAGACATATTGCTGGCCACCTTAAACATTGATGCATGTTAGAGTGGAGTATTTTTTCTATTTTTCCTGAGTCAGGAGGGCCTGGTGCAGAGGAAGCCACCATGGCTCCCCGGGGAAGTACTGAGGGCAGGAGCTGGTCGAGATTGAGGAGATAGCCCTCCCGTATGACCTGGAGAACCCAGGCATCAGTGGTGATGGATTCCCAACTAAGGGTGAAGTGGACCAGGTCCCCCTGACCGGCAGCTGATCTGCCAGCGAACGAGAGATTATGCCGATGGCGTCAAAACTCAGAGGCCGGCTGAGCCAGCGCCGGTGGTTGGGTCTTGGGACCCTTCGGCTTGCAAGGGCCGTGCCTCTTTCCTGGCTGCCATGAGTGGGGGTCGAGGCCGGAATGTAGGGTGGGTAACCACTATACGGAAGTCCCTTCCAGTGGAAAAAAGGCTTCCTGCCCTGCTGTTTCTTCTTGGGGAGGGAGGTCGTCTTTCGGGAGAGGTGAGTACAGGTCAAATACTCCATCTCAATCTCCGCTGCCTTGTCCTCTATGGGCTTGCCAAAGAGTTGCTCCCCAAGGCAAGGGACATCCTGCAGTTTCTCCTGGACCCAAAGTTCCAGGTCTGAGGATTGCAGCCAGGCCTGTGGGCAGGCTCCAATGTCAGCAGCCACCACCAGGGCAGAGGACTCAAAATTGTTGTATGTTGCCCGTGGGAGGTACTTAGAACACTCTCCAAAGGACTCGAGAGGGCCTGGAAATGGCAGAGGTGCTCTCCATCGAGGCCCGACGCAAAGCCTCCAAGCTCCTTAGCAAGGTCATGGAGGAACATCCCAATGTACAATTGGTAAACCTGAATGCAGCATGCTAGCATGGAGCCCTGGTAAACCTTGTGCCAGAGGGCGTCGAGGATACGAGACTCTCTGCCCGGTGGGACCAAAGAATGAGTTTTCGGGCTCTTCTGCTTCTTCATGGCCAATTCGACCACCATTGAGGTGTGGGGAAGTTGGCTTTCCAAAACCCCGGTCCCCGCTGGACTCTGTACATAGCGTCCAGGCACTTGCTAACAATAGGGATGGAGGACGGGGTCTCCCACATGCGGAGGAGGAGCCAGTTGAGGATGAAGAGAACTGGGACAGTGAGGATTTCCTTTGGAGGAGCTTCATATTGAAGGATATCGAGCTCCTCTGTGAAGGCTCTTCCTCCAACTCGGTGGCAAGCGCCAGGGCCCGCACCATATCCCAGATGAACTCAAGGGAGGAGGCGTCCTCGGGAGGGGACTGCCGCCTCTGGGCCGGCAGAAAGAGATACGAGGGAAGGTCCCGGTGGGATCGGGTTTCCGGGGAGGTGTCCCTGTCGGATTTCCAGTATGAGCAGTCCATGGAGGACTCAGGGTCAGGCGGATCGAAAGGGGTCGGTGACCCGCGCCGGGCACCCGAGGTCGAAGCCTGCCTGGAGCCAAAGGCGCTCGCCCACGAAGATCTAACGCACAAAGACCGGGACAGAGAGCAAGACCCTCACCGAGGATCTTCGCAAAGCCTCTGGCTCTCGGGGGTCACTGCAGCAGCCCAGGGAGTCCTCGAGGTCGAGGTCCCTGCGGTCTCAAGGCGCATAACGGTGGGGGCCTGGCACCAGCACCTGCTGAGCAGTGAAGAATGCAGAAAAGCTGTGTTCCAAGGCCAGCATTTGGGCCTCCCACTCGGGAGTGGGGCCCTGAGACACAGACACCAGGATGACCGAGTCGGGTGTCGAGGAGGTTCTTGCCAGGACACCCTTGGGAGACCGAGCACCATCACCAGAGGCCTCCATATTGGTTTCAGGTACCTTTCTGGACCACTCCTTCTCCAACTCTGGGATATGCAAAAGGGGGCTAAGAGACCGGGTGTGTGATCTCTCATGCTTCTCTGGTGCCCCCCTACAATGTCCTCACAGCCTTCTTCTTCCACTCGCTCTCAGGAGACCCCTGGTTGGAGTGCCACCGGGCTTGAGGAGCCGCCTTAGGAGACTCTAGGGGTTGCGGGACAGCGGAGCAGTTGGTTACCGGGGATACCAGGGCTGTCTTACGGAAGAGATCATCCAGCTCCTGCTTATGACTCTGGATGGCCTTGGAGGACATCATCTTGCAGAGGGAGCATTGCGCTGGATCGTGGTCAGCTCCCAGGCACCACAGTCATGGGTGTCCGTGAGCGACATGTTCTTAGAACACCTATCACATTTTTTGAAACCGGAGACTATTGGGGCAAAAAGGACCCCGGCGAGGTTGAAGATCCTCAACGCGGCTAGCAGTTAAAAAGGGCACGAAAGCGCTGGGAGAAAAAGAAGGGAAAAAAAAAAAAAGAATCCCGCGAGAGCCTAAGCAGTGGAGTTTGGGATGGTGGAAAGAGGACCAGCGAAAGCGGGAAAGGCAAAAACAGAGAGAGCATTTGAAAAGTTTTCTGGGGATGAGACGCACGGCCCAAGGGCTCCACGGACAAAGGGAGACTGAGTAAGATGGCACCCTTGGGCAGGAAGGGGACCATGCATGCATCGTGGCATTCCCAAAGGGTTTCTTTGGGGAAATGCTCTGCACCGGTTCCATCAGTGCCGACATCACCATATGTGAGGACTGACTTTCTGCTTGTTCCTGGAGAAGACTGGCATTTTGTGGAGTCACAAACAGATTTATGTCTGGACTTCCCCAGATCTGGAAGATGCAGGACATTGTGTCCAGATGGAGAAACCATTTGTGGGGAAGAAGAATGCGACTCAGTCTGTCTGCAAAGAACCTAATTTCTCCCGGGAAGTACACTGCTTGGAGGTGTATTTCATGAGCAATGGCAAAGGACCACAGGTTTAGAGCTTCCTCGCAGAGGGCCCAAGAGCCTGTTCCTCCCTGTTTGTTCACAAAGAACATGGCAACCTGATTGTCCATGATGACTAGGACTTCTTGTGCTCTGAGGCGGTGTTGAAACATAAGAACATAAGATATGCCATACTGGGTCAGACCAAGGTCCATCAAGCCCAGTATCCTGTTTCCAACAGTGCCCAATCTAGGTCATACGTACCTAGCAGTTTCCACAAAAGACACAGGTTCCACAATGCTTGTAATTGGGTCAAGCATTAATATCCTGGGTCCCTTCTTAATGGTTTATGGACCTTTCCTCCAGGAACTTGTCCAAACCTTTTTTAAACCCAGCTACACTAACAGCCTTTACTACATCCTCCGGTAACAAATTCCAGAGTTTGATTACACGTTGAGTGAAAAAATATTTTCTTTTATTAGTCTTAAATAGTTTACCCTGTAGCTTCATTGCATGTCCCCTAGTCTTTCTATATTCTGATAAAGTAAACAATCGATCTACATTTACCCGTTCCACTCTGTTCATTAATTTACAGACTTCTATCATATCTCCCCTCAGCCGTCTCTTTTCCAGGTTAAAGAGCCCTAACCTTTTTAGCCTTTCTTCATAGGGGTATCCTTCCATCCGGAGGGCATTTGAGATAGCACAAAGTTCCAGGAGATTGACCTGCAGTTGTGACCTTTGTGTAGTCAGGTTGCCAAGGTGAGCTCCCCAACCCAGTTTGGAGGCATCCGTCATCAGGGTGCATTGAAGTGGAGGCATCAGAAAAGGTGACCATACGAGCAGATTTTCTGGAGAACACAGCCACTGAAAGGATATGATTAGAGGGACAGTGACTTGGATCCTGTCCTGGACACGGGCCGAGGCCTTCTTCAACTGGGAGACAAGAGTCCACTGGGCTGTCTGCATAAGTAGTAGGGCATACGGAACTACATGTATTGTAGAGATCATGTACCCAAGGAGATGCAGCATCTCTTGGCATTCAGATGGTCTCGTAGGAGCATTTGGGACACTAGTTTGACTACATGAGCACAACAGAGCTGGGGAAGAAATGCCCTGGACTGTTGGATGTCTAGTAAGGCTCCGATGAACTCTAGCATTTGAGTTGGAGAGAGTTAGGATTTTGGGAAGTTTATCACAAATCCCAAGTGTTGTAGTACTGTGCTTGGATTACTGTATGGAAGTTTTCCTGGTTGAGCAATGGTTTTAGCCTCCGCATTATCTTCATTTTATAGAATACCTTCTGAGTAGCCTTATTTATGTGGGACTGCATGTTTATGTTCTGATCAAGCATTACTCCTAGGTATCGAACTTCATTTTTAACGGCTATGCTTCTGTCTGCCAGTTCTATTGAACATGGAGGACTGAATGCCTGGTTTCTTGTTATGTAGAAGGCCTCTGTCTTTTTGTATTTTATGATTAGATTGTGGTTGCTAAACCAAATAATCATGTCTTCAAGGCAGTTGGTTATTTTCATGGCATCTGGTTTGTCAGTGTTGATTGGAGTAAATATCACATTATCCTCGTAGAGCCAGTATTGAATACTGTGCTTTTTGATGTTATATGCAGTTTGTATGTAGAGATTAAAGAGCAGTGAAGACAAAGTTGCCTTGTGGTATCCCTTGGTATACTTGGAATGGACTCGATTTGTCCTCCCTGTTTTTCACTTGCTGTTGTCTGTCAGACAGATATGATCGGAACCATCTAATTGTGAGGTTGTGAAGTCCAATGTCCTGTAGTCTCTGGAGAAGTAAGCTACGTGAAACAGTGTCAAAGGCTGATAAGTCCAAGAAAATGAGCAGCGGCTTTCCCCCTACCTGTTTATTTTATATGCAGAACAAATCATCAGAGAAGCAGGATTATATGAAGACAGAGATGTGAAGACTGGTGGGAGACTCATCAACAATCTTCGCTATGCTGATGATACCACATTGCTGACTGAAAGTGCAGATGATCTGAAACATTTGCTTCTCAAAATCAAGGAACAAAGTCTTAAAATGCGCCTGCACCTTAATGTAAAGACGACAAAGATCCTGACAACTGGTAAAATCAGTAAGTTCATCGTTGATCGAGAAAAAATTGAAATAGTGGTCAAATTTAACCTAACTTGATCAACTAACAATAAAGAAGAAACAAGCAGTCAAGAAATCAGATGATGCATTGCTCTTGGCAGAATGGCTATGAAGGACCTAGACAATATTCTCAAGAGCAGTGATGTCTCCCTCCATACAAAAACTCGACTTGTTCAAGCCATGGTATTTTCAATAACTTCATATGGATGCGAAAGTTGGACAGTGAAAAAATAGACAGGAAGAAAACTGAAGCCCTTGAATTATGGTGCTGGCAATCAATACTGTGTATACAACGGACTGTCCAAACAACAAATCAGTCAGTACTAGAGGAAATCAAACCTAAGATTTCTTTAGAAGTTCAGATGACAAGACTTCGACTTTCAAACTTTGGACACACCATGCAAAGAGAGAGATCATTAGAGAAAGCACAGTTACTTACCTGTAACAGGTGATCTCTGGGAACAGCAGGAATAAGTCTTCACATATGGGTATCGTCGGTACCGACGGAGCCTGCGCGGGAACGCTCCCCAGCGTCCAGTAAGAAAGCTTTTGGGAGCATCCCACAGCGCCTGCGCGCTGCCTTCCCAACTTTCCTAACTGCCTCTCTCCAGTTCGAGTTTTAAAGCTGAGACAAAGAGAGAGAGGAAAGGAAAGATAGATAGAGAGATACAACTCCTAGGGGAGGTGGGTGGGTTGTGAAGACTTATTCCTGCTGTTCCCAGAGATCACCTGTTACAGGTAAGTAACTGTGCTATCTCCAGGAACAAGCAGGAATGAGTCTTCACATATGGGGACTCCCCAGCTAGAGATGCCAGGGAGATCTCCAAAGTTGTGAGTCCCTGAGAAGGGCTCTACCTCACCCCATGGATCTCAAGCATCCAACCAGGGATGGGGGGTAGGAGTTGATTAGGTATGGAACAGGTGTTTGAGAACAGCCTGACCAAACAAGGCATCCCGGCAGGAGTCCTTGTCCAAGCAGTAATGGGCTGTAAAGGTATGAACCGAGGCCCAGGTGGCCGCTCGACAGATTTGGTCGATGGACACAGAACTTAGATGAGCCATAGAGGCTGCCATGGCCCTCACATTGTGAGTTGTGACATGGCCCTCCAGAGAAAGGTTCTTACTCTGGTAGGCGAAGGAAATACACTGAGCAATCCAATTGGACAGAGTCCTCCTAGAGACTGGAAGTCCTAAGTGAGAGGGATCAAAAGCAACAAAGAGTTGAGAGGACTTTCTATGTTGCTGTGTCTTTTGTAAGTAGAAAGCAAGTGCCCTCTTACAATCCAGGGTATGAAGATTCCTCTCTGCACTTGATGCATGAGGTCCTGGAAAAAAGACAGGTAAATACACCTCCTGGTTCAGATGAAAAGGTGAGACCACTTTAGGCATAAAGTGTGGATTAGTCCTGAGGACTACCTTGTCATGATGGAACCTTGTATAAGGAGGATTAGCCACCAAGGCTTGCAGCTCACTGATACGGCAAGCTGAGGTGACTGCAATGAGAGAAATAACCTTCCAGGAAAGGAATTTCAAGGAGGTAGTGGCTAAGGGTTCAAAGGGTGGCTTCATAAGTTGGCCAAGAACCAAATTCAAATCCCATGCCACTGGAGGTGGTTTGATGGGAGGTTTAGTCAAAAGAAGGCCTCTCATGAATCTTGCAATAAGAGGATGAGAGGAAATAGGATGTCCATTGAGAGGCTTAAGGTATGCTGCAATAGCACTCAAATGGACTCTTACTGAATTTGTTTTAAGGCCTGCATGGGATAAATGCAGCAAATACTCTAGTAAAGAATTCAGAGGTATTGCAAGAGGGTTAAGACCCTTCTCTGCACACCAAATGGTAAACCTTTTCCATTTAAAAACATAGGAACGTCTAGTGGAAGGCTTTCTGGAAGCATGAAGGATATCCTTCACTTGCTGAGAAAGATGCCAATCTTGAAGGTCTAAGCCTTCAGCAACCAGGCTCTGAGATGACAAGACTGGGGATTTGGGTGCCATAACGTTCCCTCCTCCTGGGACAGGAGGTCTGGAGCAGATCCCAAGTCCAGGGAGGGAGCTTGAGAGGCTAACTGCACCAAGCGTAGGCAACGGGCCTGTGGAAGATAGGCCCTTGCAGTTGTGGTATCTAGCAAAGCCCCTATGAACTCCAATGACTGAATAGGGGTGAGCTGTGATTTTGGGATGTTTATTACAAGTCCCAGATACTGAAGAACACGCCTTGTGCAGGCTAGGGAAGTCTGGGCCTCTGACTGGGATGTTGCTCGGATGAGCCAGTCGTCCAGATATGGGAATACAAATATTAATGGAGTGCGTAGAAATGCAGCTACTACTGCCATGCATTTTGTGAACACTCTTGGAGCAGAGGCCAGACCGAAAGGAAGCACTCTGTATTGATAGTGCTTTCCCTGATAAAGGAATCGAAGGAACCTTCTGTGTGTTGGATGGATGAGGACATGGGTGTACGCATCCTTGAGATCTAGAGAACAAAGCCAATCCTGACTCTGAAGGTATGGAAGGAGAGCACCGAGAGAAATCATCTTGAATTTCTCCTTGCATAGAAACTTGTTCAATTCTCTAAGATCTAATATGGGTCTGTAGCCTCCTGTTTTCTTTGGAATAAGAAAATAGGGGGAGTAGAACCCTGAACCCTGTTGAAGAAGGGGTACTTCTTCTATTGCCCTTTGGGCAAGAGGGGTAGCAATCTCCTGACCCAGAAGGTCGAGGAGAGATGTTGGAGAATTGAACTGTCTCACCATAGTGTGAGGAGGAAGGTTTAAGAAATGAAGCTTGTACCCCTCCCTTATGATGGAGAGGGTCCATTGCTCTGCTGTGATTTGTTCCCATCTGGGAGCAAAATGAGCTAACCTTCCTGGAATGGTGAGAGGCTCTGGTTCTTCTAGAGCCAGAAAGGCTAAGTTCTCTAGTTGTAAGTCAAAGGCCCTGAGAAGGCTGAGGCTGTTGGACCGTAGCAGTCCTTGTAGCCTTAGGCTTGGCTTGTTTAGGTTGTTGCTGTCGCTTTGCAGCAAAACGACCTGTAGAAGATGCCTGGAGACCATAACCAGGATAATATTTCCCTTTTTTGGGAAAGAAAGTCTTTTTGAATAACCTTTTTCTAGCAGGAGCAGAAGTAGACTTTGAAAGTCTATCTAAGGCAGAATTTTCAGCATCCATCTGAGTGGCCTTTGCTTGCCAATCCTTACCAAAAAGGTTTTCACCTGTACAAGGAAGATTTCCTAATCCATCCTGGACCCAGGGTTCCAAATCAGAAGCTTGTAGCCAAGCAACTCTGCGTGCACCTATGGCAATAGCCAAGGCTCTGCTGGCACACTCAAAAGAGTCAAAGGCTGCACGATTGGAAAACTTGGAAACATCCTGGGCATGTTTAAGCCAGGTGAGAAACTCTTCCCTTTTATCATCTGAGATAAAAGGAGATAAAGTTAGCAGATGATCTGTAACTTCTTTTAGAAACATCCCCATATAGAGACTATAGGAGTTGATTTTGGCAGTAAGCATATTGGCCTGGAAAATTCTCCTGCCAAAAGCATCTAAGGTTCTGCATTCTCTTCCTGGAGGATTAGATGAGTGTCCTTTTGCACTCTATCTTTTTCATAGCAGACTCCACCACAATAGAGTGGTGAGGAAGCTGAGTCTTATGAAAGCCAGGACAAGGAGGAACACGGTACATGGTGTCCAACCTGCGAGAATGAGTGGAAGTAGTAAGAGGTGTCTCCCATATGCCCAACATGTGATCATAAAGGATCTCATGAATTGGTAAAGTAGCTGCCTCTTTAGGAGCCTTAGGATATTGTAAAATATCTAATTTCTTGGCTCTAGGCTCTGGTTCAGGGGCCACTGAAATAGAGAGGCCCCTGGCTACTTCCCTAATGAAGTCTTGAAAAGACAAGTCTTCTGGAGGAGACATTCTTCTTTTTGGAGAAGAGGGCTCCTGAGGAAGGAGTACCGATGCCTCGACAGAAGCCTCTGATTCATCAGAGTCCTCGGAGGAATCGAAGTATCGCCTGTCTGGATGCTCTTGCAGAGCCCGATACGCATACCGAGTGGTATCGACATCGGGAGTGATCGGTACCGATGGGCATCACAGGACAGGGTACCGCTGCAGTCGACACCGAAGCCGATGTCGATGCAATCGGTGCCGGTGCCGGAACCGGTACCGCCAACGGAGTTTGTTGCAGTACCGGAGGCATCGCAGCTTGTATGAGTGCCGTGATGGCACGCTGCATGGTCAGAATATTCTGATCCATCGACGCAACCAATGTCTGGATGTCGATACCAGTGGAGACCACCGGTACCCCAGAACATGGCAACATGTGATCGGTCGAGGCCACGCCATCGATGTCAACCTGTGACCCCATAGATGAAGCTTTGGAAGCCGGAGCTTCCCGCCGGGGTAATTTTGCCGGTGCAGGATCCTCGAGGGCAAGCTCGGAGGCATCTCGATACTTAGAGGGAGATCTACCCTTCGAGGACTGGCTGGACTTATGTTTGGTTACCTGAGATCCATGGGAGGAAGACGAAGCCCTGGAAGATGTCGATGCCACCGAGGCTGCATCAGAGGGAAACAGGGTACTGAGCTTTGCCGCTCGATTCTGTCGACCTCTTTTAGACACCATGGAACAGGACTCACAATCGGTGATGGAGTGGTCAGGACCCAAACATTCTAGACACCAGTCATGGGTGTCGGTGATAGAAAGAGTACCGCTGCACTTCGTGCACTTTTTAAACCCAGAAGCGGGCTTTTCCATGAGGAAAAATCTTCTAGGCCCAAGGCCCAAAAGAAAAAATTGCACAGAAGTGGGAAACGGTAGGTTTTTTTTGTTGTTTTTTTTAAGAAGAAAAGACCGGCGGTACCGGTCCGACGTCAAAGAAGGCAGACGCGCGACCAAAGAAATAAAGAAAAATAAAGAACTTCTTCAGCGGTGACAGGAACACGACCTGCTGGCTCCGCGGAAAAGAAGAACTGGAGAGAGGCGGTTAGGAAAGGCGGGAAGGCAGCGCGCAGGCGCTGTGGGATGCTCCCAAAAGCTTTCTTACTGGATGCTGGGGAGCGTTCCCGCGCAGGCTCCGTCGGTACCGACGATACCCATATGTGAAGACTCATTCCTGCTTGTTCCTGGAGATAGACATCATGCTTGGCAAGGTAGAAGGTCAGTGCAAGGGAGGAAGGCCAGCAATGAGATGGATCAATACAATGGCAGCAGCTATGGGAGCC
This sequence comes from Ichthyophis bannanicus, assembly GCA_033557465.1. Classification (NCBI taxonomy): domain Eukaryota; kingdom Metazoa; phylum Chordata; class Amphibia; order Gymnophiona; family Ichthyophiidae; genus Ichthyophis; species Ichthyophis bannanicus. The sequence goes on along the minus strand of CM066032.1, from coordinate 112,188,966 downwards.
AGTCTGTCAACAGTGAGCCGCCTGACTGGAGACCGAACATGATTTGGGACGACAGTGCAGAGGGTCGCCAGGAGTAGAGACAGATTCGATGGCACTTAACAACAACAATTACTCCAGAGACTATCCCCTTTCACTTTCATCTTATGCCCCCTCGTTGCAGAGCATTCTTTCAATTCAAAGAGGCTCCCCTCCTATGCATTTATGCCATGAATGTATTTAAATATCTTTATCACATCTCTCTCTCACCTTTTCTCCAAATTATACATATTGAAATCTTTAGATCTGTCCCCATATGCATTACAACGAAGCCCACTGACCATCTTGGTAGCTACCCTCTGTACTGACTCCATCCTGTTTATATTCTTTTGAAGGTGTGGCATCCAGAATTGAACTCAATACTCCAAATAGTTCCTTTGTAAAATCTTTGGTGAGAACTCATCACCTCCTCCTTTCTCCTGGCCATTCCTCTCCCTTTGCACTCAAGTATCCCTCCGGCTTTTGACGATGCCTTTTCTACCTATTTAGCCACCGTAAGAACATTAGATATAATCACACCCACGTCCGGCTCTTTTTTCGTGGACATAAGTACTTCACCTCCTATCCTGTACAGCTCCTTGGATTTTTCAGCCCAAATGCATGACCCTGCAATTTGTAAGCATTAAATCTCAGCTGCCAACTTCTCAACCATTCTTAACTTAGCTGCTGCTGCTACTACTTCTACTAATCATTTGAATAGTTCTACAAGGTGCACGCAGCGCTATACAAAGACATGGAAGAGACACTCCTTGCTCATAAAAGCTTACAGTCCAGTCAAGATAGACACCACAACAACTAGGAACTAGGATGTATCTAGGAGAATGCTAAGATCTCTCCTCATGTTACCTACTTCTTCCTGGGTGTCTACTCTATTGCAGATTTTGGTAAGAGGCAAACCTTACTCAACAACCCTTCCGCTATATCATTAACGAAAGTGTTAGAGAGAATCAAAGGATATATCCGTGTGGCACATCAATGACAAAATCCTTCTCCTCAGAGTGAGCTCCATTTACCTGTACCCTTTGTTGCCTCCCACTCAACCAAATTTCTAACCCAGTCAGTCGTTTAAGGGACTATTCCTAGGACACTCATCTAATTTAGAAGTCGTCTGTGTAGAATGGTTTCAAAGGCTTTACTAAAATCTAAGTACATCACATCTAGGTATTTCCCATGATCCAACACTCTGGTCGCCAGTCAAGCACAGTTACTTACCTGTAACAGGTGATCTCTGGGAACAGCAGGAATTAGTCCTCACATATGGGTACGTCGGAACCGACGGAGCCTGCGCGGGAAAGCTCCCCAGCTTCCTAGAATGGAAGCTTTTGGGACCTCCCACTGCACATGCGCGCTGCCTTCCCGCCTTCCTGAACAGCTCTCCTCAGTTTCGAGTTTATAGCTGAGACAATAGAGAGAGGACAGGAAGACAGATAGATAGAAGATACAACTCCTAGGGGAGGTGGGTGGGTTGTGAGGACTAATTCCTGCTGTTCCCAGAGATCACCTGTTACAGGTAAGTAAATGTGCTATCTCCAGGAACAAGCAGGAATAAGTCCTCACATATGGGGACTCCCTAGCTGAGATGCCTGGGAGATCCCCCTCCAAGGGTTCGCCATCTTCGTATGGATCTCAGGCATCCATTCTGGGAAGGTGGGCAGGAGTTGTCTAAGAATGGAACAGGTGTTTGAGGACAGCCTGGCCAAACAAGGCATCCCGGCAGGAGTCCTTGTCCAAACAGTAATGGGCTGTAAAGGTATGAACCGAGGCCCAGGTAGCGGCTCGACAGATCTGATCAATAGAAACAGAGTGCAGATGAGCCATAGAAGTTGCCATGGCTCTCACATTGTGAGCTGTGACATGGCCTTCCAGAGAAATGTTTTTACTCTGGTAAGCAAAGGAAATACACTGAGCAATCCAATTGGAAAGTGTACGCTTGGAGACTGGAAGTCCCAAGTGTGAAGGATCAAAAGCCACGAAAAGTTGAGAAGACTTTCGATGTGGCTGAGTCCTATTAAGGTAAAAGGCTAGAGCTCTTTTACAATCCAGAGTATGAAGGTTCCTCTCTGCACTGGATGCATGAGGAGCCGGAAAAAAGACAGGTAGATATACCTCTTGATTAAGATGAAAAGGCGAGACCACTTTGGGCATAAAGTGGGGATTCGTCCTAAGGACCACCTTGTCATGATGAAATCTTGTATAAGGTGGATTAGCCACTAGAGCCTGCAGTTCGCTGATGCGGCGAGCGGAAGTGACTGCAATTAGGAATAGTACCTTCCAGGAAAGAAATTTCAAGGAGGTAGAAAATAACGGCTCAAAAGGTGGCTTCATAAGCTGACCAAGCACTAGATTCAAATCCCATGCGACCGGGGGGGGGTCTGATGGGAGGTTTAGTGAGAGTCAGGCCTCTCATGAATCTTGCAACAAGAGGATGAGAGGAGATAGGTTGTCCATTTATAGGTTTCAGGGATGCTGAAATAGCACTTAAATGGACTCTTACAGAATTCGTCTTAAGGCCTGCATTGGAAAGATGCAGGAGATAGTCTAAGAGGGAATTCACAGGAAGTGCCAGAGGGTCAAGGCCCTGCTGAGCACACCAAATGGAAAAACGTTTCCATTTGAAAGCATAAGACCGCCTCGTGGAAGGTTTCCTAGAGGCATGAAGGATATCTTTCACAGGTTGAGAAAGATTAAAGTCTTGAAGACTTAAGCCTTCAGTAACCAAGCTCGGAGATGTAGGGATTTGGGGTTTGGGTGCCACAAAGTCCCCTCCTCCTGAGACAGAAGGTCTGGTGCAGCTCCTAAGTCCAGGGAGGATCCCTGGGAGAGCTGTAGAAGCAGAGGGAACCACACTTGGCGTGGCCAGCGTGGAGCTATGAGGATCATAGAGCCGTGATCTCTCTGGAGTTTGAATAGAGTCTTGGGAATCAGCGGAATGGGTGGAAAGGCATATAGGAACGCCTGACCCCAATGGAGGAGAAAGGCGTCCGTGGCCTGAGCTTCCTGACACGGAATCCTGGAACAGAACCGGGGAAGTTTGGCATTCCACGGACTTGCAAAGAGGTCTATGTCCGGGGTCCCCCATTCCTGAAAGATTCTGCTTATCTGGTCCACGTGTAGGGACCACTCGTGTGGCAGCAGAACTCGACTGAGCCTGTCTGCTCGAGAGTTTTGAACTCCTGGAAGATACACTGCTAGCAGATGAATTTGGTGCTCTCTGGCGAAGGCCCATAATCTGAGAGCTTCGTTGCAAAGCGACAGAGAGCCCGTCCCTCCTTGTTTGTTTATGTAAAACATGGCCACCTGATTGTCTGTCTGAACCAGGACAGTCAGGTTGGCAAGGAGGGTATAGAAGACCTTGAGGGCAAGGTAAATTGCTCGCAGTTCCAGGAGGTTGATATGAAGGGTGGCCTCCTGTGGAGACCAAGTGCCCTGAGTGGAGAGAGTTAGCAGATGGGCTCCCCACCCCAATTGGGAGGCATCTGTTGTGAGGGTTGCTTGGGGTAGCAAGGGCTGAAAGGGAGCCCCCAACAACAGATTCTTGGTGGATATCCACCAATGGAGGGACCAAGACAGACGGTTTGAGGTTTGTATTTGGTCTGAGAGTGCTCCCGACGCCTGAGTCCACTGGGTGGCCAGGGTCCATTGAGCTGCTCTCATATGAAGACGAGCATAGGGCACCACATGTACTGTGGAGGCCATATGGCCCAGGAGGCGTAGCATTTCCCTGGCTGTCAAGTGAGTACTGGACTGGGCTTGGGAGGCCAAGCTCAGCAGACGCTGACCCCGAACCAGTGGAAGGTAGGCTCTTGCAGTGGTGGTGTCCAACTGGGCCCCTATGAATTCTAGAGACTGAGTAGGGCTGAGTTGAGACTTGGGAAGGTTTACCACCAGTCCCAGATACTGCAGAAGGCTCCTTGTGCGGTCTAGGGAAATCTGGGCCTGCGACTGAGTTGGAGCTCGAATGAGCCAGTCGTCCAGATATGGGAATACGAAAATCCCCATGCTTCTGAGAAATGCGGCTACGACTGCCATGCATTTGGTAAAGACTCTTGGGGCAGAGGCGAGACCGAAGGGAAGTACTCTGTATTGGTAATGACTTCCCCTGAACAGAAAGCGAAGATATTTTCTGTGGGATGGATGGATGAGTAGATGTGTATACGCATCCTGCAGGTCTAGAGAACAAAGCCAGTCCTGACTCTGAAGGTATGGAAGGAGAATGCCCAAAGAGAGCATTTTGAATTTTTCCTTGTACAGAAATTTGTTCAATTCTCTCAGATCTAGGATTGGTCTGAATCCCCCTGTCTTCTTTGGAATGAGAAAATAGGGGGAGTAGAAACCTGACCCTTGTTGATGAAGAGGAACCTCTTCTATGGCCCCTTGGGCAAGCAGAGAAGAGATCTCCCGATCCAACAGGGCTAGGAGAGGAGATGGAGAATTGAAGGGTCTCACCATGTGATGAGGAGGAAGGTTGGAGAAATGAAGTTTGTAACCCTCTCGGATGATAGAGAGGGTCCATTGCTCTGTTGTGATTTGTTCCCATCTGGGAGCAAAGTGAGCTAACCTTCCAGGTATGGTGAGAGGTTCTGGTTGGTCCAGAACCAGGAATGGCAAGTTCTCTAGGGGCAAGTCAAAACCCCTGAGGGGGTGGAGCCTGTTGAGCTGCAGTAGCTGCTGCAGGCTTTGCTCTTGCTTGTTTCGTTTGCTGACGTTTTAGAGCCGCAAAACGAGGTTGAGAAGATTGCTGGCCAGTATTGGAAGCATATCTGGCCTTCTTATAATAAGGCCTCTTGAAAGACTTCTTCTTAGTGGGAGTAGAAGTGGACTTAGAAAGTCTCTCTAAGGTGGCATTTTCAGCGTCCATTTGAGTGGCTTTAACTTGCCACTCTGCACCGAATAAGTTCTCACCTGTACAGGGCAGATTCCGTAAGCCATCTAGAACCCAGGGTTCCAGATCAGAAGCCTGGAGCCAAGCCAGGCGTCTGGCTGCAATAGCAATGCCAGAAGCTCTGCTGGCTCCCTCGAAGGAATCAAAGGCAGCTCTGTTGGAGAACTTAGAAACATCTGAAAGTTGTTTCACTACAGAAAGGAAGTCCCCCTCTTTATCCTCAGGGATAAAGGGGGCAAAATGCCACACTTTCTTGGCAAGTTCCCCTAGGAACATGCCCATATAGAGGCTGTAGGAATTAATCCTGGCTATAAGCATACTAGCCTGGAAGATTTTCCTACCAAAAGAGTCCAGTGTCTTACATTCCCTTCCTGGAGGTGTAGAAGAGTGCCTTTTAGTACTCTTGATCTTTTTCATTGCAGACTTTACCACAATGGAGTGGTGAGGCAATTGAGTTTTCTGAAAACCAGGAGAAGGAGGGACCCGATACATGGTGTCCAACCTACGGGAATAAGGAGACAGAGTTAAAGGGTTCTCCCAGAAATCCATCAATTGTTCCTGAAGGATTTCATGGATAGGCAGGGTAACTGCTTCCTTAGGAGACTTAGAGTATCCTAAAATATCCAACCTTTTTGACCTTGGTTCCCTTTCAGAGGAGGTAGTGATAGAAAGGCCTTTAGCCATTTCTAAAATAAAGTCCTGAAAGGACAAATCCTCTGGAGGAGACATTCTCCTTTTTGGAGAAGAAGGTTCCTCAGGAAGGTCAAGGGAGAGCTCTGCAGACTCATCAGAGGAGCCAAAATCCTCAGAGGAATCGGTGTATTCTCTAGTTTCCTCCAACGCACGATACGCATACCGATCGGTATCGACATCGGGCGTACCGGGTATGGAAGCGGTATGGAGCGAAAGCCCATACGGTACCGATTTGCGTTTAGAAGAGGAAGGCCTGGGTTCCGGCATGGCGGACGATACCGGAACCGGGCCCGGAACCGCTGGAAGCGGTACCGATGGCGTTGCAGCTTTAATAAAAGCCATGACGGCCTGCTGCATGGATTGGACAGTATTGCCCATAGACGCCACGGCTGCCTGGATGTCGGTACCGGTATGGGCCGGTACCCCAGAGCAGTCCAACAGGTGATCTGTCGAGGCCGTGCCATCGATGTCAACCTGTAGCCCCTGAATTGGCGTTTTGGAAGGCAGAGCTTCCCGCCGGGGCTGTTTGGCTGGGGCAGGGTCCTCAAAACTAAGAGCCTCTCGATGCTTTGAAGGAGATTTGCCCTTTGAGGACTTGCCCACAGAAGGTTTGGTTACCTGAGATCCATCCGGAGATGATGACCTGGATGACTGTGATGTTGGATTCTCTGAAGCAAACAGCACATGGAATTTGTTGGCCCGGTTCTGCAGCCCACGCTTAGACATTTGGGAGCAGGAAGGGCAGTCCGGAATGGAGTGGTCAGGCCCCAAACATTTAAGACACCATTCATGGGTGTCTGTGACTGATATTACAGCAGTACACTTGGTACACTTCTTAAATCCAGGGGCTGGCTTCTCCATGTGGAGAATTCAAGTAGGCCTGAAGGCCTAACTGAAGTGACCAAGTGCTGAAAAATAATAAGAGAAAAAGAAAATAATTTTTCAAGAAAGAAAAAGGAAGACCGGCGATACCGGTATCGGTATGGGAAGGCAGGTACGCGGTCTAAAGAAACAAAACAAAAAACTACAATTTCTTCAGCGGTGACAGGATACACGACCTGCTGGCTCCGCGGAAAAAGAGAAACTGAGGAGAGCTGTTCAGGAAGGCGGGAAGGCAGCGCGCATGTGCAGTGGGAGGTCCCAAAAGCTTCCATTCTAGGAAGCTGGGGAGCTTTCCCGCGCAGGCTCCGTCGGTTCCGACGTACCCATATGTGAGGACTTATTCCTGCTTGTTCCTGGAGATAAGACATTAATTAGATTTGTCTGACAAGACATGCCTCTAGTAAAACCATGCTGCCTCAGATCCTGCAATCCATTAGACTCCAGAAACCTCAGTATCCTCTGTTTTAGCAGTGTTTCCATTAATTTACCCCCACAGAGGTCAGACTAAATTAGATGAACCACTGACGCAGCCTTCGCCCTGACATGGTGGGCCGTGACTTGACCCTGCAATGAGTGGCCGGCTGCCTGTACGCCCAGGCGATACAGTCTGCTACCCAGATGGACAAGGTACGCTTGGAGACAGGCAACCCCAGCTTATTAGGGTCAAAAGAGACGAAGAGCTGTACAGCCCTTCGGGTCCTTGCATACGATCAAGGTAGAAGGACAACACCCTTCTACAGTCCAGGGTATGCAAGAACATCTCAGCCCGGCTGGGATGCAGCCTGGGAAAGAAAGTCGGAAAAACCACCTCCTGATTGAGGTGGAAGGAGGAGACAACCTTTGGAAGGAACTTAGGGTGAGTCCGCAAGACTACTCTGTTCCTACAGAACCTAGTGTATGGTGCATCTGACACCAGGGCTTGAAGCTCGCTCACTCGCATTGCTGAGGTAAGAGCCACCAAAAACAACGGTTTCCAGGAGAGAAAACGCAAAGGGCAAGTAGCCATAGGCTCAAATGGTGGGCAAGTAAGCTGTTGCAAGACCACATTCAAATCCCACTCAGGGGCAGGTGGACGAACCGGAGGCTTAAGCAAAAGCAGGCCTCTGAGGAAGCGAGTCACCAAAGGGTGGCTTGAAAGAGACTGGCCCTCCACCGGTGCATGGTGCGCTGAGAGAGCACTGAGATCGACCCTAAACAGAGTTGGATTTAAGGCCTAGGTTGGAAAGGTGAAGCAAATATTGCAGCACCACTGGTACCAGGCATGAGAAAGGAACCTCTTTGTGTTGAGCACACCAGGTGGAGAACCTACACCACTTGAAGGCATAAGATTTCCGGGTGGACTGTCTCCTGGAGGCCAAGACCATGTCCTCCACTTCCCTAGGCAGCAGTAAGAGTGCTAGAACTACCCTTTCAGCAGCCAGGCCATAAGATTGAGGGACTGGAGGTTGGGGTGTAAGAGAGATCCCTGCTCCTGAGACAGGAGATCTGGTTGCATCCCCAGAGGAAGAGCAGTGTCCACCGCTAGTTGCAAATGAAGTGGGAATCCCGGTTGCCTGGGCCATCTGGGGGCCACCAGGATCACCGAGGCCTTGTCCCAGAGCACTTTGAACAGTGTCTTGGGTACTAGAGGCGTGGGAGGAAACGCATATAGGAGGCCTGTAGACCATGGAATGAGAAACGCATCCGCTGCTACTCTGAGAGGATTCGGTTGTCTGGAGCAGAACCTGGGCAGTTGACGGTTCAGTTGACTGGCAAAAAGATCTATGTTGGGAAGACCCCATCTCAGGAAGATTTGTTGAACCACCAGAGGATTCAACTGCCATTCGTGCGGCTGTAGGATCCTGCTCAATCTGTCTGCCAGGCAAGTCTCCTGCCCAGGGAGATAGACTACCCTGAGAACTATGCCATGATTGATTGACCAGGAGCACAGGTCCTGTGCTTCCTGACAGAGAGGGCGGGACCCCGTGCCTCCCTGTTTGTTTACATAGAACATAGCAACTTGATTGTCCGTCTGAACTAAGATGGACGGGTGAGAGAGGACATGAGAGAAAGTCTGCAGGGCTAAGCGGATAGCTCTCGGCTCCAAGAGATTGAGATCTGCTGTGCGGCCTCCCAAGGAGACCACAGGCCCTGAGTGCAGGCTCCCTGACAATGTGCACCCCAACCCTGAAGAGAAGCATCAGTTGTCAGCACTAGGGAGTGTGGAGGGGCCTGAAAAGGCACTCCTTGCACCAGATTCAGAAGATGAAGCCACCATTGCAGAGAAGATGCGAGTAGTTTGGACACCCTTACTTTGTCCCTTAGGCTTCCTGTGGCTTGCAGCCATTGAGTTCTGAGGCCCCACTGAGCCAGCCTCATGTGCAGACGGGCATTTGGAGTTACATGAACCGTGGATGCCATGTGGCCTAAGAGCCTCAGGAATTGTCTGGCGGAGACCAGATAATTGCTGTGGAATTGTCTGGCCAAATCCATCAGTCTGTGTGCCCTGTCCACAGGTAAGAAAGCCTTTGCTTGAAGGGTGTCCAGTGTCGCTCCAATGAACTCCATGTTCTGGGAGGGACGTAAAGTGGACTTTGCAAAGTTTATGACAAACCCCAGATGCTGTAGAAGAGAGACAGTGCGGAGGGTGGATTGATTGATCTCCTGTGGAGACTGACCCTTGATGAGCCAGTCATCCAGGTATGGAAAGACAAAGATCCCTTGAACCCTGAGATAGGCCGCCACCACCGCCAGGCACTTGGTGAAAACCCTGGGGGCAGAGGTTAGGCCAAAAGGGAGTACCCTGTACTGAAAATGGTTTCCTCACACCACAAATCTGAGATATTGTCTGTGGTCTGGATGAATAAGGACGTGAGTATAAGCATCCTTTAAGTCTAAGGAGCATAGCCAATCTCCCTGCTGGAGGTAGGGCAGCAGTATCCCAACGGTAAGCATCTTGAACTTTTCCCTCTTCAGAAACTTGTTTAGATTTTGCAAGTCTAGGATGGGCCTGAGGCCTCCTGTTCGTTTTGGTACCAGGAAGTATCTGGAGTAGAAGCTCTGACCTCTCAGGTGGTGGGGCACCGGTTCCATCGCCTGTTCCTTTAGAAGACTTGCTAACTCCTGCAGGAGTAACTCCCTGTGCAGAGGGGTTCGTGGAGGCTCCCCTGGAAAGTAGGAGGGGGGTACCTGATGGAAGTGCAGCAGATAGCCCTTCTGGACTATGCTTAGCACCCAGGTATCCCTTGTTACGGCTGACCACCTGTGGGCATACAGGGTCAGCCGGCCTCCTGTGCTGAGAGGGGCCAGCTGAGGAGGAGAGGCTATGCCATTGGAGTCAAAACCCAGCTCCCTGCTGTGCAGCAGCCGGAGCTGGTGGCTTGGGGGTTTTCTGCCTACGGGACCCATGTCCCTGCCCCTTGGCCTGCTGACCCAGTTGGGGAGCTGTGGAGGCCTGGTACTGAGGGTAAGTTTTGTAGGCAGATCACTTTCTCGGGTAAAAGGACTTTTTCCCGAGCCCTTCTTGTTTGTTTTATTATATTACATTGCTAGCTCTCTGACTGGGAGCTCTTAAAAGGGTTTTGTGTATATTTTTTAAAGCAAGGTTATTTTCATTTTTTGATGTTTTAGGGGAACTTTCCTTGAGTACAGTAGGTTACTGAACTCCAGTAACCTCCTCAGGTTTAGAAACTGCTAACACCTAATCAGGAGTTAGTGGGCCTGTTTCCTGAGTGCAGTTGAAGCCTGCATAAAAGGCTCCAGTGCCCTGCCCTTTTGAGGCTTTCCTAACCAGGGCTCCACAGATCAAACAGTAAGGATTTCAGGGTTTCTTTGTTTGTTTTATTATATTACATTGCTAGCTCTCTGACGGAGCTCTTAAAAGGGTTTTGTGTATATTTTTTAAAGCAAGGTTACTTTCATTTTTGCTGTTTTAGGGGAACTTTCCTTGAGCACAGTAGGTTGCTGAACTCTAGTAACCTCCTCAGGTTTAGAAACTGCTAACACCTAATCAGGTGTTAGTTCCCTCCCTACCAACCCGACACCCACCCACCCCTAGTGAGCAGTCTTGCTTTATACGGCATCTCCCCCTTTAACAAATCACAGTGAATTGGACCAGCACATTTTGAATATAATTAAAGAGATTTAACTGCTTTTTCTCTGAAAGGACAGCTGCGAAACCGGCTGGTACTTGGTAGATCTCTCTCTTTTGCTTTAACAGATACCTAAGCTCCACGAACAGAACAATGGCTGGGAAAAATCGTATTGCTAAAGCTGTTGCCCCCGTTACAGCTTCTGCCTCGGTCCAGACAGAGGTCCTAATGCCAGTTGAAGGACCGGTTCCATGTGCAGGGTGCCTGCATGCTGAAGCTCTGAGGAAACAAGTGGAGGAACTCAGAGAGGAGGTGGCGAGGCTGAGGAGCATTCAAGACAGTGAGAAGTACATTGATGAGATGCTTCTTTCAGCAACCAGGCTCTCCAGCACAGGAGAAGATGGGTGCCAACAGAATGTCGATGGTTGGATACAAGTCACCAGGGCCTGCAAAATCACCAATCCAACTTCTCCAGCCCTTGAATTGAAGAACCATTATGCAGCCCTGGAAGTGGAGGAGGTGAAAGCATCCCTGGAAAGTGAAGAACCAGAGTTCAAGTACCCCAAAGTTGCTGAATCAGTGACCAGAAGGAAACGAAGGGTAGTGGTGGTTGGAGACTCTCTTCTGAGGGGTACTGAGGCGTCCATCTGCCGACCAGACTTGATGTCAAGAGAGGTATGCTGTCTGCCTGGTGCCAAAATCCAAGATGTTACGGAGAGCTTGCCGAGACTCATCAAGCCCACTGACTATTACCCAATGTTGCTAATCCATGTTGGAACAAATGATACTGCCAGGTATACCTCGAAACATATCAAAAGTGACTTCATGGCTCTGGGACAGAGGGTGAAGCAGTTAGGTGCACAGGTGGTGTTCTCTTCAATCCTCCCTGTTGAGGGTAAAGGCCATGGCAGAGAGGCTCGCATCCTGGAGATGAATGCATGGCTGCGTGGATGGTGTCATCGAGAGCGTTTTGGTTTCCTAGACCATGGGATGCTGTTCCAAGGGTTGCAGAGCAGAGATGGCATCCATCTGTCCAAGAAAGGTCAACGCATCATCGGTAGTAGACTGGCTAATCTACTGAAGAGGGCTTTAAACTAGATTTGTTGGGGATGGGTGAAGAAAGCCCCCAGTTAAGTGAAAGCCCCCAGGTAGGTGATACATTAAATACCTTTATGGAAATGGGTAACAGGGGTAACATATGGAAAGCAGTGTGTATTAATGCCCGTAGCATGGGAAATAAGATCCCTGAAGTTGAAGCTTTGGTGGGAGTGGCTGACTTGGATTTAGTGGCAGTTACAGAAACATGGTTCACAGAAAACCATGACTGGGATGTAACTATACCTGGCTATACTTTATTCAGAAAGGACAGGGTAGGAAGAAGGGGAGGAGGAGTGGCACTATATGTAAAAACTACTATTAAAGCTTTGGAATTACAGAGCTTAAAAGGGAGAGAGGAGGCATTGTGGGTTAAACTAGAAAGAGGGAAAGAGAAATCTATTTGCATTGGTGTGATATAGAGACCTCCCTCACAAGAGGAAGAGGTGGACAGAGAGTTAATTGAAGACATACGCAGCATTGCTAGGAAAGGGGAAGTGCTACTGATAGAGGAGATTTCAATATACCAGATGTTGATTGGCACATTCCTGCTGCAGTATCATCTAGAAGTAAAGGAGATCCTGGATTCTCTACAGGGAGAACTATTCAGGCAATTGGTAACAGACCCCACACGTGAAGGGGCCATACTGGACTTGGTGCTTACCAATGGTGAAAGTGTTTCTGATGCTGTAGTGGGAGATCATTTTGCATCCAGTGATCACCAGATGGTGTGGTTCAGTATTAGGACTAGGGCAGTTAGAATCCATTCCAAGGTGAGGATCTTAAACTTTAGGAAGACTAACTTTGCGAAGATGGGCCAATACCTCAGGGAGTCGTTAGTGGGATGGGAACAGCTGGGGGATGTAGAAAAACAGTGGGCAAAACTGAAAGGGGGTATTTTAAAGGCAACCAACCTTTTTGTTAAAATGGTAAATAAAGGCAAAAGGAACAGGAGACCACTAAGGTTTTCGAAGGAAGTAGCTGAAAAAGTGAAGAAAAAGAGGGAGGCCTTCATGAAATACAAGAGATCACAGAGAGAGGAAGACAGGCATCTGTATTTGGAAAAACTTAGAGAAGCTAGCAAAGTAATCAAGAAGGCAAAGATTCAAAAGGAGGAGGAAATAGCCAATGCAATAAAATGGGGGGATAAGACATTTTTCAGATATATTAGTGAGAAGAGGAAGGGCAAAAGTGGTATTGTCAGATTCGAGGGTGCAGGGGGGGAATATGTAGAAGCTGATAAGGATAAAGCAGAATTGCTTAACAAATATTTTTTTTCTGTGTTCACAGATGAAGAACCAGGAGCAGGACCTCAGAAAACACCCACAAATAAGAACAGAAGCGAGGGACATCTTGAACAATTTTCAGAAGACTGTGTTCGTGAGAAACTAGCTCAACTTAAAGTAGACAAAGCGATGGGACCGGATGGGATACACCCTAGAATACTGAGGGAACTTGGGGACGTTCTAGCAACTCCACTGACTGACCTTTTCAATGCCTCATTGGAGTCGGGAGTGGTGCCAAAGGACTGGAGAGAGGCTCATGTGGTGCCTTTACACAAAAGCGGAAGTAAGGATGTGGTTGAAAACTACAGGCCGGTTAGTTTAACTTCGGTGGTGAGTAAATTATTGGAAACGCTGCTGAAAGAGAAAATAGTGAGGTTTCTGGAGTCTAGCGGATTACAGGATCCGAGGCAGCATGGATTCACCAGAGGTCTTGTCAGACAAATCTGATTGATTTCTTTGACTGGGTGACCAGGGAGTTGGACCAAGGGAGAGCTCTAGATGTGGTGTATTTAGATTTCAGTAAAGCCTTTGACACTGTTCCTCACAGGCGACTTATAAACAAACTGAGCACCCTAGGGATGGACCCTAAAGTTACTGCTTGGGTTAGAAATTGGTTGGGTGGGAGGCGACAAAGAGTACAAGTAAATGGAGCTCACTCTGAGGAGAAGGATGTTACCAGTGATGTGCCCCAGGGATCTGTCCTTGGTCCGATTCTTTTTAACATCTTTGTTAGTGATATAGCGGAAGGGCTGTCAGGTAAGGTTTGCCTCTTTAAGGATGATACCAAAATCTGCAATAGACACCCAGGAAGGTGTAGATAACATGAGGAGGGATCTAGCTAAGCTTGAAGAATGGTCTAGAATTTGGCAGATGGGATTTAATGTTAAAAAATGTAAGGTCATGCATTTGGGCTGCAGCAATCCAAGGGAGCAATACAGTATAGGAGGTGAAGTAGCTTTGTCCACTAAAGAAGAGCGGGACCTAGGCGTGGTTGTGTCTGATGATCTTAAAGTAGCTAAACAGGTAGAAAAGGCGACGGCAAAAGCTAGAAGGATACTTGGGTGCATACGGAGAGGAATGGCAAGCAGAAAAAAGGAGGTGATAATGCCTCTGTATAAGTCTTTGGTGCGACCTCATTTGGAGTATGGTGTGCAATTCTGGAGACCGCACCTTCAAAAGGATGTGAACAGGATGGAGTCGGTGCAGAGAGTTGCTACTAAAATGATTAATGGGCTTCATTATAAAGCATATGAGGACAGACGTAAGGATCTTAATATGTACACCTTAGAGGAAAGGAGGGATAGAGGTGATATGATTGAGATGTTTAAATACCTCCGTGGCATAAATGTTCAGGGAGAGAGCCTCTTTCAATTGAAAGCAAGTTCTGCTACGAGGGGACATGGGATGAGGGTGAAGGGAGATAGATTCAGGAGTGATAATCTGCTGTAGAATCTATATGGATTGAAATTCCATGTAAAAGGGGGAAGGCAATGGCAGTGGGGGTGTACTATCAAGCGCCTTGCCAGAATGACTAAATGGATGAGGAAATGCTCAAAGAAATCAAGGAAGCTAACAAAATTTACAGTGCAGTAATAATAATGGGTGATTTCAACTACCCCGGTATCGACTGGGTCAGTGTCACTTCAGGACATGCTAGGGAGATAAAGTTCCTAGATGAAATAAATGACTGCTTCTTGGAGCAGCTGGTTCATGAACCGACCAGAGGGGAAGCCATATTAGACCTAGTCCTTCGTGGAACACCAGATCTAGTGCAAGAGATAAGGTTGTTGGGGCCATTTGGCAATAGTGATCATAGCATGATCGCCTTTGATTTAATTAGTGGAGGAGGGATAGTAAGGAAATCCACAGTACTACCTTTTAACTTTGGAAAGGGAGACTATGATAAAATGAGGAAAACAGTTAAGAAAAAACTAAAAGGAGCAGTTGCAAAGGTTAAAGACGTACATCAGGCTTGGTTGTTGTTGAAAAATACTATCTTGGAAGCCCAGACCAGCTGTATTCCACGCTTTAAGAAAAGTGGAAGGAAGTCTAAAAAACTGCCAGCATGGTTTAAAGGTGAGGTCAGAGAGGCTGTTGTTGCCAAAAAAGCATCTTTCAGGAAATGGAAAAAACAGCCAAACGACGAACCCTGGAAACAGCACAAGCACTGGCAAGTCAAATGCAAGGCATTGATAAGGCAGGCAAAGGGAAAATTTGAGAAGAAGCTTGCTGCGGAAGCAAAAACGCGAAATAAAGACCTTTTCAAGTACATTTGTAGCAAAAAACCTGTGAGTCAGTTGGTCCATTAGATGATAAAGGGGTTAAAGGAGCACTAAGAGGCGATAAGGCGATAGCGGAGAGACTGCTTCAGTCTTTACTGAGGAAGATGTAGCGTAGTTACTCACCTGTAACAGGTGTTCTCCAGGAGCAGCAGGAATCAGTCCTCACTTATGGGTGACGTCGGCGCCGACGGAGCCCTCGCGGAGCAATTTTTCCCCAGCTTTCAAAGAAAGCCTTTGGGAATTGCAGCGCGCATGCGCGGTAGTCTTCCCGCCCGAAGGTGCCATCTTAGCCAGTCAGATGACATAGCTAAAAAGACAGCATAAAAATTTGCAAAAAGAACATAAGCAGACGATTGCAACTCCAAGGGGAGGAGGGAGGGTAGTGAGGACTGATTCCTGCTGCTCCTGGAGAACACCTGTTACAGGTGAGTAACTACGCTTTCTCCAGGACCAAGCAGGAAGTCAGTCCTCACTTATGGGACTCCCAAGCTCAAGGCTACCGGAGACCCTAAGCACAAAAATGAGCTCCCTCTAGCTCAGCAGCACAGAAGGAAAGAATCTTCGCTGAATTATCACCCACCGGTAGCCCACATCCGGGATGGAGGGTAGGAGTTGCTCAGACCTCAAAGAGATTACGGAGGACTGCCTGTCCGAAAGCACTGTCCCTACGGGACTCCCTCTCGAGACAGTAATGGACCGCAAAAGTCTGGCTCGAAGACCAAGTAGCGGCCCGGCAGATGTCTGCCAGCGGAACAGAGCGGAGGTAAGCCACTGACGTGGCCTTTGCCCGAACGCAATGAGCCGTGACTCGACTTCCTAAGGCGAGTCCGGCTGCCCCATAAGCCCAAGAGATACAGTCCGCAACCCAGATGGACAGAGTACGCTTGGAGACCGGGAGCCCCAATTTATTGGGGTCAAAGGACACAAAAAGCTGCGCAGCTTTACGGTGCTCCCGCGTACGGTCAAGGTAGAAGTTCAACGCCCTTCTACAGTCCAGGGTATGGAGGACCGTCTCAGCTCGGCTGGAGTGTGGTCTGGGAAAGAAGGTTGGAAGTACCACCTCCTGATTCAAGTGAAAAGGGGAGACCACTTTAGGCAGAAACTTTGGGTGAGTCCGTAGGACTACTCTATTCTTGTAGAACCGAGTGTAGGGGGGATCAGACACGAGGGCCTGTAATTCACTTACGCGCCTAGCGGAAGTGAGGGCTATCAAGAACAGCGTTTTCCAAGACAGAAAACGGAGAGAGCAGGTAGCCATAGGTTCAAAAGGCGGACAGGTGATCCGCTGTAAAACCACATTCAGATCCCAGTCCGGCGCTGGCGGGCGCAGAGGTGGTTTAAGTAGTAGGAGACCTCGGAGAAACCTCGCTACGAGAGGGTCGTTGGAGAGAGGTCTGCCGTCCACCGGCACATGATGTGCGGAAAGAGCACTGAGGTGAACTTTGACGGAGTTGGACTTAAGTCCCAGATTAGAGAGGTGTAGCAAGTACTGTAAGATCACCGACACCGGGCAGGAGAAGGGATCCTGAGACTGTTGGGTACACCAGACTGCAAAGCGACGCCATTTAAGGGCGTAGCATTTGCGGGTAGAAGGCCGTCGCGAAGCCAAGACGACCTCCTCCACCTCTGCCGGCAAGAGGAGAGGAGCAAGGACTACCCTCTCAGCAGCCAGGCCATGAGGTTGAGAGACCTGAGGTTGGGGTGCAGTAGGGACCCCTGATCCTGGGTGAGGAGATCCGGTTGCACCCCCAGAGGGATTGGATCCTCCACCGCCAGTTGCAGCAAGAGCGGAAACCACGGCTGCCTGGGCCAGCGAGGGGCCACCAGGATCACGAAAGCTTTGTCTCGGAGAACCTTGAAAAGGGTCCGGGAGACTAACGGGATGGGAGGGAAAGCGTACAGAAGGCTCCCCGACCATGAGATCAGAAAGGCGTCCGCCGCCACCCGAAGGGGGTGAGGCTGACGAGAGCAGAAGCGAGGAAGCTGCCGGTTGTGAGGACTGGCAAAGAGATCCACTGTGGGGAGGCCCCACCTGAGGAAGAGCTTCTGAACGATCAAGGGGTCCAGACGCCACTCGTGCGGCTGGAGGACCCTGCTGAGTTTGTCCGCCAGGCAATTTTCTTGGCCCGGGAGATAAACTGCCTTGAGGAGAATGCCGTGACCGACGGCCCAAGAGCAGAGCTTCTGTGCCTCCCGGCAGAGGAGGAAGGAGCCCGTGCCCCCCTGCTTGTTCACGTAGAACATGGCAACTTGATTGTCCGTCTGGACAAGGACGGACTGTTGGGAGGTCAGGTGGGAGAAGGCCTTGAGAGCTAGGCGGATCGCCCTGAGCTCCAGGAAGTTGATCTGCTGAGCAGACTCCCACTTGGTCCAGAGGCCCTGAGTACGTGCCTCTTGGCAATGGGCTCCCCAGCCCAGGAGGGATGCATCGGTGGTCAGCACCCGGGTCGGCTGAGGTGACTGGAAAGGCATTCCCAATACCAGGTTCGGCTGCCGGAGCCACCACCGGATAGACGAGACCAGCGGCTCGGAGACGCGCACCAGGTCTGCTAGGCCGCCCGTGGCCTGTCGCCACTGCTGGCGGAGACACCACTGAGCAGGCCGCATATTCAGGCGGGCATTGGGGGTCACATGGACGGTGGAAGCCATATGGCCGAGCAGTCTCAGGAAGCGCCTGGCGGAGACCAGGGGCTGGCTGCGAAAGCGGTCGGCTAGGTCCATGAGCCGCTGAGCCCTGTCGAGCGGTAGGAACGCTCGCGCCTGAGGGGTGTGCAGCCTTGCGCCGATGAACTCGAGATCCTGTGAGGGGAGCAAAGTGGACTTTGCGAAGTTGATGACAAAGCCCAAGTGCTGCAGCAGAGTCACCGTGCGGCACGTGGCGGTGGTGACCTCCTGAGCGGATGCTGCTCTGATGAGCCAGTCGTCGAGGTACGGAAAAACATAGAGGCCGTGAAGCCGGAGATGGGCCGCCACGACCGCGAGACATTTTGTGAAGACTCGCGGTGCGGAGGACAGGCCGAAGGGCAGTACTCTGTACTGGTAATGATTTCCTGCCACCACAAACCTTAGGTATGGGCGGTGGCTTGGGTGGATGAGGATGTGCGTGTAAGCATCCTTTAGATCCAAGGAGCATAGCCAATCTCCCTGCTGGAGGTAGGGCAGAAGGATTCCAAGGGTAAGCATTTTGAACTTCTCCCGCACAAGGAACTTGTTGAGGTTGCGCAAGTCCAGGATGGGTCGGAGGCCTCCTGTTCTCTTTGGTATCAGAAAATACCTTGAATAGAAGCCCTGACCTCTCAGGTGGTGTGGCACCGGTTCCACCGCCTGATCCTGCAGAAGACCTGCTAACTCCTGAAGGAGCAACTCCCTGTGCAGAGGGGGGCGCGGAGGCTCTCCCGGAAAATAGGAGGGAGGGACCTGATGGAAGTGGAGAAGGTAGCCCTCTCGCACGACCTGAAGCACCCAGGCATCTGCGGTGATGCTGGACCACCTGTCGGCGAAGTGAACCAGCCGGCCTCCGGTGCTGGGGGGAACCAGCGGGGGGGGAGAGGCTATGCTGAGCGAGTCAAAAACCCCCACCCTGCTGAGCAGGGGCTGGTGGCGCAGGCTTGGGGGCTTGCTGCCTACGGGACCCGTTACCCCGTCCCTTGGCCTGCTGGCCCTGTTGGGGAGCTGCAGGGGCCTGATAATGGGGGTATTGTTTGTAGGCAGCCGCCTTCCTCGGGTAAAAGGTCTTTTTTCCCGAGCCCTTCTTTTTCTGGGAAGGGGCGGAGGTCTTCCTAGAAAGCCTGGTCCTGGTGAGAGTCTCAGTCTCAATTTGTGCAGCCTTTTCCGCCATGGGCTTGCCAAAGAGGTTTTCGCCTCGGCAGGGGACATCGACCAACTTGTCCTGTACCCAGGGCTCAAGGTCGGACGACTGAAGCCAAGCCTGTCGGCGGGCACCGATGCCGGCTGCGGCCACTCGAGCCGAGGCTTCAAAGCCATCATAGGCTGCTCGGGACATGAACTTTGAGCATTCCCGAATACCTGTGGACAAGGCTAGGAACCTCCGCAAGGGTTCCTCGGACAAACCAGCGGAGAAGCCGGCTAGCTCTTTAGCCAGATCCCTGAGATACATGCCCATGTAGAGCTGGTAAGTCTGGACACGACAGGCGAGCATAGAGCCCTGGAAGCACTTTTTGCCAAGGCCATCCAGGTTACGGGCCTCCCTTCCAGGAGGCACCGAGGAGTGCATCTTCTGGCTCTTAAGACGATGCATGGCCGATTCCACTACCATGGAATGGTGTGGCAACTGCGCCTTTTGAAAGCCAGGGCTCTTGCGGACTCGATAGATAGAATCGACCCGCTTGCTCAGGACCGGCGAGGAGGCCGGACTCTCCCACATGCGGAAGAGTAGTCGTTCCAGCATAGGAGGAACCGGCACAGTAAAGTGCTCCCTCGCGGGAGAGTCATACTGGAGGGCGTCGAGCTCTTCGGCTCGAGGCTCCTCCTCGGGGTCCGCAGGGAAGGCCAAAGCCTTGGCCATATCCCTAACGAAATCCGAGAACCGGGCATCCTCCGGGGGGGACTGCTTCCGAGGCTCGGACTCCGGAGAGTCCGATGGGACACACCGAGTCCGGAAAGAATCAGGTGACTCTTCCTCCTCAGACTCCCAGACCGACTCCGACGAGGACTCGGTGGGGTCGGCTCGGGCAGGGTGCGGCGCCAGCCGCCCCGACGCCGAGGGAGTCGGCGTCGGCGACCTCGGTCCCGAACGGGAGGCCGAGGGCGACCTCGACCGAGGATCGACTCGAGTTCTCATCGACTCGAGGATCGGCTCGGTCTCCGGGGTCGACTTGGACGTCGACGTCCCGGCGGTCGGGGCAGCGACGCCAGCGAAGCCAGCGAGCAGTGCCCGCTGCTGGTCCATGAAGGCAGACAATCTGCTCTCCAAGGCCGTCAACCTGAGTCCGAGCTCAGGCGACCCAGCAGCCCCCGACTCGGGCCCCGACGGCGTCGGGCCCGACGTCGGCTGACGCGGAGGCGAGTCCAGAAGGACAACAGGACTTACCCGGGCAGGCATCTCCGACTCCAGGCGAGGTCGCTTCGGGAGGTGTTCCTTCTCCAAGGACCCGGGGCGGCTGTCGGGGCTATGCGACCTGGCCCTCGCGGAGCCAGGAGCGTCCACCAACGCCGCCCTCGCGGGTTTTTCCTTCCGTCGATGGTCCCCGGAGGGAGAACCCCGGTCGGAGGAGCTCCGTCGACGGTCCGAACTGGAGCCTTTCGACAGTGAGGCCTCCGACGAGGTCCGGGTACGGCTGGGGTCAGCGAAGATTCTTTCGCGCTGATGCCGCCGACTTCTCAACGCCTTCGAGGACAGTTTGCTGCAGGGCCCACAGATCAGTTCCTCGTGATCTGGGCCCAGGCAGCGGAGGCAAAGGTCGTGTGAGTCGGTGAGTGACATATTTCGGTCACACCGACCACACCGCTTAAAGCCACTGGCAGCCATCGGGGGAAAAAGGGCCCCTGCGAGGTCAAAGGACCGGGCTGCCAGGGAAAAAACGAAAACGAAAGCTGACTAAGTCAGAAAAACCGAAAAACCGTTAGAGGACTCGAGACCGGCGTCGCGAGTCCGGGCGGGAAAACGACCGGCGTCGAACCGAAAGAAAAAAGGAAAAATACAGAGGAAAATCAACTTTTACGCGGGGACAAGACGGGGACGTCTGTAGGGCTCCGCGGAAAAAGAAGACTGGCTAAGATGGCACCTTCGGGCGGGAAGACTACCGCGCATGCGCGCTGCAATTCCCAAAGGCTTTCTTTGAAAGCTGGGGAAAATTGCTCCGCGAGGGCTCCGTCGGCGCCGACGTCACCCATAAGTGAGGACTGACTTCCTGCTTGGTCCTGGAGAAAGGGATGTTACCCATGACTGAAGTGGTATTTAAAGGTGCGGAAGAATTGAAGGAAATATCGATACATCGGGAAGATGTATTACAACTATTAGATAAACTGAAGAGTAGCAAATCACCTGGGCCGGATGGTATACATCCAAGGGTGTTGAAAGAACTGAAATATGAGATTGCAGACCTGCTATTAGTAATCTGTGAACTATCATTAAAATCATCTCTAATACCTGAAGATTGGAGGATCGCCAATGTAACACCAATTTTTAAAAAGGGTTCCAGGGGTGATCCGGGAAACTACAGACCGGTAAGCCTGACATCAGTACCGGGAAAAATGGTAGAAACCATCATAAAGAATAAAATTACTCAGCATGTAGATAGTCATGACCTAATGGGAGACAGCCAACATGGCTTTAGACAAGGAAGATCTTGTCTTACTAATCTGTTATGTTTTTTTGAAGGAGTGAATAATCAGGTGGACAATGGTGAGTCGGTTGATATTGTGTATCTGGACTTTCAGAAAGCCTTTGACAAGGTCCCTCATCAGAGACTTTTGGCAAAACTAAAGAGTCATGGGATAGGAGGCAGTGTACTATTGTGGATCAGGAATTGGTTAAAAGATAGAAAGCAGAGGGTAGGGCTAAATGGCCAATTTTCCCAACTAGAAAGGTGAATAGTGGTGTACCCCAGGGATCTGTGCTGGGTCCGCTGCTTTTTGACATATTCATAAATGACCTGGAAAGTGGAATAACGAGTGAGGTTGTCAAATTTGCAGATGACACAAAACTATTTAAAGTTGTTAAAACCCAAGAGGATTGTGGAAAATTGCAAGAGAATCTTGATAAATTGGAAGACTGGGCATCAAAATGGCAGATGAAATTTAATGTGGACAAGTGCAAGGTTATGCACCTAGGGAAGAACTACCCAAACTATGGTTACACGATGCAAGGTTCCACATTAGGAACCACCACCCAGGAAAAAGATTTAGGCGTCATTGTGGATATCATGTTAAAACCCTCGGCCCAGTGTGCAGCGGCAGCCAAGAGAGCAAATAGAATGCTAGGTATGATAAGGAAAGGAATGGAAAATAAAACAAAAGATATTATAATGCCTTTATATCGTTCCATGGTGAGACCACACCTTGAATATTGTGTGCAATTCTGGTCGCCGTATCTTAAAAAGGATATAGCGATTTTAGAAAAGGTTCAGAGAAGAGCAAACAAAATGGTAAAGGGGATGGAAGGATACTCCTATGAAGAAAGGCTAAAAAGGTTAGGGCTCTTTAACCTGGAAAAGAGACGGCTGAGGGGAGATATGATAGAAGTCTATAAATTAATGAATGGAGTGGAACGGGTAAACGTAGATCAATTGTTTACCTTATCAGAATATAGAAAGACTAGGGAACATGCAATGAAGCTACAGGGTAAACTATTTAAGACTAATAAAAGAAAATATTTTTTTAACTCAACGTGTAATCAAACTCTGGAATTTGTTACCGGAGGATGTAGTAAAGGCTGTTAGTGTAGCTGGGTTTAAAAAAGGTTTGGACAAGTTCCTGGAGGAAAGGACCATAAACCATTATTAAGAAGGGACCCAGGATATCAATGCTTGAAGCAATACAAGCATTGTGGAACCTGTGTCCCTTGGGGAAACTGCTAGGTACGTATGACCAAGATTGGCCACTGTTGGAAACAGAATACTGGGCTTGATGGACCTTGGTCTGACCCAGTATGGCATATCTTATTTTATTATTTCTTTACAGAAAGAGTAGTGGATCCATGGAATAGTCTCCCAGTGGAGGTGGTAGAGATGAGGACAGTAACTGAATTCAAAAAAGCATGGGACCAACACAGAGGATCTCTAAAGGTAAAAAGGGGACTGTTGCAGCTGTTGTTATGGAAGGACAGACTAGATAGGCCATGTGGTCTTTTTCTGTCATCATGTTTCTATGTTTCTTCTTTTGAGAAGGGGCAGAGGTCTTCCTGGACAACCTTGTCCTGGTGAGAGTCTCAGACTCGAGTTCTGCAGCCTTTTCAGCCATGGGCTTGCCAAAGAGGTTTTCACCTTGGCAGGGGACATCGACCAACTTGTCCTGCACCCATGGATCGAGGTCCGATGACTGTAGCCAGGCCTGACGGCGTGCACCGATGCCGGCCGCAGCTACTCGGGCCGAAGCCTCGAAGCCATCATAAGCTGCCTGAGACAAACTTTGAGCATTCTCGGATCCCCGTTGACAAGGCTGTGAACCTCTGCAAAGGTTCCTCGGAGAGACCAGCAGAGAACCCGGCAATCTCCTTTGCCAGTTCCCAAAGGTACATGCCCATGTACAGCTGGTAGGTCTGGACACGGAAAGCAAGCATAGAGCCCTGGAAGCACTTTCTACCGAGGGCATCCAGGTTCCAGGCCTCCCGGCCGGGAGGCACTAAGGAGTGCATCTTCTGACTTTTCAGGAGATGCATGGCCGATTCCACAACCATGGAATGGTGCAGTAGCTATGCCTTCTGGAACCGGGGCTCTTGCGGACTCGATAGATGGAATTGACCCGCTTGCTAAAAACCGGCATCGAGGCCGGCGCCTCCCACATGCGGAAGAGCAACCGTTCCAGCATCGGAGGAACCGGTACAGTAAAGGCCTCCTTGGAGGGAGAGGGGTCCACAAAAAAATCAGCACTAGCCACTCAACCGAGCAGGAGCAAAAAAAGAAGCGGCAGATACACACCCAATAAACTTAAAAACTTTATTAAACCAAAGGGGTGGCCAAAACCCAACACAGGCCGTGTTTCGTAATTACTTCATCAGGGGCTATCCAGGCACACTAAAAAACAAATATATAAATTAATAAAATCAAACTAAAAAACAATAGACATATGAAAATAATGGGTTTGGAGAATTAAAAATGAAAATACTAATGAAGATAAAATTATAAACATTAATATATAATAAAAGCATAAAGGCCAAAATGGACCATATCAATGAACAGATATCTTAAGAACCTTAATAAAAATCATAAAAACCATATATAATCTAGATATATCTAACGTATTTGATTAACCAACCGCTCCATAAATAAAATAACACAGAAAATTCATTTATATACACATATATAATTAAATATGAAAATATGTATAATATAAATAAATAAATAATTAAAAATATGAACACTAATTGGAATACAAAAAATAATAAAATAACTAAAACATTTATAAGTATAAAATACATTATACAAAATTACACAAAAAATATAAAACACAACTATAATCCATTGCGAAACAAGAAGGGATGAGGAGACTGAAAGAGTAGGACCCATCTAAAACTAATTGTGTAAATACTAATAAAATCACATACTATAAAGATGGATATTACCTGTGGGTGTGAAGTACAAAGACCTCACCAGGTTCGATAGAGAAACTGGCAGATACTAATATCAGAATAGCTGCTAGAAAAAATAAAAATAGTAGTAATAAACCCATGACCCATACGCCATATTAAAGAATGGAAGTTATGTTAGTTATTTAAAACAATATTTTACAATAGAAAAAGGTGATAACGGATAAAATTATAAGTGTGTTTACATTATTCATAAATTATCAAAAAACCATGGCTGTTGCCCCCATTGACATATAAATTGTGTATCTTTATTTTAAAATCTAAACGTACTGTCCCTCTTTAAAATTCATAATCATAAATATAACCAGTACTAAACCCGTACTCTAATTGAGTAAATAAAATCATCTTTGTGAAGGGCTCAATGAACATTGATTTAAATGTATGTCTAAAAAACTGTAAATATAACTCTCATAAAAATGTATTTTAATACTATCCCTATTAAAAAACTCATGAGCAAAAAATGATAAAAAAAAAGGGGCTGGAAGGGCTCGATGGACATAATATAATTACCTTGTTATATTTCTATAGTTATAAAAATTGCCCTTATAAAATAAAATATATTCTTTAATTTTAAAAGGTAAATGTTATACCCACGCAAATATAAATATATTACTTTATTTTTAATATAAAAAATTAAATATAAAAAATTAGAAAATTTTTTTAAAAAATACTATACTCATTAAAAGACCATGAACATGAACATGACCTATAACAAAACAAAAAAAACTCAATAAGCGTAATATAATTATATTATTTTAAAATATTGAAGGCTATGAATATTGCCCTAATAAAAATAAATAAATAGATTCATTTATTTTAAAATATAGAAGACTTTGGATGTTATCCCCACTAAAAACTCATGAGCATAAACATAAACGATCATGAATGATATAACAATTGAATGAATGAGAACCAACATAAAGGCATAGTATATAGAATATGTAAACAGGAGAGAGGGTTATCTAAAAAAATCTTATATAAAACAAACAAGACAACCACCCATCGGTTGTTAAAACTAATAAGAACGCATTGAACACCATAAAGACATAATGGAACCTTATAAAAATCAAAAGAAAGGGGGAATCGGAAGATATTCAAAAGCAAATCAAATAGAATTGTAGACACGTTAAAATCTTTCTTGCCTTTACATCCAGTGTATTCCTTGTGCCACGTTATCCAATCCGAGTCTCAGGCGCATTAACCGAAAAACCTTAAAAATGACATCAATATGTTAATACAACGTCGAAAATATCGGGTGCCGGGAAAGTCCAGGTGAACGCTGAACCAAGAGGCACGTTCTTGTGTATTAAAAGTCAAAAAACGAAAAATGATCAGTGCCTAATGGAATAAATGTTAACCCAACTATTAAAAGAAACCGGACTACCATGAAAAATGGATTTATGTTTAAAAATAAGGCGTTTAAACAATCGTGTAAAAAAACTCAAAAAGCATTTCATATAAAAAGCTATTGATTAAACAACCACCACCACCCGCGGAAAAGGGGGAAGGGGGAGGAAAGGGAGGGAGGGAGAAAAGGGGGGGGGGAAGGGAAGGGGGGGAAGGAGGGGTGGGAAAGAGGGGGGGAGGGGAGGGGAGGGAAGGGGAAGAAGGGAAGGGAGGAGAGGAGGGAAAAGGAAAACACCAATTTTAACGAAAACCTTAAAAGGGGTTTGGTGGTGGATAAAAGACTCCCTTTAAACATCGGGGATTTTAAACGCTTGATTAAAAAGCCTACAGAACATAATGGTGATTGCATATATGATTGTAGAACTATAACAAATGCCAAACCTGCTACTATTCAACACTAAGAGGGTAACAAACCAAGGAACCATCTGTAGCACACCGTTTGAGGATTTTCAAGGAGTAGAAGAACGCCGACACATGCGCATTAAGAAGAAACCTGAACCTGAAGTATGACGATAAAGAGCTTTAAAAAGATGAATGGAAGAAAAAAACAAATACAAGCACTGATCCATCGCTATATATTAAAAACCACAAATAAAATTCTAGTGACATGTACTAACTAAAAGATTTTATATAACAATGTATGATGCAACTCAAATAAATAAACCATTGAATGTTTGAGGTAGGGAAAGAGGGGGAAGGGAACATGCTGCGGATCTGGGGGGGGGAGAGGAAAGGGGGGGGGTAGGGGGGGTTGGGGGGAGGGGGGTGTAGGTGTGGGGTGGTGGGAAAGGGGGAAAGAGGAAAAAGGGGGGGGAAGGGGAAGGGGGGGAAAAGAGGGGGGAGAGAAAAGGGGGAGGAGAGGGGGAGGAGGGGGGAGAAAGGAAGGAAGGGGGGAGGGGAGGGGAGGGGGAGGGGGAGGGGGAAGGGAAAGGGGAGGAGGGAGGGGGGGGAAAAAGGAGAGGGGGAAGGGGGGGAAGGGGGAGGGGGGGGAAGGGGGAGGGGGGGAGGGGGGAAGGGGGGAAGGAGAAGGGGAAGGAGGATGTGCAAAGGGATCAGCTAAACTTATGAATCTCAAACCACCAATGACTCCTCCTAAAGGAACACGGATAAATCTCTTTCTAAATTTAAACCCCGAGGGGTGAACGTATCCAACAAAAAAAATTTATCTCTGTTCGAGCCTTAATAATGTCTTCTCATTGTCCCCACCTCTCCAATTGGGTATGACCTTCTTGATCACAAAAAAACGTAAATCAGAGAGTGAGTGATTCTTCTCAAGCCAATGCTGGACAAGTGGTTTATCCTCTAACTTTCTTCTGATGCTACTCTTGTGCTCAACGATCCTGACACGTATTGTACGTTTGGTCTTACCAACGTACAGCAACTTGCATGGACATGTAATAACATATATGACATTTGTAGTGTCACAATTAGAGTGATCATGTATGTAATGTTTTTTCTGGGTGGTGGGATGCATAAACTTTCGGACCGGAAGGGAATGTGTACAAACCGAGCAGTGCCCACACTGATATTGACCCTTATAGCTTGAGAGGGGTTTTCTCTCCGTAAGAGCCGAAGAAACGAGGATATCCCGAAGATTAGCACTTCTTCTATGTGCAACCATTAAATTTAATTTTTCAAAACCTGGAATGGCTTGTATCAAGTGCCATTCTTTCTTGAGAATATCTATAATCTTGTGAGAAACCAAGGAATAATTCAAGGGACAGACCATTTTGTCCTGGCCTTTTTTCTTACCATGTGGTCTAAGTAAATCTGCCCTTGACGAATCTCTCTCTCTAACATAGGCTTTATTAATAGCACCGGGAGGATAGCTACGTTCTTGAAATCGCTCTCGCAAAGCTACAGACTGATTCTCAAATTCTTCGTCTAAGGTACAGATCCTCCTAACCCGTAGGAATTGTCCTACCGGTAAATTATTTTTAAAAGCAGGATTATGAAAACTTGAATGATGAAGAAGGGTATTGCGGTCAGTAGGTTTTCTATACAGAGTCGTAACAAAACCTAACCCCTCTCTCTTAATCAATAAATCCAAATAAGAAATCTTAGTCTCATCAAAGGTGACCTGAAACCGTAAATTGCTGTCTAGGCCAGCGATGGCGAACCTATGGCACGCGTGCCAGCTGTGGCACGCGAAGGCCTTGCAGCTGGCACGCGTGAAGGTCCGCAAAAAAAGAAAAAGCGGGCTCTGGCTGCTGCCGCGGACGCGGCAGCATGCAGTGTCCCGCGGGGCCCCCTCCGCCCGCTAAGCCCCTCTGCAAGGGCTTTCAGATTCGCGAGGGAGACAGCGTCTCCCTCGCGTCTCTGTTAAGCCCGCAGGGGTTAATGGGAAATTTCCCATCAGCCCCTTTAGACGCGAGGGACTGATGGGAAATTTCCCATTAGCCCCTGCGGGCTTAACAGAGACGCGAGGGAGACGCTGTCTCCCTCGCGAATCTGAAAGCCCTTGCAGAGGGGCTTAGCGGGCGGAGGGGGCCCCGCGGGACACTGCATGCTGCCGCATCCGCGGCAGCAGCCA
This sequence comes from Ichthyophis bannanicus, assembly GCA_033557465.1. Classification (NCBI taxonomy): domain Eukaryota; kingdom Metazoa; phylum Chordata; class Amphibia; order Gymnophiona; family Ichthyophiidae; genus Ichthyophis; species Ichthyophis bannanicus. The sequence goes on along the minus strand of CM066032.1, from coordinate 112,160,535 downwards.
GAGCCCGCTTTTTCTGTTTTTAAATTTGCCGGGGGGGGGGGGGTTAGGACTGCTAATGGGCGGGGGGGGGGTTTGGACTGCTAATGGGCTGGGGGGGGGTTGGACTGCTAATGGGCTAGGAGGGGGGTTAGGACTGCTAATGGGCTAGGAGGGGGGGGGGTTATGACAGCTAATGGGCGGTGGGCTGGTGGGGGATGTCTGGAAATGGGGTGATGGGGGTTAGGACTGGTAATGGGCTATGGGGGGGGGGGTTAGGACTGCTAATGGGCTAGAGAGGGGGGGTTAGGACTGCTAATGGGCTAGGGGGGGGGGTTAGGACTGCTAATGGGCTGATGGGGAGGGGTTAGGACATGAGGTGGGCTGTTGGGTGGGGTTAGGACTGGAAATGTGCTGATGGGGGGTTAACACTGGAGGTGGTCTGATGGGGTTAGGACTGGTAATGGGCTATGGGGGGGTTTAGGACTGATAATGGGATATGGGGGGCTGGGACAAGAAATGGGCTGATGGGGAGGGGTTAGGACTTGAGGTGGGCTGATGGGGTTAGGACTGGTAATGGACTGTGGGCTGATGGGGGGGTTAGGACTGGCAATGGGCTATGGGGGCTGACTGGAAGTGGGGGGTTAGGACTGGTAATGGGTTATAGGGGGGGGGCTTAAACTGAAAATGGGGTGATGGGGGGTTAGGACTGGAAGTGGGTTGATGAGGGGGGGATAGGACTGGTATTGGGTTGGGGGGCTGCTAGGACTGGAAATGGGCTGATGCAGGGACTAGAAGGGAATGGATGCTGGGTGAGGCTGGAACTAGAAGGGAGCTGGTGTTGGGGGAGGATTAGAATGGGATGGGGCTGGGAGAGTAAAATGGAGAGGGGAAAAATATTTTGTGTGGGAGGGATAAAAAATCTACAATTGGCCGGGTATTGGGAGAGTAAGTGGGGATTGAGGATGGAGGGGTAAATTTTGAGTAGATGAAATAGGAATGAGGAAAGAGCCAAAGGAGAAAGATTAGTATGTTAAAGCAGATGTAGAGAGAGAATGGAAAAAAAAAACAAGAAGACAGAAGAAAGGACAAATGGACAGCAGATGGAGAGTTAGCAGAAGACACGAAGAAGAAACCAGAAGAAAGTGGCTGGAACAATTGCAACTGAAAAAAAATGCACAAAAGGTAGAAAAATATCTCTTTATTTTGAATTTATTAACTGGAATATGTCAGCTCTGGGAAATGTGCATCATTAATTTTTGCGCTTTGTTTAGTACAAGAGGAAATTAATATATAGTTTTATTTCTACAGTGTTGTTGTATATTCCAAGTTTGGCTTTTGGGGTTCCCAGTTTAATTATTGTCTTCCTGTTTCTAAATTGTGATTCCTTGTTTGGTGATGGTCTGTTCTGCATGTGTAACTGAGCTGAGGTATTCTGTTTATATAATTCCTATTTGACATTGCCACTTGTTCTTTCCCCAGTAGGTCATGTATTGTTGTTCTCTGAGATGTATTGGTTTAATATTTGCAGTGTTGCCTTTTGATAGGTAGAGTATGGTGCTTTGTGAGTCCTGGTAGTGCTGTTAGGATACGGCGGGTTTGCTATGGGTTCTAAATGGGCAGCGTTTGTAGTAGTTCCTAATGTGCCTGGCGGTTGGTACTGGATTATAGTAATGTAGAAACCTTTTAGTCTTTCTTTATCCATATACTCATTAAGAGGCATGTTTACTAAAAGTTAGTGTATGGTAACATTATGCAAATATTTATGCAAATGAAGCACCTTATGCAAATGGGGCTTTAATTGACGTGCTGGCACTTTGAGGAAATTCTTTGGTTTTGTGCGGCAGTTTGGGCACTCGGGCTCAAAAAGGTTAGCCATCACTGGTCTAGGCTATTGATCCATACATTAAATTCCTCTAATAACTCTACTGAGCCTTCCCATATAATAAAGATGTCGTCGATGTATCTAATCCATAAGCGGACATTATCCTTGTATAAAAAATCTTTCAAAAAAAGTTCTTCAAAGTTATGTACATAAAGATTTGCCACATCTGGCGCAAAAGATGACCCCATGGCTACACCCTTAATCTGTTGGTAAACCAACCCTCTAAAGCAAAAAAAATTTTTGCAGAGAGCAATTTCAGCTAAACCAAATAAAAAAGCAGTTGTAATGCGCTGATGAGTCTCCCTATTCAAAAAACACTGTTCAACAATACGTAAGGCTTCTTCCTGTGGCACGTTGGTGTACAATGATTCTACGTCCAACGTAACCATGATTGTATCAGGGCCCAAATTGTGAAAGCCAGAAAGGATTTCAATTACATGAGCTGAGTCTCTAACGTATGAACTCATTTTCAACACAAAGGGTCTAAGGATAACATCCAAAAACTTCGAAATAGGTTCTAATAAAGACCCTATAGCCGAAACTATGGGTCTGCCGGGGGGATTTTCCAAAGACTTATGTATCTTAGGTATTACATATATGGTAGGCATGATGGGATCCTTGACGGTGAGAAAATCTCTCTCTTTTTTCGTCAAATGTCCGGTTTCATAGGCAATTGAAACTAGATTGTCTATACTGCTCTTAAGGGCATTTGTCGGATCTCCATTTAATCTAAGGTAGAATGTTTTATCATGAAGTTGTCTATCTATTTCTGCAATATATTTTTCCTTATTAAGGACAACGACAGCACCCCCTTTATCAGCAGGTTTAATGATAATTTTAGAATTAGTTTGTAATGATCTTATAGCCTTTCTTTCATCTACGGTTAAATTATTAAATGGTGAATGGATATTGATTCTTAATTCATGTATCTGTTTAAGAACGAGTTTTTCGAATGACTCTATTAAGGGATCCGTTTTCGGGGGAGGTACCCAAGTAGAAGCCTTACTGATAATAGATAGATCGCCTGTCGGAGTCCTAGGTTCTTTAAAAAAATCTCGTATTCTAATTCTACGGAAAAATTTGTATAAATCAATCTCCGTTTCAAAAGGGTCAAAATCATGCACAGGTATAAAGGATAAACCCTTAGCAAGAACTGATATCTCTGCAGTGGTCAGATTATAATTTGAAATATTAATAACATTATTGTGATCTAATACCGCCGCTCGTGCGACTCGTCTCTCGTCCATCCCCCCCTCCCGCGGCCCCGACCGCGTCCTCTGCCTCTCATTGAAAATTGGTTGTACTGTCTCTGGTCGTGATTTGACCAAGAGCTCTGAAAAAACTGGGGCTGCTGTTGATATTGGCGGGTCTTGGAAGAACTTCGTCCGCTCCCCTTCCACAGGCTGTCCATACTTAAAAAATCATTCTTCTTCTTACTTTGCTGCTTATCCAGTGTCTTATTATCCTTCTGTGTATGTGCAGTAGAAGCTGAGCCTTCAGAACATTCAGCAGACTCACTTCTAATTCGTTTCTTTTTGTGCTCAATAATTGAAGGATCTGGTGTAAATTCTTCATTAGTGCTATCACGGCGGTCAAAAAAGGCAGACCTTCTCTTGACCCAAATTCTCTCACTATCCAATTTCTTAGACCAATGATAAACATAGCCTACTCTGTAGTCCTCCTCATCCCTTACAAATTTCTCCCTTTTCTTATCCAGATAGGGGAAGACAAAGATTCCCTGATTCCTCAGGAAGGCCGCCACCACTGCTAGGCACTTTGTAAAGACTCTGGGGGCGGAGTTGAGGCCGAAAGGCAGCACTCTGTACTGATAATGGTTTCCTCCCACAATGAACCTGAGGTACTTTCTGTGGTCTGGATGAATGAGGATGAGAGTGTACGCATCCTTTAGATCTAAGGTGCATAGCCAATCTCCCTGTTGGAGGTAGGGCAGAAGTGTTCCAAGAGTAAGCATCTTGAACTTCTCCTTCACTAGGAACTTGTTGAGGTTCCTGAGGTCCAGAATGGGCCGAAGGCCACCGGTTCTTTTGGGTACCAGGAAATACCTGGAGAAGAAACCGTGACCTTGCAAGTGGGGAGGCACAGGCTCCACCGCCCTGTCCACCAACAGACCATGAAGCTCTTGCAGAAGGTGGTCTGTGTGCAGGAGAGGCCTTGGAGGCTCCCCTGGAAAATATGGTGGAGGCAGTTGGTGAAAATGGAGGGCATAGCCCCTGTGGACTATCTCAAGCACCCAACTGTCACCGGTGATAAGGGGCCACTGGTGGGCAAAGAGGGCGAGGCGACCTCCTGTGCAGGGTTGGGAGAGCAGTGGAGGAGAGGCTACGCTCAAGGAGTCAAAAAACCCCACCCTGCCGAGTGGTAGCAGGCGCCGGTGGCTTGGAGGTCCCTCTGCCTACGGGGCCCATTACCCTGGCCCTTGGCTTGCTGACCCTGGGGGGCAGCTTGGGCAGCCTGATATTGCGGGTACTGTTTGTAGGCAGTGCCCTTCCTCAGGTAAAAGGGCTTTTTATCCGAGCCCTTCTTTTTATGAGAAGGGACAGAGGTTTTCCTCGACAGCCTTGTCCGTGTGAGGTGCTCAGTTTCGAGCTGAGCGGCCTTCTCAGTCATGGGCTTGCCAAAAAGGTTTTCACCTTGGCAAGGGACATTGACCAACTTGTCCTGAACCCATGGCTCGAGGTCCGATGACTGCAGCCATGCCTGGCGTCGAGCCGCGATGGCGGCTGCCGCAACTCAGGCCGAAGCCTCGAAGCCATCGTAGGCGGCACGGGACATGAACTACGAGCAGTCCAGAATCCCCGAGGACAAGGACTTAAATCTCTGCAAGGGTTCCCCGGAGAGAACAGCAAAGAATCCGGCCAATTCCTTGGCCAGATCCCGCAAGTACATGCTCATTTACAGCTGGTAAGACTGGACACGGCAAGCAAGCATCTAACCCTGAAAGCACTTTCTACCGACGCCATCGAGGTTCCGGGCCTCCCTGCCAGGGGGCACCGCGGAGTGCATCTTCTGGCTCTTCAGACGATGCATGGCCGATTCCACAACCATAGAATGGTGTGGTAGCTGTGCCTTTTGAAAACCAGGGCTCTTTCGGAGTCGATAGATCGAATCGACTCGCTTGCTTAGAACTGGCGCCAAGGCAGGTGCCTCCCACATACGGAAGAGGAGCCGTTCCAGCATCGGAGGAACCGGAAAAGTAAAGGCCTCCTTCAGAGGAGAGTCATACTGTAGGGCCTCGAGCTCCTCCTCGGGGTCCGCCGGAATAGCCAAGGCAGCGGTCATATCCCAGACGAACTCCGAGAACAGAGTGTCCTCCGGGGGGGACCTAATCCGGGGCTCAGACTGCAGTGAGTCCGAAGGGACGCACCGAGTCTTGAAGGTATCAGGAGACTCCTCGTCCTCCGTCTCCCAAGCTGACTCGTGCGAGGAGGAGTCAGGGTCCGACCCCGCAGGGCCCTGGAGCACCCACCCCGACGGCGGAGGCACCGGCGTCGACACCCTTGGTCCCGAACGGAAGGTCGAGGGAGTCCGCGACCGAGGTCGACTCCGAGCCACGATAGACTCGAGTATTGGCTCGGTCTCCGGGGACGACTTCGAAGTCGATGTCCCGGTGGTCGGGGCAGATGCGCCAGACAGGCTGGCCATAAGTGCCCGCTGCTGCTCCATGAAGGCAGACAATCTGCTCTCCAAGGCTGTCATCCTGAGACTCAGCTCGGGAGATGCAGCAGCCACCGACTCGGGCCCCGGCGGTGCCGGGCACAACGTCGGCTCCCTGGGAGGAGAGTTCTCGAGGACTACGGGGCTTACATGTCCAGCAGACTCCGGCTCCACGCGAGGAACATTTGCAGGCTTCTCGTGTTCCACGGGCCCGGGGCGATGGTCGGGGGTCTTAGACCTGGCCCTCGAGGAGCCAGGGACCTCCTCAGACGATGCCCTCGCGAGCCGCTTCTTTCTCTTGCGTTCCCGGTCGGGGGACCCCCTGTCCGAGGAGCTTCGACGGCGTTCGGGATCGGAATCTCGAGATGTCAAGGCCTCAGACGAGGTCCGGGCCCGGCCGGAGGCTGAGTCCGAGAAAAGCCTTTCTTTTTGCTGCTGGCGACTTCGAAGTGCCTTAGAAGACATCTTTCCACATGGCCCGCACGACTTAGGGTCGTGGTCGGGGCCGAGGCACCGAAGACAGCAGTCGTGTGTGTCGGTGAGAGACATTAAATCCTGAAAAGACAAATCTTCTGGAGGAGACATTCTCATTTTTGGAGAAGAGGGCTCCTGAGGATGGATCACCGATACTTCGACAGAGATCTCTGATTCATCAGAGTCCTCAGAGGAATCGAAGTATTGCCTGTCTGGATGCTCTTGCAGAGCCCGATACGCGTACTGGGTGGTATCGACATCGGGAGTGATCGGTTCCGATTCAGTACCGATGGGCATCACAGAACAGTGTACCGCTGCAGTCGACACCGAAGCGGATGTCAATGAAATCGGTACCGGCACCGGAACTGATGTCAGTACCGGTGCCAGAGTCGATACCGGCAACGGAGTTTGTTGCGGTACCGAAGGCGTCGCAGCTTGTATGAATGCCGTGATGGCACACTGCATGGTCAGGATATTCTGATCCATGGACGCAACCAATGTCTGGATGTCGGTACCAGTGGGAACCACCGGTACCCCAGAACATGGCAACAGGTGATCAGTCGAAGCCGAGCCATCGATGTCACCTGTGACCCCATCGAAAAAGCTTTGGAAGCCAGAGCCTCCCGCCGGGGTAACTTTGCCGGTGCGGATTCCTCGAGGGCAAGCTCGGAGGCATCTCGATACTTAGAGGGAGATTTACCCTTCGAGGACCGGCTGGATTTAAGTTTGGTTACCTGAGATCCATGTGAGGAAGAAGCCCTGGAAGACGTCGATGCAACCGAAGCTGCATCCGAGGGAAACAGGGTACTGAGCTTAGCTGCTCGATTCTGTAGACCTCTTTTAGACATCATAGAGCAGGACTCACAATCCGCAATGGAGTGGTCTGGACCTAAACATTTTAGACACCATTCATGGGTGTCGGTGACAGAAATAGTGCCGCTGCACTTCGTGCATTTTTGAAACCCAGAGGCGGGCTTTTCCATGAGGAAGGCCTAAGGCCAAAGAAAAAAATGCACCGAAGTGAGAAAAACAGTAGGGTTTTTTTTTTTTGTTTTAGAATAAAGAAAGAAAAGACTGGCGGTACCGGTCCAGCGTCGAGAAGGCAGACGCGCGACTAAAGAAATAAAACAAAGAAAATTTTCAGCGGTGACAGGAACACGACCTGCTGGCTCCACGGAAAAGAAGAACTGGAGAGAGGCGGTTAGGAAAGGCGGGAAGGCAGCGCGTACGCGCTGTGGGATGTTCCCAAAAGCTTTCCTTTTGGACGCTGGGGAGGGTTCCCACGCAGGCTCCGTTGGTACCGATGATACCCATATGTGAAGACTCATTCCTGCTTGTTCCTGGAGATTGTAATCTTCACATATAGGGACTCCCTAGCTTTAGATGCCAGGGAGAGACCCCAGAAGTTGTGTATCCTTGTGAAAGGGCTCCACTTTCCCCCATGGTTCTCTGGCATCCAACCAGGGATGGTGGGTAGGAGTTGATTAGGTATGGAACAGGTGTTGAAGAACAGCCTGACCAAACAAGGCATCCCGGTGGGAGTCCTTGTCCAAGCAGTAATGGGCTGTGAAGGTATGAACCGAGGCCCAAGTGGCTGCTCGACAGATGTTGTCGATAGACACAGAGTGCAGATGAGCCATTGAAGCTGCCATGGCTCTCACATTGTGAGCTGTGACATGGCCCTCCAGAGGAAGATTCTTACTCTGATAGGCAAAGGAAATACACTGAGCAATCCAGCTGGACAGTATTCTCTTGGAGACTGGAAGTCCCAAATGAGAAGGATCAAAAGCAACAAAGAGTTGACTTTCTATGTTGCTGTGTTCTTTGCAAGTAAAAGGCTAAAGCTCTTTTACAGTACAAAGTATGAAGATTCCTTTCTGCATTAGATGCATGAGGCCTTGGAAAAAACACAGGCAGGCAGACTGCTTGGTTTAGATGAAAAGGCGAGACCACCTTTGGCATAAAGTGTGGATGAGCCCTAAGGACTACCTTGTCATGATGGAACTTTGTATAAGGTGGATCAGTTACTAGTGCCTGCAACTCACTGATGAGGCGAGCTGATGTGATTGCAATGAGAAAGATAACTTTCCAGGAAAGGAATTTTAATGAGGTAGTAGCTAAGGGTTCGAAAGGTGGCTTCATGAGCTGACCAAGAACCAGGTTTAAGTCCCATGCCACCGGTGGTGGCCTAATCGGAGGCTTAGTTAGAAGAAGGCCTCTCATAAATCTTGCTATAAAAGGATGGGAGGAAATGGGTTGTCCATTTAGAGGCTTGAAAGAAGCTGCAATAGCAATCAAATGGACTCTTACTGAGTTAGTTTTAAGTCCTGCATTGGATAAATGAAGGAAATACTACAGTAATCATTCCAGAGGTATCGCAAGGGGGTTAAGACCCTTCTGTGAACACCATATGGTAAACCCTTTTCCACTGGAAGTCCAAAAAACTGCCAGCATGGTTTAAAGGTGAGGTCAGAGAGGCTGTTGCCAAAAAAGCATCTTTCAGGAAATGGAAAAAAGAGCCAAACGACGAAACCTGGAAACAGCACAAGCACTGGCAAGTCAAATGCAAGGCATTGATAAGGCAGGCAAAGGGATTATTTGAGAAGAAACTTGCTACGTAAGCTAAAACGCGAAGTAAAGACCTTTTCAAGTACATTCGTAGCAAAAAACCTGTGAGAGAGTCAGTTGGTCCATTAGATGATAAAGGGGTTAAAGGAGCACTAAGAGGCGACAAGGCGATAGCGGAGAGACTGAATGAATTCTTTGCTTCAGTCTTTACTGAGGAAGATGTAGGGATGTTACCCATGACGGAAGTGGTATTTAAAGGTGCGGAAGAATTGAAGAAAATATCGATACATCGGGAAGATGTATTACAACTATTAGATAAGCTGAAGAGTAGCAAATCACCTGGGCCGGATGGTATACATCCAAGGGTGTTGAAAGAACTGAAATACGAGATTGCAGACCTGCTATTAGTAATCTGTGAACTATCATTAAAATCATCTCTAATACCTGAAGATTGGAGGATCGCCAATGTAACACCAATTTTTAAAAAGGGTTCCAGGGGTGATCCGGGAAACTACAGACCGGTGAGCCTGACATCAGTACCGGGAAAAATGGTAGAAACCATCATAAAGAATAAAATTACTCAGCATGTAGATAGTCATGACCTAATGGGAGACAGCCAACATGGCTTTAGACAAGGAAGATCTTGTCTTACTAATCTGTTATGTTTTTTTGAAGGAGTGAATAATCAGGTGCACAAAGGTGAGTCGGTTGATATTGTGTATCTGGACTTTCAGAAAGCCTTTAACAAGGTCCCTCATGAGAGACTTTTGGCAAATAAAAGAGTCATGGGATAGGAGGCAGTGTACTATTGTGGATCAGGAACTGGTTAAAAGATAGAAAGCAGAGGGTAGGGCTAAATGGCCAATTTTCCCAATGGAGAAAGGTGAATAGTGGTGTACCCCAGGGATCTGTGCTGAGTCCGCTGCTTTTTGACATATTCATAAATGACCTGGAAAGTGGAATAACGAGTGAGGTTATCAAATTTGCAGATGACACAAAACTATTTAAAGTTGTTAAAACCCAAGAGGATTGTGGAAAATTGCAAGAGGATCTTGATAAATTGGAAGACTGGGCATCAAAATGGCAGATGAAATTTAATGTGGACAAGTGCAAGATTATGCACCTAGGAAAGAACAACCCAAACTATGGTTACACGATGCAAGGTTCCACATTAGGAACCACCACCCAGGAAAAAGATTTAGGCGTCATTGTGGATATCATGTTAAAACCCTCGGCCCAGTGTGCAGCAACGGCCAAGAGAGCAAATAGAATGCTAGGTATGATAAGGAAAGGAATGGAAAATAAAACAAAAGATATTATAATGCCTCTATATTGTTCCATGGTGAGACCGCACCTTGAATATTGTGTGCAATTCTGGTCGCCGTATCTTAAAAAGGATATAGCGATTTTAGAAAAGGTTCAGAGAATAAATGCAATGCAATGTGTGCCTTCGAGTCAGTCCTGACTCCTGGCGACCCAGAAGCTCCTGGGTTTTCTTGGCAGTGTCACCGGAAGTAGATTGCCAGGCCTTTCTTCCGAGGCAATGGAGGGTTAAGTGACTTGCCCAAGGCCACAAGGAGTGCTAGTGGGAATTGAACCCTGGTTGCTTGGTTACCAAGCCAGTGTTCTAACCACTAGGCTGCTCCTCCACTCCAAGGTTCAGAGAAGAGCCACCAAAACGGTAAGGGGATGGAAGGATACTCCTATGAAGAAAGGCTAAAAAGGTTAGGGCTCTTTAACCTGGAAAAGAGAAGGCTAAGGAGAGATATGATAGAAATCTATAAATTAATGAACTGAGTGGAACGTAGATGAACGTAATGAACGTAGATCGATTGTTTACCTTATCAGAATATAGAAAGACTAGGGGACATGCAATGAAGCTACAGGGTAAACTATTTAAGACTAATAAAAGAAAATATTTTTTCACTCAACGTGTAATCAAACTCTGGAATTTGTTACCGGATGATGTAGTAAAGGCTGTTAGTGTAGCTGGGTTTAAAAAAGGTTTGGACAAGTTCTTGGAGGAAAGGTCCATAAACCATTATTAAGAAGGGACCCAGGATATCAATGCTTGAACCAATACAAGCATTGTAGAACCTGTCTCCCTTGGGGAAACTGCTAGGTACATATGACCTAGATTGGCCACTGTTGGAAACAGAATACTGGGCTTGATGGACCTTGGTCTGACCCAGTATGGCATATCTTATGTTCTTATCTTCTTATGTTATGTTCACTTGAAAGAGTAAGAGCGTCTTGTGGAAGACTTCCTGGAAGTATAAAGGATATCCTTTACTTGCTGAGAGAGGTTAAGATCATGAAGATCTAGGCCTTCAGCAACCAAGCCCTGAGATGCAGAGACTGGGGATTGGGATGCCTTAACATTCCATCCTCCTGAGACAGGAGATCTGGAGCAAACACTAACTCCAGAGAGGGAGCTTGAGAGAGATGTAGAAGCAGAGGGTACCACACTTGCGTGGCCAATGTGGAGCTATGAGAATCATACGGCCTCTGTCTCTCTGAAGCTTGAACAGGGTTTTGGGAATTAGGGGAATGGGTGGAAAGGCATAGAGGAAGTCTTGACCCCAATGAAGGAGGAAAGCATCCCTGGCCTGAGAGCCCTGAGCCGGAATTCTGGAACAGAACCGGGGAAGTTTGGCATTCAATGGACTTGCAAAGAGGTCTATGTCCGGGGTTCCCCAAATTTGAAAAATCTTCGCTACCTGGTCTGCATGTAGAGACCATTCGTGTGGAAGCAGAACTCGACTGAGTGTGTCTGCCCAAGAGTTTTGGATGCCTGGAAGATACACTGCCAGTAGAAGAATCTGATGCTCTCTGGCGAGGGCCTGTAGTCGCAAAGCTTCATTGCAAAGTGACAGAGAGCCTGTTCTTCCCTGCTTGTTCACGCAGAACATGGCTACTTGCTTGTCCATATGAATGAGGACCGTCTTGTAGCTGAGCAGGGTGTGGAACACTCGAAGAGCAAGGAAAATTGCTCTGAGCTCTAAGAGATTGATGTGTAGATGAGTCTCCTGTGGAGTCCAAGTGCCTTGGGTGGAGAGGTCTTGCAGATGAGCTCCCCAACCCATTGGTGAATCATCTGTTGTAAGAGTTGCCTGGGGTAAAGGTTGTTGAAATGGGGACCCCAGCAACAGGTTTTGAGTGGACTGCCACCATTGGAGGGACAAAATAGGGCGATTTGTGTTTGCTATTTTGTATGACAGGCACCCTGATGCCTGGGTCCATTGAGTGGATAAAGTCCACTGAGCTGCTCTCATATGGAGGCGAGCATAAGGAACCACATGCACGGTAGATGCCATGTGGCCTAGTAGTTGTAACATTTCTCAAGCAGTGAGATGAGGCTTTAGCACTGCTTGAGAAGCTAACTGCACCATGCGAAGGCAATGGGTCTGAGGCAGATAGGTCCTTGCTTTTCTGGTATCCAGCAAAGCTCCTATGAACTCCAGAGACTGAGTGGGAGTTAGACTGGATTTTGGGATGTTTATGACCAGACCCAAATACTGAAGGATACGCATTGTGCAAGATAGAGAAATCCTGGCCTCTGACTCTGATGGGGCTCGAATGACCAGTCGTCTAAATAGGAGAAGACGAATATTCCTAGAGTGCGAAGAAATGCTGCTACCACAGCCATGCATTTCATAAATACCCTTGGTGCTGAGGCCAGGCCAAAAGGAAGCACCCTGTACTGGTAGTACTTTCCTTGGAAAAGGAACCAAAGGAATTTTCTGTGAGTTGGATGGATGAGAACATGAGTGTATGCATCCTTGAGATCTAGAGAACAAAGCCAATCCTGACTCTGAAGGTATGGCAGCAGAGTTCCCAGAGAAATCACCTTGAATTTCTCTTTCAATAGGAATTTGTTCAATTCTCTGAAGTCCAAAACAGGTCTGTCCCCCCACCCCCCCTGTTTTCTTTGGGATAATCAAACTCTGGAATTTGTTACCGGAGGATGTAGTAAAGGCTGTTAGTGTAGCTGGGTTTAAAAAAGGTTTGGACAAGTTCCTGGAGGAAAGGTCCATAAACCATTATTAAGAAGTGACCGAAGATATCAATGCTTGACCCAGTACAAGCATTGTGGAACTTGTGTCTCTTGGGGAAACTGCTAGGTACATATGACCTAGATTAGCCACTGTTGGAAACAGAATACTGGGCTTGATGGACCTTCGTCTGACCCAGTACGGCATATCTTATGTTCTTATGTTGTCTCTTATCATCTGGGAGAAAAGGGCTCAGAAGTTCCAAGTCTCCTGTGACTTCCTTAAGGAACATTCCCATATATAGAATGTATGAACTGATCCCAGCTGAAAGCATGGAAGCTTGAAAAGTTCTGCGTCCAAAAGCATCCAGAGTCCTGCATTCACGATCTGGAGGATTGGATGCATGTCTCTTTGCACTTTTCATCCTATACATGGCTGATTCAACTACCATTGAATGGTGTGGCAGCTGGGTTTTTCTGAAAACCAGGACATGGTGGAACTCGATACATAGTATCAAGTCTCCTAGAGTGAGGAGAAGTGGTCAGAGGTGTCTCCCACATTCTGAGCATCAAGCTATGCAGAAATTCATGGATAGGCAGAGTAGCTGCCTCCTTGGGAGCTTTAGGATATTGGAAGATTTCCAATTCCTTTGCTCTGGGTTCTTCTTCAGGAGCTACTGTGAATGAAAGACCTTTGGCCATATCATGGATGAAATCCTGACAAGACATGTCCTCTGGAGGTGACATTCTGCGTTGGGGAGAAGAGGGATCTTCTAGGAGAAACCCTCTAGTGCCAGCAGAATTGTCAGAGTCTTAGGAATCGGAGGAATCAAAGTATTCCTGACCCCGATGCTCTTGCAAAGCATGATCCCGGTACCGATCGAAGTCGGTACCGAGGTGACCCGGTACCGCTTTGTCCCCTCCAGCCAGAGATGGCATAGGAAGAGTTCCCACCGGGGCCGGCACTGTCAGTACCAGCATCACCGGTGTTGGCACCGGCATCGGTGTCAATGTTGGCACCGGTGCTCTTGGGACCACCGGTACACAGCCGAGAGAAGTGCTGCAATACTGCACTCGATAGCGAGGAACCTCTGGTCTATCGACGCTGCCGATGTCTGGGTGTCGGTACCAGTAAGGACGGCCGGAACCCCTCAGCATGGCACAGGTAGTTCTTGCAAGGTTGAGGCCTCGAGAACATCCTGAAGCCCCATCGATGCTTTGGAAGCCGAAGCCTCCCGCCGGGGCTGTTTTGCCGGTGTGGTTCCCTCAAGGGCAATGCCTATGGCCTCTCGATGCTTAGCAGGAGAGCTACCCTTTGAGGACCGGCTCTTATGTTTAGTTACCTGAGATCCATGGGAGGAAGAAGAGGCCCTCTACGATGTTGATGCAATGGATCTGGCATCTGAAGAAAAAAAGAGGGTACCGAGCTTTGCGGCCCAGTTCTGTCCTCTTTTGGTCATCCCGATGCAGGAGAGACTTTCAGTTGGAGAATGATCAGGTCCTAAACATTTTAGACACCAATCATGGGTGTCAGTGACAGAAATGGTATCGCCATACTTAGTATATTTCTTAAAACCACTAGTTGTTTTTTTCCATGATTCAGGAAAATAGGGGCCTAGTGCCCAAAATGGCGCCTAGCACCAAAAAGGAAAGTTTCTGAAAGAAACACTAAAAGTCTTTTTTTTTTAAAAGAAAAGAAAAGAACCGGCGGTACCGGTAGGCGTCGTGCGGTAGGCAAACGCGACCACAGAAAGAAGTTTAAAGATGTAATTTTCTGCGGTGAGAGGGAATAGGTCCTGTCGGCTCTGCGGAAAACGAAGAACTGAAGAGGGACAGTTGGAAAGGCGGGAAGGCAGCACTTATGTGCTGAGGGATGCTCCCAAAAGCGTTCTTATTGGACGCTGGGGAGCGTTCCCGCACAGGCTCCGTCGGTACCGACGATACCCATATGTGAGGACTACATTCCTATTTGTTCCTGGAGATTAACATATGCACTTCCAGTCTGCATAGGGGTGTGGTTACCATTTGTGCATGTGCACAGCTAGACATTTTGTAACACATGTGGAGCTAAAGCAAGGCCAAAGAGCAGGATGTGATACTGGTAAGGTGTTTCCCTTTTACAAATCTGAGATACTTCCAGGGGTTGGGATTTTTCTCTGTACGAGTGTATGCTTCCTTAGATCCAGAGGACATAGCCATAACGATGCATATTGCATGAATGGAGGCAATGCATGTATGTTTATTGATTCCCTCTGAAGATAGGGGAATCAATGTGTCCAAGGAAACCATCAAACTTTTCCTGAATCAGGAATTTGTTCAAAGCCCAAGTCTAGAATGCACTGTAATCCGCCTGTTTTCTTTGTGACCGGGAAATACTTTGAGTAAAATCCCTGCCCCCTTTCACCTGGTGGAATGTGTTTGATCACGCTGCTCTCTAAAAGGGAAGAGAGCTCTTTGGTAAGGTTATCCTGACACACAGTTTGTCCAAGATGCTCTTGGTGGGCAATTTGGTGGAAAACTAAATATATGGAGTGTGTATCCATGCCGAATGATTTTTAGAACCTAATAGTCAGAGGTTATAAGGGACCAACATTTACAGAAAACCTTGGCCTCCTTTCTGTAGAGGTAGCGGCACAAACTACACAGTCCACTGCCTAGGGGAACACTACAAAATGGAGGACAGCATCAGAAAATAGAAGAGAGCTATATAAAATGGAGTCTGTGTGAGTTGCTCCGACATAGACACACTAACAGCATGCATGTGCCAAGCAGTGATAGTAATTGAGAAAATGCAGTGTCTCATCATAAAACGAACACCTTGGACATTCCTCTCAAGAACCTATACTAGCCTAGCCGAGAAACAGGCCTGTCAAATTATGAAGCCATGCAGGCACTGTAAAGGCAGGACAAATGACCAACCAAAGTACCATGGAAAGGAATCCCTTTCCATGATTGGTCCTTTGTCCTGTCTTTACTGTTCCTGCTGATGCTATGGGAAGGGCGCCCCCCTTTGAAATTATGAAGCCATGTCAACTACGGCCAGTTTCTGAGGGGCCTGCTGGAACAGGAGTGGAACTGAAAGCAACTTTTTATTTGTAGATCTAAACCATGCTAACCAGAATATTCAGCGGCACTAATGCTGTTAGTGCCCCTGCATATTTGCGGATGCTGCCACTAGGTGCCCCAATGCTAGCTGGCTAGCACTGGGCTTTCTGGGGTGCCACCCAGGGATAACCGGGCAGCAGCGATACTCAGTCGCTGCCTGGTTATCCATCGGCAGCAAACATTGGGTACATTAAAGGCTGTCCTAACCTTCGCCTCGCCACTGAAGCTTACCGGGCAGCAGCTGAATATCACCGCTGTCCAGTTAGCTTCAACACTATCTAGCTGACCCAGATATTCAATGCTTGTGGCCAAATATGGCCCCAGCATTGAATATCTGGGTCTTAGATTCAGCAGTGACAGCTAGCCACCACTACGGAATATCAGGCTCCATGGAAGTACTACATAAGATGTGGAATTTCTTTAAGGAGGAGGAAATACATACAAGTGTGCAAGCCATACCTTTGTCCAGGAGTGATATGATTCTCAGTGGACACAGAAGAGGACGTGAAGACTTTTGTTTCCGAGAGCTAGAAAAAATGTACATTTTAATGAGAGGAGGATGAATATTTTCAGCAACATTATAGCAAGACAATAATTGTACTCATCTACAGACTTCTTGTATATATGCTCCTGTAGAAAGCATGCTATTACCAACTTAGAGCAGATGCTTCTTTACAAATAAGTGAGAAGAGGTAATTGAGATGTCCAAAGGACGGGTATCTTTCTGTAAAATGTATGTGGGCTGGGCATGGCAGTCATTCTTTCTGTTTCCTTAACCATCTCAGCAGTCATGAATCAAGCATCCCGCATTGACTATGGAATGTGTTACTGTATACTGGCTGAAGAGCAATAGAAAAAAATTGTTGAACTTCGTTTCATGATCCATTTACTCAATCAGCATAAGAAAATATCTTTTAGACTACGATGCACACCCCTGCATAGCAGCTATTATGTGTGTATGCATGTGTGTTAGTTTGTGGGGGGAGACTATTTCTTGCCTTTCCAAACTTAAGCTGAAGGCAAGTTGCTCTAGAGGAGTTAAAAATCACAAATGTCTATATATTAACCTGCAGGATTTCTCATGAGTTCGCAGTCTCGGCATGAAAGTTTGATACTCATGCAAATGGCATCTCCCATCTATCTGTGAGGACTTCATATACTGCTTGACCTCATAGAAAAGAACCTTTATGAGGGGCATGATTTTTTTGGAAAACTGGCTTGCAAAGACATTTTGTATCACAGCATCTCATTTGTGCATAAAAATTCCCAGATATATTGGGCATGCCCAAAACTTTACTGAAGAAAAAGGCCCAAATTTGAAAATTTTATTGCATGTGGTGTTTATGTGGCAAAACATACACAACACTGAACTTTTGAATATTTTCTCATGCAACACATGAGAGGCACACAACCTCTACCATACATCATCCTCTAATTTTGTACTGGAAATCACGGACAATGAAGTGACTTGTCCAATGTCACAAGAAATATCAGTAGGAGAAATGGGCTTTAAATCCTGGCTTCCTTGGTTCTTGGCTCACTGCTGAAACCAGTATTATTTATTTTATTTATTTATTTACGTTTCTTATATACCGCGCTATTATAATCAGTGCGGTGTACAGTTGAACAAAACATACTACAATGCCAGAGGAACATTGAGTTTACAATGAACAGGGGTAGTAAAACATGGAAGAACCGGGGGAACTAATTACAAATATAGTACACTTTTATATAAGGATATTTATCCGAGACATATCAGGGAATCTGAGACGTGTAAGGGTCTTTACCAGGCATCTGTTCAAGAGACGGGG
Organism: Ichthyophis bannanicus; assembly: GCA_033557465.1. NCBI lineage: Eukaryota > Metazoa > Chordata > Amphibia > Gymnophiona > Ichthyophiidae > Ichthyophis > Ichthyophis bannanicus. The sequence continues at coordinate 112,143,047 of CM066032.1, read as the reverse complement.
GTGGGGCAGTGGGAGAACTGATTAACTATTCTCCTTGAGGGGCTGAGCAATGGGGTGGTTTGGGTAGGGAGGGGTAATGGCTATGTGTTTTCCAGAATTAGTTTCCGGGTAATGTTTCAGGAAGAGGTGGTGTTTGAGGGCTTTTCTAAACAACGCTAGGTTCGTGATGGCTCGGATTTCGGTAGGGAGGGCATTCCAGGCCCTGGGTGTGAATATGGAGAAGGCCCTACTGGCTGTTGTCTTTGTGCATTTCGTCAGTATCTTGGGGACTTCAAGAGTATTCAACAATGTGTATCTCCTATTTCTGTTGACCGGCGTGCTGTGGATAAGTTTACTGATGGGTGTGGGAGGCTGGTTCTTTAGGGCTTTGAAAGTCAGGACTAGAGTCTTGTATTGGGTTCTAGCCTGCAGGAGTAACCAGTGAAGGTTCATCAGGACTGGCGTTATGTGGTCTGACCTCGATAATCCTACAAGTACCCTTGCAGCTGAGTTCATGGCGAGTCGTAGCGGGCTTAGTGAGGCAGACCATGGAGGATGATATTAGCGAAGTCGAGATGTGGGAGTACCAAGGCTTGGAAGATTGTTCGGTAGTCGGTGAAGTCAAGTAAGGGGCGGAGATGGCGTAGTGTCCAGATCTTGTGGTATGTTGCTTTTGTGGTGTTTTTCACATGTGCTGACATGTCGAGCCGTTGGTCGAGTGTAATGCCTAGATAGCGAATTGTGGATTTGGTTTTCAACTCAGCATTGTTGACTTGTAGCGAGGAAGGTGGTGTGAACTTCTGATTTCTCGTAACAAATAGGACATCAGTTTTTCTGTGGTTAATCCGTAAGTTCTGGGATAGGAGCCAGTCTGCAACTGCTTCAAAGCATCTTAATATTGGTGAGAAGTCTGGTTGATCGATCTTGAACGATATGTACATCAGGATGTCATCTGCATAGGCAAGACATTGAACACTGAAAGAGCGGATTAGGGCACAGATTGGCTGCATGTAAATGTTAAACATCAGTGCAGATAGGGACGAACCCTGAGGTACACCTTGTTTCAGTGGAAATGGCTCTGAGGTCGTGGAGCCTGTTCTGACTTGTTGCCATCTATTGGCCAGATAAGATTTACACCATGCTAGAGCTGAGCCTTGTATCCCTTTTTCTTTGAGATGGAGTAGTAGTATCTCGTGGTTCACCGAGTCAAAAGCGGCAGCGATGTCCATAAAGATGAGGACAAATCCTTGGTGGATGTTGTCAATTCCTGTGACTAGGTTGTTAAAGAGGGTTGTGAGGATGGTGTCAAATTTATTTATTTAGCTGTATTTATATCCCGCTTTTCGCCGCTTTGACCCGGTGAAAAGCGGGATATAAATACAGCTAAATAAATAAAATTCCCTGAAGCCGTGTTGGATTGGTCAAGTGGTGCTTCAGTGTCAATGTGCTGTTGAATCTGTCGCTGGACTACCTTCTCAATGATTTTGGCAAGCAGGGGGATGCTCGAGATGGGTCTGAAGGATTCGACTTTAGAGGGGTCGAGTCTGCTGTTCTTCAACAGTGGACGGATTGATGTATATTTTAGGCTCTGTAGGAAGGATCCTGTTGAGAAGGATTGGTTAAGAATTCTGCTTAAGGCGGGACTAAGGTCGTGGCGCAGCTCTTTAATCCAGCTGGCTGGACAGGGGTCATTGGGAGCAGTGGTGAGGTTAATAGAGGAGATGATGTCTTGGATCTCTTTATTGGATACCTCACAGAACTTGAGCAGAGGGGCTGGATAGGAAGTTTCGTGTGAGTTAGAGAGGGATACGGAGGTTGTATTCATGTTAGCCTGGATCATTTTCAACTGTAGATAGTCGGAGTAGTCCTGTGGCTGGGGCAAGGGTGGTTGAACAAGTGCCGGGTCACCTGTTAAGGATTTTACAATACTGAATAGATCATGTGGTTTGTTCATCGACCGCTTCAGTATATCTGAATGGTAATGTTTTCTTTTTTCCATCGTCTTTGCTCGGTGAGTTTGTAGGTGTGAGGAGTAAGCGCAGAGTGCCTCGGAGGTCCGGTTTGGCGCCATTGTCTCTCGAGCTTGCGTAGGTGGAGAAGCGATGCTCTCAGGTCTTCAGAGTACCATGGTGCGTGCTCCCGTTTCTTTGGTTTCTTGCTAGTGGTTGGGAGGCAGGTGGCGGTTCTGAGAGCGTCATCCCAGTTGGATACCAATACATCTGGTTCAAGGGATGCGTTGGTAAGGAGAGGTAAGACCTTTTCGAGGATTTTGTCTTTAACGAGGGGCCGAAAGCGTGTTGTCGTGGTTCTGGGAGGGGCCTGTGCTTTGTTACCGCTCTTGCTGAAGTAGTTGGTAGGTATGTAAAATGTGAGTAGGTTATGGTCAGACCAGGGTACTGGAGTTATGGAGATCACAAGGCGATGGGCTGAGGTGATAGCAGTCTGGGGAGCGAAGATCAGGTCCAGTTTGCTCTCCTTACTGTGGGTAGGGGAGTCGACGAGTTGCTCGTAGCCCAGGTCATGCATTGCTTCAAGGAAGGCTGGTGAATGTGCATCTTGCAGGGAGGGCAGGCTAAAATCTCCTATTAACCAACTCGGGGAGCGTGGGTTATCTGAGTTACAGGCAAGGTCAATTATTGTTGGAAGGTCATCTGGAGAAGATGTTGGTGCTCGGTACAGTAGGTTGATTGTACAGTGATCATTTGCTATGGAGAGCATGCCAAGGTGGTTTGTGCTGGAGGCATTGCTTAGTTTAAATTGGAGTTCGGATCTGGCGAGGATGAGTGTACCGCCTCCCTTCTGGTTGGTCCTATGGCAGGCGTAGATAGAGAAACCTGGTGCTGACATCTGGTTGATGAGAACATTGTCACAGTCGGATAGCCATGTCTCAGTTATCATTAGGATATCGAGGTCATGATGGGAGATCAGGTCGTTGGTTACAGGCCATTTAGAGCGTATTGATCGAAATTAGTATGCTAATTTTCCATTCCAGTGTTTCTCAAGCCAATCCTGGAGTACCCCTAGCTAGTCTTGCTTTCAGCATACCCACAAAGAATACGCATGAGATAGACATGCATGCATTGCCTCCATGCATGCAATATGCACCATTATGGCTGGTGAGTGTTACCTCTTCTTGGCCAAATCTAAGGGTCTTTACTCGATACTCATCCTTCTTGATTTATCTGCTGCTTTTGACACTATTGATCATCGCCTTCTCCTTGATAACCTGTTTTAACTTGACTTTAGAGGCTCTGTTCTGCCATGGTTTTCCTCTTATCTCTCTCATTGCATTTCTAGTGTATGTTCTGGTGGATCTTCCTCCATTGCTATCCCCCTGGTGTACCTCAGGGATCTATTTTGGGACCTCTTTTCTTCTTGCTCTACACTCATTCCCTTGGTGCTCTAATCTCCTCTCATGACGACTCTCAGATTTACCTCTATGCACCTCAAGTCTCTTCAGGAATCCAGACCCATATCTGAGCCTGCTTGTTTGATGTTGCTGCCTAGATGTACCATCACCATCTAAACCGGAGCATGGCTAAGACAGAGCTCATTATCTTTTCCCTTTAACCAACCTCCTTTTTTCATTTTGGTGGATAACACTGTCATCGTCCCTGTTTCCTTAGCTTGCAACCTTGAGGCCATCTTTGACTCTTCTCTCTCTTTCTCTACACATTAAACAGATGGCTGTAGTTTCTTTATAACATTAGCAAAATTCATCCCTTCCTTTCTGAGTACACTACCAAGACCCTTCCTCCACTCTCTAGTCACCTCTCATTTGGACTATTGCAACCTGCTTCTCACTGGTCTCTCCCTGAATCATCTCTCCCCTCTTCAATTCATATGAACTCAGTCAAGGCTAATCCTCCACCAGAGTTGCTATGCTCACATAGCTCCTCTCCTCAAGCTACTTCATTGGCTTCCTGTTTCTGCATCCAGTTCAAATTTATAATGACTTACAAGTGCATTCATTACGCTGTTCCTCATTATCTCTCCTCTCTTACCGCTCCCTACAACTCTCTTCAGGAATGCCGTGCATCATACAAATTCCTTCTATCTGTGCGCCCTTCTCTCCCACTGCCAATTCATTACAATCTGTCCCACTCGGCTCAAAGATATTAGAGAACTGGGGACAATGCAGATCCCTGAGGCACCCCACATAACTTTCTCACCGTGGACATCACCTCCTTAAAGCACACCCTAAAACTCCTTACATATAAAAAGGAAGAATAGTCATGATAAAAAGGCTCCCCCCAAGTCAAATTAGAACACACAGGAGATGGTGTCATACCCAGGGCTTAATTTGAGGCTGCGGAAGCAGGGCCTGACAAATCCCAGGTGCCCGCAGGGATCCCATCTTACCCCCTACCCCCTCCCCCCCCCCACAAACCCAAACCTACATTCACAGGGCAGCAGAGAATGAGACCCTTTCTGTCTGCCTGCAGGAATTTGATCTCCTGTGGGCAGAAAGAAGGGATCTTTGCCCTGATCATGGTTCTCTTATGCTCGCAGGAGATCGCATCCTCATGGGCAGAAGAGGAGGAGAAAGCCGTGATAGTGTCAAGAGCCCCTCCCTATCTGCATGCAAGAGATTGATTCTCACAAGCAGGACAGGAGGGCAAGGCTGGAAGGCAGCAGGTTGCCCACAGGGATCCCATCTCCCATGGGTAGAAGATGAGGCGGGATCATGGCAAAAGCCTCTCCTGTCCTGCTTGCGAGAGATCAAACTCCTGTGGGCAGAAGAGGAGGAGAAAACTGTAAGCCCAGCAAAAGCACCTTCTGTCTGTCTGCGGGAGATTGATCCCCACAGGCAGGACAGGAGAGGAAAGCCTGGAAGACAGAAGGCAGCTGGATATGGGGCCTGCTGAAATAAAAAAGGTTAGACTGGAGTGGGGGAGTGAGGCAGCAAACATTTAAAGGGGCGGTAGATTTAAAACCTTGCTTGGTAAAGTTGAAGGTCAGAGCAAAAGAGGAAGGCGGGAACAGCCTCCATCTTGGCGTGCTGCCCAAACGGGGCAGACGCGCCTGAATTTAAGGAAGCGCTATCGGGCGCAGGATTGAGAAGCCCTCCAGCCACCACCAGCACCTCTCCCCTCTGGGGATCGAGGGCCAGCAGCAGCAGAAGCGGCGGGAACAGCCTCCATCTTGGCATGCTGCCCAATCGGGGCAGACGCCGCCTGAATTTAAGGAAGCGCTATCAGGCGCAGGATCGAGAAGCCCTCCAGCCACCACCAGTACCTCTCCCCTCCGGGGATCGAGGGCCAGCAGCAGCAGAAGCGGTGGGAACAGCCTCCATCTTGGCATGCTGTCCAATCGGGGCAGACACCGCCTGAATTTAAGGAAGCGCTATCGGGCGCAGGATCAAGAAGCCCTCCAGCCACCACCAGCACCTCTCCCCTCTGGGGATCGAGGGCCAGCAGCAGCAGAAGTGGCGGGAACAGCCTCCATCTTGGCATTCTGCCCAATCGGGGCAGACGCCGCCTGAATTTAAGGAAGCGCTATCGGGCGGGCCCGTGCCTGAGGGCCTCGCCAGAGGGCCCTTTGGCGTGGCCCTTAGGCGGCAGCCCTGAGAAGGCCCCTAGTCTATCCTCACCCATGCCAGCAACATTGCCGGACACAAGACACCAACGAGACTTGCCCACAGACGTAGAATCCCACAACAAAAGCCGGCACCCTCCCTCTCCGATCAAGCACGTATACCAAATCCATCAGCCTCAAACAAGGTATGAAATATCTTTTACCATTTCCAAGATCATCCTAATGACTCCGGATAAGCAAAGCTGTAGCCACACAAAGTAAGAGCTGCACAAAGCCCATGCAGAGCCCTGGACTTCCATACTTATCACATCTAATGTTCCGCAAGATCAAGGCAAGAAAACCAACATGGTTCTGTGCAATACCTCTGTAACGCCATAGGGCCAGGATCCACAGTCATACTGTCTAGATTCAGAATCGCCCACTGTACTGCCTTAGAATAAGAATACACCACTGTACTGCTTTTTAACCACAAACTACCATTGTACTACTTTCAGAATCAGAATCTACCATTGTACTGTCTTAGATCCAGAATCTACCTTTATATTGCCTTAGAATCAGAATCTACCATTGTACTGTCTTAGATCCAGAATCTACCTTTATATTGCCTTAGAATCAGAATCTACCTTTATATTGCCTTAGAATCAGAATCTACCATAGTATTGTCTTAGGATCAGAATATACCATTGTTCAATTTCTGAATCAGAATCTACCTCTGTAATGCCTCAGACTCAGAATCTACCGTCATACTACCACAGAATCTGAAATCTACCATAGTACCTGAATTCCAAACATACATTACACAACAGTTAAGTGCCATCACAACAATCTTTCAAGATGATGCCCTCCCTTATCACAGCAATCAACATATACCTCTTATGTAGCCTACTTCATAGCGCCGTTGCCTTCACAGCGGCCGGCAACCCCATACCAACCTTACGGAGTACCGGGAGAAGATGGGCAGACACTCTCCGGCACCCGGAAGCAGAACCCAGACACAACCAAAGCCCACACCTACTATACATCTCACTCCAGCACTCCAAAAAATCACCACCAAGAAAACAACATCAACCCTACCATCTGAACTGCGCCCTCATAAATGCTCGCTCAGTCCGGAAGAAATGGCCAATCATATCTGACCTCATATCCCGTTATAACTTAGATATTCTATTAATTACAGAAATGTGGCTCACAGAAGCCAACATTGCCATCCTGAACCAACTTACCCCACCCAACCTCTCAGCTCACGCCTGCAACAGGGACAACCGCAGGGGGGGAGGAACTCTAGCACTCACGAAAACCGAGCTATAATTCCAACAGACCACTGCTAATAGCACCACACATCTGGACTACATAACCATATCAAATAGACACAATTCCATCAACTTAATCTACCGACCTCCATCAGCCTCCCCAGATGACTTATCAACGATAATAGATCTTGTTTGCAACACCAAGAACCCACGCATGCTTAACTGGCTTATGGCGATTTCAACCTCCCATCACTACCTGAAGAGCACGCCTCCTCCCTCCAGGATGCCCTCAGACAGTTGGGCTACGTACAAGTGATCAAAGAGCCCACCCACACAAAGGGAAGCAAGCTGGACCTCATATTCGCTCTGCAAACGGCCGTAAGTCAAGACCATACACTTGCCACCTCACTCACGGCAGTCCCATGGTCGGACCATAAGCTAATACTGTTCCAATTACCCAACCAACAGGAGCAAACAAGAAGCCAACCAGCAACTAACACCTATCCAAAAACAAAATTCAGACACTTCAACAAGGAAGAGATACTCTCCAAAACCCTACCGATGTTCAACCTCACAGAAGCCAATCTCGAAGACATGATCTCTGTATGGAATAGCAGTCTCAACACCATTGCGAACCAACCCACCAGAGAGGAAACACCAAGAAAAAGGAAGCCCACTCCATGGTACTCCCCCAAGCTACTGACTTCACTTTGCCATTTAAGAAAACTTGAAAGAAAATGGCGATGCTCACGATCCAATGAAGACCTGGACAACTACAACACAAACCTGGAGAAACACTGCAACGAAGTAAACGCAACAAGGAATGCTACCATGCAACATTACTGCAACGCTCTCTAAATAAGCCTAAGGATCTATTTAGCATTGTAAGGACACTCACAAAGGAAATCTCCCCCGCCCAACAAAACATGCCAGAGCCACAAGAATACGCGGATTACCTACAGTAAAAAACAATTCAGACTGTTAGAGCACCACCACCCACCCCTGTGAACAAGCCACAGCACCCTACACCATTAACTGCCTTCGCACCGTCCTCAGCGAAACACGTCAAAGACACAATCAAAGTGATCAACACCACCACAGCGCCAAATGACCCCTGCCCAGCGTTCTGGATAAAGTCACTGTGCAAGGAATTCAGTCCATTCCTAACCAAAATCATTAATCTCTCCTTCAGTACGGGAGCATTCCCACATACCCTGAAACAAACATCCATTAGACCGCTAATAAAAAAAACTGCAAGCTGGACACCCAGAAAGTTGATTCATACAGACCAATCTCAAGTATCCCTCTAATGGCCAAGATAATTGAAAAGATCGCTCAACAACAAATCCAGAATCACATAGAGACCAATGCACCCCTAGACCCATGCCAACATGGATTCAGAGAAGCACATGGGGTCCAGACACTACTAACCATCCTCTTCAATACTCTAACCACCGGCCTGAACAAAACCAGAGGAGGCTATGCCCTAATCTTCCTAGACATCGTCGCAGCGTTCGATTCCGTTGACCACATACTACTCATGGAGCGGCTGGCAGAGAAAGGGATCCAAGACACAGCCTTGAGATGGTGCAAATCCTACCTTTCAGATAGATGGCAGCATGTGAGGACAGGATCTACAACTTCCAAACCGTTCCAGCAAAAACAAGGTGTTCCACAGGGATCCTCCCTCTCTGCACTGTTCTTTAACATATACATGCAGCCCATCTGCACACTTGCCCAAGCCTTCGGCATCTCATGCCTTGCATATGCTGACATATTACTCTATACGCCATTCACCACCGACCACCCGGATTTCTCAACACTAACCACCTGTTTCAATGCTATAGCAGACTGGCTATACACCCAAAACCTTAGGATAAATTTTAAGAAAACTGAAGCACTATTCATTACCAGAGATCCATCCTTCACACCACCGGCGGAACCAAAAGTAAGAGATGCCGAACTTCAAAGCAAGCCAACCATCCGCTACCTAGGGATAACACTTGATCAACAACTGAACATGAAAGCCCATATAAATAACACCGTCAAGGCAGTATTTATTTATTTATTTATTTATACATCTTTTCTATACCGCCACTTCCAGAGATCAGTGGCGGTTTACAGGTAACAAACATTAATAATAGAGCACTATTATTTTACATAGAACAGATTTAGAACAAAGAACTATTTTACATAGAACAGATTTAGAACAAAGAACATTCAACTATTAAGTGTAACTTAAAAATACAATGAGATAACAGGAGGGGTAGGAACATTTGAACTGGGTATTAATTAGATAATGTTTCAAAACATAGTACCAACAGTATATCAACAGTAAAGTCAAATATTTACATTAAATTACAGTTATTCACATTAGCGACAAGCAAATTGCTTTCTAAGGGTAAGCTTAATCTAGGTGAGCAATGTGAATGTGTGGGAAAGGTTTATGCTTTGTCTAAGTAGGGTCAGTGAGTGATTGATGAACGGTGTTTTTTTCTGTGTTAGGATTATCTTCAATGTGGAGGTTATTATAGTGCAGAGTAAATAGATGGGTTTTTAGATTTTTTCTAAATAATTGAAGATCTTTGATTTCTCTGATTTCAATCGGGAGGTTGTTCCATAGCGTAGGGGCGAAGTATGAGAAAGCTGTGTTACTTGTCTTCTGACTTGTTTTTCGAATAGAATCAGGAACTTGTATCGTGTGAAGGTTTATTCTTCGTCTCGATCTATTATCATGTGGGATGGTGATCAGCGTAGATAAGAAAGATGGTGCTATATTATTAAAGATCTTAAACGTATTGACTAAGGACTTGTAGATGATTCTGCATGAGACGGGTAGCCAATGGAGAGCGTAGAGGATCGGAGATATATGATCTGAAATTTTCGCTTTGTAGATAATCCTTGCGGTGACATTTTGGGCTAATTGAAGAGTGTGAATATTTTTCTTAGAGGTCCCTTGAAGAATACCATTACAGTAGTCTAAATGTGGTGTAATAAGTGTTTGTACTATGGTTCTGAAATCAGTGTTATCTATCAGTGGTCTAAGTTGTTGGATTGTCCTCAATTTGAAATATATTGTTCTTACAGATTGTTTTATATGTTTGGTGAGGCTGAGGGTTTTATCCAGAGTGACTCCCAAGTATTTGATCTCATCTTTGACTGGGAGAGAGTTTTTTCCAATCTTGATTTCAAGTGGGGGAGTGAAGCTTGTGTTTCTTGTTATAAATAGAACTTCTGTTTTTTTAAAATTAATATTCATATTCCTTGATTTCAGCCACAGTTCAGCTTCAGAGAGGCAACGACATATGTTACTATAATCCGGGTTTGACACATCAAATGGCGAGTATAACATGATGTCGTCCGCGTAGATGTGGTAGTTGATTTTGAAGCGTTTAAATATGGAACAGATGGGTTGAAGATAGAGATTAAACAAAAGTGCCGAAAGGGCAGAGCCTTGAGGGATGCCCTGTTCTTGTGGAAATGGGGATGAGGCATTTCGATCTATTTGCACATATTGGGTCCGGTTAGTAAAATAGGATATGAACCATTCAAGGGTTTTATCTTTGATGCCTATTTGAGAGAGTCTTGAAATGAGCGTGTTATGGTTTACAGTGTCAAAGGCAGAGGAAATATCAATGAATATGAGAATAAAGGCTCGCTTGGCATTATCGATACCTCTGATGATTGTATCAAATAGTGCTGTTAGGAGTGTTTCTACACCATGATAAGGGCGAAATCCATATTGATGATCATCTAATGGAGCTGATGAGTCCATATAATCTTGCAGTTGTGTTTGCACAATCTTTTCAATAATCTTAGCAAGAAATGGAATACTTGCAATAGGACGATATGAAGTTGGGTCATGGTCGTCTAGAGTTTTGTTTTTTAACAGCGGTCGAATTGCTGACCTTTTGAGGACATCTGCTATACGTCCTTGTTGAAGAGATTGGTTGACTATGTTTAGTAAGTCTGAGGCAAGTTCTGTTTTTGTTGATTTTATCCAAGTCACTGGACAGGGATCAAGAAGAGAGGTTGTTGTATTTAGGTTGGAGATTGTCTGAAGTAGTAGTTTGTTGGTAATAGGGTGGAAGGTTTTCCATTCCAGGTGGTTATTATCTGAAAGAGTTAGGCTAGGTGGGGTGAAATGGCTGTTTAGTTTGAGTTTATTTGCAAAATGATCAGCAAGTAATTGCGGGTTAATACAAATTTTGTGAGAATTGTTGGATGGGGATTTGGTTAACGATTTGACAATCTCAAATAGTTCTCTAGGGCGATTAATAGCTTTAGATAAAGTTTTAGAGTGATATTGTTTTTTAGCCTTATTAATCGCATCCTTGTAATCTTTGAGTAGTGAGAAATATTGTATTCTGAGTTCGTGAGTTTTTTTTTTCCTTCTCCAAGTAGATTATCTCAAGATTATCTCAAGATTCGCACAATCCGCCACCTACGACCCCTGCTAGACCCGGATGACTTCAGGACAGTCTACCAGGCACTAATCATTTCCCCATTTCGATTATGCCAATATCATCCTACAGGGACTACCAAAAGATTCGTTGATCCCACTACAACTAGCCATGAATGCCGCAGCCAGAATTCTACATGGTGCATCCAGGAGAAACCACATAACACCAATCCTGAAGCACCTTCACTGGCTGCCAGTCCTGAGTAGAATCACCTTTAAGACTCTGCTGATGACATTCAAAGCCATCAATAGAATCACCTCTGCCTCCATCACTAATCTCATCACCCCCACTCCCACAAATAGAGCAAGAAGATCAGTCACAGTAAACACCCTGAACATTCCCAGCAAGATCACAAAATGCTCACAGTCAACAAAAAAGAAAGCTTTCGAGTACTACTCCCCCTCGTACTGGAATGCACTCCCACCTAACATCCGGTCCATTACAGACCTCACAGCTTTCAGAAAGGCCCTGAAACATCACCTCTTCATGCAACACTATGGCACCACACAACGACCACTCGTCCCCAGTCAACTAAACCACCCCACGCTACCCACTATACATGACACTGGCACAAGTTAGCTCTACCAGAACCTGAATAGGACCATGCACATAGTAACTAAGATTGTTTATAGTAACCAAGAATGTAAAGCACAGTTACTTACCTGTAACAGGTGATCTCTGGGAACAGCAGGAATTAGTCCTCACATATGGGTACGTCGGAACCGACGGAGCCTGCGCAGGAAAGCTCCCCAGCTTCCCAGAAAGGAAGCTTTTGGGGCCTCCTACAGCGCCATTTAAGGACGTAAGCCTTCCTAATAGAGGCCTTACAAAAGGCCAGCAGAATGTTCTCTACATCAATCGGAAGGTTGAGAGGGGCCAAAGTTACTCTCTCAGCCGCCATGTTGTCAGCGAAAGGAACCTGAGCTTGGAGTGCAGGAGAGTCCCCCTCCTGGGAAAGAAGGCCCGGGGGTATGGGGCCCTCCACCGCCAACCTCAGAAGCAGCGGAAACCACGGCCACCTGGGCCACCGAGGAGCTTTCAGGATGAGCGAGGCTTTGTCGCAGAGTGTCCTGAACAGGGTCTTGGCGATCATCAGCATCGGAGAGGAGGAGTACATGAGGCCCTCCCTCCATGAGACCAGGAAACGTGTCCGCTGCCACCCTAGAGAGGTGAGCCTGCTTGGAGCAGAAGAGGGGCAACTGAAAGTTGTCCAGGCTGGTGAACAGATCCATCACGGGTTCCCCCCAGAGACGAAAAAGCCAACTGGCTAACCTGGGGACCCACTGCCACTCGTGCGACTGGAGAACCCTGCTGAGCCTGTCGGCCAGTAGGTTGCCCTGGCCTGGCAGGTACACTGCCCGCAGTAAGACACCTTGATGGATTACATACGAGCAGAGGACCAGTGCCTCCAGACAAAGGACACGAGACCCCATGCCCCCCTGTTTTTTCATGTAGTTCATCACCACCTGGTTGTCTGTCTGGACCAGCACTGGCTGGTGACGTAGGGGGTGACAGAAGACCCTCAGGGCAAGGTGTATGCCCCAGAGCTCCAGGTGGTTGATCTGCTGGGTGCTCTCGTCTGGTGACCAGTTGCCCTGAGTGCGGAGATCTTTGCAGTGGGCTCCCCAGCTAAGCAGGGAGGCATCCATGGTGAGGACCCTCGAGTGACTTAGGGCCCAAAACAGCATGCCCGCTTTGAGATGCCAGGGCGACTGCCAGCAGTCCAGGGAGTCTGCCAACTGGTGGGTCACCGAGACTCGGTCCCAGAGACGGCCCATGGCCTGAGACCACTGGTTCCGGAAACACCACTGCAGTGTCCTCATGTGAAGGCAAGCGTCCGGAGGGACGTGGACCATGGAGGCGCAGGAGAAGCCGGGCAGGCACTGAGAGATGGTGCTGTACATCCCAAACAAGGGACCAGAGACGATCGGCTAGGACCTTGGGCAGGAAAGCCTTCGACTGGAAGGTGTTGAGCTTTGCTCCGATGAACTGCAAGTGCTGAGTGGGGAGGAGGTGAGACTTGGGGTATTTTTTGGCAAAGCCCAAGTGCTGCAGAACCTGGATGGTGCGAGCGGTGGCCTGCTGCACCTACGAAGCTATGCCTCCCCTTTTAAGAAAGTCATCTAGGTAGGGAAAAAACAAAGACAGCCTGGAGCTAGAGGAAGGCGGCCACAACTGCCAGGCATTTTGTGAAGACTCTTGGGGCAGAGGCTAGGCCGAAAGGGAGTACTCTGTGCCTGCCCCCTACTACGAACAGCAGGTACTGGCTGTGGTTGGGGTGGATAAGGATGTGAGTATAAGCATCCTTGAGGTCTAAGGAGCATAGCCAGTCTCCCTGCTGGAGGTATGGCAGCAAAGTTCCAAGGGAGATCATCTTGAACGTCTCCCTCACTAGCAATTTGTTGAGGTTGAGCAGGTCAAGGATGGGCCTTAGAGCCCCTGCCCTCTTTGGGACGAGGAAGTATCTGGAGTAGAAACCCTTGCCCCTGAGGTGGTGGGGCACCGGTTCCACCGCCCTGTCCTCTAAAAGACCTGCCAACTCCTTCAAGAGAAGGTCCCGGTGTAGGGGAGATCTGAAGGGCTCTCCCGGAAAATAAGAGGGAGATGTCTCAACCAGATGGAGGAGATTTATTTTTTATTTATTTATTTAGTATACATTTGTATACCGCTACTTCCAGCGATCAGCAGCGGTTTGATTACAGATTGGAAATTGTCAAATCATGACAGGAAATTTTTGAGGTATAAACACATTGATTAGACAGGAAAGCACAGCACACAGAGAACTATTTTAAAGGGAACATGGGCTATGGAGGGTTAAGTGGCTTGCCCAAGACCACAAGGAGCACCTGTGGGACTAGAAACCCCAGTCCTTCCGGCCCAAGGTTGCTGTCCTCCAGTGGGATTTGAACCCCCGACCTTCCGGCCCGAAGTACCTTGCCCCAACCACTAGGCCACTCCTCCACTAATATCACTCCTCCACTAATATCACTAATATCACCACTAGGCCACTCCTCCACCTATCAACATAGGTTTGATAACAACCAAACCTATGTACCCCCAACATCTATTGTACTACAGAATCATGAGATCAAAGCAAAAAAGGAAGTGAAATACCTAGGAGTTATATGGATCAGAACCTCAGCATGGAATCCCACATCAAAAACACAACAAAACAAATACACAATAAACGCAAGCGACTAAAACAGCTCCGCCCCCTGATACACTTGCACGACTTCATATCCATAATTCAGGCAATCGTTACACCCCACTTCGACCTTGCGAATACTGTTCTCCAAGGTACCTCAAAACAAAATCTTAGAAGACTTCAGCTAGTACAAAATGTAGCAGCCAGAACTATTCTGAATGTCCGTTTCATTGAACATAACACACCCACACTATCTCAACTACACTGGCTACCAATTTACTGCCGTATAAGCTACAAAGTACTAGTAACAACATTTAAATTAATCAATAACCTAGCACCATCTTTTCTTAACACTCTAATCATCAAGGAAACATCAAATCACAACCAGAGTAAAAACAAAAATAAAACTGAGATACCGAAAGACTTCACAAAAGCTAAAAAAATTATTAACAAAGCTTTTTCACACTCTGCTCCGATCCTCTGGATCGAGTTACTTGAAGATATCAGTCAGTTAAATGACATTAGGTTATTTTGTAAAAAACTAAAAACACACCTATTTATTACACACTATGGCTCACAAACAAACATTGACATACAAACAGACAACACCACACCTCACCCTTGTAGCAAAACGATCAGAAACACTAAGAGTATAACCCAGGCTTTCAAAGCTAGGTCAGTGATATATCAACCAAACTCTTTTCACTGTATATAGTTGCATCATTATCAGTACGATGGATTGTTTTTCCATATCATAATATAAATAGTTCACTATGTTCCATGTAAAAAGTTCACAAACATTCTATGTAATGTGAATAGGTACCCATTCCTGATGTACCATTCATACCACTGTTCTATGTAAACCGCACTTGAAACATGGGAAAGCACGGTATAAAAGTGTTTAATAAATAATAAATAAATAAAAAAAAACCTCCCTGACCACCCTCAGTGCCCAGGAATCGGTGGTGATAGCTATCCATCTCTGGGCATAGAGGGCTAGGCGTCCCCCTGTGGGCTGACGACGTCCTTGGGATAGAGAGGATATGCTCAAGGAGTCAAAAGCTCCCCCCTGGTTGGGTAGGGGCTGGTGCCTGGGGCTTTGGAGCTTTCTGCTTATGCGGGCCATGCCCATGTCCCTTGGCCTGCTGACCCTGTTGGGGAGCCAGGGAGGCCTGACAGGGTGGGTAGCTTCGGTAAGCAGTTCCCTTCCTCGGGTAAAAGGGCTTTTTACCCAAACTCTTCCGTTGGGGAGGGGCAGTGGTCTTCTTAGAGAGCCTGGCCCTCGTCATGAACTCAGTCTCCAGCTCGGCAGCCTTGTCAGTCATGGGTTTGCCAAAGATGTTCTCCATTTGTCATGGAACATCGACCAGTTTGTACTGAACCCACTGCTCGAGATCAGAAGACTAAAGCCAAGCTTGGCGGTGTACACCGATGCCCGCCGCAGCTACCCGGGCCGCCGATTAGAACCAGTCATAGGCCGTTCAAGACATAAAAATTTGGAGCACTCATAGATGGCCTTGGCCAGGCTCTTGAAGCGCTGCAAGGGTTTCTCTGAGAGACCAGCCGAGAACCCGGCGAGTTCCTTCGTCGGGTCTCTCAGGTATATGTCCATGTACAGCTGGTAGGCCTGGATGTGGCAGAGGAACATCGAGCCCTGGTAGCACTTTCTACTGAGGGCGTTCAAGGTGCGGACCTCCCTGCCGGGGGGCACCAAGGAATGCATTTTCTGGCTTTTCAGCCAACGCATGGCCGACTCCACCACCATGGAGTTATGCAGCAGTTGCTAATTCTGGAAGACTGGGCTATGGCAGACCCGATACATCGAGTAGAGCTGTCTTCTCAGCACCGGTACCGAGGCCAGTGTCTCCCACATACGGAGCATGAGCTGTTCCAGGATGGGTACCATTAGCAATACCCGTGGAGGGGCCTCATACTGGAGGATCTCTAACTCATCCACCTGAGGGTCCTCCTCCGACTTGGTTGGGAATGCCAGGGCCTTGGACATGTCCTTGACAAAGTCCAAGAAACCCATGATCTCCGGCGGGGACCACCGCCGAGGTTCTGACATGGGGGAATCGGAAGGGACATCGTGGTGGCGACGGGTATTGGGGGACTCCTTGTCCTCCGTCTCCTACTCAGAGTAGTCCATGGAGGACTCACCCGAGGGCTGCTCCACAGGCCTCGAGGGCCCCGATGCTCCACAGCTGGCACCGGGTAGACTTGCCAGGGATGACTGCGGTCCCAACGAGTGGGACTCAGGGAGTGACCTCAGCAGAGGATCGGCTCCGCCTCCAGAGACCTCTTGGACGTCAACGGCCTGGTGGTCGGGGCGGAAGAACCGGTCGAACCAGACAACAGTACCCGCTGCTGGTTCATTAAAGCAGACAAACTGCGCTCCAGGGCTACCATTCTGGAATCCAGAATGAAAATACCCCGGCTCACATAACCTGCCGTATAAACTAGTCACAGAATCAAAAATTATATTTTTTTAGCACTTTCTTTTTGTCGGAATAACTCAACCAACAAACTTCACCTGATACAGGGCCACAGTTGGTCTGGATGGCCCGAAACGAGGCACGTTGTGTCTTAGGAATTCTCTGCTGGCTGAGTTAAAGAAAAACCAAAAAACAAGATAAGTTTCTTCAAGCATTTTAAATTATTAAAAAGGACTGACCACGGCGAGGGGTAGGTTACTTTCCTGCTCTCTCTTACCTGGTTATTCCGACAAAAAGAAAGTGCTAAAAAAATATAATTTTTGATTCTGTGACTAGTTTATACGGCAGGTTATGTGAGCCGGGGTATTTTCATTTTGGATTTTGTATTTTGCCCTGCGCTAGGGGTTCTTTTTTGACTGGACAATTCTGGAATCCAGGCCAGGAGGCTCCGCAGCCTTTGGCGCAGGCACCGAGGGACTCGGGCCCGATGCCGTCTCCCCTGAAGGAGAATTCTCGACAAGGATGGTGTGTCTAGGGACAAAGGCCGGTCTGCAGCCGGATACTTCCAGGGGACCTTTGCAGGTCGCTCCTTCTCCGATGTCTCGGACTACGAGACCAGGCCCAGGGAGCTCCCAGTCGGTCGGAACCATCCAAGGATGCCGCCTTCAAGGGTTTCGTCTTCTTTCTGGGTTCCATCAAGGGGGACCCCCTTTCTGAGGGCCCACGACAGTGCTCGGGCTCGGAAAGTACCACCTGAGGTGTCGGGGCCTCAGACATTGTCCTGGCTTTGGAAGGTACCAGGGACTCAAGGAAAAGCTGGTTGTGCTGCTGCTGGCGGCTCTTGACGGCCTTGCTGGACATCCTCTTGCGGAGACCCCAGGCCGCTGAGTCATGGTCTGGCGTGAAGCAACGAAGACAGCAGTCGTGTGTGTCGGTCAAATATATGATCTTAGAGCACCAATCACACTTCTTAAAACCACTGGTAGCCATGGGGGAAAAAAGCACCCCTGCGAGGTCGAAGACTCTCCGGGCTGCCAGTGGGAGAAAAAAGGCACCAGAAAAGAAAAAGGAACAAAAACTACAAAAGTTTGAACCGAACCCCACGCCGAGGCACTGAGGTTGGTAGGTGGGAAGAGTACCGGTGCAATACCAAAGGCGAGTTGAGAACTCGGGAACAAAATTATCTTTTTCAGGGGACATGCCAGAAAATGTTTGAAGGGCTGCGTGGAAAAAAGGAGACTGAGCAAGTTGGCATTCTTGTGCAGGAAGGGGACCACGCATGGGTGGTGGCATCTCCCAAAAGCTTTCTTTGAAAACTGGGTGGGATGCTTCCGCGATGGCTCTGTCTACTTTAAATTTCATACTCAGTCAGGGCCTAGTAGCAGAAAAGAGTTTTCAGTTTAAATTTAAAACACAGAAAGCACAGTTACTTACCTGTAACGGGTGATCTCTGGGATCAGCAGGAATAAGTCTTCACATATGGGTATCGTCGGTACCGACGGAGCCTGCGCGGGAACGCTCCCCAGCGTCCAAAAGGAAAGCCTTTGGGAGCATCCCACAGCGCCTGCGCGCTGCCTTCCCGCCTTTCCCAACTGCCTCTCTCCAGTTCGAGTTTTAAGCTGAGACAAAGAGAGAGAGAGAAAGGAAAGGAAAGATAGATAGAGAGATACAACTCCTAGGGGAGGTGGGTGGGTTGTGAAGACTTATTCCTGCTGTTCCCAGAGATCACCTGTTACAGGTAAGTAACTGTGCTATCTCCAGGAACAAGCAGGAATGAGTCTTCACATATGGGGACTCCCCAGCTACAGATGCCAGGGAGATCCCCCAGGTTGTGAGTCCCTGAGAAGGGCTCTACCTCCCCCCATGGATCTCAGGCATCCAACCAGGGATGGGGGGTAGGAGTTGATTAGGTATGGAACAGGTGTTTGAGAACAGCCTGACCAAACAAGGCATCCCGGCGGGAGTCCTTGTCCAAGCAATAATGGGCTGTAAAGGTATGAACCAAGGCCCAGGTGGCCGCTCGACAGATTTGGTCGATGGACACAGAATTTAGATGAGCCATAGAGGCTGCCATGGCCCTCACATAGTGAGCTGTGAAATGGCCCTCCAGAGAAAGGTTCTTACTCTGGTAGGCGAAAGAAATACACTGAGTAATCCAATTGGACAGAGTTCTCTTAGAGACTGGAAGTCCTAAATGAGAGGGATCGAAAGCAACAAAGAGTTGAGAGGACTTTCTATGTTGCTGTGTCCTTTGTAAGTAAAAAGCAAGCGCTCTCTTACAATCCAGGGTATGGAGATTACTCTCTGCACTTGATGCATGAGGTCCTGGAAAAAAGACAGGTGGGAGGAGTGGCCTAGTTGTTAGGACAAGGTACTTCAGGCCGGAGGGCCGGGGGTTCAAGTCCCACCTGGGGACAGCAATCTCAGGCCGGAGGGACTGGGATTTCTAGTCCTATAGGTACTCCTTGTGGTCTTGGGCAAGCCACTTAACCCTCCATTGCCCATGTTCCCTGTAAGTATTAGCGTATGTGTGTCATATACCCTCGTGTTAAATGTATCTCCCAATTGACCACTTTGACCCGGTGAAAAGCGGGATATAAATACAGCTAAATAAATAAATAAATAAACCTCCTGGTTCAGATGAAAAGGTGAGACCACTTTAGGCATAAAGTGCAGATTGGTCCTGAGGACTACCTTGTCATGATGGAACCTTGTATAAGGAGGATTAGCCACCAAGGCTTGCAGCTCACAGATGCGGAGAGCTGAAGTGACTGCAATGAGAAAAATAACCTTCCAGGAAAGGAATTTCAAGGAGGTAGTGGCTAAGGGTTCAAAGGGTGGCTGCATAAGCTGGCCAAGAACCAGATTCAAGTCCCATGCCACTGGAGGTGGTCTAATGGGAGGTTTAGTTAAAAGAAGGCCTCTCATGAATCTTGCTATAAGAGAATGAGAGGAAATAGGCTGTCCATTGAGAGGTTTAAGGGATGCTGCAATAGCACTCAAATAGACTCTTACTGAATTCGTTTTAAGGCCTGCATGGGATAAATGCAGCAAATACTCTAGTAAAGAATTCAGAGGTATTGCAAGAGGGTTAAGACCCTTCTCTGCACACCAAATGGTAAACCTTTTCCATTTAAAAGCATAGGAACGTCTAGTGGAAGGCTTTCTGGAAGCATGAAGGATTATCCTTCACTTGCTGAGAAAGATGCAAATCTTGAAGGTCTAGGCCTTCAACAACCAGGCTCTGAGGTGAAGAGACTGGGGATTTGGGTGACACAATGTTCCCTCCTCCTGGGACAGGAGGTCTGGAGCAGATCCCAAGTCCAGGGAGGGAGCTTGAGAGAGATGCAGAAGTAGAGGGTACCACACTTGGCGTGGCCAATGTGGTGCTATGAGGATCATAGACCCCTTGTCTCTCTGAAGTTTGAACAGTGTCTTGGGAATTAGGAGAATGGGTGGAAAGGCATAGAGGAAGTCTTGCCCCCGATGAAGGAGGAAGGCATCCCTGGCCTGAACTCCCTGACACGGCATCCTGGAACAGAACCGGGGAAGTTTGGCATTCCACGGACTTGCATACAGGTCTATGTCCGGGGCTCCCCAAATTTGGAAGATCCTGGTTATCTGGTCCCCATGGAGGGACCATTCGTGTGGAAGCAGAACGCTTCTGAGTCTGTCTGCCCAAGAGTTTTGAACCCCTGGAAGATACACTGCCATGAGATGAATTTGATGCTCTCTGGCGAAGGCCCACAATCTCAAAGCTTCGTTGCAAAGCGACAGAGAGCCAGTCCCGCCCTGTTGTTCACGTAGAACATAGCTACTTGGTTGTCCGTGTGGATGAGGACTGTCTTGTAGCTGAGCAGGGTGTGGAAGACTCAGAGCTAGAAAAATTGCTCTGAGCTCTAAGAGGTTGATATGTAGAGAAGTCTCCTGTGGAGACCAGATGCCTTGAGTGGAGAGATCTTGAAGATGAGCTCCCCAACCCCTTGGAGAGGCAAAGTTGAATCCAAGTTGAATTCTCCTGTTACATGTAAACTCACAATAGCCTGTTGCTTGCTATGAGTATTCCTGTTCTTTTTTTAAATTATTTATTTATGAAATTTTTAACATAATAAATCAAGTATAAACTTGTACAGAATAATACTTGCGAAAAGAAATACACCAAACATATAATATAGCAATGAAACAGCAAGAATTATTAGTAGCCCCCTATAATGGAGGAGTGAAACCGGGAAAAGGAGAAAAAAACCCTCCAAAAAAGGAAATAACAGAACAGGTAAATTAAGAGGAGACGGTGCCCCAAGGAGATATCTAAAAAAAGATGGAATCATGTCACAGGTGAAGAGCTAATTGATAAATGTGAGTTTAGGAAAACGGTAAGGTCCTCAGGGGAAAAAAACACATATTTCTGAGTTTTATAGGTAATTAAACATTTACATGGAAATCTTAACAAGAATAAAGCACCAAGTCGTGCTACTCCCGGTTTCAATAATAGAAAGGCCCTTCTACGCTTCTGCGTCTCCCGTGCAACATCCGGGAAAAGGAGAATCTTTTTCCCATAAAACAATTTTCCCCTCTTCTTATAAAACAATTTTAGGAGCCACTCCTTATCTGATGAGAGAGCTAAAGTTACTAACAAAGTTGATACAGCTATGTCCTCTTCTTTAGGTGCACCAGAGGCAGGTCCCGCACATGCGACGCGGCAGCTAACACCTCGGAAGGCCGCCCGTCGTCACCCAGCACCTGAGCAGGCAAAGACCCAGGAGGCGTCGGGTGAAGTCGACATGAGTATTCCTTTTCAATGTAAACCGCGCTGATGAAAAAGAGTGCGGTATAGAAGAGCTATAAATAAAATAAATAAATAAATCTGTTGTAAGGGTTGCTTGGGGTAACACCTGTTGAAAGGGGGACCCCAGCAACAGATTTTGAGTGGACTTCCACCACTGGAGACACCAAAAGAGGCGACAGGAGGTTGCTATTTTGTCTGACAGGCACCCTGATGCCTGGGTCCATTGGGTGGACAGAGTCCATTGAGCTGCCCTCATGTGAAGGCGAGCGTAAGGAACCACATGCACAGTGGATGCCATGTGGCCTAACAGTTGTAACATCTCTCGAGCAGTTAAATGGGATTTTAACTGAATTTGTGAGGCTAACTGCACCAAGCGTAGGCAACGGGCCTGGGAGAGATAGGCCCTTGCAGTTGTGGTATCCAGCAAGGCCCCTATGAACTCTAAAGACTGAGAAGGGATGAGATGGGATTTTGGGATGTTTATTACAAGTCCCAGATACTGAAGAACACGCCTTGTGCAGGCTAGGGAAGTCTGGGCCTCTGACTGGGATGGAGCTCGGATGAGCCAGTCGTCCAGATATGGGAATACGAATATCCCTAGAGTGCATAGAAATGCAGCTACTACTGCCATGCATTTTGTGAACACTCTTGGTGCAGAGGCCAGACCGAAAGGAAGCACTCTGTATTGGTAGTGCTTTTCTCGATAAAGGAACCGAAGGAACCTTCTGTGTGTTGGATGGATGAGGACATGGGTGTACGCATCCTTGAGGTCTAGAGAACAAAGCCAATCCTGACTCTGAAGGTATGGAAGGAGAGCACCGAGAGAAATCATCTTGAATTTCTCCTTGCATAGAAACTTGTTCAATTCTCTGAGATCTAATATGGGTCTGTAGCCCCCTGTTTTCTTTGGGATAAGAAAGTAGGGGAGTAGAACCCTGAGCCCTGTTGAAGAAGGGGTACTTCTTCTATTGCCCCTTGGGCAAGAAGGGTAGCAATCTCCTGACCCAGAAGGTCGAGGAGAGATGTTGGAGAATTGAACTGTCTCACCATGGTGTGAGGAGGAAGGTTTGAGAAATGAAGTTTGTACCCTTCCCTTATGATGGAGAGGGTCCATTGCTCTGCTGTGATTTGTTCCCACCTGGGAGCAAAGTGAGCTAACTTTCCTGGAATAGTGAGAGGCTCTGGTTCTTTTAGAGCCAGAAAGGCTAAGTTCTCTAGTTGAAAGTCAAAGGCCCTGAGGAGGCTGAGGCTGTTGGGCCGTAGCAGCCCTTGCAGCCTTAGGCTTGGCCTGTTTAGGTTGTTGCTGTCGCTTTGCAGCAAAACGACCTGCAGAAGATGCCTGTTGACCATAAACAGGATAATATCGCCCCTTTTTGGGAAAAAATCCCTTTTTGAACAACCTTTTCTTAACAGGAGCAGAAGTAGACTTTGAAAGTCTATCTAAAGCAGAATTTTCAGCATCCGAGTGGCCTTTGCTTGCCAATCTTTGCCAAAAAGGTTTTCACCTGTACAAGGAAGATTTCCTAGTCCATCCTGAACCCAGGGTTCCAAATCAGAAGCTTGTAGCCAAGCAACTCTGCGTGCACCTATGGCAATAGCCGAGGCTCTGCTAGCACACTCAAAAGAGTCAAAGGCTGCACGGTTGGAAAACTTGGAAACATCCTGGGCATGTTTAAGCCAGGTGAGAAACTCCTCTCTTTTATCTTCTGAAACAAAAGGAGATAAAGTTTGCAGGTGATCTGTAACTTCTTTTAGAAACATCCCAATATAGAGACTATAGGAGTTGATTCTAGCAACAAGCATATTGGCCTGGAAAATTCTCCTGCCAAAAGCATCTAAGGTTCTGCATTCTCTTCCTGGAGGATTAGATGAGTGCCTTTTTGCACTCTTTATCCTCTTCATAGCAGACTCCACCACAATAGAGTGGTGAGGGAGCTGAGTCTTATGAAAGCCAGGACAAGGAGTAACACGGTACATGGTGTCCAACCTACGAGAATGAGGGGAGGTGGCGAGAGGTGTCTCCCATATGCCCAATATGTGATCAAAAAGGATCTCATGAATTGGTAAAGTAGCTGCCTCTTTAGGAGCCTTAGGATATTGTAAGATATCCAATTTTTTGGCTCTAGGCTCTGATTCAGGGGCCACTGAAATGGAGAGGCCCCTGGCCACTTCCCCTAATGAAGTCTTGAAAAGACAAGTCTTCTGGAGGAGACATTCTTCTTTTTGGAGAAGAGGGCACCTGAGGAAGGAGTACCGATGCTTCGACAGAAACCTCTGATTCATCAGAGTCTTCAGAGGAATCGAAGTATCGCCTATCTGGATGCTCCTGCAGGGCCCGATACGCGTACCGAGTGGTATTGACATCGGGAGTGATCGGTACCGATTCGGTACAGATGGGCATCACAGAACAGGGTACCGCTGCAGTCGACACCGAAGCCGATGTCGATGCAATCGGTACCGGCGCCGGAACCGATATCGATATCGGTGCCGGTGCCGGAACCGGTACCGACAACGGAGTTTGTTGCGGTACCGGAGGCGTCACAGCTTGTATGAATGCCGTAATGGCATGCTGCATGGTCAGAATATTCTGATCCATCGACGCCACCAATGTCTGGATGTAGGTACCAGTGGGAACCACCGGTACCCCAGAACATGGCAACAGGTGATCGGTCGAGGCCAAGCCATCGATGTCAACCTGTGACCCCATAGATAAAGCTTTGGAAGCCGGAGCCTCCCGCCGGGGTAATTTTGCTGGTGCAGATTCCTCGAGAGCAAGCCCGGAGGCATCTCGATACTTAGAGGGAGATCTACCCTTCGAGGACCAGCTGGACTTGAGTTTGGTTACCTGAGATCCATCGGAGGAAGAAGCAGCCCTGGAAGACGTCGATGCTACCGAAGCTGCATCAGAGGGAAACAGGGTACTGAGTTTGGCTGCTCGATTCTGTAGACCTCTTTTAGACATCATGGAACAGGACTCACAATCCGTGATGGAGTGGTCAGGACCCAACCATTTTAGACACCAGTCATGGGTGTCAGTGACAGAAATAGTGCCACTGCACTTCGTGCACTTTTTAAACCCGGAAGCGGGCTTTTCCATGAGGAGAATTTTTCGCAGGCCTAAGGCCAAAAGAAAAATGCACAGAAGTGAAAATAGTAGTCTTTTTTTTTTTTAAGAAGAAAGAAAGAAAGACCGGCAGTACCGGTCCGACGTCGAAGAAGGCAGACGCACGACCAAAGAAATACAATAAAATAAAGAACTTCTTCAGCGGTGACAGGAACACGACCTGCTGGCTCCGCGGAAAAGAAGAACTGGAGAGAGGCGGTTGGGAAAGGCGGGAAGGCAGCGCGCAGGCGCTGTGGGATGCTCCCAAAGGCTTTCCTTTTGGACGCTGGGGAGCGTTCCCGCGCAGGCTCCGTCGGTACCGACGATACCCAGATGTGAAGACTCATTCCTGCTTGTTCCTGAAGATGAGAGCTTTCTGGTTAAATTTAGAATCCAAGACTCCCTCTATCCAACAAAGGTTTGTGGGACTCCCCCTGGAGATTGGTCACAGATTACCTTAGAAGTACACGACAGGGTACTGTGTAGCAGCCAGCTTTTAATAAGTCATCTTAACATGCCTGCCTGGTGCGAAGGTTGAAATTCCATGTAAAAGGGGGAAGGCGATGGCAGTGGGGGTGTACTATCGAGCGCCTGGCCAGAATGAACAAATGGATGATGAAATGCTCAAAGAAATCAAGGAAGCTAACAAAAGTTATAGCGCAGTAATAATAATGGGTGATTTCAATTACCCCGGTATCGACTGGGTTAGTGTCACATCAGGACATGCTAGGGAGATAAAGTTCCTAGATGAAATAAATGACTGCTTCTTGGAGCAGCTGGTTCATGAACCGACCAGAGTGGAAGCCATATTAGACCTAGTCCTTAGTGGAACACCAGATCTAGTGCAAGAGATAAGGGTGTTGGGGCCACTTGGCAATAGTGATCATAGCATGATCGCCTTTGATTTGATTAGTGGAGGAGGGATAGTAAGGAAATCCACAGTACTACCTTTTAACTTTCGAAAGGGAGACTATGATAAAATGAGGAAAACAGTTAAGAAAAAACTAAAAAGAGCAGTTGCAAAGGTTGAAGACGTACATCAAGCTTGGGTGTTGTTGAAAAATACTATCTTGTAAACCCAGACCAGCTGTATTCCACGCTTTAAGAAAAGTGGAAGGAAGTCCAAAAAACTGCCAGCATGGTTTAAAGGTGAGGTCAGAGAGGCGGCTGTTGCCAAAAAAGCATCTTTCAGGAAATGGAAAAAAGAGCCTAACGACGAAACCTGGAAACAGCACAAGCACTGACAAGTCAAATGCAAGGCATTGATAAGGCAGACAAAGGAAGAATTTGAGAGGAAGCTTGCTGCAGAAGCAAAAACACGAAATAAAGACCATTTCAAGTACATTCGTAGCAAAAAATCCTGTGAGAGAGTCAGTTGGTCCATTAGATGATAAAGGGGTTAAAGGAGCACTGAGAGGCGACAAGGCGATAGCGGAGAAACTGAATGAATTCTTTGCTTCGGTCTTTACTGAGGAAGATGTAGGGATGTTACCCATGACTGAAGTGGTATTTAAAGGTGCGGAAGAATTGAAGGAAATATCGATACATCGGGAAGATGTATTACAGCTATTAGATAAACAGAAGAGTAGCAAATCACCTGGGCCGGATGGTATACATCCAAGGGTGTTGAAAGGACTGAAATATGAGATTGCAGACCTGCTATTTGTAATCTGTGAACTATCATTAAAATCATCTCTAATACCTGAAGATTGGAGGATCGCCAATGTAACACCAATTTTTAAAAAGGGTTCCAGGGGTGATCCGAGAAACTACAGACCGGTGAGCCTGACATCAGTACCGGGAAAAATGGTAGAAACCATTATAAAGAATAAAATTACTCAGCATGTAGATAGTCATGACCTAATGGGAGACAGCCAACATGGCTTTAGACAAGGAAGATCTTGTCTTACTAATCTGTTATGTTTTTTGAAGGAGTGAATAAACAGGTGGACAAAGGTGAGTCAGTTGATATTGTGTATCTGGACTTTCAGAAAGCCTTTGACAAGGTCCCTCATCAGAGACTTTTGGCAAAACTAAAGAGTCATGGGATAGGAGGCAGTGTACTATTGTGGATCAGGAACTGGTTAAAAGATAGAAAGCAGAGGGTAGGGCTAAATGGCCAGTTTTCCCAATGGAGAAAGGTGAATAGTGGTGTACCCCAGGGATCTGTGCTGGATCCGCTGCTTTTTGACATATTCATAAATGACCTGGAAAGTGGAACAACGAGTGAGGTTATCAAATTTGCAGATAACACAAAACTATTTAAAGTTGTTAAAACCCAAGAGGATTGTGGAAAATTGCAAGAGGATCTTGATAAATTAGAAGACTGAGCATCAAAATGGCAGATGAAATTTAATGTGGACAAGTGCAAGGTTATGCACCTAGGGAAGAACACCCCAAACTATGGTTACACGATGCAAGGTTCCACATTAGGAACCACCACCCAGGAAAAAGATTTAGGCGTCATTGTGGATACCATGTTAAAACCCTCGGCCCAGTGTGCAGCGGCGGCCAAGAGAGCAAATAAAATGCTAGGTATGATAAGGAAAGGAATGGAAAATAAAACAAAAGATATTGTCCAACAAGTATCGCACATTGTGAACCAATCACTACAACAAGGAATCATGCCTGCCCAACTCAAGAAATCTATAATAAGGCCAATTCTAAAAAACAACTCACTCAACAAAGAGGACCCAGCATCCTACCGCCCCATCTCCAGCATATCTTTCCTAGCAAAGATCATAGAAAAGGCAGTCCTTATACAACTACAAGATCACCTGGATGACCATGAATCCCTGGATAACCAGCAATACGGTTTCAGACAAAATCATGGGGTCGAAACGCTTTTAATAGCACTGCTTAACAACCTCCTCAAAGGCCTTGAAGACAAAAAGAAAATGTTTATACTCATTTTCATTGACATCTCTGCCGCCTTTGATACTGTCCATCATGGAATCCTCCTTAACAAGCTGGAATCGATAGGAATATTGGGAACCCCCCTAAAATGGTTCTCCTCTTACATAACAAACAATGCCACAGGTGCAATTTAATAGCGAAAAGGCAGAAGCATTCTCTCAAACTCAAGGTATTCCCCAGGGATCGGCTCTCTCGGCACTACTTTTCAACATTTACATGCAGCCCCTCTGTGATATTTTCAAGAAACATAATATCAACTACCACATTTATGCAAATGATATTATGCTATACACACAATTAGATACCATCGACCCTAAGTATACTCAGCTTGAAACATGCCTAAACGAGATGTTAAAATGGTTACAGCAAAACAACATGACGATCAACCATAAGAAAACCGAGGTGATGTATATATCCAGTAAACCAAACTTTGAACCACCTCCGACAATCACCCTGTGTAACAACACATACAACACAAAGAACGAAATCAAATATCTGGGAGTCACGTTTGACAGCAAACTAAAGATGGAAAAGCACATACACAAAACCAACAAGGCCATTTTCCACAAACTTAGAGTGCTACAACCCCTGCGGAATATCATCGAACCATGTGATTTTAGGTCTGTTGCGCAAGTACTCATTATGCCACACTTAGACTACTGCAACACCATCTTACAGGGACTTCCAAAGAAAACCCTAAATATTCTGCAAATGGCCCAAAATGTGGCGGCGAGGATCATCATGCGAAAAAACATTGCTGAACACTACACCTGTATTGATCGAGCTACATTGGCTACCCATGGCTGCCAGGATACAATATAAAACATTGTTAACCACGTTCAAACTCATACAGAACCTAGCTCCATCCTTCCTCTCCACCCTTATCAGCACGCAACCAACCAACAGAGACAGGAGAACCATCAACTCAGACACACTACAAGTTCCAACAAATATCAGCTCTGTAAAAGCCAGTACTAGCCGCCGAGCATTCTCATTCTCTGCCCCAACCCTCTAGAACCAACTACCATATGAGCTACGAGCGATCAAATACATTACTGCTTTCAGGAAAAAACTAAAGACATCTATTCCAGTGTCATTACAATTCGATGTAAATCCCAGTGGGCTACAAGATGACCTGAAAAATGTAAATATGTAAATTCTAACTCCTCGCCTGTAAAAATGTAAATATGTAAATTCTAACTCCTATCCCTAAGACCATATTTCTGTGTGCTGTGCCTTACCCTCAAATCTATGTGTGTATACCCCTACATTTCTGTCATGATTTGACAATTCCCAATCTGTAATCAAACCGCTACTGATCGCTGGAAGTAGCGGTATACAAGTGTATACTAAATAAATAAATGAATAAATATTATAATGCCTCTATCTCGTTCCATGGTGAGACTGCACCTTGAATATTGTGTGCAATTCTGGTCGCCGTATCTTAAAAAGGATATAGCGATTTTAGAAAAGGTTCAGAGAAGAGCCACCAAAATGGTAAAGGGGATGGAAGGATACTCCTATGAAGAAAGGCTAAAAAGGTTAGGGCTCTTTAACCTGGAAAAGAGACGGCTGAGGGGAGATATGATAGAAGTCTATAAATTAATGAACGGAGTGGAACGGGTAAACGTAGATCAATTGTTTACCTTATCAGAATATAGAAAGACTAGGGGACATGCAATGAAGCTACAGGGTAAACTATTTAAGACTAATAAAAGAAAATATTTTTTCACTCAACGTGTAATCAAACTCTGGAATTTGTTACCGGAGGATGTAGTAAAGGCTGTTAGTGTAGCTGGGTTTAAAAAAGGTTTGGACAAGTTCCTGGAGGAAAGGTCCATAAACCATTATTAAGAAGGGACCCAGGATATCAATGCTTGACCCAGTACAAACATTGTGGAACCTGTGTCTTTTGGGAAAACTGCTAGGTACTTGTGACCTAGATTGGCCACTGTTGGAAACAGGATACTGGGCTTGATGGACCTTGGTCTGACCCAGTATGGCATATCTTATGTTCTTATGAAGGTAGCGGACCTTACGTGGCACCTAGAGAAGGTCTTAGATAGTGCTGGGGAGGAGTTTGCTGTCTTGGTACATGTTGGTACTAATGACATAGGAAAATGTTGTAGGGACTTTCTGGAGGCTAAATTTAGGCTTTTCAGGTAGGAAGTTGAAATCCAGAACTTCCTGAGTAGTGTTCTCCGAAATTCTTCCCGTTCCACGTGCAGGACCCAAAAGGCAGGCAGAGCTCCGGAGTCTCAATTCGTGGATGAGACAATGGTGCAAGGATGAGGGTTTTGGATTTGTTAGGAACTGGGGAACATTCTGGGGAAAGGAGGAGCTCTTCTGAAGGGATGGGCTTCACCTTAACCGGGATGGAACTAGGCTGCTGGCATTAACCTTTAAAAAGGAGATAGAGCAGCTTTTAAAATAGATAATAGGGGATAGCCGACAGTCGCCCAAGAGCGGATGGTTCGGAAGAATGTTTCCTTGAAGGATACTACCAAAAAAATGAAGTTAGGGCACATCAGCAGAGAGGTTCCAATAAAGACAAAGGTAGCCCAAATGCACTTGAGTAAGGATCAGACAGAGCTTAAAGATTCTAAATTATCCCTGCCTACCAATAACCAGATTAATATGAATAAAATACAGTCTCTAAAATGCTTGCATGCAAATGCTATTAGTCTAAAAAATAAGATGGGAGAGTTAGAATATATAGCACTAAATGACAAGTTAGATATGATTGGTATCTCAGAGACATGGTGGAAGGAGGACAACCAGTGGGACCACTGTGGTACAAACTATATCGTAATGATAGAGCTGATCAAATTGCTGGAGGGGTTGCGCTCTATGTTAGAGAGGGCATCGAGTCACAAAGGATTAAAGTTTTGCTGGAAACAAAATTTGCTGTAGAAACTCTATGGATTGAAATTCCATGTAAAAAAGGGAAGGCAATGGCAGTGGGGTTATACTATCGACCGCCTGGCCTGGATGATGAAATGCTCAAAGAAATCAGGGAAGCTAACAAAAGTTACAGAAAAGTAATAATAATGGGTGATTTCAATTACCCCGGTATTGACTGGATCAGTGTCACAACAGGACATGCTAGGGAGATAAAGTTTCTAGATGAAATAAATGACTGCTTCTTGGAGCAGCTGGTTTATGAACAGACCAGAGGGGAAGACATTTTGGACATAGTCATTAGTGGAATACCAGATCTGGTGCAAGAGATAAGGATGTTGGGGCCACTTGGCAATAGTGATCATAGCATGATTGTGTTTGATTTATTTAATGGAGGAGAGATAGTAAGGAAATCCACAGTACTACCTTTTAACTTTCAAAAGGGAGACTATGATAAAATGAGAAAAATAGTTAAGAAAAAACTAAAAGGAGCAACTGCAAAGGTTAAAGACTTACATCAAGCTTGGGTGTTTAAAAATAGTACCTTGGAAAAGATCACGTGATGCAGTGAGCAGGGCAGCAGCTTTCTTGCCTGGCTCCAGGGGCTCCCACCCAAATTGAAATATATGCTCATTCAAACCCACTAAGAACACAGATTTTTTGAGACCAGGCGTGGTTGGAGTGCTTCTCTCACAATTGACGGAGTTTCGGAGTGCAAAGTGCTCTATGGCAGCGAAGTTCGCAAGGAAAGAGAGAAGTCGGGTTCCGGAGGATAAAATGGCAGCTAAGCCAGCATCTAACTCATGCCCGGAGCATGATATAGATATGGTGGAGGAGGTCACGAATGCTGTAGTGGCAGCACTGGAGAGTCGGTTTCAGGGACTGTCGGAGCAGCCGACGAAGGTGGGCCAAGCGGTCAGTGATTTTGGCGCAAGGATGGAACAGGCGGAGCAAAGAATATCAAATGCAGAAGACATGCAACAAGAACAGGTCCAGCAAGTGCGATGGCTCGAGGAACTGCTTAGAAATCAGGAGGAAAAGCTGGATGATTTAGAAAACCGTGGACGTCGGAAAAACTTACGGATTGTGGGCATACCTAAAGCAATAGCGGATGGGGAGTTGAGAGGATATTTAGAAACATGGCTGGTAAAGGCTCGGTAAAGACAGAAAGAACCCACTGGTTGGGAGCACAGAGGGGGTCAGGGGATAGGCCCCAAGTGGTGATTGCACGTTTCCTGAATTATGCACAAAAAGATGATGTTATAAGAGTTGCGTGGAAACAAAAACAAGGAGACAAAAAAGTTTTGATTTTTCAAGATTATTCTACCATGGTCAGCAAGAAGCAGAATAAATTTTCAGTAGTATGCGATACACTGGCCAAGAGGGGAGTGTGTTTTGCCTTGTTATACCCAGAACGATTAAGAGCGGAATATAAGAACGGACAGCGCCTTTTTGAAACGCCAGCAGAGTCTAAAAACCTTGTGACTGAGGTGGTGCAAGGTTTGGGAGGGTGATGCGTCACTGGAGCAGCAGGAGACCGGTGGTGGCAGCTGAAGGACAGTGTGCGGTTAGGTGCCTTTTACTGATAACGCCCATGGTAGTGCAGAATTGGCCTTATTGGAAGGCGAAGCGGATGAGGGATAAGGAATAGAGGATCTGTATTTGTACAATCAAATTGGGAGGGAGAGGTTGGATATAGGTGGGCTGAATTAAGAAATTGCATATGTATGTGCAGAAAGGAGGGTGGGAGTAAGGGAATGTTTGTTTACTTCTTGTTAAGGGACATGTGGGGGAGAAGAGAATTGAGGGGTGTAGCGGGGAATGTGATCTATGTAATAATTGCATACACTTGGAGTAAACAACTGGTTGATAGAGGATGTTGGAATAAGGTGGAGAATTTTGGGCATGTTCTTTATGTATAGGTTGGTAAGGGGGGGGAGAGAACATATTGATTTGTTTTTTAAACTATTGGGGGGGGGAGCCCAATGCATCACAGTGATTTACTAGGGAACTCCAATATGAAGGGAGATAGGAGAGGGGGGAGGGAGCAGGGGGGAGAGGCGTGGGGGTCTTGGTATTGATGTCGCTAAGGGGAATATTAAAGGTATTGGGTGTGTAGATTATGGGGACTCAGAGATTTGCATTGTGGGGGGGGGAATAAGGGATGTATGCAGGTGACATGGATAGGATGGGGACCAGAACGGAAGACATGGGAGGGATGGGAAGGTGGGGTAAGCCCTAGGCTGGGGAGGGGGGGGGTTCATTCCAATACAGGAACGCAAGGTGGATTTGAGGATTAGTCCAATTAGAGGCCATAGGGATGGACAATGGTGTTCGTTTGATATCATGTTTATGTTTATTACATTTGATATACCGCTCAAGCCAAAGCATCAGAGCGGTTTACAATATTACATAAAAGTTACAGAAAATATGAAAAGAATGCCATTAATTAGATAGGACAGAATAAGAGATACAGTGATAGTTAAAAGAATAGAGGAGACAAGAAGAAATGCTCCACATAGCATCCGAAGAGGTAGATATCATACCACCAGGTGTTTAAGCTCCCACTCACAACCTCCGCTGTCGACATCACCCCTCCACCGCTCCGATCTCCACAGCAAGCAGAAACAATGTAGCAGCATTTTAAACGCCCCCACATGGTCCTACACCTAAGGGCCACGCCAAAGGGCCCTCTCGTGAGGCCCTCAGGCACGGGCCCGCAAAGCGCGCGCACGCCAGTGGAAGTGACAGTTTTAAAGCCGTTAAAGGCAGCTGGCATGGGCAGGCTGAAAGGAAAGAGGTGGAGCTCCCGCTCACACACCTCCGATGCCGGCTGGCTGCTGCTCTCCCCCGTCTCTGCACGCCAATGGAATGTGTGTGGCATAGGGAATCCTGTTAAGAGGCACAAGGTGTTGCAGGTTCTTTGAGATAAGCATGCCGACTTTGCTTTTTTGCAGGAAACACATCAGATCACTGCGACGAGGAGTCGATGGATAGATCGGGTACCAGAGTGAAGACAAGAGACCGAAGATCTCAGTGGGTTAGAAGCATATGTGAAGGATATGAGTTGGTGGATTATTGGAGAGTTCTACATCCACTAGACAAGGACTATACGCATGTATCTAGGGTACATGATACAGAGAGGCTAGAGAGCCTCGCAAACGACTCCTAGTCTGTTCCAATAATATACCAATATTAAGCTCCTGTAACCTGCCAATGTCTACCGGCAGGCATATGCCAAGATATTTAAATTCAGTATCCGCCCACCTCAAGGGAAAATCACTATCCCACCCCAACCATACAGATTGATGTAAGGCCAATGCCTTCAGAGTATAAAAGCTCTTCTAGTTTTAATACAGATATTACTTGCAAGTCCCTTTCCCCCAAACTACATATATAACTACGCATTTGGATATAAGAAAAGCTGTCCTTACGTTCCAACCCATACCTGGTCCGCAACTCAAACTCCAAAAGCTTCCCAGATTCATTAACTACTTGTTCAATAGCCACTATTCCCTTAGCTTTCCATCTGCGAAACGCTCCCTCCATCCCTGGAATAAAAGCCCCATTGCCATATAATGGTAAAGGTATTACTTGTGGATTTCCAAGACATTTACTTTAGGCTATCTGCCACACTTTCCTCATCACCTTAAACACCGGGTGGCTGCTAATACTTCGTGGTAAGTATGCGGCCTTCACGTGCAACACATATCTCAAGGCTAGCGGACGATCCACCTCCTGTTCATGTTCTAGAGGCGTATAGTCTGCTGTCGTACTCAAGCAGTCCCTCAAATTCTGCAACAAGCACGCTATGTTATATCTCCTAATATCAGGAGCTCCCATACCTCCACACTCCCAAGGTCTCTGCAACCACCTTATACTAATCCGTGGTCTTCTCTCTTTCCAAAAAAATGCATTAAGACTTCTCGCCAGTGTAGCAGTCTCCCCCCTAGTCATTAATAAAGGCAGAACTTGCAGCATATACAACCACTTTGGGAATATGGTCATTTTATATAAGGCAATTTGCCCTCCTAACGACAATGGTACTGCGAAGGAGCCATTTTGCCCCGTGTAGAGCGTTCAAAGCAAGATGTAGTACTACAGCAAGTTGCCAGAGGTGTGGGATAACGAAAGCGGATCTGGGGCACATGTGGTGGCAGTGCCTGGGGATGGTGTGGTTTTGGAGGGCCCTACTAAGACACCTTACATCCATTCTGGGGGTCACTTTAGGGCATGTTGGCATCTGTGCAGGGGCTGGGGAGTGCTCAGCGGAATTGGCTGGGATGGGTGCTGTTGGTTCCACGTAGAGTTATACTACAAAATTGGTTGCTTCTGAGGGGGCCCACACTGGGACAATGGAAGAGAGAAGTTTATGCACTGCTACTTATTGAACAGGTGGGGGCTCGAGTTAATGAGAGAGCTACTAAAACATTTATGTTGGGATGGAGCCCATACATACAAACACTGACCCCACGGAATAGGAGAAAAATTCTCAGTGTCCTCAACTGATGGTTTGTAAAGATGTAAGTATTGACATGATGCAAGACTTGGATTTATTATGTCTATAAAGTAAGGGGGGGGAAGGGGAGGGGGTAGAGGATAAAGGTTAAGAGTGATATAAGGAGGGTTGGTAAGTTATAGTATTACATTAACGTAATTTGGATTTAGGAAATAGTTAAGGGTGGGATATGGATAATATATCATGGATAGAGATACTGCACTCCTGGGGGCGGGAGATATGTGAGTGTTTTAGAGATAGCTTGGAAGAAGGTGGTTAAGGGCAACTGGGGTAAAGGGGTAATACACATATGTAAGTTGGATAGGGGGAGGGATCTGTAATACTTTGGAAGGTGTGGGGGGGAGGGGGGAAATATAAAAGTAGAGACAATAAGGTGTGTTGAAGAAAGAAGATAGCTCCATCCATAATATGGGTGACTGATGGACACAATTAAGGAAGATTTTCAAGATGGTTTTAGATGTTGTATTTCTATTTTTGTAATGTATTGTTATACGGATGGAGCACAAGTTGTATGTGCTTATGTCTCAATAAAGAATATTTGCACTAAAAATACTATCTTGGAAGCCCAGACCAGCTGTATTCCACGCTTTAAGAAAAGTGGAAGGAAGTCCAAAAAACTGCCAGCATGGTTTAAAGTTGAGGTCAGAGAGGCGGCTGTTGCCAAAAAAGCATCTTTCAGGAAATGTAAAAAAGAGCCAAATGACGAAAACGGGAAACAGCACAAGCACTGGCAAATTAAATGCAAGGCACTGATAAGGCAGGCAAAGACAGAATTTGAAAAGAAACTTGCTGTGGAAGCAAAAACGTATAATAAAGACTTTTTCAAGTACATTCGTAGCAAAAAAAAAAAAAAACCATGAGAGAGTCAGTTGGACCATTAGATGATAGAGGGGTAAAAGGGGCAGTAAGAGAGGACAAGGCTATAGCAGACAGACTGAATGGTTTCAGTCTTTACTGAGGAAGATGTAGGGACGTTACCCATGACTAAAATGGTATTTAAAGGTGATACTGCGGAAGAAATTAAAGAAATATCAATACACCGGGAAGATGTATTACAACTATTTGATAAACTGAAGAGTAGAAAATCACCTGGACCAGATGGTATACATCCAAGGGTGCTGAAAGAACTGAAATATGAGATTGCAGACCTGCTATTAGTAATCTGTGAACTATCATTAAAATCATCTGTAATACCTGAAGATTGAGAGGATTGCCAATGTAACGCCAATTTTTAAAAAAGATTCCAGGGGTGATCCGGGAAACTACAGACTGGTGAGCCTGACATCAGTACCGGGAAAAATGGTAGCAACCATCATAAAGAACAAAATTACTCAACATGCAGATAGTCATGGCTTAATGGGAGACAGCCAACATGGCTTTAGACAAGGAAGATCTTGTCTTACTAAACTGTTATGTTTTTTGAAGGTGTGAATAAACAGGTAGACAAAGATGAGTTGGTTGATATAGTGTATCTGGACTTTCAGAAAGCCTTTGACAAGGTCCCTCATCAGAGACTTTTGGCAAAACTAAAAAGTCATGGGATAGGAGGAACTGGTTAAAAGATAGAAAGCAGAGGGTAGGGCTAAATGGCCAATTTTCCCAATGGAAAAAGGTGAATAGTGGAGTACTCCAGGGATCTGTGCTGGGTCTGTTGCCTTTTGACATATTCATAAATGACCTGGAAAGGGGAATAACGAGTGAGGTTATCAAATTTGCAAATGACACAAAACTATTTAAAGTTGTTAAAACCCAAGAGATTTTGGAAAATTGCAAGAGGATCTTGATAAATTGGAGGACTGGGCATCCAAATGGCAGATGAAATTTAATGTGGACAAGTGCAAAGTTATGAACCTAGGAAAGAACAGCCCAAACTATGGTTACGCGATGCAAGGTAACACTTTAGAAATCACCACCCAGGAAATAGATTTAGATGTCATCGTGGATAACACGTTGAAACCCTCTGTCCAGTGTGCAGCAGTGACCAAGAAAGCAAATAGAATGCTAGATATCATAAGGAAAGGAAGGGAAAATAAAACAAAGGATATTATAATGCCTCTGTATCATTCCATGATGCGACTGCATCTTGAATATTGTATGCAACTCTGGTCACCATATCTTAAAAAGGATATAGCGGTATTAGAAAAGGTACAGAGAAGAACCACCAAAATGGTAAAGGGGATGGAAGGATACTCCTATGAAGAGAGGCTAAAAAGGTTAGGGCTCTTCAACCTGGAAAAGAGAAGGCTGAGGGGAGATATGATAGAGGTCTATAAATTAATGAATGGAATGGAACAGGTAAACGTAGATCGATTATTTACATCATCAGAATATAAAAAGACTAGGGGACATGCAATGAAGCTACAGGGTAACCTATTTAAGACTAATAAGAGTAAATATTTTTTTACTCAACGTGTAATCAAACTCTCCTGGAATTTGTTACCGGAGGATGTAGTAAAAGCTGTTGGAGGATGTAGTAAAAGCTATTAGTGTAGCTGGGTTTAAAAAAGGTTTGGACAAGTTCCTGGAGGAAAGGTCCATAAACCATTATTAACGCCTTCAAACCAACACAAAACAACCCAAAGAAGAAACCAAAACAAGGAGATTCAAAGCCTACCACAAGGAGAACTTCCTACAGGAAATAATGCCACAAATACAACAAGAATGCACAGACATCGATGATGCCATAACCAAATGGAACTCCACCCTATCCAAAGCTGCATCAGCGAACAACAAGGAAAAAACACACACCCAAAAGCAAACCAACACCCCCTGGTACTCAGACGAGATCAGGGAAGCAAAGCAGGCACTCAGAAGGCTGGAGAGAAAATGGAGACACACCAGGACACATGAGACAGTACTCCAATACAAAACCGAACAGGCCTACAACAACCTAATCAACAATCACAGACACCTGAAATCTGCCAACAAACCAAGAGAACTATTCAATATAGTACAACAACTCACAAAAGAAACCCCAACACCAACCGGTCACCAAATAGACCCCCAAGAATTTGCAAACTATCTGATGAACAAGAACATAAATCTGACAGACACCATACCCAACACAGAAGTGCTGGAGCACAACCTGATATATGAAGAATCCCACCAAACTTGGAATGACTTCTCAATACTAACAACACAGAAGATAGAAAACATTGTGAGCACCCTCAATACGACAACAGCACCAACAGATCCATGCCCAGTAGAATGGATCAAGGCTTCCAAAAGCCAATTAAGCCACCACATACACAAAATCGTGCAGGAGTCCCTCCAACAAGGGCACCTCCCACTAACTCCAAAGCAAGCTACCATATGACCAATTCTCAAGGGCAACCTACTAAACACCTCTGACCCGAAGTCCTACCGTCCAATCTCAACCTTGCCATTCATCTCAAAAGTCATCGAGAAAGTAGTATGAAGACAGCTGCAGGACCACATAGACCTCCATGCTCCGCTAGACCTACACCAACATGGCTTCAAACCCCATCACAACGTAGAGACTCTAACTCACCTCCCTCTTTGACAACCTACTGAGGGAGATAGACAACATATAGAACGGTTTCTTGCTAATTTTCATCAACATCTCAGCTGCCTTTGACACGGTCTCACACTCCGTACTCCTACAACACCTCCAGGAAATTGGTCTACGCAACACCCTGAAATGGTTCTCCTCCTATCTAAGCAACCGCACAGAAGTCAGCCCAATTTCCCACCACCCAAGGAATACCACAGGGTTCAGCCCTCTCTTCAATACTATTCAACATCTATATCCAGCCCATATGCAGGATTATCAAGCAGCACAACATACAATATCACCTGTACGCAAACTACATCATGGTGTACACTCCAATCGACCTGAACACCCCTGACTTAACATCAATGACCGAGTGCCTTGAATACATGAACACTTGGCTCACCGACAATAACCTCAAGGTAAACTTCGACAAGACTGAAGCAATGTTTGTCTCCAGGAGCACCACATTCAACCCACCACAAGAACTCAACATACTACACAGGACCATTACAACAAAGGACGAAGCAAAATATCTCGGGGTCACCATAGACAAAAACTTAAATCTCCAATCACACATAACCAAGACAGCAGCAAAAGCATACCACCAACTAAAAGTCATTAGAAGACTCAAGCCAATCCTCAACCAAGAGCATTTCTGCACCGTTTGCCAGGCTGTCGTCACCCCCATACTGGACTATAGTAATTCATTATATCAAGGACTGCCCAAACAGTCTATCCACCCACTGCAACTAGTGCAAAACATTGCAGCACGCATAATCACAGGCACGGCTAAATACGAGCACATAACGCTACACTGGCTTCCAATGAGATCAAGGGCAAAATTCAAGACAACACTAACCATCTTCAAAACCTTACACCACTGCTCCGCAGAAGTACTTCAGACCTCAATAACCAGAGACACAAATAGTAGACCCAGACAAACCCAGGGTAGCAACAGACTACGCCCCCCAGCTGGGTACCACAAAACAAAACAAGCAAAGTCCAGAAGAGCAACATCACTCTCGGCACCGGACCTATGGAACTCTCTCCCCGAGGAACTAAGAGCACAAAAGGACTTCCGCAAATCCCTCAAGACACACCTTTTCACTGAATCATTTGAACAAATACCATAAAACCTCTTCACACAGCCAAGCCACACGGAGAAAGAAACCAAAGACCGAGTCCTGGAACTCGCCGTCCGGGAATATATGTATGTCTCGGAACCCCTAGGTTAATTGTAGACCCTGTTATGTCCCTAACCGCCTTGATTGAAGGATAAAGCAGTATACAAAACTGGCTAAATAAATAAACAAAAGGGACAGAGGATATCACTGCTTGACCCAATACAAGCATTGAGGAACTTCAGTCTTTTGGGGAGACTTCTAAGTACTTATGACCTAGATTGGCCACTGTTGGAAACAGGATACTGGGCTTGATGGACTTTGGTCTGACCCAGTATGGCATATCTTAAGTTCTTATGACGTCACCCATATGCGAGAACTGACTTCCTGCTTGTTCCCGGAGAAGCCCTATTTCTGCTCTGTATCTGTTGGGAGAGTTGAATATGGGTGTGTTCTATATGAATGATTAATTTTACCCTATCAGACAAATGAATAAATATGCCCCATTCAAAGACAACTATGCATTTGCTGGCAAATGCATAAAGAGTAGTTACTCACCTGTAACAGGTGTTCTCCAGGAGCAGCAGGAATCACTCCTCACATATGGGGTGACGTCGGCGCCGACGGAGCCCTCGTGCAGAGCATTTCCCCAGCTTTCAAAGAAAGCCTTTGGGAATTGCAGCGCGCATGCGCGGTCCCCTTCCCGCCCAAGGGTGCCATCTTGCTCAGTCTGATGACATAGCTAAAAGACAGCAAAAAAAATTAGCAAAAATAAATGATATGACTGCAACTCCAAGGGGAGGAGGGAGGGCTGTGAGGACTGATTCCTGCTGCTCCTGGAGAACACCTGTTACAGGTGAGTAACTACTCTTTCTCCAGGACCAAGCAGGAAGTCAGTCTTCACATATGGGACTCCCCAGCTTAAGGCTAACGGAGACCTCAAGCCGAAAAAATGAGCTCCCTCTAGCTCGGCAGCACGCAAGGAAGGAATCTTCTCTGAGAACGCCCCCGACCGTTAGCCCAACACCAGGGCCGGAGGGTAGAAGTTGCCTAAACCCCAAAGAGATTATGGAGTACTGCCTGTCCGAAAGCACTGTCCCTGCGGGACTCCCTCTCAAGGCAGTAATGGGCCGCAAAAGTCTGGCTTGAAGACCAAGTAGCGGCCCGGCAGATGTCTGCCAACGGAACAGAGCGGAGATGAGCCACTGACGCAGCCTTCGCCCTGACACGATGAGCCGTGACTCGACCCTCCAACGAGAGGCCGGCTGCCCCATAAGCCCAGGCGATACAGTCAGCGACCCATATGGACAAAGTACGCTTGGAGACAGGAAGCCCCAACTTATTGGGGTCAAAAGAAACGAAGAGCTGAACAGCCCTCCAGTTCTCCCGCGTACGGTCAAGGTAGAAGGACAACGCCCTCCTACAGTCCAGGGTATGCAGGACCATCTCAGCCCGGTTGGCATGCGGCCTGGGAAAAAAGGTCGGAAGAACCACCTCCTGATTGAGGTGAAAAGGTGAGACAACCTTAGGAAGAAACTTAGGGTGAGTCCGTAAGACTACCCTATTTCTGTAGAACCTAGTGTAAGGAGGATCAGACACTAGTGCCTGAAGTTCACTCACTCGCCTAGCAGAGGTAAGAGCTACCAGAAACAAGGTTTTCCAGGAGAGAAAACAGAGAGGGCAGGTAGCCATAGGTTCAAAAGGCGGACAAGTAATCCGCTGCAAGACCACATTCAGATCCCACTCAGGGGCCGGTGGACACAAAGGAGGCTTAAGCAGGAGGCCTCTGAGAAAACGAGCCACCAAGGGGTGGTTGGAAAGAGGTCTACCGTCCACCGGCGAGTGGTGCGCTGAGAGAGCACTAAGGTGAACTCTGACAGAGTTAGACTTAAGGCCCAGATTGGAGAGGTAAAGCAAATATTGCAACACTACCACTACCAAGCACGAGAAGGGATTCTCGCTGTGCTGAGCACACCATGCGGAGAATCTACGCCACTTAAGAGCATAGGATTTCCTGGTGGATTGTCGCCTAGAGGCCAAGACCACATCTTCCACCTCTCGAGGCAGTAGAAGGGGAGCCAGGACTACCCTTTCAAGCAGCCAGGCCATCAGATGAAGGGACTGGAGGTTGGGGTGCAAGAGAGTCCCCTGATCCTGAGACAGGAGATCGTATTGAAACCCCAGAGGAAGAGGGGTGTCCACCGCTAGCTGCAGCAGAAGCGGGAACCACGGTTGCCTCGGCCACCTGGGGGCTATCAGGATCAATGAAGCCCCGTCCTTGAGGACTTTGAACAGCGTTCTGGACACTAGTGGCGTGGGAGGAAACGCATACAGTAGGCCTGTGGACCACGAGATCAGAAACGCATCCGCTGCTACTCTGAGAGGATGCGGTTGTCTGGAGCAGAATCTCAGGAGTTGCCGGTTCAGAGGACTGGCAAAAAGATCCATGGTGGGGAGGCCCCACCTGAGAAAGACCTGCTGAACCACCAACGGGTTCAACCTCCATTCGTGTGGTTGCAGGATCCTGCTCAGTCTGTCTGCCAGGCAATTCTCTTGACCTGGGAGGTAGACAGCCTTGAGGAGGATTCCGTGATCGACAGCCCAA
Source organism: Ichthyophis bannanicus (assembly GCA_033557465.1). Taxonomy (NCBI): domain Eukaryota; kingdom Metazoa; phylum Chordata; class Amphibia; order Gymnophiona; family Ichthyophiidae; genus Ichthyophis; species Ichthyophis bannanicus. The sequence goes on along the minus strand of CM066032.1, from coordinate 112,100,772 downwards.
GAGCACAGCCGTTGTGCCTCCTGACATAGAAGGAAGGAGCCTGTGCCTCCTTGTTTGTTCACGTAGAACATGGCAACTTCATTGTCCGTCTGGACCAGTACAGACTGGTGAGAGGCGAGGTGGGAGAAGGCTCTCAGAGCTAGGCGTATCGCCCGTAGCTCCAGGAAGTTTATCTGTTGAGCAGTCTCCCAAGGGGTCCAGAGACCCTGAGTACATGTCCCTTGGCAATGTGCTCCCCAACCGAGAAGAGAAGCATCTGTTGTCAGCACTTGAGAAGGCGGAGGGGATTGAAAAACCACTCCGAGTACCAGATTCGGAAGGTGAAGCCACCATTGCAGAGAGGAGACTAGTAGGTCCGATATCTTTACTGAGTCCACTAGGCTCCCCGTGGCCTGATGCCACTGAGTGAGCAGGCCGCATGTGCAGGCGGGCATTGGGGGTTACATGAACTGTGGAAGCCATATGGCCGAGTAGTCTCAGGAATTGCCTGGCAGAGACCAGGGAATTGCTGCGAAACTTCCTGGCCAGATCCATCAGCCTGTGGGCTCTGTCCAGAGGCAGAAAAGCCTTCACTTGAAGAGTGTCCAGCCTTGCTCCTATGAATTCTAAGTTTTGGGACGGGAGCAAAGTGGACTTTGCGAAGTTTACGACAAACCCCAAGTGCTGAAATAGAGCCAGAGTACGAAGGGTGGCTTGATTGGCCTCCTGGGAAGATTGGCCCCTTATGAGCCAGTCGTCCAGGTACGGAAACACAAAGAGACCTTGAAGCCTCAGGTAGGCCGCCACCACTGCCAGGCACTTGGTGAACACCCTGGGAGCGGAGGACAGGCCAAAGGGTAGTACTCTGTACTGATAGTCGTTTCCCCCCACAACAAATCTGAGATATTGTCTGTGGTCTGGATGAATAAGGATGTGAGTATACGCATCCTTTAGATCTAAGGAGCATAGCCAGTCTCCCTGCTGGAGGTAGGGCAGCAGGATTCCAAGGATAAGCATCTTGAACTTTTCTCTCTCCAGGAACTTGTTGAGGTTGCGTAAGTCTAGGATGGGTCTGAGGCCTCCTGTTCTTTTTGGTACCAGAAAGTACCTGGAATAAAAGCCGTGACCTCTCAGGTGGTGGGGCACCGGTTCCACAGCCTGATCCTTTAGCAGACTTGCCAACTCCTGAAGGAGTAAGTCCCTGTGCAGAGGGAGTCTTGGAGGTTCCCCTGGAAAATAGGAGGGAGGTACCTGGTGAAAATGGAGAAGATAGCCCTTTTGCACTATATGAAGAACCCAGGTATCTGATGTGACAGCTGACCACCTGTGGGCAAAGTGGGCCAGCCGGCCTCCTGTGCTGAGAGAAGCCAGCTGAGGAGAAGAGGGCTATGCTTTCTGAGTCAAAAACTCCCACCCTGCTGAGCAGGGGCCGGTGTTGGTGGCTTGGAGGTCTTCTGCCTATGGGGCCCTTGACCCTGCCCCTTGGCCTGCTGACCCTGTTGGGGAGCTGCAGAGGCCTGATAATGAGGGTATTGTTTATAGGCAGATGACTTCCTTGGGTAAAAGGTCTTTTTTCCCCGAGCCCTTCTTTTTCTGAGAAGGGGCAGAGGTTTTCCTAGAAAGCCTAGTCCTGGTCAGAGTCTCGGTCTCGAGTTCTGCAGCCTTTTCAGCCATGGGTTTGCCAAAGAGGTTTTCACCTCAGCAGGGGACATCGACCAACTTGTCCTGCACCCATGGCTCGAGGCCGGATGACTGTAGCCAAGCCTGTCGGCGGGCACCGATGCCGGCCCCGGCTACTCGGGCCGAAGCCTCGAAGCCATCGTAGGCTGCTCGAGAGATAAACTTCGAGCACTCTCGAATACCAGTGGACAAGGCCTGGAACCTCTGCAAAGGTTCCTCGGAGAGACCAGCAGAGAACCCGGCAATCTCCTTTGCCAGGTCTCGAAGGTACATGCCCATGTAGAGCTGGTATGTCTGAGGCAGTCCAACGAAGGAGGCAAAAAATCACGTAGTACCAAGCACACAGTCCAAAACATTTGCAGAAGAAAAACTAAAACAGTGTGAGCTACCAATTTTACGTCGATAGAATCTAGATGGTAAAAAACGGCGGTATAATAGATCGAATCCCACTTACCAGTATGAGTAACTATCATATATTTCTGCTTTCCAAAACAAGCAGTCTGTTGTCTGATAAGCCGAAAAGCATCTAACTGGAAAACGCCGACACATGCGCAAACTTTATGTTCTTTGTATGGAGCGGGAAACAAAGGGGCGTGGCGAAGGCGGAGTCTACTCTTCAAGACCAATCGTTAAAACTCATAGCTAGTATTGAACTCCTAGTATAATAAATTTGGGAGAAAACTATAGAAATTTATGCCTTTAAAAGAAACAATCTCTTAACTTTTACCTACATTCGCCAAAAATAAAGTGACATAAAAGACTAAAAAGAAGGATGGGAGACCGACGAAGTGTATTGAGCCTGAAAAAAAAAAAATATATATATATATATTTTTGCAACTTAACTGAACCAAATGATAGACCTCGTTTAAAAGGACAATTCTATATGGGTACAGTCGGTAATAGCAATAACATGAAACCATCCTAGATTGAAAAATAGTTAAACTAACAAGGAATTTACTAAGCCGAATTGTTCAGCCTCTTTAGAGCAACCGAGTATAAAAAGGTGCAATCTATAATAGCACTCGAATGCATAAACGGTAGTTATAATCCAAATTTATTATATTGCAAATTTGTCATAGCACAGCTAAAAAGAAAATGAATAGAACAATAAACTAGATAGGGGTCTACAGGCCACCAATTACAAAAAAACAGAAAAATCTTTTTTTTTTTTTTTTAATATTGTTTATTTAGATTTTCTCAAATGCAAGAAACATACAAAAACACCAAAGAACACTCAAAAATAGTACACTCAAGAGCATGATACCCCACCGATATACAAAGCACATCAAGAGAGAGAGAGCCACTCTATTCCCACTAGGGAAACAAACATATAATAGAAGAAAAAAGGGAGTTATAAAAAACTCCAATCAGGGAGCCGAACAATTAAGCCATCCCACCTATACACCCTCCTGCCCACCGTCGCCCTCCTTATCCACTAAAAACTGACGTAGCGAAGCCACATCAGTGTACACAAAATCATGACCTTCAAAAGTGACTAAACAGCGACAGGGGAACTTCAAAAAAAAAAGAAGCCCCCAACGCAATCACTCTAGCTTTAAGCTCAAGAAACTGCTTCCGACGAGCCTGAGTGGCCTTACCCACATCTGGAAAAACCTGAAGTTTATATCCACAAAACAACTGATCCTTGCATTTAAAATAAGCACGAATAATCTTCAATTTAAGTAATTTAAGTAATTCAGACCCGAACGTCACCACCAAAGTACATCGCTTTGGGATGACATCGACGTAGAATTGGTAGCTCACACTGTTTTAGTTTTTCTTCTGTAAATGTTTTTAGGCTGTCCTTCCTCATCTGCTTTGCCATTTTGTTATAACAATTTTAAAGTTTGACGAATGCAAAATGTAGACGGTTGGTTCACTATTAGTTTCACTACATCTAGCTAGTTTAATTTTTAAATAGCAATGAATTTTCATATGAATATATTGAAGATGATCAGTTTGGGCACATCCCTGTCTTTACCTTTTCCTAAGGTTTACTCTAAGATCAACAATTGATCACAGTCAGTAAGAATTGTTTTCCATGAAGCTCTGTCGGTACCTCTGAGTTCAAGTCTGACCTCCTCCCTTCCTAGCTCTTGGTACATGTACTCCGCACCCGTTGCCTCCTTTGGTCTTTCAGTTTTTTTAGCTTTTTAACTACTTTTTTTAGCTATTTATTTATTTATTGTTTTACTGTTTGAGATGTTAATATTTTTTAGATGTATTATAGATGTTAGCTAAGGTATCATCTCCAATATATACATATGCCTAAATTTGTTTTCTTTATTTTAGTCCTGTTACTTCCCTTTGAGGGTTACCTGTCCATTATATCTACAACTAAGGTATTCTTGACAAAGTAATATTGCTTGTTTCACCCTTAATGTTTTAATTTAATTTCAGTTATGTGCTATTGTTTGCTTTTAATTGTATTTGCGTATCCACACTTTTTAGTACTTTTATTCTGTTTTATACATTTATGTATAGTTGATTTATTTATTCTACAATTGATTTTGATGTATATACGCGTTTTATGGTTTTAATCAGTATTTTGTTCTTTCCCAATTGTTTCTACTTTTTAATTTAATTTAATTCTGTACGGTTTTATGTTTTTAGTACCTACTCCAACAACCCCTGATGAAGGTTTTCGAAACACTGCCTGTGTCGGGTTGTTATTTAGGTCCTTGTTATTGTTATTGAATAAAGTGTTTTTCCACTCACATCACGTTTTGGACTGTGAGCTGGTAAGTCTGGACACGGCAAGCAAGCATAGAGCCCTGGAAGCACTTCTTACCGAGGGCATCCAGGTTCCGGGCCTCCCGGCTGGGAGGCACCGAGCAGTGCATCTTCTGAATTTTCAGTCGATGCATGGCCGATTCCACAACCATGGAGTGGTGCGGTAATTGTGCCTTTTGGAACCCGGGGCTCTTGCGGACTCGATAAATGGAATCGACCCATTTGCTTAACATCGGCGTCGAGGCCGGGGTCTCCCACATGCGGAAGAGTAGCCGCTCCAGCATCAGAGGAACCGGAACAGTAAAGGCCTCCTTCGGGGGAGAGTCATACTGGAGGGCCTCGAGCTCCTCGGCCCGAGGTTCCTCCTCGGGATCCGCAGGGAAGGCCGGGACGGCTATCGGGGCTATGCGACCTGGCCCTCGAGGAACCAGGAGTGTCCACCGACGCCGCCCTCACGGGTTTCTTCTTCCTGCGATGCTCCCGCGAAGGAGACCCCCGCTCAGAGGAACCCCGATGATGCTCGGGGCTGGAGTCCCGAGACGTTGAGGCCTCTGACGAGGTCCGGGCCCAGCCGGACGCGGAGTCAGAAAAAATCCTATCCTTCTGGTGCTGCCGACCCCTCAACGCCTTTGAGGACATTTTGCCACACAGACCACAGATCATCGGGTCATGATCGGGTCCGAGGCAACGGAGGCAGCAGTCATGAGTGTCGGTAAGAGACATAAGTTTCTTACACCGATCACATTTCTTAAACCCGCTGGTAGCCATCGGGGGAAAAAGGGCCCCTGCTAGTTCAAAAGACCGGGCTGCCAGGGAAAAAAGAAAAAAGGCGCGAACGCCAGTCACAAAGGACAAAAAACGAAAAAGAAAGAAAGGACTCGATACCGGCGTATTGGTCCGAGCGGGAAAAGGATCCGGCGTCGAACCGGAGAAAAAAGAGAAAAAACAGGGAAAATGAACTTCTTCCTCGGGGAAAAACGAACTACGTCCGTCGGGCTCCGTGAAAAAAAGAAGACTGAGCAAGATGGCACCCTTGGGCGGGAAGAGGACCGCGCATGCGCGCTGCAATTCGCAAAGGCTTTCTTTGAAAGCTGAGGAAATGCTCCGCACAAGGGCTCCGTCAGCGCCGACATCACCCCATATGTGAGGACTGAGATCCTGCTTGGTCCTGGAGAATTAGCCTATGTCTTTTCAAAAATATACAGATATCGGGCTAAATGACCAGATATTATCTGTATATCTGTGGGCCATGTTAGAGGAGAAGCAAGGGTAGGCCAGAAACCTATCCAGATAGTGGCAATATTCAGCCACTATTTAGGTAAGTTACATGTTTAGTTTAGGCCGGCCAAATAGCAGGTCTAGCCTGAGCAGATAAATTATTCACCAATGCTGTAAACAAACATAGGCAAACCTTCTGGCCCTGGCCCCAACCCCACAGGTCACTTCCAGCCTCGCTCACTGTTCCACTTCTTTTTTGGTCTATAAATTAAGCCCTAATCATACCTTTGGTATGTACTGCACCAATATTCCAATGCATGCAGATTTTATCCCATGCAAATTCCTTGTGGATATCCTGAAAGTAAGAGTAGCTAGGGGGTGCTTCAAGCCAGCTTGAGAAACACTACTCCATATTCCTTATTACAAAAATGTAAAGCTGAATTTAACTAGCCAACTATCAGCCTTCTAGCACCAGGTTTGAGAGAGTGCTACAAACTTAACACTGATATGTTTTAAAAGTTGAATGTACTTAACATTGTAGGAGTAGCCTAATAGTTAAGAGCACTGGCTTGGGAACCAAGAGACCTGGGTTCAATTCCCACTAGCACTTCTTGTGGCCTTGGGGAAGTTATTCCATTGCCTCAGAAAAATTGAAGTTCCCTGTTTAATGTACATTACCAAGTTTAAGTTACAATGCTTCGACTGAAATGATAAAGTGGAATTTAAAATAACAGTTAAATAAACAAAAATAAACAGGATTAGCCTGGGGAAGCCTTGCTTTATTTCTGAACTCTAATTTTAACTACAGCACACAATCTTCAGAAGTCTTCATATGTTTCACAGCATAACAGAAAAAGCCTCCAATATTTCTGTAAATAGGTTAATGCCTGAAAAAACAATCAAAGTACGCTGCTACAATCATGAGAATACATAGCATTCATTGCAGCAAACTATAAACAAGCATATCACTAAGTTACTATATCATGTGTCAGCCCATATGATATGTGTAGCAACTGAACCATATTGTGTTACACACTAACAATTCTTAGAAACAATTTGATATGGTTTTCTTTTGAAAAAATGCTTAGTTTGACAAATTATAAACATGCATGAAAAGGAAAATAAATGACAAAAATAAGCAAAAATCCAACAACTGATCTTATTGTACATTCAGCAAAGAACACATTCCTCCTTCTGGCTTCCTATTAATGAGAATTTCCCATAGCTTTAAATTCAAACAGTTTCTCTGGTAACGACAGCAGTTACATGCTGTGGCTTTTTCTTAGTGTCCATATGCCAACTATATTGACAGAAATACCATAAATTTATTTTATTTTTTATTTATTTATTTACATTCTCTTATATACCGCGCTATTCTGCATCAGTGCGGTTTACATTGAACAAACTGAAATTACAATGAACAGGGCATTATAACTTGGAGATAACTATTTTACAGGGAACATGGGCTATGGAGGGTTAAGTGGCTTGCCCAAGACCACAAGGAGCACCTGTGGGACTAGAAACCCCAGTCCTTCCGGCCCAAGGTTGCTGTCCTCTAGTGGGATTTGAACCCCCAACCTTCCGGCCTGAAGTACCTTACCCCAACCACTAGGCCACTCCTCCACTCCACTCCATAAATGCGTTCTCTATCAATGAAAAAAAGATACTGGCTCTTAAACCCAGATTTTCAACAACTGTTCTTTCACAAACCTGACCTAACCCTCTATCTTTTCAGATAGGAGCAGCATTGAATGCTAACAAACCAGAACACATACAGGAAAAGTTAGAGCAAAAAAGAGTTAACAGTTAAATACACAACAAATACAAAATATGGGGAGTGGAGGAGTAGCCTAGTGGTTAGAACACTGGCTTGGTAACCAAGCAAACAGGGTTCGATTCCCACTAGCACTCCTTGTGGCCTTGGGCAAGTCACTTAACCCTCCATTGCCTCTGAAGGAAGGCCTGGCAATCTACTTCCGGTGACACTGCCAAGAAAACCCAGGGGCTTCTGGGTCGCCAGGAGTCAGGACTGACTCGAAGGCACACATTGCATTGCATTACAAAATATGGCAACATATAAAGCCATTTTATGAAGACATGTCTCTGTTAGTTCATGAAGAGGACAAGAACTATGTAGTTTCAGAAAAACAAGGTCCTAAAAGAAGAAAATAATTAAAGTGGCCAAATTAGATTCTCTCAATTATCAAATACCGTAGTTATTCACCTGTAGCAGATATTCTCTGGGAATAGCAGGAATCAGTCCTCACATATGGGTGACGTTGGCACCGACGGAGCCTGTGTAGTAATCTCTGCCCAGCTTTCAAAGAAAGCCTTTGAGAGATCAACCACGCATGCGTGGTCACCTTCCCACCCCAAGGGAGCCATTTTCCCTCCGTAGAATGACATGGTGAGTAACTACGCTTTCTCCGAGAACAAGACGGAAGTCAGTCCTCACATATGGGATTCCCCAGCTACAGGCTACAGAAAAACCTATAAAAATTCACAGGCAACCCAAAAATCAAACCATGAATGGCAGCTGAAAGACACTGGAAAGCCTCAAGCATCAAGATGCAACTCCAGCATCTGCGAGGGGATAGAATTTCCAGTAGCCTGGACATACAAGAAGAGTCGGCAGGAAGGAGTTGTAGTAGTCCCCAAAGATGTGCTGAAGAATGGCCTAACTGAAGGCGCTGTCACGTCAGGTGGCTTCCTTGAGGCAGTAGTGGCTGCAAAGCTATGAACTGAGGACAAGGTGGTCGCTCGACAAATCCCCGATAGGGAGACGGAGTGTACGTTAGATATGGAGACCACCATAGCCCAAATGTCATAAGCCCTCACATGACACTCCAGAGAAAGACCAGCTTGTCCATAGGCAAAAAAACCAAAAATGCAGTCAGCTCCCCAAATAGAAAGGGTGCACTTAGAGACCACCATGTCAAGTCTGTTGAGGGTCATAAGAAATGAACAGCCTTTGTCCGATGAAGTTAGAAAGCCAAAGCCCTTTCACAATCCAAAGGTATGAAGAGAGGCTTCTGCTCTAGTTGTATGAGGCCTGGGAAAGAAGGGGGAAGAACCACCTCCTCGTTGAGATGGAAGGGAGAAAACACCTTAGGAAGAAACAGAGTTTGTGCGGAGGACCACTCTATTTCTATGAAATCTGGTGTAAAGGGCATGAGCCACCAGCGCTTGCAGCTCGCTAACCTGTGCGCTGACGTGAAAGCCGCTAGGAAGACGACCTTCCAAGAAACATAAATGAGATGGCAGAAGGCCAGAGGTTCGAAAGGAGTGTCAATGAGTTTTCCCAAAACCACGTTCAAGTCCCATGTAATCGCCGGCGGGTGAATGGGAGATTGCGAAAGCAAGAGGCCCTGCATGAAACGGACAAATGAGAGAATGAACAGAGGGAGCACCCATCAACCACATGATGGTACGATGCTAAGGTGCTCAAGATGCACCCTGATGCAATTGGCTTTAACCCAGCCCAGGAGAGGTGCAGAAGGTACTACAGGATCACTTGCACCGGACAGGAGAACGGGTTGAAACCTCTATCCACACACCAGATCGCGAACCCACGCCATTTGAAGGTGTACGCTTGCCTGGTGGAATCTTTGCGGGATGCAAGGAGGATATCCTCAATGTCCCTAAGCATGTGTTCTTGAGCGAGGTCTATCCTCTCAACACCCACCCCATCAGTCAACGACTTGAGGTCGGGATGCAGGATGGTCCCGTCGTTCTGAGAAAATCAGATCCGGGGCAAAACCCAGGGGAATGGGTGGCACCTGAGAAAGTCGGAGCAGCAGGGGTACCACAGCTGCCGAGGCCAGAGTGGGGCAATAAGGATCATTTTAGCCCTGTCCGTCTGGACTTTGAAGAGGGGTCTTGGCCGCCGAGGGTGTGGGCGGGTAAGCATACAGCAGGCCCTTGCCCCAGTGGAGAAAAAATGAATTAGCTGCAAAGTAGTTCCGGTAAGGTATCCTGGAGCAGAACAGCAACAGCTGAGCGTTATGAGGGCTGGCAAAGAGATCCACCGCCAGCATGCCCCACTTCTGGAAGATGTCCAGTGCCAATGGCAGGCTGAGAGTCCGCCCATGAGGCTGCAGCACCCTGCTGGGCCAGTCTGCCAGGACATTTTCCTGCCCTGTGAGGTAGACGGCCCAGAGGAGAATACCCCACCAGTTGGCAAAATTCCAGAGTCTGATCACTTCCCAACAGAAAGCTTCCCCATGCCTCCCTGTTTGTTGATGTAGAACATCGCAACTCGATTGTCCGCCCGAACCAGGACAACCTGTTCCATCAGACAGAGACGGAAAACCCACCAGGCATTCACAACTGCTCTGAACCTGAAGAGGTTGATCTGGAGCTAGTCCTCTTCCTGTGACTGAAGACCATGCCAATGGGCTCCCCCAGACAAACTTGGAATCATCCATGGTGAGGATCTGTTGATGCAGAGAATCCTGAAAAGGAAGCCCCGCCAGAAGATTGCTCGGCCATCACCACCAGCCAAGGAAACAGGAAAGGGGCAGAGTGACCCGGTACCCTGTCCGACAGGTGCCCAGTCACCTGCTTCCACTGGTGCAGAGAGTCCACTGGGTCCAACACATGTGGAGACAGGCTGAGGGTGTGACATGAACCATCAAAGCCATGTGCCCCAGGAGGTGAAGCATCCGACAAGCTGAGACAGTCTGAGAGGTTTGGACTTTTCCCACCAAGACAGAAGCTTGTCAGGCAGTAAAAATGCTCGGGCCTTAGTGGTATCGAGGAGGGCTTTGATGAACTCCAGGCACTGGACTGGCTGTAGATGGGACGTGGGATAGTTTACTATGAAACCTAAGGTTTCCAGGAGCTGGATGGTGTGACGTAGTCTGTTGGGCTTCGTCCGGACACCCTCCATCTCCTCCTCCGTCATCCCTTTCATCTCACATATTCTCAACCTTTTGCTTTCCACTGCAACCACCTTCCCTGCAGCCTTCAAGCACAATGTAATCAACTCCTCTCATCAAAAAACCCTCACTTGACCCTACTTGTCCTAATTATCCACCCATCATCTTTCTCCCATTAATTTCCAAAATTCTTGAATGTGCAGTTTTCCGTCACAGTCTCAAATTTCTCTCGTTTCAAGCCCTCCTTGATCCACTTCAATCTGGTTTTCATCCATTTCATTCTACTGAAACAGCTCTTGCCAAAGTCTCCAGTGATCTGCTCCTTGCTAAGTCCTAAGGCCTTTAATCAGTTCTCATTCTTCTCGATCTTTCTGCTGTTTTTGATACTGTTGACCACCTCCTCCTCCTCCTCGACACTATCTTCTCTTGGTTTTAGAGGCCCTGTACTGTCTTGGTTCTGTTCTTCTCTCTCCAACTGCTCTTTCAGTGTTTATTTTGGCGGTTCCTCCTCTTCTGCCATCCCTTTCTCAGTCGGTATACTTCAAGGGTCTGGTTCTGGGATCTCTCCTTTTCTCTCTCTATACCCAGTCCTTTGGTGCCCTCATCTCTTCCCATGTCTTTCAGTATCATTTTTATGCTGCTGACTCTCAAATCTATCTACACCTGACATCTCTACTTTGCTCCAAACTCGTATCTCTACTTGCTTATCTGACATCGCCGCCTGAATCTCTCACCGCCACCTAAAATTGAATATGGCTAAAACTGAACTGCTTATTTTTCCCCCTAAACCCTCCTCCCCCCTTTCTCCTTTCTCTATCACTGTTGACAACACTCTTCTTCTTCCTGTTTCCTTGGCCCGCAAACTTGGGATCATCTTTGACTCCACCCTTTACTTCTCCACACATATTCAATATATAGCTAAAACTTGTTGTTTCTTTCTCTACAACATTAACAAAACACTAAGGCTCTTGTCCACTCTTTGGTCACCTCCCATCTTAACTATTACAACATCCTTCTTGCTGGTCTCCCTCAATGTCATCTCTCTCCTCTTCAATCTATCCAGAACTCTGCTGCGTGGCTAATCTTCCGCCAGCCCCGATATACTCATATAAACCCCTCTTCTAAAATCACTTCACTGGCTCCCCTTCCATTTCCGTATCCAATCCAAACTTCTCTTTTTAACATAAATGCATTCACTCCACTGCCACTTATTACCTTTCCTCTCTTCTCTCTCCCTACACCTCTCCTCGTGAACTCCACTCCTCCTCTGGATTTCTTCTCTCTATGCCCGTTTCTTCTTCTGCAAACTCCAGACTTAGAGTAGTTACTCACCTGTAACATGTGTTCTCCAGGAGCAGCAGGAATCAGTCCTCACATATGGGTGACATCGGCGTCGATGGAGCCGCCATGCGGAGCATTTCCCCAGCTTTCAAAAAAGCCTTTGGGAATGCAGCCACGCATGCGCGGTCCCCTTCCCGCCCAAAGGTGCCATCTTGCTCAGTCTAATGACATAGCTAAAAGACAGCACAAAAGAAAATGAACTATATACAACTGCAACTCCAAGGGGAGGAGGGAGGGTCATGAGGACTGATTCCTGCTGCTCCTGGAGAACACCTGTTACAGGTGAGTAACTACTCTTTCTCCAGGACCAAGCAGGAAGTCAGTCCTCACATATGGGTGTGACTCCCTAGCTCTGGGCTACCAGGAACCCAGGCTGAAAAACTGAGCTCCCTCTAGAGCCTCAGCAACAGTGAGAGAATCTTCTCTGAGACCACACCTGAACGGTAGCCCAACACCAGGGCCAGAGGGTAGGATTTGCCCAAACCTCAAAGAGATTCCAGAGAACCGCTTGCCCGAAAGCACCGTCCCTACAGGACTCCCACTCGAGGCAGTAATGGTCCGCAAAAGTCTGCCTTGAAGACCAAGTAGCGGCCCGGCAGATGTCTGCCAACGGAACAGAACGGAAGTGAACTACTGATGCGGCCTTCGCCCTGACCCGGTGGGCTGTGACTCGACCCTCCAGGGAGAGGCCAGCTGCCCTGCATGCCCAGGCAATACAGTCTGCCACCCAAATGGACAACGTACGCTTAGTGACAGGCAATCCCAATTTATTAGGGTCAAAGGAAATGAAGAGCTGAGAAGCCCTTCTATGCCCCTGCGTACGTTCTAGGTAAAAGGACAGCACCCTTCTACAATCCAGGGTATGCAAGACAGTTTCGGCCCTCCTGGCGTGCGGCCTGTGAAAGAACGTCAGAAATACCACCTCCTGGTTGAGGTGGAAGGAGGACACTACCTTTGGAAGGAACTTAGGACGAGTCCGCAAGACTACCCTGTTCCTATAGAACCTGGTATACGGCCTATCCGAGACCAGGGCCTGAAGCTCTCTCACCCGCCTAGCCCAGGCGAGTGCCACAAGAAACACCTTCCAGGAGAGGAAACGTAAAAGGCAGGTTGCCATCGGCTCACAAGGTGGGCGAGTCAGTTGCTGCAAGACCACATTGAGATCCCACTCAGTGGCTGGTGGACGAATAGGAGGCTTAAGAAGAAGCAGGCCTCTGAGAAAGCGAGACACCAGAGGGTGGCCTGAGAGAGATTGTCCATCCACCCGCAAGTGGTGAGCTGAGAGGGCACTGAGGTGAACCCGGACAGAGTTGGACTGAAGTCCTAGATTGGAAAGGTGGAGCAGGTATTGTAGCACCACCTGGACCGAGCAGGAGAAGGGGTCCTCTCGCTGTTGGGAACACCAAGTGCTTCCTGGAGGCCAACACCACCTCTTCAACATCCCTTGATAGGAGCAAGGGAGCAAGGACTAGCCTTTCAGCAGCCAGGCCATCAAATTGAGGGATTTGAGGTTGGGATGCAAGAGGGACCCCTGATCCTGAATCAGGTGGTCGGGTTGCAACCCCAGAGGAAGTGGAGTATCCACTGCCAACTGCAGAAGAAGAGGGAACCACGGCTGCCTGGGCCACCTGGGGGTTATCAGGATCACCGTGGCTCAGTCCTGCTGGATTCTGAATAGAGTCCGGGCCACCAGAGGTGTGGGAGGAAAGGCATACAGCAGGCTCTCTGACCAGGGGATCGGGAATGCATCTGGCGCTGTTCGCAAGGGATGCGGTTGTCTGGAACAGAACCTGGGTAGCTGCCTGTTCAGCGGACTGGCAAAAAGATCCATGGTCGGAAGTCCCCACTTCAGAAAGATCTGTTGAACTACCAGAGAATCCAACTGCCACTCGTGAGGCTGCAGGAGAATGCTTAGCCTGTCCGCCAGGTAGTTTTCCTGGCCTGGGAGGTAGACCGCCCTGAAGGTCATGCCCTGATTGACAGCCCAGGAGCAGAGAGCTTGCGCTTCCAGGCACAGAAGTCTGGATCCTGTGCCTCCCTGCTTGTTGACGTAGAATATAGCCACCTGGTTGTCCGTCTGAACTAGGACAGACTGGTGAGACAGGATCTGAGAGAAAGTCCTTAAGGCTACTCGAATAGCCCTCAATTCCAACAGGTTGATCTGCTGAGCGGCCTCCCACGGAAACCACAGGCCTTGGGTGCAGGCCACCTGGCAGTGTGCCCCCCAGCCCTGCAGGGAAGCATCGGTTGTCAGTACTTGAGTGTGTGTGGAGGCCTGAAAATGAACACCCTTGACCAGATTTGGGAGATGCCTCCACCAGCGTAAGGAGTCCACCAAGAGTTTGGACACCTTTATTCTGTCTGACAATTTCCCTGTGGCCTGCAGCCACTGTGCCCTGAGGCACCACTGAGACGGCCTCATATGCCACCGGGCATGTGGGGTGACATGCACTGTGGAAGCCATGTGACCTAAGAGCCGGAGGAAGTGTCTGGCTGAGACCAGAGAGTTCACCCGAAACTGGCCGGCCAAGTTTATCAGCCTGTGAGCTCTGTCCACAGGCAAATAGGCCTTTGCATGGATGGTATCCAATCTTGCCCCTATGAACTCCACGTCCTGTGAGGGGACTAAAGTGGACTTGGGGAAGTTGATGACGAACCCCAGTGCTGAAGCAGGGATATGGTTCTGAAGGTGGCCTGCCTGGCCTCTTGTGGGGACTGGCCCGATAAGCCAGTCGTCCAGGTAAGGGAACACAAAGATCCCCTGGTTCCTGAGGTGGGCCGCAACCACTGCCAGGCATTTTGTAAAAACCCTGGGAGCAAATGAGAGGCCAAAAGGAAGCACTCTGTAATGGAAGTGCTTTCCTCCCACCACAAATCTGAGGAATTGTCTGTGACTTGGATGGATGAGGATGTGAGTATAAGCATCCTTCAGGTCTAAGGCGCACAGCCAATCTCCCTGCTGGAGGTAGGGCAGTAAGATTCCAAGGGTAAGCATCTTGAACTTTTCCCTCTCCAGAAACTTGTTCAGGTTTCTCAGGTCGAGGATGGGTCTGAGGCCTCCTGTTCTTTTTGGTACCAGGAAATACCTCGAGTAGAAGCCTTGCCCTTCCAGGTGGTGAGGCACAGATTCCACCGCCTGGTCCCGTAGTAGACCTTCCAACTCCTGAAGGAGTAAGTTTCTGTGCAGAGGGGGTCTTGGAGGCTCCCCTGGAAAGTAGGAGGGGGGTATCTGGGTGAAGTAGAGCAGATAGCCCCTTTCGATGATGCTTAACACTCAAGTATCCCCTGTGATGGCTGGCCACCTGTCTGCGTAAGGGCCAGCCGACCTCCTGTGCCCTGGAGAGTAGGAGAGGCTATGCTGGCATAGTCAAAAAAACCCTCCCTGCTGAGCAGGAGCCGGAGTAGGAGGCTTGGGAGCCTTCTGCCTATGGGGCCAATGACCCTGCCCCTTGGCCTGCTGGCCCTGTTTGGGGAGCTGCAGAGGCCTAGTAGCGAGGGTAGGTTTTGTAGGCAGCGGTCTTCCTCAGGTAAAAGGTCTTTTTCCCCGAGCCCTTCTTCTTCTGAGAAGGGGCAGAGGTTTTCCTGGACAGCCTTGTCCGGGCAAGAGTCGGTCTCAAGTTCTGCAGCCTTTTCGGCCATGGGCTTGCCAAAGAGTTTTTCACCTCGGCAAGGGACATAGACCAACTTGTCCTGTACCCATGGCTCGAGGTCCGAGGATTGTAGCCAGGCCTGGCGGCATGCACCGATGCCGGCCCCTGCTACCCGGGCCGAAGCCTCAAATCCATCGTAGGCTGCTCGAGATATAAACTTCGAGCACTCTGGAATACCAGAAGACAAGGCCTTGAACCTCTGCAAAGGTTCATCGGACAGACCAGCAGAGAACCCGGCAATCTCCTTTGCCAGGTCTCGAAGGTACATGCCCATGTACAGCTGGTAGGTCTGGACACGGCAAGCAAGCATAGAGCCCTGGAAGCACTTTCTACTGAGGGCATCCAGATTCCGGGCTTCCCTGCTGGGAGGCACCGAAGAGTGCATCTTCTGACTTTTCAGGTGATGCATGGCTGATTCCACAACCATGGAGTGGTGCGGTAGCTGTGCCTTTTGAAAGCTGGGGCTCTTGCGGACTCGATAGATGGAATCGACCCACTTGCTTAGAACTGGCATCGAGGCTGGCACCTCCCACATGCGCAAGAGCAACCGCTCCAGCATCGTAGGAACCGGGACAATAAAGGCCTCCTTGGGAGGAGAGTCATACTGCAGAGCCTCGAGCTCCTCGGCTCCTCCTCGGGGTCCGCAGGGAATGCCAGTGCTTTGGCCATGTCCCTTACGAAATCCGAGAACCTGGTATCCTCCGGGGGGGACCTTGTCCGAGGCTCGGATCCAGGTCAGTCTGAAGGGACGCACCGAGTCCGGAAGGTGTCAAGGGACTCCTCCTCCTCAGTTTCCCACGCCGATTCCTCCGAGGAGAAATCGAGCAGCTCCGAGTGGGCGGGCACTGACGCCATCAGCCCCGACGCCGAGGGAACCGGCGTCGATGACCTTGGTCCCGAACGGGAAGCGAGGGTGAGATCGACCGAGGATAGACTCGAGTTCGCATGGTCTCGAGGATCGGCTCGGCCTCCGGGGTAGACTTGGACGTCGATGTCCCAGTGGTCGGGGCAGATGCGCCGGTGAGTCCGGCAATCAGCACCCGCTGCTGCTCCATGAAGACAGACAATCTGCTCTCCAAGGCCGTCAACCTGAGTCCGAGCTCAGGAGACCCAGCAGCCTCCGACTCGGGCCTCGACGGCAGCTCCCCCGGAGGAGAGTCCATGAAGACTACAGTACTCACGTGACTCGGGGCCTCCGACTCTACACGAGGATGCTTTGCAGGCCTCTCAGACTCCAAAGACCCGGGACGGCGATCGGGGCTATGCGACTTGGCCCTCGAGGATCCAAGAGCGTCCACCGATGCTGCCCTCGCGGGTTTCTTCTTCCTTCGATGCTCCCTCGAGGGGGACTCCCTTTCAGAGGAGCCCCGATGATGCTCGGGGTCAGACTCCCGAGACGTCGAGGCCTCTGACGAAATCCGGACCCGTCCAGAGGTAGATTCGGAGAAGATCCTCTCACGCTAGTGCTGCCGGTTCCGTAATGCCTTGGAAGACATTTTACCATAGGGGCTACAGACCATAGAATCATGGTCTGGCCCCAGGTACCGGAGGCAGCAGTCATGTGTGTCGGTGAGAGACATCAGTTTCTTGCACCGATCACACTTCTTAAAGAGGGCTGTCAGGGAAAAGAAAAAAGGCGCGAACGCAGTCTCTAAGGACAAAAAACGAAAAAGAGAGATCCAGGCTCGGCACCGGTGTACCGCGTCCAGGCGGGAAAGGAACCGACGTCGAACCGAAGAAAAAACTCGACCCAACGCAGAAAAATCAACTTTTTTCACGGGTGACAAGGACAGGCGTCCGTAGGGCTCCGCGGGAAAAAGAAGACTGAGCAAGATGGCACCTTTGGGCGGGAAGGGGACCGCGCATGCGTGCCTGCATTCCCAAAGGCTTTCTTTGAAAGCTGGGGAAATGCTCCACATGGGGGCTCTGTCGATGCCAACATCACCCATATGTGAAGACTGACTTCCTACTTGGTCCTGGAGAACGATCGTTTCACCTTGCTGCTCTTTATGCATTGAACAAACTTCCTCTATCTTTACGTCAAGTCTCTTTTCTCCCCCTCTTCAAATCCATGCTAAAGGCTTACCTCTTTGAGGCCACGTTTGGATCCTAATCTTTTGTTCTCCTTGTGTCTCCTCCCCTATTTGAACCCCCCTTGTTTCTCTTGTAATGTTCTGTCTTGATTACAAGCAGGGACTGTCTTCTTTATGTTTGTACAGTGCTGCATATGCCTTGTAGCACTATATAAATAATTATTACACAGGTACACTAAAAAAATTTTTTTTTAAACTGCCTCTAATGTTTCGATTGATTTTTACGTTTTTTGGTGCGCTGAATCCAAATCTGGTAACCAATTTGCTCCATCACGTACAGAGTTTTTGCTACATTGGGTTAGCAGTTTGAGGTGAACGTTTCAGATTGAGTGCGATCGAGATAAAAGTTTCTTGGATGAATTCTTTATACTAATTGTTTAGTAGTTATTCAAATAAGAATAAAGAAAATTGTAACAAGGCAGCACATAAGAATAGAGTAATGTCAACAAAACACACTGTGATGGTAGCAAAATTGTCTGCACTTAAAACAGCCACATACATGTGCACAAACATTGAGCATATAAGAGCGAGGTTAGACACAAAGCAAAGCAAAGAAATGTGCAAAAAATGTTGTACAGGTATGTATGTAAGAATAGAAAACGCAAACCGCACCATTGCAATACATGAAGACAAACACCCGATGGTGTGAAAATAAAATTCTAATAAATGAGATCCGACACTGTGGTAATAACTAGCAAATTTTTATTTCAAAGTTTAGTAAAAACACAATATATGTCAACACAGTTTAGATTTTAAAGTCATTCTTGGGTCAATCAATCTCCTGGTGGGCCCGTTTCTTCTTCCCCCGAATGCTTCTCTTGGTGCGCTGCTTGGCGTATTTTTCATCTGGGGTTTCCCGCAGCAGCAACCAGCATAAATCAGCCATCATAGTGGTGTTCCATCTTCCTTGGTACCTTCTCTCTGCGTCCTTGATGTCCTGGTGAAACCTTTCACCTTGTTCTTCACTGTACGCCGCCAAGTTTTTGGGAAAGTAGTTCACATGGGAGTGCAAGAAATGGACTTTCAGGCTCATGTTACAGCCTTGTTCTTTGAAGGCATTGAGCATCCTGGCAACAATATCCTTATAGTTCTCATCCCGCCTGTTCCCCAAGAATTTGAGAACAACATCCTTGAAGGAATCCCAGGCTTCTTTTTCCTTCTCAGACATCGTTTCAGCGAATTTCCTTATATCAGGGCCAACAAACACTCCTTCCTTTAGCTTTGCTTCAGAAAGTCGGGGGAACTTTGAGCAAAGGTACCGAAAGCACTCACCATCTTTTGGAAGGGACTTGATGAATTGCTTAATGAGACCCAACTTAATGTGGAGAGGTGGTAATAGAATTTTATCACGAGGTACCAAGCTCTCATGAACATTTTTCTCACCGGGTCTCAAATACTCCCGAATTGGCCAGTCTTTTTTTCCCCCAGTGTAGGTCGCGGGCCCGGCTATCCCACAAGCAAAGGAAGCAGGGATATTTGGTGAAACCGGATTGCTGCCCTAATAGCATGGATAGAATTTTAAAGTCTCCACAAATCATCCACTTATGCTCATCATAACGAATCTTCTGAAGAATCGGGGCCAAATTCTCGTATTTTTCTTGGAGAATAACAGAGTGAGCAATAGGAACTGAAGCGAATGTGTTGCCATTATGAAGAAGAACACCTTTTATGCTGTCTTTTGACGAATCAATGAACAGCTGCCATTCAGCAGGATCATACTTGAGTTTAAACTTTTCCATCACTCCGTATATATCGTTGCAAAATACCAAATCTTCCTCTTTGCTGAAATACTTCAAAAATTGTGTCTCGCGGTTGCGGTACCAATAAAAAGTTGTTCCTGGTGACAATAGATTTTTCTGTTTAAAGCCGAGAACCTAGCAGTTGGGCAGCATCTTTTGGGAGTCCTAAATCCTGGACTAAATCATTCAATTCAGCTTGAGAGAAAAGTTCAGGTTTCGGATCTGGTTCAGTTTCAAACTCGGAAGTACTGGACTCATCGGGAAAAGCCATCTGATGAGTCTCATCATGATCAGAACCGTCCACA
Organism: Ichthyophis bannanicus; assembly: GCA_033557465.1. Classification (NCBI taxonomy): domain Eukaryota; kingdom Metazoa; phylum Chordata; class Amphibia; order Gymnophiona; family Ichthyophiidae; genus Ichthyophis; species Ichthyophis bannanicus. Next base: position 112,081,154 of record CM066032.1, on the reverse strand, counting down.
CAAATATGATCCAAAGATTTTGGTGGTTCAGGCACAGGTACTTTGTTGCTATGAGGCATAGGCCTAATTGCTGAGGGAAGGTTGGGGTAACTTATTACGTTCTTATTTTTTAAGTTGTATCCCTTCACAATGCAAGAGCAAAAATAGCAGTCACTGCTGTGGTCTCTTTGTTCACGCCACATCATAGGTATTCCGAAACGAAATGCTTGTTTTTTACCTTTCATCCATAAGCGTAGATCTTCCTCACATGTCTTGCACACTTTGTGAGGAGCCCACGGTTTGTCTTGATCGCCTAACTTCAAACCGAAATAGGCGAAATATACTTTTTTAATAAATGCAGAAATGTTCCTCTGCCGCTTTTTCACGGTATATTCCCCACAAATAAAACAAAATGTCCGGAGAGTTGACGCAACCTCTGGCTCTGTGAGCCATCACAAATACACAGCACTGCAAACTACAACTGTAGTGAACCACTTCGGAATAAAGCTGGATTACGACTGAGCAAACAAAAGGTAATAATGAACTTGCAAGAAACTGAAACGTTCATGTCGCAACCACCGTGTTTGAGCGAGTGAACGAGGCGAGGCGAACAGGAAAGAACATGCGCCAGCGCGAGTACTGGATTTAGCCCCCCGCCTCCCAATTGTCCTGTTAATGTATAAAATGAATACAAAACACTCTAAAATATCATGAGGGAGTGTTTCTAGTTAGTTAACCATTACAACCTCTATTTTGGGCCAAGAAAATAAACTGCAGTCGGCTAAAAAGAAATTATGTGAACATTCCTTATATGGGTAAGAAATCTAATTTTGCAAGAAAACGTGACGTGATGGAACATTTTGGCTATTTTTCCTGGATTCAGCACCCCAAAATCTATAGGAATCAGTTGCAAAACTGGAGGCAGTTTTTTGGTAGTGTACCTGTGTTATTAGTAGTAGTAGTAATTGTTCGGGGACCCTCCACTTATTAGCCAGTCATCTAAATAAGGGAAGACAAACACACCTGCAGTTACAGGAAGGCGGCAACCACCGCTAGGCACTTTGTGAATACCCTGAGGATGGACGCCAGTCCAAACGGGAGGACCCGGTACTGGTAGTGACACCCACCGATGACAAAGCAGAGGTACTGCCAGTACAAGGGGTGGAAAAGGATGTGGGTATAGGCATCTCTGAGATCCAAGGAGCATAGCCAATTTCCCTAGTGAAGGTAAGGCAGCAACGTTACAAGGGATACTATCTTGAACTTCTTCACTAAGAAATGGTTAAAATCCCACAGGTCTAGAATGGGGTGAAACCAGCCCATTTTCTTAGGAACCAGGAAGTAGCGGGAGTAGAACCCCATGCCTCTTTGAGGCAATGGGACGAGCTCCACCACCTAGTCAGCGAGAACCACCATGAGCTCCCTTTCAAAGGAGGTCCTGGATGGGGGGATCCAGAGGAAGTTCCCCAAGAAAGTACAAAGAGGTGTCTGGTGGAAGTAAAGGAGGTAACTCCCCTTTACCACCTGAAGGGCCCAGGTGTTGGTGGTAATGTTGGGCTACTGGTAGGCAAGGAATGCGAAACGTCCCCCTATGTGCTGCGGCTCCAGACCTCCCATGGGAAGAGAAGCTATGCCCTGGGAGTCAAAAAACACCCCCAGGCTGCGGCACAGGTGCTGTTTGGGGGGTTTAGGCCAACAGGGGCCCTTGATAGGACTGATAGGGCCAACATTGCGAGTATGTTCCATAGGCCTTCTTTTTCTTCAGGGAGAAGGACTTTTTCCCCCAAAGACTTCCATCAGGAAGGATCAGCGGTCTTCCAAGACAGCCTGATTCTGGTCATCGCCTCAGTCTCCAACTCAGCAGCCTTGTCCATCATGAGTTTGCCGAAGAGATATGTCTTGAACCCATTGCTCAAGGTCTGAGGACTCTAGCTATACCAGGCGACTGGCATCAATGCCCACTGCAGCCACTCTAGCCACAGACTCAAAGCCATCACAGGTCACTTGAGTCACATTCTTGGAGTACTCCTTGACCATGGTCACCATGCTCCTGAAGCACTGGAGGTGTTCACTGGACAGCCCAGCTGAGAACCAGGCAGGATCCTTTTCCAGGACTCTCAGGTACATGTCCACATACAGCTGGTAAGCCTGGATATGAGCCACAAGCATTGAGCCCTGGAAACACTTCTTACCAAACCCATCCATGGTACAGGCCTCTTGACCCGGAGGCACAGAGGAGTGCATCTTCTGGCTTTTGAGCCGGCAAATGGCCAACTTCACCACCATGGAGTTGTGTGGTAGTTGAGTTCTTCCAAAGCCAGGGCTCTTGCGGATCCGATACATGGAATCGAGCCGCTTGCTCACAATGGGGTTTCCCACATCTTGAAAAGGAGGCACTCCAAGATGGGAGGCAACAGCATCGTTATGGAATCCTTGGGAGGAGAGCCATACTGAAGTATGTCCAGATCCTCCACCTGAGGCGGCTCCTCTGCCTCAATGGTGAAGCGAGGGTCTTGCCCATGTCACGGACCTTTGATGCTCCCGAGGAGGCAGGGTCCTATGATGCTCCCAAGGAGGAGAGGAATCCAACGGAATGTCCCGATGCCGAGTGGTAGCGGGAGACTCGTCATCCATCTCCCATACCAAATCGGAACTGGAAGGAAGCTCTAAGCGCCATCAGGAATCGCGTCAGTGCAGAGTCATCTGGGACTCCCAATGGTCTGAGCCTGAAGCACTCAGTGGAGAAGCCCAAGGCTCTGACCGAGACCGGGATCGGTCATCGGAATCAGTCCACAAGGCATGCCATTCCAAGACAGGCTGGATCTCCACCAACAAGGCCCTTGCAATGGAGGAGTCCGTCACCCGCTCCGAGGAACCAGAGGTAATCAGACACAGGGTCTGCTGGGCTCACCAGGAAGGTAGCAAAGCTGCGCTCAAAGGATTCCATCCTGGCCTTGAGGCCCGAAGGCTCCGCAGCCACTGGCATGGGCACAGAGGGTATTGGGCCCGATGCTGGGTCCCTCATGGGGACTCATTGATGGTGACTGACTCAACAGCCCAAAGGCGATCCTTCGAGGGGGTAAGAACCACTTCCCACTAGGGCAGCTTCAGGGGCTGGTCCCGGCGAGGGCTGAAGTGCCGGTGTCTGTGGGTTTTATCTGCGGTACCGACATCGCCCCCTGTCGAGGGCTTGGTCAAAGTTCGTTCCTTCCGGGGACGGTCTTCCATGACCTCGGGCTTTCGAATGAACTCAGTGGCCACCCAGGTCCGATTCCTTCATGGCCGCCCCTGAAGGCGTCGATTCTGAAGCAGACGATGGAGCAGAAGCCAAGGACTTGGGGCCAAACAGCATCTCCTTCTGCCTTTCATGATTCTTATGCCCTTTGTTTATCATCTGAAGACAGAGCGGGCAGGAGATGCTGTGATCAGCCCAGAGGCATTGAAGGCAGCAATTGTGGCAGTCCGTGATGGACATAGTCCTGCCACAACTGGTACATTTCTTATAACCACTAATCGAGGACATAGCGGGAAAGACAGCCCCCACAAGATCAAACTCCAATGTCCTGATTAGGAGAGCGTGAGAGAAAAATCCCACACACCGAGAGAGGAAAAACGCATCGCCAAGGTAGCAACGGTTCTGGGACTGCAAGAAGGTGACAGTATACAATCGAGAATTCACCGCAACACCACCAACTTTTCTCGGGGTGCAGACAGTAAGTCTGGTGGGCTCAGTGGAAAAACGAAGACTGAGTGAAAATGCCTTCTTTGGGCAGGAAGGTGATCATGCATGAGTGGTTGATCTCCCAAAGGCTTTCTTTGAAAGCTGGGGAGAGATTACAGTGCGGGCTCCGTCGGTGCATATATCACCCATATGTGAGGACTGATTTCCTGCTTGTTCCCAGAGAATTAAAAAAAATAGGGGGGGGGGGGGCAATTCAGCAGCAGTGGCCAGTGCTGGCACCGAAAATCCTGTTTGCTGGACTGCTTTTTTGCAATCTGGTTAACGGTGATATTTTGCCAAGCTGCACATACCTTGTAGTGCTATGTAAATGATTATTATTAGTAGTAGTAGTAGTGGGTAGTAATTGGCTAGCTTGAGGTGCTGTCTCTGGAATGCCCCCTTAACCGGATAGTGACATGGCATTTCACCACATTAAGAGGGGATTATCAACGGCATTAACAACGTTAGTTCCACTGAATATCCAGATGAGTAGAATCTATGCAGTTTGCAAGTCTGCATACTGCATAAATCCTTTTGAATATGCCTGCCATGTCATTTTTTTAGTATATAGATATACACATACACAGCTTCATATTAATTAGACAAATTAATTTTTTGCAGAAACATGATGGTAGAAAGAGACCATATTGCCTATCCTAGTCTGCTCTTCCAGATCAACTACTATAGTCTTTTTTTTTCCCTTTAGAGATCTTCTGTGTTTGTCCCATGCTTTTTGAATTCAGATACTGTCCTAGTCTCAACTACCTCACTGGGAGACTATTCACTGCAGACTGGTGGCCTCTCCTCCCCCCCCCCGCCCCCGCCCGACAGCGTGCATGGAGCGGAGGTGAGCTCCTCCCTCCATGGCTGAAGACTGACATGGCATATTTAAAAGACTAGCATGCTACTGGAGCAGCGAACCTGCCTGCAGACCGCACTCCCCTTACAGCATGCATGGAGAAGAGGTGAGCTCCTCTCTCTGTGCTGAAGACCGGCCGGCACATATAAAAGACTAGCATGCTGCTGGCACGCCCACACCTAAGGGTCACACCAAAGGCCCCTTAGGCATAAACCGCAGTGGTGGTGGCACCGACACTACCAACTCTTCCAATATCCCATCAGGACACTTCACATCCTGGAACCAGCAGAACCAGCAACCAACTAGACAAAAACTCCTCTGCAGGACCTGCATCTCTCCAATTACTACCACAAACCCTTAGCAAGCAAAATAATCGTAACATGCTCCAACTATATGCCCTACTCCACTTCCTTCTCACCCTCCTCTATCCTACCCACTGCCACAGACTCTGTCCTAATCCTAACCCCGAGTCCCCCAACACTCATATCTCACCTCATCCACAACACATTTACTCCCCCACCCTCAACACAAGCAGCTACCTCTCCACCTCCAGACTACGCAACCCACAACGCTTCATCACCATTCCAACATGCAAGGACCTCCCCCATACCCATAAACAATCAACCTTAGCACTCTCAACTGTGCTATCATAAATGCACACTCCGCAAAGAATAAAATCACAATTATAAGAGACCCTCTCATCATGCAGAACCTGGACCTCCTATGCATTACTGAATCCTGGCTCGCAGAGTCAGTAATCCTGAATCAAACGAAACTCCCCAATTAAAGCTTCTTCCACCTCCCACCACAAAGAAGGAGGAGTTCTCATCCTTGCCAAATGAACCCTGAACCTCCGCAAACTAGCTGCAGAAAGCACAAAAAGCCAGGATATACTTACCATATCTAACAAGCAACTTACTCTTTGCCTAGCATACTGATCACTATCCACCCCAAAAAACAACCTCTCCAACATACTCCAAATTATCCTAGAAAACAACCAAAAAAACCCCAAAGACCTCATCCTACTGGGAGACCTCAACCTCAACTCCGCTCCAACAAAACATGCAACAGCCTTCATGGAAGCCATGGCAGAGCATAAGAACATAAGATATGCCATACTGGGTCAGACTAAGGTCCATCAAGCCCAGTATCCTGTTTCCAACAGTGGCCAATCTAGGTCACAAGTATCACAAGTACCTAGCAGTTTCCCCAAAAGACACAGGTTGCACAATGTTTGTATTGGGGCAAGCAGTGGATATTCTGAGTCCATTTTAATAATGGTTTATGGACTTCACCCAAGTCATAAAAATACCAACTCACAATAAAGGTGACACCCTAGACCTCATCTTCATAAACAAAAACTCTATCCATATTGACCCCTCCCCATCAACCCAGATCCCCCGGTCCCCTGGTCCAACCACAGCCTAATAAGCTTTCACTTACCTCTCAGTACATCAATCAAACAGCCACCACACAAGACATTTCAAACAATTTGACAATGAATCATTCCTCTCCAACATCTCCTTACTCATAGACAAGGAACCACTTGACCTGGATGAAACTGTCCTCTTGGAACCAAACCATCTGTGAAACAGCCTCAACCTCAACCCTTTTATGTCCTACAAGTCGTAAAAGGACTCTGTGGTACAACTCTGACCTCCACAAACTCAAAACACAACTCTGAAGACAGGAATGCAAATGGAGAAAATCAAAACTACCCTCAGACCGAACCTCTACATGACATTACTAAAAGAATACAACCATGCTACAGACCATTCCAAGCAAGCCTATCACACCAAACTAAACCAAAGCTCACTCAACTGACCAAGAGAATTATTTGAACTAGTAAAACAACTCACAAAAACCCCTGTTGAAGACACTTCAGACATTTCCATCATACCACAACAGCTAGCCAAATACTACTCCACACGCCATACACAACTGCCATACACAACTACCATCCCAAATAAACCAGATGACCCAGATGATCCCCCCCCCCACACTCATGGACCATGTTCAACCACATCACCAGCGAAAACATCAAAACCATCATCTCGTGCCTTAACACTAGACCCCTGCCCAGTAACCTGGATCAAAGCCACAAAGACCGAGCTCTCCCAATTTCTCGCAACACTCACCTAAACTTCTCTGCAACAAGGCAAAATAACATGTCTAGAAAAATCTTCAATTTGAACATTACGAATAAAAACTTCATCTAGACCCCACTGACCCCATCTCCTGCGGGCCTATAAGCAAGCCTACCATTCATAGCCAAAATAATTAAAAAAAACATCAAACTGCAAAAATACCTCAACAAGCACACCCTACTCGACCCACATCATCATGGATTCTGGCCGCACTCAATAACAGACTCATAAAAGGAACACCCAACAAGGATTCATATTAATATTCCTCGACATTTCAGCAGCCTTTGACACCATCAACCACAACATCCTCCTAGAACACCTACAAGCAATAGGCATTCAAGGTACTGTACTAAAATAGTCCCAAGCCTGTCTACACAACAGACTACAACAAATAAAAATTGTCTCACTTTCATCAACCCCCCATCCTTAGACTCAAGATGCTCCACAAGGATCCACCCTCTCAGCACTACCTTTCAACATCTATAGAACATGCAACTACTATGTCCAGTCATCCAATCACACAACATCTACTATCATATCTACGCCAACATCATCATGATGTATGCACCATTTAATCCAGACAAACCCTCCTACATTGGTCTGCAATAATGCTTCACAGATGTAACCCAATGACATGCTACAAACCATCTATTCATAAGAAAACCAAATCCCTATTCATCACCAAGAACGACTCATTTCCCCCCCCCCCCCCCATCCATCACCCTAGACCACACAGAAATTCAAGTCTGGTCCGAAATAAAATACTTGGGAGTCATTTTAGATCGTCACCTCACCCTAAAGACACAGATAAAGAACACAACGAAAGCAATCTACTACAAGACCCAAACCCTACAACATCTCTGCCCACTACTTGATCCATACGACTTCCATTCAACCCTACCAGCCCTACCAACCCTACCAGATTATTCCCCATGTCGACTACTGCAACTCTATCACGGACTACCTCACTCATCCCTTCTACCTCTGCAGACAGTTCTCCACACAACAGCCCAGATCATTCAAGGAGCGTCAAGATACAACCATATCATGCCCATCCTCAATCAACTTAACTGGCTTTCCCTACAGAGCAGAATACAATACAAATCCTCATAATGATATTCAAAACACTCAACAATCATTTGGCCCTGCACCTACAAACCCTCATCAGAACTCCTCGGACTAACAAACCCAGAAGACATTTCACCATGAATATCCTAGCCATCACCCACAAAAAAACAAGCAGCACCCAACAAGCATGTGCCAGATCCTTCGAGCTCTACGCTCCTACTAAATGGAATTCTCTCCCTGACTTAATAAGGAATACTAGAAACCTTCTCACATTCTGTAAACTCCTCAAAACCCACCTGTTCACCACACACTTTGGTTCCATCATCTAACCCTCCCCCCTCCCTCCACCACAGATATGTCCCCATTATCTGACCACCCTCGCCCCCCAACGACAAAAAGTTCTGTAAATGAGTAAAAGATGAAATGTCTTGTAGAATAACTCAATGTAAAAAGTTACATCCCTTGTAAATATTGTTTAACTGAGTTTTATGTACACTGCTTTGACCCGGTAAAAAGTGGTATAAAAGTTTAGTCAAATAAATAAATATTCCACGCATTTACCACTCCTCCTGTAAAGAAATATTTCTGCATATTACTCCCGAGTCTAGCCCCTTTCACGCTCATCTTATGTCCCCTCGTTGCAGAACTTACTTTCAATTGTAAGAGACTTTCCTACTGTGCATTTACACCACTAAGGTATTTAAATATCATATATCCTCTATCCCACCTTTCCTCTAAAGTATACATATTGAAATCTTTTAAGTCTGTCCCCATATGGCTTATAATGAAGACCACTGACCATTTGGTAGCCACCCTCTGCAGATGCCAACCTGTTTATATCCTTTTGAAGATCTCCAGAACTGTACACAATACTCCAAATGAAGTCAAGGAAATACTTGGAGTAGAAGCCAGTGCCCCAGAGAGGCTCTGGCACTGGCTCCACTGCTCTGTCCTGGAGTAGCCCTGCTAGCTCGGTGAGGAGCCGGGTTTGGTGGAGGGGAGGCTTGATGGGTTCTCCTGGGAAGCACAAGGGTGGTGTCGATGTAGGTGAAGGACGTAACCTCCTTGACCATTGTAACACCCAGATATTGGTGGCGATGGCTGTCCACCTGTGGGCAAACAGGGATAGGCACCCACCTGTGGGCAGCAGAGGATCTCCTGGGGGAGTGGAGGTCACGTCCAGGCAGTCAAAAGCTTCTCCCAGGCTAGGCCTGAGCTGGTGCCTGGGGCTTCAGGGCTTTTTGCTTTCTGGGACCATATCCCTGGCCCTTTTGTTGTTGGCCCTGCTGAAGGGTTGAGAAGGCCTAGAAGTGCAGAGTGCTACCCAAGCCCCCTTTCTTCCTCTGGAAGCAGGGTTTTTACCCTGGGGTTGCACTAAGTTCTTCTTTGAGAGTCTGGTTCTCGACATCCTTGGTCTCTATCTCTGCTGCTTTATCCGCCATGGGCTTCCTGAATAGGTTTTCACCTATGCAGGGGACATCAATTAATCTGTCCTGTACCCATTGCTCCACATCGGATGAATAGAGCCATGCTTGGCGTCGTGTCCTGATATCAGTGGCAGCCACCCTGGCTGATGACTCAAAGCCATCATAGGCTGCTCAGGACAAACTTCGAGCATTCTTTTACGGTTGAGGTTAGGATCTTGAACCTCTGCATGGGTTCACCCACGAGGCCTGCCAAGAACGGCCTGAGCTCCTTCGACAGTTCCTTCAGGTACATGCCAATGAAGAGCTGGGTAGGACTGGATTCGGTATGCTAGCATTGATCCATGAAAGGCTTTCCGGCCAAGGGTGTTGAGGGTTCGGGCCTCCCTTCTGGGCAGTACCGACAAATGTGTTTTTTTTGGCTCTTGAGCCTATGCATGGCTGACTCCACGACCATGGAGTTGTGGGGAAGCTGGATCTTTTGGAACCCCAGGTTTCAGCGCACTCGATACATTATGTGGAAGTTTCTGCTAACAATTGATACAGATGCCAGGGTTTCCCACACGCTTATGAGGCGGCAGTCGGGGATCGGGGGCACTGGGACCTTAAGGGTTTCCTTCGGGGGTGCTTCATATTGGAGGATTTCCAATTCCTCAGTTCACAGGTCCTCCTCGGCTTTGGTCTCAATAGCGAGAGCCTTGGCCATATCCCTCACAAAATCAAGGAACGCCACATCCTCGGGTGGGGAACAGCATCAGGTTACCGGGGGAAACGGGTCTGAGGGCATGTCCCGGTGGCGCCTCATGACCGGGGACTCTTCTTCCTCAGTCTCCCATTAGGACTCCAAGTCCGAGTACGACTCCAGTGTTGCACGATCTCCTCGGTCGAGGACCACTCTCTGTGGTACATGATCTCCAGAGGACTGGTATCCCAAAGAAAGTGACCGGGATATCGACCGGGACCCAGGGCTCTCTCAAGGCCGATGGCACTTGAGGATCAGTTTGATGTCCGGGGAAGCCCTGGATGTCGAGAGTCCTGTTGTCAGGGCAGATGAACCAGACATGAACGCCCGCTGCATGGCCTCTAGGGCTGTCATTCCATGCCAGTTGGCTCTGCAGACTTTTACGCGGGCGCTGAGGACCTCAGGCCTGATGTCAGTACTGTCAGGGGGGAAGTCCTCAATTAGGATGGTCTCGGAGGCCCAAGGCCGGTAGGTGGGAGCCAATGACTCCTTGCGGGGCATCTTGGTGGGCCGCTCCTGCCCCAACTCCCTGGACTCACGCCTGGCTCTCCGGGTCCTAGGGTAGGATTTCACCTTCTTCCCAAATCCATCATCCGAGGCAGTCTTTGAAGATTTTTTCTTCTTGTGCTCCACCTCCGAGGACTTCTGCTCTGAGGAACCATGGCCACGGGAGTCCGACAAGGCTCTGGCTTTGCAGGGCACCAAGGTATCGGAGAGGGCCCTGGAGTATGGTGCCACTGGAGACTCCGGGGTGGAGTCGGATTTCTGGAAGAACTTCTCCTGCTGCTGATGACAGCTCTTTAAGGCCTTTGGGATCATGGCTCTACAGAGCTCGCAGTCGGAGTCATTGTGTTCCGGACCAAGACATTGATGGCAGCAGTTGTGTGGGTCCGTAAGTGATATTTTGCTACACTGGTCACACTTTTTGAATCCACTGGAGGCCATCAGAAAAAGGGGTCCTCGCCTCCTGGCAGGAATCTGAGACCTTTGGAGTGTGAAAGGGCGTGAATGCTGGTTGAGCGAACCTCCATGGAAAACTAAGAAAAAATAAACAAACAGACCCGAGGAGCGACGTCAATGCGAGCTGGCTCGGGGACGGGAAGGAACCGGTATGCAAACCGGGCAAAACCTGAGAATAAAATCAGACTTTTTCTGGGGAAATCGGACAGCGTCTGAAGGGCTCCACGGAAAAAAGGAGACTGAGGCAAGATGGCATCCTTGGGCGGGAAGTGGACCACCTATGCATGTTGCATATCCCAAAGGCTTTCTTTGAAAGCTGGGGAGATTCTTCCATGTGGGCTCCGTAGGCGCCGACGTCAACCATATTTACATAGGAATATAGAAACATGATGGCAGAAAAAGACCACATGGCCTATCTAGTCTGCCCTTCCATATCAACCACTACAACAGTCCTTTTTTTCCCTTTAGAAATCCTCTGTGCTTGTCCCATGCTTTTTTAAAATTCAGATACTGTTGTCATCTCTACCACCTCTACTGGGAGACTATTCCACGCATCTACCACTCTTTCTACTTGTTCCCGGAGAATTCCATAAGCAAGGAGCAACATACAGAAAAGTGAAGTTTCACATAGATTCGTATCTGTTGGATGAAGGACAAGGAATGCAATTGTTAATTACTTTATGAGTCAGTGAGAATTTTGAACTGAATCCTATAAATAACAGGAAGCCAGTGGTGCTGCATGAGGAGTGGAGTGATGTGGTCAAATTTCCTAGCATTACAGAGCATTGCTGTGTTTTGAATAATTCGCATTTTGAGCTTGTAGCCCGAAAGTCCTGAATAAATGATGTTTCATTAATCTAAACGGGCAATCACTCTATTAAGCAGAATGTTGACCTGGACAGATGGATCTAAGAAAAGGCTACTCTCTTGTTTTTTAAGCTGTTATATTAGATCTTACTGGTTTATCGAGATTTGTTTCAACTCCTCCGATACTCCACCTTTAAATATCAGTTCAGGCATTGGTAACTTCCCTACACTGCCTTCAGTAAAGACTGAAGCAAATAACTCATTCAATCTCTCTACTATGGCCTTGTCCTCTCTTAGTGCTCCTTTTATCCCTTTATCATCTAATGGGCCAACTGACTCTGCCACAGGGTTTTCTTTGGTATAAATGTACTTGGAAAAGTTTTTATTATGAATTTTATCTTCCATAGCAAGCTTCTTTTCAAATTCTCCCTTTGCCTGCCTTATCAATGCCTTGCATCTAATTTGTCAGTGCTTCCATTATTTCCTGTTTTCATCATTTGGCTCGTTTCTCAATTTTCTAAAGGATACTGTTTTGGCTGTAACAGCTTCTCTGACTTCACCTTTAAACCATGCTGGCAGTCACTTGGCCTTCCTTCTACCTTTCATAAAGCACAGAATATATCTGTCTGGGCTTTCAAGATAGTATTTTTAAACACTACTCATGATTGATGTAAATCTTTAACATTTGCAACTACTCCTTTTAGTATTTTTCTTAACTATTTTCCTCATTTTATCATAATCTCCCTTTTGAAAGGTGAATGCTAGTGTCGTGCATTTCCTTGCTGTCCTCCCTCCATTTGTTAAATCAAATGTGATCATGTTATAATCACTATTGCCAAGTGGCCCCAACACAGTGTTCTCTCACACCAGATCCTATGTTCCACTAAGGACTCGTAAAATAACTACACCTTGTGTCAGTTCATGAGTCAGCTGCTTAATGAAACAGTCATTTATTTCATCTAGAAACTATCTCCCTAGCATGTCCTGATATAATACTGGCCCAGTCGATTAGCTTCCCTAATTTCTTTTAGCATTTTGTCATCCATCTGTTCATTCTCACCAGGCGAACAATAGAGTGCACACCCACTACCATCGCCTTCCCCTTTTTACATGGAATTTCTATCCATAGAGATTCTATACTGTATTTTGTTTCTTGTTTGACTCAATGCCCTAACATATAGCATAACTCCTCCACCAATTTGACCTACCCTATCAACGTGATATAATTTGTACCCAGGTATCACAGTGTCCCCACTGGTTGTCCTTCTACCACGCCTTTGAGATGCCAATTATATCTAACCTTTCATTTAGTGCTATATTTTCTAACTCTCTCATTTAACATTTGCATGCAGGAATTTCAAAGTTTTTAATTAGTTCATATTAACAATCTGGCTATCAGATGAGAGGAGTAATTTGGACTCTTTCAATTCTGTCTGCTCTTTCCTTGAAAGCACCTGGTTTACTTTGACCTTTATTGGAACCTCTCTATCGGATTGACCTCATTTCCCAATTTTGCTTGTATTCTTCAAGGATACATTATTCCAAATCATGTGCTTTTGGGCAACTGTCAACTTTCAGACAGGAACTTGTAATTCTGCTTATTATACTTATTATACACAAACCTTCTCAGCACTGTCTAAGGCAAATCCATCATACTTTAATAGAACTAACTCCCATGATTCAAACAGCAATCCTACCACGGAAAGAAAGGGCAGTAATACAAGTACTACTACTATAAGTCCCAGAACACCCCTACTGTTCAAAATACAGAGGACGGACCTGCTATATAGATTCTTAGATAGACACTACACAATAACAGAATCCATCTCAGCCACACATATATAACACACAGCAAATCTTACCTAAACGAAAATAGGCGGCATTTAGTAACCTCCAGCTCTTACACGAGTTCATCCACACATGCGTGTCAGTCCGCCACTCGCTGGCCCAGCTTGACCATGTCTTCTCTTAAATCTGCCCTTAATTCATCACTCTTCTCTCACCCCTTTAAATTCTTGCTTCAATTCTGCAAACCATCCACAGATTTCTTCTCAAAGAGCCTGCAGAGTGGAACTTCCCTAAGCCGTCTCATCAAACTCATGGTTCTCCAGCATAAGATCTACTTGTGGTGCCCTGTCTGCCATGTGGTCATCCTTCCGGGGCACGTGCACTTTCTTTCTGGTGGTCATTATAGCCTCTAGCTCAGGGGTGGCCAACTCCAGGCCTAGTGCACCACAATCTAGCCTGGTTTTCAGGATGTCCCTAATGAATAGTCATGAGGTATATTTGCATCCATTGCCTCCTAGTGTATACAAATATATCTCATGAATATTCATTAGGGACATCCTGAAAACCAGGCTGGATTGTGGTGCAGCAGGACCGGAGTTGGCCACCCCTGCTCTAGCTGTTTATCTGGCTGCACACGTATCGCCCATAAATAGCTTTGGTGGCACAGACTTATTGATCAATTCTGGGGCTGACAAGATGGGAACACTCGCTCAAGCATCCATCTTGCACTGTGATGTCACTTCCTCTCAAACATTTGATATTATAACCACTGATAATGTCTACAATGTATCAAACAAATGTTAAAAAGGATTTGGAGACATATCGATCCTTGGAATACCCCACATAAACAAGAAAAGCATTGTGCTAACTTGGCCTGATGCTACACAACCAACTGGGTCCTCTCACTTTCCCACAATCCCTATTTTGAATGTGGGCTGATGGGGTGGTTGATTGTGATTGGTTGTTTTAAACCTGTATTAAGTATGTCTATCAATGTTTTGTTGAACTGCTTGAGCAAATACCATTATGCAGCACCATGAGAGTAGTAGAAACATGACTGCAGATGAAGACCACACACAGCCTATCCAGTCTGCCCTTCTATACCATCTACGAACTTTACAGTCCCTTCTTTTTGCTTAGAGATCTTCTGTGTTTGTCCCATGCTTTCTTGAATTCAGATATAGTCTGTCTCCACCTCCACTCGGAGACTATTCCATGCATCTACCACTCTTTGCATAATGAAATATTTCCACAAATTACTCCCGAGTATCTCCTTTCACCTTTATCATATCCCCCCTCATTGCAAAGCTTTCTTTCAATTGAAAGGGCTGTCCTCCTATGCATTTTATGCCATGGAGGTAATTAAATGACTCCATTATATATCCCTTCTCCTGCCTTTCTTCCAAAGTATACATACTGAGGATCTTTATGTCTGTTCCCATATGCCTTATGATGAAACCCACTGACCATTTTGGTAGCTACCCTTTGCACAGACTCTATCCCATTTATATCCTTTTGAAGGTGTGGTCTCCAGAATTGCACACAATACTCTTAACAGAGGCACTATCACCTCCTCCTTCCTGCTGGCCATTCCTCTTCCTATGCACCCAAGCATGCACAGGGAGAGGGTCTGACATGGCTCTGCTGATATTCTGACTATAATGGATGAAGACCTTCGACTTCTTAAAAAAAAAAAAAAAAAAAAGCTACAAGTTGTAAATACAGTAACAAATATGATGGCAGATAAAGACCAGTATGGTCCATCTAGTCTGCCTGGTAGGGTGGCTAGAGTGGGTGTACCTGTTGCTCCATGCAGGTCACTCTCCTCTATGCCTTTGTTTAGGGTTGTAAACGCCAGTCCGTGCAGGTCACCCCCCTCTATTTGAAGTATAAAAAATAGTTAAGTTTATTTTGATTTTTATCCTCTTGCTATAGAGGGATCCATTGGGTCTGTCCCATATTTTAAATTCCATCACTGTATTTGCCCCTACCACCTCCAAAGGGAGGGCATTCCAAGCATCTACCACCCTTTCAATAAAGACGTATTTCCTAACATTGCTTTTAAGTTTACCTCCTTGCAGCTTCATTTTATGCATTCTAATTTTACAGCTTCCCCTTCTTTGAAAAAAAAATTGTTCATTAATACCCTTTAAGTATTCACAGGCTCCAAATCATTTTGTCACCTTCCTCTGAACTGTTTCAAGTCTTTTTATATCCTTTGTGAGGTCTCCAGAACTGAACACAACACTCCAAGTGAGGCCTCACCAATGACTTCTACAGTGGCATTAATACCTTCTCCTTTCTGCTGGTTATTTCTCCCTGTATGCAACCCAGCATCCTTCTGGCTTTGGCCACCACTCTGTCACATTGTCTCGCCACCTTGAGTTCCTCAGAAACAAATCACTCTGAGGTCCTTCTTCTGGTCTGTGCACACCAACCTCTCGTTCCCTATCACATACAATTCCCTTGGATTTCTGCATATAAAGTGCATGATTCTGCACTTTTTCACATTAAATCTTAACTGCCAAACATTAGACCATTCTTCCAGCTTCTGTAGATCTTTCCTCATATTGTCTATTCTCTCAGAGGAGTCCATCCTGTTACAAATTTTCGTATCATCTGCAAAAAGGCAGCCTTTTCCCTTCAATCCTTCAGTAATATCACGCACAAATATACTGAACAGTACTGGTCCCAGGACTGATCCCTGAGGCACACCACTACTCACCTTCCTTTCTTCCGAATGAGTTCCATTTACCATAACCTTCTGCTGTCTGTCAGTCAACCAATTTCTGTTCCAGTTCAAAACTTTGAGACCCATTCCCAGGCTGCTGAGTTTATTGATAAGCCTCCTACGAGGAATAGTATCAAAGGCTTTGCTGTAATCTTGGTAAATCACTTCCATCGCATGCCCCTAATCTAGTTCTCTAGTTACCCAGTCAAAGAACCCAATCAAATTTGTTTGCAATGATTGTCCTTTGGTAAAACCATGTTGTTTCAGATCATAAGAACTTTAGAACAAAAGAAATGCCTCATTGGGTCAGAACCAAGAGCAATCAAGCCCAGTATCCCGTTTCCAAAATGGCCAATCCAGGCCACAAGTACCTGGCAGGTTCCTAAAGAGGCACTCAGGTTCCACAAAGCTTGTATAGAGGAAAACAGTGGATCTCCCGGGTCCTCTTTAATAATGGTTTATGACTCTTTCCCTTCAGGAACTTGTCCAAACCTTTTTTAAACCCAGCTACACAAACAGATTTACTACACCCTCCGGTAACAAATTCCAGAGTTTGATTACACATTGAGTAAACAAATATTTTATCTTATTAATCTTAAATGAGTTACATTATAGCTTCATTGTGTGTCCTCTAGTCTTTCAACTTTTTGATGGTGTAAACAACCAATCTGTGTTTATCTGTTCCACTCTATTAATTTATAGGCCTCTATTATAGCCCCCCCTCAGCTATCTCTTTTCCAAATTGAAGAGCCGCAACCTTTTAAGTCTCTCCTCATAGGGGTATCCTTCTATTCCCTTTACCATGTCTATTGCTCTTCTTTGTACCTTTTCTAAATCAACTACATCCTTTTTAAGATATGGTGACCAGAATTGAACATAATATTCAAAGTGCAGTCGCATCATGGAATGATACAGAGGCATTATAATATCCTTGATTTTATTCTCCATTCCTTTCCTTATGGTTCCTAGCATTCTATATGCTTTCTTGGTCGCTGCTGCACACTGGGCAGAGGGTTTCAACGTATTATCCACGATGACATCTAAATCTTTTTCCTGGGTGGTGTTTTCTAAGGTGGTACCTTGAATCGTGTAATCATAGTTTAGGTTGTTCTTTTCTAGGTTCATAACTTTGCACTTCTCCACATTAAATTTCATCTGCCATTTGGACGGTCAGTCTTCCAAAGTCCTCTTGCAATTTTTCACAATCTTCTTGTGTTTTAACAACTTTGACTAATTTTGTTTCATCTGCAAATTTGATCACCTCACTCGCTATTCATATTTCAAAGTCATTTATGAATATGTTAAAAAGCAGCGGACCCAGCACAGATCCGTGGGGTACTATACTGTTGCCAGTAACAATTAGTCATTGCACTGTTGCTAGTAATTGCTAGTCACTGCACTGCTGCTAGTCATTGCACTGTTGCTATTTAATCTAAAATGTAAAAGGTCCTGTTATCACTCACTACCCTCCTTACCTTTGGGCTCCCCTGTGTCACAAACGCCCTCAACCACGATACCAGCTACATACCAATACTACATACATTTGGAAGGAGATGGTATGAATTCCCCCACTACACAACGGCAAAACGCAACCACACATCCCACTCCCATCTACTTAGCATTCCTCTACAAGTCATCAACAAAACACAAACTGAGAAGCTCCATCGCCAACGCCTCCTAAAATGTGCATTGATAAATGCCAGATCCATACGATCAAAATGGCCTGCAGCCATGGACTTGATTCCTCAATACAATCTCGACATCCTGATGGTCACGGAATCATGGCTATCTGATTGTGACAACATCCTCCTAAATCAGATGCTGCCTCCTGGATTTGACCTCTACACATGCCACAGGTCCACTCAAAAAGGAGGCGGAACGCTCATCCTCGCCAAAACAGATCTTAATTTCAAGCTATGCAACTCCTCCAGCTCAACCCACCTCGACTCCCTCACTATATCTAATGAACTCTGCTCAATCAACCTGCTTTATCGAGCACCCTCCCCATCACTGGATGACCTCCCAACAATAATCGAACTCGCGTGCGCAACATCCACCTCACGCTCTCCAAATTGGGTAGTTGGTGATTTCAACCTCCCATCTATCCATGACAGCCACTCAGAAGCATTTCTAGACGCACTAGGGGATCTAGGTTACAAACAATACGTCGACTCTCCCACCCACACTAAAGGAGGTAAAATAGACCTCATTTTCGCACCCCATTTCAACACCTTAACACACCAAGCCCTTGAACTGTCAGTTATACCAGTACCATGGTCTGATCACAACCTTATTCGATTCAATATACCCACCTATACCTCTCACATGAGCCAAATATCTTCTAACTCACCTGGAACCCACGCAACCCGTTTTCAACCTCTCAACTGTGACAAGGTCCTAGATAACCTTCAACCACTCTTGACTAACACCTCCCTCAACTTAGATGACCTGATATCCAAATGGGACGAGAACCTCAGAGCCGCCTCATGTCCAGTGCACAAGGATAAGAAAATAAGAAAACGAGAACACGCGCCATGGTTCTCTACTGACCTTCGTACATCTCTCATCCACTTACGCAAACTTGAAAGACAGTGGCGCCGAACCCACTCACCAGAGGCCCTTGAAACATATAACTCACACTTAAGTACCCACCGTGAGAAAGTAACACTGAGTAAGAAGCTCTACCACACAAACCTATTGAAACGCTCCATCAATAAACCTCATGCACTATTCAAGTTAGTAAAATCCATAACAAGAGAGCCAGTTTCAGCCCAACCTGCAATGCCGCAGCCACAGGACTACGCAAACTACCTGCAATCAAAAATGATTAAGGCCAGCACGAGCATAAATACCGACAACCCCTCTACATCACCTATGGCATCTCAAATAACTCCATTTTGCAACTTCAATACTATATCAACTAGTGAAATTGAGAAAATTGTCGCCTCCATCAATCCTAGCAAGGCACCTAATGACCCATGTCCAGCCAACTGGATCAAAGATCTGCGACATGATCTAAGCCAAATCCTGTGCAAAATACTGAACCAGTCCTTTCTAACAGGCTCACTCCCCCAGAGTCTTAAACACACCTCTATCAAGCCCCTACTAAAAAACAGTAAGCTCGATCCGTCCAAAGTTGAATCATTTAGGCCAATCTCGAGCATCCCCCAGCTCGCAAAAATCATCGAGAAAGCTGCCCAACAACAGCTCCAGCATCATATTGACACAGAAGCACCACTAGACAAATCACAACATGGATTCAGAGAAGCACATGGAGTCGACACAATCCTTACAACCCTATTCAATGACCTGATCACAGGAATAAACAGCATCAAACAAGGATTTGTCCTCATCTTTTTAGACATTTCCGCCGCCTTCGATTCTGTGAACCACGATATACTGCTGCAACGTTTGAGAGAGAAGGGGATTCGAAGCACAGCATTGGAATGGTGTAGATCCTACCTTTCCAATAGGTGGCAACAAGTTAAAACAGGCCAGGAATCCTCAGAGCCATTCCTACAGTCTCAAGGTGTACCACAAGGATCCTCCCTATCGGCATTAATGTTCAATATATATATGCAGCCGATATGTGAATTGATCAGATCCTTCAACGTGCAATGCCTGGCATACGCAGACGACATCCTCATATACATGCCGTTCAACACTGACCAACCAGTGTTTACACCAATAATCAATTGTTTCGGAGCAGTAGCTGAATGGCTGCTGACTCAAAACTTAAGAATAAATCATAGCAAAACTGATGTCCTATTTGTTACAAGGAATCGTAAGTTCGTACCTCCTTCGTCGCTGCTGGTCAACAACATAGAACTGACGTCCAAACCCTCAATCCGATACCTCGGCATCACATTAGATCAACACCTAGAGATGACAATGCATGTGAAGAATGTGACAAAGAGTATATATCATAAGATCAGAACGCTACGCCACCTCCGCCCCCTACTTGACTATACTGATTACCGATCAACCTTCCAGGCACTAGTCCTCCCACATCTAGATTTTGCGAACATCATCCTCCACGGGCTCTCTCAATCAACCTTAAATCCACTTCGTCTGGCTATGAATGCAGCTGCAAGAGTCCTCTCTGGGTCACCAAGATCCGCTCACATAACGCCTATCATGAAAGACCTACACTGGCTACCTCTACAAGCCAGACTCTCATATAAGTCACTAGTCCTGACCTTCAAAGCCATGAATAACTACCCACCGACACCAATCAGCAAACTAATCCATAACACCCTCGAAAATAGAAACAGAAGGACTACAGCTATGAACACCTTAATAGTTCCCAAGATGATGACATCATGTACTAAAGCTACATCAAACAGAGCTTTCTCAATATTCGCACCCATGAATTGGAATAAACTTCCCCATGAAATCCGCGGCATCAAAAGCTTATTACAATTCCGAAAAGCCGTGAAGCATCACTTATTCACAAAATACTACCCAGAAGTGATCATGGACACTCACACAACCAACAGGCCTCCCACTTACACCTTAGCAACTTAATACAACCAGAAAATGGTTAGACTCCACGATAGTTCACATTACTACTGTTGACCCGTGCCACCTACATGAATACACGTACAATATCCACTTAAGTTTAAATATAGTATATAGTAAAAGCATATATATATAGTATAATGTTGACTGTACATAGTTATCCCTGTTATTCCATGTTATATATTCCCTTGTTCTCTGTAAACTCAATGTTACCTGTATGCATTGCAGTATATTTTGTTCGATGTACACCGCGCTGATTTTAATAGCGCGGTATAGAAGAGATGTTAAATAAATAAATAAATAAAATAAATACTCCACTATTCACCTTTCTCCATTTCAAAAATTGTCCATTAAGCCCTACTACTCTCTGCTATCTTTTCATAATACTCTACACCGCCTCCAATCCCATGACTTTTTAATTTTGCAACTACTAGTTTCTAGGAAGTCCACTATTCTTGCTTTCAGGAGCGTCTCCATTACTTTTCCCACCACTGAGGTAAGGCTTACCAGCCTATATAGTTCATCACCTCTTCCCTATTACCACTTTTGTTAAGAGGTACCATTATCAGCTCTTCTCCAGTCCTGCAGAACCTCTCTTGTCTCCAAGGATCTATTAAAAACATCCCTTAAAGGCCCTGCCAGATCCTCTCTGAGCTCTTTCAGTATCCTGGGATGTATCCCATCCTGTCCCCATGACCTTGTCCACTTTCAGTTTTGCAAGCTGTTTAAACACATCCTCTGATTTTATTTTATTTATTTATTACAGTTTCTTATATACCGCGCTATTCGGCATCAGCGCGGTTCACATCATAACATAACTACCATACGACAAGGTGTCTGGTTTTACATTGAACAGGGAAAAAGAAACTTGGATAACTGGGTTAACTATATACATGAGCTATTTACACTGCAGGATAGGTAAAATCAGATCATGAGTAAGGGGGTATCTCTAGAGGGGTGCAGTATCTACTTCATTTCCATTTGTATATTTAGCAATCATATGTGATCCTTC
The DNA here is from genome assembly GCA_033557465.1 of Ichthyophis bannanicus. Classification (NCBI taxonomy): domain Eukaryota; kingdom Metazoa; phylum Chordata; class Amphibia; order Gymnophiona; family Ichthyophiidae; genus Ichthyophis; species Ichthyophis bannanicus. The sequence continues at coordinate 112,059,395 of CM066032.1, read as the reverse complement.
TCTAGGATTTTCTTTAGTGAATACAGGGCAGAAGGATTTGTTAAGCATTTTCGCTTTTTCAATGTCACTTTCCACGAATCTGTTCTTGGCACTTTTGAGTCTTGCATTTCTACCTCTGATCTTCCTCTTCTCCCGAATATACCTGAAAAACGTTTTGTCTTCACACTTCGCATCTTTAGCCATCATTTCTTCCACCTTTATTTTTGCTATCCTTATTTATCTTTTTGTCACTTTTAGCTTTATCCTGTATTCTTTTCTGTGTTCCTCTGTTTGCAATATTCTGAATTTTGTGAAAGGAGTGGTTTTTGCCTTTATTTGTGCAGCCACTTCTTTGGAGAACCATATAGGTTTCCTTCTCATTTTTATTTACTTTCCTTACCTATAAATCTATTGCTCCTTTAATTGCCTCTTAGTTTAGCCTACTACAACTCCACTTCCCATAATCTCAACCCACCCTGCCAACTCCTCCTTCAGGCATTTTGCTATTTTACTGAAGTCAGTATTTTTGAAGTCTAGGACTTTGAGAATGCTGAGATTGGACTATGCCTTGGTTTTTGCCTCAAACCACATCATGTGATGATCGCTGCTGCTCACATGGGCATCCGCCCAGACATTTAACATACTATCTTCATTGGTGAGTATTAGATCCAGCATTGAACTTTCCCTGGTTGGTTCCATCACCATTTGTCTGAGCAATGCTTCTTAGAAGGCATTCACAATCTTCTTTCTGCTTTGCAGATTTGCAGAAGGAATACTCCAATCCACATTCAGTAGATTGAAGTCACCCAATATGATCACTTCCCCCTTCATGGCTATCTTTGTAATATCAATAAACACGAGACTATCCATTTTTCTGTTGTTGATTACATACTTATGGTTTATTCTTAACTACTTGTCCCAAAAAGGGGGAGAAGGATAGAAAGAGTGAGTAATGACCCAGTACCAATGGTATAATGCCTGTTTCTTCAAAACAGACTCAACTACAGCTTCCTTCAAAGCTGGTGGCATATAACTCACAGTAAATTTATTTTATGAAGTTTTCCTGAGCAAACCAGAGATCTTGGGTGTGGTACTCTGCTACATGAGTTTCCCAGCCCAAGTATGCATGCATCCATCCATGGTTAGGACAATTTATTTATTTATTTAGCTAAGCTTATATACCACCCAGTCTGATAGTCAGGGTAGTTTACAGAGAAATAAGTGAACCAGTGTGGCTTTACATTGAACAAGTAGATAAATGAGGGAGGGTAAAACACGGGAGGGACTATAAGGTAGCTAAGGAAATATGACTAGATATGTGACTCAGTCACTAGTTCTTGAGTTGCTGGGTGACTCAGATGGCATCTCACAGACAGAGTGGTTCAAGTCCTCTAGCAGCTTTAAATTTCACTGGGCATGTCTTATATAGAGACATACCAAGAGAGACACCAGGACATCTGAAGCCATAAGGCCTAGCAATCTCAACCTATCCCAAGCTGCTGACTTAAAAAAAGAAATTACTTCCACAACAGACACTAGGACAGTGATCTTTTCCTGTGGAAGGGGGGCATTTGTCCAATTCATGTCTGACAGAGCTGTAATAGCCAAATAAGGAGATGGGCTCGTTGGGTTAACAAATGACACCACCACCTTCTTAAGGTGTGCTCTTCAGATAGAGAAACATGGGAACCCCCAGTCAACATACATCTAAACATTACTATGGCTAGGTACTTTGTGATTACTCAGACCAAAGAGCAAAACAAGATACTGAAGGTAGTATTTTCTTATTACAGATCAGAGTTAAAACCTCATTAAAATAAACTAAAGTCACAGGAAGTTTCTTTTAGATTAAAGAAGCAAAGCCAGTCTTTTTTTGGGAGAAAAGTTATTAAGGTGACCAAGACATCATCTTGAACTTTTATTTTATAAGCAATTCGGTGAAAAAGCTTAGAAGAATGGGGCAGCATCCCCTGAGCTCTTTGGGATAAAGAAATTATTGGAATAAACTTTTTTCCCCTGGTGGAAAGGATTTAAACAAATTGATCTCTAAGAACAAGAAGAATTTTTTAGAAATACACCCTGATGCTGAAAAAGTGTAGTTACTCGCCTGTAACAGCTGTTCTCCAGTGACAGCAAGCATCAGTCCTCACATATGGGTGATGTCGGGGGCAATGGAGCCCACGTGGAGAATTTCCCCAGCTTTCAAAGAAAGCATTTGGGAATGCTACCACACATGTATGGTCCCCTTCCGGCCCAAGGGTGCCATCTTGCTCAGTCAGATCACATAGCAAAAGGAACTTAAAACAATGTAGAAAGACAACTCTAAGGGGAGAAGGGACAGTTGTGAGGACTGATTCCTGCTGTCCCTGGAGAACACTTGTTACGGGTGAGTAAAGCACAGTTACTTACCTGTAACAGGTGATCTCTGGGAACAGCAGGAATAAGTCTTCACATATGGGTATCGTCGGTACCGACAGAGCCTGCCCGGGAACGCTCCCCAGCGTCCAGTAAGAAAGCTTTTGGGAGCATCCCACAGCGCCTGCGCGCTGCCTTCCCGCCTTTCCCAAACGCCTCTCTCCAGTTCGAGTTTTAAAGCTGAGACAAAGAGAGAGAGAGGAAAGGAAAGATAGAAAGAGAGATACAACTCCTAGAGGAGGTGGGTGGGTTGTGAAGACTTATTCCTGCTGTTCCCAGAAATCACCTGTTACAGGTAAGTAACTGTGCTATCTCCAGGAACAAGCAGGAATGAGTCTTCACATATGGGGACTCCCTAGCTGCAGATGCCAGGGGAAGACCCAGGTTGTATGTCCTTGAAAAGGACTCTACCTCCCCCCATGGATCTCTGGCATCCAACCAGGGTAGGTGGGTAAGAGCTGATTAGGAATGGAACAGGTGTTTGAGAACAGCCTGACCAAACGAGGCATCCCGGCAGGAGTCCTTGTCCAAACAGTAATGGGCTGTGAAGGTATGAACCGAGGCCCAGATGGCCGCTCGACAGATTTGGTCGATGGACACAGAGTTTAGATGAGCCATTGAGGCTGCCATGGCTCTCACATTGTGAGCTGTGACATGGCCCTCCAGAGAAATGTTCCTACTCTGGTAGGCGAAAGAAATACACTGAGCAATCCAGTTGGACAGTGTTCTCTTAGAGACTGGAAGTCCTAAATGAGAAGGATCAAAAACAAAGAGTTGAGAAGACTTTCTATGTTGCTGTGTTCTTTGTAAGTAAAAGGCGAGAGCTCTCTTACAATCCAAGGTATGAAGATTCCTCTCTGCACTTGATGCATGAGGTCCTGGAAAAAAAGACAGGTAAATATACCTCTTGGTTCAGATGAAAAGGCGAAACCACTTTGGTCATAAAGTGTGGATTGGTCCTGAGGACTACCTTATCATGATGGAACCTTGTATAAGGTGGATTAGCCACCAAAGCTTGCAATTCACTGATGCGACGTGCTGAGGTGACTGCAATAAGAAAAATAACTTTCCAAGAAAGAAATTTCAAGGTGGTGGTGGCTAAAGGTTCAAAGGGTGGCTTCATAAGCTGGCCAAGAACCAGGTTTAAGTCCCATGCCACTGGAGGTGGTCTAATGGGAGGTTTAGTTAGAAGAAGGCCTCTCATGAATCTTGCTATAAGAGGATGAGAGGAAACAGGTTGTCCATTGAGAGGCTTGAGGGACGCTGCAATAGCACTCAAATGGACTCTTACTAAATTTGTTTTCAGACCTGCATGGGATAGATGCAAGAGATACTCTAGTAAAGAATTCAAAGGTATAGCAAGAGGGTTAAGACCCTTCCCTGAACACCAAATGGTAAATCTTTTCCATTTGAAAGCATAGGAACGTCTAGTAGAAGGCTTTCTAGAGGCATGAATAACATCTCTGACTTGCTGAGAGAGATGAAAATCTTGAAGGTCTAGGCCCTCAGCAACCAAGCCCTGAGATGGAGAGACTGGGGGTTTGGGTGCCATAACGTTCCTTCTTCCTAGGATAGAAGGTCTGGTGCAGAGCCCAAGTCCAGGGAAGGAGCTTGAGAGAGATGCAGAAGTAGAGGGTACCACACTTGGTGTGGCCAATGTGGTGCTATGAGGATCATGGTCCCTCGATCTCTCTGAAGCTTGAAAAGAGTTTTGGGAATTAGGGGAATGGGTGGAAAGGCATAAAGGAAATCTTGACCCCAGTGAAGGAGGAAGGCATCCTTGGCCTGAACTGCCTGACACGGAATTCTGGAACAGAACCGGGGAGGTTTGGCATTCCACGGACTTGCAAAGAGGTCTATGTCCGGGGTTCCCCAAATTCAAAAAATCCTAGCTACCTGGTCCATGTGGAGGGACCACTCGTGTGGAAGCAGAACTCGACTGAGTCTGTCCACCCAAGAGTTTTGAACGCCTGTAAGATATACTGCCAGAAGATGAATGTGATGCTCTCTGGCGAAGGCCCACAGTCGCAAAGCTTCGTTGCAAAGCGACAGAGAGCCAGTCCCGCCCTGCTTGTTTACATAGAACATGGCTACTTGGTTGTCCGTATGGATGAGGACTGTCCTGTAGCTGAGCAGGGAATGAAACACTCTGAGAGCTAAGAATATTGCTCTGAGTTCCAAGAGATTGATATGTAGAGAAGTCCCCTGTGGAGACCAGATGCCCTGGGTGGAGAGATCCTGCAGATGAGCTCCCCAACCCATTGGAGAAGCATCTGTTGTAAGAGTTGCTTGGGGTAGTGACTGCTGAAAAGGGGACCCCAGCAACAGATTTGGAGAGGACTTCCACCACTGGAGAGACCAAAAAAGGCGACTGGAGTTTGCTATTTTGTCTGACAGGCAACCTGATGCCTGAGTCCATTGGGTGGACAAAGTCCATTGAGCTGCCCTCATGTGAAGGCGAGCATATGGAACCATATGCACAGTGGATGCCATGTGGCCTAAGAGTTGTAACATCTCTCGAGCAGTTAAATGGGACTTTAACTGTATCTGGGAGGCTAACTGCACCAAGCGTAGGCAACAGGCCTGAAGAAGATAGGCCCTTGCAGTTGTGGTATCCAGCAAGGCCCCTATAAACTCCAGAGACTGAGTAGGGGTGAGATTGGATTTTGGGATGTTTATTACCAGTCCCAAATACTGAAGGACACGCATTGTGCAGGTTAGACAAGTCTGGGCCTCTGACTGGGATGGAGCTCGAATGAGCCAGTCGTCCAGATATGGGAATACGAATATTCCTAGAGTGCGTAGAAATGCAGCTACTGCTGCCATGCATTTCGTGAACACCCTTGGTGCAGAGGCCAGACCGAAAGGAAGCACCCTGTATTGGTAGTGCTTTCCTTGAAAATGGAACCGAAGGAATCTTCTGTGTGATGGATGGATGAGGACATTTATTTATTTATTTAACAGTATTTCTAAACCGCCTTATCTTATTAATCAAGGTGGTATCACAGCAAACAATCGGGTAAAGTGAGAGAGTTAAGCATGCAGTGAGGGAGAAATTTTAGTGGAGTGTGTGTTGTATTGTGTGCTAGATTGGTTTGAGCTATGTACAATGTGTGTTGTGTTGTGCGCTAGAGTGGTTTGAGCTATGTACAAGATGGGCTATATACAGGACATGGGTGTACGCATCCTTGAGATCTAGAGAACAAAGCCAGTCCTGACTCTGAAGGTATGGAAGCAGAGCACCGAGAGAAATCATCTTGAATTTCTCTTTGAATAGAAACTTGTTCAATTCTCTGAGATCTAGTATGGGTCTGTAGCCCCCTGTCTTCTTTGGAATAAGAAAATAAGGGGAGTAGAACCCTGAGCCCTGTTGAAGAAGAGGTACTTCTTCTATTGCCCCTTGGGCAAGAAGGGTAGCAATCTCCTGACCCAGAAGGTTGAGGAGAGATGTTGGAGAATTGAACTGTTTCACCATGGTGTGAGGAGGAAGGCTTAAGAAATGAAGCCTGTACGCTTCCCTTATGATGGAGAGGGTCCATCGCTCTGCTGTGATTTGCTCCCATCTGGGAGCAAAGTAAGCCAACCTTCCTGGAATGGTGAGGGGCTCTGGTTCTTCCAGAGCTAGAAAGGCTAAGTTCTCTAGTTGCAAGTCAAAGGCCCTGAGGAGGCTGAGGCTGCTGGGCCGTGGGAGGCCTGGCAGCCTTTGACTTGGCCTGTTTAGGTGGTTGCTGACGCTTTGCAGCAAAACGACCTGCAGAAGATGCCTGCTGACCATAAGCAGGATAATATCTTCCCTTTTTAGAAAAAGATGTCTTTTTGAACAATCTTTTCTTAACAGGAGCAGAGGTAGACTTTGAAAGTCGATCCAAAGCAGAGTTCTCAGCATCCATCTGAGTGGCCTTTGCTTGCCAATCCTTGCCAAAAAGGTTTTCACCTGTACAAGGAAGATTTCCCAATTCATCTTGGACCCAGAGTTCCAAATCAGAGGCTTGTAACCAAGCAATTCTGCGTGCACCTATGGCAATAGCCGAGGCTCTGCTTACACACTCAAAAGAGTCAAAGGCTGCACGGTTGGAAAATTTGGAAACATCCTGGGCATGTTTGAGCCAAGTGAGAAATTCCTGCCTTTTATCTTCTGTAATAAAAGGAGCTAAAGTCTGCAGATGATCTGTGACTTCTTTTAGAAACATCCCCATATAGAGACTATAGGAGTTGATTCTGGAAACAAGCAAATTAGCTTGGAAAACCCTTCGGCCAAAAGCATCTAGGGTCCTGCATTCACGTCCTGGAGGATTAGATGAGTGTCTCTTTGCACTCTTTATTTTCCTCATGGCAGACTCTACCACAATAGAGTGGTGAGGAAGCTAAATCTTATGAAAGTCAGGACAAGGAGGGACACGGTACATGGTGTCTAACCTACGAGAATGAGGAGAAGTGGTAAGAGGAGTCTCCCACATGCTCAACATGAGATCATAGAGAATCTCATGAATAGGTAAGGTAGCTGTCTCTTTAGGAGCCTTAGGATATTGCAAAATATCTAATTGCTTGGCTCTAGGCTCTGACTCAGGGGCCACTGTAATGGAGAAGCCCCTAGCCATTTCCCCTAATGAAGTCTTGAAAAGACAAGTCTTCTGGAGGAGACATTCTTCGTTTTGGAGAAGAAGACTCCTGAGGAAGAAGTACCGATGCCTCGACAGAAGCCTTCGACTCGTCAGAGTCTTCGGAGGAATCGAAGTATCGCCTGTCTGGATGCTCTTGTAAAACCCGATATGCGTACCGAGTGGGATCGACATCGGGAGTAAGCGGTACCGGTTCGGTACCAATGGGCATCATAGGACAGGGTACCGTTGCAGTCGACACCGAAGCCGATGTCGATACAATCAGTACCGGCACCGGGAACGATGCCGGTGCCGGTACTGGCAACGGGGATTGTTGCGGTACCAGAGGCGTCGCAGCCTGCATGAATGCCGTCAGGATGCGCTGCATGGATAGAATCTTCTGATCCATCGACGCCACCAAAGTCTGGATGTCGGTATCAGTGGGAGCCACCGGTACCCCAGAACACAGCAACAGGTGATCGGTCGAGGCCGAGCCATCGATGTCAACCTGTGACCCCATAGACAATGCTTTGGAAGCGGGAACTTCCCGCCGGGGTAACTTTGCCGGTGCGGAGTCCTCGAGGACATGTCCGGAGGCATCTCGATGCTTAGAGGGAGATTTGCCCTTCGAGGACCGGCTAGATTTATGCTTGGTTACCTGAGATCCATGGGAGGAAGAAGCAGCCCTGGAAGACGTCGATGCCACTGAAGCTGCATCAGAGGGAAACAGGGTAGTGAGCTTGGCTGCTCGGTTCTGCCGACCTCTTTTAGACATCTTGGTACAGGACACACAATCCGTGATGGAATGGTCAGGACCCAAACATTTTAGACACCAATCATGGGTGTCGGTGACAGAAATAGTACCGCCACATTTTGTGCACTTTTTAAACCCGGAGGCGGGCTTCTCCATGAGGAGAAGATTTTTAGGCCTAAGGCCCAAAAACTAAAATACACAGTGAATAAAGAATAAGTTTTTTTTTTTTTAAAGAAAGAAAAGAAAAGACCGACGTCGAAGAAGGCAGACGCGACACAAAAGAATAAAGAAAAAATAAAGAACTTCTTCTGCAGTGACAGGAACACGACCTGCTGGCTCCGCGGAAAAGAAGAACTGGAGAGAGGCAGTTGGGAAAGGCGGGAAGGCTCCCAAAAGCTTTCTTACTGGACGCTGGGGAGTGTTCCCGCGCAGGCTCCGTTGGTACCGACGATACCCATATGTGAAGACTCATTCCTGCTTGTTCCTGGAGATCTACTCTTTCTCCAAGAACAAGCAATTAGTCAGTCCTCACATATGGGACTCCCTAGCTCCAGGCTGCCGAAGATCAAACCATAACAGCAGCACTGGCGACCCGACAAGTGGCCATAAGTTGCAGAAGGTGAGAACCTACAGAAAGACTCTGCAAGACCCTCTCGTCCAGCGACAACTTCACTCCAGTAGCCTGGACACAGAAGGGTCGGAGGGCAGGAGTTGCCTAAACCCCGAGAATATTGCGAAGTACTGCCTGCCCAAAGGCACTGTTCCTGCAGGACTCGCTCTCCAGGAAGTAATGAGCTACAAACATATGAATCGAAAAACCATGTGGTGGCCCTGCAGATTTCCGTCACTGGCACTGAGCGGAGGTTGGCTATTGACGTGGCCATAGCCCACACGTGATGTGCAGTGATCCGGTGCTCAAGCGAGAGGCCAGCTTGCTCATAGGCAAGGGCAATGCATTCTGCCACCCAAGTGGACAGAGTTCACTTTGTTAATGGAAGCCCCAGCCTACTGGGGTCATATGACACAAAGAGCTGAGGAGCTTTGCGATGGGCCTGGGTCCACTGCAGGTAGAAGGACAGGGCCTGCTTACAGTCTAGTGCATGCAGTATGAATTCCTCCCTGCTGGCATGAGGCTCTGGGAAGAAGGTGGGAAGGATCACCTCCTGGTTGAGGTGGAAGGGGGATACCAAATTGTGGAAAAATTTAGTGTATGTGCAGAACTTGTCTGCTAAGCAATTGTCCTAACCCAGAAGTATACCGCTGGAAGGAAAAGGAGAGCAGAGCAACCGCCTCCTGACAGAGGGTGTGCGAGCCCATGCCACCCTGCTTGTTTACATAAAACATGGCAACCTGGTTGTCCATCTGAGTCAACACAGGTCGGTTGCACAGCAGGTGGAGGAATGCTCGCAGGGCCAGGAAGATGGCCCTGAGTTCCAGGAGGTTGATCTGTAAGAGTGACTCCTCTTGAGACCAGGTGCCTTGAGTGCGGAGTTCTCTGCAGTGCGTCCCGCAACTTAGAGGGAGGCATCCATGATCAGGATCATTTGTGGCGCAGGCACTTGGAATGGCATCCCTGCTTGAAGGTGGCGTTCGGACTGCTGCCAGTTGGTGGATGACCCTGATCCTATCGCGCAACCTGCCCGTGGCCTGAGTCCACTGGGAGCGGAGACACTACTAGGCTGCCTGCATGTGCAAGTGTGCTAGGGGCATGATGTGGACTATTGAGGCCATGTGGCCTAGTAGGCGGAGGCGGCAGCGAGGCGATACCAACTGGTGAATCTGCACCTCTCCTGCCATTTGTACAAGGCGATGCACCCTCTCTTTTGGAAGAAAGGCCTTGACCTGTAGCGTGTCCAACTGGGCCTATGTACACTGATATAAGATACATTAAACTATATGCATGAACATCATAGCAGGTACGCAAGGTGAACTAATAGGAACTATTTACATTTCTATGTATGGTAAAGAGGAATGCCCTAGATTATGATTGGGAAGGAGGTAGTGTTGTTACTGGTGTATTGTGTTGATCATGAATGCCAAAATGGAGAGTAAATACATGAGTTTTGAGGTTCTTTCTGAATGTTTGGAGGTGGCTTAATTATTCTCTAAGGTGGTCTGGGAGAGCATTCCAGAGGTTAGGGGCAATATGTGAGAAGGCCTTGTTATTTGTTATCTTTCTGGATTTCCTGAAATCTTTTGGTAAAGTAAGTTTGTTTTTGTTCTGGTTGCGTTGGGTATGGTGGTTGTTTTCATTGGGAAATTTATTTATTTATTATTTTTTTTATTTAACAGGTTTTTTTATACCGCTTTATCAATGCAATCAAAGCGGTTTACATTGTAACTTCAACTTGGTAATGTACATTACACAGGGACATTGATAACTTGGATTTTTCTGAGGCAATAGAGGGTAAAGTAACTTGCCCAAGGTCACAAGGAGTGCCAATGGGAATTGAACTCTTGATCTTCGGCGTACTAGGCAGTTGCTCTAACCACTAGGCTACTCCAATAGATACAAAGAGGCTATGCTATTAATTAATGTGAACATTGTTAAAACAATTTTGTATTTTATACGGCTATGTATTGGTAACCAGTGGAGAGCATACAATGTTGGGGTGATGTGTTCCATGGAGTTGACGATCATAGTTATTCTTGCAGCCACATTTTGAGCTAGTTGAAGTCGTCTTAAATCCTGTTTTGTGATGCCTTGTAGGATGGTATTGGCAAAGTCAAGGTGTGGGGTAATCATTGCATGAAATCCTAATCTAAGGATCATGGTGGAGGAGGAGAGGACAGAGTTGTTTTAGCAATTTGAGCTTGTAAAATATCTTTTTAGTTGTTTGCATTATATGAGATGTAAAGCTAAGGGAGCGATTAATAATCGCTCCCTTAGCTTTACATCTCATATAATGTGCTGGAGAGAGGTAGGATTTGAGATAGTTGATGACCAATCCCAGGTGCTGCAGGAGGCAGACTGTTCACCCTGCAGCCTGGCTGGCCTTGGGGGCCATGCTGCCTCTGATGAGCCAGTCGTCCATGTAGGGAAAGACAAAGGTCTCTTGCAGGCATACGTAGGCTGTCACGACCAACAGGCACTTGTGAAGACTCTTGGTGAGGAGGCCAGGATGAATGGAAGTACCCTATACTGGAAGAACTCTCCACCCACCACAAATCTTAGGTATTGTCTGTGGGAAGGGTGGATCAGGATGTGGGTAAAAGCATCCTTCAGGTCTAAGGAGCACAGCCAATCTCCCTGGTGGAGGTAGGGCAGCAGTGTTCCAAGGGAGAGCATCTTCAACTTCTCCCTCACCAGAAACTTCTTCAGATTTCGCAGGTTCAGAATGGGCCTGAGGCCCCCAGTTCTTTTGGGGACAAGAAAATACCTGGAGTAGAAACCTTTTCCTCACAGAGGTCTGGGTACATGTTCTACTGCCCTGTCCTTGAGCAGGCCTGCAAGCTCTGGTGAAGGAGAGGCCTCCTGGCTCTCCTGGGAAGAACCCTGGGGGTGTTTGCTGGAACTGAAGGAGACAGCTCTCCTTAACCACCTGAAGGACCCATTGGTCCATGGTGACCCCGGCCCTGTGGCAAAAAGCACCAGGCAGCCCCATGTGGGCTCGGGAGGGTCTCCTGGGGACGAGGAGGGGGGTCCTGCCCGGGAAGTCAAAAACTCCCCTCAGGTTGGGTGGCTGAGGCTTCTGAGCCTTTGGCTTTCTCAGCCCATGGCCCTGATTCTTGGGTTGAGGGCCTTGTTGTTGCTGCCACGAGAAGGGCTGGTAATGGCCATGGTGAAATGATCCCTTTTTCCTAGGGAAAGGTGGTCTTTTCCAAGATGGTTTCTTTTGGGGGAGGGTCGAGGTCTTCCTCGAGAGTCTCGGCCTGGTCACGACCTCGGCCTCAATCTCGGACACCTTGTCGGCCATGGGGTTGCCAAATAAGTTTTCTACAGTGCTTGGCTTGGGGCTCGGTGTTTGGGAAGTTGGGGCTAAGTTGGACCACAGGAATATCCTTTCCTGCAACTCTGACCTGTTCTTGTTGGTTTTCGGCGTCATGGCCTGGCACCTGTCGAAGATGGCACTGTTGTGGTCCGGGCTGAGGCAATGCAAACAGCAGTCATGGGTGTCTGTAACAGACACTGTCTGACTGCATCGGTCACACCTTTTGAACCAATCTGGAGACACAGTGGAAGACATCCAGATGAGGTTGGCAACCCCCGGGCGAAAAAGGGCGTGAATGCCGGTGGAGGCAAGCCTTGTCAAAAAAGAAGGGAGAGCTGAGAACAGCGCTGGGACAGTGCTGGCTTGAAGCAGGAATAGGAACTGGTACGCAAATCATGAAAAAAAACGTTTTAGGATAATTTTTAGAGGATTTTTCTGGGGAATCAGGACACGCGTCCGTTGGACTTTGTGGAAAAAGAGACTCAGCAAGATGGTACCCTTGGGCGGGAAGAGGACCACGCATGCGTGGCAGCATTCCAAAAGGCTTTCTTTGAAAGTTGGAAAAATGCTCGTGCAGGCTCTGTTGGTGCCCACATCACACATATGTGAGGAATGACTTCCAGCTTGCTCCTGCAAAAGCGTAGTTACTCACCTGTAACAGGTGATCTCCAGGAACAGCAGGAATAAGTCTTCACATATGGGTACCGTCGACACAAACGGAGCCTGCGCAGGAACGCTCCCCAGTGTCCAAAAGGAAATCTTTTGGGAGCATCCCACCACGCATGCATGCTGCCTTCCTGCCCAACTACCTCTCTCACTTCAGTTGAGTTGAAAGCTGAGCCCAAAGGAGAGAAGTAGAAGAAAAATAGAAAGAGAGAAAGACAACTCCTAGGGGAGGTGGGTGAGTTGTGAAGACTTATTCCTGCTGTTCCCGGAGATCACCTGTTACAGGTGAGTAACTACGCTATCTCCAGGAACAAGCAGGAATGTAGTCTTCACATATGGGGGACTCCCCAGCTAAAAATGCCTAGGGATGACCCCAGCATGTTGCGGATCTAAGTAAGATGGGCCATGCTTCCTCCCAGGGAACTCAGGCATCCAAGAGTGGATGGTGGGAAGGAGTTGATATAGGAATAGAAAAGATGCTCTTGAACAGCCTGACCGAACAAGGCATCCCGATGGGAGTCCTTGTCTAAACAATAGTGGGCAGAGAAAGTATGTACAAAAGCCCAAGTTGTTGCTTTGCAGATCTCATCAATAGCAACTGAACGAAGATTAGCTGCTGAGGCTACCATGGCTCTAACATTATGAGCCGTGACATGGCCTTCAAGAGGGATTCCTTTACTTTGATAGGTAAAGGAAATACAGTCTGCAATCCACTTAGTGACTAGAAGTCCTAAATGACTAGAGTCAAAAGCCAGAAAAAGCTGAAAAGACTTACTAAATGGCTGAGTTCTGTGAAGATAAAAAGCCAGGGCCCGTTTACAATCTAAGGTATGAAGATTTCTTTCCGCGCTGGAGGCATAAGGCCTAGGAAAGAAGACTGGGAGATAAACCGATTGGTTTAAATAAAAAGGTGATATCACCTTTGGCATAAAATGAGGATGAGTCCTCAAGACTACTTTATCATGATGAAACCTCGTATAAGCTGGGTCAGCCACTAAAGCTTGCAGTTCACTAATACGTCTTCCAGAAGTGATAGCAATTAGGAAAATGACTTTCCATGAAAGAAACTTTAGCTCCGAAGTAGCTAAAGGTTCAAAGGGTGGCTTTGTGAGTTGACCCAGAACAAGATTAAGATCCCATGCCACCAGAGGTGGTTTGATGGGAGGTTTTCTTAAAAGGAGACCCCTCATAAATCTTGAAACAAGAGAATGAGAGGAAATTGGTTGTCCATCGAAGGGTTTATGAGATGCAGCAATAGCACTAAGATGGACTCTAACAGAATTGGTCTTGAGACCAGAAGTTGATAAATGAAGGAGACAGTCCAGAAGGGACTCTACTGGTACCAAGAGGGGATTAAGTCACCTCTGGGAACACCAGACTGAGAACCTCTTCCATTTAAAAGCGTAAGAACGCCTTGTGGAAAGTTTTCTGGAAGCTAGAAGAATATCCTTCACTTGTTGTGAAAGGCCTAGATCTTGAAATTCTATGCCTTGAGCAGCCAGGTCTTGAGATGAAGGGACTGGGGATTGGGGTGCAGTAGGGATCCGTTGTTCTGGGACAGAAGATCAGGAGCACTCCCCAACTCCAGAGGAGTGGCTCGAGAGAGACCTAAGAGAAGAGGATACCATGTTTACCTTGGCCAACAGGGAGCTATGAGTATCATGTGACCTCTGTCTCTCTGGAGTTTGAATAAGGTTTTGGGAATTAGGGGAATTGGTGGGAAGGCATAGAGAAAATCCTGGCCCCAGTGGAGCAGGAATGCATCCCTCGCCTGACAATTTTGAGCTGGAAGTCTGGAACAGTACCGGGGAAGTTTGGCATTCTGTGGACTTGCAAAGAGGTCTATGTCTGGTGTTCCCCAGACTTGAAATACTCGAGCAAGTTGATATGAGTGGAGAGACCACTCTTGTGGCAACAGGACTCAGCTGAGCCTGTCCGCCCAAACGTTTTGAATGCCTGGAAGGTATACTGCCAATAAACGAATGTGATGCTCTCTGGCAAAGGCCCACAGTTGCAAAGCTTCGTTGCATAATTGCAGAGAGCCTGTTCCGCCTTGTTTGTTTATGAGATGGAAGCAAAAGGCGAAAATAGCATTGGAAATGGGCCTTAGTTCTAGGAGGTTTATTTGAAGAGAAGCCTCCTGTGGGGTTCAGAGACCCTGGGTAGACAGATCGCCCAAGTGGGCTCCCCAAACCAACTTGGATGCATCCGTCGTCAGGACAGCCTGAGGTAGGGGTTGCTGAAAAGGAGAGCCTACTGTAAGGTTTTCCAGAGATTGCCACCAACGAATGCAGAGACGCAATCAGGTGTGTGGTAACTCTGATCTTGTCCGACAGGCATCCTGAGGCCTGGGACCATTGGGAAGCTAAGGTCCACTGGGCCGCTCGCATGTGAAGGCATCCATAAGGAATCACATGGACTGTAGATGCCATGTGTCCTAGAAGTCGAAGCATCTGTCGGGCAGTGAGGAAGGTTTGTAGCACTGCTTGAGATGCTAGTTCGATGATGCACAGACAGCGAGGCTGAAGCAGGAAAGCCTTTGACTGCTGTGTGTCCAAGCGAGCCTCTATAAACTCGAGGGATTGAGATGGGTTGAGCTGGGACTTTGGAAGGTTTATGATCCATCCCAAGTACTGCAGTATTTGCACTGCACGGGAAAGAGCATGACTTGCCTCTAGAGCTGACAGTCCTCGAATGAGCCAATCGTCTAAGTAAGGGAAGACAAAAATTCCTAGAGTCCTCATAAATGCTGTTACTACTGCCATGCATTTTGTGAAGACCCTTGGAGCAGAGGCCAGTCCGAAAGGAAGGAACCTGTATTGAAAATGTCTTCCCTTGACTAGGAATCAAAGGAATTTTCTGTGATCTGCATGAATAAGGATATGCATGTAAGCATCCCTTAAATCTAGAGAACACAGCCAATCTTGCTCGTGAAGGTATGGAAGAAGTGTGCTGAGGGAGATCATCTTGAACCTTTCTCGGACTAAATATTTGTTCAGTTCCCTGACTTCTTTGGAATGAGAAAATAGCAGGAATAGAATCCTGTGCCCTGCTGGGACATTGGAACCTCTTCTACAGCCCCTTGAGCCAGAAGAGTGGTGACCTCTTGCCACAACAGGTCTGAGACCAGTAGTTGAGATTGGAACTGTTTTATTAGCGTGGATGGGGGCAAGCTGAGGAAATGAAGCTTGTATCCCAGACTCACGATAGATAGAGTCCAATCTTTGGATGTGATTTGTTGCCATCTTTTGGCAAAATGGCAGATACGGCCTGGAATATTTAAAGGTTCTGGGCTTAGAATAGGAAGAATGGCTAAGTTCTCTAGACAACAGTCAAAGACCCTGGGGAGGCTGGGTCTGCTGAGCCTGCTGAGCTTGTGTCTTTCTTTGTCTAGTTTGTTGTTGCCCCTTCTGGGGAACATGTGTTTACTGGGTGGAAGATGGATAGAATTTTTTCTTTTTAGAGAAAAAAGGTTTTTTGAAAAACTTTTTCTTGGCTGGGTTAGCTGTAGATTTTGACAGTCTGTCTAAAGTTGTATTATCAGTGTCAATTTCATTAGCTTTGAGCTGCCAATCCTTGCCAAAGAGATTTTCTCCTGTGCAAGGAATGTTTCCCAGCTTATCTTGCAACCATTCCTCCAAGTCTGAAGCTTGGAGCCAGGCAATACGACGTGCTCCTATGGATATAGCAGACGTTCTGCTAATACATTCAAAACAGTCAAAGGTAGCACGATTCATAAATTTAGAGACATTTTGAGCATGTTTGACTGAAGTTAAATGATCTGTCCGTTTATCCTCTTGAAGAAAAGGGTTCAAAAGTTCCAAGTCTTTTGTAACCTGTTCAAGAAACATTCCCATGTATAATATATAGAAAATGATTCTTGCTGATAGCATGGAGGACCTGAAAGCATTGACGACCAAAGGCATCCAGTGTTCTAGACTCACGACCTGGTGGATTGGAAGAGTGTCTTTTAGCACTCTTAATCTGCCTCATGGCAGACTCTACCACCATAGAATGATGTGGTAATTGAGTCTTCTGAGACCCTGGACAAGGAGGTACTCGATACATAGTGTCAAGACGTCTAGAATGTGGAGATACTGTTAAAGGAGCTTCCCACATTCTAAACATTAGATCATGTAAGATCTGGTGTACAGGAAGCATAGCTGCCTCCTTTTGAGCCAAAGGATATTGAAGAATTCTCAATTCTTCTGCCCTAGGTTCCTTTTCTGGTACTACTGTAATGGCAAGACCCTTTGCCATATCACGTACAAAATTATGAAAAGACATATCCTCAGGAGGGGACATTCTGCATTGAGGAGAAGGAGTTGAATCTTGTAAAAGTTCAGCTCTGGTACCGATGGAATCATCCGAGTCATCGGAATCGGAAGGCTCAAAAGGAGGAAGCACCGGGTTCTCCCGAAGCAGATGGCGTCGGTACCGCTCGATATCGGTACCGAAACAAGTCGGTACCTGATCCCCCATGCTGGAGAGAGATTCCAAACTCGGCATCAGGGGAAGCATGCCTGTTGAAACAGGTACCGAGGGCCCTGGCACCAGTACCGGCATCGGTACTGGTGCCTGCGGAACCGTCTGCAGCGACTTTAGCAGTACCGAAGTAGCTAAAAGAGTCGCTAGACTGCGTTCGATAGCGAGGAGTCTTTTGTCCACTGCCGATGCCAGGGTGTCGGTACCGGTGGAAGCAGCCACAACCCCCGAGCATGGCACCAGTAGTTCCATTGAGGTCGAGGCCTCGGGAACATCCTGGAGCCCCGATAAAGCTTTGGAGCCCGAAGACTCCCGCCGGGGCTGTTTTGCCGGTGAAATGTCCTCGAGGGCAACGCCAGTGGCATCTCGATGTTTAGCGGGAGATCTACCCTTCGAGGACCGGCTAGTCTTAGAAGACTTGTGTTTAGTTACCTGAGATCCCTGGGAAGTAGAAGCAGCCCTGGAAGACATCAATGCTACAGACATCGTGTCTGAAGCAAAAAGGGCACCGAGTTGATTTGCTCGATTCTGAAGACTTCTTTTAGTCAACTTTCTGCAGGAGAGACACTCCGCAGAGCAATGGTCAGGATCTAAACATTTAAGACACCAGTCATGGGTGTCGGTAATAGAAATTGTACCGCCACATTTTGAACATTTTTTAAAACCAGTGGCTGGTTTTTCCATGGTAAGGGAAAAGAGGGCCTAATGCCCAAGATGGCGCCAAGCACCAGAGCAGGGAAGAAATCCCTGAGAAAAAGCACTAAAATTAAAATATTTTCAGAAGAAAAGAAAGAAAAGCACCAGTGGTACCGGTAGGCGTCGACGGAAGGCAGACGCAACCACAAAAAACATAAAAATAAGAGAAACTTTTCTGCGGTGACAGGGGACACGTCCTGTCGGCTCCGTGGAAAACGAAGAACTGAAGTGAGAGAGGTAGTTGGGCGGGAAGGCAGCACACATGCGTGGTGGGATGCTCCCAAAAGCTTTCCTTTTGGACGCTGGAGAGCGTTCCCGCGCAGGCTCCGTCAGTGTCGACGGTACCCATATGTGAAGACTACATTCTTGCTTGTTCCTGGAGATTGACTGATACTCTTTGGGTGATCAGGGAGTGTCCCCAGTAAGCTTAAGTCTGCATCCATTTTGTATGATACTGAGAAACCAAGTATCTGACGATATACCAAGGTCAACTGTTTAGGCAAACGATAGCTTTTCCCTGACAGGAAAGTTACACAGCAGGAGGAGGAGTATGGTCTCCCATATGCTTATCTGTGCATGCTGCATCTTCCTTAAAGATATTTTTTAGGGGGGGGGGGGAGGGTTTGCCACTGGAGTTGCAAAGCATATTTTGCCTCTGGCATCTACCTCCTCTTACTGCTTAAATGGAATGGCCTTGGCCATTTCCTCAACAAAACTGGTGATGGAAAAGTTCTCCAGTGTTTATGGAAAAGAAGAGTGCAAGGGAAAACCAGTATACTCCCCTCCTCCTCAGAGTAGTCTTCAAATCTCTGGAATTATAAAGACTATTTCAGCAAAATGTCATGTAGGAGAGGACTGAGTGTATAAGAGACAAGATGTCTATCAGAGGTCCTCTTGTCTGCAATGGCTGGTTTTGCTGTAGACACCCTTTGATGCCTCAGTATAGATACCATGACTCCAGGTATTACTTATAGGCTCCAGGATTACCTGAATCGCTCAGCATTGGTACTGACACAGCTGGTAGTGAAGTGACCCTTACTAGAAGGTGATTCAGCATCTCTTAGACCTCATAGTTGAGCTCCTCATCAAGCAGGGGTGGGGGGCAGGAGGAGAGGGAACATCCTTAGTGTCACCTGAGTTATACTGGTGGCTGGATCCCAGGCTCTTGGAAGCCTTATATAATTTCCCAGATATGTTTAAGGATGAGCCACCCTATCTGTGGAAATGCTTGGAAGGAGGGATGGCAAACGCCTCAGTTTCCTTGCTTCCAGCATCATACATCGACAAAAACCAATTTTGATGCTCTCATGCCTTCACTTTGTGTCAGGACCTGTCAATGCCGTGGCCGACTGATGAGCTTCTCTCTTCAAGATTATTATTTTAAGCAGCATTCCTTAAGCCTTAGACAGACACACACATACAAGCATATATAAGACAATGAGATCCTAAGGAGCACAAAGAGAAGAAAAATTATCTACTTTATTATCTGGCTGCTCTAAAGAATATCTTGTCTTTCTTGTATAATGGGAAACATTTCAAAGGGACTGCACTAATATTTTTTACATTAACCCTCCTCCCCAAAAGCAAATTTAAAAAAATCCTAAAAACCCTTTCCTTTGCTCTGAATAACATCCTCGGAGACAATATTTGTGACCTCATAATTAACAACTGCTAACCAAGCATGGCTGCTCCGAGAACACAGATGAATTGTTGAGATGGTGCTTAAACAATTTTATAAGTAATAGCTAGGCTATATAATTCTGAAGTGATAAGTTATGATGAGTATTTCTGGAAACACTCAGACTTCAGAGGGTGCAGTTTTACCAAGCAACCTAGCAGTGCAAGTTTGCAGTGTTTTAAAATAAACAATTATATCGTTTATCAGCATCAGGTCACCCTCCTCACCACATACACACAAAAAGGAGTTTCATAGCTCCTAAAATATTATTTTCCCACCAAAACTGCTACCACATTCCCTACACACCTCATCGATATTTAAAAATCACAATTGGCACCAGTCCTCACAAGGATCAAATTTGTGCGACTTCAACTCGATAACCACTGTCCTGCAAAAACATGGAATTTTGTACATTTTTCATTCTAAATCACTAATTTGTAGATATAGGGTAAAACAATGAAGCTCCTACCCAGTCAGATGCACTTACATCTTCATTCCAATCTTCAGCTGTCCATTCCTCTATTGAGTTTTGCCATGCACCTGTTGCAGGCAATAGAAAGGAGAGAAAGAAAAACTCTTATAACATGCTGCACTAACATTTCATCTACTGCTCCACCACACAGTTATTTTCAAGTCAAAGGAACTCATCCCTCTACAGTCTTTACAAAGAGCTTAATTATTGCAATCTCCAATATACATTACAATGTCACATTTACTTTAATAATGTTGGTTACATCTACTGTACAGAGCTCAAATTATAGCTGGTACAGAGAAAGATGGCCAAAATGATAAAGGGGATGAAATGACTCCCCTATGAGGAAAAGCTAAAGTAGAACTCTTTAGTTTGGAGACGAGAAAGTTAAGGAGAGATGTGGCAGAGGTCTATAAAACCCTACATGAAGTAGGATGTGCAAAAACAAATCAGTTTTAATCTATCAAAAAGTACAAAGAATAGAGGGCATGCCATGAAGTTACAAAGCCATACAGTTACATAATTACTTAGTAAACGACAGAAGTGAAGACCAGCATGATCCATAGATGAAGCTGGAATTTCTGCTAGGGTAGCCCAAGTTTAAAGGCAGCTGCAGCCAGAACAGAGGCAAACGTGGCATCAGAGAGCACCAACTCAGCTGCAGCCATCCCCACCCAAAAACACACTAGAACAAGTGTCTCCCCCCCCCCACCTTAAACCTTCCAGCTATTGCTATTTTGTCCCTTTATTTAATCGTTTTCAGCGCTGACATACACAATGAACTGGCTATGGAACCTCATGCTCAAAGGTGCTGGAAGCCTTTGCTGGACAAGCCCCCATGACAGCAGGAAGTGTGAATCAGAGTGGGTGGGGACCAGCAGGGGCTTCCAGCACCACTGAGTGTGAGCTTCTATAGACAGTGACATGTCAAACATCACCTCATGATCAAGGCATCGGAGAAAGCCCCCGATGCTATCAAAATACTGTCTGGGGTCTGGTGTCCCCTGACACCAACCCCCAAACAGAAACCAAATCCCTGGTGGCCCAGCAGCCTCGAACCCCCCACCCACTAAAAAAAAACAACCACCTTGGTGACCCAGGGAATGCGACCCCCCCCCCAACATACCTATACAATGGAGAAGCAGCATAGACTCTGTTCCTGTGCCGCTATCTTGAAAAATGGAGTTGCCTAGCCCTGCACAGTGCATTCAGGGATGCACCGGGGGGAGTCAGGCACCATGTTTAAAGATGTTAGCATAGGGGAGGGAGCACATGAGCAATACTCCCGCTGGATTGTAAAAATAACAGGAAGAGGGTGGAGGGTTCAGGGCTGCTGGGCAACCAGGGTTATTTTTAATTGTGGGGAGGGGGGGGGGGGAATCGAGGCCACCGGGCCACCAGGGATTTGGTTTCTGTTTGGGGTCGGTGTTGGGGGCAATGACCTCTCAAAAGTATTTTGATGGCATCAGGGGCATCAAAACATTGACGGAGGCACATGCAAGACGTTTAAGCCACCTCAAGACCAAATGTAGAGATCTTGGCGCTTCAGCTTGTTATGAAATCCTTTACACTTTTCTATGAATCAGGCACAGACAAAGCATAGTTAGTCACCTGTAACAAGTGATCTCCGGGGACAGCAGGAATCAGTCATCACATATGGGTGATGTCGGCACCAACGGAGTCCTTGAGGAAGCATCCTCCCAGCTTTCAAAGAAAGCCTCTGGGAGATGCCACCACGCATGCATGGTCCCCCTTCCCGCCCAAGGGTGCCATCTTGCTCAGTCAGATGACAAAACAAGATGGTAAAGGAGCAACTCCAAGGGGAGGAGGGAGGGTTATGAGGACTGATTCCTGCTGTCCCAGAAGAACACCTGTTCCAGGTGAGTAACTAAGCTTTCTCCAGGAACAAGCAGGAAGTCAGTCCTTACATATGGGACACCCCAGCTACAGGCTACTGAAAGTCCATTAGCAAAAATAGGGGCTCCCTCACAGGGAGCCGCAAGCAGCAGCAATTTAGTCCATGTACACAGACCATAAGTAGGACCCCTGTGTGTCCAATGTACCAGCACTCAGGTAGCCTGAACACCGAAGGGTAGGAGTTGCCTAAACCCCTTGTCTAACCCCCTTATCTACCCACCCTCCTCCTGACCGTTCCCCCTGTAAATATGTAAAAAGTTAACCACTGAATTTGCCAGTTCACGTTTATGAAGTTATTGTTCTCTGTACAACAGTTGTTTTAACACTGCTATTTTAGTTCCATGTAAACAGTCTTGAATTGTAGAAAGACGGTATATAAAAAGTTTTAAATAAATAAATAAACCCAGACAGTGCGCAGTGATGCAGCCTTCAAACCGGAGCCTCACCTGCTCATAAGTGAGGGCGATATAGTCTGCCATCCATGTAGACAGCGTACGCTTGGTCACCGCCTCCCCCAGCCTATTGGGGTCGTAGGAGATGAAAAGCTGAGCAGCTCTGCAGTGGCCCTGAGTGCGCTGGATATAGAAGGACAAAGTCCTCTTACAGTCCAAAGTGTGAAGGACTGTCTCTGCCCGAAAAGAGTGAGGTCTTGGAAAGAAGGTAGGGAACACCACTTCCTGGTTGAGATGCAAGGGCGACACTACCTTCGGCAGGAATTTGGGGTGCGTGCGAAGCACCACTCTCTTCAAGAACTTGGTATAGGGCACCTCCGTCACAAGGGTTTAAAGCTTCCTAACTCTGTGAGTGGAGGTAAGCACAACCAGGAAAGTCACCTTCCAAGAGATGTAGCGAAGGTGGCAGGTAACCAGAGGCTCAAAGGGTGGACGAGTGAGCTGCCCCAATACTATGTTGAGGTCCCATTCGGTTGCTGGAGGGCTAACCTGGGGCTTCGATAAGAGCAGGCCCTGAAGAAAACGGGTTACCAAAGGCTGGACTGAGAGTGGCTTGCCATCCACCAGATGGTGGTGCGCCGCCAGGGCACTAAGGTGCACTCGGACGGAGTTAGACTTGAGCCCGAATTGAGAGAGGTGGAGAAGGTACTGTAAAGCATAGTTATTCACCTGTAACAGGTGAGCTCCGGGAACAGCAGGAATTTAGTCTTCACATATGGGTATCGTCGGTACCAATGGAGCCTGCGCGGGAATGCTCCCCAGTGTCCAATTAGGAAGCATCCCACAGCACCTGCATGCTGCCTTCCCGCCTTTCCCAACTGCCTCTCTCCAGTTGAGTTTAAAGCTGAGACAAAGAGAGAGAGAGGGAAAGAGAAAGAGATAGAGAGATACAACTCCTAGGGGAGGTGGGTGGGTTGTGAAGACTAAATTCCTGCTGTTCCCGGAGATCACCTATTACAGGTGAGTAACTATGCTATCTCCAAGAACAAGCAGGACTGTAGTCTTCACATATGGGGACTCCCTAGCTTTAGATGCCAGGGAGAGACCCCAGAAGTTGTGTGTCCCTGAGACAGGGCTCCATTTCCCCCCATGGATCTCTGGCATCCAACCTGGGATGGCGGGTAGGAGAACAGCCTGACCAAACAAGGCATCCCGGCGGGAGTCCTTGTCCAAGCAGTAATGGGCTGTGAAGGTATGAACCGAGGCCCAAGTGGCTGCTCGACAGATGTCGTCAATGGACACAGTGCAGATGAGCCATTGAAGCTGCCATGGCTCTCACATTGTGAGCTGTGACATGGCCCTCCAGAAGAAGGTTCTTACTCTGATAGGCAAAGGAAATACACTGTGCAATCCAGTTGGACAGTGTTCTCTTGGAGACTGGAAGTCCCAAATGAGAAGGATCAAAAGCAACAAAGAGTTGAGACGACTTTCTATGTTGCTGTGTTCTTTGCAAGTAAAAGGCTAAAGGCTCTTTTACAGTCCAAAGTATGAAGATTCCTTTCTGCATTTGATGCATGAGGTCTTGGAAAGAACACAGGCAGGTAGACCGCTTGCTTAAGATGAGAAGGCGAGACCACCTTTGGCATAAAGTGTGGATGAGTCCTAAGGACTACCTTGTCATGATGAAACCTTGTATAAGGTGGATCAGCCACCAGCGCTTGCAACTCACTGATGCGACGTGCTGATGTGATTGCAATGAAAAAGATAACTTTCCAAGAAAGGAATTTCAATGAGGTAGTAGCTAAGGGTTCGAAAGGAGGCTTCATGAGCTGACCAAGAACCAGGTTTAAGTCCCATGCCACCGGTGGTGGCCTAATGGGAGGCTTAGTTAGAAGAAGGCCGCTCATAAATCTTGCTATAAGAGGATGGGAGGAAATAGGTTGTCCATTTAGAGGCTTGAAAGAAGCTGCAATAGCACTCAAAAAGACTCTTACTGAGATAGTCTTGAGTCCTGCATTGGATAAATGAAGGAGATACTCAAGTAATGATTCCAAAGGTATCGCTAGGGGGTTAAGACCCTTCTGGGAAAACCATATGGTAAACCTTTTCCACTTAAAAGCATAAGAGCGTCTAGTGGAAGGCTTCCTGGAAGCATAAAGGACATCCATTACTTGCTGAGGGAGGTTAAGATCATGAAGATCTAGGCCTTCAGCAACCAAGCTCTGAGATGCAGACACTGGGGATTGGGATGCCATAACATTCCATTCTCCTGAGACAGGAGATCTGGAGCAGACCCTAACTCCAGGGAGGGGGCTTGAGAGAGATGTAGAAGCAGAGGGTACAACACTTGCCGTGGCCAATGTGGAGCTATGAGAATCATACGCCCTCTGTCCCTCTGAAGCTTGAACAGGGTTTTGGGAATTAGGGGAATGGGTGGAAAGGCATAAAGGAATTCTTGACCCCAGTGAAGGAGGAAGGCATCCCTGGCCTGAGACCCCTGAGCCGGAATTCTGGAACCGAACCGGGGAAGATTGGCATTCAATGGACTTGCAAAGAGGTCTATGTCAGGGGTTCCCCAAATTTGAAAAATCTTGGCGACCTGGTCTGCATGTAGAGACCATTCGTGTGGAAGCAGAACTCGACTGAGTCTGTCTGCCCAAGAGTTTTGTATGCCTGGAAGATACACTGCCAGGAGATGAATCTGGCGAGGGCCCATAGTCGCAAAGCTTCGTTGCAAAGCGACAGAGAGCCTGTTCCTCCCTGCTTGTTCACATAGAACATGGCTACTTGATTGTCCGTGTGGATGAAGACTGTCTTGTAGCTGGGCAGGGTGTGGAACACTCGAAGAGCAAGGAAGATTGCTCTGAGTTCTAGGAGATTGATATGTAGATGAGTCTCCTGTGGAGACCAAGTGCCCTGGGTGGAGAGGTATTGCAGATGAGCTCCCCAACCCACTGGTGAAGCATCTGCTGTGAGAGTTGCCTGGGGTAAAGGGTGTTGAAACGGGGACCCCAGCAATAGGTTCTGAGTGGACTGCCACCACTGGAGAGACAAAATGAGACGATTTGTGTTTGTTATTTTGTCTGACAGGCACCCTGATGCCTGGGTCCATTGAGTGGATAAGGTCCACTGGGCTGCTCTCATATGGAGGCGAGCATAAGGGACCACATGCACTGTAGATGCCATGTGGCCTAGTAGTTGTAACATTTCTCGTGCAGTGAGCTGAGGTTTTAGCACTGCTTGAGAAGCTAACTGCACCATGCGGA
Organism: Ichthyophis bannanicus; assembly: GCA_033557465.1. Lineage (NCBI taxonomy): Eukaryota > Metazoa > Chordata > Amphibia > Gymnophiona > Ichthyophiidae > Ichthyophis > Ichthyophis bannanicus. The sequence goes on along the minus strand of CM066032.1, from coordinate 112,034,145 downwards.
GGCAACAGGCCTGGGGAAGATAGGCCCTTGCTTTTCTGGTATCCAGCAAAGCTCCTATGCACTCTAGAGACTGAGTGGGAGTTAGACTGGATATTGGGATGTTTATGACCAGACCCAAATACTGAAGGATGCGCATGGTGCAAGATAGGGAAGTCCTGGCCTCTGACTCTGGAAAGCCTGGAAAGAACGACGTCCAAAGGCATCCAAAGTTCTACACTCACGTCTTGGAGGATTAGAGGCATGCCTCTTTGCACTCCTGATCCTTCTCATAGCTGACTCCACAACAATGGAGTGGTGGGGAAGCTGAGTTTTTTTGGAAGCCAGGACAAGGAGGGACTCGATACATAGTATCCAGCCTGCGAGAGTGAGGAGAGGTGGTAAGAGGTGTCTCCCACATTCTCAACATGAGATCATGTAAAATCTCATGGATAGGCAAGGTAGCCGCCTCCTTAGGAGCCTTGGGATATTGTAAAATCTCCAACTCCTTAGGCCTGGGCTCTGTTTCAGGAGTCACAGTAATGGACAACCCACGAGCCACCTCTCTGATGAAATTCTGAAAGGAGATATCCTCTGGAGGAGACATCCTACGTTTAGGGGAGGAAGGCTCCTCCGGGAGAAGTATCCCGGTACCGGCAGAGCTGTCAGAATCCTCGGAGTCCTCCGAGGATTCGAAGTACCATCTGTCCAGATGCTCTTGAAGAGCCCTATACCCGTACCGACTGAAGTTGGTACCGGGGGTAATCGGTACCGGTGTATCGGCACCGGATGGCATTGCATGACTGGGTACCGGCAAAGCCGATACCGATGTCGATGTTATCGGTACCGGCAATTGGCATCGGTGCAGGTACCAATTGAACGGTCTGACGCGGTTCCGAGGGCGTCGATGCCGCAAGGAGAGCCACCAGACTGCGCTCAATAGCCAGGAACCTCTGCTCTATCGACGCTGCCGATGCCTGGGTGTCGGTAACGGAAGCAACTGGTACCCCAGAGCATGGCACCAGTAGTTCTGCCGAGATCGAGGCCTCGAGAATGTCCTGGAGCCCCGATAATGCTTTGGAAGCTGAAGCCTCCCGCCGGGGCAATTTTGCCGGTATGGAACCCTCAAGGACAATACCAGGGCATCTCGATGCTTGGAAGGAGATCTACCCTTTGAGGACCGGCTAGACTTATGTTTAGTCACCTGAGATCCATGGGAGGAAGACGAAGCCCTGGAAGACGTCGATGCCACCGAAGCTGCATCGGAAGGAAAAAGGGTGCTGAGCTTGGCAGCTCGGTTCTGTCAACCCCTTTTGGACATCATGGCACAAGCCATGCACTCGGAGATGGAGTGGTCAGGACCTAGACATTTAAGACACGACTCGTGAGTGTCGGTGACGGAAATGGTACACCACACTTGGTGCATTTTTTAAAACCCGAGGTGGGTTTCTCCATAGTGGAGGAAATTTTGGGCCTAAGGCCCAAAATGGCGCGAACCTGGAAAATTCTGAAAAAAAAGGATTATTATTAATATTATCCTTTGAAAAGAAAGAAAGAAGAACCGGCGGTACCGGTATAGTGTCGAGGAAGGCAGACGCGACCACAAAAAAATTAAGAATGAAGAAACAATTTTCTGCGGTGACAGGAACACGACCTGCTGGCTCCACGGAAAACAAAGAACTGGAGAGAGGCAGTTGGGAAAGGCGGGAAGGCAGCATTCAGGCGCTGTGGGATGCTCCCAAAAGCTTCCTAATTGGACGCTGGGGAGCGTTCCCGCGCAGGCTCCATCGGTACCGACAATACCCATATGTGAAGACTACATTCCTGCTTGGTCCTGGAGATCACCAGTGCCACCGGGCAGGAGAAGGGTCAGCATCGTGTTCGGCGCACCAAACCAAGAACTTGCGCCATTTGAGGGCGTAAGCCTTTCTAGTAGAAGCCTTGCGAGAGGCCAGCAGAATGTTTTCCACCGCAACCGGCAGGTTGAAAGGGGCCAGAGTCACCCTCTCAGCAGCCACACTGTCAGCGACAGGGACCCCAGGTGGGAGTGCAGGAGAGAGCCCCCCTCCTGAGATGAGTCCCAGGGTGGTCCCCCCAAGGGAATGGGGGTCTCCACTGTCAACTGGAGGAGCAGTGGAAACCATGGTTGCCTGGGCCAACGAGGAGCTATCAGGATGAGCGAAGCCCTGTCGTGGAGAGCCCTGAACAAAGTCTTGACTATCAGCAGTGTAAGAAGGAAGGCATTCATGATGCCTTCCGACCATGAGACAAGGAACGTGTCTGCTGCCAACCTAGAGGAGTGGGGGGCCTGCCAGGGACAGAAGTGGGTCAACTAAAAGTTATCCGGACTGGCAAACAGGTACATCACGGGTTCCACCAGAGCTGGAAAAGCTGACTGGCTACCTTGAAGTCCAGCTGCCACTCATGCAATTGGAGGACTCTGATCAGCCTGTCGGCCAGCAGATTGTCCTGGCCTGGCAGGTGCACTGCCCACAGGAGGATATCCTGTTGGATTGCATACGAGCAGAGGACCAGTGTCTCCTGACAAAGAGTATGAGACCCCATGCCCTCCCCCCTTTCAAATAGATCACCACCACCTGGTTGTCCATCTGGACCAGCACCGGCAGGTGACGCAGGTGGCAAAAGAAGACTCACAGGGCTAAGTGTATGGCTCGGAGCTCCAGGAGGTCGATCTGATGAGTGCTCTCGTCTGGTGACCACTTGCCCTAAATGCAGAAATCTCCACAGTGGGTGTCCATGGTGAGAACCCTTGAGGGGCTTGGGGCCTGAAAAGGCATGCCTGTCTCGAGATGCTGGAGAGACTGCCACCAGACCACAGAGTCTGCCCATTGGTGGGTCATAGAGACTCTGACTCGGAGGCCATCCGTAGCCTGAGACCACTTGTCCCATAGACACCACTGTGCCACCCTCATGTGGAGGCGAGCATCGTGAGTGATGTGGACAGTGGAGGCCATGTGCCCGAGGAGGCGCAGAAGAAGCTGAGAGGGCACCGAGGTATGGTACTGTATGTCCCGAGCCAGAGTCCTGAGACGGTTGACCCGGTTCCTGGGCAAGAATGCTTTTGACTGGAGAGTGTTGATCTTTATCCCAATTAACTCCAGACACTGTGTCGGGAGGAGGTGAGATTTGGGATATTTTATGACAAACCCCAAGTGTTGCAGGATGTGGATGGTGCGTGCGGTGGCCTGCTGCACCCCTGAAGCCATGCCTCCCTTTATGAGTCAGTCATCCAGGTAGGGAAAGACCAAGACTCCCTGGAGACGGAGGAAGGCATCAACAACAGCCAGGCATTTTGTGAAGACTCTTTGGGCAGAGGCCAAGCTGAAAGGAAGCACCCTGTACTGGAAATGCCTGCCCCCCACTATGAACCGAAGGTACTACCTGTGGTTGGGGTGAATAGGGATGTGGGTATAGTATTGCTAAAGTCTAAGGAGCATAGCCAATCTCCCTGCTGGAGGTATAGCAGCAATGTTCCAAGGGAGAGCATCATGAATTTCTCCCTCACCAGGAATTTGTTGAGGTTGTGCAGGTCGAGGATGGGCCTTAGGCCTTCTGTCCTTTTTTGGCACGAGGAAGTACCTGGAATAGAACCCCTTGCCCTTGAGATGGTGGGGTACCAGTTCCACCGCTTTGCCCTCGAGAAGACCTGCCAACTCCTTCAGTAGAAGGTCCCAGTGGAGGGGAGACCTGAGGGGATTTCCCAGGAAATAAGGGGGAGGTGTCTGAGTCAGGTGGAGAAGGTAACCCTCCCTGACTACCCGAAGTGCCCAGGAGTCGGTGGGGATGGTCAACCACCTCTGGGCTGCTGATCTCCTTGGGGTAGATAGGATATGCTCAAAGAGTCAAAAACTCCCCCCCCCCCCCAGCTGGGCCAGAGCCAGTGCCTGGGGTTCCAGAGCCTTCTGCTTACGAGGGCCATGCCCATGTCCCTTGGCCTGCTGACCCTGTTGGGAAGCTGGGGAGGCCTGAAAAGGTGGGTAGTTTCTGTAAGCAGCTCCCTTCCTCGTGTAAAAGGACTTTTTCCCCGAGCCCTTCCGTCAGGGAAGGGCAGTGGTCTTTTTGGAGAGCCTGGTCCTCATCATGAATTCTGTCTCCAGCTCAGCAGCCTTGTTGATCATGGATTTGCCAAAGAGGTTCTCTCCTTGGCAGGAGACATCGACCAATTTGTCCTGAACACACTGCTCAAGATCGGACGACTATAGCCAAGCTTGGCGGAGTGCACCGATGCCAACCGCCGCTACTCGAGCCACTGCTCGAACCCGTCATATGCCACTCGAGACATGAATTTGGAGCATTCACAGACTGCCTTGGACAGGTTCTTGAACCGCTGCAAGAGTTCCTCGGAGACACCAGCTGAAAAACCGGCGAGTTCCTTTGCCAGGTCTCTCAGGTACATGCCCATGTACAGCTGGTAGGCCTGGATGCGGCCGATGAGCATTGAGCCCTGGTAGCACTTTCTGCTGAGGGCATCCAGGGTGCGGGCCTCCCTGCCAGGGGGAACCGAGGGGTGCGTCTTCTGGCTTTTCAGCAGACGCATGGCCAACTGCACCACCATGGAGTTATGTGGCAGCTCTGACTTTTGTAAGCCCAGGCTCCGGTGGACATGATACATCGAGTCGAGCCATTTGCTCACCACCGGTACCGAAGCCGGTGTCTCCCACATTCGGAGTATCTGCCATTTCAGGATGGGAGTGATGGGCACCGTGAGCGATTCCCACGGAGGATTTCCAACTCAACCGTCCGAGGGTCCTCCTCCGAATCCGTAGGGAATGCCAGGGCCTTCAACATATCCTTGACGAAATCAAGGAAACCCAAATCCTCCAGCATGGACCGCTGTCGAGGTTCTGAGACGGGAGAATCAGACAGGACTTCGTAGTGGCGACGAGTATCGGAGGACTTCTCGTCCTCCATCTCCCACTCGCAGTAGTCTGTCAAGGGACTCGTAGGAAGGCTGCTCCGCGGGCCTCTGGGCTCCCGATGCTCCACAGCTGTTGCCCGGCATACTTGCCGGGGATGACCGCAGTCCCATTGAGCGAGACTCAGCTCGCAACCTCGGCCGAGGATCAACTTGAGGCCAAAGGACCTCGAGGATCGGCTCGGCCGCCAGGGACGTCTTGGACATTGAGGGCCTGGAGAGCGGGGCGGATGAACCAGTCGCGCCAGACAACAACGCTTGCTGCTGGTCCATGAAGGCTCACAAACTGCCATCCAGGACCGCTATGCTGGATTCCAGGCCAGAAGGCTCTGCAGCCTTCGGCGTGGGCAATGAGGAACTCAGGCCCGATGCCAGCTCCCCTGAAAGGGAATCCTTGATGAGGATGGTGTCTGAGGACCAAGGCCGGTCCGCGTTCAAATCCTTCTGGGGTACCATTGCAGGCCACTCCTTCTCTGAAGCCTCACACGAGTGTCTTGGACTGCGGGACTGGGCCCGAGGGGAGGCACCCGGCTGATTGGAACCATCCAACGATGCCGCCTTTGAGGGTTTCTTCTTCTTCCTGGGTTCCCTCGAGGGAGACCCCCTTTCTGAGGTCCCATGACGGGGCTCAGGTTCGGGAAGTTCCGCCCAAGGCATTGAAGCTTCAGACGAGGCCCTGGCCTTCAAAGGCACTGGGGACTCGGGGAAAAACGTATCATGCTGCTGCTGGCGGCTCTTAAGGGCATTATTAGACATCATTTTGCTGAGGCCGCAGGCTGTCGGGTCATGGTCTGGCCCAAGGCAGCAGAGACAGCAGTTATGTGTGTCGGTCAAAGACAATTTTAGAGCACTGGTAGCCATAGAGGAAAAAACTACCCCTGCAAGGTCGAAGACTCTCCAGGCTGTCAGTTGGGGAAAAAAAGGCACAAAGGAACCAGGAAAAGAAAGAATGAAACTATAAAGAATGAAACATAGTTATAGTTTTTATTACCCCTTTTCCAAGTTAAGTTACCTGTTATAATGTAAGCACACCAGTGTTTTCTGATTGTGCAGTTCTGTTACTTGTAAACCGCACTGAAAACAAAGAGCGCGGTATATAAAAGATGTTAAATAAAATAAATAAATAAATAAAAAAGGACCCAAACTCGACACTTAGGCAATGAGGTCGGGTGGCGAGAAGAGTACCGGTGCGATACTGGAAGAGAGTATGAAACAGAGAAAAAAAAAAATCAACTTTTTCCAGGGACAAGCCAAACAGCTCCGTGGAAAAGAGGAAACTGAGCAAGATGGCACCCTTGGGTGGGAAGGGGACCACTCATGCGTGGAGGCACTTTCTTTGAAAGCTGGGGGGATGCTTCCACGAGGGCTCCGTAGGTGCCAATGTCACCCATATGTGGAGACCGACTTCCTGCTTGTTCCTGAAGAATATTAGCATGCCATTTTAATATGTGCAGCTCATTTGCCTACAATTTAAATACACTTGGCATTACTGTGTGCACATACTTTTCCACTGTTTATGCGCACGTCAGTTTCTTTTCTGCATTTGGCGTGTCGGAACTTGTGTTTAAAAGTTGCATTATCTATGTGCAAAGGGAGCGTAAGTCTTTCTGCATCGGCCCATTAATTTGCTATCCTATCCCATTAGCAGTCAAGAAATCAGACGACGCATTGCTCTTGGCAGAATGGCTATGAAAGACCTAGATAAGATTCTCAAGAGCAGAGATGTCTCTCTCCATACAAAGATTCGACTTGTTCAAGCCATGGTATTTTCAATAACATCATATGGATGTGAAAGCTGGACAGTGAAAAAGACAGACAGGAAGAAAATTGATGCCTTTGAATTATGGTGCTGGCGGCGAATACTGTGTATACCATGGACTGCCCGAAGAACAAACCAGTCGGTACTAGAAGAGATCAAACCTAAGCTTTCTTTAGAAGCTCAGATGACAAGACTTCGACTTTCATACTTCGGACACATCATGCGAAGAGAGAGATCATTAGAGAAAGACATCATGTTTGGCAAGATAGAAGGTCAACGCAAAAGAGGAAGGCCAGCAATGAGATGGATTGCTACAATAACAGCAGCTACGGGTACCAGTCTGTCAACAATGAGCCGCCTGACTGAAGACCGAACACAATTTAGGATAGCTATCCAGAGGGTCGCCATGAGTCGACTCCGACTCGACGGCACTTAACAACAACAACAACATCCCATTAGAGTCAAACTGAGCACTTCTGATTTTGATCATGCCTCCAGCTTGAAAGTAATCTGGTTAATAAGAACATACAAAATAGGGCTAGTCAGACCCATTCTACATGTAGAATATGTAACTTAAGTATGTGTGTGCTTATTTTATAAGCAGTTTTAAATTATATTAATTGAAGTATATGTGCTGGTTGCCATAGAAAAATTCTGTATATCCCTTTGTTTTATTGTGGTATTTGTTGTATTATTTGACTATGTTTTATGCAATATTATGTATGTATTATTTATGCAATATTATGTATGAAAAAGTGGAGTAGCCGCCTAGTGGTTAAAGCAACTGCCTAGTACCCAGAAGATCAAGGGTTCGATTCCCACTGGCACTCCTTGTGACCTTGGGCAAGTCACTTTACCCTCCATTGCCTCGGAAGAAAAGGCTGGCAATCTACTTCCGGTGATACATTGCCAAGAAAACCCAGAGGTAGTTGGGTCACTATGAGTCAACACTGACTTGATGGCACTAAAAAGGTATGAAAAATGAGGGCTAGAAATCTGGATAAATAAACTATGGGGCAGAAGCAGTAAGGCCTCAAGCTGCATGAGGGGGACAGGGGGGGGGGGGAGTGCACAGGGGATAATGTGCATGGCTGAAGGCTGGCCTAAAGCAGCAGATACCCTTGATCCGGCACTGCATCTAGTCTCTTCGGTGAAGTGGCTGGAGCTGTACCCGCTGCTTCTAAACCTTTCTTTAGGGTTCTACCTGTGGCTCCGTGCAGGTTATCCCCCTCTAAAAGTTATTTAAACTTGCTTTGATTCCATTCTCTTGCCATAAAGGGATCCTCTGTCTGCCCCATACCTTTCTGGATTCCATCCTAGTTTCTGTTCCCACCACTTCCAATGGGAGGATATCCTAGACATCCACTGCCCTTTCTGTGAAAAAGTATTTCCTGATGCTGCTTTTAAGTTTACCTCCTTGCAGTTTTCATATCATGTCTTCTAGTTCTACAGCTTCCATGATTTCAAAAAGGTTTTTTTGTTCATTAATATCCTTTAAATATTTAAACGTCTGTATCATATCTCCCATGACCCTCCTCTCCTCCAGAGTATACATATTTAGATCTTCAAGTCTTTTTTTATTCATAGTCTTGCTCAGGCCCCATATCATTTTGGTCACCTTCCTCTGAACCATTTTAAGTCTTTTTATATCCTTTGCCAGATACGGTCTCCAGAATGAAGCACAATACTCCAAAGTGATGTACAGGGGTATTAATACCGCCCTCCTTCTGCTGGCTATGCCTTCCCTGTATGCAGTCAAGCAACTTTCTGGCTTTAGCCTCCGCTTTGTCACACTGTTTCACCGTGTTGAGATTCTTGGACATTATCACCCCAAGGGTCTCTCTCCAGGTCCATGCACACTTAAGACCATTTTTCTCAATATTTATTGTATAGATCTTTCCTCATGTCTACTCCCTCCAAGGTGGATCCTCTGTCTCATCCAAAAAAGGCAAACTTTTCCTTCCAACTCCTCAGCAATATAACTCACAAAGGCCTTGAATAGTACTGATCCCAAGAATGATCCCTTCTCAACACTTTATTGTCTCTGTTCTCTGACTAGTACTATCTGACTGCACATTTACGAGTGTTTTTTCTTTCTTTTTTTTTTCTCCTTCTCCCTATTCCTCTACAAGGCCTGTCTTGTAAGTATTTAAAGTCTCAAGTATTTTACCTTGCCTGAGTTTTACTAGGGCACTTCCTGTGGGAATATGCTTGTTTCCACTTAATTGACTTTTGCACTTGCCCAGCTCCTCCCCCTGCTAGGGCTTTGTTCCAAAGCTTTCCTCTCCTAGCACATGAGCTGCTGACCCACCAATTGGTGGTTCCTGATTGAGTGAGCATCCTCACTGCAAGCCTCTGCTAACATTTTATGCTCGGTTCAGGCATTTTCCTGTGCCTGTTTAGAATCTAGCTTGTTATTTATTGTTCTGTCTCTATGTATGTTTTGTCAGTGTGTGCCCTATCTTCTGTCTGCCCTTTACCCTACTCTCTGCAGTGCTGTCTCTCCCTTCTCAAACTTTATTACTCACCCCTGGCTTAACATTCTTTCATAGCCTTCCTCTGCTCATAAATGCAATTACTCAGGTGCACTGAAGCTACCAGGACTTTTCCCTCACTCTTCACCTGTTATGACCTTTGTATTGCATTCTCTCCTCGTCTCCCTCTCCTATGGCTCCACATTACTTTGTGTTCTTCATGTTAAATCTACCTAATCTTTTCCCCTCATTCTCACAATTCCATTGCCCTACTTATTACCAACTCCTTACTATCTACCCCCTATCATTTTGTCTTCTACCTTACCTGCCCCTTGAACGTCACCATTTTCTTCCTCTTATTCAGTCATCTCCACTCTCAGAGGGAACCTCATCCTCGCTTCTATCGTGCCTCCTCCTCTCTCCCCTGTTCTCTCCAACATCTTCGCCTTCTCTCATCTGGTGATGTCAACCCCAGCCCTGGCACCACCTCTTTTCACACTCCAAGGGCAGATCAATGCGTAACCTTTCTAATCTAATTCATATCCCTCTCCCCTCTCCCTTTTTCATGCACATTGCGGAATGCACATACTGTCTCCAATAAACTTGCATTCATTCATGACCTCTTTATCTCTAATTCTCTGCATCTCCTGGCTCTTACTGAAACGTAACTTTTCCCTGAAGATTCAGCTTCAGTCGCTACCCTCTGTCACAGAGGCTACCTATTTTCCCATACACCTCGGCCCACTGGCTTTGGTAGCAGTGGTAATGGTTTCCTACTCTCTTATTCCTGACAATTTCAGCCTCTCCTTCTGCCTCTATTTAATTCCTTTGCTTCCACTGAAGTCCATGCCATCCGCCTATTTTCTCCACTACCTCTCTGGGTAGCTGTCATTTATCGACCCCCCAACAAGTCCACCTATACCTTTCTCAGACTTTGACTCCTGGCTCTCCTCCTTTCTGGATAGATCTTTCCCTTCTCTTATTCTTGGGGATTTTAACATTCACGCTGATAAGCCTTCTAACACTTACGGCTTAAAGCTCCCTTTCTTAACCTCCTCATTCAATCTCCATTTGTGCTCTACCGCTCCTACTAACAAGCATGGCCACTGCCTTGACCTCATCTTCACCTCCATCTTTTCACCCTCTAATTTTTCCACCTCAGTTCTGCCCTTATCTGACCATCACCTGCTACCCTTCACACTTAACCATTCCCCAATCTTGATCTTGCAAAATCTCCACCATGTTTAGGCATCTTTACACTATTGACCCTTCAGCTCTCTCCACTGCTGGCTTATCACCTCTTTCCTCCACAATGTCATCTGAGTCCATTGATGGGGCAGTATCTTCCTTTAACACTATACTTTTCTCTGCTATGGATGTACTTGCTTCTCCCATGCCATGCCCTGTGAGGCGTAACATACCTCACCCTGGCTATCCTCGACAACCCACTACCTAGGTTCCTGTGCCCCTTTGGCTTAAATCATATACTCTTGCTGACAGTCTACATTTCAAACTCATGCTGACAACTTTCCAGTCTGCCATAGCACTTGCAAAGCAAGAGTACTAAGTCCATCTGACTAAATCTCTGCCTCTGACCCTCGCCATCTCTTTGCTATGTTCAACTCTTTCCTCAAGGTCCTTCCTCCTCCAATCTCTGCCCAGACCTTGGCAGACAAAGTCCAGATTAGCCTTGCATTCTCTGCAGGGTCACCTCCATCTCATCTTCCCCCACTTTAATCCCAAATCCTTCCTGTACCCATTCTTCCTTTTCTGAAATCACTAAGGAGGAAACTGCAAATCTTCTCTCCTCCTCCTCCAAACTGGCTACCTGCTCCTCTGATCCCATTCCCACCTGTCTACTAAGCTTTATCTCTTCCCACCGTCATCCCTTCCACCTGTCATATCCTTAACTTTTTGCTTTCTACTGCAACTGTTTCTGTGGGAGGGAGGAGTAGCCTAGTGGTTGGGGCAAGGTACTTCAGGCCGGAAGGAAGGGGGTTCAAATCCCACTAGAGGACAGCAAACTTGGGCCGGAAGGACTGGGGTTTCTAGTCCCACAGATGCTCCTTGTGGTCTTGGGCAAGCCACTTAACCCTCCATTGCCCATGTTCCCTGTAAGTATTAGTGTATGTGTCTCATATCCCTGCATGTTAAATGTATCCCCCAATTGTGTGGTGACCGCTTTGATTGAAGGATAAGACGGTATACAAAACCGTCTAAATAAATAAATAAAATAAAGTTATTGGCCTCTCTCCTCCTCTTTCTTTCAGAACTACTTGAACGAACAGTTCATCGCCACTGTCTTGACTTTCTTTCCTCTCAAGAACTTCTGGATCCACTGCAATCTGGCTTTCATTCTCTATATTTCACAGAAACAGCTCTTGCCAAAATCTCCAGCGACTTCTTCCTCAACAAATCCAAAGGCTTCTACTCGATTCTCATCCTTCTTGACCTTTCTGTCGATCACCACCTTCTCCTCGACACCCTGTCCTCACTTGGATTTAGGGGGTTCTGTTCTGTCCTGGTTTTCTTCTTCTCTCTCCCATGACACATTTAGTGTATGTTCTGGTGGATTCTCGACTACAGTCCTCCCACTTTCAGTTGGTGTACCCCTCAGGGCTCTGTCTTGAGACATCTCCTTTTCTCTCTCTACACTCAGTCCCTTGGTACACTTATTTCCTCCCATGGTTTTCAGTACCATCTTTATGCTGATGACTCTCAGATCTACCTTTCTACGTCTGAAACCTCTCCAGGAATACAGGTCCAGACCTCTGCCTGCTTAGTCAACATTGCTGCCTGAAAGTCTCATCGCCGTTTGAAAATGAAAAAAGCCCAAACTCAGCTCTTTATCCTGCCCCCTAAATCCTTTCTGTATTTCTGTGGATAACACTACACTTTCCTGTTTCCTCAGCTCGCAACCTTGGGGTCATCTATGACTTTACTCACTCTTTCTCTGAACACATCCAACAGATAGATAAAACCTGTCGCTTCATTCTCCATAAAACTGGAAACATTTGTTCCTTCAATTCTACACACACAACCAAGACCCTCATCCACTCACTAGCCACCTCCCATTTTGACTACTGTAACCTCCTCTTCACTGATCTCCCTCTGAAAGCACAGTTACTCATCTGTAACAGGTGGTCTCCAGGAACAGCAGGAATCAGTCCTCACATATGGGCGACGTCGATACAGATGGAGCCCACAAGGTAATCACTCGCCAACTTTCAAAGAAAGCTTTTGGGAGTTACACCATGCATGCATTGTCACCTTCCTGCCCAAGCGTGCCATCTTACCTCAATATGACGATATAGCTTAAGCAAGCATGAAAAAGAAAACAATGCCAAGGGGAGGAGAAAGGGTTGTAAGGGGTCTTCACAGCTTCCAGAGCCTCCACACCGCTAAGCTTTCAGCTTTCTATCTTTTTTTGCTTGTTGTGTTGCTAATATAGAATTTAACTCTTGGTTACACATTCATTTTTGGTATACATTATTTTTTGGGAATATTCTGACTGCCTACATTCCTTGTGTAGCCCTTAAATCAGATATCTGAGTGTGCCCACTGTTCATGTAAGGCCTACTGGCCAGGGACACTAGTGATATAAAGCTACTTGGAATAGAAATACTTAAATTGCAGGGACCTGGTCTTTTACCCGAGTCTCCCACCTACTTTAAAAGCAAAGATATCAGTTAAAGTTACAGGGACCTTTGCACAGTAGGCAGATATAAAGAAAGAAAAAGTTCAGTTTGACTATTTCTGCTTACGTTTGAATTTTCTGTTGCAAGCCTACTCCCAGGGAGGGGATAATTAGATTATCTTACAGCCTGCCACCAGTACCTGGTCAACTCCAGTCTTCACAGCTTCCAGAGACCCCACACAGCTAAGTTTTCAGCTTTTTATCTTTTTTTGCCTCTTGTGTTGCTAATATAGAATTTAACTGTTGGTTATACATTAATTTTTGGTATACATTAATTTTTGAGAATATTCTGACTGCCTACATTCCTTGTGTAGCCCTTAAATCAGATATTCGAGTGTGCCCACGATCACGTAAGGCCTACTGGCGAGGGACACTTAGGTTCCCACCCACTCTACGCCCTCACCCCACCCACCCCAGGGCTGCAATAGTAGTTACTCACCTGTAACAGGTGTTCTCCAGGAGCAGCAGGAATCAGTCCTCACATATGGGTGAGATCGGCGCCGACGGAGCCCTCGCATGGAGCATTTAACCAGCTTTCAAAGAAAGCCTTTGGGAATTGCAGCGCGCATGCACGGTCCCCTTCCCGCCCAAGGGTGCCATCTTGCTCAGTCTGATGACATAGCTAAAAGACAGCAAAAAAAATTAGCAAAATAAATCATATGACTGCAACTCCAAGGGGAGGAGGGAGGGTTGTGAGGACTGATTCCTGCTGCTCCTGGAGAATACCTGTTACAGGTGAGTAACTACTCTTTCTCCAGGACCAAGCAGGAAGTCAGTCCTCACATATGGGACTCACCAGCTTAAGGCTACCGGAGACCTCAAGCAGAAAAAATGAGCTCCCTCTAGCTCGTCAGCACATAAGGAAGGAATCTTCTCTGAGAACGCCCCCGACCATAAGCCCAACACCAGGGCAGGAGGGTAGGAGTTGCCTAAACCCCAAAGAGATTATGGAGTACTGCCTGAGCGAAAGCACTGTCCCTGCGGGACTCCCTCTCAAGGCAGTAATGGGCCACAAAAGTCTGGCTTGAAGACCAAGTAGCGGCCCGGCAGATGTCTGCCAACGGAACAGAGCGGAGATGAGCCATTGATGCAGCCTTCGCCCTGACACGATGAGCCGTGACTCGACCCTCCAACGAGAGGCCGGCTGCCCCATAAGCCCAGGCGATACAGTCAGCAACCCATATGGACAAGGTAAGCTTGGAGACAGGCAGCCCCAACTTATTGGGGTCAAAAGAAATGAAGAGCTGAACAGCCTTCCGATGCTCCCGCGTACGGTCGAGGTAGAAGGATAATGCCCTCCTACAGTCCAGGGTATGCAGGACCATCTCAGCCCGGTTGGCATGTGGCCTGGGAAAGAAGGTCGGAAGAACCACCTCCTGATTGAGGTGAAAAGGAGACAACCTTAGGAAGAAACTTCGGGTGAGTCCCTAAGACTACCCTATTCCTGTAGAACCTAGTGTAAGGGGGATCAGACACTAGTGCCTGAAGTTCACTCACTCGCCTAGCAGAGGTAAGAGCTACCAGAAATAAGGTTTTCCAGGAAAGAAAACGGAGAGGGCAGGTAGCCATAGGCTCAAATGGCGGACAAGTAATCTGCAGTAAGTACACATTCAGATCCCACTCAGGGGCTGGTGGACGTAAAGGAGGCTTAAGCAGGAGGAGGCCTCTGAGAAAGCGAGCCACCAAAGGGTGGTTGGAAAGAGGCCGTGCGTCCACCGGCGAGTGGTGCGCTGAGAGAGCACTGAGGTGAACCCTGACAGAGTTGGACTTAAGGCCTAGATTGGAGAGGTAAAGCAAATATTGCAATACTACCGCTACCAAGCACGAGAAGGGATTCTCGCTGTGCTGAGCACACCATGCGGAGAATCTACGCCACTTAAGAGCGTAGGATTTCCTGGTGGATTGCCGCCTAGAAGCTAAGACTACGTCTTCCACCTCTCTAGGCAGTAGTAGGGGAGCCAGGACTACCCTTTCAGCAGCCAGGCCATCAGATGAAGGGACTGGAGGTTGGGGTGCAAGAGAGATCCCTGGTCCTGAGACAGGAGATCGTGTTGAAACCCCAGAGGAAGAGAAGTGTCCACCGTCAGCTGCAGCAGAAGTGGGAACCACGGTTGCCTCGGCCACCTGGGGGCTATCAGAATCATGGAGGCACCGTCCTTGAGGACTTTGAACAGTGTTCTGGACACTAGTGGCGTGGGAGGAAACGCATACAGGAGGCCCTGGGACCACGGAATCAGAAACGCATCCGCTGCTACTCTGAGAGGATGTGGTAGTCTGGAACAGAATCTCGTGAGTTGTCTGTTCAGAGGACTGCCGAAAAAATCCATGGTGGGGAGGCCCCACCTGAGAAAGATCTGCTGAACCACCAACGGATTCAATCTCCATTCGTGTGGTTGCAGGATCCTGCTCAGTCTGTCCGCCAAGAAATTCTCTTGACCTGGGAGGTAGACCGCCTTGAGGAGAATTCCGTGATTGACGGCCCAAGAGCACAGCCGTTGCGCCTCCTGACAGAGAAGGAAGGAGCCTGTTCCGCCTTGTTTGTTCACGTAGAACATGGCAACTTGATTGTCCGTCTGGACCAGTTCAGACTGGTGAGATGTGAGGTGGGAGAAGGCTCTCAGAGCTAGGCGTATCGCCCGTAGCTCCAGGAAGTTTATCTGCTGAGCAGCCTCCCAAGGGGTCCAGAGACCCTGAGTACATGTCCCTTGGCAATGTGCTCCCCAACCTAGAAGAGAAGCATCCGTCGTCAGCACTTGAGAATGCGGAGGGGATTGAAAAACCACTCCGAGTACCAGATTCGGAAGATGAAGCCACCATTGCAGAGAGGAGACGAGCATGGCGGATATTTTTACTGAGTCTGCAAGGCTTCCTGTGGCTTGATGCCACTGAGTTTGAAGGCTCCATTGAGCAGGCCGCATGTGCAGGCGGGCATTGGGGGTTACATGAACCGTGGAAGCCATATGGCCAAGAAGTCGCAGGAATTGCCTGGCGGAGACCAGGGAATTGCTGCGAAACTGCCTGGCTAGGTCCATCAACCTTCCTGCTTGTTCCTGGAGAAGCATTTAAACTAGAAAAAGGAGGTGACGGATGGGGAAGGACTAGTTCAGGATGTCACTCCCGGCAAATGCAGAACATCAGAAACAGCCACACTTTTAAATCACATATCAATGACAAGTGGGAGAAGTGGGCAGAACAAAATCAATGCAAAATACATGCAAGCCAGTTAAATGCTAGAAAGCAATGAGCACAAATGCTCAAAGTTTAGCCAACAAAGTTCCAGACCTGGAAGCCCTAATGGTGGAAATGGACTTGGACATTGTGGCCATTACAGAAACATGGTTTAGTGAATTGCATGAATGGAATATAGCCATAGCTGGCTATAATCTATTCAGAAAAGACAGAGAAAGTGGAAAAGGAGGAGTAGCCGCCTTGTATGTAAAAAGCAGTATTAAAACTACTGCAAAGCAGTGGGCATGGGGAAAAGAAGAAGTGCTCTGGATTGTGTTGGAAAGAGGAGATGGCACTGTCATCCATACTGCTGTAGTCTACAGACCTCCGACTCAAATCGAAGAAATAGATAATGAATTGATTATAGATATTGCCAAGATAGCCACAAAGGGGGAAGTGATCATATCGGGTGACTAATCTACCTGATGTGGATTGCAGTACTTCTTCTGCGAATCTGGCAAGAAGCAAAACAATTGTGGATGCTTTCCAAGATGCATCACTTAAACAAATGGTGATGGAACCAACCAGGGAAAGCTCAATGCTGGATTTAGTGCTCACCAACGGTGAGAGCGTGTCGAATGTCTGGGTAAGTACCACCGTGAGCAGCAGCGATCATCACACAGTGTGGTTTGAGATAAAAGGCAAGATGCAGTCCAATCATGGCAAGCTCAAAGTCCTAAACTTTAAGAACACCGACTTCAGTAAAATGGCCAAGTACCTGAAGGAGGAGTTGGCAGGGTGGGAGGGTGGGAGGGGATAAGGGAAGTGGAACTGCAATGCGCTAACTAAAGGTGGCAATAAAAGGGGCAACAGATAAATATGTAAGGAAAGTAAATAAAAACAAGAGGAGAAGGAAACCTATTTGGTTCTCCAAAGAAATGGCTGCTCAAATAAAAGCAAAAAACACAGCTTTCACAAAATTCAAAAGCTTGTAAACAGAGGAGCACAGTAAGGAATACAGGATCAAACTAAAAGACAAAAAGAGAAATAAGGAAAGCAAAATCAAAGACAGAGGAAAAGATGGCTAAAGATGTGAAGTGTGGTGACAAAACTTTCTTCAGGTATATTCAGGAGAGGAGGAAAATCAGAGATGGAATTGCAGGACTCAAAAGTGCTGGGAACGGATTTATGGAAAGTGACATTGAAAAAGCAAAACTGCTAAACAAATACTTCTGCTCTGTTTTTACTAAAGAAAATCCTGGAGAAGGACCATCTGTGACTCCCAAACATAAAAATGGGAATGAAGTAGATACCACACCATTCACTGAAGATGATGTGCTAGAACAACTTGCAAAACTGAAAGTGAACAAGGCCATTGGACCGGATGGAATACTGAAAGAGCTCAGAGAGGTTCTTGCAGGGCCGTTAAAAGATGTTTTCAACAGATCCTTGGAAACAGGAGTAGTTCCTCAGGACTGGAAAAGGGCAGATGTGGTACCTCTTCACTAAAGTGGTGACAGGGAAAAAGTGACAAACTACAGGCCCGTGAGCCTTACCTCGGTGGCGGAAAAAGTAATGGAGGCACTTCTGAAAGAGCGAATAGTGGACTTTCTCAAAACCAACAGGTTGAATGATCCGAGGCAACATGGTTTTACCAAAGGACGATCTTGCCAAACAAATCTGATTGAGTTCTTTGACTGGGTGACCAGAGAACTAGATCAGGGGCATGCGATGGATGGTCATCTACCTGGATTTCAGCAAAGCCTTTGATACTGTTCCTCATAGGAGGCTTATCAATAAACTCAGTAGTTTGGGGATTTGTCCCAAGGTGGTGAACTGGATCAGAAATTGGTTGACTGACAGACGACAGAAGGTGAAGGTAAGTGGAGCTCACTCGGATGAAAGGAGGGTGATTAGCTGGGTGCCCCAGAGTTCGGTTATGGGCCCAACACTGTTCAATGTATTTGTGAGTGATATTGCTGAAGGACTGCATGGAAAGTCTGTCTTTTTGCAGATGACACAAAAATTTGCAACAGAATGGACTCCCCTGAGGGAGTGGATAACGAGGAAAGATCTACAAAAGCTGGAAGAATGGTCTAATGCTTGGCAGTTAAGATTTAATGTGAAGAAGTGCAGTGTCATGCACTTGGGAAGCAGAAATCCAGGGAAAATGTACGCAATAGGAGGCGAGAGGTTGGTGTGCACAGACCAGGAAAAGGACCTTGGTGTGATTATTTCTGCGGATCTCAAGGTGGCAAAACAATGCGACAAGGCAGTGGCAAAAGCCAGGAGGATATTGGGTTGTTACAACAAAACAAATTGTGCTATGGTGCTGGAAGATGAGACCCACAGGTCGGAAGGCACTCAACTAGCTACTGGGGAAGAGCTGAAGACTTCTCACAGTAAAGCCAGCATTTATGATGTGGTTGGATCAAAGCCCTCGGGAAGTCTGACTGCTGATGTAGCTGCGCATGAAATGAGAGTCAGAAGCTGTAAAGATGTCTTACGCATTGGAACATGGAACGTACGAAGCATGAACCAAGGGAAGTTGGAGGTGGTCAAGAATGAAATGGAACGTGTACAACTTGATCTGTTGGGTGTCAGCGAACGGAAATGGACTGGCATCGGGCACTTTGCATCAGATGATCACATGGTCTACTATGCTGGAAATGAAAGACAAAGAAGAAATGTGTTGCATTTATAATAAAGAAGAAACTTGCAAGAACTGTAATGAAATACAATGCAGTCAGCGAACGCTTAATCTCTATTCGTCTATGAGGATTGCCTATCAACACAACTATAATTCAAGTATATGCCCCAACAACAGCTGCAGAAGAGAATGAAATTGAAGAGTTCTATGAACAAGTACAAGCTGAAATTGACAGAACATGCCAACAGGATATCCTGATAGTCATGGGTGACTGGAACGCAAAAGTAGGCAACAAAGAAGAAGGCAAAGTAGTTGGAAAATATGGACTTGGCAACAGAAATGAAGCTGGAGAAAGACTGATAGAATTCTGCAAGACCAATGATCTATTCATCTCAAACACCTTCTTCCAGCAACACAAGCGGCGACTGTACACATGGACTTCACCCAATGGATTGTATAAAAATCAAATTGACTACATCTGTGGAAGTCAACGATGGAAAAGCTCTATAAAATCAACAAAGACAAAACCTGGAGCTGACTGTGGTACAGATCATCAACTACTAGTATGCAAACTCAAGTTAAAGTTGAAAAAGAGCAAACCACTCATGAATGCAGCAAAATATGACCTTGAGAATATACCACTGGAATTTAAAGACTGCCTGCAAAATCGATTTGCTGCTTTAGATACAAATGACAGAGCTCCGGAAGAGTTATGGAATGACATCAAGAAGGTGGTGTTGGAAGAAAGCGAGAAGTCTCTACAAAAGGTGAAAAAGCACAAATGGCCAAAATGGATGACTGAAGAAACTCTGAAAACTGCCCAGAAACGCCGAGAAGCTAAAGCCAGAGGAGAAAGAAAGACAATCGCAGAACTCAACAGAGATTTCCAACGTGCAGCAAGACAGGACAAGGAAAAGTACTACAATGACACTTGCAAGGAAATAGAAGCAGAAACTATTAGAGGAAGAACAAGATTGGCTTTCCTGAAGCTACAAGAGTTAAAGAAAAAGTTCCAGCCTCGAATTGGAATGTTACAAGATGCTCAAGGTTCTATGTTGAATGATGCTGAGAAGATCAAGAAAAGGTGAAAGGAATATACAGAGCTTTTATATGATAAAGATCAAATGGACCAACAGCCGTTTCAACCTGTACCTTATGATCGGGAACCATTGGTGATGAAAGAAGAAGTTGAAGCAGCATTGAAAGCCTTATCAAAGAACAAAGCACCAGGTATTGATAGCATTCCTATAGAAGTATTGCAGCAATCTGATGCAGCTGTTACCATACTTACAAGGCTCTGCCAAGAAATATGGAAGACAACATCATGGCCAACTGACTGGAAAAGATCTGTGTTTATACCAATACTAAAGAAAGGTGATCCAACTGACTATGGAAATTATCGAACAATCGCTCTGATCCCACATGCCAGCAAGATTCTACTGAAGATTATTCAAAAGAGACTACAACCATACCTGGAACAATAACTACCTGAAGTGCAAGCAGGGTTCAGGAAAGGGCGAGGAACGAGAGACATCATTGCGGATGTGAGATGGATCCTTGAAAAGACTAAAGAATACCAAAAGGATATCTATTTGTGCTTTATCGACTATAGCAAGGCTTTTGACTGTGTAAACCATGAGAAACTCTGGGCCACATTAAGTAGTATGGGTATACCAGAACACCTGATCGTTCTCTTGCGCAAGAAGCAACAGTTTGAAAGGAACAAGGAGAAACAGAATGGTTTAAAATAAGCAAAAGTGTAAGACAAGGCTGCATACTTTCCCCCTACCTGTTTAATTTATACAGAACAAATCATCAGAGAAGCAGGATTGTATGAAGACAACAGAGGTGTGAAGATTGGTGGAAGACTCATCAACAACCTTCACTATGCTGATGATACTACATTACTGGCTGAAAGTGAAGATGATCTGAAACATTTGCTTCTCACAATCAAAGAACATAGTCTCAAAATGGGCCTGCACCTTAATGCAAAGAAGACAAAGATCATGACAATTGGCATAATCAACAGGTTCATCGTTGAAGGAGAAGAAATTGAAATTGTGAACAACTTTAACCTACTTGGATCAATTATAAGGAAGCAACAAGCAGTCAAGAAATCAAACGACGCATTGCTCTTGGCAGAATGGCTATGAAAGACCTAGATAAGATTCTCAAGAGCAGAGATGTCTCTCTCCATACAAAGATTCGACTTGTTCAAGCCATGGTATTTTCAATATCATATGGATGTGAAAGCTGGACAGTGAAAAAGACAGACAGGAAGAAAATTGATGCCTTTGAATTATTGTGCTGGCGGCGAATACTGTGTATACCATGGACTGCCCGAAGAACAAACCAGTCGGTACTAGAGGAGATCAAAGCTAAGCTTTCTTTAGAAGCTCAGATGAGAAGACTTCGATTTTCATACTTTGAACACATCATGCGAAGAGAGAGATCATTAGAGAAAGACATCATGCTTGGCGAGATAGAAGGTCAGCGCAAAAGAGGAAGGCCAGCAATGAGATGGATCGATACAATAACAGCAGCTACGGGTACCAGTCTGTCAACAATGAGCAGCCTGACTGAAGACAGAACACAATTTAGGATAGCTATCCAGAGGGTCGCCATGAGTCGACTCCGACTTGACAGCACTTAACAACAACAAAGAGGAATTACCAACAGAAAGGAAGAGGTACTAATGCCACTGTATAAGTCACTGGTGAGGCCTCACTTGGAATACTGCATTCAGTTTTGGAGATCATATCTTGCAAAGGATATAAAAAGACTGGAAAGTGTTCAGAGAAAGGCGACCAAAATGATTTGGAGCCTGCGTCAGAAGCCTTATGAGAAGAGACTTGAAGACCTAAATATGTAAACTCTGGAGGAGAGGAGGCACAGGGGAGATATGATTCAGACCTTTAAATACTTAAAGAGAAATAATGAACAAACAAACCTCTTCCAAAGACGGGGAAGCTGTAAAACTAGAGGGCATAACATGAAGCTGCAAGGGGGTAAATTGAAAGGCAATGTCAGGAAATACTTTTTCACTGAAAGGGTGGTGGATGCTTGGCATGCCCTCCCGATGGAAGTGGTGGGGGAAAATACAGTGACAGAATTCAAAATGGCATGGGACAGACACAGTGGATCCCTTTACAGCAACAGGATAAAATCAAAATAAACTTAACCTACTAATTTCTCAACAAACAGAGGTGTCCTATACGGAGTGGTGGGTTCACCCCTAAAACAAAGTCATGGGGTAGGGTGGCCATCTTACTAGGCAGACTAGATGGACCATACTGGTCTTTATCTGCCGTCATTTACTATGTTACTATGACTGATACCTGCTATCCCTGGAGAACAACCTGTTACTGGTGAGTAGCTATGCTTTCTCCGAGAACAAGCAGGAAGTCAGTCCTGACATATGGGACTCCCCAGCTACTGGCTACTGAAAAAACCTGTAAAAGGCAACAGGCAACCGAAAAATGTATTTATTTATTTATTTAACAATCATTTATATACCGCATCTTCCAGAGATCAGTTGCGGTTCACAATAAACAACAATCAACAAAGCAGAGTTTGTTTTACATGTAACATCTTATAACCACAAGCAATAACATAAGTAAACAGTAAATGTTAATACTGAACAGAACAGTGAAAACTATATACATTATATACAGATACACATTATGTAGGGCTTTAGCATTGTGCATAGTACAGTTTCAGCTAGGTGGAACTGTCTGTTTAGGTCGTTGGATCAACTCAGACAAAAACTGGTTAGCCTTTATCTAAATCAATTGAGGGATGATCTGTATTGTTGTAATGCATAGTAAATAGATAGGTTTTCAATTTTTTACGAAATTCAATGATCTCGGTTAACATTCTTATATCATCTGGGAGGGAATTCCAGATTGTTGGAGCTGCGTGTGAAAAAGCTCTGGTGTTTGTTAATTTATTTGCTTTTATGAAGTCTTTGGGAGTTTTTAGTTTATTTAATTGTCCTTTTCTTTGTGTAGATTTTGAATGTTCTTTACTGATTAAGTTACTTAGAGTGACTGTGGCCATATCATTTAGAGTTTTAAATGAAGTTATTAATGTTTTGTATACTATCCTGCTTTGTACTGGTAGCCAGTGAAGGGATGCTAGTATTGGTGTTATATGTTGATGTGAATGTACTTTCGTTATTATCCTAGCTGCTGCATTTTGTGCAAGTTGAATTCTTTTAATGTTTTGTTTTGTTGTACCTAATAATATTAGATTAGCGAAGTCGAAGTGGGGGGTTATGGTAGCTTGAATTATACTGATAAAATCTTGTATGTATACAAGAGGTCTTAGATGTTTAAGGATTTTAAGGTTGAAATAAATTTTCTTTGTGGTATTTCTGATATGGGTATCCATTGTAAGATGTTTATCCAGAATAACTCCTAAATATCTTACTTCATTTTTTATTTTAATTTCTTGGTTTTGAAGTGTTATGTGTGTTGGGGGAATATAGGATTAATTTTTAGTAACAATTAGCATTTCAGTTTTTGAATGGTTTATTTGGAGGTTTTGAGCATTTAGCCAGGTTGTGATTTAATTGAAGCAAAAAATGGCAAACCGTGAATGCAGCAGGGAGCAATGAATGACCTCAAGTCCTGAGATACAACCCCAGTGTCAAGAATGGAATCACCTCTCCGGTAGCCTAGATGTAAGATCCAGAGGGAAGAAGTTGCACTAATCCGCAAAGAGATGGTGGAGTACTGCCTAACTGAAGGTGCTGTCATGCTGTGAGATCTCCTCAAGGAAGTAATGAACTGCGAAGGGATGGACAGAGGACCAGATTGTGGCCCAGCATGTCTTGCAGAGGAACAGAGTGCAGATGTGCCACGAAGGCCGCCATGATGCACACATTGTGGGCAGTGACATGATGCTCCAAGGAGAGTCCAGTTTGCTTGTAGGCAAAGAAGATGCAGTCTGCCACCCAGGTCATAAGAGAGAAACAACTGTGACAAGGGGCAGTGGGCCTTCGTCCGCTCATGGTAAAAAGCCAGACCCCTATTACAGCTGAGGGTATGGAAAGAGTCCTCTGCCCAAGACATATGAGGTCTTTGAAAGAAGGTGGGGAGAACCACTTCCTGGTTGAAATGAAACAAATACCATTTTTGGTAGAAACTTAGGATGGGTGCATAGTACCATCCTATTCCTGTAAAATCTAGCATACAGAGCGTGAGCAACCAACGTCTGTAGCTCACTGACCTGTCAAACTGAAGTGAGCACAATGAGAAAGACAACTTTCCAGGAAAGGAACTTGAGGTGAGCAGAAACAAGCAGTTCAAAAGGAGGAGCCATGAGTTTCTCAAGAACCACATTCAGGTCCCAAATGTCTGGACCAGGGGTCGCAAGAGAAGACCACCTTTCATGAAATGGTCCTCGAGAAGGTTGACAGAGATGGATTGCCCATCCAACGGATGGTGATGTGCAGTCAGGGCATTGAGGTGAACTATGATGGAGCTGGACTTTAAGCCAGCATGAGAAAAGTGCAAAAGGTATTGGAGTATGTATTGCACCGGGCAGGAGAACAGCTAAAGCCTGTGTCGGCAAATGACAGTGAAAACCAGCGCCACTTGAAGGCATACGCCTGCCTGGTGAAATCCATGTGGGAGGCCAAAAGAACATCCTCAATCTCCATAGGAAGATGGAAGGGCACCAGAGCTACCCTTTCAGCAACTAGATCTTCATTGCCAGAAAGTGGCAGTTGGGGTGCAGGGAAGATCCAATCTCCTGTGATATCAAGTCAGGAGCACAACCCAGGGGAAACGAGGCTGCTCGAGATAGCTCTAGCAGCAGCATGAACCACAGTTGCTGGCGCCAACAGGGAGCAATAAGGATCACCGTGCCCCAGTCTGAAACTTTAGCAGGGTTCATGGAACCAGCGGAGTGGGAGGATATGCATACAACAGACTCCCCGTCCATGGGAAAAGAAAGGCATTGGCTGCCTCAATCTTGTAATGGTATCTGGGAGCAAAAGTGAAACAACTAAGTATTGCTGAGGTTGGCTAAGAGGTCCATTGTCTGAGTCTCGCAGAGCTGGAAGAGAGAGTGGACCACGTGCAGCTGAAGTACCCTGCTGAGCCTGTATGCCAAAACATTCTCGTGTCCCAGGAAATAGGCCACCTGAAGTAGCATGCCCTTCGCCATGGCAAAGATCCAGATGTGGATCACCTTCGTGCTTTTTGAAGTAGAACATTGCTACCTGGTTGCCCATCTAAAACAGGACCACCTGGTTTGACATATGGTTCTAGAACACTCAAAGGGCATTCGCCATCACCCAGAGCTTGAGGAAGTTTATCTGATGCAGGCTCTCCTCCTGTATCCAGATGACCTGGGATCGGAGACCATTGCAGTGGAATCCCCACATAAGCTTGGAGGCATCCATAGTGAGGATGCTCTGGATTGGTGGAGCCTGGAAAAGGAGATCTGCCAAGTAGTTCGTCAGAGACTGTCACCAAGTGAGGGAGCTTGCGAGGGGCCTGGCTATCCGCATGCGATAGTCTAGGCAACCCATAGACTAAGACCACTGGGCACTCAGGGACTACTGTACCTGTCACAATTGCAGGTGGGTGTCTATGGTCATTTGCCCCAAGAGGTGCACCATGAGGCGGGCTAACACCACCATGCAACCCTGCACTTTGGTCACCAGGGACCCAAGCCGTTGGGCATTGTCTAGAGGGAGGAAGGTCCTGGTCTGAGTAGTCTCGAGGAGGGCTCCTATGAACTCCAGACATTGCATGGACTGCAGGTGGGAATTGGGGTAGTTGAACCCCAGACCATGCAGCAGCGAGAGGGTGCAGCAGCCCTTGACGAACCTCTTCTGGTAAGGCTGCCCTTATGAGCCAATAGTTCAGATAAGGAAACAAAAAGATGCCTTGTAGCTGGAGATGGGTAGCGAACACCACCAGGCAGTTGGTGAACACGTTTAGAGTGGCCGAGAGGCCAAAGGGCAGAACGCTGTAATGATAGTGGCACACACCTACAATGAAACGGAGGAAATGATGGTGCCTGGGATGAATCAGGATGTGGGTAGAGGAATCTTTTAGATCCAAGGAGCATAGCCAATCTTCCTGCTGGAAGGCAGCAATGTTCCAAGGGATACTTATTCTGAACTTCTCTCTGACCAGAAAGTGGTTGAGGTCCCGCAGATCTAGGACAGGACAAAACCCACCTGTCTTTTTAGGAACAAGAAAGTATCTTGAGTAGAACCCCTTGCCCCAGAGATGTTGAGGGACAGGCCCTACCGCCCTGTCCACGAGAAGGGACCTTTCTGCTGGAGGTTTCAGTGAAGAGAAGTCATGGGCAAAGTTCCCTCTAATTTTCTGTAGGCTGTGTGCGCATAAAATATCAGCTGTGTGTGGCTTTTGAAGGAAGGTTACATTTTTGTGCGCCACATAACGATACTCGGAGTTATATACTTTAAAATTTAACTACACGTCAGAATACAGTATGTACACCACATTGATTTTAATCAAATTAAATGAAAATAGATGATTATTAAATGAAGCGGGAAATTTCTAGTAATTACAATCATAACTTTTAAATTTTAAGACATCTGTGTTGTTTTCTATCAGAATCAGACCCGTAATTTTTGTGCGCTCTGTTGTAAAGTATGTGCGCTCTCTCAGCGAGGTGTGTGCGCGCGCACACGTGCACAGCTTAGAGGGAACAGTGGTCATGGGGGTATCCACTGGAATGAATGGAGAGGCTTCTGCTCAAAGTGGAGGAGGTGACCCTCCCACACCACCAGAAGAACCCAGGTGTCGGTGGTGATGCCTGACCAGAGATTGGTAAAGTGAAAAAAATAGACACCCCTGCCCCGCGTGTGCCCTGGGTCATGACCCTTGAGAAGAAGAAGGGCTATGCCAGGGAGCAAAAGCCCCCTCCCAGAATGCAGTGGGGGGGTGGGGTGCTGTCTGGGGCTTGGGGACCTTAGACTTACAAGGGCCATGACTCTGGCCTTTAGCCTGCTGACCCTGTTGGAGAGCTTGGTAGGCCGGAAACTGTGGGTAAGTTCTGTAATTCTTCTACAGGTAGAAGGACATTTTCTCCAAAGAATTCCACTAGGAAGAATCAGCAGTCTTCCGAGAGAGCCTGGTTTTAATCATATATTCAGACTCCAACTCTGCAGCCTTGTCAGTCACGGTCTTGCCAAAGAAGTTGGCCCCTTGGCATGGGACATTCTTGTCTGGAACCCATTGCTCTAGGTCAAAGGACAGTAGCCAGGCCAGGCAGCAGGGACCAATGCCCAGTGCAGCTACCAGAGTCAAAGACTCAAAGCTCTTATAGGCTGCCCGAGTAACCAACTGGAAAGCGAGTTACCCACTTGTAACAGGTGACCTCCAGGAACAGCAGGAATCAGTCTTCACATACGGGTGACGTTGGCACCAATGGAACCTTGCGCAGGAATACTCCCCAGCATCCAATAACAATGCTTTGGGGAGTGTTCCTTCAAGAATGCATGCCTGTCTTCCCTCCTGCTCTCCTCAGTCAGGTGTAGAGCAGAGAATAAAAAAATCTATATACCAGCAATAAGAAAAAAATGGGGCAGCTTGATGGGGAGGTGGACAGGTTGTGAAGACTGATTCCTGCTGTTCCCAGAGATCACCTGCTACAGATGAGTAACTACGCTATCTCTAGGAATGAGCAGGAAGTTAGTCTTCACATATGGGATTCCCTAGCCCAAGACAACTGAGCAAGAGAAGCATCCAAGTACAACTGGAGGCTGCAGCTGGGATCCAACAGACTCAGATTGCTCAGAGCACTCCTCACAGGGTAGTCAGATGGACGGTGGGCAAGCTGTCTAAATTTGAAAGAGATTAGGCAGAACTGCTTGTCTAAATTGAGCATCAGCTCTGGAGTTTTTATCCAGGCAATAGTGAGCTTGAATAGTATGCAGAGAAGACCATGTTGCCGCTTGACAGATATCTGAGACAGGGACAGAGCAAAGGTTAACTACAGTAGCTGCCATGGCTCTGACACTATGTGCTGTAACACGGTGTGATAGAGATAGCCAAGCAAAGAATATGCCATCTACTAACCAATTTGAAAGCATTATTTTGGAAACAGGCATCCCCGAATGACTTTGATCAAAGGAGACGAACAACTAAGAGGATTGGTGAAGGTCCATCTTACGCTCTAGATAGAATGCCAACACCATATTGCAATCAAGTTTGGCTTCAGCAGGAGGGGACTGGGGTCTTGGAAAGAAGGTCCGTAGCGAGACTGATTGATTCAAGAGGAAAGCGGTCATGACCTTCGGCAAAAACTTAGGATGTGTGCAAGGACCACTTTGTTATTATGAAAAGTGGTATAAGGCTCGTAAGTTACTAAAGCTTGGAGTTCACTGACTCTGCGAACTGAGGTAACTACTATGAGGAAGAGAAGTTTCCATGTGATGAACTTTAATGGAGCTGACCCCCATTGGTTCGAAAGGATTGTATATGAGTTGTGCAGGAACAACATTTAGCTCCCATGGGGTGGGAGGTGGACAGAAAGGCGGCTTGGCCAGGAGAAGACCCCGCATGAATCTGGCCACTAAGGGGTGGTACAAGATAGGGCGGGTCCCTAGAGTACGGTGGGAGGCCACAAAGCATAGCTACTCACTAGTAACAGGTGTTCTCCAGGGACAGCAGGAATCAGTCCTCACATATGGGTGACATCAGCACCGATGGAGCCCTCACGGAAGCATCCCCTCAGCTTTCAAACAAAGCCTTTGGGAGATGCTATCATGCATGGTCTCCTTCCCGCCCAAGGGTGCCATCTTGCTCAGTCAGATGACATAGCTAAAAGACATCAGAAAATAAAAGACGGAAAAGGAGCAACTCCGAGGGGAGGAGGAAGGGCTGTGAGGACTGATTCCTGCTGTCCCCGGAGAACACCTGTTACAGGTGAGCAACTACGCTTTCTCCAGGAACAAGCAGGAAGTCAGTCCTCACATATGGGACTCCCCAGCTACAGGCTACCAAAAGCCCATAGCAAAGTAAGGGCTCACGCACGGGGAGCCACAGGCAGCAGCAATTCAGTCCGTGTACACAGACCACAGTAGGACCCCTGTGTCCAATGAACCAGCACCCTAGTAGCCTGAACACAGAAAGGTCAGAGGGAAGGAGTTGCTAAACCCCGAAAAGGTTACAGAGCACAGCCTGGACAAAAGGCACTATCCCGTCGGGACTCTCTTTCCAGGCAGTAATGGGCTGCGAAGGTATGGACTGAAGATCAGGTGGCGGCACGGCAGATGTCCACTATTGGGACGGAGCCCAAGTTTGCCACTGAAGCTGCCATGGCCCTCACTCGGTGCACTGTAACGTGGCCTTCCAGCGGGATCCTCGCCTGCTCATAAGCGAGGGTCATACAGTCCACCACCCATGTGGACAGCATACACTTGGTCACTGCCTCCCCGAGCCTATTGGGGTCATAGGAGATGAAAAGCTGAGAGGCTTTGCGGTGGCCCTGAGTGTGTTTGATATAGAAGGACAAAGCCCTCTTAAAGTCCCAAGGTGTGGAGGACTGTCTCCGCCCGACTCGAGTAAGGGCTTGGAAAAGGTAGGGAGCACCACTTCCTGGTTGAGGTTGAAGGGTGACACCACCTTCGGCAGGAATTTGGGGTGCGTGCAAAGCACTATTCTGTTTTGTAGAACCTAGTATAGGGTGCCTCCGCCACCAAGGCCTGAAGCTTGCTAACTCTGCGAGAGGTTTGATACCCATCCCATAACTAGCCCATTAAAAGCAATGATCTGTCACCCAAATGACATCCTTCAAACACCTATACAAATACACAACACTCATCAGAACAAAACTAATCTTGCATGACACTGTAAATAGACCATGTTTGCTCCTACGGCAACCAATGCTATGTATATAGTTTTAAAACAGTTATAAACATGCATGTAATTATTAATTCTGTTAAATGTATATAATTTTACACCTGTTATATGTAACTGTTTCTTTGCTGTGCTCAAGTTATAATGTAAACCGCTACTGATCACTGGAAGAAGCGGTATAAAAATGTAACCAAATAAATAAAAATAAATGACCAGGAAAGCCACCTTCCAAGAGAGGTAGCATGTAGCCAGAGGTTCGAAGGGCAGACAAGTGAGCTGCCCCAACACCACGTTGAGGTCCCATTTGGTTGCTGGAGGGCAAACCGGGGGCTCGATAAGAGTAGGCCCAGAAGGAAACATGTCACCTGATGGTGGTGCACTGCCAGGGCATTAAGGTGCACGCGGATGGAGTTAGACTTGAGCCCAGACTGAGAGAAGTGGAGAAGATACTGTAGCATCAGAACCACTGGGTAGGAGAAAGGGTCAGTCCCGTGTTCGGTGGACCAAACAGAGTAGCTGCAACATTTGAGGATGTACTCCTTCCTAGTAGAGGCCTTGTGACAGGCCAGCAGAATGTCTTCCACCTCAACCGGAAGGTTGAAAGGGGCCAAAGTCACCCTTTCAGCAACCAGGCTGTCAGCAACAGGGACACCATTTTGGGATGCAGGAGAGAGCTCGCCTCCTGAGATAGGAGTCCCAGGTGATCCTCAAGTGGATGGGGGTGTCCACCGTCAACTGCAAATGCAGTGGGAACCATGGTTGCCTGGGCCACCGAGGGGCTATCAGGATGAGCAAAGCCCTGTTGCGGAGGGTCCTGACCAAGGTCTTGGCCATCAGCGGTGTAGGAGGGAAGACATACACGAGGCCTGGAGGGGTGGGGGCTGCCGGGAGCAGAAGCGGGGCAACTGAAAATTGTCTGGGCTGGCGAACAGGTCCATCATGGGTACCCCCCAGAGACAGAAAAGCCGACAGGCTACCTAGGGTCCATCTACTACTCGTGCGACTGGAGGACTCTGCTGAGCCTGTCGGCCAACAGGTTGTTCTAACCTGGCAGGTACACTGCCCACAGGAGGAAACCCTGCTGGAATGCATATGAGCAGAGGACCAGTTCCTCTTGGCAAAGGGAGGGAGGGGTGAGGGAGGGGTGAGGGAGGAGTGGCCTAGTGGTTAGGACAAGGTACTTCAGGCCGGAGGGCCGGGGGTTCAAGTCCCACCTGGGGACAGCAATCTCAGGCCGGAGGGACTGGGATTTCTAGTCCTATAGGCACTCCTTGTGGTCTTGGGCAAGCCACTTAACCCTCCATTGCCCATGTTCCCTGTAAGTATTAGCGTATGTGTGTCATATCCCCTCGTGTTAAATGTATCTCCCAATTGACCGCTTTGACCCGGTGAAAAGCGGGATATAAATACAGCTAAATAAATAAATAAATAAACAAAGGGTACAAGACCCCATGCACCCCTGTTTGTTCACGTAGAACATCGCCACCTGGTTGTCATTCTGGACCAGCACCGGCTGGTGACGCACGTGGTGACAAAAAATCCTCAGGGCTAGGTGTATGGCTCGGAGCTCCAGGAAGTTGATCTGCTGGGTGCTCTTGTCCTGTGACCAGCTGCCCTGGCTGCAGAGATCTGTACAGTGGGCTCCCCGTCTGAATAGGGAGGAATCCGAGGTGGCCTGAAAAGGCATGCCTGCCTCGAGATGGTGGGGAGACTAACACCAGACCAGAGAATCCGCCAGCTGGGGGTGTGAGAAAGGAAGGCCTGTCCAAGGCCCCAGAACAAGGTTAGAGACTATAGCAGATACCGATGAGCTTTTGTGTGATACAGCAACTTACACTAATATAAATCATCCTGTCTATGACAACCTTGATTTGGCTATGGATAGTGACGACCCTATTTATGATGCTCTTGATATAGATACGGACAGTGATGCAAGCACAGATAATGATGAAGAAACAGGGCTGTGAAGGTGGCTATACCCATATACCTTTACTCAAGTAAAAATATATACTTATAGAAATGCTAGGCGGAATTGCAAAATATACATTTTTAAATAGAAGCTTCTGTCTCTGTAGAAACTGCTGACAGTTATGGTAAAAGGGATTAACTAACAAATTGTGTACACAGCTACTGTTACAAAGGTTAGCTTCTGCAAATTTTGGGGACCTTTTGTGCTACAAACAGTTACTCCTCTCTTCTTGTGGTAAATGATAGGTCAAAATTTAAATAACAACTAATGTCAGCATTATTGCATGAACTTTCCGAGAATCAGAGACCTTAGGTCAACATATAACTGGAAATCAAATAAAAGCTTGAGAAATTAGCAGAATTTAGAAAGAAATTATAGTGTAACTAATCAGCTCTCGTTTAATGAAAGAAATACAGCGACACCTACTGTCATTTTGTGATTATGGGCATGGCCTTGTAACTTCCGTTTTTTTAATGATTTTTGCAAAGCATCAGCAGAAAAATGATCCTGTAAGCAGATTTTATTCCAGGCCTGTAATTTTGTAACATGAATATCATCCGATGTTAATCAAAAATTAACTATGTCAGCTGATACTTCTTAATAAAAGGCAGATCTCTGGTAGAAGATTTTCGAAGGTAGTAGGAGCCATGATTTGCACCCCCTGACAATCTTTCTAGAGCTCTGGAATTAATATAATTCATTTTCTGTCTATGTGTCTTGTTTTTTTCCTTCCTGTTAGAAGGGCCAGGTAAAGCCTAAGAATCCAGGTAGGAGGGCCTGCCCCAAAAAGGGCTCAACAGGGGGGAGTCACAGAAACTCTGTCTCCGAGGAAGCCTGTGCCCTGAGACCACTGGTCCTGGAGATACCACTGCGTCGCCCTCATGTTGAGGCGAGCATCGGGAGTGATGTGGACCGTGGAGGCCATATGCCCAAGGAGGCGAAGGAGAAGCAGAGTGGGCACTGAGAGGCGGCACTGTATGTCCCGAGCCAGAGTCCTGGGACGATAGGCCCAGTCCCTGGGCAAGAAAGCCTTTGACTGGAGAGTGTCAATCTTTGCAATAATGAACTCCAGAGATTGTGTTGAGAGGAGCTGAGACTTGGGGTAGTTTATAACAAACCCCAAGTGCTGCAGAACCTGGATGGTACGTGCAGTGGCCTGCTGCACATCTGAGGCCATGCCTCCCTTTATAAGCCAGTCGTCCAGGTAGGAAAATATGAAGACCCCATGGAGCCGGAGAAAGGCAGCCACGACTGTCAGGCATTTTGTGAAAACTCTTCGGGCCAGGGCTAGGCCGAAGGGGAGCATCTTGTACTGAAAATGCCTGGCCCCCACTACAAACCACAAGTACTGCCTGTGGTTGGGGTGGATAAGGATGTGGGTAATAAGCATCCTTGAGGTCTAAGGAGCATAGCCAGTCTCCCTGCTGGAGGTAGGGCAGCAATGTTCCAAGGGAGAACATCTTGAACTTCTCCCTCACCAGGAATTTGTTGAGGTTGCACAGGTCGAGGTTGGGACTTAGGACCCCTGTTCTTTTTGACATGAGGAAGTACCTGGAGTAGAACCGCTTGCCCTTGAGATGGTGGGGCAGCGGTTCCACTGCTTTGTCAACGAGAAGACCTGCCAACTCCTTCAGAAGAAGGTCCGGTGGAGTGGAGACCTGAGGGGCTCTCCCGGGAAATAAGGGGGAAGTGTCTGAGCCAGCTGGAGGAGTTAACCCTCCCTGACTACCCTTAGTACCCAGGAATCGGTGGTGATGATCACCCACCTCTGGGCATAGAGGACCAGAAGTCCCCCTGTGGGCTGCTGATCTCCATGGGGTAGAGAGGCTATGCTCAAGGTGTCAAAAACTCCCCCATGGCTGGGCCGGAGATGCTGCCTAGGGTTCCAGAGCCTTCTGCTTACGTGGGCTATGCCCAATGTC
Source organism: Ichthyophis bannanicus (assembly GCA_033557465.1). Classification (NCBI taxonomy): domain Eukaryota; kingdom Metazoa; phylum Chordata; class Amphibia; order Gymnophiona; family Ichthyophiidae; genus Ichthyophis; species Ichthyophis bannanicus. Next base: position 112,000,744 of record CM066032.1, on the reverse strand, counting down.
CCTTGGCCTGCTGACATCGTTTTTTTTGAGCTGGGGAGGACTAAAAAGGTGGGTAGTTTCTGTAAGCAATTCCCTTCCTCGGGTAAATGGACTTTTTACCCAAGTCCTTCCGTCGGGGAGGGGCAGCAGTCTTTTTAGAGTGCCTGGTCATCGTCATGAACTCAGTCTCCAGCTCGGCAGCCTTGTCGGTCATGGGTTTGCCAAATAGGGTCTCTCCTTGGCAGGGGACATCGACCAATTTGACCTGAACCCACTGCTCAAGGTCGAATGACTGTAGCCAAGCTTGGCGGCATGCACCAAAGCCCGCCGCCACTACTCAAACCGCCGACCTGAATCAGTCAGGCCGCTCAAAACATGAATTTAGAGCCTTCACGGACAGGACAGCTATGGCCAGGTTCTTGAACCGCTGCAAGGGTTCCTCAGATAGACCAGCCGAGAACCCAACGAGCTCCTTCGCCAGGTCTCTCAAATACATGCCCGTAAACAGCTGGTAGGCCTGGATGCAGCAGATGAGCATTGAGCCCTGGTAGCACTTTCTGCCAAGGGCATCCATGGTGCAGGCCTCCATGCTGAGGGGCACCGAGGAGTACGTCTTCTCTTAGCTGTGATTTTTGGAAGCCTGGGCTACGGCAGACTAGAAACATCGAGTCGAGCCATTTGTTCACCACCGGCAACAAAGCCAGTGTCTCCCACATTCAGAACATCAGCCATTCCAGGATGCGAGGGATGGGTACGTGAGCGATTCCCGTGGAGGGGCCTCATACTGGAGGATTTCCAACTCATCCACCCGAGGGTCCTCCTCCGACTTGGTCAGGACCGCCAGGGCCTTAGACATGTCCTTGACAAAATCAAGGAAGCCTATGTCCTCGGGCAGGGAACACCATCGATGGGATGTCGTGGTGGGGACGAGTATCGGGGGACTCCTCCATCTACCACTCGGAGTAGTCCATCGGGGACTCGTAAAAGGACTGCTCCATGGGCCTCAGGGCCCGATGCCCTGTGGCCAGTGCCCAGCACACTTAACGGGGATGACCGCGGTCCCGTCGAGCAGTACTCAGATCGTGACCTCAGCTGAGGATCAACTCGGCCTCCGGGGACATTTTGGACATCGATGGAAAGGTGGTCAGGGCGGATGAACTGTCGTGCCAGACAACAGCGCCCACTGCTGGTCCATGAAGGTACACAAACTGCACTCCAGGGCTGTCATTCTGGACTCCAGACCAGAAGGCTCCGCAGCCTTTGGCGCAGGCACCGAGGGGCCCAACGCCGGCTCACCCAAAGGGGAATCCTCAACGAGGACAGTGTTTGGGGACCAAGGCCGGTCCACGGTCGGATCTTTCCGGGTGACCTTCGCAAGCCGTTCCTTCTCAGACACCTCGGACGAACGCCTCAGACTGCAGGACCGGGACCAGGGAGCACCCGGTCGGTTGGAACAATCCAAGGATGCCACCTTAGAGGGTTTCTTCTTCTTTCTGGATTCCCTCAAGGGAGACCCCCTTTCTGAGGACCCACGACAAGGCTCAGGCTCGGAAGATTACACCCAAGATGTCGGGGCCTCAGACAAGGCCCTGGCCTTCGGAAGCACTAGGGACTGGGGGAAAAAATTATCATGCTGCTGCTGGCGGCTCTTTAGGGCCTTACTGGACATCCTCTTGCAGAGACCACAGGCCACCGAGTCGTGGTCTGGCCCAAGGCAGCGGAGACAGCAGTCGTGTGGGGTTGGTCAAAGACATAATTTTAGAGCACCAATCACACTTCTTAAAGCCACTGGTAGCCATGGGGGAAAAAAGTACCCCTGCAAGGTCGAAGACTCTCCAGGCTGCCAATGGGGAAAAAAAAGGGGCGAAGACACCAGGAAAGAAAAGAATGAAAGACTACAAAAGAAGACCGAACTCGATGCTGAGGCAATGAGGTTGGCAGGCAGGAAGAGTACCAGTGCAACATCAGAGATGAGTATGAAACTCAGAGAGAAATAATCAACTTTTTCTGGGGACAAGCCAGACGAATGTCTGAAGAGCTCCGCAGAATAAAGGAGACTGAGCAAGATGGCAGCCTTGGGCGGGAAGGGGACCACGGATGCGTGGTGGCATCTCCCAAAGGCTTTCTTTGAACGCTGGGGGGATGCTTCCATGAGGTCTCCGTCTGTGCCGACGTCACCCGTATGTGACTGACTGACTTCCTGATTGTTCCTAGAGAATAATGGATAAATGTACTTTCACAGAACTGGTCTTGAGACCAAAGTCCAGAATGGGACATGTGAAAGGATCCAGTGTTTTAAGAGAAGACCAGATGAAGAACCTGCACCATTAAAAAGATTTAAAAGCGTCTGGTTGAATCCTTTCTAGATGAAAAACGGACATGCAACATGTCCTCTTGAAGATTTAAGTGTGAGAGGACAAAGCGCTCAGCTTCCAGGCCATCAAGCGGAGTGGCTTGAGGTTGGGGTGAAAAGGGTCCCTTTCTCCTGAGAGAGAAGCATCTGTGAATAACCGAGCCAGAGGGGGGCAATGAGAATCATTTGTCTCCATTCGGCCTGGAGTTTGAAGAGTGTCTTTGCTATGAGTGGAAGTGGAAGGAAAGCATAAAGGAGTTCTCGACCCCTGTGGATGAGGAAGGCATCTGACGATTCCATGTGGGTGGAGGGAATCCTCAAGCAGAACAGAGATAATTGAGCATTCAGGGGAGACGCAAAGAGGTCTATTAGTGGAATCCCCCAGAGCTGGAACAAGCGTTGGGTTATTTGAGGGTCCAGCATCCACTCATGTGGTTGTAGAATCCAGTTTAGCCTCTCGGCCAATTGATTGTGTTCTCCCGGAAGGTAGACTGCGTGAAGGTGAATACCTTGAGAAATTGCCCAGTTCCACAGGCAAATGGCTTCTTTGCACAGGGTTTGAGAGCCTGTCCCTCCTTGTTTGTTTATATAAAACATAGCTACCTGGTTGTCTGTTTGCACAAGAAGAGAATGCTCCTTGAGTTGGAGAGAGAAGAATCTGATGGCACTGAAGTCCGCTCTGAGCTCTAGAAAAATGATCTGGAGCCTTTTCTCCTGAGCAGACCAAAGGCCCTGCATTCTGAGACCATTGAGATTTATTATTTATTTTATTTAACATTTCTTATATACCGCCCTTCATGATATCAAGGCGGTTTACATTGAACAAACTGAAATTAAATTGAACAAGGCAATATAACTTGGAGATAACTATTTTACAGGGAACATGGGCAATGGAGGGTTAAGTGGCTTGCCCAAGACCACAAGGAGCACCTGTGGGACTAGAAACCCCAGTCCTTCCGGTCCAAGGTTGCTGTCCTCTAGTGGGATTTGAACCCCGACCTTCCGGCCTGAGGTACCTTGTCCCAACCACTAGGCCACTCCTCCCTCCAAAATTAGGCTGGGAAGATGGGCTCCCCAGCCTAATTTTGATGCATCGCTGGTTAGGACAGACTGCGGTACAGACTTCTGAAAAGTTGACCCATTGATTAGATTCTATGGAGAGACCCACCACTGAAGGTCTGCCTTCATTTGTAGAGTGATGCTGACCAGGTCTGAGAGAAGACATGTGGATTGATTCCATTGGTGTTAGAGTCCACTGTGAAATCCTCATGTGGAGATGAGCATTGGGTACAACATGGACTGCAGAAGCCATATGGCCTAAAAGGCGTAGAAATGTTCTGGCAGGAACTGATGTTTGTTGCTGCACCTGTGTGGCTAAGGTGATTAGACGGAGATGTCTTATCTGGGAGGAAGGTTCGGCTCCTTATCGTGTCTAAACAAGGTCCTATGAACTCGAGGTCCTTGGTTGGGCAGAGATGTGATTTTGGATAGTTTATCACAAAGCCCAACTCCTGAAGGACATAAATGGTTTGATTTAAGGCGGATGTGACTTAAAGAGGAGTCCACACTTAGAATCAAGCCGTCTAAGTGGGGGAACAGAAAGATCCCCAAGGTTCATAGGTAGGCCGCCACAACAGCTAAGCACTTTGCGAATACTCTGGACGCTGAGATGAGTCTAAAAGGAAGGACATAAGAACATAAGATATACCATACTGGGTCAGACCAAGGTCGATCAAGCCCAGTATCCTGTTTCCAACAGTGGCCAATCTAGGTCATACGTACCTAGCAGTTTCCCCAAAAGACACAGGTTCCGCAATGCTTGTACTGGGTCAAGCATTGATATCCTGGGTCCCTTCTTAATAATGGTTTATGGACCTTTCCTCCAGGAACTTGTCCAAACCTTTTTTAAACCCAGCTACACTAACAGCCTTTACTACATCCTCCGGTAACAAATTCCAGAGTTTGATTACACGTTGAGTTAAAAAAATATTTTCTTTTATTAGTCTTAAATAGTTTACCCTGTAGCTTCATTGCATGTTCCCTAGTCTTTCTATATTCTGATAAGGTAAACAATCGATCTACGTTTACCCGTTCCACTCCATTCATTAATTTATAGACTTCTATCATATCTCCCCTCAGCCGTCTCTTTTCCAGGTTAAAGAGCCCTAACCTTTTTAGCCTTTCTTCATAGGAGTATCCTTCCATCCCCTTTACCATTTTGTTGGCTGTTCTCTGAACCTTTTCTAAAATCGCTATATCCTTTTTAAGATACGGCGACCAGAATTGCACACAATATTCAAGGTGTGGTCTCACCATGGAACGATATAAAGGCATTATAATATCTTTTGTTTTATTTTCCATTCCTTTCCTTATCATACCTAGCATTCTATTTGCTCTCTTGGCTGCCGCTGCACACTGGGCCGAGGGTTTTAACATGATATCCACAATGACGCCTAAATCTTTTTCCTGGGTGGTGGTTCCTAATGTGGAACCTTGCATCGTGTAACCATAGTTTGGGTTGTTCTTCCCTAGGTGCATAACTTTGCACTTGTCCACATTAAAATTTATCTGCCATTTTGATGCCCAGTCTTCCAATTTATCAAGATCCCCTTGCAATTTTCCACAATCCTCTTGGGTATTAACAACTTTAAATCATTTTGTGTCATCTGCAAATTTGATAACCTCACTCGTTATTCCACTTTCCAGGTCATTTATGAATATGTCAAAAAGCAGCAGATCCAGCACAGATCCCTGGGGTACACCACTATTCACTTTTCTCCATTGGGAAAATTGGTCATTTAGCCCAACCCTCTGCTTTCTATCTTTTAACCAGTTCTTGATCCAACAGTAGTACACTGCCTCCTATCCCATGACTCTTTAGTTTTGCCAAAAGTCTCTGATGATGGACCTTGTCAAAGGCTTTCTGAAAGTCCAGATACACTATAGCAACCAACTCACCTTTGTCCACCTGTTTATTCACACTTTCAAAAAAACATAATAGATTAGTAAGACAAGATCTTCCTTGTCTAAAACCATGTTGGCTGTCTCCCATTAGGCCATGACTATCTACATGCTGAGTAATTTTATTCTTTATGATGGTTTCTACCATTTTTCACGGTACTGACATGAGGCTCACCGGTGTGTAGTTTCCCGGATCACCCCTGGAACTCTTTTTAAAAATTGGCGTTACATTGGTGATCCTCCAATCTTCAGGTATTACAGATGATTTTAATGAAAATTCACAGATTATTAATAGCAGGTCTGCAATCTCATATTTCAGTTCTTTCAACACCCTTGGATGTGTACCATCCGGCCCAGGTGATTTGCTACTCTTCAGTTTATCTAATAGCTGAAATACATCTTCCCGATGTATCGATATTTCCTTCAATTCTTCTGCACCGTTAAATACCACTTCAGTCATGGGTAACATCCCTACATCTTCCTCAGTAAAGACCGAAGCAAAGAACTCATTCAGTCTCTCCGCTATCGCCTTGTCGCCTCTTAGTGCACCTTTAACTCCTCTATCATCTAATGGACCAACTGACTCTCACAGGTTTTTTGCTACGAATGTACTTGAAAAAAATCTTTATTTCGCGTTTTTGCTTCCGCAGCAAGCTTCTTCTCAAATTCTCCCTTTGCCTGCTTTATCAATGCCTTGCATTTGACTTGCCAGTGTTGTGCTGTTTCCAGGTTTCGTCGTTTGGCTCTTTTTTCCATTTCCTGAAAGATGCTTTTTTGGCAACAGCTTATGTGACCTCCCCTTTAAACCATGCTGGCAGTTTTTTGGACTTCCTTCCACTTTTCTTAAAGCGTGGAATACAGCTGGTCTGGGCTTCCAAGATAGTATTTTTCAACACCCCCCAAGCTTGATGTAAGTCTTTAAACTTTGCAACTGCTCCTTTTAGTTTTTTCTTAACTATTTTCCTCATTTTATCATAGTCTCCCTTTCGAAAGTTAAAAGGTAGTGCTGTGGATTTCCTTACTATCCCTCCTCCACTAATTAAATCAAAGGTGATCATGCTATGATCACTATTGCCAAGTGGCCCTAACACCTCTATCTCTTGCACTAGATCTGGTGTTCCACTAAGGACTAGGTCTAATATGGCTTCCCCTCTGATAGGTTCATGAACCAGCTGCTCCAAGAAGCAGTCATTTATGTCATCTAGGAACTTTATCTCCCTAGCATGTCCTGCCGTGACACTGACAGAGTCGATACCGGGGTAATTGAATCACCCATTATTATTACTGCGCTATAACTTTTGTTAGCTTCCTTGATTTCTTTGAGCATTTCATCATCCATTTGTTCATTCTGGCCAGGCGGTCAATAGTACACCCCCACTGCCATCGCCTTCCCCTTTTTACATGGAATTTCAATCCATAGAGATTCTACAGCAAATTTTGTTTCCTGCAAAACTTTAATCCTTTCTGACTCAATGCCCTCTCTAACATAGAGCGCAAACCCTCCACCAATGTGATCAGCTCTATCATTATGATATAGTTTGTATCCAGGTATCACAGTGTCCCACTGGTTGTCCTCCTTCCACCATGTCTCTGATATCCCAATCATATCTAACCTCTCATATAGTGCTATATATTCTAACTCTCCCATCTTATTTTTTAGACTTCTAGCATTTGCATACAAGCATTTTAGAGACTGTATTTTATTCATATTAGTTTGGCTGTTGGTAGACATGGGTAATTTGGGATCTTTAAGCTCTGTCTGCTTCTGCTCCATACTCGAGGGCATTTGGGCTACGTTACTCTTTTTTGGAACATCTCTGCTGTTGGTAGTATCCTTCAAGGATACATTTTTCCGAACCATCCTCTCTTGGGCGACTGTCGGCTTTCCCCTATTATCTAGTTTAAAAGCTGCTCTATCTCCTTTTTAAAGGTTAATGCCAGCAGCCTGGTTCCATCCCGGTTAAGGTGAAGCCCATCCCTTCGGAAGAGCCTCTCCTTTCCCCAGAATGTTCCCCAGTTCCTAACAAATCCAAACCCCTCATCTCTGCACCATTGTCTCATCCACGCATTGAGACTCCGAAGCTCTGCCTGCCTTTTGGGTCCTGCACGTGGAACGGGAAGCATTTCAGAGAACGCTACCCTGGAAGTTCTGGATTTCAACTTCCTACCTAAAAGCCTAAATTTAGCCTCCAGAACCTCCCTACCACATTTTCCTATGTCATTGATACCGACATGTACCAAGACAGCAGACTCCTCCCCAACACTATCTAAGACCTTATCTAGGTGGCTAGTGAGGTCCGCTACCTTCGCACCAGGCAGGCATGTTACCAGGCGATCCTCACGTCCACCAGCCACCCAGCTATTTACATGCCTAATGATCGAATCACCAACTATAATGCCTGTCCTAACCCTTCCCTCATGGGCACATGGCCCTGGAGAAACTTCCTCGGTGCGAGAGGGTTTTACATCACCTGGAGGACAGGTCCTAGTTACAGGATCACTTCCTGCCACACCAGGGACTCGATATTGATAGTAGTTGCCTTGAAAAACAAACCTGAGGAAACGTCTGTAGTCTGGGTGAATGAGAATTTGTGTGTAGGCATTCTTTAGATCCGTCGACACTCTACTGCAGGCATCCCCTGTTTCATATACCTCGGAGCAACCGATAGAGTCTCTTGGTTCCATCAGGCCTGATATCCTCTAAATCCAAATGAATATCAGAGATTAGAAAGTATCAAACATCTCATAGAGACTGAACTCTGATTCCGAGGAGACATCAGAGGTAGAATTGATAGAGTCCGATAAACTCAGGGATGTACCATCAGATCCTTCAACTCCTTATGAACGTCGACGTACCGGAGGAGGAGAGGCTCCAGACACAGAAGTGTGGTTCACAGCTCTCAATGCCGGTATCAGAGGCTCCACCAAGTATAAGACCTCGGGGGCATCACTGAACCCCTGAATGGCTTTGGAGGTTGATAAGACCCGCCGGGGTTGTTTAGATGGATAGTCTGCATTGGAATGTGAAGAGTGGCAATGCCGATGCTCTGTGTTGGACACTGACCTGGAAGTCAATGACCTCGATACAGACGCCGATGTCATCTTCTTCTTAAGCACTGGTGATTCCTAGCAATGCTTTTGCTTTACTGGTGAGGATTTAGAGTCAAGGGAAGACTGACGGAGTTGACGTTCCTGAGGAGTGCACCGAAGGAGCTGAACCTTCTTTTTGTCCTGGTTCTTCCAACCTCTGGAAGTCATGTGACAATAGGTGAGGCAGGAATTGACGTTGTGGTCTGGGCCTAAGCACTTGAGGCACCAAGAATGCTCATCCATGATGGAAATTGTACTGGAACACATAGAGCATTTCTTGAATGGAGACAAAATCAAATTGGGCAACAGTGCCCAAAAAGGCCAAAGGCCTCAATTCAAAAAATAAAAAGAAAAGAAAATTAGGAAAAAACAAGCAAGGGGAACTGGAATCGACGGGGAGTCAAATCGGTGAATGAGAAAGCAACCGGAGTACTTAGACAATACTTCTGAAGAAATCTTTGAAGTCTAGATGTGGCTGATAGGGACGGGGTCCCGATGGCGCTGCAGAAAAAAAAGACTACTGAGGAGACCAGGAGGGAGGCAGAAAGGCAGACATGCATGCGTGGAGGAACGCTCCCAAAAGCATTCCTACTGGATGCTGTGGAGTATTCCCACGTTGTGCTCCGTCAGTGCCATCACCCATATGTGAAGACTGACCTCCAGCTTGTTCCTGGAGATAGATGGCTCCTGTGAGATCAAGACTGAACGTACCGGTCAGTGTGGGTGCGAGAATATAGCAACTCTGTATATTCTTTCCACCTTTTCTTAATCTGCTCAGCATCATTCAATATGGATCCTTGAGATCTTGTAGCATTCCAATTCGAGGCTGGAATTTTTTCTTTAACTCTAGTAGGTTTAGGAAAGATGATCTTGTTCTTCCTTTAATAGCTTCCGATTCTATTTCCTTGCATGCGTCACTGTAGTACTTCTCCCTGTCTTGTCTTGCTGCACGTGGAAATCTGTTGAGTTCTGCAATTGCCTCTCTCTCTCCTCTGGCTTTAGCATCTCTGTTTCTGGGCAATTTTCAGATTTTCTTTGGTCATCCATTTTGGCTGTTTTTGCTTTTTCACTTTATGTAGAGATTTCTAACTTTCTTCCAACACAAACTTCTTGATGTTATCCCATAACTCTTCTGGAGCTCTGTCATTTGAATCTAAAGCAGCAAGGTCATATTTTGCTACATTCATGTGTGGTTTGCTCTTTTTCAACTTTAGCTTGAGTTTGCATACTAGTAGTTGGTGATCTGTACCACAGTCAGCTCCAGGTTTTCTCTTTGTTGATGTTAGAGAACTTTTCCATCATGGACTTCCACAGATGTAGTCATTTTGATTTTTGTACAATCCATTGGGTGAAGTCCATGTGTACAGTCGCCGCTTGTGTTGCTGGAAGAAGGTGGTTGAGATGAATAGATCACTGGTCTTGAAGAATTCTAGCAATCTTTCTCCAGCTTTATGTTGCCAAGTTCATATTTTCCAACCACTTTGCCTTCTTCTTTGTTGCCAACTTTTGCGTTCCAGTCATCCATGACTATCAGGATATCCTGTTTGCATGTTCTGTCAATTTCAGCTTGTACTTGTTCGTATTACTCATCAAATTCATCCTTTTCTGCAGCTGTTATTGAGGCACATACTTGAATTATAGTTGTGTTGAAGGGCATTCCTCATAGATGAATAGAAATTAAGGGTTCACTGATTGCACTGTATTTCTATGTTCTATGTAAACAGTGGAAACACTCTATCTTAAATGTTCTATGTAAACCGTCTTGATTTGTAGAAAGACGGTATATAAAATTGGTTAAATAAATAAATAAATTTCTTTACAGCTCGTGCAAGTTTCTTCTAAATCATAAATACAATACCATGTCTTCTTTGTCTTTCATTTCCAGTATAGTAGACTATGTGATCATCAGATGCAAAGTGCCCAATGCCAATCCATTTCAGTTCTCTGACACCCAACAGATCGAGCTGTACACGTTCCATTTCATTCTTGACCTCCTCCAACTTCCTTTGATTCATGCTTCATATGTTCCATGTCCCAATATATTAGACATCTATGCAGCTTCTGACTCTCTGATTGCTTATGTAGCTGCGCATGACTCTCATTTCATGCGCAGCTACATCAGCAATCAGACATTCCAAGGGCTTTGATCCAACCACATCATAAATGCTGGCTTTAATCTGAAGTTTTCAGCTCCTCCCCAGTAGCCCATTGAGTGCCTTGCAACCTGGGGGGCTCATACTCCAGCACTATAGTGCAATTTGTTTTGTTGTGACTATCCATTGGGTTTTCGTGGCAAGATACGGAAGTAGATTGTCAGGCCTTTCTTCCACACAGTTTAATTTTAATGTTGTCATTGTCACAGAAATCTGTATTTTCTCGTTTTCTGTCATTTTTTTGTAGTTCCTTTTCCCTTTCCTGGCCTTGTGTCTTTTTCTGATTGTTAAGTATTGTAAACCGCCCTGATGTAACATAGGGTGGTATATCAAATACAAATAAACTAAACTAAACTGAAATGTGATCCTCTGCTGCCAACACCATCCCATTTTGCTGCCTCCCAGATGGGTGGTTTAACTTGGTCTGGCACCTCAGTTGAGACCTGTCCATTTTGGGAAACCCTGCCAGTAGTTAACCTATCGATAGATTAGCCCTCAGCATCACTGATGCACACAAGCCCTCACAGCACGACAAGCTCTAAGTAGCAAGTATCTTTTGGAGAGTTAAAGAAATCAATGTGTCAAATAACTTCACTCTGCTGCTTGATAAGGGTAGCAACTTCCTACACCTGATCTTCAAAGAAATTATCTCCATGGCACAACAGCGAATTTCTCCTGTACACTGTACTGTAAGTCTGAGGCTTGCAGCCTTGAGAGTTTCTCAGTGCAATATCAAAAATATCATGTGTTCCTCAAACAATATATTTTCTGCACTTCTTTCTTCGGCTCACTAGGGAAAACAGTTGCATAGCTTTCTTCAGAGAGAGAGAGAGAGAGAGAGAATCAGCAAAGTCTTGCATGTTGAGCATCATGTTCCTTAAGTGCATGGCCATGAAGAACTGGTAGGATGACACATGAAGTTAAGTGCATGGCCATGAAGAACTGGTAGGATGACACATGAAAAACGTCAGTATTCTGAAACAACTTTCAAAAAAAATCCAATGTCCTAGCCTCCTTCCACGAGAAATTGTAGTTACTCACCTTTAACAAGTGTGCTCCAGGGACAGCAGGAATCAGTCCTCACATATGGGTGACATCGGTGCCAACTGAGCTCGCACAGTAATCTCTTGCCAGCTTTCAAAGAAAGCCTTTGGGAAATACACCATGCATGTGTTGTCCCCCCTTCCCACCGAAGGGTGCCATCTTGCCTCAGTATGATATCATAGCACAAGACAGCAAAAAAACAGCAAGAAGCAACTCCACAGAGAGTCTTCACAACTCCACAGAGGAGGGTTGTGAAGACTGATTTCTGTTGTCCCTGGAGAACACCTGTGACAAGTGAGTAACTACGCTTTCTTCAGGAACAAGCAGGAAGTCAGTCCTCATATTTATTTAACATTTCTTATATACCGCCTTTCATGATATCAAGGCGGTTTACATTGAACAAACTGAAATTACATTGAACAGGGCATTATAACTTGGAGAAAACTATTTTACAGGGAACATGGCCAATTGAGGGTTAAGTGGCTTGCCCAAGACCACAAGGAGCACCTGTGGGACTAGGAAACCCCAGTTCTTCCGGCCCAAGGTTGCTGTCCTCTAGTGGGATTTGAACCCCCAACCTTCCAGCCTGAGGTAATTTGCACTGGGCCACTCCTCCCTATATATATGAGACTCCCTAGCTACAGGCTACCGAAAAAAAGCCATGGATGATCAGAAAAGGTGAGCTGTGAGCAGCAGCAACTGAGTCAAAAGACAACAGATCATGAGCGACCCAAGTGTCCAGCAAAGAACCAGTCCACCGGTAGCCGGAACACAGCAGGGGCCAGAGGGCAGGAGTTGCCTACACCCAGAACAAATGCGGAGTACTGTCTGTTTGAAGGCACTGTCCCAACTGGACTCCCTCTCCAGGCAGTAATGTGCTACGAAGGAATGGACTGAGGACCAGGTGGCAGCCCAGCAGATTTCCAACAAGGGAACGGAACGCAGACTTGCCAATGAGGTTGCCATGGCTTGGACACTCTGAGCAGTGGTACGATGCTACAGCGAGACAAGACACCAGCCTGCTCGTAGACAAAGGTGATGTAGTTCGCTACCCAGGTGGACAGGGTGCATTTAGAGACCGCCGTTCCCAACAGACTTAAGTCAAAGGAGACAAAGAGATGAGAAGCTCGACGGTGACCCTGGGTGTGCTGCAAGTAAAAGAAAAATGCCCAAAACCACCTAACAAAAAATCCCTACACTATAAATACCAAAAATCAAAAGTAGAGAAAGTAGAATTACAAAAATGCTAGCGTGGAAATATGTACTTTATGTCGGAAGCGCAGCCTTGAGGCATTAAATACCTCTTGAAGCTAACATTTCCATTTTGCTCAATTTGTTGAGCCCCTCACGGAGCTGACAATAAATAAGGTAAAACACCACAATCTTAGTGTCACCAATAAAACTTTTAGAAAACGCTGTATTTCAGCATATGTAATCAAAAAGAACAAGCAAAAACCTGTTGAAGCCAAAGAAACTACTGTGCAAAACTGCTGAATAAAACGGAGGTCACTTATCTGAGTCTCTCGTTATTCACGTCGCTTTTGTAGTTAAGTCTCAAAAGTTCATTTCTTTTCAAACGTGCTCCGTGAAAGAAAGAATGGCGCGGACACAGCACTGCGTTTCGGGCGGTTAAGTTTCTCTCGCCCTGCTTCAACGCTCAGCCCACTGCACCAGAAGCAGTCAGTCCAACAACTGATCAAACACGCCAGCGCATGCTCAATAGCAATCTGAAGCATGAAGCAAGATCCGCCAGTTTAAATAGCCCAAAAATCACCAGCAATTCCTTAAAGATATAATACATTGCAAAAGCGGCAAAATTTAATAAAATCCTGATTCAATGAATTTAAAGATTAGAGTACACTTTGCCAATCCAGTTCTCTGTTTAAACCAGAAGGCTCAACTGTAGACCATCGGAAAATCCACTGTTGTTCAAGCAATTGAAGTTGTTGCTCACGATCACCTCCTCTAGGGTGCTGAGGCACGACATCTAACACTCTCCACTTAAAATCTTCAAATTTATGTTGGAAAGCCAAAGAGTGTTGAACCATCGGAGCTGACAGCACAGAATTCTTGAGCCGAGATGAATGTTCATTCAAACGAGTTTTCACAGGGCGGATAGTGCGACCTATGTACATCAAATGGCAGGGACAAATAAGCACATAAACAGCATAAGGAGTAGCACAATTAGTGTGCCAACGAGCTATGTGAGTGAAATTTGAATTGGGAACAGTCCATTGAGCCCCCACTATAGTATACTGACAATGAGAACAAGAATCACACATGTAATGTCCAGCAAAAGATGGTCTCTCTACCATCCTGTCCAGAGGAGAAGAAGTGATTCCCACAAAATCGCGTAAATTGGAGCCTCGAGAATGTGCAATTTGTAAGGGTTTTTGAAAACATGGGAGCAATTGTAAGATGTGCCAATGTTTAAGCAAAATATGTTTAATTTGTTGGGAATGAAACATGTACGGTAAGACCCCCACAAAAACCTGGGAGGTGTCCTCAATGGAAGGATATTGGGAAGACAATAACCATTCACGATGAGTATACTTAGTAGTTTCTTTGGCTTCAACAGGTTTTTGCTTGTTCTTTTTGATTACATATGCTGAAATACAGCGTTTTCTAAAAGTTTTATTGGTGACACTAAGATTGTGGTGTTTTACCTTATTTATTGTCAGCTCCGTGAGGGGCTCAACAAACTGAGCAAAATAGAAATGTTAGCTTCAAGAGGTATTTAATGCCTCAAGGCTGCGCTTCCGACAAAGTACATATTTCCACGCTAGCATTTTTGTAATTCTACTTTCTCTACTTTTGATTTTTGGCAAGTAAAAGAAAAGCACCCACTTACAGTTCCAGTGTATGAAGGACAGCTTCTACGCTGCTGGCATGGGGCCTCAACATGAAGGTGGGTAGCACCACCTGCTGATTAAGGTGGAATGGGGACAACACTTTGGGCAGGACCTTAGGGTATGTGCAGAGCACAACCCTGTTCCTATAGAACCTGGTGTATGGTGGATCTGCCACTAATGGTTGGAGCTCAGTGTCTCGGCGAGCAGACATGAGTGCCATGAGAACCACCACCTTCCAAGTGAAATACTTCAGGTGGCATGAGCCGAGAGGCTCAAATGGTGGTACGGTAAGCTTTGAGTGTACCACATTCAAGTCCCACTCTGCGGCTGGAGGACAGATGGGAGGCTTTGATAAGAGGAAACCTCTCAGGAAGCGAGCCACTAATGGCTGAGACAGATGAAACAGATACTGCAGCACCAGCTGGATAGAGAAGGAGAAGGAGTTGATCCGCCTCTCCATGCACCAGAAGGAGAACCTCAGCCACTTGAAGACATACGCTAGGCCAGAAGCACTTCGTCCACCTCTTTAGAGGCTGAAAGGAGCCAGGGCTACCCATTCAGCAGCCAGGCCATGAGCATCAAGGACCCCAGGTTGGGGTGGAGGAGAGCGCCTTCCTCCTAGCGTCAGTAGGCCTGGGTCACCAACAAGAGGAACTGGGGGCAGGGTGGACAGGTGAAGAAGCCGGGGAAACCATGGCTTCCTGGCGCACAGTGCAGCTATCAGGATCACTATGGCTCTGTCACTTTGGATCTTGAAAAGGGTCTTGGAGATCAAGGGTATGAGCGGGAAGTCATAGTGGAGGCCCTCTGCCCATGAGTTCAGGAAGCTATTCGCTGTCACCCTGGCAGGGTGTGGCTGCCGGGAACAGATGCAAGGTAGCTGGGCACTGGCTGAGCTGGCAAAGAGATCCATTTGTAGAGAACCCCAAGCGCTGGAATAACCAGTGGATAACTATGGGGTCCAGCCTCCACTCATGCAGGTGGAGGACATGGCTGAGCCAGTACGCCAGGATGGTGTCCCGGCCCAGGAGGTATACTGCCCACAGGCACTGTTCCCTCTAAGCTGTGCGCGCACACACCTCGCCGAGCGAGAGCACATACTTTACAGCAGAGCGCACAAAGATTACGGTTCTGATTCTGATAGAAAACAACATAGACATCTTAAAATTTAAAAGTTGTGATTGTAATTACTAGAAATTTTCTGCTTCATTTAGTAATAGTCTATTTTCATTTAATTTGATTAAAATGAATGTGGTGTACATACTGTATTCTGACATGTAGTCAAATTTTAAAGTATATAACTTCGAGTATTGTTATGTGGCGCACAAAAATTTAACCTTCCTTCAAAAGCTGCAGAGCTGATATTTTATGCACACACATCCTACAGAAAATTAGAGGGAACATTGCCCACAGGAGCATCCAGTTCTTGTTGGCATAACTGCAGACATTCACCGCTTCCAGGCAAAGGAGGGACGACCCCATGCCCCCTTGCCTATATAGAACATTGCCACCTGATTGTCGGTCTGCACCAGTACCAGCTGGTCCTGCAGCTGGTGGCAAAAAGCCTGGAGGAAGTTGATATGCAGGAGCCTCTCCACTGGTGACCAACTGCCCTGAGTGCAGAGGTCACTGCAGTGGGTTCCCCACCACAATTCTGAGGAATCCAATGTGAGGATCCTCTATGGTGTGGGGGTCTGGAAGGCATCACTGCCAGCAGGTACAGGAGGTGTTGCCACCAGCCGAGAGTCCACCAGGGGACTTGTGACCGTTACCTTGTCCCACAAGTGCCCCATGGTCTGTGACCACTGAACGGAGTGACCACTGGGCCGTCTGCAACAGCAAGAAGGCATCCGGGATGACATGCACCATGGACGCCATGTGTCTCAGTAGGTGGAGCATGTGTTGGGCAGACACCGAGCTGTGGCGCTGCGTGCCTTCTGCGAGCGCCTGGAGGCGCAGGGTCCTGTCCCTTCAAAGAAAAGCCCTGGCCTGGACTGTGTCCATCTGCATCAATATGAACTCCAGGTTTTGAGTTGGTTGGAGATGAGACTTTGGGTAGTTGACTACGAACCCCAACTGCTCTAACAAAAGGATTGCATGGACCATTGCCTGTTGTACTTCAGCAGTGGCGTTGCCCTTTTCCAGCCATTCATCCAGATAGGGGAAGACAAAGATCTCCTGGAGACTGAGGTGGACTGCGATGACTGCCAGGCACATGGAGAATACCCGTGGGGTGGCAGACAGCCCGAAGGGGAGCACTCTGTACTGGTAATGACTTCCGCCCACCACAAAGCGAAGATACTGCTTCTGGAGCAAGTGGTTAAGGATAAGTGTGTATGCATCCTTGAAGTCCAAGGAGCACAGCCAGTCCCTCTGCTGGAGGTATTGCAGCAGTGTTCCAAGGGAGAGCATCTTGAACTTCTCCCTCACCAGGAACCTGTTGAGGTCCCGCAGGTTAAGAATGGGACGAAAACCTCCAGTCCTTTTGGGGTTCAGGAACTAGTGGGAATAGAAACCCCTGCCCCTGAGGTGGATGGGGACAGAATCCATTGCCTTGCTTGTTAGAAGGCATGCGAGTTCCTGGGGAAGCAGGGCCCAGTGAAGGGGAGACCTGGGGTGTTCTCCTGGGAAGAATACTGAGAGCATCCGTAAGGTGGAGGACGAAACCCTCACTGACCACCTGAAGGGCCCAGGCATCGGTGGTGATGGCCTGCCACCTGTGGGTGTAATGTACCAGATGACCCCCCCCCCCCCCCATGTGCTGCAGGGTTGTGCCTCCTGGGGGAAGAGCGGTTATGCCCAAGGAGTCAAAAAAACCCTCCAGGTTGCACCGGTGGCTCTGTCTGGGACTGAGGCCTTAGGATTACATGAGCCATACCCCTGTCCCTTGGCCTGCTGGCCCTGTTGAGAAGGTGAGAAGGCCAGATACTGGGGGTAGTTTCCATAAGCCTTCTTCTTCTTCAGGAATGAGGACTTTTTGTCCAAAACCTTCCTTCGGGAAAGGTCAGTGGTCTTCTTGGAGAGCCTGGTTCTTGTCAGGTAATTGGACTCCAACTCAGTGGCCTTGTCCATCATGGGTTTGGCAAAGAGATTCTCTCCCTGGCAGGGGACATCGACCAGCTTGTCCTGTACTCATTGCTCCAGGTCAGATGAGTAGCAAGGCAACGTGTTGGATACTAATGCCGCTGCCTCAAAGTCGTCATAGGCTATCCGGGTAATAAATTTGGAACACACTCTGTCTGCGGAGACCACGGTCCTGAACCACTGGAGGGGTTCCTCCAAGAGTCCAGCTGAGAACCCAGTGAGCTCCTTCGCCAGGTCCTGCAGGTACATGCCAATGTACAGCTGGAAAGCCTGTTTCTGGCTCACAAGCATCGAACCCTGGAAGCACTTCCTGCATATAGCATCCATGGTACGGGGCCTCCCTACACTGAGACACCCGGGATTGTGCCTTCTGGCTCTGAAGCCAACGCATGGCCAACTCCACAACCATAGAATTATGAGGCAGCTGGGATTTTTGGAAGCCGGGGACCCGGTACATCGAGTCCAGGTGCATCCTTACAATGGGCACCGAGGATGGTCTTGAAGGACTACCCTGAGGAACTGCTACAACTGGAAATAGATCTGAACTTGTAAGTATGTATCTTCTGAATATACTCTAGATCTTGAGGGGAAAAGGTTATCTTTGGGCTAATGCAGATACATCTGTGTATTTTAGAATTCGGTGTGTTTGTTGAGTCACTCAAGTCTTACTACCACCAAAGAGTTTTTCATCTAAATCAAATCAGAGCATAGCTTAGTATAGAAAGTAAAATAGGGTAAATAGTTACTGAAATAACTGTTTCAAGCAAACCTTTTTTTATTTAAATAAAATCAGAGTATAGCTTAGCACACAAGCAGAAATGTCTCTGAGTACAAAGAGCAAAACTTGTTTCTAGTGACTTTTACAAAGAGGCCTTCCAGTTAGAAGGAAAAATATCTGTGAAGTTGTCTTAAATAGGCATTAAAGACAAGTAACAGATCAAAGGAGCAATTTGAAAGGCCCCCTCTATCAAACCAAGGGCTGTGTGAATCACCCAAGAAATTGGTAAGACCTTACCTTAAAAGCACAGGTCAGGGGACTGTATAGCAAGCCAGCTTTTAATTCTTCTTTCCCCCCATCCCCCCCACCCCAACTCCCCCCCACCCCAAGGATAATCTTAGCTTTATAGGCTCTTATACCTATTAAAGGGAGGAGGGGCCCAAGTGCAGCTGGTTATCCTCATCAGGAATACATTTGTTAAGGACCTAAGATTAATTATTCTTGAGGTGAACAAAGTCCACTTAACATATAAGGTATGGCTGTAGTAGTATAAGTATCTCCAACATACCTAGGTAAGTAAATAACTTTAATATCTGAACAAAACCCTAACACAAAGATGCATGTCCATCTATCATCTAATGGCCCAACTGACACACACAGGTTTTTTGCTACGAATATTCTTGAAAAAGTCTTTATTATACGTTTTTGCTTACACAGCAAGCTTCTTCTCACATTCTCTCTTTACCTGCCTTATCGATGCTTTGCATCTACAATGCCAGTGCTTATCTTATTTCCAGTTTTCGTCATATAGTTCCTTTTTTCCATTTCCTGAAAGACTAAGACCAAATCCTTAGTGGTACACAAGATCTGGTGCAAGAGATAAGGGTATTGGGGCCACTTAGCAATAGTGGTCATAGCACAATTGCATTTGATTTCATAAATGGAGGAAGGATGGCAAGAAAATCCACAGTACTACCTTTTAACTTTCAAAAGGGAGACTAACATAAAATGAGGAAGATAGTTTAAAAAAAAAGGAGCAGCTGCAAAGGCTAAAGATTTACATCAAGTATCGGCATTGTTTCAAAATACTATCTTGGAAGCTCAGACCAGCTGTATTCCATGTTTCACAAAAAGTGTAAGGAAGAACAAAAACCCATCAGCATGGTTTAAAGGAGAAGCCAGAGGATGTTGTAGCCAAAAAGCATCTTTCAGGAAATGGAAAAAGGAGCCAAATGACGAAAACTGGAAACAATTTAAGCACTGGCAAGTTAGAAGCAAGGCATTGAAAAGGCAGGCAAAAAGAGATTTTGAGAAGAAGCTTGCTCTGGAAGCAAAAATGCAAAATAAAGACTTTTTCAATTACATTCATAGCAAAAATCCTGTGAGTGTCAGTTGGACCATTAGATGATATGTTAAAAAGTAGCAGGCCCAGAACAGATCCTTGGGGTACTCCACTGTTCACTGTTCGCCATTGAGAAAATTAGCTATTTAGCCCTACTCTTTGCTTTCTATGTTGTAAGCAGTTTCTGATCCACAATACTACACTGCATCCTATCCCATGATTATTTAATTTCGCCAACAGTCTCTCATGAGGGACTTTGTCACATGCTTTCTGAAAATCCAGATACATTATATCAACTGGCTCACCTTTGTCTGCCTGTTTATTCACACTTTCAAAAAATATAACAGATTAGTAAAAAAAAGACTTTCCTTGGCTAAATCCATGTTGGCTTTTTCCTATTAAACCATTGCTATCTACATGTTTAGTAATTTTATTCTTTATAATGGTTTCTGCCATTTTGCTCGGTACTGATGTCAGGCTCACTGGTGTGTAATTTCCTAGATCACCCCGAAACCCTTTTTAAAAATTGGAGTTACACTGGTCATTCTCCATACCATAGGTACTACAGATGATTTTAATGATAGTTTAGGGATTACTAATAGGAGGTCTGCAATATTTCATTTTTTTCAACATCTTTGGATGTATACCATCCGGTCCAGGTGATTTGCTACTCTTTAATTTATCAAACAGTTGTAAAAACTCCTCTTGGTTTATCAATATACATCTGGTCTCAGCTTCTAAGGTAGTACTTTTAAATAACGCCCATGCTTGATGTAAATCTTTCACTTTTGCAACTGCTCCTTTTAGTTTTTTCTTAACTATTTTCCTAATTTTATCATAGTCTCCCTTTTCAAAATTAAAAGGTAGTACTGTGGATTTCCTTGCTGTCTTTCTATCACTTATTAAATCAAATGTGATCATGCTATGATCACTATTCCCAAGTGGCCCAAAACTCTTATCTCTTGCACCAGATCATGTGTTCAACTAAGGACTAGGTCCAGAATAGCTTCCCCTCTTGTCGATTCATAAAACAGCTGCTCCAAGAAGCAGTCATTTATTTCATCTAGAAATTTTAACTCTCTAGCATGTCCTGCTGTGACACTGACCCAGTCAATACTGGAGTAATTGAAATCACTCATTATTACTGTGTGGTAACTTTTGTTAGCTTCCTTCATTTCTTTTAGCTTTTCATCATCCATCTGTTCATTCTGGTCAGGCAGTCTGTAGTACAACCTCACTGCAGTCGCCTTCTGCTTTTTACATGGAACTATCCATCCATAGAGATTCTACAGTGTAATTTTTTTCCCTGCAAAGCTTTAATTCTATGTGACTCAATGCCGTCTCTAACAGAGCGCAATCTCTCCACCAATTTGATCTACTCTATCATTGCAATATAGTTTTTTTACCCAGGTATCACAACATCCCATTGGTTGTCCTTCTTTCACTAGGTCTCTGAGATGCCAATCATATCTAACCTTTCATTTAGTACTATATATTCTAGCTCTTAAATCTTATTTTTTAAACTTATAATATTTGCATACAGGTATTTTAGAGATTGTATTTTATTCATATTAATCTGTCTTATCAATTGATAAGCGTAATTTGGAATGTTTCAGATCTATACTGAAAGACATCTGTGCTACTTTTATCTTTGTTGAACCTCTTTGTCGGGATGCCCTAACTTTCCAGTTTTACTAGTATCCTTCAAGGATACATCCCTCCGTATCATGTGCTCCTGGGCGACTGTTGGCTTTCCCCTACTATCTAGTTTAAAAGCTGCTCTATCCCCTTTTTTAAAGGTTAATGCCAGCAGTCTAGTTCCATCCCAGTTAAGGTGGAGCTCATCCATTCAGAAGAGCCCCTTCCCTTCCCCAGAATGTTGCCCAGTTCCTAACAAATCCAAAACTCTCTTCTCTGCACCATCGTCTCATCCACGCATTGAGACTCTGGAGCTCTGCCTGCCTTTTGGGTCCTGTGCATGGAACGGGAAGCATTTCAGAGAATGCTATCCCTGAAAGCTCTGGATTTCATCTTCCTATCTAAAGGCCCAAATTTGGCCTCCAGAACTTCCCTTCCCACGCTTTCATACCTCATGGGTGCCAACATGTACCCAGACAGCAGAAACCTCCTCAGCACTATCTAAAACCTTGTCTAGATGGTGCGTGAGGTCTGCTACCTTCGCACCAGTCAGACATGTTACCAGGCATTCCTCATGTCCACCAGCCAACCAGCTATCTACATGCCTAATGATCAAATCATCAACTATAAAGCGTAGTTACTCACCTGTAACAGGTGATTTCCGGGAACAGCAGGAATTTAGTCTTCACATATGGGTATCGTCGGCATCAACGGAGCCTGTACGGGAATGCTCCCCAGCGTCCAATAGGAACGCTTTTGGGAGCATCCCTCAGCACATGCGCACTGCCTTCCCGCCTTTCCAACTGTCCCTCTTCTGTTAAGTTTGTAGCTGAGTGAAAGGATAGAGGGAGAGAGGAAAGAGACAGAGACAACTCCCAGGGGAGGTGGGTGGGTTGTGATGACTAAATTCCTGCTGTTCCCGGAGATCACCTGTTACAGGTGAGTAGCTACGCTATCTCCAGGAACAAGCAGGAATGTAGTCTTCACATATGGGGACTCCCTAGCTACAGATGCCAGGGAGATAGTTCCAGCAAGGTGCCAACCCAGAAAGATAGGCATCCTTCCTACCATGGATCTCTGGCATTCCACCAGGGTTGGTGGGAAGCAGTTGAATTAGGTCAAAGAGATTTCAAAGAACAGCTTGGCCAAAGAAGGCATCCCGACGGGAGGCCTTATCCAGGCAGTAGTGGGCTGTGAAGGTGTGAACCGAAGCCCATGTGGCTGCTCGACAAATGTCATTGATAGACACAGAATGGAGATTAGCCGTGGAAGTAGCCATGGCTCTCACATTAGAAGCTGTGATATGGTCCTGAAGAGGAAGACCCTTACTCTCATAAGCAAAGGATATGCATTGGGCAATCCATTTAGATAAAGTTCTTTTGGAGACTGGAAGTCCCAAATGACTAGGATCAAAAGCTATAAAAAGTTGCGAGGACTTTCTATGTTGCTGTGTTCTTTGTATGTAAAAGGCTAAGGCCCTTTTACAATCCAAAGTATGAAGGTTTCTCTCTGCATTAAAGGCATGAGGCCTCGGGAAAAAACACAGGAAGATAAATTGACTGATTTAAATGAAAAGGCGAAACCACCTTTGGCATAAAGTGTGGATGAGTTTTATCATGATGAAACCTAGTATAAGGAGGATCAGCCACCAAAGCTTGCAATTCACTAATGCGACGTGCAGAGATGATTGCAATTAGGAAGATGACCTTCCAGGTCAAAAACGTAAGAGCTGTAGTGGCTAAAGGCTAAAAAGGCGGCTTGATAAGCTGCCCGAGAACTAGATTTAGATTCCATGCCACCGGTGGTGGCTTGATGGGAGGTTTGGTTAATAGAAGGCCTCTCATAAATCTTGATATGAGTGGATGAGAGAAAATTGGTTGTCCATTCAGAGGCTTATAAGAAGCTGCGATTGCACTAAGATGGACTCTTACTGAATTGGGCTTTAGACCAGAATTTGATAAGTGAAGCAGATACTCTAGTATCAATTCTAAGGGTATAATAAGGGGGTTTAATCCTTTCTTGGAGCACCATATAGTAAAACGTTTCCACTTGAAGGGATAAGATCTTCTTGTGGAAAGTTTCCTAGAAGTCTGAAGGATATCCTTTACCTGTTGGGACAGGTTGAGATCCTGGAGGTCTAAGCCTTCAGCAACCAGGCCGTGAGGTGCAGGGACTGGGGATTTGGGTGCCATAGTGTCCCGTTCTCTTGAGAAAGGAGATCTGGAGCATGCCCTAACTCCAGAGGTGCCGCTTGAGAGATATGTAGAAGCAGGGGATACCACGTTTGGCGTGGCCATCGTGGTGCTATGAGAATCACTCGACCCCTGTCTCTCTGAAGCTTGAAGAGTGTTTTGGGGATGAGGGGAATGGGTGGGAAGGCATAAAGGAAGTCCTGAAACCAGTGAAGGAGGAAGGCATCCCTTGCCTGACAATTGTGAGCCGGAATCCTGGAACAGAACTGGGGAAGTTTGGCAATCAGTGGACATGCAAAGAGGTCTATGTCTGGAGTGCCCCAGAGATGAAATATCTTTGCCACCTGATCTAGGTGGAGGGACCACTCGTGAGGCAGCAGTACTCGACTGAGTCTTTCTGCCCGAAGGTTTTGAATGCCTGGAAGATATACCACTACAAGGTGAATTTGATGCTATGGCGAGGGCCCACAGTCGTAAAGCTTCATTCCATAACGACAGAGAGCCTGTTCCGCCCTGCTTGTTCACATAGAACATGGCTACTTGATTGTCCGTCTGGACTAGGACTGTCTTGTAGCTGAGCTGGGCGTGGAATACTCGAAGAGCTAAATAGATTGCTCTTAATTCCAGGAGGTTTATGTGTAAACCAGCCTCCTGTGGCGTCCAGGTTCCCTGGGTAGAGAGATGATCCAGGTGTGCTCCCCAACCCACCTGTGATGCATCTGCTGTTGGGGTGGCCTGAAAAAGGGGTTGATGAAAATGAGAACCCATTGTCAGGTTTCCTAGTGAATTCCACCATTGGAGGGACAAAATTAGTCGTTGAGAGTTTATTATTTTGTCCGACAAATGAACTGTGGCTTGTGTTCACTGTGTGGATAGGGTCCACTGAGCTGCTCACTTGTGGAGGCGAGCATATGGGACTACATGAACTGTGGATGCCATATGTCCCAGTAACTGTAGTAGCTCTCGAGCAGTGAGGGAGGATTTGCCTGCTGCTTGAGAAGCTAGTTGCATTATGCGAAGACACCGGGCCTGTGGAAGGAAAGCCTTTGCCTGTCTGGTATCTAGACAGGCTCCTATGAATTCCAGGCATTGGGAAAGAACAAGTTTGGGATTTTGGGAAGTTTATTACCAATCCCAAGTATTGGAGAATTCACATTGTACGGGACAGTGCAGTGCTGGCCTCTGCAACTGTAGGAGCTCGAATGAGCCAGTTGTCTAAGTAAGGGAAAACAAAGATCCCCAGGGTTCGTAGAAATGCAGCTACTACTACCATGCATTTCGTGAATACCCTTGGTGCTGAAGCCAGACCAAAGGGAAGAACCTGTACTGGAAATGTTTCCCCTTGAAAAGGAAACGTAAGAATTTCCTGTGATCTGGATGGATGAGAATGTGAGGGTATGCATCCTTTAAGTCTAGAGAGCAAAGCCAATACTGGCTTTGAAGGTATGGCAGAAGAGTTCCTAGAGAAATCATTTTGAACTTCTCTCGAAACAGATATTTGTTCAATTCTCTGAGGTCCAGAATGGGTCTGTGTCCTTCTGTTTTCTTTGGAATAAGAAAATAGGGGGAGTAGAACCCTGTACCCCGTTGAAGAATGGGTATCTCCTCTATTGTCCCTTGGGCAAGAAGGGTCGAGACCTCGTGATCTAGCAGATTGAGGAGGGTTGAGAATTGAATTGCTTTAGAATTGTAGGAGGGGGCATGCTGTGAAAATGAAGTTTGTACCCTTCTCCTACAATGGACAAAGTCCAATCTTCTGCTGTTATCTGATGCCATCTGTTGGCAAAGTGGCATAACCTGCCCGGGATATTGGGGGGGTTGGGGACCCCTCAGAGGCAGGAAGGCAAAGCTCTCTAGGAAGGAGTCAAAGCTCTTGCGGGGGCTGAACCTGGAGAGCTGGTTGGGCTCTCGGGCCTTTTGGCTTCTTTTGCTGTCTAGTTTGTCCCTTTTGGGCAACCTTACCTTGAGTTTGACTCTGCTGGGTATAGGAAGGACAAAATTTCCTCTTTTTGCTGAAAGAGGGTTTTTTATAAGGCTTCTTTTTGGCTGGAGTGGCTGTAGATTTTGACAATCTATCTAGAGTAGTATTGTCAGCATCTAACTCATTAGCCTTTTCCTGCCAGTTTTTGCCGAAGAGAGATTCTCCCGTGCAAGGAATGTTGCCTAACTTGTCCTGTACCCAAGTCTCCAAGTCTGATGCCTGTAGCCAGGCAATCCGTCGTACACCAATGGCAATAGCAGAGGTTCTGCTGATGCATTCGAAGCAGTCAAAGGCTGCACGATTAACAAACTTGGAGACATTTTGAGCATGCTTAACTAGAGCAAGAAAATCTTGTGTCTTGTCATCTGGGAGAAATGGGCTCATAAGTTCCAAGTCTTCTGTGACTTCCTTGAGGAAAATTCCCATATATAGAATATATGAACTGACCCTAGCTGAAAGCATGGAAGCTTGAAAAGTTCGGCGCCCAAAAGCATCCAGAGTCCTGCATTCACGATCTGGAGGATTGGATGCATGCCTCTTTGCACTTTTCATCTTACACATGGCTGATTCCACTACCATTGAATGGTGTAGCAGCTGAGTCTTCTAAACTCCAGGACATGGTGGAACTCGATACATAGTATCAAGTCTCCTAGAGTGAGGAGAAGTAGTCAGAGGTGTCTCCCACATTCTGAGCAACAAGTTATGCAGAATTTCATGGATAGGCAGAGTGGCTGCCTCCTTAGGAGCTTTAGGATATTGGAGAATTTCCAATTCCTTTGCTCGGGGTTCCTCTTCAGGAGCTACTGTGATTGAAAGACCTTTGGCCATATCACAGATAAAATCCTGAAAAGACATGTCCTCTGGAGGTGACATTCTGCGTTGGGGAGAAGAGGGATCTTCTGGGAGAAACCCTCTAGTACCAGCAGAATTGTCAGAGTCTTCGGAATCGGAGGAATCAAAGTATTCCTGACCCCGACTGCTCCTGCAAAGCACGGTCCCGGTATCGATCGAACTCGGTACCGAGTTGACCCGATACCGATCTGTCGATTCCAGCCAGAGATGGCATGGGAAGAATTCCCACTGGGGCCGGTACCGGTGTCTGTACCAGAGTCGGTACCAGCATCGGTGTCGATGTCGGTACCAGTGCCCGATGGACCAACGGTACCGCAGCTGAGAGAAGAGCTGCGATGCTGCGTTCGATAGCGAGGAACCTCTGGTCTATCGACGCTGCCGATGCCTGGGTGTCGGTACCGGTAAAAACGTCCGGGGAACCCCTGAGCCTGGCACAGGTAGTTCTTGCGAGGTTGGGGCCTCGAGAACATCCTGAAGCCCCATCAGTGCTTTGAAAGCCGAAGCCTCTCGTCAGGGCTGTTTTGCCGGTGTGGTTCCCCCTCAAGGGCAATGCTAATGGCCTCTCGATGCTTAGCAGGAGAGCTACCCTTTGAGGACCGGCTTTTATGTTTAGTTACCTGAGATCCATGGGAGGAAGAAGAGGCCCTTGACGATGTCGATGCAATGGATCTGGCATCTGAAGAAAAGAGGTTACCGAGCTTTGCAGCCCGGTTCTGTTTTCCTCTTTTAGTCATCCCCATACAGGAGAGACATTCAGCTGGAGAATGTTCAGGCCCTAAACATTTAAGACACCAATCATGAGTGTCAGCGACAGAAATGGTACCGCCACACTTAGTACATTTTTTAAAAACCACTAGTTGGTTTTTCCATGTTTTAGGAATATGGGGCCTAGTGCCCAAAATGGCGCCTAGCACCAAAAGAGAAAAGTTTCTGAAGAGAAACAGTTTAAAGTATAAGTTTTTGTGTTTTGTTTTGTTTTTAAAAGAAAAAAAACCAGCTGTACCGGTAAGCATCGTGCGGTAGGCAAACGCGACAAGAAAACAAATTTAAAGATCGAATTTTCTGCGGTGACAAGGAATAGATCCTGTCAGCTCCGCAGAAAACGAAGAACTGAAGAGGGACAGTTGGAAAGGCGGGAAGGCAGCGCGCATGTGCTGAGGGATTCTCCCAAAAGCGTTCCTATTGGACGCTGGGGAGCGTTCCCGCGCAGGCTCTGTCGGTACCGACGATACCCATATGTGAAGACTACATTCCTGCTTGTTCCTGGAGATCGGCTTTCCTTCCCTTAAGGACACATGGTCCTGGAGAAACCTCCTCTGTGTGAGAAGGTTTTACATCTCCTGGCGGACAGGTTCTAGCTACAGGACCACTTCCTGTCACACCAAGATGATGCTCTCCTTTCACGTGACCTCTCTCCTCCATGGCAACTGAGAGGCTGCCAGATTGGAGGTGGGACTTCAGTACTACGTCCCTATAGGTCTTGTCTATGTACCTCTCTGTCTTCCTTATGTCCTCCTAGTCTCCTACTCTAATCTCCAGAGATTGGACTCGCTCCCTGAGGGCAAAGAGCTCCATGTACCTAGTGCACATGTAATATCCCTCACCAACTGGGAGACAATCGTACATGTGACACTTAATACAAAAGACTGGATAACCCCCAACTCGCTGCTAGACTGCTGTCTGCATCTTAGTTTTAAGGTTTTGTTTAGTTATTTAAGTTGTTTACTTAAAGTTGCTAGGGATACTTTTACCAATACAACTATACCAATTACCTTTAAGCATCTATCTACGAGCTCTAAGGGAGAGGGGAGTGCGAGTCAAGAGACAGACTCAGTTGGGACAGTGAGGTGACTAATTAACACCAGGGACCCAGTCACATTGCTCTGTTTTTAGAGAGGGTGGAGAATGTATAGTTGCTTTGGAAAGCTTGTTGGGAGGGGGAGATGTTGGGATGGGGGTGGGGGGGAATAATGGCTTAGTGGGAGCTGGGGGGTTGGGAGGGAAAACTGAGTATGAGGGTGGGTTGTGGGTGGCCGAGTGTGTGGGAGGTGCAATGGGAAGTAGGTGCAGAGGATGTGTGCGAGGTGGAGAAAAGAAGATGGGGATGGGATGTATATAAGGAAATGGCAAATAGTTTGGTAATGACAAATGTTGGGTAAGTATGTAGCTGAAGGCATGTGAATCCTTCATCAATTGAGGTAAATGCAGAAGGTCTGCATGATGGTTATTCCAGAGGGGAGAGGGAAGGGGGGGCAGGTACAGAAGGTTACCATAGCAGAGGACAAAGGATTACAATGCTGGAACTGCGGGTAGGTAGTCTCAATGTTCAAGGCTTGAATACCCCGCAGAAGCGGAAGCTGCTTTTTCAGGCCCTACATTGATACCGTTGGCAGGTCGCTCTCTTGCAAGAGACCCATCTCCTAACAAAAGATGAGAGACTATTATGCCATAAAGTATTTGCACATATCTGTTTTAATGCTCATGGGACTCATAAAAAGGAGGGTGATGTTCCCTTTCACGTGGGCAGGGAAGTAAAAGGTATAGAGGGGCAGGTGCTACTGGTTTAGGGGGAGCTATATGGGGGAAAAGGCTACATTTGTGAATATTTATGGCCAAAACGTAGAACAGCAGGATTTTTGGGAGAGGGTGAGTAATTAGTTGGAGGGTTGAGTCCAGCGTTCCTTACTAGTGGGGGGATTTTAGTATGGTTCTGGATGAGGCCCCAGATCGGTTTCAGCCTGGAGAGGTGCATCCTGGGGTGGGGGGTGCATACTTAAAAAATGGGTGGGTAAACTTAATCTTGTGGATCTATGGAGGTCGGCCCAACCAACAAATAGAGATTACACATATTATTTCTTAGGGTCATGACAATTATAATCGCATAGATTACCTATTAGAGGATTCAGATTGGGCACAGACTGCGGTGAAAAAGTCACAGACTTGGACTGATCATGTCCCTTTAAGGGGAGGCTTTGGGGGAAGGGGATTTGAGGAGGGGCAGCCGTACCTTTTGGAGATTTAATGAAAGTTTACTGCATGACAAAGATGTAGTATTGTGAGCTTGGAAGAGACTACTGATGAATACCTGTCACATAATAATGGGCTAGTGGGGTCAGGGATATTATGGGATGGGTTAAAGGCTGTCCTTAGGGGGCACAATACAGTGGGAGGGCTAGGAAGAAGAGGGTGCACCAGGCTAAAGGGGAGCAGTTGATGACAGAGGTCGCCTGCTTGGAGAGCCTTCACAAACAGGGGGGAGATAGGTGGGTTTGAGAACAGCTGGATAAAGTTAGGATGGAATTGGCAGGTATTAACCTGGAGGAGGTAAGGTATCAGCTTCAACAGATGAACCAGTACTACTATAAATTTAATAAGGCTGAAGCTTTGTTAGTGCAGAAGCTTAAAGAGAGGGAGCAGCATAATCATACAATAAAAATAAAGGGACAGGGTGATAGAGCACAATTTCGGGACTACTATGCTAACCACTATAAGGGAAAAATGGTGGTAATCCTGGGAACAAAGAGAAGGTTGACAACTGGGGAGGGGGGAGATGGGGGGAGGGCGGCGGCTCACGGTGGGCTCGAGGGGAGGAGGGCGGCTCACAGTGGGCTCAGGGGGGGGGGGGAGGCAACGACGGGGTTGATACTGGATAGGTGCATAAGCACTGAGGAGATTCAGCTAGTAATCAAGGACCTGGACTCAAATAAGGCCCCGGGACTGGAAGGCATGACGGCCCTCTTTTATAAAAATTGGGGCATAAGGTTCTCCATCTTTTTGTGTGGGTATTTAATGGAGTTCTAGAGGGGGAGCCCTTGGCCTCTTCAATATGCCAGGCGACCATCTCGGTGATTCTGAAGCAAGGGAGGAATCAAGCACTTTGCAGTTCATACAGGCCAATTTCTCTATTGAATGCAGATGTTAAATACTGGCCAAGGTATTGGCTAATCAGATGGGAGGGCTTTTGTTGGCCCCAGTGCACCCCGAACAGATGGGGTTTATACAGAGGCGACAGACAGGGGATAGTATCCGCAAAGCGTTTCAGGTGATGGCAGTCTTGGAAAGGATTGAGGTGAGCCCAGCCTTTAAAGCTTGGCTGAGAGCCCTTTATCAGGTGCCAGAGGCCACCATTCAGGTAAATGGGTGTTGCTCGGCATTCTTTCCAGTGGGGCGGGGAACACGCCAAGGCCGAACATTCTTGCCTTCACGCTGTTGATGGAAATGATAATCATTTTTTTCTTTTTACCTTGAGGACGCCAAATTAATTTTCACTGGAGCCTACTAAAATAATGTCAAGGTCAAACAGTTAAGTGAAAAATACTCAAACGCACATCATTACAGAATAAAAAGTCACAGAAAAAGCTCCACCTTTGCAGGGCTACATAGTGCTAGCCTCTCAAGTAAGTGTAGTTACTCACCTGAAGCAGGTGTTCTCCATGAACAGCAGGAGAAACTCCAAGTATGGTGGGATATCACCAATGGAGCCCTACACAGAACACTTCCCAGCTTTCACAGGACGCTTTTGGGAGGTACACCACACATGCGCTTCTACCTTCCTGCGGCACTATATTCTTCAGTATAACATATCAGGAGTCAAAAAGGCAACTCCCTGGGAAGGAGAGAGGGTTGTGAGGACTTATTCCTGATGTTCACGGAGAACACCTGCTATAGGTGAGTAACTACACTTTCTCCGAGAACAAACAGGAAATAAGTCTTCATATATGGGACTCCCAAGCTAAGAGAGGAGATTGAAAGGAGAAGAATGGCCCAACTGGGCATCGAGAACTGGAGAGGTCAGGAAGACCAGAGAGGTAGTCCCGACGGGGGACTTAACTGATACAGTATCCACAGTCGATACTGACCAAGGGAATTTTAGCAGGTAGCATGGATGGACAGGGGTTAACCCTCAGGATCCAAAGAGATGCTGGAGCACTGCCTGGTCAAAATTACCGTCTCCTTGAAAATCCCATCCAGATAATAATGGGCTGTGAAAATATGGGCTGAAGACAATATCACAGTCCTGCAGAGTTCCTCTGCAGAAACAGAGCGGAGGTTGGCCACTGACAGTCATCGACCAGTCAAGGAATACACATGGGCAAAGGAATACATGAGCCAGAGGAATAGCACATGCTTCAAAACAGTAACACCCAGCCTATTGGGTTAGGAGACAAATAGCTGGGAGGATTGATGGTGCACCTTCATGCACTCCAGGCAGAAGACCAACATATGCTTGCAATCCAGCATGTGCAATGCTGCCTCACTGCAAATGGTGTGAGGCCGGGGAAAGAAAGTTGGAAGGACAATGGACCGGTTGAGGTGAAAAGCTGACACCATTTTTGGCAGAAAACAGAGCCAGGGGGGGTTATGCAGAGCACTATCCGGTTCTGGTGAAAACTGGTATACAGGGGGTGAGTGACCAAAGCCCGGAGCTCACTCACACGTTGGGCCGACATGACTGCCACCAGGAAGAGGACATGTGTCCAGTGGATCAAAAGGAGCCTGCATGAGCTGGCCAGGGACCACATTCAGGTCCAAAGCGACGGTAAAAGGCTTGACTGGAGGCTTCAAAAGAAGCCAGCCCTGCATGAATTGGTTTACCAGAGGGTGAGCCGACACAGGCTTCCCCCTTGCAGCCACAATGGAATGCTCCTGTCACCCTAAGGTGAACACACACCGAATTGGACATGAGCCCAGAGTTGGGGAAAACTACAAGAGGTACTCCAACAGCTGGTCTATGGAGCAGATAAAGGGGTCCAGGGCCTGACCGGTGCACCAGATAGCAAACCGCTATAACTTCTTACGCGTCAAATCCTTGCAGGACACCAGCAGGACCTCTGTGATGTCCTTGAGAAGGGCGAGCTCCCTGAGGACTACCTGCTCAGCATCCATGCCATGAAAGTCAGAAAGCGGATGTTGGTATGCAACAAGGAACCACTCTCCTGTGAGATGAGGTATGGGTCAGAGCCCAGACGGAGAGGCTACCTCTGCGAGAGTTGTAGCAGTAGCGGGAACCATGGTTGTCAAGGCCAGGAGGAGGAGATGAAAATCATGGATCCCCCGCCAGCCTGGAGCTTCAGAAGTATCCTCGCAACTAGTGGTATCAGGGGGTAGGCATAGAAAAGGCCCTCCTCCCAGTTGGAAGGAATGCATCTGGGCCAGATGATCGCTGGCCGGCTTCCGAGAACAGAACCGAACTACCTAGGCATTCTGTGCCATAGCGAAAAGATCCACCTTGGGGGTGCCCCACTCTCAGAAGATCCGGTCTACCCCCTCCCTCTTGAGGGTCCATTCGTGTGGATTTAGTACCCGGTTGAGACGACCACCAGGCCGCTGAACTTGACATGCAAATAAATCAACCTGAGGTCCACATCATGGGGCAGGGCTAACTTCCAGAGGCGAACAGCCTCCCAACACAGGAAGTACAAATCCATGCCCCCCTGCTTGTTCACATAGAACATAGCCATCAAGTTGTCCATTTGAATTAGGACCACCTGATTCACCAGGTGCACCCAAAACACTCGGAGAGTGTTTGCAATGGCCCGGAGCTCGAGGAAGTTGGTCTGATGGAGACTCTCACTCTCGGACCACAGACCTTGGGTGAGGAGATTGTCCAGGTGTGCACCCCAGCCAAGTTTGGAGGCATCCGTAATGAGCAGCCTGCAGGGTACTGCTGGTTGGAACGAGAGGTTCCGTTGCAGGTTTCTGGGCACGGGCCACCACTCCAGGGACTGTGTGAGTGGTGCAGTGATCAAAACCCTGATCCACAGGTAACTTGAGGCTTACTGCTATTGAGTTTGCAAGGTCCACTGGGTCTGTCGCATGCACAGGCGGGCTGCTGAGAGCCATGTGTCCGAGGGCTCTCAGCAGCCCACGGGCTGTGGTGAGGTGCTGCAATGCGCCCACCATCTTGATAAGACACTGCAAGCAGTACACCAGCAGAAACGCTTGTGCCCGAGTGGTATCAAGGAGGGTCCCAATGAACTTAAGAACATAAGAACATAAGACATGCCATACTGGGTCAGACCGAGGTCCATCAAGCCCAGTATCCTGTTTCCAACAGTGGCCAATCTAGGTCATACGTACCTAGCAACTTCAGTTGCTGCACTGGCTGGAGGTGAGACTTCAGATAGTTGATCATGAAGCCAAGTCCCTCAAGCACCTAAATGGTGAGCTCAGAGGACTGCCACATGTTTGGCCAGTGAGGAGCCCCTTATGAGCCAGTCGTCCAGGTACAGGAAGACAAAGGTCCGGAAGAAAGTGGCCATGACCATCAGGCACTTTGTGAATATCCTGGGGGATGCAGTTAAACTGAAGCACCCGGTATTGACAGTGCTGGCCGCCGAGCTCAAAACAAAGATACTGCCTGTGATGCGGGTGGATCAAATATGCATGAATGCATGAGTGCTTTCTTGCCCACACGATCTGGTTGCGCCTTTGTATGTCAGTCATCAGGGGCTTCTTCCGTGCTTTGCAGCCCCAGAGACCAAACTGCAGGCACCGGCGACGAACTGTTGATGAGTTGACACTGACCTCACTCTTGTCTGACCACTCTCGAAGTAGCTGAGGAGAGGTCAACTTGCGATTAGTCAGTGAAATGTGTCGAAGTGCGCAGTCCTGGCATGATGTTGATGCACGTGGACAACCTGAACGAGGCTTGTCCACCACTAAATCCGTTTCTTTCTTCTTCTGTACAATCTTAACAGCGCTCTGACTGCAGCAAACGTTCCTGGCTATCTGACGGCTTGAAAATCCTTCCTCGCTCATAAAGGACACACGAACACGCTCTTCCAACGTCAGGGTCTGAGTCATCTTCATGGTCGATCCAGAAAGCGTATGAAATTCAAAAATTCCGCGCATTTTTATAGCTGCTCGGTTGGCTAGATATCTGCATTGTGATTTGATAGTGAAACCAGCCTCCTGATTGGTCAGAAATAACGTGTGCATATTGGATAATCTCGATCCAGTTTTGACGCAGGATCCACAAACATCGCAGTAGCTATCTCCCGGTGTCTGTAAAGTATTTAAATTAGAAGCAAGGAATGCAAAAATGTCAACTCTAATAGCCAAATGTATCCCTTTTAACGCGGTAGAAAGATGAATATGCTGGGCTAACGCAAAATTTAAAAAAAACATTAGAAAGTACGAAAAACGCAAAACTCACAAGTGATTCCAGCCTTTTGCACACCACTGTAGGATTTAACTTTTGCAGGTCATCGTTAGTTACAAGATTAAACTTCATCCATCCAAAAGCGTAGCACCAATATATTGCACCTGCAGGGGAGGAAAATTGTATGGCCTCCTGTAAGAATCTCTCCTAGAAGCCAAAACAATCTTAAAAACACTATCCAGCAAGTTTGAGGTGGCCAAGGTTATCCCCTGAACATCCAAGCTGTCAAGGCCAGGGACTGTATATTGGGATGTAATAGGATTCCTTGATCCTGTGTAGTCCAAGCTGAAGCACTGCCTAACCTCAGGAGGAGCTCTACTGCGTTCTAGAAGAGGGACTACCAAGAGGGTCTGCTACTGCTGGGAAGAAATAAGCACTTGTATTTACCTGCTAAGAAATTCCCTAAATCTTGAGGAAAAGGGAATTCTTTGGATTAAAATTGATAGAAAAGTCAGTGTTTTTGCTAGGTCAGCTAGGGCATACTAGAACAAGCCAACTCGACTTTAAGTCAGGGCTTACGATTACAAAACACCTTTCAGTTAGTGTTTCTTTCCCTCCCACCCACCCACCAAAACATAATCCTTGATTTATAACCTCCTAAACTAGTTAAGGGGAAGGGAGTGATCTCACTCATTTTCAGCTTTAATTGATTATCTTAATTAGTAAGTTATTAGGCATTGAAAGTAGATTCTGTGTTGTCTTGGTACATGTTGGTACCAATGACACAGGAAAATGTGTGAGGAAGGTTCTGGAAGCTAAATTTAGACTTTTAGGTAGAAAGTTGAAATCCAGAACTTCCAGAAGGGCATTTTCAAAAATGCTTCCCATTCCATGCACAGGATCCAAAAGGCAGGAAGAGCTTCGAAGTCTCAAAGCACGGATGAGACGATGGTGCAAAGGTGGTGGTCTTAGATTTGTTAGGAACTGGGCAACATTTTGGGGAAGAGGGAGCTTTTCCGAAAAAACAGATTCCACCTTAACCAGGGTGGAACCAGGCTGCTGGTTAACCTTTAAGAGCAGCTTTTAAACTAGAAAATGGGGGAAAGCAGACAGTCGTCCAAGAGCGTATGGTTTGGAATGATGGATCTTTTAAGGATACTAGCAAAACAAAGAAGTCAAGATATCCCGATAGAGAGTTTCCAATAAAAGTAAAAGTAACCCAGGTGCCTTTAAGAAAAAACCAGAGTGAGTTGAAAGATTCCAAATTATCCCTGTCATCCAATAGCCAGATTGCTCATATGAACAAAAAATAAACTTTGAAATAACTATATGCAAATTCTAGAAGTCTTAAAAAAAATAAAATGAGAGCATTCGATTTTATAGCACTGAATGGAAGGTTAGATTTAATTAGTATCTCAGAGACCTGGTGGAAAGCACAGTTACTTACCTGTAACAGGTGATCTCTGGGAACAGCAGGAATAAGTCTTCACATATGGGTACGTCGGTACCGATGGAGTCTGCGCGGGAACGCTCCCCAGCGTCCAATCAGAACGCTTTTGGAAGCATCCCAACACGCCTGCGTGCTGCCTTCTGCCTTTCCCAACTGCCTCTCCTCAGTTAAGTTTTAAAGCTGAGACAAAGAGAGAGAGAGAGAAAGGGAAAGATAGAGATAGAGAAATGCAACTCCTAGGGGAGGTGGGTGGGTTGTGAAGACTTATTCCTGCTGTTCCCAGAGATCACCTGTTTACAGGTAAGTAACTGTGCTATCTCCAGGAACAAGCAGGAATGAGTCTTCACATATGGGGACTCCGAAGCTAAGATGCCTGGAGGAGTCCCAGCATGTTGCGAATCTGAGAGCCATGCTATTTTACCGAAACCCCAGGCTTCCTAGGGATGGAGGGTAGGAGTTGAACTAAAAAGATGTGCTGTGGAACAGCTGGACCAAACGGGATGCGCGGCGTCTTCATCAACGATACATGAGGAACAATGTCCTTAGATCACGTTTGAATACGATAAGAGAGACGATTGTTAACCTCAGGGTAAGAAACTGTGGTAATTTTCTAAGCTGGTTAGAGATTTTTTGACTCAGATACACAATTTTTGAAAGTGTGTACCAAATGAACTTGAACTTGCTTTTTATTGCAGTTGAGGCTACCACCTGAAGAAACTGTTGTAGATGAAACGCAGAGGAAGCGCGGCTGATAGCATTGGGGACATGCCTAAACACAGCATTAATAAGCTAAGCACTATCTAAGCATTCTTTAAACAATTGTTACAATATAGCTGGCTATTAAATC
This sequence comes from Ichthyophis bannanicus, assembly GCA_033557465.1. Classification (NCBI taxonomy): domain Eukaryota; kingdom Metazoa; phylum Chordata; class Amphibia; order Gymnophiona; family Ichthyophiidae; genus Ichthyophis; species Ichthyophis bannanicus. The sequence goes on along the minus strand of CM066032.1, from coordinate 111,964,104 downwards.
TATGGGTCATTGATGCGATAAGGGCTTGTATCCCAGAGTTTCATTACAAGTTTTGGGTGCCCAGAGTCTGAGACCCATTTAGCCGCTATTAACAACGTTTATAATTAGATGTTATAAGTGTGTGAACACAAGTTGAAAAATACATAATACTTTCTGATATAGGTTCAGAGTACACCATAGTTATTGGACCAAACAGGATGCCTAGATAGGAGTCTCTGTGCAGGTGATATTTAGTGGTAATACTGAGAGCAATAAACCAATATGGACCTCACCTGGTGGTATTGTAAAGGGGTATATGGAGGTTCATGCGGATTTGTGAATATTGAAAGAAAGCTTGATTGTACCGGGTTGGATACACAGTCAGGCCCTGTGTATAACATTATATTACTATAATCCCTAAGAAAGAGTTAACATAATTTGTAGCTCCTTATTTAATACCATCCTTGAAAACTCTGTAGAAGAAATTGGGTGAAAGGTTTAGATAACAAACATTAGCCTATGTTATTAGAAAGATAAGTAAAAGGCAAGCTGTTTACCCAGCCTCTCAGTCTCACAGTCTCTGGTCAGAGATATCAAACTGTCAGTGGTGTTAGAATTAATTAGAATTAAGGCCTACATAGTTATGCCTGAGAATATATGTATGTCTTTTCATGATTGTCTATGACGTGCATGCCTATAGAAAAGTATGTTATGAATATACGTAACACTAGATGTAGAATAGAATATGTATATTATGAATATACGTGATGTGAGACGTAGAATAATAAAGTGAAATTATGCTGTGTAATGGAATCTTTCCATATAAATAAAGTGGCCTAAAGCTAGGATGTCAGAGTAAACATAGGCAGAGGCCTGGCTTGCTCTCCCAAAGCGCTTTGGTCCTGTGTGTATAATACAAGTGTGTTGTGTATTATTTACAGATTTGTGTATTATTTAAAGATTATGATCAATTAACCTTCTCCTTGCGTTGTGTGTGGATTTCTGTGACCCAAGAGCCCTATCTGTTATAGGTGAGGGGGGGTGCAGCGTATTCTTTCAGTTGGTGCCGTACAGGATCAGATCTCTGCATTCAAGGCAAGGGCAGAAGGTGCCTGAAGATTTGTGAGTATTATGAAAATTACCAGTAATGGGTAATCTGTTAAGGCAAGGGCAGAAGGTGCCTGAAAGATTTGTGAGTATTATGAAAATTACCAGTGATGGGTAATCTGTTAAATAGACAGGCTCTGTCTCAGATGCGTGAATGGCATGACAGAGCTAGGGCTTTAGTGTTTAGAAAAGGTAGCCCTTATTGTATGCTTCTATTGTATGTGTGAGAAGCATAGGTGATGTAGCCATCGATTCCGTAGCACATAGGGATTCAGTGACAAAAGGTAATGTGAATTTGCAGTTTCCTTTGGAGGGAACTTTCTCTGTAGATAAGGTACATTGCCTGAGATATGAATTAGCGGTTAAAGGTAAACCGTGTAATTGTGCTTACATGGTGGGAACGGATGGTACATGATGAAAACATTAGGAATGTTTATGTTTTGGAAACAAAAGTTGTTTGTGTTAGGAAATGTAACTATTGACCAGCTGAGCAAGTGCGGGTCACTCGTGAAGCAGAGCTAAGAGTAAAAGAAAATATTTAAAGAGCAACAGCAGTTAGGGGGAGTAGAACTGTGTATTTTGGATATTTGGAATGTCTCCCAGCTCAAAGAATTGAGAGCATGTTTGAATCAAGAAACGGAAAGTGTTGTACTTGTAATAAGAATCTTAGAAGTAGCAATAGGTCATAGAGTTTCTGTTGCAAAAGAATTAGCATTCTCAGGAGATAAATTACCTATGCCTGGAGTTCAGGATAGCAGTAATGATTTGAAATTCAAAGCAGAATTTATAGGTCTTTAAGCAGATTTGTTATTGTGTATTTTTCATTTGTGTGTACTTCTCAAAAGAATTAAGTGTTTCTGATGAAGTGTGATCAATTATATTATGATTTAGGCTCTATTCAGGATGTTCTGTTCAGCCTAATTTATGTTCTGCCACTGTTAAAATGAAGCAGCTGTGGGAAATGATATTGTGACTACTTAAAGAAGTGTTTGATTTGACTAAAACTTTTCCGAATTACAGGGATAACCCTGGTAGATTTATTTATTTATTTATTTAACTGTATTTATATCCCGCTTTTCACCGGGTCAAAGCATTGGGACGTATAACGGGGGGGGGGGGGGGGGCCAAAAAAGGGGGTTCAACATTGATGATTTTGGGGCGAACATAGAGACTGACAGGATAGTAGAGTTACTGGTCTGGAGTTCTTGAAGAGGAATAGGGGGGGGTTCCTATTCAGAGATGTTCTTGGAATAGGACGGTTTTTAGCTGCTTTTTGAATGATGGGAGATCACCGTTGTTCCTGATGTGGCTTGGTAAAGAGTTCCAGAGGGATGGGGCATAGAGTTCAAAGGCTCTGTTGCAGGTCCGTTGTGTTGCTTTGGTTCTTTTGTGGGGGACGGCAATGGAGCTGTTGGAGGATTGTCTGGTTGTTCTGCTGTGGGTTGGGCGAGGCAGTAGGGTGCAGAGTGGGGTGCCTTGTGTTTGGTGGATGGTTTTGTGGGTGAGTAGAAGAGCTTTGTACTTGATTCTTGCTTCAATGGGGAGAATATGAAGGTCTCTCAGAATTGGGGTGATGTGGTCCCGTTTCTTTGCATTGTGTATTATTCTCGCCGAGGTGTTTAGAGCAGTTCGGAGGGGATTGGTTTGTGTGGCAGGTAAGCCATGGTAGATTATGTTGCAGTAGTCCAGATGAGGGAGTGTCAGAGCTTGCATTACTGTCCTGAAGTCCTGTGGTTCGAGGAGAGGTTGGAGACGCTGTACCGTCTTCGCTTTGTGGAATACAGTTCCAGTAGTCTTGTTGATTTGCTGCTTAAGGGTTAGGGCTTGGTCAATGATGATGCCGAGATATCTTATGTGTGGTTGTATTTGAATTTGCGTGGTTCCCATGGTAAGGTGAGTGGGTGGTTTGAAGTCTGGGTCCTTTGTCACTATAAGAGCCTCGGTCTTCTTTATGTTAATGGATAAGTTGTTCTCTTGTAGCCAGTTGGATAAGTCGGTGAAGCAGGTTGATAGCTGTCGTTTGTTGGGTCTGTGGTTGTAATTGGGGCGTAGAGCATTATGTCTTTATGGTCTCAGATAATTAATAGTTATAATCCCATTTGGGCAGCTCTAGATAATTTGTGTTGACTTAAAGAGATAATTTTGTTTTTGTGTAAAGAAAAAATGGTTAGAATTCCTTACAGTAGTATGCAAACTTGTAAAGGATTGGTCGAGATTAACATCTCTAAGGCAGGATAGGGGTGAAAAGGTTACAGATTTTCACACTAGGTGTATGCTAGCTTTTAAAGACTATTCTGGTGAGGCAGAAGACACACCTTCAGGATTTACTAATATTTTTGTAAATTGATTGATTCCAAGAATAAAGGAAATTTTAGAAACTTCAATAATAGATTGGCCAGCTAGAACAGCCGATGCAATTTTGGAAGGGGCTCGATACAGTGAGTTGAAGTTCCTCATGGAACAACAGGAACAACAAACCAGATTAGATGTAAAAAAAAAAAGCGAAGTTGCTTAATTTGCAGATTGCTTCCATGCAAACTCCCATGGGAAGGGGGAGGGGTAGATTCAGAGCTAGAGGAGGTTATGTGAATTCTCAGCGAGGGCGTGGACAGTCCAGAAAGCTGCGTACGTGTTACACTTGTGGAGAGTCTGGACATTTGCAGCGAGACTGTCCCCGGAATCGGAATCCTGATGGCCAGAGAGCTGATTTCCCTCCTCCCCCCTCCAGTACAAGCTGAATTCACTCCAGTATATCAGTGCTTCTCTAACCCAGAAGATTGTGGAGGTGATACATGGGATGCATGACTATTCCTGAATTTGACTAACTCCTCAGGGTGAGTTAGAAGCTAAACTGGGAGGTTCTAATTGACTATACTGTGCTGATGGACTACATCTCTCTGTCGCAGGGAAAAGAAACCTAAGTAAAAAATTCAGGCAGTATGTGGATATGCATTTAAACTAGGAAAAGGGGGTGACGGATGTGGAAGGTCAACATCTGCATGCCACCCCCTGCAAAAACAGAACAACCTCAGAAACAGCCATACTCTTAAACCACACATCAAAAACAAGTGGGAAGAAATGGGCAGAATAAAATCAATGCAAAATACACACAAGCCAGGTAAATGCTGGAAAGCAATGAGCACAAATGCTCGAAGCTTAGCCAAAAAAATTCCAGACCTGGAAGCCCTAATGGTGGAAACGGATTTGGACATCGTGGCCGTTACGGAAACATGGTTTAATGAATCGCATGATTGGGATATAGCCATAGCTGGCTATAATCTATTCAGAAGAGACAGAGAAAATGGAAAAGGAGGAGGAGTAGCCTTGTATGTCAAAAGCAGTATTAAAGCTACTGAAATGCAGGGAACATGGGGAAAAGAAGAAGCGCTCTGGATTGCGTTGGAAAGAGGAGATGGCACTCTCATCCATATTGCTGTAGTCTACAGACCTCCGACTCAAATTGAAGAGAGAGATAACGAATTGATTATAGATATTGCCAAGATAGCAGCAAAGGGGGAAGCGATCATATTAGGTGACTTTAATCTACCTGATGTGGATTGGATTACTCCTTCTGCACATCTGGAAAAAAGCAAAAAAATTGTGGATGCTCTCCAAGATGCATTACTTAGACAAATGGTGATGGAACCAACCAGGGAAAGCTCAACGCTGGATGTAGTGCTTACCAACAGTGATAACGTGTCAAATGTCTGCGTGAGTGCCCCTGTGAGCAACAGCGACCATCACACGGTGTGGTTTGAGATAAAAGCCATGGTACAGGCCAATCATAGCAAGCTCAAAGTCCTAAACTTCAAAAACACTGACTTCAATAAAATGGCCGAGTACTTAAAGGAGGAGATGACGGGGTGGAAGAAGATAAGGGAAGTGGAATTGCAATGGACTAAACTAAAGGCGGCAATAAAAGGAGCAACAGATAAATATGTAAGAAAAATAAATAAAAACAAGAGGAGAAGGAAACCTATTTGGTTTTCCAAAGAGGTGGCTGCGCAAATAAAGGCAAAAAACACAGCTTTTTCAAAATTCAAAAGCTTGCAAACAGAAGAACACAAAAATGAATACAGGATCCAACTCAAAGAGTCTAAAAGAGTAATAAGGATAGCAAAATCAAAGGCAGAAGAAAAAATGGCTAAAGATGTTAAGGGTGGCAACAAAACTTTCTTCAGGTATATTCAGGAAAGGAAGAAGATCAGAGTTGGAATTGCAGGACTCAGAAGTGCTGGGAAAGGACTCGTGGAAAGTGACACTGAAAAAGCGAAATTGCTAAACAAATACTTCTGCTCTGTTTTTAATAAAGAAGATCCTGGAGATGGACCAGCTGTGACTCCCAAATATAAAAATAGGACTGAAGTAGATACCACACCATTCACAGAAGATGAGGTGTTAGAACAACTTGCTAAACTGAAAGTGGACAAAGCCATGGGACCGGATGGGATACATCCCAGGATACTGAAAGAGCTCAGAGAGGTTCTTGCAGGACCGTTAAAGGATGTCTTCAACAGATCCTTGGAAACAGGAGTGGTTCCTCAGGACTGGAGAATGGCTAATGTTGTACCTCTACACAAAAGTGGTGAGAGGGAGGAAGTGTCAAATTACAGGCCCGTGAGCCTTACCTCGGTGGCAGGAAAAGTAATGGAGGCGCTCCTGAAAGAGCGAATAGTGAACTTTCTCAAAACCAACAGGTTGCAAGATCCCAGGCAACATGGTTTTACCGAAGGACGGTCTTGCCAAACAAATCTGATTGAGTTCTTTGATTGGGTGACCAAGGAACTAGATCTGGGGCATGCAATGGATGTCATCTATCTGGATTTCAGCAAAGCCTTTGATACTGTTCCTCATAGGAGGCTTGTCAATAAACTCAGTAGCTTGGGGATGGGTCCCAAGATAGTAAACTGGATTAGAAATTGGTTGACTGACAGACAACAGAGGGTGATGGTACATGGAGCTCACTTGGATGAGAGGAAGGTGATTAGCGGGGTGCCTCAGGGTTCGGTCCTGGGCCCGGCACTGTTCATATATTTGTGAGTGATATTGCTGAAGGACTGAATGGAAAGGTCTGTCTTTTTGCAGATGACACAAAAATTTGCAACAGAGTGGACTCCCCAGAGGGAGTGGATAACATGAGGAAAGATCTACAAAAGCTGGAAGACTGGTCTAATGCTTGGCAACTACGATTTAATGTGAAAAAGTGCAGTGTCATGCACTTGGGTAGCAGAAATCCAAGGGAAAAGTACACAATAGGGGGTGAGAGGTTGGTATGCACGGTTCAGGAGAAAGACCTTGGTGTGATTATCTCTGATGATCTCAAGGTGGCAAAACAGTGCGACAAGGCGGTGGCAAAAGCCAGGAGGATGTTGGGCTGCATTCAAAGAGGGATTACCAGCAGAAAGGAAGAGGTACTTATGCCACTGTACAAGTCACTGGTGAGGCCTCACTTGGAATACTGTGTTCAGTTTTGGAGGCCATATCTTGCAAAAGATGTAAAAAGACTGGAAACTGTTCAGAGAAAGGCGACCAAAATGATTTGGAGCCTGCGTCAGAAGCCTTATGAGGAGAGACTTGAAGACCTAAATATGTACACTTTGGAGGAGAGGAGGGACAGGGGAGATATGATTCAGACCTTTAAATACTTAAAGAGAAATGATGAACAAACAAACCTCTTCCAAAGACGGGGAAGCTGTAAAACTAGAGGGCATAACATGAAGCTGCAAGGTGGTAAATTGAAAGGCAATGTCAGGAAATATTTCTTCACTGAAAGGGTGGTGGATGCTTGGAATGCCCTCCCGATGGAAGTGGTGAGGGCAAACACGGTGATGGAATTCAAAACGGCATGGGACAAACACAGTGGATCCCTTTACAGCAACAGGATAAAAGCAAAATAAACAGTACCATCTAACTTCTGAACTATCTAGCGTCTGAACAAATAAGGGTGTCCTACATGGAGTGGTGGGTTCACCCCTAAACAGAAACAAAAACATGGGGAGGGGTGGCCTGCACAGAGCGACAGGTGCACCTACCCTTGCCATCTTGCTGGGCAGACTAGATGGACCATGCTGGTCTTTATCTGCCATCACTTACTATGTTACTATGAAATTTGTTATTGATACTGGAGCTACAACATCAGCACTGCGTTTACAGGATTTGCCTGCCATCTATCATTCTCAATTAGCACAAGCACCGATAGTACATTGTGAAGGCATTGAGGGAAAGATAATTCCTCATCGTAGACTTGAATATTTACCTTTGCAAATTGGAGAGATTGTATATCCAAATACTTTTCTTGTGGGAGACACTTTGCCAGTGAATCTTCTAGGTCGGGATTTTTGGTGTCACATCATGCTACTCTATCCTGGATGGGTGGCAAGTTCTCTTTCCAGCTGTACTCTCTCTCTGAAGTGCCGTCTCCTGCAGATGCCAGTACCATTCATCCTGCTCTTGAAGAACTTCCGTCTACCTTGTGAGTGGTGCCGGGATCAAATATCGGATGCCTTTCTATCCCGCCTGTGAAGATCACTGTGAAACCTGGAGTTCAGCTTCCTAGACTCAAGCAGTATCCACTGCCAGCAGCTGCCATTGAGGGAATTCGTCCTGTGATTGAAGATCTTCAGAAACAAGGTGTCATTTATTCTACAACTTCATTATGTTAGACTCCAATTTTTCCTGTATTCAAGGCTGACGGTAAGACTTATAGATTTGTGCAAGACCTGCGAGCAGTAAATAATGTGATTTTGCCAATTTTTCCCTTGGTGCCTAATCCACATGATATCTGGACAGAGATGCCTTCAGGGACCACCTGGTTTTCTGTTGTAGATTTGAGTTCTGGTTATTTTTCAGTAAGAATTAGCAAAGAAAACCAATACACCGGTAGTCCTGCATATTTTCACAGGCCTTAAGAACTGCATTATTTGATGTAAGACTCGACCATTCCTCTTTAGTTCAGTATGTGGATGATTTGCTTTTATGTTCACCATGTTATGAGTTTGTTTGTCAGATTCTTTGTCTCTATTAGCTCATATTACTAATTTAGGTTTGAAGGTTAATCTGTCTAAACTGCAATTTGTATTTCAAAATGTTACTTTCCTGGGTGTTGTTTTAACACCATCTGGTCGGGCAATTACCTCTGCTAGATTGAAACCTATAATGTCATTGCCTTTTTCCAGTGACACCACAGTGTTATTGTGTAGCTTCCTGAGTTTATTAATTTTCTGTAAATAATGGCTAGCGAATTTCTCAAGATCTTACTGCTCCACTTTATGCTCTTATTGGGAAAGAAGAATCTGAAGGCCTCATTGTACCCACATTATCACAGTGGGAGGTTTGCTTTAAATGTAAAAATTGCACTGGGAAATGCACCATGTTTATTGTGTATGATTATTCTTTACCATTCAAATTGTATGTGGCTATTTCTGATTCCTCTGCTACCTGTGTGCTTTTACAAGCTTTCCCAACTGGTTGCAAGCCGGTAGGCTATTTCTCAAAGCGATTTGATGCAGTGACTTTGGGACTCCCACTATGTCTACGTAGTTTGGTAGCAGTGGCTTTTGCAATTGACACTTACTAATTTTCTGGTTCTACAGCGCCCTTTTGTTCCATCTAACCAAGACTCAGCCTTTGTCCTCCATACGTTTTATTGACTCTGGAATTAATAATTTCTCCGCTTCATGTTTCAGTATGTACTACATCACTATGCAACCTTTCAACACTTGTGGAGGAGGATGGGTCTCATAATTGTTTCCAAACTGTACCTCTACCAGCCCCGGATTATACCTTTGTTTGTGGATAGTTCTGCTTTTAGAGATTGTAGTCTACAAGATTAGTGATGGTCCTTATGCAGAGTCTAATTAACTCAATACTTTTTCTAAAAACTCTGTAATTATCCACGAAAGTGTCAAGCGACTTACAATGACAATAGGTTAACTTGTACGATAGGTATTGTTTTCTATTAGGCTACTAGGTCTCAGAACTTCTGGGCTATTACAACGACCTTGTCAGCTTTGGTCAGTCAAGCCCTATACATCAACGACCTAGAAGTGTAGCCTTAATTTTTTCATTTTTTTGATCCCTTTTTTTTGTTATTCTTTAAATATTATTTGTAAAAATATTTTTTAACTTAACTGAAAAACAATGGGTGTCCAGCTCAAAAGTTCCAAATAGCAGATGTAGTTATTTCCCTTTCACCTCAAAATGGTTTCATCAGGGGAATACGAAGACGCTGAAGCCTTCTCCATGCCTTCTCTACTGCTACTACCCACTACGAAAAACAATAGTGGGTAGTAGCAGTAGAGAAGGCATGGAGAAGGCTTCAGCGTCTTCGTATTCCCCTGATGAAACCATTTTGAGGTGAAAGGGAAATAACTACATCTGCTATTTGGAACTTTTGAGCTGGACACCCATTGTTTTTCAGTTAAGTTAAAAAATATTTTTACAAATAATATTTAAAGAATAACAAAAAAAAGGGATAAAAAAAATGAAAAAATTAAGGCTACACTTCTAGGTCGTTGATGTATAGGGCTTGACTGACCAAAGCTGACAAGGTCGTTGTAATAGCCCAGAAGTTCTGAGACCTAGTAGCCTAATAGAAAACAATACCTATCGTACAAGTTAACCTATTGTCATTGTAAGTCGCTTGACACTTTCGTGGATAATTACAGAGTTTTTAGAAAAAGTATTGAGCTGCTTTTAGAGATGACAAGGGAAAACTTCGTGTATGCTATGCAGTCACTACGGTTTTGTGGAATTTTGGCAATATTTGGCAGCAACGAGGGTTTTGACTTCTGCTAATAAACCAATTCAACATACTGCATACATTCACCGTTTGTTACAGGCTGTCCTCTTGCCAGCACAAGTTGCAGTTTTAAAATGCAAAGGACATTCTTCTGCTGAAGATTTTGTGTCAAAGGGCAACCATTTTGCAGACCAAGTGCATCCTGTGATGCTCAGGGCTGTTGAAAAGAGGATCATCTGCTTATTTGTCCTGACAGTCTTTTGTTTCTACTTGCCCTGTTCCTGCATCATAAGCTTTACCGCTGTGGCTATGAATTATGTCTTTTTGGTTCTCTGGTATCACCTGAACTTCTGTTATTTTTTTATTTTTATTTTGGCACAGCTTGTCTGCACTGTTTCAAGACTGGCACTGTAGGGTCAGCTTAGGGTCAGTTATTAAGATTTCTGCCTTACGAACTCTTTTTGATTTTGCAGCCTGTTTTGCAGATCTGCCCTGTGCCAGAGGAAGGAGGTGATATTTGTCTGGCGGTCACTTGTCTATTCTCCAAATGGGTAGAAGCTTATCCATTACCAGTTTATTCCTGTCTGGGGTGTTCCTTTTGTTCTTTCTTGTCTGGGTCCAGCCATTGTTGCGAGTGTCTGGGAGGGTATTGAAAATTTGGTTTGGTATTAAGAGACAACTGCACACTCCTTATCATCTGCAAAGCTCTGGCCAGGTGGAACGGAAGAATAGGACAATCAAAAGTCACTTGCGCACTATGACACAGGATTGGGCAACAGATTGGACGGAAGCCCTTCCTTTTGCCCTTATGGCAGTGCGTAATTCCCCCCAGCGTGCTCGGGGAGGCCTGACTCCATATGAAATAGTTACTGGACGTCCAGCTACTTTTCCACATTACTTGGCAGTTATCCCAGATCCCCAATTGTTGCACAGCGATATTTTGACTTATTGCTCACAGTTGCACTCAGTCCTGTCTGTTTCCCTTTTATTGCAAGTGAATCCTCAACGAGATGACAATCATCATATCCAGAAGTGAAGTCACCAGACTGGGTCCTGATTAAGAATTTGCATCCAAAGACGCTTCTGGTTCCCAAGTTTCTAGGTCCATTTCGTGTGCTCCTGGTGGGATACTCGGCTTGTAAAGTGGAAGAACATTCTCATTGGATACACCTTACACAGTGTAAAAAGGCTCCTTCACAGACTCCAGAAGGCGGCTCCCTTCATCAGTGAATCAAGAAAATACAACGCAGAGACTTATTGAACATTACATTGATATTACAGAAAAGATCATCAGGATTTACATGCTTTTTAAATGAACTGCTTATGCAAAAACCTTTTGTCCAGCATTTATGCTACTGATTAGGTGGATAAAGGTGGTTTGATTTAGTATTTTACTAATATATAAGCAATGACCTTTGGGTACTTAACCTCTACTTCATGACATAATTGAGAATTAAGGGGTAGTTATAGCTATAATATATATCTTCATCATCTTAAGAAGAGTAGGTTATTTTTATTTTTGTCTTAGAACATTTATTTTTGGAGTAATTATAGTTTCAGATGTTTAGAGGTTTGCTAAGAATGTTTCCGTATTTAGTCTTAGTTGTGCTATGGCATATTATTGTTAATGAAGCAATACTGCATTCAGAATCTTGGGAAAGTTATGGGGAATATCCAAATATTTTTGAGTCACATTTACACTCAGTTACAAAACATTTTAATCTGTCACATTGTGCGGTCTGCCTTCCAACTGTGACAGCTACTCAACACGGGTTTCTACCACAAGTTAGGCCCAAAGCCTTTGAAGAGTTTCGTGATACAGCTTTTAATCTAACTACTGTACGATGGTCTCATACAAACACAGAACCTAGAGTAGTTAGTTCTATGCCTTTAAAGTCCCCTCCAATATGTTTTATGGCTCAAGGTACAGGGAAAAAGGTAGGGGACACCCCATGGAACGTTTGTAATATAATAATGCTACATAATTCTTCCATCTGGTATAAGAAATCCCACGTACAGAAACCTTATATTTCCGTAGTACAATTAATGCAAGTTCAAGGGAATCAGGTGCATGATTATGACTTGTTACAGTATAATAGTTCTGGCTACCTTTTGAATGACTCAGTCCGAGACATACCTAACTGGAGTTGTCCCTTATTAGGATATTACCATCCCTGGGAACGTAATCTATCTGTAGGAATTAAGGAAATGAACATTACTCAGTGGGCTTTGAATAACTGTACGCAAAATCTAGTCTGTCCCCGTAACTTGACAATTTGGGAAAATGGATTAGTGGCTTTAAAGGGAGACTATTTTGTGTGCGGTAATCTTGCATATACAGAACTTCCCAGAGGTTGGTCAGGTACTTGCTATGTTGCTCAGTTAGATACCCCGTGGCGGTTTTTACCTTACCAAAATGTTACTTTATTATCAACCTTGAATAATTCCTTAAGAAGAAAAAGGGATGTTTCCCCTCAGGATGAAGCCATAATAGCAGCACAACAGTTGGTAGACTCTACAAGTCCTTTAACTAAATCTCAGATAGATGCATTTACAGGTACTGTTTGGCTCTCAACATTTGGAGCCATAGCACCCACTAGAGAATATGGTACCCAGATTATGCGATTACAGGCAGTTGTTGAACTTACGGCCCTGGATCTCACAGAGGCTATTAGCGTGTTACAAGGTGCAGTAGACAAGGTGTCCACTTATGCAGCTCAGAATCGCATGGCTTTAGACTACCTACCAGCGAAGGAAAATGGCGTATGTGGCCTAATTTCTGATTTCTGTTGCAGTATGCTTGATGATGAAGGGAAAGTAGTGAAAGGCCTACTAGATAAAGTTAGGAATCGTACATTTGTATCAAGTAGTAGTTATGTAAGTTCTTCTTCTGATTTTATTGGGTCTGTTTCTTCTTTCTGGAATTTATTATCTAGGCCCCTGCAAGGCATATTAGCTTCATTATTTGGCTTATTAGGGATTATCATTTTAGGAACAATAATTCTTTGTGTAATATCTGCTTGCTGTAAGAAATCAGTGGAGACACTGACCCCTAAAATGATGTTACTGGTTGACCCAGAAGCTAGCTACGATCCATTTTTATTTATTTATTTAGTTATTTAACAATTTTTATATACCGTCTTTCTACAAGTCAAGACGGTTTACATGGAACAATTTTGGCAGTATATTTCAACTGTTTACATGGAACAAGATAACAATGGATACATATGTAACGAGAAGAACTAATTAATATCCGATAACAAAGAAGGATAGGAGTAATGAGGCATTGTAGCCTCCCATTTTTAATACCGATGTCTGAGTTTCCTTATCTGTGAAATGATTCTTTACAGAATCAGAGGAAGGACTGAAAGAAAGCTTGATTGTACCAGGTTGGATACACAGTCAGGCCCTGTGTATAACATTATATTACTATAATGCCTAAGAAAGAGTTAATATCATTTGTAGCTCCTTATTTAATACCATCCTTGAAAACTCTGTAGACGAAATTGGGTGAAAGGTTTAGATAACAAATATTAGCCTATGTTATTAGAAAGATAAGTAAAAGGCAAGCTGTTTACCCAGCCTCTCAGTCTCACAGTCTCTGGTCAGAGATATCAAACTGTCAGTGTTAGAATTCATTAGAATTAAGGCCTACATAGTCATGCCTGAGAATATATGTATGTCTTTTCATGATTGTCTATGACGTGCATGCCTATAGAAAAGTATGTTATGAATATACGTAACACTAGACGTAGAATAGAATATGTATATTATGAATATATGTGATGTGAGACGTAGAATGATAAAGTGAAATTATGCTGTGTAATGGAATCTTTCCATATAAATAAAGTGGCCTAAAGCTAGGATGTCAGAGTAAACATAGGCAGAGGCCTGGCTTGCTCTACCAAAGCGCTTTGGTCCTGTGTGCATAATACAAGTGTGTTGTGTATTATTTACAGATTTGTGTATTATTTAAAGATTATGATCAATTAACCTTCTCCTTGCTTTGTGTGTGGATTTCTGTGACCCAAGAGCCCTATCTGTTATAGGTGAGGGGGGGTGCAGAGTATTCTTTCAAATATGAACCAACAGAATATCCCCAGGGAGTACCTCAATGTAAGGCGAGGTAAATAACTGTTCAAAAAACAGGCTGAGGTTAGAACCCTTAGGGTGAGAAGAAACAATCCCAGTGGAACTGGGGTAGTTCAATGAGGTAGGACTTTGTGGAAAACGCGGAAGTCCCTATTAGATAAAACTGAAGCTCTTTTGACTTTAAAGAGACATAATTCTTATAGGAGAAGGGAGCTTCGAAGATCACTATATCTGATAACAAAGAAGGATAGGAGTAATGAGGCATTGTAGCCTCCCATTTTCTGACGATTCAGAAAGTCCCTCCTAATTGAAAAGGAAAGTATATGGAGGGCTTCAGGTGTACCTAAACTGAAGGTCATGGTACAAAAAACCCTCAACTACCACAGGAAGTGGTTGATTATGGAGAACCCTAAGTATGCAGGGAAAGCAAGGAAAGGGATAGAGAGTATCTGTCGAGTCCGTAGGGGAATATATATATATATATGTATAAGTATATATATATATAGGCAGACAGACCGAAATAGTATATAGACATATCTACCCACTATCATATATTGCAATACATATATATAGATAGATAAATATAGATATATCCCTCATATTTGTGTGTGTATATATATATATATATATATATATATATATATATGGACACAGACATGCAGATGTCCATATACATGTAAACATATATAGAAATTACACTTACCTGGTAAATGTAGTTCCTTGAGTGACGACAGTTTAGTCCTCCACCTCTGGGTAGTGCACCTCCTCCTGCAGCTTGGAGACTGGACCAATCAAAGCTCTGCCAACACTGGATACAGCCTGCAGGCACTCCCCATTAGCTCCAGTGAACTATTGACAAAGCAGACTCAACAGAGCAAGAAATAAGTAGCTAACCGGTTAACAATTGAATCTTTAAACAAAACATGACTCTTCCCCGAAACCAGGAAGGAAAAAAAATTACCCCATTAAACACTTCCCCCTTCTGCCAAGCCAATTAAAGTAGCGATTGCAAGAAGAGGAGAGTTGGAAAGAACAAGAGAACCGGTTTACCTGATGAAACACTCACCTGTATCAGCGCTCCTCAGGGCCGATTGTGTGCCGAGCCAAACTAAAAAAACTGAGGGCGGGAATGAGGACTAAACTGTTGTCACTCAAGGAACTACAATTACCAGGTAAGTGTAATTTCTATTTCCTTATTGTTCCTCCAGTTTAGTCCTCTGGGATGTAACAGAGCAGTACTAACGGGAGGGACCTTGCCAGAAGGCATGCAACACCGCTGAGTCAAAACAGGCATCCCCCGCCGCCAGCACATCTAGCCGGTAATATTTGCTGAAAGTATGCAGCGACGACCAAATTGCTGCTTTGCAAATCTGCACCGGCGGAACCAAACTGTGTTCCGCCCAGGAAGCTGCCTGCGCCCTAGTAGAGTGAGCTCTCAAACCCATTGGAGCAGGCCACCCTTGCAACATGTAAGCCGAAATGATCGTTTCCTTGAACCATCTGGAAATGAAGGCCTTCGCCGCAGTTTCTCCCTTTCGGGGGCCTCCAAAAAGCACAAACAAATGACCTGACTTACGGAAGGGCTCAGTGACCGCTAAATAACGGCGCAAGACTCTCGATATGTCCAAGCGACTCAGGCCCCGATCAGCGCTCCGTTCGTCTCCCGTTCGGAAGACCGGAAGAGAAACCATTTAATTCATATGAAAGGGCGAAGACACAGTAGGCAGAAAGGAAGGCACAGGCCGAAGCACTACTTTCTGAGAGGAAAAGCACAGAAAAAAAAACCCTCCCTACACGAAAGAGTCTGCAGCTCCGATGCGCCGTGCCGAGCAAATCGCCACCAAAACAGAGCTTTGAGAATTAAATCTTTGACCGACACTTGACTTCAGGGCTCAAAAGGAGCCTTCCCTAGCACTCTTAACACCAAGTTTAGATCCCACGGCGAAACAGAAAGCCGACGCGCTGGACGCAATCTAGTGACCGCTTTAAGAAAACGTACTACATCACCGTGAATCCCAAGAGCTACACCCAGAACCTTACCTCTGTAACAGGTAATGGCCACCAATTGGACCCGCAAAGGACTAGGCAGTAGCCCTTTATTGAATCCATCATGCAAGAAATTCAACACCACGGGTACCGATGCCGTGGCCGTGCGGACCTTATGTCTGGAACACCAGTCCTCAAAGATCCGCCAAAGACGAACATAGGCCAGCGAAGCCGAACGTTTCTGTACTAGAAGCAACGTCGACACGACCGACACGGAATAACCTGTCCTCCTCAGCTGCGCCCCTTTCAATGGACAAGCCGTAAGCGAGAATCCCTCCACTCGCAGCATCAAAAGGGGACCTTGCCGAAGAAGCTCCAGAGACAGCGGAAAATGCCACGGAACACCATCCAGCAATCTTATGAGGTCGGCGTAACATGGACGCCTGGGCCAGTCTGGCGCTATCAACAGCACCTTCCCCTGCTGCACTACGAAACGCTGGATCACGTGCCCGATGAGCGCCCACAGAGGAAACATGTAACTAAGACCTGTCGGCCGCCATGGCCGCAAAAGGGCGTCGAGTCCTTCCGACATGGGTTCTCGTCGTCTGCTGAAAAAACCGACTCGCCTTTGCTGATTGAGAAGTGGCCATGAGGTCCACGATTGGCTCTCCCCAGCGGAGAACCAACTGCAAGAATACCTCAGGATGCAACTCCCATTCCCCCGCATCCACCTGGATTCTGCTGAGAAAATCCGCCGTCACACTGTCCTTTCCTGCAATGTGCACAGCTGAAATCACTTGTAACCGCGACTCTATCCAAGAGAACAAGAGCTCGGATTCTTCCTCCATGGCGACACTTCTTGTGCCGTGTAAACGATTTATGTATGCCACGGTCGCAGCATGGACTGACAGCACCTGAACTGCCCGCTGCGTCATTTGAGCTTCGAAGGGTCTTAGAGCTAACAACCCCGCTCACCACTCCAAAAGGTTGGCAGAACAACCGTTCTCCTCCGCAGACCAAAGACCTTGTGCAAAGTCCACACTGCAATGCGCTCCCCAGCCTGCGAGACTTGCATCTGTCAAAAGCGGGAGCCACGATGGCTGCTCCAGAGGCATTCCCGCTCGCAGGACTGAGAGCCGCCTCCACCACTGAAGACTCTGCCGGACCCGCGGCGGACAAGGGAGCCATTTGCTCAACGAGTCGGACTGAATGGACCAGCGGCGAAGCAAGGCCCGCTGTAACGGCCTCATGTAAAATCCGGCCCACAGAACCACCTCCAACGTTGCCGCCATTGTCCCTAACACTTGGAGGTACTGCCACGCGGTCGGAGCCAGCAGCTTCCAAAAGGCCCACACGAGGCCCGGAAACCCAGAGCTCTCCGCTCCGTGAGAAACTCCAAGCTTTACTGAGTATCGAACCGCACCCCCAGGTACTCTAGCACCTGAGACAGCGCAAGATGAGTCCTCATTGGGTTGACCACCCAGCGTAGACTCTGAAGGAAGGCCACCACCTTCCTCGTGGCTTCCTCGCTCTCCGTCTGGGACTTTGCTCGAATCAACCAATGTACGAGATATGGATGCACCAGGACTCCTTCCTTGCGCAGAGCTGCCGCCACCACAATCATTATCTTCGTGAATACGTGTGGAGTCGTTGCCAATCTGAAGGGCAGCGCCCGGATCTGGTAATGTCCCCAAGGAAGTGCGAAGCGCCGAAACCTCTGATGGGATGCTCTGATCGGAACCTGAAGGTAGGCCTCGGTGAGATCAAGAGAAGTCAAAAATTCTCCCTGCCGAACTGCCACAATAACTGACCGCAGCGTTTTCATATGAAAATGTGGAACCCGTAGACAGCGATTCACTCCCTTAAGATCCAAAATTGGACGTGGAGATCCGACTTCCCTAGGCATCACGAAATAAATAGAATGACGACTCATGCCGTACTCCGGCAATGGTACAGGAACGACCGCTCCTAGCTGTAAAAGGCGGTCCAGCGACTGTCGCACTAGGAGCGCCTTTTTAGGACCTCTGCAGCGAAAAGCCACGAAGGAGTCCAACACCGGCCTTGCGAGATCTAGGGCATAGCCTTCGTGAATGATCTCCAAGGCCCACTGATCGGACGTTATCTGGGTCCAGACAGAAAGAAAACCCCCGAAGGCGACCCCCGATTGGTTGAGTTTCTGCTGGGACCCGCCGCCATTCCTTGCGGCTTCTGGGCGCCTCCTGAGGCCGCCGTGAATCCTCTAGTTATTTATTTTATTTATTTATATTCTCTTATATACCGCGCTATTCCGCATCAGTGCGGTTTACATTGAACAAACTGAAATTACATTGAATGGGCATTATAACTTGGAGATAACTATTTTCTGCGAAACCCACGAAACCCCTGGGCTCGAGACGCAAAACTTCCCCGTTGGAACCCCGCAAAACGAGGCAAACGAAAGCTGCGAAAATCCCGAAACTGACACCGAAAGGCCGATGGAGATTTTCTAAAATATTTCTCTGTGATTAATATAACCTAGTTAAAGAAGGCATCTAGGAAGTAAGTTTATAAAGAACGTTTTGTGAATAAACCTTGCTTTATGCATTTAAAAAGCTTTCTACAAAATCACCCTGTAAGGTACACGCTTAATGTACACATGGTGCTAACAAGATGCCTATCGTTACGCAGTCCTCGTGTAAGCCCATTCAGGAGCATTGTCTGGGCAGAACATGAGTACAATCATCAAATACACACTGTTCCCGAGCAGATGTAAATATACATGAATGTCCTTTAGTGGGTTTTTTATTGATTCGTCACCCACATACATCTGTATCAGTTTAAATATTTCACAAGCCTCCTTTTTCCCATTTCGATCACTGATCATAATCATGGGAGTCTTGAAAGACTCACTGCTCCAGGCCAGCATATTTGTAATGGAGATTTTCCGTCGGAAAAGACCTTGGGAATGCTTGTTGCAGTGCTTAGAGGCCCAGTTCTCAATGTCCGTCT
The DNA here is from genome assembly GCA_033557465.1 of Ichthyophis bannanicus. NCBI lineage: Eukaryota > Metazoa > Chordata > Amphibia > Gymnophiona > Ichthyophiidae > Ichthyophis > Ichthyophis bannanicus. Next base: position 111,945,212 of record CM066032.1, on the reverse strand, counting down.
CAAAAGACGCAATGTAAAGGTGGGAAAGACACAGCTGGCACCAGACATCATATTCCTGTTCTGTCTGCTGATTTCAAATTGGGCACAGGCACCAAGGTCCTCAGACTGCTGGGCCGATGGCAAGAGCAAACAAGATCGAGACCTCTCTTTTCCTTTCCCGCGCAGCTGATAACTGCCGGCCACGCGGATATCTAAGTAAAGTCTTGCTGCTTCCCTCACCGTTGAACCAAAAATTGCGATCTGCTTCACCCGGCCCAGCTGATGCCGCCCTTTGTCAGCTCTCTCTCGCGCTCAGCCACACCTCACCGGCATCGAGAGAGATGTGCCCAGGAAACGGGGGGGGGGGGGGCGTTTTTTTTTTTAAATTTACCACTGCTCTTCGTCTGACGGAAGTCAGTTGGCGGCTGCTGCTCTCCGTGTTCGCCCTCCCTCGCGTTCAGCCACTCCTCAATGGCTTCGGCGCTGAGGGAGGTGAGTCCGGGAAACCGCTTCTGCTGAAATGCCGGCCGCTGATCTCTGTGTCCGTTCTCCCTCGCACTCAGCCACTCTCACAGGCTTCGGTGCTGAGGGAGATATGCCCGGAAAGCTACATTTGTGCAGTAGGCTGTAGCTCTGACGGCTCCTCACCCGGTGACAGGTTCGGGAGCCGATGGTAACCCTGGAAACTGAAGTCCCTTCAAAACCTGCTTCACCGAAGACGTGAGAAAAAGGGAGAGGGGAGGGAGCGATTTCCTCCTTCAGCTCAGCGGCCCTATTATTACACCTAACTCTAACAAAAAAAAAAACCCCTGAAACAAGGCAGGGAAAAGGAAAAACAAAACCAAACTAAGCTAACACCTATTCTGAGACATTCTCGTACACTGTCATTTCAGCGAGTCCAGCCCCCTGGCTCACTACAGTGCATTTAAATATCCATGCCAAGGATGAAAAGACCTGCGCTGTCAGTCAGAAGTTATAAAACCGCTGCGGAAACCGCATGCTCAAAATGGCCACGGTTTCCTCAGCGTGTTTTGGCGCGTTGCGCCGAAGCCCTTTAGCTCTGGACTGCCAACAGCTTGACTGAACGGGAAAAAATCCCCGCTGCTTACCAGCTCACGGAAATGCCCAGGGACAGCGGTACACGAACGTCCTGTGCTACCGTTCCCGACTGCCAGAGCCGCTCCCGAAGCCAGGTACGTGGCAGGAAAGGAGCTCTGCCCCGTACTGTCAATGAGCCATAGATCCAGAAAAGGCAGCAGCCAAATTTGCAGCTCAAAGTGCTTGGCAGGGCAGGGAGCGCTGAACGGGCCTCCCGATCACCCCCAGGTTCCCCGTCCTTTACTTCCCTTTTTTTTTTTTTTTTTTTTGAACAGCCACCTATAATTTGAACAATTTGACAGAACGCCAATCAGACCAAATTAAAAGCTTTAACTAACTAGCTTGCTCCTTATCAGTTCCTCTAGTGAGCCCAGCACCTAGGCTCACTGCGTCCTCCTGCTGCATGAAGACTGGACACACTGGAGCTAATGGAGAGTGCCTGCAGGCTGTATCCAGTGGTGGCAGAGTTTTGATTGGTCCAGTCTCCAAGCTGCAGGAGGAGGTGCACTACCCAGAGGTGGAGGACTAAACTGGAGGAACGATAAGGAAATATATATACGAGTATATGTATACATACCAATGTCAGCACATAGGGTATGTGGAGAGAGAAAGGTTTATCTAACAAGAAGGGAGGTACCTGCTTGAGAAGATATTTAGAGAATCTGTACTTCCTGGTTATGGATAGGAAGCCCAGGGAGTTCTCTCACTGGCAAGAGAAGTCTAGAGTCCTCTAAGAACTCTAGTCCATGAATAACCAGGAATGGAGACCTACCTGGAAAATGCAGAGAATGTTTTAAATCTGCAATAGTAAGTCTGAATCCTTCCATAACTCCAGCAGGTAGCTGGAGAAAAAGATGCAATAAAAATACCATATTTACCCCTAATGAGGGTAAAATGGGTATGGTGCATTTTTGTGCTCAACATGGATTACACCATGAAGAGTTGAGGATGGAAGGAAAAGACAAGACAAGGATTGTCTATACTGAAAGAAAAACCCATCCCTGGTGAAGGGGTCCCCTGGAGATGTGAAGCAATCCAGGGAATTGGATAATTCTTTAGGTCTTCCCTTAATTAAAGGCCTGTGTCCTTTATTTAAGAAGCCTTTAATGGAAATGGTAAGGGCAGGGAGAACCCAGCAGGCATAACTAGGTAAAGCCCTTCCTAACCATCTGACATCATGTGCTCTCTAACAAGGCCCCATAGTGTAGAGCTGCTCCAGCCTCATTCACAGGTACAACACAAAACTCCCACGACTAGACAAAATGATGCGAACCCCACCTTGTTGCAAGATTGTAAATAGTTACCCCCTGTTATCCAAGTTTTAAACTCCTGTTCATTGTAAACACAGAGTACCCAAGGAAATGTGTAATTCTATGTTCATTGTAAACCGCACTGATGTTGAATAGCGCGGTATAAAAGAGACTGGAAATAAATAAATAAATAAAATAGAGATGCAGAGAGCATGTTGCAGGTTAATTAGAAGAAAAACTGGTGTTTAAGAGCCAGTAGGTATCATGAACTACTCCGCCAAGCCCAAGGATTGCGGAAGGCTAAGGATAGAAGGTAAGGTGATGTGTCTGCAACATAGCCAGAAAAGGTTCTTAAACCGTCTGGGACTTAGTGGTAAGGCCAGAAACCATTGAAATTGGAGAACAAGCCCTGGTTGCTTGGTCAGCAAGTCAGTGGTCTAACCACTAAGAGCCCCTGCAGTTCTAACTATTGATAGGGCAGCAGTAGAAATCTTAGGTCCCAAGATTGGGAAAGAAATACAGACATAAGTAGGAGTGGTAAGACTCCGCTATTGTCTGAGAAGCTGCCAGGAAAACTAAGAATGCACGGGAGAGACAACTCTGAAAGAAAACTTAGGGGCTTAAGGAAAAGCCCTCAGTAAAGTGGTATCACTCTTACAGACCAAATGTCTTAGTAAGAGTGGCAGAGTTGAAAAGAAGACTTACGGTGGAGTAAATCTTTGAAGTAATATGAGAGATGCTGATACAGGAGAAAAAGTCAAAGGTAAAGGCATGGCAACCTTATTGACAGTTGTTACTCCTCTGTGTAGTTCAGAAGACGAGGAGTAATATCAGCAACCCTGCGGCTGCTGGGTTTGCTGAACCCGTTGAGGTTGTGGTTTCCTGAGCCTGGTTGGTTGTTTCCCCTGCCTGGGAGCATCTGTATGATGGGTAGAAGATGGATAAAACCTTCTCCCATTAAGGGAACAAAGCTTATTAGTAGATTTTCAAAGCAGGTGAATAGCAGAAGTGGTCAAACAGATAGACCCCGCAACGGACCAACTTCACAATGTAAATAGCAAGTTGTTCCATATACTATTGTACCACTGTTGTATATAGTTAACCAGGATATCCTTTATCAGATAACCCTGCATTGTATTTAGTTTCCCCTACTTCGCCAAGTTATACTTCCTGTTAAATGTAACGACCAGACACGTGTAAACTGTCGGATGTTTTCTGTTCAATGTAAACCGCGCTGATGTCTAATAGTGCGGTATATAAGAATTGTTAATAAATAAATAAATAAACTGGGATAGAGGAAGGCATAGACAAGCCTCTAAAAGCAATAGTGTCAGTGGTTAACGGAGTAGCCTGGAGTAAAGTCTCTTTATTAAAGAGATTCTCTCCAGTGCAAGGAGCATTTTCCAGTCTATCTTGTATGCATTTTGTCCAAGTCTGAAGCTTGGAGCCAGGCTCTACGTCGTGCCCCTATAGCTATAGTAGAGGTTCTGCTAACAGACTCGAAAGAGTCCAGGGAAGCATGAGTAAGGAACTTAGAAATATTTTGAGCATGATTGACTAGCATAGAAAAATCTGCTCTTTTAGGCTCTTGGAGGAAGGGGGTCAAAAGTAGTAGATCTTTTGCGACTTCCTCAAGAGATAATCCCATATAGAAAATATATGAAAGGATTCTTGCTGAAAACATGGATGCCTGGAAAGTTTGACGTCCAAAGGCATCTAAAAAGTCTTAGCCTCACGACCTGGTGGATAAGAAGAGTGCTTCTTAGTACTCTTAACACGCCTCATTGCTGATTCTACAACAAGAGAATGATGAGGGAGCTGAGGCTTTTGAAAACCTGGAGAAGGGGGCACCTTGTATAGAAGATCAGTTGCCCTAGAAGGTGGGGATACCGTTAAAGGAGTTTCCCACGTTCTAAATAGGAGATCCTGCAAGGTTTGATGCAAAGGAAACATGATGACTTCCTGTGGATTGCAGGGGATCTGTATAGGTTGTGGATCCCCTGATGCAGGGTCTTGACCAGGTATAGAAATGGCAAGTAACTTGGCCATATCAAGCAGGAAAGCTTGAAAAGAAATCTCCCCAGAGGGGAGTCCTCGAGGGAGAGGAGGAAGAACTAGATCTGTTGAAGAACTAGCTCTAGCATCCACCGGTTCATTCAGATTCTGTAGAATAGAAGATCTGGAGGGTGGAGCATCGGATTATCTTTGAAAGATAGTTGTCGGTACCGCTGAAAACCGGTACCGCAACTCGTCAGTAGCAAATCGTCCATGCTAGGGATCGATTCCAAACTCGGTATGGAAGGAAGCGAGCCGGCTGAAAGGAGCATGGGAGGTACCGACACCGATGTTGATGTCGATACCGGTATCGGGACCGTCAGTGACACCGATATATGAAGATCAGTCTGTGACGGCACGGCGGTACCAAGGTAACCAAATGTGGCAGACCTTGATCATCGGTAGAATGTCTTCGGTACCGTCTGAAGTTGGTACCGAGACGAGTCAGTACCCAGTCATCCAGACTAGAGATCGGTTCTAGACTCGGCATCGAAAGAAGCAAGTCTATCGATGCATATCTGGAGGGCACCGACGTGGATACCAGCATCGGTACCGGAGCCGATGTGGGAAGATCGGTCGGTAGCGGCTCTAGCGGCACAGAAGATATCGAAAGCGCTTGACTGCGATCATCGGTGTGGAATGTTTCATCCAGCACCATTGCCGATGCCGGGGTACCGGCACCGCTCAAAGCGGATACCACCACCGGGCATGGCTCAGGTATGTTCACCGAGGTAAAACCCCGGGAACAACCTGAAACCCCGTTAATGCTTTGGAGACAGAAGCCTCCCGCCAGGGTTTTAAAGCTAAAATGTCCTCGGGGGCAAGCCCAAAGGCATCTCTATTATGTACATGAGATCTACCACCCGAGGACTGGCTAGTCTTTAGACTTTTGGTTACCTGATCCTGCAATAAAGATGATGTAGCTGGTACCCTCAGGTCTGAGGGGAATGGTGTATCGAGTTGAGCTCGATGCTGAAAACCTCTTGCAGAAATAGTAGTGCAGGAGGGACACTCCAACGGATGGTGTTCAGATCCCAAACATTGAAGGCACCAATTATGGGTGTCTAAAACTAATTTGGTAGCGCCACAGTTAAAACACATTCTAGTGGCTAGCATTTCCATGAGGGAGAGTGGAGAAGCCTAGCAGGCCGAAACCTGTCAGGCACTAAACAGGAAAAAAATTTCCCACAAAAGGAAATATTTGTAGAAGAAAAGAAAAAGAAAACACCGGCGGTACCGGTGCATCGAGGGAAGGTAGACGCGACCACAAGAAAAAACAAAAATAAAGGAAGAATTTTCTGTGGTGACAGGAGGACGTCCTGCCGGCTCCGCGGAAAAACGAAAACTGAGGAGAGGCAGTTGGGAAAGGCGGGAAGGCAGCAAGCAGGCGTGTTGGGATGCTTCCAAAAGCGTTCTGATTGGACGCTGGGGAGCGTTCCCGCGCAGACTCCGTCGGTACCGACGTACCCATATGTGAAGACTCATTCCTGCTTGTTCCTGGAGATAGGAGGATAACCAATGGGATACTGATACCAGACTACAAACTATATCGCAATAAGGTAGATCACATAGGTGGAGGTGTGGCACTATATGTTAGAGGGCATTGAGCCGAACAGGATAAAGGTTTTTCAGGAAACAAAACACACTGTAGAAGTGTTATGGATAGAAATTCCATGTAAAAAGGGGAAGAGAATGGCAGTGGGGGTGTACTACTGTCCGTCTTGCCAGGATGAACAGATGATGAAATGCTAAAAGAAATGAGGGAAGCTTGCAAATTTTACAACACAATAATAATGGGAGATTTCAATTACCCTGGTATTGATTGAGTCAATGTCACATCAGGCCATGCTAGAGAGAGAAAGTTTCTAGATGAACTAAATAACTGCTTAATGGAGCAGCTGGTTCAGGAACAGACTCAAGGGAAGTTATGTTAGATCTAGTTCTTAATGACAGGATATGGTGCAAGAGGTAATGGTGTTGGGGCCGTTTTGCAACAGCGATCATAACGATCACATTTGATTTACTAACTGGAGGGAGGATAACAAAGAAATCCACTGTGCTAGTATTTAACTTTCAAAAAGAAGACTATGATAAATTGAGGAAAATGGTTAAGAAAAATACTAAAAGGAGCAACTGCAAAGTTAAGAGCTTACCCTCAGGCCTGGATGCTATTTAAATATACTGTCTTGGATGCCCAGCCCAGATGCATTCCTCCCTTTAAAAAAGGTGGAAAGTCAAACAGCCAGCATGGCTTAAAGGTGAGGTCAAAGAGGCTGTTATAGCTAAGAAAATACTTCAGAAAATGGGAAAAAAAACAAAAGATGAAAACAGGAACTAATATAAGCACTGGCAAGTTAAATGCAAGGCATAGATAAGGCAAGCAAAGAGAATATGAAGAGAAGTTTACCACAGAAGCAAAAGCTCATAATAAAAGCTTTTTTAAGTACATTCATAGCAAAACACCTGTGAGAGAGCCAGTTGGACCATTAGTTGATAGAAGGGTGAAAGGGGGACCTAACAAAACTAATAAATGCTCCCACACACAAAAAAGGAAACACACTGGAGTTAATATTGTTCAATAGCCAGACACCCAAACAAACAACCCCCACGCCATACAAATTCATTCAGTACTATGGTCAGACCATAAATTCACTGAATTCTTCTCCCACAAGGCCTCACCAAGACAAATCTCAGCCAGCAATCATCAACCAGAAGAAGATTAAAATTATTGGACAAGGAGTGCTTCATCAAAGAAACCATCGTACAAATGACTGACTCCACAGACCCAGAAGCACTCATAGAAAACTGGAACACCACCATCAGAGATGCTGTAATCGCTCCTAACACCCCTAAGACCAAAACAGCAAAGGCACACGAGGCATCCCAAATCTGACTGGTACACCCTAGCCCTCTGACTTCTAAAAAAACAACTCTGCAGACATGACAGAAAATGGCAAAAAACAAACAAGACAGAGACAAAACACAATATCTACAGCTGATGAAGGTATATCATACTGAAACAAAGTGAAGCAAGAACACCGCCATCAACCAACCAAGAGAACTCTTTTCCATTGTAAAGCAACAAAAACACCAGCCACATACAATCACGATATCAAGATCACCCACCAACAATTTGCCCAACACTACAAACTACAGCCGCAACCAAACACCCAACCCCCCCACCATTGATGCAGACACTCAGAAACATACAAGATCTATGGACGATCACACAGACACCTGGAGCAGCTTCAATCTAATCAACAAAAGACAAATAGAGATCATAACATCCCTGAACACAACAACCTCCCCTATTGATCCCTGCCCCACATCATGGATAAGGGCAACCAAAAAAGAGCTCAGTGGAATAATCAACAAATTCACACAAGAGATACTTCAACAAGGAATCATGCCCACAAACTTAAAAACTTCCTCCATTCGTCCCATGCTGAAAAACAACAACCCTGAACCCATCAGACCCAATTACAGACCCACTGCAACTACCCTTCATAGCGAAAATCATAGAGAAAATGGCTCAGTATCAACTCCAAGAGTACATTGACAGTCACAATCTCCTAGATCCCCAGCAACACGGCTTCTGCCACAACACAGAATGGAAAGCTTACTAACCACGTTAACACACACACACACGCAAGGAATGCAGTGGATCAACCAGAGATACCTATTAAAACCAAAGTGAAATACTTAGGTGTAACCATCAACCAATACTTAACATTCAAATCGAAAATAAGCAAAACCACCCAAATAATCTATTGCAAAGCGAAGACTCTTGAGCGCCTCCGACCACTCCACGATCCAGGTAACTTCCACACCGTATACCAAGCATCAATACCACCCCGACCTGGACTACTGCAATGTCATCTTACAAGGCCTGCCGCATTCCACACGCCTATCTCTTCAAACAGCCTTCCACCCAGCAGCACGAATTCTACAAGCAGCAACCAGAAAAGAACATATCACCCCAATACTCAAACAGCTTCATTGGCTCCCCCTGCAGAGCCGCATAACATACAAGACCATCCTGCTAACACAAAGCCTGTCACTAACTTTGGTACATATGTTGCAAAAACCCCTGTATGTAGTTAGGAGCAACCTGCTCCCTGATAGCATGCTGTAAATAGTTGATACAAATGTTTCAATGTAAGTTACCACTCAGTTCAATGTAAACCGCCTTGGCCCGCATAAAGGCGGTATATAATAAATTCAGCTAAATAAATAAATAATAAATGTATTAATGACCTAGATATGGGAACAAGAAATGAGGGTATCAACTTTGCAGATGACACAAAATTATTAAACGTTGTTAAAACAAGAGGATTGTGAAAAATTGCAAGACGATTTTAAAAATTGGGAGACAGGGTGTCCACAAATAGCAGATTAAGTTTAATGTGGACAAGTGCAGAGTTATACACCTATAAGGTCATTTCAGCCCGTGAATAGCGCATATAGACGTCCCAATGCTATTCATGCCCCTTCCCGCCAGTGGCTAACTTCCCTGCTGGTTGTACGGGGAAATTAGATGGGACGGGGAAGGGGTGGATCGGAGGCAGAGTTAGGGCAGGTGTTGAGCGGTCATCTGCCCTGGAATACAGGGCCGATTCTAATGTTGGCCCTGTACATCTGGGGCCAGCGACCTACCCGGGGAAGTTATTCCACCTCAGAGGTGGAATAACTTCCCTAGTTGCCAGGGGTCGGTGGGCCCAGGGCCAGAAAGAGGCAGGAGGGGACAGTGAACATTCCTCGCAGCCTGACCCTGGCCTTGGGAGGCCAGATCGGGGGTCGGCCTGTGGGGAATGCAGTGCAGGAGCCGGCGGCCAGTATCACAGCTTTACAATAGAGCCGTGGTACCATGGCAACCAGATGCCATGGCGCTGCAGCTCCATTGTAAAGCCCAGACTGAGTTAGTCAGGCAAGGCCTGTATGTGCAGGCTGGGCTGAATCGCAGTCCTGGCCTGCACATACAGGCCTGATCACAATTCTGATCCCGCGGGGCTAGACGTACCCCCCCTGGGATCAGAATCGCGATGCACTCTGCATGTCCGGTTCAGATCGGTCGTACAGAGGGTTTGTATGTTCCGGCAGAATTGGGCCGTTAGGGAAGAACAACCCAAATTACAGTTATACAATGCAAGGTTCCACATTAGAAATCAGGTTTCCAGGCCTACCTAACAGCATCATCGCAACCAAATCTGTAAACCCTGTGTTGTCTTGTCAACCACTTTGATTGAAGGAAAAGGTGGTATACAAAACTGGTTAAATAAATAAATATAGAAAAAGTGCTGAAATATGAAAGTAAACGTCCAGAATCTGTCTCCATTGTAAAACTTGGACAAGCATTCCAACGACTAGAGGGAATGAGTGAGAATCCACAAGCACACAGGAAAGGGGAAGCAACAGAATTCACAAAACAAGTGAAAAACTCTTCAAAGAACTAGATCAGCAAACGAGGAAAAACAAGTAGCAAATGCATAAATACAGTGGGAAATATAAAGTGTTACTCAAGGAATCCTTTGTAGATCACAAACGGTCACATGAATGGTTAAGGGAAGGTGAACTGAAAACAAAGAATGAAAGATTGCAGCCCAGGACAGCAAAATTATGGACAAGATGGTTTACAGCGAGTATTGAAAAAACTGGCAACACAGACATATGTTGATTCTGTAAGAAAATCTGGAAATAGTGTGAAGTTCTGATGGTGGAAAATTTCTATACAGAAAGGCACAACAAAGTAGCATGACTCATCCATTGGAAACTCTGTAATTACTACATCACCACTATGCCTGAACAGCACGGGGATCATGACCCTAAGAGAAATACAGATAATGAAGAGGTTACAATCATCTGGGACATATTCCCATTCTTACGGACAAGAGACTGGATGAAGAAACCAGACATAGTGGTAAAGGAGAAAAACACCAGAACAGCATTGATAATAGAGGTGTCTGTTCTGAGTGATTTTGCTGTGAATCGCGTGGAGAGGCAGAAGATCCTAAAGTACTAAGAAATGCATTCAGAGACCAAGAAAATGTGGTAGAAAGATACAGACATATTTCCCATTGTACTTAGAATCACAGGCTTGATAAAGAAGAATTCCCAAGCACATCTTGACAAACTACCAATACATGTTGCATCTTACAAACTCCAGAAGGAAGCTCTCTTTGGCATGATGCAAGTATTATGCTAAGCATTAGCAGTAAATTTGAGAGAATGAGAACATATTCTGCATACCTGGGCTTAGAAGTGAGGTTCACGATTGTCACGGTATGTGCCAGCGTTTTACATCTTGCCTAAAATCCATAAGGCTATGGTGAATCCTCCAGGAAGACCAATTCTTTCTAGTAAGGATTCCCTGTTAGAACGTATAGGGATTTATTTGGATACGTTTTTGAAAAATGAGGTGTTGAAGATCCCCTCCTATATTAAGGATACTACTCGTTTTTTGCAAATCTTACAAAGTATAGAAGAATTTGATAAGATTAGGTGGTTAGTAACTCTAGATGTGGCTGCATTGTATACTTCCATACCACAAGATGATGCACTTTTTTTGTTTTGACTGAGGTCTAGGAAGCAAGATCTAAGCCCCATTCAATACCCACTAATTTTCTTTTGTACCTGGCTGAACTGGTGTTAAAACTATTTTGTCTGTAAAGATGAATTTTTTCAAAAAATTTCCGGTACAGCAATAGGTGCAACTTTTGCCCCATTATTGGTGAATTTATACATGCATTTTTTTGAGACAAAATGGGTATATTCTTCATCCTATAACCATTTCATTTTGAAACGGTATAGATATATTGTCATGAGGTAGACAGCACTGAGTCTGGGATAATAAAAGGAAAAGGAAAAGAAGAGCTTACCTCACAGCCACATGAGCAGTTAAGACATTCAGATTGCAGGGAAGCAAGGAATGGAGAAACAAACTTTCCTCACAGCATTGGTGACGCAGTAGAAACTCAGAGTCCTAATCATGCTCACCTGAGGAAAGAATCACGTACAACGTACAACAAGCAGGGAGATAAAACCAGGTGGGAAATCCCACAGAGAAGGCAGAGAGAGGAGCAGAGAGAGGAGGAGGCAGAGACTCAGGAAGGGAGTCAGATTCAGAAGCAAAGAGAGAGACGCTGTCACGAAGAGAGAGGGCAGAGTGGAAGCAAGCTGTTGAACCAGAGAGTGCTGGAAAAAGCAGTGCAAGAGACTTCCAAGCCAGAGGGGTCCTCGTACCGGGGAAGGCAACCAAGCAGGTAGAGAGCAAACGTCACACTCAAGAAAGCTCACTGAAGCCAGGAGGTGATTACAGCTCAGCTAAGCCTAATGCTTGGAACTCCCGGAGAAAGGCAGCTTACACTCCAGAGAACAAACCCTGGTTAACAGAGGAAGTGCTGGAAACTCTTTACACCAGAAAGAAAGATAAGTACCCTGTTTTCTCCAGAGGGAAGGAAGTGGGTCCTTTTATAAAGAGCCAAGCTTACAGTGGGTCAGAAAACCCTTACTGGAGTGGGTATTGGCAAGAAGCCCCAAGCACAGCTCATGTCCATGTCTGCACAGAACAGTCTCCTCCCATAGAAGCTGAGGTCTCTCAGGGGCCAGGTGGTGAAACCAGCAATGCTGAAGCATGGTGCCCATTTACAGGCCCAGGTCCTGATTTAATGCAGTGGGAAAGTTCAAACCCAGAGATTGGTCCAGAACCCATGGATTGTGCTCTTTGTTTTTCTGATGAGATAGACTCTCTATGTTAAAAGGCAAGAAGAAGCATTGTTATAGTTTGAAAAGTTTTTTATTTCTTCTGTGAAGCAACAGTTTATTTTTGTTATCATTACCTACTGTATCTAGAAGGCAATCCTTAAGGGAAAGGGAATAAAGCCCAGCCTTAATTACACTTGGACACACGACTACAGATTATTCTTTTAAGAAATAGAGCTATACCCCATACCTAGGCGGGTGCCTAAAGAGGATATAGTCTCACAATATTTATGATATTTTTTTTCTATTATGGGGTGGCACTTATGATCAATTAAATAGTTTTTTATTTGAATAAACGCGATATGAATATTAAGTTTGATATGAATGCTCATGAACATTCTATACATCATTTGGATATGACAGTATCTAAAGCGATTGGACATTTTTTTACAACAGTGTTTGCTAAACCAACAGATAGAAATACAGTTACATTTTTCAAGTTATCCTGAACAATTGAAAAAATGTTTTCCATATTCTCAGTTACTTAGATGTCGTCGTATTTGTTCAACAGATGAATTCAAATTACAAGCTGAAAAGATGATCATAAAACTTAAAAATCGTGGCTACTTGGATTCTGTGCTTCAAAAAGCTTATAAAAGGGCTCGTTTCAATCATCGAGAGTGGTTGTTGGCACCATCGGAAGACGGACAATGTTCTACTGAGGATTCTAGTGTGACGAAGATCTCCTGTGTACTTCAATATTCAAGTTTTTCGCAGCGCATAGCTTCCTCTATACGTAAACAATGGAGAATCTTAAATGCTCATCCTAAATTGTCAGGCTGCTTGCCCCGTATACCTTATAGTAGGGGCAAGAACATGAGAGACATGTTCTGCTCTGCCTGTTCCAAAAGTAGTACATCCAATGCAAACAATGGGCCATGTTAAGTGTGGACACTGTTCATTTTGTGCAGTGATAGATGAAAATACTGTTTTTTTATCATAAGGGCAGAAGTTATATGTTAAAGGACAATACTACATGTACAATGGCTTATGCAGTTTATTTTTTTAAAGTGTCCTTGTTTGCAGCTGTATGTGGGGAAGACTACTCGCTCATTGAAGACTTGATTAGCTGAGCATAAATACAGCATGTCGAAAGCAAAAATAGAGACATTATTAGTTAAACATTGTCAGCTACTTCAACAAACTTTTGTAGATTTGTGGTGCACTGTGCTGGAACATGTCCCTTTTAATACATAAAAGGGGAGATAGAGGCAAATTATTACTGCAACGTGAACAATGGATTTTTAGGTTGGGTACTTTAGAACCTCACAGGTTGAATGAAAAAAACTGAGTGGAATCTCTTAATATTTCATGTAAGATCTACTTTTCTGGAAAGCCTAATTGTACTATCGAGTCAGGCTTTGAAGTATGACCACACACTATTAATAAAAATTTGTAAACTTTTTTTTTAACTTGTTTTGGGGTAAATGCTTATTGGATGGTAGATATGACGTAAGTATCGCACCAGTGATGTTATTGGTGGCTGAACATTTAAAGAGTATTGTGTCAGATGCGGTTGCTGCTTCCCCGACTTGTCATCTGAGATACAATTGCATGCCCCTGATGTAGCCTTTTTCAAGGCAAAATGGAGATTTTTGTTGGGCTTTTTCTGACGATTGTCGATCATGGGAATGTTAAGATAAAAATAAGTAAATGGAAAACTATTTAAGATTCAGCTGAATGGCTGTTACATTGTAGCCCTCATTTGTTTGCAGGGTTAACGAGCGGGAAGCCTATGAGCTCCGGTGAAGTCAGTCATTGTATCGAAGTGGAAGAGAATTGTTGTACTGAACATGAAAGAGATACTTTGAATATCACAGTTGCACCTTGTTAATATGGAATTTATAAATTTGAATTTTAGAGGAAATTAACAAACAGAAAAAGTACTTTTTAAAAAATTATTAGAAGAATTTTGGTAGAAGGGAGTCTTTTTGAGACCAGTGATGTGAGTGTCTCGCTTTTTTCCCCCTATGATGATATGAAACACTGCATGATGGGATTATAGCCATCCTGAGGTCTTTTTCTCCCTTACTTTATTTATAATAGGAAGTTGCTTTGAGTATGTTCACTGTAAAATAGTTATCTCCAAGTTATAATGCCCTGTTCAATGTAATTTCAGTTTGTTCAATGTAAACCGCCTTGGTATCATGAAAGGCGGTATATATAAGAAATGTTAAATAAATAAATAAATAAATAAATAAATAAAATATCTAAGAAAGAGTGTTTACCAATTTATATAAGGTTGTTTATTTTTAGTAAGAAGATTGAAATGGGTTTCTAAAGTGTATTGTTTTGATTGCTGGATGAGTTTAGCTTTTACAGCAGTGGGTTTGGGTTTTATGTGCAAAACTAATCCATTTGGAAAAACTGCCATGGAATCCCCACTCAGGAAAGGGATCTGGGCATCATCATAGATACCAAGTTGAAACCCTATGCACAATGTGCAGCGGCCAAGAAAACAAATAGAATGCTACGAATCATAAGGAAAGGAATAGAAAATAAAACCAAGGCTATTATAATGCCTCTGTATCGCTCCATGGTGTGACCACACCTTGAAAATTGCATGCGGTTTTGGTCACAGTATCTTAAAAAGAATATAGCAGAACTGGAAAAGATACAGAGAAGAGTGACCAAAATGGTAAAGGGGATGGAAGGATATCCCTATGAGGAAAGCTTTAAAGAGTTAGAGCTCTTCAACTTGGAAAAGAGACGGCTGAAGGGAGATATGATAGAAGTCTTTAAATTAATGAAGTGCAACAGGTAAACAGATTGGTTATTTACTCCTTCAAAAAGTAGAAAGACTTGGGGCATGCAATGAAGCTACAATGTGGCATATTTAGACTTATGGGATAAAATATTTTTTCACTCAGCACGTAATTAAACTCTGGAATTCGTTACCAGAGGATGTAGTAAAAAAGCTGTTAGTGTAGCTGTGTTCAAAACAGGTTTGGATGAGTTCCTGGAGGAAAAGCCCATAAACCATTATTAAAGAGGACTCTGGAAATCCACTGCTTACCCCTGGGATAAGGAGCATGGAATGGCAGCATATGTTTGGGAACCTGGCAGATACTTGAGACATGGAATGGCCACTGTTGGAAACAGGATACTGGGCTTGAGGAACCCTTGGTCTAATCCAGTATGGCATATCTTTATTTAAATTTATTTCTATACCGCTTTTCTACGACTCAAAGCGATTTACATGTAACAAAACTCTATAGGGGTGTGCATGCACACAATGTATTATATTGAACTTAAAGATAGGCTAACTTCTGAATACACTAAAATGCAAACATAGGCTAACAGACTTGAACTAAATCTTCAACGTATGAGTTAAACTTATGTACTTCAGGCTTCTAAAATCAATCAACGAACCTATTTATAAACTTAAGCTAATTCGGTGAGGCAAGTTGATTGGTTGATTAGGTAATGGGCTGTCCTGAGGTGGGTCCGGGCTGAGATTCTGGAGGCATGGTTGAGTTGAAGTAGTCTTGGAATAGATATGTCTTCAGTTTTTTCTTGAAGACCGTTCGATATGCACATTTTCTAAGTTCTGGGGGGAGAGCTTTCCAGATGGTGGGAGAAAAGAGTGAGTGTGTCCAGTTACATATAGATTGCTTGCTCTTTGCTTTTAGAATTGGAATGGCGAGCAGGTTTGACAAGCCCTGCCTACGGGGTCTATTATTCTTGGATCTTGATAACAGAAACTGTAGACTGCAGAACTATGATGAATTATTTTGAATGTCGTGACGATGGCTTTGTATCTTATTCTTGAGAGTATCGGTAGCCAATTAAGATGCCACAATATGGAGGTAATGTGTGCTTGGAGGGGAAGCTTTCTGGATTATTCTTGCTGCAGTGTTCTGGGCCATCTATAGAGGGGTGGAGGGCTTGTTTAGAGAGGCCATGATATATGAAATTACAATAATCAAGAATGGGTGTGATTATGGATTGGCATACTGTTTGGAATAAATCAGGGTTTAGTAAGGGCTGGAGATTCTTTAGGTTTCTCAGTTTATGGTATACGGAATTTGTTCTCATTATTTGTGCTTGACAGTTTAATTTCTGATCCAATATAATGCCCAGGTATTTAACTTCAGTCGTCACCTTTTTTTAAAAATTTAATTTTAGAGAAGTGTGCATCCACATAATCAAGAAACAGGACACCAATACACAAAAGCAGGTAAATTGAATACAAGCAATCAAGACATGGCTTCATAAAACTTAGCCCCCATTATGAGCCAAAAAGATTATACTTATAAATTTATATAAAGAAATCCAGCAAAGCTATCTCAATATGCTAAACATTTACATACCCTAAACGCCCCCACTAGCCCTGCTTGTCTTCCAAAAACTTTTCCAAATGAGATGGATCAAGAAAACATAAGCCTACCCCTCAAAGAATAATCATGCATTTACAAGGAACCCGCAGGAAGAAACTTGCCCCAAGGGCAAAAACTCACGGCTTCAAAGATAAAAACAGCTTATGGTGAGCCTGTGTAGGTGGTCTTTAACTTGATGGGCCAGTCATCGAGTTTCAGAAGTGGAGACAGTAAGAAGGATGCAGGGCTTCTGTTTTTTCTTGATTAATGAGGTGCTTGTGTTGCTTAAGCCATCACTGTACCTCGTGGAAGCACTTGTCTAAACTGGAGAATTCCAGTTTTGCTGTGTTAAATGGGGTGTAAAGCATAATGTCATCAGATTATATATGGTGGTGAATCTTGTGACCCTTGAATATTGAGGATAAAGATTGGAGGAATATGTTGAAAACGAGGGCTGAGACGCTTGAACCTTGAGACACTCTTTGGCATTGGATGAATGGCTGTGAGGTCTTATTTCCAATTTTTACTTCTTGTCTGCGGTCTTCAAAGTAGGATCGGAACCAAGTCATTGTTGCATCACAAAGGCCAATTTCATAAAGGCTCTGTAGAATCTGATGATGCAGAAGGGAATAAAAAGCTGGTAAGATGTCTAGGCATATGAGGAGGATACCTTGGGAGGAAGTTTGGGTGTAGGTGAGTATTATATTAAGCAGTGATGTGATAAAGGTCTCAATGCCATGATTCACTCTGAAACAGTGTTGGTGGGAGTCTATGGGGGCATGATCATCAATGTAATTTTGAAGCTGTACCTGCACTCATATCTTATGTTCTTATGAACCAGGATTGCCTCCATCAATAATGGTGCTGTGAGGGTCATGGAACCCTTTTGAGTTTCAGAAACGTTTTCACTATGAGAAGTATGAGAGGATACATATACAGAAGGACTTATTCCAAATCTAGGAGGAAGGCAGCTGATGCTAGTTTGCCATCCATTCCTATCCTGGGGGAACCAAGGTCATTACTTTTTGTGGGGTGTGGCGAACAAATCTATCAAAAGATTTAAGAATATAAGAATTCCCATACTGGGTCAGACCAAAGTCCATCAAGCTCAGAATCCTCTTTCCAACAGTTTCCCAAAAAGACACACAGGTTCCATAATGCTTGTATTGGGGCAAACAGTGAATTACCTGGGTCCTCTTTAATAATGGTTTATGGACCTTTCCTCCAGGAATTTGTCCAAACCTTTTTAAAACCCAGCTACACTAACAGCTTTTACTACATCCTCCGGTAAACTAATTATGGAATTTGACTACGCATTTAGTGAAAAAATATTTTCTCTTATTAAACGGGTTACACTATAGCTTCATTACATGTCCCCTAGTCTTTCTAAATTTTGATGCCATAAAGAATCAATCTACGTTTATCCATTCCACTCCATTCATTAATTTATAGACCTCCATCATATCTCCCCTCAGCCGTCTTTTCCAGGTTGAAAGAACCTAATCTTTTAAGTCTCTCCTCATAGGGGTATCCTTCCATCCCCTTTACCATTTTGATGACTCCTTTCTGTACCTTTTCTAATAACACTGATAATAATGTTCCCTGTAAAATAGTTATCTCCAAGTTATAATGCCCTGTTCAATGTAATTTCAGTTTGTTCAATGTAAACCGCACTGATGCAGAATAAATAGCGCGGTATATAAGAGAATGTAATAAAAAAATAAATAAATAAAAATAACACTATATACTTTTTAAGATACGGTGACCAGAATTGCACACAATATTCAAGGTGCGGTCACACCATGGAACGATACAGAAGCATCATTTGTTTTATTCTCCATTCCTCTCTTTATGATTCCTAGCATTTTATTTGCCTTCTTGGCCGTCGCTGCACACTGGACAGAGGGCTTCAAAGTGTTATCCATGATGATGATGCCTAAATCTTTTTCCTGGGTGGTGGTTCCTAATGTGGAATATTGCATTGTGTAGAGCAAGGGAGGCCACCGTTCCTGCAGCGTCACCAGGCAAAAACCAAGCAGGACAACAAAACCACCATAGAAATGAGCGTTTTATTCACAGACTATGAGGTCAACCCAAAACATGTTTTGGCCAGGAGGCCTTCTTCAGGGTTTTAATGACCTCTACAATAAATACTACAATAAAATTGTTAACATAAGCCAGAATCATAAAAACAACATAGGACACACAATGCATCTTTTATATATGTATGCATTTATTTTGGCCAATATTGCATGTACTATGTATTATGATTTATTTATTTTATTTAGCGTACATTTGTATCCCGCTGCTTCCAGTGATCAGCAGCGGTTTTACACTTGGAGATGTTGGCTGTACCGGCCAGAATTATGAATGCCTACAATGTGATTAGGGATGGGAGGAAGAGCACAGCAAAAACATGGGGTTACAGTTTACAATTGATTGTTATTAAGGGTTACAGTTTACAATTGATTGTTATTAAGGGTTAACACGGTGTACTTACATACATATTTGTTTTTCTTATTATGATTTTAATTGAACTATTGTAATACTACACTATAAGTTACTAGTTGTGTTTTCTTAATCTTTTATCTGTCTTTTATAATTTGAACATAATGCATTCATACTATGCTTAGTATGTTGTTTTTATGATTCTGGTTTATGTTATTAACAATTTTATTGAATTATTTATTGCAGACCCCTTAAAAAGGCCTCCCAACCTGATACACGTGTCAGGTTGACCTCATAGTCTATGAATAAAGCACTCATTTCCATGGTGGTTCTGTTGTCCTCCTTGGTTTGCACCTTGCATCGTGTAATCATAGTTTGGGTTCTTTCCTAGCTGCAGAACTTTACACTTGTCCACATTAAATATCATCTGCCATTTGAACATCCAATCTTCCAATTTATCAAGGTCCTCTTGCAATTTTTCACAATCTTCTTGGGTTTTAACTTTGAATAATTTTGTGTCATCTGCATATTTGACTACCTCACTCATTATTCCCATTTCCAGTCATTTACAAATATGTTGCTGTACCATTCCCATGTCCAAGAACTATTCGTGAGCTGTAGGACACTGGTTAGCCTGTTTGCTAGGCTATTGTTTTCTCCTGCCAGATATGTGGCTGAATGTCATCCCATGAGAAATGGCACAGATGGTACAACCTTGTTTCTCCATTCTTCTTGACATAGTACATAGCTATTTGATTGTCTATCTGACTTAGTTTAATTTGATTGGCCAACTGATCTCTGAGTATTCTATATTGCTCTCAAATACAGGAAATTTATTTGGTAAAGTTTCTCCTAGGTGGACCAGAATCCCAAAGGGTGAAGCTCATCTGTCATGAGCACCTTTTGATAAGACATGATTTGGAAAGGAAAGAGTAGTTACTCACCTGTAACAGGTGTTCTCCAGGAGCAGCAGGAATCAGTCCTCACATATGGGTGACGTCGGCGCCGACGGAGCCCTCGTGCGGAGCATTTCCCCAGCTTTCAAAGAAAGCCTTTGGGAATTGCAGCGCGCATGCGCGGTCCCCTTCCCGCCAAAGGGTGCCATCTTGCTCAGTCTGACGACATAGCTAAAAGACAGCAAAAAATTAGCAAAATAAATCATATGACTGCAACTCCAAGGGGAGGAGGGAGGGTTGTGAGGACTGATTCCTGCTGCTCCTGGAGAACACCTGTTACAGGTGAGTAACTACTCTTTCTCCAGGACCAAGCAGGAAGTCAGTCCTCACATATGGGACTCCCCAGCTTAAGGCTACCGGAGACCCCAAGCGGAAAAAAGAGCTCCCACGAGCTCGTCAGCACAGAAGGAAGGAATCTTCTCTGAGAACGTCTCCGACCGGTAGCCCAACACCAGGGCCGGAGGGTAGGAGTTGCCTAAACCCCAAAGAGATTATGGAGTACTGCCTGTCCGAAAGCACTGTCCCTGCGGGACTCCCTCTCAAGGCAGTAATGGGCCGCAAAAGTCTGGCTTGAAGACCAAGTACCGGCCCGGCAGATGTCTGCCAACGGAACAGAGCGGAGATGAGCCACTGACGCAGCCTTCGCCCTGACACGATGAGCCGTGACTCGACCCTCCAATGAGAGGCCGGCTGCCCCATAAGCCCAGGCGATACAGTCAGCGACCCATATGGACAATGTACGCTTGGAGACAGGGAGCCCCAACTTATTGGGGTCAAAAGAAACGAAAAGCTGAACAGCCTTCCGATGCTCCCGCGCACGGTCAAGGTAGAAGGATAACGCCCTCCTACAGTCCAGGGTATACAAGACCATCTCAGCCCGGTCGACATGCGGCCTGGGAAAGAAGGTCGGAAGAACCACCTCCTGATTGAGGTGAAAAGGGGAGACAATTTTAGGAAGAAACTTAGGGTGAGTCCGAAGGACTACCCTATTCCTGTAGAACCTAGTGTAAGGAGGATCAGACACTAGTGCCTGCAGTTCACTCACTCGCCTAGCAGAGGTGAGAGCCACCAGAAATAAAGTTTTCCAGGAGAGAAAACGGAGAGGGCAGGTAGCCATAGGTTCAAAAGGCGGACAAGTAAGCCGCTGTAAGACCACATTCAGATCCCACTCAGGGGCCGGTGGACGCAAAGGAGGCTTAAGCAGAAGCCGGCTTCTGAGGAAACGAGCCACCAAAGGGTGGTTGGAAAGAGGCCTGCCGTCCACCGGCGAGTGGTGTGTTGAGAGAGCACTAAGGTGAACTCGGACAGAGTTAGACTTAAGGCCCAGGTTGGAGAGGTAGAGCAAATATTGCAATACTACCGCAAACAAGCACGAGAAGGGATTCTCACTGTGCTGAGCACACCATGCGGAGAATCTACGCCACTTAAGAGCGTAGGATTTCCTGGTGGATTGACGCCGAGAGGCCAAGACAACGTCCTCCACCTCTCGAGGAAGTAGTAGGGGAGCTAGGACTACCCTTTCAGCAGTCAGGCCATCAGATGAAGGGACTGGAGGTTGGGGTGCAAGATAGTTCCCTGATCCTGAGACAGGAGATCGTGTTGAAACCCCAGAGGAAGAGGTGTGTCCACCGCCAGCTGTAGCAGAAGCGGGAACCACGGTTGCCTCAGCCACCTGGGGGCTATGAGAATCAATGAAGCCCCGTCCCTGAGGACTTTGAACAGCGTTCTGGACACTAGTGGTGTGGGAGGAAACGTATACAGTAGGCCCGTGGACCACGAGATCAGAAACGCATCCGCTGCTACTCTGAGAGGATGCGGTTGTCTGGAGCAAAATCTCCGGAGTTGCCGGTTCAGAGGTCTGGCGAAAAGATCCATTGTGGGGAGCCCCCACTTGAGAAAGACCTGCTGAACCACCAATGGGTTCAATCTCCATTCGTGTGGTTGCAGGATCCGGCTCAGTCTGTCTGCCAGGCAATTGTCCTAACCTGGGAGGTAGACAGCCTTGAGAAGGATTCTGTGATTGACAGCCCAAGAGCACAGTCATTGTGCCTCCCGACAAAGAAGGAAGGAGCCTGTGCCTCCTTGTTTGTTCACATAGAACATGGCAACTTGATTGTCCGTCTGGACCAGTACAGACTGGTAAGAGGCGAGGTGGGAGAAGGCTCTCAGAGCTAGGCGAATCGCCCGTAGCTCCAGGAAGTTTATCTGTTGAGTAGCCTCCCAAGGGGTCCAGAGACCCTGAGTACATGTCCCTTGGCAATGTGCTCCCCAACCGAGAAGAGAGGCATCTGTTGTCAGCACCTGAGTATGTGGAGGGGATTGAAAACCCACTCCGAGCAACAGATTCGGAAGATGAAGCCACCATTGTAGAGAGGAGACCAGGATGTCGGAGATCTGCACCGAGTCCACTAGGCCCACTGTGGCTTGATGCCACTGAGTGCGAAGGCTCCACTGGGCAGGTCGCATGTGCAGGCGGGCATTGGGGGTGACATGGACCGTGGAAGCCATATGGCCGAGGAGTCTCAGGAATTGCCTGGCAGAGACCAGGGAATTGCTGCGAAACTGGCTGGCCAGATCCATTAGCCTGTGGGCCCTGTCCAGAGGCAGAAAAGCCTTTGCTTGAAGAGTGCCTAGTCTGGCCCCTATGAACTCTAAGTTCTGGGACGGGAGCAAAGTGCACTTTGCGAAGTTTATGACAAACCCCAAGTGCTGAAGCAGAGCCACAGTGCGAAGGGTGGCCTGGTTGGCCTCCTGGGAAGGTTGGCCCCTGATGAGCCAGTCGTCCAGGTACGGAAACACAAAGAGACCCTGAAGCCTCAGGTAGGCCGCCACCACTGCCAGGCACTTGGTGAACACCCTGGGAGCGGAGGACAGGCCAAAGGGTAGTACTCTGTACTGATAGTGATTTCCTCCCACAACAAAAACCTGAGGTACTGTATGTGGTCTGGATGGATAAGGATGTGAGTATACGCATCCTTTAGATCTAAGGAGCATAGCCAGTCTCCCTGCTGGAGGTAGGGCAGCAGGATTCCAAGGGTAAGCATCTTGAACTTTTCCCTCTCCAGGAACTTGTTGAGGTTGCGCAAGTCTAGGATGGGTCTGAGGCCTCCTGTTCTTTTTGGTACCAGAAAGTACCTGGAATAAAAGCCTTGACCTCTCAGGTGGTGGGGCACCAGTTCCACAGCCTGTTCCTTTAGCAGACTTGCTAACTCCTGAAAGAGTAGGTCCCTGTGCAGAGGGGGTCTTGGAGGCTCCCCTGGAAAATAAGAGGGAGGTACCTGGTGAAAATGGAGAAGATAGCCCTTTTGGACTATGTGAAGAACCCAGGTATCTGATGTGACGGCTGACCACCTGTGGGCAAAGTGGGCCAGCCGGCCTCCTGTGCTGAGAGAAGCCAGCTGAGGAGAAGAGGCTATGCTGTTTGAGTCAAAAAACCCCCACCCTGCTGAGCAGGGGCCGGTGTTGGTGGCTTGGGGGTCTTCTGCCTACGGGGCCCTTGACCCTGCCCCTTGGCCTGCTGACTCTGATGGGGAGCTGCAGAGGCCTGGTAATGAGGGTATTGTTTGTAGGCAGATGACTTCGTTGGGTAAAAGGTCTTTTTTCCCGAGCCCTTCTTCTTCTGAGAAGGGGCAGAGGTTTTCCTGGAAAGCCTAGTCTTGGTCAGAGTCTTGGTCTCGAGTTCTGCAGCCTTTTCAGCCATGGGCTTGCCAAAGAGGTTTTCACCCCGGCAGGGGACATCGACCAACTTGTCCTGGACCCATGGCTCGAGGTCGGATGACTGTATCCAAGCCTGTCGGCGGGCACCGATGCCGGCCCCGGCTACTCGAGCCGAAGCCTCGAAGCCATCGTAGGCTGCTCGACAGATAAACTCCGAGCACTCCCGAATACCGGTGGACAAGGCCTGGAACCTCTGCAAAGGTTCCTCGGAGAGACCAGCAGAGAACCCGGCAATCTCCTTTGCCAGGTCTCGGAGGTACATGCCCATGTAAAGCTGGTAAGTCTGGACACGGCAAGCAAGCATAGAGCCCTGGAAGCACTTTTTACCGAGGGCATTGAAGTTCCGGGCCTCCCGGCCGGGAGGCACCAAGGAGTGCATCTTCCGACTTTTCAGTCGATGCATGGCCGATTCCACAACCATGGAGTGGTGCGGTAACTGTGCCTTTTGGAACCCGGGGCTCTTGCGGACTCGACAGATGGAATCGACCCGCTTACTTAACACCGGCGTCGAGGCCGGGGTCTCACACATGTGGAAGAGCAGCCGCTCCAGCATCGGAGGAACCGCAACAGTAAAGGCCTCCTTTGGGGGAGAGTCATACTGGAGGGCCTCGAGCTCCTCAGCTCGAGGCTCCTCCTCGGGATCCACGGGGAAGGCCAAGGCCTTGGCCATATCCCGCACGAAGTCCGAGAACCGGGTATCCTCCGGTGGGGACCGTCTCCGAGGTTCGGACTCGGGTGAGTCCGATGGGACACACCGAGTCCGATGAGTGTCGGGTGACTCTTCGTCCTCCGTCTCCCAGCTCGACTCCTCGGAGGAGGAATCGAGCGGCTCCGGTCGGGCGGGCACCGATGCCCTCCGCCCCGATGCTGAGGGTATCGGCGTCGACGACCTCGGCCCCGAACGGGAGGTCGAGGGAGACCGTGGCCGAGGATCGACTCGAACCCGCATGGACTCGAGGATCGGCTCGGCCTCCGGGGTCGACTTGGATGTCGAGGTCCCGGTGGTCGGGGCAGATGCACCGGTGAGACCGGCGATCAATGCCTGCTGCTGTTCCATGATGGCAGCGAAGCTGCTCTCCAAGGCCGTCAACCTGAGTCCGAGCTCAGGAGACCCAGCAGCCCCCGACTCGGGCCCCGACGGCGGCTCCCTCGGAGGAGAGTCCACGAGGACAACAGCACTTACGTGTCCAGGAGACTCCATCTCGACACGAGGATGCTTGGCAGGCCTCTCCGACTCCGAAGACCCGGGATGGCTATCGGGGCTATGCGACCTGGCCCTCGAGGAACCAGGAGCGTCCACCGACGCCGCCCTCGCGAGTTTCTTCTTCCTGCGATGTTCCCGCGAAGGAGACCCCCGCTCAGAGGAACCCTGACGCTGCTCGGGACCGGAGTCCCGAGACGTCGAGGCCTCTGACGAGGTCCGGGCCCGGCCGGACGCGGAGTTAGAAAAAATTTGATCCTTTTGGTGCTGCCGACTCCTCAAGGCCTTCGAGGACATTTTGCCACACGGACCACAGATCATCGGGTCATGCTCGGGTCCGAGGCAACGGAGGCAGCAGTCGTGTGTGTCGGTAAGAGACATAAGTTTCTTACACCGATCACATTTCTTAAACCCGCTGGTAGCCATCGGGGGAAAAAGGGCCCCTGCTAGGTCAAAAGACCGGGCTGCCAGGGAAAAAAGAAAAAAGGCGCGAACGCCAGTCACAAAGGACAAAAACCGAAAAATAGAGAAAAGGACTCGATACCGGCGTATCGGTCCGAGCGGGAAAAGGATCCGGCGTCGAACCGGAGAAAAAAAGAAAAAATAGGGAAAATCAACTTTTTCCTCGGGGAAAAACGAACTACGTCCGTCAGGCTCCGCGGAAAAAAGAAGACTGAGCAAGATGGCACACTTGGGCGGGATTGGGACCGCGCATGCGCGCTGCAATTCCCAAAGGCTTTCTTTGAAAGCTGGGGAAATGCTCCGCACGAGGGCTCCGTCGGCGCCGACGTCACCCATATTTGAGGACTGACTTCCTGCTTGGTCCTGGAGAACACCTTTTGCCAGATTGGAATAGACCTTCAGGTTTGATAACGTGTTTTTGACTGCAAGAGTAATAGCCCCTGATGAAGGTTTACAAGCCAAAGCTTGGCCAAGTTGGGCCCTAAATAAAGTCTTCTGCTTGCGCATGGTCTCCTTCTGCTTGTTGTCTCCTTTGTTTTCTAATATGTCTTGAAGTGTTCCTCCAATCTTTTTTCCTTGGTTGCAGCATTTAGCACCTTATCTCTGAAGAGATTCTCTCCATGGTACCACATAACAGCATCTCCGGGACATCGTATCTTAGGTATGAGACCCAGAGCCATGAGAGTCTCCAGGCACCAACACTCACTGAGGAAGTTCTCTATGCCATTTGGTGACATTTTACTTACGAGATGTCCTTTCCGTGAGTCCTGTTAGACCAGTCCAGACAAGTGGGTTATGTTCCCACAGCAGGAGATGTGGAGACAAACATTCCAGAGGCTTCTTGTGACATTATCATGCCAATAACAGTCTGTGCCCTTAGGGCCATACTCCAGTGTTTGTACCCAAGCATACGGCCAGGAATCTCTGGCTTCTCACAACCTTAGTGAAAATAACAAGGTTCAACCGAACAGGAACCATAACTATGTACAGGATCAGCTTCAACCCTGGTGAGAAGAGTACAAGCTCACAAGGCCAACCACCGAAAGTAGAGCAGACCAAAACAGATGTCAGGGGAGGGGGCCTGGATTAGTCTAGCAGGACTCAGGGACAGGACATTATTTGGTAAGTAAAATATCACCTTCCATATTGTCTTGCTAGACCAGTCCAGACAAGTGGATGTACCAAAGCTACGATGCCAATGGGTGGGAAGAAGACATGGCAGCTTTTAATACCTCTGAGCCAACAGCCACATCCACTCCAGCATGGACATCCGAGAAGCAATGCTTGACAAAAGTGGAAGTGAAGCCCATGCTGCCACCCAACAAATGCCTGAGGAAGCAATAGAGTTACACTTCGCCCACGAGGATGCTTGCACACTGGTGAAATGTGCAAGCAAATCTTCCTTACACTGAGGCAATGACCTTCTTGACACAGCATCCCAGAGTACACTTGGCAGTCGCACCACCTTTACATTGTCCCACAAAAATCAGACAGTCTGACTTGCAAAAGGATTAGTAACCTTTAAATCAGAGACGCACTCTCTGTACAGCCACCAGGTGAAAGTCTTGTCCTACCCTCAACACTGCTCCTTAGAAAAGGAAGGCAGACAGACCACTTGATTCATATGGAGGAAAACACCACCTTGGAGAAAAAGGAAGGGATGGGCTGAATGCCTATGGCCTCCTCAAAGAATGATAAGCAACGGTCCCTGCATGATAGCACCTGTAGCATTGTTAACTCTGAAGATGTGCTGCGCCGAAGGAGCTAGGAAGTTTCCTGTTCTCCTAGGCAGAAAGTGGGTCCTTTCCAGGGCCACTCCGGAACTCTGTTTCTCTTTGCCAATAAATATGCGCCACTGCAGTGGCACTGCCCTTGACAAGGGTCCGAAAGTGTAAAAGGGCCAGATGAATGGCCCTTGCTTCAAGATGGTTGATAGGCCATGTCGATACACAGCTGCTTTAACAGATTTGAACTATTCAGTTCTGATATCCGCTGTCAGGAGAAGCCACAAGTGATCATCCAGTGGTATACCCCTCCTCAGATGCTGGGGTTCCTTCCACCACTGCAGATTGGACAACATCTCTGGCTGGAGGAGAAGCATGGCCTCTAAATCCGGAGATCTTGCGACCAACAAGATAGCAAGAAACTCTGTAGCGACCTCATATGAGCTTGTGCCCAAGACACCATTTTGATTGATGCCGCCATCGAACCAAGAAGCTATAGATAATTCCAAACCCTGGGAGCTTGCTGCGACTGGAAGGCTGCCAGCTTGGCCAACAACTTTTTCACACTCTCCTTTGGTAGGAAGACCTTGCCTATTCGGAGTGCTGAACTGCACCTAGGTATTCCAGCAATTGGAAAGGCCCCAATTGGCTCTTTAATTGATTGACTATCCAACTGACATTCTCCAGGAATTGCACCATATGGATCGAGATCCGAGACACTTCTGACTGCAACCTAGCTCAAATGAGCTATTCGCTAAGATATGGGTAAACCCAGAGTCTCTGGTGCCTCAGTACAGAGGCCGCCACCACCATGACTTTCAAGATCACTGGGGTGGTAGAGAGGACAAAGAGAAGAATTGAAAATAACAGCCAAACACGGTGAAACAGAGAAAGTACTGTTCATTCTCATGGATAGGTATGTGGAAATAATCTTCAGCTAGATCTAGAAACAGAAAAATGATGACAGAAAAAGACTACATGGCCTATCTAGTCTGTCCTTCCATATCAACAACTACAACAGTCCCCTTTTTTCCTTTAGAGATCCTCTGTGTTTGTCCCATGCTTTTTTGAATTCAGTTACTGTCCTCATCTCTACCACCTCCACTGGGAGACTATTCCACGGATCCACCACTCTTTCCGTAAAGAAATATTTCCGCATATCACTCCTGAATCTATCCCCTTTCACCCTCATCCCATGTCCCCTTGTAGCAGTACTTGCTTTAATCGAAAGAGGCTCTCCCCCAGTGCATTTATGCCATGGAGGTATTTAAACATCTCAATCATATCACCTCTATCCCACCTTTCTTCTAACGTGTACATATTAAGATCCTTAAGTCTGTCTACATATGCTTTATAATGAAGACCACTAATCATTTTAGTAGCCACCCTCTGTACTGACCCCATCCTGTTTATATCCTTTTGAAGGTGCGGTCTCCAAAATTGCACACAAACTCCAAATGAGGCCGCACCAAAGACTTATACAGAGGCACTATCATCTCCTTTTTTCTGCTAGCCATTCCTCTCCATATGAACCCAAGCATCCTTCTAGCTTTTGCTGTCACCTTTTCTACCTGTTTAGCCACTTTAATATCATCAGACACAACCACACCTAGGTCCCGCTCGTCTTTAGTGGACAAAAGTACTTCACCCCCTATACTATATTGCTCCCTTGGATTGCTGCAGCCCAAATGTATGACCTTGCATTTTTTAACATTAAATCCCAGCTGCCAAATTTTAGACCATTCTTCCATCTTAGCTAGATCCCTCCTCATGTTATCTACAGCTTCCAGGGTATCTACTCTATTACAGATTTTGGTATCATCCGCAAAGAGGCAAACCTTACCCGACAGCCCTCCCGCTATATCACTAACAAAGATGTCAAAAAGAATCAGACCAGAGAGGAAATGACGTCACCAGGCACGATGGCTGCTCAGACACGGAGCTCCGTGAACGCAGGCAAAGCCTGCGGTGATAAAACACTCTGGAGGGAAAAGAGTCATCCAGCTTTTCATTTGGAACCCGGCGCCTAAGCTCGGAGCAGCGCTGTAATGAAAAAAGGAGTGGTGGATCTCAAATCTTTTGCATATAAAACCTCGGCAGAAAGCGCTGCGGGGAAGACAAAAATGGCGGCGGCATGTGCAGGAGTGGAAAGAGAGGCGCGTGCTGAAAAGCAGGGGGAAGTACCCCATGGCAGTGAACTGGAAGATCTGAGAGGGGAACTGAAGGGCTGGTTCACCACCATTCGAAAAGATTTGGCACATTTTAAAATGGAGGTGCAAACGTGGATGGATGAGCTGAAAGTGGATGTCAGGGAAGTTGGTCAGCACCTGGAGAAAGTGGAACACAAATTGGAGGTGCAGGAAGGCACAGTGAGCGGTATCCAAGATAAAATTGTTGTAATGGAAACAGAGCAAGAAGAGCTGTGGTCAAAAGTGGAGAACCTTGAAAATAGGTCCAGGCGGGCAAACATCTGGATAAGAGGGGTTCCTGAAAGTGCTGAAAAAGAAGATTGTGCAAGGCTGGTGGAGAATATTAGCACCCAGATATTATAAAAAGCAGGGAAGGATGGAAAAGTGATAAGCTGGAAAATAGATAGAGCTCACAGAGCACTGGGGCCCAAGAGAGATGGCCGGGTGCGAGATATAGTGGCATGCTTTCATGAATGCACAACAAAAAATGTTTTAACGGAAGCAGCAAGGAAGCTGTCAGATTCATTGGGAGAATCAGCGCATTGAAGTATATGCAGATCTCTCGGCAATTACGATGAGGAAAAGAAGAGACCAGGCCATAATAACGAAACGTTTGAGAGATGAACAAATTAAATATAAGTGGACCTTCCCGTTTGGGCTCCAGTTTAGTATTAAAGGGGTGTCCTCACACATGCGGACGGCGGAAGAAGCGGCTGGTGTACAGAGGAAAGCGGGCTGGTCAGAAGTACCAGTTGTGGAAAGTACATCGAATACAGCAAGAGTGAGGCGACTGACGGAGGAAGGTGCTTGGAGGCGAGCACAGCAAGGGGACAAAAGACTGTACAGGCAGAAGAGGAACATGTTCCAACCAGAGGAGAGAGGTTGAAAAAGAGACTGGGCATGGGGACAATAACTGAGAGAGAATAAGATGCTGGACTGGGGACGGAGTGGCAGTCAATCTGTGCTTTGAATATGTAAATTTAGCAGGATTATGTGAAAGTTGATGTAAGGGGGGTGTCGGGGCCTGGGGAAGTCATGCCTCGGAATATGATCAGTGATGGTGGTGTGGAGGGCAGAAAGGGGGGGGAGGGAGGGAAGGGGAAGGGGGGAAGAACAGATTCCTAGCCATAGTACACAACAGTACGAGAGAATTGTTTTGGTGGATAAATGGATAAGTGTTGACAATGAATGTACGTGGTCTGAATACATCAATGAAAAGACAGGGAATGTTTAAGGAAATAAGTAGAATCAATGGAGGGATTATACTCCTGCAGGAGACACACTTGAATAAAAGTGATGAATGGAGGGTGTTACATAAAAAGTACCCGGGGCAGTGGTATTCATCGAACCGGATTGAACTGAAGAAAGGGGGAGTAGGAATTTTGATAAACGAGAAAACTGCATACTCTGTGGTATACAACGGGATACAGGGGGAAAATATAGCTTGCTTAAGATAAAAATGCAGAAACAAATGTATATATTGCTGAATATATATGGCCCAAACTCTGCACAGGGGGTATTTTATGAGGGTTTAACCCCAGTGATAGAACAATTTGCGGAGGGGCAAGTAATTATGGGGGGAGACTTTAATTTGACAATCAATTCCCAGTTGGATAATTCTAAGGGCACTGGAGATGGATGTGACATGAGTAGGCAAATGTTAAAGTTAATGTGTAAAAACCTGGGGGGTGATAGATACCTGGAGAGAACTGAAAGGGGGGGAAAAGATTTCACATTTTATTCACCGGTGCATAAATCATTTTCGAGACTGGATATGATTTGGGTATCCAAGGTTATGATGGTGGGAGTGGAGAGATCGTGGACTGATCATGCACCCCTATGGATTGAAATTCATTTAGAAAAGAGAGAGAGGAAGAGAACTGGATGGATGCTGAATGAGTCACTATTAGAAAATCCTGAGGTAATGGAGAAAATCAATAAGTCCATAAGGGTATACCTGGAGCTAAATGATAGGGACGGTTGTACAATTGGAACGCTATGGGAGTGTTTAAAAGCGGTAGTGAGAGGAGATTTGATTTTGATAGGCTCTTATATGAAAAAAATGAGGGAAGGGCAAAAAGCAGCACTACGGAGGAGGATTTGGGAATTAGAGGGCCTTCAAAAGCAAGGGCAACTAAAGGATGAGGACATACAGGAATTAAGGATAGTGAAAAGAGAGCTCGGTGAATTGGAGGTGTGTGAGATCAAATCTGCACAGGATAAACTTAAGCAACAGATGTTTGAATTGGGCAATAAGCCTTCCAGATTATTGGCGTATAAACTAAAACATCAGAACAGGAACATTATCACAAAAATCTGGGACGCAAAGTGAAGAGAGGTAAGGAAAGTGGACCAAATTCAGGAAAGATTTGTGGAGTTTTATAAACACTTATATGCAGAGGAAAGTAGCAGCACGCAGGACGACATAGATATGTACCTTCAAATAAGTTTGCCTACATTATCAAGGGAGGAATCAGACCAGATCTCTAAACCTATAGGAGTGGAAGAAGTGGTGGAGGTGATTAAATCACTACCAGCACATAAAGCACCTGGGATGGATGGGTTCACAAATAAATTTTATAAGACATTTAGTGAGGCATTGAGTGGCCCATTGGCAAGACTTTATAATTCATTTAAGGAAGGAGGGAAAATTCCAGAAACAATGTGCACGGCGGGTATAACAATCCTGCCAAAGGAGGGGAAAGATCCAAACTTATGTGGATCATACAGACCGATATCTTTACTGGGGACTGATTTAAAATTTTTACCAAAATCTTAGCAAATAGAATACTAAAATATATGCCTAGGTCAGTACATGAAAATCAAGCAGGCTTTGTACCTGGACGCCAAACAATGGATAACATAAGGAGAGTATTGAACGCCATATGGGCGGGGAGAAGAGGAGAAGAATAGATGGTACTACTGACAATAGACGCTGAGAAAGCATTTGATAGGATATCCTGGCCTTTCCTTTTTAAAGTACTAGAGCGTATGGGGATAGATGGTAACTACCTACAGTGGGTAAAATCTATTTATGAACAACCCATGGCTAAAATTCGCATTAATGGAGAATATACGCCGGCATTTGAATTATTTCGAGGAACACGGCAGGGATGCCCACTTTCACCGATTGTTCTTTCCATGGAGCCCTTGGCCCAGAGAGTAAGGGAGTGCCCCGAGATACGTGGGGTAAATAGGAATGGAATAGAAAGTAAAATTTCACTTTTTGCGGATGACTTGATTTTCATGATGACAAGGCTGGCAGAATCGGTGGAAGTGGTATATAACATATTAAGGGAATTTGGAACATGCTCGGGTTTCAAGATAAATGCCACTAAGTCAGAGATATTGAATATTTCAGCAGAAGTAGGAACACAAAAGCAGATTAAGGATAAGTTCCCATTTAAATGGGCAAAACAGAGCATTAAATATCTGGGAATAAATCTAGCTGCCAAAGATATGGACATGCTTGGATTAAACATTATAAAAATGGAAAAAAAGATGGAGAGAAATGGAATTGTGGGGAAGCAAGAAATTGTCATGGATGGGACAAATATCTGCATTTAAAATTATGATTTTACCTCAATGGATATATATTTTTAGGGCTCTGCCTATATGGGTATTTAAGCAATATATGGAGAGATTACAGAGGACAATTATAAAATTTATAGGAGGGAAGCCGAACAGAGTGGCATGGAGGATTCTTACAAAGAGGAAAGAGAGTGGAGGGATGGCCATCCCGGATCGAACTAGATATTTGGAGACAGCACAACTGAGTGCATTATTGGACTGAAGAGCGGATGAAGTGAAAGAGTGGGTGCAAAATGGAAAAAGAGGAATGGATGCTATGGAAAATAGGAGACTGGATGTGGCTTCCTAGGGCTGTGCAACCAAGGGGTAGAAGCAGCAACCCTTATGTACAACGGACGCTGGATCTGTGGACTAAATGGAAACAGATATGGCTGGGGAGGAATGGGATATCTAGGTTGATTCCTATTAGAGGGAACCCTGGATTCTCCCCTGCAATGGGGAAGAATGGGTTTGAGAAGTGGGAGGGGAAGGGATTAGTAAGGCTAGGACAGCTGTTGGATGGAAAGAAAATAAAAGACTTTGAAGTATTGCAAAAACAATTTGGGCTGGAGGATAAGGATATATATAAACACAATCAGATATGTCATTATTTATGATATCAGATACTACCAGAGCTTAGAGGAGAGGTTACTGAAATTGAGAAGATCTTCTTGACAGGACGAAGAAAGAGGGTATTGGCTATAATGTATAATATGAAGACCAAGGAAGATGGAAAAGATAGCTTCCAGAAAAAAATGGGAGCTAGATTTAGGAGAAAGCTGGGAAGATGAAGAGTGGGGGCGAATATTCCAAAATCGATATAAAGGTTTATGTTACCAATTTAATTGAAAATAATTATAAAACAATGTATAGGTGGGCACCGGACATCAGAGAGATTACATAGTATGCATAAACAGATAGATGATACATGCTGGAGACAATGTGGGGAGAAAGACTGTTACATGCATATATGGTGGCATTGAAAAGAACTATATAAAATATGGGAAATAGTGTTTTCTATAATGAGTGATATTTTGGAGAAAGTAGTAAAGCCAGACCCAGCGACAGCGATGTTGGGGAGGAAACCTGAAGTATTACAAACTAATGAGAGCACCTTTTTAAACTTGGGGCGTGTAGCTTTAAGAGTTTTGATTGCGAAGAAATGGAAGCAATGCATGGTACCTACTATAGGGGAATATAAAGCTTCACTGAGCTACATTTATCTAATGAGTAGACTTACAGCTTTAAAAAATAACAGACCACAAATATTTTTAAGTGTGTGGGGGAAATATCTGAAGTGGGATACATGTATCTGGAGTTACAGATGAATAGGCAGGAATCCGAGGGGGGGGTAGTTATGTATAATGGAGGAGGGAGGAAAAAAAAGGTTTTTGTATGAACATGTACAAGTAGAATAATAAGAGGAATGACCTATTGATGGTAGCCCCCTTGGGGAAGAGAATTGTTGTAACACTGGCTGAGCTGTTATAGGTCTTTGTATATGTTTATAAAATATAAATTAAAAAAAAAAAAGAATCAGACCAAGGACAGATCCATGGGGCACACCACTGGTAACTTCCTTCTCCTCAGAGTGAGCTCCATTTATCTGTACTCTTTTTCGCCTCCCACTCAACCAATTTCTAACCCAAAGAGTAACTTTAGGTTACATCCCTAGGGTGCTCAGTTTGTTTATAAGCCACCTGTGAGGAACGGTGTCAAAGGCTTTACTGAAATCGAATACACCACATCTAGGGCTCTCCCTCGGTCCAACTCCCTGGTCACCCAGACAAAGAAATCAATCAACTTTGTCTGACAAGACCTGCCTTTGGTGAATCCATGCTGCCTCGGATTCTGTAATCTGCTGGACTGCAGAAACCTCACTATTTTCTCTTTCAGCAGCGTTTCCAATAATTTACTCACCACCGACTTAATTCCCCATGATGCACTGCCTGGATCATGGATTGCAAAGTCTCTATATGGAAGATGTGTAGGGTGCACAGGTGAGTATTGACTCCCTTAAGGTGAAGGACTGGCTGAAAGGAACTGCCTTTCTTTGGCACCACAATTAGATTACATAGGGAGATGATGAAGGTGTCTAGGACAGGATCTCAGATCACGGCCAGAACACGGCCGTCCTCAATGTGTCTTGCACCCAGCAATCCTCTGTGACCCGGGCCCACTCTTGGTGGAAAAAACTGCCACAAACAGGAAGCATCCTGGAATGAGCCCCAACTCGTCCACTGCATTGGATGGGAGGTGACTCCTCTGGAGGTTATAGTATCCCAAGGCCCATGAGTCACAAAAGACTGAGTCGAGGACCAAACAGAAGAAGCTTTCCGCAGACCAGGCAGCACTTCTTAGAAGTAGGTATATGAATCTCCAACACCACCGACAGTCAGGCAACCCAGGCTCAGGGCATGGTGTGACGCACACTAGGGTCATGCAGGTAACATCGTGCACTACTGATGCGCACAGAGAGAAGGCAAGGCATGTAAGAGGCACTGAAAAGTAAGGGAAGCACAATCAACATGTGCAGGCAGCTGGACAAGGCAGGAAAACGGATACTGTACCAACACAAATCCCGAGTGGCGCACACCCATTCAACGGACAAGGTCAGGAAGCTCCCACAAAACAAGTCAATTTCTCTTTGATCCTCAGCGTTCCGCTTCCTGAGAGTGGAAACCTGATCCACCAAGTCTTGGCATTGCAAACACCACAGGCTATGGGTACCTGGGGAAAGTGGGCTATTAGTGCCCCCCCCCCCCCTTTGCTTCAGCCTGAATCTTGGTGACTTGGAGCCGTAAATCAGAGTTCTCCTGCTCAAGTTTCCCTGCTTTGGCCGTGAGTGTCTGTAACTGGCTCTGGGCTTTCAGTAGATCAGCCTGTAGCAGTTCAGATCTGACTCGCATGTGAAATAATGCCTCCTGCAATTTATTCTTAAAAATATGTAGAACACAAGCGTGCTCCGCTACTATATCCACAGTTAATTTAGCCTTATGAGCAATTAACTGGTCTAAAAAGTCGCTGAAAAATCCATTAGTGCTAACAAGCTCTTCTGTATCTGTTTTAAGACACTTAGAAATCTTTCCAATGTGGTCGGCAGTTTTATCATGCGACCAGCATAGAGATGCATGTTTCTGCAAGGCTAAAGCACTCTAATCAGTCCCGACTGCTACGTGAGCTATCGTTAATCAATAGCTGAGAATCTGTCTGTAAGAACTAACACAGGAATAGATGCTGAAGAATTACTCTAATTCTGTAAGATATAACTCATTCAGAGATCCCGTAATGTGGGTTCCAAACCCGTCTCAAACAAACAATTTTCCAGCAACAAACCTCAGCATAAACAGCTGTTTTGATCACAATAAAGCACTTCAGAATTACTACACACATTCTGAGAGACGTAGCTCATAAAGAAATACTCATCCTGGACGAGCCCCCATGATGTAGGGATTATTAGTAGCATAAAAATAATAATGCTCTCAGTTATGCCTGAGGGTAATTAGCTACTGATATCCAGCCCGAAGTTCTAAGAGTTTTGCTGGTAATGAGCCATGGAAGGAGTCTGGTCTGTATATTATATATATATATATATTATAATATTTATTATGGACAGCAAGGTAGAAAAATATACAAACATATAGCTAAAGATATATAATTAGAAACATGTGGTAACAGATTGTTGTGACAAAGAATTACAATTAGACAAAGTGATAAATAACTGATTAGCAACCAGAAGTCACTGATTCGCTCTGCACTGAGAAAAGTTATGAATAGGTTTCTAGCTAACCATTGCCCATCCAGGAGGAGGAGAGAGAAGACTGTACCTTAGCTTTGGCTGGCACTCTGGTGGCTGTGGTCCGATAAGACTCTGGAGCAGCACAAGTCCAAGGAGGCAGCTAGGCTAGATAATGCAGGCTACAGCCCGCGGGAGAACACAGAACCAAAGGTATCTGTGAAAGTCTTCTCTCAGTCCTTAGGAGAACGGCCTTACACACACGTAGTGTGTCTGTCTTGCAGACAGATCAGGTAGCAGACACAAGGGAAGCAGGGCACAAACAGCAAAAAGGCACGAAAGTTCTTCTGCGCAAACTGTATTATTCTTTCTGATGAGTCTCCATCATAGGTCTGGTGATTGGTTGGCACAAGACAGTCCGAGGTGTTCTCAGCGAATCAGAAGGTAATGAACAGGTATTCATCCTGCAGACCTAGGAGCCATAATGAGGGAAAATAACAGTATGCAGTTCCAGACATCCCAAGGCCAGTAGCATCGTTAGTGGATGATGAAGATCAGAGAAGCAGATGTTCTTGCATGTAGACAACTAATTGGCCTAGGAAACTAATTGGAGAGAAACAATAGTCTTCTGTATGCTCAGGTATGATCACTTGGCAAGCATTTGTGTGAAGGTCAGGTCTGAGACTGTAAGCACAGCAAAAGTCCTTTGTAGCAGGAAACCATCTTGTCTGGTCAGCTTTGGTTCAGGCTTTAGCTGCTAGGCAGGCCGGAGACCTGCAGGCGCAGAATTGCAGGGGTACCAGCCCTACAAGCCCAAGGCAGGTAAAATCCATGCTGGGCTGCGTATTACTACTACTCTGCTGCCAGGACCTGTAGTCACACACATCTACTTGAAATCTTCGGGAGGACAGCAGAGGGAAGGAGGGAGAGGCACTGAGGTTGTGTGAGGCTTTGAAGAATCCTTTCCAAACTTCTAATCCAGTCTTCTGGCTGCTCAACAAGCTCTCAACATAGGACAAGGAGCTGAACCAATTCTCCTCCTCCTTATGGCAATACCCAGAAGAATACTGGTTTTAAGGGTTTCTCTAGTGGAGCCTCCAGTGCTGTGCTTAAGTGAAAAAGTCACCTAAAGGGTGGTCACACATGAGCGAAATCAAAATCTCATTCTTCAATCTTTCTTTGTTTTTCCAGATTTCATCAGAGCTGTAAAAACCTGAATCCACCATCTGCTGGAGACAAACCATGCAGCACAAGCAGTTAATGCCACACTGTTGTTTTAAGAAGCTTCCAGAATGTTTCTGTCTCTACATCTACTGGTAGGGGAACACAACCCACTTGTCTGGACTGGTCTAGCAGGACGATATAGAATGAAAATGTATGTCATGGACCATGGTTTTTTTGCACTGCTTCCCTTTGCTCACTAATGACTGGAGTTGTTTTGCCTTCTCTTGCAGGAGGGTATCAGCCAAAGCCTGCATGTGCCATAGAATGTTACACAAGTGCATGCCCATGAAGATTTGGTAGGATGCTATGCAGGAAGGGAGAACAGCGTTCTGTAAGAACTTACTCCCAAAAGATTCTAATGTCTGAGCCTCTCTCCCCAAGGACACTGAAGAATACATCTTGGAACTTTTGGTTCTTCTGAGAGCAGAGTAGAATGGAGAGGCAGCTATTGCTTTTCAAATCCGGGAGCCTTCTGGCTTCGCTATATTGAGATGGCCTTCTTACTTAAAGGTCATACAGACAGGGAGGTTTTCCTACATTCTTCTCTGTATATTCTTTAGGATTCTGTGAATGGGTAGTGTCACAGCTTCCTTGGATAGGTTCAGGAATTGGAGGATTTCCAGTGTTTCTGCACTGGGCTCCTCCTTGGTGTCTAACTTAAATATGAGAGTCTTACCCATTTCCCTCACAAAATTACAGGCCAATACAGAAAACTAGTGTGGCTTTTAAGCACAGATAACGCCACTTTTAAACATACTTACAGCAACCAACAAATGTGGAAAACAGACGGACGCACGCATAAACAGCAAAGGAAAAACTAGCGCACAATTATACCAAGAGTGTTTAAATGTAAATTTAAATTACCTTTACAAATGAGCGGAAGTGCTGCCCACACACTCCCACTCTTGCCCTGCCATCTTGAAAAATGCATCCTGGGATGCACTGGGCAAGGACAGACTGCCATATAAGGTAGAATATGCCTTATATGGCAGCCTGACCCCACCTGGTGCATCCCAGGATGCACCGCATGTGGCCAGGCGCCACCATTTTTCAAGATGGCAAGGCAAGAGTGGGAGCGCATGGGCAGCACTCCCACTCATTTGTAAAGGTACCAGGAGGGGATGGTGGGGAATGGAGTTGCTGGGCCACCAGGAATTCGCTTTCTGTTAGGGCCACCAGTCCCAGACAGTAATTTTATGGCATCGGGGGCTTTCCCTGATGCTTGGATCATCTAAGGGGAGTTTGACATTTTCCCTCAGATGATCCCCCAATGGCATGAAAATACTGTTGGGGCTTATATGCAAATTAGCCATGCAGTGCCCCTGTTTCTCTGGGAGAACATGCCAAGCTTGTGCTGACGTCTGTGCACATGTGTTTGGCTTACTCTCCCAGTTTAATGCTGCCATTTGTGCACAGTTTAACGAATAGCTAACATGTGACTAATTTGCATATAGGAGCCCCTTTCTGCATGCTGATGTTAAAGTCATGTGCTGCATCTTCCAACTGTTCCTCTGGTCTACTTAAGAGATACTCCTTGAAGGCCAACAACAAAAGCGTTGGGACAGCAGTAAGAGTGGCCACATCCTCCTGAGTCATTCCAGCAATATCAGAAGAGTGGTGTGAGCCCCTTGGAGTCTGCTGCGTCTCCTCTCACACAGAGAATAAATGGTCCTCAACTGGAGACACTTTGAGGACAGTTGATCTCGCAATGCTCACATCATGCCTCTGGTTCGTGTCCCTCAAAGTCAATAAAGACAAGGTCAAACACGTCCTCTTTTTCTGGTGAAAACTGGATTGTGGGCTCTACTGATAGATGTTTTAAGGCAACTGATGTCATCTTAATGCCTATCCATTCACAGTGACCAGTACAGCTCCTGGGCCATGGAGATCAATGTTTCCA
The DNA here is from genome assembly GCA_033557465.1 of Ichthyophis bannanicus. Lineage (NCBI taxonomy): Eukaryota > Metazoa > Chordata > Amphibia > Gymnophiona > Ichthyophiidae > Ichthyophis > Ichthyophis bannanicus. The sequence goes on along the minus strand of CM066032.1, from coordinate 111,905,626 downwards.
ATGCCATAGTAAATGGACCTGACTTTATCAGGACCAAAAATTGATTTGTGCTTCTCTACATGATCCTGGAGTCCTCTGGCATCTGTGAATACAAATTACGATAACAGGGATGATAGTTGGAGCCCAAAAACATTAAGCACCAGTTTTTGTTTTTTTTTGGGGGGGGGGGTTATTTTTATTTTTTAAAGTGCCTTCAAGTCGATGCCGAGTCATGGCGCCCCAGCCCCTGGGTTTTCTTGGCAAGTTATGACTGGAAGTAGATTGCCAGGCCTTCTCTTCTGAGGCAATAGAGCAGGGGTTCCCAAGCCTGTCCTGCAGCCTCCCCAGCCAGTTAGGTTTTCAGGATATCCACAATAAATAAATAAATACAATGGAGGCAGTTATATGCAAAACTCTCTCATGCATATTCATTGCGGATATCCTGAAAACCAGACTGGGTGTGAGGTAGGTTTTGGAAACTCTGCAATAGAGAGTAAAGTGACTTGCCCAAAGTAACAAGGCGTGCAAGTGAGAATCAAACCCTGATCTCTTGGATACTAGGCTGTTGCTCTAACCACTAGGCTACTCCTCCATTCCTGAGCACCAGTTATGGATATCCATTATGGATATAGTCTTGCTACATCTGGTGCATATCTCTTAAACCTACTGGCGAGTTTATTCTGGGACACTGCCAAAAACATAGCTACAACAAAATCAAATGATTCAACCGTGAAAATACAAACCCAGCAAAGGCACCCAAGGCCTCTTTTTGAGCAAACCAAAGCAGTGCAGAAAAAAACCCCAAAAAAACTTAAACAGCAAAAAACCCTAAGACACTAACAGAAATCTACACAATAACAGAAAAAAATAGTAAACATAAAAATTAACTTACAGTTTTCCATAACTACCCCCAGAAAGGAGGCTAAAGAGAAATGTCAAACGTGACCTACTGGTTCCATTGGAAAATGAAAGACTGAAGTGGTCCCACACAACAGCAGCGGTTGTGGATAGGCATAAATGCACAGTAGAGCATTCCGAAGGTCTCAAGAAACGTCTGGAGCTGGGGAGTGGCTCCCGCACCAAGCTTCATTGGAGACATCACCCCCATACGCGAGAATTCACTATTTTAAATGTCCGCAGAGAATAATATTTCTGATACATGGAGGTCAGTTTTAAAAACCCATTTCATAGGTAGAACACTGCATTATCCAATGAAATAGGCTTTATTGAAACGGACCACCCTTTATATGAGGTAACAATACCTGCTCACTCTTACCCATTGTACAGGAGTAGCATTCCTAAGAGCAGAGTTTTGAATTACACACATTTGTTTGTATTTTCAAATGTGTGAGTATATTTTAATTGAGGAAACTTATCCACACACATTGGTGGGTATAAACATATACAAGTAATGTTCCTTTGAAGCTATATGCAAGCCTTTAGTTAAAAAATACAGCAAAGTCCACAAAAAAACAAAGGTGACATTTTACTTAACAGTTAGAGTTAATGTCCTTTCCTTGAGTCCTGCTAGACCAGTCCAGACAAGTAGGTTGTGTTCTCCTACCAGCAGATTAGTGGAGACAAAGAACCAATAAAAAGCCAAGGTTTCAATGACATCATTCCTATGCCTCTGTTCACCTCAGCCACCAGAGGGTCCCTTCAGAATTTGACCCAAAGCATAAGGGAGAACATGGCAAGCCTCACACCGCCTCAAATGTGGGCAACAATGAGTAATTAATAGTAGAGAGCGATGTACAGGAAAGCATAAACAGAAGGCTGTAAGTAGATGATGAACCTGCAGAGCCAAGTATAAAAATCATAGTGGACGGGAGGAAGCGATGTCACCAAGTTGAATAGCAGTGCAGGACTAGAGCTCCACCATCACCCTGGGCCCTTTCAAGCTTTGTTCCTAACCCTTCAGAGGCTTGGAGCGCTGAAATAATGGATTCCGGTAGGCGGGATACCCCAGTGGCGAGGACAACTAAGAAGAGGGGGATCGATTTGCAGGACATCGCATTTGAATACATGTCAGGAAAAATGGTGCTGATGGAGCCTATGCAGTGGTGAATGATGATGGACATGAGGAGCCAAGTGAGCCGCTCAGAATCTGATGAGGACAACCAGCTTACTCCCAGGGAGTTCAGACAATGGCTCGGGGAGATAAAGACAGAAATGCAGACCCGCCGAGTGGAAATTGCAACTTTAGCAACAGACCTGCGCTCTGAACTCATGGATTTTGGCAAGAGGGTGGAAAATGTTGAAGTCCATCTTGAGGAGCATGACAGCATAGCGGAATTAGAGAAATACGTGTTAGAGTAGGAGCAGGTTAATGGGGACTTTGCTGATAAAAAAAAAATAAGATGGGAAAGTTAGAATGTTGTTGTTGTTAAGTGCCGTTGAGTCGGAGTCGACTCATGGTGACCCTCTGGATAGCTGTCCTAAATTGTGTTCAGTCTTCAGTCAGGCGGCTCATTGTTGACAGACTGGTACCCGTAGCTGCTGTTATTGTATCGATCCATCTCATTGCTGGCCTTCTTCTTTTGCGTTGACCTTCTATCTTGCCAAGCATGATGTCTTTCTCTAATGATCTCTCTGTTCGCATGATGTATCCAAAGTATGAAAGTCGAAGTCTTGTCATCTGAGCTTCTAAAGAAAGCTTAGGTTTGATCTCCTCTAGTACCAACTGGTTTGCTCTTCAGGCAGTCCATGGTATACATAGTATTCGCCGCCAGCACCATAATTCAAAGGCATCAATTTTCTTTCTGTCTATCTGTTTCTCTGTCCAGCTTTCACATCCATATGATGTTATTGAAAATACCATGGCTTGAACAAGTCGAATCTTTGTATGGAGAGACACATCTCTGCTCTTGAGAATCTTATCTAGGTCTTTCATAAAATTCTGCCAAGAGCAATGCATCATCTGATTTTTTGACTGCTTGTTGCTTCTTTATTGATAGCTATCTGCAAAAAAATTTATTTCGAGAGCTGTTTTGGTTATTCCACGTAATCTTTGTTTTTTGGTGTGCTGAATCCGAAAATGACCTCCATTTTGTCATAGGACATCACGTTTCCTGACAATTTAGGTAAATATGTTAAATAAGGCAATACCTCAAAATAAATGGAAATAGACTTATAAAATTAAAGTTTTATTACAATATTTTCATGAAAATCCTTTTTTGAACTGAAATGAGCTCACCTACACACACTAAACTCGATTCTTCTTCCTTGTGAGGCTCCTCTTGGTGCATTTACGCTTGTGAGTAGCATCTAAAATGTCTCTCTGAAGCATCCGACAGTAGTCTGCCATCATTGTAATGCTCCATTTTCCCTGGTATCTCCTTTCCATCTCTTTAATGTCTTGGTGGAACCCATTCACCTTGTTCCTCACTCACAACTCCCAAATTCTCAGGAAAGTAGTCAAGGTGGGACTGGAGGAAATGCACTTTCAAACTCATCAGGCAACCTAAAGCTTGAAATGCTTTCAGCATTCGTCCGACGATCTTTTTGTAGTGAGGATCTTTGTTATTGACTAAAAATTTCTGTACAACTTCTTTAATTGCAATCCACCCTTCTTTTTGAGGATCAGTCATGGTATTGACAAACTCTTGATCAACTATAAGCCTTCTAATGTCTGGTCCGACGAACACACCTTCCTTCTATTTTGCCTCCGACAGGCCTGGAAACTTGGTGACCAAGTATTTGAAGCATTCTCTATCTCTTGGAAGTGATTTTACGAATTGCTTCATCAATCCCAATTTTATGTGGAGAGGTGGTAGAAGAACTTTATGGGAAGGTACCAAAGTTTCTCGGAGGACATTTTTTTCACCGACTGATAGCACCCTCGGCTGCCAACTCTTCTTGGTCCAGTGATTTTGTCGGTCTCGGCTGTCCCATAGACACAGAAAACAAGGATATTTGGTATACCCAGCTTGTTGCCCGAGCAGCATGCACAAGACCTTCAAGTCCCCACACACTTGCCAACCATGGTCTTCATATTTAAGTTTACGAAGAACTAATTCCAAGTTCTCGTAGGTTTCCTTCAAGTGTACGGAATGACCTACAGGTATGGAAGCGTAAAAACCGCTGTGGAGTAAAACTGCTTTGAGACTTCTTTTTGAAGAATCTATAAAAAGATGCCATTGCTCTGAATCATATTGGACTTTAAATAGACCCATCAGACCTTCGACATTGATGCAATAAACCAACTTGTCTTCCTGGGCGAAGTAAGGAACGAAATCCTTTTCACGATGTCTGAACCATGAAGATGACACTCCTGGCAACAAATTCCTGCTTTTCAGCCTTGATCCGAGTAACTCAGCGGCATCTTTGGGAAGATTCAAGTCTCTTACCAAATCATTCATCTCCTCCTGAGAAAACAATTTTGGTCTTATATCATCTTCAAAGTCAGAACTTGATTCGTCATCTGGTTCAGGTATGACTTCACCTTCATCGGAGCTAGGTATCTCTTCCAAGGTAGCAGGGGGCTTGGGTAATGGTATATCTGTGCCATGGGGGATGGGACGAATTGCCGAGTGAAGATTGGGGTATGAAATGGAATGCTTCCATTTGGAATTAAACCCTTTCACATCGCATGAACAAAAGTAACAGTCGTCACACCAAAGGAATCCCATAACAGAAAGACTTTTTCTTACCCTTGAACCAGTTTCGGAGGGCCTCAACACACCGTTTGCACACTTTATGAGGCGCCCAGACTTGATCTTGATCTCCAATTTTTAGTCCAAAGTATGCAAAGTATACTTTTTTCACAAAGTCTGTAATATTCTGCTGTTGCTTCAACACTGTATATTCACCACAGATGAAACAGAAACTGTCTGGCGAATTAATACACTTTTGCGGAGCCATAACATAACGGTTGAAGAATGATGAGCTAACACGAATTGAGATGAAAAAGTGTGAACAGCCTAGAACCAAGAACCTGATGATGATTCGTGCACAGGTGTGGCATGCAGGAGAGAGCAGCGAGACGTCACAGTGCTGGCCACGCCCCCCTGCACTGACCGGAGCTGCTGCTATCTGCCCTGTGTCTCCCTCCCACTGGATTCTTCAGGAAAGATTAACCCCTTCTACCATTAGAAGCACGGACTTAAAACTTGCTTAGCTTATGTATATATTGCTGACCATCAGATTTACAGTGCTATATTTTTTTTTACATAACTCGGACAACTCCTTTAAGGTTTTTTTGGCATTTTATATCTTAAATGCACTTATGTGAATTAATTAATAGTAATTTGAAAAAATTTGATAAATTTGAAGACAATTTTGCATGTTGTGGCAAATCATGACGTCTAGGAGTTTTTTCAATATTTTGTTTTCAGCACACCAAAATACATGGAAATTAGATGAAAATAATCAAACAGCTTTTCAGTCGCAGACCTGTGTAGTTGATCCAAGTAGGTTAAATTTGGTCACGATTTCAATTTCTTCTCCTTCAACGATGAACCTGTTGATTATGCTAGTTGTCATGATCTTTGTCTTCTTTACATTAAAGTGCAGGCCCATTTTGAGACTATGTTCTTTGATTGTGAGAAGCAAATGTTTCAGATCATCTTCACTTTCAGCCAGTAATGTGGCATTATCAGCATAGCGAAGGTTGTTGATGAGTCTTCCACCAATCTTAACATGTCTGTTGTCTTCATACAATCCTGCTTCTCTGATGATTTGTTCTGCATATAAATTAAACAGGTAGGGGGAAAGTATGCAGCCTTGTCTTACACCTTTGCTTATTTTAAACCATTCTGTTTCTCCTTGTTACGTTCGAATTGTTGCTTTTTGATCAATGTACAGATTATGCAAGAGAACGATCAGGTGTTCTGGTATACCCATGCTTCTTAATGTGGCCCAGAGTTTCTCATGGTTTACACAGTCAAAAGCCTGTGAACTATCATTAAAATCATCTATAATACCTGAAGATTGGAGGATCACCAATGTAACACCAATTTTTAAAAAGGGTTCCAGGGAGGACTTCCGGTGACGTCAATTAAGCTTATGGTGGTGTAGCGATTGGGCTCCGCTGCTGATGCCTACTAAAAAGGTGAAAAATACCCCAGACAAAAGTAATAAGTGAGGCGAAAGGCAAGGAGAAGAGAACCGGAGGGCAGAGAGTGATGGGAGGACAGCAAGGAGCACACACATCACCCGATAGTGGAGCGGAGTGCTGGATCGGGCTCCGACGTAGCAGCGGAAGATCAGCGGCGCCAGGGGGAATAAACCGAGTGCTCCAGAGAACGTTGTAACGGGGGGAGTAAAGCCCAGGTGCGGCAGTGGAGAGAGTGGCGATTGCGGAGGGGAAACAAATCGCCGGACGGTAGCAAAAGCCTGCTGATTTGACTGTGCAGGGGAGGAGTGTGAGGCCCATGGCAGAGAGCGGCAAAGGCCTGAAGAGGAGCGAGATCGAGGTGCAAGAGGAAGGAGACAGTGAGTGTTGGCCTCGGAGGGGAAAGTGTGTCCCAGTGGAATAAAGCACAATCCAGCCTAACAGCTAAAAGTGAAAGGACTTGTAGCTTTACAGGAAGAGAGAAGCTCAGTGGATCTGAGGTATAACCGGTGGCAAAGCGATAAAACGGCTAGAAGACCAAGCCAGGGAGGGGGAAGAAAAGAGGTTGAAAATATTGCCCTGCAAACTAATAAAAGAAATACTAATTGCTAAACAGGAAACAGGTAAGCACCGACACAGTGCAAGATACTTGCAGGGCTAGGAGAGAACATGGAGAAGCCAAAAGGAGGGCTATCTGCAAAGAAAAAACTGGCAGAATTTAGATCATCCTATGCTTCCAGGAAAGGCGGGAAGGAGGGAGAGAAGAGCGGTAAAACGGCAGCGGACGGAGGAGCTGAGCAAGAAGAGGGGATGGAGGGAGAGTGGAGCCCCGGAATCGCAGAGATGCTTAAGTGGTGGCTAACGGAATTGAAGGATGAGCTCAAAATGGAAATCAGTGGTGTAAAAAGCAAAATAAAAGAGACATTACAATCTGCGACAAGACATAGCTGATCTGGGAGCCCGTGTAGAAGAAACTGAGAATCAGATGGTACAGCAAGGAGAAAACACGGAAGAAATACGGAAAGGCTGGAAGCACTAAGGCAAGGTCAAGAAGAATTGAAGTTGAAAGCAGAGGATCTGGAGGATCGATCTAGAAGATGTAATATCCGAGTGAGGGGGGTCCCAGAAGAGACTAAATACAAGAACTGTGAGGAGGTGATAACAAAAGTATTTAGATCAATGTTACAAACAGCAGCTCTAGAGAAGTAAGGTGAGGCGGAGACCCTGCAAATAGAGAGGGCACATAGAGGGCTAGGGCCAATAAGGGACAACAGACCATGAGACATTGTGGTGTGCCTGAATTCTTTCAAAACGAAAGCACAGTTACTTACCTGTAACAGGTGATCTCTGGGAACAGCAGGAATAAGTCTTCACATATGGGTACGTCGGTACCGACGGAGCCTGCGCGGGAACGCTCCCCAGCTTCCCAAAAAGGAAAGCTTTTGGGAGCATCCCACAGCACCTGCGCGCTGCCTTCCCGCCTTTCCTAACCGCCTCTCCCCAGTTTGAGTTTTAAAGCTGAGACAGAGGGAGGAAAGGAAAAATAGATAGAGAGATACAACTCCTAGGGGAGGTGGGTGTGTTGTGAAGAGTTATTCCTGCTGTTCCCAGAGATCATTTGTTACAGGGTAAGTAACTGTGCTATCTCCAGGAACAAGCAGGAATGAGTCTTCACATATGGGTACTCCCTAGCTAGAGATGCCTGGGAGATCCCCAAGGTTATGAGACCCTGGGAAGGGCTCTATCTCCTCCTATGGATCTCAGGCATCCATCCAGGGAAGGAGGGCAGGAGTTCATTAAGCATGGAACAGGTGTTTGAGAACAGCCTGACCAAACAAGGCATCCCGGCGGGAGTCCTTGTCCAAACAGTAATGGGCTGTGAAGGTATGAACCGAGGCCCAGGTGGCTGCTCGACAGATCTGGTCGATGGACACAGAATTTAGATGAGCCATAGAGGTGGCCATGGCCCTCACATTATGAGCTGTGACATGGCCCTCCAGAGAAAGGTTCTTACTCTGGTAGGGGAAAAAAATACACTGAGCAATCCAATTGGACAGTGTCCTCTTAGAGACTGGAAGTCCCAAATGAGAGGGATCAAAGGCAACAAAGAGTTGAGAAGACTTTCTATGTTGCTGTGTCCTTTGTAAGTAAAAGGCAAGAGCTCTCTTACAATCCAGGGTATGAAGATTCCTCTCTGCACTTGATGCATGAGGACCTGGAAAAAAAGACAGATAAATATACCTCTTGATTAAGATGAAAAGGTGAGACCACTTTAGGCATAAAGTGTGGATTGGTCCTAAGGACTACCTTATCATGATGAAACCTTGTATAAGGTGGATTAGCCACTAAGGCCTGCAGTTCACTGATGCGGCGAGCTGAGGTGACTGCAATGAGGAAAATAACCTTCCAGGAAAGAAATTTCAAGGAGGTGGTGGCTAAAGGTTCAAAAGGTGGCTTCATAAGCTGACCAAGAACCAAATTTAAGTCCCATGCCACCGGAGGAGGCTTAATGGGAGGTTTAGTTAAAGTTAGGCCTCTCATGAATCTTGCAATAAGAGGATGAGAGGAGATAGGCTGTCCATTGATAGGCTTAAGGGATGCTGCAATAGCACTCAAATGGACCCTTACTGAATTTGTCTTAAGGCCTGCACTGGAGAGATGCAGGAGATATTCCAATAGAGCATAGGTGTCAAACCTGTCCTGGAGGGCCACAATCCTGCCAGGTTTTGGGATAGCCCTAATGAATATGCATGAGATATATATGCATTAGAGATAGCCTGCCAATCTGACTGGTTTGTGGCCCTCCAGGACTGGATTTGGAGACCCCTGCTTTACACCTCTGTCATTTAAGATTGTGAGTGGGCAAGGTGCTGATGTCCAAGACATCAAAAAGGTTAGATAGAATTTGTCACATTCCTCCTCACTTCTCACCACCACCAAAATATTGTCCATTAGACATCTTTTTGGTGGTGGTGAGAATCGAGGATGAATGTGACACATTCTAGCTACCCTTTTGATGTCTAGGACATCTGTACCTTGCCCACTCACCATCTTAAATGACAGAGGTGTAAAGCAGTGGTCTCCAAATCCAGTCCTGGAGGGCCACAAACCAGTCAGGTTGGCAGGTTATCTCTAATGGATATATATCTCATGCATATTCATTAGGGCTATCCCAAAACCTGGCAGGATTGTGGCCCTCCAGGACAGGTTTGACACCTATGCAATAGAGAATTCAAAGGTAGTGCTAGAGGGTCAAGACCCTTCTCAGTACACCAAAAGGAAAACCTTTTCCATTTAAAAGCATAGGAACGTCTAGTAGAAGGTTTTCTGGAAGCATGGAGGATATCCTTCACCTGCTGAGAAAGATTCCAACCTTGAAGGTCTAGGCCTTCAGCAACCAAGCTCTGAGGTGAAGGGACTTGGGGTTTGGGTGCCACAAAGTCCCCTCCTCCTGGGACAGAAGGTCTGGAGCAGCTCCCAAGTCTAGGGAGGGAGCTTGAGAGTGATGTAGAAGTAGAGGGTACCACACTTGGCGTGGCCAGCGTGGAGCTATGAGGATCATGGATCCTTGATCCCTCTAGAGCTTGAACAGAGTCTTGGGAATTAAGGGAATGGGTGGAAAGGCATACAGGAAGTCTTGACCCCAGTGAAGGAGGAAGGCATCCTTGGCCTGAACTCCATGACACGGAATTCTGGAACAGAACCGGGGAAGTTTGGCATTCCACGGACTTGCAAAGAGGTCTATGTCCGGGGTTCTCCACTCTTGAAAGATTCTGAGTACTTGGTCTATGTGCAGGGACCATTCGTGTGGAAGCAGAACTCGACTGAGTCTGTCTGCCCAAGAGTTTTGGATTCCTGGAAGGTATACGGCCAGGAGATGGATTTGATGCTCTCTGGCGAAGGCCCACAATCTTAAAGCTTCGTTGCAAAGCGACAGAGAGCCAGTTCCTCCTTGCTTGTTTATGTAAAACATGGCTACCTGATTGTCCGTATGAATGAAGACTGTCTTGTAGCTGAGCAGGGTATGGAAGACCTTGAGAGCTAGAAAAACTGCTCGGAGCTCCAAGTGGTTGATATGTAGAGAGGTCTCCTGTGGAGACCAAGTGCCCTGAGTGGAGAGGTCTTGTAGATGAGCTCCCCAACCTGTTTGGGAGGCATCTGTTGTGAGGGTTGCCTGGGGCAACAACTGTTGGAAGGGGGACCCCAGCAACAGATTTTGGGTGTACATCCACCACTGGAGAGACCAAAAGAGGCGGCTGGAGGTTGCTATTTGGTCTGAGAGAGCCCCTGATGCTTGAGTCCACTGGATGGACAAAGTCCATTGAGCTGCTCTCATGTGAAGGCGAGCATAGGGTACCACATGCACTGTGGATGCCATGTGGCCTAGCAGTTGTAGCATCTCCCAGGCAGTTAAATGGCTCTTTGACTGAATCTGGGAGGCTAACTGCACTAGGCGTAGGCAACGGGCCTGAGGAAAATAGGCCCTTGCAGTGGTAGTATCCAGTCAGGCCCCTATGAACTCTAGGGACTGAGTAGGGGTGAGCTGGGACTTTGGGAGGTTTACCACAAGTCCCAGATAGCTGCAGAATGCGCCTTGTGCAGTCCAGGGAAGTCTGGGCCTCTGACTGAGATGGAGCTCGGATGAGCCAGTCGTCCAGGTATGGGAATACAAATATTCCCAGAGTGCGTAGAAATGCAGCTACTACTGCCATGCATTTGGTGAACACTCTTGGAGCAGAGGCCAGACCGAAAGGAAGCACCTTGTATTGGGGTAATGCTTTCCTTGGAAAAGAAAACGGAGGAACCTTCTGTGAGATGGATGGATGAGGACATGTGTGTACGCATCCTTGAGATCTAGAGAACAAAGCCAATCCTGACTCTGAAGGTATGGAAGGAGAGTGCCCAGAGAAAGCATCTTGAATTTCTCCTTGCATAGAAATTTGTTCAATTCTCTGAGATCTAATATGGGTCTGTAGCCCCCTGTTTTCTTTGGGATCAGAAAGTAGGGGGAGTAAAACCCTGACCCTTGTTGAAGAAGAGGTACTTCTTCTATTGTCCCTTGGGCAAGAAGGGCAGCCACCTCCTGACCTAGGTCGAGGAGAGATGTTGGAGAACTGAAATGTCTCACCATGGTGTGAGGAGGAAGGTTTGAGAAATGAAGCTTGTTGTAGCCCTCCCTTATGATGGAGAGGGTCCATTGCTCTGCTGTAATTTGCTCCCATCTGGGAGCAAAATGAGCTAACCTTCCTGGAATGGTGAGAGGCTCTGGCTGTTTCAGAGCCAGAAAGGCTAAGTTCTCTAGCATCAAGTCAAAAACCCTGAGGAGGCTGGGTCTGCTGAGTTGCAGCAGCCCCTGTAGGCTTAGGCCTGGCCTGTTTAGGTTGCTGACGCTTAGCAGCAAAACGACCTGTAGATGATTGTTGGCCAGAAGCAGGATGGAATCTGCCTTTCTTGAAAAAAGACTTCTTGAAAGGTTTTTTCTTGGCAGGAATGGAGGTTGACTTTGAAAGTCTATCCAAAGCAGAATTTTCTGCATCCATTTGAGTGGCTTTTATTTGCCAATCTTTGCCAAACAAGTTTTCTCCTGTACAGGGAAGATTTCCCAAGCCATCCTGGACCCAAGATTCTAGATCAGAAGCTTGGAGCCAAGCAATTCTGCGTGCAGCTATGGCAATGGCTGAAGCCCTGCTGGCACCCTCAAAGGAGTCAAAAGCTGCACGGTTGGAAAACTTTGAAATATCTTGAGTATGCTTAATCCAAATAAGAAATTCTTCCCTTTTATCCTCTGGAAGAAAAGGGAGGAAAGTGTGCAGCTTATCTGCAATTTCTTTCAGAAACATACCCATATAAAGACTATAGGAGTTGATTCTGGCAATGAGCATACTGGCTTGGAAGATTTTCCTACCAAAAGCATCCAAGGTCCTGCATTCTCTTCCTGGAGGAGCAGAGGAGTGTCTTTTTGCACTCTTTATCTTTTTCATAGCTGACTCCACCACAATAGAATGGTGAGGAAGCTGTGTTTTATGAAACCCAGGACAAGGAGGGACACGGTACATAGTGTCCAATCTACGAGAATGAGGAGAGATAGTGAGAGGAGTCTCCCATAAGTCAATCATGTGATCATAAAGAATCTCATGAATTGGCAAGGTGACTGCCTCCTTAGGAGCCTTAGAATAACCTAAAATATCCAATTTTTTAGCTCTAGGCTCTGATTCAGAGGTTACTGAAATAGAAAGCCCTTTAGCCACTTCTCTTATGAAGTCTTGAAAGGACAAGTCCTCTGGAGGAGACATTCTTCTTTTTGGAGAAGAAGGCTCTTCAGGAAGGGCTATGGATACTTCAGCAGACTCCTCCGATGCATCAGAATCTTCAGAGGAATCAAAGTATCGATTGTCAGGGTGCTCTTCCAAGGCTCGATACGCGTATCGAGCGGTATCGACATCGGGCGTCATCGGTACCGGTTCGGTACCGATGGGCATCCCTGGACAGGGAACCGCTGCAGTCGGCATCCTGGTCGATGTCGATGCAGTCAGTACCGGTACCGACACTGGTGCCGGTACCGGAGCTGATACCGAGAACGGAGTTTGTTGTGGTATCAGCGGCGTCGCAGCTTGAATGAAGGCCGTGATAGCCTGCTGCATGGATAAAACATTCTGATCCATAGACGCCACGAATGCCTGGAATTCGGTACCAGAAGGTTGCGCCGGTACCCCAGAGCATTCTAACAGGTGATCGGTCGAGGCCGTGCCATCGATGTCAACCTGTAACCCCATAGGTGGAGCTTTGGAAGGCGGAGCTTCCCGCCGGGGTTGTTTTGCCGGTGCGGGATCATCGAGGGCAAGCCCAGAGGCATCTCGATGCTTGGAAGGAGATCTACCCTTCGAGGACCGGCTGGATTTATGTTTGGTTACCTGAGATCCATGGGAGGAAGTAGAAGCCCTGGAAGACGTCGATGCCACTGAAGCTGCATCAGAGGGAAACAGCACATGGAGCTTAGCCGCTCGGTTCTGTAAACCTCGTTTAGACATCAAGGAGCAGGACAAACAATCCAAAATGGAGTGGTCAGGACCCAAACATTTAAGACACCATTCATGGGTGTCGGTGACAGAAATAGTACCGCTGCACTTAGTGCATTTTTTAAACCTGGAGGCTGGTTTTTCCATGAGGAAAATTTCTCGTGAGGCCTAAAGCCCAAAAGAGGAAAAACACACTAAGTGAGGGAAAAATATGTTTTGTTTTGTTTTTTTATAAGAAAAGAAAGAAAGACCGGCTGTACCGGTCCGACGTCGGGGAAGGCAGACGCGCGACCAAAGAAATAAAATAAAACAAAGAACTTCTTCAGCGGTGACAGGAACACGACCTGCTGGCTCCGCGGAAAAGAAGAACTGGGGAGAGGCGGTTAGGAAAGGCAGCGCGCAGGCACTGTGGGATGCTCCCAAAAGCTTTCCTTTTTGGGAAGCTGGGGAGCGTCCCCGCGCAGGCTCCGTCGGTACCGACGTACCCATATGTGAAGACTCATTCCTGCTTGTTCCTGGAGATAGAGAGGATCCTGAGAGCTGCACGGAAAATGAGCCACTTCAAATGGGAGGAGCACGAAGTGGAACTGTATCAGGACTTATCAGGGGGCACGCTTCAACGGAGAGATGAAAGAGGTGACAGCTTATTTGCGGAGAGAAGACCTGAGATATAAGTGGCTGTTCCCTTTCGGCTTATTGATTACCGTGAAAGGGAAATCAAGAAAAGTTCAGTACAGCAAGGAAGCGTGGAAAGTGCTTAAAGACTGGGGCTTGCCCAATCTCCCAGAGGGAGTCGAAGAGCACGGCAGATCAATGATGAGCAGAGAACCCACGTCAGGAGCGGATAATCTGAAGTGGCGCCGGGCACCAGCGGAAGGCAAGAGGTTGGCAAGACTACATAAAGGCAGTCCAAGAGAGAAGACAGCGGAGACGTGATGTGGCTGAAGCTGGGGAAGAGGAGCAGCTGAGACATTGTGCAGTTCATGAAGGGGACAGATTGATGGGTGATGATAAATGCATCGAAGGGGGTAGGGGACAGGTGGAACATAAGAGGGAGGGAAGGGGGACGCAGTAGTTGGAGCAGGGGTAGGACAGGAGTGAGAAGGGGGGGGCGAGAAGGAAGGTGGGGATAATTATGGAGATATAAGTTACTGAGCAAAAGAAGTGGGGGCAAGGTAGGGTGGAAAGTGGTTTAAGGGAGGGAGACAGGGGGGTAGGGGCTGGGCAAGGGCAGAAGGGAAGGGATCGGGGTAATCAGGTGGGATGAAAGGATAAGACCAGGCGAGGGCTTGATTGACTGTCACCAAGACTGGAAGACGAGTCTCTCACGAAGGGACGGGGGAGAGGGAAGGGTGATAGGGAAGAGGGGAACCGGGGGGGATCAGTTTAGGAGGGGGAGGGGGGAAGGGAGGAGACATAGAAGGGGGGGGACAAACGCTAAGGGAGAAGGGGGGGAAATGTTAACGGTGAGTTGATAATAGACTCACTAAATGTAAAAGGGTTTAATTCACCATTTAAATGACAGAAATTGTATAAAGAAATAACACGCCAAAAGGCAGCGGTAGTGCTTATACAAGAAACGCATTTGACAAGAGCGACAGAATACCTGGTGAAACCAAGGGGATATGGAGTTTGTGTACATGCTTCTAACACTGTAGAAAAGTAAAAAAGAGGGGTGGCTATTTTGATTGATACCAAGTTGAAGATGTTATTGCATACTGTGGTCAGGGATAAAGAGGGGAGGTATGTGTTAATGCGGATCAAGGTTGGAACTGAATGGTTTTTTATAGTAAATGTATATGCACCAACAGGAGCACCAAGTGAATTCTGGACAAAACGGAGCGAGGAGGTAGGGAAATTGGGGGAGGGAAAATTAATATGTGGAGGAGATTTCAATTTAACTTGGAGTCCCGCAAGAGATGCAACCAGAAAAAGAGAGGGTAAGAAGGCGGATAGGAGGAGATATCGTAGTTTTGTTACACAAAATTGTTTGATTAATGCTTGGAGATTCCACCATCCAGGGAAGCAGCAATTTTCGTACTTTTCACCAGTACATGGATCATACTCTAGAATAGATGCTATTTGGGTTTCTAGAGAGATGGGGGGAAAGATTAAGGGGGCGGATATGAATGCGATTACTTGGTCAGACCACGTACCTGTGCTGGTTAGATTGGCACTAGAGGAGGAGGGGAAAGGTAAACAGTTTTGGAGACTTAATGAATCCTTATTGGAGGATGACAAGGTAAGAGAGGAAATAGAGTGGGAAACCAGGGAATATTTTAAATGGAATGATAATGGGGAGATAGCATGGGGAGGAGTATGGGACGGGTATAAGGCAGTGGTGAGAGGAGTACTAATCAAATGGGGGGCGTGAAAAAAGAAGGCAAGGGAGGGGAGAGAGAAAGAATTGCGAGCAAAGCTGTTGGAGCTGGAAGAGTTAGATGCGCAAGCTCAGTCAGGGGCCTATAGAGGTCCAATGCTAGCAGTGAGTGCACAGTTAAATGAATTGCAGGCAGCCAAGATAAGATACCAAATGCAGCTTTTGAGAAAGGATTTCTTTGAGGGAGGAAATAAGGCGGAGAGATACATGGCACAGCAATTAAGGCATAGGAAATTGCGCTCCCACATACTGAAAATCCGCAACGTGAGAGGGGGGCTGGTATACAAGGATAGGGAGATTAGGGAAGCATTTAGGGGATATTACCAGGGATTGTTATAATGCCCTGTTCAATGTAATTTCAGTTTGTTCAATGTAAACCGCACTGATGCAGAATAGCGCGGTATATAAGAGAATGTAAATAAATAAAAAATTGTATAAAGTAAGGGATTCCCCACAGGGGGAGAGAATTCTGAGTTATCTTAAGTCAATGAAGTTGTTGAAACTGGATGAGGGGGAGCAACAAGCATTAAACAAGGCAATAAGAGCAATCAAACAATTAAAGGTAGAAAAGACTCCGGGGTTAGATTGGATTACAGTGCGATTCTATAGGTGCTTTGGAGAGATATTAACAGCTCCGCTTGTGCGGCTCTTCAATTTGCCAAGGGAGGGAGAAGGATTAGCGGACACTATGGGTTGGGCGGGAATATCCATAATACATAAGGAGGGAAAGGACCCACAAGTGTGTTCCTCTTACCGCCTTATCTCGCTGTTCAACCTCGACGCCAAATTACTAGCTAAAATAATAGCTACGCGATTAAACAAGTTGATAGGGAAGTTAATACACCATGATCAAGAGGGATTTATTTCCGGAAGACAAGTAGCTGATAATATAAGAAAGATCTTGAATATGATTTGGTCAACGGAACACCAGAGGGAAGAGGCCTTATTGCTGTCTCTGGATGCAGAAAAAGCTTTTGAGCAGGTGTCTTGGCCATTTCTCTTCCAGGTAATGGAACGAATGGGTTTGGGGGCAGAATTCATAAACTGGGTAAAAGCGCTATATTGTAAACCGAAAGCTTGTGTTAGGGTAAACGGGGGATATTCTGAGGTTTTTGGGCAGGGGAGAGGAACGCAACAGGGTTGTCCACTGTCACCGCTGCTTTTCGCTATTTCCCTGGAACCGTTTGCAGAGCAGGTGCGGGAGAGGGTCGATGTACGGGGAATCAAAGTGGGGCGGGGAGAATACAAAATATTGTTACTTGCCGATGATACAATCTTGAGTGTGGTCAAGCCTCATTTTTCTATCCCAATTTTAATGTGGGAATTGGAAGAATTTGGCAAACTATTGGATTTCACTATCAATTGGACCAAGTCAGAAATTCTAAATTTAACAGTACACGGGGACACAAAAAGAATACTACAAGAGAAATACCCATTTAAGTGGGCAAAAGAAAGTATTAGATATCTTGGAATTCACATAAGTAATAGGATAGAAGCACTATATAAGCTGAATTATCAAAAGTTATTTCGGCAGGTAGAGCGCTTATTAGATGGGTGGGGGCAGTTACTTCTCATGGTTTGGAAGGATTGCCACAATAAAGATGTTGCTCTTGCCACGATTTCTATTCCTGTTCCAGATGCTACCAATAAAGGTACCACCAAGCAAGTTAAAACAGTTACAAAGACTCGTTAATCGGTTCATCTGGCAGAATAGACGGGCGAGAGTAGCTAGGTTCGCAATGCAAAGAGCTAAAGGAGAGGGAAGATTAGGGGTGCCTAATTTTAGGAAATATGATGAAACAGCAAAAACTGAAAACAATATATGAGTGGCACTGAGGAACACAGAAACAGTGCGTCCAAATGGAAGAAGATTCAACAAGGGGAGAGAGCCTGGTACAACTAGTGTGGAGGGGGGAGTAATATTCCAGAACAGGTACGCCAAAATCCCTTCATAGCGCATAGTTTGCTAGTGTGGAAACAAAACAGAAAATGATTAGTGCAAGATAAAAGATATACTCAGGGCATGACATTAGAGGCTTGTTTTGAGAAGGGACAGGGACCAGCAGTACATATTCTGTGCAGATGGGCACAAGCGGGGTTAACACACATCTCTCAAATAGTGAGTAAGGAGGAAGAAGAAATTAGACCTTACCTGCTAATTGTCTTTCCTTGAGATCTCTCCGGGCCAGTCCAGGGACTATAGGGTTGTCAACCTTACCCAGCAGCTGAGGACTGAATTCTCAAAGTCTTGCTAACAACCACTCCAGCTCCCTCTGGTGTCAGAGACTCAGTCAACCGTTGTCAAAGCAGTCTGCCTAATAACCTAAGACACCAGGAAAAAAACAACAAACACTCCACCTGAACTTCCTAACCATAAACCAACAATTATTATTATGTTATATATCTTTTTTTATTTTAGTTGCTCTTTTTCAATTTAATTTTTACAGATAAAAAGAATGGTCCGCAACCTTGAACTCCCGAACCCCAGGGAGCCCCATAGTACATGCTGCTCCGAGCCATATGGGAGGAATACCACCACCAACACCGATTTTCCCTCTTCAAATTCTCCATTCCTCCTTGATCCACAATACCTCTCCTGAATCCTGCACACGATCTGGGTGGGCCCTGGACTGGCCCAGAGAAATCTCAAGGAAAGACAATTAGCAGGTAAGGTCTAATTTCTTCTTCCTTTTCGTCTCTCCGGGCCAGTCCAGGGACTACAGGGAAGTACCAGAGCAGTACCTAACCTCGGGAGGGTCCCGCGAGGCCCGCTACTATAGCTGAGGCCCCTACATTTGCATCGCCCTTTGCTTGAACATCCAACCTATAGTGCTTCGCAAACGTGTGCAGAGACGACCACGTAGCCGCCTGGCAAATATCCACCGGCGGAACCAGGGCGAACTCAGCCCAAGAAGCTGCCTGGCCCCAAGTCGAATGAGCCCTAAGACCTACAGGAAACATCTTTACGCTCGCTTGATACGCTGCCGCTACAGCGTGCCTTACCCAATGCGCAACTGAGGCCTTGGAAGCTGCCTCCCCTTTTCGAGGTTCCCCAAATAGCACGAACAACCTGTCCGTCTTCCGAAAAGCGTCCGTCCTCCTAAGATACCGATGTAGCACTCTCCCGAGGTCCAACTTCCTCAATGACCTATCCACGATTGTCTTCCCGTGGTTCCGAAAGGTCGGAAGCGAAATTAGCTGATTAATGTGAAAACCTGACACTACCTTTGGAAGAAAAGATGGAACAGGGTGCAACATCACCTTTTCTGCTGAAAACTGAATATATGGCTCCCTACATGATAGAGCTTGCAGATCTCAAATTCTCTTAGCCGAACAGAGGGCCACCAAAAAAGCGGTTTTTCAAGAAAATTCTCTCAGCGGTACTGACCCTCTGGGTTCAAAGGGAGGTCGCGTAAGCGCCTCCAAAACCAAGTTTAAATCCCAAGGCAGTACGACCTGTCTCACCGGCGATCTGAGATTTCTAACCGCCCTCAGGAATCTCATAACAATTGGATGCCACGACAAGAGGCCCCCATTCACCCTGCCTCGAAAACAGGTTAGGGCCGCCAACTGCACCTTCAGGGTATTGAGGGCTAAACCCTTATCCAAACCCTTCTGCAGGAATGCCAAGACATCTGGCACTGTTGCTGAAAACAGCCGAATGCCACAGCCGTCGCATCACTCCTCAAAAATGCACCAAATTCGAACATAAGCCAGGGACGTAGATCTTCTCCTGGACCCCAACATGGTGGACACCACCGCTGCGGAGTACCCCCTACGATTTAGCCTCTCTCTTTCAAGAACCAAGCCGTAAGAGAGAAGCGAGCCACGTTCGGCATTAGAATCAGACCCTGGCACAAGAGGTTGACCCGGTCTGGGAGTCTCCACGGCCAGTCCACCAACAACCGCACCAGATCCGCATACCAAGGCCTCCTTGGCCAGTCCGGTGCGATGAGGATCACATGTCCGTTGCGACGCTCTATTCTGCGCAGAACGCGTCCAATCAGTGGCCATGGTGGAAACACATAAAGCAGCTTGACCACTGGCCACGGCTGCGCCAACCCGTCGATCCCCTATGACATGCGTTCTCTGCACCTGCTGTAAAACCAACTTGCCTTGGTATTGCTGAGAGTGGCCATCAAATCCATAACCGGCTGCCCCCACCGCAATGTAATTTCGTGAAAGACTGCCGCGTTCAATTCCCACTCTCCTGGATCCATGACATTGCGGCTGAGAAAGTCGGCCTGCACATTGTCCCGACCGGCTACATGCACCGCCGAAAATGCCACAAGATGATCTTCTGCCCATGACATCAAGAGTTGACTCTCCTCCAACAAGGCGGAACTGCCTGTATCCCCTTGCCGATTGATATACGACACTGTCGTTGCATTGTCGGAGAACACGCACACTGCTTTTCCCTCTACCAGAGCGACAAACTCCCGAAGGGCGAGGAGTACCGCTCTCATCTCCAGTCGATTGATCGACCAGTCGGTCACCTCCGCAGGCCAGACACCTTGAGCTATTTGATCCAAACAATGTACTCCCCAACCGACGAGACTGGCATCTGTGGTGACGGTCACCCAATACGGCTGATCCAGCGACACCCCCGCCCGAAGATGGTCGGGCTCCAACCACCATTGCAAACTGGCGCTGACCGCTTCCAAGTACACCAACCTCTGACTCAGGGGATGCTCCTGCGGTGACCACCGGGATAGCAATGCCTGCTGTAGGGGACGCATATGAGCTCTGGCCCAAGACACTAGGTCCAATGACGCCGCCATGGAGCCCAGAAATTGCAAATATCACCACGCTGTCGGAGCCTTCATGCGCAAAAACACCAAACACCTGCCTCAAGAGCTTCTGTACCCTGGCCTCTGGTAAAAACACCGCCCCTACGGCCGTGTCGAACAACGCCCCCAGGTAAACTAGCCGCTGAACTGGAAGCAACTGGCTTTTGGCTTGGTTCACCACCCAACCCAGATGCTCCAGGAAGTCCACCACACGAGCTGTCGCCCCCATCGACTCTGAGACGGAGCTCGCCCGAATCAAACAATCGTCCAAGTAGGGGTGCACCAGGACGCCTTCTTTGCACAACGCTGCTGCCACCACCACCATCACCTTCGCGAATGTGCATGGCACCGTCGCCAGGCCGAACGGCAATGCTCGGAATTGAAAATGCCCCATAGGCACTGCAAAGCGCAGAAACTTCTGATGCTCCGGCCTGATGGGAATGTGCAAACATGCCTCTGTTAAATCTATGGAAGACAGCACCTCGCCCGGCTTTACTGACCGAATAACAGATCTGAGTGTCTCCATGCAGAAGTGCAGTACCCTCAAGCAGCGATTCACTTGCTTGAGATCCAAAATAGGACGAAAAGACCCTTCCTTTTTGGGCACCACAAAATAAATCGCGTATCGACCTAATCCGCACTGGTCGAGAGGTACCGGGACTAACGCTTGGAGCCGCAGCAAGCGCTGGAGAGTATCGGATACTGCCTTTCTCTTTGAAGAGGATCCGCATGGAGATACCACGAAAGCTTCCGGTAACGAACTATTGAACTCCAGCGCGTAACCTTCTCAGACCATCTCCAAGACCCACTGGTCTGTAGTAATGGTGGTCCAGACGGAGAGGAAGCTCTGCAAGCGTCCCCCCACAGGAACCTCCGTCTGGACCAACCGCGTTTCATTGGGGCTTCTTAACTGAGTTCTGCTGGGTTCCGAAATAACCCCGACCGAACCCCCTAGCTCCTCAAAAGGACTGCCCCCTCACCAGAAAATGACCTCTTTGATAAGGGGTGAACTGAAATCCTCTAAACCGGCGGAATTCTCTACTCTGCCCTCTTTGCAGAGCTCCAGGCTTTGGCCCCTTCAGGCGGTCCTCTGGGAGCCGACCGCCCTTGGAATCTCCCAGATCCTTTACAATTTTTTCCAGAGCTTCCCCAAAAAGCAGCTTGCCCTTATACGGAAGCTTACTAAGATAGGTCTTAGATGATGCATCTGTCGCCCAGTTCCTCAGCCAGAGAAACCTCCTGGCGGCAATCACCGATGCCATGGACTTTGCCGAAATCCGCACAAGATCATAAAAGGCATTGGCGAGATAGGCTGCCGCCGACTCTATCTTCGCCCCCTCCGGAGTATCCTGCCCTCCCGGGAAAGGTTCTGCTTGAAGCCAACAAATGGAGGCCCTAGCCAAATAAGCCCCACAGATGGATGCCTGCAGGGAAAGAGCACTGGAGTCAAAAGCCTGCTTGAGCAGAGCTTCCAACTTCCTATCCTGAAGATCCTTGAGAGCTGCTCCGCCCTCTGCCGGGATCGTTGTCTTCTTAGTGACCGCTGCCACCAATGCATCCACCTTTGGCATGCGTAGCAACTCCTTCTCCTCCTGAGGTACTGGGAACAGACGGCCAATAGCACGAGCTCCGCGCAGAGTAGCCTCTGGACATTCAGAATCCACCATCTGCCTGATTACCCTGTGAACTGGAAAACACCGTTGCTCGGCCGTAAAACCCTGGAGCAGAGGGTCCTCCAGCGGTTCTTCCTGAACCACTGGTAAGGTAATATTTAATGCCGCTAGCAAATGGACAATAAGCGCTCCAAGTTCCTCTTTCCTAAAAACCCTAAAAACATTAGGGTCTTCCCCTGGAGCAATTTCACCATCCTCCAGATCTCCAGCCCACGGATCCAGGCCCGAGTCTGAGAGAACTTCTCCCTCCTCAGCACTCCTAAGCTCTGAGGTGAGCTGACCGAAGCCAGATGCTTGCCCCAACCCCCAAGACAGACTTGGAGGAACCCTTACCTGGATCCATAACAGAGCCCTTCCCTCTGGGTCCTCCAGAGGGGAAGGAAGCCGAAATCTTGCTCTGACCTTGCTCCAACTTCAGGCAATAAGCCTTGTGTAAAGACAAAATAAAATCTGCCGAAAAAATTGCCTCTAAACCCCCCTGCCCCACCAGCAAGGGCGGCTGAGGAGTTATCCCCGCAGGAACAGGCTTTTTAGATTTACTCTTTCTTTTTCCTTGTTGTTCTTGAGCCGCAGCAGGAACGGAAGCCTTCTCTAACATGGCTGCCGTTCCCGCCTTCTCCCCTGCCCTAAAATGGCCGCCTAACTGATCCGACGTGGCAGCCCTGTCTTCCATGGGGCTTTTGAACAAACGCTGAACTCGACTGCCCTGTCTGCAGCAAAAACGGCAAAGACCTGCGTCGGACAGACCTCTGCAACTGCCACACTGCGCTCATGCTGCCGAGACCGGCAGCATGTGCTATAAATAAAATAAAACCGCAGACGCCAAGCCGACGTCGACAGCGAGCCCTGCCTGTATTTCGCTTCTCGCCAAGAAAAAAACGCATGTACGCGGCTCTGTCCTGCTTGTACCAGACGTACCTAACCACTTTCAGAACTCTTCCTGCTGCTAGCGGGTGAGCAGGCTGTCAGACCGCGGCAGGGAGAGATGGCACTCTGGGGCTCCCAGCGTCAAGCTCTCCCCTCCTCCGTGAAAAACGGCACTGCTCCACGAGGCAGGCTCTGCCTCTACTGCACTTGTCCCGCAGCCGAGCTCCGTTTCACCTTTTTTTTTTTTTTCCCAATCTTTAAAGGACAGATCCAGTCTGGAAAAAGCACCCCGCTAGGGCACCCTCCAGGCTTAGTCTTTTTTTTTTTTTGCTTTTAAACTAATCTAATCCCTTTTCCTCTTCTTCACTCCAGGAGCCTGTCAGCTCTACGTCCTTTCCAGCTGATGAGGACTGAAAGACTGAGTCTCTGACACCAGAGGGAGCTGGAGTGGCTGTCAGCAAGACTCTGAGAATTCAGTCCTCAACTGCTGGAGAAGGTTGACAACCCTACAGTCCCTGGACTGGCCCGGAGAGACAAAGAGGAATTAAGGACTTATATAGACTGTGAGAAAGTGATTATTATGCATATCTACAATTGAGCCATTTTGTGAGACAGCAGAAGGTGTGGAAGGATCTCAGGGAGAATAGGGGGTGGTTTGAGGCAATCAGCACAGGGACCATGGGGCAAAAAGGAGTTTTGTCCAGGATTTACAAAGGCTTAATGGAGGGAGGGGAGGGTAAATTGGGGCATATGTTAAAATGGGAGGAAGATTTGGGGGAGTGCTGGAATGATGAGGTATGGAACAAAATAATACAGACGGTGGCAAGTATTTCCATTGCCACACAGGTAAAAGAGAATGCATATAAAGTAATGTTCCGTTGTTATTGGACTCCAGTACGTAACAGGAGGGCTGGAAGGGGTGGCACTGACCAATGTTGGAGGGGATGTCATGAGAGAGGGGATTGGTTGCATATGTGGTGGAAGTGTGAGTGCATACAAGCTTATTGGACGGAGATTTTAGATATGATTTATAACATGACAGGATATCAATTGCAGAGGAAACCAGAGATCTGCTTACTACATCAAATAGAGGAGGACATTCCAAAAAGGGACTGTGGAGTGCTACATCACTGTATTGTAGCAGCCCGCTGCGAGATAGCACAGCACTGAGTGGGGTCGGGCATTCCACAATTGGCAGGATTTGTTAGAAGTGTATCAGAGGTGGGTTTAATGCATCAGTTGACGGAGGAGGGGGAAAGGGGAGAAAAGTATGGAACAATGGCAGAGAGTGTGTAAGTGGTTAGAATCCTGGAAGGCTGAGAGAGGGGGAGAGCAGCGGAAGAAATTGGGAGGGGCTATAGTTACAGGCGAATAGGAAGGTTAAATAGTGATTGGCTGCAAAGAGAGGTGATACTGCTACTGGATGGGTGGAGTGGGAGAAGAATGGATGATTGCAGAGCGAGCGGGGGGAGGGGAGGAGGTGGAGCAGGAGGGGCAAGGGACATTACATGATAGCAAATGTAAATGTTTTTGAAACTGTATAAAGTTGGTAACGCAGAAATCTGTAAGTTTTGTGACATGGTTAATAAAAATTTAAAATGGGAAAAAAAAAGGGTTCCAGGGGTGATCCGGGAAACTACAGACCGGTGAGCCTGATGTCAGTACCGGGAAAAATGGTAGAAATCATTATAAAGAACAAAATTACTCATCATGTAGTCATGGCTTAATGGGAAACTGCCAACATGGCTTTAGACAAGGAAGATCTTGTCTTACTAATCTGTTATGTTTTTTTGAAGGTGTGAATAAACAGGTAGACAAAGGTGAGTTGGTTGATAAGTATATATGGACTTTCAGAACGCCTTTGACAAGGTCCCTCATCAGAGACTTTTGGCAAAACTAAAAAGTCATGGGATAGGAGGCAGTGTACTATTGTGGATCAGGTAGATTGAAACCTTATGCCAGTGGTAGATAGGATTGAACAAGAACCAATAACCTGGTCAGTTAAAAGATAGAAAGCAGAGGGCAGGGCAAAATGGCCAATTTTCCCAATGGAAAAAGGTGAATAGTGGAGTACCACAGGGATCTGTGCTAGGTCCGCTGCTTTTTTTGACATATTCATAAATGACCTGGAAAAGGGAATAACGAGTGAGGTTATCAAATTTGCAGATGATACAAAACTATTTAAAGTTGTTAAAAACCAAGAGGATTGTGGAAAATTGCAAGAGGAACTTGATAAATTGGAAGACTGGACATCCAAATGGCAGATTAAATTTAATGTGGACAAGTGCAAAGTTATGCACCTAGGAAAGAACAAGCCAAACGCGATGCAAGGTTCCAAATTGTGAACTACCACCCAGGAAAAAGATTTAGGCGTCATCGTGGATAACATGTTGAAACCCTCCACCCAGTGTGCAGTATCACCAGCGGCAAAGAGAGCAAATAAAATGCTAGGTATCATAAGGAAAGGAATGAAAAATAAAACAAAGGACATTATAATGCCTCTGTATCATTCCATGGTACTGTGGTAGGCGAAGGCCTATGATCCATGCTGCTTGAACTAAACAGACAGGCCTAAGCAGCTTGACCTGTAAATGAAGCCTGTGGTTAGGCCCAGAGGAATGAAAACCCCCCCTGAATGCTGCCTTCATAGAATCGAAATTTAACTAAGCATAACCAAGCATAGCTAAGCAGAAACGAAACTTAGAAGAGATAGAAAAACAACTTTAATTGGAACTGATAAGATGTGTGAAGCTTCTATGGAATTAATTAACTTTGCTGAAAGAAAAGTTACAGTGCCCTGCTTTCCCATATGTTTTGGTTAGCCAGTGACCTTGGAGGAGAATTGTATCAAGAGTCTAAGAAATGACCATTGTAATGGGGACTGTAAGGGGGGGCAACCAGGTGCTGAGCCCAGACCAAGGTCCTCATTGGATGACTACGTAATGGTACCGGGACCAATAGATGGGATAGAAGGGGTTACTGGGACCAATGAAAAGTTTGCCTATGTACAGAATGGAGAAGAACAGTATAAAAGTTGTTGTTTTGCTAGAAACCATTGCTCAGCCATTTTGAATGTGATTCTGCTTGAGTCTTGTGCACAAATAAATGATTTGGACCTTCTGAACAGACTCCTGGTATTATTGGATTGTTTGCGCTCTGCTGCTACAGTACAACCACACCTTGAATATTCTGTGCAATTCTGGTCGCCGTTATCTTAAAAAGGATATAGCGTTATTAGAAAAGTTGCAGAGAAGAGCCACCAAAACGGTAAAGGGGATGGAAGGATACTCCTATGAAGAGAGGCTAAGAAAGTTGGGGCTCTTCAACCTGGAAAAGAGACAGCTGAGGGGAGATATGATAGAAGTCTATAAATTAATGAATGGAGTGGAATGGGTAAACGCAGATCGATTGTTTACGTTATCAGAATATAAAAAGACTAGGGGACATGCAATGAAGCTACAGGGTAACCTATTTAAGACTAATAAAAGAAAATATTTTTTTTCACTCAACGTGTAATCAAACTCTGGAATTTGTTACCGGATGATGTAGTAAAAGCTGCTAGTGTGGCTGGATTTAATAAAGGTTTGGACAAGTTCCTGGAGGAAAGGTCCATAAACCATTATTAAAAGGGACCCAGGATATCACTGCTTGACCCAATACAAGCATTGAGGAACCTGTGTCTTTTGGGGAGACTGCTAGGTACTTATGACCTAGATTGGCCACTGCTGGCAACAGGATACTGGGTTTGATGGACCTTGGTCTGACCCAGTATGGCATATCTTATGTTCTTAAGGCCTGGGGAATCGTAGCCACCATAGCAACTTGCGCTTCCACGGTATTCCGGAGGAGGCGGCTTATGCAGATCAATGGTGGCTAAGATTTCTGCAGCACTGTGGGAGAAGGGGGACTGCCCGCAAGTGGAATTGGAAGGGGCTCAGCAGGCACAGGGCCACCTTGGGCTAACATCCCCTGAGATGTGGTGTTTGTTTCCACGGTTACTGGTGAAGGAGCAGGTGGCATCTTGGGCCAGAAGAAAGGGGCCACTTATCTGGAACAATCATTGTATAGAAGTGTTTGAGGATCTCCCTCCTACGACCCTAAGATACTGTACAAAAACAGCGGGATCTGGAACTTCGCTATTGCTGGCAATTTTCGTTTGCACTCACCATCACTAAAGAGGGCTGCACGGTCCAAATGCGGAATTGCTCAAAAGCTTTGGCCTGCTTAACGGTGCTGGATATTTCAGGGGTGGAAGATCTGACCCCAGCACAACCGTCTCCCCAGCGCAAAGGGGTGAAATGGCAACATGTGGAGAGGGGCAAGTGGCTCCGGCGACAATCACAGGATTAGAGACAGCCAAGCTTTATTGGACTCTAATGACTGAACTAAAGGCATATACTGTTGGTCTTGATGCGAGTGGGGAATGGCTGAGTGAGCATGATATGGGGGAGGGGGGAGGGAGAAGTAGTGATTGCAGTTTCCAACTAGGCCTCTGGAGGAGGATTGAATGGAATGGATTATGCAGGGGGAGACTCAAGGAGTTCTGGTGAACACCACATGCTCTGTGTGAGGGGCTGCTGGATGAAATACAGGATGGGGGATGGGGAAGGATGTGAGTGGAGAAAGAGGATGGGGGTAGAGGAGGGACAGTCTCCTAAATGGAGAGGTTATGGATAGGAACTATCAACGTGAAGGGGTTGAATTTGCCCCAGAAGCATCAGCTTTTGTTTAAGGAACTTAACCAGTTGCAGTGGGATATAGTGTGTGCACAGGAAACACACCTTAGGGCAAGAGACCAGGAGTTGCTGTGGGATAGGCATTATCAGCAGGGTTATTGTGCCTCTAAGAGGGAGGAGTCGGGGGGTGGAGTCAAGGGGAAGAATCATTTTGCTCCAAAATACAATGTCGGGGGGGAGGGTGGCACAGGATGGAGAGGGTAGATTCATGGCCATTAAGGGATTGGTACAGAGGAAACCATTGACTGTGGTCAGTGCTTATGCACCGAACCAAGGGCAGGGGGCAGTTTTTGACTGACAGAGAAAAGAACTTTTGGGAATTGTAGAGGGAACAAAAGTAGTGGGAGGTGACTTTAATGTAGTGTTGGGCCCCCCATCTAAACAGGCTGGGGGTGGGAAGGTACACAAGCGTCGTTTGCAGGAACTTATGCATTTATGGCAGTTAGTAGATAGCTAGCAGGAGCGCAATCCTCTGAGTCAGACATATCATATTTCTCTCCATCTCACCAGACTTACTCCCGCATTGATATGCCCTTGGTAGATTGAAACCTTATGCCAGTGGTAGATAGGATTAAACAAGAACCTATAGCCTGGTCAGACCATGGTCCGGCATGGATTGGACAGGCGTGGCAGAAAAAGAAGTGGCATCAGCAGGCCTTAGAGAGGGACTATGCCCATTAAGGCCCTGGAATTAGAGCACAGGCAGCGTGGGGACCCAGATACATCACGGACGATAGAGCAAGAACATACATAGGACTGGACCCTCCAGCTAGATGCGCTGTCTTTTCAAATGCAGTGTACACATCAGCGCTTTTACGAGCCTGGGGATAAGCCTTGTCGGTTACTGGCTCGGAGCCTCAAGGCTCAGCAAGTTCTGAATGTTGTGGTGAGGATAAGGAAAGAGGATGGAGAGTGAGCGATTGAGGCGATTTGGGCAGAGTTCTCAGCATTTTACCGGGAACTGTACAGAAATGAGGGGATGGTGGAACCTGAGGTGGTACATTAAGTATCTTGAGGGAGTGTCTTTGCCTTTATTATCAGTAGAGGCCAGATACTGACTAAACCAGTCCATTACCCTGGAAGAGATACAGGGGGGTCGTCATACATGGGCTGGCCAATGGTAAGTCCCTTGGTTTAGATGGATTAATGTCTTGCATCTCCAATAGGTTTAGTGACCAATTAGCTCCCATTTTGGTGGAAGTCTTTAATAGGCTCTTGGAGGGTAGTCAGTTGCCTACTTCGATTGGACAGGCCAGGATTAGTGTGTTTTTGAAATTGGGGGAAGGCTGCAGAACATTACGCCTTGTACTGATCTATCTCCCTATTAAGCATGAGTGCAAAACGTTTAGCTAAGATCTTGGCAAATCGATTTAACATTTTTATACCAAGCTTGGGATTTATTAAGGGATGACAGGCAGAATGTGAAGAGAGTACTGAATTTCATCTGTTGTGGCACAGGTGGAAAAGCTGGAAACCATGGAGATGGCAGTAGATACCAAAAAGACATTTGACAGGGTGGGGTAGGAGTTTCTATGGACCGCTATGCGTAAATTTGGGTTGGGTAACTCTTTTATACTGTGACTGCATGGTCTTTATGCTTGTCCAACAGCGGCGGCGAAGGTTAATGGGGGGGGGTGTACTCAGAACCCCTCACCCTGGAACGTGGGATACGACAAGGGTGCCCACTGCCCCTGTTGTTAGCCTTGTCCCTGGAGGTCCCTGGCTGAGGAGATCCAGGGTCGACAGGATATAGTGGGGCTGCAGGTGGGAGAAGAACAGCATAAGCCAGGGGTGGGCAACTCCGGTCCTGGAGAGCCGCAGGATAGTCAGGTTTTCATGACGTCCCTAATGAATATTCATGAGATCTATTTGCATCCACTGCCTTCCATTGTATGGAAATAAGTCCATGAATATTCATTAGGGACATCATGAAAATCTGACTGGTCTGCGGCTCTCCGGGACCGGAGTTGCCCACCCCTGGCATAAGCTATCGCTAATCGCCAATGATGTCTTGCTAATCTTGAGGAAACTAGAGGCTATGTGGCGGGCACTGCAGGAGGAGCTTAAGCATTATAGACAGGTATCAGGTTTTAAGGTAAACTTGGATAAAACTGAAGCATTAAATATCACTCTCCTGGGGGGAAGGCAACAGAGCACTTGCGGAGGCTCTTTCCCTTTAAGTGGACCTCGGGCCATTTAGGATATTTGGGGGTGAAGATTAGTTCCGATCTTTCAAAGCTGTATCAGCTCAGCTATTTACCTTGTGGAGGGTGCTGTCTGGCAAGAAGGATCAATGGATGCGACTCCCACTGCCCTGGCTGGGAAGGATAGCATGTGTAAAGATAGTAGTCCTTTCTCAGCTTGTATGTTATTTCCAAATGCTGCCTGTGTGTCTAAGAGCGTATCAAGCATAAACTATTCCAGTATATTTGGAACAGGCGACCACCAACAATGGGACAGTCGGCACTGTATTGGCACAAAATAGAGGGGGGATTTGCGGTTCCCAATATGTACTGGAATTACATTGTTTCACAATTATATAATGTGATAGGGAGGCATGATGGGGAGGGGCAGAAATGGGTGCAAACTGAGGACTACTATACTAAGGGGGCTCCATCGAAGTACATGCTGTGGATGGGCGAGTGGGTTAACTAATTTTTTTATAAGGCAAGTGGCCCAGATTTGGCAGAGAATGATATGCTATCGATGCCTTCGGAGAAGGGGGTCATTATTACAGCCTAATCGTTATAACCCTGCTTTTCAGCCAGGGTTGGTGGATCCTTTGTTTCAGCAGTGGGAACAAAGGGGCCTAAGTACACTGGTGAAGCTTTGCCTAGATGGGGAGCTTGCCTCCTTTGTTGAACTGCAGGAGGATTTTGGTTTAGGTCCCTGCAATTTTTATGGCTACTTGCAGGTGAGGCATTGGTTAAGCTCCAAAGATTGGGGGAAAGCTATGGAGCAAGGCTTGACAGATTTTGAATGCATTTGTTGGTATCTGATGGCTCAAAAGAGGCATTTCTAAAATCTACAAGCTGCTGGGGGGGGGGGTCGAAATTCCAGGTGCTATGAGAATGAGATTTAGGGATGGAACTTGAGGACCCAATTTGGGGGAACATTTTTAAGGCTTGAGTAAAGGGCAGGTTGCGGCATGCTATGTGTAGAATGGGTACCAAGTGCTGTACCATTGCAATCTGATTCAGACTAGGTTACAGAAGTTGATTAAGGGCTTTCCAGATGCTTGTGGGAGGGGTTGTGGGGGATTACCATATGTGTTGGGGGTGCCCCTGCTTATTGAAGTTTTGGAAGGACGTGTGTAGAAAGGTAGAGCAGTTAGTAGAGATGGAAGTGGTTTGAAGTCTGGAGGGGATATTGTTGGGTATAGGGGGGAGGGGTTGGGGGGGCTAAAGGGAAACTGGTGCGAATGTGTGTATTAGTAGCATGGTGTAAGACTGCTCTACACTGGAAATCTGTTCAGTTACCTACGATGGGGTCCTGGCAAAATAGGATGTTATCTCTGTTCTTGATGGAAAAATTGACAGCCCTTCACAGGCTACTTCAGTTCGTGAAGATGTGGATGCTGTTTGAGGCCAAGTATATTAAAAAAGTTTGACTTTAACTACCCACAGTTATGAGGGAAAAGGAAGTTGTATATGTATTTGAATCAGACCTGTTATATGGTTGGAAAAAAATATTTCAACAAACATTAAATTACAAAAAAAATAAAAAATCATAGCGGACCCAAGAGTACAGCAGCAGCAGAATAGAACAAATACAGTTTCAGGGGAAGGCTCTGGACTGGTTTAACAAAACACAAGGACAGGACATTAACTGGTAAATAAAATGTCACCTTCCATATTGTCCTGCTAGACCAGTCCAGACAAGTGAGATGTACCATAGCAGGAAGACAACACAGTATCCCGCAAAACCCTTGAAAAGGCAGCATCCACCTACACGTGGACATCCAAGCAGTAATGTTTAACTAAAGTGGAAAGTGATGCCTATGTTGCTGCCCGACAAATGTCTGCAGGGGCAACAGAGGCCTGCTCCACCAACAAGGACGCTTGTATTTGGGTAGAATGGGTATGCAAATCCTCCAGAATCAGCCAATTCCGCAAAAGATACGCCAAGGAAATGGCCTCCTTAATCCAACGCCCCAAAGTCGATTTGTCCACCACGTCACCCTTGCATGGATCAGCAAACAGCAGAAAAAGTTGGTCAGACTTACAAAAGGAATTCGTAACCTCCCAAGTATACAGAGGAGTGCCCTCCGGATATCCACCAAGCGAAGATCCTTATCAATCCCCTGACACTACTCCTTTGGGAAGGAGGACAGGCAGACCACCTAGTACATGTGAAAGGGAGAAAGCACCTTAGGCAAGGAGGGCACAGGCTGAATGGAAACAACCTTCTTCAAAAAGGCCAGATAAGGATCTCAGCAAGACAGAGCTTGCAGCTCAGAAATCCACCTTGTGGAACAAATTGCGACCAAGACGACAGTCTTGAGTGTCACATTCTTTAAGGTAGAGTGTTTCAACGGCTCAAAGGGTGCCGCCATCAGGGCTCTAAGCACCAGACACAGATCCCATGAAGGGATTACAGACTGGAAAGGATGACACAGATGCCAAACCTATAGAGAAAACACGAGATGCCCGCCACCAGACCCCGGAAACAGACCAGAGCTGCCACCTGAACTTTCAAGGAGCTAAGAAAAAAGCCCTTATCTAGGTCATCCTAAGACCAAAAGGGAGGACACTTTAGCCACCTCAGGAGCCACTGCTGTATGTCGCACCAACACTCAAAGAGGCACCATATCTGTATGTATGCTAGCATGGTAGACCTCTACCAGGCACCGAGTAGAATAGAGACCACTGCTGCAGAGTAGCCCTTACGTGCTAGCCGTCTCCCTCCAAGACCCATGCAGTAAACAAGAAGGGAGCCAGGTCCTCCAGAATGCTCAGTCCCTGCCACAATAGACCCCAAGATGGAGGCAACCAAAGAGGCGACTCTGGCAGAGCTGCAAAAAAGTCACTGAAACACGCTCTCCTTGGCCAAACTGATACCACCAGAACAATACTGCCACGCATCGCACAGCCCACCAGGAACCACGGAAAAAACATGCACGGCAGTCGCTGGCTTGGCTAAGGCTGGGTCAGGGCATTGGTGCCCTCAGACCCTGTCTCCATGTGGAAAATGAAGAAGCGGCAAGCTTTGCCATTGAAGTGGGTCACCATCAGATCCATTTTGGGGCAATCCCAGTGGCAGGCACAGAATCAACTGAAATACTTCCAGACTCAACTACCACTCTCCAGGATCCAGAGAGTGCCAAGTGAGGAAATCCGCTTCCATATTGTCCACACCAGCAATGTGCTGGGATGACAAGGCTAGGAGGTTTTTCTCCACCCAGGCAAACAGGGGAACAAGCTCCAGAGCTACCCTAGCGCTCCTTGAGCCAACCTGTCGACTGACGTAAGTCACCACCCACGACGTAGTCTGAAAATGCTCGAACTGGCCAGCCCTCCACCAGGGGCCAGAAAATCAGAAGAGTCAACCTGATGGCCCTCGACTCGAGGCGGTTGATGAATCACACTGCTTCCCTGTGGTTCCAATGGCCCTGGGCTGTACAGCCTTCACAATGGGCTCCCAAGCCCGAGAGAGTGGCATCTGTTGTCAGCAGGATCCAGAAGAAATCGTCCAGCAGTATGCCTTTCCTCAGATGACAGGGCTGCTGCCACCACCGAAGGCTGGCCTTCACCAACAAAAGAAGTGGAAGCCTGCACTCAAATTCCTGAGAACTCAGGGACCACCAAGTCAACAAGTACCACTGGAGCAGTCACGTTTGAGCACACGCCCATGGCACCATCTCTATGGTCACCACCATCAATCCGAGGTGCTGAAGATAATCCCAGATTCTGGGAGCCTGCTGCATATAGAACAGCACCAGGCAATCCAGTAGTCTTTTGACTTTATCCTCTGGCAGGAAAATTCTGCCCATGAAAGTGTCGAAACATGCTCCCAGAAACTCCAGGGACTGGGAAGGCGACAGCTGGCTCTTTCCCTGACTGATCACCCAGCCGAGGCTTTTCAAAAAGTACATCACTCAGGATGCCACCCAAGATGCTTCTGAAAGGGAACAGGCTCAGGATGAACCAGTTGTCCAGATAGGGATGGACACAGATCCCTTGGCGCTGCAGCTGCCACCATGACCTTAGAGAACATCTGTGGGGCAGTGGATAGCCCGAAAGGGAGTGTGGGGAACTGATAGTGACAGCCAAGCACGGCAAAGTTCAGATACTTCTGGCTGATCTTCTCAGACCGGGATATGAAAATACACCTCAGCCAGATCCTGAGAAGCCAAGAACACTCCTCGGTGCACTGCTTCAATTATGGAGCGCAAGGTTTCCATCCAGAAGTGCAGGATGTACAAGTGCTCATTGACCCCCGTGAGGTCCAGAATGGGCGGAAGGAAAGCACAGTTACTGACTTGTAGCAAGTGTTCTCCGTGGATAGTAGGAATAAATCCTTGCATATGGGTGACATCACCACCGGAGCCTACGCGGAATGCTCCCCAGCTTCCAATGAAAGCTTTTGGGAGCTGCACCGCACATGCGCACCTGCCTTCCAGCCTGCCACATGCCATCTTCTCCAGTCAAATGTCAAGGCAGTAGCCAAGAAACAAATCCTCGAGGAGGTAAGAGGGTTGTGAGGACTTATTCCTGCTGTCCACGGAGTACACCTGCTACAGGAACAAGCAGGAAGTAAAGTCCTCATGTATGATGACTTCCCAGCTACAGGCTACCAAAATTTCAAAGTGGCCTGAAGCCCAACAGAGGCAACAACACTAAAGAACAGCAGCAGCAGCAGCAAGGTAGCCCCTCTAGGGACTCCAACGATTCAGCATCCTCAGTGTACAGAAGCACTGACATTGGTCTACCTTTGCAGGTAGCCTAGATGGACAGAAGGGCCGGTGGGCAGGAGTAGGATCTAATACCCAAAATGGTGCCAGAGCACAGCCTGGCCGAAGTTGCCGTCTCATCGGGAATCCCCATCCAAACAGTAGTGGGCTGTGAACGTGTGTACCTTAAACCACATTGCAGTCTTGCAGATATCCTCCGCAGAGGCTGAGCTCAGGTTAGCGACAGAAGCGGCCATGGCTCGAACATTATGAGCTGTGACATGACCCTCAAGATTCAGGACAGACTAGGAATACGCCAAGGTGATGCAGTCCACGAGCCACAAGGACAGCATGTGCATAAAAATCACAGCTCCCAGCTTATTAGGGTCAAAAGAGAGTGGACCACCAGTGGGTCTTGTTACACTCAATGTAGAAGGCCAAGGCACACTTACAGTCTAGTGTGTGCAACGCTACTTTCCCCCCGGTTAGCATGCAGCATCAGAAAGGAAGTCAGAAGGGCAATCAATTGGCTGAGGTGGAACTCGGAGACCACCTTAAGTAGAAATCGCAGGTACATTCACAAGACCACCCGATTTTGTTGAAATCTGGTGTAAGGTGGATGGGCCACAAGAGCCTGGATCCAACACGGTGGAATGACATGACTGCCACCAAGAACAAGACCTTCCAGGTCAAGTACTTCAGAGGGCAAGCATACAGTGGCTGAAAAGCAGCCCACATGATCTGCATAAGGACCATATTGAGATCCCAAGTCACCGCAGGGGGCCTGTTTGAAGGCTTGAAAAGAAGCAAGCCCCACATGACGTGAGCCAAGACAGGCCTGTCCTCTGAACTGCGATGGGAGGGGCCGATTGCGCTGAGTTGAACCCGGATGGAAATGGACTTCAAACCTGAGTCTGAGGGTTACAGGAGTATTTCAGTAACTGATCCATCGCACAGGAGATTTATCCAGCACCTTACCCATGCACCAAGGGCGAACCTCTGCCACTGAAACACACAAGCTAAACACCTAAATATATGATACCCAAGCCCAGTGCACCAAGAATCCTAACATCAAAACTAGGCCCAAAAATACCATGAAACAAAGCGAAACATTATTCCTTTTTGTCGGAATAGCCAGCCCAGTAGAGAGGAACAAGCCCTCACACCGCTGTGGCGTTTCCTTTTAATCAATTCAATGAATTAAAATCAGTATTCACTTAACTGAAGGCCGTATAAATTTCCATCCAGTCAGCAATGCCAAAAATCACGACGTGGCGCGTTTCGGGGTAGTGTCTGTAGTACCCCTGCATCAGGTCAAGAAACATTGCTCGGTAGCCCAAACGTTTGGACTACCGAGCAATGTTTCTTGACCTGATGCAGGGGTACTACAGACAATACCCCGAAACGTGCCACGTCGTGATTTTTGGCATTGCTGACTGGATGGAAATTTATATGGCCTTCAGTTAAGTGAATACTGATTTTAATTCATTGAATTGATTAAAAGGAAACGCCACAGCGGTGTGAGGGCTTGTTCCTCTCTACTGGGCTGGCTATTCCGACAAAAAGAAATAATGTTTCGCTTTGTTTCACGGTATTTTTGGGCCTAGTTTTGATGTTAGGACTGAAACACACAATCCTGATGCATCGAGTCCTTGCACGATGCCAGGAGGGCATCCATGACATTGTCGGGTAAATAGAACTTCGAAAGCACTACCAGCTCTGCATCCAGGCCGTGAGAGCCAGGGAGCGGACGTTTGGGTACAGCCCAATGCACCTGCTTCTACCAGCAATGTATGGGTCTCCAGGATGAGCTGGACAGCTGCACTGACACCAAAGCCACTGAAGAGCCTGTATGCCACAGGGCTACGACCACTGCCATGTGACCACTGAGGACCCTCAGGCATTCTCCTCCAGCACCTCTGCTTTGGAGGGGACCAGGGGGGGTACCACACTAAAAAAGCAAATACCACATAGAATACAACAACCAGTCCAAGGCGTGGTAAAGGTGGAAAGACAGAGTCTTTATTAGGCCATTGAGAACCCGACACAGGCCGTGTTTCGTAACCCTTCGTCGGGGGTTTGTCAGGCAATAAACTAAACACAAACACATAAATATTAAAAATCATAAAACAACAGATTGCTGCCAGCACAATGCATAAATAAATAAATAACAAATAGATCAAAGATAATAAATAACAACTAAATACTACATTAAAACCATGATTAACTATCATATACAAAAAATATATATAAAAAAAGAAGAACAAATATGCTCAAGAAACTTGGTATGACATATAAAACCATAAATACCTCTGTTGAAGACCCTTAAAACCTGTAGGTCTTGTATTGTACTGTAATAACTTATAAAACTGTATTGTTCTGGAAAAATAAATAAGATAGTTAGAAACCATCGCGTTAAGAAAACATTATAATCAATGGATATGAAAAGTGTGCTACAATAGTGGAGCAAAGAGAGACCAAGGGATGTGAAATAGTCCAATAACTAACCATGAGTAATCCTTATACAAAGGGGATAGAGCGCAGGAGTGAGTCAGTAGGAACTGGAGGAAATTGGACACCATTAACATAAAAGGGGGAGTCGATTTTTCAGAAATTATCCGGGAAGGGACTAGATGCTTGAATTGAAAACCAAAAGGTAAACAAGAACAGAGATATACTGAAAGGTTAAAAACAATGTACCGTATTTTTCGGACCATAAGACGCACTTTTTCCTCACCAAAAAGTGGGAGGAAAAGTGCCTGCGTCTTATGGTGCGAATAGAAGAAGTTTTAGTTTTCCTCGGGGGGTGGAGCTCACCGGAGACCGCGACATTCTCACCTCTGCAAAGTGTGCTTGCTACTGTCAAAGCCAGGTGATGCGATGGGGCAAAGCGCAGGATCCACCGGGAAGCCGAGTTCACTCACTGCTGTACTTCCCTGCGGCAGGTCAGACAGCCCCGCAGCCACGCTCAGTCTCCTCTCTTTTTCCAGCCAGCGGGCCCCGATGCAACAGCGCCAGAAGATCGCTCCACAGGAAGCATTAATAAAGGAGCCCCGCTCTGAGCAGCGTCGGTAGCCGGCAGTGGGACAGCAGCTCCAGCCGCGGATTGTGATGCCGCCGGGCTCCAAGCACCTTCACGCCCCAGCCTGCCCTTGCTTAGGGTTAGGGAGTGGAGGCCTGGAGCCTGGTCTTTACTGAGCTAGTTACCGGTATGTACTGTCCACTGGTTAGAAGGGTGATGGCGAGGCCTGGGAGTAGGGGTAGAGAACGGGCTTGGGGGCTGAGCCATTGGGGGTGGGAGGTTTGGAGAACGTGGGATGGAGCTGGGTTTCGGACTGCCTTTGCTTTAGGGTAGGTACCGGTAATTGAGGAGAAGGGGAAATATACAAACTGGTTCGAGGTGAGGTGGGATGGAGGAGTGGGTTTTGCCCTGGTTTAGGGTAACGAGTTGCGGGTGGAGGCGGAGTTTTGGGATCGGCTGAGGGGGACAGGCAGAAATGTATCCCTAGTTGCCGTTGCTTCGGTTTGGAAACAAGACTAGAGACTGGTTTCTCAGCTGTTCCCTCCCAAAGGTATGGTGTGGGCTGAAGTGTGTTTCTTTTTCCCGATTGCACCATGAGGGATTTCGTAGCCGATGGTCTTACTTTTCCTATCCCTTCTTTTTTTGTATCGCTCTTTTGTTGTTTGGCTGGTTTTCTCCCGGCTTAGATTTGTGTTTGTTTTTTTTTTGTGTTCCCCTTTTTAAATGAACTCTCTAACTGGTGTTACAGCAAACACTTCTGGTGATGGGCAGAAAAATTGCCTGATTTCAAGGAGTACCTGTCTTTGTTGTGTCTCTGAGAGACCACGATGATCCAGAGGAAATGGCACATAGCAGTCCTCCTACTTATAGGCCACTAGCACAATCCGAAAAATGCTGGCTTGAATTCTAAGTTTGGATCTTACTGAACTGTGAACCTAAAAGGCAAATGCTGCAAAAAAAAAAAATAGCTTGTTGTGCCTTATTTAACCAAATATTTCAAATTTCCCTAGGTCTCCTTTGTTATCACCTATGGAGATGGTGAGGAAGTATTTTGGGGAAATTTGGTTCAGAATATTTTTTTCCTATTTTTCTCCTCTAAAAACCATGTGCGTCTTATGGTCGGGTGCGTCTTATGGTGCGAAAAATACGGTATATAGTACAATATGACTTAGTATAAACATAATATGGCTTAATTTAAAAGAAAGTAGATAAATGGACAACAATGCCTGCAGGGGTGCAACCACCGCTGTCTTATAAAACAATTTAGTAAAAACATCAAACGCATATAGTGAATGCTTCAGACAGCAACACCTTTTAAAACGGGCTTAAAAAAGCATGCTTATTACCAAACATGACATGTTGCCCCGTCTATGAAGAAAATAATAATTGTTTGAAAAAAAGGGGGAAAAGACAAAATGTGGATACCTTCTCTTTGCTGGAAACCGCTTGTAACCATGAAAGAAAATAAACGCCCGCTCATGCGCTATAGGAAAAGAGCGAGAGGGCAGAGTCAGTGGGAAAATTGGCGGGAATGTATACCTCCACTATACCAACCTTAAAAAAGGGGGGGTCTGAAAATATCTAAAAATGAATAATTACAAAGACTGGTGCCATATATAAGAGTTTAAATGGCTGCCCATATAGGGACTGGATATTTCTAAGTTATAAATTACATAAAACGGAACAAAGAGACATCTGTCTTATAAAAAGTCAGAGTTATAGTTTGCGAAAAGATTGATATAGTATAACTTAGTTTAAAAATAATATAGCTTTGTAATAAAGTAAATAAATCAGACATAAAAAATGACTACACCACGGACTCGCGAAACAGTGTGCTGTGACTATAAAGGTTAAAACTTTATTCTAGTGCTTGAAACAATGTTGCAATAAACTGAGGACCAAAAATATAAAAAGGTGACTACATGAAGGTTGCAAAACAAGCGAAAGATCACTAGTCTTAAAACTTTTAAAAAACTAACTACATAGATGCTGCAAACCAGAAGAATAATTACTAATTGTTGCAAACTTTAAAAAAGTAGCTACATGAGTGTTACAAATTGGAGAAAGTGACACTTGATTTCTAAAAACAGAGTTATATATACCTTTTCTTCACTGAAAGCACACTTGAAACTATAGAAAGAGCAATGACTAAAAGACGCCCACTCATGCGCTTTAAGGGAAGGAACCTTGGGGGCGGAGTCAATGTAAATAAAACCGCAAATGAATAACTTGTCATAAAGGGGCAATCAAAGTATCTTAATGAATAAAAGGGTAATAAATATAATAAAAAGAATATATATCACTTTGTAATAATGAAAAAACATCAATAAAAAAAGAGACCTCAAAAATGGCCAGAACAAAGTTAAAAAACCGTGCGCAAATAGAGTACCAAGTGCCAAGATGATGAACTGTAGGGCATAAATATGAAAACAGTTAACTTATAAATGTTGCTAAATTAAAATCAACAATAAAGAAAATAAAATGGATGTTTAAAAAGGTATTGGGGGACACAAGACTACATGCCCTTGGTAATCAAGAAAAA
The DNA here is from genome assembly GCA_033557465.1 of Ichthyophis bannanicus. NCBI lineage: Eukaryota > Metazoa > Chordata > Amphibia > Gymnophiona > Ichthyophiidae > Ichthyophis > Ichthyophis bannanicus. Next base: position 111,865,674 of record CM066032.1, on the reverse strand, counting down.
CCTTAGGGGAATGATAAATTAAAAGTATTGCAACATTGAAATTAAAGGAAAACAGATAAATCGTTATCTAAATTAAGGCCATTAGGTATCAAAGTATCTAATAAATAAATATATCTCTGCTCGAGTCTCATAATGGTTTTATTGATGTCACCGTCTCTCCAATTGGCTTTTACTTTTTTGATGACAAAGAATTTTAAATCCATGACTTTATGATTGGTTTGTTGCCAATGTTGAACAAGAGGTTTGTCAACTAGTCCTCTTTTTATACAACTCTTATGCTCAATTATTCTAATTCTGATACTGCGTGTAGTTTTGCCTATGTATAACTTCTTGCAGGGGCATTGTACTACCTACACCACGTTTTTGATTTCACAGTTGGCAAAATCATCAATATAAAACTTTTGATGCGTAAACGGATGAATGAAAATGTCTTGTATTGGTAAGGAATTGAAACATACGGAGCATTTGCCACATTGGAATTGCCCTTTAAATTTAGACAATAACTTCTTCTCTGTAAAGGCCGAAGGAACCAAAAGGTTCTGTAAGTTAATATTACGCTTGTGTGCAATGGTTAATTTTTAATCTTGAAAGGCCAGAAGGGTTTGTACTAAATGCCATTCTTTACGTAATATCTTAATTATATTGCTTGATTGTGAAGAGTATAGAAGAGGGCAAACTATGCCTATATCGTCATTAAGTAGGTGCTCGCGGGAAAATTCTTGAGCTCTGTTGTATGCTTTATTGATATGACAAAGAGGATATTGCCTTGCTAAAAATCTCTCTTTCATATCATGAGCTTGTATTTCAAAATCAAGGGGTTTTGTGCAAAGCTTCTTAGCTCTTAGGAATTGACTAACCGGCAAATTATTTTTAAGTGATGGATTATGAAAACTCTTGTAGTGCAACAAAGTATTGCAGTCTGTGGGTTTTCTGTACAGTGTCGTGGAGAAGCCATCCTTTTCTTTTTTGATGAGTAAATCCAAAAAAGGAATCTGATATAAATCATAAGTCATTTGGAAACGCAAATTATCATCAAGTAGGTTTATCCACTGATTAAATTGAGTCAAATCATCCATGGTGCCTTTCCACAGAATTAAAATATCGTCTATGTAACGTACCCAAAGAGCAATATTTAACATAAAGGGATGAGCCTTCAAAAAACTATCTTCAAAATGAGACATATATAAATTCGCTATATCAGGGACCACAGAGGACCCCATCCTTTACTTGTTTGTAAAACAAGTCTCTAAAACAAAAGAAGTTCTCGCAAAGGGCTAGTTGTGCTAAAGTGATCAAAAATGCTGTAGGTATACGTCTATGGACCGTCCTCTTAAGTAAACACTGTTCAACAATGTGAAGTGCATCGAGTTGAGGTACATTAGTGTATAGGGGATTCAACATCAAGTGTTACTAAAATGATATCAGAACTATAATGGTCAAAGGTAGATAATATCTGTATAACGTGTGATGAATCCCTAATGTATGACCACATATTGTGAATAAACAGCCTTAGTAATAAATCTAAAAATTCTGAAATAGGCTCTAAAAGAGAGCCAATGGCTGAAACAATAGGATGGCCTGGAGGTGCTTCTAAGGATTTATGGACCCTTAGGTATGATGTAAATAGTAGGGATGATAGGTTTATCTACAATCAAAAAAGATTTCTCCTTTTCAGTGATATATCCAATCTCAAAGGCTGAAATCACTAAATTGTCAATGCTCCTCTTAAGATTCTGTGTAGGATCCCCATCAAGCCTCTGGTAAAAAGTGGTGTCATTGAGTTGACGATTAATTTCGGCTATGTAATATTCTATGTCTAGAATTACAACGGCCCCTCCTTTATCCATCGGTTTTATAACTATATCATTATTCTTTTGAAGTGACAAAATGGCTTTCTTCTCACCATACGTCATATTATAATAAGAGGAGCGGTGAACTTTTAAAATATCGGTAACTTGTTTTGTTACAACTTTCTCAAAAGCTTCACTGACGGGGTCCGTACTTGGAGGGGGAACTCATGTGGATTTTTTACTAATAATGGATGTGTCACCAGAAAGCCCATCACCGTGAGTTGAAAAAAAGTGACGTATACGCACTTTCCAAAGAATTTAAAGAGGTCGACTTGGATGTCGAAAGGGTCCAATTTCCTTTTAGGCACAAAGGAAAGTCCTTTGTTTAAAATAGATATTTCGTCTGATGAAGGTGTATACTTAGAAATATTAATAACATTGTTAGGGGGTTCTATGGTTAGTACCTCCTCTCTTCTGAACGCTCCATAGGCCGTCCCCCCCTCCCCCGACCTCATCCTCTGTAAAATTGTTGGACATAGGGCCTGTCTTCTTGACGGTATTGTCTGTCTGGCTCTATGGACCATGGGCGGGAGTTGTCTCGACCTCCTCCTTTCCACATCTGGTCCATATTGAAAAAAGATTCCTTTTTATGAGCTGGGGGTGGATCTTTTTTCTGGACTTTATCTTTTTGAGATGAAACTTGTTCTGCATGATTAGAAAAAAGGGGCGCTGATGCGTCAAATTCTACTGACTCACTCCTGCTGTGTTTCAATTTCTGTTCAAGAGGTGTCTCATTATGTTGGTTATCTACAATACTATCTTTACGGTCAAAGCGAGCGTTTGTTATTTTCTTTCACGGTTACAAGCGGTTTCCAGCGAAGAGAAGGTATCCACATTTTGTCTTTTCCCCCTTTTTTTTCAAACAATTATTATTTTCTTCATAGACGGAGCAACATGTCATGTTTGGTAATAAGCATGCTTTTTTAAGCCCGTTTTAAAAGGTTTTGCTGTCTGAAGCGTTCACTATATGCGTTTGATGTTTTTACTAAATTGTTTTATAAGACAGCGGTGGTTGCACCCCTGCAGGCATTGTTGTCCATTTATCTACTTTCTTTTAAATTAAGCCATATTATGTTTATACTAAGTCATATTGTACTATATACATTGTTTTTAACCTCTCAGTATATCTCTGTTCTTGTTTACCTTTTGGTTTTCAATTCAAGCATCTAGTCCCTTCCCGGGTAATTTCTAAAAAATCTACTCCCCTTTTATGTTAATGGTGTCCAATTTCCTCCAGTTCCTACTGACTCACTCCTGCGCTCTATCCCCTTTGTATAAGGATTACTCATGGTTAGTTATTGAACTTTTTCATATCCCTTGGTCTCTCTTTGCTCCACTATTGTAGCACTTTTCATATCCATTGATTACGAGGTATAATGTTTTCTTAACGCGATGGCTTCTAACTATCTTATTTATTTTTCCAGAACAATACAGTTTTATAAGTTATTACAGTACGATACAAGACCTACAGGTTTTAAGGGTCTTCAACAGAGGTATTCATGGTTTTATATGTCATACCAAGTTTCTTGAGCATATTTTTTGTTCTTTTTTTATATAAATTTTTTGTATATGATAGTTAATCATGGTTTTAATGTAGTATTTAGTTGTTATTTATTATCTTTGATCTATTTATTATTTATTTATTTATTTATGCATTGTGCTGGCAGCAATATGTTCTTTTATAATTTTTAACATTTATGTGTTTATGTTTTTAGTTTATTGCATGACAAACCCCTGACGAAGGGTTACGAAACACAGCCTGTGTCGGGCTGTCAATGGCCTAATAAAGACTCTGTCTTTCCACCTTTACCACACCTTGGACTGGTTGTTGGAGGGGACCAGGGCCAGGATTGCAAATTCAGCCACCAGTGCAGACACCTCCAGCAGAGATACCATAATGACATGCTCATCGGGAGACATCCGGCTGCCCACCAAGGCTGTGGGGGTTGATTCCTCCTCTCTAGGAGTCGATTCCCCCCTCTGGGGATGTTTGGCAGGCCATTCCTGGCACTCACTGTCCGTGACATGCCAGGAAGAGCTGTGCTGCCGATGAATCTGGAGCTTCTCCCAGTGCTTTCACATCCCTTTCAATGTCGCAGTACAGACAAGCAGTGAAAACCACTCAAGAAAAATAACCACAGGGGGTAAACAGAGAAAAGTTTTTAATGCTGGTGTAGGACACATCCTATGGGATCCCCAGAAAAAAAGGAGACTGGAGGAAATGGTGCTGCAGCAGGCAGGCACACATATGTGGTGCAGTTCCCAAAAGCTTCCAATGGAAACTGTGGAGCATTCCACATGGGCTCAGTCGGTGACGTCATCCATACATGAGGACTTACTTTCTGCTTGTCCATGGAGAACTGTCCTTTAGGGGCACCATGAAATAGATGTACCCTTGCCTTGTTTATCCAGGGGGACAGGCACCACAACCTTTAGGGGCAGCAACTTATCCAAGGTGGTCCACACAGCAGCACCTTTGATCGCAGATCCACAAGGGGAAATGATGAAAGCATCCAGGAGTAGTTCTTTGCATTACAGGTCACAGCCGAACTGAATGGTATCTAGCACCCAGCAGTTCTTGGTAACCCGGGACCATTCCTAAAAGAAATTGCAAAGCCTGCATTCAACTGAAGGATCCAGGGAACCTGAGAATGAGCCTGAAACAGAGGGAAAGAAAAGTTTTCCAGGTCGGTAATCATAAGAGCCCCGAGACCCCCCCAGGAATCCGGTCAGCGTAAACTTGGTGGACAGGCAGAGGCTAATGAGAAAGGGGCACCAACCCGCTTCCCAGGCCCCTTGGAACTGTCTTTTAGAAGGCATTAAGATTTTGTATCACCCAAGTCATTCACCAATTTCTCCAAATCGGCTCCAAACAGAAGTTTCCCCTTAAAAGTCAACTGGGCCAATCAGGCCTTGGACGATGTGTCAGCTGCCCAGTGCCAGAGATAAATCCAATGCTGTGACAATCAGAGCACGATCCCTGGACACGAAAAGTGCCAGGTCATACTTGGCATCAAAAAGGAAGGCCGTAGCAGATTCCAAAAGAGGAGTGGTATCATCCAACGGAAGAGACTGAATCCACTGGAACACGGTTGGAGAAGTTAGGCTGGTACATACAGCGTAGCTACTCACCTGTAACAGGTGATCTCCGGGAACAGCAAGAATTAAGTCTTCACATATGGGTATCGTCGGTACTGACGGAGCCTGCATGGAAACGCTCCCCAGCGTCCAAAAGGAAAGCTTTTGGGAGCATCCCACAGCGCATGCGTGCTGCCTTCCTGCCTCTCTCACTTGAGTTTAAAGCTGAGACAAGGAGAGAGACAGAGAGAGAGAGAGAACTCCTAGGGGAGGTGGGTGGGTTGTGAAGACTTAATTCCTGCTGTTCCCAGAGATCACCTGTTACAGGTGAGTAACTACGCTATCTCCAAGAACAAGCAGGAATGTAGTCTTCACATATGGGGACTCCCCAGCTGAAAGATGCCAGAGGAATGACCCCAGCGAGCTGTGAACCCGTGTGAACAGGGTCATACTTCCAACCATGGATCCCTGGCAACCTACCGGGATGGAGGGTAGGAGTTGCATTAAGTCTGAGAGAGATGCTGTAGGACAGCCTGGCCAAACGAGGCATCCCGACGGGAGTCCTTGTCCAGACAGTAGTGGGCTGTGAAGGTATGTACTGAAGCCCAAGTAGCCGCTCTACAGCTGGGTGGGAGGAGTGGCCTAGTGGTTAGGACAAGGTACTTCAGGCCGGAGGGCCAGGGGTTCAAGTCCCACCTGGGAACAGCAATCTCAGGCCGGAGGGATTGGGATTTCTAGTCCTATAGGCACTCCTTGTGGTCTTGGGCAAGCCACTTAATCCTCCATTGCCCACGTTCCCTGTAAGTATTAGTGTATGTGTGTCATATCCACTCGTGTTAAATGTATCTCCCAATTGACCGCTTTGACCCGGTGATATTATGAGCTGTAACATGGCCCTCGAGGGAAAGACTTTTACTATCATAAGTGAAGGATATGCAGTTTGTAATCCACTTAGATAGGGTTTGTTTGGAAACCGGAAGTCCCAAATGACTAGAATCAAAAGCAACAAAGAGTTGAGAAGACTTCCTGTGTTGTTCAGTTCTTTGAAGGTAAAAGGCTAAAGCTCTTTTAGAATCTAAGGTATGAAGGTTCCTTTCTGCACTGGAGGCATGAGGCCTAGGGAACAATACAGGAAGGTAAACCGACTGGTTTAAATGAAAAGACGAAACCACCTTTGGCATAAAGTGTGGATGAGTCCTGAGGACTACTTTATCATGGTGGAACCTTGTATAAGGAGGGTCAGCCACTAAAGCTTGCAGTTCACTAATGTGTCTAGCAGACGTTATTGCAATTAGGAAAATGACCTTCCAGGAAAGGAATTTTAAAGTTGTAGTGGCTAAAGGTTCAAAAGGTGGCTTCATAAGGTCCCATGCCACTGCTGGCAGCTTTATGGGGGGCTTTGTCAATAGTAGACCTCTCATGAATCTTGACACAAGTGAATGAGAAGAGATTGGTTGTCCATCTTGGGGCTTGTGAAAAGCCGCAATAGCACTGAGACGGACTTGCACTGAATTTGTCTTAAGACCGGAATTTGAAAGATGGAGGAGATACTCCAGAAGCGACTCCATGGGCATGGAAAGGGGGTTAAGCCTATTTTTTGAACACCATATAGGAAACCTTTTACATTTGAAAGCGTAGGAACGCCTTGTGGAAAGATTTCTTAAAGCTTGAAGGATATCCTTCACTTGCTGAGAGAGGAAGATATCTAAAGGTTCTATGCCTTCAGCAGCTAGGCCCAGAGGTGCAGGGACTGAGGATTGGGATTTTTTTTATTTTATTTAACAAGAACTTATATACCGCAGCTTCCAGAGATCAGCTGCGGTTCACAAATAACAACCGTCAACAAAGCATAGTTTGTTTTACATGTAACTTCCTGTTCTCCTGGGAAGCTTCCTGTTCTCCTGGGAAAGGAGATCTGGAGCATATCCCAACTCTAGAGGAGGTGCTTGAGAGAGATGCAGAAGCAGAGGGTACGATTGCCTTGGCCAACGTGGAGCTATGAGCATCATATAACCCCTGTCTCTCTGAAGCGTGAAAAGAGTTTTGGGAATTAGGGGAAAGGGTGGGAAGGCATAGAGGAAGTCCTGACCCCAATGGAGCTGGAAAGCATCGTTTGCTAGACAGTATTGAGCCGGAATTCTGGAACAGAACCGGGGAAGTTTGGCATTCTGTGGACTTGCAAAGAGGTCTATATCTGGTGTTTCCCAGGTTTGGAACACTTGAGCCAGTTGGTCTGACTGGAGAGACCACTCGTGTGGCAGCAGTATTCGACTGAGCTTGTCTGCCCACAAGTTTTGAATACCTGGAAGGTATACCGCTAGAAGGTGAATTTGGAGCTCTCTGGCGACGGTCCATAGTCGCAAAGCTTCATTGCATAGCGACAGAGAGCCCGCTCCGCCTTGTTTGTTTATGTAAAACATGGCAACCTGATTATCAGTTTGGACCAGAACTGTCTTTTGACTGAGCTGGGCCTGAAATGCTATCATAGCATTGTAAATGGCTCTTAGCTCTAAGAGGATTATTTGAAGAGAGGCCACTTGTGAGGTCCAGAGACCCTGAGTGGAAAGATCGTGCAAGTGGGCTCCCCAACCCAGCTTGGACGCATCTGTTGTCAAGGTGATCTGGGGCAGTGGGTTTGCTGGAAGGGGGAACCTACCAGGAGATTTTCGAGGGACTGCTACCACTGTAGGGACAAAACGAGACGTGTCGAATTCTTGATATTGTCCGTTAAGCGACCTGTGGCTTTGTGTCCACTGTGAAGAGAGGGTCCATTGAGCAGCTCGCATGTGTAGGCGGGCATAAGGGACCTCATGTACAGTGGATGCCATATGCCCCAGCAGTTGAAGCATTTCCCGGGCAGTTAGGAGGGTTTTCTTTACTGCTTGGGAAGCCAAGTCTATTATTCGTAGACAGCGCAGCTGTGGCAGGAATGCCTTTGATTGCTGCGTGTCTAAGCGAGCCCCTATGAACTCTAGGGATTGAGAAGGGGTGAGGTGAGGCTTTGGGTGGTTGACTACCAGACCCAAATATTGGAGAAAGCATAGTTACTCACCTGTAACAGGTGATCTCCGGGAACAGCAGGAAATTAGTCTTCACATATGATAATTGTCGGTACTGACGGAGCCTGCATGGGAACGCTCCCCAGCGTCCAATAGGAAAGCTTTTGGGAGCATCCCACAGCGCCTGCATGCTGCCTTCCCGCCTTTCCCAACTGTCTCTCTCCAGTTGAGTTTATAGCTGAGAAAAAAGAGAGGGAAAGAGAGAAAGAGATAGAGAGATACAACTCCTAGGGGAGGTGGGCAGGTTATGAAGACTAAATTCCTGCTGTTCCCGGAAATCACCTGTTACAGGTGAGTAACTATGCTATCTCCAGGAACAAGCAGGAATTTAGTCTTCACATATGGGGACTCCCTAGCTGCAGATGCCAAGGAGATGGCCCCAGAAAGTTGTGTGTCCTTGTGAAAGGGCTCCACTTCCCCACATGGATCTCTGGTATCCTACCAGGGATGGTGGGTAGGAGTTGACTAAGTGTGGAACAGGTGTTGAAGAACAGCCTGACCAAACAAGGCATCCCGGCGGGAGTCCTTGTCTAAGCAGTAATGGGCTGTGAAGGTATGTATCGAAGCCCAAGTAGCTGCTCGACAGATGTCATCGACAGACACAGAGTGAAGATGAGCCATTGAGGCTGCCATGGCTCTCACACATTGTGAGCTGTGACATGGCCTTCAAGAGGAAGGTTCTTACTCTCATAGGCAAAAGATATACACTGTGCAATCCAGTTGGACAGTGTCCTTTTGGAGACTGGAAATCCCAAATGACTAGGATCAAAAGCAAAAAAGAGTTGGGAGGATTTTCTATGTTTCTGTGTCCTTTATTTATTTATTTACAATTTCTTATATACCGCACTATTCGGCATCAGCGCGGTTTACATGGAACAGATAGAACAGAACGTGAACATAGTTCTGGGTTTACATATAACAGGACAGTAAAACTTGGATGAACAGGGGAAACTATTTACACACTGAAGTCATAGAGAAAATATCATGAGAAACTATGGACAAGACACCTGGCTAGGAGTGTTCCCTGGATGATTAGGCGTGTTGGTGTAGCTTTGGCCTTTGCAAATAAAAGGCCAAAGCTCTTTTACAGTCCAAAGTATGAAGGTTCCTTTCTGCATTTGAGGCGTGAGGCCTTGGAAAGAATACAGGAAGGTAAACCACTTAGTTCAAATGAAAGGGCGAAACCACCTTTGGCATAAAGTGTGGATGAGTCCTAAGGACTACCTTATCATGATGGAAACTTGTATAAAGAGGATCAGCCACCAACGCTTGCAATTCACTGATACAACGTGCTGATGTGATTGCAATGAGAAAGATAACCTTCCAGGAAAGGAATTTCAAAGAGGTAGTGGCTAATGGTTCAAAGGGCGGTTTCATGAGCTGCCCAAGTATCAGATTCAAGTCCCATGCCACCGGTGGTAGCTTAATAAGAGGCTTCGTTAAAAGAAGGCCTCTCATAAATCTCGCTATGAGAGGATGAGAGGAAATAAGTTGTCCATTGAGAGGCATGAAAGCTGCTGCAATAGCACTCAAATGGACTCTCACTGAATTGGTCTTAAGCCCTGCATTTGATAAATGAAGGAGGTACTCCAGTAATGATTCCAGAGGTATGACAAGAGGGTTAAGACCCTTCGGCGAGCACCATATGGTAAACCTTTTATTTAATTTATTTATTTATTTAATTTATTTACATTCTCTTATATACCGCGCTATTCTGCATCAGTGCGGTTTACATTGAACAAACTGAAATTACATTGAATAGGGCATTATAACTTGGAGATAACTATTTTACAGGGAACATGGGCTATGGAGGGTTAAGTGGCTTGCCCAAGACCACAGGGAGCACCTATGGGACTAGAAACCCCAGTCCTTCCGGCCCAAGGTTGCTGTCCTCTAGTGAGATTTGAACCCCCGACCTTCCGGCCTGAAGAACCTTGCCCCAACCACTAGGCCACTCCTCCACTCCACTGAAATGCATAAGAGCGTCTTGTGAAGGTTTCCTGGAAGCATGAAGGATATCCTTTACCTGCTGGGAAAGATTAAGGCCGTGAAGTTCTAGGCTTTCAACAATCAGGCGCTGAGATGCAGAGACTGGGGATTGGGATGCCACAGCATTCCGTCCTCTTCAGAAAGAAGATCTGGAGCAGATCCTAACTCCAGAGGCGGAGCTTGAGAGAGATGTACGAGGCAGCAGGCCTTTAAAACCAGCGCCGACAGAGCGTGCGGCCCTTCTCCTCCCTCTGGCCTCGTGAAGAGCTCTCCCGGCGGGAATCGAGTAGGCCGGAGCCTCCCACCAGGCAGCATCGCCCAATCGGGGCACGAGGCAGCAGGCATTTAAAACCACGCCGACAGAGCGGGCCCGCGCCTGAGGACCTCGCCAGAGGGCCCTTTGGCGTGGCCCTTAGGCGGTGGAACGTCCATAAAACAAGAAATCCATCTGTCTCTTACCCTGAACTGCAAGTATTACTTAAACGACTCTAGAGCTGTACTAGTATCTAATATCACATCTCTTCCCAACTGTGTTAGTGTTTATAACTGTGCCCAACAACCAGCCTTAGCATTCTTAGCAATTCAATACCTATTACTGTTGTCAGTAACTTACTCTCAGATTGAATACTGTTGTTTATGACTCACTTCAGATTTACTGTTGTAACTCCTCTCAGAATTATTACTGTTGCCAGTAATCCACTCCAGAAATACTATTGTTGCTAATAACGCACATCAGACTTGCTGCTTACTACCTTGCTACTAACAGCTGATTGCTCTACTGTTGTAAACCTTCCTACTTTCCCCACGCTAACCATTAACTCTCCTCCCAATTGTTCCCCGTCCACTTTAACCAGGAACCCACGTTTTTAACACCTCAACTAACATACCGCTGAGCCAGATACTGAAAATGTCACATCCTAACATCATGCTAATAAAAATATCATACACCTGCATATTATTAGCGATAATAATAATCAACCTATCACTAAGCTTAAACAGCAATAATCATATGACCATTCCTATAATACACACACCCACCAGAAATGTCTGTCATTTTGAACACACTCACTCACACAACCACCCAAATATAAATTTTCATAGACTAATACAAATAAAACAAACAAAACTTCAAACATGCAAGGAAACCTGCGCCAACAAGTCATCTTCCCTATCATGCATCCTTATCAATTCACGATCAATGAAAAACAAGCTCCCTATATTTAATGATCTGATAACAGACTTAAAACCAGATATCTTATGTGTCACTGAGACCTGGCTTTCTGAAACAGATACAGTCTACCTAAATCAACTTGATAATGAAAACTATGACATATTCTACAAACATAGATCCAATAAAAAAGGCGGAGGAGTACTAATGATGACGAAAAAGATACTAAATGCCAAATCAATCCAATCAAACATCTCTAGTAGCATAGACACATTATTAATAAAAATCAACCACTTGAGAATTTGTTTAATTTATAGACCCCCAGACCAAAGATCAGATTGCCTGGACTCTCTTATTGAACTCCTTAGCTCATCTACCGAACAAAACCCTATAATCATGCTAGGCGATTTTAACCTTCCATCACTACCAATACTAGACTCCAAACTATTTCTTGACACTATATCAGATATAGATTATCATCAAATAATTAACACAGCAACACATATTAGAGGAGGAACACTTGATATGGTTTTTCTCCCTGATACATTCTTCAAGCTAGTCAACTCAAACTCCGTAGAATGCACAGAGACGCCTTGGTCAGATCATTATATTATCAAAATAAACCTCATATATCATACCACTAGCATCAAAAATTACACAAGTAGTGGCCCTACCTCAAAATTTAAAAAGTTCAATGAAACTGAATTCCTGGATTCAACTATCCCACACCTCTTACCATCCACATCAGATCTGGATGATGCGGTTAACAACTGGTATGAAACTATCAACAATGCAGATAAAAATAATTACACAAATAAACAGAGAGTACACTATAAAACAAACCGTACACCATGGTTTAACAACACACTAAAACAAATGAAAAGAGAACTAAGAAAACTTGAAACTAAATGGCGAAAATCCAAGTTGACAATACACAAAGAAATATACAATAACCATCTCACAAAATATAAAGAAACATTAGACACTACAAAGAAAAACTACTATGCAGCAACCCTATCAAAATCATATAACAGACCTAGAGAGCTATTCACCATTGTCAGAAGTCTAACCAATAACGCTCAAACTTCCAGCAATGAAATCACAGACATCTCACCACAAACCCTAGCTAATTACTACCAAAACAAATCAAAGAAACCATCAATACCCTTAGACACCTTTAACATTTCTCACCAGTCTGTAGATGTTTGGTCACACTTTTACCCCGTTACAAAAGTGACTTTAAAAACTATCATCTCTGGACTCAACACTACAACTTCTCATTTAGATCCATGCCCTGTATCTTGGATAAAAAACACACTGCCAACACTTCTATCCTACATTCTCCCAATAGTCAACCTCTCATTAACCCAAGGTTACCTTCCACCCTCGCTCAAATATGCTCAAATACGCCCAATCCTAAAGAATTTCAATTTAGACAAAACATCCCCAGTATCTTACAGGCCCATTTCGAGCATACCATTTTTGGCCAAAATAATTGAAAAAGTAGTGCAATTACAAACACAGGAATATATAGACGCATCTTACCCACTTGATGAGCAACAATATGGATTCCAGCCACACCACGGAGTAGAAACACTTCTAACAGTATTATTCGATACGCTCCTAAGAGGTATTGACAATCATAAACAGGCATTCATCCTCCTGTTTATTGACATATCAGCAGCTTTTGATAGTGTACATCACACAATAATGCTCAACAACCTACGGCAGATAGACATAAACTCCACAGTACATAAATGGTTCACCTCCTATTTAAATAACAGAACGCAAAATATAAGAATAGGTAATCAAACCTCCACTACATATAAGCATGAAATAGGTTTACCACAAGGTTCAGCATTATCAGCCCTACTTTTCAATATTTACATAAAACCAGTATGCAATATCTTTAAGAAATTTGGAGTACAATATCACCTCTATGCGGATGATATTATGTTGTACATTCCATTTACGATCCCTAACCTACCGCTACAACTCCTATCAGACTGCTATAACGAAATCACAATTTGGCTAAAAACTCAAAATCTCAACATAAACCATGCCAAAACAGAAGCCCTAATCGTAACATAAAATCAATCATTTATCCCTCCAACCCACATAACACTACAAGATCAAGAAATTAAATTAAAAAACGAAATAAGATATCTAGGCGTAATCATAGATACACACCTTACAATGGAAACCCACATTAGAAATACTATAAAGAAAATCTATTTCAAACTTAAAATCCTCAAACAACTACGCCCTCTAGTATTTATAGAGGATTTTATTAATATAATACAGGCTACCATAACCCCTCACACTTTGATTTCGCCAACCTAATACTAATGGGCATTTCAAAACAAAACATTAAAAGAATTCAACTAGCTCAAAATGCAACAGCTAGAATTATATTAAAAATAAACTCACTCCAACACATAACACCAATCCTAGCATCCCTTCACTGGTTACCTATACAAAGCAGGATAATATACAAAACAATAACAACATCATTCAAAGCCTTAAATGACATGGCCCCGACTACTCTATGTAATCTAATATGCAAAGAACCATCTAAGACTACTCACAGAAAAGGACAATTAAATAAACTAAAGATTCCAAAAGACTTCATAAAAGCACATAAATTAACAAATAATAGAGCCTTTTCTCACATAGCTCCAACCATTTGGAATTCACTACCAGAGGATCTACGATCACTAACAGAGATCGTGGAATTCCGTAAAAAATTGAAAACGTATCTATTCACTAAACACTATAATACAACGGAAACCCTAGACAAAGGCTAAACAGCCACCTGATCACATCTAGTACAAACCTAACATTCTAACTCGACAACACATATAACTTAAACGAAATGACGACCCAAGCTCTTATGCCCAAATACCTCCACATGTATATAGTTGCATATGTTATGTTCTATCTTACTCTGTTGGACACTACACAATGTTAGTTAATTGTTACTCACACTGTTCTAGCTTAAATATACTATTTGTTTATTACACTGTGCTTTGTTTAATTTATGATGTTCTATGTAAGATTTTATGACGTTCTATGTAAAACAAACTGCGCTTTGTTAATTGTTGTTAATTGTACACCGCAACTGAACTTTGGAAGATGCGGTATATAAATGAGTGTTAAATAAATAAAATAAAATGTAGGAGCAGAGGGTACCACATTTGCCGTGGCCAACATGGAGCTATGAGATTCCTTTGACCTCTGTCTCTCTGAAGCTTGAACAGGATTTTGGGAATTAGGGGAATGGATGGAAAGGCAAAAAGGAAGTCCTGACCCCAATGAAGGAGGAAAGCATCCCTGGCCTGACAGCCTCGAGCCGGAATTCTGGAACAGAAACGGGGAAGTCTGGCATTCAGCAGACTTGCAAAGAGGTCTATGTCCAGGGTTCCCCAAATTTGAGAAATTTGGGCCACCTGGTCTGCATGGAGACACCATTCGTGCGGAAGCAGAACTTGACTGAGTCTGTCTGCCCAAGAGTTTTGAATGCCTGGAAGATACACCGCAAGGAGATGAATCTGATAATCTCTGGCGAGGGCCCATAGTCGCAAAGCTTCGTTGCACAGCGACAGAGAGCCTGTTCCGCCCTGCTTGTACACATAGAACATGGCTACCTGATTGTCCGTTTGAACTAGGACTGTCTTGTGGCTGAGCTGGGTGTGAAATACTCGAAGAGCAAGGAAGATTGCTCTGAGCTCCAGGAGGTTGATATGAAGATAGGCCTCCTGTGGAGTCCAGGTACCCTGGGTAGAGAGGCCGTGCAGGTGGGCTCCCCAACCCACCTGTGAAGCATCTATTGTTAGAGTATCTTGAGGTGGGGGTTGCTGAAAAGGAGACCCCACCAAAAGGTTTTTGGGTGACTGCCACCATTGGAGGGACAAAATAAGGTGATCTGAGTTTGCTATTTTGTCTGACAGGCAACCTGACGCCTGAGTCCACTGAGTGGATAAGGTCCACTGGGCTGCCCTCATATGGAGGCGAGCATAAGGAACCACATGCACAGTGGATGTCATGTGGCCTGACAACTGTAACATTTCCCGAGCAGTGAGGTGAGGTTTTAGAACTGCTTGGGAAGCTAACTGTACAATGCGAAGGCAGTGGGGCTGTGGAAGGAAGGCCCTTGTCTGTCTGGTATCCAGAAGAGCTCCTATAAACTCTAGGGATTGAGTGGGAGCAAGGTTGGACTTTGGGAAGCTTATAACAAGTCCCAAATACTGAAGGATGTGCATTGTGCAAGACAGAGAAAACCTGGCCTCTGGCTCTAAAGGGGCTCGAATGAGCCAGTCGTCTTAAGTAGGGGAAGATGAATATTCCCAGGGTGCGGAGAAATGCTGCTACCACAGCCATGAATTTTGTGAACACCCTTGGTGCAGAGGCCAGGCCAAAAGGAAGAACCCTGTATTCGTAGTGCTTTTCTTGAAACAGGAATTGAAGGAACTTTTGGTGAGTTGGATGGATGAGAACATGAGTGTACGCATCCTTGAGATCTAGAGAACAAAGCCAATCCTGACTCCGAAGGTATGGCAGCAGAGTTCCTAGAGAAATCATTTTGAACTTCTCTCTGAACAGGAATTTGTTCAATTCTCTGAGGTCTAGAATGGGTCTGTGTCCTCCTGTTTTCTTTGGAATAAGGAAATGGGGGGAGTAAAACACTGTACCCCGTTGGGGAATGGGTACCTCTTCTATTGCTCCTTGAGCAAGGAGCATAGTGACTTCTTGACCTAACCAGTCATTGAGAGAGGTCTGAGAATTGAACTGTCTTACTATTGTAGGAGGGGGCATGCTGAGGAAATGAAGGTTTTACCCCTCTCGTACAATAGACTGAGTCCAATTTTCTGTTGTTATCTGACCCCCATCTGGGGGCAAAATGACATAACCTTCCTGGGAAGGTGGAGTGTTCTGGACCGTTTAGAGCCAGGAAGGCAAAGTTCTCTAGACAGGAGTCAAAGCTCCTGTGGAGGCTGAGTCTGCTGAGCCGGTTGAGGCTTAGCTGCTTTTGGTTTCCTTTGTTGCCTATGTTATTGCTGCTGTCCCTTTTGGGCAGACTGACCTAAACGATGTCCCTGCTGGGTATAGGAGAGATAAATCTTTTTCTTCTTGCTGAAGAATGGTTTCTTAGAGGATCTTTTACTCGCAGGATCAGCTGTAGATTTGGACAATCTATCCAAAGTGATATTGTCAGCATCTCTCTCATTAGCTTTTTCCTGCCAATTCGATTCTCTCCTGTGCAAGGTATATTCCCCAGTTTGTCCTGTACGCAGATTTCCAAGTCAGATGCCTAGAGCCAGGCAATTCTACGTGCACCTATGGCAATAGCAGAGGTTCTGCTTATGCATCCAAAGCAGACAAAGGCTGCACAATTCACAAACTTGGAAACATCCTGAGCATGTTTAACAAGAGCAAGATAATCTTGCCTTTTATCATCAGGAAGGAGAGGGCTCATAAGCTCTAAGTCTCCTGTGACTTCCTTAAGGAACATTCCCATATACAAGATATAGGAACTGATCCTAGCAGAAAGCATGGAAGCCTGGAAGGGTCGACTTCCAAAGGAGTCAAGAGTCCTACACTCACGTCCTGGAGGATTAGATGCATGCCATTTTGCACTTTTTATCTGTCTCATGACTGATTCCACCACCATGGAATGGTGTGGTAATCGAGTCTTCTGAAACTCAGGAAAAGGAGGAAATCGATACATGGTGTAGAGTCTTCGAGAATGAGGAGATGTGGTCAGAGGTGTTTCCCACATCCTTAACATATGATCATGCAAGATCTCATGAATAGTTAAGGTAGCTGCCTCCTTGGGAGCTTTAAGGTATTGTAGAATTTCTAATTCCTTTGCCCTAGGCTCTTTTTCAGGAGCCACTGTGATGGAAAGACCTCGGGCCACATCTCGGATAAAATCCTGAAAGGACATATCCTCTGGTGGAGACATCCTACGCTGAGGAGAAGAGGAATCCTCGGGAAGAAGTACTCTGGTATCGGCAGAGCTTTCAGTCTTCAGACTCATCCGAGGATTCGAAGTATCTCCGATCCGGGTGATCGTGCAAGGCATGGTACTGATACCGATCGAAGTCAGCATTGGAGTGGTCCGGTACTGACTTGTCAATGCCGGATAGAGACGCATGACTCGGTCCCGGTAGAATACCTGCCGATGTTGATGCAGTCGGTGCTGGTATCGGTTGAATTGTCTGAAGCGGTTTCAGGGTCATCAAGGCGGTGAGAAAAGCCGCCAGACTGCGTTTAATAGCCAAGAATCTCTGGTCTATCGACGCTGCCGATGCTTGGGTATCGGTGCTGAATAAAGCGGCCGGAGCCCCAGAGCATGGCACCAGTAGTTCTGCCGAGGTTGAAGCCTCTAGAACATCCTGGAGCCCCGTTAGTGCTTTGGAAGCCAAAGCCTCCCGCCGGGGCAATTTTGCAGGTCTAAGTCCCTCAAGGGCAACGCCAGAGGCATCGTGATGTTTAGAAGGACCGGCTAGATTTATGTTTAGTTACCTGAGATCCATGGGAGGAAGATGAAGCCCTGGAAGACATCGATGCCATGGAGGCTGCATCGGAGGGAAAAAGGGTGCTAAGCTTAGCAGCTCGGTTTTGCCGGCCCCTTTTTGACATCATCCCACAGGCAACACACTCTGAAATAGAGTGGTCAAGACCTAAACATTTGAGGCACCACTCATGGGTGTCGGTGACAGAGATGGTACCACCACACTTAGAACACTTTTTAAAACCCGAAGCGGGTTTTTCCATTTTGAGGGAAAAAATTGGGCCTAGTGCCCAAAATGGTGTGTGGCACCCGAGAAGAAAATTACTGGAGAAAGACTCCAGAAACAAAGTTTGTTTTTGTTTTGTTTTTTTAGAAAAAAAGAAAAGAACCAGCGGTACTGGTGTTGCGTCGAGGGAAGGCAGACGCGACCACAAAAAAGAAGTCGAAGGGGGGAATTTTCTGCGGTGATAGGATGTGCGACCTGTTGGCTCAGCGGAAAACAAAAAACTGGAGAGGGACAGTTGGGAAAGGTGGGAAGGCAGCACGCAGGCGCTGTGGAATGCTCCCAAAAGCTTTCCTATTGGACGCTGGGGAGCATGAGTGTACGCATCCTTAAGATCTAGAGAACAAAGCCAATCCTGACTCTGAAGGTATGGCAACAGAGTTCCTAGAGAAATCATTTTGAATTTCTCTTTGAACAGGAATTTGTTCAATTCTCTGAGGTCTAAGATAGGTCTGTATCCCCCTGTTTTCTTTGGGATAAGAAAGTAGGGGGAGTAAAACCCTCTACCCTATTACTGAATGGGTACTTCTTCTATTGCCCCTTGGGCAAGAAGCATAGTGACCTCTTGATCTAACAGATTGATAAGAGAGGTCTGAGAATTGAACTGTTTTACCATTGTGTGAGGGGGCATGCACAGAAAGTGAAGCTTGTACCCCTCTTTTATGATGGAGAGTGTCCAATGCTCTGCTGTTATCTGCCCCCATCTGGGGGCAAAATGACAACCTTCCTGGAATGGTGGAAGGCTCTGGACCATTGAGGGCCAGGAAGGCTAAGTTCTCTAGATGAAAGTCAAAGGCCTTGTGGAGGCTGAGACTGCTGAGACGGTTGAGGCTTGGCAGTCTTTGCTTTCCTTTGTTTGGGTGGTTGCTGACCCTTTCGGACAAGCTGACCTGCAGAACGTCCCTGCTGGGAATAAGAGGGATAAAACCTCTTCTTTTTCGAGAAGAAAGGCTTCTTGAAAGATTTCTTTCTGGCAGGATCAGCTGTGCCCTTGGACAACCTATCCAAGGTAGAGTTGTCAGCATCCATCTCATTGGCTTTTTCTTCCCAATTCTTGCCGAACAGGTTCTCACCTGTACAAGGGATATTTCCCAGTTTGTCCTGCACCCAGAGCTCCAAATCGGATGCCTGGAGCCAGGCAATTCTTCGTGCACCTATGGCAATGGCAGAGGTTCTGCTTATGCATTCAAAACAGTCAAAAGTTGCACGATTGACAAACTTCAAAACATCCTGGGCATGCTTAACCAGTGTGAGATAATCCTGCCTTTTGTCCTCAGGAAGAAGAGGGCTCAAAATCTCTAAATCTCCTGTGACCTCTTTAAGGAACATTTCCCATACATAGAATATAGGAACTGATCCTGGCAGAAAGCATGGAAGCCTGGCACGTACGACGTCCAAAGGCATCCAAAGTTCTACACTCACGTCCTAGAGGATTAGAGGCATGTCTTTTTACACTCCTGATCCTTCTCATAGCTGACTCCACAACAATGGAGTGGTGGGGAAGCTGAGATTTTTGGAAGCCAGGACAAGGAGGGACTCGATACATAGTCTGATGTAATTGCTTTTATTTAATTATTCATATGCTATTCCTCAGTTAATCCTTGTTTTATTCCCCTGTTACCTGTAACTTGGACAAGTTCTCTAAATCTGAGTGTATTTTGTTTAAGGTAAACCGCACTGATGTCAAATAGCGCGGTATATAAGAGCTGTTAAATAAATAAATAAATAAATAGTATCTAGCCTGCGAGAGTGAGGAGAGGTGGTAAGAGGTGTCTCCCACATTCTCAACATGAGATCATGTAAAATCTCATGAATAGGCAAGGTAGCCGCCTCCTTAGGAGCCTTGGGATATTGTAAAATCTCCAACTCCTTAGCTCTGGGCTCTGATTCAGGAGTCACAGTGATGGACAACCCACGAGCCACCTCTCTGATGAAATCCTGAAAGGAGATATCCTCTGGAGGAGACATCCTACGTTTAGGGGAGGAAGGCTCCTCCGGGAGAAGTATCCCGGTACTGGCAGAGCTATCAGAATCCTCGGAGTCTTCCGAGGATTCGAAATACAATCTGTCCGGATGCTCTTGAAGAGCCCTATACCCATACCGACCGAAGTCGGTACCGGGGGTAATCGGTACCGGTGTATCGGCACTGGACAGCATCGCATGACTGGGTACTGGCAAAGTCGATACCGATGTCAATGCTATCGGTGCCGGTACCGATTGAACTGTCTAACACAGTTCCGAGGGCGTCGATGCCGCAAGGAGAGCCGCCAGACTGCGCTCAACAGCCAGGAACCTCTGGTCTATTGATGCTGCCGATGCCTGGGTGTCGGTACCAGACGCAACTGGTACCCCAGAGCATGGCACCAGTAGTTCTGCCAAGGTTGAGGCCTCGAGAACATCCTGGAGCCCCGATAATGCTTTGGAAGCTGAAGCCTCCCGCCGGGACAATTTTGCCGGTATGGAACCCTCAAGGGCAACGCCAGAGGCATCTCGATGCTTAGAAGGAGATCTACCCTTTGAGGACCGGCTAGACTTATGTTTAGTTACCTGAGATCCATGGGAGGAAGACAAAGCCCTGGAAGACGTAGATGCCACTGAAGCTGCATCGGAAGGAAAAAGGGCACTGAGCTTGGCAGCTCGGTTCTGTCATACCCTTTTGGACATCATGGCACAAGCCATGCACTCGGAGATGGAGTGGTCAGGACCTAAACATTTAAGACACCACTCATGGGTGTCAGTGACTGAGATGGTACCACCACACTTGGTGCATTTTTTAAAACCCGAGGCGGGTTTCTCCATAGTGGAGGAAAATTTGGGCCTAAGGCCCAAAACGGCGCACACCTGGAAAAATTTGGAAAAAAGGATTATTATTAATATTATCTTTTGAAAAGAAAGAAAGAAAGAAGAACTGGAGGTACCGGTGTAGCGTCGGGGAAGGCAGATACGACCACAAAAAAATAAAGAATGAAGAAAAAGTTTCTGCAGTGACAGGAACACAACCTGCTGGCTCCGCGGAAAATGAAGAACTGGAGAGAGGCAGTTGGGAAAGGCGGGAAGGCAGCATGCAGGCGCTGTGGGATGCTCCCAAAAGCTTCCTAATTGGACGCTGGGGAGCGTTCCCACGCAGGCTCCGTCTATACCGACGATACCCATATGTGAAGACAAATTCCTACTTGTTCCTGGAGATTTCACCATACAATCCAGAAAATTCTTTAAGACTGACCTGTCTTCCACAAATGGTGGTCAGTCTGGTAACCACCTTGACCTGCGCATCCACCTTAACCCTTAAAGTAGGGAGTCTGGAGAGTCCCACTCCGACCAGATCTTATCCTTGATCACATCCAAGAATGGGAAGACAGTAGGGGATTTTCGCACTCCTGGAAGAAGTGGGCATACCTTCGGCTCCTGCTCAGTGCTGGAAGCATCTGTCAAGTTCAAGGTGGATGAGCACCTGGCAATCAATGCTGCAAGCTCCTCCCTCCTAGAGTAGGTGGATCATGCCGGCCTCTACATAATCTTCTGAAGGAGAGAGCACTTCATCCACATCAGAGCCCAGTACCAAGCCATCTCAATCAGAGTCATAGTCAACATCTCAGATAGTTCCCAGCTGTTCTCCATCTCCAGGGGGCACCCCCTTGCTGAGGATGCTTAGCCAAAGGTAATCGACAGGGCTTCCAGGTTTCAGCCTGCCCAGCACGAGACTGCACCCAGGAGCATCGGGTACACAGGGTGTGAATTTCCATGCCAGAAGGGCCAGACCTATTGCAAAAAGGAAAAGAATTCCAGGGAGGACAAACCAAAGTCTGGAAGGTCTCCTCTCTGTCATGATTCCCCAACACTAGGGGGGCACAGACCCCCCTAGAGGACAATGAGCAGCTCACAGCACGATCACCAGATCCTCTGTCAGCTGAATATCCTTACCCACAGCACCATCCGTCACCTCCCACCCTGAGGCAGGCATGGTCAGACTAACTGCATCCACCAGCTGAAAAAGGGAAAGCAGGCCCTCCAGAGATGACTTAGAAGCTGCCATGCAAGAAAAGCAGAATCCATGGATGAGGGACCTTTCATGCCACAGCTCAAACAACGTTTCCTGGAAGAAGGCAGAATTAGGACAAGTATCACAACAGCGTGCACTAAGGCTGCACCACTGGCCAGCAAGCACATGTTAACTGCACTTTTACATTACGTGACGTTACAGGCGCTAGGAAAGGAGCGCGTCCTAGAGCTGCCTGGGCAGAATGCATGACCACCAGGCACACAATATGTAACAATGTTATTAGCGTGTGCAGAAAACGACAGGAAACCCTCACACCACACCAACCACCACCAGTGGTCCACTCCAAACCACGTCCCAAGATGACGGAATCTGGAGCCCCCATCGAGAACAATGACGAGCTCAAGCATTGGTATTTATTTAACAAGTTTTACATACTGCCTTTTTTAAATTAAAAGTGGTTTACATACAACCTAGTAACATGTGGTGTCTTTACAAAAAAGCGGAAGTAAGGATGTGGTTGAAAACTACAGGCCGGTTAGTTTAACTTCGGTGGTGAGTAAATTATTGGAAACGCTGCTGAAAGAGAAAATAGTGAGGTTTCTGGAGTCCAGCGGATTACAGGATCCGAGGCAGCATGGATTCACCAGAGGCAGGTCTTGTCAGACAAATCTGATTGATTTCTTTGACTGGGTGACCAGGGAGTTGGACCGAGGGAGAGCTCTAGATGTGGTGTATTTAGATTTCAGTAAAGCCTTTGACACTGTTCCTCACAGGCGACTTAAAAAAAAACTGAGCACCCTAGGGATGGACCCTAAAGTTACTGCTTGGGTTAGAAATTGGTTGGGTGGGAGGCGACAAAGAGTACAAGTAAATGGAGCTCACTCTGAGGAGAAGGATGTTACCAGTGGTGTGCCCCAGGGATCTGTCCTTGGTCCGATTCTTTTTAACATCTTTGTTAGTGATATAGCGGAAGGGCTGTCGGGTAAGGTTTGCCTCTTTGCAGATGATACCAAAATCTGCAATAGAGTAGACACCCAGGAAGGTGTAGATAACATGAGGAGGGATCTAGCTAAGCTTGAAGAATGGTCTAGAATTTGGCAGCTGGGATTTAATGTTAAAAAATGTAAGGTCATGCATTTGGGCTGCAGCAATCCAAGGGAGCAATACAGTATAGGAGGTGAAGTACTTTTGTCCACTAAAGAAGAGCGGGATCTAGGCGTGGTTGTGTCTGATGATCTTCAAGTAGCTAAACAGGTAGAAAAGGCGACGGCAAAAGCTAGAAGGATGCTTGGGTGCATATGGAGAGGAATGGCTAGCAGAAAAAAGGAGGTGATAATACCTCTGTATAAGTCTTTGGTGCGACCTCATTTGGAGTATGGTGTGCAATTCTGGAGACCGCACCTTCAAAAGGATGTGAACAGGATGGAGTCGGTGCAGAGGGTGGCTACTAAAATGATTAGTGGGCTTCATTATAAAGCATATGAGGACAGACGTAAGGATCTTAATATGTACACCTTAGAGGAAAGACAGGATAGAGGTGATATGATTGAGATGTTTAAATACCTCCGTGGCATAAATGTTCAGGGAGAGAGCCTCTTTCAATTGAAAGCAAGTTCTGCTACGAGGGGACATGGGATGAGGGGTGAAGGGAGATAGATTCAGGAGTGATATGCGGAAATATTTCTTTACAGAAAGAGTAGTGGATCCATGGAATAATCTCCCAGTGGAGGTGGTAGAGATGAGGACAGTAACTGAATTCAAAAAAGCATGGGACCAACACAGAGGATCTCTAAAGGTAAAAAGTGGACTGTTGTAGTTGTTATGGAAGGACAGACTAGATAGGCCATGTGGTCTTTTTCTGTCATCATGTTTCTATGTTTCTATTTAGAACTTTACATTGAACAGGTAATTGAACTTGGCATAAAGGGAAGATAATGTACAACAAATAATGCTTACAAAATGATAATTTCGGAAGGAGATGCTATGTAAGGCGGGGAATAAGGGAGCCAAAGGGAAAAATATGTAATTGTGAGTAATGTAGAAGGCGTACTGGGATGGTATACTCGAGAGGAAGTAGGTGAGTTAGTAGGAGGGGGAGGAGGGGAGGTGTGGAAGAAAGTAGGAAACAGGACGTAGATCAGTTGGCTCAGCTAATACATACAGGGGAAGTTCAATGACAGAGACTATGAATGAGAAGAGCTATGTAATAGCTTTTGGGAAATTCATGGATTGGTCATAATGCGCTTGGGGAAAAGGAAGGTTTCAATGTTTTTCTAAGGTCCATTAAGTCTTTCATGGCTCTAATGTTCCCAGGGAGTGCATTCCAGATTGCAGGAACATATATTGAGAACAACCTCTAACATTTTGTCATGCTCTGCTTTTGATTCAGGGGGTGAGTAACAGGTTCTGTTAAGTTCTTCTTGCTCTCAATTCTAGATCCTTGGAGATCAGTGGTTGAAGTGGAAGCATAGTTACTCACCTATAACAGGTTTTCTCCGGGTACAGCAGGAATCAGTCCTCACATATGGGTGATGCTGGCACAGACGGAGCCCTCGTGGAACTATCCCCCAGCTTTTCAAAGAAAGCCTCTGGAAGATGCTACCATACATGTGTGGTCCCCTTCCTGCCCAAGGGTGCCATCTTGTTCAGTCGGGTGACATAGCTAAAAGACGGCAAAAATAAAAGATGGTACAGGAGCAACTCCAAGGGGAGGAGGGAGAGTTGTGAAGACTGATTCCTGCTGTCCCCAGAAAACACCTGTTACAGTTGAGTAACTACACTTTCTCCAGGAACAAGCAGAACTCAGTCCTCACATATGGGACTCCCCAGCTACAGGCTACTGAAAACCCATAGCAAAAACAAGGGTTCCGGCGAGAGGAGCCGTAAGCAGCAGCAATTTTAGTCCGTGCACACAGACTACAGTAGGACCTCTGTGTCCGCTGAAACCAACACTCCGGTAGCCTGAGCACAGAAGGGTCAGAGGGTAGGAGTTGCCTAGACCCCAAAAAGGTTACGGAGCACAGCCTGGCCGAAGGCACTGTCCAGTTGGGACTCTCTTTCCAGGCAGTAATGGGCAGCGAAGATATGGACTGAAGACAAGGTGGCGGCTTGGCAGATGACCACCAACAGGATGGAGCGCAAGTTTGCCACTGAAGCCACCATGGCTTTGTGAGTGCTCTGTTGGTGTGTGGAGGTGAGGCCCTGATCATCAGGCTAGTGTGCTTTTGTGCCTGTACCTGACTCCCGACGCTGCAGTACTTCCTGATTCTACCGGGCAGGCGTGCCCAGGGCAGCTCGCTCTCTGTGGGACCTTCCGGGGTTTAAAACTACCGCCTGGACAACATCTTGTTGGAGTGCTCTGTTGGTGTGTGGAGGTGAGGCCCTGACCATCGGGCTAGTGTGCTTTTGTGCCTGTACCTGACTCCTAGAAACCTTGGAGAATTCGATTCGGGCTTATAACTTGCGATTTCTAAATTTTCCCCAGACTTCTTTACTCTCACCTAAAATTCTTTTAGATAAATATCTAAAGGAAATTTTAGCTATATCCGATCCTGTTGATGTTAGGCAGATTTATTATATTTCTGCCGTCTCTAAAAAAGTTAACCCTATTGAGGGAGACCTGGGTGAAATTGTTCCTTCTGTGACCAACATTATTGCTTTTTTGGAAGATTCCCTTGACTTAATTTCTGTGCGTGCTACTTTGTTGGTCACTTTTTTATCATTACTGACGAAAGAACGTATCTTAAAAGCTTTCTTTAAGGTTAAGTCGTCTAAATTCTGCGGACAGTCGATAAATATATTTCCTGATGTTTCTCGTCCTATGCAGATGCGTCGGCGGCAATTTTTGGCCCTTAAACCACGTGTGTTGGCTATTGGGGCTTCGGATTTTTTACGATTTCCATGTAAATGTGTT
This sequence comes from Ichthyophis bannanicus, assembly GCA_033557465.1. Taxonomy (NCBI): domain Eukaryota; kingdom Metazoa; phylum Chordata; class Amphibia; order Gymnophiona; family Ichthyophiidae; genus Ichthyophis; species Ichthyophis bannanicus. The sequence continues at coordinate 111,839,817 of CM066032.1, read as the reverse complement.
ATTAAATATGATAATGCTTCGTATATTTTTCAGGACTCTGGGGGGGGTTGGTGATGTATAATTTACCTCCTGTACTGTGGTCCTTTGGGACTTGATTGCTTTCATCCTAGATGGATGCTCATGTTTCCTAGTTTAATGTTACAGTTGGCGCTCTCTTAATGTGGGCTTTATTAATGTTTGCTTCTTATATTCTTTTTTCCTTTGATGTTTTCCTAATTTTGTTGTAAGTTGGCATATCTATTTCTTTGCATTATCTTGTATAATGTATTTTGTTAAAACCTAATTAAAAAAAAAAAAAAAGAAGCCACCATGGCTTTGACACGGTGCGCCGTGACACGGCCTTCCAGCGGGAGCCTCGCTTGCTCATAAGGGTGATACAGTCCGCCACCCATGTGGACAGCATACACTTGGTCACCGCCTCCCCCAGCCTACTGGGGTCAAAGGAGATGAAAAGCTGAGCAGCTATGCGGTGGCCCTGAGTGCGTTGGATATAGAAGGACAAAGCCCTCTTACAGTCCATGGTGTGAAGGATCATCTCAGCCCGACTGGAGTGAGGTTTTGGAAAGAAAAAAGAAAATCACCTCTTCCTGGTTAAGATGGAAGGGCGACACGACCTTCGGCAGGAATTTGGGGTGCGTGCGAAGCAGCACTCTATTCTTGTAGAACCTAGTATAAAGTGCCTCTGCCACTAGGGTTTGGAGCTCGCTAACTCTGCGAGCGGAGGCAAGTGCAACCAGGAAAACCACCTTCCAAGAGAAGTAGCAAAAAGCCAAAGGTTCGAAGGGAGGACAAGTGAGCTGCCCAACACCACAATGAGGTCCCATTTGGTCGCCAGGTGGAGAACCGGGGGCTTCGATGAGAGCAGGCCCTGTAAAAAACGGGTCACCAACGGTAGGACCAAAAGGGGCTTACCATCCACCAGATGGTGGTGTGCCGCCAGGGCACTCAGACGGAGTTAGACTTGAGCCCAGATTGAAAGAGGTGGGGGACGTACTATAACACCAGAGCCACCGAGCAGGAGAAAGGATCAGCCCCATGTTCGGCGCACCAAGCAGAGAACCTGTGCCATTTGAGGGCGTAAACCTTTCTAATAGAGGCCTTGCGAGAGGCCAGCAGAATGTCCTCCACCTCAACCGGAAGGTTGAGGTGTGCCAAAGTCACCCTCTCAGCAGCCACGCTGTCAGCGAGAGGGACCCCAGGTTGGGGTGCAGGAGAGACCCCAGGTTGGGGTGCAGGAGAGACTACCCTCTTGAGAAAGGAGTCCTGGAGCGGTCCCCAAGAGGATGGGAGCCTCCACCATCAACTGCAGAAGCAGTGGGAACAATGACTGCCTGGGCCACTGAGGAGCTATGAGGATTTATTTATTTATTTATTTATCTATTTCTTCTATACCGCCCCTTCCAGAGATCAGGGGCGGTTTACATGGAACAATTGTATACATTCGTATAACATTACATAGAACAAGAACTTTTTAACTTTATGGTATGTTGTTATATTGTGAACCGCGCTGATTCTGAATAGAGCGGTATATAAGAGCCTGTAATAAATAAATAAATAAAATAAATAAATAAACTTTTTACATATAACTTTTTAACTTTTTACATAAAACAGAACAGTAAGTTGTTAAAACTATTTACAGGGTGTATGCTTTTGTATACTACTGGATGAGCGAAGCCCTGGCGCGGAGGGTCCTGAAAAGGTCTTGATGATCAGCGGTGTCAGAGGGAATGCGTACATGAGACCTTCCGACCATGAGACTAGAAACGCATCCGCTGCCACCCTTGAGAGGTGGGCCCACCGAGAGCAGAAACGGGGCAACTGAAAGTTGTCCGGACTGGTAAACAGGTCCATCATGGGCTCCACCAGGAGCCGTAACAGTTGACTGGCTACCCTGGGGTCCAGCTATGACTCGTGTGGCTGGAGAACTCTACTGAGTCTGTCGGCCAGCCGATTGTCCTGGCCTGGCCGGTACACTGCCCACAGGATGGCCCTGTTGGATTGCGTACAAGCAGAGGAACAGTGCCTCCTGACAGAGGGTAAGAGACCCTGTGCCCCCGTTTGTTCACATAGAACATCGCCACCTGGATGTCCATCCGGACCAGCACTAGCTGGTGACAGAAGACCCTCAGGGCAAGGTGTATGGCTCGGAGCTCCAGGAAGTGGATCTGCTGGGTGATCTTGTCTGACGACCAGTTTCCCTGAGTGCGGAGATCTCTGCAGTGGGCTCCCCAGCAGGGCAGGGAGGCGTTCGAGGTGAGGATCCTCGAGTGGCTTGGGGCCTGAAAAGGCATGCCCACTTTGAGATGCTGGGGCAACTGCTACCAGACCAGGGAGTCCGCCAACTGGTGGGTCACCGAAACTCTGTCACGAAGGCAGCCTTTGGCCTGAGACCACTGGTCCCGAAGACACCACTGTGCCACCCTCATGGGCAGGAGAGCATCTGTGGTAACATGGACCGTGGAAGCCATCTGCCCAAGGAGGCGCAGAAGAAGCCGGGCGGGAACTGAGGGATGGAGCTGCACGTCCCGAGTTAGAGATCTGAGACGATCGGCTCGGTTTTTGGGCAAGAAGGCCTTCGACTGGAGAGTGTCGAGCTTTGCCCCGATGAACTCCAGGCTCTGTGTCAGGAAGAGGTGAGACTTGGGGTAGTTTATGACGAAGCCCAAGTGTTACAGAACCTGGATGGTGCAGGTGATGGCCAGCTGTGCCTCCCTTTATGAGCCAGTCGTTCAGGTAGAGAAAAATGAAGGCCCCCTGAAGCCGGAGGAAGGCAGCCATGACTGCCAGGCATTTGGTGAAGACCCTCGGTACAGAGGCCAGTCCAAAGGGGAGTACCCTGTATTGAAAGTGCCTGCCCCCAACTACGAACTGCAGGAATTGCCTATGGTTGGGGTGGATGAGGATGTGAGCATAAGCATCCTTGAGGTCTAAGGAGCATAGCCAGTCTCCCTGTTAGAGGTATGGCAGCAATGTTCCAAAGGAGAGCATCTTGAATTTCTCTCTCTCCAGGAATTTGTTGAGGTTGCACAGGTAGATGATGGGCCTTAGGCCCCCATCCTCTTTGGCACAATGAACTATCTAGAGTAGAACCTTTTGCCTGTAAGATGGTGGTGCACCGGTTCCACTGCCTTGTCCTCGAGAAAACCTGTTAACTCCTTCAGAAGAAGGTCCCGGTGGAGAGGAGAGCTGAGTGGCTCTCCCAGGAAATAAGAGGGAGGTGTCTGAGCCAGGTGGAGGAGATAACCTTCCCTGACCAGCTTTAGTGCCCAGGAGTCTGTGGTGATGGCTACCCACCTCTGGGCATAGAGGGGCAGACGTCCCCCTGTGGGCTGCTATCTTCTTGGGGAAGAGAGGCTATGCTCAAGTTGTCAAAAGCTTCCCCCTGGCTCGGTCGGGGCTGGTGTCTGGGGTTTTGGAGCCTTCTGCTTACGCAGGCCATGCCCATATCCCTGCTTGACCTGCTGACTCGGTTGGGGAGCAGTGGAGGCCTCAGAGTGGATAGTTTCGGTAAGCAGCCCCCTTCCTCGGGTAAAAGGGCTTTTTACCCAAGCCCTTCTGTCGGGGAGGGGCAGTAGGTGTCTTAGAGAGTCTGGTCCTCATCATGAATTCGGTCTCCAGCTCAGCAGCCTTGTTGGTCATGAGTTTGCCAAAGAGTTTCTCTCCTTGGCATAGGACATCGACAAATTTCTCCTGAACCCACTGCTCAAGGGTCAGACGACTGAAGCCAAGCCTGGCGGCGTGCACCAATGCCCGCCATGGCTACCCAGGCCGCTGACTCGAACCTGTCATAGGCCACCCGAGACATGAATTTGGAGGATTCACAGATGGCCTTGGCCAGGCTCTTGAACCACTGCAAAGGTTCCTTGGAGAGACCAGCTGAGAACCTGGCGAGTTCCTTTGCCAGGTATCTCAAGTACATGCCCATGTACAGCTGGTAGGCCTGGATGTGGCAGAGAAGCATCGAGCCCTGGTAGCACTTTCTGCCAAGGGCATCCAAGGTGCGGGCCTCCCTGCCAGGGGGGCACCGAGGAGTGCGTCTTTTGGCTCTTCAGCCGATGCATAGCTGACTCCACCACAATGGAGTTATGGGGCAGTTGTGACTTCTGGAAGCCCCAGCTCCGGCAGACCTGATGCATCAAGTCGAGCGGTCTGTTCACCACTAGCAAAGATGCTGGTGTCTCCCACATGCACAGCATGAGCCATTCCGCGGAGGGGCCTTCTACTGGAGGATCTGTAACTCAAACTCCCGAGGGTCCTCCTCCGACTCGGTAGGGAATGCCAGGACCTTGGACATGTCTTTGACAAAGTCCAAGAAGTCCAAGTCCTCAGGCAGGGACCACTGTCGAGGTTCTGAGACTGGGGTATCCGAAGGGACGTCGCGATGTCGACAGGTATCGGGGGACTCGTCGTCCTCTGTCTCCCATTCAGAGTAGTCTGTGGAGGACTCCTAGGTGGGCTGCTCCACGGGTTAAAGGGGCCGAATGTCCTATGGCCAGCACCTGGTAAACTTGCCGGGGACAACCGCAGCCCCATCGAGCGGGACTCAGAACGCAACCTCGGCAGAGGATGGACTCAAGGCCTTAGGACCTCGAAGATCGGCTCGGCCTACAGGGATGTCTTGGACGTCGATGGCCCGGTGGTCAGGTCGGATGAACCGGTTGTGCCGGACATCAACGTCCACTGCTGGTCCATGAAGGCAGATCAGACTGTCTTTCAGGGCGCCATTCTGGACTCCAAACCAGAAGGCTCTGCAGCCTACAGAGCAGGCACCGAGAGACTCGGGCCTGATGCCAGCTCCCCCAAAGGGGAATCCTCAATGAAGATGTTGTCTGGGGATAACATAAGAACATAAGAACATAAGATATGCCATACTGGGTCAGACCAAGGTCCATCAAGCCCAGTATTCTGTTTCCAACAGTGGCCAATCTAGGTCATACGTACCTAGCAGTTTCCCCAAGGGACACAGGTTCCACAATGCTTGTATTGGTTCAAGCATTGATATCCTGGGTCCCTTCTTAATAATGGTTTATGGACCTTTCCTCCAGGAACTTGTCCAAACCTTTTTTAAACCCAGCTACACTAACAGCCTTTACTACATCCTCCGGTAACAAATTCCAGAGTTTGATTACACATTGAGTGTAAAAATATTTTCTTTTATTAGTCTTAAATAGTTTACCCTGTAGCTTCATTGCACGTCCCCTAGTCTTTCTATATTCTGATAAGGTAAACAATCGATCTACTTTTACCCGTTCCACTCTGTTCATTAATTTATAGACTTCTATCATATCTCCCCTCAGCCATCTCTTTTCCAGGTTAAAGAGCCCCAACCTTTTTAGCCTTTCTTCATAGGAGTAGCCTTCCATCGCCTTTACCATTTTGGTGGCTCTTCTCTGAACCTTTTCTAAAATCGCTATATCCTTTTTAAGATACGGCGACCAGAATTGCACACAATATTCAAGGTGCGGTCTCACCATGGAACGATATAGAGGCATTATAATATCTTTGGTTTTATTTTCCATTCCTTTCCTTATCATACCTAGCATTCTATTTGCTCTCTTGGCCGCTGCTGCACACTGGGCCGAGGGTTTTAACATGGTATCCACAATGACGCCTAAATCTTTTTCCTGGGTGGTGGTTCCTAATGTGGAACCTTGCATCGTGTAACCATAGTTTGGGTTGTTCTTCCCTAGGTGCATAACCTTGCACTTCTCCACATTAAATTTCATCTGCCATTTTGATGCCCAGTCTTCCAATTTATCAAGATCCTCTTGCAATTTTCCACAATCCTCCTGGGTTTTAACAACTTTAAATAGTTTTGTGTCATCTGCAAATTTGATAACCTCACTCGGATCAAGGCCAGTCTGTGGCTGGATCTTTCTGGGGGACCTTCGCAGGAGGAGGAGAGTCTCGGACTGCCAGACCAGGCCCAGGGAGCTCCCGGCAGGTAGGAACCATCCAAGAACACTGCCTTCGAGGGTTGTTTCTTCTTTCTTGGTTCCCTCGAGGGAGACCCCCTTTCTGAGGACCCACAATGAGGCTCAGGTTCGGAGAGTTCTGCCAAAGATGCTGGGGCTTCAGAAGTGTCTCTGGTTTTCAAAGGCATCGGGATTCAGGGAAGAACTTATCATGCTGCTGCTGGCAGCTCTTGAGGGCCTTGCTGGACATCCTCCTGCAGAGACCGCAGGCCGCCAGATCGTGGTCTGGCCTGAGGCAATGAAAACAGCAGTCGTGTGTGTCGGTTAAAGACATGATTTTGGAGCACTGATCACACTTCTTAAAACCACTGGTAGCCATGGGGGAAAAAACTGCCCAAGCGAGGTCGGAGACTCTCCGGGCTGCCAGCGGGAGAAAAAAGGGCGCAAAGGTGCCAGAAAAGGAAAATAACGAAAAGACTACAAAATAAACTGAGCCAGATGCCGAGGCACTGAGGTTGGTCGGCGGGAGGTGTACCGGTGCAATACCAGAGACGAGTTAGAAACTTGAAGGACAAAAAAATATCAACTTTTTCCAGGGATAAGCCAGACAACATCTGAAGGGCTCCGCAGAAAAAAAGGAGACTGAGCAAGAAGGCACCCTTGGGTGGGAAGGGCATCTCCCCAAGGCTTTCTTTGAAAGCTGGGGGGATGCTTCCGCGAGGACTGTCGGTGCTGACATCACCCATATGTGAGGACTGACTTCCTACTTGTTCCCGGAGAATTTGGGTATAGCTGTTGGATGATTTTAAAGATGAGTAATGACTTGAATTTGGCACGAGAAGCTATCAGCAACCAGTGAAGCTACTTCAGAGTTGGTGATATATGCACATTTCTTGCTGCTCCTGGAATAACCTAAGCAGTCATATTCTGCACTAGTTGCAATGGGTACGTGGATTGTTTCAGTAGTCCTTGGTATATCACATTACAATAGTCTAGTATTGGCATAATCATGGCCAGACACGATGTGAAAGTGGGTCTGGTTAAGTAATGGCTTGAGCTTTCGCACTATGTGTTTAGTTTGAAGTAAGCCACTTTTGTACTCTTGATAATATAAGTGTGGAAAGATAGGCTCCAATCCAGGTGCACACCAAGGTACCTAACATTACTTAACTCGTATGTCATTGTGTAGGATTTTCAAGGACTTTGGTGGGATAAAGCGTAGTTACTCACCTGTAACAGGTGTTCTCTAGGGACAGCAGAAAACAGTCCTCATATAAGGGGTGACGTCAGTGCCGATGGAGCCCATGCTGAAGCATCTCCCCAGCTTTCAAGGAAAGCCTTTGGGAGATGTCACCACGCATGCGTGGTCCCCTTCATGCCCAAGGGTGCCATCTTGACATAGCTAGAGCAGACAAAATAAGAAGGCAAAATATAGCAATTCCATGGGGAGGAGGAGGGAGGGTTGTGAAGACTGATTCTTGCTGTCCCTGGAGAACACCTGTTACAGATGAGTGACTAAGCTTTCTCCAGGAACAAGCAGAAGACAGACCTCACATATGGGACTCCCTAGTTACAGGCTACTGGGAACCTATAGAAAGACGTGGCAAAACCGTGAGCAGCCGCGAGTCTGAGAAGAAACTAAAGACCCTAGAGTCCAAGGAGAACCATAACTTTGGTAGCCTGAACATAGAAGGGTCAGAGGGTAGGAGTTGTCTAGACCCCGAAGACATTATGGAGTATGGCTTGGATGAAGGTGCTGTTCTGTTGGGACTCCCTCTCCAGGCAGTAGTGAGTTGGAAAGGTGTGGACTGAGGACCAGGTGACAGCACGGCAACTGCTTGTCATACAGACAGAGCACAAGCTTGCAAATGAGGTCGCCATAGACCTGATGTTGTGTGCTGTGACCTGGCGCTCCGAGAGCCCAGTCTGATCGTGGGTGAAGGCAATGCAGTCCGCTACCCAGATGGACATGGTCCACTTGGTAACAGCCTCATCCCTGGGATCATAAGAGACGAAAAGCTGCGAGGCTTTGCGGTGGCCCTGGATACATTGCAGGGTGGTGGTTCCTAATGTGGAACCTTGCATCGTGTAACCATAGTTTGGGTTGTTCTTCCCTAGGTGCATAACTTTGCAATTGTCCACATTAAATTTCATCTGCCATTTTGATGCCCAGTCTTCCAATTTATCAAGATCCTCTTGCAATTTTCCACAATCCTCTTGGGTTTTAACAACTTTAAATAGTTTTGTGTCATCTGCAAATTTGATATCACTACTCTTTATTCCCCTTTCCAGGTCATTTATGAATATGTCAAAAAGCAGCGGACCCAGCACAGATCCCTGGGGTACACCACTATTCACCTTTCTCCATTGGGAAAATTGGCCATTTAGCCCAACCCTCTGCTTTCTATCTTTTAACCAGCTCCTGATCCACAATAGTACACTGCCTCCTATCCCATGACTCTTTAGTTTTGCCAAAAGTCTCTGATGAGAGACCTTATCAAAGGCTTTCAAAAAGTCCAGATACACTATATCAACAGATTCACCTTTGTCCACCTCTTTATTAACACTTTCAAAAAAACATAACAGATTAGTAAGACAAGATCTTCCTTGTCTAAAGCCATGTTGGCTGTCTCCCATTAGGCCATGACTATCTACAATGCTGAGCAATTTTGTTCTTTTTTTTTTTAATTTAACTTTTTATTAACAACAATTCCATTACAAACATATATATATAATCTTGATGTCAGTGTACACACATAGCATACCAAAAACCATCCATGTATACAAACTTTTCTACCCCGCAAGCCCAGCAGTGCCACAGACGCCTGCAGCACTCCCTGTCCCGGCAAGCTCCTATTGTATCAGGGATTCCCTTCCCCCTCCCAAGGAAGCAGGGCGTAAGTCCTGCATCGTATGCCAAACCAATACTTCTGCCCTTCTGTCCCCATGTTGAATTGTGTTTTGTAAGTAGGGGCCACCCACATTCCCCCCCCCTCCACCGCACTCCGTAGCCCCCCCTACCTTCCCCCCAACCCCCCTTTTCCCCCCCTACCCCCCCTTCCCCCCCCACCCCCACCTCCCCCTTCAATCACTGGGTGTCGTTCCGTAGGTAGCTCAATACCTTGTCCCACTGCTGCTCAAATCTGTCCACTCTTTGCCTTCGCACTGCTGTCAATTTTTCCATCAAATACACTTGTCGCAGGCGCTCCACACACTGCCCAGTAATTTTGTTCTTTATGATGGTTTCTACCATTTTTCCCAGTACTGATGTCAGCCTCACCGGTCTGTAGTTTCCCGGATCACCCCTGGAACCCTTTTTAAAAATTGGCGTTACACTGGCGATCCTCCAATCTTCAGGTATTAGAGATGATTTGAATGAAACTTCACAGTTTACTAATAGCAGGTCTGCAATCTCCTATTTCAGTTCTTTCAACACCCTTGAATGTATACCATCCGGCCCAGGTGATTTGCTACTCTTCAGTTTATCTAATACATCTTCCTGATGTATCAATATTTCCTTCAATTCTTCCGCACCTTTAAATACCACTTCAGTTATGGGTAACATCCCTACATCTTCCTCAGTAAAGACAGAAGCAAAGAATTCATTCAGTCTCTCCGTTATCGCCTTGTCGCCTCTTAGTGCCCCTTTAACCCCTCTATCATCTAATGGACCAACTGACTCTCTCACAGGTTTTTTGCTACGAATGTACTTGAAAAAGTCTTTATTTCACATTTTTGCTTCCACAGCAAACTTCTTCTCAAATTCTCCCTTTGCCTGCCTTATCAATGCCTTGCATTTGACATGCCACTGTTTGTGCTGTTTCCAGGTTTTGTCGTTTGGCTCTTTTTTCCATTTCCTGAAAGAAAGCTGGAAGTCAGTCCTAACATATGGCACTCCCAAGCTATAGGCTAACAAGAACCCACAGCTGAAAAATAGGCTCCCTCTACGAAAGCCGCAAGCAGCCATAATAGAAATCTAACTGAGAGAGTAACACTCCGGTAGCCTGACACCAAAGGTTTGGAGGGTAGGAGTTACCTAGACCTCGAAAAGGTTACAGAGTACAGCCTGGCTGAAAGCACTGTCCCGTTGGGATCCTATTCAGGCAGTAATGGGTTGCAAATGTCTGGCTCGAGGCTCTTTCTCGGGGTCAGCCGAGATAGACAAGGCAGCGGCCATATCCCGGACAAACTCTGAGAACCTAGTATCCTCTGGAGGGGATCTATTCTGGGGCTCAGACTCGGGTGAGTCCGAAGGGACACACCGAGTCTTGAAGGTGTCAGGAGACTCCTCTCGTCTTCGGTCTCCCAAGCAGACTCTTCTGATGTCGAGTCGAGGTCTGACCCCGCGGGGCCTCTAGGCACCCGCCCCGATGCCAGTGGCACCGGCGTCGAGACCCTCGGTCCCGAACGGGAGGTCGAGGGAGACCTCGACCGAGGACAACCTCGAGCCGCAAGGACTCGAGTATCGGCTCGGTCTCCGGGGTCGACTTTGAAGTCGATGTCCCGCTGGTCGGGGCAGATGCGCCAGACAGGCTGGCCATCAGTGTCCGCTGCTGATCCATGAAGGCAGACATTCTGCTCTCCAAGGCTGTCAACCTGAGACTCAGCTCGGGTGACGCAGCAGCCCCCGACTCGGGCCCCGGCAGCGCCGGGCCCGACTTCGGTACTCGGGGAGGCGAGTCCACGAGGACAACAGGACTTACGTGTCCAGCAGACTCCGGCTCCATGCGAGGAACTTTAGTTGGCTTCTCCTGGTCCACGGGCCCGGGACGACGGTCGGGGGTCTTAGACCTGGCCCTCGAGGGCTCAGGGACCTCCTCCGACGCCGCCCTCACGAGCCGCTTCTTCCTCTTACGTTCCCGGTCGGGGGACCCCCTGTCCGAGGAGCTCCGACGCTTCTCGGGATCGGAATCCTGAGATGTCGAGGCCTCAGACGAGGTCCGGGCCCGGGCAGAGGCCGAGTCCAAGAAAAGCCTTTCACTTTGTTGCTGACGACTTCGGAGGGCCTTGGAAGACATTTTTCCACATGGCCCGCACGTTTTAGAATCGTGGTCCGGGCCAAGGCACCGAAGGCAGCAGTCGCGTGTGTCGGTGAGAGACATTATCTTTTTACACCGATCACACTTTTTGAAACCACTGGAAGACATCGGGGAGAAAAGGGTCCTCGCGAGGTCAAAGGACCAGCCTTCCAGGGAAAAAGAAAAAGATTTGGCGCGAGCGCCTAGCCACTAAGGGCAAAAACCAAAAAAGGAAAAAGGGGATTTGATACCGGTGTACCGAACCCGGCAGGAGGGGAACCGACGTCGAAATCGTGGAAAAAAGCGAAATAACACCAAGAAAAAAACTTCTCTTTTCCAGGAAAAAAAAGGACACACGTCCGATGGGCTTCACGGAAAAAAAGAGACTGAGGTAAGATGGCACCTTTAGGCGGGAAGGGAACCGCGCATGCGTGCCAGCATTCCCAAAGGCTTTCATGGAAAGCTGGGGAAATGCTCCGCTGGGGCTTCATCGGCGTCGATGACACCCATAAGTGAGGACTGACTTCCTGCTTGGTCCTGGAGAAAAATGAAATATATAGGACTGCAACTTCAAGGGGAGGGAGGGAGGGTCGTGAGGACTGATTCCTGCTGCTCCTGGAGAACACCTGTTACAGGTGAGAAACTACGCTTTCTCCAGGAACAAGCAGGAAGTCAGTCCTCACATATGGGACTCCCCAGCTCTAGGCTACCGAGAACCCAAAGCTGAAAAAATACGCTCCCTCTAGTCTCACCATGCGTGATAAGAATCTTCTCTGAGAACGCCCCCAAATGGTAGCACAACACAAGGGCCGGAGGGTAGGAGCTGCCTAAACCTCAAAGAGATTATGGAGTACCGCCTGTCCGAAAGCACTGACCCTGCGGGACTCCCTCTCGAGGCAATAATGGGCCACAAAAGTCTGGCTTGAAAACCAAGTAGCGGCCCAGCAGATATCTGCCAACGGAACAGAGCGGAGATGAGCTACTGACGCAGCCTTCGCCCTGACACGGTGGGCCGTGACTCGACCCTGCAAGGAGAGGCCGGCTGCCCTGTACGCCCTGGCGATACAGTCTGCTACCCAAATGGATAGGGTATGCTTGGAGACAGGTGACCCCAGCTTATTAGGGTCAAAAGATACGAAGAGCTGAACAGTCCTTCGATGCCCCTGCGTACGGTCAATGTAGAAAGACGTCCTCCTACAGTCCAGGGTATGCAAGACCATTTCAGCCTGGCTGGCATGTGGCCTGGGAAAGAAGGTCGGAAGAACCACCTCCTGATTGAGGTGGAAAGAGGAGACAACCCTTGGAAGGAACTTAGGATGAGTCCATAAGACCACCCTGTTCCTATAGAACTGTGTGTACGGTCTATCAAAAACCAGAGCCTGTAGTTCACTCACATGCCTGGCCGAGGTAAGAGCCACCAAGAACAACGCCTTCCAGGAGAGGAAGCGTAAATGACGGGTAGCCATCGGCTCAAACGGAGTAAGTTATTGCAAGACCACATTTAAATCCCACTCAGGGGCTGGTGGACGAATCAGAGGCTTGAGCAAAAGCAGGCCTCTGAGGAAGCGGGCCACTAAGGGGTGGACCGACAGAGGCTGGCCCTCCACCGGCGAGTGGTGCGCTGACAGAGCGCTGAGGTGGACCCAAATAGAGTTGGATTTAAGGCCTAGGTTCGACAGGTGAAGCAGATACTGCAGCACCACTGGTACCAGGCACGAAAACGGATCCTCTTGGTGCTGAGCACACCAGGTGGAGAACCTACGCCACTTGAGGGCATAAGATTTCCGGGTGGATTGTCTCCTAGAGGCCAAAACCACCTCCTCCACGTCCCTAGATAGAGGTAAGGGGGCTAGAACTACCCTTTCAGCAGCCAGGCCATCAACTGGAGGGACTGGAGGTTGGGATGCAGGAGAGATCCCTGATCCTAAGACAGGAGATCGGGTTGAACCCCCAGAGAGAGTGGGGTGTCCACCACCAACTGCAAAAGGAGTGGAAAACACGGTTGCCTCGGCCATCTGGGGGCTACCAGGATCAGCGAGGCCCTGTCCCGAAGAACCTTGAATAGGGTTCGGGCCACTAGAGGCGTTGGAGGAAACGCATACAGCAGGCCCGTAGACCAAGAGATTAGGAAGGCATCTGCTGCTATTCGCAGAGGATGCGGTTGTCTGGAACAGAACCTGGGCAGCTGACAGTTCAGTGGACTGGCAAAGAGATCGATGGTTGGAAGACCCCATTTTAGGAAGATCTTCTGGACCACTAGGGGATTCAAATGCCATTCATGAGGCTGTAGAATCCTGCTCAACCTGTCTGCCAGGTAATTCTCTTGGCCAGGTAGATAAACTGCCCTGAGAAACATGCCTTGTTTGACTGCAAAGGCGCACAGGGCCTGTGCTTCCCGACACAGAAGCCTGGATCCTGTGACCCCGTTTGTACAAATAGAACATTGCTACTTGGTTGTCTGTCTGAATCAAGACAGACTGGTGAGAGAGGACATGAGAGAAAGTTTGCAGAGCCAATCGAATAGCTCGCAACTCCAACAGATTGATTTGCTGTGTGGCCTCCCAAGGGGACCAGAAGCCCTGAGTGCATGCCCCCTGGCAATGTGCACCCCAACCTTGAAGAGAAGCATCGGTCGTCAGCACCTGTGTGTGTGGTGGTGCCTGGAAAGGTACCCCTTTGATCAGGTTTGGGAGATACAGCCACCACTGCAGGGAGGCTGCTAGTAGTTTGGACACTCTTACTCTGTCTCTTAAGTCTCCTGTGGCCTGTATCCACTGAACTCTGAGGCACCATTGAGCAGGCCGCATATGCAGATGAGCATTTGGAGTTACATGGACCATGGATACTATGTGGCCCAAAAGCCTCAGGAAATGTCTGGCAGAGACCAGAGATCCACTGCGAAACTGCTGGGCCAGAGCCATCAGTCTGTGAGCCCTGTTCCCGGGCAAATAAGCCATTGCTTGTAAGGTATCCAACCTTGCCCTTATGAACTCTAGGTTCTGTGAGGGGAGCAAAGTGGACTTTGCGAAGTTTATGACGAAGCCCAGGTGCTGGAGAAGAGAGACAGTGCGAAGAGTGGCTTGTCTGGCCTCCTGTGGAGACTGACCCCTGATAAGCCAGCCATCCAGATATGGAAAGACAAAGATACCCTGGTTTCTGAGATAGGCCGCCACCACCGCCAGGCATTTGGTGAAAACGCTGGGTGCGGAGGTTAGGCCTAATGGAAGTACCCTGTACTGAAAATGATTTCCTCCCACTACAAATCTGAGATATTGTCTGTGGTCTGGATGAATGAGGATGTGACTATAAGCATCCTTTAGGTCTAAGGAGCATAGCCAATCTCCCTGCTGGAGGTAGGGCAGCAGTATTCCAAGGGTAAGCATCTTGAACTTTTCCCTCTCCAAGAACTTGTTGAGATTTTGCAAGTCTAGGATGGGACTGAGGCCTCCTGTCCTTTTTGGTACCAGAAAGTACCTGGAATAGAAGCCTCTTCCTATCAGGTGGTAAGGCACCGGTTCCACCACCTGCTCCTGTAGAAGACTTGCCAACTCCTAAAGGAGGAGGTTCCTGTGCAGAGGGAGTCTTGGAGGCTCCCCTGGAAAATAGGAGGGAGGTAACTGGTTGAAGTGGAGCAAGTAGCCCTTTTGGGCTATGCTCAGTACCCAGGTATCCCCTGTTATAGCTGACCATCTGTGGGCGTACAGTGTCAGCCTGCCTCCTGTGCTGAGTGGAACCAGCTGTGGGGGAGAGGCTATGCAGTGGGAGTCAAAACCCCGCTCCCTGCTGTGCAGGAGCCGGAGTAGGCAGCTTGGGGGTTTTCTGCCTACGAGGCCCATGTCCCTACCCCTTAGCCTGCTGACCCTGTTGGGGAGCTGTAGAGGCCTGGAAGTGAGGGTAGGATTTGTAGGCAGAGGCCTTCCTCGGGTAAAAGGGCTTTTCCCCCCGAGCCCTTCTTCTTCTGAGAAGGGGCAGAAGTCTTTCTGGACAGCCTTGTCCTGGTGAGAGTCTCAGTCTTGATTTCTGCAGTCTTTTCAGCCATGGGTTTGCCAAAGAGGTTCTCACCCCGGCAAGGGACATTGACCAACTTGTCCTGGACCCATGGCTCGAGGTCCGACGACGGTAGCCAGGCATGACAGCGTGCACCGATGCCGGCCGCTGCTACCCGGGCTGAAGCCTCGAAGCCATCATAGGCTGCTCGAGATATAAACTTCAAGCACTCTCGAACACCCGATGACAAAGCCTTGAACCTCTGCAAAGGTTCCTTGGAGAGGCCAGCAGAGAACCCGGCAATCTCCTTTGCCAGGTCTCGGAGGTACATGCCCATGTACAGCTGGTAAGTCTGGACACGGCACGCCAGCATAGAGCCCTGGAAGCACTTTCTACCGAGGGCATCCAGGTTCCGGGCATCCCAGCCGGGGGGCACCAAGGAGTGCATCTTCTGACTCTTCAGACGATGCATGGCCGATTCCACAACCATGGAGTGGTGCGGTAGCTGTGCCTTCTGGAACCCAGGGCTCTTCCGGACTCGATAAATGGAATTGACCCGTTTGCTGAGAACCGGGGCCGAGGCCAGTGCCTCCCACATGCAGAAGAGCAGCCGTTCCAGCATAGGAGGAATCGGTACAGTAAAGGCCTCCTTCGGTGGACAGTCATACTGGAGGGCCTCGAGCTCATCGGCTCAAGGCTCCTCCTCAGGATCCACGGGGAAGGCTAAGGCCTTGGCCATATCCCTCACTAAGTCCGAGAACCAGGTATCCTCCGGGGGGGGGGGACCTTCTCCGAGGCTCGGACTCCGGTGAGTCCAATGGGATAAACCGGGTCCAAAAAGTGTCTGGGGACTCCTCGTCCTCTGTCTCCCACCCCAACCCCTCCGAGGAGGAATCGAGTGGCTCCGGCCAGGCAGGCACCGATGCCATCTGCCCTGATGCCGAGGGTACCGGCGTCGACGACCTCGGCCCCATATGGGAGGCCGAGGGAGACCTTGGCCGAGGATCAGCTCAGCCTCCGGGGTCGAATTGGACGTCGAGGTCCCAGTGGTCGGGGCAGATGCACCGGTCAGACCGGCGAGACATAGTGGAAGGAGGACAACAAGTGGGACACTGTGATACCTGGGTACAAACTATATCGTAATGATAGAGCTGATCAAATTGGTGGAGGGGTTGCTCTCTATGTTAGAGAGGGCATTGAGTCAGAAAGGATTAAAGTTTTGCAGGAAACAAAATTTGCTGTAGAAGCTCTATGGATTGAAATTCCATGTAAAAAGGGGAAGGCGATGGCAGTGGGGGTGTACTATTGACCGCCTGGCCAGAATGAACAAATGGATGATGAAATGCTGAAAGAAATCAAGGAAGCTAACAAAAGTTACAGCGCAGTAATAATAATGGGTGATTTCAATTACCCAGGTATCGACTGGGTCAGTGTCACGGCAGGACATGCTAGGGAGATAAAGTTCCTAGATGACATAAATGACTGCTTCTTGGAGCAGCTGGTTCATGAACCAACCAGAGGGGAAGCCATATTAGACCTAGTCCTTAGTGGAACACCAGATCTAGTGCAATAGATAAGGGTGTTGGGGCCACTTGGCAATAGTGATCATAGCATGATCGCCTTTGATTTAATTAGTGGAGGAGGGATAGTACGGAAATCCACAGTACGACCTTTTAACTTTCGAAAGGGAGACTATGATAAAATGAGGAAAATAGTTAAGAAAAAACTAAAAGGGGCAGTTGCAAAGGTTAAAAACTTACATCAAGCTTGGGTGTTGTTGAAAAATACTATCTTGGAAGCCCAGACCAGCTGTATTCCACGCTTTAAGAAAAGTGGAAGGAAGTCCAAAAAACTGCCAGCATGGTTTAAAGGGGAGGTCAGAGAGGCTGTTGTTGCCAAAAAAGCATCTTTCAGGAAATGGAAAAAAGAGCCAAACGACGAAACCTGGAAACAGCACAAGCACTGGCAGGTCAAATGCAAGGCATTGATAAAGAAGGCAAAGGGAGAATTTGAGAAGAAGCTTGCTGCGGAAGCAAAAACGCAAAATAAAGATTTTTTCAAGTACATTCGTAGCAAAAAACCTGTGAGAGAGTCGGTTGGACCATTAGATGATAGAGGAGTTAAAGGGGCACTAAGAGGAGACAAGGCGATAGCAGAGAGACTGAATGAATTCTTTGCTTCGGTCTTTACTGAGTAAGATGTAGGGATGTTACCCATGACTGAAGAGGTATTTAAAGGTGCAGAAGAACTGAAGGAAATATCGATACATCGGGAAGATGTATTACAACTACTAGATAAACTGAAGAGTAGCAAATCACCTGGGCCGGATGGTATACATCCAAGGGTGTTGAAAGAACTGAAATATGAGACTGCAGACCTGCTATTAGTAATCTGTTAACTATCATTAAAATCATCTCTAATACCTGAAGATTGGAGGATCGCCAATGTAACACCAATTTTTAAAAAGGGTTCCAGGGGTGATCCGGGAAACTACAGACCGGTGAGCCTCACGTCAGTACCGGGAAAAATGGTAGAAACCATCATAAAGAATAAAATTACTCAGCATGTAGATAGTCATGGCCTAATGGGAGACAGCCAACATGGCTTTAGACAAGCAAGATCTTGTCTTACTAATCTGTCATGTTTTTTTGAAAGTGGACAAAGGTGAGTCGGTTGATATAGTGTATCTGGACTTTCAGAAAGCCTTTGACAAGGTACCTCATCAGAGACTTTTGGCAGAACTAAAGAGTCATGGGATAGGAGCCAGTGTACTACTGTGGATCAGGAACTGGTTAAAAGATAGAAAGCAGAGAATTGGGCTGAATGGCCAATTTTCCCAATGGAGAAAGGTGAATAGTGGTGTACCCCAGGGATCTTTGCTGGGTCCGCTGCTTTTTGACATATTCATAAATGACCTGGAAAGTGGAATAACGAGTGAGGTTATCAAATTTGCAGATGACACAAAACTATTTAAAGTTGTTAAAACCCAAGAGGATTGTGGAAAATTGCAAGAGGATCTTGATAAATTGGAAGACTGGGCATCAAAATGGCAGATGAAATTTAATCTGGACAAATGCAAAGTTATGCACCTAGGGAAGAACCACCCAAACTATGGTTACACAATGCAAGGTTCCACATTAGGAACCACCACCCAGGAAAAAGATTTAGGCGTCATTGTGGATAACATGTTAAAACCCTCGGCCCAGTGTGCAGTGGCAGCCAAGAGAGCAAATAGAATGCTAGGTATCATAAGGAAAGAAATGGAAAATAAAACAAGATATTATAATGCCTCTATACCGTTCCATGGTGAGACCGCACCTTGAATATTGTGTGCAATTCTGGTCACCGTATCTTAAAAAGGATATAGCGTTATTAGAAAAGGTTCAGAGAAGAGCCACCAAAATGGTAGAGGATACTCCTATGAGGAAAGGCTAAAAAGGTTAGGGCTCTTTAACCTGGAAAAGAGACGGCTGAGGGGAGATATGATAGAAATCTATAAATTAATGAACGGAGTGGAACGGGTAAACGTAGATCGATTGTTTACGTTATCAGAATATAGAAAGACTAGGGGACATGCAATGAAGCTACAGGGTAAACTATTTAAGACTAATAAAAGAAAATATTTTCTCACTCAACGTGTAATTAAACTCTGGAATTTGTTACCGGAGGATGTAGTAAAGGCTGTTAGTGTAGCTGGGTTTAAAAAAGGTTTGGACAAGTTCCTGGAGGAAAGGTCCATAAACCATTATTAAGAAGGGACCCAGGATATCAATGCTTGACCCAGTACAAGCTTTGCGGAACCTGTGTCTTTTGGGGAAACTGCTAGGTACGTATGACCTAGATTGGCCACTGTTGGAAACAGGATACTGGGCTTGATGGACCTTGGTCTGACCCAGTATGGCATATCTTATGTTCTTATTATGTTCTTATGATCAGCACCCGCTGCTGTTCCATGAAGGCAGCCAAACTGCTCTCCATGGCCGTCAACCTGAGTCCAAGCTCAGGAGACTCAGCAGCTCCCGACGGCATCGGGACCAACGTCAGCTCCCCCAGAGGAGAGTCCACGAGGACTACAGTACTCACGTGACTCGGGGACTCGGGCTCCACACGAGGCAATTTTGCAGGCCTCTCCGGCTCCGAGGACCCGGGACGGGGGTCGGGGCTATGCGACCTGGCCCTCAAGGGACCAAGAGCGTCCACCGATGCCGCCCTCGCAGGTTTCTTCTTCCTTTTGTGTTCCCATGAGGGAGACCCCGCTCAGAGGAGCCCCGACGATGCTCGGGGTCGGACTCCCGAGACGTCGAGGCCTCTGATGAAGTCCGGGCCCGGCCGCATGCGGAGTCAGAGAAGATCCTTTCTCACTGATGCTGACGGCTCCTCAACGCCTTCGAGGACATTTTGCCACACGGGCCACAGATCATGAGGTCATGATAGGGCCCGAGGCACCAGAGGCAGCAGTCGTGTGTGTCGGTGAGAGACATCATTTTTTTACACCGATCACACTTCTTGAACCCGCTGGCAGCCATCGGGGGAAAAAGGGCCCTTGCAAGGTCAAACGATTGGGCTGCCAGTGAAAAAGACAAAGAGTGAGAACGCTAGTCTCGAAGGACAAAAACCGAAAAAACAGCTCTGGGCTCGATACCGGTGTATGCTATCAGAATATAGAAAGACTAGGGGACATGTAATGAAGCTACAGGGTAAACTATTTAAGACAAATAAGAGAAAATATTTTTTCACTCAACGTGTAATCAAACTCTGGAATCTGTTACCGGAGGATGTAGTAAGGGCTGTTAGTATAGCTGGGTTTAAAAAAAGGTTTGGACAAGTTCCTGGAGGAAAGGTCCATAAACCACTATTAAAAAGGGACCCAGGATATCAATGCTTGACACAGTACAAGCATTGTGGAACCTGTCTTTTGGGGATATTGCTAGGTACGTATGACCTAGATTGGCCACTGTTGGAAACAGGATACTGGGCTTGATGGACCTCGGTCTGACCCAGTATGGCATGTCTTATGTTCTTATGTTCTTATGAAGGGGAACCGGCGTCAAACCGGCAAAAAACCACGAATCTTCAAAGGAAAAATCAACTTTTAACTGGGTGACAGACACACAACCCGTCAGGCTCCGCGGAAAAAAGAAGACTGAGCAAGATGGCACCCTTGGGCGGGAAGGGGACCGCGCATGTGCGCTGCATTCCAAAAGGCTTTCTTTGAAAGCTGGGGAAATGCTCAGCATGAGGGCTCCGTCGACACCGACGTCACCCATATGTGAGGACTGACTTCCTGCTTGGTCCTGGAGAAGGAGGTTTTCCTTCCACTGGGAAGTGATGTGCAGCCAAGGCACTCTGATGGAGTTGGACTTAAGGCCCAAATCTGAAAGATGAAGAACATATTGAAGTACCACTGCAACCTGGCAGGAGAAAGGGTTTTCTTTCTGCTTTTCGCACCACATCTCAAACCTATGCCACTTGAAAGCATAGGTCCGTCTAGTTTATTGCGAGGCTAGAAACACCTCTTCCATATTTTTGGGGAGGAGGAGAGGTGTGAGGACTACCCTTTCAGCAGCCATGCCATCAGGTTGAGGGACCTGAGATTGGGGTGCAGGAGAGTGCCCTCCTCCTGAGGCAGGAGGTTGGGATAGAATCCCAGAAGGATTGGGGCCTCCACCGCTAGTTGAAGCAGAAGTGGAAATCAGGGTTGCCTCGCCAATCTGGGGGCTACCAGAATGACCGAGGCTTTGTCCCGGAGGATCTTGAATAGAGTCTTGGCCACCAGAGGCGGAGGAGGAAATGCATACAGGAGGCCCACAGACCATGAGATGAGAAAAGCATCGGCAGCCACCCTGTTTGGGTGTGGTTGCCTGGAGCAAAACTGGGGCAACTGATTGTATGGGCTTGCAAAGTTATCTATTGTCGGTTGTCCCCAGGTCTCAAATAGCCATTGGGCCATATCCATATCCAGCTGCCATTCGTGAGGCTGGAGAATCCTGCTTAGCTTGTCGGCTAAGTAATTTTCCTGGCCTAGCAGATAAACTGCTTTGAGATGCATGCCATGCCGGACTGGAAAGAAGCACAGGTCCAGGGTTTCCTGACACAGAATGCGGGACCCCATGCCTCCCTGCTTGTTCACATAGAACATTGCCACCTGGTTGTCTGTTTGTATTAAGACCGGCTGATGAGCCAAAGTTTGACAAAAGGCTCTTAGAGCTAGGCGAATGGCACGAAGTTCCAGGAAACTGATCTACTGTGCGCTCTCCTGCGGAGACCACACGCCTTGAGTGCAAAGTCCCTGGCAATGGGCTCTCCAGCCCAGCAAGGATGCATCTGTAGTCAGGATCCTCGTGTGAAGAGGAGCCTGAAAATCCACTCCCACCTCCAAGTTATTTGGTTGAAGCCATCAGGCCTAAGACTGCACCAGTTTTTTGGATACCTTGACTCTGTCTTGAAGTCTGCCTATGGCCTGTGTCCACTGGTCTCTGAGACACCACCGAGCTGTACGCATGTGGAGGTGGGTATTCGGTGTCACATGTACTGTGGAGGCCATGTGCCCGAGGAGTCGCAGGAAGTGGAGGAGTGGCCTAGTGGTTGGGGCAAGGTACTTCAGGCCGGAAGGTCGGGGGTTCAAATCCCACTAGAGAACAGCAACCTTGGGCTGGAAGGACTGGGGTTTCTAGTCCCAAAGGTGCTCCTTGTGGTCTTGGGCAAGCCATTTAACCCTCCATAGCCCATGTTCCCTGTAAAATAGTTATCTCCAAGTTATAATGCCCTGTTCAATGTAATTTCAGTTTCTTCAATGTAAACCGCACTGATGCAGAATAGCGCGGTATATAAGAGAATGTAAATAAATAAATAAATAAATAAGTGTCTTGCTAATATTTGGGACCTGTGACTCACTTGACGTGCCAGGGCCAGGAGTCTCTGTGTCCTGTCTACTGGCAGGTAAGCCCTTGCCTGAAGGGTATCTAGCTTTGCCCCAATGAACTCTACTCTTTGAGTGGGGACTAGAGTAGACTTGGGGTAATTGATCACAAATCCTAGATGTTGAAGCACCTGAATGGTGTGAGATGTGGCCTGTTGTGCCTCCAGGGCTGACGTGGCTCTGATGAGCCAGTCGTCCAGGTAGGGGAAGACAAATACTCCTTGGATTTTGAGGAAGTCGGCCACCACTACCAGGCACTTTGTGAATACCCTGGGGGCGGAGACCAGGCCAAAAGGAAGCACCCTGTACTGAAAGTGGTTTCCTCCCATCACAAAGCGTAGATATTGTCTGTGGTCTGGATTTATTAGGATGTGTGTACATGCATCCTTTAGGTCTAAGGAGCATAGCCAGTCTCCCTGGCGGAGGTAAGGCAGCAATATTCCAAGGGAGAGCATCTTTAACTTCTCCCTCACTAGGAATTTGTTTAAGTTGCGCAGGTCGAGGATGGGTCTTAGGCCTCCTGTCCTTTTTGGTATGAGGACGTACCTGGAGTAGAAGCCCTTGCCCTGCAGGTGGTGGGGCACTGGTTCTACCGCCTGATCCACGAGAAGACCTGCTAACTCCTTCAAAAGAAGGTCCCTGTGAAGAGGAGGCCTGAGAGGCTCCCCTGGAAAGAGGGAGTTAACTGGGTCAAATGTAGCAGATAGCCTTGTTGGATTATCTGAAGAACTCAGGTGTCTGTGATGATGACTGGCTACCTGTGGGCATACAGGGCAAGCCTTCCCCCTGTGCATTGCCTTACTCCTTTGGTTAGAGGGGCTATGCCTTGAGAGTCAAAAGCCACTCCCAGGCTGAGCCGGAGCCTGTGCCTGGGGTTGGGATGTTTTCTGCTTACGCGGGCCATGCCCCTGTCCCTTGGCCTGCTGCCCCTGTTAGGGACCCAGGGAGGCCTGAAATGGGGGGTAGTTGCGTGAAGTCGTACCCTTCCTTGGGAAAAAGAGCTTCTTACACGAGCACTTCTTTTTGGAAGGGGCAGAAGTCTTCTTCGAAAGCCGTGCCCTGGTCAGGTACTCTGACTCGATCTCAGCAGCCTTCTCGGTCATGGGTTTGCTAAAAAGGTTTTCACCACAGCAGGGGACATCGACTAACTTGTCCTGTACCCATTGCTCGAGGTCCGACGACTATAGTCATGCCTAGCGGCGTGCTCCGATGCCCGCCGCAGCTACCCGGGCCGACGCCGCCAAGCCGTCATAGGCTGCTTGAGTCATGAACTTCGAGCACTCACGGACTCCAGTGGACAGGGTCTTGAAGCACTGCAAAGGTCCCTTGGAAAGACCATCTGAGAACCCAGCAATCTCCTTTGCCAGGTCTCACAGGTACATGCCCATGAACAGCTGGTATGTCTGGATCTGGCATGTCAACATAGAACCCTGGTAGCACTTTCTGCTGAGGGCATCCAAGTTGAGGGCCTCCCTGTCAGGAGGCACCGAGGAGTGCGTCTTTTGGCTCGAGCCGGCATATGGCCGATTCCACAACCATGGAGTTGTGCGGCAGTTGTACTTTCTGGAATCCAGGACTCTTGCGGTCTCGATATATCGAGTCGATCTGCCTGCTGAGTACCGGCATCAATGCCAGCGTCTCCCACATGCGAAGCATCAGCCGTTCCAGGATCGGAGGCACCCGTACAGTAAGGGCTTCCTGAGAGGGAAGTCATACTGGAGGATCTCGAGCTCCTCGGCTCGAGGCTCCTCCTTGGCCTCTGCAGGGAATGCCAAAGCCTTTGACATGTCCCTTACGAAGTCCAAGACCAGAGTGTCCTCCGGGGGGGGGGGGGGACCATCTCCGAGGGTCGGACACCGGGGAGTCAGATGGGACATCCCTTGTCCAGCAGGTGTCTGGGGACTCTTCCTCCTCCGTCTCCCAGCCCAATGCCCAATGCCTCCGAAGAGGAATCGAGTGGCTCCGGCCTTGAGGGCTTTGGCTTCGACCACCCTGATGCTGGTAGAATCGGCGTCAACGACCTCGGTCCCGAATGGGAGATCAAGGGAGACCTCGGCCGAGGATCGACTCGTGAGCGCATGGTCTCGAGGATCGACTTGGACGTCGATGGCCCGGTGGTCGGGGCGGAAAGACCGGTGAGACCAGCTATCAGCATCCGCTACTGCTCCATTAAGGCAGACATGCTGCGCTCCGAGGCCACCATTCTGAGACCGAGCTCAGAAAGCTCTGCAGCTCCCGGGTCAGGTCCCAACACCGTCGGGTCCAACACCGGTTCTCCCGGAGGAGAGTCCTCAACGAGGACAGTGGTTACTTGCCTCGGCTGCTCCAAGTCCCTTTGAGGAAGTTTTGCTGGATGCTCCAACTCCAAGAATCCGGGTCGGCGGTCAGGGCTCCGCAACCGGTCCCGCGAGGAACTAGGCCGTTCGGAACCGTCCAACGATGCCGCCTTCAGGGAATTTTTCTTCCTCCGGTGTTCCCATGAGGAAGACCCCCTTTCTGAGGAGACCCGACGCTGCTCAGGCTCAGACATTTCCTGAGACGTCAAGGCCTCAGAAGAGGTCCGTGCCCGGGAGGGTAAGGACTCAGGAAAAATCCTATCATGCTGCTGCAGGCGGCTTCTCAGGGCCTTCAAGGACATTTTCCTACACAGGCCACAGACCTTCGGGTCGTTGTCAGGCCCGAGGCACCGGAGACAGCAGTCATGTGTATCGGTGGGAGACATTAACTTTGTACACCGATCACATTTTTTAAACCCACTGGCAGCCATCGGGGGGAAAAAGGGCCCCTGCGCGGTAAAAGGACGGACTGCCAGTGAAAAAGAAAGAGCGCTAACGCTAATCACGAAGGACAAAAAATGAAAAATTTTAGCCGAACTCGATACCAGTGTACCGAGCCAAAGGCGGGAAGGGAACCGATGTCGAACCAGTAGAAAAGCAATTTCTACTTTAAAACACTTTTTTCTCAGGGACTATAGGACAACGTCCGTTGGGCACTGCGGAAAAAAGGAGACTGAGCAAGATGGCACCCTTGGGCGGGAAGGGGACCGCGCATGCGTGATGCAATTCCCAAAGGCTTTCTTAGAAAGCTGGGGATTTGCTCCGCATGAGGGCTCCATCGGCACCCATATGTGAGGACTGACTTCCTGCTTGTTCCTGGAGAACATTCTTGTCCCTGATGTGTACAAAATTTACTTGTTTTACAGGACTGATTTTTGTTGTGCTACTCATACCGAACCCTATTCATTCTTTATATGTTTTAATGTTACATGTCTTTTTGTGTTCCGCTGTGTATTGATTTTATTGTAACCGCTATGATGCCAGTGTTATGTCTCCAGCAATATAAACCACAGCTACTTACACGTAACAGGTATTCTACGGGGACAGCAGGAATTAGTCCTCACATATGAGTGACGTCGGTGCCAATGTACCCCATGCGGATCTACTCCACAGCTTTCAAAGAAAGCTTTTGGGAGATACACCACGGCATGCACAGTCACCTTCCCGCTCAAGGCTGCCATCTTGCCTCAGTAAAATACCATAGCACAAGATGGCAAAAACAAAAACAAAGAAAGAATTCCTCCCAGGGGAGGAGGAAAGGCTGTGAGGACTGATTCCTGCTGTCCCTAGAGAACATCTGTTACAGGTGAGTAACTATGATTTCTCTGGGAACAAGCAGGAAGTCAGTCCTCACATATGGGACTCCCTAGCTACAGGCTACCAAAAAAAAAAAAACCTGTAAAAGCCACAGGCGACCCAAAAAGCGGACCATAAAGGGTGCTAACTGGCTGGTCGTAAAACTGAAGCAGCAGTATCAAAGATGCAATATCACCCCTGGTAGCAGGGACAGAGAGGGCTGTAAGGAAGGAGCTGCATTATTCCCCAAAGAGGTGACGGAGAATAGCCTGGCCAAAGGCACTATACCTCTGGGAAATCTCCTCTAGACAGTAGTGCACCATAAAAGCATCCATGGAGGCCAGGTGTCCAATAAGGGCACTGATCGCAGGCTAGCTACCAATGCCTGCACATTATGCGCTATGGCATGCCCCTCCAGGGAGAGCCCCACCTGCTGGTAGGTGAACATAATGCAGTCGGCAACCCATCATGAGGGAGTACACTTAAAGAATGTTGCCCCTAAGCGGCTGGGATCAACCGACACAGAGCTGTGTCCACTGGCAGTGGAGCTGCGTCCTCTGGATATAGAAGGCCAGGGCCCGCTTACAGTCCAGAGTGTGCAATGAGGCTTCTGACCTCAAGGCATGAGGTTGGGGAAAGAAGGTGGGCAGCACCACCTCCTGGTTCAGATGGAACGCTGACACCACTTTGGGTAAGAACTTTGGGTGTGTCTGAAGGACCATCCTGTTGCTAGAGAACCTAGTATAGGGCTCATGGGCCACGAGCACCTGCAACTTGCTCCCTCGCCTGGCAGAGGTGAGCACCACCAGAAAGACAACCTTCCAGGAGAGATACTTCAGGGAACAGGTCGCCAGAGGCTCAAAGGAAGCTTGCATGAGCTTCCCCAGGACGACACTGAGGTCCCACGGCTCCGGCAGTGGGTGGAATTGGGGGTCCGCAAAAGGAGAAGCCCCCACATGAAACGGCCCACCAAGGGATGGATGGACACAGCTTGGCCCCCAACTGCATGGTGATGCACTGAGATGGTGCAGAGGTGCACCCTAACAGAATTGGATTTCAGGCCTGCGCCTGACAGGCATAGCAGTTATTGCAGCACCTCCACAATAGTGCAGGAAAAGGGATCGATGTCCCGCTGCGCACACCAGGGAGAACCTGCGCCATTTAAAGATGTAAGCATGACATGTAGAGTCCTTATGCGTGGTGTCATGATGTGGGTATTGATAAAGTTGAAAATTTGAAAAGAAATCCTGTTTCTTTTAAGAATCTAGATGTGCAATTACCTCCAGGCACAGCTAGAGGGAGCAGGAAGGAATATTCAGGAGCTAATGAGCTTGAGAAGCCTAATTGACTTGCACCTGGAAATGACCCCGGAAGTCAGGCAGAAAAGATTTCCTTATAAGCCAGAACTGAATGCTTGCAAGAGAGGTCCAGCTGCATTAAGGAAGAGGTGCACGGCTACACAGGGAGGTCCAGCTGCAGTAAGGAAGGAGTGTCCAGCTGTATTAAGGAAGAGGTGCACGGCTGCATCAGAGAAGAGGAGCACGGCTTCACCAAAGAAAGAGAAAGAGGAGAAAGGAAAGGACCTGAGAAGGAACAGAGACAGAGGGACGTCTTCCCAAGGAGGAACAGCTATATTCAGAGGATCACCTCCAAGAGAAGGAGTAACTGAAGAAATCCTAGAGGAGCAAGCCCACAGGTACAGGGTTCACAAGGGTGAAATCCAGAAGGGCCAGGCTGACTGTGCAGCTGTCCCAAGAAAGTTTGTTATAGCCAGCTCTGAAGTTAGAGGCTGTGCCACGCCCTGTTCTCACACCGTTCCTGACTCAAGAACAGAGAGACCTAAGCAAGGAGCCAAAGGGAATGGTTTGGAGAGAAGCTTAGAGTCTCTGAGAAATAATTATCCAGTTTTACCAAGCAAGAAAGGAAAGGCATTTTATAATAAACTTGAGTTCCTACCAAGGGAGAGAAGAGAATTTATACCAGGTTTCACCAAACTGCCAAGAAGCACAGCCCTGCCTAATGCTGACAGGCAGAAAAATTGCTACAGCAGGAAAAGTGCTAAAAGGGAAAACACTGTGGATTCAATCCAGCAAAGCTCCAGGTATGGAACCTTTATTGATGATATTGAATGTTTGAATCCTAAAGTCCCTGTTAAAATAAGTCCTCATTCGACAAAGAAAGAGAAACCATACTGGTTTAATAAAATCCCTAAAGCCCTGAGAACAGACTGTTATTGGAGACAAGGCCCTAGAGGCATAGCACACCGACCCGAGTCAGACAGGGACAGTGTTTATACCCCTGATGATTCTAGTGAAGAAGAATGCATGGAAACAGAATGCATAAATACAGTCTCCCTATCTCCACCAGAACAGATGGAGTGTGACCTGTGCACAGCCTCATGTCAAGAGTCTGTAGTCTCTGAGTAACATAGAAGAGTTTATAGAATGTTTATGCTTTTGGTATGAACTGAATTCCTGTTACCCAAGCTCTGCATTAATGGTGAAGTGTAACAATTAAGCACCTGTTTTTGAATGCTGGTACCTTTTGAAACAAAGGACTTTCTGTTTCATTATCCATCTCTTATGTTGAACCCTTGCATTTGACGGGGAATAAAAGCCTTAATTCCCTCCACTTGGTCTTGTTACTGAGTTCTTTTAGGCAGCCAGAATTGGTAAGGACATTTTACTACGCCAATGAACCTTACGTTCCCAGTGGCTCTCTAAAAGTAATCTTTGCCGTGGATTGCCCATAGACGTAGGGGGCGCTCCCCACGACAGTGGCCAATAGGACATCCTCCACCACCTGTGGGAGGTGGTAGCGTGCAATAGCTACCCATTCAGCAGTCAGGCCATCAGGGGTTGGGGTGAGACAGTGCGCCCCCCTTCCTGCAAAAGCAGGTCCGGGAAACTCCCCAGTGGCCAAGGGTTCCCCCGTGACAACTGCAGCAGCAGGGGGAACCAGGGTTGTTGCAGCCAGTGCGGCGCAATGAAGAGCACGGCGACTGCTTCTGCCCGAATCTTCGAGAGGGCTCGCGGTGTCAAGGGCATCGGCGGGAAAGCGTACAAGAAGCCTCTGGACCACGTAAGTAGGAAGGCGGTGTCCACCTTCCGGCCCCAGCCCAGTCCCCTGGAGCAAAACCTTGGAATATGTGCATTCTCTGGGCTGGCAAAGAGATTGATCTCCGGGGTGCCCCACCGCCAGAAGATTTTTGCCAGAACTGAGGGATTCAGCCACTACTCGTGCGGATGGAGAATGTGGCTCAAGCAGTCGGCCAGTACAATGTCCTGGCCCGGCAAGTACACTGCCTGCAGGCTTATGCCCCTTGCTGCTGCAAAGTTCCAGAGGCGGATCGCCTCCTAGCACAGGGCATATGAGCCTGTGCCTCCCTGCTTGTTGATGTAGAACATGACAACCTACTCTTTGAGATGGTCCCGGAATATCCGCAGTGCATAATAGACCACTCAGAGTTTGAGCAGGTTGATCTGCGAGGTACTTTCCTCCAGGGACCAAGGTCCCTATGACTGGAGATGGATGAGGTGGGCTCCCCAACCCATCTTGGAGGCGTCTATGGTAAGGATGTGCTGAACTGGACAGGCCTGGAATGGCAACCCAGCTCTCAGGCTGTGTAGGTCCTGCCACCAGGTCAGGAAAGATGCCAAGGCGGGCATGATCTGGATGTGGTACCCCAGGGAGCCTGTCGACTGCACCCACTGGGCACTGAGGATCATTGGGCTTGCAGCATCCACGGATGTGCAAAGGGGGTCACATGGACGGTGGACGTCATGTGCCTGAGGTAGCGAAGCATCTGCTGGGCAGTCATGGCAACAGCTGCCTGCACCTGCTGTGCCAGAGCAGCAAGATGCAGAGGCCAGTTCAGGGGCAGGAAAGCCTTTGTCTGAGTGGAGTCTAGCAATGCTCCGATGAACTCCAAAGATTGCGTTGGGATGAGGATGGACTTTGGGAAGTTCACCACGAACCCTAGGTGCTGCAACAGTGCCAACGTGCACTAGGTCGCATTGCGCACCTCACCTGGGGTGCCCTCCCCCACAAGCCAATCATCCAAATACAGGAATACGAAGACTCAGAGGAGCCGAAGATGAGTGGCCACAACTGCCAGGCACTTTGTGAACACCCGCAGGGCAGAGGTGAGGCCAATGGGAAGCACCTTGTACTGGTAGCGACAGCCTCCCAGCTTGAACCGGAGGTACTGATGGTGCCATGGGTGGATCAGGATGTGGGTATATGCATCTTTGAGATCCAAGGAGCACAGCCAATCTCCCTGGAGGAGGTAAGGCAACAAGGTTTCAAGGGATACCATTTTGAACTTCTCCTTGACCAGAAAGCCATTGAGGTCCCACAGGTCCAGGATGGGCCTGAAGCCCCGTTTTCTTGGGGACCATAAAGTAGCAGGAGTAGAACCCGCCTGTAGATGGGGGCGGGACTATCAGCGTATTGACTGCTGTAGATCTTCTGGACCTATTGGGGGGCGTGGTCTGGATCAGCTCTGTCATTGATGTGGATGAGAGCCCGTTGACAGCCTTGAATGTCAGCAATAAGATTTTGTATGTGAGTCTGGCACTTATTGGGAGCCAGTGTAGGTGCTTCAGGATGGGGGTAACATGGTCTTTCCTGGCTGCTCCATGGAGAACTCTTGCAGCAGCATTCATCGCTAGTTGCAGTGGATTCAGCGTGGCTTGAGGGAGTCCATGAAGAATTGAGTTTGCATAATCCAGATGTGGTATGATTAGTGCCTGATAGCAAGGATCTTAGGTGCCGAAGAGATCAGATCTTGTGATACACCGCTCTTACCGTGTTGCCTATGTGAGTCTTCATGTCCTGTCGCTGATCTAGTGTGACTCCAAGGTACCTGATCGTGAGTTTGGACTGGAGTTCTGCTTCGTCAACCTTTAGAGATGGTGGCGTGGAGAAGTTTTGATTCCTGGTAATGAATAGGACCTCTGTTTTCTTATGCTGAATTCTGAGGTTTTGGGTTTGTAGCCAGTTGGACACTGCATTAAAGCAGTTTGTCAGTGGGGAGAGGTCTGGGTTCTCAGTCGAGAAGGACATGTATAGCAGTACGTCGTCGACATATATCAGGCACTTGATGCTGAAGGAAAGGATCAAATTACAGACGGGCTGCATGTATATGTTGAACATCAGGGCGGAGAGGGAGGATCCCTGTGGGACACCTTGTTTCTGGTGGAACGGCTCTGATGATGTAGTCCCTGATCATACATGTTGCCATCTGTCAGAGAGGTAGGACTTGCACCAGTCAAGTTCTTTGTCTTTGATCCCCTTCTCTTGGAGACGCTCGAGGAGAAGCTCATGGCTTACTGAATCAAACATTGTCGCAATGTCCAAGAAGATGAGGACAAACCCTTGTCGGATGTTATCTATTCCTGCAATTATATTGTTAAATAGTGTGGTGAGTAGAGTTTCGACACCATGGGTCTCTCTAAAGCAGCGTTGGCATGGGTCCAGTGGCGCGGAAGTGTCTATGTGATCTTGAATCTGGCATTGGACTTCCTTTTCAATTATTTTCGCTAGTAGGGGTATGCTCGAGATTGGTCTGTATGAGTCCACCTTCTTGGGGTCTAGCTTGTTGTTTTTCAGCAGCGGTCTTATGGATGTCTGTTTGAGGGGCTCCGGGAATGTGCCTGTTGTAAATGACTGGTCCATGAGTCTGGCTATAACAGGGCTTAGCTAGGATCGTAGTTCCTTAATCCAGAACGCAGGGCAGGGGTCGGATTGGGCCGTGGTTGTGTTGATTGCAGCAATGGTGTCTTCAATGTGCTGCTTTGGTGGTGTAGCAAATATTGTGAGCGGTGTAATGTGGCTTGGCTCGAAAGAGGCTTTGGAAGATGGGGTCTTGTTAGTATGGCATAACTTGGATTGTAAGTAGTCTGCAAATTCTTGAGAGTGGATCTCAACTGGTTGAGCTGCGGCTGGTTCTTTCGTTAGGTTGTTAACGAGAGCGAAGAGGTCATGGGGCTTATTCAATGAACATTTTAGAGTGTCAGTGTGGAATTGTCTCATGTTCGTTGTTACTGCTTCGCGGTGTAATGCCAGAGGGTCATTGTAGGCTCTTTGGTCGTCTGCTGAGTGGGAGCGGCGCCAGCGTCGTTCAAGCTTTCGTAGTAGGTGAGAGAGGTTTTCAGTTCTGTGGAGTACCATGCTGCAGAGGTTCGCTTCCCGGGAGGTTTGCTAGATGGTGGAAGTATCGCAATTGAACTGAGGGTCTTATTCCAATTAGAGACAAGCTCCTCAGGGCTGTGATCGGTTGAGGTGAGTAATGGGCGAGTTGTGTTCAGGATCAGGTCTCTGTTAAAGGCCTGGAATCTTCGTGGTGGTGCTTTGGTAGGACCAATCAGACCCCTTGCTTCCTTCCGGTTGCCGTTGGGCAAGGGTATTTGGAATGCTATCAGCTTGTGGTCAGACCAGGGAACTGCAGTAATGGACAGCTCGGGAATGCTGGATGGAGTGATAGTTGTCTGGGGGGCAAATACCAGGTCCAACATGTCTCCTTTGTCATGGGTAGGTTCCTTGATCAGTTGGCTATATCCTAGGTCCCCGAGGGCTTCAAGAAAAGCTGACGAATGAGACTCTTGCAGGGAAGGTAAGATTGAAATCTCCTAGAACCCAGCTTGGAGTGCGTGGGTTATGGGCATTGGAGGCGAGGTCAATTATTGTTGAGAGAGCATCTGGGTCTGCTGATGGGGCCCTGTATAGGAGGTTAATGGAGCAGCGCTTGTTTGCTATTGTGAGGGTGTCGAGGAGTGATGTGCTGGTTGCGCTGCATAGGTGGAACTGGAGGTCAGATTTGGTGATGGCAAGTACTCCGCCTCCTCCTTTTCCATTTCTATGGCATGAATGAATAGAGAAATCGGTGGGCAAGAGCTGGTTGAGGAGGACATTGTCATCACTGGAGAGCCATGTCTCTGTGATCAGGAGGATTGTCCAGGTCATGGTGGGATATCATGTCGGATACAACAGGCCATTTCTTGCGTATTGAGCAGGCATTTATAAGCGCACATCTCAGCAGTTGGGGGAGGGGGTTTTCAACATGTTCTGCTTTCCTGTTGTGTTGTAGGGCAATGTGTAAAAGGTGGTGGTGATTTATGCGAGTGGTTTCGACTAATTTATGGTAGGGGGCATTTGATCATCACTTTTTGTGGTTCTGAAGAACTGGTATCTGGTTGTGGTAGGTAGATATGTCTGTAACGCTGTTTTGGCCTATATAGAGGAGGTAGAGGGCAATTGTGACAATGCTTAATTGGGCCATTTTAGGTGTCTACCTTGTGTGGTCTGGGTCTTACACCCCAAAACAGGTAAATACAGGCACTTACACCTCAAAGCAGGCAAAAACAGGCACTTACTCCTCAAATCAGGCAAATACATACATCAGGTTCAGTTTTACTTGCGTTTTGCTGATGAGCGTTACTGCTCTGTTCTTTGGAATTCTTTTGGTAGCTTGGGGACTGTTCGTCAGATTACGGTCCATGCCCAAGGGCCCTCTGGCGAGGCCCTCAGGCGCAGGTGCGCCCGCCGGCGCTTCCTTTTAAATGTGTCTGCTCAGCCCCGATTGGGCAGAGCAGGCTGTGGGCGGCAGCTGATCCAGTGTGCTCTGTCCCGGTCGGGAGAGCAGTGGCTGTGCCGGGGTAGAGAGGAGCAGGAGCCGAAGAGGACCTCGCGCCCGCCGGCGCTGCCTTTTAAATGTGTCTGCTCAGCCCCGATATTTCTTCTGTAAAGTGAGGAAGCAGAAGCTGTGCAAAGTGAAGGAGGTACCCCTCTGTAACTATGTGCAGCACCCAGGTGTCTGCCATGATGGCTGGCCACCGGTGTGCAAAATGGTCCAGCTTCCCCCCCCCCCCCCATGAACCTTGGGCCTGGTACCTCCCAAGGGAGGGAGGTTATGCCCAAGGAGTCAAAAGCTCCCCCCAGGCTGTGGCTGAGCCACTGCTTGGGGTTTGGGGGGTTTGGGGGCCTTGGGCTTACAGGGGCCATGCCTTGCTGCCCCTGAGGGGGAGCAGGGTAGGCCTGAAACTTGGGGTAAGTTTCCATAAGCCTTCTTAGTCTTTGGGTGGAAAGTCTTTTTATCCGAAGCCTTCCTGCAGGAAGGGTCTGACACCTTTTTGGACAACTTGGTCCTGGTCATGAACTCCTTCTCCAGTTCATCAGCCTTGTATATCATGGGCTTACCAAAGAGGTTATCCCCAGCAAGGGACATCGGCTAGTTTGTCCTGCACCCATTGCTCCAAGTCAGAGGACTGCAGCCAGGCAAGGCAGCAGGCACTAATGTCCACCATGGTCACATGAGCCACAGACTCGAAGCCGCTCGAGTTTGAAATCTGGAGCATTCCTTGACCGAGGAAACTATATTCTGAAAGCGTTCAAGGGGCTCACTTGACAGACCAGCTGAGAACCCAGCAAGCTCCTTCGCCAGGTCTCTCAGGTACATGCCCATGTACAACTGGTAGATCTGGATCCAGGCCGTGAGCATCGAGCCCTGGAAGCACTTTCTCCCAAACCTGTCCATGGTGTGGGTCTCCCTACCCGGGGGCACCAAGCAGTGCATCTTCTGGCTCTTGATTACACACATTGCTGACTCCACCAACATGGAGTTGTGTGGGAGCAGCGCCTTCTGGAACCCTGGGCTCTTGCTGACTCAATACTGGGAATTCAGTCGACAGTTCATGATCATCACCGGGTTCTACCACATCCTGAGCATGAGACGTTCAAGGATGGGGGGCATGGGCACAGTCAGTGCCTCCATAGGACGGGCTTCATACTGCAGGATCTCCAAGTCCTCAGCACAAGGCTTGTCTTCTGGCATTGCATGAAGGCGAGGGCCTGGGACATCTCCTGTACAAACTCAAGGAAGGCCAAGTCTTCCGGGGGAGACGGCTGCCGGTGGTGCAGCAGGGAGAGGTCAGATGGGATATCACGATGGAGCACAGTGTCGGGGTGACTTCTCATCCATCTCCCACTCTGATTCTGACCCCAAGGAGTCAATCAGTGCATCGCGGTCCCTGGACCGACTCGGCGCGGAGGACGCCTGATGCCGGTGGTCCGATGTTGTCGTGTTGGTCCTCGAGGGCCTCGACACCAGCCGAGCGAGGCGCTGCAGGATTGAAGGTGCCTCCTCCAGGGATGTTCTCAGTGAGGAGGTTCCCATGTGGGGCACTGATGACCCAGAGGGACCAGGAGTAAGGCCCCAATGTGCCTCGAGGAAAGCTGTAAAGCTATGCTCGAGGGCAGCCATGTGAGCCTCGATGCCAGAGGGCTTTGCAGCAGCTCTGGACCTTGAGAGTGTCGGGGCCGGAGTAGACTCCCTGGCCAGGTAGTCCCGGATGTGATAAGAGTTGGGAGTGACTCGCCACTCCTTCGGTGCTGGTGTCTTATTTATTTATTTATTTACATTCTCTTATATACTGCGCTATTCTGCATCAGTGCGGTTTACATTGAACAAACTGAAATTACATTGAACAGGGCATTATAACTTGGAGATAACTATTTTACAGGGAACATGGGCTATGGAGGGTTAAGTGGCTTGCCCAAGACCACAAGGAGCACCTGTGGGACTAGAAACCCCAGTCCTTCCGGCCCAAGGTTGATGTCCTCTAGTGGGATTTGAACCCCTGACCTTCCGGCCTGAAGTACCTTGCCCCAACCACTAGGCCACTCCTCCACTCCAGTCTTGTCCCTGTGGGGCTGCTTCGACGGGCGCTCCCATCCATCATCCCCTGAGTCACGCCGAGGGCTTAGAGGCTGAGTAGAAGAGGACATACACCCCAAAACTGGGTCAGTCCCCAGCGTAGACTTCAAGGGTGCTGTCCATGGGAGATCATCTGACAGACTCTGACACCCTGTGCCTCCTGGGCCGTGTTGCCTGTCACCCCGATCCTGAGCCAAAGCCAGATTTGCCAAACAGTTCCTCCTGCTGCCTTTTAGTGTCCCTCTGGGTTTTAGCTGACATGAGGAGGCTAAGCAGGCAGGAGGATTCGTTGTGGTCTGCTCCAAGGCACTTGATGCAGGTGGAGTGACGGTCGGTGCGGGACATCATGCGATTGCACTTACCATACTGCTTAAAACCACAGGTCAAGGACATGGCAGGGAAAATGAGGCCCGTGAGATCAAACTCTGACGTCTCGACGAGGTAGACTGTGAGAAAAATCCCACAAGCCGAAAAAGCAAAAATTAAAGGAAAGGACACCCGAGCGAAAAACAAGGATGCAGAGGTTAGACTCGGGCGCAGAAGGTGATCGAATCAAGCATTCGGTAATGATAAAGAAACAGAAGTAGGGTCGAAAAAAAATCAGCTTTTACCAGGGTGGACAGACGGGACATCTGCAGGGCTCCGCGGAAAAAGACAGGCTGAGGGGCAAGATGGAAGCTTTGAGTGGGAACGTGACCGAACATGCATGGTGTATCTCCCAAAAGCTTTCTTTGAAAGCTGGGGAGTGGATCCACACGGGTTCCGTCGGCACCGACGTCACCCATATGTGAGGGCTGACTTCCTGCTTGTTCCCGGAGAACATATGTGGAAAAAAAATACCTAAGGTTTCATTATTTGTATTTCATGTGTTTGTTGTGTAACGCCTGGAATTGTACATGGGTGGTTTATAAGCTTGCTAACTAAATAAAATTGCATTGAGCACCTGGCTTGATGAGGATTTGGACAAGTGAAAATCTGGAGACTAGAAGAAATAACTGTCATTTTTTGGTATATGCTAAATTTAGCATTAGCTACTCAAAGTGTATAGCTTTCAAAATAGTCTACCATGTCCAAACATATGTCTAACTTGTTTTACAGAACAAAAAAGAACCAAAAAAAACTATGGCAAAAGGGTGCTCCCTTACCTGATCTTGACTACCAGAAGAGATTCTTCATATTATTCAAAAAGGAAATCTTACTATATGGTGTCTACACAAGCAAGCGGGCAAAATCAGCTAGGATTTCAACTGAAATTATTCCAATTTTTCAACAGACAGCATTTGTATGATAAAAACATAGCTATTACAATGGTCTAATGATATGCAAACCAGACAGGAAAGCTTTCCACAGGAGAAGTATTCTTACCAGTGCCATCGTCTCCATCATTCTGACTTGCCTCCCAAACTTCTGTTTTCATCCCAAAACCATCTGTGGCAGTAGATTCCGTATAGTCTGCTGGGTTAAAGGTACTAAAAATGAATAAAAGACAATGAGTGGAACGGTTGTGACGACTGGAAATGCTATTTCATAACTTATGACCTGTTCCTCCACAGTTCAATGAAGGCACAACCTTATAACTTTAGTTTCCATTTCTAAAGGACGGGAGAGCTGCAGACAACATCTTCCAGGAAGCAGCGCAAATTGTCCTCAGTCATGCAACAGCAACACCACTGGATGGGAGAGAGCAAGGGTTTTCAACCCAGTCTTCGGGACACACCTAGCCAGTCAGTTTTTCAGGATATGAATATGCATGATAGAGATGTGCATATAATGGAGGCAGTGGCATGCAAAATCTATCATCCATATTCATTGTGGTTATCCTGAAAACCTGACTGGCTAGGTGCGTCCTGAGGACTGGGTTGAGAACCACTGGAAAGAGGGTGTACACAAATCAGATTTCAAAGGAACTGTGTGATGGCGCAGGTGAAGAGATAGGAAGATAAAATCTGATGGAAGAAATGTCCTGATATGAAGGAAAGGCCATGGGGCTTCAATTCTAGATACAACCTGCCATAAGCTGCGAGCTTAAGAGCAAAAGAGGGCAAGCAAGGTCAAAAAATTAAAATTGATGTTCTCTCATATATCATTGTTTTAAGTATGTTTTGGTTCAGTATATCTGAAGAGAAAACACTGAAACCAAATTAGTCTTATAAGGGGGAGAGGCAAAGTAACTTTAGCTGGATTATCTGAGTAAAACATTAATATCAAATTGGCTGAAAAGAGAGTAGTCATTCAGACAATTTGGGGGATGGGGAGAGGAGGACGACGACTACAAGCTTTTTCACTTGTGTTTCCTTCAGTGAATTCTCACTCATTTGACTGAACAAAAGCACCTTATCAAATAGTAGGTTCTTTCTACAAACAGCTTTTGTACTAATGAACTCAAATTGAAAGTAGTCTCACAGCTTTTGACCACAATATTCTTGCCTTGCAAGCAAGATATTCAGCAATAAGTATATCACGAGTATAGGGACTAAGGGCCTCTTTTCCTAAAATCTGCTAAAGGTTTGCACTTAACGTGTGAAAAAAAATGCACATTAAGTGCAAAGCCTCTGTTTTAGTAGGTAGGGACATGACCAGCATGTTCCCGGAAGTTAACGCAGGACAAGTTACCTTAACATTTGGCACACTAAAGGAGTGCACCTAATGACACCCACAAAGGCGTCAGATGCACACATTAAATGCCACATTGCCATTGAGTGTGCAGCAATTTCCCTCACACTAAAAGCAATTTGATCTCCTTACCCACCATCCAGGAGTGTCGGAAGGCCTTTTTGTTTGGGGGGCCCCAAGCTCTGCCCTTGGGCAAAGACCCTTCCTGTTCTGCCTGCAGGGATACTTCTGCCCATGGGGAATGAGATCCCCACGGGAAGCCTGCTGGACATGATTGCAGTAAAGACCCTTCCTGTTCTGCCAGCAGGGATCCAGTCTCCCGGGGATAGACACAAAGGGTCTTTGCTGTGATCGCAGCTTCTCTACTTCTTCTGCCCATGGGGGATCGGATTGTTATAGCAAACGCTGTGCAAAGCTCTTATTCAATCACTCACCCACAGAAGGAAAACTCTCAGACAGGCTGGAATGCAAACAGGATCTTTAATGTGCACACAGGATCAGACAGAGAGCCGGTACCCTCCAACAAAAAGGTCTGAACCCCGAGGGACGTCCTTCAATGCCTTATATACAGTACAGTTTTAAACTCATTCTACAATCCCATTTGCCACAGGTATTTCCTGCCCACCAATCAGCAGCCCCTGGGGAGGTACCTGGGTGACCTGTCCAAACCGGTATGCTCTGGTCTGTTGGTTTCTGGGCTAGGGGATACTGTGCTCAGACCTGGAGTGGGGGGAAGGGTGCCTACTGAAATCTCAATGCCTTTCTCATAGCAGGCTGATTACCTCATGGCTTGCGGGGGAAGGGTCAGGCTGATCAGAGCCTCATGGCTTGCCGCATGGCTTGGGGGAAGGGCTGCCTCATTCCCCCCTTTTTAAGTGAGACCTCAACCGCTAGAGGCGGTTGAGGGTTGTATTACTAGAGGCAAGCCGCAGAGGGGTGTATTTGGGACAGAGCCATGATGGTAACCACCTTGCGTTCTACCAGGGTATCAAGGGTGGTGGTCATGAAGCGGTAAAGAATGGGGATAAAAATGGCACATAGCAGTAAATAAAAGAAACCCCTACCACTGGGATTTTTTTAGTCCCCCTAGCCAAGTGAACCAATTCACAAACCACCCAGGACCCATGGGCAGATAACTAGATCACTTAGGTCTTGGATAGAGTGTTCAATAGAGACACTTGCATTAGTGAGTTTAAAACAACACATACCCTATACCCTCTGTAGCAACTCCTGCACAAAAGTTTTTGTTCCATGTGCAAAAGTTGCTGTTCTGACTGTAAAAGGTTGCAGGGCCTGCAGAGGCCTTTTTTCCTTTGGGACAAAGGAGGGCCGTGTGCAAAAAGTCTGCAGAGGCTTCTTTCCTTTGGGGCAAAGGTTCTTTCCCTGGGATCCACCCTTATCAGCATATTAATGGCTTTTATTCTTGCTAGTGTTGAGTCATTCTGGCTGCACCCTGCCATTCCCTTTGCTTCATTAATCACTGGCACTGTAATCTTCAGGGCATATGAGTACTTTGTATCACCAGCTTTGTTTGGCCTGTTTAACCTGTTCAGGCCTGGCATGTCTTTTCTTGTGCTGGGTCCATTTTCTGTGCGCTTTCAGGCCTGACCTGTTTCTTAGCTAGGTCCATTCTCTGTGCACTTCTGTTCAGAGTATGGTTCCCCCTGGCTTTACTCTTGTTGTGCTGGGCTCTGGGTACTCATTTTCTTAGCCCACATGCTTTTTTCCCGTGCCATCATAATGTATTACAGCCTCAGGCAAGGATGCAGCCATACTAGACATACCTATCAGCCAATTTCCCTTCAGTCCCAATTTTTCTTTTTCTTTTCTTGTTTATGGGGGCAAAGGTAATCCCACTAAAGGCAATGGACAAGCAACCATTTGAGACAGATATTGAGACAGATAGGGGTCATCAGAAAAACAGCTTCTGGTACTGTTCCCTAGAGACAACATACATTGTAATATCATTTTCTTGCAGCTGGTCAATAATATTAAAAACACATAACATGAAAGTATGTCAAAAGCAGCAGTGCTTAATAATGCGATAAAGAAAGCTCTGAGAATAGTACAGCAAAATCTTGAGCTGGTGTGGGTATTGCAGTTGTTGAAGCCAAAATGGCTTGTAGATTTCAGTTACTTTCTAAGAAAACAATATTAAAAGGATAACAATACAATCGTTCACAGAAGCCCCCAACCCCCCACCCCCCACCTTCAGTCCAACAGTTCTTTTTTCCTGCCTCTCAGCAGTTCCTCAGGACCTCGCAGTGTGCTCCATCCCTCTCTGAAGTTCAAGTTCTGTCTCTCTCAAAGTTTAAACCTCCCATTCTCCTAGGCAGACACCCTGGCCCGTTTTCAATGTGACACACTGATCCAGATAGGGTCTCCTTCACACATCTCAGCGGTGGGCAGCTCTGAGTTCTCGGGATGGTCTGCTCCATCTGGATCCCGGCCACCTCCCTTGTCTTGTGTTACGATTTGGACATTCATTCTTCCAATGTCCCTCCTCTTTGCAGTAGGCACATTGATTGGGGGCTAGGGGAAACCTCGGCCCCCCGTATCCGCAGCCTCGCCCTCGTTCTTTTGTGCTGAACAAAGTAGGAAGCAGTTGTCTAGTGTCCGACCAGGCAGGCTGGTGTGTTTGTATACTACTGGTCATAGGGTCTGTCAGTTCTTGGGGCTTTTCAGTATAGGAAGCATAATGGGTTTTCCAGTTCAACAGGTCCGTAGTGGAGATAGGGACATAAATCAGGCTGGATGGTCCCAGTGTCACACGCCCAGCAGCATCAAGGTACGGGAGCCCCTGTACTTGTCGTAATGGCATTTGGAGATCATGCGACTGCAGGTGGTAGGCCCTCGGGGTGGACGATTCAAGCTCAGCCTGTGTGCTCTCAGGGGAGGAGATGGTGGCACTAGAGGTGGTACCAGGAGTGGGAGGGGAGTCTGAAGATGAGGGGCTGGAATCCGTAGGATCTTCCCTAAATCTGGCATCACCCACCCCAAGAGTAGGTCTTCCTGATTCTTCAGCTAGGGGCGGACTCTGCCGTGCTGCAGATGGGACATGAGGTTGAAGCAGAGGGAGAGGGCGTGGAGGAATGTCTGGAGAGTCCCACCCCTGGTAGATAGAGGCGGGTGTCCATCCCTTTTGGCGACCACTGGCCGCCAACATTATTCTACACTGATCCTCGTGACAGCGCTGGAACCATCTTGGTCTGAGCTGGCATATGGCCAGCCATGAATCAATATAAGGGAACTGGTCAGGGCGCTCTTTTGCAACAATTTGATGGAGCAAAGACACAGTGGACAGGTCTGTGGACCCCTGGGGAGGCCACAACTTAACCAAGGCTGGCCATTCCCTCTCACATAGAAAAGATAATCTGGAGGCGGAGAGAGGTACCCCATAATCTTCTCTAAACCTAGATTTAAAATTGTGAAGCATGCACTGTAGGGGCGTTTTTTCTTTTGACTTTCCCGACCCCATGCTCTAATTCTAGTTCAATAACTAAATACAGTATGCAATGTGGATCAGATCTCTTACCCTAATCTCAATTCAGAAAAAAAATGCAATTTACAATACAGATTCTATCTAGTCTTAATTCAGGAAAAGTAATACAATTTACAATACGGACCCTATCTATTCTTAATACAGGACAAATAATACAACTTACAATATAGGTCTTGGCAATTTACAAAACATATAGTCAGATTTGGTTTAGATAAGAGTTAAGATATATATATAGATATAGATA
Organism: Ichthyophis bannanicus; assembly: GCA_033557465.1. Classification (NCBI taxonomy): domain Eukaryota; kingdom Metazoa; phylum Chordata; class Amphibia; order Gymnophiona; family Ichthyophiidae; genus Ichthyophis; species Ichthyophis bannanicus. The sequence goes on along the minus strand of CM066032.1, from coordinate 111,798,272 downwards.
TAGATATAGATATATATAAGCTAGCTATTCTTACAATGTCCACCAGATGGAGCTCCAGGATCACTTAAAACACAGGGAATGGTAGTAATTACAGCTAATGTCCACTAGATGGAGCTCCAGAGTCGCTTTAAGTATATTGCAGTGTAGCTTACACGTGGTCTTTTCAAGATGGCTGCCTCCACGTGCGTTCTACACCGGATTTCAGCTCTGCACTCACAGATGAGGCCAGGTTTTCTCCTTTAATGACTCTGTCTCTGCTAACTCTGGGTCCAAAGGGAAAACAAGGATAGACATCGGGGCAGCACAGATCAGCATGGGGGAGCGGACATTAGCAACGGCAGCATGGGGGAGACAGAAATTCACATCGGAGCACATGGGGAGACAGAAATTCACATCGGAGCACATGGGGGGACAGAAATTCACATCGGAGCACATGGGGAGACAGAAATTCACATCGGAGCACAAGGGGAGCATGAATTAACATCGGGGAACAGAAATTAACACAGCGGCAGCATGGGGAGACAGAAATTCACATCGGAGCACATGGGGAGACAGAAATTCACATCGGAGCACAAGGGGAGCATGAATTAACATCGGGGAACAGAAATTAACACAGCGGCAGCATGGGGAGACAGAAATTCACATCGGAGCACATGGGGAGACAGAAATTCACATCGGAGCACATGGGGAGACAGAAATTCACATCGGAGCACAAGGGGAGTATGAATTAACATCGGGGAACAGAAATTAACACAGCGGCAGCATGGGGAGACAGAAATTCACATCGGAGCACATGGGGAGACAGAAATTCACATCGGAGCACATGGGGAGACAGAAATTCACATCGGAGCACAAGGGGAGCATGAATTAACATCGGGGAACAGAAATTAACACAGCGGCAGCATGGGGAGACAGAAATTCACATCGGAGCACATGGGGAGACAGAAATTCACATCGGAGCACATGGGGAGACAGAAATTCACATCGGAGCACAAGGGGAGCATGAATTAACATCGGGGAACAGAAATTAACACAGCGGCAGCATGGGGGGAGCAGAAATTCACATCGGAGCACATGGGGAGACAGAAATTCACATCGGAGCACATGGGGAGACAGAAATTCACATCGGAGCACAAGGGGAGCATGAATTAACATCGGGGAACAGAAATTAACACAGCGGCAGCATGGGGGGAGCAGAAATTTACACCGGAGCACAAGGGGAGCATGTTAGAGAACTCTCTCCTTGCAGTCACGCTTCAGAAAAACTCCCCACAAGCAGAAAGGAAAGAAGAGAAGCAGCAATCTATTCTTTATCTCAGGTATGTTTAACTTATCAAGTGCTATATTTTGGTTACTTTTAGAAGTTTTCGGCAGCGCTTTTAAAAGATTCTTAAGAGTGGTAATACTAATATCCTAGGCAATTTTTCTTCAATATCTTTGGCAGCACTGCACTTTAAATACTTTTTAAGGGGCCCAAGGTAGCAAAATTAATTGCTCTGATTTAGCAAAATTAATTGCTCAAAACTGGACGAACGATGGCTTCAGAAACCCCCCCCCCCCGGGGTCCCTACTAGGACCGTTCGTGCGGGTGATCGGGCCGCTACAGGTTCCTAGAATTTACTAGGAATTACAGACGGAGTACAGAACGTAGCAGTACTCACCAGAGCTCTGATCAGACAGGTAGTTTGGATGCCAGTCTATCCAGCCGGTTTTCAATCGGGGATTCAGCCGCAGGGTCCAACTGACCAGACAAGTCAAAGAGTCCTTCGGAGCACAAAGGGGCCCCGTGGCGCCAAGGATCGTTAATCACCTGGAGGGGTCGGTCCCTGACCGGTAGAGGCCCTGATCCTGCAAAAAGCAGTAGTCTTCCCACTGTGGGTGCGATGAGAGAGAGGCTTTTCTTTTAAATTTTTCTGGCCAATGCACCAAAATGTTATAGCAAACGCTGTGCAAAGCTCTTATTCAATCACTCACCCACAGAAGGAAAACTCTCAGACAGGCTGGAATGCAAACAGGATCTTTAATGTGCACACAGGATCAGACAGAGAGCCGGTACCCTCCAACAAAAAGGTCTGAACCCCGAGGGACGTCCTTCAATGCCTTATATACAGTACAGTTTTAAACTCATTCTACAATCCCATTTGCCACAGGTATTTCCTGCCCACCAATCAGCAGCCCCTGGGGAGGTACCTGGGTGACCTGTCCAAACCGGTATGCTCTGGTCTGTTGGTTTCTGGGCTAGGGGATACTGTGCTCAGACCTGGAGTGGGGGGAAGGGTGCCTACTGAAATCTCAATGCCTTTCTCTTAGCAGGCTGATTACCTCATGGCTTGCGGGGGAAGGGTCAGGCTGATCAGAGCCTCATGGCTTGCCGCATGGCTTGGGGGAAGGGCTACCTACAGCTATACCTCATGGTTGCCTCAGGATCCCCATGGGCAGCCTGTTGCCTGCTATTCCGTGATTTCTGGTGGGGCCAGGCCCATGTGGCTCACCCCTTTCCGACACTTATGCCACATTCTGTCCATTCCTCGTCTCATTGCGCCTTGGCCAATTACCATGTGATTTACCGCATGGTTGCCGGCATGGCTTCACGTTACTGTTCCCAGCTGCCACATATTAAAACGCACATGAATCAGTCACCGGGCTTTAATTAAAGAGGCCCTATGTCTTCCAGGGCAGGATCCTGCAAAGTTCTCTAGGTAAGCACCGCTAGCTTTAAATGTATCACATCTTGTTTTATAGTTTCTCTTATATAGCACTGTGTAAATTAACACTACTTCATACATTTAAAAAAATGCACCCAATTTGTTTAAGTCCATTTTTTTACATGATAAATCTAGTTTAACCACCTAAAAATTCACATGTGTTAAAAAATTTGTATTAAAACGAACATGTGAAATGAAGTTAAAAAAAGGTTAAAAAAATCAGGGCAAAGTCCAAAACCAAAAATACTTCCAGGGCATATCCCCAGTGTCTGGTGTCTCAATCTGGAAAATACCAACTGAATCATCCAGTCTTATCTACCATCATTTACTAGAAAGCTTTATCTGTCAAGGTATATGCAAGGGTTTTGTGTCAATTAATAGTAAATCAGCTATCCAGCATGGAAATTTCTCTGCTGTTACCCATTTGCCCAAATTTACAGGAAGGCTTTCATGAAATAAGAAAGGAGGTGAAACACAGAAGGGCAACCTAAGGTTTAAGGGATGCATGATTAGGGAAAGGGAGCTTCAAGGACACAATGGGAAGCCAGAGCAATTTGTTTAAGTCCTTATCACACTACAAAAAGGATTTAACCAATTGGCAAGTCAAGCATCACAAACGTAACCACGATAGAGTGGATTGACAAGATATATTTTTACACACTATAAACATTTAGGCAGCATTCAAAGATTTTTGTAAACCTATCTTTTCTAGTAAAAACTGAAAAATTGAAAGTTTCCACAAGCCTAGCAGTTAAAGTGTAGTTACTCACCTATAACAGGTGTTCTCCGGGGACAGCAAGAATCAGTCTTCACATATGGGTGCCGTCGGCACCAGCAGAGCCCGCGCGGAGCAAATTCTCAGCTTTCAAAGAAAGCCTTTGGGATAGCTACCATGCATGCGTGGTCCCCTTCCCGTCCAAGGGTGCCATATTGCTCAGACAAATGACATAGCTAAAAAGACAATACAAACAACAGAATCACCAAATAAAACCCAAAAAGAACTAACTTTAACCAGAAAACTCAATTTTTGTCAGATATCACCGCAGCAAAGTATAAACTTGTGGATAATACTCCCAAGCGGTTCAATCCATTTTAATAATCAAAAAATAATTCTTTTTTTTTTAAAAAAAACTTAGCTCAGTCCAGATGATTTAGAAATCCTTGCACGACTTGCACGTTTCGGGAGTGCTTCCCTGTATCAAGTGCTATCTTCATATAATTCGATAACCGTCATGAAAAACGTTGTGCAAGAATTTCTAAATCATCTGGACTGAGCTAAGTTTTTTTAAAAAAAAACGAATTATTTTTTGATTATTAAAATGGATTGAACCGCTTGGGAGTATTATCCACAAGTTTATACTTTGCTGCGGTGATATCCGACAAAAATTGAGTTTTCTGGTTAAAGTTAGTTCTTTTTGGGTTTTATTTGGTGATTCTGTTATTTGTATTGTATATTTATCACTGAATCGTGGATATTTTTTTGATAGCTAAAAAGACGGCAAAACAAATGAAGATGGCATGACTGCAATTCCAAGGGGAGAAGGGAGGGTTGTGAGGACAAATTCCTGCTGTCCCCGGAGAACACCTGTTACAGGTGAGTAACTACGCTTTTTCCAGGAACAAGCAGAAAGTCAGTTCTCACATATGGGACTCCCCAGCTATAGGCTACCAAAAACCTATAGCCAAAAAAGGCTCCCTCGTGGAGACACATTAGCAGCACCAATGAAATCCGTATAACGGACCAAACAGGACCCCTGTGTCCGAAGGAACTAGCACTCCGGTAGCCTGAACAAAGAAAGGTCAGAGGGTAGGAGTTGCCTAGACCCTGAAAAGGTTATGGAGCATGGCCTAGCCGAAGGCACTGTCCTGTTGGGACTCTCTAGCCAGGCAGTAATGAGATGCGAAAGTATGGACTGAAGACCAGGTGGCAGTCTGAACGCAGGTTGGCTACTGAAGTTGCCATAGCTCTGACCCAGTGTGCCATGACCCGGCCTTCCAATGGAAGCCTCACCTCCTCATAAGCCCGGACAATACAGTCCGCCACCCATGTGGACAGCTTACGCTTGACACTGACTTCCTCCAGCTTACTGGGGTCGTAGGAAACAAAAAGCTGAGAGACTTCTCACAGTCCAAGGTATGGAGGACCGTTTCTGCCTGACTGGCGTGCGGTCTGGGAAAGAAGGTAGGGAGGACCACCACCTGGTTGAGGTGGAAAGAGGACACAACCTTCGGAAGGAATTTGGGATGCGTGCGAAGCACCATCCTATTCTTGTAAAACCTGGTGTAAGGCACCTCAGTCACAAAGGCCTGGAGCTCGCTTACTCTACGGGCAGAAGTGAGCGTGACCAGGAAAACCACCTTCCAGGAGAGATAGCGAAGGTGGCATGTAGCCAGGGGCTTGAAAGATGGCAGGTTGAGCTGCCTCAACACGACATTGAGATTCCATTCAGATGCCAGGGGGCGAACCGGGGGCTTAAACAGAAGTAGGCCTCTTAGGAAGCGGGCCACCACTGGGTGGGCCGAGAGGGGCTTCCCATCCACCTGATGGTTCGCCGCTAGGGCACTGAGGTGTACTCTCACAGAGTTAGACTTGATCCCTGCATGACAGAGGTAGAGCAGGTATTGCAGCACCGTGACCACCGGGCAAGAGAAGGGGTAGGCCCCCCGCTCAGTGTACCAAAATGTGAATCTATGCCACTTAAAGGCGTAGGCCCATCTGGCAGACTCCTTGCGTGAGGCTAGCAGAATATCCTCCATCTCTTTAGGGAGGTGGAGCGGGGCTAAAGTCACCCTCTCAGCAGCTATGCCATCAGCGAAAGGGAGCCGAGGTTGGGAAGTAGGAGAGAGCCCCCTTCCTGAGTAAGGAGCCGAGGGCGGCTCGGATGCCAGGGGTATGGGGTCCTCCACCGCTAGCTGCAGAAGCAGTGGAAACCATGGTTGTCTGGGCCACCTTGGAGCTACCAAGATGTCAGAGGCCCTGTCATGGAGAATCTTGAACAGAGTCCTGGTGATCAATGGTGTCAGAGAAAAAGCGTATAGAAGCCCCTCTGACCATGAGACCAGGAAGGCATCAGCGGCCACCCTGGTGGGGTGAGGCTGCCTAGAGCAGAAGCGGGATAACTGGTGACTGTCCGGGCTTGCAAACAGGTTCATCACCGGTTCCCCCCAGGTCTGGAAAAGACTGCTGGTTACCTCTGGGTCCAGCTGCCACTCGTGCGGCTGGAGAATCCTGCTGAGTGTCGGCCAACAAGGTATACTGCTCTGAGGCGGATGCCCTGTTGGACTGCATAAGAGCACAGATCCATGGTTTCCTGGCAAAGGGCATGGGACCCCGTGCCTCCCTGCTTGTTCACATAGAACATGGCCAGCTGGTTGTCCGTCTGAACTAGGACTGACCGGTGGCCTAGGTGATGATGAAAGGCCTTCAGTGCGAAATGAATGGCCCACAGCTCCAGAAGGTTGATCTGCTGAGTGCTCTCATCTAGGGACCAAGTGCCCTGGGTGTGGTAGCCCTCACAATGGACTCCTGAGCCCAGCAGGGAGGCATCTGTGGTGAGGATTCTTGAGTAGTTGGGGGCCTGGAAAGACATCTGCGCCTCCAAGTGCTGGGGGCGACAGCCACCAGATCAGGGAATTTACCAGCTGGTGGGTCACTCGGACTCTGTCCTGGAGGTGTCCCATGGCCTAGGAGCATTGGTCCCTGAGGCACCACTGTGCTGTTCGCATGTGGAGACGGGCATCTGGAGTGACATGCACCATGCAGGCCATGTGCCCGGGAAGGCGCAGCAGATGCCTAGCTGGCACCGAGGGGCGGTGCTGTATATCTCTGGCTAACGCCCTGAGTCTGGCTGCCCTGTCTGTGGGCAGGAAGGCCTTTGACCGAATGGTGTCGATTCTTGCCCCAATGAATTCCAGCCCTTGCAATGGTTAAAGGTTCAATGTGGGGTAGTTTATAATGAAACCCAAGTGTTGCAGGACCTGGGTGGTGCGTGTTGTGGCCTGCTGCACCTCGGGTGGCTATAGCGCCCTTGATGAGCCAGTCATCGAGATAGGGGAAGACAAATATCCCCTGGAGCCTGAGAAAGGCAGCGACCACTGCCAGACACTTTGTGAATACCCTGGGGCTGAGGCTAGGCTAAAGGGAAGCACCCTGTATTGAAAATGATTGCCTCCCACCACAAAGCGTAGGTATTGCCTGTGGTTTGGGTGGATTAGGATGCAATTATAGACATCCTTTAGGTCTAAGGAGCATAGCCAGTCTCCCTGGCGGAAGTAAGGCAGCAACGTTCCAAGGGAGAGCATCTTGAACTTCTCCCTCACCAGAAATTTGTTGAGGTTGTGCATGTCGAGGATGGGCCTTAAGCCCCCTGTCCTCTTTGGCACGAGGAAGTACTTGGAATAGAACCTCTTGCCATTGAGGTGGTGGGGCACCGGTTCTACCGCTTGGTCCTCGAGAAAGTCTGCCATCTCCTTCAGAAGAAGGTCCCAGTGAAGGGGAGACCTGAGGGGCTCTCCCAGGAAGTAGTGTGCAGGTACTTGGCTCAGGTGGAGGTGGTAACCCTCCCGGATCACCTTTAATTGCCAGGAATCAGTGGTGATAGTTCCCCACCTGTGGGCATAAAGGGTGAGGCAACCTCCTGTAGGCTGCTGAGCTCCGTGTGGGAGAGGGGCCATGCTGCAGGAATCAAAACCCCCTCCAAGATGTGCCGGAGCTGGAGCCTGGGGCTTGGGAGCCTTCTGCTTACGCGGGCCATGCCCCTGTCCCTTGGCCTGCTGCCCTTGCTGGGCAGCTGGGGAGACCTGGTAAGGGGGTAGTTTCGGTAAGCAGTGGACTTCCTCGGGTAAAAGGGCTTTTTACCTGAGCCCTTCCTTCGAGGAAGGGCAGTGGTCTTCTTGGAAAGCCTAGCCTTCGTCATGAACTCGGTCTCCAGCTCTGCAGCCTAGGTTTGCCGAAGAGGTTTTCCCCTTGACACGGAACATCGACCAACGTGTCCCGTACCCAACTTCTCGAGGTCGGACGACTGGAGCCAAGCTAGGTGGCATGCACCGATGCCAGCTGCAGCTACCCGGGCCGCCGACTCGAAACAGTCATAGAATGCCCAAGACAAACTTGGAGCACTCACGGACGGCTTTGGGCAGGCTCTTGAAGCGCTGCAAAGGCTCCTCGGAGCGACCAGCTGAGAGACCGGCGAGTTCCTTCGCCAGATCCCTCAGGTACATGCCCATGAACAGCTGGGTAGGCCTGGATCTGGCAATTCAGCATCAAGCTCTGGTAACACTTTCTGCTGAGGGCATCCAAGGTGAGGGCCTCCCTGCTGGGAGGCACCGAGGAGTGCATCTTCTGACTTCATTCGATGCATGGCCGACTCCACAACCATGGAGCTGTGCGGCAGCTGTGACTTTTGAAACCCAGGGCTCCGGCGGACTCGATACATCGAGTTGAGCCGCCTGCTGACCACTGGCGTCTACGCCGGGGTCTCCCATATGCGGAGCGTAAGCCGTTCCAGGATGGGAGGAATGGGCACCGTGAGGGTCTCCCGGAGAGGATCCTCCTCGGACTCCGTAGGGAAAACCAAGGCATTGGACATGTCCCTGACGAAGTCCAAGAAGCCCATATCCTTCAGTAAGGACCTTCTCTGAGATTCAGAGACCAGGGAATCGGAAGGAACATCTCGGTGCTGATCGGTGCCAGGGACTCCTTGTCTTCGGTCTCCCAGGCCTCGGCACCATGCGCCCCAAACCCGCAGACTCATCAGTGACTACTTTGGCCCCGATGAGTGATAGGCTGTGACCTCGGTCGAGGATCCACCTGGGCTCGCATGGCCTCGAGAATCGGCTCGGCCTCCAGGGATGTCTTAGACACTGCACTCCGTATCCTGGACTCCAGTCCTGGTGGCTCCGCAGCCTTCAGAGCAGGCACTGATTCATTTAGCCAGACACCGGCTCCCCAAGAGGGGAATCCTCGACGAGGACAGTGTGTACTTGCCTAGGCCGATCCCGGCCGATCGGAGCCATCCAAAGACGCCGCCTTCGAGGGCTTCTTCTTCCTCTTCAGTTCCCTTGAGGGAGACCACCTCTCCGAGGACCCACGGGTTTGGAGTGCTCCTCCCAAGGTGTCAAGGCCTCAGACGAGGTCCTGGCTCTTGGAGGCATAGGGGAGTCGGTAAAAATTATATCATGCTGCTGGCGGCTCCTCAAGACCTTGGAAGACATTTTCTTACACAGGCCACAGACCGCCGGGTCATGGTCCGGGCCAAGGCACCGGAGGCAGCAATCATGCGTGTCAGTTAGGGACATAATCTTACCACACCGATCATACTTTTTGAACCCACTGGTAGTCATGGGGGGAAAAAGAACCCCAGCAAGGTCGAAGACCCTTCAGGCTGCCAGTGAAGAAAAAAGGGCACAAAGACGCCCAAAAGAAAAATAAAACTTAAGTCAAAAGGAATTGACCCAATACCGAGGCTCGGGTGGGAAAGGAACCGGTGCAAGACCGGAGACGAGTGAAATACTTGAAAAAAAAAATCAACTTTTTCCAGGACACGAACAGACAACATCTGGTGGGCTCCGCGGAAAAAAGGAGACTGAGCAAGATGGCACCCTTGGACGGGAAGGGGACCACGCATGCGTGGTAGCAATCCCAAAGGCTTTCTTTGAAAGCTGGGGATTTGCTCCGCGCGGGCTCTGTCAGCGCCAACATCACCCATATGTGAAGACTGACTTCCTGCTTGTTCCCAGAGAAGAGCTCTTACCCAGTTTGAAAGGAGGTGCATAATGGAATCCTAGCCAACAGCAGAGAAACAAGTAATTGTGGCCTGGATTGGCCACTGTTGGAAACAGGATACTGGGCATGATGGACCTTGGTCTATCCCAGTAAGGCATTTCTTATGTTTTTATATTCTTATAAGAAAACAATTCTCTATCTCCTAAATTCGGTTTCTTTGTATTTAAGCCCCCTTGGTAGCAACCATTCCCATAGATTTTTCTCTCCTTGTTAAAAGCCCTCACACTTTCAGTTCAAAGCATTTAACTAGGGTTGTAGGCTATTATGACAAAGCTCAGTACTGAAGACATCAACACTTAAAATTAGGAGTCTCAAACTTCGATACTTAAGGGCTACAAACGAGTCTTGTTTTCAGAATATCCATTAAAAAATATGTATGAACTAGATTTGCATGCCTATTGCCTCCACTGAATGCAAATCTCTCTTGCATATTTATTAGTTATATCCTGAAAACCCAACCAGTTAGTAACCCATAAGGACTGTAGGACTGATACCGTACAGCCTGCTCAGAACCAAAAGCCTGAACCAAACAAAAGGTATTCTTGCTCCAGAAGTCTCTGATGTGCTCCTGGGTTCAACAGGCCTTCCGATACCTGCAAGCTACTACCTGGCAAGTGTTTACATAAGACCACTGGTTCCGGCTTAGCCTATGTGTAAGAGAACTTGTTTCCTAGGCCTCTCGCATCCGCAGACTGCTTCTACCAACCTTGGAATCTTCCAAAATTGTATGAGACAGTTTACCATCTTCTACTGTATTTCATCTATCATGGACCCTACCGTCCATGAGACCATCACAAGATGATTGCCTCCTGATTCACCCAGACACCCTGCAGTATTCTCACGCAACCAATTGCCAAAGTGTGATAAGGATTCAGCACAAGGAATAATTATGTATGCACAGAACAATTTTGGCACCATTTGCCTTCCTTGCTGCTTGTATAAGCACAAAGACACTGTGTCATCCCAAGTCTGTTCCACTAGCACTGAGAGGCAAACAGACTCCCACACAGTGGCAGAAGTTACGAGGGACCCCAAGCAAAATTCTGCTGAGGACTCCCCACTGGCGCAGCCATGGCAGCAACACGGCAAACTTAATCATGTTTGTCATGCTGCTTCACTCTTGTAAGTTCATCACGGGCCCAGGAGCTGTTCCCCGCTGGACCAAAGTTTTGTGGTATGGCTGGTATTATGAGACTTCGGCCCTGCAAGGAACAGCCGCAGGCCTGCAGAAACCTTGTAAGAGCAGAACAGTGCGGCAAACATTGATAAAGTAAGTTTGCTGCACTGCTGCTGTGTGGGCCCCCTTTCTTCCCAGGTGCCCCTTGCATTGCGGGGGCTGCTTGGGCGAACTTATGCCAGTGCTCCAAAAGGCACCTGCGATTTTCATGTTACTTCTTGTGGCTTGCTTGCCAAAGCTGGAACCTGCACTGCTAGCTTATCTGCATCTTAGGACTTCCTGCTATTCCAAAAACTGCTTCAGATCATAGCTGAATTCATCTATCCAGCAGAGCTAAGGTATCAGTTTTAACAGATTTTTTTATACCACTTTATCCTTCAGTCAAAGCTGTTTACATCGCAGCAAGTAACAGTTTACATTATAACATGTCATACAAAGAGTTAACTGATAATATTATAAACATAGGAACATTATCTATATAACAAGGTGGCATGATTGCATTTACAGGGAAACATAAGAACTTACAATGGTAATGACTAGGCGGGTCTACGTTTTCTCCTGTGACCTCTGTTTGTTAGTGATTTATTGCTGCCATATGTAATTATTAGTTCTGCTACCAAACCTGATTACCTCCTTCTGTAGTGTTGGTCTTATAAGCTATGCTATTTTTCTACCCATAATAAATCTAATCCATATATTCGGATGTAGATGAAGACGGAGGTACTATTCATCACAAAAGACCACAATTTCACCCCGCCACCCCATGTAAGAGTGAAAGATGCAGAACTTCAAACAAAACCTACAATTCGATACCTGGGGGTTACGTTGGATCAGAGCCTTGATATGAAGGCTCACATAGATATCATAGTAAGAGCAGTCTATTTCAAGATCCGATCTCTCAGGCATCTGCGCTCCTTACTAGATCCAGAAGACTTCAGGACAGTATACCAGGCATTAATTCTACCGCATTTTGACTATGCCAACGCCATCCTACAAGGCCTCCCACAGTCTACCATTAACCCCCTACAACTCGCCATGAATGCTGCAGCGAGGGTCCTTCAGGGAGCCTCCAAAAACGAGCACGTGACCCCCATCCTTAAGCAGTTCCACTGGCTCCCCATTCATGCAAGACTCGTTTTCAAGACCTTACTGCTTACCTTCAAGGCTATCAATGGTCTCTCATCCTCCTCACTAACAGAGCTTATTCACGTCACTCTACCTAACAGATCCAGAAGACCGACAGCAACAAACACACTAATAATCCCGAAAGCGTTAACAAAATGCACCCAGACAACGGCAAACAGGGCATTTAGATTTTACGCCCCGAGATGCTGGAACGCACTCCCATCAGGACCTAACCCAGTTCAGGAAAGCACTCAAATATCACCTGTTCCTCAAATACTATCCACCCAGCAATACACCAAGCCAAATCCCACCAACAAAGTAGCTACACCATAATTATCAGTCAATATTTATCAATCATAATCAAAGTAGCTAAACCATAATTATCAATCAGTCACCATAATTATCAGTCAACTTCCCCATGAAATCCGCGGCATCAAAAGTCTATTACAATTCCGCAAAGCCGTAAAGCATCACTTATTCACAAAATACTACCCAGAAGTGTCCATGGACACTCACACAGCCAACAGGCCTCCCACTCACACCAAACACCCTAGCACTTTAATCCAACCAGAAAACGGTTAGTCCCCACGAAAATCCACCTTACTACTATAGACTCATCCTACCCATGAATACATGTTCAATATTCACTCGAGTTTAAATATGGTACATAATTAAAGCATATATATAGTATAATGTTGATTGTACATAGTTATCCCTGTTATTCCATGTTTTATATTCCCTTGTTCTCTGTAAACTCGATGTTACCTGTACACATTGCAGTATATTTTGTTCGATGTACACCGCGCTGATTTTAATAGCGTGGTATATAAGAGATGTTAAATAAATAAATAAATAAATCTTATCAACTTTCTCAGTGTGATATCATGATCAATGTCCATTGTCATTACCATAACGACTGTATGTAAATAATTTTTGTATATAGTTCCCCATGTTACCCAAGTTTGTATAGCTGTTCTCTGTAAAATCAGAATAGTTTGTTCTGGTTATTTTGTTCCATGTAAACCGCACTGATACCAAATAGCGCGGTATATAAAAGATTGTAATAAATAATAAATAAATATATTCACACTGACTGGTTTCTCTCTCATGGCCACAAAATCTCACCAAACCATCAGGGAGAGAAAACAGCATACTTTCCCTAAGCATAACTGAGCATATCTTATTTGTCTGCTAATACTCCCCCAAAAGGACCAAAGTTTGAGACCCCTGATTTAAATAATTTCAGTATGTAAAGGACAAGTGAAATCAGGTATCCCAAGTTAAAGCTTAAGAGGCATATTAAAAAAGGTAAGCAAAAGATTAAAGGAATTTAAATGACTATAAGGACAGCGTTGTAGCTAGCACGTCTCCATAATCACATGGACAAAACAGAAGAATAGGTTATCAATTAGGAATACGCTTGCTCTAAATTCAGGAGATTAAAGCCCTACCCATTGGCTTGGATGATTAATAAAGAGCCATGGGAACTGCTCACTAGGGCCGTGATGCAGTAAGTGCTGCATTCATGGCTGGTCCAAGAATATGAGGCACCCTAGGCAAGTCCCCAATCCTTACACCCACTTTGCTGCCACTCTCCAAGACCTGCACTGGCAGCAATGACATTTAAATGGCAATGCAGCACTTATCCAAACTCTCTGGCGCCAAGTTACTCTTCCTGCTCTCTGTGACCCCTGCTTATGCCCACTCCAACGTACTTCCTGTTTGCATTGGGGCCGCTTCTGAAGGGGCAGAAATGGCGGGTCACAAACAGCAAAAAGAGTAACTCTGTGCCAGAGAGAGTGGGTAAGCACTGCTGCAGGTCCTGGAGAAGGTCAGCGGTGGCAGCAATGGGCAAATGGGGACATCATGCTCTAGATAACTACCTAAGTTCACCTACTGGAGCGCACCAGCCCTGGCTTTGTTAACATGCTGTGCGAAGCTTCAGCGCACATCATTTTGATGTGCAGGCAAACAAAACGTCCTCCTGATGCAGCTAACTAATGGCAGGCAAATTACCACAACATTAAAAACGTTTGTGGTCAGAAAACAGAATGGTAAGGAGAAATTAGACCTTACCTGCTAATTGTCTTTCCTTGAGTTGTCTCCAGGCACCTTTGAGTAGTCAGCCCCCTCCAGCAGCTGAGGACTGAATTCTACAGAGTCTTGCTGACGTAGTATCTAGCTACCTCTATGGCATCAGGCTCAGTCTTCTCTTGACAAAGCAGCCTACGATGACTAACTATAACTTACCAAACTTGAATAACTTAAGAACCTTGTACGGAAACTAGGAGACGACAGAAGAATCTAGGGAGCCCCTGCCCCCCCCCCCTTTTCTTTTCCTTTTCTTTCCCCAGAAGACCTATGTGGCCTGTGGGACACTATCTAGCTTACAGCCCCTTAAGAGAATGAACAGGTGAGCAGGTCCAACTGGCTCAGCTGACCCCAGCTTCCAAACACGCCCTTTCCTTGGGTATGAAGTATAATTCTTAGATGTCAGAGACCAGCAGCCTAATGCTCTTCAGCCACTCACTACGTCATTGACTCTACAGAACAAATCAACAGGGTGGGTCCTGGACTGGCCTGGAGTGAGCTCAAGGAAAGACAATTAGCAGGTAAGAGTAGTTACTCACCTGTAAAGCACAGTTACTTACCTGTAACAGGTGATCTCTGGGAACAGCAGGAATAACTCTTCACATATGGGTATCGTCGGTACCGACGGAGCCTGCGCGGGAACGCTCCCCAGCGTCCAAAAGGAAAGCTTTTGGGAGCATCCCTGCCTTCCAGCCTTTCCCAACCGCGCCTCTCCAGTTCGAGTTTTAAGTTGAGACAAAGAGAGAGAGAGAAAGGAAAGGAAAGATAGATAGAGAGATACAACTCCTAGGGGAGGTGGGTGGGTTGTGAAGACTTATTCCTGCTGTTCCTAGAGATCACCTGTTACAGGTAACTAACTGTGCTATCTCCAGGAACAAGCAGGAATGAGTCTTCACATATGGGGACTCCCCAGCTAGAGATGCCAGGGAGATCGCAAAGGTTGTGAGTCCCTGATAAGGGATCCACCTCACCCCCATGGATCTTGGGCATCCAACCAAGGATGGGGGGTAGGAGTTGATTAGGTATGGAACAGGTGTTTGAGAACAGCCTGACCAAACAAGGCATCCCAGCGGGAGTCCTTGTCCAAGCAGTAATGGGCTGTAAAGGTATGAACCGAGGCCCAGGTGGCCGCTCGACAGATTTGGTCAATGGACACAGAGTTTAGATGATCCATAGAGGCTGCCATGGCCCTCACATTGTGAGCTGTGACATGGCCTTCCAGAGAAAGGTTCTTACTCTGGTAGGCGAAGGAAATACAATGAGCAATCCAATTGGACAGAGTTCTCTTAGAGACTGGAAGTCCTAAATGAGAGGGATCAAAAGCAACAAATAGTTGAGAGGACTTTCTATGTTGCTGTGTCCTTTGTAAGTAAAAAGCAAGTGCTCTCTTACAATCTAGGGTATGAAGATTCCTCTCTGCAGTTGATGCATGAGGTCCTGGAAAAAAGACAGGTAAATACACCTCCTGATTCAGATGAAAAGGTGAGACCACTTTAGGCATAAAGTGTGGATTAGTCCTGAGGACTACCTTGTCATGATGGAACCTTGTATAAGGAGGATTAGCCACCAAGGCTTTCAGCTCACTGATACGGCGAGCTGAGGTGACTGCAATGAGAAAAATAACCTTCCAGGAAAGGAATTTCAAGGAGGTAGTGGCTAAGGGTTCAAAGGGTGGCTGCATAAGCTGGCCAAGAACCAAATTCAAATCCCATGCCACTGGAGGTGGTCTAATGGGAGGTTTAGTTAAAAGAAGGCCTCTCATGAATCTTGCAATAAGAGGATGAGAGGAAATAGGCTGTCCATTGAGAGGCTTAAGGGATGCTGCAATAGCACTCAAATGGACTCTTACTGAATTCGTTTTAAGGCCTGAATGGGATAAATGCAGCAAATACTCTAGTAAAGAATTCAGAGGTATTGCAAGAGGGTTAAGACCCTTCTCTGCACACCAAATGGTAAATCTTTTCCATTTAAAAGCACAGGAACGTCTAGTGGAATGCTTTATGGAAGAATGAAGGATATCCTTCACTTGCTGAGAAAGATGCAAATCTTGAAGGTCTAGGCCTTCAGCAACCAGGCTCTGAGGTGAAGAGACTGGGGATTTGGGTGCCACAACGTTCCCTCCTCCTGGGACAGGAGGTCTGGAGCAGATCACAAGTCCAGGGAGGGAGCTTGAGAGATATGCAGAAGTAGAGGGTACCACACTTGGCATGGCCAATGTGGTGCTATGAGGATCATAGACCCCTTGTCTCTCAAGTTTGAAGAGTGTCTTGGGAATTAGGGGAATGGGTGGAAAGGCATAGAGGAAGTCTTGCCCCCAATGAAGGAGGAAGGCATCCCTGGCCTGAACTCCCTGACACGGAATTCTGGAACAGAACCGGGGAAGTATGGCATTCCACGGACTTGCAAAGAGGTCTATGTCCGGGGTTCCCCAAATTCGGAAGATCCTGGCTATCTGGTCCCCATGGAGGGACCATTCGTGTGGAAACAGAACTCGACTGAGTCTGTCTGCCCAAGAGTTTTGAACCCCTGGAAGATACACTGCCATGAGATGAATTTGACGCTCTCTGGCGAAGGCCCACAATCTCAGAGCTTCGTTGCAAAGCGACAGAGAGCCAGTACCGCCCTGCTTGTTCACGTAGAACATGGCTACTTGGTTGTCCGTGTGGATGAGGACTGTCTTGTAGCTGAGCAGGATGTGGAAGACTCAGAGCTAGAAAAATTGCTCTGAGCTCTAAGAGGTTGATATGTAGAGATGTTTCCTGTAAAGACCAGATGCCTTGAGTGGAGAGATCTTGAAGATGAGCTCCCCAACCTCTTGGAGAGGCATCTGTTGTAAGGGTTGCTTGGGGTAACACCTGTTGAAAGGGGGACCCTAGCAACAGATTTTGAGTGGACTTCCACCACTGGAGAGAGCAAAAGAGGCGACTGGAGGTTGCTATTTTGTCTGATAGGCACCCTGATGCCTGGGTCCATTGGGTGGACAGAGTCCATTGAGCTGCCCTCATTCAATCAACTGTAAATCCTGTAACCCCATGTTTGCTGTGCACTATCTCCCCTCCCTAATCGAAATGTATATACTCTAATTACCGGCCGGTACAGCCAACTTCCCCATGTATAGCAACCGCTGCTGATCACTGGAAGCAGCGGGATACAAATGTACATTAAATAAATAAATAAATAAAATAAAATAAAATGTGAAGGCGAGCGTAAGGAACCACATGCACAGTGGATGCCATGTGGCCTAACAGTTGTAACATCTCTCGAGCAGTTAAATGGGATTTTAACTGAATTTGTGAGGCTAACTGCACCAAGCGTAGGCAACGGGCCTGGTGAAGATAGGCCCTTGCAGTTGTGGTATCCAGCAAGGCCCCTATGAACTCTAGAGACTGAGTAGGGGTGAGATGGGATTTTGGAATGTTTATTACAAGTCCCAGATACTGAAGGATACGCCTTGTGCAGGTTAGAGAAGTCTGGGCCTCTGACTGGGATGGAGCTCGGATGAGCCAGTCGTCCAGATATAGGAATACGAATATCCCTAGAGTGCGTAGAAATGCAGCTACTACTGCCATTCATTTTGTGAACACCCTTGGTGCAGAGGCCAGACCGAAAGGAAGCACTCTGTATTGGTAGTGCTTCCCTTAATAAAGGAACCGAAGGAACCTTCTGTGTGTTGGATGGATGAGGACATGGGTGTACGCATCCTTGAGGTCTAGAGAGCAAAGCCAATCCTGACTCTGAAGGTATGGAAGGAGAGTACCGAGAGAAATCATCTTGAATTCCTCCTTGCATAGAAACTTGTTCAATTCTCTGAGATCTAATATGGGTCTGTAGCCCCCTGTTTTCTTTGGGATAAGAAAATAGGGGGAGTAGAACGCTGAGCCCTGTTGAAGAAGGGGTACTTCTTCTATTGCCCCTTGGGCAAGAAGGGTAGCAATCTCCTGACCCAGAAGGTCGAGGAGAGATGTCTGAGAATTGAACTGTCTCACCATGGTGTGAGGAGGAAGGTTTAAGAAATGAAGCTTGTACCCCTCCCTTATGATGGAGAGGGTCCATTGCTCTGCTGTGATTTGTTCCCACCTGGGAGCAAAGTAAGCCAACCTTCCTGGAATGGTGAGAGGCTCTGGATGTTCTAGAGCCAGAAAGGCTAAGTTCTCTAGTTGAAAGTCAAAGGCCCTGAGGAGGCTGAGGCTGTTGGGACGTAGCAGTCCTAGCAGCCTTAGGCTTAGCCTGTTTCGGTTGTTGCTGTCTCTTTGTAGCAAAACGACCTGCAGAAGATCACTGCTGACCATAAGCAGAATAATATTTCCCTTTTTGGGGAAAAAAACCCCTTTTTGAACAACCTTTTCTTAAAAGGAGCAGAAATAGACTTTGAAAGTCTATCTAAAGCAGAATTTTCAGCATCCATCTGGGTGGCCTTTGCTTGCCAATCTTTGCCAAAAAGGTTTTCACCTGTACAAGGAAGGTTTCCTAGTCCATCTTGAACCCAGGGTTCCAAATCAGAAGCTTGTAACCAAGCAACTCTGCGTGCACCTATGCCAATAGCCGAGGCTCTGCTGGCACCTTCAAAAGAGTCAAAGGCTGCACGGTTGGAAAACTTGGAAACATCCTGGGCATGTTTGAGCCAGGTGAGGAACTCTTCCCTTTTATCTTCTGAAATAAAAGGAGATAAAGTTTGCAGGTGATCTGTAACTTCTTTTAGAAACATCCCCATATAGAGACTATAGGAGTTGATTATGGCAACAAGCATACTGGCCTGGAAAATTCTCCTGCCAAAGGCATCTAAGGTTCTGCATTCTCTTCCTGGAGGAGCAGAAGAGTGCCTTTTTGTACTCTTTATAGCAGACTCCACCACAATGGAGTGGTGAGGAAGCTGAGTCTTATGGAAGCCAGGACAAGGAGGAACACGATACATGGTGTCCAACCTGCGAGAATGAGGGGAAGTGGTGAGAGGAATCTCCCATATGCCCAACATGTGATCATAAAGAATCTCATGTATTGGTAAAGTGGCTGCCTCTTTAGGAGCCTTAGGATATTGTAAAATATCTAATTTTTTGGCTCTAGGCTCTATCTCAGGGGCCACTGAGATGGAAAGGCCCCTGGCCACTTCCCTAATGAAGTCTTGAAAAGACAAGTCTTCTGGAGGAGACATTCTCCTTTTTGGAGAAGAGGGCTCCTGAGGATGGATCACCGATGCTTCGACAGAGACCTCTGATTCAGCGTAGTTACTCACCTGTAACAGGTGTTCTCCAGGAGCAGCAGGAATCAGTCCTCACATATGGGTGACGTCGGCGCCGACGGAGCCCTCACGGAGCAATTTTCACCTGCTTT
This sequence comes from Ichthyophis bannanicus, assembly GCA_033557465.1. Lineage (NCBI taxonomy): Eukaryota > Metazoa > Chordata > Amphibia > Gymnophiona > Ichthyophiidae > Ichthyophis > Ichthyophis bannanicus. The sequence goes on along the minus strand of CM066032.1, from coordinate 111,779,062 downwards.
CAAAGAAAGCCTTTGGGAATTGCAGCGCGCATGCGCGGTCCTCTTCCCGCCCAAGGGTGCCATCCTGCTCAGTCTGATGACATAGTTAAAGACTGCAAAAAATTAGCAAAAAAACGAAAGCATAGAACTGCAACTCCAAGGGGAGGAGGGAGGGTTGTGAGGACTGATTCCTGCTGCTCCTGGAGAACACCTGTTACAGGTGAGTAACTACGCTTTCTCCAGGACCAAGCAGGAAGTCAGTCCTCACATATGGGACTCCCAAGCTTAAGGCTACCGGAGACCCTAAGCACAAAAATGAGCTCCCTCAAGCTCAGTAGCCCAGAAGGAAGGAATCTTCTCTGAATATGTCTCCAACCGGTAGCCCAACATCCGGGATGGAGGGTAGGAGTTGCCTATACCTTGAAGAGGTTACGGAGGACTGCCTGTCCGAAAGCACTGTCCCTGCGGGACTCCCTCTCCAGGCAGTAGTGGGCCGCAAAAGTCTGGCTTGAAGACCAAGTAGCGGCCCGGCAGATGTCTGCCAATGGAACAGAGCGGAGGTAAGCCACTGACGTAGCCTTCGCCCGAACACGATGGGCCGTGACTCGACTTTCCAAGGAGAGGCCGGCTGCCTCGTAAGCCCAAGCGATACAGTCAGCAATCCAGATGGACAGAGTACGCTTGGAGACAGGGAGCCCCAACTTATTGGGGTCATAAGAGACGAAGAGCTGAACAGCCCTTCTGTGCTCCTGCGTACGGTCAAGGTAGAAGGTCAACACCCTTCTACAGTCCAGGGTATGCAAGACCATTTCAGCTCGGCTGGAGTGTGGCCTGGGAATGTAGGTCGGAAGCACCACCTCCTGGTTGATGTGAAAAGGGGAAACCACTTTGGGAAGAAACTTAGGGTGAATCCGTAGGACTACCCGGTTCTTGTAGAACCTAGTGTACGGAGGATCAGACACCAGGGCTGCAGCTCACTAACGCGTCTAGCAGAAGTGAGGGCCACCAAGAACAAGGTTTTCCAAGAAAGAAAACGAAGAGGACAGGTAGCCATAGGTTCAAAAGGCGGACAGGTAATCCGCTGTAATACCACATTGAGATCCCAGTCCGGGGCTGGTGGGCGCAAAGGTGGTTTAAGGAGAAGGAGGCCTCTGAGAAAACGAGCCACCAGAGGGTGGCTAGAAAGAGGTCTGCCCTCAACCGGCATGTGGTGCGCAGAAAGAGCACTGAGGTGGACCTTGACCGAGTTGGACTTAAGTCCAAGATTGGAGAGGGAAAGCAAGTACTGCAAGACCACTGACGCTGAACAGGAGAAGGGATCTTGAGACTGCTGAGCACACCAGACGGAGAACCTACGCCACTTCAGAGCGTAGAACTTCCGGGTGGAGGGCCACCTGGAGGCCAAAACGACCTCCTCCACATCTGGAGGCAGGCGGAGGGGAGCAAGGACTACCCTTTCAGCAGCCAGGCCATCAGATGAAGCGACCGGAGGTTGGGGTGAAGCAGAGTCCCCTGATCCTGTGACAGGAGGTCGGGCTGACACCCCAGAGGAAGAGGGGTGTCCACTGCCAGCTGCATTAGAAGTGGGAACCAAGGTTGTCTCGGCCACCGGGGAGCCACTAGGATCATCGATGCTTTGTCTCTGAGAACCTTGAAGAGCGTCCGAGACACCAGCGGCATGGGAGAAAAGGCATATAAGAGGCCTGTGGACCATGGAATCAGAAAAGCATCCGCCGCTACTCTGAGAGGATGCGGTTGTCGAGAGCAGAATCTGGGAAGTTGCCGGTTCAGAGGACTGGCAAACAGATCCATGGTGGGGAGGCCCCACTTGAGAAAGATCCGCTGAACCACCATCGGATCCAGCCTCCACTCGTGTGGCTGGAGGATCCTGCTGAGCTTGTCGGCCAGGGAATTTTCTTGACCTGGGAGATAGACAGCTTTGAGGATGATGCCGTGGTGGACGGCCCAAGAGCATAGTTTTTGCGCCTCCTGACAGAGAAGGGAGGAGCCGGTTCCGCCTTGTTTGTTTACGTAGAACATCGCAACCTGATTGTCTGTCTGTATCAGCACCGACTGGTGAGAAACCAGGTGAGAGAATGCTTTGAGCGCTAGGCGGATGGCTCTGAGCTCCAGGAAGTTTATCTGCTGAGCAGACTCCCAAGGAGTCCAGAGACCTTGAGTACATGTCCCTTGGCAATGTGCTCCCCAACCCAGGAGAGAAGCATCGGTCGTCAGGACCTGAGAATGCGGAGGGGGCTGAAAAGTCACTCCTAGTACAAGGTTTGGCAGATGAAGCCACCATTGTAGAGAAGAGACCAGCCGGTCGGAGATCTGTACGGAGTCCGCTAGGCTCCCAGTGGCCTGATGCCATTGTGTGCGAAGGCACCATTGAGCAGGTCGCATGTTCAGGCGGGCATTGGGGGTTACATGGACCATGGAAGCCATATGGCCGAGCAGTCTCAGAAATTGCCTGGCCGACACCAGGGCATTGCTGTGAAAGTGGCTGGCGAGATCCATGAGCCGCTTGGCCCTGTCCAGAGGGAGGAAGGCCCGCGCCTGAAGAGTGTCCAACCTGGCGCCGATGAATTCGAGATTTTAAGAGGGGAGCAAAGTGGACTTTGCGAAGTTTAGGACAAATCCCAAGTGCTGGAGTAGAGTCACAGTGCGATGAGTGGCCTGAGTGGCCTCTTGGGAAGACTGGGCTCTGATGAGCCAGTCGTCCAGGTATGGGAACACAAAAAGGCCTTGAAGTCTTAGATAGGCCGCCACCACTGCCAGGCATTTGGTGAACACCCTGGGGGCGGAGGATAGGCCAAAGGGCAGTACTCTGTACTGGTAATGATTTCCTCCCACAACAAACCTGAGTTATTGTCTGTGGTCTGGATGAATAAGGATATGAGTATACGCATCCTTTAGATCCAAGCAGCATAGACAGTCGCCCTGCTGGAGGTAGGGCAGCAGGATTCCAAGGGTAAGCATCTTGAACTTTTCCTTTGCAAGGAACTTGTTGAGGTTTCGCAAGTCCAGGATGGATCTGAGGCCTCCTGTTCTTTTTGGTATCAGAAAGTACCTGGAGTAAAACCCTTGACCCTTCAGGTGGTGGGGCACCGGTTCCACAGCCTGTTCCTGAAGGAGACTTGCTAACTCCTGAAGGAGTAAGTCCTTGTGCAGAGGGAGTCTCGGAGGCTCCCCTGGAATGTAGGAGGGAGGTACCTGGTGAAAGTGAAGAAGATAGCCCTTCTGAACTATGTGAACTACCCAGGTATCTGTGGTGATGTTGGACCACCTGTGGGCAAAGTGGACCAGCCGGCCTCCTGTGCTGAGAGAAACCAGCTGAGGGGGAGAGGCTATGCTGATGACGTCAAAAACCCCCACCCTGCTGAGCAGGGGCCGGTGGTGCAGGTTTGGAGGCTTGCTGCCTAGGGGACCCATTACCCCGTCCCTTGGCCTGCTTACCCTGTGGGGGAGCTGCTGAGGCCTGATACTGAGGGTAGTATTTATAGGCAGCCGCCTTCCTCGGGTAGAAGGGCTTTTTCCCCGAGCCCTCCTTCTTTTGAGAAGGGGCAGAGGTCTTCCTTGAGAGACGAGTCCTGGTCAGAGTCTCGGTCTCGATCTGTGCAGCCTTCTCATCCATGGGCTTGCCAAAGAGGTTTTCACCTCTGCAGGGGACATCGACCAACTTGTCCTGCACCCATGGCTCGAGGTCGGACGTCGGAAGCCAAGCCTGGCAGCGTCCACCGATACGGCTGCGGCTACTCGAGCCGATGCCTCAAAACCATCATAGGCCGCTCGAGAGATAAACTTTGAGCACTCCCGAAAACCAGTTGACAAGGTTTGGAACCTCTGAAAAAGGTTTGGAGAGACCAGCAGAGAACCCGGCTATTTCTTTAGCCAGGTCCCGGAGATACATGCCCATGTAGGGCTGGTAGGTCTGGACTCGACAAGCAAGCATAGAGCCCTGGAAACACTTCCTACAGAGGGCATACAGGCTTCAGGCCTCCCTACCGGGGGGCACCGAGGAGTGCATTTTTTGACTCTTAAGTCTATGCATGGCCGATTCCACCACCATGGAATGGTGCGGTAGTTGTGCCTTTTGGAAGCCGGGGCTCTTGCGGACTCGATAAATGGAATCGACCCGCTTGCTTAATACCGGCGACGACGCCGGGCTCTCCCACATGCGGAAGAGAAGTCGTTCCAGCATCGGAGGAACCGGTACAATAAAGGCCTCCTTCGGGGGAGAGTCATATTGGAGGGCATCGAGTTCTTCGACTCGAGGCTCCTCCTCGGGATCCGCGGGGAAGGCCAAGGCCTTGGCCATATCCCGCACGAAGTCCGAGAACCGGGTATCCTCCGGTGGGGGACCGTCTCCGAGGTTCGGACTCGGGGGAGTCCGAAGGGACACACCGAGTCCGAAAGGAACCAGGTGACTCTTCGTCTTTGGATTCCCAGGCCGACTCCTCGGAGGAGTCGTCGAGCGGCTCCGGTCGGGCGGGCATCGATGCCATCCGCCCCGACGCCGAGGGAGTCGGCGTCGACGACCTCGGTCCCGAACGGGAGGCCGAAGAAGACCGCGACCGAGGATTGACTCGAGCCCTCATGGACTTGAGGATCGGCTCGGTCTCCGGGGTCGACTTGGAGGTCGACGTCCCGGCGGTCAGGGCAGAAGCACCGGCGAGGCCAGCGATCAATGCCCGCTGCTGGTCCATGAAGGCAGTCAGACTGCTCTCCAAGGCCGTCAACCTCAGTCCGAGCTCAGGAGACCCAGCAGCCCTCGACTCGGGCCCCGACGGCGTCGGCTCCTTCGGAGGCGAGTCTACGAGGACAACAGTACTCACGTGAGCGGGCAAGTCCATCTCGAGACGAGGATGTTTTGAAGGCCTCTCCACCTCCGAGGACCCGGGACGGGAATCGGGGCTATGCGACCTGGCCCTCGAGGAACCAGGAGCGTCCACAGATCCCGCCCTCGCGGGTTTTTTCTTCCGATGATGTTCCCGGGTAGGAGACCCCCTTTCAGAGGAACTCCGACGATGCTCAGGACCAGAGTCCCGAGACGTCGAAGCCTCTGATGAGGTCCGAGCCCGGCCGGAGTCAGAGAAGATACGTTCCCGCTGATGCTGCCGACTCCTCAACGCTTTAGAGGACATTTTGCCACACGGACCACAGATCATCTGGTCATGATCGGGTCCGAGGCAGCGGAGGCAGAAGTCGTGTGTGTCTGTAAGAGACATGAGTTTCTTACAGAGGTCACACTTTTTAAAGCCGCTGGCAGCCATCGGGGGAAAAAGGGCCCCTGCGAGGTCGAAAGACCGGGCTGCCAGTGAAAAAGTAAAAAGGCGCGAAATCTGTCACGAAGGACAAAAAACTGAAAAATAAAGAACGGACTCGCAACCGGCGTCGCGAGTCCCGGCGGGAAAAGAACCGGCGTCGAACCGAAAGAAAAAAGAGAAATAAAGACAAATAATCAACTTTTCTGCGGAGATTCACAAACAACGTCTGTAGGGCTCCGCGGAAAAAAGAAGACTGAGCAGGATGGCACCCTTGGGCGGGAAGAGGACCGTGTATGCGCGCTGCAATTCCCAAAGGCTTTCTTTGAAAGCTGTGGAAAATTGCTCCGCAAGGGCTCCTTCGGCGCCGACGTCACCCATATGTGAGGACTGACTTCCTGCTTGGTCCTGGAGAAATCAGTCTTCAGAGGAATCGAAGTATCGCCTGTCTGGATGCTCCTGCACAGCCCGATACGCGTACCGGGTGGTATCGACATCGGGAGTGATCGGTACCGATGGGCATCACAGAACAGTGTACCGCTGCAGTAGACACCGAAGCCGATGTCGATGCAATCGGTACCGGCACCGGAACCAATATCGGTACCGGCAACGGAGTTTGTTGCGGTACCGAAGGCGTCGCAGCTTGTATGAATGCTGTGATGGCACGCTGCATGGTCAGGATATTTTGATCCATCGACGCAACCAATGTCTGGATGTCGGTACCAGTGGGAACCACCGGTACCCCAGAACATGGCAACAGGTAATCGGTCGAGGCCAAGCCATCGATGTCAACCTGTGACCCCATAGATAAAGTTTTGGAAGCCGGAGCCTCCCGCAGGGGTAATTTTGCCGGTGCGGATTCCTCGAGAGCAAGCCCGGAGGCATCTCGATACTTGGAGGGAGATTTACCCTTCGAGGACCGGCTGGACTTAAGTTTGGTTACCTGAGGAGATCCATGTGAGGAAGCAGCAGCCCTGGAAGACGTTGATGCAACCGAAGCTGCATCAGAGGGAAACAGGGTACTGAGCTTGGCTGCTCAATTCTGTAGACCTCTTTTAGACATGATGGAACAGGACTCACAATCCGTAATGGAATGGTCAGGACCTAAACATTTTAGACACCATTCATGGGTGTCGGTGACAGAAATAGTGCTGCTGCACTTCGTGCATTTTTTAAACCCAGAGGCGGGCTTTTCCATGAGGAAAAATTTCCTAGGCCTAAGGCCAAAGAAGAAAATGCACTGAAGTGAGAAAAACAGTAGGGATTTTTTTGGGTTTTTTTTTTTAAGAATAAAGAAAGAAAAGACCGGAGGTACCAGTCCAGCGTCGAGAAGGCAGACGCGCGACCAAAGAAATAAAATAAAATAAAGAAATTCTTCAGCGGTGACAGGAACACGACCTGCTGGCTCCGCGGAAAAGAAGAACTGGAAAGAGGCGGTTGGGAAAGGCGGGAAGGCAGCGCACAGGTGCTTGTGGGATGCTCCCAAAAGCTTTCCTTTTGGACGCTGGGGAGCGTTCCCGCGCAGGTTCCGTCGGTACCGACGATACCCATATGTGAAGACTCATTCCTGCTTGTTTTTGGAGATCAGGTGTTCTCCAGGAGCAGCAAGAATCAGTCCTCACATATGGGTGTCATCGGCGCCGATGAAGCCCCAGCGGAGCATTTCTCCAGCTTTTCATGAAAGCCTTTGGGAATGCTGGCACGCATGCGCAGTTCCCTTCCCGCCTAAAGGTGCCATCTTACCTCAGTCAAATGACATAGCTAAGAACAGCACACAAAAATGTAAAAACACAAACTATGTACAACTGCAACTCCAAGGGGAGGGGGGAGGGTTGTGAGGACTGATTCCTGCTGCTCCTAGAGAACACCTGTTAAAGGTGAGTAACTACTCTTTCTCCAGGACCAAGCAGGAAGTCAGTCCTCACATATGGGTGACTCCCTAGCTCTGGGCTACCGAGTAACCCAGGCTGAACAAGAGAACTCCCTCTAATCCCAGCAGCAAAGAAAGGCTTTTCAAGGACACAACCTCCACCGGTAGCCCAACAGAGGGCAGGAGTTGCCTAAACCTCAAAGAGATTCCGGAGTACTGCTTGGCCAAAAGCACTGTCCCTATGGGACTCCCTTTCCAGACAGTAGTGGGCTGCAAAGGTCTGGCTTGAAGACCAAGTTGCAGCCCTGCAGATGTCTACCAAGGGCACAGAGCAGAGATGAGCCACTGAGGCAGCCATTGCCCTGGCACGATGGGCTGTGACCCTACCCTGCAAAGGAAGGTCAGCCGCCTTGTAAGCCCAGGTGATAGTCAGCCACCCAGATAGACAAGGTACGCTTGGACACAGCCAACCCCAACTTATTGGGGTCAAAGGATACGAAGAGTTGAGTAGCCCTTCTATGCCCCTGCGTACGGTCAAGGTAGAAGGATAAGGCCCTCCTACAGTCCAGGGTATGCAGGACTGCTTCAGCCTGGCTTGCATGAGGCCTAGGGAAGAATGTTGGAAGAACCACCTCCTGATTGAGGTGGAAAGAGGAGACAACCTTAGGGACGAACTAGGGATGAGTCCTGAGGACTACCCTGTTCCTATAAATCCTGGTGTAAGGCCTATCACAGACCAGGGCCTGAAGCTCACTCACTCGCCTAGCCGAGGTAAGGGCTATTAGGAAGAGTGTCTTCCAGGAGAGGAAGCGCAGTGGACAAGTAGCCATCGGCTCAAAGGGTGGGCAAGTCAGTTGCTGCAAGTCCACATTCAGCTCCCACTCAGAAGCAGGACGACGGATGGGGGGCTTGAGCAAAAGCAAGCCCCTGAGAAAGCGGGACACCAAGAGAATGTCCCTCCACCAGTGAGTGGTGAGCTGCTAGAGCTGAGAGGTGGACCCGAACAGAATTGGACTTAAGTCCCTGATTTGATAAATGCAGTAAGTACTGAAGCACTACTGGCACAGTACAGGAGAAAGGATCCTCTGTACGTAGCTGACACCACACAGAAAACCTCTTCCATTTGAAAGCATAGGCTTTCCTAGTGGACTGTTTTCTAGAGACTAGGACAACCTCCTCAACTTCCTGAGGCAGGCCCCAGGGAGCCAAGACTACCCTTGCAGCCTCCAGGCCATCAAATTGAGAGTCTTGAGATTGGGGTGTAGTAAGGAACCCTGCGCTCCTGAGAGAGAAGGTCAGGTTGCAACCCCAGAGGCAGTGGGTGATCCACCGCCAGTTGAAGCAGAAGAGGAAACCAAGGCTGTCTCGGCCATCTGGGAGCTACCAGCAGGACCGAGGCCTTGTCCCGAAGAATCTTGAACAGAGTTCGGGCCACCAAGGGCGTGGGAGGAAACGCATACAGGAGGCCCTGAGACCAGGACATCGGAAAAGCATCTGGTGCAATCCTCAAAGGATGTGGTTGCCTGGAGCAGAACTTGGGTAGCTGCTTGTTTAGTAGACTGGCAAAGAGGTCTATCCAAGGGAGACCCCACTTCAGGAAGATCTTTTGAACCACCAAGGGATGCAGCTGCCACTCGTGGGGCTGCAGAATCCTGCTCAACCGGTCGGCCAGGCAGTTCTCCTGGCCTGGGAGGTACACCGCCTTGAGAAGCATGTGGTGCTGCAGGGCAAAGGAACAAAGGTCCCGAGTCTCTCGACAAAGGATCTGGGACCCACTGCCTCCCTGCTTGTTCACATAAAACATGGCCACCTGGTTGTCTGTTTGAATCAAGACTGAGCGGTGAGCCAGGGCTGGAGAAAAACCTCAGAGCCAAGCGGATAGCTCGAAGTTCCAGCAGATTGATCTGTTGGGCTGCCTCCCAGGGAGACCAGAGGCCTTGGGGTGCACTTGTCCAGACAATGAGCACCCCAGCCCTTCAGAGAGGCGTCGGTGGTGAGGACCACTGAGTATTCTGGCATTTGGAAGGGCATGCCTTTGAGTAGATTGGGTGGATGTTGCCACCAGCTGAGGGAGGCCAAAAGGGGTTTGGACACCTTTATCTTGTCTCATAAGTGGCCTATGGCTTGAGAACACTGAGTCCGAAGGCACCACTGTGCAGGCCTCATATGGAGCCTGCCATTGGGAGTCACATGTACTGTCGAAGTCATGTGACCCAGAATCCTGAGGCAGAGCCTGGCGGAGACCAGGGACTTGTTCAGAAACTGCTTTGCCACGTCCATCAGCCTTTGAGCCCTGTCTTCTGGCAAGAATGCCTTTGCCAGTTGAGAATCCAACCTTGCCCCTATGAACTCCAAGTTCTGGGATGGGAGCAAAGTGGACTTTGCGAAGTTTATGACAAAGCCCACCTTTTGAAGCAGAGCAATGGTGTTGAGGGTGGCTTGTCTGGCCTCCAGGGACGTCTGACCCCTGATGAGCCAGTCGTCCAGATAGGGAAAGACAAAGATGCCTTGATTTCTTAGGTAGGCCGCAACCACTGCCAGGCACTTGGTAAAGACCCTGGGAGCGGAGGATAGGCCAAAAGGTAGTACTCTGTACTGATAATGGTTTCCTCCCACAATGAACCTGAGGTACTTTCTGTGGTCTGGATGAATGACGATGTGAGTGTACGCATCCTTTAGATCTAAGGAGCATAGCCAATCTCCCTGCTGGAGGTAGGGCAGAAGTGTTCCAAGAGTAAGCATCTGGAACTTTTCTTTCTCTAGGAACTTGTTGAGGTTTCTGAGGTCCAGAATGGGTCAAAGGCCACCAGTTCGTTTGGGTATCAGGAAATACCTGGAGTAGAATCCGTGACCGTGCAAGTGGGGAGGCACAGGCTCCACCGCCCTGTCCACCAACAGACCATGAAGCTCTTTTAGAAGGAGGTCTGTGTGCAGGGGAGGCCTTGGAGGCTCCCCTGGAAAATATGGTGGAGGCAGTTGGTGAAAATGGAGGGCATAGCCATTGTGGACTATGTCCAGCACCCAACTGTCCCCGGTGATAAGGGGCCACTGGTGGGCAAAGAGGGCAAGGCGACCTCCTGTGCAGGGTGGGGAGAGCAGTGGAGGAGAGGCTACGCTCAAGGAGTCATAAACCCCCACCCTGCTGAGTTGGAGCAGGGGCCTGAGGCTTGGGGGCCTCTGCCTACGGGGCCCATTACCCTGGCCCTTGGCTTGCTGACCCTGGGGGGCAGCTTGGGCAGCCTGATACTGAGGGTACTGTTTGTAGGCAGTGCCCTTCCTTGGGTAAAAGGACTTTTTACCCGAGCCCTTCTTCTTATGTGAGGGGGCAGAGGTCTTCCTCGACAGCCTTGTCCTGGTAAGGTGCTCTGTCTCGAGCTGAGCGGCCTTCTCGGTCACGGGTTTGCCAAAAAGGTTCTCACCTCGGCAGGGGACATCGACCAACTTGTCCTGAACCCATGGCTCGAGGTCCGATGACTGCAGCCACGCCTGGCGTTAAGCCGCGATGCCGGCAGCCGCTACTCGGGCCGAAGCCTCAAAGCCATCGTAGGCGGCGCGGGAAATGAACTTCGAGCATTCCCGAATCCCCGAGGACAAGGTCTGAAATCTCTGCAAGGGTTCCCCGGAGAGACCAGCAGAGAAGCCGGCCAGTTCTTTGGCCAGGTCCGGCAAGTACATGCCCATGTACAGCTGGTAAGACTGGACACGGCAAGCAAGCATCGACCCCTGGAAGCACTTCCTACCGACGCCATCGAGGTTGCGGGCCTCCCTGCCGGGGGGCACCGCGGAATGCATCTTCTGGCTCTTCAGACGATGCATGGCCGATTCCACAACCATGGAATGGTGTGGTAGCTGTGCTTTCTGGAAACCAGGGCTTTTGCGGAGTCGATAAATGGAATCGACTTGCTTACTTAGAGCCGGGCCTCCCACATGCGGAAGAGGAGCCGGGACAGTAAAGGCCTCCTTCGGAGGACAGCCGTACTGTAGAGCATCGAGCTCCTCGGCTCGAGGCTCTTCCTCTGGATCGGCAGGGATAGCCAAGGCAGCGGCCATATCCCGGACGAACTCCGAGAAACTAGTGTCCTCCGGAGGGGATCTACTCTGGGGATCAGACTGCGGTGAGTCCGATGGGACGCACCGAGTCTTAAAAGTATCGGGAGACTCCTAGTCCTCCGTCTCCCAAGCAGACTCGTCCGAGGAGGAGTCAGGGTCCGACCCCGCAGGGCCCCAAGGCACTCGCCCCGACGCTGGGGGCACCGGCATCGACACCCTCGGTCCCGAACGGGAGATCGAGGGAGACCTCGACCGAGGACAACTTCGAGCCACGAGGGTCTTGAGTATCGGTTAGGTCTCCGGGGTTGACTTCGAAGTCGACGTCCCGGTGGTCGGGGCAGATGCACCAGACAGGCTGGCCATCAGTGCCTGCTGCTGCTCCATGAAGGCAGACAGTCTGCACTCCAAGGCTGTCATCCTGAGACTCAGCTCGGGAGACGCAGCAGCCACCGACTTGGGCCCCGGCGGCGCCGGGCCCGACTTCGGCTCTCTGGAAGTAGAGTCCACGAGGACTATGGGGCTTACGTGTCCAGCAGACTCCGGCTCCACGCGAAGAACTTTGGCAGGCTTCTCTTGGTCCACGGGCCCGGGACAGCGGTCGGGGGTCTTAGACCTGGCCCTCGAGGGACCAGGGACCTCCTCCGACGCCGCCCTCGTGAGACGCTTCTTCCTCTTACGTTCCCGGTCGGGGGACCCCCTGTCCGAGGAGCTTCGACGGCGCTCGGGATCGGAATCCCGAGATGTCGAGGCCTCAGACGAGGTCCGGGCCCGGCCGGAGGCAGAGTCCGAGAAAAACCTTTCCTTTTGATGCTGTCGACTCTTTAGTGCCTTGGAAGACATCTTCCCACATGGCCCACACGACTTTGGGTCGTGGTCAGGGACGAGTCACCGAAGGCAGCAGTCGTGTGTGTCGGTGAGAGACATAATTTTCTTACACCGATCGCACTTTTTGAAACCACTGGAAGCCATCGGGGAAAAAATAGCCCCAGCGAGGCCAAAAGACCGGCCTTCCAGTGAAAAATGAAAAAAGGGCGCGAACGCCAGCCACGAAGGGCAAAAACCAAAAAATGAAGAAAACGGGCTCGATACCGGTGTACCGAACCCGGCGGGAGGGGAACCGGCGTCGAACCAGAGAAAAAATAGCAAAAATCGCCTTAGAAAAAAATCACTTTTATCCGGGAGAACAGGACACACGTCCGATGGGCTTCTCGGAAAAAAAGAGACTGAGGTAAGATGGCACCTTTAGGCGGGAAGGGAACCGCGCATGCGTGCCAGCATTCCCAAAGGCTTTCATGGAAAGCTGGGGAAATGCTCCGCTGGGGCTTCATCGGCGCCGATGACACCCATATGTGAGGACTGACTTCCTGCTTGGTCCTGGAGAAAGGTCTAATTTCTCCTTCCTCTGTCTCTCCAGGCCAGTCCAGGCACCTTTGGGATGTACCAGAGCAGTCCCTAACTATGAGTGGGACCCGCAAATCCAGCCAGAAGAGCCAAGGCTCCAACATTTGCGTCCCCTCTAGCCTGCACATCTAGCCGATAATGTTTCAAAAACGTGTGGAGTGATGATCAAGTCGCTGTCTGGAAGAATCAAATAATGCTCTATCCAAGATGCCGCCTGGCCCAAAGTCGAGTGAGCTCTCAGACCCAAAGGAGGGGTCTTCCCATGTGAAGCATATGCTGCCCAAATAGCATGCTTCACCCACCGAGCAATCGAGGCTTTGGAAGCTGCCCCCCCCCCCCTTTCATGCTGCCGAAATTGACAAGCAATTGGTCTGTCTTACGAAAAGACTCCGTCTTCTTGATGTATCTCCAGAGAACTCTATGGAGATCCAGTCAATGAAGCTTATGATCCTGGCTCCTCCCTTCCACTATTCGGAAAAGTTGGGAGAGAAATAGTCTGGTTCAAACGAAAACGCGTCACTACCTTCGGTAGAAAAGATGGCACAGGTCGCAGCACCACCTTCTCTGTAGCAATGTTCCCTCTAATTTTCTGTAGGCTGTGTGCGCATAAAATATCAGCTGTGCAGCTTTTGAAGGAAGGTTAAATTTTTGTGCGTCACATAACGACACTCGGAGTTCTATACTTTAAAATTTGACTACACCACATTGATTGCACTAGATAATATTGTAAAACTTGTGAAAACCGTAAATACACAACAGCTTTTAAATTTTAAGATGTCTGTGTTTTCTATCAAAATCAGAACCGTAATTTTTGTGCGCTCTGTTATAAAGTATGTGTGCTCGCTCGGCGAGGTGTGTGCGTGCGCACACACGCCCACAGCTTAGAGGGAACAGTGCTCTGTAGTAAACTGTAGAAAAGATTCCCCCTACATGAGAGCACCTGCACTGCACGGAACACAGTGCCACCAAGGAAAGTCTTCCATGAGAGATCCCTTAAAGTCGCCATAACCAAGGGTTCAAAAGGCGGTTCCACCAGCAACTCCAGAACCAGGTTGAGATCCCAGAGCAGAACCACCAGCCGGAAGGGCGGCTGCACGTTCCTGACTGCTCGAAGGAATCGGACCACATCCAGGTGTATTGCCAGAGAGCGACCCTGCACTCGCCCCCATAACAAGTTAACACTGCCACCTGCATCTTCAGGAAACCAAGGGATAAACCCTTGTTGAGCCCGCCCTAGAGAAACATCAGTATCTCTGGAAGCAAGCAGGTGAACGTCTTTGCGCCCTTACCTGTGTACCAAGCCTCGAAGATGCGCCATATACGGATGTAAGACGAGGTGGAATGCTTCTTGAACTTTAACATGGTAGAAATGACTGCTGCTGAGTAACCGCGGCATCGCAAACGTGCCCTCTTGAGTCAAGCCGTAAGCGAGAACCAATCCACCTGAGACAACAATGGACACTGCCCCAACAAGTTGATCCTATTGGACAGCTTCCACGGACGATCTACCAGTAGACGGACAAGGTCCGCATACCAAGGCCTCTGTGGCTATCAGAATCACTCGCCTGTCGTGAGCCTCTATCTTCTGTAGGAAGCAACTGGTAAGAGCCCACAGCAGGAACACAGAGCAGCCCTTCCACCAGCCAAAGCTGCGCAAGGGCATCGAGCCCCTCCGACATGTGTTCCCTGCACCTGCTTAAGAACCGTGCAGCTTTTGTGTTGGTTAGCATGGCCATGAGATCCATGACTCATGAGATCCATGACTGACTGCCCCCAATGCACTGTGATATTTTGAAACACTGCTGCATTCAGTTCCCATTCTTTGGGATCCAAAGTATGACAAATGAGAGATAGTCAGCCTGAATATTATCCTTTCCCAAAACATGCACTGCTGACAAGGCTAGTAGATGCTCCTCTGCCCACTGCAGAAGCATCTGACTCTCCTCCAAGGTGGCACTGCCTGTGTCCCCCTGTCTGTTGATGTAGGCTACAGTCATTGCATTGTTGGAGAAGATGTGCACGGCTTTCCCTAGTACTAGGACTCTGAAGTCCTGCAGCGCCAACCACACAGCTCTCATCTCGAGTCGGTTGATCGACCATGCGGCTTCCTCCGCAGACCAGCAGCCCTGAGTCACCTGGGATTGACAGTGTGCTCCACAGCCAGAGAGACTTGCATCTGTGGTCACCAACATCCACTTGGGCTGTTCCAACAGCATGCCTGCCCAGAGATGAGCAGAATCCAGTCACCATTCTAAACTGGACCTTACCTCTTCCGGACACACTAGCCTGAGAGAGAACGGGTGCTTCTGAGGCGACCACCGTGAGGGGAGCACTTGCTGAAGCAGATGCATGTGGGCCCTGGCCCACTACTACTACTGAGCATTTGTATAGCACTAAAAGTCATATGCAGCGCTGCACAGACATGTAAGAGACAGTCCCTGCTCATCAGAGCTTACAATCTAGTCAAGACAGACAACACAGACGGTGTAGACAGGAATAAAACAAGGGGGAAAGGTAAAGAAACAAGGAGATCAGGTGAGTCAAGATCCAAAAGCAGCAGCAAAGAGGTGCTGCTTTTGGATCCAGGGCTAAGGCTGCCGCCATCGAACCCAGCAGCTGCATGTAATACCACGCCATTGGGGCCTTCATGTGTAGAAATCTCTGAACCTGCGCCAGGATCTTCCATACCCTGACCTTGGGTAGCGACACCAAACCTGCCTTTGTATCGAACAAGGCCCCGAGATACACTAAACGCTGCACCGGCCGAAGTTGGCTTTTGGCCTGGTTGATCACCCAGCCTACCTGTTGTAGGAACTCCAGAACTCGCTGCATGGCCCTACAGGCCTCCGCTTCAGACCTTGCCCAAATAAGCCAGTTGTCCAGATAGGTATGCACCAAAATTCCTTCCTGTCTCAGTGCTGCCGCCACTACAACCATCACCTTTGTGAAAGTGCACTGCGCTGTGGCCGAGAGGCAGCGCCCTAAACTGGAAGTGCCCCACTGGCATGGTGAACCACAGGAATCTTTGATAATCTGGCCTGATGGGAATATGCATATAAGCCTCTGTGAGGTCTAAGGAAGAGAGAAACTCGCCCTGCCTCACCACCACTATCACTGAGCACAATGTTTCCATCCGAAAATGTGGCACCCTCAAGCTCCTGTTTACGTGCTTAAGATCGAGGATGGGCCAGAAGAATCCCTCCTTCTTGGGCACCACAAAATAAATGAGTATCGACCGGACCCACACTGGTCTCGGGGCACCAGTATCACCACTCGAAGATGCAGAAAGCGTCGAAGGGTGGCGCATATTGCTTCTCCCTTCTCCGGTGCCTTGCTTGGTGAGGTGACAAATGCTTCGGCCAGTGGCCTCAAAAACTCCAGCGCATAGCCCACTGGTCTATTGTGATTGTGGCCCAGGTGGAGTAGAAATGTTGCAATTGACTCCCTACTGCCAACTCCAGCTGGGCCTGCATGGCTTCATTGTGGCTTCTTGGGCAGGGCCTACTGGGTAGAAAAATAGCCCCATCCAAACCCTCGGGCCCCCCTGAAAGGACTGCCCTCTGGCCATATAGAAGCCTCTCTGGTACGGAGAATACCTGGGTGCCCGAAACCTACGGAAATCTCTTGCTTGCCCTCTCTGTGAACCTCCGAGCTTCGAATCCTTCGGACAGTCCTCTGGCAGATGGCCTCCCTTGGAGTCTCCCAATCTTTTCCAGTGCTTCCCCAAAGAGCAGGTTGCCCTTATAGGGGAGCTTACTAAGACGAGTCTTAGAAGACGCATCTGCTGCTTAGTTCCTCAGCCAGAGGAAGCGCCTGGCTGCAATCAAGGTCGCCATATTCTTTGAGGTTATCCTAACCAAACTGTAGAAGGCATCGGCCAAATAAGCGGCCAAAGATTCCAATTTTGCTCTTTCTGCAGGAGCAGTTCCCTCTATGTCGGAAGGAGCCTCCCCTTGGAGCCAACGAATGGAAGCCCTGGAGACAAAGGCACCACAAATCGAGGCTTGCAATGCTAGTGCACTCAAGTCAAGCGCCTGTTTGAGAATAGATTCCAATTTCTGATCCTGATCCTCTTCCACCGGAATGTTAGTCTTCTTGGTCACAGCTGAGACCAAAGCATCCATTTTGGGCATCCGCAATAGGACTTTCTCCTCATGTGGAATTGGATACAGCCGGCCCATGAAGCAGTTATCTCTTAAGGTCACCTCTGGGCACTCCTATTCTGATTCAATCATCTTGATCACTCTGTGAACCAGAAAACATCTCTGCTCCCCTGGAGCAGAGGATCCTCAAGTGATTCCTCTTGAGCCACTGGCTGTACTATATTTAAAGCCGCTAGGGATTGAGCAATGAGCGCTCCCAGCTCTTCCCTGCGAAATACCCTGAAAATGTTAGGATCTTCCCCTGGGCAATTTCACTTTCCTCCAACTCCATGTTTCATGGGTCTAGCTCTAGTTCAGAGAAGCTTTCTCCAAACTCCACTGCTGCCTGTTGCATCAGGGACACCTGATTTAACCAATTAGTGTTGTCTTCCATCCCAAATTCCCCCTGCGAAGGTCCCTCTCTCCAGAGTCTCCTTCGATCCTTATCTCACCTACCAGGGGCACTGAAACCTTGCTAGGAGGCCAGACCCCTGTACCTGCTTTTCTTTTCAAACAATATGCCTTGTGGAGAGCGAAAATAAAATCTGCTGAAAAAACGTGGCTCTAACCCCTCCTGTAACCCTGGCAACAGAGAATGAGGTGCTGAAACAATCGGCACAGGCTTCTTTGCTTTAGCCTTGCCTTTACCCATCTTTTTGTTCTTCTCAGGAGAATGGCTGCCCTCTGCAAGATGGCTGCCGTTCCTGCCATTTCCGCGGACCCCAATGGCCGTGAAATTGAGCCTTCTGAAGCCAACTTCCTTTCTTCCATAGAGCCGGCAAAACTGCACTTGAGCTTACTGCCCCGACGAAAACATGTGTGGCAGAGAACTGGCCCCAACAACCCGCGGCTGCTCCCATACTGAGTGCACGCTGTTGCGGCTGACAGTATGCACCTGAGACTGCCCCAATAGCACTTCTGCAGTTAGAGGATCGCATCGTGCGATGGAACCACGGATAATCCGCATAGAAGATCGACCCCCCCCCCCCCCTGCGGCCCCAGAGCACTTTACCTCCGCAGAGTGGTGAGTGAACTGAAAACCCTGCCATTTGCTTTCGTTTAGCTGGAGTAGTGAAAGTCGCCCCCCCCCTCCCCCGTGAGAGACTGACCAACCGCTTGGAGGAAAAGGGAGGTGTGACCTGGGGCTCCCCCGGCACTACACACTCGGGCAGCGTTTGTGGCTGAGCATCAGGTCAAGGCAGGCCCTGCCTCTGCTGCCCTTCACCTTGCTCTGCTCCTGGGGAGGAGTCATCCCAATCTCTCTGTCACCTCCGTTGGATTTTCAGCCCTGCTAGAGCCACACATCACCACCTCTTCCCCAACCCCCAATGACTTTTTTCTAATTTTTCCTTTCCTGACCAGAGAGCCTATGCTGAGAGGTCCTGTCCAGCTGCTGAGGACTGAAAGACAGAGCCTGATGCTACAGGGGGAGCTAGATACTATGTCAGCAAGACTCTAGAATTCAGTCCTCAGCTGCTGGAGGGGGCTAACTACCTAAAGGTGCCTTGACTGGCCTGGAGAGACGATGAGGAAGATACAATTATTTGCTGCATCATGGTAATATGCAGCCATTTGTTTCATCATCATTAAAATGTCTCTCTTCCAGACAATACAGGATTGAGAAATAGCTCATGTACTGATAGAAAGGCAGACATTAAAAAACTGCATAACTACCATCCACCTCATCCCTATCCCCCATATAGCCAAAATGTCCCTGGTATCCCCAGTAGACCTTGTACTCCCCTGACCCCTCCACCCCAACATTCCCAATCATCTCCCTCAGATGCCTCCATCTGGTCTTGGACCCCCCTGGCCTGGGCACCCTCAGTCAGGGAGGCCCTCAACAAGAGAGCCTCCACTGGTTGTTTGGAACCTCCACGGACCTCTAAAGTTAGAAGGCAGGAATTACGCCAACTCGCTCTACCCTCGGGTGCCATCTTCAAAATGGTGGTGCTTGACCCCTCTAGTGGTTCATCAGGACACACCACAAGGGGTCAGTCTGCTAAATAAGGCAATGCTAAGCAACTGTGGAATGTGAGAAAAGCTCTAGTAAATCAAGCCTTCTGCAAACAGTGACCATGAGATGCTCCTTATTGAGCTACAAAAGAAAAAAATAAAGAAAAAGCAGCAAGATCAGAAGCTGTTTGCTAGGTTGAGGTCAAAGTGCTAGAAATCTGAAGAGATCTTGACACCCCATGTGGCCTATTAAGGACACAAAAAATATTTATGAAAAAGGCCTGCTCATTTATTCAGAATAATATTATCACTGCTTTCAACTGTCAAATGGCTCAAAATGCACAATATGGACAAAATATGCACTGGAAATGCATTGCCTTATTTGGCAGACTGACTTCTAACAGTACATCCCTGAAAGAGGAGCAAGTGGGCATTGCTTCTGCTTCCCAACTCTGAGTGAGTAATGGGGTTGAAGGAGACAAGGGAGGGGCCACATGAATGACCAGGGTCTTGTTTAGGGGAGAGGAGTCTGAGGGGACCACTTGGGCCAATAGGGATCTTGGGTGATCTAAGGTGAAATGCTGCACTTCACTTCAGATCACGCTTTTGCTCCCGGTGCTGCATCTTTACTACAGCCATGAGCTGGAAGATTAGACTCGATTTTAGCGGACTTTTTTTCCCCCACACACACAGCTGAATACAAAATTTCTTTCGGGTTATTTGCCGGCATTTTTAAATTTACTGCATCCACAGTAAGATTAGCATGGGAAAATATTGAAAAAACTATAGCGCCGCTCACTGCATCAGGGCTTAAGTGTATCTATCTGGCCATTATATAATGCAGATGAAAAGGTTTGGAGAAAGAATGTATTTTAAACAGAGAAAAATCTTGAGTTAGGAAGCTTTTACCTTTGAGAACCATCCCTAATAGACTTAACAAAAACTAGATTAGCATCTGTAAATGCAGTCTCATGCTTACATTAATACATACAGCACACATTATAAGTAAGGTCAACAAAAGCCGATTGCTTTAAACAAATTACGTTTTCCTATGCAGGAGCACAAAAGATCCCAATCACCACAGATGTTAAAGCAGCAATATCAGGTAGCTCCAGCAAACATTAAAATCTTTACCTTTCACTGCATGCTTCCCCTTTGATCAATCGACTTCATTCAATGTAGTTAATATTTAAGAAAAAAAAGGAAGAAATATTTATAATGTATTCAAACTCTATACATGAATATTTACTGTGGTTTTTTTTTAAGGGTTACAAGAATTTGTAAATTACAGCCAAGTAAATCACTAACCCATTGTCAGTTGCAGCTAGTTCAGTTGCAGCTAGTAATCCTGTCATGTCAATCACCTCCTCCATCACGCATACACTGGAAGTATGATATCACTTAAGTACCTAAGCATAAATCTCCCTCTCCAGTTAACACTAATTTCTCTGGGACTACAGCTCAAGAAACTTAGAAGTAGTAAGAGCAGTTAGCCCAAAGTTTCAACATTCTTTGAGGCTGCCTGAACTCATGTCCGTTCTGATAGCCTCCAGTGAGAACTGAGGAGGTTACTGTGTGGTAAATTGATAATGTCAATTTTTATATGGAGTTCCAAGCTGATGTGGCTCCTAAAAACAGGCATCTTTCTTTTCCAGTGTTTGGAGGCTGGTACTGTATTTCCTCACCTTTCAGTTACTTTTCAGGACTGCTGCTAAGAAACACTTTTTGACTAGCTGGCAACCAGAGAGTCTGCATACTCCACTATACTCACACACCCAGCTGCAATCAGTAAAGAAAAGAGGGAGCAAACAGCCCTATTGCAGTCCAGAAGCTACTCAAGCACAAAGAATTAGCATCTCATTTCTCTCTGAACAGTTCAGTTTAAAATATTTCTATTATTCAAATTTTTCTGAAATTAAGAGTTTTGCTGAGAATAAAACACCAGAAACACCAAAGTTTGCACTACAGTAATGAAATAAGCTTGAAATAGCTTAGGGTGACTCAAGCTACTTTCCTGGAATGGCATTTACACAATCAAAATTGAGGGAATCAGTTGTGCAATAGTTTTTTCTCCTTAAGGGAATTTAGTACAATTATGAGGTGCTTCACTGATCCCCACTTCCCATAAACAAACATGAGAAAAATGAAGTAATCAAAGAATTATATTATTGACAAATGACAGTTTTCTTTAAAACTAATTTTGCACCAGGACAGAATTTTAGAAAGTCTGATGCTCCGAGACAAACAGGAAAAAGATCAATTCCTTGGATCTAGAAGATCTAACGATGTGCATGAAGAAATACCATTCTTATAAAAACGTTTACGGAGGTATTGCTGCTTTAAGCACCAGTTAGAATAATCTATAGGTCATAAATAATTACCCAAACACTACAGCTTATTGCATTTTACTTTATAGTGATTTTAAAATGAGGATAAGCCAAAATGCACATCTTAAATGACCAACTATTGGTATTAATCAGACATGAAAAGATGAGGACTTAATACACTATTGGTACCAGGACTATCAGAAAGTACAAGATAATTAACCACCTACAGTCATTATTCTCCTAAGGTATTTTTGTCCACTTAGGATGGCTAACATGACCTGTTGTGTACCACCCTAAGAGGTTTCGAAGCTTAGGAGTTCTAGAAGTATGCATAATATGAGCACTGCCTCTAAGCCACTTGTGAGGCACATTAACAGCCTAGTGGTTAGATCAGTGTGTTGAAACCCAGGAAAGACAGGTTTAAATCCCACTGCTGCTCCTTGTGATCTTGGGCAAATCACTCAACCCTCCATTGCCTCAGGTAAAAACTTAAGATTGTAAGCCCTATGGGGGCAGGAAAGTACCAGTGTAACTTGCCTTCAGCTTCTGAGAAAGGTGTGAGCTAAACCCAATTCCCTTTCCTACTTGAAGAATCGGACAAGTTCCAAAAAAGCATGGTTACTCACATGTAACAGATGATCCCCGAGAACAGCAGGAATTAAGTCTTCACATATGGGTATCGTTTGTACCGACGGAGTCTGCGCGGAAACGCTCCCCAGCATCAAATAGGAAAGCTTTTGGGAGCATCCCACAGCGTCTACGTGCTGCCTTTCCAACTCTTCTTCGTCAGTTGAGTTTATAGCTGAGACAAAAGGAGAGAAGGAGAGAAAGAGAAAGAGAGAGAAAGACAACTCATAGGGGAGGTGGGAGGGTTGTGAAGACTTAATTCCTGCTGTTCCCGGAGATCACCTGTTACAGGTGAGTAACCACACTATCTCCAGGAACAAGCAGGAATATAGTCTTCACATATGGGGACTCCCCAGCTGAGAGATGCCAGGTGGATGACCCCAAGCAAGCTGCGAACCCAAGGTGAGATGGGTCATTCTTCCTCCCATGGATCTCTGGCATCGAAAACACAGGACTGTGGGTAGGAGTTGTACTAAGTCTGAAAGAGATTCTGTAGAACAACCTGTCCAAACGAGGCATCCCGACGGGAGTCCTTGTCTAAACAATAATGGGCTGTAAAGGTGTGTACTGAAGCCCAAGAGGCTGCTCTACAGATGTCATCAATGGACACAGAACGAAGATTAGCCATAGAGATTGCCATTGCTCTCACATTCTGAGCTGTGACGTGGCCTTCGAGAGAAAGTCCCTTACTCTCATATACAAAGGATATGCAATTTGCAATCCATCTAGAGAGAGTTCTTTTGGAAACTGGAAGTCCCAAATGACTAGAATCAAAAGCAATGAAAAGCTGAGAAGATTTTCTAAGTTGCTTAGTTCTTTGAAAGTAAAAAGCCAAGGCTCTTTTACAATCCAAGGTATGAAGGTTCCTTTCTGCATTAGCGGCATGAGGCCTAGGAAAGAATGCAGGAAGGTAAACCGCTTGGTTTAAATGAAAAGGCGAAACCACCTTTGGCATGAAGTGAGGATGAGTCCTAAGAACTACCTGGTGAAATCTTGTATAAGGAGGATCAGCCACCAATGCCTGCAACTCACTGATGTGTCTTGCAGAAGTGAGAGCAACTAGGAAGATGACTTTCCAGGAAAGAAACTTCAGGTCCGTAGTGGCTAAGGGCTCAAAGGGCAGTTTCATAAGCTGCCCGAGAACAAGATTAAGATCCCATGCCACCGGCGGCGGCTTAATGGGAGGTTTTGTTAAGAACAGACCTCTCATAAATCTTGCTACGAGTGGATGAGAGGAGAAAGGTTGTCCATCTAGTGGTCTGCAAGAAGCAGCAATGAACCCTTATTGAATTGGTTTTAAGACCAGAATTTGATAAGTGGAGGAGATACTCCAGTAGCGATTCCACAGGCACTGAAAAAGGGGTAAGCCACCTTTGAGAACACCATACAGAGAAACTTTTCCACTTAAAAGGCGTAGGATAGTCTTGTGGAAGGTTTTCTGGAGGCCACCCTTACCTGTTGAGAAAGGTCGATATCTGGAAGCTCTACGCCCTCAGCAACCAGGTCCTGAGATGCAGGGACTGGGGATTCGGGTGCAGAAGATCTGGAGCATGTCCCAACTCCAGTGGCGTGGCTTGAGAGAGAAGTAGAAGCAGAGGATACCACGTTTGCCATGGCCAATGTGGAGCTATGAGTATCATACGTCCTCTGTCTCTGTGAAGTTTGAATCGTGTTTTGGGAATGAGGGTAATGGGTGGGAAGGCATAGAGGAAGTCTTGCCCCCAGTGGAGGAGGAAATTATCTCTTGCCTGTTTTGAGCCGGAAATCTGGAACAGAATCGGGGAAGTTTGGCATTCTGTGGACTTGCAAAGAGGTCTATATCTGGGGTCCCCAGATTGGAAACACTCGAGCAATCTGGTCTGAGTGAAGAGACTATTCGTGTGGCAGCAGTATTCGACTGAGTTTGAATGCCCGGAAGATAGCTCATTAGGAGGTGGATTTGATGCTCTCTGGCGAGGGCCCACAGTCGCAAAGCTTCGTTGCATAATGACAGAAAGCCTGTTCCACCCTGCTTGTTCACGTAGAACATGGCTTCCTGATTGTCGGTCTGGACCCGAACTGTCTTGTAGCTGAGCTGGGCCTGGAATACTCGAAGAGCATGAAAAATGGCTCCGAGTTCTAGCAGGTTTATGTGAAGACAGGGCTCCTGCGGGGTCCAAAGACCCTGAGTCGAGAGATCGTGCAAGTGAGCCCCCCAACCCAACTTGGGATGCATCCGTTAGGGTGGCCTGGAAAAGAGGCTGCTGGAAAGGAGAGCTTACTAGAAGGTTTTCCAGCAATTGCTACCATTGAAATGATGAAATGAGACGTGTGGAGTTTATGATTTTGTCCGATAAGCGATTCAAGGCCTGTGTCCACTGAGAGGAGAAGGTCCACTGGGCTGCTCGCATGTGAAGGCAAGCATAGGAACCAGATGGACAGTGGATGCCATATGCCCCAGAAGCTGAAGCATTTCCCGAGCAGTTAGGAAGACTTTCATAGCTGCTTGGGATGCCAGCTGCATTATACGAAGACAGCGGGGCTGTGGTAGGAAAGCCTTTGACCGTCTGGTAACCAGTCAAGCCCCTATGAACTCCAGGGACTGAGAAGGGGTGAGCTGAGACTATGGGAGGTTTATGACCAGTCCCAAGTAGCGAAGAATTTGCATCGTGCAAGAAAGCACAGTTACTTACCTGTAACAGGTGATCTCTGGGAACAGCAGGAATTAGTCCTCACATATGGGTACGTCGGAACCGACGGAGCCTGCGCGGGAAAGCTCCCCAGCTTCCTAGAATGGAAGCTTTTGGGACCTCCCACTGCACATGCGCGCTGCCTTCCCGCCTTCCTGAACAGCTCTCCTCAGTTTCGAGTTTATAGCTGAGACAATAGAGAGAGCACAGGAAGACAGATAGATAGAAGATACAACTCCTAGGGGAGGTGGGTGGGTTGTGAGGACTAATTCCTGCTGTTCCCAGAGATCACCTGTTACAGGTAAGTAACTGTGCTATCTCCAGGAACAAGCAGGAATAAGTCCTCACATATGGGGACTCCCTAGCTGAGATGCCTGGGAGATCCCCCTCCAAGGGTTCGCCATCTTCGTATGGATCTCAGGCATCCATCCTGGGAAGGTGGGCAGGAGTTGTCTAAGAATGGAACAGGTGTTTGAGGACAGCCTGGCCAAACAAGGCATCCCGGCGGGAGTCCTTGTCCAAACAGTAATGGGCTGTAAAGGTATGAACCGAGGCCCAGGTAGCGGCTCGACAGATCTGATCAATAGAAACAGAGTGCAGATGAGCCATAGAAGTTGCCATGGCTCTCACATTGTGAGCTGTGACATGGCCTTCCAGAGAAATGTTTTTACTCTGGTAAGCAAAGGAAATACACTGAGCAATCCAATTGGAAAGTGTACGCTTGGAGACTGGAAGTCCCAAATGTGAAGGATCAAAAGCCACGAAAAGTTGAGAAGACTTTCGATGTGGCTGAGTCCTATTAAGGTAAAAGGCTAGAGCTCTTTTACAATCCAGAGTATGAAGGTTCCTCTCTGCACTGGATGCATGAGGAGCCGGAAAAAAGACAGGTAGATATACCTCTTGATTAAGATGAAAAGGCGAGACCACTTTGGGCATAAAGTGGGGATTCGTCCTAAGGACCACCTTGTCATGATGAAATCTTGTATAAGGTGGATTAGCCACTAGAGCCTGCAGTTCGCTGATGCAGCGAGCGGAAGTGACTGCAATTAGGAATAGTACCTTCCAGGAAAGAAATTTCAAGGAGGTAGAAAATAACGGCTCAAAAGGTGGCTTCATAAGCTGACCAAGCACTAGATTCAAATCCCATGCGACCGGGGGGGGTCTGATGGGAGGTTTAGTGAGAGTCAGGCCTCTCATGAATCTTGCAACAAGAGGATGAGAGGAGATAGGTTGTCCATTTATAGGTTTCAGGGATGCTGAAATAGCACTTAAATGGACTCTTACAGAATTCGTCTTAAGGCCTGCATTGGAAAGATGCAGGAGATAGTCTAAGAGGGAATTCAAAGGAAGTGCCAGAGGGTCAAGGCCCTGCTGAGCACACCAAATGGAAAAACGTTTCCATTTGAAAGCATAAGACCGCCTCGTGGAAGGTTTCCTAGAGGCATGAAGGATATCTTTCACAGGTTGAGAAAGATTAAAGTCTTGAAGACTTAAGCCTTCAGTAACCAAGCTCGGAGATGTAGGGATTTGGGGTTTGGGTGCCACAAAGTCCCCTCCTCCTGAGACAGAAGGTCTGGTGCAGCTCCTAAGTCCAGGGAGGATCCCTGGGAGAGCTGTAGAAGCAGAGGGAACCACACTTGGCGTGGCCAGCGTGGAGCTATGAGGATCATAGAGCCGTGATCTCTCTGGAGTTTGAATAGAGTCTTGGGAATCAGCGGAATGGGTGGAAAGGCATATAGGAACGCCTGACCCCAATGGAGGAGAAAGGCGTCCGTGGCCTGAGCTTCCTGACACGGAGTTCTGGAACAGAACCGGGGAAGTTTGGCATTCCACGGACTTGCAAAGAGGTCTATGTCCGGGGTCCCCCATTCCTGAAAGATTCTGCTTATCTGGTCCACGTGTAGGGACCACTCGTGTGGCAGCAGAACTCGACTGAGCCTGTCTGCTCGAGAGTTTTGAACTCCTGGAAGATACACTGCTAGCAGATGAATTAGGTGCTCTCTGGCGAAGGCCCATAATCTGAGAGCTTCGTTGCAAAGCGACAGAGAGCCCGTCCCTCCTTGTTTGTTTATGTAAAACATGGCCACCTGATTGTCTGTCTGAACCAGGACAGTCAGGTTGGCAAGGAGGGTATAGAAGACCTTGAGGGCAAGGTAAATTGCTCGCAGTTCCAGGAGGTTGATATGAAGGGTGGCCTCCTGTGGAGACCAAGTGCCCTGAGTGGAGAGAGTTAGCAGATGGGCTCCCCACCCCAATTGGGAGGCATCTGTTGTGAGGGTTGCTTGGGGTAGCAAGGGCTGAAAGGGAGCCCCCAACAACAGATTCTTGGTGGATATCCACCAATGGAGGGACCAAGACAGATGGTTTGAGGTTTGTATTTGGTCTGAGAGTGCTCCCGACGCCTGAGTCCACTGGGTGGCCAGGGTCCATTGAGCTGCTCTCATATGAAGACGAGCATAGGGCACCACATGTACTGTGGAGGCCATATGGCCCAGGAGGCGTAGCATTTCCCTGGCTGTCAAGTGAGTACTGGACTGGGCTTGGGAGGCCAAGCTCAGCAGACGCTGACCCCGAACCAGTGGAAGGTAGGCTCTTGCAGTGGTGGTGTCCAACTGGGCCCCTATGAATTCTAGAGACTGAGTAGGGCTGAGTTGAGACTTGGGAAGGTTTGCCACCAGTCCCAGATACTGCAGAAGGCTCCTTGTGCGGTCTAGGGAAATCTGGGCCTGCGACTGATTTGGAGCTCGAATGAGCCAGTCGTCCAGATATGGGAATACGAAAATCCCCATGCTTCTGAGAAATGCGGCTACGACTGCCATGCATTTGGTAAAGACCCTTGGGGCAGAGGCGAGACCGAAGGGAAGTACTCTGTATTGGTAATGACTTCCCCTGAACAGAAAGCGAAGATATTTTCTGTGGGATGGATGGATGAGTAGATGTGTATACGCATCCTGTAGGTCTAGAGAACAAAGCCAGTCCTGACTCTGAAGGTATGGAAGGAGAATGCCCAAAGAGAGCATTTTGAATTTCTCCTTGTACAGAAATTTGTTCAATTCTCTCAGATCTAGGATTGGTCTGAATCCCCCTGTCTTCTTTGGAATGAGAAAATAGGGGGAGTAGAAACCTGACCCTTGTTGATGAAGAGGAACCTCTTCTATGGCCCCTTGGGCAAGCAGAGAAGAGATCTCCCGATCCAACAGGGCTAGGAGAGGAGATGGAGAATTGAAGGGTCTCACCATGTGATGAGGAGGAAGGTTGGAGAAATGAAGTTTGTAACCCTCTCGGATGATAGAGAGGGTCCATTGCTCTGTTGTGATTTGTTCCCATCTGGGAGCAAAGTGAGCTAACCTTCCAGGTATGGTGAGAGGTTCTGGTTGGTCCAGAACCAGGAATGGCAAGTTCTCTAGGGGCAAGTCAAAACCCCTGAGGGGGTGGAGCCTGTTGAGCTGCAGTAGCTGCTGCAGGCTTTGCTCTTGCTTGTTTCGTTTGCTGACGTTTAGCAGCCGCAAAACGAGGTTGAGAAGATTGCTGGCCAGTATTGGAAGCATATCTGGCCTTCTTATAATAAGGCCTCTTGAAAGACTTCTTCTTAGTGGGAGTAGAAGTGGACTTAGAAAGTCTCTCTAAGGTGGCATTTTCAGCGTCCATTTGAGTGGCTTTAACTTGCCACTCTGCACCGAATAAGTTCTCACCTGTACAGGGCAGATTCCGTAAGCCATCTAGAACCCAGGGTTCCAGATCAGAAGCCTGGAGCCAAGCCAGACGTCTGGCTGCAATAGCAATGCCAGAAGCTCTGCTGGCTCCCTCGAAGGAATCAAAGGCAGCTCTGTTGGAGAACTTAGAAACATCTGAAAGTTGTTTCACTACAGAAAGGAAGTCCTCCTGTTTATCCTCAGGGATAAAGGGGGCAAAATGCCGCACTTTCTTGGCAAATTCCCCTAGGAACATGCCCATATAGAGGCTGTAGGAATTAATCCTGGCTATAAGCATACTAGCCTGGAAGATTTTCCTACCAAAAGAGTCCAGTGTCTTACATTCCCTTCCTGGAGGTGTAGAAGAGTGCCTTTTAGTACTCTTGATCTTTTTCATTGCAGACTTTACCACAATGGAGTGGTGAGGCAATTGAGTTTTCTGAAAACCAGGAGAAGGAGGGACCCGATACATGGTGTCCAACCTACGGGAATAAGGAGACAGAGTTAAAGGGTTCTCCCAGAAATCCATCAATTGTTCCTGAAGGATTTCATGGATAGGCAGGGTAACTGCTTCTTTAGGAGACTTAGAGTATCCTAAAATATCCAACCTTTTTGACCTTGGTTCCCTTTCAGAGGAGGTAGTGATAGAAAGGCCTTTAGCCATTTCTAAAATAAAGTCCTGAAAGGACAAATCCTCTGGAGGAGACATTCTCCTTTTTGGAGAAGCAGGTTCCTCAGGAAGGTCAAGGGAGAGCTCTGCAGACTCATCAGAGGAGCCAAAATCCTCAGAGGAATCGGTGTATTCTCTAGTTTCCTCCAACGCACGATACGCATACCGATCGGTATCGACATCGGGCGTACCGGGTATGGAAGCGGTATGGAGCGAAAGCCCATACGGTACCGATTTGCGTTTAGAAGAGGAAGGCCTGGGTTTCGGCATGGCGGACGATACCGGAACCGGGCCCGGAACCGCTGGAAGCGGTACCGATGGCGTTGCAGCTTTAATGAAAGCCATGACGGCCTGCTGCATGGATTGGACAGTATTGCCCATAGACGCCACGGCTGCCTGGATGTCGGTACCGGTATGGGCCGGTACCCCAGAGCAGTCCAACAGGTGATCTGTCGAGGCCGTGCCATCGATGTCAACCTGTAGCCCCTGAATTGGCGTTTTGGAAGGCAGAGCTTCCCGCCGGGGCTGTTTGGCTGGGGCAGGGTCCTCAAAACTAAGAGCCTCTCGATGCTTTGAAGGAGATTTGCCCTTTGAGGACTTGCCCACAGAAGGTTTGGTTACCTGAGATCCATCCGGAGATGATGACCTGGATGACTGTGATGTTGGATTCTCTGAAGCAAACAGCACATGGAATTTGTTGGCCCGGTTCTGCAGCCCACGCTTAGACATTTGGGAGCAGGAAGGGCAGTCCGGAATGGAGTGGTCAGGCCCCAAACATTTAAGACACCATTCATGGGTGTCTGTGACTGATATTACAGCAGTACACTTGGTACACTTCTTAAATCCAGGGGCTGGCTTCTCCATGTGGAGAATTCAAGTAGGCCTGAAGGCCTAACTGAAGTGACCAAGTGCTGAAAAATAATAAAAGAAAAAGAAAATAATTTTTCAAGAAAGAAAAAGGAAGACCGGCGATACCGGTATCGGTATGGGAAGGCAGGTACGCGGTCTAAAGAAACAAAACAAAAAACTACAATTTCTTCAGCGGTGACAGGATACACGACCTGCTGGCTCCGCGGAAAAAGAGAAACTGAGGAGAGCTGTTCAGGAAGGCAGGAAGGCAGCGCGCATGTGCAGTGGGAGGTCCCAAAAGCTTCCATTCTAGCTGGGGAGCTTTCCCGCGCAGGCTCCGTCGGTTCCGACGTACCCATATGTGAGGACTTATTCCTGCTTGTTCCTGGAGATAGAACGAAGCTGGCTTCTGGAGCAGTAGATGCTCAAATGAGACAGTTGTCTAAGTAGAGGAAGACGAATATTCCTAGAGTTCTCAGAAATGCTGCTACTACTGCCATGCATTTTGTGAAGACTCTTGGGGCAAAAGCCAGACCGAAAGGAAGAACCTTGTATTGGAAGAGTTTTCCCTGGAAAAGGAATCAAAGGAATCTTCTGTGATCTGTATGGATGAGAATATGAGTATATGCATCCTTTAGATCTAGAGAACATAGCCAGTCCTGACTCTGAAGGTATGGCAGGAGTGTTCCGAAGGAGATCATTTTGAATTTTTCCCGGAACAGATATTTGTTTAATTCTCTGAGGTCCAGAAAAGGCCTGTTTCTCTGAGGTCCCCCTGTTTTCTTGGAAATGAGAAAATAGGGGGGAGTAGAATCCCGTCCCCCGTTGGGGTATGGGCACTTCTTCTATAGCTCCTTGATCAAGAAGTGATGCGACGACCTGACCCAAGAGATTGGTTAGAGGGACCTGAGAATTGAACTGCTTTATGATTGTAGAAGGGGGCATGCTGTGGAAGTGAAGTCTTTATCCCTCTCATACAATGGACAGAGTCCAGTTTTCTGATGTTATTTGTTGCCATCTGCTGGCAAAATGGCATAACCTTCCAGGAATGGTTAAGGGTTCTGGACCTTTCAAGGGCAGAAAGACTAAGTTCAGAGTAAGAAAATCCCTTCTTTTGTCCTCAGGAGGAAGAGAGCTCATGAGCTCCAAGTCTCCTGTAACTTCTTTGAAGAACATTCCCATATAGAGGATGTAAGAGCTGATTCTGGCTGCCAACATGGAGGATTGGAAGCATCGATGCCCAAAGGCATCGAGTGTCCTTGACTCACGGCCCGGAGGATTGGAAGAATGAGTTTTAGCACTCTTAATCCTACGCATTGCTGATTCTACTACCATTGAATGGTGTGATAACAGAGTCTTTTGAAACCCAGGACAGCTTGGAACTCGGTACATGGCATCGAGTCGTCGGGAGTGTGAAGACACCGTTAAAGGAGTTTCCCACATTCTTAGCATAAAATCCTGCAAGATCCTATGAATGGGCAGGATAGCTGCCTCTTTAGGAACCTTAGGATATTAAAGAATTTCTAATTCTCCTGCTCTGGGTTCCTTTTCTGGAGTCACTGTGATTGAAAGACCTCGAGCTACATCACGTATGAAATCCTGGAAGGACATGTCCTCTGGGGGAGACATTCTGCATTGAAAAGAAAGAGATGAATCCTCAGGAAGGATTACTCTAGTACCGGCAGAGTCATCAGAAAGAGTACTTACTCACCTTAACAGGTGTTCTCCAGGAGCAGAAGGAATCAGTCCTCACATATGGGAGACGTTGGCGCCGACGGAGCCCTCGTGAGGAGCATTTCCTCAGCTTTCAAGGAAAGCCTTTGGGAATGTAGCACGCATGCGCGGTCCCCTTCCCGCCCAAGGGTGCCATCTTGCCCACAGAAGGTTTGGTTACCTGAGATCCATCCGGAGATGATGACCTGGATGACTGTGATGTTGGATTCTCTGAAGCAAACAGCACATGGAATTTGTTGGCCCGGTTCTGCAGCCCACGCTTAGACATTTGGGAGCAGGAAGGGCATAGCTAAAAGACAGCAAAAAAATCAAAATGAAGTATACAACTGCAACTCCAGGGGAGGAGGGAGGGTCGTGAGGACTGATTACTGCTGCTCCTGGAGAACACCTGTTACAGTTGAGTAACTACTCTTTCTCCAGGATCAAGAAGGAAGTCAGTCCTCACATATGGGACTCCCCAGCTCTAGGCTACCTGGAACCCTAAGCTGAAAAAATGGCTCCCCCTCAAGAGCTTCAGCATTCATGATAAGAATATCCTCTGAGAACGCCCCGTACGGTAGCCCAACACAAGGGCCGGAGGGTAGGAGTTTTTATTTAGCCAGTTTTGTATACCACCTTATCCTTCAATCAAAGTGGTCACAACACAATTGGGGGATACAATTAACATGAGGGTATATGAGACACAGGCACTAATACTTACAGGGAACATGGGCAATGGAGGGTTAAGTGGCTTGCCAAAGACCACAAGGAGCACCTCTGGGACTAGAAACCCCAGTCCTTCCGGCCCAAGGTTGCCGTCCCCTAGTGGGACTTGAACCCCCGACCTTCCGGCCTGAGGTAACTTGCCCCAACCACTAGGCCACTCCTCCCTCACAACAGGAGTTGCCTAAAACTCAAAGAGATTATGGAGTACTGCCTGTCCGAAAAAAATGTCCCTCCGGGACTCTCGAGGCAGTAATGAGCTGCAAAAGTCTGGCTTGAAGACCAAGTAGCGGCCCGGCAGATGTCTGCTAACGGAACAGAGCAGAGAAGAGCTACTTACGCGGCTTTCACCCTGACACTGTGGGTCGTGACTCGACCCTGCAAGGGGAAGTCGGCTGCCTTGTACGCTCAGGCGATACAATCTGCTACCCAAGTGGACAACGTACGCTTGGAGACAGGCAACCCCATCTTATTAGGGTCAAAGGAGACGAAGAGCTGAGTAGCCCTTCGATGCCCCGCATACATTCTATGTAAAAAGACAACACCCTCTTACAGTCCAGGGTATGCAAGACTGTTTCAGCCCGGCTGGTATGCGGCCTGGGAAAGAAGGTCGGAAGAACCACCTCCTAGTTTAGGTGGAAAGAGGAGACCACTTTTGGAAGGAACTTCGGATGGGTCCGTAGGGCCACCCAGTTCCTAGAGAACTGTGTATACGGTCTATCAGAAACCAGAGCTTGTAGTTCACTCACACGTCTGGCTGAGGTAAGAGCTAACAGGAAGAGCGCTTTCCAAGAAAGGAAGCGCAAATGGCAAGTAGCCATCGGCTCAAATGGTAGGCGAGTAAGTTGTTACAAGACCACGTTCAAATCCAACTCAGTCGCCAGTGGACGAACCGGAGGCTTGAAAAGAAGCAGACCTCTGAGAAAACGGGACACTAAGGGATGAACCGACAGACTGTCCCTCCACTGGGGAGTGGTGCGCTGAAAGAGCACTGAGGTGGACCCGAACAGAGTTAGACTTAAGGCCTAGGTCTGACAGATGAAGTAGATACTGCAGTACTACTGGCACAAGGCAAGAGAAAGGATCTTCCTAGCGCTGAGCACACCATACCATAAACCTACACCACTTAAGGGCATAGGACTTTCAGGTGGACTGCCTCCTAGAGGCCAAAACCACCTCCTCAACCTCCTTAGGTAGAAGCAAGAGAGCTAGTACTATCCTTTCAGCAGCCAGGCCATCAGATTGAGGGACCTGAGATTGGGGTGCAGAAGGGAACCCTGATCCCGAGACAGGAGATCAGGCTCAACCCCAGAGGGAATGGAGTTTCCACCGCCAACTGCAGCAGAAGTGGAAATCACAGCTGCCTATGCCATCTGGGGGCTAACAGAATCACCGAGGCCTTGTCCTGTAGAATCTTGAACAGAGTTTGGGCCACCAGGGGCATGGGAGGAAACGCATACAGGAGACCAAGAGATCAGAAAAGCATCTGCTGCCATTCTCAGGGGGTGCGGCTGTCGGGAGCAAAACCTGGGCAGCTGATGGTTTTGTGGACTGGCAAAGAGATCGATGGACGGCAGTCCCCAGTGGAGGAAGATCTGCTGGACCACCCATGGATTCAACTGCCATTCGTGAGGCTGGAGAATCCTGCTTAGCTTGTCTGCTAGGAAATTCTCCTGTCCAGGTAAACTGCTTTGAGAAATATGCTTCGTTTTACTACAAAGAAGCAAAGGGCCAGCGCCTCTTCACATAGGAGCCAGGACCCAGTACCCCCTTGTTTGTTCACATATAACACTGCCACCTGATTGTCCATCTGAACCAAAACAGATTGGTGAGAGAGAGCATGAGAAAACGTCTGTAGAGCTAAGCGGATTGCCCGCAGCTCCAAAAGATTGTTCTGCTGCTGGCCTCCCGAGGGGACCAGAGGCCTTGAGTGCACGTGCCCTGGCAATGTGCACCCCAGCCCTTTAAGGCAGCATCGGTCGTCAGCACCCTTGTGTGTGCTGGAGCATGAAAAGGTATCCCCCTGAGAAGGTTTGGGATATGTAGCCACCACTGTAAGAAGTCTTAAAGTGGTTTGAACACCTTTACTCTGTCTCGGAGGTCGCTTGTGGCCTGCGCCCACTGAGCTCTGAGGCACCACTGAGCAGCCTGCATGTGCAGACGGGTATTCGGAGTCATATGCACAGTGGATGTCATATGGCCCAGAAGTCGCAGATTGTGCCTGGCGGAGACCTGAAAATTGCTTTGGAACTGGTCTGCCAACTCCATCAATCTGTGGGCCCTGTCTTGCCCCAATGAACTCTAGGTTCTTAGAGGGGAGCAAAGTGGACTTTGCGTAGTTTATGACAAAGCTCAGATGCTGAAGAAGAGAGACAGTGTGAAGAGTGGCTTGTCTGGTCTACTGGAGAGACTGGCACCTGATGAGCCAGTCGTCCAGGTATGGGAAGACAAAAATTCCCCGATTTCTGAGATAGGCCGCCACCACCGCCAGGCATTTGGTGAAAACCCTGCGGGCAGAGGTTAGGCCAAAGGGAAGTACCCTGTACCGAAAATGGTTTCCTCCCACCACAAACCTGAGATATTATCTGTGGTCTGGATGAATAAGGATGTGAGTATAAGCATCCTTTAGGTCTAAGGAGCATAGTCAGTCTCCCCTGCTGATGGTAGGGCAGCCGTATCCCAAGGGTAAGCATCTTGAACTTTTCCCTCTCCAGAAACTTGTTTAGGTTTCGCAAGTCTAGGATAGGGCAGAGGCCTCCTGTCCCTTTTGGTACCAGGAAGTACCTGGAGTAGAAGCCTTGCCCTTCCAAGTGGTGAGGCACCAGTTCTACCACCTGTTCCCTTAGAAGTCAACTCCTGAAGGAGGAGATTTCTGTGTAGAGGGAGTTTTGGAGGCTCCCCTGGAAAGTAGGAGGGGGTAGCTGGTGGAAGTGGAGCATGTAGCCCTTTTCGACTATGCTGAGTACCCAGGTATCCCCTGTGATGGCAGGCCACCTGTAGGCATACAGGGTCAGCCGACCTCCTGTGCTGAGTGGAGCCAGCGGTGGAGAAGAGACTATGCTGTGGGAGTCAAAACCCCGCTCCCTGCTGTGCAGGAGCCAGAGCTGGCAGCTTGGGGGTCTTCTGCCTACGGGGCCCATGCCCCTGCCCCTTGGCCTACTGGTCCTATTGGGGAGCTGGAGAGGCCTGATAGTGAGGGCAGAATTTGTAGGCAGCACCATTCCTCGGGAAAAAGGGCTTCTTTCCCGAGCCCTTCTTTTTTGGAGAAGGGACAGAAGTCTTTCTGGACAGACTTGTCCTGGTGAGAGTCTCAGTCTTGAGTTCTGCAGCCTTCTCTGTCATGGGCTTACCGAATAACTTGTCACCTCAGCAGGGGACATCAACCAACTTCTCCTGCACCCATGACTCCAGGTCCGATGACTTTAGCAGGCCTGACAGCGTGCACCGATGTCGGCCATGGCTACCCGGGCCGAAGCCTCGAAGCCATCATAGGCTGCTCGAGAGATAAACTTCGAGCACTCTCGGATCCCTGTAGACAAGGTCTTGAACCTCTGCAAGGGTTCCTCGGAGAGGCCAGCTGAGAACCTGGCAATTTCCTTTGCCAGGTCCTCTAAGTACATGCCCATGTACAGCTGGTAAATCTGGACACGGCAAGATAGCATAGAGCCCTGGAAGCACTTTCTACTGAGGGCATCCAGGTTCTGGGCCTCCCGGCCGGGGGGCACCAAGGAGTGCATCTTCTGACTCTTCAGGCGGTGCATGGCCTATTCCACAACCATGGAGTTGTGCGGTAGCTGCGCCTTTTGGAACCCAGGGCTCTTACGGACTCGATAAATGGAATCGACCTGTTTGCTAAGAACCGACACCGAGGCCGGTGCATCCCACATATGGAAGAGCAGCCATTCCAGCATCGGAGGAAAGTCATACTGGAGGGCATTGAGCTCCTCGGCTCGAGGCTCCTCCTCGGTGTCCGCAGGGAATGCCAAAGCCTTGGCCATGTCCCTTACGAAGTCCGAGAACCGGGTATCCTGCGGGGGGGGGGGGGGGGACCTTCTCCGAGGCTCGGACTCCAGTGAGTCCGAAGGAAGGCACCAGGTCCGGAAGGTGTCCGGAGGCTCCTTGTCCTCCGTCTCCCATGCCGTCAAGCAGCTCTGGCCATGTGGGCTTCAGTGCCAACCACCCCAACGCCGAGGGCACTGATGTCAATGACCTTGGCCCCGCACGGGAGGTCGAGGGGGTCCTTGACCGAGGATCGACTCAAGACTTGATAGACTTGAGGATCAGCTCGGTCTTTGGGGTCGACTTAGACATCGAGGTCCCAGTGGTCGCGGCACATACACCGGTCAGATTGGCGATCAGCACCCGCTGCTGTTCCATGAAGGCAGCCAAGCTGCTCTCCAAGGCCGTCAACCTGAGTCCAAGCTCAGGAGACCCAGCAGCCTCCGACTCGGGCGCCGACGGCGTCGGGCTCGACGTCGGCTCTCCCGGAGGAGAGTCCACAAGGACAAAAGAATTCACGTGACTCGGGGAGTCTGGCTCCATATGAGGAAGCTTGGATGGGTTCTCTTGACTATGAGTGCCTGGGTTGGCGGTCAGGGCTTCGCGACCTGGCCCACAAGGACTCAAAAGCTTCCACCGACGCCGCCCTCAGGAGCTTCTTTTTCCTTTTGTGCTCCCGGGTGGGAGACCCCCTTTCAGAGGAACCACAATGGCGCTCGGGCTCAGACTCCCGAAATGTTGAGGCCTCTGACGAAGTCCGGGCCCGGCAGGAGGCGGACTCTAAGAAAATTCTCTTAGGTTGATGCTGACGGCTCCAAAGCGCCTTTGACGACATTCTGCCGCATGGGCCATAGGCCGGCGGGTCATGGTCGGGCCCGAGGCATTGGAGGCAGAAGTTATGTGTATTGGTGAGAGACATAAGTTTCTTGCACCGACCACATTTTTTGAACCTGCTGGTAGCCATCGGGGGAAAAAAAGCCCCTGCAAGGTCAAAAGACCAGGCTGCCAGTGAAAATAACAAAAAAGGCGCAAACGCTAGTCACGAAGGACAAAAAACAAAAAAAGAATACTGGACTCAATACCGGTGTACCGAGCCCAGGCGGGAAGGGGAACCGGCGCTGAACCGGATCAGAAAAAGCAAAAATAGCAGAAAAAAAATCTGTTTTTACCGGGTGACACGAACTCATGTCCGTTGAGCTCCACGGAAAAAGAAAGACTGAGCAAGATGGCACCCTTGGACGGGAAGGGGACCGCGTATGCGTGCTGCATTCCCAAAGGCTTTTATTGAAAGCCGGAAAAATGCTCCGCACGAGGGTTCCGTCGGCGCCAACGTCACGCATATGTGAAGACTGACTTCCTGCTTGGTCCTGGAGAATCGGAGGATTCGAAATATCTCTGTGCCAGGTGTTCCTGCAACACTCGGTACCGGTACCGCTCGAAGTCGGTATCGGAGTGTCTCGGTACCGGCCCCTCAATGTCTGAGATACTCAAGGCTCGGCATGGGGGGGCAGCATACCTGCCGAGGGAAGTGCACTCGGTACCGGCACCAATGTCGGTACCGATACCTGTGGAACTGTCTGTAGCGGTCTTAGCGGTACCGAAGCTGCTAAGAGAGCCGCTAGACTGCGTTCGATAGCGAGGATTCTCTGATCCATCGCTCCTGCCGATGCCTGGGTGTTGGTACCGGTGGAAACGGCCACAACCTCAGAACATGGCACCAGTAGTTCTACAGAGGTTGAAGCCTCTGGAACGTTCTGGAGCCCCGTTAATACCGAGGCCTCCCGCCGGGGCTGTTTTGCCGGTGAACTTTCCTCAGGGGCAACGCCAGTGGCATCTCGATACTTAGGAGATCTACCCTTTGAGGACCGGCCAGTCTTAGAAGACTTAGGTTTAGCTACCTGAGATCCATGGGAGGAAGATGAAGCCCTGGAAGACGTCGATGCAATGGACATCATATCAGCGGCAAAAAGAGTACCAAGTTTTGCAGCTCAATTCTGCAGGCCCCTCTTGGTCATCTTTCTGCAGGAGAGACACTCCGATGGAGAATGGTCAGGACCTAAACATTTAAGACACCATTCATGGGTGTCTGTGACAGATATGGTACCGCCACATTTAGAACATTTCTTAAAACCACTAGCTGGTTTTTCCATGTTTGAAGAAAAAATGAGCCTAGTGCCCAAAATGGCGCCTATCCCCGAGAGGGGAAAGGCACCTAAAAAAAGATTTTTAGAAGCTAGGTTTTTTTGGTTTTTTTGAAAACAAGAAAAGAACCGGCGGTACCGGTAGGCGTCGAGTGAAGGCAGACGCAATCACAAAAAAAGCAAATGAAGAAGAATTTTTCTACAGTGATAGGGTATACGTCCTGTCGGCTCAGCGGAAAATGAAGAACTGACGAAGGAGAGTTGGAAAAGCAGGAAGGCAGCACGCAGGCGCTGTGGGATGCTCCCAAAAGCTTTCCTATTGGACGCTGGGGAGTGTTCCCGCGCAGGCTCCATCGGTACTGACGATACCCATATGTGAAGACTACATTCCTGCTTGTTCCTGGAGATAGAATATACTGAAAGTCCTTTTGCATCAAAGTAGAAGGTAAATCAGTATTAGGGCAATGGTTAATAACTACATAAGTGCAGAAACATCCAAGCACTAGAGGATACCTGGTGAACCTGTTCTTAAAATTCAAAGTTTACTAGAAAACTATGAGAGAGAACAGAAATGTTCAAAGTGTACAGAAATTCTGAGAGACATTTCCAACTGAACTGCCTGTCAGAAAAACTGTAAGCAACTGTATTTTCTGGTATTGACTGAATCATCAGATACCAACTCCACAGAGAAGAACGTCTCTAGACTCAAAACCTGGATTCTAGTTTAATCCAATAAGCAAGAAATAGGAAATGCAGGAATAAATTTAGCTTTGAAGAGAAGGGCTTTCCCATTAGCCAAAAAATGTGATAAAAAGTAATGTTGCTTACCTATAAAGGAGAAATTTCACTTACCGTTAATTTCCTTTCCTGGAATCCTGCTAGACCAGTCCAGACAAGCGGGTTGTGTTCCCCTTCCAGCAGATGTTGGAGACAGAGAAAAAAAACTTAGAGAGCTCTGATTGGTTGAGCTCTGGCAAGTACTGGCATACCCAAAGGGGTCCTCCTCAGTATATACTCTGCTTAGCAAAAAATGTTACTTTGAAAACTGGCCAACAAGCCAAGAAGGCCAACAAAGTTCATGCGAGAAGACTGTCTCAACTATATACATGGACAAAAGGCGTCTCTAGGACATCCCACTGTATTAAATCTTCTTTAGGATACCTGGAAAAAAGGATCTTCGGCTCCACTGCACCAGAAATAAGGTAACTGACAGCTGGGTGGGACCTAGACTGGTCTAGCAGAATTCCAGGAAAGGAAATTAACGGTAAGTGAAATTTCTCCTTCCATTTCATCCTGCTAGACCAGTCCAGACAAGCGGGAAGTACCCAAGCTAACAACCTCTAGGGTGGGCAGAGAGAGCCGCTGAAAGCATCCAAGCTCCAAACTGCCTTCTCGCGCTTGGATGTCTAGTCGGCAATGCCGAACGAAGGTTGACAACGATGGTTGTGGAGAACTTTCCTGTCCCTGAATAAGACTCACTGCCTTTCCGAGCCCCTCGAAAGGACTGGGTTCTCTGTCCAAAGCGTCCAGAGGGAAGCGAAGAGGGAGCAGGCTTCTACGAGCGGTATCTGCGGGAGTCTCGAGGTCTTGAAAATCATTGAGCGTTCTGATTATAAGACTGGAATGAGCGCCGTAATGCGGCCTTCGGGCAATCTTCTGGTAGACTTTGAGGCTTAATTGCCTCGAGATCCTTCACCAATTTATCCAGATCTTCCCCAAACAGGAGTCTCCCCTTAAAAGGGAGCTTCGAGAGGCGCGTCTTGGAGGCGACATCCACTGCCCATTGTCACAGCCATAGCCATCTCCTTAAGAACATAAGATATGCCATACTGGGTCAGACCAAGGTCCAT
The DNA here is from genome assembly GCA_033557465.1 of Ichthyophis bannanicus. NCBI lineage: Eukaryota > Metazoa > Chordata > Amphibia > Gymnophiona > Ichthyophiidae > Ichthyophis > Ichthyophis bannanicus. Next base: position 111,739,140 of record CM066032.1, on the reverse strand, counting down.
CAAGCCCAGTATCCTGTTTCCAACAATGGCCAATCTAGGTCATACGTACCAAGCAGTTTCCCCAAAAGACACAGGTTCCACAGTGCTTGTACTGGGTCAAGCATTGATATCCTGGGTCCCTTCTTAATAATGGTTTATGGACCTTTCCTCCAGGAACTTGTCCAAACCTTTTTTAAACCCAGCTACACTAACAGCCTTTACTACATCCTCCGGTAACAAATTCCAGAGTTTGATTACACGTTGAGTGAAAAAATATTTTCTTTTATTAGTCTTAAATAGTTTACCCTGTAGCTTCATTGCATGTCCCCTAGTCTTTCTATATTCTGATAATGTAAACAATTGATCTACGTTGACCCATTCCACTCCGTTCATTAATTTATAGACTTCTATCATATCTCCCCTCAGCCGTCTCTTTTCCAGGTTAAAAAGCCCTAACCTTTTTAGCCTTTCATAGGAGTATCCTTCCATCCTCTACCATTTTGGTGGCTCTTCTCTGAATCTTTTTTAATATCGCTATATCCTTTTTAAGATACGGCGACCAGAATTGAACACGATATTCAAGGTGCGGTCTCACCATGGAACGATATAGAGGCATTATAATATCTTTGGTTTTATTTTCCATTCATTTCCTTATGATGCCTAGCATTTTATTTGCTCTCTTGGCCGCCGCTGCACACTGGGCCGAGGGTTTTAACATGGTATCCACAATGACGCCTAAATCTTTTTCCTGGGTGGTGATTCCTAATGTGGAACCTTGCATCGTGTAACCATAGTTTGGGTTGTTCTTCCCTAGGTGCATAACTTTGCACTTGTCCACATTAAATTTCATCTGCCATTTTGATGCCCAGTCTTCCAATTTATCAAGATCCTCTTGCAATTTTCCACAATCCTCTTGGGTATTAACAACTTTAAATAGTTTTGTGTCATCTGCAAATTTGATAACCTCACTCATTATTCCACTTTCCAGGTCGTTTATGAAAATGTCAAAAAGCAGCGGACCCAGCACAGATCCCTGGGGTACACCACTATTCACCTTTCTCCATTGGAAAAATTGGCCATTTAGCCCTAGCCCCTGCTTTCTATCTTTTAACCAGTTCTTGATCCACAGTAGTACACTGCCTCCTATCCCGACTCTAGTTTTGCCAAAAGTCTCTGATGAGGGACCTTGTCAAAGGCTTTCTGAAAGTCCAGATACACTATAGCAACCGACTCACCTTTGTCCACCTGTTTATTCACACCTTCAAAAAAACATAACAGATTAGTAAGACAAGATCTTCCTTGTCTAAAGCCATGTTGGCTGTCTCCCATTAGGCCATGACTAACTACATGCTGAGTAATATTATTCTTTATGATGGTTTCTACCATTTTTCCCGGTACTGACGTCAGGCTCACCGGTCTGTAGTTTCCCGGATCACCCTGGAACCCTTTTTAAAAATTGGCGTTACATTGGCGATCCTCCAATCTTCAGGTATTACAGATGATTTTAATGAAAGTTCACAGATTACTAATAGCAGGTCTGCAATCTCATATTTCAGTTCCTTCAACACCCTTGGATGTATACCATCCGGCCCAGGTGATTTGCTACTCTTCAGTTTATCTAATAGTTGTAATACATCTTCCCGATGTATCGATATTCCCTTCAATTCTTCCGCACCTTTAAATACCACTTCAGTCATGGGTAACATCCCTACATCTTCCGCAGTAAAGACCGAAGCAAAGAATTCATTCAGTCTCTCCGCTATTGCCTAGTCGCCTCTTAGTGTCCCTTTAACCCCTCTATCATCTAATGGACCAACTGACACTCTCACAGGTTTTTTGCTACGAATGTACTTGAAAAGGTCTTTATTTTGTGTTTTTGCTTCCGCAGCAAGGTTCTTCTCAAATTATCCCTTTGCCTGCCTTTTCAATGCCTTGCATTTGACTTGCCAGTGCTTGTGCTGTTTCCAGGTTTCATCGTTTGGCTTTTTTCCATTTGCTGAAAGATGTTTTTTTGGCAACTGCCTCTCTGACCTCACCTTTAAACCATGCTAGCAGTTTTTTGGACTTCCTTCCACTTTTCTTAAAGCGTGGAATACAGCTGGCCTGGGCTTCCAAGATAGTATTTTTCAACAACACCCAAGCTTGATGTAAGTCTTTAATCTTTGCAACTGCTCCTTTTAGCTTTTTCTTAACTATTTTCCTCATTTTATCATAGTCTCCTTTACGAAAGTTAAAAGGTAGTGCTGTGGATTTCCTTACTATCTCTCCTCCACTAATTAAATCAAAGGCGATCATGCTATGATCACTATTGCCAAGTGGCCCCAACACCCCTATCTCTTGCACTAGATGTGGTGTTCCACTAAGGACTAGGTCTAATATGGCTTCCCCTCTGGTCGGTTCATAAACAAGCTGCTCCAAGAAGCAGTCATTTATTTCATCTAGGAACTTTATCTCCCTAGCATGTCCTGACGTGACACTGACCCAGTCGATACCGGGGTAATTGAAATCACCCATTATTATTACTGCGCTGTAACTTTTGTTAGCTTCCTTGATTTCTTTGAGCATTTCATCATCCATTTGTTCATTTTGGCCAGGCGGTCGATAGTACACCACCACTGCCATCGCCTTCCCCTTTTTACAGGAATTTCAATCCATAGAGATTCTACAGCAAATTTTGTTTCCTGCAAAACTTTAATCCTTTCTGACTCAATGCCCTCTCTAACATAGAGCGCAACCCCTCCACCACTTTGATCAGCTCTATCATTATGATATAGTTTGTACCCAGGTATCACATTGTCCCACTGGTTGTCCTCCTTCCACCATGTCTCTGATATTCCAATCATATCTAACCTCTCATTTAGTGCTATATATTCTAACTCTCCCATCTTATTTTTTAGACTTCTAGCATTTGCATACAAGCATTTTAGAGACTTTATTGTATTCATATTAATTTGGCTATTGGTAGACATGGGTAATTTTGGATCTTTAAGCTCTGTCTGATCCATGCTCGAGGGCATTTGGGCTACTTTACTCTTTTTTGGAACCTCTCTGCTTTTGGTAGTATCCTTCAAGGATACATTCTTCCGAACCATCCGCTCTTGGGCGACTGTCGGCTTTCCCCTATTATCTAGTTTAAAAGCTGCTCTATCCCCTTTTTAAAGGTTAATGCCAGCAGTCTGGTTCCATCCCAGTTAAGGTGAAGCCCATCCCTTCGGAAGAGCCCCTCCTTTCCCCAGAAGGTCCCCCGTTCCTAACAAATCCAAAACCCTCATCTCTGCACCATTGTCTCATCCACGCATTGAGACTCCGGAGCTCTGCCTGCCTTTTGGGTCCTGCGCGTGAAACTGGAAGCATTTCGGAGAACGCTACCCTGGAAGTTCTGGATTTCAACTACCTACCCTAAAAGCCTAAATTTAGCCTCCAGAACCTCCCTACTACATTTTCCTATGTCATTGGTACTGACATGTACCAAGACAGCAGACTCCTCCCCAGCACTATCTAAGACCTTATCTAGGTGGCGCGTGAGGTACGCTACCTTCGCACCAGGCAGGCATGTTACCAGGCGATTCTCACGTCCACCAGCCACCCAGCTATCTGCATGCCTAATGATCGAATCAGCAACTATAATGGCTGTCCTAGCCCTTCCTTCATGGACACATGGCCCCGGAGAAACTTCCTCGGTGCGAGAGGGTTTTACATCACCTGGAGGACAGGTCCTAGTTACAGGATCACTTCCTGCCCCACCAGGGTGATGTTCTCCTGTCACGTGACCTCTCTCCTCCATGGCAACAGGGATGCTGCCAGACTGGAGGTGGGACTTCAGGACTATATCCCTGTAGGTCTCATCTATGTACCTCTCTGTCTTTCTTATGTTTTCCAAGTCTGCTACTCAGCCTCTAGAGAACAGACTCGTTCCCTGAGAGCAAAGAGCTCCTTGCACCTAGTGCACACGTAAGACCTCTCATCAACTGGGAGAAAATCATACATGTGACACTCAATGCAAAAGACTGGAAAGCCCCCATCCCGCTGCTGGACTGCTGTCTGCATCTTAGTTTTAAGTTTGTGTCTAGATCTTTAAGTTCTTACTTACTAGGGGTTGCTATGGGTATTTATACCAATAAAACTGTACCTAATACGTTTAATATACCTTGTTCACCTGAAGCTTAATTAATCTTAGGTCCTTAGTGTATGACTGATTTGGGTAACGAGCTTCACCTGAGAGCACTTCCTGTCTTTTAAGATGTGTAAGTACCTATAAAGCTATGATTATCCTAGGGGTGGGTGGGTGTTGGGGAGGGAGGGAGGGAAATAACACTTATTAAAAGAGGGCTGCTACACAGTACCCTGTCTTGTGCTGCTGAGGTAAGCTATATTCTGATTTGATTTAAATAATAGCTCTTTGCTGCTATGCTCTAACCTATTATGAAATTTAAACTACAAGCTCTCTGCTGGGTTCTAAATTTAACCAGAAAGCTCTCTTCTGTGTTTTAAATTTAAACTTAAACTGCTGCTACTAGGCCCTGACTGATTTAACAAAAAATAGTGGGTTCACAGATTAATTAGCTTTAATACAAATAATTCCTTTCATAAAATTCCCTGAAGTATATATTCACAATTGCAGATCTCTCTCCAGAAGTAACAGTCCCCTTTTCTAGTCCTTGCCACCCTTACTGCTGTTACCGAATGAGCCGAGAGGCACAACAAATCATAGGAGACTTCCAAAAAGGCAGTGACGGATTCCAGACGTCCCATGGCTGGATCATCTGGTAGACGCTGAATCCAGCGCAATAAGGCCTGGGCCGCCAGGCCCCCACAAACAGCCGCCTGCAGCGCCAGAGTGTAAGATGAAAAGGCCGTCTTCAAGAGACTCTCAACTTTATGGTCTTGTTGGTCTTGGAGAGCTGTACCGCTTTCGACAAGAATGGTGGTATGCTTGGTCACTCCTGTCACCAACGCATCCACCTTCAGATATGAGAGCCACTGCTCCATCTCTGCTGGGGACCAGAGATATAGCTGTCCAAGACGGCGTGCTGTACACAGAGAGGTGTATCCAGGGTTTCCCACTCCCGAGACACCATTTGCTGCAGTTCCGCAGGGAAGGGAAAGGCTTTGGATGGTTTACGTATTCCCAGACACAGTCTCAGGCGGATCTGAATTTACAGGGAACTGTCCGTCTCAGGTGGGTCAGAGAGACGTAGAGCTTCAACCACCTGTTCTATCAAAGCAGGCAATTCCTCCTTCCGGAAAAGACGGATATCCTGTGAATCTTCTGGCACAGTTATTGAAGAGTCCAATGGAAAATACTCCCCATCTTCCCGATCAGAACATCCTAAGCTGCCTTCCGCCGAGGATTCGTCTTCCTCAGGAACCACCGGTCTGTCGCCTCAACTGCAGGAGCCAGTCTTGGAAGGACGTACCCCCTTTCGGTCTGGCAACTTATGAGACCGCTTAAGATGTGAAGCTGCACCTGTTCCTTTGTCTGGAGCAGCCACAGTCTTAGGGACCCCATCTGAAGAGTCGGATTGCCAAAGGGCCTATGCTTGGCAAAACAGCGTCAGAAATTGTGCATCTGATGGACCTGCGCTAGGCTCAAGTTGCGAGGAGGCTGCCTGCGGGGATAAAAGTGGAGCAGCCTGAGACCCGTTCGTGGTGGGTACGTACTGCAGACCATCTAGAGATGGGGGCGGTGACGTCGGAGGGGCGTCCAGGGAAGAGAGGGTGACTGAAGGGCCCCTTGATGATTCCCCTGAATGGGAGAGACAGGCTGTGCACATCCTGTCAGACAAGTCTTTCTGTTTTCTATTACAGCCTATGCAGCGATGTACTGATGCCGGCATGGCTATGCTTTTTTTTTTTTTAAACAGTGAAGTCTATTATAACTCTCTCTAAAGTGTGTAACAGACACTGAGAAAGAAAACCAAGAGAAATCTGATTAATCTGAAAGACTAAGCAAACTCTTTCCTTTCAGAAAATGGCCGTCGGGAGTGCGACTGCACGCTCGTGAAAATGGCCGCTGGCTGAAAATGGCGCAAAAACACAATTAAAAGTTCAACAGCTCCCAGAAACAGCAGCGAAACTACTCGTCGATAGCTGTGGCTCCAGAGAAGACAGCCGGAGGGAGAGTGGAGTGCTAACTGGAGCCCTAACTGTGGCAAAAAAGCCGGCTCTGCCCCTCGCTATCCCAAAGGTAGGGGGAGGGGGAAAGAAGAGGAGCTGTCACTCACAGCTTTCTGCAGCGTAGCCGAAGCCCCAAGAACAGGACAGCATATCTTAATGTTCGATCTGAGGATTAAATGAACTTAGCTGTCCTCCATCCAGCCTGAAGACCCTCGTGGATTGTGGCTGGGAGTCCCTGGTGGAGGGAGCTGCACTGACCTCAAAGATCAGGAGCTCACCTCAGGGCAAGTCAAGATTAGACTATGAAATGTGCCTGCTATGTCCTGGGAAAACCAGAGAAACACCTCCTGTGAGCTCTGGGTGCATCCAGGGAGAAAAGAAAGAACAAAAATAAAGTAATAAAATAATAAAATTGAGGAGAGAGAAATAAAAACACCCTCAACTGAGAAAATACTGAGGACCACCCCCAGGGGTATGCCAGAACCTGCCAGAGCTCAACAAATCAGACCTCTGGAAGTTTTTTCTCTGTCTCCAACATCTGCTGGAAGGGGAACACAACCCACTTGTCTGGACTGGTCTAGAAGGATGAAATGGAACAGGTGTTTCACATAGATAGCAAGAATAATAAGGCACACAAATGGGTGATGTCATCAGACAACACCAGAATGGAACTGCACTCCCACAGCTCAGAACTTACAGGCCCAAGCAGAAAACCTTAGTGTGGCATTTTTCTGGTGCTTTTCTTCACTAGGCTTGCTCTCCAAGACAGAAATCAAGCTAGCTCATGAAAAATGCCAGAAAAACTATCATGCTAAATTACAGTGCAGTGAGCATGCAAACTACACCCGATGTAAAGAACTGCACTGAAACTTAATGCAGTTTTGGTTTTTTTTTACACGGGCAGGTGTAAAGATCCAGCTGGGAGCTAAAGATCATCCTGGCATTGGGAAAAGTCTCCAATGATATGGGCACAATGTCGGGGGGCAGACCCCCCCCCCCAGACACCTAGCACCTGACAGAAGCAAAATCACTGATCGCCCAGTGGGTCCCAAGCTCCCCCAATCCTCAAACATTAAAGGACCTGATGGCCTAGTGGTGCCAACCCCCCCCCCCCCCATCCCCTGTCACAAAAAAAGCATCTGGACCTTAACTTCCCACCCCCCTGAACCCTCCCCAGTACCTTAAACATTGTGAGCAGGAGAGTTGCCTACACGCTCCCACCCCTGTGCCATCTTGCAAAATGGCAGCATCTGGCCCTTCGTGCTGCACTGGACAGGTCAAACTGTCATACAAGGCAAAAATGGCAGTGTGACACTTCTCCCCAAGCCCCACCCCTTGGTTGCATCCTGAGACAGTATGCCAAACTTGTGCCGAATTCTGTGCGTATGGGTTTGGGCTTCTTCTCCTAGTTTAAAGCTGACTTTTTGTGCACTGTTTAATTTGCATATTGCACTGCAGTACAAAGAGTCAGCATTAAACTTGTGCTACCAAACCCTGCACTAGAGCTTTAAACACTGGGCTCTAGCACAGTGTTTCTTTATCGGCTTGTTAGTGAAATGGTCTGAGCATGCGCAGCGCTTCTAACACAGTGGTCTCCTCAGTTTGTTCCCAACACTCAAGAGCATAGGCAACTCTTGGGGAGGTGGGAAGGGACTGTGTGCCTTATTGATCCTATTGTCTATAGAAAATATTTGTTACAAGTAAGAACATTGCTTTTTCTGTAGACAAAGAGGACTGAATCGGACACATGTGGGTGATCCCTATCTTAGGGCTGCTCCTTTTCTTCTTTCCAAATTAGTATGGTGTTCAGAGATAGTTATTAAAAGAAAAGATCAAACAGAGAAACAACTGATTTCAGATTTATGGAAGCTAAAACCTTGTACAAGATGTTGCATGATGAGTTCTTTAACTGTATTTGAAAGAATCGTATGAAATACTTAGTTTTCACCAGGAGTATATCATGTGCCCTATGTTTGCTACAGTAAAAGTCTACAGACCTCCATGTACAGTAAAGCAACATGTGACCAAATATTGAAGACAGCGTGCCCTATGCTCATTACTATGTTTTTTGGTGTTTTGGTGTGTTTTTTTTTACAAAGAACGGCAATATACTGTATTTTAGGGCCTTCTGAGAAATTATGAACAATCTTGATAGTACAGCTCGATGTACTGCAAATAAAGGTTAGAAGACACAAAGAGAGCAAATAAAGCCCTCGTAGCAAAGGTCCAAACAAAAGCACAATGAGCAAAGATATAGGAGGTCACCAATTTATTGAAATAACAGCCCCAACGCGTTTCGGCAGGAATACCTTCAAGGGGTACAAATAGGAGGCACAGTGTGACTCAAAGTCTTTAAAAAGACTCCATGCAGAAATCCTGCAGACAGTACTGTAGTTCTGAAATATGTGCAATTTTTCAGCATCTGAAAACAGGACACAATGTAACTGTTGTACAATCAACTGAAGGAAGAAAATCCTTCCAATATTAAGTAGTACAGTTTGGAAAACAGTCTTAAATTTAGGCCTTTTATCTGTGATCTTTTATCACATTATGCCCTTAACATGCATTGCCTCACTGAAACATGGCTCCCCGATAGTGAGGAACCCTATCTTTACCAATGTCTCCACTCTGATTTTCTGGTAGTATGTTTCAAGAGCAACCTGTAGGGGCAGCAGGGCTGCTATTATCTAATCGCTCTTCATTAAAATTATCAGAGCTTTCTAGCCAACAGACCCCTAGGGTTGAATCACTGTTTCCCTTGGCACAGCCCTAATGTCCATTTTTTACTCCTCCACTGTCCTCCTTCCCTTCAGCAATCTTACTACGATGCTATCCAACAATCTATTTTAGATCTTATGGTTATATATCCAAATCTCCCAGTCTTAGGAGATTTCAATATTCACTTTGATGCTCTTTGCATGTTCGTGATCGTTCCCTTCTGTAATTTTCTCAGACCACTGTCTTCTGCAACATGTTCGATCACCCATGCATTTTGCTGGGCACACTCTTGATCTTGTCATTACTCATCAGACTCTAGACTAACACTTTCTAGCATACAATCAATCCCCCTACCTTGGGCAGATCATGCTCTCCTTCTGTTTGATTTGCTACTATCTCATCCTCATAACCCTTCTCACCATCATCCTGTGTCTGATTACCTGTGACAGGTCTGCGACTAAAAAGTTGTTTCATTATTTTCATCTAATTTCCATGTATTTTTGTGTGCTGAAAACAAATAAAATACTGAAAAAACTCCTAGACGTCATGATTTGCCACAACATGCAAAATTGTCTTAAAATTTATCAAATTTTTTCAAATTACTATTAATTAATTCAAATTACTATTAATTAATTCACATAAGCGCATTTAAGATATAAAATGCCAAAAAAACCTTAAAGGGGTTGTCCGAGTTATGTAAAAAAAAATCACTGTAAATCTGATGGTCAGCAATATGGACATAAGCTAAGCAGGTTTTAAGTCCGTGCTTCTAATGGTAGAAGGGGGTTAATCTTTCCTGAAGAATCCAGTGGGAGGGAGACACAGGGCAGATAGCAGCAGCTCCGGTCAGTGCAGGGGGGCGTGGCCAGCACTGTGACGTCTCGTGTACAGACACAGAGCTGCTCTCTCCTGCATGCCACACTGGTGCACGAATCATCATCAGGTTCTTGGTTCTAGGCTGTTCACACTTTTTCATCGCAATTCGTGTTAGCTCGTCATTCTTCAACCGTTATGTTATGGCTCCGCGAAAGTGTATTAATTCGTCAGACAGTTTCTGTTTCATCTGTGGTGAATATACAGTGTTGAAGCAACAGCAGAATATTACAGACTTTGTGAAAAAAGTATACTTTGCATACTTTGGACTAAAAATTGGAGATCAAGATAAAGTCTGGGCGCCTCATAAAGTGTGCAAACTGTGTGTTGAGGATCTCCAAAATTGGTTCAAGGGTAAGAAAAAATCTTTCCGTTATGGGATTCCTATGGTATGGCAAGAGCAAAAGAACCATAGTGACGACTGTTACTTTTGTTCATGCGATGTGAAAGGGTTTAATTCCAAATGGAAGCATTCCATTTCATACCCCAATCTTCACTCGGCAATTCGTCCCATCCCCCATGGCACAGATATACCAGTACCCAAGCCCCCTGCTACCTTGGAAGAGATACCTAGCTCCGATGAAGGTGAAGTCATACCTGAACCAGATGATGAATCAAGTTCTGACTTTGAAGATGATACAAGACCAAAATTGTTTTCTCAGGAGGAGATGAATGATTTGGTAAGAGACTTGAAACTTCCCAAAGATGCCACTGAGTTATTCGGATCAAGGCTGAAAAGCAGGAATTTATTGTTGCCAGAAGTGTCATCTTCATGGTTCAGACATCGTGAAAAGGAGTTCTTTCCTTACTTCGCCCAGGAAGACAAGTTGGTTTATTGCATCGATGTCGAAGGTCTGATGGGTCAATTTAAAATCCAATATGATTCAGAGCAATGGCGTCTTTTTATAGATTCTTCAAAAAGAAGTCTCAAAGCAGTTTTACTCCACAACGGTTTTTACGCTTCCATACCTGTAGGTCATTCCGTACACTTGAAGGAAACCTACGAGAACTTGGAATTGGTTCTTCGTAAACTTAAATATGAAGACCATGTTTGGCAAGTGTGTGGGGACTTGAAGGTCTTGTGCATGCTGCTCGGGCAACAAGCTGGGTATACCAAATATCCTTGTTTTCTGTGTCTATGGGACAGTCGAGACCGACAAAATCACTGGACCAAGAAGAGCTGGTAGCCGAGGGTGCTAACAGTCGGTGAAAAAAATGTCCTCCGAGAAACTTTGGTACCTTCCCATAAAGTTCTTCTACCACCTCTCAACATAAAATTGGGATTGATGAAGCAATTCGTAAAATCACTTCCAAGAGATGGAGAATGCTTCCAATACTTGGTCACCAGGTTTCCAGGCCTGTCAGAGGCAAAATTGAAGGCGGTGTGTTCGTCGGACCAGACATTAGAAGGCTTATAGTTGATCAAGAGTTTGTCAATACCATGACGGATCCTCAAAAAGAAGGGTGGATTGCATTTAAAGAAGTCGTACAGAAACTTTTAGGCAATAACAAAGATCCTCACTACAAAAAGATCGTCGGACGAATGCTGAAAGCATTTCAAAGCTTTAGGTTGCCTGATGAGTTTGAAAGTGCATTTCCTCCAGTCCCACCTTGACTACTTTCCTGAAAATTTGGGAGCTGTGAGTGAGGAACAAGATGAACGATTCCACCAAGACATTAAAGAGATGGAAAGGAGATATCAGGGAAAATGGAGCATTACAATGATGGCAGACTACTGTTGGATGCTTCAGAGAGACATTCCAGATGCTACTCACAAGCATAAATGCACCAAGAGGAGCCTCACAAGGAAGAAAAATCGAGTTTAGTGTGTGTAGGTGAGCTCATTTCAGTTCAAAAAAGGATTTTCATGCAAATATTGTAATAAAACTTTAATGTTATAAGTCTATTTCCATTTATTTTGAGGTATTGCCTTATTTAACATAGTTACCTAAATTGTCAGGAAACGTGATGTCCTATGACAAAATGGAGGTCATTTTCGGACTCAGCGCACCAAAAAACAAAGATTAGGTGGAATAACCAAAACAGCTCTCGAAAATTTTTTTTTTGCAGACCTGTGTTATTATTATAGGAATCTTTCCCATACTACTGTGGAAGCATTTCCGCCTACTGCCTCACTATTTCCTGAAAACTTTGAATCTTTATCTCCGCAGTCTCAGGCAACCATCTGGCAAGAAATTCTTTCTCAGGCCCTTGATCAGGCTGACCCTCTGATTTTTTGTTCTTGTCACCCTCGGCATTCTCATAAGTGGTTCCACAGCTGACTCCATCTCCTCCACCGCCACACTCGAACTGTGGAATGGCGATGGCGCAAAACTAGGTCTTTAGCCTCCCTGCAATTCTTTAATAACTGTCATGTCTATTATCATTCCAAAGTTCAAGTGTCAGCATTTTTCCTATATCATTAATGCCTCTGCACATTCTGCTAAGGCAATTTTCTCAGTAGTGACCCACTTGGGTATCCAATCCCAAACCCAACGTTGTTTCTATGTATTCTTTGGAAGCCTTTCAATAAAAAAAAAAAAAAAGTTAGCTTTACTTCTTCTAACTTTCTGAGGCTTATCTATTTGCATAAGCTTTTCATCACTTAAACTTTCCCTTATAATGAAAGGCTTTTCATACCTTGGCTTCTGTAGGTTGCCACACCCAGGACTCAGCTTGCGATGTAGCTTCTCAGGCTGACAAGCTGTTCTGTGCACTGCTCTACAATCAGAGTTACCAGGAAAACCTGACGTGGGTTTCCACTCTGTGTTTCTTGGCAAAAGTGCTCCCCGAGCGGGGTAGAGCACACCTGAGCGGGTGCAGCCATCCCTTCCCGCTCAGGAGCCTCCAGTCCAATCGGGGCTGTGGGAGGCGGAGCCTATCGCCGGAAAAGAAGCCGCCGTCCAAAAGCCAGCCTTTCTCCTGCTCTCCTCTCCTGCTCCGTGCTCCCCGAGCGGGGTAGAGCACACCTGAGCGGGTGCAGCCATCCCTTCCCGCTCAGGAGCCTCCAGTCCAATCGGGGCTGTGGGAGGCGGAGCCTATCGCCGGAAAAGAAGTCGCCGTCCAAAAGCCAGCCTTTCTCCTGCTCTCCTCTCCTGCTCCGTGCTCCCCGAGCGGGGTAGAGCACACCTGAGCGGGTGCAGCCATCCCTTCCCGCTCAGGAGCCTCCAGTCCAATCGGGGCTGTGGGAGGCGGAGCCTATCGCCGGAAAAGAAGCCGCCGTCAGGCAGGCCCGCGCCTGTCGGGCCCGCGCCTGAGGGCCTCGCCAGAGGGCCCTTTGGCACGGCCCTTAGGCAAAGGCCCTCTCAGAAGGACCTGAAAATCATCCACAACACCAATCTGCAACTCCACCTCAACCCTACAAAAGTGAACTCCCCACCTGTACCGGCACAACCACCGTCTGAACCCACAGCAAGTATACACCAACTGTATGTACAGAATGTCCACTTAACTACATCTTACTCTCAAAGTAATCCCCATATTGCTATCAACAGCATACTGTTTATCAATTTGCCACTATCTATCACCAACTAACTGACACACTCTCTGTTGATTTCTATACTGTTGACAGTAATTCATTCCTACCTGACCACTCAAGCCATCAAGTCCGGCAACGCTCTACACAACCACCAAATGTTGTCATTAACCTGCCTCTTACAGTTGTCTGTATAGCAACGGCATTCCTACTACAGTTGTCTATTGTATCCTAGATCTTTTGTCATTGATACTGTACTCAGTAATTGTCACTGCCTGATATTATATACTGTCGCCAGTAGCACAAACCCATTTTAGCCACTTTTACTGTATTGTAGCCTGTACCAATTCTACTCTACCTGCACTGCACCACTTGTACTGAAACTTGCACCTGTACTGCACCAATTACACTGTAAACCGTATTCTACCACTCAAGACTCCAAGATACCCTTACACATTCCCATTCAAGAAACTAAAATGTCTCTCCACCTCATTACATTTCTCAGTTTTTACCTTCTCACAGATTGGCTCGGGACCTCCCTTGCCTATTCTTCCGCCACCAATCATATCCCTATCCTCAAAATCCATGGAGAAAAATGGTCAAGCAACCCTTACCACTTCCCAAGTAGAGAAGCCCGTATCCGGCACTCCCACTTGATTCACATTGCAATACACCAAACCAATAACCCTAAACAACACAAACCCCCACCCCTACAAAGCTTAAAATGTGCGCTCATAAACGCTCGATCAATTCGCAAAAAATGGCCTGTAATCCTAGATATAGTTACCCTTCACAATCTTGATGCACTCATGATCACCGAAACTTGGTTATCAAAAGAAGACAATGTACTCATTAACCAACTCATTCCACCAAACTTCTCCATACACACAACCCACAGAGAAAACAAGAAGGGAGGAGGAGCACTCATCCTCACTAAGTCTGAACTCCTTTTCAACACGACTAACTCCTATAGCACCAACAACCTGGATATAATCACTATAGTGAACAAACAATGCTCCATCAACCTGGTCTACAGAGCCCCTTCGAGCTCCCCAGATGACCTTCCCACCATATTAGACCTAGCCGCCAATACCAGTAACCTCAACACTCCCAACTGGATAATGGGAGATCTCAACCTCCCGTCACTGCAGCAAAACCAGTCCTCCTCACTACTCGATGCCATTGAAAATCTGGGATATAAACAACTAATCATGGAACCCACTCATTCCAAAGGAAACATTCTCGACATGGTTTTCGTTCCACAATCTGCTTATGAACAAAGCAGCAACATTGTAAAGTCGATCACCGATGTACCATGGTCAGACCACAAACTCATAAACCTACAAATTCCCCTGAGCAACACACATCCTAACAACAGAAAACCAAACGACCCACCTAGAGCCCCCACAAGGGGTTTTCGACCTTTCAACAGGGAACTCATACTGTCAAACACCCAACCACTCCTCAATGACCCAACACTCAACCTCGAAGAATCGATCGACGCCTGGAACAACAGCCTCAACTCCGTTGCTCAATTACCACGCAAAAACAACACATCAAGGAAAAGAACCTCTGCTCCGTGGTTTACCCCCGAATTGCGGTCTTCTCTTACCCACCTACGGAGACTCGAAAAACGGTGGCGTAGATCACTATCCATCGATGATCATACAGCCTACAATCTCCACCTAGCATCTCACCGCAAGGCAATCATAACCAGAAAGAAGCAATACCACACGGATACACTCAAAAGATCACTAAACAAACCTCGTGACCTTTTCAATTTAGTCAAATCACTATCAAAGGAACCATCCCCCGAACAAAAAGAAGACATCCACCCACAAGAATTTGCTGACTACCTGCAAACAAAACTTCTACAGACAGATGAACTCTCAACAATCAATGTACAAGAAACATCCTGCCTAACATACCTGTCTGCACTTGCCACACCTTCTGCCAAACACATCGAAGACACAATCATCTCACTGAACACCACCACTGCGCAAACCGATCCTTGCCCAGCCTTTTGGATAAAGAATCTTCTAAGTACATTTAGCCCTTTCATCACAAAAATCATGAACCTCTCATTTACAACTGGCTCCTTCCCCTCCGCACTAAAGCTCACATCCATAAGACCTCTACTAAAAAACGCCAAACTAGACCCAAAACGGCCTGACTCCTACAGGCCTATAGCCAGTATCCCCCTCTTAGCAAAGATTTTTGAGAAAGAGGCACAACGTCAAATCCAAGACCACATAGACTCCGCAGCCCCTCTTGACCATTCTCAACATGGATTCAGAGAATACCATGGCGTGGAAACACTGCTTACCACCCTATTCAATGATATTCTCACTAGCATAAACACCATCCGGCAAGGCGTTGTTCTAATCTTCTTAGATATAGCAGCAGCGTTTGATTCAGTAAACCATGAGATTCTCCTCGGGAGACTGAAAGAGAAAGGCATCTGCAACTCCGCACTTGATTGGTGTAAATCGTATCTTGACAACAGAAAGCAATATGTAAAATCTACAACGGGAGAGTCAAAACTCTTCCATCAAAAACAAGGCGTTCCTCAAGGATCCTCTCTTTCATCTCTCATGTTTAACATATATATGCAGCCTATCTGCAATATCATCAGATCATTCAATGTGAAATGTATGATATACGCAGATGATATCCTACTCTACATGCCATTTTCCACAGTGCATATGGATTTATTGCCTATAATAAATTGCTTCGACGCAGTATCAGAATGGCTCCTATCACAAAACCTCCGCATTCAACATAAGAAAACGGAGGTTCTTTTCATCACCAAAGACCCCAACTTCATTCCACCACCACATATAAGTGTTAAGGGAGCAGATCTATGCACTAAGGAAACAATAAGATACCTCGGAGTCACACTGGACCATCATCTCAACATGAAATCACACATAAATAATATTGTAAAAGCTGTGTACTTCAAGATACGCACGCTCAGGCACCTACGCTCCCTACTAGACCAAGAGGACTTCAGAACCATCTATCAGGCACTGATCCTACCACACTTCGACTTCGCCAACTCCATCCTGCAAGGGCTCCCACAATCCACCCTGAGCTCACTTCAGCTTGCTATGAATACTGCTGCAAGGGTTCTACAAGGAGCGTCCAAGAGTGAACATGTTACACCTATACTCAAACAGCTACATTGGCTCCCTATACACGGAAGGATTATGTTCAAGACCTTGATTCTCACCTTCAAGGCCATCAATGGTCTCTCAGCCAACTCAATCACAGAGCTCATACGAACTGTACCACCAAACAGAAATAGGAGACAGGTAGCATTGAACTCCCTAATAATGCCAAAGGCCATAACAACATGCAGCCTATCAACAGCAAACAGAGCTTTCATATTTTGCGCACCAAAATGCTGGAACTCTCTACCACCTGATATCCGTGCCATAACCGACTTAGCCCAGTTTAGAAAGGCCCTCAAATTCAACCTATTCATCAAATACTACCCAACATAAAATAAAACTTACAGTCCCACCGCAAACGTAATCACAGATTTCTCATTGTTACTAACATTCTGGCTAAATTGTGTAAATAGTTGAGTATGTTGTCTAGTTAACCGATCATATACTCCATGTAGATAGTTCTCCCATTTTAAATTTGTTTTTCCAAGTTTATGCTCCTGTTATATGTAACACCGAACAGCTTGTTGTTCTGGTTTTTGTTTTGTTCTCTGTAAACCGCGCTGATGCCGAATAGTGCGGTATATAAAAAATGTAAATAAATAAAAATAAATAAATAAAATAAATAAAAGTATCACTGTAGAAGGAATCTCCTTTCTTGTGCCTTTCTGGTTTAGCATAGGAGACTTACTTGGGCTAGGAGAGTTGTTTTCATCAGGCAAGCTGCTTCTTTGGTTTGCTTGGCTTTGGACTCCGTTCCAATACCTTTGGCCTCTCTGGACTTTATCCTTCTGAGTATACCTCTTTTGGATTCTGTCTCCTTGAGTTGGCTGCACCTGGAAGCTTTCCTGTTCCAGGCTTCTCTCACTGCTCCGGCTGCTAATCCTTCTCCTGCTGCCGGTCCTTCTGACCTTGCCTCTCTGGATCTTGCTCCTGCCTCTGCCGGTTCCTGTTCCTCCTTCTGTTCCTCCTATCTCACTGATCATCTGGTTTCCTTTATAAAGGGATTTCTGGTTTGCACGTTCTGAGTTTGAGGACAGGTGAAACTGCTTGTTACTAATGTGATCAATGCTAGAGCACGTTGCTTCAGGTACTGTGTAATTGTTCATGCGCCCTCTGGCTGAGCTGTGCTGGAAGTGCGCTCTCTGCCTTTTCTGAGTTCCATGAAAATCAGGAGTTTTTTTCAACACGGTTTCTTCTCTAGCTCCAGCCTCATGACAGTACATATGACCTAGATTGGCCACTGTTGGAAACAGAATACTGGGCTTGATGGACCTTGGTCTGACCCAGTATGGCATATCTTATGTTCTTATGTTCAGCACAAGTGGTTAAGCCATCTTTCTCCTCCATCGCTTACATGCGATTCAACCATTTCTGGATGAACCCTCACAAAATTACAGTTCTCCTCCACACCGTAACATCTTGTTTAGATTACTGTAACATTACTTACTTGGGGTTACCAATATACCAGCTTCGCCATTTACAGACTATCCAAAATACCACTGCTTGTATCCTCTCACACACGTAAATCTGACCACATCTCTCCCCTCTTGATGCGCCACCACTGTCTCCCGATCACTGCCTGCATTAAGGTCCTAACACTAGCTCACAAGGCTATACCAGACAATGCCCCAGCTTATATTTTCACTCGTTAGCCTATATATCCCTGCCATAGCTTTCTGTTCTCTACAGAATTTCAGACTTCAAATTCCATCCCATCCACTATCAAACTTGAATTAATTCGTAAATCCACTTTTTCAGCGGTAACACCCACTTTGTGGAACCATATGCCTACAAATTTACATATAGAACAGAACTTTATCCAATTTTAAAAGGCCTTGAAAACCTTCCTTTTCGAAGCAGCATTTGGTCCTTTGTAATTTTTTCAAGGAACCTTCCCTTCCCCTCCCCCCTGCTTCTTCCCCTCACAATTGAGCTTTCCTCCCTCCCCTTCTCCTATCTTATTTTTCTCCATATTTTAATCTTTGCCTATCTCATCAAATTTTTGGAGTTCTGTTCTTTTCTTATTTGATAAGTAATTTTCTTTTCTTTTATATTGTTTTTATTTTGTATTTTACATTTTTATTATATTTTAATTTTTATGAATTGTAAACCACAATGTTTGGTCTATGAATTACGGTATATCAAATAAAGTCTAAACAAACATAAAAGGAGTGACCACTAGGATATGGCATGGTAGCAGGAGGAGTGGAGGGGGGCAGGGAGGGCCTTGTGTTACCAAGTAAGAACATGGGAAGAAAAACAGTAGAGAAAATTGTCCTGGTATACACTTTTTGGAGACAAGTTGCTGTGTCACAGAAACATCTTGCATTTGATATATGTCAGTCTAGGGCAAATAGCAGGTGCAACTACTGAAGAGGGAGCTTGTATATAAGAGCATATATTTTACCCTAGGGAATTAAATCCAATAATCAGTATAGGTATGTAATTTGTAGTAGGGAAAGACTAAGGAACAAAGGTTGTTAATTTTTAAGAATTCTCAGGTCTTAAGTAACGTCTGCATTGGGTGACTGCATCCTCCAGGGAAGATCACCTAATATTAATGGGGGAACTGTGAACCTATGGCACAATACACAGGGTGACTGTGCTTCAAGGTCTCCCATGGAGAATTCTAGATTAGTGTAACTAGATGTCCATGGCTGCAATGCAGAAGAATATTTGCCATAGGCTTTGAATTGTAGATGGTCTTTGAGGTTATATCCAAGCTGAAAACTATATAGACCATACCCCCTTGCTCATGAAAGAGCTAAATCCAAGAATCTACAGCTATTAGACTAACAATTATGAGGAGCTAGGCCGCAGATGTGAAGCTTATGAAGGAGACTTTGGATGACCATTGAGGAAAGTTGAAATATTAATGTGGGAGTTTTTTGAGGAAAGGTAGAAGTGGAGCAAGTCCCTCACTATGATCACCATCATGAAAGAGTCAAACTGTGAAACTTACACTCAAACCATACTAGACGTAAGGGCTAGGCATGGACATCCAGTAGTATGACTGTTAAATGGTCCCAAGTACATAATTATCTGCATGGCGAAGAAAAAATGAATTTCATAGAGGATGGAAGCATGTAGAGTGGCCCATATGATACACTCACTATTTAATCAATTTCTTAGAGCAGCCCATATAATCAACTGTTGGAGAAAACACAGGCCGTAAAACAATGTTTTTGCCTTATTAGAACAGTCAAAGCCTGTGAAGCCTCAGAGACTATATGCTTGGACTTTAAAGATGTCTGGAGGGCTTAATGATTGACTGAAATTCCAAAGCCTGTTTGAAGGTTGAAGAAAAAGGCATAGGAAGAAATTAGACCCAAATGCATAGAGGCTGGTGCCTGATACAGAGAGGAAATGTATGAATGACCCATTTTAAGCAGGAACTCCTCAGACAAGGGGTTTTTTTTTTGGCTACTATAGTAAGAGCAAAAGATATTCATGACAGTTTACCCCACCCATTCAGAATGTCATATCATTAAGTGTATTCGGTCTAAATGACCTTTTCTGTCTATATATTCAGTGTCTTACTGGTTGAATTTTATTACTGCATGTCAAGTTTATTTTCAAAGTTAATATTTTCAGAATACTAATAATGGCATAAGAACATAAGATATGCCATACTGGGTCAGAGCAAGGTCTATCAAGCCCAGTATCCTGTTTCCAACAGTGGCCAATCTAGGTCGTACGTACCTAGCAGTTTCCCCAAAAGACACAGGTTCCGCAATGTTTGTACTGGGTCAAGCATTGATATCCTGGGTCCCTTCTTAATAAAGGTCTATAGACCTTTCCTCCAGGAACCCATCCAAACCCTTTTAAACCCAGCTACACTAACAGCATTAACTACATCCTCTGCTAACAAATTCCAGAGTTTGATTACACGTTGAGTGAAAAAATATTTTCTTTTATTAGTCTTAAAGTTTAACCTGTAGCTTCATTGCATGTCCCCTAGTCTTTCTATATTCTGATAATGTAATGCATTTATATTTCTTTAGCCGCCGTTTTGCATCAATCATCAAGCACTATGAGATTTTCAGGCTAATTGAACTTCCAAAATTTATTTAAAGTTTTTTTTAATATACCGTCTTTCTACAATTCAAGACAGTTTATATGGAATCCAACAATAACAGTGTAGATACAGCCGTAGATACATAGAACAAAAACTTAGGGAGAAATTATCTAAGGAAATTAATTTGGTAAAAATTCTACGATCATTTACATACACCAAGAAGAGAGTTTAAAGAAGTCTATTGCTCTTCAGGCAGACTGGATGGGCTATCATGTTTCCAAATTGCAATGATAGGGTAGATTAAATTGGTGGAAGGGTTGCACGCTATGTTAGAGAGGGAACTGTGTTACATAGGATTAAAGTTTTGCATGAAACAAAATACAGTGTAGAATCTCTATGGATAGAAATCCCATGTAAAAAGGGGAAGGCGATAGCAGTGGGGGTGTACTACCAATCACCTGGCCAGAATGAACAGATGGATGATGAAATGCTAAGAGAAATCAGGGAAACTAACAAAAGTTACTGCACAGTAATAATGGGAGATTTCAATTACCCCGGTATCAACTGGGTCAGTGTCACAGCAGGACATGCTAGGGAGATGAAGTTTCTAGATTAAAGAAATCACTGCATCTTGCAGAAACTGATTCATGAACCAACAAGAGGGGAAACTATTTTCAACCTAGTCCTTACTCAAACACACGACAGAGATAAAGGTGTAGGGGCCACTTGGCTATAGTGATCACAGTATGATCACATTTGATTTAATAAATGGAAGCAGGATGGAAAATCCACAGCACTACCTTTTAACTTTCAAAATGGAGACTATAATAAAATGAGGAAAACAGTTAAAAAAACAACAAAGAGGCAACTGCAAAGGTTAAATATTTACATAAGGCATGGGCGCTGTTTAAAAATACTATTTTGGAAGCCCAGACCAGATGTATTTCACACTTTAAGAAAAGTGAAAGGAAGGCCAAAAAATTGCCAGCATGGTTTAAAGGTGAGGTCAGAGAGGCTGTTGCAGACAAAAAAAATATCTTTCAGGAAATGGAAAAAAGAGCCAAATGACAAAAATAGGAAACACAAGCACTGGCATGTTAGATGCAAGACCCTGATAAAACAGGCAAAGAGAGAATTTGAAAAAAACGTTTGCTGTGGAACCAAAGATGTATAATAAAAACTTTTTCAAGTACATTCATAGCAAAAACCTGTGAGAGTCAGTTGGACAATTAGATAATAGAAAGATAAAAAGGGCTCAAGGAAGAACAAGGCCATAGCGGAGAGACTGAATGAATTCTTTACTTCGGTCTTTACTGAAGAAGATGCAGGGAAGTTATCCATGCCTGAAATGGTATTTAAAGGTGATGCATCAGAAGAATTGAAAGAAATATCTATACACAGGGAAGATGTATTACAATTATTTGATAAACTGAAAAGTAGTAAATCACTTTGACCAAATGATATACATCTAAGGGTGTTGAACAAATTGAAATATGAGATTGAAGACCTACTATTAGTAATCTGTGAACTATCACTAAAATCATCTGTAGTACCCGAAGACTGGAGAATGGCCAATGTAACGTCAATTTTTAAAAAGGGTTCCAGGGGTGATCTAGGAAACCATAGACTGGCTAGCCTGACGTCAGTACCGGGCAACATGGTAGAAACCATTATAAAGAATAAAATGACTAAACATGTAAATAGTCATGGTTTAATGGGAGAAAGCCAACATGGATCTAGCCAAGGAAAGTCTGGTCTTACTAATCTGTTATATTTTTTTTGAAGGTGTGAATAAACAGGTAGACCAAGGTGAGGTGGTAGATATAGTGTATCTTGATTTTCAGAAAGTCTTTGATAAGGTCCCTCGTGAGAGACTCTTGGCAAAATTAAAAAGTCATGGGATTGGAGGTAATCTATTATTGTGGATCAGGAACTGGTTAAAAGATAGAGAGCAGAGCTAAATGGCCAATTTTCTCAATGGAGAAAGGTGAATAGTGGAGTACCCCAGGGATCTCTGCTGAGCATACTTCTTTTTAACATATTCATAAATGACCTGGAAATAGGGATAACGAGTGAGGAGACCAAATTTGCAGATGACACAAAATTATTCAAAGTTGTTAAAACGCAAGATGATTGTGAAAAATTGCAAGAGAACCTTGATAAACTGGAAGATTGTATGTGCAAATGGCAGATTAAATTGAATGTGGACAATGGGTTCAGTAAAATGAATATGCATTAGATAGATCTGCATATAATGGAAGCAGTGCATGCAAAACTATCTCATGCATATTCATTGTGGATATCCTAAAAACCCGACTGGCCTAGGGGTCCCAGAAGACTGGGTTGAGAAAAACTGCTCTGAAGTATACATATTGAGATGTTAGAGTCTGTCCGCCATATGGTTTATAAGACCACCACTGACCATTTTGGTAGCCACCCTCAGCACAAACTCCACCCTGTTTATATCTTTTTGAAGGTGTGGTCTCCAGAACTGCACACAATATGTCAAATGAGGTCTCACCAAAGACTTATACAGAGGCACTATCACCTCTTTTTTCTAATGGCCATTCCTCTCCCTATGCACTCAAGAATCCTTCTGGCTTTTGCCATTGCCTTTTCTACCTATTTAGCCACTTTAAGATCATCAGAAACAATTATATCCAGGTCCCGCTCCTCTTTCATAGATAGAAGTACTTCACTCCTTCTACTGTACTTCTCCCTTGGATTTTTGTAGCCCAAATACATGTCCCTGCATTTTTTAGCATTAAATCTCAGCTGCCAAATTCTCGACCATTTTTCAAGCTTAGCTAGATCTCTCCTCCTGTTATCTACTCCTTCTTGGGTGTCTAGTCTATTGCAGATTTTGGTATCATCGGCAAAGACAGACCTTACCCGATAACCTTTCCATAAAATCACTAGCAAAAATGTTAAAGAAACAGACCAAGGACAGATCCCTGCACCACACCACTGGTAACATCATTCTCCTCAGAGTGAGCTCCATTTACCTGTACCCTTTGTTGCCTCCCAGTCAACCAATTTCTAACCCAATCAATCACTTTAGGGTCCATCCCTAAGGTGCTCAATTTCTTTATAAATCACCTTTGCGTAACAGTGTCAAAGACTTTACTGAAATCTAAATACACCACATCTAGGGATCGCCCTCAGTCCGATTCCCTGGTCACCCAGTAAAAGAAATCTGACAAAACAAGACCTGCCTCTGGTGAATCCATGCTGCCTCGGATCCTGCAATCCACTGGACTACAGAAACCTCACTATTCTCTTTTTCAGTAGCCTTTCCAATTATTTACTAACCACAGAGGTTAAACTAACTGGTCTGTATTTCTCAATGTCATCCTTACGTCTGCTTTTGTGTAAAGGAATTACATGTGCCTTTCTCTGGCACCACGCCTGACCACAAAGAAGCATTGAAAACGTCAGACAGCGGAGCCACTTGAACTTCCCTAAGTTCCTTCAGTACTCTCTTGGATGTATCCCATCCGGCACCATTGGTTTGTCTACTTTTAGTTTATCTAGTTCTTCACAAACACAGTCTTCTAAAAATTGTTCAAGAACCCCTTCACTTCTGTTCCTATTTGTGGGTGTTTTCTGAGGTCCTGCTTCTGGTCCTTCATCTCTGAACACAGAACAAAAAAATTTATTAAGCAATTCTGCTTTATTCTCATCAGCTTCTACATATTCCTCCTCTGTACCCCTGAGTCTGACAATACCACTTTTGCACTTCCTCCTCTTGCTAAGATATCTGAAAAATGTTTTGTCCTCCCATTTTATTGCATGGGCTACTTCTTCTAATTTTTATATCTGTTTTCCTGATTACTTTGTGTAGAAATGGACAGGTAAAGGGATACCAGAATCCCCAATATGTAATTGAAGATGGATGAATTTCTTGATACAGAATGTGTTTAGAAGTTTGGCTTTTCACCTACTTCCTCTTAAATAGAATAGGATGTCATGATCATGAGTTCTGTGTAACTGTCTTTAAAATAGTTTGAGAACATTGTTAACGCAAGCATAAAGAGTAAACATAGGCTATGAACTGCGCAACCATACTTCATTGTACAGTCAATGCTGACACAACATAATTTTTGCAACTTTGCAATTATAAATAATTTTGTCATAATCAAGTAAATTTCATCTAATACACTGTAATCAGTTCTTACTCTGTAAAAAGAACTTTGGCGACACCTTGTGCTATTTCACATTTATAATAAATGACTGTTACTTCCTCTTTTTCTTTAATAAAAGGAGCTTTTCAGAAGGAAGAATTTGAATCCGGCAGACGTGGAACTGTGTAACGTCCACAGACCGTCTGTTTTCCCTCTGAGCTCAAAGAAAGTAGCACTTTGTGATTGTGTTCTGTATTACTCTCTGCCTGTTTCTCACTGCTTGAGGGACCAGAGACCGAAAGAGTCGTGGTATTGTGGACAGATCACGGGGTTTCCTTCAGTTGGTGCCATTCTCGGATCACTGTGTTTCTTCAGCAGTTGGAAACAGCAGACAAGTCCAGGACACAGGTAGTGGTTGCCGTGAGTGAGTATACTAAAGAATTGACAGATATCTGTGTGTATATTGTGAGTGTACTGGGCAATAAAGCCGGTAAGGTTAAACAGAGATCTCAGTTAGATGAATGGAGCGAGAAGGCTCATGAGATAGGGCAAAAGAAAGGAAGCCCTAATTATGAAATTAGGCACAGGCTTGGTGACAGTGCCCTAGATTATGTGGCCAAGTGGCATTCATTGAGTGCCAGTAATCCCAATTTGCAGTTTTCCCTTGGGGGAACATTTCAGTAGGAAAAATTGAGGTAGTTACAGTATGAGTTGGCTTCTGAGGATTTAAGCAAACCTCATACCAGTCATGAATGGGTCATATATAGTTCATATATAGTTGGTGGCAGTTTGAGGCTGCTAAAAAGTACAGCAAGCCACTGACTCTGTGTTTTGAAAAATTTAAAGATCAAGTGTTTAGGATGGATAGTGTAAATAAAAGAAACTGAAACTTACAGGGTAAAACTTAAATCATTGCTCTATGACAAAATAGAATTAATCAAGCAAAGTTTTGAAGGACTAATTTTCATGTCATAATTGTAGTATGAAGTTTGTTTTCTCTAATTTAGTGGTTAGGGAAGTGTGCTGTGTAGTATACTGCAGTAATAATTTGGAGGTTTCCGGCACGGATAACAGCTTGGCATGACTGCAGTATTAGCAGGAAGAAAGTCTTGAGCAACCGTGGTAAGATTTTTTTTTTAGTTAGACTAACCATAAGCCTTATTGGGGAAGTTAAAAAAAACCCTCCCAATGTGATTAACCATTTCTTTTACTTGTGTATGTATAGTAAATACGTTTTGTTTTCTAGGTCATGGATCTGAACTTATTTTGGGTTATGAGAATTTATCTACTGATTCCATTCTATGTGTAATAATGCAAATGCTGAAAAATATTATTAGAAACACTACTCCTCGGTGCTTCTTATGTCTCTGGATGCTTTGGAAAAAATGATTGATGATATATTCTCCAAATTGTATTTTTTAGTTATAATTGATGTGAACGGATGGGAAGATCTTCCATGCTTTGGTGTATTTAGATATTTGATAAACTGTGTGGATTTATGTGATGTGGCAAAGGTTAAGAAAAATTAAGTGTTTAAAGGAAAGATAGAAGTAACTTAACTGGAAAAAACAAAACAAAATTAAATTGCTTGTCAAGTTAAGTCAAGCAAGTTTGTTTACTTAAAGGAAGAAAGTGAATGATACAACTACATTCAAACAAGTGAATTAAGTAACTAAACTAATATGGTAAATATATGTATAATGTTTTATCTTTCTTTTTTATTTTATTTATTTAAAGCTTTTTTTATACTGCGCTCTTCATTATCAGTGCGGTTTACAGTGAACAATTCTTGCAAGAGACAATGAAATGCCTAGTGCTACATCGAACAGGGTCAAAAACTTGGACTTGTAACTGGGTGAACTACTTACACATTAACTAACACAGTTGTAACAGAGTAACTGTTTACAAGTTCTATGATAGGCTTGACTTGTGATAGTAGACTAGTTGAAAATTACAACTATGATAGTGTATGAGTAACAATGTCTGCAGAAAAAAAAATGCTGATACTTCACCTAGTTTCTTTTAAACTAATCTGCAGGAGTTGATTGGAGGAGTGATCTTAAATTCTCATGTCATATATGTTTTAGTTATTATGGAAAGACCTCTGCAGAATTGATGTTTTTAATTGCAAGTATCATTTTCTAATATGCTACCTCTTTTATTGCTGCTGTTTGTGTTTTTGCTCAGAAATTTCCCACTGGACTTAAGCCACTGGGCTATTTTTCAGACTTTTGTTGCCCTGTTGTAGCAGGAATGCCTCCATGTTTTCAGTTTCTGGCAGCAGTAGTCTTTGCAATCCAAATTACTGATTTTCTAGTACTATAACATGCCTCTCATTCAGTTTTCGTATCTTTTACACTTGGAAAAACTAGCTTTCTTCCAGCTCTAGATTGTTACTGTTTGCCCTCACTATGTACTGATGGTTCTGCTTTGCGCAATGAATAAGGAAAATTGATGCAATTATAAGAGTTGATTCTGTGGCAGAGTCAGCTGCTTGTTATTTGCTAGTGCTCAACCAGCTGAAGTGTTCGCTCTTTCTAGAGCTCTTATCTGCTCATTTGATCATCAATACTGATTTTGTCTCAGGCTTCTTGCATGGGGAGCTCTATGTACTGATACTTTACTACTATGCTGTTTTGTTTTGAAAACAGTGCAACAAAGATAGAACTGTTAAGCCATTAAGAAGTGGTAATTGACTTTCTAATTGGTTCAAATTTGGTGTTAAAATGTTTTACCCTTATGTAAATGTTCCTTCTTTGCGAGCTTAGATGTTTTGCGAATTAGAATGGAATAGAGAAGTAGTTTAATGACTAGAGTACTAGCACTCCTTGTGACCTTGGACAAGTCACTTAACCCCTCATTGCCTTACAAAGAAAAATTCCAAGTTATCAACGTTCCTGTTTTATGTGCTGTACCAAGTTTTAGTTGCAATGTGAACTGCTGTGATTAGTGGGGAAAGTGGTATTAAAAAAAAATAACATAAAAAGGAAAAAGGGTATATTACTGATAATGTTTAAAGTAATGTGAGTTGAACCATCACTTAAGATAAGACAGCCTTCCTAATTGTTAACAATTGAAAAGAGTTTAATTTATTTGTCATAAACTGCTGGTTATGTTTTGATGTTTGTTACCCCTCGAATAACCAGATTAACTATATCTTCTATATTGCGATAACTGGAGAGTACATCACAAATATAATTAGTGATATGATTATCTACAATTGTGTTCCTGACAGGAAAAAGAAATGTCTCTATCAGGCCACATGCTAACATTTGATTTGGCAAGTAGACAGAATAAGTTTAGGAATGTGGATGAAAATAATAAGTATGTTACAGGCTAGCTATAGATGTATTGTAATTAACAATAGATAATATAATTCTGTTCAACAATTTAAGACTGTCATTAGGGATGAATAATTGTGCTTGTTTGCAATTGTATGGAATCAAGAGAGATGCTGTAGTGGAGAATTGGATTTTTAAAAATTATTTATTTTATTTATTTATTTATTTGTGTGCTTTTCTATACCGCCCCTTCCATAGATCAGGGGCGGTTTACAGAGAACAAGTTAAAACCATTGAACATTGAATTACATAGAACATTTTGGCACAAAAAATAACTATGATACATGGAACATGTTTAACTATTTACAGAGAACTATTTACAACAGTCGTTTACTATTTACAGAGAGCTATTTAAAAGCAGCATTGATGAATTGATTATCATATAATAGAATGTACACTGTTATCGATGACATGGAATGGAGAGTGATACTTTGAATTAGGTAGGATAAACTTGTGTCAGTTGCGTCGTGTATTCTTGTGTTATGTGATCAAGTGTGGGCTGTAAGCTGTAGTAGTGTTGGGCGAAGAGATACGTTTTAAGTTCCTTCCTGAAAGAAAAAGAGTAGTTACTCACTTGTAACAGGTGTTCTCTAGGAGCAGCAGGAATCAGTCCTCACATATGGGTGACGTCGGCGCCGACGGAGCCCTCGTGCGGAGCATTTCCCCAGCTTTCAAAGAAAGCCTTAGGGAATTGCAGCGCGCATGCGCGGTCCCCTTCCCGCCCAAGGGTGCCATCTTGCTCAGTCTGATGACATAGCTATAAGACAGCAAAAAATTAGCAAAATAAATCATATGACTGCAACTCCAAGGGGAGAAGGGAGGGTTGTGAGGACTGATTCCTGCTGCTCCTGGAGAACACCTGTTATAGGTGAGTAACTACTCTTTCACCAGGACCAAGCAGGAAGTCAGTCCTCACATATGGGACTCCCCAGCTTAAGGCTACCGGAGACCTCAAGCCGAAAAAAAGAGCTCCCTCTAGCTCGGCAGCACGTAAGGAAGGAATCTTCTCTGAGAACGCCACCGACCGGTAGCCCAACACCAGGACCGGAGGGTAGGAATTGCCTAAACCCCAAAGAGATTATGGAGTACTGCCTGTCCGAAAGCATTGTCACTGCGGGACTCCCTCTCAAGGCAGTAATGGGCCGCAAATGTCTGGCTTGAAGACCAAGTAGCGGCCCGGCAGATGTCTGCCAACGGAACAGAACGGAGATGAGCCTCTGACGCGGAATTCGCCCTGACATGATGAGCCATGACTCGACCCTCCAACGAGAGGCCGGCTGCCCCATAAGCCCAGGTGATACAGTCAGCGACCCATATGGAAAAAGTACGCTTGGAGGCAGGTAACCCCAACTTATTGGGGTCAAAAGAAACGAAGAGCTGCACAGCCCTCCGGTGCTCCCGCGTACGGTCAAGGTAGAAGGATAACGCCCTCCTACAGTCCAGGGTATGCAGGACCATCTCAGCCCGGCTGGCATGCGGCCTGGGAAAGAAAGTCGGAAGAACCACCTCCTGATTGAGGTGGAAAGAGGAGACAACCTTAGGGAGAAACTTAGGGCGAGTCCGTAAGACTACCCTATTCCTGTAGAACCTAGTGTAAGGGGGATCAGACACTAGCACCTGAAGTTCACTTACTCGCCTAGCAGAGGTAAGAGCTACCAGAAACAAAGTTTTCCAGGAGAGAAAACGGAGAGGACAGGTAGCCATAGGTTCAAATGGCGGACAAGTAATCCGCTGTAAGACCACATTTAAATCCCACTCAGGGGCCGGTGGACGTAGAGGAGGCTTAAGCAGGAGGTGGCCTCTGAGGAAACAAGCCACCAAAGGGTGGTTGGAAAGAGGCCTCCCGTCCACCGGCGAGTGGTGCGCTCAGAGAGCACTGAGGTGAACTCTGACAGAATTGGACTTAAGGCCTAGATTGGAGAGGTAAAGCAAATATTGCAATACTACTGCTACCAAGCACGAGAAGGGATTCTCGCTGTGCTGAGCACACCATGCGGAGAATCTACGCCACTTAAGAGCGTAGGATTTCCGGGTGGATTGCCTTCTAGAGGCTAAGACTACGTCTTCCACCTCTCTAGGCAGTAGTAGGGGAGCCAGAACTACCCTTTCAGCAGCCAGGCCATCAGATGAAGGGACTGGAGGTTGGGGTGCAAGAGAGTCCCCTGTTCCTGAGACAGGAGATCGTGCTGAAACCCCAGAGGAAGAGGAGTGGCCACCGCCAGTTGCAGCAGAAGCGGGAACCACTATTGCCGCGGCCACCTGGGGGCTATCAGGATCATTGAGGGCCCGTCCTTGAGGACTTTGAACAGTGTTCTGGACACTAGTGGCGTGGGAGGAAACGCATACAGTAGGCCTGTGGACCATGAGATTAGAAACGCATCCGCTGCTACTCTGAGAGGATGCGGTTGTCTGGAGCAGAATCTCGGGAGTTGCCGGTTCAGAGGACTGGCGAAAAGATCCATGGTGGGGAGGCCCCACCTGAGAAAGATCCGCTGAACCACCAACGGGTTCAATCTCCATTCGTGTGGTTGCAGGATCCTGCTCAGCCTGTCCGCCAGGTAATTTTCTTGACCTGGGAGGTAGACAGCCTTGAGGAGGATTCCGTGAGTGACGGCCCAAGAGCACAGCCGTTGTGCCTCCTGACATAGAAGGAAGGAGCCTGTGCCTCCTTGTTTGTTCACATAGAACATGGCAACTTGATTGTCCGTCTGGACTAGTACAGACTGGTCAGAGGTGAGGTGGGAGAAGGCTCTCAGAGCTAGGCATATCGCCCGTAGCTCCAGGAAGTTTATCTGTTGAGCAGCTTCCCAAGGGGTCCAGAGACCCTGAGTACACGTCCCTTGGCAATGTGCTCCCCAACCTAGAAGAGAAGCATCTGTCGTCAGCACTTGGGAATGCGGAGGGGATTGAAAAACCACTCGGAGTACCAGATTCGGAAGATGAAGCCACCATTCCAGAGAGGAGACGAGCAGGTCTGATATTCTTACTGAGTCCGCTAGGCTCCCTGTGGCTTAATGCCACTGAGTTTGAAGGCTCCACTGAGCAGGCCGCATGTGCAGGCGGGCATTGGGGGTTACATGAACCGTGGAAGCCATATGGCCGAGAAGTCTCAGGAATTGCCTGGCAGAGACCAGGGAATTGCTGTGAAACTGCCTGGCTAGATCCATCAGCCTGTGGGCTCTGTCCATTGGCAGAAAAGCCTTCGCCTGAAAAGTGTCCAGCCTTGCTCCTATGAATTCGAAGTTCTGGGACGGGAGCAAAGTGGACTTTGCGAAGTTTATGACAAACCCCAAGTGCTGAAGCAGAGCCAGAGTGCGAAGGGTGGCTTGACTGGCCTCCTGGGAAGACAGGCCCCTTATGAGCCAGTCATCCAGGTATGGAAACACAAAAAGACCTTGAAGCCTTAGGTAGGCCGCCACCACTGCCAGGCACTTGGTGAACACCCTGGGAGCAGAGGTCAGGCCAAAGGGTAGTACTCTGTACTGATAGTGGTTTCCTCCCACAACAAATCTGAGATATTGTCTGTGGTCTGGATGAATAAGGATGTGAGTATAAGCAACCTTTAGATCTAAGGAGCATAGCCAATCTCCCTGCTGGAGGTAGGGCAGCAGGATTCCAAGGGTAAGCATCTTGAACTTTTCCCTCTCCAGGAACTTGTTGAGGTTACGCAAGTCTAGGATGGGTCTGAGGCCTCCTGTTCTTTTTGGTACCAGAAAGTACCTGGAATAAAAGCCGTGACCTCTCAGGTGGTGGGGCACTGGTTCCACAGTCTGTTCCTTTAGCAGACTTGCTAACTCCTGAAGGAGTAGGTCCCTGTGCAGAGGGAGTCTTGGAGGCTCCCCTGGAAAATAGGAAGGAGGTACCTGGTGAAAATGGAGAAGATAGCCCTTTTGGACTGTATGAAGCACCCAGGTATCTGATGTGACGGCTAACCACCTGCGGGCAAAGTGGGCCAGCCGGCCTCCTGTGCTGATAGAAGCCAGCTGAGGAGAAGAGGCTATGCTTTCTGAGTCAAAAACCCCCACCCTGCTGATCAGGGGCCGGTGTTGGTGGCTTGGGGGCCTTCTGCCTACGGGGCCCATGACCCTGCCCCCTTGGCCTGCTGACCCTGTTGGGGAGCTGCAGAGGCCTGATAATGAGGGAATTTTATAGGCAGATGACTTCCTCGGGTAAAAGGTCTTTTTTCCCGAGCCCTTCTTTTTCTGAGAAGGGGCAGAGGTTTTCCTGGACAGCCTAGTCCTGGTCAGAGTCAAGGTCTCGAGTTCTGAAGCCTTTTCAGCCATGGGCTTGCCAAAGAAGTTTTCACCTCGGCAGGGGACATCGACCAACTTGTCCTGTACCCATGGCTCGAGGTCGGATGACTGTAGCCAAGCCTGTCGGCGGGCACCGATGCCGGCCCCGGCTACTCGGGCCGAAGCCTCGAAGCCATCGTAGGCTGCTCGAGAGATAAACTTCGAGCACTCTCGAATACCGGTGGACAAGGCCTGGAACCTCTGCAAAGGTTCCTCGGAGAGACCAGCAGAGAACCCGGCAATCTCCTTTGCCAGGTCTCGGAGGTACATGCCCATGTAGAACTGGTATGTCTGGACACGGCAAGCAAGCATAGAGCCCTGGAAGCACTTCTTACCGAGGGCATCCAGGTTCCGGGCCTCCTGGCCGGGAGGCACCAAGGAGTGCATCTTCTGACTTTTCAGTCGATGCATGGCCGATTCCACAACCATGGAGTGGTGCGGTAATTGTGCCTTTTGGAACCCGGGGCTCTTGCGGACTCGATAGATGGAATCGACCCGCTTGCTTAACACCGGCATCGAGGCCGGGGTCTCCCACATGCGGAAGAGCAGCCGCTCCAGCATCGGAGGAACCGGTACAGTAAAGGCCTCATTCGGGGGAGAGTCATACAGGAGAGTCTCGAGCTCCTCGGCTCGAGGCTCCTCCTCGGGATCCGCGGGGAATGCCAAGGCCTTGGCCATATCCCGCACGAAGTCCGAGAAAGCGTAGTTACTCACCTGTAACAGGTGTTCTCCAGGAGCAGCAGGAATCAGTCCTCACATATGGGTGACGTCGGCGCCGACGGAGCCCTCGCGGAGCAATTTTCCCCAGCTTTCACAGAAAGCCTTTGGGAATTGCAGCGCGGATGCGCGGTCGCCTTCCCGCCCAAGGGTGCCATCTTAGCCAGTCTGATGACATAGCTAAAAGACAGCATAAAAATTTGCAAAAAAACTTAAGCAGATGATTGCAACTCCACGGGGAGGAGGGAGGGTTGTGAGGACTGATTCCTGCTGCTCCTGGAGAACACCTGTTACAGGTGAGTAACTACGCTTTCTCCAGGACCAAGCAGGAAGCCAGTCCTCACATATGGGACTCCCAAGCTTAAGGCTACCGGAGACCCTAAGCACAAAAATGAGCTCCCTCTAGCTCAGCAGTACAGAAGGAAGGAATCTTCGCTGAATTATTACCCACCGGTAGCCCCCATCCGGGATGGAGGGTAGGAGTTGCTCAAACCTCGAAGAGATTTCGGAGGACTGCCTGTCCGAAAGCACTGTCCCTGCGGGACTCCCTCTCGAGACAGTAATGGACCGCAAAAGTCTGGCTCGAAGACCAAGTAGCGGCCCGGCAGATGTCTGCCAGCGGAACAGAGCGGAGGTAAGCCACTGACGTAGCCTTCGCCCGAACACAATGAGCCGTGACTCGACTTTCTAAGGAGAGTCCGGCTGCCCCATAAGCCCAAGCGATACAGTCAGCAACCCAGATGGACAGAGTAGGCTTGGAGACCGGGAGCCCCAATCTATTGGGGTCAAAAGACACAAAAAGCTGAGCAGCTTTACGGTGCTCCCGCGTACGGTCAAGGTAGAAGTTCAATGCTCTTCTACAGTCCAGGGTATGCAGGACTCGTTCAGCTCGGCTGGAGTGAGGCCTGGGAAAGAAGGTTGGAAGTACCACCTCCTGATTGATGTGAAAAGGGGAGACAACTTTTGGAAGAAATTTTGGGTGAGTCCGTAGGACTACCCTATTTTTGTAGAACCGAGTGAAGGGAGGATCAGACACGAGGGCCTGCAATTCACTTACGCGTCTAGCGGAAGTGAGGGCTATCAGGAATAAGGTTTTCCACGAAAGAAAACGCAGGGAACAGGTAGCCATCGGTTCAAAAGGCGGACAGGTGATCCGCTGTAAAACCACATTCAGATCCCAGTCAGGTGCTGGCGGGCGCAGAGGTGGTTTAAGTAGAAGGAGACCTCGGAGAAACCGTGCTACGAGAGGGTCGCTGGAAAGAGGTCTGCCGTCCACCGGCACATGGTGTGCTGAAAGAGCACTGAGGTGGACTTTGACGGAGTTGGACTTAAGTCCCAGATTAGAGAGGTAGAGCAGGTACTGCAAGATCACCGACACCGAGCAGGAGAAGGGATCCTGAGACTGCTGTACACACCAAACGGAAAAGCGACGCCATTTAAGGGCGTAGCATTTGCGGGTAGAAGGGCGCCGAGAAGCTAGGACGACCTCTTCCACCTCTGCCGGTAGGAGAAGGGGAGCAAGGACTACCCTTTCAGCCGCCAGGCCATTAGGTTGAGAGATCTGAGGTTGGGGTGTAGCAGAGACCCCTGATCCTGTGTTAGGAGATCCGGTTGAAACCCCAGAGGGAACGGATCCTCCGCCGCTAATTGTAACAGGAGTGGGAACCACGGCTGTCTGGGCCAGCGAGGAGCCACCAGGATCATGGACGCTTTGTCCCGGAGAACCTTGAACAGAGTTCGGGAGACTAGCGGGATGGGAGGAAAAGCATAGAGAAGACTTTCCGACCATGAGAGCAGAAAAGCATCGGCCGCTACCCGAAGGGGATGTGGCTGACGAGAGCAGAAGCGAGGAAGTTGCCGGTTGAGAGGACTGGCAAAGAGATCCATCGTGGGGAGGCCCCACTTCAGAAAGAGTTTCTGAACTACCAAGGGATCCAGACGCCACTCGTGCGGCTGGAGTATCCTGCTGAGTTTGTCCGCCAGGCAATTTTCTTGGCCTGGGAGATAAACTGCCTTGAGAAGAATGCCGTGACTGACGGCCCAAGAGCAGAGCTTCTGAGCTTCTCGGCAGAGAAGGAAGGAGCCCGTGCCCCCCTGCTTGTTCACGTAGAACATGGCAACTTGATTGTCCGTCTGGACAAGGACGGACTGGTGAGAAGTCAGGTGGGAGAAAGCCTTGAGCGCCAGACGAATAGCTCTGAGCTCCAGGAAGTTGATCTGTTGAGCAGACTCCCACGCGGTCCAGAGACCTTGAGTACATGCCCCCTGGCAATGAGCTCCCCAATCCAGGAGGGAAGCATCGGTCGTCAGCACTTGAGCCGGCTGAGGCGACTGAAACGGCATTCCGAGCACCAGGTTCGGCCGATGAAGCCACCACTGTAGGGAAGAGGCCAGCGGTCTGGAGAGGCGCACTAAGTCGGCTAGTCCGCCGGTGGCTTGTTGCCACTGCTGGCGAAGGCACCATTGAGCCGGCCGCATATTCAGGCAAGCATTGGGGGTCACGTGGACGGTGGAAGCCATATGGCCGAGTAGTCTCAGGAAGCGCCTGGCGGAGACCAGGGACTGGCTGCGAAAACGGCCGGCTAGGTCCATGAGCCATTGAGCCCTATCGAGAGGCAGGAAAGCTCGAGCCTGAGGAGTGTGCAGTCTTGCGCCGATGAACTCGAGATCCTGTGAGGGGAGCAAAGTGGACTTTGCGAAGTTTATGACAAAGCCCAAGTACTGCAGAAGAGTCACCGTGCGGTGTGTGGCATTGGCGACTGCCGGAGAGGACGACGCTCTGATGAGCCAGTCGTCGAGGTACGGAAAGACATAGAGGCCGTGAAGCCTGAGATAGGCCGCCACCACCGCGAGACATTTTGTGAAGACTCGCGGTGCGGAGGATAGGCCAAAGGGCAGTACTCTGTACTGGTAGTGATTTCCTGCCACCACAAACCTTAGGTATTGGCGGTGGCTTGGGTGGATGAGGATGTGCGTGTAGGCATCCTTTAGATCCAAGGAGCATAGCCAATCTCCCTGCTGGAGGTAGGGCAGAAGGATTCCAAGGGTAAGCATCTTGAACTTTTCCCGCACAAGGAACTTGTTGAGGTTGCGCAAGTCCAGGATGGGTCTGAGGCCTCCTGTCCTTTTTGGTATTAGGAAATACCTGGAATAAAAGCCTTGACCTCTCAGGTGGTGGGGCACCGGTTCCACAGCCTGGTCCTGAAGAAGACTTGCTAACTCCTGAAGGAGTAAGTCCCTGTGCAGAGGGAGTCGAGGAGGTTCTCCCGGAAAATAAGAGGGAGGGACCTGATGGAAGTGGAGAAGATATCCTTCTCGCACGACTTGAAGCACCCAGGCATCTGAAGTGATGTTGGACCACCTGTGGGCGAAGTGAACCAGCCGGCCTCCGGTGCTGGGAGGAACCAGCTGAGGGGGAGAGGCTATGCTGAGGAAGTCAAAAACCCCCACCCTGCTGAGCAGGGGCTGGTGGTGCAGGCTTGGGGGCTTGCTGCCTACGGGACCCGTTACCCCGTCCCTTGGCCTGCTGACCCTGTTGGGGAGCTGGAGGGGCCTGATATTGGGGGTAGTGTTTATAGGCAGCCGCCTTTCTCGGGTAAAAGGACTTCTTTCCCGAGACCTTCTTTTTCTGGGAAGGGGCGGAGGTCTTCCTAGAAAGCCTGGTCCTGGTGAGAGTCTCCGTCTCGATTTGTGCAGCCTTTTCAGCCATGGGCTTGCCAAAGAGGTTCTCACCTCTGCAGGGGACATCGACCAACTTGTCCTGCACCCAAGGTTCAAGGTCAGACGACTGAAGCCAAGCCTGTCGGCGGGCACCGATGCCAGCTGCGGCCACACGAGCCGATGCTTCAAAGCCATCATAGGCTGCTCGGGACATGAATTTGGAGCATTCCCGAATACCAGTTGTTAAGGCTAGGAACCTCCGCAAAGGTTCCTCGGACAGTCCAGCGGAGAATCCGGCTAGCTCTTTAGCCAGGTCTCGGAGATACATGCCCATGTATAGCTGGTAGGTCTGGACACGACAAGCCAGCATAGAGCCCTGGAAACACTTCTTACCAAGGCCATCCAGGTTACGGGCCTCCCTGCCAGGAGGCACCGAGGAGTGCATTTTCTGGCTCTTAAGCCTATGCATGGCCGATTCCACTACCATGGAATGGTGTGGCAGCTGTGCTTTTTGGAAGCCAGGACTCTTGCGGACTCGATAGATGGAATCGACCCGCTTGCTCAATACCGGCGACGAGGCCGGACTCTCCCACATGCGGAAGAGTAGTCGTTCCAGCATGGGAGGCACCGGTACAGTAAAGTGCTCCCGGGCGGGAGAGTCGTACTGAAGGGCGTCGAGCTCTTCGGCTCGAGGCTCCTCCTCGGGATCCGCAGGGAAGGCCAAAGCCTTGGCCATATCCCTGACGAAGTCCGAGAACCGGGCATCCTCCGGAGGGGACTGTTTCCGAGGTTCGGACTCAGGTGAGTCCGAGGGGACACACCGAGTCCGAAAGGAATCAGGTGACTCCTCCTCTTCAGACTCCCAGACCGACTCCGAGGAGGAATCAGTGGGGTCGGCTCGGGTAGGCGGAGGCGTCGGCCGCCCCGACGCCAAGGGAGTCGGCGGCGACGACCTCGGTCCCGAACGGGAGGCCGAGGGTGACCTCGACCGAGGATCGACTCGAGTTCGCATGGACTCGAGGATCGGCTCGGTCTCCGGGGTCGACTTAGACGTCGACGTCCTGGCGGTCGGGGCAGCGGCGCCAGCGAGGCTAGCGATCAGTGCCCGCTGCTGGTCCATGAAGGCAGATAGTCTGCTCTCCAAGGCCGTCAACCTGAGTCCGACCTCAGGTGACCCAGCAGCCCCCGACTCGGGCCCCGACGGCGTCGGGCCCGACGTCGGACCTCTCGGAGGCGAGTCCAGAAGGACCACAGGACTTACCCGAGCAGGCAACTCCGACTCCAGGCGAGGTCGCTTCGGGAGGTGCTCCTTCTCCAAAGACCCGGGACGGCTGTCGGGGCTATGCGACCTGGCCCTCGCGGAGCCAGGAGCGTCCACCGACGCCGCCCTCGTGGGTTTTGTCTTCCGTCGATGGTCTCCGGAGGGAGAACCCCTGTCAGAGGAGCTTCGGCGATGGTCAGAGCTGGAGCCTCTGGATGCCGAGGCCTCCGACGAGGTCCGGGTACGGCTGGGGTCAGCGAAGATTCTATCCCGCTGATGCCGCCGACTCCTCAACGCTTTGGAGGACATTTTGCCACAGGCTCCACAGATCATTTCTTCATGATCCGGGCCCAGGCAGCGGAGGCAATTATCGTGTGTGTCAGTGAGTGACATATTTCTGTCACACTGACCACACCGCTTGAAACCACTGGCAGCCATCGGGGGAAAAAGGGCCCCTGCAAGGTCAAAGGACCGGGCTGCCAGCGAAAAAACCGAAAACGAAACTGACCAAAAATCAGAAAAACCGAAAAATAAGAGAAGGACTCGCAACGGCGTCACGAGTCCGGGCAGGAAAACGACCGGCGTCGAACCGAATTGAAAAACGAGAAAACTCACGAAAATCAACTTTTTTAGCGGGGACACGACGGGTACGTCTGTAGGGCTCCGCAGAAAAAAGAAGAATGGCTAAGATGGCACCCTTGGGCGGGAAGGCGACCGCGCATGCGCGCTGCAATTCCCAAAGGCTTTCTGTGAAAGCTGGGGAAAATTGCTCCGCGAGGGCTCCGTCGGCGCCGACGTCACCCATATGTGAGGACTGACTTCCTGCTTGGTCCTGGAGAACTGGGTATCCTCCGGTGAGGATCGTCTCCGAGGTTCGGACTCTGGCGAGTCCGATGGGGCACACCGAGTCCGATAGGTGTCGGGTGACTCTTCGTCCTCCGTCTCCCAGCCAGACTCCTCAGAGGAGGTGTCGAGTGGCTCCGGTCGGGCGGGCACCGATGTCCTCTGCCCCGACGCCGAGGGTACCGGCGTCGACGACCTCAGTACCGAACGGGAGGCCAAGGGAGACCGAGGCCGAGGATCGGCTTGGCCTCCGGGGTCGACTTGGACGTCGAGGTCCCAGTGGTCGGGGCAGATGCACCGGTGAGACAGGCGATCAATGCCCGCTGCTGTTACATGAAGGCAGCGAGGCTGCTCTCCAAGGCCGTCAACTTGAGTCCGAGCTCAGGAGACCCAGCAGCCCCTGACGGCGTCGGGCCCGACGTCGGCTCCCTTGGAGGAGAGTCCACGAGGACTACAGCACTCACGTGTCCAGGAGACTCCATCTCGAGACAAGGTTGCTTGGCAGGCCTCTCCGACTCCGAAGACCCGGGACGGCTATTGGGGCTATGCGACCTGGCTCTCTAGGAACCAGGAGCGTCCACCGACGACGCCCTCGCGGGTTTCTTCTTCCTGCGCTGGTCCCGCGAAGGAGACCCCCGCTCAGAGGAACCCCGACGCTGCTCGGGGCCAGAGTCCTGAGACGTCGAGGCCTCTGACGAGGTCCGGGCCCGTCCAGACGCTGAGTCAGAGAAGATCCTATCCTTCTGGTGCTGCCGACTCAACGTCTTCGAGGACATTTTGCCACAAGGACCACATATCATCGGGTCATTATCGGGTCCGCGGCAGCGGAGGCAGCAGTCATGTGTGTCGGTAAGAGACATAGGTTTCTTACACCGATCACACTTTTTAAACCCGCTGGCAGCCATCGGGGGAAAAAGGGCCCCTGCGAGGTCAAAAGACAGGGCTGCCTGTGAAAAAAGAAAAAATGGCACGAACGCTAGTCACGAAGGACAAAAACCGAAAAAGGGAGAGTGGGCTCGATACCGACGTATCGGGCCCAGGCAGGAAAAGGATCCGGCGTCAAACCAAAGGAGAAATACAAAAAACAGGGAAATCAACTTTTTCCTCGGCGAAAAATGAACTACGTCCGTCGGGCTCCGCGGAAAAAAGAAGACTGAGCAAGATGGCACCCTTGGGCGGGAAGGGGACCACGCATGCGCGCTGCAATTCCCAAAGGCTTTCTTTTAAAGCTGGGGAAATGCTCCGCACGAGGGCTCCGTCGGCGCCGACATCACCCATATGTGAGGACTGACTTCCTGCTTGGTCCTGGAGAACGATATTTACATTCTCTTATATACCGCGCTATTCTGCATATGTACTGTAAAGGACATGTGCCCCAGAAGCTGCAGCATCTCTCTGGTGGTCAGATGTCTTTTAGGAGAGGAGTCTGGAATGCTAGAATGACAAGACACAATGAAGTTGGGGCAGAAATGCCATGGACTGTTGGGTGCCTAGTAGGGCTTCAACGAACTCTAGTTTTTGAGTTGGAGCTGGGATTCTGGGAAGTTTAACACAAATCCAAAGTGTTGTATTCCCATGATGGTATGACGCAAGGAAAGTAGTACTCTTGGGAGGTGTCTGCTTTTATTAGCCAGTTGTCTAAGTAAGGGAAGACAAATATCCCCAGAGATCTTAGATATGCAGCTACAACTGCCATGCACTTTGTGAAGACTCTAGGGGCAGAGGTGAGTCCGAAGGGAAGGACTCTGTATTGATAATGTTTTCCTTGGAAGGTGAAGAGAAGATATTTCTTGTGTCCTGGGATGGATGAGGATATGTGTGTAAGCTTCTTTTAGATCTAGAGAACAGAGACAGTCCTGACTCTGGAGGTAGGGAAGAAGAGTCCCGAGAGAGATCTTGAACTTTTTGTGGACTAGAAATTTGTTGAGGTTTCTGAGGTCCAGAATGGGCCTGTATCCTCCAGTTTTCTTTGGAATGAGAAAATACAGAGAGTAGAAGCCCATCCCCTGTTGGGATGTTGGGACATCTATGGTGCCCTGAGACAGAAGAGAGGACATTTCGTCCTATAGGAGAGGTGAGTGGGGGTTGCATTTTATATTCCCCCATGAAAGTGGAGGGGGGGGGCAGAGTTTGTAGATGAAGTCTGTACCCTTCCTGAACCATGGCGAGTATCCACTGCTGAGGTGATGAGGTGCCATCTGTGGGCATAGTAACACAGTCTGCCTATTATGTGGAGCGGGTGGAGATCCTTCAGAGGCATAGTGGCAATGTTCTCTAGGAAAAGTCAAAAACAAGGCACAGACTGTGGCTGCAGAACTGGTTGAGATTTAGCCACTTGTGCCTTCTTTTGTTGCTTAGGTGGTTGCTGCCTCTTCTGTGGGGTCTGACCCTGGTACTGAGGAGGAGGAGGAAAAGAAGAGAAAAATTTCTTATTATTGTAGAAAGACTTCTTTGCAAGTGTCTTTTTCCTAGCAGGGTCAGCTGTTACTCTGGACAGTCTTTAGAGTAGTATTTTTGGACTCTAATTGAGAGACTTTATCTTGCCAGTCTTTGCAAAAGAGGTTTTCCCCTCTGCAAGGCATGCTGCCCAGGTTATCTTGAACCCACTGTTCAAGATCTGAGGCCTGAAGCCATGCAATTCAATGTGCACGAATGCATATTGCTGAGGCTCTACTGTGCATTCAAAAGCATTGAAGGTAGCCCTATTGACAAACTTCGAGAGATGTTGGCTCTGCTTAACCAGGACAAGATAATCTACCCTTTTGTCATCTTGGAGGAGAGGGGCAAAGGCCTCGAGATCCCTGGAGACCTCTTTGAGGAACATTCCCATGTAGAGGATATAGGAGTTAATCCTAGTTGAGAGCATGGATGATTGGAAGCATCGACCTCCAAAGGATTAGAGGAGTACATCTTCGAGCTTTTGATTTGGTGCATCACTGATTCAACCACCATGGAGTGGTGGGGAAGCTGTGGCTTTTGCAACCCGCAACATTCTGGTACCCAATACATGGTATCGAGATGTCAACTTTGAGGTGAGACTGAGAGGCGTCTTCCACATCCAGAGCATAAGGTCATGAAGGATGTGTTGCACCGGTAAGGTGGCTGCCTCTTTGGCTGCTATTGGGTATTGGAGGATCTCTAAATGGATCTCTAATTCCTCCACCCTTGGCTCCTTCGCCAATGTTACCGTGACGAAACTGGGGAATCGGAATCGGAGGACTCAAAGTATCGGCGAGCCTGATGTTCACCGGAAGCCTGATGCTGGTACCAAAGCTTTAAGTTATCGGCCTCCAAGAACCGCTTGGGTTTGGCACCGGTAAGAGTTTCAAGGGAGGGCATGGGTGGCAGCGATGTCGATGCCACCTGCAGCAGCCCTAATGCCATGCCTGGAACTGATGTCAATGTCGGTACCATAACTGGTATCGACAGGACATTTCTGTACCGAATGATTTTAGAGGTACTGAGGCTGCAAAGAGGGCTGCCAAACTCCACTCGATGGCCAGTATACGCTGGTCTATCGAGGTTGTTGATGCTTGGGTGTTGGTGATGAGTATTTGCGCTATCGTCCCAAAGCATGGCACCAGTAGCTCTTTGGAAGTCGAGGCCTTGGGAGCATCCTGGGG
Source organism: Ichthyophis bannanicus (assembly GCA_033557465.1). Taxonomy (NCBI): domain Eukaryota; kingdom Metazoa; phylum Chordata; class Amphibia; order Gymnophiona; family Ichthyophiidae; genus Ichthyophis; species Ichthyophis bannanicus. Next base: position 111,696,926 of record CM066032.1, on the reverse strand, counting down.
CCTCCCGATGGCTTTGGAGGACAGGGTCTCCCGCCAGAGCTGTTTAGCAGGCCAATCCGTCTCCGAGGCAACACCCGAGAGGTCTCGATGCTTTAAACAAGATCTTCCCCTAGAGGTACTGCCAGACTTTGATGTGGCCTTGTGCTTGGACTTCAAAGATACCCGAGATACATGGGAGGATGAGGAGGCCCTCGAAGAAGTGGATGTCATCCATACTGTGTCTGAAGTGAAGAATGCTCCAAATTTAGAAGACCGGTTTTGTAGGCCTCTCCATGTCATTTTCTGACAGAGGGCACAGTCTTTTGGCTGGTGGTCTGGGCCAAGTCATTTTGAACACCAGTCAAGTGTGTCAGTCGCCGAAATGGTGCTGGCACAATTACAACATTTTTTGAAACCACTAATTGGTTTCTCCATACCTTCAAGAATGTGAAGGATATGGTAGGCTTAAGGCCTAAAAAGAGTGTAAGTTTGTTTGTTTTTTAAAGAAGATAAAGAAAGAAGTAAAATAAAAGAAAAAGGGAACCAGCGATGTCTTTGATGGTGCCGGTGTTGATGGGAACCATCAAAATGAACCTTAAAGAGTATCCCACAACTATATCACACCTATCTAAAGAGATCACTCAGTAAAGAAAGAATTTTTTGTCGGAACTACTGCCGTGAAAACTTGCATCCTCTCGAAGCAGAACGTTCCTTTTAATTAAGAGTTTTGAAAAGGGATAGCAACCCCTAGAGTACCCAAAAGGATATCAAAAACCCATGGGGTACAAACAAAATGTGAAAGTGAGTCCTGTGTTTTAAAAAAGCTGTTTCTTACACTCCCCAATTTAGCTGCCAATAATAACCAAGGGTACTTAGCTCAAGTCCAGGCTCCCATGGATCAATAAAATATTTCAAAGCAGCAGGAGTGTTGCCATAAAAGAGGGGAATCATCCGCAACCGTCAGAAATCTGTAATCCAAACAGTATGTTGACCCAACGTTGCGTTTCGGGCTTATGTGCTTCCCAGCCCTTCTTCAAAACAATTACTGACGTAAAAGGAAAAAGAACCCGTGGTCAATTTGAACACTCACTGAATCATCTGATCAAACACTTGGCCAATGGGAAAACAGGCTGAAATTAAAGGTATACTCATTCAAATAATACCCCACCAGTCCAATGAGGAATTTAGACCCGCCGGGGCTAACGATTGTAAAAGGAAAATCCAGCGTTGCTCACGATAAAGGAGAATTGCCCCCCGATCACCTCCACGAGATTTTTCCGGAACAAAATCTATAATTCGCCAACGTAAGTCCAAAAAAGTATGCTGGAAATCCTCACAATGTTGTACCACCGGAGCTGTTAACACCCTCGTAGTTATTCGAGACCGATGTTCCTGAAGACGCTTTCTCATAGGGCGAATAGTCTTTCCAATGTATATCTTTCCACAAGGACAGACCAACAGATAGACAACGAAAGAGGACTGACAAGTAGTATACCATCGACTATAGTATGTGTGTTGAGTACTCGGGTGAGTCCAACCCACCCCCTCCAATGTCAATGTACAAAAATCACAGGATTGACAGCCAAAATGTCCCACTATCTCGGGAGGAGAGGAACGCTCCATAGTATGGATAAGCTGATCTGCCAAATTCTTACCTCTCTTAAAACCCAACATCAAAGGTATATCAAAACACGTGTGCAGAGATAAAATGGACCAGTGTCTCCTAAGAATTGCAACCACATCCCGAGTACGGGGCATAAAAGGCAAGACTCCCACAAATGGTGAAGATGACCCCAAACATCCCCCTGTACTGGGTTGTCATCCTGCCACCAGTCGGGGTGGTTAAAACGAGCTCTGCAATAGGCTTTATAAATGACTGGCTCTGGATAACCCCGCTGCCGAAGTCGAAGTTTTAAATCAGCCGCTTGTGTTTTAAAATCCTCCAGCGTAGAACACAGTCTTCGCAAACGTATAAACTGACCTACTGGAAGCCCCCTGCGTAAGGAACTAGGATGATAACTCCTAAAGTGTAGTAGGGTATTCCGTTGCACGGCCTTCCGAAAGAGCGTGGATTTTACTACCCCACGATCCTTAAATAACTTAAGGTCCAAAAATTCTATGGACCAAAAATCATATTTCGGTGTAAATTGTAGATCAGTGGAAAGGGAGTTTAGCCAATCAAAAAACATTTTTAATTGATCCTCAGTGCCCGTCCAAAAGAAAAAGACATCGTCCAAAAATCTCTGCCACATACGAATATATCGATACCACCTTGATGGATAGATATGTTGAACCTCAAACTGGTGCATATAGAATGTGGCAATCGAGGGGGCCACTGTGGCCCCCATGGCAATCCCATAAATCTGTTGGTAATAAATATCCCCAAACCAAAAAAAATTTTTTGTAAGTACTAGGGATAATAAATCCAGAAAAAATGATTTTGGTAATCGTTCCGGCAATTTCAACGGGATAGAACTAGCCATTTCTAATGCAGCTCCCTGATTGATGTTGGTATAGAGCGCTTGAACGTCCAAGGTAACCAAATACCAAGTGGACATATCACCTCCCTGTGAATGTAAGGTAGACAAAAAATGAAATGAATCTCGAACATATGAGGTTATAGTGGGCAAAAGAGGGCGAAGGAACATATCACAAAACTGTGATAGTGGCTCCAAAACTGACTCCCGGCACGAGACAATTGGACGGCCCGGAGGTCGGTCCAAACTTTTATGTACTTTCGGCACCATGTACAAAATAGGTGTAACTGGAAAAGGTTTATTCAAAAATTTAAACTCTTTATTTGTTATCCACTTCCGCTGCAATGCCTGCGGTGTTGATGGGAAGGCAGAGGCGCTATCCATAAAAAAGAAGTTTTTCGGCAGTGACAGGATTTGCTTCCTGAGAGGCAGACAGAAAGGCAGGGAAGCAGTCACGCAGGCGAATGGAGTGCTTCAAAAAGCTTTCCAACTGGACGTTGGGGAGTGTTCCCGCGTGGGCTCAGTCATCACCCATATATTAAGACTACATTCCTGCTTGTTCCTGGAGATATAAAATTAGATAAGGAAATAGAAAAATAGCAGCAATGAGAACATTTATTTTCTTAGATACATGAAAAACCCTTTTACAATAAACAGAAAGTTAGTTATTTTTAACATTCCTTCACAGCAAGAAATCATATCCCTGAAGAACTCGCAGACAGTCCCAGTGTCCAATGAGCTACTGCTCTCTCGCTTTCAGATGGTGTACCTCAGGGATCTGTGTTGAGATCTCTCCTTTTCTCTCTCTACATTTGGTCCCTTGGGGCACTTATTTCCTCCCATGGATTCAGTACCATCTTTACGCTGACGACTCTCAGATCCACCTTTCTGTGCCTGAAATGTTTCCATGAATCCAGACCCGGATCTCTGCCTGTTTATCCAACAGTGCTGCCTGGATGTCTCGCTGCCATCTGAAATTGAACATGGCCAAAACTGTGCTCCTTATCTTTCCCCCTAAACCCACCTCCCCCTTTCCGCCATTCTCTATTTCTTTGGATAACACTACACCTCCTCCCTGTTTCCTCCACTCACAACTTTGGGATCACCTTTGACACTACATTCTCTCTGCACACATCCAACAGTTAAAACCTGTCGCTTTTTTCTGTATAACATAGGAAAACTTCATCCACTTCCTTTCTACACAAACTACTAAGACTCTTATCCACTCTTTAGTTATCTCCCATCTAGACTACTGCAACCTCCTCCTTACTGGTCTCCCTCTGAATCATCTTTGTTCTCTTCAATCTCTTCAAAACTCGGCTGCACGGCTAACCCTCTGCTGGCCTCGATATGCTCATATAACCCCTCTTCTCAAGTCACTTCATTTGCTCCCTATCCATTTCCGTATCCAACTGAAACATATCCTACTGACCTTTAAGTGCACTCATTCTGCTGCCCCTCACTATTTTCCTCTTATCTTTCCCTATACTCCTCCTCGGAAACTACGTCCTTCTGGCAGATCCCTTCTATCTGTGCCCATCTCTTCTACTGCCAACTATAGACTTTGATCTTCCACTTTCCTGCTCCTTATGTTTGGAACAAACTACCTGAGTCTGTGCATCAGGCTTCATCTCTGGCCCTTTTCAAATCCAAGCTGTAAACTCACCTCTTCGAGGTGCTTTTGGATCCTAATCCGCTTAGTCTCCTAAGCATTTCCTTACCATTCCACTAGATATATCCTTGTCAGCTGCTGTGTTGCCAGTCTTGACTAGATTGTAAGCTCTGATGAGCAGGGACAGTATTTTACATGTGTCTGTACAGCACTATACAAATGATAAATAGTAGTAGTAGTAGTAATATCTGCTGTGCAAGCATTGAATATGCGTAGCATTATTACTCTGAATGGAACCAAATGCTGCTTCATTAAGTAGACAAGTTGGGTTTCTAAACAGAGCACAAACGTTGCAAGAGCAGATACTCAAGTCTCTGTTAATGCACAATATGCAATACAGCATGGGTCAAACAGCAATCTGTGCAGGTGTTGTGGCAAAAAATGGACTATCTACTAGACAATCAGAGTAGACCTCCAATCATCTGAAGATTATACAGACAATAGTTGCACAGAAATGTCTACCAGAAGTTCTTCCACAGCCCATTTCAGGCAAGACATGTGCCACCTGAGCACCGCCAAAGAGCATTAAGAACTGGGGAACTGTGTCCATGTCCTGCTTTTCAGCAGCTGGACCTCTCAGGCCACTGCGCGTAAGGGAGGTGTTGGCACTATACAGTTCTTGCAATAATCTCAGCACCAATCGGGTTGTGAACCAAACCGTAACATTATCTAGAAATTCTCTTATCTTGTCTTAATGGCAATGGAGTTCAGACACTTCTTCATGGGGGAAGTGATGAATCAGGCTGTGCATGAAACTGGGGTTTCTAGTCCCACAGGTGCTCCTTCTGGTCTTGGGCAAGCCACTTAACCCTCCATTGCCCATGTTCCCTGTAAAATAGTTATCTCCAAGTTATAATGCCCTGTTCAATGTAATTTCATTTTGTTCAATGTAAACTGCCTTGATATCATGAAAGGCAGTATATAAGAAATGTTAGATTTGAAATCATCATCAGATCCCAAACAAGCGGGACATACTGGATAGTAGCGTTTTCTGTGTAAGATTAATGATCATGACAAGGCTATTCAGTCTTTTGCACTGAGTGTCAAATGTACAATCCTCTCCCAGGTGGTGAGGGGTCTTAAGTGTGCACTAGGTGCAAGGAGCTCTTTGTTCTGAGGGAACGAGTCCGACCCCTGGAGGTTAAAGTAGCAGATTTGGAGGATCCAAGGAAGACAGAAGTATACAGACAAAACCTACAGGGACATAGTACTGAAAATCTCCAGTCTGGTAGCATGTCTGTTGCCATGGAGGCGAGAGGTCACGTGAAAGGAGAGCATCATCTTGGTGTAGCAGGAAGTAATTCTACAGCTAGGACCTTCCCTCCAGGTGATGTAAAACCCTCTCGCACAGAAGAGGTTCTCCAGGGATATATACTGTGGTGAGGAATGCCCTCCAGAAGAGATGGAGATAGGGGAAAATCCTGGTAGAAGTAATGAAACAGCACTAGCACACAGGATTTCCAATGCAGAGTTGAAAAAAACACAGTTCTCTGCTGAGCACAGGACACGCCCCAGCTCAGGGGAGGAGACAGGCTTCTGCACTAATTGGGCACGCTCAGGGGAAGGTCAGGGTGTGCCAGGAAATGAAGCCCTTTTAAATCCCCAAGCAGAGAGGGAAGAGGAGGAGAAGAGAAAAGGAGGAAAGAGAAAAAGAGGGAAAAGGAAGGAGGAAAACGTTAGAACCCTGGAGCAAGGCAGAACCTTGGAACAGTAAACCTTGGAGCCAAGCACACTCTAAGAAAGAACCTTACTACAAGGCAGAGCCTGGGCGTGGGAAGGCTAGCAAATTCAGCACATGGAAAGAAGGTATCTGGTCTGGTAGCAAACAAGGCTACAGAAGCAAGGAAGTGAAGCAGGAAGAAAGCTTTTCAAAGAGAAATTCACAGAGAAGAGGAAATAGCAATAAGGCTGCTGAGTTTTTGAAACAGAGAGACTTCTGGAGGAAAGGTGCCAGTTCTTATTCAAACCCTGCTAAAGGTAAAGCTGACTTTTCTACTTTTAATGCTTTACTAGAGAAACCTTTTATTTGTGCTAACCTTCACAAGGTAAACCCAGCTGCAGAAGCTGATAGCAAGTGGGGGAAAGGTGTTACCCTTACCAAAGACTTTCACACGGATAAAGGGCACTTACAGGCTGAATTGCTTTTAAAACAGTTTCAAGAGTTTCTGGAACTGAGGTCAGGGAAGCTTAGCAGGCCTGACAGAGATAGCGATAGCTTTAGCTCAGATGAATGCATGCAAGTGGATAATTACCTGCCTGCCTTAGAAGGAGACCCTTCTCCAATGGATTGCTCAATCTGCCTCAAAAAGGACAGCAATGTAAGAAACCCTTGAACACTGTATGAAAAGAATACAGGGAGTTTGCTGTACTTGCTGCCAAGCTAAAAGGTTTACAAATTGTTTTCATTTGTTGTTTTGAGAAGCCACGCTGTGGAAGGAACAGCTGTTTGTTTGGTGCTGCGATAATTCTGAAAGACCACATGAGGCACTGCTGAGTTAAAGCTGCTGTGATTGTGAAGAGCCAAGTAGAAGCTAACTTAATTTCAGTTGTACTTCCTATGTTCCTGGTTTCAGCTGTTTGGGTTGAAGTTGCACCTTTTGCGTTATGTACCATTGAATTTTGATGCGCTGGAAAATATCCCCACAACAATAAATTTCATGCAGCCTTAACATTCATGTCACGACTACAATTTAATCCTGAAGGAAATACAAGTACACTACGAGTCCCAGAATTCCCAGGGACCAGTACAAGCTTTATTCCTCAGGGACATTAAGAGGCCACTCCTGCCTGTAAGCTCTCAGGCCCAGGGCAGGAGCGTCGCAATACCCATAAAGGAAGGGTTAGGATAGCTATTATACAGTAGTTGGCAATTCAATCATTAGACATGTAAGATACCTAGGTGGCTGATGGATGTGAGGATCACCAGGTAACGTGCCTGCCTGGTGCGAAGGTAACGGACCTTTCACACCACCTAGACAAGGTTTTAGATAGTGCTGGGGAGGAGTATGCTGTCTTGGTACACGTTGGTACCAATGACATAGCAAAGTATGGGAGGGAGGTTCTGGAGGCCAAATTTAGGCTTTTAGGTAGGAAGTTGAAATACAGAACTTCCAAGGTAGCTTTCACTGAAATGCTTCCCATTCCACATGCAGAACCCTAAAGGAAGGCAGCGCTCTGGAGTTTCAATGCATGGATTAGATGATGGTGCAAGGAAGAGGGTTTGTGATTTGTTACAAACAAAGCAACATTCTGGGGAAGGGGGGCTTTTCCAAAAGGATGGGCTCCATCTTGACCAGTATGGAACCACGCTGCTAGCATTAACCTTTAAAAGGAGATAGAGCAGCTTTTAAACTAGATAAAAGGGGAAAGCAAACAGTCACCCAAGAGTGCATTGTTCGGAAGGATGTATTCTTGAAGAATACTAGCAAATGAGCAAGGTTAAGGCATCCTGACAGAGAGATTCCAATAAAGATAAAAAAGTTACCCAGATGCCTTTAAGTACAGAGCAGAGCTTAAAGATTCAAAATTATCCCTATCAACTGATAACCATATTAATATGAATAAAATATAAACCTCTAGAATGCCTGAATGCAAATGCAAGAAGTCTAAAAAATAAGATGGGAAACTATATAGCACTAAATGAAAGGATAGATATGATTGGCATCTCGGAGATCAGGTAGAAGGAGGACACCAATGGGACACTGTGATACCTGGAAACAAACTCTATCACAATAATAGGGTAGATCAAATTGGTAGAGGTGTTGAGTTCTATGATATTGAGGGCATTGATTCACACAGGATTAAAGTTTTGCACAAAACAAAATACAATGTAGAAACTCTATGGATAGAAATTCCATGTAAAAAGCGAAAAGCAATGGCAGTGGGGGGTGTACTACTGACCGCCTGGCCAGAATGAACAGATGGATGATGAAATGCTAAGAGAAATCAGGGAGGCTAACTAAAGTTACAACACTGTAATAATGGGTAATTTCAATTACCCCAGTAATGATTGGATCAAGTGTCACAGCAGGACATGCTAGGGAGATGAAGTAAATGACTGCTTCTTGGAGAAGCTAGTTCATGAACCAACAAGAGGAAAAACTATTTTGGACTTAGTACTTAGTGGAAAACAAGATCTGGTACAAGAGATAAGGGTGTTAAGGCCACTTGGCAATAGTGATCATAGCAAGATGACATTTGATTTCATAAATGGAGGAAGGGTGGCAAGGAAATACACAGTACTAACTTTTAACTTTCAAAAGGGAGACTACGATAAAATAAGGAAAATAGCTGAGAAAAAACTAAAAGGAGCAGCTACAAAGGTTAAAGATTTGCATCAAGCATGAGCGTTGTTTAAAAACTATCTCTGAAGCCCAGACCAGATGTATTCCACACTTTAAGAAAAGCGGAAGGAGAGATCAGAGAGGCTGTTGCAGCCAAAAAAGCATCTTTCAGGAAATGAAAAAAGAAGCCAAATGAAGAAAATGGGAAAGAGTAGTTACTCACCTGTAACAGGTGTTCTCCAGGAGCAGCAGGAATCAGTCCTCACATATGGGTGACATCGACATCGATGGAGCCCTTGCGGAGCATTTCCCCAGCTTTCCATGAAAGCCTTTGGGAATGCAGGCACACATGCGCGGTTCCCTTCCCGCCTAAAGGTGCCATCTTGCTCAGTTAAATGACATAGCTAAAACAGCACACAAAATGTAAAAATAAACTATGTACAACTGCAACTCCCAGAGGAGGAGGGAGGGTTGTGAGGACTGATTCCTGCTGCTCCTGGAGAACACCTGTTACAGGTGAGTAACTACTCTTTCTCCAGGACCAAGCAGGAAGTCAGTCCTCACATATGGGGGACTCCCTAGCTCTGGGCTACCAGGAACCCAGGCTGAACAAGAGAACTCCCTCTAGTCTCAGCATCAAAGAAAGGCTTTTCACTGACAGAACCTCCACCGGTAGCCCAACAGAGGGCAGGAGTTGCCTAAACCTCAAAGAGATTCCCGAGTACTGCCTGGCCAAAAGCACTGTCCCTACGGGACTCCCTTTCCAGACAGTAATGGGCCGCAAAAGTCTGGCTTGAAGACCAAGTAGCAGCCCTGCAGATGTCTACCAACGGTACAGAGCGGAGATGAGCCACTGAGGCAGCCATTGCCCTGATACGATGGGCCGTGACCCGACCCTGCAAAGGAAGGTAAGCCGCCCTGTAAGCCCAGATGATACAGTCAGCCACCCAGATGGACAAGGTACGCTTGAATACAGCCAACCCCAAATTATTAGGGTCAAAAGATATGAAGAGCTGAGTAGCCCTTCTGTGCCCCTGTGTACGGTCAAGGTAGAAGGATAAGGCCCTCCTACAGTCCAGGGTATGCAGAACTGCTTCGCCTGGCTTGCATGAGGCCTAGGGAAGAATGTTGGAAGAACCACCTCCTGGCTGAGGTGGAAAGAGACGACAATCTTTGGGAGGAACTTTGGATGAGTCCTGAGGACTACCCTGTTCTTATAGAATCTGGTGTAAAGCCTGTCACAGACCAGGGCCAGAAGCTCACTCACTCGCCTAGCCGAGGTTAGGGCTACCAAGAAGAGTGTCTTCCAGGACAGGAAGCGTAGAGGACAAGTAGCCATCGGCTCAAAGGGTGGGCGAGTCAGTTGCTGCAAGGCCACATTCAACTACCACTCAGGAGCAGGACGACGGATTGGAGGCTTGAGCAAGAGCAAGCCTCTGAGAAACCGGGACACCAAGGGGTGAACCGATAGAGAATGTCCTTCCACCAGTGAGTGGTGAGCTGCTAGAGCTGAGAAATTGACCCGAACAGAATTGGACTTAAGTCCTTGATTTGATAAGTGCAGTAAGTACTGAAGCACTACTGGTACAGTACAGGAGAAGGGATCCTCTGTACGTAGGTGACACCACATGGAAAACCTTTTCCATTTAAGAGCATAGGTTTTCCTAGTGGACTGCTTCCTAGAGGCTAGGACAACCTCCTCAACTTCCTGAGGGAGGCCCCAGGAAGCCAAAACTGCCCTTGCAGCCTCCATGCCATCAAATTGAGAGCTTTGAGATTGGGGTGCAGAAGGGAACCCTGATCCTGAGAGAGAAGGTTGGGTTGCAACCCCAGAGGCAGTGGGGGATCCACTGCCAGCTGAAGCAGAAGTGGAAACCAAAGCTGTCTCGGCCACCTGGGAACCACCAGCAGGACCGAGGCCTTGTCCTGAAGAATCCTGAACAGAGTTCGGGCCACCAAGGGCGTGGGAGGAAACGCATACAGGAGGCCCTGAGACCAGGGAATCAAAAAAGCATCTGCTGCTACCCGCAGAGGATGCGGTTGCCTGGAGCAGAACTTTGGCAGCTGTTTGTTCAGTGGACTGGAAAACAGATCTATGGATGGAAGTCCCCATTTCAGGAAAATCTTCTGAACCACCAAAGGATGGAGCTGCCACATGTGGGGCTGTATAATCCTGCTCAATCTGTCGGCCAGGTAGTTTTCCTGGCCAGGGAGGTACACAGCCTTGAGGAGCATGTTGTGCTTGAGGGCAAACAAGCAAAGGTCCTGTGCTTCCTGACAAAGAAGCCTGGACCCAGTTCCACCCTGTTTGTTCACATAAAACATGGCTACCTGGTTGTCTGTTTGAACTAGGACAGACTGATGAGCCAGGGCTGGAGAGAAAGTCTTGAGGGCTAACCAAATAGCCCTGAGTTCTAGTAGATTGATTTGCTGTGCGGCTTCCCAGGGAGACCACAGGCCCTGGGTGCACTTGCCTAGACAATGAGCTCCCCAGCCCTGCAAGGAGGCATCCGTGGTCAACACCACTGTGAACCCAGGAATCTGAAAAGGCACCCCTTGCAGCAGATTGGGTGGATGCAGCCACCAGCTGAGGGATTTCAGAAATTGTCTGGACACCCTTATCCTGTCTCTGAGACTGCCGGTGGACTGTGACCACTGAGTCCGAAGGCACCACTGTGCAGGCCTCATATGGAGCCTGGCATTGGGGGGTCACATGTACTGTCGAAGCCATGTGGCATAGAAGCCTCAGGCAGAGTCTGGCGGAGACCAGTGACCTGCTGAGAAACTGGCTTGCCAAGTTTATCAGTCTTTGGGCTCTGTCCTCTGGCAAGAATGCCTTTGCCAGCAGAGTCCAACCTTGCCCCTATGAACTCCAAGTTTTGGGATGGGAGCAAAGTGGACTTTGCGAAGTTTATGACAAACCCCAGGCTTTGAAGAAGAGCAATAGTTCTGAGGGTGGCTTGTCTGGCCTCCTGACACGTCTGACCCCTGATAAGCCAGTCGTCCAGACAGGGGAAGACAAAGATACCCTGATTTCTCAGGTAGGCCGCCACCACTGCCAGGCATTTGGTAAAGACCCTGGGAGCAGAGGTGAGGCCAAAAGGTAGTACTCTGTACTGATAATGGTTTCCTCCCACAATGAACCTGAGGTACTTTCTGTGGTCTGGATGAATGAGGATGTGAGTATACGCATCCTTTAGATCTAAGGAGCATAGCCAATCTCCCTGCTGGAGGTAGGGCAGAAGGGTTCCAAGAGTAAGCATCTTGAACTTTTCCTTCTCCAGGAACTTGAGGTTTCAGAGATCTAGAATAGGTCGAAGGCCACTGGTTCTTTTGGGTACTAGGAAATACCTGGAGTAGAACCCTCGACCTTGTAAGTGGGGAGGCACAGGCTCCACTGCCCTGTCCACCAACAGACCTTGGAGCTCCTGAAGGAGAAGATCTGTGTGCAGGGGAGGCCTTGGAGGCTCCCCTGGAAAGTATGGAGGAGGCAGTTGTTGGAAGTGTAGTGCATAGCCCCTGTGGACTATTCTTAACACCCAACTGTCTCCAGTGATGAGTGGCCACTGGTGGGCAAACAGAGCGAGGCGACCCCTGTGCAGGGTTAGGAGAGCAGGGACAGAGAGACTATGCCTAAGGAGTCAAAAAACCCCACCCTGCTGAGTGGGAGCAGGGGCCGGAGGCTTGGGGGTCCTCTACCTATGGGGCCCATTACCCTGGCCCTTGGCTTGCTGACCCTGAGGGGCAGCTTGGGCAGCCTGATATTGTGGGTACTGTTTGTAGGCAGTGCCCTTCCTTGGGTAAAAGGGCTTTTTACCCGAGCCCTTCTTCTTGTGAGAAGGGGCAGAAGTCTTTCTAGACAGCCTTTTCCTTGTGAGGTGCTCGGTCTCGAGCTGTGCGGCCTTCTCGGTCATGGGCTTGCCAAAAAGGTTCTCACCTCGGCCAGGGACATCGACCAACTTGTCCTGAACCCATGGCTCGAGGTCCGATGACTACAGCCATGCCTGGCATTGAGCCGCGATGCCGGCTGCCGCAACACGGGCCGAAGCCTCGAAGCCATCGTAGGCAGCGCAGGACAAACTTGGAGCATTCCCGGATCCCCGAAGACAAGGACTTGAACCTCTGCAAGGGTTCCCCGGAGAGACCAACAGAGAACCCGGCCAGCTCCTTGGCCAGGTCTCGCAAGTACATGCCCATGTACAGCTGGTAAGACTGGACACGGCAAGCAAGCATCGAGCCCTGGAAGCACTTTCTACCAAAACCATCCAGGTTTTGGGCCTCCCTGCCAGGGGGCACCGCGGAGTGCATCTTCTGACTTTTCAGGCGATGCCTGGCCGATTCCACCACCATGGAATGGTGTGGTAGCTGCGTCTTCTGAAAGCCAGGACTCTTCCGGAGTCGATAGATCGAATCGACCTGCTTGCTTAAAACCAGCGCCGAGGCCGGTGCCTCCCACATGCGGAAGAGGAGCCGTTCCAGCATCGGAGGAACCGGGACAGTAAAGGCCTCCTTCGAAGGAGAGTTGTACTGCAGGGTCTCGAGCTCCTCGGCTCGAGGCTCCTCCTCGGGGTCCGCAGGGATAGCCAACGCAGTGGCCATATCCTGGATGAACTCCGAGAACCGGGTATCCTCTGGAGGGGATCTACTCCGGGGTTCAGACTGCGGTGAGTCCGATGGGATGCACTGAGTCTTGAAGGTGTCGGGGGACTCCTCGTCCTCCGTATCCCATGCGGACTCGTCCGATGAGGAATCGGGGTCCGACCTCGCGGGGCCTGCGAGCACCCGCCCCGACGCCGAAGGCACCGGCATCGACGCCCTCGGTCCCGAACAGGAGGTCGAGGGAGACCGCGACCGAGGTCGACCTCGAGCCTTCATGGCCTCGAGTATCAGCTCGGTCTCCTTGGTCGACTTCGATGTCGATGTCCCGGTGGTCAGGGCAGATGCGCCAGACAGGCTGGCCATCAGTGCCTGCTGCTGTTCCATGAAGGCAGACAGTCTGCTCTCCAAGGCTGTCAACCTGAGACTCAGCAGCTCCCGACTCGGGCCCCGGCGGCGCCAGGCCCGATATCGGCTCCCTGGGAGAAGAGTCCACGAGGACTACATGGCTTGCGTGTCCAACAGACTCCGGCTCCAGTCGAGGGACTTTGGAAGGCTTCTCCTGTTCCACGGGCCCGGGGCGACGGTCGGGGGTCTGAGACCTAGCTCTCAAGGAGCCAGGGACCTCTTCCGACGACGCCCTCGCGAGCCGCTTCTTCCTCTTGCGTTCCCGTTTCTGGGGACCCCCTGTCCGAGGAGCCATGACGGTGCTCGGGATCCGACTCCCGAGATGTCGAGGCCTCAGACGAGGTCCGGGCCCGGCAGGAGGCAGAGTCAGAAAAAAGCCTTTCCTTTTGGTGCTGACAACTTCGCAGTGCCTTGGAAGACAGTTTCCCACATGGTCACACGTCTTAGGGTTGTGATCAGGACCAAGGCACCGAAGGCAGCAGTCGTGTGTGTCGGTGAGAGACATCAGTTTCTTGCACCAATTACACTTCTTAAAACCGCTGGAAGCCATCGGGGAAAAAAGAGTCCCCGCGAGGTCAAAGGACCGGTCTTCCAGGGAAAAAGAAAAAAGGGCGCGAACGCCAGCCACTAAGGGCAAAAACCAAAAAAAGAAGATTGGGCTTGATACCGGTGTACCGAACCCAGCAGCAGGGGAACCGGCGTCAAACCGGAGAAGAAAAATAGCGAAGAATCGCAAAAAATCAAACAATTTTCCGGGATGACTAGGACTCACGTCCGGTGGGCTTCACGGAAAATGAGACACTGAGCAAGATGGCACCTTTAGGCGGGAAGGGAACCGCGCATGCGTGTCTGCATTCCCAAAGGCTTTCATGGAAAGCTGGGGAAATGCTCCGCAAGGGCTCCATCGACGTCGATGTCACCCATATGTGAGGGCTGACTTCCTGCTTGGTCCTGGAGAAACATAAGTACTAAGTACTGGCAAGTTAGATGTAAGGCAATGATAAAGTAAGGAAAGAGAAAATTTGAAAAAAAAGCTAACCGTGGAAGCAAAAACACATAAAATCTTTTTTGAGTCCATTCATAGCAAAAAAAACCTTTGGAAAGTCAGTTGGACCATTAGATGACAGAAGGGTAAAAGGGGCACTAAGGGAGGACAAGACCATAGCGGAGAAACTCAATGAATTCCTTGCTTCCGTCTTCACTGAAGATGTAGGAATGTTATCCATGCCTGAAATGGTATTTAAAGGTGATGTATCAGAAGAATTGAAAGAAATATCGATAAACCGGGAAGATGTATTACAACTACTTGATAAACTGAAGAGTAGTAAATCACATGGACCAGATGGTATACATCCAAGGGTGTTGAAAGAACTGAAATTGAGAATGCAAACCTACTAATGGTAATCCGTGAACCATCATCAAAATCAACTGTATTACCTGAAGACTGAAGAATGGCCAATGTAATGCCAATTTTTAAAAAGGGTTCTAGGAGAGATCCAGGAAACTACAAGCCAGTGAGCCTGACGTCAGTACCTGGCAAAATGGTAGAAACCATTATAAAGAATAAAATTACTGAACATGTAGATACTTATGGTTTAATGGAAGAAAGCCAACATGGATTTAGACAAATGAAGTCTTGTCTTACAATATGTTACTATGTAGATTAGTAACATAGTAAATGACGGCAGATAAAGACCAGTATGGTCCATCTATTCTGCCCAGTAAGATGGCAAGAGTAGGTGCACCTGCTGCTCCGTGCAGGCCATTCCTCCTCATGTCTTTGTTTAGGGGTGAACCCACCGTTCCGTGTAGGACACCCCTGTTTATTAAGAAATTAGACAGTTAAGTTTATTTTGATTTTAGCCTGTTGCTGTAAAGGGATCCACTGTGTCTGTCCCATGTCATTTTGAATTCCGATACCATATTTGCCCCGACCACTTCCACTGGGTTGGCATTCCAAGCATCCACCACCCCTTTTAGTGAAAAAGTATTTCCTGACATTATCTTTCAATTTACCCCCTTGTAGCTTCATGTTATGCCCTCTAGTTTTACAACTTCCCCGTCTTTGGAAAAGGTTTGTTTTTCATTATTTCTCTTTAAGTATTTAAAGGTCTGACTCATATCTTCCCTGTCCCTCCTCTCCTCCAGAGTGTACATATTTAGGTCTTCAAGTCTCTTCTCATAAGGCTTCTGACGCAGGCTCCAAATCATTTTGGTCGCCTTCCTCTGAACAATTTCCAGTCTTTTTACATCCTTTGCAAGATATGGTCTCCAAAACTGAACACAGTATTCCAAGTGAGGCCTCACCAGTGACTTACAGTAGCATTAGTACCTCTTCCTTTCTGCTGTTAATTTTTCTTTGTATGCAACCAAACATCCTCCTGGCTTTTGCCACTGCCTTGTCACACTGTTTTCCACCTTAAGATCCTCAGAAATAATAACTCCAAGATCCTTCTCCTGGTCTGTGCACACCAACCTCTCGCCCCCTATCGCATTCATTTATATTTTTGCTATATTTTTTTGGAAGGTGTGAATAAATAGGTAGACAAAGGTGAGCCGGTTGATATAATGTATCTAGATTTTCAGTAAGCCTTTGACAAGGTCCCTCAGATTCTTGGCAAAATTAAAAAGCCATGGGATAGGAGGCAGTGTACTATTGTGGATCAGAAACTGGTTAAAACATAGAAAACAGAGAGTAGGGCTAAATGGCCGATTTTCTCAATGGAGAAAGGCGAATAGTGGAGTACCCCAGGGATCTGTGCTGTGTCTGCTGCTTTTCAACATATTCATAAATGACCTGGAAATGGGAATAATAAATGTGGATCAAATTTGCAGATGACACAAAATAATTCAAATTTGTTAAAACACAAGAGGATTGTGAAAAATTGCAAGATTATCTTGATAAATTGGATGACTGGCCATCTAAATGGCACAAAAAATTTAATGTGGACAAGTGCGAAGCTATGCATCTAGGAGAGAAAAACTTTAGTAAATTAGACCCTATAAAAATAGTTACATGATGCAAGGTTCTACATTAGGAACCACCACCTAGGAAAAAGATTTAGGATAAAGCGTAAATACTCACCTGTAACAGGTGTTCTTCAGGGGACAGCAGAAATCAATCCTCACATATGGGTGATGCTTCCGCGGGACTCCGTCGGTGCTGACATCTCCCCAGCTTTCAAAGAAAGCCTTTGGAAGATGCCACAACGCATGTGTAGTCTCCTTTCCGACCAAGGAGGCTATCTTACTCAGTCAGATGACAAGGCTAGAGCAAACAAAAGAAGATGGCAAGAATTGTACAGCAACTCCAAGGGGAAGAGGGGGGGGGGGTTGTGAGGACTGATTCCCACTGTCCCTGAAGAACACCCATGTGAGTAACTATGCTTTCTCCAGGAACAAGCAGGAAGTCAGTCCTGGCATACGGGACTCCCTAGCTACAGGCTACCGAGAACCTGTAGAAAACACAGCCCAGCCATGAGCAGCCACAAGCGAGTCTGAGAAGAGACTAAGGACCACAGTGTCCAGGAAGAACCATCACTTTGGTAGCCTGAACAAGAAGGGTCAGAGGGAAGGAGTTGCCTAGACCCTGAAGAGATTACTAAGTACAGCCTAGCCGAAGGCACTGTCCTGTCAGGACTCCCTCTCCAGGCAGTAGTGAGCTGCAAAGGTATGGACTGAGGACCATGTGACGGTTTGGCAGATGTCTGCCATAGGGACAAAGTGCAAGCTTGCAACCGAGGTCGCCATAGCCCTGACGACGTGTGCCATGTCACGAGGCTCCAAAGAGAGCCCAGTCTGCTCGTAGGCAAAGGTGATGCAGTCAGCCACCCAGATGGACAGGGTCCACTTGGTAAAAGCCTCCCTCAGGCGACTGGGGTCGTAAGAAATGAAAAGCTGCAAAGCTTTGCGGTGGCCCTGGGTCCGCTACAGATAGGACAGATCCCTCTTACAATCCAGATTATGGAGAATGGCCGCTGCCTTATTGGTGCGGGGCTGTGGAAAGAAGGTGGGAAGCACTATTTCTTGGTTGAGTTGGATCGCGGATACCACCTTCAGAAGGAATTTAGGATGGGTGCCAAGCACGACCCTATTCTTGTAGAACGTGGTGTAGGGTGGCTCAGCAAACAAGACCTGAAGGTCGCTGACTCTGTGGGTAGAGGTGAGTACCATCAGGAAGATGGTCTTCCAGGAAAGGTAACGCAAATGGCAGGTAGCCAGAGGTACAAAATGCGGCTTGGTGAGCTGCGTCAAAACCATGTTGAGGTCCCATTCCACCGGGGATGGGTGGATAGGAAGCTTAGAGAGCAGAAGGCCCCACATAAATCAAGTAATGAGGGGCTGAGCAGAAACAGGTTTGGCTTCTACGGAATGATGGTGACGCGAGAGAGCGCGCTCAGGTGCACTGTAACGGAGTTCGACTTGAGTTTGGTTTGCGAGAGGTGAAGCAAATACTGCAGCAGCATGTGCACCTGGCAAGAAAATGGGTCAACTCGTTGCTCTACACACCACACTGAAAATCTGTGCCACTTGAAGGCTTAGGCCTGTCTTGTGGAGTTCTTACGAGAGGCCAGGACGACTTCCTCCACCTCCCTTGAGAGGTTGAAGGATGTTAAGGCTACCCGTTCAGCTGCCATGCTGTTAGCGACAGAGACCCCAGGATGGGGTGAAGGAGGGAGCCCTCCTCCTCGGTCAGTAGGGACCGAAGCTCCATTAAGAGGCAGAGCAACAGGGGAAACAAAGGCTACCTGGGCACCATAGGCGGCCGAGGACATGTACTACAAGGACAGTTCCCAGACGCAGTCTCAGGCGGATCTGAATTTACAGGGAATATGTAAACCATCCAAAGCCTTTCCCTTCCCTGCGGAACTGCAGCAAATGGTGTCTCGGGAGTGGGAAACCCTGGATACCTCTCTGTGTACAGCACGCCGTCTTGGACAGCTATATCTCTGGTCCCCAGCAGAGATGGAGCAGTGGCTCTCATATCTGAAGGTGGATGTGTTGGTGACAGGAGTGACCAAGCATACCACCATTACTGTCGAGAGCGGTACAGCTCTCCAAGACCAACAAGACACTAAAGTTGAGAGTCTCTTGAAGACGGCCTTTTCATCTTCCACTCTGGCGCTGCAGGCGGCTGTTTGTGGGGGCCTGGCGGCCAAGGCCTTATTGCGCTGGATTCAGCGTCTACCAGATGATCCAGCCATGGGACGTCTACAATCCGTCACTGCCTTTTTGGAAGTATCCTATGATTTGTTGCGCCTCTCGGCTCGTTCGGTAACAGCAGTAAGGGTGGCAAGGACTAGAAAAGGGGACTGTTACTTCTGGAGAGAGATCTGCAATTGTGAATATATACTTCTGGGAATTTTCTGAAAGAAATTCTTTTTATTAAAGCTAATTAATCTGTGAACCCACTATTTTTTGTTAAATCAGTCAGGGCCTAGTAGCAGCAGTTTAAGTTTACATTTAAAACACAGAAGAGAACTTTCTGGTTAAATTTAGAACCCAGCAGAGAGCTTGTAGTTTAAATTTCATAATAAGTTAGAAACTAGCAGAAGCAAAGAGCTATAATTTAAATCAAATAAAAATATAGCTTACATCAGCAGCACAGGACAGGGTACTGTGTAGCAGTCCTCTTTTAATAAGTGTTATTGACCTCCCTCCCTCCCCACACCCACCCACCCCTGGGATAATCATAGCTTTATAGGTACTTACACATCTTAAACGACAGGAGGTACTCTCAGGTGAAGCTTGTTACCCAAGTCAGTCATACACTAAGGACCTGAGATTAATTAAGCTTCAGGTGAACAAGGTATATTAAACATATTAGGTACAGTTTTAATGGTATAAATATCCATAGCAACTCTTAGTAAGTAAAGAACTTAAAGATCTAAACAAAAACTTAAAACTAAGATGCAGACCGCAGTCCAGCAGCGAGATGGGGGTTTTCCAGTCTTTTGCATTGAGTGTCACATGTATGATTTTCTCCCAGTTGGTGAGAGGTCTTACATGTGCACTAGGTGCAAGGAGCTCTTTGCTCTCAGGGAACGAGTCCGTTCTCTAGATGCTAGAGTAGCAGACTTGGAAAACATAAGACAGACAGAGAGGTACATAGATGAGACCTACAGGGATATAGTCCTGAAGTCCCACCTCGAGTCTGGCAGCATCCCTGTTGCCATGGGGAGAGAGGTCACGTGACAGGAGAGCATCTCCCTGGTGTGGCAGGAAGTGATCCTGTAACTAGGACCTGTCCTCCAGGTGATGTAAAACCCTCTCACACCGAGGACGTTTCTCCAGGGCCATGTGCCCATGAGGGAAGAGTTAGGACAGGCGTTATAGTGGGTGATTCGATCATTAGGCATGTAGATAGCTGGGTGGCTGGTGGACGTGAGGATCGCCTGGTAACATGCCTGCCTGATGCGAAGGTAGCGGACCTCACGCGCCACCTAGATAAGGTCTTAGATAGTGCTGGGGAGAAGTCTGCTGTCTTGGTACATGTCGGTACCAATGACATAGGAAAATGTGGTAGGGAAGTTCTGGAGGCTAAATTTAGGCTTTTAGGTAGAAAGTTGAAATCCAGAACTTCCAGGGTAGCATTCTCCGAAATGCTTCCCGTTCCACATGCAGGACCCAAAAGGCAGGCAGAGCTCCGGAGTCTCAATGCGTGGATGAGACAATGGTGCAGAGATGAGGGTTTTCGATTTGTTAGGAACTGGGGAACATTCTGGGGAAAGGAGGGGCTCTTCTGAAGGGATGGGCTTCACCTTAACCGGGATGGAACCAGGCTGCTGGCATTAACCTTTAAAAAGGAGATAGAGCAGCTTTTAAACTAGATAATAGGGGAAAGCCGACAGTCACCCAAGAGCGGATGGTTCGGAAGAATGTATCCTTGAAGGATACTACCAAAAGCAGAGAGGTTCCAAAAAAGAGTAAAGTAGCCCAAATGCCCTCGAGTATGGAGCAGACAGAGCTTAAAGATCCCAAATTATCCATGTCTACCAATAGCCAAATTAATATGAATAAAATAGTGTCTCTAAAATGCTTGTATGCAAATGCTAGAAGTCTAAAAAATAAGATGGGAGAGTTAGAATATATAGCACTAAATGAGAGGTTAGATATGATTGGAATATCAGAGACATGGTGGAAGGAGGACAATCAGTGGGACACTGTGATACCTGGGTACAAACTATATCGTAATGACAGAGCTGATCAAATTGGTGGAGGGGTTGCGCTCTATGTTAGAGAGGGCAATGAGTTAGAGAGGGCAATGAGTCAGAAAGGATTAAAGTTTTGCAGGAAAAAAAATTTGCTGTAGAATCTCTATGGATTGAAATTCCATGTAAAAAGGGGAAGGCGATGGCAGTGGGGGTGTACTATCGACCACCTGGCCAGAATGAACAAATGGATGATGAAATGCTCAAAGAAATCAAGGAAGCTAACAAAAGTTACAGCGCAGTAATAATAATGGGTGATTTCAATTACCCCGGTATCGACTGGGTCAGTGTCACGGCAGGACATGCTAGGGAGATAAAGTTCCTAGATGACATAAATGACTGCTTCTTAGAGCAGCTGGTTCATGAACCGACCAGAGTGGAAGCCATATTAGACCTAGTCCTTAGTGGAACACCAGATCTAGTGCAAGAGATAAGGGTGTTGGGGCCACTTGGCAATAGTGATCATAGCATGATCGCCTTTGATTTAATTAGTGGAGGAGGGATAGTACGGAAATCCACAGTACTACCTTTTAACTTTCGAAAGGGAGACTATGATAAAATGAGGAAAATAGTTAAGAAAAAACTAAAAGGAGCAGTTGCAAAGGTTAAAGAGTTACATCAAGCTTGGGTGTTGTCGAAAAATACTATCTTGGCAGCCCAGACCAGCTGTATTCCACACTTTAAGAAAAGTGGAAGGAAGTCCAAAAAACTGCCAGCATGGTTTATGTTCAATCTATTTTATTCAATTTCAACAGCCACATCCAAGATAAACAGTCAGTCAATTACATATCAAGAAAGTGTTAAACAGGAGATACAATGAACAAAGCAACAAATCTAACAAACCACTAGAGGAGAAAGTGCAAGCATCCCACGCCCCATGTATCAGTGGCATATAGAGCAGACCCCTGCGGCAGCGGAGAAGGCAGCGGAGGCAGCAAAGACATGTCTAAAGACATCGCCCCTTTCCACCCATCCCCAACTAAGCAGCAGCCAAGGATCAACCAGGGAGTACATACAATGATAAGCAGGGGCTCAGACCCCCCACCTCTAGGCCACCCCCATCCACACCACAGCAGGCTCACAGTCAACAGTAACAGCATGGAAGGACATGCCTCCCCTAAGAGCTGCCACTCCCCCTCCTTTGCCCATCTCCCCCCCCTAAACCACTTGCGACAGTGTGCCAAGCATTGCAGACGGACCCAGGGTGTACTCTTCTCCCAGGTCCATCCGCAAGTCAGAACCAACAAGCAACACCCCACTCACTCAATCATTCCCCACATCCATACCCTGCCCCTCTCCTATCTCCCCCTCCCCTCCCCTCCCCCCACTCCCCTCCCACCCCCTCCCCCCTAACCCCGTATCGGAACAATCTGCCCTCAGTCATCAGTTAGGTGCGCTAGAGAAAGCCATCCAAAAGAACTAGCCTATTCTCTAAAGGCCTCCCAGGACCCTACGCCGAACTCGAGAAGGCAAAAGAGACAAATGAGGTCTCCAACCCTCCAAAAACTGCTGCCAACGCCGCGGGTGCCCAGCTGCGTACAGTCGGGCCATGAGTAACATCTCATGAAGCTTCACTCTCCAGATCCCGTACACGGGACCGTTTGCCTCCAGCCATTTTTGTAATACAGTCATGCGTGCAAGCATCAGCACTAAACAGATCCAGCGCATCGTCACGGAACCCAGATCCGCCAGCCACGTATCATCCCAAATATCCAACACCACGTTACCAGCATGCAGGGGCAAGGGTTGCTGTACACATTGAACCAAGTAAGCCATCACCTTCCCCCAAAAGACCTGAACCTGTGAACACGACCAAAACATATGCCCCAACGTAGCCCGGGGCTCATTGCACCTAGGACAGCAAGGGGTGGTGGCAAGGCCCGCCCTCCATGCCCGATGAGGCGCAAAATGTAGACGGCGTAGTATTTTAAACTGAGCATCCCTATGAAGCACCAGCACACTCAACTTAGGGATGGCTGCCAAGCCGCGCAGCAGCCCGTCCGGGGTTACCACTTCCCCCAGATCATCAGTCCAAGCATTCGCCAACTCTTGCACCGCGAGCGGCTCCACGAACTCCCAAAGCATTTGGTGAAGCCACGAGACACGTACCCCTTGATCCGAACCCCGGAGCGCCCCCTCCAAGGCAGAGCTAACCTCCCCCCTCAATGCCACATGAGGTACACCCCGAAGATAACTGCGAAGCTGCAGAAATGGAAAAACGTCCCACGCACCCAGCGGGTACTGCCGCCCTAACAAAAGGAAATCTTCCACCGCACCATCGGGCGTTACTACCTGCTCCAGATTCTCTATCCCCATCTGCGCCCACCTCTCAAATACCGGCCCTCCCAGGCCGGGTAAGAAATCAGCATTGCCGCGTATGGGGAGATAAGGAGAATAACGTGGCAGAAGTCGGCACCCAGCACAAAAGTAACGCCAGGCCTGCCGTACAGGGTCTAATACCACCTCACGAAGCTCTCGGTTAAGCCCCGGCACCAACGCATGAAGAAGATATCGCGGGTGAAAAGGTTTAACGGCCTCCCGCAAAAGCGCCAAAGGCGAGCAGTCCTCCAAGTCCCAAAGCCAGTCCCGCCCGATCCGCAGTAAGCAGGCTATATTGTATTTCCGAAGGTCCGGGAGGCCAAGGCCTCCCAGAGAACTGGGCTGCTGCAATACTTCTAAATGGACCCTGGGCTTCCGTCCCTGCCAAAGAAAACGACTAAGAGGAACCTGCAGCTTCCGAAGGTCTACACGCTTCAGGAGCAACGGGAGAATCTGTAACATGTAGAGAATCTTAGGAAACCGTGCCATCTTGTATAGAGCCACCCGTCCCACCAAAGAAAGCGGAAGATTTCGCCAATTATCTACAGAAATCGTAACGGCATCAACTAGTTTAGAGACGTTAAGACGATGAAGGTCCCACACGTTCGCTGGCAAATAGATGCCTAGGTATTTGAAGTGACCGTCCGCCCACTTCAGCGGGAAGTCCCCAAGCCAACCTCGCTGGGCCGCAGAGCCAACCAGCATGGCTTCAGACTTATCTAAGTTTAGGCGAAACCCCGAGTACACCCCATACTCCTTAATAAGTTGGAGCAAATGGGGGAGTCCCTCTTGAGGGCTTCCCAAATGAACAAGCAAGTCGTCCGCGAAAGCCGCAACCCGGACTTCGGTCGTCCCCACTGGAATCCCTCGAAACTCCGTGGCAGCCCGGATCCGAATCAGTAATGGCTCCAACGTCAAAACAAAGAGGAGCGGGGAAAGTGGGCAACCCTGACGGGTCCCCTTCTGAATGGGGAAGGCCGCTGACATATGACCATTCACCATAATTGCCCCTTGCGGCTCCGCGTATAATAGACGGACCACATCCACAAAAAAACCAGAAAACCCCATCGCCTCCAAAGTCTGATACATGAAGTCCCAATTGACCCGATCAAACGCTTTCTCAGCGTCGAAACTAATAAGCAAAGAACCCTGCTCAGCCAATTGTCCTGCACACATCGAAAGCAAAATGCGTTGTACGCTGAAAGCAGCATGTCGGCCCCTCACGAAGCCCACCTGGTCTCTATGAATCAGGTCCGGCAAGAACCTTGCTAGCCGATCTGCCATGATTTTTGCCAAAAGTTTGATGTCAACATTGAGGAGCGAGATGGGGCGGTACGAGCCCGGCGAAAGCGGATCCCGGCCTGGCTTCGGCAGGATGGTAATCAACGCCATATTGGCTTCGAACGGGAACCTTCCCAACCCGACCAATGTTTCAAAATACCCCACAAGGGGCGCCACAACAAGATCACCCAAGATCTTGTAAAACTCACTGCGGTATCCATCTACCCCAGGGGCCCTGCCCAACTTTAAATTCTTGATCCCCTTCTGTACCTCCCGGCCCGTTAGCGGCTGACTAAGAGCCTGTAGGCCTTCCGCACTAAGTTTAGGCAAATTACAGTCATTGAGAAAGTCCCGACCCGCCATATCCTGATCCCCATCCCTGGCGTAAAGCTGTCGGAAAAAAACCGTGAAAACCGCCTCAATATCCTCCGCTCCCTGTCTAAGAGTCCCATCTGCATGCCGAATAGCCCCGATAGTGCGCCTCCCCCCAGCAAGCCTCACTAAAGAAGACAGTAACTTACCAGCCTTGTTTCCATGCTGGTATAACTTGTAACGATAATACATCATAGATTTTTGCGCCCGTCTATGAAGAAGCATCTCTAGCTCCGTCTGGATCACCCGCAGGTTACGACGATTAGCCTCGGTCTGGCACCCCGCCACCAGTCTCCGTGCCTTCCCCAAGTCCCGTTCTAAACGAAGGATCTGCTGATTCAATCGCTTACGCCGCAAGCTAGTATAACTGATAATATCACCGTGCAAAACGGCTTTACCTGCTTCCCAAAAAAGAGCAGGAGAAAGACCCGGCTGATCATTGAGGGCCACGTAGTCCTTCCAACGATCCCGAAGATAATGCTCAAACTGCGCGTCGCCCCCCAGCTCCAGAGGATAACGCCAAAGCCGGCCCCGACCAGGGTCACCACCACGCAGCTCTAAAGTCACCATCGCATGGTTGGAAAGCACAGAAGGGCCCACCTCGGCACACTGAATCCAACCAAAAAGGGACTCTGAGATCAAGAAATAATCAATTCGGGACCATGAGCCATGCGATCTAGACTGATGAGTATACTCCCGGTCACCCAAATGCAAGACCCGCCAAATATCCATAAGCTGATGCCCCTCATACAACCCCCATAGGCGCCGCTGGGTACGCTGACTTCGACCCCCAGCCGGCCCAGTACGATCCATATGTGCATCTAACACTTCATTAAAGTCTCCGCCAAGGATAACCTGATACCCGGTGGTCCCCGCCAGGACCTTAGCAAGAGCCTGAAAAAACCGGGCTTCGTATACATTGGGGCATAGACCGAACACAGAACCACTTTCATCCCAGCCAGTAACACCCACGCACAGACATACCGGCCTTCAGAATCAACATCCACTCTCTCCTCCACCCAATTTACAGAGCTAGTAATTAAAATTGCCACACTCCGTTTCTTCCCCAGCGCCGGGGATCCATAAACCTTACTAACAGGGCCTTTGCATAACTTTCCATGCTCAGCCCCAGATTGATGCGTTTCCTGTAGCATGGCCAACCCTATCCGTTTACGTTTCAATTGCTGGAGCACCTTATAACGCTTGATGGGGGAACCAAGGCCACAAACATTCCAGGATGCGATCTTAACGCCAGCATTCATTGCATAATATGCGAAGAAGCCACCAATAGACACAGCACCTATGTACCAAAAGGCGAAGACCCCCCCAGCCTAGGGTCTCCCCCATCAATCACACTGAGAACACTCAAAACCACACCAACATACATTCTCTCAAACCTCCACCATGCAGCACCCAGTCCAACACATCCGATACAACCCCTTCCCATCCTTCCACTCTAGGCCCACCCCCCCCCCCCGCCCTCCCCACCCACCCACAGCCCCCCCTTGTCCCTTCAAGACAACAGACCCCCCCCCCCTGCCCCCCTCCCCGACCCAAACCTGCACCAACCGCCAGTCCTCCTCGTCGACTGGCCACTCCATGACCTCCGAGACATGCAGAGCTCCCCCCCCCCCCCGGAGAAGGCAAGACCCCACCACACCCAACCAGCCTTTCCCGGGCCTCCCCGCAAGCCTTCGCCCTCCCTCCCCGCTGCCCGATTCAATGATCCCCAACAAGTTAAAAGGACAGAAAGGATTAGCAAACCAAGGGATGCGGTAAAGCAGCGCCCAGGCAGCTGCCACCATTCTCCGTGCAGTCAAGCATACAATAATCTCGGCCTGCCTTCCACAGGGGCCTTCCCGTCCCCCCTCCCACTCCCAATGACACCTAACTCCCGGCCAAGACGGCATTCGGCGCCACCACAGGAAGAAAGTGGCACGGGCCCACAGACAATGCCATGGTCCAGACATCCCACAATCCACCACATGGAAGCGACTCTGGCCATGGCTAGACCAAGGAGTCATGCCAGTGACTCTCCCGGGTTCCCCAGTAATCCCCCCACCCGCCACGGGAGTCCCGCACATCAGTCCAGCCAAAACACCACCGAGCAGAGCTGCGGGCATTCCCCCCATATACTGAAAGCATCACAGGCCCTCTAACCGGCCCGGCTCCCCCCCTTAGCAAACAAAGAAGACAGTAAACATCATATAAGGAGGGAAGTAGCCACCTCTCCACCTGCCCAATGTATCACCGTAGCACAGCAAAGGAGAAAAGGCAGCAAATACCAGAGAAATAAGCAGCAAATAATAAACCACATTTGAACAAAAGAATACAAGAACCCAAATAATTAAGAAGATAATAAACCAGCGGAGGAACTAAATAAGCCATGGGAAGAGAAAATGAAATGGGAGAAATAAAAGAAAATTAAGAAAAATGAATAAAGTGGGAGAAATAAACTAAAATAATAAAAATAATAAAAAAGGGGGAAGTAAAAGAAATTAAAAAAGAAATTAAAAAAGGGAGAGAGAGGGGAAGCCAGACCCCCCAAGGGCCGCGTATGCCCGGGACCCAGTCCTCAGCATCGCCAAAGAAAAGGAATGTGAGTCACAAAGTCCCATAGTACAAAGTCCATCTGGGAGCAGGAACAGTTGTAGATGATTCCTCCAAGGTCATCCTTCCGATCAACCCAGGCCATTACAATAGGTCATTGCCGCCTCCGGTGACGAGAATGTCCGTCGTCCGCCTTCACAGTCAACACGCAGAGTCGCTGGATAGGCTATAGTAAAGCACAGGCCCCGCTCTATTAGCCGCCCACAGACGTCCTTGAATGCACGGCGCCGCTGTGAGACCCTGGCAGAGTAGTCTTGGAAGATCAGGAGTTTGCAGGTTTACCCCCCGCGCGGCGCTGCTGCCTCGAAGCTCTCAAGACTCCCTCCTTCTGTGAGGCGTTTAGAAAACGCGCTATCACCGCTCTGGGCCTGTTGTCACCTGGTTTGTAAGGCCCCAATCTGTGCGCTCTCTCTAGCACTATGGCACCCATCTCCGCCTCCAGAGGTAAGTTGTTAGGCAGCCAGGTCTCCAGATATTGCCTGAGGTCCCTTTCCTGCACCGACTACACAATTCCAATAAATCGAAGATTGTTGCGCCGGCTCCTATTTTCGAGATCCTCCAACTTCTCCTCATGTCTCGCCAGGACCTCCTCCAGCTTCTTGATGCGGGCCGCATCCTGCGTGCACGTGTCCTCAAGCGTTCCAACACGGTGTTCCACCTGTTCCACCCGGCTCGTGAAGTCGGTTACCGCCTGGGCCACTGCGGTGATTTGCGAGGCTAAGCCATCCAAGCGTCCCTCCAAGGCTTCCACTACAGCCTTCGAGACCTCCGCCACCATCGTCGGCACCGCCATCAGCACTTGCCCATCAGCAGCCCCGTCGGCCATCTTGGCTTCACTGCCACGAGGCCGCTCCCGGCGGGGTGTTTTTGCAGCCATAAGCTCGCGATCCGCCCGAGGCGCGCAAGTTCAGGTCCCCCCAGCGGAGTACCGGCTACCCCTCACTCGGATAAAGTCAGCGGCGAAACGCAGGTTTGGTAACCGGGGGGGGGAGGGCGCGAGCTCCGGAGCTAAGCAGGAGACGTCCTACTCAGCCCACCATGTCACCGGAAGTCCGCCAGCATGGTTTAAAGGTGAGGTCAGAGAGGCTGTTGTTGCCAAAAAAGCATCTTTCAGGAAATGGAAAAAAAGAGCCAAATGACAAAACCTGGAAAAAGCACAAGCATTGGCAAGTCAAATGCAAGGCATTGATAAAGCAGGCAAAGGGAGAATTTGAGAAGAAGCTTGCTGCGGAAGCAAAAACGCGAAATAAAGATTTTTTCAAGTACATTCGTAGCAAAAAACCTGTGAGAGAGTCAGGTGGTCCATTAGATGATAGAGGAGTTAAAGGGGCACTAAGAGGCGACAAGGCGATAGCGGAGAGACTGAATGAATTCTTTGCTTTGGTCTTTACTGAGGAAGATGTTGGGATGTTACCCATGACTGAAGTGGTATTTAAAGGTGCGGAAGAATTGAAGGAAATATCAATACATCGGGAAGATGTATTACAACTATTAGATAAACTGAAGAGTAGCAAATCACCTGGGCCAGATGGTATACATCCAAGGGTGTTGAAAAAACTGAAATATGAGATTGCAGACCTGCTATTAGTAATCTGTGAACTATCATTAAAATCATCTCTAATACCTGAAGATTGGAGGATCGCCTATGTAACACCAATTTTTAAAAAGGGTACCAGGGGGGGCGGAGCCAGCGCGAAACCGGCATGGAGGTGTAAGTCCTCTTCTCCTGGGCCTCAAGCTATAATCCTGCGACTCACCTGATTATAACATCTCCCGGGTTGGTGCATTTATAAGGGTAGTGTCGGAGAATGTCGGGGGGCAAGCAAACTCGACTTGAATTTTCCCCCACGGCAGCGACGACAGGGTCTAAGAGATCCAAGACCGACCCACTGTCGCCGCACAAGCCAGCACCCCAGCAAGATTCGACGGAGGACCTTAGGCAACTCTTGCAAGAAGTGCGGGCCATACGGAGCCGCGTTGATTCTAATGGTGAGACTTTATCTGCATTACAGGAGGACATAAAAGACTTGGGCTCACAGCTACAGTCTCTCTCAATCTGAGTCGAGAAAGTGGAAGAAACGGTAGCGGGGCACGAGGATAAGATCAAGCGCGCCGTTTCTATTGCACGCAAGGTGGACTGGCTCGAGCGGAGCGTGGAAGACATGGGCAATAGGGCCCGGCGCAACAATATCCGCATTATAGGTCTCTGAGAAGGAGCCGAAGGTGGAGACCCCATTCGCTTTATGGAGACCTTCCTGCCCAATGTGCTGAAAATTAACTTTAACCCACCGTTAGAAATTGAACGGGCGCATAGGATCCCGGCGACCTCCTTGGGCCCCAACTCCTACAGCTCGCGACCTCGCCCTTTCATTATGTGCCTGCTGAGACACCAGCAGGTGTTACAGATATTTGCCGCGGCTAAAGCTGGTCAGCCGCTCCTATATGAAGGGCGCAAAATTTTCTTCCATGCAGACTTCTGCAAGCGCACGGTGGAGAAACGCAGGCAGTTCTTGGAACTCAGGCCCATACTTCGAAACCTGCAAGCTCAATTTGGACTGTTTAGGCCAGCGCGTTTTAAAGTCACCTTAAATAACAGTACCAAGTCGTTTGAAGACCCTGGCGCATTGCGCCAATTCATCGAGGATCAAGAAGAGCTCCTGATGCAGCAAAGCTGAGCCGGGCGATTGCCTGGTGAATTCTGGTTTAAGATACATGGCCTGTAATGGGCGTTTGCTGTGGGGTCCGTATGCCGAATGGCGCTGGACATACCTGCTATCCGGGGACTATTTATTTATTTTATTTATTATTTATTATTTATTACAGTTGCTTATATACCGCACTATTCGGCATCAGCGCGGTTTACAGTATAACAAAATGACCAAACACACATTCTGTTTGGTTTTACATAGAACAAGGGTATGAACTTGGATAACAGTGGGGGGATGAACTATATACATGAATTATATACATGAGATAGGTTACATGCATGACACAAAAGTCCTGTAACATGGTTGAATTGAACAATATGTAATGAGTCCGTTTCGAATACAAGAGACATTGTGAGAATGGGCTGTAAAAAGGCAGTATTTCTTAGGTGGTGTTATCTAGAATCATCGCTGGCTGGGTAGTATTGGAGGAAGAGGTGATGTTTGATAGCCTTCCTGAATTGGGTCAGGTCAGCAATGGCTCGAATGTTTGGTGGGAGTGTATTCCAATATTTGGGGACGTAAAGACTGAAGGCCCTATTCGCTGTCGTGTTATTGCATTTAGTCAAGGTTTTCGGGGTTGTTAATAGATTTAGGGCTGTTGACCTCCTGGCTCTGTTGGGGGGCACTGTATGAATGAGATCAGTAAGTGCTGTGGAGGATAGGCGCTTGATGGCCTTGAATGAGAGGATTAATGTTTTGAAGATAATCCTTCCGTGTATAGGTAGCCAATGAAGCTGTTTTAGAATCGGAGTCACATGGTCACTTCTGGTGGCTCCATGGAGAATCCTTGCTGCAGCATTCATGGCTAGTTGTAGTGGGTTTATTGTGGCTTGCGGGAGACCTTGTAGGATGGAGTTGGCAAAGTCAAAGTGCGGTAGGATCAGAGCTTGGAATATGGTCCGGAAATCATCTGGTTCCAGTAGGGAACGCAGATGCCTGAGTGAACGGATTTTAAAATAGACCGCTTTAACAATGTTGCCTATATGGCATTTCATGTCCAGATGTTTGTCTAAGGTGACTCCCAGGTATTTTATTGTTTCTTTGGTTTGTAATTCTGCTTCCTTGACCTTTATATGTGTTGGTGGGGTAAAGTCTGGGTCTCTGGCGATGAACAGTACCTCCGTTTTCTTATGCTGGATGCGTAGATTTTGTGCTTGTAGCCAGTCCGATATGGCATTGAAACATTCTATAATAGGTGTGAGGTCCATTTGAACGGTTTGAAAAAGGCATATATAGGAGGATGTCGTCCGCATATATCATACAGCTCACGTTAAATGCTCTAATGATGTTGCAAATGGGCTGCATGTATATGTTGAATAGTAGAGATGACAATGAGGATCCTTGCGGCACACCCTGTGTTTGATGGAATTCTTTGGACTCTTTTGCTCCGGATTTCACATATTGACATCGTCCATTTAGATAAGAGCTGCACCAATCGAGTGCAGTATTGCAGATTCCCTTTTCTTTCAGTCGCCCGAGGAGAATCTCATGATGAACCGAGTCAAAGGCTGCAGCGATGTCTAAAAAGATTAACACAAAGCCTTGTCGGATGTTGTCAATGCCTGTGAATATGTTATTGAATAAGAAGGTGAGGAGTGTCTCTACTCCATGGTACTCTCTAAACCCGTGTTGGCAATAATCTAAGGGAGCTGTGGAGTCTATATGATCCTGAATTTGCCTTTGGACCTCTTTCTCCAATATCTTTGCTAGTATGGGAATACTAGCTATTGGTCTGTACGAATCGGCTTGTTGAGGATCAAGTTTAGGGTTCTTCATTAATGGCCTGATCGATGTTTGCTTGAGGGTTTTTGGGAAGGAACCGGTAGTAAAGGAAAGTTCTGTCAGTTTTGCGATGAATGGACTGACTTCCTTGCGTAGCTCCTTGATCCAAAAGGCCGGGCAAGGGTCTGTTTGTGCCGTGGAGGTATTGAGGGAAGCTATTGTATCTTCAATGCTTTTTCTAGATGGTGTGGAAAATTTGCATAAAGGGGTTATGCTGGTAGGGTCTTGGAATGCGGCCGTTGATATTTTGTTGGTCTGTATGATCTTTGACTGAAGGTAGTCAGCGAATTTTTGTGGGTGGATATCCACTTGTTGTTCCGGAGTTGGTTCCTTAGAAAGAGTTTGAACCAAGTTGAAAAGATCCCGTGGTTTGTTCAGAGATCTTTTCAAAGTGTCAGTGTGGTGTTGTTTCATTTTTAATGAGATTGCTTCCCTGTGCCTTGTTAGGTGAAGTTGGTAGGCTGTCAAATCTTGTGCGGAGAGTGATCGGCGCCATTTTTTCTCTAGTTTGCGTAGTTGTGTTAGAGAAGCTCTCAATTCTTGGGAGAACCATGGGGCTGTATTTCTTATTCTCTTGGTTGCGTTGTTGCTTTGTGGACGTTGTGCGATAGCTGTGAGGTTGTGATTCCATGCGGCGACTAGTTCTTCTGGGTCAGATGTGGTTATGGTGAGGAGGGGGTTAGTTTGCGAGAGTATTAACTCTCTGTCAAATGCGCGGAAGTTTCTAGATGATGCTTGAGCCGTGCTGTTACATTTTCGGGTGATATACCGCTGGCTGTCCCTGGTGGGTATTTGAAAAGTGATGAGTTTATGGTCAGACCAGGGGACGTCAATGATGGACAGCATCGTGTTGTTTTGCTCAAGGGCTGCATGTGGTGCGAACACCATGTCCAGGATATTGCCCTTTTCGTGTGTGGGTTTATCGATGATTTGTGTAAAGCCCAGATTCTCAATGGCTTCGAGGAATGCCGTTGCATGGCTGCGATGAAGTGTAGGGAGGTTAAAGTCTCCCATGATCCAATTAGGTGAGTTGGGGTTGTGACCATTAGCAGCAAGGTTCAGAATTGTGGGGAGGTCCTCAGGTGATGAAGAAGGAGATCTGTATATTAGATTGATGGAGCATTGCTTGTTTTTGATGGAGAGAGAGTCCAGGTTACATGTACTGGAGGCTTCAGTGATATGGAAATGAAGATCTGATTTGGCGAGGATAAGTACTCCCCCTCCTTTTTTAGTTTCTCTGTGTCTTATATGTACGGAGAAGTTGGGAGTTAAGAGTTGGTTGATGATGACGTTATCCTCTGATAGCAGCCAGGTTTCCGTGATTAAAAGTAGGTCCAGGTTATAGAGGGAGATCATATCTAAGACCACGGGCCATTTCTTGCGTATGGAACGTGCATTTATCATGGCACACTTTAGGTCAGGGGTCTCAAACTCAAATTGCTTTGAGGGCCAAATGAGGACTTGTAAAATAACCCGGGGGCCGCATGAGACGTGGGACCTCATTTGCATAAGGGACCTCATTTGCATAAATATTTGCATAATGTTACCATACCCTAACTTTTAGTAAATATGCCTCTTAATGAGTGCATGAATAAAGAAAGACTAAAAGATTTCTACATTACTATAATCCAGTGCCAACCGCCAGGCACATTAGGAACTACTACAAACAAACACTGTCGATTTAGAACCCATAGCCACAAGTATCCCTTTTCTGTGGTACTCTTACTTTCAACCATGATCGATCATGCACGCATCACTGGCTTCACATATTTTCAGCAGAGTGGCATTTATAAATATTGCAAGTAGCCAACCATTTTATTTCATCTTCTGATCTACAAAACTTAACTGTAGCTTACAAAGATCCATAACTCTTGGCATGTACAGTTTCTCAGACTGAATCATAAAGCGAATGAATTCGCACTTCTGTACATGCAGCAGCAGCACCGTTGATTACATTGACTACCTCCTCCTTTAGCTTTCATGACCTCAAAACCAAAGAGCTCCTGCGCCATATTTCCAGACACAGACAAGAGATGACTGGCTGAAAGTTGCCACTATTCTCAGCCAGCTCGTGCTGTCTGCCTATTGACTCTGTCAGATGTGCAACAGCTGGGCTGCAGCCTCCCTGCTCCCTGCTGTACTAGAGCGCGGAAAGTCCCCCTCCCGCGGCAGCGGCCGGGGCCCTTCCTCCTATACTCACGCTCCACATCGTGCAGCTTGGCCCTCTCCTCCTCCAGCTTGCCCTTCAGGCTCTCCGCCTCATTCTTCAGCGATGCCAAGGTCTCGTTCTCATGTAGCCCCTCAGTTGCCATCTTTGCAAGGAAAGAGAAAGAGAGCTAGTGAGGAGTCAGGCTCCAGAGGAGAAAGATGCTGCTGCCGCTACCAGAGCATCCGCAACCTCATCCGCCGCCACCTGCTTCGGGGCTCGACCAGCTCCACCCCTTCCCGCTCAACGTCACCGGCTTGCGTCACAGAGAATGCTCGCCAGGACCCTGCACGCGCCCGGCCAGTAGAATGAGTACACGTCATATAGTGGCCCGAATGCGGCATATGGGCGGTACTTTGTAGGTCACGCTCGCACGGGAGGCAGATTGAAGCCGCTGCTGGATGGCTCTTAGCACCTGCATAGAGCTGCTTCCTCCAAGTAGACCAGGAAACTACCTTCACAGAAGCAAGCAAAGGCCAAAAGATAGGTGCCCAGAAAGAATTAAATTTGAAAAGCCTTGATCTGCAATGGTACTACTGCAAGAGGTCAACCTGCCAACTTAGTACTTAGGACTCTGCCAGGCAGAGGAGCCCGCAGGACGCTTAATGCGGCGACGGCAAGTTTGGATTTATTTTTTTTTTACATGCCGGTAAGTGCTTCGCGGGCCGCATAAGATGCCCTCGCGCGCGTGTTTGAGACCCCTGCTTTAGGTTGTGGTGGTACTTTAGTTTCTTGTGATTAGGTGTTGTAGAAGGTTGGAGCGTAATGTGTATAAGGTGAGTGCGACGTGTGTCGCCACTTGGGTGGGGTCCAGACCATCTTTTTCCATAGCTGCTCAAGATGGGGATATGGTTTTGGGATTGAGATAGTGCATTGGATGTTCCTAGCCAATTTGTAAGGAGGTACAGGCTGGCAAGGGCCAGGAAGTGTGAGGCCATATTGTGTGAGAAGGAGTGAGTGATTGCGATATGGGGAGGTTTTTACTGCAGATTATACAGCAATAGTGGGGATAGTAAAGTATCAATAAGGAGTATAAAGTAATAGGTACTGAAAACAGTGAGTATCTGTGTGGCACTCGTGACATCAGCTATTATTTGCTAGGTACTGGCAACAGTAAGTAGCTATGTGGTAAATGGTAACAGTAGTTTGTTAGATGCAACAATTCCTAGATACTAATAACAGTAGCTGAGTATAATGTAAACATTGCTGGATACTGACTACAGTAAGAAGCTGAGATGTAACTAGAACCGTAGTATTTGGGAGCTTGGTATTAGGAACAGTAATAGCATGTGTTTAAGGCTGCTGATAATAACAACTAAATATGTAGTGTAGCAGTAAAGGCAATTCAATATTGTCTATAACATCAGTTCTGATTGCATTAGATTTAGTGTTATAACAACATATCAAAATAGAGTATGAATAGGGTATATTCGTAATGTTTGTGCTATTAGAGCAGACAAATATTTCGACAACCGTATGATTGAAAAGATTGATAAACACAGCAATGTACTTCTTTAGTATAAATTACTAGCAATGGAGGAAATTACAAAGATTATTGTTATATGCATTCATAATTTGTTAGATACAGGCGATAATATAGCATTAATGCACATAGGTTGCAATTTGTTATGTTTGTGAGTTGGATTAATGAGGAGGAATTAAGCAAATCTAAAGTACACAACTCTTGTACTGCTATCCTGGCGGGTGGTCGGGAGAAGAGTAGTCATTGTTCATTACTAGGGGCTGCTCCATGCTGTATATGTGTTTCTGCTGCCTCACCCTAATTGACTTTTCCTTTTAGTTTGGGGGGGGTCCTGGGCTCACTGGGTACTTTTGGATTATGAGAGGTTGGGATGTGCCCACTACTGACAGAGTGTCCGAAGATGTTGTAACGGCAATATGGCTAATGGGCTGAGAATCTTGTCCCTAAATGTGAAGGGGCTCAGGTCGCCGATTAAAAGAAAGAAAATTTTGGTGTATTGCAAGCGTCAGTCAGCTGATATCATTTTGCTCCAAGAGACGCACTTATCAGCGTCTGAGGCGAGCAAACTGGCAGACAAGCATTTTATGGTGGCGGGCTGTTCTACTGCCGTGCAAAAAAACCCCGGTGTCGTCACCTTAATAAAGGTTGCCCTGGGGTCCCATATGGTCAGCTCAAGTCATGATGATGTTGGGAGATGGTCTAAATCTTTAGTTAGGTTGGGGAGAGATCTGTTGTCTATTGTAAATGTCTATGGACCTAATGTTGACCACCCCGTTTTTTTCTGCAACCTCAGCGGGGTTATTCAAGAAGACCCAGAGGCTATGATAATTGCTGGGGGTGACTTTAATCTGGTTAGTAATCCTTTGCTGGATAGGTGTCCTGGTAGGGTTGAACGCCCTTCTCGTGCGCGTCTCGCGCTTTCCTCCTTACTTGACTCGGGTGGCCTTGTTGACATCTGGCGATTACTCCACCCCAGAGAAAAAGATTTTTCTTTTTTTTCCCCTGCCCATAGCTCCCTCTCTCGAATAGATTACTTTTTGTTTTCTAAGTCACTGGTCCCCGGTTGTAGAGGTGCTTCGATACTAGGTAGGTCGGTATCGGATCACGCAGCTATAACGGTGGATGTGGCCATTGAGGAAGTAGTGCGTCCTGGCCAGTCATGGTCTTTCAACCGATCATGGTTAGCTGATCCTGCTTTCCAGGAGGATGTGTGGGGAGCTATCACTTCCTTTTTCTGTTGGAACAAAAGGGGTGACACTGCTAATTGGGCTTGGTGGGAGGCCTTTAAGGCCTCAATCCGTGCTGTGATTACCAGTTTCAAAATTGAGGAATCCAAGCAGCGGATGGCGCATTTACACATATTAGAAGCTCAAATTCGCACTGGAGAACGACTACGGGCAACCCAACCTAACCCGGGAATTCTCCTTCGGCTACAAAGGCTTAGATTCCAATACAATGAAACATTGAGCTCCGAGGTCGAGCAGATTATGGAAACAGACCGCTCGGTTTCACGTTGAGAGAAACAAAGCCGGTAGGTTACTTGCTCACACAGTACGAGGGAAGCAGAACAAAGCCAGAATAGCCTCTATTTTATCCAGTGGCCAGGAGAGTTTGGTTAAAGACGAACAGATTGTGGCCGAATTTGCCAAATTCTACAGTTCGCTTTACGCTTCTGAGTTGTCCGCTGACATTAGTTCATTCGCTAGCTTTGTTGATGGCCTCAATCATCCTGTTCTGGAGGAGGACTAGGCTCTCGAGCTTGGCAAACCTTTCACACGTGATGAACTCCTTTCAGCAATACAGGCCATGCCCTCTGGGAAAGCGGTTGGCCCTGATGGCCTCCCCGCTGAATTTTATGAAGTTTTTAGTAAAGATCTTGCTCCGTTTTTGCTGGAGTATTATAGTGACCTAGCACAGGAATGTAGCCTTACTGGCAGGTTCTCGGAGGCCACTATAGTGGTGTTGGAAAAACCGGGCAGAGATCCCAGTCTCGTGGTGAATTACCGGCCCATTTCTCTTTTGAATGCTGATTATAAGATTTACGCTAGCATTCTCGCGCGCAGACTTGCAGTGGTAGTCGGGGATTTGGTTCACCCAGATCAATGCGGGTTCGTTCCCGGGAGGTCTACAGCAGACAACGCTCGCCTTTTAGTAACTTGCTTGAGAAGGTCTCGACCGACGCTTGCCCGTATATCGCTCTTTCACTAGATGCTGAAAAAGCGTTTGACAGATTGGAATGGCCGTTTATGTTTTTCATTTTGCACTGGTTTGGCCTCGGGGAAGGTTTTATAAACAAGGTCAGGGCGCTTTATTCTTGTGCTACTGCTAGTATTTATGTGAATGGCACCCTTTCGCACTCCTTCTCTCTTCATAGGGGAACCAAGCAGAGATGCCCCCTCTCCCCTTTGCTATTTAATTTAGCATTGGAACCTTTGGCCATTGCAATCCGTCGTCTGGCGGATCTTAAGGGGGTACAGCTTGGGACTCTACAAGTAAAGTTATCTGCTTACGCAGACGATTTGCTTCTTTTCACGCAGCCTGGGGAAGTTTCGTCAATTTTGGCCCTGTTTGGTAGGTACTCCAGCGTCTCTGGATATAAGATCAATTGGTCTAAATCGGTGGCGTTCCCCCTCAATTGTCTTGCAAACTCGGTGGAGATGGCGGACTTCCCCTTCAAATGGGAGGCGGGTAGTATTAAGTATTTAGGGGCATGGTACAACGCGTCGGTGGACGATATGATTCAGGAAAATATGGAGGAGCTGCTCCTTTTCATTCGGCAAAACGTTCTCACATGGTCTCCCCTACATCTTTCTTGGTGGGGCCGATTAGAGGTCATTAAAATGTCTCTCACCCCAAAGATTAACTATGTCCTGGGTAAGCTCCCCTTTTCAATTTCGCTGACATGGTATAAAAAGATAGAGCGCAGTCTCATTTCCTTCTTATGGAATGGAAAGCAACCTCGTATTGCTACTAAAAAGCTGAAAGCCGCTAAGGACAAGGGGGGAGTGCATTTCCCTGACTTCTATCGGTACCACCAAGCCCTGCTGATTAAACAGGGATCTCTTTGGTTGACCGCTGATGAGCCTGGGCAAAGGCCGACTTGGCTAGAGGTTGAGGCCCGTGTGGCCACCCCCTGTCCTTTGCTGCACTTGCTGGGGGCGCAGCACCCTGAATGGTCTCCGGTGGGGAGGGTCATTAGGTCCACTCAGGGAGCTTTCTTAGAGCTGGTGCGGCTCACTGGCCAGGACGACCTGCCCTCGGGGCAGACCCCGCTGTGGTGGAATCCTCGATTCCGGATCCGAGGGCGTAGGTTTGCTTGGAAGGATTGGCAAAAACGTGGAATATGGTCACTCGGGCAGTTGGTAGATGTCAATGGGTGGAAAGCATTTACAGCGTTGCAGAGGGCGTTCTCCCTGCCTGACTCCCTCTTTTTTAAGTGGATCCAGCTTAAGCATTGTATTGTAGCCTCTAACACTCCTATAGGGGCATCCGAGCTTGATAAGGGAGGCGCGTTGCTCCGTTGGTTGAGAGCTACGGTTTCTCAACAGGGGGCTACCTTTAAGATTTATGCCCTATGGAGGGAGCATACCTCCAAAGCTCCTGTCGGGCTGGCCCGGGTCTGGGAATCTGATATTTCTCGGGAAATCACATCTCTGGAATGGAAAATTCTCTGGGGCCCAGTGTCCAAAGCCTCTAGGTCAGCCGCGATTACCCAATCCTTATATTTTTTCATGCATAGGGCCTTTATAACCCCGTCGAAGCTGGCTAAATGGGACTCTGGCAACTCCGGTTCATGCTGGTCTTGCTCCGGGGATAAAGGAACCTACATGCATATGTTTTTCGATTGCCCCCTAGTCCAGAATTTCTGGAGACAGGTGTGGGCTAGGATGCAATCGATCTTGCACTTTACGACAGAGCTGGAGTGGTGTAGGATCTTTTTGCGGTCCTCAAGTGTATTCCCTGCTGGGTGTCAAGATCAAACTTTCTTATTTAATTTTATGACGGCTATTGCTATTAAGATGATCCTGTGGAAGTGGAAGAATTTTCGCAGTCTGAGCTTGGACGGTTGGTGGAATTTGGTTTGTCATTATGCTAAGCTGGAGAAAACTTATAGCAAACTCCATCAACCGGACAAGGAGGAACTCAATGTCCGCAGATGGTCACTGTTAGATCTCTTTGTGGCCCGCTCCCAGGCCGTTTAGGTCGGGATGGGCACCTCTCACTTCTTGTTTATGTTGTATTTAGGCGAATGTTGTATCCCAGTGAGCCAGGACGGGGTGGGGGGTGGGTTGATGGGGGGAGGGTGGCTCTGGTTTTGTAGTTTAGGTTATTTTGTGCTGTGTAGGTCATTTTGTGTTGAGTGACTGGTTGTTTTGTAGCTGTTTTGTAAAAGGCTAAATAAAGACTTTAAAAAAAAAAAAAAAAAAAAGGGTTCCAGGGGTGATCCGGGAAACTACAGACCTGTGAGCCTCACGTCAGTACTGGGAAAAATGGTAGAAACCATCATAAAGAATAAAATTACTCAGCATGTAGATAGTCACGGCCTAATGGGAGACAGCCAACATGGCTTTAGACAAGGAAGATCTTGTCTTACTAATCTGTTATGTTTTTTTGAAAGTGTGAATAAACAGGTGGACAAAGGTAAGTCGGTTGATATAGTGTATCTGGACTTTCAGAAAGCATTTGACAAGGTCCCTCATCAGAGACTTTTGGCAAAACTAAAGAGTCATGGGATAGGAGGCAGTGTACTACTGTGGATCAAGAACTGGTTAAAAGATAGAAAGCAGAGGGTTGGGCTAAATGGCCAATTTTCCCAATGGAGAAAGGTGAATAGTGGTGTACCCCAGGGATCTGTGCTGGGTCCGCTGCTTTTTGACATATTCATAAATGACCTGGAAAGTGGAATAACGAGTAAGGTTATCAAATTTGCAGATGACACAAAACTATTTAAAGTTGTTAAAACCCAAGAGGATTGTGGAAAATTGCAAGAGGATCTTGATAAATAAGAAGACTGGGCATCAAAATGGCAGATGAAATTTAATGTGGACAAGTGCAAAGTTATGCACCTAGGGAAGAACAACCCAAAGTATGGTTACACGATGCAAGGTTCCACATTAGGAACCATCACCCAGGAAAAAGATTTAGGCGTCATTGTGGATACCATGTTAAAACCCTCGGCCCAGTGTGCAGCGGCAGCCAAGAGAGCAAATAGAATGCTAGGTATCATAAGGAAAGGAATGGAAAATAAAACAAAAGATATTATAATGCCTCTATACTGTTCCATGGTGAGACCGCATCTTGAATATTGTGTGCAATTCTGGTCGCCGTATCTTAAAAAGGATATAGCGTTATTAGAAAAGGTTCAGAGAAGAGCCACCAAAATGGTAAAGGGGATGGAAGGTTACTCCTATGAAGAAAGGCTTAAAAGGTTAGGGCTCTTTAACCTGGAAAAGAGACGGCTGAGGGGAGATATGATAGACGTCTATAAATTAATGAATGGAGTGGAACGGGTAAACGTAGATCGATTATTTACTTTATCAAAATATAGAAAGGCTAGGGGACATGCAATGAAGCTACAGGGTAAACTATTTAAGACTAATAAAAGAAAATATTTTTTCACTCAACATGTAATCAAACTCTGGAATTTGTTACCGGAGGATGTAGTAAAGGCTGTTAGTGTAGCTGGGTTTAAAAAAGGTTTGGACAAATTCCTGGAGGAAAGGTCCATAAACCATTAAGGGACCCAGGATATCAATGCTTGACCCAGTACAAGCATTGCGGAACCTGTGTCTTTTGGGGAATCTGCTAGGTACATATGACCTAGATTGGCCACTGTTGGAAACAGGATACTGGGTTTGATGGACTTTGGTCTGACCCAGTATGGCATATCTTATGTTCTTATGCGCTCCCTGATGCGCTTCATGAGGGTTTGGAATCGCATCCCCATTGAGACCTGCTGAGAAACCTGCAAGTTCCTTTGCCAGCGCTCGAAGATACATGTCAATATTCTGCTGGTAGGCTTGGAATCAGCAACCCAGCATCGAGCCCTGGTAGCATTTGCGCCCAGGAGCGTTGAGGACGTAGGACTCCCTGCCCAGGGGTACAGAGGAATGAGTCTTCGGGCTCTTCTGCTGGTGCATGGTCAACTCTACCACCATCGAGGTGTGTGGGAGTTGCGCCTTCCTGAAGCCGGGACCCCGGTGGACCCGGTACATAGTATCAAAGTCTCAGCTAACTATTGGTACAGACGCCAGTGTCTCCCACATTCAGAGGAGAAGCTGCCCGAGGATGGCGGGGACAGAGCCTCCTTGCATGGAGCCTCAAACTGGAGGATTTCAAGCTCCTCTGTGTGAGGGGACTCCGTCAGAGAAATCTGTCGAGGACTCTAGGACAGACGGCACCTGGGGTGCAGCCCCTGGATCGGGGCCTCGGTGACCCACAGCGACTGCTTGGCCAGAGCCACAAGCGCTTGCTGGAGAGGATCGTGCTCCCGAGGACCGGGATCAAGACCCATGCCGAGGACTGTGGGACCTGACATGGGACTTCCCCTGTGTGTCCAAGTCCCAGGATGAAGTTCTCGAGGATTTCTTCTTGTGTTCCCACTCCAGAGAACCCTTGTCTGAGTGTCCACGGACCTCATCGGGCACCTTGGGGACTTTACGCAACTTTGAGGATCCGTGCAGGGCCTTAGAATGCAAGGCTACTGGAGATACCAGGACAGAATATGACCTGTTTAAGATGTCATCTTGCTTTTGCTGATGATGCTGGATGGCCTTGACTGATATCTTTTTGCACAGGGCAGACCTCTGGGTCATGGTCGGCACCTAGACACCAGAGGCAGCAGTCACGTATCGGTGAGGGACATGTTTTTCATGCATCGATCACACTTTCTGAACCCACTGGCCCATTGTGGCAAAAAGGACCCCCGCAAGGTAAAAGATCCTTGACGCAGCCAGCGGATAAAAAAGGCGCAAAACCGCACTGGAAAACAAAAAACAAGTCTGAAACTCTATGCCGGAGCAACCGGGCTCAGTGGTGGGAAAGGGACCGGTGCTAACCGGAGAAAGAAAAGACAGTTTAATGCACAAAAGATCAACTTTTTCCAGGGAAAAAAGATGGACATCCGTTGAGCTCCGCGGAAAAAAGGAAACCGAGTAAGATGGCACCCTTGGGCGGGAAGGGGACCACACATGCATGGTGGCATCTCCCAAAGACTTTATTTGAAAGCTAGAGAGATGCTTCCGCAGGGCTCCATCGGCGCCGACATCACCCATATGCAAGGACTAACTTCCTCCTTGTTCCTGGAGAATACGTTGAACCCTTCCGCCCAGTGTGCAGCGGCGGACAAAAAAGCAAATGGAATGCTAGGAATCATAAGTAAAGGAATGGAGAATAAAAGCAATGATATTATAATGCATCTGTATCATTCCATGTGCGACCGCACCTTGAATATCAAGAAATTAGACCTTACCTGCTTAACTGATGTTCCTTGTGTTACTCCAGTCCAGTTCCGGTACCTTTGGGTATTCCACCTTCCCAGCAGCTTGGAGACTGAGCATGTCATGATTTTCATGACCTCACTCTAGATAGAGAGCTGGCCCCTCCCCCAGCCTTCAGTATCATATTGACAAAGCAGACTCACGGAAAAAAAACATTAGAAACAAACTAATTAGAAAATTAAGTAATTAACTTGCTGAACCAACTCTCCTCCCACCAGGGAAGGAAAGTCAACCACGCTCACCTGTTACGGGTGCGAGCACTTCTTAGGAGACCAGTTCCCACAGTTCCCGACCTCCTTTCATTGCCCCGGTGAACACCCAACTATCCACCTTATTCCATCATTTACTCCTCTTCCCCTCCCCCCTGCCTTTAGCACCTTGAGCTCCTATTCCCCAAAGCTAACTACTCTGAATTAGATAGATTTCTTGCAGCCAGGGAGCCATGTGCTAATAGTTAGCCTCAGTTATCTGATATCCATTAACGGGGGGGGGGGGGGGGGATTCGGGATTGGAGTGTACTAACTCAAGGAAAATCAATTAGCAGGTAAGGTCTAATTTCTTCTTCCATTTCATTCCTCCAGTCAAGTCCTAGTACCTTTGGGATGTACCAGAGCAGTATTATCCATGGGAGAGACCCACTGACCTGGCCTACAGCACCGCTGAGCCAAAACAAGCCTCCTCTGAAGCCTGCACATCCAACCCGTAATGCTTCACAAAGGAAGAAAAAGAGGACCAGGTAGCTGCTCTACATACGTCAACCAGCGGCACCAGGCTAAACGCCACCCACAACGCTGCTTAAGCCCAAGTCAAATGCGCCCGCAAGCCAATGGGAACCGGCCTACGCCTCACCAGATAAACTAAGGCGATAGCCTCTCTAACATATCTGGATATGGATGCCTTGGACGCCGCCTCTTCCTTACCCGCTGGTAGCCATGGAGGGAAAAAGGCCCCCGCCGCAAGGTCGAAGACCTTTAGGGCTCCCAGCAAGAGAAAACAACGGCAGGAATGCCCTAAAAGAAAACAAAAGAAAAAAGGAAAGCCGACCCGATACCTGGGTATGGAGGGCAGGCAGGAAGGGTACTGGTGCTAGCCAAAAGGCAAGAAGAAAAAAACTTTTTCCGGGACAGAAAACAGACTACATTGGAAGGGCTCTGCGGAAAAAAGACGACTTAGCAAGATTGCCCCTTTGGGCGGGAAGTGGAACACGCATGCATGGAGGCAACTCCCAAATGGTTTCTTTGAAAAATGGGGATTTGCTCCGCACGGGCTCCATCAGCACCAACGTAACCCATATGTGAGGACTGACGTCCTGCTTGTTCCCAGAGAATTCCCCTTTCCGCACTGCCACTATCACTGACCTTAACGTTTCCATGTGAAAGTGCAGCAACCGAAGGGTTCGTTTTACGTGACTGAGGTCTAGAATAGGATGAAATGCACCTACTTTCTTTGGGACCACAAAGTAAGCGTAGTTACTCACCTGTAACAGGTGTTCTCCAGGGACAGCAGGAATCAGTCCTCACATATGGGTGATGTCGGC
The DNA here is from genome assembly GCA_033557465.1 of Ichthyophis bannanicus. NCBI lineage: Eukaryota > Metazoa > Chordata > Amphibia > Gymnophiona > Ichthyophiidae > Ichthyophis > Ichthyophis bannanicus. The sequence continues at coordinate 111,652,503 of CM066032.1, read as the reverse complement.
GCCGACGGAGCCCTCGTGTGGAGCAATTCCCCAGCTTTCAAAGAAAGCCTTTGGGATTGCATCGCGCATGCGCGGTCCCCTTCCCGCCCATTGCTCAGTCAAATGACATAGCCAAAAAGACGGCAAGAATAGAAAAAATTAACAACAAGACTGCAACTCCAGGGGAGGAGGGAGGGTCGTGAGGACTGATTCCCACTGTCCCTGGAGAACACTTGTTACAGGTGAGTAACTACGCTTTCTCCAGAAACAAGCAGGAAGTCAGTCCTCACATATGGGACTCCCTAGCTATAGGCTACTGAGAACCCATAGTTGAAAAATGGCTCCCTCTAGAAGAGCCGCAGCAGTTGCAATAGGAATTCAGCCAAGAACGCAACACTCCCCAGTAGCCTGACACCAAAGGGTCGGAGGGTTGGAGTTGCCTAAACCTCAAATAGGTTATGGAGTACCACCTGGCCGAAAGCACTGTCCCGTCGGGACTCCCTATCCAGGCAGTAATGGGCCGCAAAAGTCTGGCTTGAAGACCAAGTTTCAGCCCGGCAGATGTCTGCCAGCGGAACAGAGCAGAAGTGAGCCACTGATGCGGCCTTAGCCCTGACACGGTGGGCCATGACTCGACCCTGCAACGGGAGGTCAGCCGCCCTGTACACCCAGGCAATGCAGTCTGCCACCCAGGTAGACAGCGTGCGCTTGGAGACAGGTAACCCCAGCTTACTGGGGTCATAAGAGACGAAGAGCTGAGTAGCCCTTCGATGTCCCCTTGTACGCTCCAGGTAGAAAGACAATGCCCTCTTACAATCCAGGGTATGCAGGACTGCCTCTGCCTGGCTGGAATGTGGCCTGCGAAAGAAGTTGGAAGAATCACCTCTTGGTTAAGGTGGAAAGAAAAGACCACTTTTGGAAGGAACTTAGGGTGAGTGCGGAGGATCACCCTATTCCTATAAAACCGTGTGTATGGTTTATCAGTTACAAGAGCTTGCAGCTCACTCACACGTCTGGCTGATGTGAGTGCCACCAGAAGAGCACCTTCCAGGAGAGTAAGCGCAGATGGCAGGAGGACATCGACGCAAAAGGTGGGCGAGTAAGCTGCTGCAAGACCACATTTAAATCCCACTCAGTTGCCGGAGGACGAACTGGGAGTTTCAGCAGAAGCAAACCTCTGAGGAATCTGGACACCAGAGGGTGAGCCGAAAGAGGTTGCCCCTCCACTGGAGTGGTTTGCTAACAAAGCACTCAGGTGGACCCTGACAAGAGTTAGACTTGAGACCTAATTCTGAGAGGTGAAGCAGGTACTGCAGCACCACTGGTACAAGGCAAGAGAAAGGGTTTTCATTGTGCTGGTTACACCACACCTCAAACCTACGCCACTTGAAAGCATAGGATTTCCTAGTGGACTGCCTCCTTGAGGCCAGTAACACTTCTACATTCCGAGGTAGGAGGAGAGGAGCCAGCACTACCTTTTCAGCAGCCATGCCATCAGGTTTAGGGATATGAGGTTGGGGTGCAAGAGAGAGCCCTGCTCCTGGGACAGGAGGTTGGGCTGCATCCCCAGTGGGAGTGGGGTTTCCACTGCCAGCTGGAGGAGAAGCGGAAACCAAGGCTGTCTTGGCCATCTGGGGGCTACCAGAATGACAGAGGCCTTGTCCCGAAGGATTTTGAACAGAGTCCGGGCCACCAGAGGTGTGGGAGGAAACGCATACATGAGGCCCCCTGACCAGGAGATCAGGAAAGCGTCTGAAGCCACCCTCAGAGGATGTAGCTGTCTGGAGCAAAATCTGGGCAGCTGGTGATTTTGCGGACTGGCAAATAGATCTATGGACGGATGTCCCCAGCGGTGGAAAATCCGCTGGGCCACCACCGGATCCAGTTGCCACTCGTGAGGTTGGAGAATCCTACTTAGTTTGTCTGCTAGGCAGTTCTCCAGACCAGGCAGGTACACTGCTTTGAGAGACATACCCTGCCTGATGACAAAGTAGCAGAGGTCCAGTGTCTCCTGGCATAGGATACGAGACCCCGTACCTCCCTGCTTGTTCACGTAGAACATTGCTACCTGGTTGTCTGTCTGTAACAATACAGACTGATGTGAGAGGACATGACAAAAGGCTTGAAGAGCTAGGCGAATTGCCTGCAGCTCTAAGAGGTTGACTTGGTGTGCAGACTCCTGAGGAGACCACAACCCGAGTGCATGATCCTTGGCAATGGGCTCCCCAGCCCAGCAAGGAGGCATCTGTCGTTAGCACTCTTGTGTGCGAGGGAGTCTGAAAAGGCACTCCCTCGAGCAGGTTGGGTGGCTGACGCCACCACTGCAACAATTTCACCAGTCGTTTGGCTACTGTTATACTGTCTCTGAGGCTGCCGGTGGCTTTTGTCCACTGATCTCTGAGGCACTACTGAGCTGTTCTCATGTGGAGACGGGCATTTGGGGTCACATGCACCGTGGAGGCCATGTGGCCCAAGAGGCGTAAGAAGTGTCTTGCTGAGACCTGAGCCTGAACTGTTGTGCCAGTGCTAGCAGTCTCTGTGCCCTGTCCTCCGGCAGGTAAGCCTTCGCCTGAAGGGTATCCAGTCTTGCTCCTATGAACTCTAAGTTTTGAGTGGGGAGCAAAGTAGACCTTTGCGTGGTTTATGACAAAGCCTAGATGTTGCAACATGTTGATAGTGCAAGAAGTGGCCTGTTGGGCCTCCTGAGGCGACTGGCCTCTGATGAGCCAGTCGTCCAGGTAAGGGAAGACAAAAAGTCCTTGACTTCTGAGGAAGGTTGCCACTACAGCCAGGCATTTTGTAAACACTCTGGGAGCAGAGGCTAGGCCAAAGGGTAGATTCCTCCCACTACAAATCTCAGATATTGTCTGTGGTCTGGATGTATGAGGATGTGTGTATAGGAATCCTTCAGGTCTAAGGAGCATAGCCAATCTCCCTGGTGAAGGTAAGGCAGCAACATTCCAAGGGAAAGCATCTTGAACTTTTCCCTCACCAGGAACTTGTTTAAGTTTCTTAGGTCGAGGATGGGTCTGAAGCCTCCTGTTCTTTGGTATGAGAAAATACCTGGAGTAGAAGCCCTTGCCCTGCAGGTGGTGGGGCACCAGTTCCACTGCCTGATCCTCTAGAAGACCTGACAACCCTGCAAGAGGAGGTCCCTGTGAAGAAGGAGTCTGAAAGCCTCTCCTGGCAAGAAGGAGGGTGGTATCTGGCTGAAGTAAAGCAAATAGCCCCTTTGGGCTATTTGCAGAACCCAGATATCCAAGGTGATGGCTGGCCACCTGTGGGCGTACAGGGTTAGCCTGCCTCCTGTGCATGGCCTTACCACTGGCGGGAGTCAAAAATCCCCTCCCGGCTGGGTAGGAGCCAGGGTCTGGGAGTCTTCTGCTTACACGGGCCATGTCCCTGTCCCTTGGCCTGTTGCCCCTGTCGGGGAGCTGGGGTGGCTTGGTAAGTGGGGTAGTTGCATTAAGCAGTACCCTTCCTCGGGAAAAAGCGCCTTTTACCCGAGCCCTTCTTCTTAAAAGGGGCAGAAGTCTTCTTTGAGAGTCTTGTCCGGGTCAAGTAGCTCAGAAGACTCCATAGCCTCCGTCACCGGCTCTCCTGGAGATGAATCCACGAGGACAAGAGCGCTTACCCTCCTCAGCATCTCTGGCTCCGTGCGAGGATCTTTGCAGGCCGCTCCAGCTCCGAGGACCGGGGGCAGCGGTGAGGGCTCCGTAACCTGGCCTTCGAGGGCCCAGGGCGATCAAAGGCATCCAACGATGCCGCCCTCACGGGTTTCTTCTTCCTCCGGGGTTCCCGGGAGGGAGACCCCTGACGGTGCTCGGATTCAAACAGCTCCCAAGACGTCGAGGCTTCTGATGAGGTCCAGGGGGATGCGGACGCTGAGTAAATCCTTTCACACTGCTGCTGCCTACTTCGAAGTGCCTTACAGGACATCTTCCCACACAGGCCACAGACCTTCGGGGCATGGTCAGGCCCGAAGCATCGGAGACAGTAGTCATGTGTGTCGGTGAGGGACATAAACTTATTACACCGATCACACTTTTTAAACCCGCTGGCAGCCATCGGGGGGGAAAAAGGGCCCCTGCAAGGTCGAAGGACCGGGCCACCAGTGAAAATAAAAAAGAGTGCGAACGCTAGTCACTAAGGACAAAAACGCAAAAAAATTGACCGGACTCGATACTGGTGTACCGAGCCGTAGGTGGAAAGGGGAAACGGCATTGAACCGGTCGAAGAGAGAAATTCTTCTGAAGTTTTGATGCAATTTTCCGGTGAGGAATTAGGGACAACGTCCATTGGGCTCCGCGGAAAAAGGGAGACTGAGCAAGATGGCACCTTTGGGCAGGAAGGGGACCGCACATGTGCAATGCAATCCCAAAGGCTCTCTTTGAAAGCTGGGGAATTGCCCCACACGAGGGTCCGTCGGCATCGACGTCACCCATATGTGAGGACTGATTTCCTGCTTGTTCCTGGAGAAGATGGAGTATCCATCAAACCCGCGCTGCCTTTGGGGCACTTCTACCACCACTGTAGTCCTAGCAACCGCTGCAAGGTTTCCTTCACTGCCTTTCGCTTTGGCAGTGCCTTGCAGGGGGAGTTGACATAGTAACATAGTAGTAACATAGTAAATGACGGCAGATAAAGACCAGTATGGTCCATCTAGTCTGCCCAGTAAGATGGCAAGAGTAGGTGCACCTGCCACTTCGTGCATGCCACCCCTCCCCATCTCTTTGCTTTAGGGGTGAACCCACCGCTCCGTGTAGGACACCACTGTTGAGAAATTAGATAGTCAAGTTTATTTTGATTTTATCCTGTTGCTGTAAAGGGATCCACTGTGTCTGTCCCATGCCATTTTGAATTCTGTCACTGTATTTGCCCCCATCACTTCCATCGGGAGGGCATTCCAAGCATCCACCACCCTTTCAGTGAAAAAGTATTTCCTGACATTGCCTTTCAATTTACCCCCTTGCAGCTTCATGTTATGCCCTCTAGTTTTACAGCTTCCCCGCCTTTGGAAGAAGATGGTGTCCCAGAGGGGCCAAGCGAATTCCATAGCACAGCCTTCCCGGATGACTTCCAAGACTCAGCGGTCGGTCGTGATTTGGGTCTAGGAGTCGTAAAATTCCTGTAGCCGACGCCCTATGGGAACTAAGTCTCCTGGCTCATCCTCGGTTCATGAGCTTTCTTGGAAGCCGTTGAGGCGGAAGAGTAGAACCCACTTCCCATGCCTCTGAAGCCCCGTAAAAAGATGGCCCTCTTGCTGGGAAATGACCCTGCTGATAGGGGGTAAACCTCAGTAACTGAAACCTCCTAAATTCTCTCAGCTGACCTCTTCCTGGTGTCGATGTCCATCCCAATTTCTGCATGTCCTCCAGCAACCGTCCTCCCCTAGTCTCTCTCAGATTCTTAAACAGCTTCTCTAGGTCTTCTCCAAACAGGAGCTTACCCCGGAATGGGAGTTTGCCCAGTCTAGATTTGGAGAACACATCTGCCGACCAATTACAAAGCCACAAAAACCACCTCGCCGCCGCCACCACTGAGGCCATACCTTTGGACAAGCACCTAATAAGGTCATAGAAGGCATCTGCCAGATAGGCAGCTCCTGATTCCAACTTTGCTGACCCCGGTGGTCGTGTCTGCTTGGCCTCTGAATCTCCTAAGATCCCTTGAACCCATTGGAGACAGGCCCTGGCCACAAAGGCTCCAGACACCGAGGCTTGCAATGACAGGGCATAGCTGTCAAACGCCTGTTTTAGGAGCGTTTCCAATTTGAGGTCCTGCATATCCTTGAGGGATGAACTACCCTCCACTGGGACTGTTGTCTTCTTAGTTATGGCCAACACTGCCGCATCAACCTTCGGAGCGCGGAAGAGCTCTCTATCCCGATCATGGATAGGGTAAAGTTGAGCCATCCTTCGAGTACCCCTAAGCGCCCCTTCGGGAACAACCCATTCATCCTGAATCATACAACACAGGAGCCTATGCACCGGGAACACTTTCTACGTTGACCTCATGGCCTGAAACAGTGGATCCTCTAGAGATTCCTCTTCCCCCAGTGTTTTCATGCGAACATTCAATACCTTAGTGGACTGTAGTATCAACGCTGCCAATTACTCTCTGCAGAAAACCCAGATGATTCGAGAATCCTCTGCCTGCGGGATCTCACCTTCTTCCAACTCCAAGTCCAATAACTCCTCCTTGTTGGGATCCTCCACCCCCCACTGGAGTCTCTCTCCAGCTGCCTTCTTCCATACGTCACTTGCTGGAACCCGGTTCATTCTCAGCCCCTTCTAGCGACAAATCCATGACACCAGTTCCTGCCCCGCTCTTTGTTTCAAACAAAAGGCCTTATGCAGTAGCAGCACAAATAAAGATGAGAAGCCCCCTTGACAGCTAGCCTATTGCTCCTTCCTGCAGACACCCACCTTAGCCACTTTCTATCCTTTGCGCTTGGGGCCCTTGGCAGTGGTAGGTTCACCTCCTTCCCCACTCACCTCTGTCTCTTCTGCTGCTATGGCTGCTGTAGAGGTCTCTGCACTATCCCAATCTGTCATATTCCATGGGGACCTGTCTGGGCTGTCCTCTCGCAGGTCCGCCTTCACTGACCGAGACTGCCTCGCATCATCTGCAGAACCCGGCCACAGACACTGCATCCCTGTATGACCCACAGGCCACGCAGGTCAGCTTTGCCAGCATTGTCTTTTTTTTTTTAAGCTTTACTTTCCCTTTCACTCTGCTCTGTTGCCCTACCCAAAACAATAACAAAGGGCAAAACCCCACCGAGAGAGGCGACTCGAGGGTCTCTTACTGTTTCTCCTGCTCTGCAGCTTCCCACGCTCAGCTAAAATGGTCGCTGTTACCACGCTGTACCGCTGCTCCGCCTTTGAACTCCTCACCCTTCATCAACTTTGGAGCAGGCTACCCAATGCTCAGCTAGCCTTGAGGCTTTGGCAACAGGCAAAAAAAGAGCAGAACAAGCTTCTGATCGCCTATGGCATGACGACCCCTCACCTGATCAAAACCACGGCTCTGGAGTAGTCACACACGAACTTTCGGTCCCAGTATGGAGTGATTGCTTTCCCCCTGGCTTGCTGATGGATCTCTCTATTGCACTATCCCAATCCTGCCCACTAAAAAGTCTCCCCCACAGGGGAGTTGTGTGGCTCTGGAGGATCACCACGTGTCTGATCACTCCCTTACATGCAATACCGGCACAGCTCAACTACTCCCATAGCTCCTGATGTCTGCCTCAGTCAGTGCTGTTCTGGTGATCCCGCAGTGCTTTTAAAAGGTTTAGCTGAAATTAGCCCCAAATTTAAAGGTTATTGTTCCTGCAGCGAGTCCTAGCAATGGGATTCACATCTCTCTAGCTACTTGGCGACCGAGATATTTAAGACTGGGGGAGGAGCCAGCTCTCTATCTAGGGAGAGGTCATGAAAATCATGACATGTTCAGAATCCAAGCTGCTGGCAAGGCGTGAACACCTAACAGTACCGGGACTGGACTGGAGAAATGAAATGGAATGTGTGCAATTCTGGTAGCCACATCTTAAAAAGGATATAGAAGAATTAGAAAAGACACAGAGAAGAGCCACTAAAATGGTAAAGATGATGGAAAGATACCCCTACAAGTAAAGGCTTAAAAGATTAGGACTTCAATTTGGAAAAGAGACTGCTGAGGGGAGATATGATAGAGATCTATAAATTAATAAATGGAGTAGAATGGGGAAACAGCTTGGTTGTTTACGCCATCAAAAATTAGAAATACTAAGGACATGCAATGAAGCTACAATGTAACCCATTTAAGACTAATAAGAGAAAATACTTTTTCACTCAACATGTAATCAAACTCTGGGATTCATTACCAGAGGATGTAGTAAAAGCTGTTAGTGAAGCTGGGTTTAAAAAAGGTTTGGACAAGTTCCTGAAGGTAAGGTCTATAAACCATTATAGAGAACCCGGGAAATCCACTGCTTACCCCGGGACAAGCATTGTGGAACCTGTGCACCTTTTCTGGGAACCTGCCAAGTACTTGAGACCTGGATTGGCCACTGTTGGAAACGGGATACTGGGTTTGATGGAGCTTGATCTGACCCAGTATGGCATTTCTTATGCTCATGACAAAATTGGACAGAATGTAAATTAAAATTTTCTTGTTGAAGTAGGAAAACAACATGAAAAAGAACAGTAAAATAGTTTCAAAACAGTAAAAAAAAAAAACTTCAGTGAAAACTAAAAGAAAATTTTTTGTTTGAGAGAAATTTGTTGCACATCTATTCAACAAAACTGAGTACTGAGGCGATTGCTGTGCATGGAGAGAACCGTGCAAGCTCAGAACTTTTCACTAAGCTTAGAGATGTAGGGGAGAAGAATAGTTCTGCGCCAGCATCATCAGATAGAAAACAAATCCTAAGCGAGTAGAGTTCAAGGACTTTATTGTAGACAGGGAGATCAAAATCTGTGAACAAAGACCTATTGTAGACACAGAGGTCAAAATCTGGGCTTTGTCCCCAGATTTTGACCTTCGTGTCTACAATAAAGTCCTTGAACCCTACTCACTTAGAACTTGTTTTCTGTGTGATTTTTGTGAGTGGTTAGTACCTTTCTTTGTTTGGCCAGCATCTTCAACTGACAACACCCACTTGTATGCCCGAATCAATCCTACTTGTCTACAGAAAAACTTTAGTAAATCAAGCCCTATGAAAATAGTTACCATGAGAATGAGATACTCCTGATGAGCTACAAAAGGAAAAGAACTAAAAAAAAATGCAGTGGAGAAATGCAATTTGATTTAGTATTTAAAGAAAGATAAAATTGGAAAATATGAAGAGGGGACAAAAACAGTTGTTCACTCTTTTGAAACAATATGGGACACAAAGACAGCAGCAGAGTAAAGAAGCAGGGAGTATGGGAGGATCATAAAAGCAAAGCTGATAAAAAGTTTCCGAAAAGGCTTTTGAAGGCCTTGTTATTTTTTACATGACTGAAAGAAGCCAGTGGAGTTTTCAATATAGGGTAACAGGAGAAGGAAAACAGCATTATCTTATATAATGCTCCTGACTTATTTGAGAAGTGAGAAATAAAAGGTAAACACAAGTCAAAATCAAACGTGATAAGGTAGGAGCAAGAATTAATATTCACAAGAGTCAAGAACGTCACAGATATGGATAAGTAAAGAAAAGCAGAAGACTCAAAAGATCAAAGTCAAGGACAATGGCACCAAAGGAATTAAAAAGCAAGACAAAATGATTAAGAGTTTCAGTTTAGAGAACTTACCCCATTCCTTGTGCTGAGAATCTTCCTGCTCCTCTACCCCTAGCGCGTCCACCAAATCCTACAGAGAAAGATAATAGGTCAGTTCAAAGAATATATTCCATGTTCTTTGTTCATAGTCCCTATGCAGTAGCTGTGGGGGGCAGAGGTGAAGTACTATGACAACTTCTTTAGTAGATATATACACGTTAGACAGACATATCAAAAAGAAGCAAACAAAAAGGAACATCTGAAGATGTTCGATGATGAAAAAAGAAATGCCAAGTTTATTTTCCTAGTAGATAAGGGTCTACTACTTGGCACCACTGACAGCAATCTGTACAGTAAATCTAAGAACTGAACAAGGATTTAGACATAATTGCTCTCTCTGCTTTATCCTCTATTTGCCTTCATATTAACTAGCACAGAAAATTTCATGACTGATGTTACTAATACATTACATGAGGGTTATAGCTTTATGCTTACACAAGCTTGCAACATTACAGAAAAAAATAATGGTGATGGCCTCTTCATCATCATCAACTTACCTCTACCTCGTCCACGTCGTCCACGGTCTGCAGGTCTGTCCCCTGGACCATTATCTATTCCATTCTCCTCTGTTCTAACTTTCATGAGAAATGAAAAAAAAAAATAAGTGATCTAATTTCATAAAAAATAAACTACAAATTTGTGTACCATTAAAAAATCTTTTCTATATACATAAACAGCAACAGTAGACATTAATGAACACTTGGAACATAAAGAGTAGTTACTCACCTGTAACAGGTGTTCTCCAGGAGCAGCAGGAATCAGTCCTCACATATGGGTGACGTCGGCGCCGATGGAACCCCCATGCGGAGCATTTCTCCAGCTTTCAAAGAAAACCCTTGGGAATGCAGCCACGCATGCACGGTCCCCTTCCCGCCCAAAGGTGCCATCTTGCTCAGTCAAATGACATAGCTAAAAGACAGCAAAAAAAGAAAATGAACTATATATAACTGCAACTCCAAGGGGAGGAGGGAGGGTCGTGAGGACTGATTCCTGCTGCTCCTTGAGAACACCTGTTACAGGTCAGTAACTACTATTTCTCCAGGATCAAGCAGGAAGTCAGTCCTCACATATGGGTGACTCCCTAGCTCTGGGCTACCAGGAACCCAGGCTGAAAAATAGAGCTCCCTCTAGAGCCTCAGCAACAGTGAGAGAATCTTCTCGGAGACCACACCTGAACGGTAGCCCAACACCAGGGCTGGAGGGTAGGAGTTGCCTTAACCTCAAAGAGATTACGGAGTACCGCTTGCCTGAAAGCACTGTCCCTACGGGACTCCCTCTCAAGGCAGTAGTGGTCCGCAAAAATCTGGCTTGAAGACCAAGTAGCGGCCCAGCAGATGTCTGCCAACGGAACAGAACGGAGGTGAGCTACTGATGCGGCCTTCGCCCTGACCTGGTGGGCCGTGACTCGATCCTCCAGGGAGAGGCCAGCTGCCCTGTACGCCCAGGCGATATAGTCTGCCACCCAGATGGACAACGTACGCTTAGTTACAGGCAACCCCAATCTATTAGGGTAAAAGGAAATGAAGAGCTGAGAAGCCCTTCTATGCCCCTGCGTACGTTCTAGGTAAAAGGACAGCGCCCTTCTACAATCCAGGGTATGGCAAGACAGTTTCTGCCCTACTGGCGTGCGGCCTGGGAAAGAACATCGGAAGTACCACCTCCTGGTTGAGGTGGAAGGAGGACACAACCTTGGGAAGGAACTTAGGATGAGTCCTCAAGACTACCCTGTTCTTATAGAACCTGGTATACGGCCTATCCGAAACCAGGGCCTGAAGTTCACTCACACGCCTGGCTGAGGTGAGTGCCACAAGGAACACCACCTTCCAGGAGAGGAAACATAAATGGCAGGTTGCCATTGGCTCAAAAGGTGGGCGAGTATGTTGCTGCAAGACCACCTTGAGATGCCACTCAGTGGACGAATAGGAGGCTTAAGCAGAAGCAGGCCTCTGAGAAAACGAGACACCAGAGGGTGGCCCGAGAGGGTTTGGCCATCCACCGGCGAGTGGTGAGCTGAGAGGGCACTGAGGTGAACCCGGACAGAGTTGGACTGAAGTCCCAGGTTGGAAAGGTGGAGCAGATATTGTAACACCACCTGGACCGAGCAGGAGAAGGGGTCCTCTTGCTGTTGAGAACACCAAGTAGAGAACCTACGCAACTTCAGAGCATAGGCCTTCCTAGTGGAATGCTTTCTGGAGGCCAACACCACCTCTTCAACCTCTCTTGATAATAGGCAAGGGAGCAAGGACTAGCCTTTCAGCAGCCAAGCCATCAAATTGAGGGATTTGAGGTTGGGATGCAAGAGGGACCCCTGATCCAGAGTCAGAAGGTCGGGTTGCTACCCCAGAGGAAGTGGAGTATACACTGCCAACCACAGAAGAAGAGGGAACCACGGCTGCCTGGGCCACCTGGGGGCTATCAGGATCACCGTGGCTAGGTCCTGCTGGATTTTGAACAGAGTCCGGGCCACCAGAGGTGTGGGAAGAAAAGCATACAGCAGGCTCTCTGACCAGATCATCAGGAATGCATCTGGCGCTGTTCTCGAGGGATGCGGTTGCCTGGAACAGAATCTGGGTAGTTGCCTGTTCAGCGGACTGGCAAAAAGATCCATGGTCAGAAGTCCCCACTTCAGAAAGATCTGTTGAACCACCAGAGGATCCAACTGCCACTCGTGAGGCTGCAGGAGTCTGCTTAGCCTGTCCGCCAGGTAGTTTTCCTGGTCTGGGAGGTAGACCGCCCTGAGAGTCATGCCCCGATTGACAGTCCAGGAGCAGAGAGCTTGTGCTTCCAGGCACAGAAGTCTGGATCCTGTGCCTCCCTGCTTGTTGACGTAGAACATAGCCACCTGGTTGTCCGTCTGAATCAGGACAGACTGGTGAGACAGAATCTGAGAGAAAGTCCGTAAGGCCAGTCGAATGGCCCACAATTCCAACAGGTTCATCTGCTGGGCGGCCTCCCACAGAGACCAAAGGCCCTGTGTGCAGGCCCCTTAGTGTGCCCCCCAGAGCCCTGCAGGGAAGCATCGGTCGTCAGTACCTGAGTGTGTTGGGAGGCCTGGAAAGGAAGATCCCCGACCAGATTTGGGAGATGCCTCCACCAGCATAAGGAATCCACCAAGAGTTTGGACACCCTTATTGTGTCTGACAACTTCCCTGTGGCCTGCAACCACTGTGCCTTGAGGTGCCACTGAGCAGGCCTCATGTGCAGCCGGGCATGCGGTGTGACATGCACTGTGGAAGCCATGTGACCTAAGAGCCGGAGGAAGTGTCTGGCCGAGACCAGAGAGTTCGCCTGAAACAGGCCGGCCAACTTTATCAGCCTGTGAGCTCTGTCCGCAGGCAAATAGGCCTTTGCATGGATGGTATTCAATCTTGCCCCTATGAACTCCACGTCCTGTGAGGGGACAAAAGTGGACTTGGGGAAGTTTATGACAAACCCCAGGTGCTGAAGCAGGGATATGGTTCTGAAGGTGGCCTGCCTGGCCTCTTGTGGAGACTGGCCCCTGATAAGCCAGTCGTCCAGGTAAGGGAACACAAAGATCCCCTGGTTCCTGAGGTAGGCCCCAACCACTGCCAGGCATTTTGTGAAAACCCTGGGGGCGGAGGTGAGGCCGAAAGGAAGCACTCTGTACTGGAAGTGCTTTCCTCCCATCACAAATCTGAGAAACTGTCTGTGACTTGGATGGATGAGGATGTGAGTATAAGCATCCTTCAGGTCTAAGGAGCATAGCCAATCTCCCTGCTGGAGGTAGGGCAGTAAGATTCCAAGGGTAAGCATCTTGAACTTTTCCCTCTCCAGAAACTTGTTCAGATTTCTCAGGTCCAGGATGGGTCTGAGGCCTCCTCTTCTTTTTGGTACCAGGAAGTACTTCGAGTAGAGGCACCGGTTCCATGGCCTGGTCCCTTAGGAGACCTTCCAACTCCTGAAAGAATAAGTTTTTGTGCAGAGGGGATCTTGGAGGCTCTCCTGGAAAGTAGGAGGAGGGTATCTGGGTGAAGTGGAGCAGATAGCCCCTTTTGATGATGCTTAGCACCCACGTGTCCCCTGTGATGGCTGGCCACCTGTCTGCATACAGGGTCAGCTGACCTCCTGTGCCCTGGAGAGGAGGAGAGGCTATGCTGGCATAGTCAAAAACCCCCTCCCTGCTGAGCAGGAGCCGGAGTAGGAGGCTTGGGGGCCTTCTGCCTACGGGGCCCATGACCCTGCCCCTTGGCCTGCTGTCCCTGTTGGGGAGCTACAGAGGCCTGGTAATGAAGGTAGGTTTTATAGGCAGTGGTCTTCCTCGGGTAAAAGATCTTTTTCCCCGAGCCCTTCTTCTTCTGAGAAGGGGCAGAGGTTTTTCTGGACAGCCTCATCTGGGTAAGAGTCTCGGTCTCGAGTTCTGCAGCCTTTTCTGCCATGGGCTTGGCAAAGAGGTTTTCGCCTCGGCAAGGGACATTGACCAACTTGTCCTGAACCCATTGCTCGAGGTCTGAGGATTGTAGCCAGGTCTGGCGGCGTGCACCGATGCCGGCCCCTATTACCCGGGCCGAAGCCTCAAATCCATCGTAGGCTGCTCAAGATATAAACTTCGAGCACTCCCGAATACCAGAAGACAAGGCCTTGAACCTCTGCAAAGGTTCCTCGGACAAACCAGCAGAGAACCCGGCAATCTCCTTTGCCAGGTCCCGAAGGTACATGCCCATGTACAGCTGGTAGGTCTGGACACGGCAAGCAAGCATAGAGCCCTGGAAGCACTTCCTACCTAGGGCATCCAGGTTCCGGGCCTCCCTGCCGGGGGGCACTGAGGAGTGCATCTTCTAACTCTTCAGTCGATGCATGGCCGATTCCACAACCATGGAATGGTGCGGTAGCTGTGCCTTTTGGAACCCGGGGCTCTTGCGGACTCGATAGATGGAATCGACCCGCTTGCTTAGAACCGGCATCGAGGCTGGCGCCTCCCACATGCGGAAGAGCAACCGCTCCAGCATCGGAGGAACCGGGACAGTAAAGGCCTCCTTGGGAGGAGAGTCATACTGCAGAGCCTCGAGCTCCTCAGCTCGAGGCTCCTCCTCTGGATCCGCCATGAATGCCAGTGCTTTGGCCATGTCCAGCACGAAATCTGAGAACCTAGTATCCTCCAGAGGGGACCTTGTCCGAGGTTCAGATCCCGGTGAGTCCGAAAGTTGTCAGGGGACTCCTCCTCCTCCATCTCCCATGCCGATTCCTCCGAGGAGGAATCGAGCGGCTCCGAGTGGGCGGGCACCGACGCCATCTGCCCCGACGCCGAGGGAACCAGCGTCAACGACCTCGGTCCCGAACGGGAGGCCGAGGGTGACCGCGGCTGAGGATCAACTCGAGTTTGCATGGTCTCGAGGATCGGCTCGGCCTCCGGGGTCGACTTGGACGCCGATGTCCCGGTGGTCGGGGCAGATGCGCCGGTGAGACCGGCGATCAGCACCCGCTGCTGTTCCATGAAGGCAGACAATCTGTTCTCCAAGGCCGTCAACTTGAGTCCGAGCTCAGGAGACCCAGTAGCCTCCGACTCGGGCCCCGACGGCGTCGGGCCCGATGTCGGCTCCCCCGGAGGAGAGTCCACGAGGATAACAGTACTCACGTGACTCGGGGCCTCCGACTCCACACGAGGATGCTTTGCAGGCCTCTCCGACTCCAAAGACCCGGGATGGCGATCGGGGCTATGCAACCTGGCCCTAGAGCCAAGAGCGTCCACCGACGCCGCCTTCGCGGGTTTCTTCTTCCTTCGGTGCTCCCTCGAGGGGGACTCCCTTTCAGAGGAGCCCCGACGATGCTCGGGGTCAGACTCCCGAGACGTCAAGGCCTCTGACGAAGTCCGGACTCGTCCAGAGGCAGACTCGGAGAAGATCCTCTCACACTGGTGCTGACGGCTCTGCAATGCCTTGGACGACATTTTGCCACAGGGGCTACAGACCGTAGAATCATGGTCTGGCCCCAGGCACCGGAGGCAGCAGTTGTGTGTGTCGGTGAGAGACATCAGTTTCTTACACCGATCACACTTCTTAAAGCCACTAGCAGCCATTGGGGGGAAAAAGGGCCCCTGCAAGATCAAAAAATTGAGCTGCCAGGGAAAAGAAAAAAGGCGCGAACGCAGTCTCTAAGGACAAAAACCGAAAACAGAGATCTGGGCTCGGCACCAGTGTACCGAGTCCAGGCAGGAAAAGAACCGACGTCGAACCGAAGAAAAATACTCGACCCAACGCAGAAGATCAACTTTTTCCACGGGTGACAAGGACAGGCGTCCGTAGGGCTCCGCTGAAAAAAGGAGACTGAGCAAGATGGCACCTTTGGGCGGGAAGGGGACCACGCATGCGTGCCTGCATTCTGAAAGGCTTTCTTTGAAAGCTGGGGAAATGCTCCGCATGGGGGCTCCGTCGGCGCCGACATCACCCATATGTGAGGACTGACTTCCTGCTTGGTCCTGGAGAAACAGTCCAAACAATATTTATGACCAATTCATATGGCACCCAAATAGCACAACCCCAACATTCAAGTTGCCAGTCCATTAAGTGTAGCTGTTTGAAATTTACAGAACTGGTGCTTACAGTGTCCCCACTACCACGGAATTGAAAAGAAAACCAAATACCATTATACCTCTGCATAGGTTCATGGAGTGACACTGTCATGACCACTGTGTGCAGTTCTGATCACCCCATCTTCTTGTTGTTTATAAGTCTCTTAATCACGAGGCCCTGCTGTGGTTATCAGTTTTTAGGAGTCTATTGAGCCCATCATGTCTTGTGATACCAAGTTACATTATGTTTAAGTGTACATTCCTTTCGAAGTGTACATTTTCATAATTTATGGGAACACAAGTTTTTCCATGGTAGCTTAAAAGCTATGGAACTCATTACCTGCAGCATAATGTCTTGCTGCAAACATATTTGCATTTAAAAAAACAAGTAAGGCTCACTTGTTTAGGCAGACATACTTGTCTCTCATTGAAGTGCAGCTAAACATATTGCCTTACCTGGTTGATTTTGAAGTACTATTTGTTGGTAGTAGACAAGCGTCAGGTTTGATATTTATGCTGAGATTTCGGTATAATTTTAAGTTCGTATTGTGAATACTGTTTACTGTGTGTATATTTTATATTTTTATGTGCATTTTATTGTACTCCGCCTAGAGCTATAGTGTGGAATACAAATTCATTAAATAAATAAAATTAAACTCCTCTAATCTTCAGGTTCAAAGACGAAGGCAAGCTCTTTGAAGTCACCACACTGCTCAGGTGTTAGATCTCTCCCTTCCCAACCCATTTGAGAAATCCTGATATATAGGGCAACTCTTCAATTAGCTTGTTAATAAAGATAAATTACTTTATTATTGCTTAGAAGGAAAAATCTAGGAAATATATAATTCCACATTTAGATATATGCTAAAAGTAAAGAATTTGATATAGTTGAAAGTGTTTTCATTAGGTAATTTTACAAAAGGGAACACATTACACTATACACCTCAGATACATATCAGATTTTAGTTGCTTGAAGCGATAAGAAACTGCTCCATACCCAAATAATAGTTTAGCAAACAAGCAGGACTATACACATGGAAATATAACAGAGATGTGGAGTGGAGGAGTACCTAATTGTTAGAGCACTGGCTTGGGAACCAAGACACCAGGGTTCGATATCCACTAGCCTTGTGGCTTTGGGCAAGTCACATAACCCTCCATTGCCTCAGAAAAAGCCAAGTTATCAATGTCCCTGTTTAATGTACATTACTAAGTTTAAGTTACAATGTAAACCACTTTGACTGAAATGATAATTCGGTATAAAAAACTGTTAAATAAATTTAATAAAATAAAAAGAAATAAGCTGTTTTGTCCTAAGAGACAGCTGAGAAAAAGTTCAGAACTTTGGTAGGTTTCTCTTATTTCCTTTAACAGGTACCAAAGCTCCAAAAACTGAATGATGTCTGGGAAAAATCTGTTGCAAAGGCTGTTGCCCCTGTTACAGCTTCTGCCTCTGTCCAGATGGACAGGCTGAAGCTAAGCGAGGGACTGCTTCCATGTGCAAGACACCTGCAAGCTGAACCCTTTATATAACAAATGGAGGAACTGAAAGAAGAGGTGGCGAGACCAAGAAGCATCCGTAATAGTGAGAAATATGTTGATGAGATGTTTCTTGAAGCATCCAAGCTCTCCAACAGAGGTGAAGATGGTATGCTACAGAAAGAGGTGAAGATGGTATGCTACAGAAAGAAGAGACTTGGACATGTGTCACCACAGCCTGTAGAATCAACACTCCAACTCTAAATTCACCAGGTCTCAAATTTAAGAAAAGGTATGCAGCCCTGGAAATGGAAATGGCAAAAATATCCCAGGAACAAGAAGAACCAGAGCTCAAACACACAAAAGTTGTGACTAAATGAAAGCGAAGGGTAGTAGTGGTTGGTGACCCTCTTCTGAGGTATACCGAGACGTCCATCTGCCAACTAGATTTGATGTCCCAGGAGGTGTACTGTCTGCCAGGTGCCAAAATCAGAGATGATATAGAGACTGTGCAGAAACTCATCAACCCTACAATTCCGACGCTGCTCATTGTCACCCCTTCGTCGTGCAGCACCTCCTGCTGGTCACAGCTGGTACTGCACCCGGGTGTAAAGTACTGGCCTTTTCAATATTTATAGTCCTTGCCAGTACACAAATAAGTTGTGACACCGAAATCGGTTTAACTGGGTTTTATTCCCCGTCCCGTAGGATTCTTTCAAAAGTATAACAATCAAATCAACATAACCCTTCTCGGGTAAAAAAAAGAACTATAACAAAAATAGCTTTCCTTTCAGCAAACAAAATATGAATGGAAGCAGAAATACAGCTTGTCAGGTTTCCAGATAAAGGCTTCTCTGGAGCCGTTCAGCCTTCTATCTGAGAGACTCTATTTGGTCAGCTAGTATCAAACTACAGTCCATCTGTTCAACAGGCAATTCAATGTTATCCTCTATTGCATAAGGCTCATACTGCATGGGAACACTGTCATGTACAGATGCTTCGTCACTTCTCTCCTGAGGTAGTTTGTTCAACAAACTTTCCAGCTTGTGACGTACTTAGAAACATAGAAACATAGAAATATGACGACAGAAAAAGACCACATGGCCTATCTAGTCTGTCCTTCCATAACAACTACAACAGTCCACTTTTTGCCTTTAGAGATCCTCTGTGTTGGTCCCATGCTTTCTTGAATTCAGTTACTGTCCTCATCTCTACCACCTCCACTGGGAGACTATTCCACGGATCCACTACTCTTTCCGTAAAGAAATATTTCCGCATATCACTCCTGAATCTATCTCCCTTCACCCTCATCCCATGTCCCCTCGTAGCAGAACTTGCTTTCAATTGAAAGAGTCTCTCTCCCTGAACATTTATGCCACGGAGTAGTGTTTTTTAGCTCCACAGGGGGCTCTAGAGAGTCTGCTCTGTGACATATTCCCCCCCTTAAAATCTTACGTGCTGCCGCCACACTACACGGACAGCACGTAAGCATACTCCTGGTGCTCCTACAGAATGTATCTGTTTGGCTTTACCATATTCTCTGGAGTTGCTCAACCAGGAGCCTTTCCTCTGCCTCTGGTTATCAGGCAGAGTAAAGCAGTTAGCTGCCCAGCTATTAGAAAGTGGAACCTTTGTTCGGGGTTTTGTTTTAACAAGAGCTTTACAAACAGCTGTTGTCTCCAACGGCAGTTTCTGAGAAGGCTTATGCCAGTTATATCCCTCTGAAGGGTTCTCTCTCACAGGTAACAAGCTTTGTTCTATATTCTGTCTGTAGCCCAGACTCTGGAGTTTTCCTGCTTTCATTAAGTTAGCATTATAGGGCTTTTGTTTCTCATACAAATGCCTCTCATAGCTCAGCTTAGCATTTCTCCTCTCTGGCTCAGAATAGCTTTTCCTAGCTTGTAACTTGTGTCTTAGGGCATAGCTTCTATCAAGGCTGCTGCATACACTGTCCCTGTCTGAATTCAGTTGCTCATCTCTTTCACTTAATTGTTCATCAGACTCACTCAGACTTTCATTCAGCCAGTGCCTTCTGCCTTGCTGTAGAGACCTGGGATGTCTGTGTCCTTCCCACTCTGGATATCTCCTCTGCCTGGGAATATCCTTTCTCCTTGGGTCTTTCAACTCTCTTGGTTGCCTTGATTCTCTTAATCTCCTTCGTCTCTCAGGTCTCCCAGCTTCCTCAGCTCTCTCTGCTTCCTTCTGTGAGCTGTGCTGATTATTTACGTAATCCCCAGCTGCACCACACCCTAGCCTATTGGGGTCAGGTGGGACCTTCCTTGCCTCCCTACTGGCTGGGTGATAATTCCAGGCTTGTGACCTCACTCCCTTATACCTATTCTGATACCCTTGTGTCATGTGCTCTCTCCACACGTCACTGTTTACTTGAGGAGTAGTGTTTTTTAGCTCCACAGGGGGCTCTAGAGAGTCTGCTCTGTGACATATTCCCCCCCTTAAAATCTTACGTGCTGCCGCCACACTACACGGACAGCACGTAAGCATACTCCTGGTGCTCCTACCATACTCCTTATGTACTAGATTGACCTGAGCCTCTCTCTCTTTCCAGGGCTTCAACACATTGAGATGGTAGACCTGTCTACGTCCCCTATCATTCTCTATAAGGTACGAGACATGCCCCACTCTTTTTAGTACTGTCCCTGGCCCTTTCCAACGGGATTCAAATTTTGGACCTGGATCCGCTACCTGGATCAGGACCTTACTCCCTATTTCTAAATGTCTAGATTGTGTGCCTTTATCATAGTGCTGTTTTTGACGCTGTTGGCTCATCTTAAGATTATCTATGGAAACCTTAGATGTCTTTTCTAAGCGCGTTCGTAGGTTGGTCAAAAACTGGGGTACCCCTACCTCTGGCACCTCGGGTTCCACCCATTCCTCATGTAAGATGTCCAATACACCTCTCGGGGCCCTGCCAAACAGTAACTCAAATGGGGATACCCCTAAGGATGACTGGATTCGCTCCCTACAGGTGTACAAAACGAATGGGAGCAACGTGTCCCACTCAGCCATTTCATTTTTCTTTCAACCTCTCCGTAACAGGTGTTTAATTGACTGATTTGTTCGCTCAACTAAACCGTTCGACTGGGGGTGGTACGCCGCAGTCTTTAGATGGCGAATGCCAAATGCCTCCCAGACTTTTGCTAAATGCTGTGAGACGAAGTTACTCCCCTGGTCTGTTAAAATCTCCTGGGGGAACCCCACCTCACAAAATAATTTTACAAGTTCTTGGGCTATCACCTTGGCAGAAATATTCCGTAGGGGAATCGCCCACGGAAAACGTGTAGCATGGTCCACGATTACCAGCATATACTGATAGCCACGGGGTGTTCTTATCAAAGGACCCACTATATCCATCCCCAAGCGTCTAATGGGTGTTGAGATGGTGGGCAAGGGTATCATAGGTACCGCCTTTGGGCGCGCTATGGAAACCCTCTGGCAAGCTGGACAGGAGTCACAATATTTTTTTGTTTCTTTATAAACACCAGGCCAATAAAACCTGTTCAGGATTTGATCAAGTGTTCCCTGAACACCTTTGTGGCCCCCGATAGGGTGGTTGTGTGCTAGCCGTAACACGACAGCCTTAAATGTCACTGGCACCACCACTTGCTTCCTAACCGCCCCGGTATATGGTTCTACACTTTCCCGGTATAATATGTCTTTATCAATTAAGAACCTGGGGAGTGTGAGCCGAACTTCTTGTGCCCACTCAAACGCTCTTTTTAGCCCCGGGTCCGCTCGTTGTTCCATTGGGAACGAAGGGAACTTTTTCACTAGGGCTTCTGGCACCCACGGTAGCCCTTCTCCCGCTTCTAACTCTGCCCTCCCTTGCGCCCTTTTCCCTCTCTCTTGGCGCTTCCTATTCTTGGGTTTCTTCTCCTCTTTATTAGGGGCCTGTACTAACTCATCGTGATCAGGAAGTACCTTAGTCTCCTCCTCTTTATTTGGGGCTTGAACTGCCTCATCAGGGTCAGGAATTACATTAATTCCTCTCTCCTCTTCCTTTTCCTCGGGCTTCGCCTCATCATTTTCCTTTTCTGGTTCCTCTGTTCTTTTAGCAGATGGGACCTGAGTTCCAGAGGTACTAGCCTGTGATCTGGTCAAAACAAAACCTGACTTTTTATCTGCTACTTGCATTAACCCTCTCCAAAATGCTGGCCAATCGTGCCCTAGGATAAGGTCTCGGGATAGCCCAGGGACTATGGCTACCGGGATTTCACGTTCTATGCCCATCCCCTTAACCCGTATTTTATGCAGGGGATATGGAACCTGGGTTCCATGCACACACTGTATTTGTACCTGGTTATTTTCTGGCTTGGAGGCAGCCGAACGAGCTTGCTGCAGGATCTCCCATAATTTTAGAGAGACCATGCTTTGTTCTGCGCCTGAGTCCATTAAAGCCAGGACACTCTTTCCCTCTACTGAAACTTGGAGAAAAATCCCTTTTGTGCCTTGACCTTTAACCCAGGCCATAAAGACTAACTTTACTTTGCAATTTTTCTTATAGTGGCCTACTTTACCACATTTGTAACATCTCACATTCTTAGCCACAGCCTCACCAATATTATCACGCACACTTCTTTTCTCCATAGCATCCCTGTCCCCTTTTCTCATGCTACCTGGACTTTCTTGTCCATTTATTTTTAACCCGCCAGTCCTTAAGGCATTTGCCCCTCTGGCTTCAAAATAAGCTTCTGCCATGTTTGCAGCCTCTTCCGGATCATGGCAGTCCTGTAACATGAGAAAAGTTCTCAAATCATCAGATACCGAATGCATGAACTGTTCCATTATAATATCTTTCATAACGGAATCTATGGATCTCCCTTCAGGGTTAAGCCACTTGTACGCGAGGCCTCTTAACCTTTGATACAAGGCTCGGGGAGTCTCCTTGGGTTGTATGCGTGCCTCCCTAAATTGGTGCTTATACTGTCTGGGTGTAAAACCCAGCCTATCCTTTATGGCCTTCTTAATCTCTGTATAATTCGTAGCTAAATCAGCAGGCATCCCTCTAAAGGCTGACAGAGCATCTCCGGTCAAAGTTAAGGTAAATTGCATGGCCCAGAGCTCTGGCGGCCATTTGAGGGTGGCTGCCATCCTCTCAAACGATTCAATATGATCATCAATGTCATCATACTGTGTTAACTGTCTTACAGAAAAATTGGAAGCAGGGTTCATGGCTACTTGCGTCAGTATTGGCACAGTCATTGCCTCATTGTCCTGAGGTTTGGTAACTAGAGCCTTCAATGCTTCCACCAATGGTCGCTGTTGTTCCTGCATAGCGTCCATATACTGTTTCTGCACTTGTTGCATAAGCTTGGCTTGTTCGTTCCACTGCGTTTGCATCCACGCCTGAACATCACGTACATCCATTCTTCCTGTCATTTGAGGACCTGCGGGAAAAAAAGAGAAAAACACACCAAGTGCGGCACCTTCTTTTTTTTTTTTTTTTTTTAAAATTCCCACTTAGGAACAGTGCCCTCTTTCTCACTTATCCATCTACCGTTTCTCCCAGGTGACTGTTACCTGAGTTTTGGGTAGATTCCAGCGTGTGAGAAAGTTTTTCCTTTCCTTCCTTTTCTGGCCAACCTGCCAGCGAAAATCCTCTCTCAGCAAGTACTTCCGGGTGAGTCGTCTCTTCCAGCACTGCTCAGCACTTGTCTTTTCCAGGGGAAGTCACGTGGTATCAAAATCCTGCCAACTACGCCATTATGTCACCCCTTCGTCATGCAGCACCTCCTGCTGGTCACAGCTGGTACTGCACCCGGGTGTAAAGTACTGGCCTTTTCAATATTTATAGTCCTTGCCAGTACACAAATAAGTTGTGACACCGAAATCGGTTTAACTGGGTTTTATTCCCCGTCCCGTAGGATTCTTTCAAAAGTATAACAATCAAATCAACATAACCCTTCTCGGGTAAACAAAAAGAACTATAACAAAAATAGCTTTCCTTTCAGCAAACAAAATATGAATGGAAGCAGAAATACAGCTTGTCAGGTTTCCAGATAAAGGCTTCTCTGGAGCCGTTCAGCCTTCTATCTGAGAGACTCTATTTGGTCAGCTAGTATCAAACTACAGTCCATCTGTTCAACAGGCAATTCAATGTTATCCTCTATTGCATAAGGCTCATACTGCATGGGAACACTGTCATGTACAGATGCTTCGTCACTTCTCTCCTGAGGTAGTTTGTTCAACAATCTTTCCAGCTTGTGACGTACTTGACTCTCTACAGAATGTATCTGTTTGGCTTTACCATATTCTCTGGAGTTGCTCAACCAGGAGCCTTTCCTCTGCCTCTGGTTATCAGGCAGAGTAAAGCAGTTAGCTGCCCAGCTATTAGAAAGTGGAACCTTTGTTCGGGGTTTTGTTTTAACAAGAGCTTTATAAACAGCTGTTGTCTCCAACGGCAGTTTCTGAGAAGGCTTATGCCAGTTATATCCCTCTGAAGGGTTCTCTCTCACAGGTAACAAGCTTTGTTCTATATTCTGTCTGTAGCCCAGACTCTGGAGTTTTCCTGCTTTCATTAAGTTAGCATTATAGGGCTTTTGTTTCTCATACAAATGCCTCTCATAGCTCAGCTTAGCATTTCTCCTCTCTGGCTCAGAATAGCTTTTCCTAGCTTGTAACTTGTGTCTTAGGGCATAGCTTCTATCAAGGCTGCTGCATACACTGTCCCTGTCTGAATTCAGTTGCTTATCTCTTTCACTTAATTGTTCATCAGACTCACTCAGACTTTCATTCAGCCAGTGCCTTCTGCCTTGCTGTAGAGACCTGGGATGTCTGTGTCCTTCCCACTCTGGATATCTCCTCTGCCTGGGAATATCCTTTCTCCTTGGGTCTTTCAACTCTCTTGGTTGCCTTGATTCTCTTAATCTCCTTCGTCTCTCAGGTCTCCCAGCTTCCTCAGCTCTCTCTGCTTCCTTCTGTGAGCTGTGCTGATTATTTACGTAATCCCCAGCTGCACCACACCCTAGCCTATTGGGGTCAGGTGGGACCTTCCTTGCCTCCCTACTGGCTGGGTGATAATTCCAGGCTTGTGACCTCACTCCCTTATACCTATTCTGATACCCTTGTCTCATGTGCTCTCTCCACACGTCACTGTTTACTTGAGGAGTAGTGTTTTTTAGCTCCACAGGGGGCTCTAGAGAGTCTGCTCTGTGACATCATCCATATTGGCACTAACGATACTGCTAGGTATCCCTCAAAGCAAATCATGAGCGACTTCATGGCTTTCAGCAAGAGGGTGAAGTAGACAGGTGTGCAAGTAGCCTTTTCGTCAATCCTCCCAGTTGAGAGTAAAGGCCGAGAAAAAGAAGTTTGCATCCTAGAGATGAATGCATCACTATATGGATAAGGTCATGAAAAGCATTTTGGTTTACTGGACCATAGGATGGTTTTTCAAAGGGCTGCTGAGCAGAGATAGTGTCTGATTATCCAAGAAGGGTCAAAGTGTCTTTCATAGCAGACTGACTAACCTACTGAAGAGGGCTTTAAAAAAGACTTCTTATGGATGATGACGAAAGCTCCCAGGTAAGTAAAAGCCTTCAAGTAAAGCACTGTTACTCACCTGTAACAGATGATCTCCAGGAACAGGAGGAATCAGTCTTTGCATATGGGTAGCATCTGTACCAATGGAGCCCACGTGGGAATGCTCCCCAGGGTCCAATTGGAAAGCTTTTGGGAGCAATCCACTGCGCCTGCACATCTAACTCCCCATCTTCCCAAGTCCTCTCCTCAGTTGAGTTTGTAACTGAGAGATAGAGGAAAAAGAGAATACCCTATAACTCTGAGGGGAGGAGGGTGGGTTGTGAAGACTAATTCCTGCTGTTCCCGGAGATCACCTGTTACAAGTGAGTAACAATGCAATCTCCAGGAAAAAGCAGAAATGCAGTCTTCACATATGGAACTCACATGCTCCAAGGTACCAAACAAAGTGGCAGCAGTGGTATCCGAGGCTAATAACAGAGCCGAGAAAGTGTAGATACAAAGTGGTTCCAATGGATTTGACTGCAGTTGGCAGGACCATCGCCAAGGAAGTCTGGTGCCAGGAGAAGAATGGGAGGGAAGACAGGAGTTGCAGTTAAGTCCCAAAAAGGTGCTGAAGGAAAGCCTGACCAAAGACAGCATCCCGACATGAGTCCCTGTCAAGGCAGTAGTGCGCAGTGAAAGTATGAACAGAGGACCAACCAGGTAGCTGCTCGACAGATCTCATCAATGGAGATGGAACGAGGATTTGCAACTGAGGTTGCCATAGCTCGCACGTTGTGAGCGGCAACATGATCATCCAGGAAGAGTACTGCTTGAACGCAGGCAAAAGAAATGCAGTCTGCAATCCAGTCGGATAAGGTGCACTTCATTACTGTTAGTCCAAGATGACTTGGATCAAAAGAAATGAATAATTGAGAGGATTTCCTGTGATTCTTACTTCTGTCCAAGAAATAAGTCAGTGCGCGCTTGCAATCTAGAATGTGTAGTGCTGCTTCAGCCCTAGAGGCATGCGGTCTGGGGAAGACGACCTGTAGTATCGCCACTTGGTCGAGGTGGAAGTGTGGATGAGTAGAGAGAGCCGTGGTGGAACCAGCTGTACAGAGGACCAGACACAAACTTGCAGATTGCTGATACGGTGAGCTGAGGGCGATGAGGAAGATTACCTTCCAAGACAAGAATTTTAAAATTCGTGGCTAAAGGCTCAAAAGGAGGCTTTAGAAGTTATGCTAGAACCATGGTGAGGTCCCAAGCCACCGGTGGTGATTTGATCAGTGGCTTGGACAGCAAGAGACCCTACATAAATCTTTGTAAGAAGGGATGTGAAGAAATAGGATGCCTGTCCACCAGCCTATGATAGGCTGAGATGGTACACAGGTGAACTTTGACAGAGTTAGCCTTGAAACCTGAGTCTTGAAAGACTACTAAAAGGGACTGCTACAACTGGAAGTACATCTATTCTTGTGAGTATAATTTCTGGAATAAACTTTAATCTTGGGGTAAAAGGGATATCCTGGGGTTAAAGCTGATAAATCTGTGTATTTTATAATACAGTGTTCTTGCTGAGTCAGTCAGGTCTTAGTACCACAAAGGATAATCCCTTGTGGAGGTGATGGGAGGCAAGGTTTCGAAATGAAGCCGATAGCCCATTTGTACCATGTTGAGAGTCCACTGCTCTGATGCGATGAGGTGCCACTTATGGGCAAAGGAACAGAGTCTGCCTGCTATGTGCAGGGGTGTGGGACCCTGCAAGACAGAGTAGTTATGCTGTCTAGAAAGGAGTCAAAAACCATATGCTGGCTGTGGCTGTGGAGCTGGTTTTGGGCTATGTATCTTAGGCTTTTTGGCCTGGCGACGGCCCTGCTGTTGCTGCTGAGGTTGGTAAACAGCTGCAGGTGGATAGAAAGACTTCTTTGGATTAGACTTTCTCCTAGAGGGGTCTGATGTCTTTCTGGAGCAAATTGTAGACTTTCTCAAAACCAACAGGGTTACATGATCCAAAGCAACATGGTTTTACCAAAGGACGATCTTGCCAAACAAATCTCATTGAGTTCTTTGACTGGGTGACCAGAGAACTAGATCAAGGGGATGCGATGGCTGTGATCTACCTAAATTTCAGTAAAGCCTTTGATACTGTTCCACATAGGAGGCTTATCAATAAACTCAACAGCTTGGTGATGGGTCCCAAGGTGGTGAAATGGATCAAAAATTGGTTGACTGACAGACAAAAAATGTGACGATAAATGGAACTCTCGGATGAAAGGAAGGTGATTAGTGATGTGTCCCAGGGTTCCATCCTGGAACCAGAACTATTCAATGTATTTGTGAGTGATATTGCTGAAGGACTGAATGGAAAAGTCTGTCTTTTTGCAGATGACAAGAAAATTTGCAACAGAGTGGACTCCCTTGACGAAGTGGATAACATAAGGAAAGATCTACAAAAGCTGGAAGAATGGTCTAATGCTTGGCAGTTAAGATTTAATGTGAAAAAGTGCACTATCATGCACTTGGGAAGCAGAAATACAAGAGAAATGTATGCGATAGGGGGCAAGAGGTTGATGTGCACGGACCAGGAGAAGGACTTCGGCGTGATTGTTTCCGAGGATCTTAAGGTGGCGAAACAGTGTGACAAGGCTGAGGCAAAAACCGGAAGGATGCTGAGTTGCATACAAAGAGGAACTACCAGAGGTACTAATTTTGTTTGTTTGTTTGTTTAATTCTTCTATACTAATGTCATTGCACAAGCCGCTGGTGAGGCCTCACTTGGAATATTGTGTTCAGTTTTGGAGACCATATATCGCAAAGAACATAAAAAGGCTGGAAACAGCTCAGAGGAAGGTGGCCAAAATGATTTGGAGCCTGCATCAGAAGACTTATGAGAAGAAACTTGAAGATCTAAATATGTACACTCTGGAGGGGAAGGATAGGGGAGATATGATTCAGACTTTTAAATACTTAAAGAGTATTAATGAACAAACCTCTTCCAAAGACGGGGAAGCTGTAAAACTAGAGGTCATAACATGAAGCTGCAAGAGGGTAAACTGAAAGGCAATGTCAGGAAATACTTTTTCACTGAAAGGGTAGTGGATGCTTGGAATACCCTCCTGATGGAAGTGGTGGGGACAAATACAGTGACAGAATTCAAAATGGCATGGGACAGACAGTAGATCCCGTTATAGCAACAGGATAAAATAAAAAAACAAACATAATTATCTCTTATATCTCAGTAAATAGGGGTGTGACCTACACAGAGCGGTGGGTACACCCCTAAACAAAGGCATGGGGGGTGGTGATCTGCACAGAGCAGCAGGTGCACCTACTCTTGTCGCCTTGCTGAGCAGACTAGATAGACCATACTGGTCTTTATCTGCCATCATATACTATGTATGTTACTATGGGAGAGGCGTTTTAGAGAGATCATGTGTCTCAATCTCTCCGGCCTTGTCCCTCCAACCTTTTCCAAAGAGGCTCTCTCCAGAGCAGGGGATGTTAGTCCCTGAGTGGAGGAGTGGCCTAGTGGTTGGGGCAAGGTACCTCGGGCCGGAAGGTCGGGGGTTCAAATCCCACTAGAGGACAGCAACCTTGGGCCGGAAGGACTGGAGTTTCTAGTCCCACAGGTGCTCCTTGTGGTCTTGGGAAGCCACTTAACCCTCCATTGCCCATGTTCCCTGTAAAATAGTTGTCTCCAAGTTATAATGCCCTGTTCAATGTAAACCGCCTTGATATCATGAAAGGCGGTATATAAGAAATGTTAAATAAAATAAATAAAATTTATCCTGAATCTACAGCTCAAGGACAGATGTCAGGAGCCAGGCCATTCTGCGAGCACCGATGCAGACTGCTGAATGACTCAAAGGCATTGAAAGATGTTCTGGTAAGAAATTTGGATGTATTCTGATTTTGCCAGAATAACATAGTATATGATGGCAGATAAAGAGCAGCATGGTCCATCTAGTCTGCCCAGCATGATAGGAAGGATAGAAGCAAAGTTCTCTAGTCCCTGGAGATATCCTTGAGATGCATGCCCATATAGAGCATATAGGAAGTAATCCTAGAAGTGAGCATACATGCCTGAAAACGCCGACAGCCAAAGGCATTGAGAATTCTAGAGTCCTTGCCCTGAGGCATGTAAGATTGATTCTTCGAACTCTTGATGCGATGCATCACCGATTCCACTACCATGAAGTGGGGTGGTTGTGGAGGCTTTTGGAAGGCAGGGCATGATGGAACTCGGTACATGTTATCGAGTCATTTGCTGATAGGCGGAACAGTTAGTGGGGTCTCCCACATACATAACATTAGACCCTGCAGGATACGATGCACTGGTAATGTAGCTGCCTCTGTGGGCACCGAGGGTTATTGGAGGATTTGTAACTTCTCTGTCCTCTGTTTAGTCTCCAATGCCACAGTGATCTGAAAGCCTGCTGCCTTGTCCTGAATGAAGTATTGAATAGAGATGTCTTCTGGAGGGGACAGAAACATGAGGAAGGGACGGATCGGAAAGGAGATTCCGGGTTACCATGGAATCCTCCGATGCATCATCGGAAAAGGTAGAGACCAATTCAGACAGAAAGTCAAAGTATCTATAGTCCCGTGACTATGTTGAGGCCCGATGCAGATACTGATGATCAGCCGGTGTGGCAGCGAGAAACTGTTGGGTACCGATACCTGTCTGTTCCAAGGGAGGCATTACAGGTTCGAGGTCTGGCATCGGGCCTGGAGGTACTGGCCATGGGTCGGATACTTAAGCCTACGCTGTTGGAGCTGTCAATGCTGATGGTACCGAGGCTGCCAAACTCCTCTCGATAGCAAGGATGAGCCAATCGAGGGAGAAGGCCAATGCCTGGGTGGAATCCCACATGGGACTGAGCCATCATCTGAAGGCATGGAATCTAGCTCTCTGGAGGTCGAGGCCTCAGGAGCTTCCTGGAGCCCCTGTTGTGCTTTGGAGGGCTGGTCCTCTAGCTGGGGCTGTTTGGCAGGCCTGTTTGGATCAGATGCACCTTTTCGTGAATCTCGATGCCGATGAAGGGACTCTTAACTCAAAGATCGGTATTGCATTTCGATGCCGATGACAGACTTCTGTTTGGATTTTGAGGATTCAAGAGAGGAGGCAGACATCCTCGATGATGTGGAAGCCACTGAAATAGAGTCCAGGACAAACGGAGAACCATACTGTTTGGCTTTGTTCTTTAGGCCTCTTTTTGTCATTTGTTGATACAAAGGACAATCAGTCGGTAAATGGTCTGGACCCAAATATTTTAACACCAGGCATGTTTATCAGTGACTGATATTGTACCAGAACATTTAGTACATGTTTTGAAGCTGCTAATGCGTTTTTCCATCACTGCAGAACAAAAGTAGGCAGAAGCCTAATTTGGTGGTGAAAACCACCAAAATTTAAAACCACCAAAACTGAAAAAAAAAAATGAAAAAATGAAAGAAAAAATATTTTAAAAAGAAAAGAAATATCAGGGTCGGAATCAGAGAAGGTACAGGTGTCGATGGAAAGGCAGAGCACAGATTTAAACAAAATTGACATTTTTAGTCAATGACAGGAAGAAAACAACCTGCTGGCTCCGCAGAAAATAAAGAACTAAGGAGAGGACTTGGGAAGGCGGGAAGGCAGATGTGCAGGTGCAATAGATTGCCCCCAAAAGCTTTCCAATTGGATGCTGGGGGCGTTCCCGCACAGGCACCGCTGGTACCGATACCCATATGTCAAGACTGCATTCCTGCTTCCTGGAGAAAACGTATATATCTCTGTAGAAATGGGCAAAAGGGACAACATCTGGAAAGCAGTGTGTATTAATGCCCATTGTATAGGAAATAAGATTCCGGGTCTTGAGGCTTTAATGGAAGAGGCGGACTTGATTTAGTGGTGCCTACAGAACATGGTTTATAGTGAACCATGAAAGGGATGTAATTATACCGTGCTATAATTTATTCGCAGTGGAGTAGCCGCCTAGTGGTTAGAGCAACTGCCTCGTACCCAGAAGATCAAGGGTTCAATTCCCACTGGCACTCCTTGTGACTTTGGGCAAGTCACTTTACCCTCCATTGCCTCGGAAGAAAAGGTGATACATTGCCAAGAAAACCCAGAGGTAGCTGGGTCGCTATGAGTCAACACTGACTTGATGGCACTAAAAAAAATAATAATTTATTCAGGGCGAACAGGGTAGAAAGAAAGGGAGGAGTTGCAGCACTATATGCAAAAAATAATAATAAAGCTATAAAATTGCAGGACTTATGAGGAGGAGGACGACGACGAGGCACTGAGGGTTAAACTGGAAAGAAGGAATGGAGCATTCCATTTGCATTGGTGTGATATACAGAACACCTTCATAGGTAGAAGACACCAGAGATTTAATTGAAGACATTTGCAATATTGCTATAAAAGCAGAAGTGCTGCTGATAGGCGATTTCAATATGCCAGATGTTGATTAGGACATCTCTACTTCTATGTCGTCTAGAAATAAAGAGATTAAGGATTCTCTACAAGAAGAACTATTCCGCCAACTGGTAGCAGAACCCACCTGTGAGGGGCCTTACTGGACTTGGTGCTTATGAATGCTTAGAGTGTTTCCGATGTTATAATGGATAATCATCTCGTATCCAGTGATCACTGGATGGTGTGGTTCAGTATTAGGACTAGGGCTGATATAGTTCATCCAAAAGAGGTGGTCCTAGACTTTAGAAAAAGTGTAGTTACTCACCTGTAACAGATGTTCTCCAGGGACATGCAGGAATCAGTCCTCACTGATGTGTAGTGTAGGCACCGATGGAGCCCGCAGAGAGCAATTCCCCAGCTTTCAAAGAAAGCCTTTGGGATTGCTACCACGCATGGTGTGGTCCTCTTCCCGCCCAAGGGTGCCATCTTGCTCAGTCAGGTCCCTTAGCTCGAGCCCTACCAAGCAGATGGCAAGGGAAGAACAAAAATACAGTAAATCATCAGGGGAGGCAGGAGGGTAGTGAGGACTGATTCCTGCTGTCCCTGGAGAACACCTATTAAAGGTGAGTAACTACGCTTTCTCCAGGAACAAGCAGGAAGTCAGTCCTCAATGATGGGACTCCCTAGCTACAGGCCTACCGAACCTGTAACCAAAAAAAAAAAAAACCCTGCCTCCGCGAGGCAGTAAGCAGAAGCCGAAGCCGAAGCCCGAAAGGGCCCGAATCCTCGGGGCGAAGCCCTCGGTAGCCATGAAGAAGGGTCGGAGGGCAGGAGTTGCTTATACCCCGATCAGATTACGGAGTACAGCCTGGCCGAAGGCGCTGTCCCGGTGGGACTCCCTCTCCAGGCAGTAGTGGGCAACAAAGGTTTTCGTGGAAGAACAGGTCACCACCCAGCAGATGTCCATCATGGGCACAAAGCACAGCAAAGCCACCAAGGCCACTTTGGCTCGGACCTCGTGTGCGGTGACTCGACGGTACAGAGGGACGCCCGCCTTCGCATGGGCAAAAGTGATGCAGTCCGCCACCCAAACTGACAGGGTGCGTTTGGTGACTGCATGCCCCTGCCAATAGTGATTGTAAGTCACGAAACGACTGCCCGACATAAGGTGAGTCTGGGTACGCTGCAAGTAGAAGGTGAGGGACCGCTTGCAGTCGAGGGTGTGGAGAGCCGCCAATGCCTGGTCGGCATGGAGCCTCAGGAAGGTGGTCAGGAGCACCATCTCTTGGTTGAGATGAAAGAGCGACACGACCTTAGGTAAGAATTTAGGATGGGTCCGGAGGACCACCCTGTTCAGATAAAACCTGGTGTAAGGGGTGCCGGCCATGAGCGCCTGAAGCTCACTGACTCGGCGAGCAGAGGTCAGCGCCACCAGGAAGGCCACATTCCAGGACAAATGCCGAAGTGAACACGTCGCCATCGGCTCGAAGGGTGGACGGGTGAGCTGCGTGAGCACCACGTTCAAGTCCCATTCCGCCAGAGGGGGACGGATGGGCGGCTTGGATAGCAGAAGGCCCCGAATGAAGCGGGAGACTAACGGCTGCCCTGAGAGATGTTTTCCCTCAATAGAGAGATGATTAGCGATATGGCGCTCAAATGAACTCTAAGAGTTAGACTTCAGCCCTTCCCTCTAGAGATGGAGGTGGTACTGGAGAACCCACTGAACAGGGCATAAGAAGGGGTCGATCTGGTGTTCCGAGCACCAGACAGAGAAGGGTTACCACAAAGGCGTAAGCCCACCTAGTGGAGTCCTTCCTCGAAGCAAGGAGGATTTCCTTGACCTCCTCTGGAAGGGCCAGAGAGGCTAGAGAGACCCGTTCAGCAGCCAGGCCGTGAGGGATAGGAAGAGTAGGTTCGGGTGTAGTACCCGACCCTCCTCCTGCATTAGCAAATCCCTGGCTGAGCCCAGGGGAAATGGAGGCTCTGTCGACAGCCAGAGTAGGAGCGGGAACCAAGGCTGCCGAAGCCACGAGGGGGCCCACAAGCATCAACGATGCACAGTCCCGTTGATCCTTGAACAGAGTCCTCGCAATGAGGGAGAAAGGAGGGAATGCATATAGAAGACTGGAGGACCAATCCAGGAGAAATGCATCAGGGCCCTCACTGTCTGGGTGCGGTACCGGGCCGCAAAAGCGAAGGAGCTGCGTGTTCTGGGGGCAGGTGAAGAGGATCCAGCCACCACTCTAGGATCCAGCCACCACTCGTTGGGGCAAAGGATTCTGCTGAGTCTGTCCGCCAGACCATTCTCCTGTCCTGGGAAGTACATCGCCCTGAAGGACATCCCCCATCAGGCGGCGAAAGAGCAGATGAGGACCGCTTCCCTGCAGAGGGAGTGTGACCCTGTGCCCCCCTCCCTTGTTAATGTAGATCATCACTACACAGTTGTCGGTCTGTACCAGAACTGACTTCCCACTGAGGAGATCACCGAAGGCCCAGATCTCAAGCAGATTTATCTGATGCTGAGCCTCCACGGGTGACCATTGCCCCTGAGTGTAGAGAGGCCCACAATGCACTCCCCACCCTAACAGGGAAGCGTCTGTAGTCAGCACATCATCGTGCTGTGGGGACTGAAAGGGCGTACCCGCAGGAGGTTGCGGGGGTTTTGCCACCAGTTCAGGGACAAGAGGAGGTCAGGGAGAACCCTGACAGGGTCCCTGAGATGTCCGAGGGACTGGCTCCATTGTGTACTGAGATACCACTGAGCCGTCCGCATGTGCAGGCAGGAGTGAGGAACCACATGTATGGTCGAGGCCATGTGGCCCAGGAGACGTAGCATGGACTGAGAGGTAACCTGGTAGGCGCTTTGGACAAGAGCCGCCAGAGCTTGGAGGCGGGTGGAGCGATCCACTGGCAATGGCCTGCCGAGTATCGAGGCATGCCTCGATAAACTCGAGAGCCTGCACTAGCTCGAGGTGAGACTTTGGGTAGTTGACCAAGAACCCCAAGCTCTCCAAGAGGAGGACAGTGCGCGACACTGCTTGCTGGGCTTCCTTGACGGAGGAGCCCTAACGAGCCAGTCATCAAGGTAGGGAAAAACCGGCACACCCCCAACGCCGAAGGTGAGCAGCGGAAACGACAAGGAACTTCGTGAATACCCGTGGGGCGGATGCAAGGCAGAAAGGGAGCACCCTGTACTGGACGTGCTCTCCCTGCACCCTGAAACGCAGGTACTGCCTGTGTTGGGGGTGGATCAAGATATGGGCGTAAGCATCCTTTAGATCCAAGGAGCATAGCCAGTTGGCCTGCCAGAGGAAGGGCAGCAGCACACCAAGAGGTAACATCTTGAGTTTCTCCCACACCAGGAACTTGTTTACCTGCGGATGTTGAGGATGGGCCGCAGACCCCCCATCTTTTTCGGGACGAGGAAGTATCGGAAATAAAAGCCCTGACCTCGAAGGTGGGGAGGGACCTTCTCGATTGCCCGATGGGCAAGAAGGAACTGCAATTCCCGCTGGAGCAGAAACTGGTTTGTGGGGAGTCGAGGCGGCTCCACTGGGGAGAAACGGAGTGGGACCCTATCGAAATGGAGGCAAAAGCCCTCTTGGACGACCTGGAGAATTCAAGTATCCGAGGTGATGAGCGCCCACGGTGGGGCAAAGCAGGACAGGCGTCTCCCCACTGGTTGCTGTACTGCAGGAGGGCAAGGTGCCATGCCGCTGGCGTCAAAACCCTGAGTGGGTTGCGGGGGGGGCGGGCATTTGGGCCTTCGGGCCCTTTGGTTTACAGTGCCCCTGGCTGGGCTTTCCCCGTGCCGGGGCAGTCGGCATAGGGGTAGCTGGGTACTGCGGGAAGCCGCGATACTGGAGGCCTTTTCTGGGGAAGAAGGGCTTCTTGGTTGGCTGTTTCTTCTGAGAGGCAGAGTGGAGGTCTTGCAGGAGAGACGGGCCCTGGTGACAAACTCTGTATCATCTCTGCAGCCTTCTCCTCCATCGGCTTACCAAAAAGTTGCTCACCGAGGCAGGGTATTGTCCAGGAGCTTCTCCTGCACCCATTGCTCCAAATTCGAGGATTGGAGCCAAGCCTGGTGGCGGGCCCCAATGCCCGCGGCAGCCACCTGAGCCGATGTCTCAAAGCCATCAAAGGAGGCTCAAAAGATATACTTGGAGCAGTCAGCCACTGATTTCAACAGGGCACGGAATCTGTCGAAGGGCTCCCCCTCGAGGCCCGCGGAGAAACCTCCCAGTTCCTTTGCCCGGTCGCGGAGGGACATAACGATGTACAATTGTTATGCCTGAATGCGACAAGACAGCATGGAAAGAGTAGTTACTCACCTGTAACAGGTGTTCTCCAGGAGCAGCAGGAATCAGTCCTCACATATGGGTGACGTAGGCGCCGACGGAGCCCCCATGCGGAGCATTTCCCCAGCTTTCAAAGAAAGCCTTTGGGAATGCAGCCATGCATGTGCGGTCCCCTTCCCACCCAAAGGTGACATCTCGCTCAGTCCAATGACATAGCTAAAAGACAGCACGAAAAAAGAAAATGAACTATATACAACTGCAACTTCAAGGGGAGGAGGGAGGGTTGCAAAGACTGATTCCTGCTGCTCCTGGAGAACACCTGTTACAGGTGAGTAACTACTCTTTCTCCAGGACCAAGCAGGAAGTCAGTCCTCACATATGGGTGACTCCCTAGCTCTGGGCTACCAGGAACCTAGGCTGAAAAATAGAGCTCCCTCTAGAGCCTCAGCAACAGTGAAAGAATCTTCTCGGAGACCACACCTGAACGGTAGCCCAACACCATGGCCGGAGGGTAGGAGTTGCCTAAACCTCAAAGAGATTACGGAGTACCGCTTGCCCGAAAGCACTGTCCCTACGGGACTCCCTCTCAAGGCAGTAGTGGTCCGCAAAAGTCTGGCTTGAAGACCAAGTAGCGGACCGGCAGATGTCTGCCAACGGAACAGAACGGAAGTGAGCTACTAATGCGGCCTTCGCCCTGACCCGGTGGGCCGTGACTCGACCCTCCAGGGAAAGGCCGGCTGCCCTGTATGCCCAGGCGATACAGTCTGCCACCCAGATGGACAACGTACGCTTAGTGACAGGCAACCCCAATTTATAAGGGTCAAAGGAAATGAAGAGCTGAGAAGCCCTTCTATGCCCCTGCGTAAGTTCTAGGTAAAAGGACAGCGCCCTTCTACAATCCAGGGTATGCAAGACAGTTTCGGCCCTACTGGAGTGCGGCCCGGGAAAGAACGTCGGAAGTACCACCTCCTGGTTGAGGTGGAAAGAGGACACCACCTTGGGAAGGAACTTAGGATGAGTCCTCAAGACTACCCTGTTCTTATAGAACCTGGTATACGGCCTATCCGAGACCAGGGCCTGAAGCTCACTCACACGCCTAGCCGAGTGCCACAAGAAATAACATCTTCCAGGATAGGAAACGTAAGTGGCAGGTAGCCATCGGCTCAAAAGGTGGGCGAGTCAGTTGCTGCAAGACCACATTGAGATCCCACTCAGTGGCCGGTGGACGAACAGGAGGCTTGAGCAGAAGCAGGCCTCTGAGGAAGCGAGACACCAAAGGGTGGCCCGAGAGGGATTGTCCATCCACCAGCGAGTGGTGAGCTGAGAGGGCACTGAGGTGGACCCGGACAGAGTTGGACTGAAGTCCCAGGTTGGACAGGTGGAGCAGGTATTGCAGTACCACCAGAACCGAGCAGGAGAAGGGATCCTCCTGCTGTTGAGAACACCAAGCGGAAAACCTACGCCACTTCAGAGCATAGGCCTTCCGAGTGGAATGCTTCCTGGAGGCCAACACCACCTCTTCAACCTCCTTTGGTAGGAGCAAGGGAGCAAGGACTAGCCTTTCAGCAGCCAGGCCATCAAATTGAGGGATTTGAGGTTGGGATGCAAGAGGGACCCCTGATCCTGAGTCAGAAGGTCGGGCTGCAGCCCCAGAGGAAGTGGAGCATCCACGGCCAACTGCAGAAGAGGGAACCACGGCTGCCTGGGCCACCTGGGGACTATCAAGATCACCGTGGCTCGGTCCTGCTGGGTTTTGAATAGAGTAGAGGTGTGGGAGGAAACGCATACAGCAGGCCTTCGGACCAGGGGATCAGGAATGCATCTGCTGCTGCCCTCAGAGGATGCGGTTGTCTGTAACAGAACTTGGATAGTTGCCTGTTCAGCGGACTGGCAAAAAGATCCATGGTTGGAAGTCCCCACTTCAGAAAGATCTGTTGGACTACCTGACGATTCAACTGCCACTCGTGAGGCTGCAGGAGTTTGCTTAGCCTGTCCGCCAGGTAGTTTTCCTGGCCTGGGAAGTAGACTGCCCTGAGGGTCATGCCCTGAGTGAAAGCCCAGGAGAAGAGAGCTTGTGCTTCCAGGCACAGGAGTCGGGATCCTGTGCCTCCCTGCTTGTTAACGTAGAACATAGCCACCTGGTTGTCTGTCTGAACTAGGACAGACTGGTGAGAGAGGACCCGAGAGAAAGTCCGTAAAGCTAGTTGGATGGCTCTCAATTCCAACAGGTTGATCTGCTGGGCGGCCTCCCACGGAGACCACAGGCCTTGGGTGCAGGTCCCCTGGCAATGTGCCCCCCAGCCTTGCAGGGAAGCATTGGTTGTCAGTAACTGAGTGTGTGGGGAGGCTCAAAAAGGAACTCCCCCGACCAGGTTTGGGAGATGCCTCCACCAGCATAAGGAGTCCACCAAGGGTTTGGACACCTTTATCCTGTCTGACAACTTCCCTGTGGCCTGTACCCACTGAGCCCTGAGGCAGCACTGAGCCGGCCTCATTTGCAGATGGACATTTGGGGTGACAAGCACTGTGGAAGCCATGTGACCTAAGAGCCGGAGGAAGTGTCTGGCAGAGACTAGAGAGTTCGTCTGAAACTGGCTGGCCAACTTCATCATCCTGTGAGCTCTGTCCACAGGCAAATAGGCCTTTGCATGGATGGTATCCAACCTTGCCCCTATGAACTCCACGTCCTGTGAGGGGACTAAAGTGGACTTTGGGAAGTTTATAACGAACCCCAGGTGCTGAAGCAGGGATATGGTTCTGAAGGTGGCCTGACTGGCCTCTTGTGGAGACTGGCCCCTGCTGAGCCAGTCCAAGTAAGGGACCACAAAGATCCCCTGGTTCCTGAGGTAGGCCGCAACCACCGCCAGGCACTTTTTAAAGACCCTGGGGGCGGAGGTGAGGCCAAAGGGAAGCACTCTGTACTGGAAGTGGTTCCCTCCCACCACAAATCTGAGGTATTGCCTGTGACTTGGGTGGATGAGGATGTGAGCATAAGCATCCTTCAGGTCTAAGGAGCATAGCCAATCTCTCTGCTGGAGGTAGGGCAGTATGATTCCAAGCGTAAGCATCTTGAACTTTTCCCTCTCCAGAAACTTGTTCAGATTTCTCAGGTCTAGGATGGGTCTGAGGCCTCCTGTTCTTTTTGGTACCAGGAAGTACCTCGAGTAGAAGCCTTGCCCTTCCAGGTGGTGAGGCACCGGTTCCACCGCCTTGTCCTGTAGCAGACCTTCCAACTCCTGAAGGAGTAAGTTTCTGTGCAGAGAGGGGTCTTGGAGGCTCCCCTGGAAAGTAGGAGGGGGGTATCTGGGTGAAGTGGAGCAGATAGCCCCTCTCGATGATGCTTAACACCCAAGTATCCCTGTGATGGCTGGCCACCTGTCTGTTTACAGGGTCAGCTGACCTCCTGTGCCCTGGAGAGGAGGAGAGGCTATGCTGGCATAGTCAAAAAACCCCTCCCTGCTGAGCAGGAGCCGGAGTAGGAGGCTTGGGAGCCTTCTGCCTACGGGGCCCATAACCTTGCCCCTTGGCCTGCTGGCCCTGTTGGGGAGCTGCAGAGGTCTGGTAGTGAGGGTAGGTTTTGTAGGCAGTGGTCCTCCTCAGGTAAAAGGCCTTTTTCCCCGAGCCCTTCTTCTTCTGAGAAGGGGCAGAGGTTTTCCTGGACAGCCTTGTCCGGGTCTCGGTCTCGAGTTCTGCAGCCTTGTCAGCCATGGGCTTGCCAAAGAGGTCTTCACCTCGACAGGGGACATCGACCAACTTGTCCTGTACCCATGGCTCGAGGTCCGAGGATTGTAGCCAGGCCTGGCGGCGTGCACCGATGCCGGCCCCTGCTACTCAGGCCGAAGCCTCAAATCCATCATAGGCTGCTCGAGAGAGAAACTTCGAGCACTCTCAAATACCAGAAGACAAGGTCTTGAACCTCTGCAAGGGTTCCTCGGACAGACCAGCAGAGAACCCGGCAATCTCCTTTGCCAGGTCTCGAAGGTACATGCCCATGTACAGCTGGTAGGTCTGGACACGGCAAGCAAGCATAGAGCCCTGGAAGCACTTTCTACCGAGAGCATCCAGGTTCCGGGCTTCCTTGCCGGGAGGCACCAAGGAGTGCATCTTCTGACACTTCAGGCGATGCATGGCCGATTCCACAAGCATGGAGTGGTGCGGTAGCTGTGCCTTTTGGAACCTGGGGCTCTTGCAGACTCGATAGATGGAATCGACCCGCTTGCTTAGAACCGGCATCGAGGCCAGCGCCTCCCACATGCGGAAGAGCAACCGCTCCAGCATTGGAGGAACCGGTACAGTAAAGGCCTCCTTGGGAGGTGAGTCATACTGCAGGGCCTCGAGCTCCTCGGCTCGAGGCTCCTCCTCGGGGTCTGCCGGGAAGGCCAAGGCTTTGGCCATGTCCCATACGAAATCCGAGAACCGGGTATCTTCCGGGGGGGACACACCGAGTCCAGAAGGTGTCCGGGGACTCCTCTACCTCAATCTCCCACGCCGATTCCTCCGAGAAAAATACTCATCTCAACGCAGGAAAATCCACTTTTTCCACGGGTGACAAGGACACACGTCCGTAGGGCTCCGCGGAAAAAAGAAGACTGAGTGAGATGGCACCTTTGGGTGGGAAGGGGACCGCGCATGCGTGGCTGCATTCCCAAAGGCTTTCTTTGAAAGCTGGGGAAATGCTCCGCATGGGGGCTCCATTGGCGCCGACATCACCCATATGTGAGGATTGACTTCCTGCTTGGTCCTGGAGAACCTTGATAGACCTTGCGGCCTAGGGCATCAAGGACTCTCGACTCTCGGCCCAGTGGTACCGATGAGTGTGATTTCAGCCTCTTCTGCTTCCTCATGGCCAATTCCACCACCATCGAGGTGTTTGGGAGTTGGGTCTTCCGGAAACTGGGCTCGCACTGCACCTTGTACATTGTGTCAAGGCAATTGCTCATGATGGGAACTGAGGCTGGGGCCTTCCACATGTGGAGCAACAGCCGAGATAGGATCGATGGTACAGGCACAGTGAGGGATTCTCTGGGCAGGGACTCCTATTGAAGAATATCGAGTTCTTCAGCACGAGGGTCCTCCTCAGCCTGGGTGACCAGACCGAGGGCCCAAGCCATATCCCGAATAAACACCAAGAAAGAGCTGTCTTCGGGTGGTGATCGCAGCTGAAATGCAGGCGGCAAGAGGTCCGACAGAAGATCCCGGTGGGTACGGATTTCCGGGGAGGTGTCTCCATCGGACTCCCAATCCAAAAAAAAATCGGTCGAGGGATCCGAGCCGGGTGGGTCACCCTGTCCGATGGCCGGCAGCCTGGAGCAGGAGGCCCTGGACAATCTCATCTCCAAGGAACAGGACAGCGAGCGAGACCTACGTCGAGGACCCTCACGAGGCCCACGGCTCTCGGGGGGGGGTTCCAAGATGGATTTGGGTGTAACACACAAGGCACCCGCAGTCTCTGGGCGCAAGTCAGAGAAGCTGGTCGTGAGCGCCTGCTGGGAAGCAATGCGTTCAAGTGCCAGCATAGGGGACTCCCACGTGGACATAGGGCCCTGATACCAGGATCACCGGATCGGGCGTCAAGGAGGTCCTCACTGGGACCAACCTCAGGAGACTAGGTGCCTTCGCCGGAGGCCTCTGTTTCCCTGCGAGGTACCTTGCGGGGCTGCTCCTTGTCCGACTCTCAGGAATGCTGAAGAGGGCTAAGCGAATGGGCACGGGAGCGCTCGAGCTTGTCATGAGTCTCGGACAGCGACTTTGAGGCCGCCTTTTTTTTAAGTCGTTCTACCTCGGGGGATCCCTGGTCAGAGTGCCACCAAGAATGCGGGGCCGCAGGAGGTGAACCCACCGGAGGAGAGACAACCAAGGGCGCCACCGGGGATTCCGAGGTGGCTTTACAGAAAATGTCTTCAGACATCTGCTTATGACTGAGCAGGGCCTTAGAGGACATTTTCTCGCAGAGAGAACAGAGCTCTGGGTCATGGTTGGCTCCCAGGCACCGCAGACAACAGTCATGGGTGTCCGTAAACGACATGTTCCTAGATCATCTATCGCAATTTTTAAATCCGGTGGCCATGGGGGCAAGAATGGCTCCTGCAAGGTCGAAGACCCACGCAGCCAGTGGTTGTGAGAAAAAAGGGAGCGAAGCCCAAAACAAAAATTTTAGGAAAAATGTGTATCCCCGGGAGCTCTGGAGAAGAGCAGGGGAAAGGACGGAAAGAGGACCGGTGCAACCGGAAAAAAAGAGCCTGTTAAGGCGAGGAAACCAAAACTTTCTCGAGGGATGAGGACATGCGTCCGAAGGACTCTGCGGAAAAAGGAAGACTGAGCAAGATGGCACCCTTGGGTGGGAAGAGGACCACACATGCGTGGTAGCAATCACAAAGGCTTTCTTTGAAAGCTGGGGAATTGCTCCGCGCACACTCATCAGCGAGGACTGACTTCCTGCTTGTTCCTGGAGAAACTAACTTTTTCAAGATGGGACAATACTTCAAGGAGTCATTAGCAGAATGGGAACAGCTGGTGGTTGTAGAAAAGCAGCAGTCAAAACTGAAAAGGGATTATTTTAAGGGAAAAAAACCTGTTAGGAAAATAAATAAATGGAAAAGGAAAAAGAGGCCACCCTACAGTGCCTTGTGAAAGTATTCATCCCCTCGGTGTTTGTCCTGTTTTGTTGCATTACAAACTGGAATTAAAATAGAGATATGGGGGTTAGCACCATGTGATTTACACAACATGCCTACCACTTTGGAGTTATTTGATACCACTTTGAAGGTACAATATAGCCTTTATTGTGACACAAACAATTAAGACAAAATAAAAATAGAAAGTCAATACTTTGTAGAACCACCTTTTGCTGCAATTACAGCTGCAAGTCTCTTGGGGTATGTCTCTATTTGCTTAGCACATCTAGCCACTGGGATTTTCACCCATTTCTCAAGGCAAAACGGCTCCAACTCCTTCAAGTTAGATGGGTTGCGTTAGTGTACAGCAATCTTCAATTCATGCCACCCATTATCAATTGGATTGAGGTCTGGGCTTTGACTATTTATTTGTTTATTTAAATATTTCTTCTATACCACCTTTCCATGTTATCAAGGCATCAGTTTTCCATAGAACAGTTGACATTATAACTTTATACATCAAAGTTGAACTAAGTAACATTTCAATAACAACTATTTACAAGTCTAATATGGGGTACTCAGTTAAGATAGCAATCAGTATTGTGAAAGGGGTGACTGGCAGGGGTATTCGAGTGTTAGGTCTGTGGGTCTAGTGTTGTATCGAAGTCTTCGGTGAAAAGGTGTGTTTTTCGGTTTTTCCAGAAGTCAGATGAGTCCTTAAATGATCTTAATTGGAGAGGAAGTAAGTTCCAGAGGGTCGGGCTGAAGTGTTCGAACACTCTTTGGAGTGCTGTTTGTGAGGGATTGCTCTTGATGGATATAGCTCTTGATGTGAATACTAAAGAACCCAATATGTTTATACATAGCTCAGTTTTTACACTGTTTTTTGTATATAGTTTCACTGTGTGTACATAGTTATAGTTTTATTACCCCCTTTTCCAAGTTTAAGTTACCTGTTATAATGTAAGCACACCAGTGTTTTCTGATTGTGCAGATCTGTTACTTGTAAACCGCACTGAAAACAAATAGCGCGGTATATAAAAGATGTTAAATAAATAAATAAATAAATAGCTGACAGTGTGTTTTGATGTTGTGCCTCCTTGAACGAGTGCCTGGCATCTTCTGGATTAGTTGTTTTAAGCTGTCAGCGAACTGGTTGTTCATAGTCTTGAAGGTCATCATTATTGATTTGTACTTTACTCGGGATTGTACGGGTAGCCAATGAAGAGAGTTTAGGACTGTTGTGATGTGGTCTTGTCTTTTGGATTCCGTGATTATTCATGCTGTAGTATTTTGTGCTAGTTGCAGGGTTTCGGTTTTGCTTTTGGGTAGTCCTTCACGTATTAAGTTGCAATAATCTAGGAGTGGAGTGATTATTGCTTGACATACAGTGCAGAAGTGGTTATAGTCTAGTAGAGGTTATAGGTTTTGTAGGGTCTTCATTTTGTAATAAGCTGTAGATGTGCTCTCCATAATGTGAGCTTGAAGGTTGAGTCTCTGGTCTGGGGTTACACCTAGG
Organism: Ichthyophis bannanicus; assembly: GCA_033557465.1. NCBI lineage: Eukaryota > Metazoa > Chordata > Amphibia > Gymnophiona > Ichthyophiidae > Ichthyophis > Ichthyophis bannanicus. Next base: position 111,608,895 of record CM066032.1, on the reverse strand, counting down.
TATTTTACTTCCTTCTTCATTGGGATTGAGCGAGTACCTATTAGTAGATTATCTGGTGGGGTATAAGCAGTGTCTTGCATAATTGTGAGGGCTTCTGATTTGTTATAGTTGATTGTAAGGTTGTTTGTTCCAGCCAGTTTGTTATTGAAGTCATGCAAGAAGTGATGGTGGAGTAATCAGGTTTCCTGGTGTCAAATGGAGCATAAATCACCAGGTTGTCTGCATAAAGATGGTAGTGCATCTTCAGGTCTCTTACAATTTTTCAGACTGGTTGTACATATTTGTTGAATAAAAGTGCAGATAGTGCAGAGTCCTGTGGAACTCCTTGGTGCAGTGTGAAAGGTCTGGAGGTTTTGTTCTTGATTTTGACTTGGGACTGTTGGCCAGATAAGTAAGAGCGAAACCATGACAGCAGTGTGCCAGTGATTCCTATCACCTTCAGTCTGTCTAGAAGTGTGGCATGGCTTATTGAGTCAAATGTGGATGTTATATATGTATCCTAGTTTGAGGCTTTTGATTCCTTTAAGTATTGTGTCGGTTAGAAAGGTTAAAAGTGTTTCCACCCCATAATATTGCCGGAATCTGTGCTGTGGTGAATCCAGAGAAGCAGTTGAGTCGATGTGGTCTTGCAATTGTGTTTGAACTTTTTTTTTCTATTATTTGTGCTAAGAGGGTATGCTAGAAATGGGACAGTATGAGGATGGTGAATTGGGGTCAGGTGCATTGCTTTTTTATGAGAGGTCTTATTGAGAAGGATTTTAGTAGGGGAGGCATGAATCCTTGTGATAGGGTTTACTGTTTTGCAGAGAATAGGGGCGAATTATTGTGCGGTCATTTTTATCCAGGAGGTTGTACAAGGGTCTAGTGGAGATGTGGTTGTGTTCAGTGTTTTCAGAAGTTTGCTGCAATGCTCTGCTATGATTAGGTGGGAGGATGATCAGTTGTCTGTGTTGGTGAGGATTGTCTTTGGGGAGTGTGTTGGACTTGGTGTGTGATTTGTACAGTTGAGTTTGTTCTGTAGATAAGATGAAAATTCTTCTGGTGTTACTGCACCGGTGATTTGGTTCTAAGGAGACTCAGTGAGAGATTTTACTATTTCAAACAGTTCTCTGGGGCAGCTCAAGGACTTCATGATGATATTCGTGTGGTATTCTTTCTTGCAGTTTAGTATGAGTTCATTATATTCTCTCTGTTTTTCTCTGTATTCCTAGAGATGTGTTTGATTTCTAGTTCTCCGCCAGCTTCTTTCTAGCCATCTTAAGTTGAGCTTAGCTTGTATTATGTCTGCTGAATACCATGATGCCTTGTTTGATCTTGGTGATGTCCTTCTGCGGGGCAAGGGCAATTGATGTGATGGTGTCGTTCCAATTCGTTATTATTGATATAAGGTCTGTAGAATTGTTGTCAAGCTTTAAGTATAGTGTTTTTGTCGAATTCTCTGAAACATTGGTTGACTGAGTGTTTGGTCGAGGGGAGATGTGCTGGGAGTTCGAAGGAGATCATATGGTGATCAGACCAAGGTACCAGGGTTACCTGGGAGGGGATGTAAGTTGTATTGGAGTGAAGATAGAAAGATACGAATACCAGATCTAGTGTACTACCTCCAGTGTGTGTTTGAACTTCAATGATATGAGTGAGGTCCACTCTGTTTAATGAATCGAGGAAGGCTGAAGCTTGAGCTGTAGGGGCTGATTTCGCCTAACATAATTAGAGGCTTTCCTTTGCTAGAGTAAATGCATGCGAGCTCTAGTATAGTTGATAGGTCATCCGGATCAGAGTTTGGGGATCTGTATATGAAGCATAGCATCATTTGCTTGTTCTCCAATATTGTAATATTCACTGTCAAGAGTTGATGTGGAACTGATGGGCTTAAAGTTTAGTCACTTGTTGGATAAAATGAATGTTCTTCCTCCCTTGCGATGAAATCAAGGGCAGTTGTGGATGTTCATGTTTGAGGAGGTAAGTTGACTTAATAGGACATTGTCTGTGTCTGTCAGCCGGTAATGCACATAATCTCAACCTTTTGATCTTGTATGTAAACTGATATGGTGTGGATTTTATTTCGGATGGAGAATGATTGAGGGTGCTGTGCCATTGCATGGTGCACTTTAGAAGTGTTCTTGTGTATATTTTTTCACTCAACATGTAATCAAACGCTGGAATTTGTTACCAGAGGATGTAGTAAAGGCTGTTAGTGTAGCTGGGTTTAAAAAAGGTTTGGACAAGTTCCTGGAGGAAAGGTCCATAAACCATTATTAAGAAGGGACCCAGGATATCAATGCTTGAACCAATACAAGCATTGTGGAACCTGTGTCTCTTGGGGAAACTGCTAGGTACATATGACCTAGATTGGCCACTGTTGGAAACAGAATACTGGGCTTGATGGACCTTGGTCTGACCCAGTATGGCATATCTTATGTTCTTATATTGGGGTAATAACTAGGCCATTCCAAGACATTTAAATGTTTCCCTTTAAACCACTCCAGTGTAGCTTTAGCAGTATGTTTAGGGTCACTGTCCTGCTGGAAGGTGAACCTTCGTCCCAGTCTCAAATCTCTGGCAGACAAACATGTTTTCTTCAAGGATTGTCCTCTACTTCGTGCCATTCATCATCCCTTCAGTCCTGACCAGTTTCCCTGTCCCTGCCGATGAAAAACATCTCCACAACATGATGCTGCCACCACCATGTTTCATTGTGAATGGTGTTCTCAGGGTGGTGGGAAGTGTTGGGTTTGTGCCACACATGGTGTTTCCCATGATGGCCAAAAAGTTCAATTTTCGTCTCATCTAACCCGAGAACCTTCTTCCATGTGTTTGGGGGGTCCGCCACATGTTTTTAAGAAAACACATTTGGAGTTTGCACATTTCTGTCTTTAAGGAATGGCTTTTTCTGGCTACTCTTCCATAAAGCCCCGCTCTGTGGAAAGTACAGCTTAAAGTGATCCTATGGACAGATACTCCCATCTCTGCTGTGGATCTTTTGCATCTCCTTCAGTGTTATCCTTAGTGTCTTTGTGGCATCTCAGATTAATGCCCTCCTTGCCTGGTCTGTGAGCGGCCTTCTCTTGTCAGGTTTGTAATAATGCCATATTCTTTCCATTTTGTTATAATTGATTTAATAGTGCTCTATGGGATATTCAGAATTTGGGATTTTTTTAAAATAACCCAACCCCGATCTATACTTCTCCCCAACTTTGTCTCTGACCTGTTTGGAATGCTCCTTGGTCTTCATGTTGCTTAGTGCTGTTGCAGTCAGGGGCCTTTCAGAAAGGGTATATGACAGATCATGTGACATGACTGTACACAGGTGAACCCTATTCAACTAATTATGTGACTTCTGAGGTTAGTTGGTTGGACCAGATCTTATTTAGGGGTTTCATAGCAAAAGGGATGAATGCATATACACACAACCTTTCAGTTTTTCTTTTTTTTTTCTATCTACAAGGTATTTTGTTGTCATTCCACTTCACCAATTTGGACTATAGTGTTAGGTCCATTACCTAATATCCAAATGAACCTCCATTTTCATTCCAGATTGTAATGTGACAAAACAGGAAAAAAACCGAGGGGATAAATACTTTCATAAGGCACTGTATGGTTCTCAAAAGTAGTAGCTGAAAAGGTGAAGACAAAGAGGATAGTCTTCATAAAATACAAGAGATCACAGAAAGAGGAAGTCAAGCATCAATATTTGGAAAAGCTAAGAGAAACTAGGAAAGTAGTTAGTAAAGCAAAGATACAAATGAAAGTAAAAACAGCCAATGTGGTGGTGGTGGTGGGGGGGAGGGGACAAAACATTTTACAGATATTTTAGTGAGAGAAGGAAGTGCAAAAGTAGTACTGTCAGACTCAAGGGTGAAAAGGGAGGAATATGTAAAAGTTCATGAGGATAGAGCAGAATTGCTGAACAAGCAAGACCTCAGAAAACACACACAAAAAGGAACAGAAGTGAGACAAATAGAACAATTTTCAGAAGACTGTTCACGAGAAGCTAACTAAACTAAAAGTAGACAGCAATGTGGCAAATTGGATACATCTGAGGGTATTAAAGAAACTTAGGGAAGTTCTAGTGGCTTAGTTGTCTCATCTTTTTTTTTTTTTTTTTTTTTTAATTTATGCATGTTATATAAATTACATCCAAGCAAATACATGAATGAGAAAGAAATAATGGATCAAACATGAAAATAACAAAACGAAGACAATCTTATATATAAAAAGAAAAGAACAATCTTCCATGTCATCCAAATATTTAGACCTCTAAACAAAGGAAAAAAGAGAGGGCGTATTAGGAAACAATTAACCTCGATGCAATAAAACATCATAACAATTACTTAGACAGGCTAAACAGGAGAGAAGACTTAAGTGTCAGCCATATGGGCTTTCTGAGAAACCTCCACCACAACTTCCTCCCTAGCTATTAAGAACTCATTGAGCTGCCTAGGTTCAAAGAAAATGTGCATCTTTTGTTTATAAACCACATAGCACTTGGCAGGAAATTTCAAAAGAAAAGTTGCCCCTAGAGCCAAGACTCTGGGACGAAAAGCCAAAAGACTTTTCCTTCTCATCTGTGTAACTCTTGATAAATCAGGAAAAATTTTAACTTTAGAGCCTAGGAATTCCTCATTGATATTCTTAAAATACAGACGAAGAATAAAAAATTTATCTGATTCTAAGGCCAGAGTAACAAGTAGAGTCGACTTTTCAGTGATAACCTCAAGAGAGGATTCCAAAAAACCCGTCAGGTCACCTCTCTCAGCATGAACAAGGGGGGTACTGGAAACACCCTTCCCTATCCCAGCAGGAAGATATTGCGCCCGGACCAAGGGTGGAAACTGGTCCTGGGAGAGCTTGAGCACCTCCCCAAAATACTTCCTCACCATTTCCAGGGGAGAAAGTAGGGGAGAGCATGGAAAATTGAGGAAACGCAGATTACAACGTCTAACCTGGTTTTCCAGATATTCTATTTTCCGCGCAGTTACATTCCTATCTACTACCTGGGTGCTCACAGCTTCCTGCAAGTGCCCCACTTCATGTTCAAGTTTAGACAGTCTCTCCATCTGAATAGACTGGTCATTAGTCAGAGTACCACACACAGTCTTAACCCCCAATAAGTCATTATTCAGAACACCAAACGACATCTGAAGAGAGGATGAAAGTGAAGCCAGACCTTCCCATAGCACCTCTAAAGTTATAACCGCAGGTTTCACCAACAGAAACTTCCCCGGAAGGTCTCCTCCCTGCGCGGCATCCACATCAGGAATCTCCACCAACTCCCGCTCTTCCATTACTCTCTGCCGCTGCTCCAATACCACAGGTGGAGAACCAAGACCAGACGCTCCTCCCAAAGAACCCCTCATCGGTGTGCTCGTCGGCAACATCGCAAAGGATCCAGCGGCTGATACTCCAACACTTCCGGGTCGCGGTAAGGGTGGGGGGGGGGAGAATGCATCTCCGGTGACAGCCAAACCCCCAATACGCTCAGCGCCGAGGTCTCCACAGCCGGCACTGCCAAAGACACAGCTTCTCCACCGCTCCGGAATCCACACTCCCCCAAGGTTCGTTGAACCGAAGAATGCGGCATGCCTGTCCCGGGAGGATCCACAGCCTGCTTACGCTTCCTCCGCCCCATATCGTCAGGCGGTAAGCTACTCAGGGTTAAGAACCAAGAAAGAGCTGCTTCAACTCACAGAGCGTCCCGTCGCCATCTTGTCACGCCCTCCCCCCCCCCCCCACAAGTCACTATCCTGTGAAAACCCAGTTGTCTCATCTTTTCAATGCTTCTTTAGAATCGGAAGTGGTCCGAGAGGACTGGAAAAGGGTACATAAGGTCCCTTTACACAAAAGTGGACATACAGATGAGGTTGGAAACTACAGGCTGGTTAGTCTGACCTAGTGGTGAGTAAATTAATAGAAACGTTGCTTTAAAAAAAAACACACCACCAAGGATAATGAGGTTTTAGGAGTCCAATGGATTGCAGAATCTGAGGCAGTATGGGTTTACTAGAGGCTGGTCTTGTCAGACGAATCTCAATTTCCTTGACTGGGTGACCAGAGAGTTGAACCGAGGAAGAGCCCTAGATGTGGCATACTTAGATTTCAGTAAAGCTTTGGATACTACCCCACACAGGCAAATTATAAATTAAGCACCCTAGGTATGGATTCTAAAGTATTCTGAACCATTCAATAAATTATTCTCATTCACTGATTTGTGGCTTCTTATGGTCTCAGATAAACGGCAGGTTTTTTTATACTTTTGCAAGCAACTTGCTGTCACACTTCTTATTGGGTCAATGACTTACACCCAAATTAGTGCACGTTTAACATCAATGACCTCAGCCACTTTTTCCATTTAATAACATAATATTGCTTAATAAACCTTTTTTGTTTTTTTCTTTAGCAGGTTGACTCTTATCATACCCTTATATTTCCATAAAAACTGCGTTTGCCATTCTACTTAACTTATGTAGAATCGCATCAGCCCATGTCCCATTCTTTTCTTTGCAACCATAAATGATTCTTACTAAACCCCCGACGCCTCAATCTCATGCGCGCTGTGGCGTTTCTCCAATAGGGTTTATCAAGGGGGACAATATCATTGCTCCTGCGGGACGTAATCTTCTTGATAATGTATCCTTTTAATTTTCTATAAAGATACAAAGCAACATTATCCGGTTAACTTTATCAAAGTCAATCTCTTATGTTTCACAACCTCCTTATATCTATAACATGTTTTTACTGACCCGTTCGCTTCTTCAGTCTGCTCTCTCTTTCAACTGAACCGATCTCAAATTTTTCAATGAAGACGCTGGTGCATGCGTGTTAAGCGTTGTTTAAATACCTATTGTAATGTTGTCTGATTGGAGCTTTCTCAGACACACGCTACCCAATCAATGCTGATGTTTAAACCTTCAGGTTGTACTGTGTGAAGTTGGTGAATCCACCATTGTTCTCGGTATGATAATCTCTGTTCAGATGATTTTCCTTGAGACCCGCACAGTATTAACTCTATGCTCCAACATTTTAAGGTTTCAAACTTATGACCCATAGTCAAACAATGTTGCACTATTGGGGCTTCAAGCCGTTTGCAACGTAATCTACTTTGATGTTCTAGCATGCGTGTCTTCAAAATAACCTTCAAAAAAGGTTTATTAAGCAATATTATGTTATTAAATGGAAAAAGTGGCTGAGGTCATTGATGTTAAACGTGCACTAATTTGGGTGTAAGTCATTGACCCAATAAGAAGTGTGACAGCAAGTTGCTTGCAAAAGTATAAAAAAACCTGCCGATTATCTGAGACCATAAGAAGCCACAAATCAATGAATGAGAATAATTTATTGAATGGTTCAGAATTATATGGGTGAAATGTATTACAAATAGATTATCTAGTAATTCACTCTAAAGAAGTCCTATATTGGTTTGATGGATTCTAAAGTGACAACTGGGTTAGAAATTGGTTGAGTGAGAGACAATAAAGGGTACATACAGGAAAATGAAGCTTATTCTGAGAAGAAAGACGTTACCAGTGGTGTGCCGCAGGGATCTGTCCTTGGTCCGATTCTTTTTATCCAACTTTTTTTTATACCGCTTTATCATTTTAGTCAAAACGGTTTACACTGTAACAAACTTGGTAATAAAAGGGGAAACACACAAAGGAGCACTAGCTTTTGCAATAAAGTCCAGTGAAACACAAGGAGCAAAAGACGTATGGTGGTCGGAGATGGCTTTATTATGAAGACCCCAACGCGTTTCGGCAAGCTGCCTTCCTCAGGAGGCATACAGCTTAACAAGATGCGATGCGATGCGATGTGTGCCTTTGTGTCAGTCCTGACTCCTGGCGACCCAGAAGCTCCTGGATTTTCTTGGCAGTGTCACCAGAAGTAGATTGCCAGGCCTTTCTTGCAAGGCAAAACGAAATTAGGTCTTACCTGCTAATTGTCTTTCCTTGAACTTTCTCCGGGCCAGTCCAGGGAAAGGTAGGGTTGTCAATCCCCTATAGCAACTGAGGACTGAACGCTTCAAGTTTTCTGAGAGGTGAAGCCACTCCCCCTTAGGGCCAACCATCAGTCTCCTTATGTCAAAGCAACTAAAGAGAAAAAAAACTGAAAAGAGAAGATTAACCCTTGAAAAACTGATAACAATGTAGAGTTCTGGAACAACAAGGAAGGAAGAAACACGCTTCCCCTGTAAACATTATGCTATATATATATATATATATTTTTTTTTTAATATATAGGCGGTAGGAGAGAGCTACCCCAATTTGGCCTTACTCGCCTGCGCCCCGCCCCCAGTTGTGCCTCTGGAGCGAAGACGCTGAAAAGATGACATGCTTTGCTGAAGCCAAAAAGAAAGACAGAGATACCGCTTACCAACAGCTGAACCCCCGGGTGGGACCCTGGACTGGCCCGGAGAAAGTTCAAGGAAAGACAATTAGCAGGTAAGACCTAATTTCGTTTTCCTTATCACTTCTCCGGGCCAGTCCAGGGAAAGGTAGGGCAGTACCAAAGCAGTACCTAAATCTGGGAGGGACCCGCTAAACCTGCGATAAGAGCCGCAGCCCCCACCTTAGCATCGTCCCTGGCTTGAACATCTAAGCGGTAATGCTTTGCAAAGGCATGCAACGAAGAAAACGTTGCTGCTCTGCAAATATCAACTGGCGGAATACAAGCGAACTCCGCCCAGGAAGTTGCTTGAGCCCTAGTGGAATGAGCTCGTAATGACGCTGGCAGAGATAGACCGCGGACAGAGTATGCCTCGTTTATGGCTTTACGGACCCACCGGGCAATGGTGGACTTAGAGGCCGCGAGACCTTTGCGAGGACCACTGAACTGGACAAAGAGCCTATCCATCTTCCGAATAGACTGGGAAATCCTAAGGTAGGTCTTGAGAACGCGAGCCATATCTAAATGCCGGAGCTCTCGGTCCATGGGAGAATGGGATGAACCTGAAAAAACCGGCAACGCCACAGATTGGTTAACATGAAAAGTCGATAGCACTTTCGGCAAAAAGGCAGGAACCGTGCGCAGCAAAACCCGTTCGGGAAGAAACTGTAAATAAGGTTCCCGACAAGACAAAGCTTGCAAATCCGAAATTCGGCGCGCCGAACATAAGGCGACCAGGAAGGCCGTCTTCCAAGAACACTGCCGAATCTGTCGCGAGCAAAGGGATGTTAAAGGAGGGTGAGACAACACGTCCAAAACCACATTCAAGTCCCAAGGAGGAACCACTGAGCGAACTGGAGGACGGATAAATCTTTGCCGCTCGTAAAAAACGACAGACATCGGGATGTGTGGAAAGACGGCGACCTTGTACCAGACCTCGAAAACAGGCAAGCGCTGTTACTTGAACTTTAAGAGTACTAGGAGCCAGCCCTTTGTCCAAGCCATGCTGTAAGAAAAGGAGCAGCTGCGGCAAGGTAGAAGACAGAGGCCGAACATTGCGCCGCGAACACCAAGATTCAAAAAGGCGCCAAACCCGCACATACGCTAGAGAAGTTACCGGTCTCTTAGACTGCAGCAAAGTAGAGACGACGGAGGCATCATAACCTTTGCGTGTCAATCGCGTCCTTTCAAGAGCCAAGCCGTAAGCAAGAAGCGATCCACCCGTGGCATGAGTATCGGACCTTGATGCAGAAGATTGGTGCGGACTGGAAGAGGCCACGGTTGATCCACTAGGAGTCGAACCAGATCGGCATACCAAGGCCTGCGCGGCCAATCCGGAGCTATGAGAATCACCAGCCCCCTGTGCCTGGCAATGCGCTGGAGAACTCGACTCAGCATCGGCCAAGGAGGAAAAACATACAGCAGAGCATCCAGAGGCCAGGGTTGAACGAGAGCATCGAGACCCTCGGACATGTGCTCCCTGCGCCTGCTGAAGAAACGATTCGCTTTGGCATTGCTGCACGTCGCCATCAAATCCATGGCTGGTTGCCCCCAACGCAAGGTGAGCTCGTGAAATACTGCCACATTCAACTCCCACTCCCCGGGATCGAGAAGATGACGGCTGAGATAATCCGCTTGCACATTCTCCGTGCCCGCAACATGGGCCGCAGAGAGCGCCAACAGATTCTGCTCCACCCAAGTCATCATCAGATGACATTCGGCTAAGAGAGAAGGAATCTTGGTTCCCCCCTGCCGATTGATATACGCCACCGTTACGGCATTGTCTGAAAAAATTTTTACTGCCGACCCCCTGAGAAAGGAAGCAAATTGAAGGAGTGCAAGACGAGCTGCCCGGAGCTCCAAATGATTGATGGACCAGGAGCTCTCCTCGGGGGACCAAGAACCCTGAGCAATATGTGTCTGACAGTGAGCCCCCCATCCGACCAGACTGGCATCCGTGGTGACCAACACCCAGGAGGGTTCCCGCAAGGAAACTCCCACCGATAGATGTTCCCGAACCAACCACCACTCGAGACTGTGTCTGACGGGAATTGAATAGGGTAGGCGCTGCGAGAGAGGGTGAAGCTGCGGAGACCAACGGGACAGCAAAGCCTGTTGTAAAGGCCTCATAACAAGGCCTAATAAACAACATATCCCCATCATTCCTATCATCACTAATCAGCACGCAACCTACAAATAGGGACAGAAGAACTATCAACTCAGGCAACCTACAAGTCCCCACCAACTTCAGAACAGTGAAAACAAGTACGAGTCGTAGAGCGTTCTCATTCTCTGCACCAACTATCTGGAATCACCTCCCGTGTGAGCTGCGTTTAATCAAGGACATCACCAAATTCAGGAAGGAGCTAAAAACTCACCTATTTCGATGTCATTACAATCAGCTATGACCATCAACTGAGAGAGTATTCAAAACTGCTATATGTATAATTATGTAAATATGTATATATAGATGTAAGAATGTATAAGTCACCCCCTAAGACGCTACCATGTGTGCTGTGACCCCAGTTATTTGTACATACCACCCCCCCCCCAGTCTTGATTGACAATCCCCGAACATGAATCAAACTGCTGCTGATCGCTGGAAGTAGCGGTATATAAATGTGCAGTAAATAAATAAATAAAATAAATGTGCGCCTTGGACCACGGAACCAGGTCTAACGCCGCCGCCATGGACCCCAAGAGTCGCAAATAAGTCCATGCCGACGGAGTCGTTAGCTGCAGAAATGCTTGAACCTGCTGAACCAGCTTGTCTATGCGTACTTCGGGCAAAGAGACTCTCCCCCGCTCGGTGTCGAAAAGAGCTCCCAGATATACCATCCTCTGCGATGGTACCAAGAGACTCTTGGCCTGATTGATTACCCAACCGAGCTGCTCGAGAAGCTGCACTACGCGAGCCGTCGCGGCGATGGAATCGACTAGGGAATCGGCTCTGATCAACCAATCGTCGAGGTATGGATGAACGCGTATGCCCTCTTTCCGAAGCGCCGCTGCAACCACTACCATGAGCTTTGTGAACGTACGGGGAGCTGTAGCTAGCCCGAAGGGCAACGCTTGAAACTGGAAATGACCCACGGGAAGGGCAAAGCGCAAATAACGCTGATGCGACGGTCGGATGGGAATATGAAGATAGGCTTCTGTGAGATCTATGGAGGTAAGGAATTCTCCCGGCTGTACCGCACGAAACACGGTACGAAGAGTCTCCATGCGAAAGTGCGGCACCCGCAAAGCGCGGTTTACTGCTTTGAGATCGAGTACCGGACGAAAAGAACCGTTCGGTTTGGGAACCACGAAATAAATCGAGTATCGACCGCAACCGTATTGGTCGAAAGGTACGGGAACGATCGCCTGCAAGCGCAAGAGGCGCGATAGCGTTTCCGCTATGGCTTCGGCTTTTCGCCCCGAGCCACTGGGAGACATTACAAATGCGGGAACCAAGGGGCACGCAAAATCGAGAGCATATCCCTTCTGAATGATCTCCAACACCCATCTGTCGGAAGTAATGGTGGTCCAAGCCGTTAGAAATGTCTGTAGTCGCCTACCGGCACTAACGGCTGGACCGAGCGACCTTCATTGGGGCTTCTTAACGGTGGGCTGAGGCGCTCTGAAGTAGGACTTGTTAAAGCCCCTGGCACCCCGAAAGGACTGGCCACGAAAGTTGGGACGGCCCCTGGCATAGGGGGTAAAACGCGCCCCCCGAAAACGACGGGACTCTCTACCAGAGCCCCGAGAGACCGATCCCGAGCGGCCCGATTTGGGTCTATCCTCAGGCAAACGACCACCTTTGGAGTCACCTAAATCCTTAACAATCTTTTCCAAAGCTTCACCGAAAAGTAACTTCCCCTTATAGGGCAACTTACTGAGACGCAACTTGGAGGAACATCCGCCGACCAGTTGCGCAGCCAAAGAAAGCGTCTAGCCGCCACGAGAGAGGCCATAGTCTTAGCCGCAATCCGTAACAAATCATAGAAAGCATCTGCCATATACGCCGCGGCTGACTCCAATTTTGCTGTATCGGGCACGCCAGAAGGTTGCTCACCAGAGGCGTCCCCTTGCAACCAGCGAATGGACGCCCGAGAAACGTATGCCCCACACACCGCTGATTGCAACGCCAGAGCGCTGGAATCAAAGGCCTGCTTAAGGAGAATTTCCAACTTTCTATCCTGCAGGTCCTTAAGAGCCGCCGCCCCCTCCACGGGAGTGGTAGTCTTCTAGGTGACTGCGGAAATGATAGCATCAACCTTTGGCATGTGCAACAAGTCCTTCACCTCCTGGGGAAGAGGGTACAAGCGTGCCAAAGCGCGGCTACCATGCAGGGACGCTTCCGGACATTCCCATTCGGACTCAATCATTTGCTTGATCACCCGATGGAGAGGAAAACAGCGTTGTTCCGCTTTAAATCCCTGTAATAAGGGATCTTCCAAGGGCTCCTGAGAAGAGGAAGGAAGCAAGAGGTGCAGCGCTTGTAAAGACTGAGTAATGAGAGCAGAAAGCTCTTCCTTACGGAAGACGCGGAAAATACTGGGATCCTCCCCAGGAGCAATCTCCCCTTCCTCCAAGTCCTCCGCCTCAAGATCCAAAGCTGCATCAGCCCCCACCTCTGGATCCCCCTGATCCAGGGAAATGGCAGGATCCTGAGGAGAAAAAAGGTCCAGAGGATCTGGAATACAAACTTTAGCCTGAGATGATCCCTCACCAGGACCACTAGGCTCGGTAGCCTGCAAAGGCAGAGGCATAGGAGAGGAAACTGAAACTGGCTGAGAGGATTTCATCAAAAACGCTGTATGCATAGCCAGAATAAATTCTGGCGAAAAAAAGGGGGAAATCCCTTCCTGAGGCGCAGAAACAGTATCGGCACGGTTTGCTTGGCGTTTAGGCTCCTTAGCAGTCTTAGTTCTGCTCTTATGTGGCCGAGGCTGCTCCGGGACGGCAGAACCGGTTGTAGACAAAATGGCCGCCTTTCCCGCCTTTTCGGGCGGCAAAGACAGCTCCTCTGAGCATCGCAAAGGCTGTTCAGCCATGACGAAAAAAAGGGCACCGGAGAAGCAAACCGCAAAGGAGAAATAAGGCTCCGGTAATGCAAGCCCGATCTGGAAAAATGAAAAAACTAAGCTGCCCGAAATCGCGCGGCGGTATGCTGAGAGGAGAAAGAAAGAGAGCCACAAACAACTCACCCAAGCAAAATGGAGCCGGTCCCGGCAAGCCGCTGCCAGCGGCAGGGACAGCAAGAGTTTCAGCGCTACGCTAGAGGTACAACTGGGGCCCCCAGGATCCTCTAAAGTTGGAGACGGAGGCAGGCAATGAGGTAGGCTCTACCTCGCACTGCAACAATTCTATGTACTCACGTCTCAGCGCTCTTAAAGGCACAGTGATAAATTTATAGTAGCACAATTATATTTCCAGAACTACAGAAATCAGCTCTGCTAGAGCTAATATGGGTAAAACAAAGAAAGAGAAGAGGGAGAAAAATGAAGTCGATCCTCTATAGTTGCTGAGGACTGAAAGACTGATGGTTGGCCCTAAGGGGGAGTGGCTTCACCTCTCAGAAAACTTGAAGCGTTCAGTCCTTAGTTGCTATAGGGGATTGACAACCCTACCTTTCCCTGGACTGGCCCGGAGAAGTGATAAGGAATGGAGGGTTAAGTGACTTGCCCAAGGCCATAAGGAGTGCTAGTGGGAATTGAACCCTGGTTGCTTGGTTACCAAGACAGTGTTCTAACCACTAGGCTACTCCTCCACTCCTAAAACAAGATAAAATATATTAACAACAACATGACAAAAACATATGTGAAAAAACATGTAAAACAATCATTGATGACAACCATATAAAATTAAAATACTCATAATGAAAAATATATTGAAATGGAATTAAAAAACGAAATAAAACATACAGCAGGGCAGCAGGAAACGTTATAAGTAACAACTTATATTGAAAAGAACAAAGTCATAAATAAAATAGCTACTAATACTCAATTCAAGAAAGTAATAAATAAAATTCTTGGAAATAGATACTTACAAGTGTCTTCTATATAGTTGAACACATATAAAGTGTTGTATAAGATATGTGAAATGCCATGAGGGATGAGTAATTAAAAAGCAATGAATAGAAACTAACAAGCTGCTACATGTTGTTTACCGAGCTAAACAATCTATGATATCTATGAGAGAGTAACTAAAAATGGCATAAGTTCAAATATCATTATAAATGGAATGAAGAACATATGTTAAACAAAAGGTCTCATTGCTAACATGAAAAAGAAAACCAACCGCATTGTTCTACAGGATTTGCGAGACTGCTGAGAATTATCAAGAGTCTTACCTGAGTAAAGAAAGCAGAATGTCTTTCGGTGAGTAAGAACATTCAGTGAAGAACTGTTCTATGCTAAAAATGGGGGGAAATAAAAACAATTCAAAACTTAACTATCATGGTACTTTTGCCGAAACGCGTTGCGGTCTTCATAATAAAGCCATCTTCGACCACCATATGTCTTTTGCTCCTTGTGTTTCCCTGGACTTTATTGCAAAAGCTAGTGCTCCTTTGTGTGTTTCCCCGACAAGGTCGGAGCCATGTTCTCCCCTTGGAAGGAGGTCCTCAGCTATAAAGAGGATGATTTACGATCTATGCATTTCACATATGTCGTCACCAGCATTTATCATTTTTTAACATCACTTTGTTTATGCTTATTTAACGTACACACAAGTCAATTTTTAATTATTCAATGTATTTTACTTCAACTTGAATAGTTTTACACATTTTTATATATATTTATTAATTTTAAATGTGTTTTGGTTGTAGTAACATCTATTGAATTATTCCCTTTTCCCTTCCCCTCCTTTCCCCCCCCCTCCATTCCCTTCCCCACCTTTTCCCCCTCCCCTTTCCCCCTTCTCCCCTCTTCCCCCCTCCCTTACCCCTTTGTTTCCTCCTTCCCCTTCCTCCCCTTCCCCTCCCCCCACCTTCCCTCCCCTGCCCTCAGGTTACAACATCTGTTTATAATGTTTTATTGTTTGGCATTCTTAATCATGTATTTTTATGCCAGCTATTTATAACTTTGTTTTTAATGTATCATTTGTCTTAAGTATCATTACACATATCTTATACAACGCTTTATATGTGTTCAACTATATAGAAGACACTTGTAAGTATCTATTTCCAAGAATTTTATTTATTACTTTCTCGAATTGAGTATTAGTAGCTATTTTATTTATGACTTTGTTCTTTTCAATATAAGTTGTTACTTATAACGTTTCCTGCTGCCCTGCTGTATGTTTTACTCCGTTTTTTAATTCCATTTCAATATATTTGTTTTTCATTATGAGTATTTTAATTTTATATGGTTGTCATCAATGATTGTTGTTTTACATGTTTTCTCACATATGTTTTTGTCATGTTGTTTTTAATATATTTTATCTTGTTGTTAAGCTGTATGCCCCCTGAGGAAGGCAGTTTGCTGAAATGCGTTGGGGTCTTCATAATAAAGCCATCTTCGACCACCATACGTCTTTTGCTCCTTGTGTTTCCCCACAAACTTGGTAATATACATTAAACAGGGACATTGATTACTTGGATTCTTCTGAGGCAATGGAGGTTAGTGATACTGCAGAAGGGCTATTAGGTAAGGTTTGCCTCTTTGCGGATGACACCAAAATCTGCAATAGGGTAGATACCCAGGAAAGTGTAGATACCATTAGGAGGAATCTAGCGAAGTTTGAAGAATGGTTGACAATTTGGCAGTTGAGATTTAACGCTAAAAAATGCAGGATCATGCATTTGGGCTGCAAAAATTCAAGGGAGCCGTACAGTAAAGGGGAGGAAGTATTTCTGTCCATGAAAGAGGGGGTTGTTTTTGACAATCTTAAGGTGGCTAAAAATATAGAAAAGACAATGATGAAAGCCAGAAGGATCCTGGGAAGGCACAGGAAGAGGAATGGCAAGAAGAAAGGAGGAGGTGATAGTGCCTCTGTGCAAGTCTTTGATGAAACCTCATTTGGAGTATTGTGTGCATTTCTGGAGACCACACCAAAAGGATATAAACAGGGTGGAGACGGTGCACAGGGTGGTTACCAAAATGGTCAGTTGAATTCGTCATAAGGCATATGGGGATAGACTTTAAGATCTCAATATGTATATACTTTGGAAGAAAGGCAGGAGAGAAGAGATATGATGGAGAAGTTTAAATAACTCTGACATAAATGCACAAGACAGCCTCTTTCAATTAAATTCTGCAAAGAGGGTACATGGGATAAAGATGAAAGGAGATAAGACTCAGGAATAATTTGCAGAAATATTTCTTTACAGAAAGAGTGGTAGATGCATGGAATAGGCTCTGAGTGGAAGTAGCAGAAACAAGGACTGTATCTGAATTCAAGAAAGCATGGGATAAACACAGAAAACCTCTAAAGGAAAAAAATGACTGTAAAGCTTAGTAGTTGGTATGGAAGGGCAAACTGGATAGGCCATATGATCTTTATCTGTCATGTTTCTATTAAAATACTGTACTCTAACTCTTCAACTTGGAGGGAATAGGACAGACATTTATAAAAATCATGAGTAGGGTGGAATAATTAAACAGGGAATAATTTGTTTAACCTTTCAAAACACTAAAACAAGAGGAAACTAAGAACCAGATTATTGAATATGTACTCAGGGCAGTTTCTCCAAATGGGTCAGTTTTGCACATACCATGACAGTCATGAACCTCATTTCTAAGCCAGAGTATGTGGAGTATGATCTCAGTCTCTCAAATTTACTGCTAATGCACGGCGTAGTACTTGCATTGTGCCAAAGAGAGCCTCATGTTGGAGTTCGTAAGATGGGTAGCTTGTCAAGATGTGCTTGGAAATTCTTTATCACCCAAGACGATAGGAAATATTTCTGTATTTTTCTGCCACATTTTCTTCGTCTCTGACTGCATTTCTTAGTTTCTCAGGATCTTTTGCTTCTCCACATGATTCACAGCATAGTCGCTTGGAACTGACACCTCTACTATCAATGCCGTTCTGGTGTTTTTCTCATTCACCACTATATCCGGCTTCCTCGCATTCAGCTTTTTATCAGTCGGAATGGGAGTATCCCAGGTGATCATAACCTCCTCATTCTCTTAGGGTCCTGATCCCAGTGTTTTTCGGAAACAGTGATGCTGTAAATATTTAAGATGCAGCTACCACAATACAACTGTATAAGTGCCTAGCTGACCTGTACATAGTTTGCTGTATTATAGTTTAAAATGTTCCCTGTAACCAAGTTTTTGTAATTTCTGTTCAATGTAAACCGCCTCTGATCGTTGGAAGGGGCAGTATATAAGAGACATTTTATTTATTTATATATATATATATATATATATATATATATATATATATATATATATATATTTGCAGAGTTCCAATGGATGAGGCAAGCTATTTTATTATGTCTTTTTTTATAGAAATTTTCTGCCATCAGAACTTTATAGCCAGCTAGGTGAAGAGTCACAGTTTACAGGTCTTTCTTACAGAATCAACAAGTCTGTGTTGCCAGTATATTCAATGCTCACTGTAAACCATCTTGTACATAATCCACTGTCCTGGGCTACAACTATCAACCTCTCATCCTTCTGTTTCAATTCACCTTTCCTTAACCATTCATGTGTCCGTTCTTCATCAATAAAGGATTCCTGGAGTAACACTCTGCATTTCCCACTATATTTGTGCATTTGTCACTATACAGTAAGTAGTACTTTTAATGCAACATGTAAGTTATAGAATCTACTACGGATAACATCGTCAAGGCAACTAAAAGGAAATTAGACTTACCTGCTAATTGTTGTTCCTTGAGGAACTCCAGTTCAGTCCCTCCCCTCTGGGTACTGCACTTCCTCCTGCAGCATGGAGACCGGGCAAGTCAAACTTGTGACATCACTGTACATATCCTGCTGGCACCCCCATCAGCTTCAAGTGACCTAATGACAAAGCAGACTCAAAGGAGCAACAAAAAAGTAGCTATAGTATTAATCATTAAAACTTAATATTTGAATTTTTTTTAATATTCTCTTATATACCGTGCTATTCTGCATCAGTGCGGTTTACATTGAACAAACTGAAATTACATTGAACAGGGCATTATAACTTGGAGATAACTATCTTACAGGGAACATGGGCTATGGAGGGTTAAGTGGCTTGCCCAAGACCACAAGGAGCACCTGTGGGACTAGAAACCCCAGTCCTTCTGGCCCAAGGTTGCTGTCCTCTAGTGGGATTTGAACCCCCGACCATCCGGCCTGAAGTACCTTACCCAAACCACTAGGCCACTCCTCCACTCCCCATTAAATAAAAGGGCAACTGTCCCTCTCCCGCTTGAAAGAAAAGAATAGAAAAGAGAGGGAGAGAAAGAATACAGAACATACAGTACTCGAGTACAGAAAGAAATTTGCTGAAATTCTACTGCCCGGCTGCAGATTCAGCAGACCCTAAAAATGACGGTGCTAAAAGTGACAACCAGCTCCCAGGGCGGGAATCGGAACTGAACTGGAGTTCCTCAAGGAACAACAATTAGCAGGTAAGTCTAATTTCTCTTTCCTTATCGTCCCTCCAGTTCAGTCCCTCACCTCTGGGATGTAAAAGAGCAGTAAATTACTGGGAGGGACCTGTCCACCAGGACCGCAACACCGCAGACCCGAATCAGGCATCTCCCGACGCTTGAACATCTAGACCAGGGGTCTCAAACACGCGGCCCGCGAGAGACCTTTGTGCGGCCCGCGATGCATAGGGAGAAAAAAAAAACACCCCGGCTTCTGCTGCTGCCGTGGCCGGCAATAGCAGCAATATCGCAAGTCCCGCGGGCTCCGCTCCCCCCCCCTTCCTTCCTGCTTGCCTGCCAGTTCTCCGCTTCGGCTTCGCCTTTCAGAGCCGCGAAGGGAGAGCTTCTCCCTCGCGACTCTGTTCAGCCCGCTGGGGCAGATGGGAAATTTCCCATCTGCCCCAGTGGGCTGAACAGAGTCACGAGGGAGAAGCTCTCCCTTTGCGGCTCTGAAAGGCGAAGCCGAAGCGGAGAACTGGCAGGCAAGCAGGAAGGAAGGGGGGGGGGGGAGCGGAGCCCGCGGGACTTGCGATATTGCTGCTATTGCCGGCCACGGCAGCGGCGGCAGCAGCAGCAGAAGCCGGGGTGTTTTTTTAAAGTTTAATTTTCCCGGGGGGGGGGGGGAGGGAGCAGGACTTGATGGGGGGAGCAGGACGGGGGGGGAGCAGGACTTGATGTGGGGGGGGGCAGGAATGTATGGGGGGGAGCAGGACTTGATGTGGGGGGGGAGCAGGACTTGATGTGTGGCTGGGGGGGGTAGTACTGAAAATGGGGTGATGGGGGTTAGGACTGGTAATGGACAGATGGGGGTTAGGACTGGAGGTGGTCTGATTGGGGGGCTAAGACTAAAATGGGGTTATGGGGGGGCTAAGAATGAAGATAGGGCGATGGAAGGGTTAGGCCTGGAAGTGGGCTGTTGGGGGGCTTAGGACCGATAATGGGCTAGGGGGGGGGCTAGAACTGGTAATGGACTGGGGGGGGGTGCTATGACTGGAAATGGGCCGAGTAGAAGGGGGAGCTTGAACTGCAAATAGCTGATGGGGACAGGGTCTTGGAATGGTAATGGGCTGAGTGGAAGGGGGCTTGGAAAGGAAATGGGCTGTGAGGGGAGGGAGCTAGGACTGGAAATGGGCTGATGATGCGGGGACTAGAAGGGAGCGGATGCTGGGTGGGGCAGGAGCTAGAAGGGAGTTGATGTTGGGGGACGATTAGAATGGGATGGGGCTGGGAGAGTGAAATGGAGAGGGGAAATATATTTTGTGGGGGAGGGAAGAAAAATCTACAATTGGCCGGGTATTGGGAGAGTAAGTGGGGATTGAGGATGGAGGGGTAAAATTTGAGTGGATGAAATAGGAATGAGGAAAGAGCAAAAGGAGAATGATTAGTATGTTAAAGCAGATGTAGAGAGAATGGAAAAAAAACTAGGAAAGAAGAAAGGACAAATGGACAGCAGACGATGGAGAGTTAGCAGAAGACACAAAGAAACCAGAAGAAAGTGAATGGAACAATTGCAACTGAAAAAAAAATGCACAAAAGGTAGAAAAATATCTCTTTATTTTGAATTTATTAACTGAAATATGTCAGCTCTTGGAAATGTGCATCTTTAACGTCTGCACTTTATTTAATACAAGAGGAAATCAATGTATAGTTTTATTTCTACAGTGTTGTACATTCTAAGTTTGGCTTTTGGGGTTCCCAGTTTAATTGTCTTCCTGTTTCTAAATTGTGATTCCTTGTTTGGTGATGGTGTATGTTCTGCATGTGTAACTGAGCTGAGGTATTCTGTTTATGTAATTCCTATTTGACATTGCCACTTGTTCTCTTTCCCGAGTAGGTCATGTATTGTTATTCTCTGAAATGTGTTGATTTAATATTTGCAGTGTTGCCTTTTGATAGTTAGGGTATGGTGCTTTGTGAGTCCTGGTAGTGCTGTTAGGACACGGCAGGTTTGCTATGGGTTCTAAATGAGCAGTGTTTCTAGTAGTTCCTAATGTGCCTGGCGGTTGGCACTGGTTTATAGTAATGTAGAAATCTTTTAGTCTTTCTTTATCCATACACTCATTAAGAGGCATGTTTACTAAAAGTTAGTGTATGGTAACATTATGCAAATATTTATGCAAATGATGCCCTTATGCAAATGAGGCCTGCGTCTTGTGCGGCCCCCGGGTTACTCTACAAGTCCTCATTTGGCCCTCAAAGCAATTTGAGTTTGAGACCCCTGATCTAGACGATAATGTTTACGTAAAGTATGCAAAGACCACCAGGTGGCTGCTTTGCAAATCTCAACCGGAGGAACTAAGCTATTTTCGGCCCAGGAAGTAGCCTGCCCTCTAGTAGAATGAACCCGCAGCCCTACAGGCACCTGACGGTCTTGCAAGATATAAGCCGATGCTATTGCCTCATGGACCCTTCTGGTAATCGAAGCTCTGGATGCCGCTTCACCCTTACAATGACCTCCAAAGAGAACGAACAAACGCTCTGACTTGCGGAAAGACCTTGAAACCTTCAAGTATCGATGGAGACTTCTTTATATCTAACAGATGCAAACAACGATCCGACTCATTTTCCTCTGAAACATCCAACAATGGCAAGGAGACAGACTGACTGACATGAAACGGCGAAACTACCTTTGGCAGGAAAGACGCAAAACCACCTTTTCCCCTGAGAATATCAGAAACGGTTCTCGACAAGACAACACCTGCAACTCCGAGATCTGCCGTGCATAGCAAATTTATTTTTATTTACATTCTCTTATATACCGCGCTATTCTGCATCAGTGCGGTTTACATTGAACAAACTGAAATTACATTGAACAGAATAGCTACCAAAAACAGTGTCTTTAAGGTCAAATCTTTCAACGAAGCCTGATGCAAAGGCTCAAAAGGCTCCCTAGACAAGGCTTCTAAGACCAGGTTGAGATCCCAAGGAGGAGAAACCAACCTGCGCGAAGGACGTAGATAAGACACCGCTCTCAAGAAACGAACCACATCGGCATGAGCACCCAAGGCGACCCCTTGAACCTTTCCTCAATAATAAGAAATAGCTGCCAGCTGAACCCTCTACGGACTGGCCGCCATCCCCTTATCAAAACCATCCCGCAAGAAGCTCAACACTATCGGAACTGAAACCACAGCAGGACGGACCTGCCGTTGTTCACACCAGTCCTTAAAAATACGTCAAACCCGCACACAAGCTAAGGACGTTGATATTTTTCTTGCCAAAAGTAAGGTAGCAATCACCGCACTAGAATAACCTTTCTTTTTTACCTAGCCCTTTCAAGGGCCAAGCCGTAAGCGTGAACCGATCCACCTGAGGCATTTGCAGAGGACCTTGTAGCAGAAGGTCCTCCCTTATCGGCAACTGCCATGGTTTCCCGTCGAGAAGATGCACCAGATTGGCATACCACGGTCGACACGGCCAATCTGGAGCCACTAGAATTACTCTTCCCCGATGGGCTTCGATGCGCTGAGCCACTCGACCTATGAAAGCCCAAGGAGGGAACACGTAGAGGAGACTGTGCATGGGCCATTGTTGTATCAAGGCATCTAGTCCTTCTGAAAGTCTCATCTTCTGCTGTAAAACCAACTCACCTTTGCCGACAAAGCTTGCCATGAGATCCATCACAGCAGCTTCCCATTTGTGAACTATCTGCACAAACACATTTTTTATTTTATTTATTTATTTATTCTCTTATATACCGCGCTATTCTGCATCAGTGCGGTTTACATTGAACAAACTGAAATTACATTGAACAGGGCATTATAACTTGGAGATAACTATTTTACAGGGAACATGGGCTATGGAGGGTTAAGTGGCTTGCCCAAGACCACAAGGAGCACACATCTGGATGAAGCACCCATTCCACCGGATCCACGTGAACCCGGCTGAGAAAGACCGCCATCACATTGTCCTTTCCTGCAATGTGTGCCACCGACAAAGCCTGATGCCAAGCCTCTACCCAATTGAACAGGCTCTCTGCCTCTAGCTCCAGAGCCGCACATCTCATGCCCCCTTGACGATTGAGGTATACCACCGTCGCGGCATTGTCTGAAAGCACCCGAACTTTTCAATCCCGTAAGGTGGACTCGAAGGCCCAAAGCGCTAGAGCTACAGCTCACAACTCCAGTCGATTGACTGACCAATTGATTTCTTGCTCAGTCCAACAGCCCAGTGCGAAGAGCTCTCCGCAATGAGCCCCCCACCCGGCTAGACTGGCATCTATTAGGACCGGGATCCACTGCGTCTGTTCGAGAAGCATGCACGCTGCAAGATTCTGCGGAAGAAGCCACCACCGCAGGGACGTCCTGACTCGACAAGGAAGGTGCTTGGACAGAGAATCACTCTGGTGGGACCAGCGACGGAGCAGCGAGATTGAGAGATGTGAGAAACTCCCCTTGCCGAATCACTACAATAACAGAACGTAAAGTTTCCATTCTGAAATGAGGGACCCATAGACTGCGATTTACCCCCTTGAGATCCAGAATTGGTCGGAAAGCTCCATCCTTCTTTGGCACCACGAAATAAAGTATCAACCGATTCTATAATGCCCTTGCGGCACTGGAACCACTGCTCCCAGTTGTAATAGACGAGACAGGGTCGGCCGTACCGCTGTTGTCTTTTCTGAACCCCTGCAAGGCGACATGACAAATGAGTCGAGTACGGGACGGGCAAATTCGAGAGAATAACCTTTGCGAATCACCTCCAACACCCACTGATCAGATGTTATCTGGACCCAGGCAGGAAAAAAACTTCTGAAAAATGACCCCATATCACTGGAACTCCTGCCTGGGTTCCCTTCACTTCATTGTGCTTTCTTAAATCCTGAGGAAGCGGACCTAGCAAAACCTCTGCCCACTCCCTGGAATCCCCGAATGCTTTGCACACGAGAGGAAAATTTTCCTCTCTGAAAGCCTCCCAATCGGTAGGTATGAAAACGTCTGAAATCTCGAGGTTGACCCCTCGTCGGTATCTGAGGCCGACCTTGCTTCGGCTTATCCTCCAGCAAGCGACCTCCTTTAGATTCTCCAAGATCTTTTACCAGCTTCTCAAGATCCTCTCAAAACAGCAGCTTCCCCTTAAAAGGAAGTTTGCTAAGACATGACTTGAAGGAACTGTCAGCCGCCCAATTCCTCAGCCAAAGATAGCGGCAGGCAGCTACCAAGGAAGCCATGCCGTTCGCTAGAGCTCTAATAAGATCATAGTGGACATTGGCTAAATAAGCTGAATCTGACAAGCCTTGATATATCCGCTGACTGCTCCTGCATTTGCTGCACTGGCTGCTGCAAACGCTGCAACCAACGAAGGCATGCTCTTGCCACCCAAGCTCCACAAATAGATGCCTGAAGAGAGAGAGCATTAACCTTGAAAGCTTGCTTCAACAATGCGTCCACCTTCCGATCCTGTGCGTCCTTCAAAGCCACACTGCCTTCAACTGGAATGGTAGTTTTCTTCATGACCGCCGACACAGCTGCATCTATATGTGGAGAACAAAACACGTCTCATTCTTGATCCGCCAAGGGACAGAGCCGATTCATGGACCTGACACCATGCAATTCTGCCTCTGGCGCATCCCCATTCATCCTGAATCATCTGCTTAACCACACGGTGTACTGGAAAAACAGCTTGAGATTTCCACACCGCCTAAAAGGTACCACCGACGAAAAGTTGAGAGTCTGAAGGACCTCCGTAATGAGCGCTGTCAGCTCCTCTCTCCGAAAGACCTTGATAATCCTTGCCTGATCCTCAGGTTCCTGAATCTCACCTTCCTCTAGCTCCTCTATCCCGGCTTCTGGATCCATCTCAATGACTTCACCTTCCGGCCAGTCTAAACCAGGACACTGATCTTACACCAACCGAGCCCTCTTAACCGGTCTACCGTCACTAATTCCCAACCTTTCTAAAGTTGCTTGGCCCCCTGCGGCCCCAAGAAGTGAGGCATCCACCACTGCCCCCTGTTGCCGCAAACAGAAGGCCTGATGCATCAGCAGCACAAAATCCGGGGAGAAAACGCCGAGCGCTGTCCTAGCCACCATCAGGATGGATGAACTACTGGGCAAAGCCAAGATTGAAAGAGAAGCGGAAGAGCCCTCTAGCAAAGCCTCACCATCCGCTAAGGCACCAGTACCCTGGCGCCACCAAAGACCCCCCCTCCTTAGACGTATCCTGCTCTATAGTTAGTGCTTCAGACGCGCAGCCACAGAACACCCTCGCGTCCCAGACTGAGCTTTTATGCGTGCCACAAACAAGACACTGCGGACGCGAAGGCATCATCACTACAAGAATCCAGAGACCGGGTAGTAAAATTAATAACTCGTAGAGTCCTAAACTCTCACTTGGTTTGCAGCTTGTCGTGCTGTGAGGGCTTGCGTGCAACAGTGATGCTGAGAGCTAAACTATCGGTAGTTTAACTACTGGCAGGGTCTCCCAAGATGGACAGGTCTCAGCTGAGGTGCCAGACCAAGACAAACCACCCATCTGGGCAGCAGCAGAATGGGAAAGTGTTGACGGCGGAGGATCACATTTTTGTGACAACGGCAACACCACCAAACTTAAACTGCCCAGAAGAAAGGCCCGGCAATCTACTTCTGTATCTTGCCATGAAAACCCAATGGATGGTTACAACAAAACAAATTGTGCTATGGTGCTGGAAGATGAGACCCCCAAGTCGGAAGGCACTCAACTAGCTACTGGGGAAGAGCTGAAGACTTTTCAGAGTAAAGCCAGCATTTATGATGTGGTTGGATCAAAGCCCTCGGGAAGTCTGACTGCTGATGTAGCTGCGCATGAAATGAGAGTCAGAAGCTGTAAAGATGTCTTACGCATTGGAACATGGAACGTACAAAGCATGAACCAAGGGAAGTTGGAGGTGATCAAGAATGAAATGGAACGTGTACAACTTGATCTGTTGGGTGTCAGCGAACTGAAATAGACTGGCATGGGGCACTTTGCATCAGATGATCACATGGTCTACTATGCTGGAAATGAAAGACAAAGAAGAAATGGTGTTGCATTTATAATAAAGAAGAAACTTACAAGAACTGTAATGAAATACAATGCAGTCAGCGAACGATTAATCTCTATTCGTCTACGAGGATTGCCTATCAACACAACTATAATTCAAGTATATGCCCCAACAGCTGCAGAAGAGAATGAAATTGAAGAGTTCTATGAACAAGTACAAGCTGAAATTGACAGAACATGCAAACAGGATATCCTGATAGTCATGGGTGACTGGAACGCAAAAGTTGGCAACAAAGAAGGCGGCAAATGTTGGAAAATATGGACTTGGCAACAGAAATGAAGCTGGAGAAAGACTGATAGAATTGTGCAAGACCAATGATCTATTCATCTCAAACACCTTCTTCCAGCAACACAAGCGGTGACTGTACACATGAACTTCACCGAATGGATTATATAAAAATCAAATTGACTACATATGTGGAAGTCAACGATGGAAAAGCTCTGTAAAATCAACAGAGACAAAACCTGGAGCTGACTGTGGTACAGATCATCAACTACTAGTATGCAAACTCAAGTTAAAGTTGAAAAAGAGCAAACCACTCATGAATGCAGCAAAATATGACCTTGAGAATATACCACTGGAATTTAAAGACTGCCTGCAAAATCGATTTGCTGCTTTAGATACTAATGACAGAGCTCTGGAAGAGTTATGGAATGACATCAAGAAGGTTGTGTTGGAAGAAAGCGAGAAGTCTCTACAAAAGGTGAAAAAGCAAAAACGGCCAAAATGGATGACGGAAGAAACTCTGAAAAATGCCCAGAAACACAGAGAAGCTAAAGCCAAACAGAGGAGAAAGAAAGACAATCGCAGAACTCAACAGAGATTTCCAACGTGCAGCAAGACAGGACAAGGAAAAGGACTACAATGACACTTGCAAGGAAATAGAAGCAGAAACTATTAGAGGAAGAACAAGATCGGCTTTCCTAAAGCTACGAGAGTTAAAGAAAAAGTTCCAGCCTCGAATTGGAATGTCACAGGATGCTCAAGGTTCTATGTTGAATGATGCTGAGAAGATCAAGAAAAGGTGGAAGGAATATACAGAGTTTTTATATGATAAAGATCAAGTGGACCAACAGCCGTTTCAACCTGTACCTTATGATCGGGAACCATTGGTGATGAAAGAAGTTGAAGCACCATTGAAAGCCTTATCAAAGAACAAAGCACCAGGCATTGATAGCATTCCCATAGAAGTATTGCAGCAATCTGATGCAGATGTTACCATACTCACAAGGCTCTGCCAAGAAATATGGAAGACAACATCATGGCCAACTGACTGGAAAAGATCTGTGTTTATACCAATACTAAAGAAAGGTGATCCAACTGACTGTGGAAATTATCACACAATCGCTCTGATCCCACATGCCAGCAAGATTCTACTGAAGATTATTCAAAAGAGACTACAACCATACCTGGAACAAGAACTACCTGAAGTGCAAGCAGGGTTCAGGAAAGGGCGAGGGGCGAGGAACGAGAGACATCATTGCGGATGTGAGATGGATCCTTGAAAAGACTAAAGAATACCAAAAGGATATCTATTTGTGCTTTATCGACTACAGCAAGGCTTTTGACTGTGTAAACCATGAGAAACTCTGGGCCACATTAAGAAGCATGGGTATACCAGAACACCTGATCGTTCTCTTGTGCAATCTGTACACTGATCAAGAAGCAACAGATCGAATGGAACAAGGAGAAACAGAATGGTTTAAAATAAGCAAAGGTGTAAGACAAGACTGCATACTTTCCCCCTACCTGTTTAATTTATATGCAGAACAAATCATCAGAGAAGCAGGATTGTATGAAGACAACAGAGGTGTGAAGATTGGTGGAAGACTCATCAACAACCTTCGCTATGCTGATGATACCATATTACTGGCTGAAAGTGAAGATGATCTGAAACATTTGCTTCTCACAATCAAAGAACATAGTCTCAAAATGGGCCTGCACCTTAATGTAAAGAAGACAAAGATCATGACAACTGGCATAATCAACAGGTTCATCGTTGAAGGAGAAGAAATTGAAATTGTGAACAACTTTAACCTACTTGGATCAACTATCAATAAAGAAGCAACAAGCAGTCAAGAAATCAGACGACGCATTGCTCTTGGCAGAATGGCTATGAAAGACCTAGATAAGATTCTCAAGAGCAGAGATGTTTCTCTCCCTACAAAGATTCGACTTGTTCAAGCCATGGTATTTTCAATAACATCATATGGATGTGAAAGCTGGACAGTGAAAAAGATAGACAGGAAGAAAATTGATGCCTTTGAATTATGGTGCTGGCGGCGAATACTGTGTATACCATGGACTGCCCGAACAACAAACCAGTCGGTACTAGAGGAGATCAAACCTAAGCTTTCTTTAGACGCTCAGATGACAAGACTTCGACTTTCATACTTTGGACACATCATGCAAAGAGAGAGATCATTCGAGAAAGACATTATGCTTGGCAAGATAGAAGGTCAACGCAAAAGAGGAAGGCCAGCAATGAGATGGATCGATACAATAACAGCAGCTACGGGTACCAGTCTGTCAACAATGAGCCGCCTGACTGAAGACCGAACACAATTTAGGATAGCTATCCAGAGGGTCGCCATGAGTCGACTCCGACTCGACGGCACTTAACAACAACAACAACAGAGTCCTAAAAAGGCACCAAAGTACTGTAACTGATCTTTCTTTTATTTATTTATTTTTAATGTACTGATAGAAACAAATTAAGGAATCTCTTCAAAAACATCTAAAGCAAACACATCAAAAACCACCAAATTCGGGGAGACATCACCTTATCCTGGGAGCACCCGCGGCTTTCCACCTACGCGGAGAAGGGCTGCAGGAGGGAGTGGAGACCCGGAGGTACAGCTGCAGGCACCTGGGCAGACATTCCTGCCGTAGAGGACCCCCCCTGCGATCCCCATAAAGCTCTGTGAGAGCAGAACTTATTTGGGAGACATCACCTTATCCTGGGAGCACCCGCGGCTTTCCACCTACGCGGAGCAGGGCTGCAGGAGGGAGTGGAGACCCGGAGGTACAGCTGCAGGAACCTGGGCAGACGTTCCTGCCGTGGAGGACCCCCCCTGCGATCCCCATAAAGATCTGTGAGCGCTACTCGCGGCTTGCGGGGCTGTGTCCTTCGGCGCTCCTGAGAAGCACTTGAGAGCGCTTGACGTTGCCTGCTGTGTCCATGGGGAAACGCAAAGGAAAAGCGGTGGTAAAAGCTGGATCTGGGGATCGAGATGTTGGAGGTAAAGTGACTGGCATGTGTCGTTGCTGCAGCCTGTTAATATTTCGTCGGACCGAGCTTCCTTAAGCCCGGAGTTCCGGCTCCCGCCCCCCTTTCCCCAGCCTCTCTCGTCTTCTACTTTGTTAGAAGCCCCCGCAGTGCCTTTGGCTTCACCTTTGAGGCCTGTTTGCCCAGCTGATCCTGATCAGAATCCTCCTCTTATTTCTGGGGAGGTAACATTGGCTGATATCTGGACTGCCATACAGCAAATTGATAAACGTTTGTCAACTACTGTTTCGTCATTATGCTGTTTTACAGGCAAAGTTGTTGATAAATTTAATATTGTTGACCAACAGTTGAATTCTTTGGCTCAGATTCCTGCCCGTGTTGATTCTTCTCTCCCTTTACTTAAAGATATTTCTGCTGTTTCTTATCGTGTGGAGATATCAACAGCGGGCTAGGAACCTACGTTTTCTTCATTTTCCCTTGACCCATTTGCTGTCTCCTAAAATCTTGCTTCAGAAGTATTTCTCTGAAATATTACAATTGAAGGGTTCTGTGGAGGTAGTTCAGGTATACTCTTTTTCCTCTAATGGTCAGTCGTCGCCTGTTACAGAAGGGGCTTCGGCTCCCTCTGTTCAGTCTGTCGGTCAAGACTTAACAGCCTTCTTGGAAGATTCTACGGATTTAATATCCAAGCGTTGCACTTTAGTTGCAACGTTTGGATCTGAATCCATTAAATTATCTGTGCTTAGAGCTTACTTTAAGCACAGGGAAGCTTTATTTTGTGGTTTTAAGCTCCAAGTTTTTCCTGATGTTGGTTGGGTAACACAGCTTAGACGTAAAAAGTTCTTGGGATTGAGAGCTAGAGTAGTTGTTTTGGGTGCTTCTTTTTTTTTTAAATTCCCTTGCCGTTGCCTGGTGGTGTACCAGGGACAAAATTTTGCCTTTACTGATGTTGAGCAGTTACAGAAGTTTTTGTCTGTTAGGGAATTGGCAGAGAAATAAGGGGGTGGGTTATTGTTGTATAAGTGCTCCCTAAAGTGGAGTTAAAGTTTAAACTCCTAATTGCTAAAATGTAATTGGTATTTTCCTATGCATTATTGATTGTTTCTCCGTGATATGTTCTGATTTATTTGTTTTTTCTTTTATATTCTTCATTTGAATTGTATTTTGAATACCTGAATTGTTTGCTTTAGTGCTGTTTGTATTCAGGAAAGAAAAAAACCTTAAATAAAAGATTTAAAAAAAACAAAACAAAACACCAAATTCAATCAAAATTAATTAAAATTTACCCAAAGACTAAATCATTAAAGCAATTACAGCAGTTTGGAAGGAAAACACAGCTCCGTGAAAAAGAAACGTTGGAAAAAACTGTCCGCAGCACTGCAAACGGTCAAAAAGTCTCTCTCATGCTGTAACAGGCTCCAAACACGCTCCTGACAGCAATAAAAATAATCTGAGCACTCACCTTAACATCGGAGCCCTTCAGATCCTCTCTGTATCTTGAAAATCACTAGAAACAAACTGAAAACAGCACTGCTGAGAAATCCTGTCAGCTGGCTGCAGGAGCAGAGAGAAAGCACAGTTACTTACCTGTAACAGGTGATCTCTGGGTACGTCGGTACCGACGGAGTCTGCGCGGGAACGCTTCCCAGCATCCAATCAAAGAGCTTTTGGAAGCATCCCACCACGCCTGCGTGCTGCCTTCCCGCCTTTCCCAACTGCCTCTCCTCAGTTAAGTTTTAAAGCTGAGACAAAGAGAGAGAGAGAGGAAAGGAAAGATAGAGATACAACTCCTGGGGAGATGGGTGGGTTGTGAAGACTTATTCCTGCTGTTCCCAGAGATCACCTGCTACAGGTAAGTAACTGTGCTATCTCCAGGAACAAGCAGGAATGAGTCTTCATATATGGGGACTCCCAAGCTAAGAGGCCTGGAGTCCCAGCATGTTATAGGTTGGAACATGCTATCCCCTACAACACCAGGCATCCTGAGGATGGAGGGCAGGAGTTGAAGAAAGAAAGGTGCTGTGGAACAGCTAACCTAGCATAGGACTGTAGACAAGGAGTCCATGTGCGGATGATAATTGTCATCAATGATATTGCAAAGAAAAAATATTACAATATGGACCTCCCCTAACAGGACTTCAGAGAAGTAGGGAGGTTCAGGGGATCTACTGGGGAACCCAGTAGAGGAACCTCGAGAAGGACCTCACTGTAAGTGGAGGTAGTAAACCTGTAGGAAAAGCAATGGAGGTCAGAATCCTGAAAGGTAACAGGTGACCCCAGTAGGAAAAACTGGGGTAGTACGAAGACGGTGGGCCTTCAGCGGAAGGCTGTATGATAAAAGCCAAACTCTTTTGGCAGCAGAGTGGTTCACTCTTAGGAACAAAAAGAGAAGGCTAACCGGTTTGGACAAACAGGCCCAGTCCTTGTGGGGAGAAAGGGTATGGGAACCCCTTGTATCCCAAAAGGAAGGACAAACGCCGGAGGCGTTAGAGCCTGTGATTAGCTGAAGATCCACAATGTCTCTCCTAACTGAAGTCAGCTGGGAGAGATATTGGAACATGGAGAGCTTCAGAGGTACCTAACCTTAAGGTAATGGTAGGTGTTAACTACCACCCAGTGGTAGTGAGTGTAGGACCCCAAAACATGCTGGATAGCATAAGCATGGGTAAAGCCCACCTGTCAGAATCATATAGGTATATGAGCCTCGACAGTCAGGAAGATGAAGCAGAATACATATCTACCGCTAGTAAAATATCTCGACAGATACATATATATACATACATATATATACATACGCCCGAAGAACAAACCAGTCGGTACTAGAGGAGATCAAACCTAAGCTTTCTTTAGAAGCTCAGATGACAAGACTTCGACTTTCATACTTTGGACACATCATGCGAAGAGAGAAATCATTAGAGAAAGACATTATGCTTGGCAAGATAGAAGGTCAACGCAAAAGAGGAAGGCCAGCAATGAGATGGATCGATACAATAACAGCAGCTACGGGTACCAGTCTGTCAACAATGAGCCGCCTGACTGAAGACCGAACACAATTTAGGATAGCTATCCAGAGGGTCGTCATGAGTCGACTCCGACTCGACGGCACTTAACAACAACATATATACATACATATATATACCATATAGATATATGAGAATATATCTATAGTGAGATATGGAGGGCATAAAATACACACAAATGATAGACACAGACATCTGTAAGATGTGTGCTATAGGTATGAATATATAGGCCTCTATATTGAAGTCTGCAAAGAAGCAGACAACGATATGCCTACAAAAAGGTATTCACATAGGAAAATGTGGAGAGGAAAGATTCATCTAATAACAAGAAGGTGGAACCTATTTGAGAAGATATATAGAGAATCAATTCCCACTGGCTATGGCTACAGGGATGCTAGTTAGTAGAATAACCAGGATAGTTACGTGAAAAGCAGAGGATGATAGTCTGCAGCCAGCAAGTCCCGAGTATTCTAGAACTCTAGCATGGTAAGTGAACAGAAGACGCATAGGAATGAGATACCATGCTGACCTGCTTAAGGGCAAAAAGGTATCATGCGTTCTTACTATGAGGACTAGCTGGAAGGAGAAAACATATTCCCTATTGGAAATACTATGGACCAAAGCAGGGAATTAGCAACTCCTTAAGCTTTCACGTAAGGAGGCGGCCTATGTTCTTTATATCAAAAAGGAGAACTTTTCTAGTCATGGGAGACATGACTGAAAAAGTCTTTCAACCATCTAGTATAGCTGTTGGAGAAAAAGCCCCCCATGCTCTCTAGCAAGGGCCCATAGTGGAGAGCTTCTCTGTAGAATTGCAGAGAGCATGATGCAGGAGAATGAGGAGATAGAACTGGCTGCAGGAGAGCCAGTACCTATTTCAACTATGCTGCCAAACCCAGGGGAATGGAGATGGCAGAAAGAAAGACAATCCAACAAGCTTGTAGTGAAAAAATTTCCAACACAGATGACAGCACTGACTTGGAGCCACTACTAAGACCAGACAGAATGTTAGTGGAGGACAAATCTGGTTGCTGGTGAACAAGAACCAGTGGTCCAAACATTAAGGCTCCTGCATTGGCAGCTGCTTGCCAGACAGCAGAAGAATGGTACTGTTTAAAAACAGAAAGAACAGACAAAACAAGAGTAGAAAACTCTGGACGTGTCTGATGAACTGCTTCAAAGCAAGATTGAAAAAGAGGAGTCAACTCAGAGAAGAGAACTCCGCACTGGAAAAGTAAGAAACTAGAGAGGCTGAAGAAAAAGCCCTCCAGTGAAGCAATACCGCTCTTACAGAGGAAAGCCTAGTAAGAGGGTAAAAAGAATGGAGCTGAAGAAAACTTACAAAGTAGTAAGTTTATAGAAAGGAAAAAAAGACATGCTGGCACAGGAACTATCGTTTGATAGTGGATAGACCTCTTTTCCTAGCAGGAAAAAGAGGAGAACCCTGTGACCTAGAAGCATGAACATCCTGACAGCTCATAGAAGATAGAAAGAAATGAATGTCTTTCGGGAAGAGATCCATGTTTAGGATTTAGAATGATAGCAGTGGATTGCCTCTATTGAGAAGAAGCAACTGCAGATTCTAATCCTAAGAGTCACAAGCATCTGATGGATTGATCAGAAACCCTGTGGTTGCTGGGTTTGCTGAGCCTGGTGAGAGGTTAAACTCTGCAGACCAGGACAATGCTTCCCCTGTTTGGGAACATCTGTATGATGGGCAGATGATGCATAAAACCTTCTCCTAAGGGAAGAAAGTTTGGCAGGATATTTCCTACTTACTGGGACAGAAGAAGGTGCAGAATAGCCCCTAGGAACAGGTAAATCAGTGGAGAACTGAGTAACCCGACGTAAAGACTCCTTGTTGAAAAGATTGTCTCCAGTGCAAGGAGTATGTCCCAGTCTGTGCTGTGCCCATTTGTCCAAGTCCGAAGCTTGGAGCCAGGCTCTACGTCGTGCCCCTATAGTTATAGCAGAAGTCCTGCTAACAGACTCAAAAGAGTCTAGGGAAGCACGAGTAAGAAACCAAGAAATATTCTGGAGATGCTTGAGCAGTGAAGAATAGTCTGCACTCTTGCACTCTGGAAGGGAAGGAGTCAAAAGATGTAATTGCTTTGTGACCTCCTCAAGAGATAGACTCATATAGAAAATATATGAGAGAATTCTTGCAGAAAGCATAGATATCTGGAAGATTTGACGTCCAAAGGCATCAAGTGTCCTAGACTCACGACCTGGCGGATAAGAAGAGTGCTTTTTCTTGCTCTTTACCCGCCTCATTGCTGATTCCACAACTATGGAATGATGAGGAAGTTGAGTCTTTTGAAACCCTGGAGAGGGGGGCCCCTGATATAAGAGATCAGTTGCTCTGGAAGGTGGGGGTACCCTTAAAGGTGTTTCCCACATTCCTAGAAGGAGATCCTGCAAGGAATGATGCAAAGGAAGCATTATGTTCTCCTTTGCTTTGATAGAAAGAGAGCCCTGTGCAGGATCATGTCCTGGGATAGGAATGGCAAGAGATCTTGCTACATCCAAGAGGAAACTCTGAAAGGAGAGTTCCCCAACAGGAATTTCCCTTGGACTGGATAGATCTGAAGAACTAGCCTGAGCACCGAGAGAGCTATCCAGATATACAGGAATAGAAGATCCTGCACAGTGCAGTGTGGAATGCTTAAAGGATGGTCGCCGGTACTGGCTGTCAGGAGCAGCGACTGTCATTACCACATTGTCCATGCCAGGTATCGACTCCAAGCTTGGCATAGAAGGGAGCGATCCTGTTGAAAAAAGCATGGTAGGAGTTGGCCACGATGCTACTGTGGATACCGGTACTGATGCCAATACCAGTACCGATGTC
Source organism: Ichthyophis bannanicus (assembly GCA_033557465.1). Classification (NCBI taxonomy): domain Eukaryota; kingdom Metazoa; phylum Chordata; class Amphibia; order Gymnophiona; family Ichthyophiidae; genus Ichthyophis; species Ichthyophis bannanicus. The sequence goes on along the minus strand of CM066032.1, from coordinate 111,573,825 downwards.
GGAGTCGAGCCCGACAAAGACATCGGAGCAGTCATCGGTGACAGTTCAATTGGTACCGAGGTAACTGAAAACCTCCGGGTGCTATCCTCGGTCTGAGCCACCGGTATCGATCGGTGTCGGTACCAAAGTGTATTGGTACCGAGTCTTCCAGACTAGAGAGCGATTCTAAACTCGGCATCGACAAGCGAAGCATGGAAGGCACCGACCGTAAGGGTAATGGGGACATCGGTACCGACTTCGGTACCGTGTCTGATACCGGTGAATGAAGGTCAGCTAGTGGCAACTCAATCGGCCTCGGGGGAACCGAGAGTTGCGGATCCAAATCATCGGAACCGAGCCTTAGGTACCGCCGAGAGCAGGTACCAAGGCGAGTCGGTACCCAGTCCTCCAGACTGGAAATCAATTCCGGACTCGGCATCGAAGGAAGCGAGGCTATCGATGCACGTCTGGAGGGTACCGACGTCGGTGGTAGTATCGGTGCTGGTACCAATACTGAAAGGTCAGTCTGGAGTGTATCCACCGGTCCCGAAGGCACCGAGGACGCCAGATGACCATCTCTGGTGTGGAGTGTTTCATCCAACACCAGTGCCGATGTCGGGGTATCGGTACCGCTCGAAGCGGATGCCACCACCAGACACGGCTCAGGTATGTTCTGTGAGGGGTGAACCCCAGGAACAACCTGAAACCCTTGAGGCTTTGAGACCGAAGACTCTCGCCGGGGTTTTGAAGCCAGTAAGCCCTCGAGGGCAAGGCCGGAGCCGTCTACATGCTGTGCATGAGACCTACCACTCGAGGGCTGGCTAGTCTTAACAGACTGTTTGTGGGTTACCTGATCCTGTGTAGAAGAAGAAGGGGACGGTGCCCCGAAGCTGGAGGGAAACTGTGTATCGAGGGAACCTCGATATTGAAGACCTCTTCTCAACAAACTGTTGTCAGGACCCAAGCAGGTTAGACACCGACTTCGAGGGTCTAAAAATAAAGTTGTACCGCCACAGTTTGAACATTTCTTGGAGAAAGTGGCTGGCGGTTCCATGAAGGAAAAAGAGGCCTAAAAGGCCTAAGACACTATGAAGAAAAAATATTCCTTGAAAAAGGAAGATTTTACAAGAAAAGAAAACACCGGCGGTACCGGTGGCGTCGGGAAGACAGCCACGACCACAAGAAAACTAAAGAAATAAAACAAGAATTTTCTGCGGTGACAGGAGGACGTCCTGCCAGCTCCGCGGAAAAACGAAAACTGAGGAGAGGCAGTTGGGAAAGGCGGGAAGGCAGCATACAGGCGTGGTGGGATGCTTCCAAAAGCTCTTTGATTGGACGCTGGGAAGCGTTCCCGCGCAGACTCCATCAGTACCGACGTACCCATATGTGAAGACTCATTCCTGCTTGTTCCTGGAGATACCCTGATACAAGCTTTTGACAGGAATCAGCAGAGCAGAACAACTGATCCCGTCAGAAAATAAAAACGTGCTGAACAACTCCCCTCGATGCAAACAAGGAGGGAAGGGCAGGCTAAAGATAAACAGAAGCAAACGGGAAGGAGAAAGCAGCTTCCTGATTACCCACGATCCCCTCACAGACGACATCTTTTTTTTTTTTTTTTTAAGAACTTCAATCTACAATCAAAGTAAAAAATATTATAGGGGAAAAGAAAATCTAAATGCCCTATCCAACCTATCTAAAGCTCCTTATCTGCTCCTCTAGTGAGCCCAGCACCTAGGCTCACTATCTCCTGCTGCATGGAGACTGAGCACACTGGAAGCTGGTGGGGGTGCCAGCAGGATATGTACAGTGATGTCAAGTTTGACTTGCCCAGTCTCCATGCTGCAGGAGGAAGTGCATTATCCAGAGATGAGGGACTGAACTGGAGGGACGATAAGGAATAAAGAACGGCTCAAAGGAATTTTGGACAAGTTCCGGAAGGAAAAGTCTATATAGTAGCCCGAAAGATAGGCCTGACCCCATAACTAGTTCAAGGCGTTTGCACCCTAGACAAACCTTAAGATTTACACCCCCCCCCCCCTTCCGACTGTCAATCTATTGTTTAGCTTTGAATGCCCTGCTCTTTTGGAGGGACCCCCCCCCCCAAATAAAAGTAGTTGCCACCTTAGGCATCTGCCTAGTTTGCCTGATGGCTCGCCCGGCCCTATTGGTAAACTTGGGAAAGCCATCACCTATCCCTTAAAATGAGCTATGGCTAATTTGAATCTATTGAGTATTTAACACAGACTGCTACCGTCTGAAACATGATGGTAGGCTTCATCGACCTTGGTCTGACTCAGCATGGCTTATCTCATATTCTTATAATTTAACCAGGAACTCAACAGCAGGATATTAAAAACAGATACAATATCTAGTCTATTATTACAACACTGACACAATATTTGACCTTTCATCAGAGCCCTTTGCTGGCAGTAAGAAGGACACTGCCCTAAAAAAATGCACATTGTAAGTAAGACCAGGACAGGGTCAACATGACCACTTAAACATTAGGATGGTATTTTTTTTCTGGCAAAGATGAAGAACTAAAAAAGGGCCATAATAGATTAGAAAGCTACAGCTTTTAAAAAAAACTATTTAAAACTAACATTTAAAATAAAAATGTATATTATGTGATGCACAGATATTTGCAGACATGCCATTAAATTTTCTAAACCTTGCTGCAGAGAGGAATAAATGTGGATGCAAGTGAGGTGATCACAGGAGATGTGAAGGTAAGAGTGAAGACAAGGTGAACAGGAACATGTCCATTAAAAAAGGAGACCATGGAGAGGAAGTGACATCACCCGACACGATGGCTGCCTGAGCACTCAGCTCCAGGGCCAACCCTTATTAAAGGCGAGTAAAAACCCTCCAGAGATGCCAAAAAAAAAAAAAAAGAATGAATAGTGCGACCTAAACTGTATCTGAAGCGAAGGAAAAGATGTCTACCCGGAGGAAAGCTGCAGACTTAAAGGAGTACGTATATGTGAAAGTGAGTAGCGGGGGTAGCGGTGAGAATTCAATGGCAGCAAGCGGTGCACAACAACAGCAAGCAGAAGGTGAAGAGAGAAACACAAAGTACTCCAGGCGAAACAGAAGGCGGCAGCCTAGGGCAAATTATTAGAGCAGAGTTAAGGGAATGGTTCAATGAGACAAAAATGCAACTCAAGGTGGTTAAAATTGAACTCAGAGAGCTAATGGAAAACCTAAAAGAGGAGGTAGATGAGCTGACCTGACCCACTGAATGGGGGAACATGAAAATTGACTGTAAGCATTAGAGGAACAACAAGAAGTCTTGTAAGGAAGAATCAGTAAGGAGGAGGAGTGGAAGGAACAAATACAATATAAAATAGAGGACTTGGAAAATAGAGTTAGAATTTCCGTATAAAGGGAGTACCAGAGACCTCGGAATTTAAAAACTGCCTAAAAGTTGCAGAAGCAATATGCAGAGAGGCTCGGGAGCAGGGAGGGGAGGACGAACTCCTGGAAGAAATACAGAGACAGAGTATACTGGCCCTTAGGGCCACAGAGATCCAACGGGCCAAGAGATATCATTATCTGCCATAAAGGATTATAGAGTGAAAGAAAAAATAGTGGCAAAAATGAGGAAATGTGGAACCTTTCAATGGCAAGGATAGCATAGTTACTCACCTGTAACAGGTGATCTCCGGGAACAGCAGGAATTTAGTCTTCACGTATGGGTACGTCGGTACCGACGGAGCCTGCGCAGAAACGCTCCCCAGCGTCCAACCAGGAAGCTTTTGGGAGCATCCCACAGCGCCTGCATGCTGCCTTCCCGCCTTTCCCAACTGCCTCTCTCCAGTTGAGTTTTAGAGCTGAGACAAAGAGAGAGAGCGAGGGAAAGGAAAAGAGAGAGATAGAGAGATACAACTCCTAGGGGAGGTGGGTGGGTTCTAAAGACTAAATTCCTGCTGTTCCCGGAGATCACCTGTTACAGGTGAGTAACTATGCTATCTCCAGGAACAAGCAGAAATATAGTCTTCACATATGGGGGACTCCCTAGCTTTAGATGCCAGGGAGAGACCCCAGATGTTGTGTGCCCCTGTGAAGGGCTCCACTTCCCCCCATGGATCTCTGGCATCCAACCAGGGATGGCGGGTAGGAGTTGATTAGGTATGGAACAGGTGTTGAAGAACAGCCTGACCAAACAAGGCATCCCGGTGGGAGTCCTTGTCCAAGCAGTAATGGGCTGTGAAGGTATGAACTGAGTCGTCGATAGACACAGAGTGTAGGTGAGCCATTGAGGCTGCCATGGCTCTCACATTGTGAGCTGTGACATGGCCCTCCAGAGGAAGGTTCTTACTCTGATAGGCAAAGGAAATGCACTGTGCAATCCAGTTGGACAGTGTTCTCTTGGAGACTGTTAGTCCCAAATGAGAAGGATCAAAAGCAACAAGGAGTTGAGAGGACTTTCTAAGTTGCTGTGTTCTTTGCAAGTAAAAGGCTAAAGCTCTTTTACAGTCTAAAGTATGAAGATTCCTTTCTGCATTAGATGCATGAGGCCTTGGAAAAAAGACAGGCAGGTAATCCGCTTGGTTTAAATGGAAAGGCGAGACCACCTTCGGCATGAAGTGTGGATGAGTCCTAAGGACTACCTTGTCATGATGGAACCTTGTGTAAGGTGGATCAGCTACTAGTGCTTGCAACTCACTGATGCAGCGTGCTGATGTGATTGCAATGAGAAAGATAACCTTCCAAGAAAGGAATTTCAATGATGTAGTAGCCAGAGGTTTGAAAGGCGGCTTCATGAGCTGACCAAGAACTAGGTTTAAGTCCCATGTCACTGGAGGTGGCCTAATGGGAGGCTTGGTTAGAAGAAGACCTCATAAATCCTGCTACAAGAGGATGGGAGGAAATAGGTTGCCCATTCAGAGGCTTGAAAGAAGCTGCAATGGCACTGAAATGGACTCTTACTGAGCTAGTCTTAAGTCCTGCATTGGATAAATGTAGGAGATACTCTAGTAAAGATTCCAGAGGTATCGCACGGGGGTTAAGACACTTTTGCGAACACCATATGGTAAACCTTTTCCACTTGAAAGCATAAGAGCATCTTGTGGAAGGTTTCCTGGAAGCATACTGGCTGAGGAAGGTTAAGATCATGAAGATCTAGGCCTTCAGCAACCAAGCCCTGAGATGCAGGGATAGGGGATTGGGAAGCCATAACATTCCGTCCTCCTGGGACAGGAGATCTGGAGCAGACCCTAACTCTAGGGAGGGAGCTTGAGAGAGTTGTAGAAGCAGAGGGTACCACACTTGCTGTGGCCAATGTGGTGCTATGAGAATCATATGGCCTCTGTCTCTCTGAAGCTTGAATAGCGTTTTGGGAATTAGGGGAATGGGCGGAAAGGCATAAAGGAAGTCCTGACCCCAGTGAAGGAGGAAGGCATCCCAGGCCTGAGAGCACAGAGCCGGAATTCGGGAACAGAACCGGGGAAGTTTGGCATTCAACGGACTTGCAAATATGTCTATGTCCGGGGTTCCCCAAATTTGAAAAATCTTGGCCACCTGGACTGCATGGAGAGACCATTCGTGTGGAAGCAGAACTCGACTGAGTGTCTGCCCAAGAGTTTTGTATGCCTGGGAGGTACACTGCCAGGAGATTAATCTGATGCTCTCTGGCGAGGGCTCATAGTCGCAAAGCTTCGTTGCAAAGCGACAGAGAGCCTGTTCTCCCCTGCTTGTTCACATAGAACATGGCTACCTGATAATCCATCTGAATGAGGACTGTCTTGTAGCTGAGCAGGGTATGGAACACTCGAAGAGCAAGGAAGATTGCTCTGAGCTCCAAGAAACACAGAAACATAGAAACATGATGACAGAAAAAGACCACAAGGCCCATCTAGTCTGTCCTTCCATAACTACAACAGTCCACTTTTTACCTTTAGAGATCCTCTGTGTTGGTCCCATGCTTTTTTGAATTCAGTTACTGTCCTCATCTCTACCACCTCCACTGGGAGACTATTCCACGGATCCACTACTCTTTCCGTAAAGAAATATTTCCGCATATCACTCCTGAATCTATCTCCCTTCACCCTCATCCCATGTTCCCTCGTAGCAGAACTTGCTTTCAATTGAAAGAGGCTCTCTCCCTGAACATTTATGCCACGGAGGTATTTAAACATCTCAATCATATCACCTCTATCCTGCCTTTCCTCTAAGGTGTACATATTAAGATCCTTAAGTCTGTCCTCATATGCTTTATAATGAAGCCCATTAATCATTTTAGTAGCAACCCTCTGCACCGACTCCATCCTGTTCACATCCTTTGGAAGGTGCGGTCTCCAGAATTGCACACCATACTCCAAATGAGGTCGCACCAAAGACTTATACAGAGGCATTATCACCTCCTTTTTTCTGCTAGCCATTCCTCTCCGTATGCACCCAAGGAACCTTCTAGCTTTTGCCGTCGCCTTTTCTACCTGTTTAGCTACTTTAAGATCATCAGACAGCCACGCCTAGGTCCCGCTCTTCTTTAGTGGACAGAAGTACTTCACCTCCTATACTATATTGCTCCCTTGGATTGCTGCAGCCCAAATGCATGACCTTACATTTTTTAACATTAAATCCCAGCTGCCAAATTCTAGACCATTCTTTAAGCTTAGCTAGATCCCTCCTCATGTTATCTACACCTTCCTGGGTGTCTACTCTATTGCAGATTTTGGTATCATCCGCAAAGAGGCAAACCTTACCCGACAGCCCTTCCGCTATATCACTAACAAAGATGTTAAAAAGAATCGGACCAAGGACAGATCCCTGGGGCACACCACTGGTAACATCCTTCTCCTCAGAGTGAGCTCCATTTACTTGTACTCTTTGTCGCCTCCCACCCAACCAATTTCTAACCCAAGCAGTAACTTTAGATTGATATGCAGATGAGTCTCCTGTGGAGTCCAGGTGCCTTGGGTGGAGAGGTCTTGTAGATGAGCTCCCCAAACCACTGGTGAAGCATCTGTTGTGAGAGTTGCCTGGGGTAAGGGTTGTTGAAAAGGGGACTCCAGCAACAGGTTTTGAGTGGACTGCCACCATTGGAGGGACAAAATAAGATGACTTGTGTTTGCTATTTTGTCTGACAGGCACCCTGATGCCTGGGTCCATTGGGTGGATAAAGTCCACTGGGCTGCTCTCATATGGAGGTGAACACAATACCAAAAAAAACCTTCAGGTAAGGGCTAATCAACAGTCAAACAGGAATACCCAACCTCAAATCAATGACCTACTAAATTTAATATATTTGTCGGAGCTAGCCGTAGGAAGGTCGAAAGAGAAAACGACTTACACCAAGCGGGTAGCTACTTTTTATTTATTAAGGTTCTTCACCAAAATTAAAGTTCAAATAACCAATGAAAAAATTGTAAAACTTATCTCAGTCCAGAAACGCTGGTTATGATGATTCCAACGCACTTGTGCGTTGGAATCATCATAACCAGCATTTCTGGACTGAGATAAGTTTTACAATTTTTTCATTGGTTATTTGAACTTTAATTTTGGTGAAGAACCTTAATAAATAAAAAGTAGCTATCTACTTGGTGTAGGTCATTTTCTCTTTCGACCTTCCTACGGCTAGCTCCGACAAATATATTGAATTTAGTAGGTCATTGATTTGAGGTTGGGTATCCCTGTTTGACTCATATGGAGGTGAGCATAAGGAACCACATGCACTGTGGATGCCATGTGGCCTAATAATTGTAGCATTTCTCGGGCAGTGAGATGAGGTTTTAGCACTGCTTGAGAAACCGCGCCGATACCGAATAGTGCGGTATAGAAGAAATTGTAAATAAATAAATAAACTGCACCATGCGAAGGCAATGGGCCTGGGGGAGATAGGCCCTTGCCCTTTTGGTATCCAGCAAAGCTCCTATGAACTCTAGAGACTGAGTGGGAGTTAGACTGGATTTTGGGATGTTTATGACTAGACCCAAATACTGAAGGATACGCATTGTGCAAGATAGGGAATATCTGGCCTCTGACTCTGATGGGGCTTGAATGAGCCAGTTGTCTAAGTAGGGGAAGACGAATATGCCTAGAGTGCGGAGAAATGCTGCTACCACAGCCATGCATTTTGTGAACACTCTTGGAGCTGAGACCAGACCAAAAGGAAGCACCCTGTATTGGAAGTGCTTTCCCTGGAAAAGGAACCGAAGGAACCTTCTGTGAGTTGGATGGATGAGAACATGGGTGTACGCATCCTTGAAATCTAGAGAACAAAGCCAATCCTGACTTTGAAGGTATGGCAGCAGAGTTTCTAGAGAAATCATTTTGAATTTCTCTTTGAACAGGAATTTGTTCAATTCTCTGAGGTCCAAGATAGGTCTGTATCCCCCTGTTTTCTTTGGGATAAGGAAATAGGGGGAGTAGAACCCTGTACCCTGCTGATGAATGTGTACTTCTTCTACTGCCCCTTGGGCAAGAAGCATAGTGACCTCCTGACCTAACAGGTTGATATGAGAGGTCTGAGAACTGAATTGTCTTACCATTGTGGTAAGGGCATGCACAGAAAGTGCAGCTTGTACCCCTCTCTGATAATGGAGAGTGTCCAATGCTCTGCTGTTATCTGCTCCCACCTGGGGGCAAAATGGCATAACCTTCCTGGAATGGTGGAAGGCTCTGGTCCATTGAGGGCCAGGAAGGCTAAGTTCTCTAGATGAAAGTCAAAGACCTTGTGGAGGCTGAGACTGCTGAGACCGTTGAGGCTTAACAGTCTTCGCCTTCCTTTGTTTGGGTGGTTGCTGAGTTTTCCGGACAGGTTGACCTGCAGAACGTGCCTGCTGAGAATAAGCAGGATAAAATTTTTTCTTTCTAGAAAAGAATGGTTTCTTAAAAGATTTCTTTCTTGCAGGATCAGCTGTAGACTTGGACAGTCTGTCCAAGGTAGAGTTTTCAGCATCAATCTCGTTGGCTTTCTCTTGCCAATCTCTACCAAACAGGTTCTCACCAGTACAAAGAATATTTCCCAGTTTGTCTTGTACCCAGAGCTCCAGATCAGATGCCTGGAGCCAAGCAATTCTACGTGCACCTATGGCAATGGCCGAGGTTCTGCTTATGTACTCAAAGCAGTCAAAAGCTGCACGATTGACAAATTTAGAAACATCTTGGGCATGTTTGACCAATGTGAGAAAATCCTGTCTTCTATCGTCAGGAAGAATAGGACTCAAAGCCTTTAAGTCATCTGTGACTTCCTTCAGGAACATTCCCATGTATAGACTATAGGAACTGATCCTGGCAGAAAGCATGGAAGCTTGGAAGACACGACGTCCAAAAGCATCCAGAGTTCTGCACTCACGTCCTGGAGGATTAGAGGCATGCCTCTTTGCACTCTTGATCCTTCTCATAGCTGATTCCACTACAATAGAGTGGTGAGGAAGCTGAGTTTTTTGGAATCCAGGACAAGGAGGGACTTGATACAGAATATCCAGTCTACGAGAATGAGGAGAGGTGGTAAGAGGTGTCTCCCACATTCTCAACATGAGATCATACAAGATCTCATGGATGGGCAAAGTAGCTGCTTCCTTAGGAGTTTTAGGATATTGTAAAATTTCCAACTCCTTTGCTCTGGGCTCTGTTTCAGGTGCCACAGTAATGGACAGACCTCGAGTCAACTCCCTGATGAAATCCTGAAAGGACATGTCCTCTGCATCCTACGTTTAGGGGAGGAAGGCTCCTCTGGGAGAAGAATTCCCGCATCAACAGAACTGTCAGAATCTTCAGACTCTTCTTGAAAAGCCCGATACGCGTACCGACCGAAGTCGGTACCGGGAGTAATCGGTACCGGAGTATCGGTACCGGAGGGCATTGGATGACTGGGTGCCGGCAATGTGGCCACCGAAGTCGATGCTATCGGTACCAATACTGGTGCCGGTACCAGTTGAAAAGTCTGATGCAGTTCCGAGGGCGTCGACACCGCAAGGAGAGCCGCCAGACTGCGCTCAATAGCCAGGACTCTCTGGTCTATCGATGCTGTCGATGCCTGGGTGTCGGTACTGGAGAAGACCGCCAGTACCCCAGAGCATGGCACCAGTAGTTCTGCCGAGGTCCTGAAATAGCAGGGTATAAAATTAATAAGAGTAAGACAGAGGTATTAGGTTTTAATCTTCCCCAAGATTTGGGAGATCACCTGAGAGGCGGCTTCCCATTCAAATGGTTAAATACTACATTCAGATATCTGGGGATTCAAATAGGAAACAAATTAGAGAAGCGTCAAGAATGGAATTATAAACCATTAGTGGAAAACCTCAGACGGGATTTTGTTTTAAGTGGAAAGGCCTACACTTAACATGGCTAGGGTGCATAGCAGCTGTCAAGATGAATGTTCTCCCAAGGATGCTGTTCTTGTTTGCAGCGGTTCCATGCGCAGTCCCCAGAGTAGTAGTAGTAAAGAAACTCCAAGATATGATTATGACATTTATATAGGAAGGGAAAGCCCCTAGAGTGGCACGCTCGATAATGTTTAAGACGAAAGAAGAGGGGGGACTAGGAGTGCCATGCGTAGCCAAATATTACGAGGCAGCACAATTGCGAGCTCTATTTGCTTGGAGAGAAGCGGGAGATACAGTGCAGTGGGTACACATGGACAAGGGAAGGCATACTAGATTAGAACCACTAATATGGGATACAAGAGGAGGGACACAGGATAGGGGGGTCGGACAATCCACACAAGCTTTTGACCTAGGGTGGGGGGAGGGGTATATAGGGAATGGGCCACTAAGGGGTTAGTCAGATTAGGACAAGTAATAGATCAAGGAGGATCAGTCAAGAACTCTGAAGAGCTAAGGACAACCTATGACCTAAAGGGTACAGACCATTATGCCTATGTACAATTGTGGTATCTCCTACAGCTAAAGGAGATAAAAACAGATCTACAGGCACCAGCAGCACCCTTTGAAGAGTTAATGGAGAAAAAATATACACAAAAAGGGTTGCTATCAATCTTATATAAACTAATAAATGCAGGGCAAGGATTAAAAATAGGAAGTCAAAAGAGCTGGGAAAGGGACATACTAGGGCCCTGGGATGAGGCGAGATGGAAAAGAACATATAAATATGGTCTAAACCAAGCAGGGGGGACACACCTATTAGAGAACAGTCTAAAACTATGACTACAAATGATATGGAAACCAGTTAAGTTACAGGCCATATTCCATAATGGGTCTAGTGAACACTGGAAAGGATGCGGGGGGCAGGGAGAACTAATACACCTTATATGGAGTTGCCCTAAGAAACTACAAGAGCTGTGGAGGGCGGTGGAGGAATTGTATAAAGAAATCACACACGTGCAGATACACCTAACAGTGGGAATGGTAGCATTAAATGAAGTGGGAGAGAGTGTAAATAAGGGTCTAGATATCTTCTTGCAATATTGTGTGGTGACCACATACATGGCCATAATGAGGGTGTGGAAACAAAAAGAAGTACCAAACATAAGGGAGGTGATAAGCAAATTAGAACAAGAAAGAAGCACAGCTGTGGTAGGTGCCTACAGAAATCATAATAAACAAGCCTATCAAGCAACCTGGCAATGGTATGAGGAATGGAGGGAAAAAGGTATTCAGGAACACATGGAAAGTACAAACTACAACAAACAAAAAGCAAGGGTGAGGGATTGGAGAAGGGAGGGGGGAAGAAAGGGGAATGGGAAGGGGAGGGGATCAGATTTGAAATGGAAACGTGGTAGATAGAAGGGGGAGGGAAGAAGTTAAAAAGGTAGTGATTTGGATAGGAGGCACCATAAGAGGCCTCAAGATGTTTAATGATGTGTGGGGCGGGGGGGGGAGGGGGTTGGTTACCATATGGTAGAAGTTAAATAGAAATTACACTAACCTGGTAATTGTAGTTCCTTTAGTGACAACAGTTTGTCCTCCACCTCAGGGATGTGAACCTCTTCCTGCAGCTTGGAGACTGCGCATGACAAACTTGTGACATCACTGGATATAACATGCTGGAATCTCCCATCAGCCCCAGTGAACTACTGACAAAGCAGACTCAAAAGAGCAACAAACAAGTAGCTAACATAATAATAATTTAACTCTTAAACTGCAAAGGTATAACCTATACCTACTCGGCCAAACCAATTCCCCTTTCAACCCTAGGAGACCTGTGACCGCGCTTGCTCCCCAGCCCTCTGCCACACCAGAGACGCGAGAAAGAGAGCATAGAATAGTAAAGACTTTGTCCGAACACTTACCTGTAACTTCGTACTGAATCTCACAGAACGTGCTCCGCCAAGAATCCATCTCTGGGCAAGAATAAGGACTAAACTGTCGTCACTAAAGGAACTACAATTACCAGGTTAGTGTAATTTCTATTTCCTTAGCGTTCCTCCAGTTTAGTCCTCCACCTCTGGGATGTAATGGAGCAGTATTAACGGAAGGGCCCTGTCCATCCGGAGCGCAACACTGCTGACCCGAAACAGGCATCATTTGCCGCCAGAGCATCAAAGCGGTAGTGTTCCCTGAAAGTATGAAGAGAGGACCAAGTAGCCGCTCTACAAATTTCCACTGGCGGAACCAGGCTGTGTTCTGCCCAGGAAGCCGCTTGCGCTCTAGTGGAATGTGCTCTTAAGCCCACCGGTGCTGGGTGGCCCTGTAAAACATATGCCGACACAATGGCCTCTTTAATCCATCTGGCAATGGACGCTTTTGCCGCCGCCTCTCCTTTTCGTGGTCCCCCGAACACCACGAAAAGACGATCAGACCTGCGAAAAGACTCGGAAACCTTCAAATAATGCTTTAGCACTCTCTTGATGTCGAGACGGCGCAACCCATGGTCTGACACGTTTTCCCCTCCAGACCCGAGAACCGGCAAAGTAACCGTTTGATTTAAATGAAACGGGGAGGAAAGCTTCGGCAAAAACGATGGAACCGTGCAAAGAACAACCTTTTCTTTCGAAAAACACAAAAACGGCTCCCTACATGAGAGCGCCTGCAACTCCGAGATGCGCCTCGCCGAACAGATAGCTACCAAAAAGGCAGTTTTCCAAAGTTATATCCTTAACCGACACCTGGCCTAAAGGCTCAAAGGATTCTTTAACCAGAGCCACCAAGACCAAATTAAGATCCCAGGGCGGAACCGAAATTCGACGTGCAGTCCGCATTCTGGTGACTGCTTTAAGAAAAACGCACCACATCGACGTGCGATCCTACAGCCACCCCCTGAACCTTACCTCTGTAACAGGATAGTGCCGCTAATTGAACTTTGAGAGAACTGGCTGCTAACCCTTTATCGAAACAATCTTGTAGGAAAGCCAATAGCAACGGCATGGATGCCATAGCGGCGCAACATTGCCGCTGTGAACACCAGTCCTCAAAAAGACGCCATATACGCACATACGCCAACGATGTGGAACACTTCCTTGCCTGAAGTAAAGTGGTAATCACCTCTCTAGAATACCCCTTCTTCCTCAGCCTAGTCTTTTCAATGGCCAAGCCGTAAGCGAGAACCGATCCATCTGAGGCATTTGAAGCGGACCCTGCATCAACAGCTTCTCTGATACCGGCAACTTCCATGGGTCTCCGTCCAACAAGCGCATGAGATCAGTGTACCATGGGCGCCTCGGCCAGTCCGGAGCCACTAACAGCACCCATCCCCGATGCGCTTTGATCCACTGAACCACTCGTCCGATGAGCACCCACGGCGTGAAGACATACAGGAGTCCCACCGACGGCCACGGCTGCATCAGAGTGTCGATGCCCTCCGACATTCTTTCTCGCCGTCTGCTGAAGAACCGTGTCGACTTTGCGGACTGGAAGGTCGCCATCAGATCTATGATTGGTGTCCCCATCTCTGAACTAGTTGCTCGAACACGTCCGGATGCAACTCCCATTCCCCTGCATCCACTTGGACCTTGCTGAGGAAATCCGCCTGCACGTTGTCCTTTCCCACAATGTGCACCGCCGAGATTGCTGGCAACCGATGTTCTACCCAAGAGAACAGACTGCCTCCTCTTCCATTGCTATACTTCCTGTACCGCCCTGCTGATTTATGTAGGCCACAGTCGCTGCGTTGTAGGACAGTACCCGTATCGCTTGACCTGTCACCCTTGTCTCGAACCTTCCCAGGGCTAGCAAGACCGCTCTGAGTTCCAGCCGATTGATTGACCATTTGCTCTTTTCTGGAGACCAAACGCCCTGCGTGAAGAGCTCCCCGCAATGTGCTCCCCACCCCACAAGACTGGCATCCGTCAGCAGTGGGAGCCACTCCGGCTGCTCCAGGGGCATCCCCGAAGTCAGGGACCCGGGCCTCAGTCACCAACAAAGGTCCTGCTTGACCCGCGAAGGACAAGGAAGTTGTTTGTTCAATGAGTCGGTCTGATGTGACCATCGGCGCAACAACGATCTCTGCAATGGTCTCATATGAAAGTGGGCCCACGGCCCCACCTCCAGGGTTGCCGCCATCATCCCCAGTACCCAAAGGTAACTCCACGCCATGGGCGCTGGGACCGACCGGAAAGCTCGCACCAGCTGCTGGAGCACTTGAACTCTCCGATCCGGCAGAAACACCGCTCCCCTCTTCGTATCGAACCATACGCCGAGATACTTGAGGATCCTGGGTCGGCACCAGCTGGCTTTTGGTCGGATTGATCACCCAGCCTAGACTCTGAAGAAACGTCACCACCTTGTCTGTGGCCCTCTTGCTCTTGGCTGCGGACTTCGCCCGAATCAACCAATCATCGAGGTAAGGATGAACCAGGACTCCTCCTTTCCGTAGGGCTGCCGCAACCACCACCATGATCTTGGTGAAGGTGCGTGGAGCTGTAGCAAGACTGAAAGGCAGCGCTTGGAACTGATAGTCTCCCCAAGGCAGAGCGAAGCGTAAGTACCTTTGATGAGACGCTCTGATCGGGATGTGCAGATATGCCTCTGTGAGATCGAGGGAAGTCAGAAACTCTCCTTGCCTCACCACCACAATGACCGATCTTAGCGTTTCCATTCTGAAATGTGGTACCCAGAGCGAATGATTTACCCCCTTGAGGTCGAGGATAGGCCGAAGGGCACCGTCCTTCTTTGGCACCACAAAATAAATGGAATACCATCCCACTCCATACTCCTCCACCGGCACCGGTACTATGGCTCCCAACTGCACCAGCCAGTCCAGTGTCTGACGGACCGCAAGAGACTTTGCGAGCCCTCTGCAAGGAGACATCACAAACGAGTCCCAAATTGGCCCTGCCAAGTCTAGCGCATAACCTTCGCGTATGATCTCCAACACCAACTGGTCGGTCGTTATTTGGGTCCAGGCAGAAAGAAACCCCCGAAGCCGTTCCCCTATTGGCTGGTTGCCTGCCTGGACCCGCCTCTTTCCATTGTGGTTTTCGCGCAGACCCTGCGGAGGATGCAGCGAATCCTCTACTCGCTCCCCGAAAGCCACGAAACCCCTGCGCTCGAGAAGTAAATCTTCCCCTTTGGAAACCACCCAAACGAGAAGAGCGAAATCTCCTAAAATCTTTAAACTGACCTCTAAAGGCCGGGGAGAATATTCCTTGCTTAGGTTTGTCTTCCGGTAGCCTTCCCCCTTTGGACTCCCCTAAATCTTTGACCAGCTTGTCAAGATCCTCTCCAAACAATAACTTTCCTTTAAAAGGGAGTTTACTAAGCCTAGACTTGGAAGATCCGTCCCCCGCCCAATATCTGAGCCGTAGAGATCTACGGACGGCCACCAATGAGGCCATGCTATTCACCAAATCATGCTATTCACCAGATCATAGTGTACATCTGCCAAATAAGTGGATCCTGACTCCAGACGCTCTAGCTCCCTGACACTGTCCTGGTCCAAGGCGGCCGACTGACGTAAGTGTTATGACCACCTGAGGCAGGCTCTTGCCACCCAAGCTCCACAAATGGAAGCCTGTAATGACAATGCATCTGCCTCAAAGGATTGTTTCAACAAACCATCCATCTTTCGATACTGCGCATCCTTCAAGGCCACACTGCCTTCCACCAGTATGGTGGTCTTTTTAGTGACCGCGGACACCGCAGCATCAACACGCGGAGCGCGGAATTTCTCCTTGTCTTTCTCCACCAAGGGATAGAGCTTGTTCATAGTCCGAATCCCCCAGAGTCCTGCCTCTGGCTGATCCCACTCATCCTGATCATCCAATATACCACCTTGTGGATGGGAAACACTATCTGAGCCTGCCACACCGCTTGAATGATACGGCCCTCTCCATCGTCTTCAACCGGTTGCGTAGTGACGAGCTTTAGCGTTTGGAGAGATTCCGTGATTAATGCCGTTAGCTCATCCCTTCGGAATACTTGAATGATTCTCGCCTGATCCTCAGGTTCAGGAATTTCCCCTTCTAACTCTTCCATATCTGCATCAAGCTCCAGGTCTGTATCTTTCACCTCCTGCCACCCCAGCTCAGAAGAGGGTTGGTCCGATGGGTGAGACCTCTTTGGCGATTTCGGGGAAAGAGCCCTCCCCTCCACCATACCGGACTGCGGAGCAGTTGAGGGAAGCAAAAAAGGATCCGGTAATTTACCCTGATGCCTCAAACAAAATGCCTGATGCATCAATAGGACAAAGTCAGGACAAAAATCTACCTGCTGCGAATCCGTCCTTGCCCCCGCAGACGCAGAAGGACCCGCTGCCGAAGCTTCCGGATCAGATGCCGACGGGGAAGGCCCCCCACGCTTCGCCCTCCACCGCCGCCGTAGAGCTCTGCGAAGCTGGGACAGCTGTGCTCGCCATCTGCTGCTCTACAATGAGCAAAACTGCAGCACAGCTCCTACAGATGCCGGTGTCAGCCACCGTGCCTCTGTGGGTCCCACAAACCACGCACTGCGGGCCCGCTGACATGTGCTGACGTGCCCAATAGGCCTGGCTAGGAACGTAAATTGTATTTATCTTATCAGTTATTTAAAATATCTTTTTTTTTTTTAATGAAACCCCCAGATCAAAACAAAAACAAAAAACAAATACTGGGCCTCTTTTACTCTAAATCCCCCTGTAACCGCCCGGGCGAAATAATTGAGGCCCCCCCCACCCACCCCCGAAAGGAAACCCCATTTCCTGTTTTTACTCTATCTGCTGCCTAAATATAAACACTTGGTCCAATAACTAACTTTAGACTAGAATAAACCAGACCAACTAAAGAAAAAGACAATCGGAAGCTGAGCTCCTGACCCCTCGCAGCGGCCTGCACTCCCCGCCGCCACTGCAAACAGCCACACGGTCAAAACCGCTACTTTAAAATGGCCGCGGCTTCAAAAGAAACAGGTTTTGGCACGCAGCCCTGAGAAGAAATACCCTCCGGCTGCAAAATTACACCCCTAATTCGGCACCGCTGCCGAGAAGCAAGAACTTACCGCCGGAGACCAGGGCCCTGCAAGCTGCGACGTTACACCGCTCTAGGAGCAACGTCCGCAGCGAGAGCTTGCTCTGCCCACTGCTGCTGCCGCCGACCACGCTCCCGCCAGAACTCAGCGCATCGGGCCGTTGCAGCTAAGACGAGTGAGGGGACAGGTGAACCGCTTCAGGAGCTCTCCCCCGCACTGTCCAGGGAGAGAAATCCTGCAACTGAAACAGAGGTCTTGGTGCGGCAGGGAGACTGACCAGCCCTCCCCTCCCCTTTTTTTTTTTTTTTTTAAACTTAAAGAGATATCCCAAAACAAAGAAACTTATAGGAGACAAACCAAAATTGACTGAACCCAGAAATTTAGGGACCTAAAACCTAGCACCCTGACTAAGTTGCTCCTTATCCGTTTCTCCAGTGAGCCCAGCACCTAGGCTCACTACGTCCTCCTGCTGCACGGAGACTGGACACACTAGGGCTGATGGGAGATTCCAGCATGCTATATCCAGTGATGTCACAAGTTTGTCATGCCCAGTCTCCAAGCTGCAGAAGGTGGTTCACAACCCAGAGGTGGAGGACTAAACTGGAGGAACGCTAAAGAATGTATGTTTCTGTAAAGTTGAATATGTATAAAAATGTAATCAAACTTTTTTTTTTTTTTAATTTATAGGAGACCATCAAAGGGAATGTGGACAGTATGTGAGAGAAATAGAAAGAGAACCAGAGTATTGAGTGAGAGAGTGTGCAAGGGGACTGCAGAGCTTGGTGGTGGATCAGGAGTAAAGAATAAAGTGAGCTTCCTACTTTCAATGACACATAGCATGGTAGCATCATCTTTCTAATGACTCGTCTGTCAACAGTTCCTTTGGGTCATACAGAAACAGCTACATAGCAACATTCTATGCAGTAATGACAGCAACAGCTTAACCCTCTTCTTGTAACAGCTATCAGACCATGGGAAAAAGCTGTGTGAATCCTTTGTCTCCTCATCCAAGATCCCTTCTCTTTCTCCTCCTGTCTCTTTGAGCCCTTTTCTCATCTCTCTTTGCTCATGATTCTCCCTCTATCACCAATCCGCCCAAAATCCCTTCTCCATCTCCCCTGAGATCTCCTCCCCATTCCTAAGGTTCTTTACCCTGCTCCTATTCTCTAACCAAGCAGCCTCATTGCCTGGGTTAAGGAAATTTATTTGCTCCCCCCTCCTTGCTGATCTCCAATCACTCCGCTGCCCTCCTCCCCATAACTTATACAGTATGACAGAACAATACTCTCCCTGGCTTTTCGTCTGTTACTAGCCCATGCTTGCATTTCATTACTTTGTGCCACCAAGAAGCTCTATGCCTGGGCAGCTGCTGTTCTTGCTCATCACTACTTAGAGCCCAGCTGTTCTTCCTCACCTCCCAGCACTAATCACAGAGAGTTTTCGCACAAATCTAACATTAAAAAAACAAAACAAAAAAAACCAATTTGGATACAAATGAAATGTCAGAAAACAATTTTACTTTTATAAAATAAATTAGAAATTTTCATTACTTGCAAATCAATGTAAATATTTCACATAATTGCTACGGGAAACTGTAGATGAACACTGGCTGAAAAAAAGAAAAAAAAATCTTAGAATCACAACTAGATAGGATCAAATAACTTATCCCATGGTTTAACAACAAACTATTATTTAACAGGTTTTTTATACCATTTTATCATTTCAGTCAAAGTGGTTTACATTGTAACTTAAACCTGATAATGTACATTAAACAGATACATTGATAACTTGGATTTTTCTGAGGCAATGGAGGGTTAAGAGACTTGCCCAAGGCCACAAGGAGTGCTAGTAAGAATCAAACCCTGGTCCTCTTGGTTCCCAAGTCAGTGCACTAACAATTAGGCGGCTACTTCACTCCACAGAAATTTCTCAAAGGGCTTACAGTTTTTAATCTTTTTACATATCTTTATTATACAAACAGCAGGAACAAAAACAATTTTGAAATATACAATTATCATGCCATATACATCCGTCATTTACAGTGCAATTTACAACCAAGTCAAAAATTGCTGCTGCAAGCAATTATTACATTTGTGTACAAAAAGAAATGCATTGTAGCCCTTCCCACTAATGCCCACTTTTCCCTGAAACC
Organism: Ichthyophis bannanicus; assembly: GCA_033557465.1. NCBI lineage: Eukaryota > Metazoa > Chordata > Amphibia > Gymnophiona > Ichthyophiidae > Ichthyophis > Ichthyophis bannanicus. Next base: position 111,554,406 of record CM066032.1, on the reverse strand, counting down.
CCCTACTTATTTAGAATCTCAACCATCCCATTCAACTTCCCAGATACATCATTCTTCAAATCCATTCAACTCATTCACACACAACCATCCAGCTTCCTGTAGCTACTCTACCTCTACTATGTTGTACAACCATTTGGAGAGAAGGGATTCATAGGGCTAGGGAAGGGCAGAGGCCACTCACAGTATCTATTTCTTATGCTTTGGAATGTGCTACCAATGCTGCTTATACAAAAGCCATTCAGGTATGAACTTTATCTGATACATTCGTTGCTCAAATGAGGCAGCCTTGTGCATCTTATTCTTCCAATGCTGAAGAGGTGGTTCCATTTCTGCCACCCAATTTCGCAATCTGTTTTATGACTAGGCGGGCTATTAGACTAAAATTTATTTTCACTTTGGGCATTTTACAGTCTGCATCTGTTGGGTGATGATGACCCTGTGGTGGTGTGCATGTCCAGTCACTTCGTATATGCATTACTTGATTCACCATTTGCAGTGCCCCTTCCTACAGTTCTCTAAGCTTCCTACACCCCAAAAATGAATGAATGTGTCCACCTCTGTCTTACACTTAGACCATGTGTTCTTGTCCCACACCCCCATATGAGCACCCCCTCTCCCTAGACAAATATGGCCACTGAAGTATCCTAAATTGCATGTCTTAAGTCCACTGTCTTAACTTGGTCATAAGGTATAGAAAAAAAATTCCATCATTTGCTCTCCATCCCATTCTTGCTCCACCTTCTCCAACCTAAGGTGTCTTTTTGGGCCCAGATCCTCTTGCCCCATCCAATACCAAGTGATGATTTTCTTAAACTTTGGAATAATCTTCTGAAACTGTTGGTCTATTTCACTACCATGCCAGTGGCTCCCAAATGTCTTAGACAAGGTTAAGCAGCAATGCCCAATTTGAAGGTGTGCATAAAAATGTCCATTTGGAAGATGCAACTTATCCATAATCTGCTCAAAAAAAGAAAACTGTCCTGCTTTCAATTCCAATAACTGATCAAATATTATGTACCCTTGTACTGCCAACAGTTGAAACACTGACCTCTCCATTCCAGGAGGGAACCCAGAGTTATCCACCAGAGGCAGCACTGGTGACATTTTATACGTTTTTTTTCACAACCCATGTCACCATTTTCAAGCTTCTTTCAACAGCTCTACCAGCAACCATTCTCTTCTGGTATTTCCACAAAGGCCCTTGCATGCAACATGGATACCAACATTCCGGCTCCAGACATTTCCTTCTATAGGTTTTTGGTATTCTTCATGTATCCACCTCAACAGGCAGGCTGTATTAAGTATGCACAGGTCTGGCATATTTAACCCCTCACGTTAAGAACATAAGAAATGCCATACTGGGTCAGACTAAAGTCCATCAAAGCGCAGCAATCCTGTTTCCAACAGTGGCCAATCCACACAGGTTCCACAATAATTGTAATAGGGCAAGCAGTGGATTTCCCGAGTCCTCTTTAATAATGGTTTAGGGACCTTTCCTCCAAGAACTAGTCCAAACCTTTTTTTAAACACAGCTACACTAACAGCTTTTATTACATCCTCTGGTAATGAATTCCAGAGTTTGATTATTTGAGTGAAAAAATATTTTCTCTTATTAGTCTTAAACAGGTTACACTGTAGCTTCATTGCATGTCCCTTAGTCTTTCTAGTTTTTGATTGCGTAAACAAATGATCTACACTTACCTGTTCCACTCCATTCATTAATTTATAGACCTCTATCATATCTCCGCTGTGCTATCTCTTTTCCAGGTTGAAGAGCCCTAACCTTTTAAGCCTCTCCTCAAAGGGGTATCCTTCCATTATATCTACCATTTTGGTGGCTCTTCTCTGTACCTTGTCTAATTCTGTTTTATTCTTTTTAAGATACAGTGACCAGAACTGCACACAATATTCAAGGTGCAGTCGCACCATGGAATGATACAGAGGCATTATAATATCCTTTGTTTTATTCTCCATTCCATTCCTTGTGATTCCTAATATTATACAAAATTTGCTTTCTTGGCTGCTACTGCACACTAGGCAGCCTATTATCCACGATGATGCCTAAATCTTTCTCCTGGGTGGTGGTTCCTAATGTGGAACATTGCATTATGTAACCATAGTTTGAGTTGTTCTTTCCTAGGTGCGTAACTTTACACTTGTCCATATTAAATTTCATCTGCCATGTGAATGTCCAGTCTTCCAATTTATCAAGGGCCTCTTGCAATTTTTTTACAATCTTCTTGGATTTTAATATGATATGGAAGAACATGTGGTCTTTTTCTGTCGTCATATTTTTATGTTTCTATGTTTCTAATAACTTTGAAGAATTTTGTGTCATCTGCAAATCTGATTACCTCACTCATTATTCCCAATTCAAGGTCATTTAAGACGACGTTAAAAAGCAGTGGACCCAGCACAGATCCCAGGGATACCCCACTATTCACCTTTCTCCACTGGGAAAATTGTCCATTTAGCCCTACTCTCTGCTTTCTATCTTTTAACCAGTTCCTGATCCACAATAGTACACTGCCTCCTATCCCATAACTCTAATTCTGCCAAGAGTCTCTAATAAGGGACCTTGTCAAAGGCTTTCTGAAAATCCAGATACACTATATTAACCGGCTCACCTTTACCTATTTATTCACACCTTCAAAAAAAATACAACAGATTAGTAAGACAAGACCTTCATTGGCTAAACCTATGTTGGCTTTCTCCCATTAAACCATGACTATCTACATGTTCAGTAATTTTGTTCTTTATAATAGTTTCTACCATTTTGCTCTAACTTAGCTTAAATAATTATTGTATTTTTTTCCTTTCCAAACAAATCTCCATATCTCAATTCTTCCTGCTTTTTAACCCTAATGGGAACCGTTTGTGGTGGATATAACAATTTGGGCAAAATAACCACTTGGTTTGTCGCGCTGCCAGAGTCTCCAAAGATAAACAGGTCTCAGCTGAGGTGCCAGACTAAGACAAACCACCCATCTGGGCAGCAGCAGAATGGGACAGTGTTGTAAGCGGAGGATCATATTTCTGTGACAAATGCAACACTGGAATTAACTGTGCAGAAGAAAGAATTGGCAAATCTACTTCTGTATCTTGACACAAAATTCCAATAGATAGTCACAAAACAAACTGCACTATAGTGCTGGAAGATGAGACCCCCCCCCCCACAAGTTGGAAGGCACTCAAATGGCTACTGGGGATGAGCTGAAGACTTCTCAGAGTAAAGCCAGCATTTATGATGTGGTTGGATCTGCTGATATAGCTGCACATGAAAAGAGTCAGAAGTTGCAAAGATGTCTTACATTTCAGAACATGGAACGCACGAAGCATGAACCAAGGGAAGTTGGAGGTGGTTAAGAATGAAATGGAATATGTACAACTTGATCTGTTAGACGTCAGTGAACTGAAATGGACTGGCATTGGGCAATTTGCATCTGATGATCACATATTCTACTATACTGGAAATGAAAAAGAAAAAATGGTGTTGCATTTATAATTAAGAAGAAACTTGCAAAAAAATGTAATGAAATACAATGCAATCAGTGAACGCATAATTTCTATTTGTCTACAAGGAATGCCCATCAACACAACTATAACTCAGGTATATGCCCCAACAATAGCTGCAAAAGATGAAGACATTGATGAGTTCTATGAAGTACAAGCTGAAAACGACAGAACATGCAAACAGGATATCCTGATAGTCATGGGTGAGTGGAACGCAAAAGTTGAAAACAAAGAAGGCAGCAAAGTTGATAGAAAATATGGACTTGGCAACAGAAACGAAGCTGGAGAAAGACTGATAGAATTCTGCAAGACCAACGATCTATTCATCTCAAAAACCTTCTTCCAGCAACACAAGCGGCGACTGTACACATGGACTGTACAAAAATCAAATTGACTACATCTGTGGAAGACAATGATGGAAAAGTTCGATAACATCAACAAAGACAAAACCTGGAGCTGACTGTGGTACAAGATCACCAACTACTAGTATGCAAACTCAAGCTAAAGTTGAAAAAGAGCAAACCACTCATGAATGTAGCAAAATAGGACCATGAGAATAAACCACTGGAATTTAAAGACTGCCTGAAAAATTGATTTGCTGCTTTAGATACAAATGACGAGTTACAGAAGAGTTATGGGATGACATCAAGAAGGTTGTGTTGGAAGAAAGCAAGAAGTCTCTATATAAGGTGAAAAAGCAAGAGCCAAAATGGATGACTGAAGAAACGTTGAAAATTGTCCAGAAATGCAGAGAAGCTAAAGTCAGAGGAGAAAGGGAGGCAATTGCAGAACTCAACAGAGATTTCCAACATGCAGCAAGACAAGACAAGGAGAAGTACTACAATAACATGAAAAGAAATAGAATCGGAAGCTATTAGAGGAAAAACAAGACTGGCTTTTCTAAAGCTACAAGAGTTAAAGAAAAAATTCCAGCCTCAAATTGGAATGTTACAAGATGCTCAAGGATCCATGTTGAATGATGCTGAGAAGATCAAGAAAAGGTGGAAAGAATATACAGAGTTATTATACCATAAAGATCATGTGGATCAACAGCCGTTTCAACCTGTACCTTATGATCAGGAGCCATTGGTGATGAAAGAATAAGTAGAAGCAGCTTTGAAAACCTTATCGAAGAACAAAGCACTGGACCATTGATGGCATTCCCATTGACGTATTACAGCAATCGGATGAAGCTCTTACCATACTTACAAACCTCTGCCAGGAAATTTGGAAGACAAATTCATGGCCAACTGGCTGGAAAAGATCTAGATCTGTGTTTATAGTAATACTGAAGAAAGGTGGCCCGATGACTGTGGAAATTATCGTACAATCGCTCTGATCCCACATGCCAGCAAGATTCTACTCATGATCTTTCAGCAGAGACTACAACCATACGTGGAACAAGAACTGCCTGAAGTGCAAGCAGAGGTCAGGAAAGGGTGAGGAATGAGAGGAATTATCGCAGATGAGAGATGGTTTCTTGAAAGACAAAAGAATACCAAAAGGATATCTATATGTGTTTTATTGACTCAAGCAAGGCTTTTTGACTGTGTAAACTATGTGAACCTCTGGGCCACATTAAGAAACATGGGTATACCAGAACACCTGATCATTCTTTTGCACAACCTTTACACTGAGCAAGAAGCAGGATTGTATGAAGACAACAGAGGTGTGAAGATTGGTGGAAGACTCATCAACAACCTTCGCTATGCTGATAGCACATTACTGGCTGAAAGTGAAGACGATTTGAAACATTTGCTTCTCAAGATCAAGGAATATAGTCTTAAAATGGGTCTGCACCTTACCATTAATCAGACAAAGTTTCTAACTATTGGCAAAAATCAATAAGCTCATCATTGATGGAGAAGAAATTGAAATAGTTAACAGCTTTAACTTACTTTGATCAACTATCAATAAAGAACAAGCAGTCAAGAAATCAGGCAACATTGCTCTTGGCAGAATGGCTATGAAGGACCTAGACAAGATTCTCAAGAGCAGAGATGTCTCTCCATACAAAGATTCAACATATCCAGGCCATTGTATTTTCAATAACGTTATATGGATGTGAAAGTTGGACAGTGAAAAAGATAGCAGGAAGAAAATTGATGCCTTTGAATTATGGTGCTGGCGATGAATATTGTGTATACCTTGGACTGCTCGAAGAACAAACAAGTCAGTACTAGAGGAGATCAAACCTAAGCTTTCCTTAGAAGCTCAAATGACAAGACTCTGTCTTTCATACTTTGGACACATCATGCAAAAAGAGAGATCATTGGAGAAAGACATAATGCTTCGTAAGATAGAAGGTCACTGTAAAAGAGGAAGGCCGGCAATTAGATGGATCGATACAATAACAGCAGCTATGGACACCACTCTATCAACAATGAGCCGCTTGGCTGAAGACCGAACAAAGTTTAGGTCAACTATCCAGAGAGTCGTCGTGAGTCAACATCAACTCGATGACACTTAACAACCACCACCACCACCATTTTTATTGGCACCCCCCTACCAGAAGAAAGAGGGGAAATACTTGACATTTTTTGACATCGTCTCCTCAAGTCTATCTATCACTTCCTTTTATAGATAACTACTGGGTTGGAGAGGAAGTGACATCATCGAGGCTCCACTGACCTAAGTGATAACACAGCACTATTCACCCCAGTTGTTTCAATAGCTTTGATTGCAAAAAAGTGGAGTAAGCCTCCTCATTGGTGGTGCCGAGGAAATCAGCCATGTCACTGCAGAGGGTTTGCTTACGGGCACTCCTGAGCATTGCGGAAAAATGCAGCTAAAATGGCCATCTCAAACAGCAGAGTTGGAAGGGGGCCAGAGAACAGCGGTTGGAGAAAGTAGTACTGAGTCAGACATGGAGGCTCAGGTATCCCCAGACAAATTCCAGAGATCGTTGTGTGATTTAAAAATTGAACTGGTGACGTGAGAAGTGACAATGCAGGGCTGGTCTCCAAGATGCATGGTGAACTGACTGATATGGGGCACCAAGTGGAAAGACAAGATGTGTATGTGGAGAAGCAGGAGGAAAGCGTGGCTGACAAAGAAAAGCAAATTGTGGTGCAGGGAAGCACAGTTACTTACCTGTAACAGGTGATCTCTGGGAACAGCAGGAATAAGTCTTCACATATGGGTACGTCGGTACCGACGGAGCCTGCACGGGAATGCTCCCCAGCATCCAATCAGAAAGCTTTTGGGAGCATCCCTCAGCGCCTGCATGCTGCCTTCCCGCCTTTCCAACTGTCTCTCCTCAGTTGAGTTTTATAGCTGAGACAAAGAGAGAGAGAAAGAGGAAAGGAAGATAGAGCACAGTTACTTACCTGTAACAGGTGATCTCCGGAACAGCAGGAATTAGTCTTCACATATGGGAGACGTCGCCGACGGAGCCCGCACGGGAATGCTCCCCAGCATCCAATCAGAAAGCCTTTGGGAGCATCCCCCGCGCCTGTGCGGTGGCTTCCCGCCCTTCCTACTGCCTCTCCCCAGTTGAGTTTCATAGCTGAGCCAGAAGGAAAGGAGAGGAAGGAATAGAGAGAAAGAGAAACAACTCCTAGGGGAGGTGGGCGGGTTGTGAAGACTAATTCCTGCTGTTCCGGAGATAGCACAGTTACTTACCTGTAACAGGTGATCTCCGGAACAACAGGAATTAGTCTTTACATATGGGGTTCGTCGGTGCCGACGGAGCCCGCACGGGAATGCTCCCCAGCATCCAATCAGAAGGCTTTTGGGAGCATCCCTCGCGCCTGCGCGGTAGCTTCCCGCCCTTCCCACTGCCTCTCCCCAGTTGCGTTTCATAGCTGAGACAGAAGGAGAGGAGAGGAAGGAAGAGAGAGAGAGAGAGAGAGAATTACAACTCCTAGGGGAGGTGGGTGGGTTGTGAAGACTAATTCCTGCTGTTCCGGAGATCACCTGTTACAGGTAAGTAACTGTGCTATCTCCAGGAACAAGCAGGAATGAGTCTTCACATATGGGGACTCCCTAGCTGAGGGTGCCAGAGGAGATCCCAGAATGCGCGCCCCTGGACAGGGCGGCATCGTCCAACCTGGATCCCCGGCATCCCCTGAGGGATGGAGGGTAGGAGTTGAGAAGAGTTGCCAAGGCACAGCAACCGAAGACTACAGGTGGAGTCTGCAAAACCACGTCAAAGATCATTAAACCGTTAATGATCTAGCACAATCTAGAGCTTACCTACTGGATTGTAGAAGGCAGAGCTGCAACGGGTACTGTAGATGCAGTAGCGAAGTCTTCAAGGGAACTTCACCGCAGAGAGGACGAAGTTCCCAGTCCGGGCGGGCTGGAGACGCAAGTGTCAACCGGCACCGGAAGGACGACAGGTCTTCACGAGGCGCTCTAAGAGAAGCTGAGAACTCCAGTAGGAGCAGAGTCCCCAATCCGGAGGACTAAGCAGAAGACTGACCGATCTGGGAGAACCCAGCCCGGAGAAGAACAGGAATGTACCCCGGGATACCGAGGGGTACACTGTCTACCCTAGCCGGCAAGGGATAGGAAGACATTGGGTTCGAAAACCTCCAGACAAGGAGGCGTAAACCAAGGGGCTGTTGACTTCACAGCAAGTTTAAGCATAACCGGTCCGAGCACCCGAGCCGCAGAACGCAGGCAAGCGGACCGGCCGGACCCCGTAAGAAACAACAAAACGTCAGTACCGACAATTGGGAGATAATCGGTAAGACACAGGGCGCTATAACATTTCCCAAAAGCGCCCACCTGTACCGATATATATCCAATAACAGGTATAGATGTATATCGGGCTATAGGTGGGCCTGGGAACGCCCACCCAGGTTACTAAACCGGTATGCAGGGGACATGCACACGTGAGAACGATACTGCCAACTCGGACCGGCCCTTGATCCACAGGAGGGCACCCACCTGGAAGGTGGCGGGGGGAAGGGCCATCCAAAGTGATGGGCCGATGTGCGTGGTGCAGGGCAGATCTGCGAGAGTAGCAGTATGGTTGCGTGACTGCCAGATCAGTTGGGGAGGAGCACATCAGGAGTACGTAGGCCCCTGAGGCGTCCACCTGACAGCCACGCAGAAAAACGTGTCCTCCGTACCACAGGGAAGGCAGGAGGATAGAAAACTCTATAGCCACGGTGTGACCGTGGGGGTCATCTCCGGCATATATAAAAAAAACCCTCGGGGGGGGAGGGCCAATGCCCTCCGCCGCTCTGAAGAGTGCAGGGAGCGGAGCCGGGGATCGACATGGGTCAGTGGGACTCCTGTCCACTGTAACCTGACAGACCCAGGGGTTTCTCTGCGAGAGCGGAGACACAGACCAGAGGGCGGGAGTGGTCCGGCCCTGTCGAGGATTAGTTCGGGCCATGCTCGGAGAGTAGCGGCCAAGGCCTACACTGGGAGAAGGAAGATTCGGTGCGCGATCCCCTCAATCCGGGGGAACCAGGCAGAGGGGAATTCGAGGGACGTACCCGAGGGTAAGTCTGAAGAAGACTAGCATGGCCCTGAGGAGCCAGGCTAACGTAGTGTGGGAAGGGTCCCCCCACCCCACCAGGGAGGGGGCTCCATACCTCCAATCAAGCAGCCGAACCACTTGTCATACTGAAAAGAACCCCAGTGTAGAACTGGACAGTAACATCTGGTAAGAGGAGTTAAGCGCAAACTGCCGCATACCGGAGCCTAAGGCTGCTTGGCATGGGCAGCCTGGCGCAAGCCCTGGCACTGCCGACCGGTGTGAGATGTCCCTGGCATGGGCGCACCCGGCAGGTGGGCAGAGGGATGAAACTTCCTCTTCTTCGGAAAGGAGGGTCGGGAAGGACATTTCCTACCCCCGGGAGAGGGGGAGGGCCGCGGGCGGCCAGCGCCAAACAGGTCGGCGGAGCACTGAGCAACCTGACGCAAAGCCTCGCCATTGAAGAGGTTCTCCCCGGTGCACGGGGAATTACCCAGATTATGTTGTGCCCAGCTGCACAAGTCGGAAGCCTGCAACCAGGCTGTACGACGTGCCCCTATGGCGACAGCAGAGGACCTGCTAACTGACTCAAAGGAGTCCACGGCAGCATGAGAAAGAAACCAAGAGATATTCCTGCAATGGTAAAGAAGCAAGGAATAGTCAGGGGCCCGAGGGGCCGACACAAAGGGAGACAAAAGAGATAACCTCTCAGTGACCTCCCAAAGCGCCAGGCTCATATAGAAAATATATGAGAGAATCCTGGAAGCCAACATGGACGTTTGGAAGGTTCGCCGCCCAAAGTTGTCCAGAGCTTTAGACGCACGATTCGGGGGGCAGGAAGAGTGCTTCTTCTTGCTTCCGACCTTCCTCAGGGCCGATTCCACCACAATGGAATGATGGGGAAGCTGGTGCGTCTGGAAACCCGGAGAGGGGGGCACCCGATACAGGGCATGCATGGCTGTAGGCGGCGCCGGTACCTGTAAGGGCGAGCGCCAAATCCCGAGCAGGAGATCCCGCAGGGAGGGATGTAGAGGAAGCATTATGGCTGCCTGTTCCGCAGGACCCGGACTTAGCGAAGGGCCCGGGATAGGAATGGCGAGCAAGTCCGCCATGTCAAGGAGGAAGTCCTGAAAAGACGGCTCTCCCAGAGGGGCTATTCCGGGGGAGGCCGAGGTGGAGGGGCCCGCTTGAACACCAGGGGACCCACCGTGCTGGTGCACGGGAGGAATCGCTCTAAACAGAGGAGGGTACTGACAGTCCCAATTCGAGGCAGTTGGTACTGCATCGTCAGAGCCCGGGATTGATTCCAAGCGGGGCATCGAAGGGAGCGACGTCCCCGACGGGCCCGCGGGACTCGGCCTCGGCCCCGACTCCGGGGTCGCCCCCGGGGCAATCCGCAAGGGCGGCTGGAGTGGTAACGAGGCAGCTGGAGAGCAGGCGAGCACAGCACTGCGCCGTCGGAAGAGACCGGGGTCGGATCCGAAATGCGTCGGAGCCACGCTTTCCAGACTGGAGATCGATTCGAGGCTGGGCATCGAACCGAGCGACGCCTCCTTAGGGGGCCCTGGTGTCGGCGGCCGCACCGGTGCTGCCACTCCCGAGAATCGAGTCGGGGTCGCGATGATCGGTGCCGAGGGCAACGAGGGCTTCCCAGGCCGAAATTCAGCGAAGAGGGAAACACCCGAAGTCGGCTTCAACGTCAGGAGAGAGGCCCTTCTAGACGCCGGGGTTCTTCCCGTGCCTGTTTTATTGAGTGGGAAACCCTTACGGGGCGTACTACACGGCCTCGAGGGTACCCAGGTAACCCGCCGACAAGCCCCGGCGGGGAGCGAGACGCACAGCCGCGGCGCTTCTTTGGGTCGACTCGACCGAAAGTCCCGGGTCCCGCGGGCAAACTCTAGTGACGAGTGGAGCACTCAACGCCCGCGTAGATGCCGGGAGGTCGGTGGTGTCCGGGGGAGGCCCCGGCCCCGCGCAAGAAGGGGGTGCCGACCCGCCCGACCGGGATAGATCGATCGGCTCCGCAGGTGGAGCCCGGTGGCGACCCCTGGCGAAGAACGGGGCCCTCGTTCCCAACACTGCCGCCGGAGGGGCGGAGCCGCTCAAGGCCAGTACCGCCCCCGCGGAAGCCGGGGACGAGTCGATCGGCCCTGATGGAACCGAGGGCACCCGGTGCCGATCCCCGGCGGGGAGTGGAGCCACCGACTCCAACACCGATGCCGAGGACTTGGTCCCGCTCGAAGCGGTCACCACCTCCGCGGATGGCAGGGGTGTGGGCACGTCATACCGGGTCAGGTTGGTCCGACGATCCCCGGTGAAGAGTGGAACACTCGACACCGATGCCGGGGAATCGGCACCGCCGAAAGCGGGTACCACCTCCGCGCAGGGCCGGGATGCCATAGAGCCAGACTGGGTCGAGTCGATCGGCCCCAAAGGCACCGAGGACACCAGCTGACAGTCCCTGGCGAAGAGTGGAACACTCTACGCCGGCGCCAATGCCGAGGGATCTGCACCGCTCGAAGCGGGTGCCACCCTCGGGCATGGCTCGGGAATGCTCTGTGAGGAGCGAACCTCAGGAACAACCCGAAACCCCGTGGAGGCTCTGGAGCCCGAAGACTCCCTCCGGGGTGTAAGGGACTGGAGGGGAAGACCGGAGCCGTCATCATGCAGTGCATGAGACTCACCCCTCAAGGCTCGGTTAGTCTTAACAGACTGTTGTTGGGTTACCTGATCCTGGCGAGGAGAGAAAGCCGACGACCGCACCTCAGAGGGAAAGACGTCATCGAGGGACACTCGAAACAGGGAGGGTCTTCTCCCGACGCTGAAGCCCGGGGAACAGGAGGAGAAGGGGTCAGGGCCCAAACAGGAGAGACACCAGGCGTTGGAGTCGAAGAAGAAGACAACGTCTCCACAGTGGGAGCACTTCTTAGGGGAAGAAGGCTCCATGCTGGAAAGCCCGGTAGGCCTCAGAATAACACGAGGAGGATGCTCCTTGAAGGAAAATAAAGGAAAAAAAAAAAAAGGAAAAAAGGGAGGCACCAGCGGTGCCAGAGTCAGCGGGAAAAAAACCGCGACCACAGGAAACAAGAAAAAGAAGAAAAGTTTCTGCAGTGACAGGACGTACGTCCTGTCGGCTCCGCGGAAAAACAAAAACTGGGGAGAGGCAGTGGGAAGGGTGGGAAGCTACCGCGCTGGTGCAAGGGATGCTCCCAAAAGCCTTCTGATTGGATGCTGGGGAGCATTCCCGTGCGGGCTCCGTCGGCGCCGATGAGCCCCATATGTGAAGACTCATTCCTGCTTGTTCCTGGAGATCACCTGTTACAGGTAAGTAACTGTGCTATCTCCAGGAACAAGCAGGAATGAGTCTTCACATATGGGGACTCCCTAGCTGAGGATGCCCGGGGGAGATCCCGTAAGCCCGGCCCAGGACGGGAGGGCATTTGCCCAACCTGAATCCCCGGCATCCCCCGAGGGATGGAGGGTAGGAGTTGAGAGGAGAAGAACAGCAAAACCCAAAGACTACAGGGAGAGTAGTCATTAGAGTGCATGGAACATCATTAAGTTTTTAATGAATTACTGACTTAGTACCATGTAAAGCTTACCTACTGAGTTGTAGGAAGTAGACCTGCGATGGAGGTACTGTAGACGCAGTAGCGAGGTCTTCAAAGGAACTTCACCGCAGCGAGGAGGAAGTTCCAAATCCGGAAGGCCAGGAGATCCAGGAATCAGCTGGGTCAGGAGAAGGACAGCAGGTCTTCAAGGAAGCTTTATGCAAAGCTGAGCACTCACTTAGGAGCAGAGTCCATAACTCAGAGGACTAATAGTAGAAGACTGGCCGATCTGGATAGCCTATTCCGGAGAAGAGTAGGGGTGTACCCCGGAGCAGAAGGAGTACACAGCCTGCCCTAGCTAAGAGATAGGGAGAGAAGGATCTGGACCTCCGGGAGGAGGGCATAACTGAAAATAGAAGCTGTTGACTTCACAGCAGTAGAGTACAACCAGTCCGAGGGCCGATCTAAGGAATAGGTAGGCGGACTGGCTGGACCCCGTAGGTGGGGGGGCGGGGGTGAGTACCGGCCATTGGAAAAAATAGGCGGCAGAACACAGGCACTGTGGGAATCCCCCAACGCGCCTATCGCGCTGGCGATATCTGTGGAGAGCGCCCCCCCCCCCGCAGTAATGCAGGTACGCTGAGGAATCTACCTCCATGGGCAGAACACCGGTAAAGCGGACCTGCCAGTGATCCACAGAACGTCCACCTGGGGAGGTGGCGTCAAGATCCGTCCGGGAGAGGGATCTATTCCGGTGGAACACGGGCAGATCGGCGAACGGTAGCGTGAAGGACAGAGGATAGCATCAGTCTGGAAGAACACACCAGGGGGCTCGAGGCCCTATAGGTGTCCCCAGGGCCTGCACGCAGAAACTCGCCCCCCCGCACTAATCGGGGGACATGAGGGCATAGCCCCCGGTAAGCATAGGGGACTATAGCGGCCAGAAGGAAAATTCCGGTACGGAAGCAATCAGCAGGGGATACTGCCGAGAAGGATTCGGGGACGTACCTAAGGGCAAGCCAGCCGACCGTGGGCCAGATCTAACATGGAGTAGAGGTGGTCTCCCTCTACCAACGGAAGGAGAGTACCTGAACCCCTGGATAAGCCCCCGAACCATGTGCCCTACTGAACGAAACCCAGAGTAGAGCTCAATTGTAAACTTCTGGTAAGAAGGTAATTGCAGGCAGCCACCCACCGGAGCCTAAAATGCTTGGTATGAGCGTACTGGTGCGGCCCCGGAGACTTCAACCCAGGGCGAGGGGTCCCTTGCTTAGGCGCACCTGGCGGTGGGGCGGAGGGGTGACATTTCCTCTTTCTAGGGAAGGAGGACCTGGTGAGGCGCGCACCACCGCCGGGGGGAAGCCGGGCCCTAGGATGGCTTCTAACACTGGGAAGGTTAGCGAAGCACTGCGCGACCTGACATAAGGCTTCGCTATTGAAGAGGTGATCTCCGACACAGGGAGAATTACCCAGGTTATGCTGTGCCCGTCTACACAACGCGGACGCCTGCAACCATGCTGTACGGCGTGCTCTAATAGCAACAGCAGAGCATCTGCTGACCGACAGGAAGGAGTCTAGAGAAGCACGAGAAAGGAACCCAGAGATATTCCTGCAGTGATAAAGAAGCAAGGAATATTCAAAGGCCTTGGTTGCAGACAAGAAGGGAGACAACCGAGATAATCTCTCGGTGACCTCCCGGAGCGACAGACTCATATAAAAAATATATGAAATAATTCTGGACGCCAGCATAGACGTTTGGAAGGTTTGACGCCCTAGGGTATCTAGCGTCTTCGAGGCGCGGCCTGGCGGGAGAGAAGAATGCTTTTCCTTGCTGCCGGCCTTCCTCAGCGCCGATTCCACCACAATGGAACAATGTGGAAGTTGGTGCTGCCGAAACCCCGGGGAAGGAGGCACCCGATACAGAGCATGCATCGTAGTCGACGGTGCCGGAACCCTCAAAGGCGACCGCCAAGCCCCCAGCAGGAGATCCTGCAGGGAGGGGTGCAGAGGAAGCATCACTGCGGCCCGTTCCGCAGGGCCTGGGGTTAGGTCCGGGATAGGGATGGCCAGCAAGTCCGCCAAGTCAAGGAGGAAATTCTGAAAAGAAGGCTCTCCCGGAGGGGCTATGCCGTGGGAGGCGGTGGCGGGAGAGGCCGCCAGGGCACCGAGAAGCCTCTCGGGCTGCTGCCCGCTGGGCAGAGGAGGGGACCGACAGCCCCGGACTGGGGTGGTCAACAAGGCGTCGTCGGCTCCTGGAATTGATTCCAAGCTAGGCATCGAAGGGGTCGATGGCGCCGACGGAGCCGCCGGAATCGGCCTCGGCCACGAACCCGTGGGCGGCGCCACCCCCGGCAACTGAAGCGGTTCCGTGGCAGCCGAAGGGCAGTGGCCAACAATCTCCGCTCTGCGTCGCGGGAGGGGACCGGGGCCGATCCCGAGACGTGTCGTGGCCAAGTCTTCGAGGCTGGATACAGATTCCAGGCTGGGCATCGAACCGAGCGATGAAATCGATCCCTTCTAGAGGGCCCCGGCGGGGGCGGCCGCATCGGCGGTGCTGATCCCTGGGAGCGGATCGGAACCGCGTCGATCGGCACCGCGAGCATCAAGGGCCCCCGAGGACGAAGCTCGGTGGAAAGGGGCCCATCCGACGCCGGCGCCGATGTCGGGCGGCGGGCACTGCCCGATCCCGCCTGACCTGGGGGGAAATCCTTCCGGGACATACGACCCGTCCCCGAGGGTACCCAGGTCACCCGTCGACGAGCCCCAGCGGGAAGGGAAGTGCCAGACTCCTGCGCCGACGCCGGGGTACCGCTGCGGGACGGCACGGATCCAGGCTTGATCGAAGACCCCGGGGCCCCCTTTCTCGGAAAGGGTGGGGCCCTCGACGGCCGCGACGATGCCGGGGGGGGGTCGCCTGTCTGGGGCTGATCGACATACCCCGAGGCTCCCGGGGAAGGCCGACGGCGGTCCCTGGCGCTCGAATCCCCTGCCGTCTCCGGCGGAGCGGTGCCGCGCAAACCCGGTACCACCCTTGCGCAGGGCTGGGATACCAGCAATCCAGCGCAAGTCAAGGCGACCGGCCCCGAGGCCAGATGACCATCCCCGGTGAAGATTGGAACCATCAACGCCGACGCGCCCGAAGCTGGTTCCACCTCCGCGCATGGTCTGAACGTAGGGCCGCCAGCCTGTGTCGAGTCGGTCGGCCCTAGAGCTGCCGAGGGCAGCGGCAGGTGATCCCCGGTGGGGAGCGGGTCACTCGACCCCGATGCCGACGGGTCGGCACCGCCGGGCGCGGATACCACCCCCGTAGGAACGCCATACCGGCAGGCGTCGGTTGGCCCCGGAGGCGCCGAGGGCCACGGCTGACCACCCCCGGTGAGGAGCAGAATGCTCGACGCCAGCGTCGGGGGGTCGGCACCGCCCGTGGCGGATACCACCCACGCCCATGGCAGGGATGACGGAACGCCGGGCTGGACCGATTCTATCGGCCCCGGGCGATCCTCGGTGAGTAGCGGGACGCTCAACACCGACACCGATGCCGGGGGGCCTGCACCGCTAGAAGCGGGTACCTCCCTCGAGCACGGCTTGGACATAGGGAGGTCAGACTCGGTCGAGTCGATCGGCCCCGGAGGCGCCGAGGACACCAGCTGACGATCCCTGGTGAGGAGTGGAACACGGCTCGGGAATGTTCTGTGAGGAGCGAACCCCAGGAACATCCCGAAACCCCGTAAATGCTTTGGAGCCCGAGGACTCCCGCCGGGGTATAGTAGCCAAGGGGGACTTGAGGGGTTGGCCGGAGCCGTCGCCATGCCGCGCATGAGACTCGCCCCTCAAGACTTGGCTAGTCTTAACAGACTGTTGCTTGGTTACCTGATCCTGGAGAGAAGAAAAACCCAATGACCGCGCCTTGGGCGTGAAGACGTCATCGAGGGATACCCGAAAAAGGGAAGGTCTTCTCCCGACACTGTAGCCCGGAAGACCCGGGGGGAAAGGGTCAGGCCCCAAACAAGAGAGGCACCAGGCATTGGAGTCCATGTGGAAAACTAAGTCCCCGCAGTGAGGGCACTTCTGGGGCTCCATGCTGTATGCCCGGTAGGCCTCGGCGCCCAGAGGGAAAAAAGGGTCCCGTTAGGCAACGAAAGTAAGTGAGAAAAGAAAAACAAAAGGGCACAGAGGTGCCGCTGTCGGCGGGAAAAGCCGCGACTACAGAACAAGAAAGAAAAGAAAAAAAAGGGTGAAAAGTTCTGCGGTGGCAGGAGGGACGTCCTGCCTGCTCCGCGGAAAACGAAAAACTGGGGAGAGGCAGTAGGAAGGGCGGGAAGCCACCGCGCAGGCGCGGGGGATGCTCCCAAAGGCTTTCTGATTGGATGCTGGGGAGCATTCCCGTGCGGGCTCCGTCGGCGACGTCTCCCATATGTGAAGACTCATTCCTGCTTGTTCCTGGAGATATAAAGAGATACAACTCCTAGGGGAGGTGGGTGGGTTGTGAAGACTTATTCCTGCTGTTCCCAGAGATCACCTGTTACAGGTAAGTAACTGTGCTATCTCCAGGAACAAGCAGGAATGAGTCTTCACATATGGGGACTCCCAAGCTAAGATGCCTTGAGTCCTAGCATGGTGGGGATTGGAACATGCTACACCTCATATGGCCAGGCATCCTGAGGATGGAGGGTAGGAGTTGAAAGAGAGGAGCTGTAGAAAAACAGCTAACCTAAAATAGGACTACAGGTAAGGAGTCCTTGTATGTATGATAATTATCATGAAAATATTGAAATGATCAATCACAATATGTACCTCACCTACTGGATTGCAGGAAGTAGAGAGGCTGATGGAGTCTACTGGGGATCCAGTAGAGGAATCTTCAAGGTGACCTCACTGAAGTGAAGGTCCAAATCTGGAAGTGACAGGTGACCCAGGTGTCAACTGGGGTAGTACAAAAACGGTAGGTCTTTAGTGGAAAGCTTTATGGAAAAAGCTGGGAACTCTTTTGGCTACAGAGTACTCACAGTTAGGAGCAAAAGAGGAAGACTGACCGATTTGGACAAACTAGCCCAGTCCTGGAGGGAAGAAGGGGTATGGGAAAAAAGCCCGTATTCCCAAGAAGGACAGATGTCTGAAGGGTTGAAACCTCAGATCTACTGAAGATCCACCCTGTCTTTCCTAACTGGTGAGAGATAGGAAAGATATTGGAGTATGGAGCTTCAGGGATACCTAAACCTAGGGTTAAGGTAAGAGCTGGCAGTACCACAGTAGTGGTTGTGTGCATAATACCCCAGACATACTGTGGGACAGTATGAACATTTGCAAGCCCACTGTCTGGAACCTATAGGAAGGTAAAAACCTTTATAAGCATAGACAGTTAGAGAGATAAGTATGTAAATACATATCTACCTATAAGGAAGCATCTCGACAGATACACATATATATATATATGTGTGTGTGTATGTATATATATATATATATATATATATATGTCTATAGAGAGATCTGGAGGGCATAACATATGCACACGCAGCTTACAGACATATGTATCTATAGAGATGTATATAGAGATATATACATACATGAATATATATGTCTAAAGATAAACGTCTGCAATTAAGCAGATAGAGATATGTCCATAAGAACATTTACATGGGAGATGTGAAGAGGAAAGATTCATCTAATAACAAGAAGGTGGAACCTACTTGAGAAGATATACAGAGAATCTATTCCCCCTGGCTAAGATGGTGCAGGAATGCTATCCAGTGAAATAACCAGGAAGGTTGCGTGAAAAAACAGAGGATATCAGTCTGTAAACAGCAAGTCCTGAGTCATGTAGAACTCTCGCATGGTAAATGGACAGAAAACGCATAGGATGAGATATCAGGTTGACCACTGGAGGGATACAAAGTGGTATCATGCGTTATGAGTTAAATATGTGCTGTCCATGAAGGAGTAGGATACCAAGAGGACAAGCTACAAGGAAAAAAGAGCATATTCCTTGTAGGAATTGGAGAACTCTTTAGACGTTCACGCAGAAAAGGCTTATGTCCTGTATTATAAAAGGAGATAGTAGGGTGTGGAGAACCCTCACAGTCATGGAAAATGACTGAGGAAGCCTTTTCCAACCATAAAGGATAGTCATTAGAGACAAAACCCCATGCTCTCTAGCAAGGGCCCATAGTAGAAAGCTTCTCTGTAGAATTGCAGAGAGCATTATGCAGGAGAATTGGGAAATAAAACTGGCTGTTGGAAGAAAACCAGCTGACATGTTAACTATGCTGCCAAATCCAAAGGAATTGGGGATGGCAAGAAAAGAAGATAGTGTGATAAGCCTGAAGTGATAAGGATTATCCAAGACAGATGAAAGCACTATCTTGGAATCACTACTAAGGCCAGACTGGAAGTAGTGGAAGACAAGACTGGAAACTTGTGGAAAAGTACCAGCAGTCCAAACACTGGAACTCCTGCATGGGCAGCTGCTGAATAAGACAGCAGAGAGAATCTTTCTGTGTAAAACAGAGAGAACAGACAGAATAAGAGGAGAAATTCCTGTCCATCTGATGAGCTGCCCAGACAAAAGAAGGGAGTTTATTCAAGAGAAAAAACTCCACACTGGAATGAAAGAAATGACTAGAAAGGCTAAAGAAGCCCTGCAGTGGTATGGTACCACCCTTTCAGGGGAAACCCTGGATAAAAGGGTAGAGACAGGAGCTGAAGGGTGACTTACCATATGGTAAGTCTGTGGAAGGAAGATATTCATGTTAGAACAGAAACTATCATGGGATAGTTGTTAAACCTCTCTTCTTGGTAAGAAGAAGAGGAGAAACCTGTGACCCATAGACATGAATATCCTGACAGCTCAGCATACCTAGGAGCAACTGGATGTCCTGAGAAAAGGAATCCATGTGTAGAGTTTTGAGTGAAAAAACAATGAAAAAACTTCTACTGGAAAGAAGTCAACTGTAGGTTGTACACTTCAGGACCCTATGGTTGCTGGGTTTGTTCAGCCTGGCTAGATTCTTCAGACCAGGGCGAGGTTCCTCTGCTTGGGAACATCTGTATGATGGGCAGGAGAAGAGTGAAACCTTCTTCTCCTAGGGAAAGAAGGTTTGGTAGGGCATTTCCTACCTACTGGGGAAGGAGAAGGCTTAGAATAGCCTCCAGAAACAGGGAAGTCAGTGGACCACTGAGCAACCTGATGTAAAGACTCCTTATTGAAGAGATTTTCCCCAGTGCAAGTAGTATTACCCAGTCTTTGTTGTGCCCATCTGCTTAAGTCTGAAGCTTGGAGCCAGGCTCTACGTCGTGCCCCTATGGCTATAGCAGAAGTTCTGCTAACAGACTCAAAGGAGTCCAGGGAAGCACGAGTAAGAAACCAAGAGATGCTTTTAATATGACTAAGTAGTAAGGAATAGTCTGCAGTCTTGGGCTCTGAAAGAAAAGGAGTCAAAAGATATAATTTCTTTGTGACCTCCTGAAGTGATAGACTCATATAAAAAATATATGAGAGAATCCTTGTTGACAGCATAGATGTCTGGAAGGTTTGACATCCAAAAGCATCTAGTGTCCTAGACTCACGACCTGGTGGGTAAGAAGAGTGCTTCTTCTTACTTTTCACCTTCCTCATTGCTGATTCCACCACAATGGAATGATGGGGAAGTTGAGTCTTTTGAAATCCTGGAGAAGGGGTACCTGATACAGAAGATCAGTTGCTCTAGAAGGTGAGGGAACCCTTAAAGGTGCTTCCCACATTCTTAGAAGATTATTGATCAACCAAGGGTTCCTGGAGTAACACTCTGTATTTCCCACTGTATTTGTGCATCTGTCACTTGTCTTTCCTTGTTCGTTGATCTAGTTCCTTGAAGAGTTTTCCTTTTGTTTTGCAAATTCCATTACTGCCTTCCCTGTGCAAGCTTGTGGATCTTCACTCATTCCTTCTAGTCGTCGGAACGCCTGTCCAAGTTTGATGATGGAAACAAATTCTGGACATTTACTCTCATATTTCAGCACTTTTTGTGTATTTGGATCTGAGGTGCAGTTAAATAGATCTGGAGGCCTATGATGGTAGCTCTTATGTGTAGTCTTGATAAGTCCTAGGCTTCCTTCAGCTTGGCATGCACGGATTCTTGTAAATCACTTCATGGGCATGGAGGAGTTTTCGTGTTCGCACAACCAGCTTTTCAAGATCTTTAAGAGGCCAGTCCACAATCCCAAAGTTGTATGAAAGTACCGGAATTGCCATCTGATTGATGGCTTGTATCTTATTTCGTGATGTTAAAGCACTTTTCAATAAGGATTTTAATCACCTATAGAAATCTTTTCTCTCAGTAATTTATCCTCGAATGTCGCTCCTTCTTGCACTCCGAGATACTTATATACGCCTTCCTGTTCAAGGTCCTTGATGTCACAGCCTTCAGCTAGGGAGATGTTTTCTATTTTGCTCAATTTTCCTCAAAAAAAAAAAGTTGCCTTACCACATTTGTCATCCTGATGTCATGAGAAAAGTTTTTCACCACACAGAATTGCTCTGCTAATTGTTGGTTGCTGGAACTATAGAGCTTCAGATCGTCTACAAATAATAAGTGAGATGTTTCTGGGTTGTTACCTTCTTTAGGATTCATGCTAAATCCATATTCCAAAGAGTTGATGAGAGCACTCATTGGAATAAGTGCCACACAAAACAGAAGAGGGCGACAGAGAATCCCCTCACTGGATCTTGATGTTAGGCATGATATACTGACGATTTATTTATTTTTTTTTTTTTGAAAAATGAAGGAGTGTGGTTTGCCACATTGTCATGGTAAAGTTTACGTACTCTATCAAATCAGGATTTTATACATTTCAAGGCAATTTATTACCCATGAGTGTGGGACGCTGTCAAAAGTGTTTTTATAACCAATCCAGGCTATACTGAGATTTCTGCTTTTCTTAGCGCTGGACATGTCATTATTCAACATTAACTGGTCTTTGGTGCCATATGCCCCTCTCTTGTTGCCCCTTTTGCTCTATTGCCATGATGTTATTGGACTCAAGATAATATATTCTGTCTGCATCTATTGCAGTGAACAGCTTATAGACTAAGTAGACAAGCTTTTGGTCTATAATTGACAGGAGTGTTACTTTGGTCTCCTTTTGGAAAGGGAAATGTTTTTCCTGTAGTAAGCCACTGTGGTGTTAAGTCTGGCTGCGTAAACAAATGATTTTTGCAATTCACCAGATCTGGGTAGAGTGATAACTGTTTGAGCCAAAAGTTGGTTACTCCATCTGGGCCAGGGCTCTACCAGTTTGGTGCTCGCTTTAACCTGCTTGCCAGCACTTTTGCAGTTACTGCAAGTCATTCCAAAGGTGTGATGATTGCTTTTTCTAAATGCTCCTGTATGCAGAGTAACCATTCTGCTTCTTGAGCGTGCTTTATAGGGTTCTCGCATAGTTTTCTCCAGAAGCTTTCTGTTTCAGCTTTGGTTGGTGGTGCTTTTAGTATCTTGATACTCTTTCCCAATTCCCTGTAAAATTGTTTAGGGTTCTCCCTAATTAGATTATTTTGATATCTTTCTTTTCAGTTTTCTTCATATCTTCACAGTTTTTGTGCTTCTGCTGCTATTTTCAATTTATTGTTGGAACATATGAATTTCAGGTCTTCTTTTGTTAATGCTGAATGCTTCAGCTTCATGTCTTGGGTCTTCCTTAATATCTTTGATGATCTTAATTCTTTCTAGATACCTGTCTATCAGGGGATATCTCCACACACAATGACTAATTTTTCCCTCGATAGTCTGCCTGTTAAGTGGAGGGGCTGGGGACCCTTCAGAGGCAGAATGGCAATGCTCTCTAGGAAAACCAGGCACAGGTTGGCGAGGGCCCTGCTGCAAATCCTGAGGATGCTGAGGCTGATAGGCAACTGAACGTGGTTAAGAAGGATAGTATCGCTTCTTCTTAGAATAGAAAGACTTCTTGGGAGGAGCCTTCCTGGACAGGCGATTCAGGGTGAGATCATCTGTCTCAATCTCTCCTGCTTTTTCCCTCCAGTCCTTACCAAAAAGGTTTTCTCCAATATATGAGATATTGGCCAGTTTATCCTTGACCCATTTCTCAAGATCTGATACCTGTAACCAGGCCATTCTGCGAGCCTCAATGCAGACTACTGAAGCTCTGCTTGTTGATTTGAAGGCATCAAGAGAGGCTCTGGTAAGAAACTTAGAAGTATTTTGGCCTTGCTTGATGAGTGTCTGGAAAGCACGCCGCTTATTCTCAGGAAGCAGAAGGGTGAAAGTCTCCAGATCCTTGGTGACATTCTTCAGAAACATGCCCATGTACAGCATGTGTGAGTTTATTCTGGAGATCAACACGCAAGCTTGGAAGCATCGATGCCCAAAGGCATCGCCGATTCAACCACCATTGAGTGGTGGGGGAGCTGAGTTTTTCGAATGCTGGGGATCCTGGTACTCGGTACATGGTATCGAGCCTCTTGCTGACAAGTGGAACCGTGAGCAGGGCCTCCCACATGCGGAGTATAACATCCTGCAGGATACAATGCACCGATAAGGTAGCCGCCTACTTGGGCGTGGGAGGGTATTAGAGTATCTCCAATTCCTCTGCCCTCAGTTACTTTTCCAAGGCTACTGTGATGGAAAGCCCCACTGCCATATCACGTATGAATCCCTGAAAAGACATCTTCTGGTTGGGACCAACACCATTCCTGACGTGGCGAAGGGTGTGAAGTGATGTCTGGGAGTTCTCAGGAATCGAGTAAACCTTCATCAGATTCTGAATAACTGGAATCAGAGTTTGGCAGGAAATCAAAGTATCAGCGGTCTTGGGTTTGACCTTGATGCTTCTTGTACGTTGAGGGTCGATGCCGATACTGATGCCTGGAGGTATCTGAATCAAGAGCCATGGCCGTTTGAGACTGTTGGGTATCAGGGGTCGGTTCCAACTCAGGTATCGGGCTCGGAGGTTCCAACGATGTCGGTTCAAGGGCCAGCATCAAGGTCATTACCACTGGCAGTATGATCTGTGCAGATGCCTGCACTCCTGGATCTCTCAATGTTATCGAAGCACCCCTAGGGGAGTCATAATACTTATGTTGGGACTTCTCTTTGGTTTCATTATCAGTCTTTGATGCCGATGACCTAGGAGCAGCCAGAGATTCAACTTTCGTTTGGAGTTTGAAGGTACCTGAGACCCATGTGAGGAAGTTGATGCCCTTGATGAAGTGAAAACCACTGAAAGAGAGTCAGAGGCGAACGACAATCCGTACTTGCTGGCTCGGTTCTTCAGGCCTCTTTGTGATTTGTTGACACAACGGACAAGATTTGGGTTGATGGTCAGAGCCCAAACATTTGAGACACCAGTCAGTTTTATCAGTGACTGATATGGTACCGGGCACACTTGGTACACTTTTTTTAAACTACTAGTTGGCTTTTCCATGCCTTCAATAGTTGTCTTCAAGGTTGAAGATAAGGTTATGGAGGCCTAGTTTAGCAGTGAAAACTGCATAAAAATGTAGAGAAAAAAATTATAAAAATAAGAGTCATTGGGGCCGATGTCATAATCAACGGAACTGACAACGATGGAAAGGCAGAAGCACGATGCACCACAAAAGAGAACATTTTTCAGGAGTGACAGGACTGTATGTCTTGCTGGAAGGCGGTGAAAGAGTTGGTGGATAGCATTAAGTGGTAACGAGGAACTGAGGAGAGGAGTTGGGAAGGCAGGCAACTCAGGAGCAGTGGAGTGCTCCCAAAGGCTTTCCTATTCAACGCTGGTGTATCCACAGGGGTTCAGTCGATGACTTTCACCTATATGTGAAGATTGCATTCCTGCTTGTTCTTGGAGATTAAGCTTGAACAGCATAATTCTCCATCCTTTGTACTGTAGATCTGTGTTTTGACAGTACCGAGCAAATTTTTTTTTTTTGCTCGGACAGAATTTTAGCTCAGACAAATCCAGCTCTTCACCATTTTTTCATTCTCTGGCCTAGACAGTGGACATGCTGCACCCTGATACCACTTGCAACTGATGGCAGGCCAAACGTCTCTGGAAGCTGGGTCTTAACTACTCCCCTTAGATCTTGTTCCTTCATAGCCTCTGGCAGACCCACTCTATGCAGGTTGTTCTATCTGCTGCAATTCTACTGATCTTCCTGTGTCCAATAGCATAAGAATTTGCTTCGCAACTGCTTTCAAATGCACCTCTGCCTGGTCTGATTGATCTTCTTGTTGAACAACTCTCTCCTCTGTTACCTTAACCCTTGGCTTTCCAGCCCTTCCTTGATCTCCTCCATAGATGCAAGGATTTTGAACTGTATGGAAAAAGACCGCGGAGCGGCGGGACTACGCCTTTGGAGCGTCGAGTGTCAGTGGGACTGCAGGAGAAGCCAAAATGGTGGCGGAGGAGCATGCGAGGGGCGAGCAGGCTGAGCCGCACGGCGCAGACAATGTAAGAAGTGCGGGAGGCATAGGAGAAGTGGCGGGACAAGCAGCAACGAGAGAGGAACTAAAGAAGTGGTTTGAAGAGCTGAAGGCAGAGGTGCAGTCAGCGAAGAAGGCGCTGAGAGATATAATGAGTGATCTGCGTGAGGAGGTGGAAGAAGTTACCCATAGGATGGGTGATCATGAAAATCGATTGCAAACGCTAAACTGCAGGAGGAGGAATGCAAATTAAAGGTGAGGAGGAATGAAAGGAGCAAATTAAGCTAAAGTTAGAAGATCTGGAGAACTGGTCCAGGAGGAACAATTTAAGAATAAAAGGTGTGCCAGAAGAATTTGAATTTCGGGACTGTGCAAAAGTAGCAGAGGCAGTCTGTTTGGAGGCCTTGAAGCAAGGAGGGGAGGAGGTGGAGGCTGAAGAAATACATTTGGACAGGGCACACCGTGCCTTGGGCCCCATACGCAACAGGCCCAGAGACATAGTAGTTTGCTTAAGAGACTACAAGCTGAAAGAAAAAATTGCAGCTAAGATGAGGGGCTTAAGCACCTTTCTATGGCAGGGGTACTCTGTAGTCAAATATGCGGACCTGTCCTAGGGAACACTACAGAGGAGGGGGGCTATGGCACCAATTACCAGTCAGCTAAGGAAGCAGGAACTGAGGTATCACTGGCTATACCCCTTGGACTTGCATTTACAAAAGGGGAAAAGACATGGAAAGTACAAACTCTGGAGGAGGCTTATGCGGCAATGGAGGCGGCAGGGGTGGTGGTGCCAGAGGAGGAGGAGAATGCAGAAGGACCACAGCAAGACCAGGAAGCAAGGCAGCAGAAGCAACGGGAGACGGAGCCCAGAAAGAGTCGGATGGAGATGGAGCGGGACCAGCGGAGACCACAACGTAGAGGGGTTAAGCGATGACCAGCAGAAGAGAGGATGCGGGAAAGTAATGTCTTGCTAAGGGATGCTGAAAATGGACAAAAAGTTAATAATGTGTGCATAAGGGGAATATGGAGGAGGAGGAGGAGGAGAGTGGGCATGTTTCATGCTGTGGGTTAAAGAATATAAGCATGAGGGGAAGGTGGGGGAGAGATTGGGGGGGGGTGAAGGGTAAGGGCGGAGTACGATAGAAGGATGGATCGGAGGGAGGGGGGGAGGGGTCAGGGAGGGAAGGCTGGGGGGGGCTGGTGATGGTGAAGAGGTATGGGAGGCGGGAAGGGGGGGATGGAAGGAAGGTGGGGGAACATGAAGGGCGGGATGGGAGAATTTGAGAGGGCTGGTGGGGGGTCTGGGGGTGGCGGGTGGTGCACGGCTCCAGGATAACCTCGAATGGGATCGAGGGTGGGGTGTGGGGGGGAGGGAGGGGGAAGTAATGGGGTGGGGGAGGAGGAGGGGAGGAGGGGGAAGAGGGAGGACAAAGAGCAGCTAGTGGTGGGTACGATAAAATGTTAAGGGGTTGCAAACATGGCGAAAGAGGCGCATGCTTGAAAGGGAGGGTGGGCGGATGAAAGCTGTTTCAGGAGACGCACTTGAGGGTGGGGCAGGAGGGTTTGATTAGTTCTAACAAGTTTCCCAGGGTATTGCTCGCAGGACAAAGGGCACATCCAAGAAAAGGGGGGGGGATAATGATAGGGCAGGACTATAAGGAAGCGGTACTGGAAGAAAGAAGGGACAAGCAAGGAAGGTGGGTGGCAGTCTGGATAAAGATAAAGAATGAACAAGTTTGGATAGTGAGTATACATGCTCCTAATGTACAAAGGGGGGGAGTTTTTTGATAAGCTGCTGTCTGAAGTGGAGGGGTGGGGAGATGTGCCACTTATTATAGGGGGGGATTTCAATATCACAGTCAATCCAAAGCTGGATAATATGGGGGGGGGAGGAAGGATAGAAGGAGTCTTTTGCAGTTAAAGGAGCGGTTAGGGTTGGTAGATATGTGGAGAGGGAGGCATCAAGGGGAAAAAGGCTATACATTCTACTCTTCGGCCCATGGGACGTATAGTAGACTGGATATGCTATGGGTGAGTGGGGAATGGCAAGCTAGGACAATGGGAGTTGAAATCGGAAGTATTACATGGACAGATCATGCACCAGTGCATATTATGTTTGATTTAGGGGAAAAGGATACTGGCCCCTTAATTCTGGAGGCTGAATGAGGGGCTTTTAGGAGAGCAGAAGCATGTGGAAAGTTTGAAGCAAGTTATACAGGAATACATGAAGTACAATCTAGGCGGAGATGTGCCACTAGGGATGACGTGGGATGGTATGAAGGCGGTGGTGAGAGGGCATCTAATTTGTACAGCAGTGCAGGAGAAGAGAAAGAGGAAGAAAGTGGAAGAGGAGTTAGTACAAAAAATAGGGGTTCTGGAACGCCAACATTAGGAAAGCACAGTTACTTACCTGTAACAGGTGATCTCTGGGAACAGCAGGAATTAGTCCTCGCATATGGGTAAGTCGGAACCGACGGAGCCCGCGCGGGAAAGCTCCCCAGCCTTTCAGATGAAAAGCTTTTGGGGCTTCCCACAGCGCATGCGCGCTGCCTTCCCGCCTTCCTTACCAGCTCTCTTCAGTTCGAGTTTATAGCTGAGACAATAGAGAGAGGAAAGGAAGGTAGATAGATAGAAGATACAACTCCTAGGGGAGGTGGGTGGGTTGTGAGGACTAATTCCTGCTGTTCCCAGAGATCACCTGTTACAGGTAAGTAACTGTGCTATCTCCAGGAACAAGCAGGAATAAGTCCTCACATATGGGGACTCCCTAGCTAAGATGCCTGGGAGATCCCCCTCCAAGGGTAAACCATCTTCGTATGGATCTCAGTCATCCATTCAGGGAAGGTGGGCAGGAGTTGCTTAAGTATGGAACAGGTGTTTGAGGACAGCCTGACCAAACAAGGCATCCCGGCGGGAGTCCTTGTCCAAACAGTAATGGGCTGTGAAGGTATGAACCGAGGCCCAAGTGGCTGCTCGACAGATCTGATCTATGGATACAGAGTGAAGATGAGCCATAGAAGTAGCCATGGCTCTCACATTGTGAGCTGTGACATGGCCTTCCAGAGAAATGTTCTTACTCTGGTAAGCAAAAGAAATACACTGAGCAATCCAATTGGAAAGTGTACGTTTGGAGACTGGAAGTCCCAAATGAGAAGGATCAAAAGCCACAAAAAGTTGGGAAGACTTTCGATGTGGCTGAGTCCTGTTGAGGTAAAAGGCGAGAGCTCTTTTACAGTCAAGAGTATGAAGGTTCCTCTCTGCACTGGATGCATGAGGAGCCGGGAAAAAAAAACAGGTAGATATACCTCTTGATTAAGATGAAAAGGCGAGACCACTTTGGGCATAAAGTGGGGATTCGTCCTAAGGACCACCTTATCATGATGAAATCTGGTATAAGGTGGATTAGCCACCAAAGCCTGCAGTTCACTGATGCAGCGAGCCGAAGTGACTGCAATAAGGAAAAGAACCTTCCAGGAAAGAACTTTCAAGGAGGTAGAGTCCAAAGGCTCAAAAGGTGGTTTCATAAGCTGACCTAGAACTAGGTTCAAATCCCATGCTACCGGCGGAGGTCGGATGGGAGGTTTAGTTAGGGTCAGGCCTCTCATGAACCTTGCAACGAGAGGATGAGAGGAGACAGGTTGTCCATTTATAGGTTTTAAGGATGCTGCAATAGCACTTAAATGGACTCGTACTGAATTCGTCTTGAGGCCTGCATTGGAAAGATGCAGGAGATAGTCTAGTAGAGAATTCAAAGGAAGTGCCAGAGGGTCAAGACCCTGTTGAGCACACCAAATGGAAAAACGTTTCCATTTGAAAGCATAGGAACGCCTGGTAGAGGGTTTCCTAGAGGCATGAAGGATATCTTTCACTGGCTGAGAAAGATTAAACTCATGAAGGCTTAAGCCTTCAGTAACCAAGCTCGGAGATGTAGGGACTTGGGGTTTGGGTGCCACAAAGTCCCTTTCTCCTGAGACAGAAGGTCTGGCGCAGCTCCCAGGTCCAGGGAGGAGCCCTGGGAGAGCTGTAGAAGTAGAGGGAACCACACTTGGCGTGGCCAGCGTGGAGCTATAAGGATCATCGACCCGTGATCCCTCTGAAGTTTGAACAGAGTCTTGGGAATCAAAGGAATGGGTGGAAAAGCATACAGGAATTCCTGACCCCAATGCAGGAGAAAGGCGTCGTTGGCCTGAGCTCCCTGACACGGAGTCCTGGAACAGAACCGGGGAAGTTTGGCATTCCACGGACTTGCAAAGAGGTCTATGTCCGGGGTCCCCCATTCCTGGAAGATTCTGTGTATCTGGTCCATATGCAGGGACCACTCGTGTGGAAGCAGAACTCGACTGAGTCTGTCTGCCCGAGAGTTTTGAACTCCTGGAAGATACACTGCCAGAAGATGAATTTGATGCTCTCTGGCGAAAGCCCATAATCTGAGAGCTTTGTTGCAAAGCGACAGAGAGCCCGTCCCTCCTTGCTTGTTGACATAGAACATGGCCACCTGATTGTCTGTCTGAACTAGGACAGTCAGGTTGGCAAGGAGGGTATGGAAGACTGTGAGGGCAAGGAAGATTGCTCGCAGTTCCAGAAGGTTGATATGAAGGGTGGTCTCTTGGGGAGACCAGGTTCCCTGAGTGGAGAGATGTTGAAGATGAGCTCCCCACCCTGTTTGGGAGGCATCTGTTGTGAGGGTTGCTTGGGGCAACGAAGGTTGGAAGGGGGTCCCCAACAACAGATTTTTGGAGGATGTCCACCACTGGAGAGACCAAAACAGACGTTTTGAGGTGAGTACCTGGTCTGACAGCAGTCCCGATGCTTGAGACCACTGGGTGGCCAATGTCCATTGAGCTGCTCTCATATGGAGACGAGCATAGGGCACCACATGAACCGTGGAGGCCATGTGGCCCAGAAGTTGCAGCATTTCTCTGGCTGACAAGTGACTTCTGGACTGAGCCTGGGAGGCCAAGCTTATTAGCCGTTGGCCTCGGACCAGAGGAAGGTAGGCCCTTGCAGTGGTGGAATCCAGATAAGCCCCTATGAATTCCAGGGACTGAGTAGGGATGAGTTGGGACTTGGGAATGTTTACCACAAGTCCCAGATATTGAAGAATACGCCTTGTGCGGTCCAAGGAAATATGGACTTCTGACTGAGATGGAGCTCGGATGAGCCAGTCGTCCAGATATGGGAACACGAAGATTCCCATGCCTCTTAGAAATGCGGCTATGACTGCCATGCATTTTGTGAATACTCTTGGAGCAGAGGCGAGACCGAAGGGAAGTACTCTGTATTGGAAATGTTTTCCCTGGAACAGAAATCGAAGATATTTTCTGTGGGATGGATGGATGAGTATATGAGTGTACGCATCCTTGAGATCTAGAGAACAAAGCCAATCCTGACTCTGAAGGTATGGAAGGAGAATGCCCAGAGAGAGCATTTTGAATTTCTCCTTGAATAGAAACTTGTTCAATTCTCTCAGATCTAGGATAGGTCTGAAGCCCCCTGTCTTCTTTGTTATGAGAAAATAAGGGGAGTAGAACCCTAACCCCTGTTGAGGAAGAGGAACCTCCTCTATTGCCCCTTGGGCAAGGAGAGAGGAGACTTCCTGACCCAACAGGGTCAGAAGAGATGGGGGAGAACTGAATTGCCTCACCATGGTATGGGGAGGAAGGCCGGAGAAATGAAGTTTGTAGCCCTCTCTGATGATAGAGAGGGTCCATTGCTCTGATGTTATTTGCTCCCATCTGGGAGCAAAGTGAGCTAACCTTCCCGGTATGGTGAGAGGCTCTGGTTGTTCCAGAGCCAGAAATGGTAAGTTCTCTAGGGGCAAGTCAAAACCCCTGAGGGGGTTGAGCCTGCTGGGGTGTAGCAGACACTGCAGACTTTGACTTTACTTGCTTAGATTGCTGACGTTTAGCAGCAGAGCGAGGCTGAGAAGATTGTTGGCCAGTATTTGTGGAAAATCTGGCCTTCTTGTAGTACGGCCTTTTAAAAGGTTTCTTTTTTGCAGGAGTAGAAGTAGACTTAGAAAGTCTATCTAGAGTGGCATTTTCTGCGTCCATTTGAGCAGCTTTAATTTGCCAGTCCTCACCAAATAAGTTCTCTCCTGTACAGGGCAGATTCCTTAAGCCATCCATGACCCAGGGTTCTAGGTCAGAAGCCTGGAGCCAAGCAAGACGTCGGGCTGCAATAGCGATTCCCGAAGCCCTGCCAGCAACCTCAAAGGAATCAAAGGCTGCCCTGTTGGAAAACTTGGAGACCTCTGAAAGTTGTGTCACCAGAGTAGTGAAGTCCTCCTTTTTATCCTCAGGGATAAAGGGGGCTAAATGCCGTACCTTTAGGGCAAGTTCTCTGAGAAACATGCCCATATAAAGGCTGTAAGAATTGATCCTGGCTATAAGCATACTAGCCTGAAAGATCTTTCTACCAAAAGAGTCGAGGGTCTTACATTCTCGCCCTGGAGGGGTAGAGGAATGCCTTTTAGGACTCTTTATCTTCTTCATAGCAGACTTCACCACAATGGAGTGGTGAGGCAGCTGAGTCTTTTGAAACCCAGGAGGAGGGAGGGACCCGGTACATGGTGTCCAACCTACGGGAATGAGGAGACAGGGTTAGAGGAGTCTCCCACAAATCCATCAAGTGTTCTTGAAGGATTTCATGGATAGGCAGAGTAACTGCCTCTTTAGGAGGTTTAGAGTATCCTAAAATATCCAATTTTTTTGATCTGGGTTCCTTTTCAGCAGATGTAGCAATAGAAAGTGCTTTAGCTACATCAACAATGAAATCCTGAAAGGATAAATCCTCTGGAGGAGACATCCTCCTCTTTAGAGAAGAGGGCTCCTCAGGAAGATCAAACTCAGCAGAGTCATCAGAGGAATTGAACTCATCAGAAGAATCTGAGTATTCTCTCTGTGCTTGCAATGCACGATACGCGTACCGATCGATATCGACATCGGGCGTATCGGGCATGGGATTGGTATCGGGCAAAAGCCTGAATCCAGCAAGCGGAACCGATCGACGCTTGGAAGTCGATGGTCTCGGTTCCGGTGTGGATACCGGAACCGGGGTCGGTACCGATGGAATCGGTACCAAGGGCGTCGCAGCCTTAATGAAAGCCAAAACGGCCTGCTGCATGGTCTGGACAGTATTGCCCATGGACGCCACTGCTGCCTGGATGTCGGTACCGGTATCGACCGGTACCCCAGAGCAGTCTAACAGGTGATCAGTCGAGGCCGTGCCATCGATGTCAACCTGTAACCCCAGAGGTGATGCTTTGGAGGCCGGAGCCTCCCGCCGGGGTTGTTGGGTCTGGGCAGAATCCTCAAACTCAAGATTGAGAGCCTCTCGATCTTTTGAAAGAGATTTGCTTTTAGAGGATTTGCCCACAGAAAGTTTGGTTACCTGAGATCCATCCGGAGAGGAAGACCTGGATGACTGTGATGCTGGATTATCTGAAGCAAACAGCACATGGAACTTGTTGGCCCGGTTCTGCATACCACGTTTAGACATCTGGGAGCAGAATGGGCAGTCCGGTATGGAGTGGTCAGGTCCTAAACATTTAAGACACCATTCATGGGTGTCTGTGAGAGAAATAACAGCATTGCACTTGGTACACTTTTTAAAACCAGGAGCTGGTTTCTCCATGAGGAGAATTTGTGTAGGCCTGAAGGCCTAACAAAAGTTACCAAGCTGTGCTGAGAAAATAAAAAAAGATTTTTTTTTTTTTTTTTAAGAGAAAGAAAGAGAGACCGGCAGTACCGGTTTTGGTATGGGGAAGGCAGGTACGCGGTCAAAAGAAACAAATTAAAATAACAATTTCTTCAGCGGTGACAGGAACACGACCTGCTGGCTCCGCGGAAAAAGAGAAACTGAAGAGAGCTGGTAAGGAAGGCGGGAAGGCAGCGCGCATGCGCTGTGGGAAGCCCCAAAAGCTTTTCATCTGAAAAGCTGGGGAGCTTTCCCGCGCGGGCTCCGTCGGTTCCGACTTACCCATATGTGAGGACTTATTCCTGGAGATAGGGCGGATCCTAAAATATTGGCGCACTTGCAAAGGTTACGGGGGAGTTGAATCAACTGGGGGCAGCGGAAATTGCATTTAATTTGGTACGGTTAAAGCAAGCATAGTTTGAAGGAGGGAACAAAATTTATACATTTATTTATTTACATTCTCTTATATACCGCGCTATTCTGCATCAGTGCGGTTTACATTGAACAAACTGAAATTACATTAAACAGGGCATTATAACTTGGAGATAACTATTTTACAGGGAACATGGGCTATGGAGGGTTAAGTGGCTTGCCCAAGACCACAAGGAGCACCTGTGGGACTAGAAACCCCAGTCCTTCCGGCCCAAGGTTGCTGTCCTCTAGTGGGATTTGAACCCCCGACCTTCCGGCCTGAAGTACCTTGCCCCAAACAATAGGCCACTCCTCCACTCCAGGAAAGAAAATAGGAAAGAAGTTAGCAAGGCGGTTACAGGCAAAGCAGCAGAGGACTAATATTGGGGGAATTCGAAATAAGCAGGGGGAAATGGTATATAAACCCAAGTAGATTAGGAAGGTTTTTGTGGAATACTACGAGAAGCTCTATAGCAGTGAGGTTAAGGGAGGAGAGGAAAAGGGCGCAGAATTTTTGGCAGAGTGTCAGCTACCCAGTATATCAAAAGAGGAGGCGGATGAGTTGGGAAGGCCGGTGGGGGCACGGAGGAGGTGAGAGTGGCAATCAAATCCCTCAAAGAAAGGCACCTGGATTAGACAGGTTAATAGTGAAATTCTATAAATTGATGCAGGATAGCATTATGGATTTCTTAACAAGGGTGTTTAATGGGGTGCTACGGGGTGAGGAGCTGCCCCAGAACATGATGGAGGCAGGCATAACGGTCATTCTTAAGCCAGGGAAGGATCACACAACCTGCGGAGCTTATAGGCCGATATCCCTTATAAATTTAGATGCAAAGCTGCTAGCCAAAATTATGGCTGCTAGATTACAAAGGATAATGCAAACGTTGGTGCATAAGGATCAGACAGGCTTCATTAAGGGGAGACAGGGAGGGGATAATATCCGAAAGCTTTTAAATGTGGTTTGGGAGTTGCAGGACACAGGGAGGAGGCGGTATTCTTAACGGCGGATGCCGAAAAGGCATTTGACAGGGTGGAGTGGGGTTTCATGTGGCAGGTGCTGGAGAAAATGGGATTGGGGGGGGGAGTTCCTAGGCTGGGTAAAAGCACTGTATCATAGCCCGAGAGCCCGGATAAGTATAGATGGGGGGTATTCGGACAGTTTTTGCCTAGGCAGGGGGACGCGGCAGGGGTGCCCGCTGTCGCCCCTGCTGTTTGCGCTAGTTATTGAGCCTCTGGCGGAGTATATAGGGAAACAGACTGATATTGAGGGAGTGAGGGTGGGAGACCAGCTCAGTAAGGTGGCACCTGTTTGCGGATGATGTGATTTTTACGTTGAGTTGGCCATTTTAGAGTTTGCCAAATCTAATGAAAGCTATTGGGAGATATAGCAAGGTAGCTGGGTATAAGCTGAATGTACATAAGACAGAAATTTTGGGATTCAACTTAGAGAAGGGACTGGAACAGAGGATAAGAGAGGCATTCCCCTTTAAATGGGTGAGGGGTAGTTTTCGATATTTGGGTATACAGCTGGGCAATTCTTTGCAAGACATTAATGAATGGAATTATAGGCCCTTGATAAAGAACCTAAGGCAAGATTTGGCCAGATGGCAGGGGATGCATTTATCCTGGTTAGGGAGGATAGCCACAATTAAGATGAATGTACTGCCGAGGATTTTGTTTGTATTTATGGCATTGCCAAGTAAAATCACGAGACGGTGCCTTAAAGAATTCCATGGCTTGATTATGAGGTTTATATGGGCAGGGAAGGCCCCTGGAGTGAGTAGGGTGACAATGTTTAGAGCAAGGGAGGAAGGAGGGCTGTGGGTGCCGAACTTAGTGCATTACTATGAGGCAGCACAGTTGAAGGAGAAATTAGGCCTTACCTGCTTTTCCTTGAGTTCTCTCCAGGCCAGTCCAGGACATGAAGGTAGTCAACCTCCTCCAGCAGCTGAGGACTGAAAAACAAACTTTAACTGACAGCCTAACCAGCTCCCCCTGGTGTCAGAATCCAGTCTTATGGTAACAAAGCAGTAGAACAAGAACTCTAAACTGTAACCCCAAAAACAACAAATCTACTCTGACTAGTAATAATGGGCAAGAGCACTTGAGCAGCTTTCTCCTTCCGCTCTCTGTATTATGTTATTGAATCCTTACTGATTTTTCTTAGGTTTTTTTTTTTTGGCACACAAAAAATCCTCCAGAACTCTAAACGCAGTTTGCTAAGGAATGCTCCTGACCCCACTGCAAAAAAAGAACGTCGTCATTGCTCACAGTCTAGAAATATAGATGGGGTGGGTCCTGGACTGGCCCGGAGAGAACTCAAGGAAAGACAATTAGCAGGTAAGGCCTAATTTCTCCTTCCTATTCGTCTCTCCGGGCCAGTCCAGGACATGAGGGTAGTACCAAAGGAGTACCTAAACCCGGGAGGGACCTGTAAGCCCCACAATAATGGCCGAGGCCCCCACTCTAGCATCCTCTCTTGCCTGCACATCTAACCGATAGTGACATGCAAATGTATGAAGCGAAGACCAGGCCACCGCACGACAGATATCCACCGGCGGAACCAAGGCAGATTCCGCCCACGACGTAGCCTGACCCCTCGTCGAATGAGCCCGAAGCCCCACTGGAGCCACCTTGCCCTGTGTTTCGTAAGCTACACGTATCGCGTGCTTCACCCAGCAAGCTATGGAAGCCTTAGTGGCCGCCTTACCCTTTGACGGACCACCAAAGAGAACGAACAATCTGTCCGACCTACGAAATGACTGTTTCCTTCAAGTATCTCCGCAGCACCCGACCAACATCCAATTTTCGAAGAGACCGGTCTAATTTACCTTCAGCTGGTGCTACAAAAGAGGGAAGCGACACGGGCTGATTCACGTGAAAGCTGGACACCACTTTAGGCAGAAAAGATGGCACTGGCCGCAAAAGAACCTTTTCCGCCGAAAATTGAATGTACAGTTCTCTACAGGAAAGCACCTGCAGATCAAAAATCCGCCTCACCGAGCACAACGCTACTAAGAAGGCCGTCTTCCAGGAAAGCTCCCGCATATTCCCGGAAGATTGCGGTTCGTAAGGAGGCTTTGTCAAAGCTTCCAACACCAAATTCAAATCCCAAGGAGGAATCACCTGTCGAACAGGAGGCCGAATGTTCTTGGCTGCCCGAAGAAAATGCAGAACATCTGGATGAGCGGAAAGCGAACTTCCTTGAACTGGACCTCTATAACAGGGCAGCGCCACCAACTGTACCTTCAGAGTGCTAAGAGCTAGCCCTTTTTCTAACCCGCCTTGAAGGAACGCCAGGATGTCGAGTAGAGACGATCTCCCCGGCCTAACTTTGCGGTCTACACACCACTCTTCAAAGATGCGACATACTCTAACGTAGGCTAACGAAGTAGATCGTCTTCTAGACTTCAACATGGTGGCAATTACCGACCCCGAATAACCCTTGTGGCGCAAATGCTCCCTCTCAAGAGCCAAGCCGTAAGCAAGAATCAATCCACTTGCGGCATTAGAACAGGGCCTTGGTTCAGCAAATTGTCGCGTGAGGGCAGCCGCCACGGTGGAGCCACCAGCAGTCGCATCAGATCCGCATACCATGGTCGTCTTGGCCAATCCGGCACGATGAAGATCACTAGCCCCTCATGCTTCAATATCCTCTGACTCGTCCCAACAACGGCCACGGAGGGAACACGTAAAGAAGCTCTCCCAACGGCCAGGGTTGCACCAGCCCGTCTAGACCTTCTGACATATGTTCCCTGCGCCTGCTGTAAAACCGCATTGCTTTGGCATTGGGCAGGGTCGCCATGAGATCCATGACCGGACGACCCCAACGCACCGTGATCTCGTGAAAAACCACTGCATTCAGCTCCCATTCCCCGGGATCCAGCACATGCCGACTGAGATAGTCCGCCTGAACATTGTCTTTGCCTGCCACATGAACTGCTGAAATTGCCACTAGATGGTGTTCTACCCAATGGAACAACCGCTGACTTTCTTCTAACAGCAGGGCACTGCCCGTACCTCCCTGACGGTTGATGTACGCTACGGTTACCAAATTGTTGGAGAATACTCGAACCGCTCTCCCTTCGAGAAGCTTTGCAAACTCCAGCAGTGCCAACTGAACTGCTTTGAGTTCCAGAAGATTTATGGACTAAACCCTCTCTTCTGCCGTCCAGACCCCCTGCTCTATCTGCGCCAAACAATGGGCCCCCAAGCCGGAAAGACTGGCATCCGTGGTGAGCAACACCCAGTCGGGAAGCTCCAGCGGAACCCCCGCCTGCAGATGCGCTGGAATCAACCACCATTGCAGACTGTCTCGCACCTGTTCCGGACAGACCAACCGGCGAGAAAGAGGATGATCCTACGGAGACCATCGCGAGAGTAGAGCCTGCTGTAGCGGTCGCATGTGAGCCCTGGCCCATGGAACCAGATCTAAGGCCACCGCCATCGATCCCAACAACTGTAAGTACCTCCAAGCCGTCGGCGCCTTGAGCCTTAAAAAGGCAGCCACTTGCGACAAAATCTTTTGAACTCTGTCCGGGGGTAGAAAGATGGCTCCTAACTGCATGTCGAAGAAGGCTCTCAGATACGTCAACTGCCTCCCCGGATGCAAATGACTCTTGGCCTGGTTGATAACCCAACCGAGATGCTCGAGAAACAACACCACATGCGCTGTTGCCCTGATAAGACTCCTCTAGCGATGGCGCCCGAATTAACCAGTCGTCCAGTTAAGGATGTACCTGTATTCTCTCTTTTCGAAGAGCTGCCGCGGCTACAACCATCACCTTGGTAAAGGTGCACGGCGCTGTCGCCAGTCCGAACGGCAAAGCCCGGAACTGAAAATGACCCATGGGCACTGCAAAACATAGAAACCTTTGATGCTCTGTTCTGATAGGAATATGCAGATAAGCCTCCGTCAGATCTATTGAGGAAAGAACCTCTCCCAGTCTGACGGAGTTGATGACAGACCTCAACGTCTCCATTCGGAAATGAGGCACGCGCAAGCAACGATTTACGTGCTTCAAATCCAAAATCAGCCGAAAAGAACCCTCCTTTTTGGGAACCACAAAACAAATCGAGTATCGACCTAAGCCGCACTGGTCTGTTGGTACCGGGACTATCGCTTGGAGGTGTAACAATCGCTTCACAGTTTCGTGCACTGCCGATCTCTTTGCCAGAGGGCCGCACGGCGAAGAAACGAAGGCTGCTGCTAAAGGAAGGTCGAACTCGAGCGCATAGCCCTCTCTGATGATCTGAAGAACCCACTGGTCGGTAGTTATGTTGGCCCAAGCGGAGAAAAACTGCTGCAACCGCCCCCCTACTGGAATCTCCCCCTGGGCCAGCGTCCCTTCATTGCAGCTTCTTAGTTGCTGACTGTTGGGCGTTAAAATAGCCCCTACTGAAACCTCTGGCTCCGCGAAAGGACTGACCTCTAGCCACAAACCGGCCTAGTCGATAAGGCGAAAAATGAGGTCCACGAAACCTACAAAAATCACACCCCTGACCCCTCTGCAAGGAGCCCATCTTTGTCACTCTTGGCCGGTCTTCAGGCAGACGACCCCCTTTGGAATCTCCCAAATCCTTGACAATTTTCTCTAGAGCTTCCCCAAAGAGCAGTTTACCCATGTATGGAAGCTTGCTTAGGCGTGCTTTAGATGACGCATCCGTTGCCCAATTCCGTAACCAAAGAAACCGCCGGGCAGCAATAACTGAAGCCATTGACTTCGCCTAAATGCAAAACAAATCATAAAAGGCATCCGCTAAATAAGCCGCCGCTGATTCTAGCCTCACTCCGTCTCCCGATGGGGATCCCTCGCTTTCCTGCCCTGGCTCCAGCTGAAGCCACCGGATAGAGGCCCTAGACACATACGCCCCACAAATCGACGCCTGGAGTGCCAGAGCGCTAGAATCAAACGCCTGCTTCAAAAGCGCCTCTAATCTGCGATCTTGAAGATCCTTAAGAGCCGTACCCCCATCCACCGGAATCGTGGTCTTCTTGGTGACCGCTGAAACTAGCGCATCCACCTTAGGCATACGCAACAAGTCTCTTTCTTCCTGGGGTACGGGTTAGAGCCGCGCCATAGCGCGAGCCCCACACAAGGAAGCTTCGGGACATTCCCATTCCGACTCCATCTGCTTAATCATTCTATGCAGAGGAAAACATCTCTGTTCGGATTTAAAACTTTGTAACAAGGGATCTTCCAAAGGCTCCTGCTGCACCGCAGGAGGAACTATATTTAACGCAGTCAGAGACTGAGAAATCAAAGCCCCAAGCTCTTCCTTCCTAAAAACTCTAAAGATATCTGGATCATCCCCGGGACCCAACTCTCCTTCTTCTAAGTCAGCTGACCAGAAGTCCAAGCCCAGCTCTGATAACAGTTCTCCTTCCTCAGGATCCTGCGAAAGCGCCCCCAGAGCAGCTGCCTGCTCCAAGGGCGTGCCTAAAGGCTTTGATAAAGAGGAGACCCCCTCTCCAGGATCCTCCATAGCAGAAACTCCCCCCTGGGAGACTACCAGACTGTCAGGTGAAGGACTGAGGGCAGACTGAGACCTCTTAAGCAAGTAAGCACTATGAAGCGCTAAAATAAACTCAGGGGACAATAAGGAGTCCAAGACCCCCGGAGAAGCTGAAAACATTTGCCGAGCTTGCCCTTCTGCCGAAGGCTCTCTGTGAGACTTAGATTTTCGCTTCCCCGACTTTGTCTGAAGAGCGGGAGAAACGGATGGCCCTTCTAAAATGGCCGCCGTTCCCGCCTTTTCAGATGGACCATGAGGCCAGGAGCATTCCCCTTCTTCAGAAATTACCTGCTTCTCCATTGTGTACTCCTAACAATCGCACCTGATATTTCTATTACTGCTAAAAACTTGCCCCGAACCACTTCAGATCGAGTGCCTCTCCTGTCAGGAACCCAAACCGCGAACGGAGCAGTACAACGGTCACGGACAACAAAATGACACGGCGGAGACCTCCCTGCCGGTAAACTAAAAGAATGTGCCCCCGCAAAAAATTTAAAGTACCTGATAGAGAAGAACGTGGAGCCTGTGGTACTCCGCTTCGCCGCTGCTAGCGGGAGCTGGAGCTACCGGCAAAACATGGAGGCTGGAAGGCAGTCGCTGGGGCTCCCAGGACTGTTCACATGCCCAAGCTACCGGTCTTTAAGTAGAGATAGGTTCTGCCTCTGACCGCCGAACCAATCTGTCGGCTGAAGCACCCCGGTGCTGATATTTGTTGCCCCGAGCACTTTAGAAAAACAAAAAGAGAAAATAAATACTCTCTGTGCAATTTGCCCTGCTAGGTCAAACACGGCACCGAACCTTTGCTCACACTAAGATCTGTTCTATCCTATTGTTATCTCCCATCCTTTTTTTTTTTTCTTTCCAATTTCAGAATTTAAACTACTCAAGATCCTATTCTCTCTCTGGGGAGCTGGTCTTCCACACGTCCAGTTCAGCTGCTGAGGACTGAAAGACTGAATTCTGACACCAGGGGGAGCTGGTTAGGCTGTCAGTTAAAGTTTCAGTTTTTCAGTCCTCAGCTGCTGGAGGAGGTTGACTACCCTCATGTCCTGGACTGGCCCGGAGAGACAAATAGGAAGGCTGTGTTTGTGTGGAGAGACAGGGGGGAGACGCCACAATGGGTTTATATGGAAAGAGAGGGAGGGGAGAATTTAGAGGCGGAGGTATGGGGTAGTTTAAGAGATAAAGGGGGGAAAAGAGGGAGGAACCCACAAAAGGAATTAACATGGGAAATTTGGGGGAAATGGAAGAGATACTTGATGCAGGATAAGTGCTGGTCGCGGGAGATGCACTTGCAACATATGCCTGGATTTGAGCCAGGAAAGAGGGGGGATATTTAGGGAGTGGGCGGACAGGGGATTGGTTAGAGCGGGACAGGTGGTGGATGGGAGGGGGTGGATTAAAACCTTCCAGGAACTAAAGGAAAAGTTTGGGGTACTAGACAAGGAGTACTATGCTTATATACAGCTATGGCACTTCTTGCAGAGGGGAGAGGTGAGAGAGGACCTAGCGAGGAGGAGTACGGAGTTTGAAGAGCTCATGGAAAAAAAGGATAATCTTAAAGGCATGGTCTCAAGGTTATATAAACTCCTAAATAGTATTTATTTATTTATTTATTTAAATTCTCTTATATACCGCGCTATTCTGCATCAGTGCTGTTTACATTGAACAAACTGAAATTACATTGAACAGGGCATTATAACTTGGAGATAACTATTTTACAGGGAACATGGGCTATGGAGGGTTAAGTGGCTTGCCCAAGACCACAAGGAGCACCTGTGGGACTAGAAACCCCAGTCCTTCCGGCCCAAGGTTGCTGTCCTCTAGTGGGATTTGAAACCCTGACCTTCCGGCCTGAAGTACCTTGCCCCAACCACTAGGCCACTCCTCCACTAGTAAAGGGGTAGGTAAAGTATGGTGGCAAGAAAAGTGGGAGGCGGAAATTGAAGGTCCATGGGAGGAGGGAAGATGGAGGGATATATATGAAAGTGAGCGAAGATTGGCGTGGGGTACAACGCTGGTAGAGAACTGTCTAAAAATTAGGTTGAGAATGGTGTGGACGCCAGCTCTGCTTAAGGCCATTTGTAAAGATAGTGATGGCAATTGCTGGAAGGGGGTGTGGGCAATGGGGGGACTTGATGCATATGATTTGGGGATGCCCCAAAATACAGCGGGTGTGGCAGGAAGTGGGAAAGCTATATAAGGTGGTGACCGGGGTGCGAATAAAGTTGGATAGGGGAAGTATAGGCCTGTTCTATCTTACTGGGCAGACTAGATGGACCATACTGGTCTTTATCTGCCATCATTTACTATGTTACTATGTTGGATGGGGAGGAAGGGGGAAATACAGGGCATATCAGCTTCTGGCACTATTGTGTGGTGGCGTGCCGACTGGCTATACTGCAAAGGTAGAAAGCGAAGGAGGGCCCTACGATGGGGGAAATAATGGTAAGAATAGTATGCCTTTGGCATGTGAGCTTGGTGGGAGCTCATATGCCAAGCTTAGAAGGAATCAGAGTGAAACACCTGGATATTTGGCAAGCATATGAGGAATGGAGGGAGGAGGGGTGGAGTAAATGGGTGATGAGTTAAGGGAGCTGGGATAGGATGGGAAGGGATGGGGGAAGGGGGAAGGGGGAGCGGGGGAAGGGGGAGCGGGGGAAGGGAAAAGGGGGAAGGGGGAGCGGGGAAAGGGAAAGGGGGAAAGGGAGGAAGGGGGGGGGAAGGGAAAGGGAAAGGGAGGAAGGGGGGGGAAAGGGAGGAAGGGGGGGGGGGAAAGGGAGGAAGGGGGGGGGAAGGGAAAGGGAAAGGGGGGAAGGGGGAGCGGGGAAGGGGGAGGGGGGAGCGGGGAAGGGGGAGGGGGGAGCGGGGAAGGGGGAGCGGGGACCGGGGACCAGTAAGAGGGGTAGCAAAGAGCACCTACAGATTTATGTTGGCGTGTGGGCGAGAAACTGATCATGGAAGGGTGAAAACTAGTGGTAGCAATGGAGACGATTGAGCACTGTCACGGGGGGGGGGGGGGGTTGGCATTAGGAATGGCATTGTCTTGATTTATGTTTATCGTTTATTGTTTGTGGGTTTATAAGTAATGAAGTCAGAAATGTAATTGGGGTAGAATGGGGTATGTACAGGGAGGGTGCCGAGGAGAATTATGTTGGTGGATTGATGCATGTTGAAGGAGGGTCAGTTCAGTGCTGAAGCTCAAAATGTAATGAGAGGAAGTAGTACAGCTAATGGTGTAAGATGTATATTATGTAAAATGGTTGAAACTCTAATAAAATTTAAACTACAAAAAAAAATCTATTCCAAATGAACAAATCAATAAGGGCAGGAAAGCAAAGCATGAAAAATACACAACAATTAAATATAAAAAAGAAGAAAGTGGGGGGTGGGAAGATTGGGAAAATATTGCCCTACTGCTTCTCAGAGGAAATCATTACCCCACAAACAAAGCTAAATTTCAAGAACCTCCCATAGCTAGTGAAGGAAGATGGCCTAGAGACCTTGAGTAGATGCTGTGTGAAAGAAGGGACATACCTTCATAATACCTGTGCTTTCCATCAGCTAACAAATGAGAAAAGCAAATGAGAAAAGAGCAAGACTTACATTCTTTGCCACGGCTACTGCCTCTCCCTCGCCGACTTGAGACCCCATGCCCACGGCTCACTTCTTTGTCTCCTCTTTTTTCTCTGTTCTCTTTATTTTCTGAATTCTCTTTTCCAACAGCTTTCTTCTTTCCACCTACAGTTTCCCATGATGTCTAATTAGTAACATGGGTAGAAAAGTGGAATTTTAGATCCAGAAAAATAGCTAACAAATCTTTTGCTATTATACAAAACTTTGACAATCCAATTTTTAAGCACAAATATACTCACATAATTAACAGTCTCTTCAGCAAGCTTGATATAGAAGATTTGACTAATATACCCAAGCCTAGTAAGGAACTG
The DNA here is from genome assembly GCA_033557465.1 of Ichthyophis bannanicus. Taxonomy (NCBI): domain Eukaryota; kingdom Metazoa; phylum Chordata; class Amphibia; order Gymnophiona; family Ichthyophiidae; genus Ichthyophis; species Ichthyophis bannanicus. Next base: position 111,510,938 of record CM066032.1, on the reverse strand, counting down.
ACTAAACGTTTAGGAAAGTTTTCTACAAATGAGTGCTATTTAGATCCAATTGTTGCACAATTGGTCCTGAACATCTCCAAAAGTGCTTCTTTTCAGGATACTTGCAGGGAACTTTATTTGGTTAACTCCTATGAAAGACAGGATTTGTGCTGAGTCAAAGTCTTTCCCCTGGAATAGAGTCATATGTGCAAGGAAATTTAAGGCAATGTTTGGAAAGAAAATGGAGAAGCCTCCCCACCCCCCCAAAGCTAAGAACATATATTTCTCTGCTATAATCTCTTTAGCTCAATCGTCCTAGGGTGTTATTTAATTTGGTATAGAATTTACAAAAAAGGGGAACAGGTAACATCAAGTGCCACCTCACAGACCTGTCTTGGGCTGTAAGGATTTTGCATGATTTTTTAGAGACAAGGTTTTTTATCCAAATGTGTTAACATTTGTATTCATCACTACAGGAGTCCCAGAAGTGCTAGCATTCTGCCCCCAAATCTTTTACCCTTTGAGACCAATGGTACAGAAGATGCAGGTGATGTCACAACTAACTTCTTGTCTACTTGATCTCTGCCCTTCCTAGTTATTGAAGCAAAGTTGCTGTTGTGTCTTGGACAACAGGTTCAAGATATAAATGCTTCTTTGTCTGAACATCCTTTCCCTGATCCATTGAAGAAGGTATTGAAAAAGCTACACTTAAATCCTGCGAAGGTAGAGAATTACCATCCAACTGTAAATGTATCTTTCCTTGAGAAAGTGATAGAACATACTGTTTCTCAAGTATCTGAAGTTTTGGTTAATGTGGTGTCTAACCCTATCTAGACAGGTTCCAGAAGAGGTCATAGTATGAAGGTCATGATATGGAGACTATGTTTCTCTCCTTGGTGGATGATCTTAAAAGAAACAATGTTTTTTTTTAAAAACCTTGTGGGTCTTCTGGACCTCTCAGCCACCTCAGATACCAATCAGCCATAATATCTTGTTGCAGCAACTGAGACACCTCAGTATCAAAGACATTATCTTAAGCTCGTTTAGGTTTTGTTTCTTTCACTCTTAAAATTCAACAGTGAGATTAACTGTCTCTTCCCTGGGAAAGGCAATATGGTGTCCCTCAGAGATCCACTTTGTCTTCAGTATTAGTCAGCATCTATATGCAACTTTTATGCTCTATTAGGGAAAGTAAACTTCTAAAAATCAAAACCCTTAATCAGGAACGAAAACACCACATCCACAAAAAAATCCTTCTCTTCTGTAATCAATGCAATATCTTGCCTCCTCCCCAAATCACAAAGGGGACACCTGTGTGTGCAAAAAAATGTAAAAAGGTATGTGGAACCACCAGAATGGAGACATGTGGGTGCCAATATCACCTTGCAATCTTGCTCCCCAGTTTCAATCATCAATTCCTTAATACACTTGTGTCGCCATCAAACCATGTGATCATTCTTTTGTTACTTTCATATTTGTTGTATCATAATTAATTAAAAACAAGCAACATTAACCTTTCATCCAGTCTTTCAAGGCACAACGGTGTCCCCACTCATACTTTCTGAAGGAGCAGGCAAACCTTTTGCTAACCATGTGGGTTCATATACAAGTTATATCGACATTCGCACCATAGCGTGCATACTTCAATTCCACTTGCAAAGCTCAATAGTGTATTACATTTACATATTTGCATCCAAGTTGAAAATATTCAAGTACGGCTGCATAAATGAATCAAACATTTCAATTTGCATTTATCTAAGGCCTCAGTTCACACAGACACTACTATTGCGAGTCTCTCATCTGCACGCGCAGGTTCCACCCAACCTGCCTGCATGTTTCGGATGGCTTTGTCAGGGGTTCAGCGGCAAACACTCAGTTTCTTGAAGATATTGTGGAAGACCCCAAACCACAATGGAGCCTCCCTTATCAGCTGGATGCATCATAATAGAGGAATTACATGATAAATTCCTTCAAAGCTACACATTCATCCCTAAGCAAATTGGGGTGAAAATGCCAAGTGGCATGGTCTTCTATCAGAGTGATCTCTTTCAAAACTGCATCCCGGAATGTATCAATATAGAGATCCTCCTAGATCTCGGACACAATATACATCTCAGTACTGGATTCATCATATTTGGAAAAATAAAGCTGAACCTGTAAATTTCTAATATGAGCTAAATCCAGATGACATTTAAAAGGATTATAGAAAGTGGAAGGAACAAATGAGTGCCTTTTCCAGCACAGAAACTTGCTGAGGTGTCAACACGGCATCTGAAATATTCATGACGGGAGATTCTTCTGGGCTTGTGATATGGTGACCCTCCTGAGCCATTCATCTTCCTGTTCAGATTCCCACTCTTTTCTGCACTGACATTGGTTTCCCAAGGTGGCCCTAGTGACTGACCCTGTCAGTCACTAAAAAGGGTGGCCCCAATCATAGCTATACTCATCACCGCTGGAAGAATCTGAGGAATCAAAGGTAACTCCTCCTAAAAGTAGATTGTCTGTCAGGATTTAGCCAGGTATACATACAGGGCCTTCGGTGTAGCCTTCTTCATCACTGTGTAATTTTCACAACTTACTTTGGTACACTGATGACCAGAATTTATCCACCATCTTGAGTATATTTGCCAAGAATAGCCTCTAAGGAATCGGGTTCAATATTCTTTTTAATTTCTTCCACAATATCATGGGTCGTTTGCTTTGCATCCCATAGTGCTGTAGAAGTGAAGTCAATAAGTGGACTTCACCTGAACTAAACAATCCACATCAAAACGAGCGTTCACCCTAGCAGCCCCCGCCATGTGGAACTCCCTCCCCGACCACCTCAGAGCAACAAACACCAAAGAATTCAGAAAACTGCTTAAAACTGAACTATTCACAGACTACTTCAAGGACCTCACAGAATGACTCCTAAGATAGCAAAGCCATCCATGTAAATATGCATCTGTAAATATGTACTTAAACGCACACTGTATATAGCTCACATCAAAATCTTCCACACGCACTCACGCAGCACACTGTATCATTTCTCGCACTGCATGCTAATGACAACCACACCCTTCATTGATTGTTTGCTGTGCCAACCGCTTTGATTTCATGATAAAGCGGTATACCAAGTCCGTTTAAATAAATAAATAAATAAATAAGAGCATCAAGTCTACAGAACATTTATTGTACTTGCATACAGAGGACAATATTGGATCTTTACCCTTGGGACAGTGAAACCTAATGGACTCATTCATTATATTGAATGGAATGCTATTAATCTTTAGTTTTGATCTTTCTGCTTCAGTGATGTCATCACATTGGTCATATGACTGAAGTTGAAACTCCAATATGATTTAATGGCATCTGTGCCCTTTAGAAGTCCACTGCTGCTGTTGAAGCTTGCTGCTTTGAATTTCGAACACCTGCTCCGAGCTCCGCTTTTCTGCCACTGAACCCCTGACGCAGATATCTGATCCATGCAGGCAAGTCGGGTGGAACAGCGTGTGCAGATGTGATGCTCGCAATAGTGTTGGTGTGAACTGAGGTCTTAGATAAGTACAAATTGAAATATTTTATTCATTTATGCAGCAGTACTTGAATGTTTTCAACTTATATACAAATATATTTTTTTATTTATATTTTATGACATTTTATATCATCAAATCAAAGCTTGTACAGAAAAGGCAGGAAAAACCAACATATTACAAAAAAAGCAAATAACTAAAATAAATTTACCTTTTTTGCAACCTGTTATCTTAATAGAACCCATAATGAAATGCCTATAGCCCACTATTTGGAGAGAGAGACGTTGAGAACAAACAAGAGGTCAAGGATACCACCTGTATCATATATGAAACCTAAAAAGAAATACAAGAAAATTGCGAGAGGACAGAGTCAAACCTATATTACATACGCAAGGCATATACTCCTACTTCATCCAGTGGAGTCAGAAGTTGGAATAGAATTAGGGGCAGATGTTAACACAGAAGTAACTGGCAGTTTGGCGCTAACAAAAGCAAACAAATCAGCTGGATGAAAGAAAACATATCACTGAGAATTATACATAACTAAACACTTACAAGTAAAACATAAATAAAAGGTAGATCCTAGTTGCAATACACCAGGCTTCATTACAAGAAACTGTCTACGCCACTTCTGAGTTTCCCTAGCAATATCTGGGAACATTAATACTTTGTAACCATAAAAAGGAACCAAACACTTTTTAAAATATAATTTTAACAGCCAGTTCCTGTCCGAAACTAACACACAGGTGACCAGGAGTGTAGAAACTTTCAAAGAGTCTTGCTTAGGTGACTTTAGTAAATCAGAAACATTCAATAAGTCTATGCTGCCCTCTTCAGTTGGACCTGGCCCCTTCTTACCACCAGGAAGAAAAAAAGCTTTAGAAATTGGCAGCATCAACTCTTGAGGGACCATCATGACCTCAGCCAGATTTTTTAAAAGATCTATATACAAATATCTAAATGTAACAGATTACTGAGCTTTCCCAGTGGAATTGTACGCTATAGTGTATATGAACCCATGTGATTAGCAAAAGGTTTCCCTGCTCCTTCAGAGAATATAAGGGTGGGGACACCATTGTGCCTTGAAAGGCTCAATGAAAGGTTAATGTTGCTGCTTTTTTCTTATCTTATAATTAAAGAAAACAAATAATATGAAACTACAAAAAGGATGTTCACATGGTGTGGTGGAGACACATTGCTGTACAGTATTAAGGGACTGATGACAACTGAGGAGCAAGACTGCAAGATATTGGCAAAAACATGGCTCCATTCTTTTTTTTTTTAATTTGTAATTTTATTAAGCATCTGCAACTATACAATCCAACAGAAAAATACACTAAGGACATACAGTACATCCATTTTATCCCCTTCCCTCATTCCACTTGTGATAACACTTCATCAAACTACCTGAGGCTGCCTCCAATGTTCATAAACACACCATTTAACATGAAATTTTGCCGCTCTATTTATTTATTTAACTGTATTTATATCCTGCTTTTCACCGGGTCAAAGCTGTAGCAGCTGACATACTATATATACACTCTAGTCTCTGTTTCACCTCATTAATATCGGGTGCCAGTCAGTCTCGCCAATGCCATTCTGGATGCCACAATACACGTCCGCTACAAAAAAATCACCTGACTTGTGAAGAAACTTAATATCTACCAAACAACTTCACAAAACCAGCCCCCAAAGCTAAAGTAATTTTTGTCGGAGCAACAGAGGGAGGAATGAACAGAAATCACCCACACCAGACGGTATGCTCCTTTTATTCGTACGAGGTTCACCACCTTCAACAATAGTAAAGTCACTTATCTGAAAAAGGTCATCTTTGAAAATTACAGTTGTAGTTGTAGGTGTAGTTGCAATTATAGCACAAATCAGCACGACGTGCACGTTTCGGGCATAAGCCCTGTATCAAGTGCTCCGATAATCCGTACTCACACCAACTGTCAAAAGACGCCAAAGCTGTATCAAGCAACTTTATAAGGTCTCAGACTCACATGGTTGGCTGAATCTTTGTCAATCATGGAGAACCGCCAATGGAACAGGATACACCCCACACTCAGGGGAATCCCTGCTCTCATTGGCCAGAACAAGACAGAGACTTCATGAGGGAATGGCACCCTTTACCAAAATTGTCCATCACAAAAGGCTAAGCCAAAGGGTGCCATTCCCTCATGTCTCTGTCTTGTTCTGGCCAATGAGAGCAGGGATTCCCCTGAGTGTGGGATGTATCTTGTTCCATTGGCGGTTCTCCATGATTGACAAAGATTCAGCCAACCATGTGAGTCTGAGACCTTATAAAGTTGCTTGATACAGCTTTGGCGTCTTTTGACAGTTGGTGTGAGTACGGATTATGCCCGAAACGTGCACGTCGTGCTGATTTGTGCTATAATTGCAACTACACCTACAACTACAACTGTAATTTTCAAAGATGATCTTTTTCAGATAAGTGACTTTACTATTGTTGAAGGTGGTGAACCTCGTACGAATAAAAGGAGCATACCGTCTGGTGTGGGTGATTACAATACACATCTGAGCAGGCTCAGTAACTCCCTTTACCATCCCCTGCAGGGGTATATTTGGCAGACAGGCTGCCGATGTAAGTATTAGATTCCCTCCTACTTATATCCACCAACTCCTTCACTGCCTGCCAGTATTTTGATACCTCTGGGCACCCCCACCACATAAGCAGAAAGGTCCCTTCCTGTCCACAGCCCCTCCAACACTGCAGGGACTCTGTCAAGCCCATACTGTGCAATCTACTTGGGTCCCAATACAGCCTATACAGTAATTTATAGCCATGCTCCACCACAACTGAAGCTTCCGGGGAAAGCTTCTGGGTATCAAGAAAATATTCACCCATTGCCTTTCATCCAGTGTCACCCCCAGCTTTTCCACCCACTTCTTACAGCATTGTGGGGTCCCTGCTCATTGCTTCAGAAGAATTTTATAACAAACTGAGATCAGACCATGGAACCCCTCCCATTGTGCCATGGTATTCTGAAATTCACTCATGCGGCTCAACTGTCCACCCATGTGTTGAATGGACTGCACAAAATGACACACTTGATGGTAGCAAAACTCATGCACCACTGGCAAATGATAACGGTCTCACAGGGCCAAAAGCTCAGCACACCCCCCTCATGATCCAGAAATTGGCTCAAATGATCCAATCCCATCACAGCCCAGTCCCTGAAGACACTATGTATCCATTCCGGGGGAAACGGCTCAATATAGAGGAGTGGTGTGTGTTCCAAAACCACAATCACCCCATAATCTTTTCCTACATCCCTCTCACAATCTCATCGTTGCAGTCACACAAGACGACTTCATCTCCATAACTCCTCCACCTCTTGGAAGCCAAATAGTCTTTCCAAGGGGATGGGGCCCACCAATGCCTGTTCTATGCGAACCCACTGCTTGCTCTAATCCCCCCTGTCCCTACTCCACCACCCCATTAAGCATGGCAGCGATATAGTTGTCCTTCAGGGACGGCACTCCCAAACCCCCTTCCTCCTTCCTCTGCATAAGGACCTGCCCAGTCACCCGGTGTGATCTTTTTTCACCAAATGAATAAAGAGTCTTTGCAATGTTTTCAGCAGCACATCAGACAATGTACTCGGGAGTACAATAAACAAAAACAGATGTGGAAGAAGGTTCATTTTAAGAGTAGCAATCTGACCGAGCCTAAATCCCCCTTGAGTGCGAGCCATAGCTTCTCAGTTGAGAATATACAGGTCCTCCCATCGGGCTCCCACCTAAACCCCGAAATAGCATATGGAGTGTTTTGTCCACCTAAAAGGAAAGGGTGCCCCCAGGCACCCCTCCAATATGGCGTCTAGATGTATCTTGAGAATTTCCACTGTCGTCATATTCATTTTGCAGCCAGGTAGTTGACTGTACCAGGTGATCTCTTGCAGAAAATTAGGGAGCAAGGTGAAAGAGGATGTCAAGGTGTAAATGACATTTTATGCAAAGAGCCAGACTTTATAGTCTGCCAACCCTACTTGTATCCCACATTCCGCCAGACTTTCTCCGCTAGGAGCTCAATCACTAAGGCGAACAAAAGTGCAAATAGAGGGCAGCCCTGTCACATCCCCCTCCCCCTCAAGTAGGCTCAATTAACTCATATCCATGCCACAGGGCTAGCATATAGCACCCTTATCCAGACCACAAATCAAGTCCCTAAGCCCACCTTTTTCCAGGACCTTGATCATAAACGCCCATTCAGCATGGCTCCATTCTGATGGTTCCATACACCTTCACATTTCTTGCACAGAGAGGTGCACCTTTGTGATTTGTGAGAGCAAGACATTGCATTGATTACAGAAGAGAAGGATTTTTGGGACCAATTAGGGAAGGTGACATTTCCCTTGAGTCATGCTAGACCAGTACAGACAAGTGAGTTATGTTCCCTATCAGCAGATTGGTGGAGACAAAGAACCAATGAAAAGCCCAGGTTTCAATGGCATCACTCCCATACCTCTATTCACCTCAGCCACCAGAGGTCCCTTCAGTATTTGTCCCAAAGCATATAGGAGAAACATGGCAAGCCTCATACAAACTCAATCGTGGGTAACAAGGAGTAATCAACAGTTGAGAACTACGTAAAGAAAAGCATAAATAGAAGGCTGTAAGCAGATGATGAACCTGCAGAGCCAATCATAAAAATCATAGCAGACCAGAGAGTACCGCATCAGAACAGAGCAATGCAGTTTCAGGGGAAAGCGTACAGGAATCAGTCCTCATATGGGTGACATTGGCGCCGATGGAACCCGTGTGGATCCAACCCCCAGCTTTCAAAGAAAGCCTTTGGAACCTACACCACACATGCGCAGTCATCTTCCTGCCCAAAGGAGCCATCTTACCACAGTATAAGATGGTACGAACCCATGCCCCCCCTGCTTGTTGATGTACTACATCGCCACCTGGTTGTCCGTCTAGACCTGAACCACCTGCCTTTCCGGAAGATCCTGGAAAACCCACAGGGCATGATAGACTCCTCAGAGTTCTAGCAGGTTGATCTGAGAAATTCTCCTCTGGTGACCATGGACCCTGCTACTGCAGGGGACCACAGTGGGCCCCCCAGCCCAACTTGGACGCATCCATTGTGAGAATGTGGTACACTGGGGGAGCCTGGAAGGGCAGGCCAGCTCAAAGCTTAAAGGGGTCCTGCCACCAGGCGAGGGATGTTGCCACGGCTGGCATGACTAGGATGCGGTCATCTAGATGGCTGGAAGCTTGTGTCCACTGGGAGCTTAGAGTCCACTGCACCTGCTTCATGCGGAGGCAGACATACGGGGTGATGTGGACAGTGAATGCCATGTACCCCAAGAGGCGGAGCATCTGTCTGGCTGTCACCGCTGAGCCGCCTTGAATGGTTCGGGCCAAGGTGGATAGGCGATGCCCCCGACTGAAACGCAGGAAGGCCCTTGCTTAAGTGGAATCCAGTAGGATGCCGATGAACTGCAAGCACTGGGTGGGCCATAGGTGAAACTAAGGGAAGTTCACCACGAAGCCCAGGTGCTGGAGCAGTCCTATGGTGCACTGCGCTGCGTTGCATAACTCCCCCAGCAGGTTGGCTCATATGAGTCAATTATCCAGGTAAGGGAAGATGAACACTCTTGGAGTCTGAGGCGACTGCCCAGCATTTGCTGAATAGCCTGCGAGCAGATTCAAGGCTGAAGGGGAGTACCCCTGTACTGATAATGCTGTCTGCCGACGACAAATCGAAGTTACTGAGGGTGCCTTGGATTGATCAGGATGTGGGTATAGGCGACTGAGATCCAAGGAGCATAGCCAATTTCCCTGTAGGAGTAAGGTAGCAAGGTTCCAAGGGATACCATTATGAACTTTTCTTTGCCCAGGAAGCGGTTTATTTATTTATTTATTTAGTAAACATTTGTATACCGCTACTTCCTACGATCAGTAGCGGTTTACTTTACAGAATCATAATGTATCGTACAATACAGTGAATTTTTAAGATACACATTTTGATTGGGCAATGATTTACATAAACAGGAATTAGCAATTAGATTCATTATACATTGGATTGGGGCTAACAAATCGAAATATACATTTGATTGTAGGCGCGTGGGTGGTGCCAAAAATGTACAAATATACAAGATTACATACCGGTACTCTAAATGCCGTCGTGGCAGGCAGAAACCAACTAGTTGAAGTGAAGGTGTCACAACTTAGGTCAGGTTGTAGTGAGCCTGAAATAAGTGGGTTTTGAGTTTCCTTCTAAATTCACTCAAATTATTTGTCAATCACAACTCGTGAGGGAGTTGGTTCCAGTGGATTGGTGCTGTATATGAGAATGCTCTATTGCTTGTCTCTGCTTTGACAGTTCTTATGCTGATCGGAACACAGAGTGTTGAGGTTTATGGTTCTTCTGTTCCTGTTGTGTGGTTGGATAGTGATTAGCTAATCGAGGTAGGATGGTGCAATGTTGTGAATGAGTTTAAAAGTTGTTATGAGAAGTTTGAAAATGATGCGGGCGGCCACCGGGAGCCAATGCAGGTCCATTAGCACTGGGGTTATGTGATCGGTGACGCTTTTTTCCATGATGATTCTTGCGGCAACATTTTCAGCCATTTGCTTAGGTCCCGTAGGATCCAGGATGGGCTGGAAGCCCCTGGTCTTCTTGGGGACAATGAAATAGTAGGGTAGAAATCCCCTGCCTTGGAGAGGTTGGGGGACAGGCTCCACTGCTTGATCCTCAAGCAATACCTTGAGCTCTTTTTGCAGAAGCTCCCTGTGCAAGGAGTCCATGGGTAATTCTGAGGTAACATGGCACTTTTGGGCAGGAAGCTGACCATATGTTCGCAGTATAGGTCCCAAAGACTTTCTTTGAAAGCTGGGGATTGGATCCACGCCGGCTCTGTCAGCGCAGATGTCACCCATATATGAGGGCTGACTTCCAGCTTGCTCCCAGAGAAAGAACATTAATTGGTAAGTAAAATGCCACCTTCCATATCATCCTGCTAGACCAGTCCAGACAAGAGGGATGTACCAAAGCTACAACTCCAATGGGCAGGAAGAAAACAAAGCAGCTCACAAAACTCTTGAGCCAAAGGCCGTGCTCACACGTGCGTGGACAACCAAGTGGTTGCACTCTATGTTAGAGAGGGCACTGAGTCAGAAAAGATTAAAGTTATGCAGGAAACAAAATTTGCAGTAGAATCTCTATGGATTGAACTTCCATTTAAAAAGGGGAAGGTGATGGCAGTGGGGGTGTACTATCGACCGCCTGGCCAGAATGAACAAATGGATGATGAAATGCTCAAAGAAATCAAGCAAGCTAACAACAGTTACAGCACAGTAATAATAAAGCACAGTTACTTACCTGTAACAGGTGATCTCTGGGAACAGCAGGAATAAGTCTTCACATATGAGTACGTCGGTACCGACGGAGCCTGCGCGGGAATGCTCCCCAGCTTCCCAAAAAAGGAAAGCTTTTCGGAGCATCCCACAGCGCCTGCGCGCTGCCTTCCCGCCTTTCCTAACCGCCTCTCTCCAGTTCGAGTTTTAAAGCTGAGACAAAGAGAGAGAGGAAAGGAAAGATAGATAGAGAGATACAACTCCTAGGGGAGGTGGGTGGGTTGTGAAGACTTATTCCCGCTGTTCCCAGAGATCACCTGTTACAGGTAAGTAACTGTGCTATCTCCAGGAACAAGCAGGAATGAGTCTTCACATATGGGGACTCCCCAGCTAGAGATGCCTGGGAGATCCCCAAGGTTGTGAGACACTGAGAAGGGCTCTACCTCCTCCCATGGATCTCAGGCATCCAATCATGGATGGAGGGTAGGAGTTGATTAAGCATGGAACAGGTGTTTGAGAACAGCCTGACCAAAAAAAGCATCCCGGCGGGAGTCCTTGTCCAAACAGTAATGGGCTGTGAAGGTATGAACCGAGGCCCAGGTTGCCGCTCGACAGATCTGGTTGATGGACACAGAATTTACATGAGCCATAGAGGTGGCCATGGCCCTCACATTATGAGCTGTGACATGGCCCTCCAGAGAAAGGTTCTTACTCTAGTAGGCGAAAGAAATACACTGAGCAATCCAATTGGACAGTGTCCTCTTAGAGACTGGAAGTCCCAAATGAGAGGGATCAAAAGCAACAAAGAGCTGTGTATAAGGTGGATTAGCCACTAAAGCCTGCAGTTCACTGATGCGGCGAGCTGAGGTGACTGCAATAAGAAAGATAACCTTCCAGGAAAGAAATTTCAAGGAGGTAGTGGCTAAGGGTTCAAAGGGTGGCTTCATGAGCTGACCAAGAACCAGATTCAAGTCCCATGCCACAGAAGGTGGTCAAATGGGAGGTTTAGTTAAAAGAAGGCCTCTCATGAATCTTGCAATAAGAGGATGAGAGGAGACAGGTTGTCCATTGAGAGGCTTGAGGGATGATGCAATAGCACTCAAATGGACCCTTACTGAATTCGTTTTGAGGCCTGCATGGGAAAGATGCAGGAGATACTCTAGTAAAGATACTCTAGTAAAGAATTCAAAGGTATTGCTAGAGGGTTAATACCCTTCTCAGCACACCAAATGGTAAACCTTTTCCATTTAAAAGCATAGGAACGTCTAGTAGAAGGCTTTCTGGAAGCATGAAGGATATCCCTTACTTGCTGAGAAAGATGCCAATCTTGAAGGTCTAAGCCTTCAGCAACCAAGCCCTGAGATGGAGAGATTGGGGGTTTGGGTGCCACAACGTTCCCCCCTCCTGAGACAGGAGATCTGGAACAGACCCCAAGTCTAGGGAGGGAGCTTGAGAGAGATGCAGAAGTAGAGGGTACCACACTTGGCGTGGCCAATGTGGTGCTATGAGGATCATAGATCCCTTGTCTCTCTGAAGCTTGAACAGAGTCTTGGGGATGAGGGGAATAGGTGGAAAGGCATAGAGGAAGTCTTGCCCCCAGTGAAGGAGGAAGGCATCCCTGGCCTGAACTCCCTGACACGGAATCCTGGAACAAAACCGGGGAAGTTTGGCATTCCACGGACTTGCAAATAGGTCTATGTCTGGGGTACCCCAAATCCGGAAAATTCTGGCTATCTGGTCCCCATGGAGGGACCATTCGTGTGGAAGCAGAACCCGACTGAGTCTGTCTGCACAAGAGTTTTGAACCCCTGGAAGATACACTGCCATGAGATGGATTTGATGCTCTCTGGCGAAGGCCCACAATCTCAGAGCTTCGTTGCAAAGCGACAGAGAGCCCGTCCCTCCCTGCTTGGTCACATAGAACATGGCTACCTGATTGTCCGTATGGATGAGGACTGTCCTGTAGCTGAGCAGGGTGTGAAATACTCTGAGAGCTAAGAAGATTGCTCTGAGCTCTAAGAGGTTGATATGGAGAGATGTCTCCTGTGGAGACCAGATGCCCTGAGTGGAGAGATCTTGAAGGTGAGCTCCCCAACCCTTTGGAGAGGCATCTGTTGTAAGGGTTACTTGGGGTAGCACCTGTTGAAAGGGGGACCCCAACAACAGATTTTGAGTGGATCTCCACCAGTGGAGGGACCAAAAGAGGCGACTGGAGGTTGCTATTTTGTCTGACAGAGTCCACTGAGCTGCCCTCATGTGAAGGCGAGCATAAGGAACCACATGCACTGTGGATGCCATGTGGCCTAAGAGTTGTAGCATCTCTTGAGCAGTTAAATGGGATTTTAACTGAATCTGGGAGGCTAAATGCACCAAGCGTAGGCAACGGGCCTGGGGAAGATAGGCTCTTGCAGTTGTAGTATCCAGTAAGGAACCTATGAACTCTAGAGACTGAGTAGGGGTAAGATGGGATTAGGGAATATTTATCACCAGTCCCAGATACTGAAGAAGATGCTTTGTGCAGGCCAGGGAGGTCTGGGCCTCTGACTGGGATGGAGCTCGGATGAGCCAGTCGTCCAGAAATGGGAATACGAATATCCCCAGAGTGCGCAAAAATACAGCTACCACTGCCATGCATTTTGTGAACACTCTTGGAGCAGAGGCCAGACCGAAAGGAAGCACTCTGTATTGGTAGTGCTTTCCTTGGTAAAGGAACCGAAGGAACCTTCTGTGTGTTGGATGGATGAGGACATGGGTGTACGCATCCTTGAGGTCTAGAGAACAAAGCCAGTCCTGACTCTGGAGGTATGGAAGGAGAGTACCCAGAGAAATCATCTTGAATTTCTCCTTGTATAGAAACTTGTTCAACTCTCTGAGATCTAGGATGGGTCTGTAGCCTCCTGTTTTCTTTGGGATGAGAAAATAGGGGGAGTAGAACCCTGAACCCTGTTGAAGAAGGGGTACTTCTTCTATTGCCCCTTGGGCAAGAAGGGTAGTAATCTCTTGACCTAGAAGGTCGAGAAGAGAAGTTGGAGAGCTGAACTGTTTCACCATGGTGTAAGGAGGAAGGTTCAAGAAATGTAGTTTGTATCCCTCCCTTATAATGGAGAGGGTCCAGTGCTCTGCTGTGATTTCTTCCCATCTGGGAGCAAAGTGAGCTAACCTTCCTGGGATGGTGAGAGGCTCTGGATGCTCTAGAGCCAGAAAAGCTAAGTTCTCTAGTGGAAAGTCAAAGGCCCTGAGGAGGCTGAGGCTGTTGGGCCGTAGCAGTCCTCGCAGCCTGAGGCTTGGCCTGTTTTGGTTGTTGCTGCCTCTTTATAGCAAAACGACCCTGAGAAGAAGCCTGACCATAACCATAAGAAAATTTCCCTTTTTTTGGGAAAGATCCTTTCTTGAATAACCTCTTTTTGAAAGAGTAGTAGTAGACTTTGAGAGTCTATCTAAAGCAGAATTTTCAGCATCCATCTGGGTGGCTTTTGCTTGCCAATCTTTGCCAAACAGGTTTTCCCCTGTACAGGGAAGGTTGCCCAGACCATCCTGTACCCAGGATTCCAAATCAGAGGCTTGTAACCAAGCTACTCTGCGTGCGCCTATGGCAATAGCCGAAGCTCTACTGGCACCCTCAAAGGAGTCAAAGGCTGCACGGTTGGAAAACTTGGATACATCCTGAGCATGTTTAAGCCAGGTAATATATTCTTCTCTCTTATCTTCTGACATAAAAGGAGATAAGGTGTGTAGATGATCTGTAACCTCTTTTAGAAACATCCCCATATAGAGACTATAGGAGTTGATTCTGGCTACAAGCATACTGGCCTGGAAGATTTTCCTGCCAAAAGCATCTAAGGTTCTGCATTCTCTTCCTGGAGGAGCAGAGGAGTGTCTTTTTGTACTCTTGATTTTTTTCATAGCAGACTCTACTACAATAGAGTGGTGAGGAAGCTGAGTCTTATGAAATCCAGGACAAGGAGAAACACGATAAATAGTGTCCAACCTGCGAGAAAAAGGAGAGGGGGTAAGAGGAGTTTCCCATATATCTAACATGTGGTCATAAAGAATTTCATGTATTGGTAAAATGGCTGCCTCTTTAGGAGCCTTAGGATATTGAAGAATATCCAATTTTTTGGCTCTGGGCTCAGTTTCAGAGGCTACTGCAATGGACAGGCTTCTGGCCACCTCCCTGATGAAGTCCTGGAAAGACAAGTCCTCAGGAGGAGACATTCTCCTTTTTGGAGAAGAGGGTTCCTGAGGACGGATCTCTGATGCTTCGATAGAAACCTCTGATGCATCAGATTCTTCAAAGGAATCGAAGTATCGACTGTCTGGATGCTCTCGCAGAGCCCGATACAAGTACCGAGGGGTATCGACATCGGGAGTCATTGGTACCGAATCAGTACTAACAGGCATCACTGGATACCGTATTGCTGCTTTCGATGCTGATGCCGATGCAAGCGGTACTGGTATCGGAACCGGAGCTGGATCCGGAACCGGTATCGACAATGGAGGTTGTTGTTATACCGAGGGCGTCGCAGCTTGTATGAAGGTCGTGATAGCCCGCTGCATGGTCAGAATATTCTGATCCATCGACGCCACCAATGTCTGGATGTCGGTACCGGGAACCGCCGGTACCCCAGAACATTGTAACAGGTGATCGGTCGAGGCCGTGCCATCGATGTCAACCTGTGACCCCATAGATAATGCTTTGGAAGCCGGAGCCTCCCGCCGGGGTAATTTTGCCGCTGTGGATTCCTCAATAATAAGTTTGGGTACATCTCGATACTTGGAGGGAGATGTACCCTTTGAGGATCGACCGGATTTAAGTTTTGTTACCTGAGATCCATGGGATGAAGAAGCAGCTCTGGAAGACGTCGATGCCACAGAAGCGGAATCGGAGGGAAACAGGGTACTGAGCTTGGCTGCCCTATTTTGTAACACTCTTTTAGACATCATGGAGCAGGACTCACAATCCGCGATGGAATGATCAGAACCTAAACATTTTAGACACCAGTCATGGGTGTCTGTGACAGAAATAGTGCCACTGCACTTTGTGCACTTTTTAAACCCGGAGGCGGGCTTTTCCATGAGGAAAAAGACTGTAGGCCTAGGGCCACAGGAGAAAATGCACTGAAGCAGAAAGAAAAAATATTTTTTTTTTAAAGAAAGAATAGAGACCGGTGGTACCGGTCCTCGAGAAGGCAGACACGCGACTAAAGAAAATAAGAAATAAGAAAATAAGAAATTCTTCAGCGGTGACAGGAAACATGACCTGCTGGCTCCGCGGAAAAGAAGAACTGGAGAGAGACGGTTGGGAAAGGTGGGAAGGCAGTGCACAGGCACTATGGGGTGCTCCCAAAAGCTTTCCTTTTGGACGCTGGGGAGTGTTCCCGTGCAGGCTCTGTCGGTACCGACGATACCCATATGTGAAGACTCATTCCTGCTTGTTCCTGGAGATAATGAATTTGATGCTCTCTGGTGAAGGCCCACAATCTCAGAGCTTCGTTGCCAAGCGACAGAGAGCCAGTCCCTCCCTGCTTGTTCACATAGAACATGGCTACTTGGTTGTCCGTGTGAATGAGGACTGTCTTGTAGCTGAGCAGGGTATGGAAGACTCTGAGAGCCAAGAAGATTGTTCTGAGCTCTAAGAAGTTGATATGTAGGGAGGTCTCCTGTGGGGACCAAATGCCCTGGGTGGAGAGGTCTTGAAGATGAGCTCCCCAACCCTTTGGAGAGGCATCTGTTGTAAGGATTGCTTGGGGTAACAACTGTTGGACGGGGGACCCCAGCAACAGATTTTGAGTGGACTTCCACCACTGGAGAGACCAAAAGAGGCGCCTGGAGGTTGCTATTTTGTCTGACAGACTCCCTAATGCCTGGGTCCACTGGGTGGACAAAGTCCACTGAACTGCCCTCCTGTGAAGGCGAGCATAAGGGACCACATGCACAGTGGATGCCATGTGGCCTAGCAGTTGTAACATCTCTCGAGCAGTTAGATGGGTTTTTAACTGAATCTGAGAGACTAACTGCACTAAGCGTAGGCAACGGGCCTGGGGAAGATAGGCCCTTGCAGTTGTGGTATCCAGCAAGGCCCCTATGAACTCTAGAGACTGAGTAGGGGTGAGTTGGGACTTTGGAATGTTTATAACCAGTCCCAGATACTGCAGGACACGCATTGTGCAGGCTAGGGAAGTCTGGGCCTCTGATTGGGATGAAGCTCGGATGAGCCAGTCGTCCAGATATGGGAATACGAATATTCCTAGAGTGCGTAGAAATGCAGCTATTACTGCCATGCATTTTGTGAACACTCTTGGAGCAGAGGCCAGACAAAGGGAAGCACTCTGTATTGATAGTGCTTTCCCTGATAAAGGAACCGAAGGAACCTTCTGTGTGCTGGATGGATGAGTATATGGGTATACGCATCCTTGAGATCTAGAGAACAAAGCCAATCCTGACTCTGAAGGAATGGAAGGAGAGTACCCAGAGAAATCATCTTGAATTTCTCCTTGCATAGGAATTTGTTCAATTCTCTGAGATCTAATATGGGTCTGTAACCCCCCGTTTTCTTTGGAATTAGAAAGTAGGGGGAATAGAACCCTAAGTCCTGTTGAAGAAGAGGTACTTCTTCTATTGCCCCTTGGGCAAGGGTAGGAATCTCTTGACCCAGAAGGTCGAGGAGAGATGTTGGAGAATTGAACTGTCTCACCATGGTGTAAGGAGGAAGGTTTAAGAAATGAAGTTTGTACCCTTCCCTTATGATGGAAAGGGTCCACTGCTCTGCTGTGATTTGCTCCCATCTGGGAGCAAAGTGAGCTAACCTTCCTGGAATGGTGCGAGGCTCTGGTTCTTTTAGAGCCAGAAAGGCTAAGTTCTCTAGGTGCAAGTCAAAGGCCCTGAGGAGGCTGAGGCTGTTGGGCTACAGTAGGCCTTGCAGACTTAGACTTGGCCTGTTTAGGTTGTTGACGCTTTGCAGCAAAACAACCTGCAGAAGATGTCTGCTGAACATAAACAGGATAATATCTTCCCTTCTTGGGAAAATATGTCTTTTTGAACAACCTCTTCTGGACAGGATTAGAGGTAGACTTTGAAAGCCTATCCAAAGCAGAATTTTCTGCATCCATCTGAGTGGCCTTTGCTTGCCAATCTTTGCCAAACAGGTTTTCACCTGTACAAGGAAGATTTCCTACTCCATCTTGGACCCAGGGTTCCAAATCAGAAGCTTGTAACCAAGCAATTCTGCTTGCACCTATGGCAATGGCCGAGGCTCTGCTGGCCCCCTCAAAAGAGTCAAAGGCTGCACGGTTAGAAAATTTGAAACATCCTGGGCATCCTTAAGCCAGGTAAGAAAGTCTTCCCTTTTATCTTCTGGAAGAAAAGGGAGGAAAGTTTGCAGATGATCTGTAACTTCCTTCAGAAACATCCCCATATAGAGACTATAGGAGTTGATTCTGGCAACAAGCATACTGGCCTGAAAAATGTTCCTGCCAAAAGCATCTAAGGTTCTACATTCTCTTCCTGGAGGAGCAGATGAGTGCCTCTTTGCACTAACTTTTTCATAGCAGATTCCACCACAATAGAATGGTGAGGAAGCTGATATTATGAAATCTAGGACAAGGAGGGACACGATACATGGTATCCAACCTCAAAATATCCAATTTTTTGGCTCTAGGCTCTGTCTCAGGGGCTACTGAGATAGAAAGCCCCTTGGCCACTTCCCTTATTTAGTCTTGAAAAGACAAGTCTTCTGGAGGGGACATTCTTCTTTTTGGAGAAGAAGGCTCCTGAGGAAGAAGTACCGATTCTTCGATAGAGGCCTCCGATGCATCAGAGTCTTCGGAGGAATCGAAGTATCGGCTGTCTGGATGCTCTTGTAAAGCCCGATACGCATACCGGGTGGTATCGACATCGGGAGTTATCGGTAATGATAGGCATCATCGGACAAGGTACCGCTGCAGTCGACACTGAAGCCGATGTCGATGCAACCGGTACCGGCACCGGAACCGATATCGGAGCCGGTGTCGGAGCCAGTACCGACAATGAAGCTTGTTGTGGTACCAGCGGCGTCGCAGCTTGTATGAATGCCGTAATGGCACGCTGCATGGTCAGAACATTCTGATCCACCGACGCCATGAATGTCTGGAGGTCGGTACCGGCGGATTCCACCAGTACCCCAGAGCATTGCAACAGGTGATCGGTTGAGGCCGTGCCATCGATGTCAACCTGTGACCCCATAGGAGGAGCTTTGGAAGCCGGAGCTTCCCGCCGGGGTACTTTTGCCGGTGCAGGATCCTCGAGGGCAAGCCCGGAGGCATCTCGATGCTTAGAGGGAGATCTACCCTTCGAGGACCGGCTGGACTTATGTTTGGTTACCTGAGATCCATAGGAGGAAGAAGCAGCCCTGGAAGACATCGATGCCACCGAAGCTGCATCAGAGGGAAACAGTGTACTGAGCTTGGCTGCTTGGTTCTGTAAACCTCTTTTAGACATCATGGAGCAGGACGGACAATCCGTGATGGAATGGTCAGGACCCAAACACTTAAGACACCAGTCATGGGTGTCGGTAACAGAGATGGTCCCGCTGCATTTAGTGCATTTTTTAAACCCAGAGGTGGGCTTTTCCATGAGGAATTTTCTGTTAGGCCTAAGGCCCAATGAAGAAAAAAAAATACACTGAAGTGGAACGGAAAGTTTTTTTTTTTGAAGAAAAAGAAAGAAAAGACCGGCAGTACCGGTCCGACGTCGAAGAAGGCAGACGTGCAACCAAAGAAATAAAAGAGAGAACTTCTTCAGCGGTGACAGGAACACGACCTGCTGGCTCCGCGGAAAAGAAGAACTGGAGAGAGGCGGTTAGGAAAGGCGGGAAGGCAGCGCGCAGGCGCTGTGGGATGCTCCCAAAAGCTTTCCTTTTTGGGAAGCTGGGGAGCGTTCCCGCGCAGGCTCCGTCGGTACCGACGTACCCATATGTGAAGACTCATTCCTGCTTGTTCCTGGAGATTGGGTGAGTTCAATTACCCCGGTATCAACTGGATCAGTGTCACAGCAGGACATGCTAGGGAGATAAAGTTCCTAAATGAAATAAATGACTGCTTCTTGGAGCAGCTGGTTCATGAACCGACCAGAGGGGAAGCCATATTGGACCTAGCCCTTAGTAGAACACCAGATCTGGTGCACGAGATAAGTGTGTTGGGGCCACTTGGCAATAGTGATCATAGCATGATCACGTTTGATTTAATTAGTGGAGGAGGGATGGTAAGGAAATCCACAGTACCACCTTTTAACTTTAAAAAGGGAGACTATGATAAAATGAGGAAAATAGTTAAGAAAAAACTAAAAGGAGCAGTTGCAAAGTTTAAAGACTTACATCAAGCTTGGGTGTTGTTGAAAAATACTATCTTGGAAGCCCAGACCAGCTGTATTTCACGCTTTAAGAAAAGTGGAAGGAAGTCCAAAAACCTGCCAGTATGGTTTAAAGGTGAGGTCAGAGAGGCTGTTGTTGCCAAAAAAGCAACTTTCAGGAAATGGAAAAAAAGAGCCAAACGACGAAAACTGGAAACAGCACAAGCACTGGCAAGTTAAATGCAAGGCATTGATAAGGCAGGCAAAGGGAGAATTTGAGAAGAAGCTTGCTGCGGAAGCAAAAACGCGTAATAAAGACTTTTTAAAGTACATTTGTAGCAAAAAACCTTAGAGAGAGTCAGTTGGTCTATTAGATGATAGAGGGGTTAAAGGAGCACTAAGAGGTGACAAGGCGATAGCGGAGAGACTGAATGAATTCTTTGCTTCGGTCTTTACTGAGGAAGATGTAGGGATGTTACCCATGACTGAAGTGGTATTTAAAGGTGTGGAAGAATTGAAGGAAATATCGATACATCAGAAAGATGTATTATAACTATTTGATAAACTGAAGAGTAGCAAATCACCTGGACTGGATGATATACATCCAAGGGTGTTGAAAGAACTGAAATATGAGATTGCAGACCTGCTATTAGTAATCTGTGAATTATCATTAAAATCATCTGTAATACCTGAAGATTGGAGGATGGCGAACATAACGCCAATTTTTCAAAAAAGGTTCCAGGGGTGATCCAGGAAACTACAGACCACTGAGCCTGACGTCAGTACCGGGAAAAATTGTAGAAACCATCAAAGAATAAAATTGCTGAACATGTAGATAGTCATGCCTTAATGGGAGACAGCCAACCTGGCTTTAGACAAGGAAGATCTTGTCTTGCTAATCTGTTATGTTTTTTGAAGGTGTGCATAAACAGGTAGACAAAGGTGAGTCGGTTGATATAGTGTATTTGGACTTTCAGAAAGCCTTTGACAAGTTCCCTCATCAGAGACCTTTGGCAAAACTAAAGAGTCATGGGGTAGGAGACAGTGTACTATTGTGGATCAGGAACTGGTTAAAGGACAGAAAGCAGAGGGTAGGGCTAAATGGCCAATTTTCCTAATGGAGAAAGGTGAATAGTGGTGTACCCCAGGGATCTGTGCTGGGTTCACTGCTTTTTGACATATTCATAAATGACCTAGAAAAGGGAATAACGAGTGAGGTTATCAAATTTGCAGATGACACAAAACTATTTAAAGTTGTTAAAACCCATGAGGATTGTGGAACATTGCAAGAGGATCTTGATAAACTGGAAGACTGGGCATCAAAATGGCAGATGAAATTTAATGTGGACAAGTGCTAAATTATGCACCTAGGGAAGAACAACCCAAACTATGGTTACATGATGCAAGGTTCCACATTAGGAACCACAACCCAGGAAAAAGATTTAGGCGCCAATGTGGATAACATGTTAAAACCCTCCGCCCAGTGTGCAGCGGCGGCCAAAAGAGCAAATAGAATGCTAGGTATCATAAGGAAAGGAATGGAAAATAAAACGAAGGATATTATAATGCCTCTATATCGTTCCATGGTGAAACTGCACCTTGAATATTGCGTGTAATTCTGGTCGTCGTATCTTAAAAAGGATATAGCATTATTAGAAAAGGTTCAGAGAAAAGCCACCAAAATGGTAAAGGGGATGGAAGGATACCCCTATGAAGAGAGGCTAAAAGGGTTAGGGCTCTTTAACTTGGAAAAGAGACGGCTGAGGGGAGATATGATAGAAGTCTATAAATCAGTAGTGGAACGGGTAAACATAGATCGATTGTTTACGTTATCAGAATATAGAAACACTAGGGGACATGCAATGAAGCTACAGGGTAAACTATTTAAGACTAATAAGAGAAAATATTTTTCACTCAATGTATAATCAAACTCTGGAATTTATTACCGGAGGATTAGCAAAGGCTGTTAGTGTAGCTGGGTTTAAAAAAAAGATATGGACAAGTTCCTGGAGGAAAGGTCCATAAACCATTATTAAAAAGGGACCCAGGATGCTTGACCCAATGAAAGCACTGTGGAACCTGTGTCTTTTGGGGAAACTGCTAGGTATGTATGACCTAGATTGGCCACTATTAGAAACAGGATACTGGGCTTGATGGACCTTGGTCTGACCCATTATGGCATCTCTTATATTCTTATAAAGCTTGACTAAAGTGGAAAGTGCTGCCCACCAAAGGTCAATGGTGGAACATTGTATTGCCAATCAACAGTCTTTTGATCAGCTATCTTGGCAAATCATTGATTATGTTCCAGCAAACCTCAGAGGTGGGAATTGGGTTCATAAACTTCAGCATTGTGAACAGATGTGGATTTTTAAACTGGACATTGTCATGCCAAATGGATTGAACTTGGAACAAGATTGGGTTAGCCTGCTCTGATTTCATCCAATTACACCTGGGGTTCCCTGTTCAGTGGATGGCTCCTGGTAGTTTGAAGTTGATTGGCTGTCTTTATTTAATGATGAAAGACGCCTTCCATTTTAAGACTGGGGAATCTACAAACTTTTGAATGCAATTGTTCATTGGCTTCTGGCCCTGTAATGCCTGATGCAGGGTTGATGCAAACACCTGAAATGTGCCACCTCGTATATATAGGACTTTGCTGTCTTATTGTCTCCGTTATAAGTGATCATCGTGCTACTGAGCTAAGTAGCCATTTTTAAGCTACATTCTGATTAAAAAGAGCTTACTGCGGGGGAGGGGGGAGGGAAGAAATCCATCTCACGCACAACAAAAAATTTGATGCTGTTTACAGTTTAGATTCATTGAGTCTATATTTGAGACCGTTGTTTTATGTGCCCAACAAAGTTCTGCAGGGGCTATCTAGCTCCACTCCGCCTACGAGGACATCTGCGCTTGGGTAAAATTGGTGCACAAACCCTCCGAAACCAGCCAGTTCCACAACAGATACACGGAGGCAATGGCCTTCTTATTCCAGTGCCCCAAAGTCGACAGCCTCCGCGGCACCCTTGTGCAGGCCAGCAAACAGCACAAAAAAGATTGTCAGACTTACAAAAGGAATTCATAACTTCCAAGAACCAGAAAAGCACCCTCTCAAGATCCTTATACTTACCGACACTACTACTTTCCTAAACAGCAGCACACTTCAATGGAGCAGCAAGTATCTGATCTGGTATTCCAA
The DNA here is from genome assembly GCA_033557465.1 of Ichthyophis bannanicus. Lineage (NCBI taxonomy): Eukaryota > Metazoa > Chordata > Amphibia > Gymnophiona > Ichthyophiidae > Ichthyophis > Ichthyophis bannanicus. The sequence goes on along the minus strand of CM066032.1, from coordinate 111,487,589 downwards.
AGGAGATTCCCAGCACACAGAGTATTCAAACATTGGCAGGTGTTAGCATTGCATCAGGAATTCCAGGAAGGTCCATGTATCGCTTATACCAGAGGGAGCAACATCCGGGACCAAATTGTTCACTCTGATTTTGTATGGCCAACGTTATGTTTAAATCATTTTTATTAACCAATCCAACAATACATAGACGTGCCAGAAATATCCCCAGCCGCCAGCTCCAAGTGCTACCATTGCACCAATTTCTGGTGTCGCTAGCACATCAATAATTCCGCCCACTTCTTTCGCATCCGAGAAAGAGACATCCTCTCTCTTAAATCTACTTCGAAAAAGGCATCTACTTTTCCTATAAAGGACTGGTCCAATGTTTCACGCTGTTTTGACCCTATGTAATGCCAATCTTGCATAATTGCTAAAGTCTCTTTAGGGGTGACTTGGAATTCCTTCCTTAGTTGTTCCTGAGACTTGAGATGTCCTTTCTAGGTTAAAAATTGCACTAACCGAACCAAACCTTCCTGTTCCCACCTCTGGAAAGTTTGTTACATATCTACCGCAGGAAAAGAGTAGTTACTCACCTGTAACAGGTGTTCTCCAGGAGCAGCAGGAATCAGTCCTCACTTATGGGTGACGTCGGCGCCGACGGAGCCCTCGCAGAGCAATTTTCCCCAGCTTTCGCAGAATGCCTTTGGGAATTGCAGCGCGCATGCGCGGTCCCCTTCCTGCCCAGGGATGCCATCTTGCTCAGTCTGATGACATAGCGGAAGGACAGCAAAAAACTTGCAAGATATGCAATAAGAATGACTGCAACTCCAAGGGGAGGAGGGAGGGTAGTGAGGACTGATTCCTGCTGCTCCTGGAGAACACCTGTTACAGGTGAGTAACTACCCTTTCTCCAGGACCAAGCAGGAAGTCAGTCCTCACTTATGGGACTCCCAAGCTTAAGGCTACCAGAGACCTCAAGCCCAAAGAGCTTCCTGAAGCTCAGCAGTACAGAAGGAAGGAATCTTCTCTGAATACGCATCCGGCCGGTAGCCAACACCGGGGCCGGAGGGTAGGAGTTGCCTAAACCTCAAAGAGATGGTGGAGGACTGCCTGACCGAAAGCACTGTCCCTGCAGGACTCCCTTTCCAGGCAGTAGTGAGCCGCAAAAGTCTGACCTGAAGACCAAGTAGCGGCCCGGCAGATGTCTGCCAACGGAACAGAGCGGAGGTGAGCCACGGACGCGGCCTTCGCCCTGACCCGATGAATCGTGACGCGACTTTCCAAGGAGAGGCCGGCTGCCCCGTAAGTCCAGGCGATACAGTCGGCCACCCAGGTGGACAGAGTGCGCTTAGAGACAGGCACCCCCAACCGATTGGGATCAAAAGACACGAAAAGCTGAACCGCTTTTCTATGCTCCCGCGTACGGTCAAGGTAGAAGGACAAGGCTCTTCTACAATCCAGGGTGTGCAGGACAGTCTCAGCTCGGCTGGCATGCGGCCTGGGGAAGAAGGTCGGAAGAACCACCTCTTGATTGATGTGAAAGTGGGAGACCACCTTTGGAAGGAACTTAGGGTGGGTCCGCAGGACCACCCTATTCCTGTAGAACCTAGAGTACGGAGGCTCCGACACTAGGGCCTGCAGCTCACTTACGCGCCTCGCGGAAGTGAGGGCTACCAAGAAGAGAGTTTTCCAGGAGAGGAAACGAAGAGGGCAGGTAGCCATGGGTTCAAAAGGCGGGCAGGTAAGCCTTTGCAGAACCACGTTGAGGTCCCAGTCAGGAGCTGGAGGGCGCAACGGAGGTTTAAGCAGGAGGCGGCCTCTGAGGAAACGCGCCACCAAGGGGTGCGGCTGGCCTTCAACCGGTGAATGATGTGCAGAGAGAGCACTGAGGTGGACTCTGACAGAATTGGATTTGAGACCTAGATCGGAGAGGTGAAGCAAGTATTGCAGTACCACCGATACTAGACAGGCGAAGGGGTCCTCAGATCGCTGAGAACACCAGACCGAGAAGCGACGCCATTTGAGGGCGTAAGACTTCTGGGTGGAAGGTCGCCGAGATGCTAGGACGACGGCTTCCAACTCCAGGGGTAGCAGCAGTGGGGCTAGGACTACCCTTTCAGCAGCCAGGCCATCAGGTGCAGGGCCCTGAGGTTGGGGTGCAGAAGAGTACCCTGATCCTGGGTCAGGAGATCGGGCTGAAACCCCAGGGGAAGAGGGGTGTCCACCGCTAGCTGTAGAAGCAGAGGGAACCACGGTTGTCTCGGCCACCGGGGCGCTACCAGGATCACGGAGGCCCTGTCCTGGACCACTTTGAACAAGGTCCGGGACACCAGTGGTGTGGGAGGGAAGGCATACAGCAGACCCGTGGACCACGGGATGAGGAAAGCATCCGGCGCCACTCGAAGAGGGTCAGGGTGCCGGGAGCAGAATCTGGGGAGCTGCCTGTTCAGGGGACTGGCAAAGAGATCCACAGTGGGCAAGCCCCACCGGCGGAAGATCTGCTGGGCCACCGCGGGGTTCAACTTCCATTCGTGCGGCAGCAGAATCCGGCTCAGTTTGTCTGCCAGGCAATTATCCTGCCCTGGCAGGTAAACCGCTTTGAGGAGGATGTCGTGATCGACAGCCCAAGAGCACAGCCTCCGGGCTTCCTAACATAGAAGGAGGAAGCCCGTGCCCCCTTGTTTGTTCACATAGAACATGGCAACCTGATTGTCCGTCTGCACAAGTACGGACTGACCGAACGTCAGGTGAGAGAAGGCCCGCAGAGCTAGGCAGATCGCCCGTAGCTCTAGAAAGTTTATCTGCTGGGAGGCCTCCCAAGGTGCCCAAAGGCCTTGAGTGCATGTCCCCCAACAATGCGCCCCCCAGCCCAGGAGAGAGGCATCTGTCGTGAGCACCCGGGACGGTGGGGGCGACTGAAAGGACATGCCGAGCACTAGGTTGGGCAGGTGAAGCCACCATTTCAGGGAGGAGACCAGATGGTCGGAAATCTGTATCAGGTCCGACAGTCACCCTGTGGACTGATGCCACTGAGTGCGAAAGCTCCACTGAGCAGGTCTCATATGTAGACGGGCATTCGGAGTAACATGGACCGTGGAAGCCATGTGTCCGAGCAGTTGCAGGAACTGTCTGGCAGGGGCCGGCGACTCGCTGTTGAACCTGCCGGCTAGAGCCATAAGCCTGTTGGCCCGTTCCAGAGGCAAGAAGGCACGAGCCTGCCGAGTGTCCAGCCGTGCCCCTATGAACTCGAGGTCCTGAGAGGGAAGCAAAGCGGACTTCTCGAAGTTTATGACGAAGCCCAAGTGCTGAAGCAGAGCCACCGTAAGCTGGGTAGCCTGGACGACCTCTGGAGCAGACGATGCTCGGATGAGCCAGTCGTCCAGGTACGGGAAGACGAAGAGGCCTTGAAGCCTTAGGAAGGCTGCCACCACTGCCAGGCACTTTGTGAACACCCTGGGAGTGGAGGATAGGCCAAAGGGCAGTACTCGGTACTGATAATGGTTCCCTGCCACCACAAACCTTAGGTATTGTCGGTGGTCCGGGTGAATAAGGATGTGGGTATAAGCATCCTTTAGATCCAAGGAGCATAGCCAATCTCCCTGCTGGAGGTAGGGCAGTAGGGTTCCAAGGGTAAGCATCTTGAACTTTTCCCGCTGCAGGAACTTGTTGAGGTTGCGCAACTCCAGAATGGGTCTGAGGCCTCCTGTTCTCTTTGGCACCAGGAAGTACCTCGAGTAGAAACCGTGACCGCACAGATGCTGGGGCACTGGCTCCACCGCCCGTTCCTGCAGCAGACTTTGCAGCTCCTGAAGGAGTACGTCCTTGTGCAACGGGGGTCTGGGAGGCTCCCCCGGGAAGTGGGGAGGGGGGGGCACCTGGTGAAAATGTAGGAGGTAGCCCTTTTGAACCACCCGCAACACCCAGGCATCGGATGTTACGGCTGACCACCTGTGAGCAAAGTGGGTCAGCCGGCCCAACGTGCTGAGCGAGGGCCCCTGGGGGGGAAGAGGCTATGCTTGCATAGTCAAAAACCCCCACCCTGCTGGGCCGGGGCCTGCATGGTGGGCTTGGGGGCTTTCTGCCTCCGGGATCCGTTACCCTGCCCCTTAGGCTGCTGCCCCTGATGAGGGGTTGTCGAGGCCTGATAGTGTGGGTGGTGCTGCTTATAAGCGAACACCTTCCTCGGGTACATAACATAAGAACATAAGATATGCCATACTGGGTCAGACCAAGGTCCATCAAGCCCAGTATTCTGTTTCCAACAGTGGCCAATCTAGGTCATATTTACCTAGGAGTTTTTCCCAAGAGACACAAGTTCCACAATGCTTGTACTGGGTCAAGCATTGATATCTTCGGTCACTTCTTAATAATGGTTTATGGACCTTTCCTCCAGGAACTTGTCCAAACCTTTTTTAAACCCAGCTACACTAACAGCCTTTACTACATCCTCCGGTAACAAATTCCAGAGTTTGATTACACGTTGAGTGAAAAAATATTTTCTTTAATTAGTCTTAAATAGTTTACCCTGTAGCTTTATTGCATGTCCCCTAGTCTTTCTATATTCTGATAAGGTAAACAATCGATCTACGTTTACCCGTTCCACTCCGTTCATTAATTTATAGACTTCTATCATATCTCCCCTCAGCTGTCTCTTTTCCAGGTTAAAGAGCCCTAACCTTTTTAGCCTTTCTTCATAGGAGTATCCTTCCATCCCCTTTACCATTTTGGTGGCTCTTCTCTGTACCTTTTCTAAAATCGCTATATCCTTTTTAAGATACGGCGACCAGAATTGCACACAATATTCAAGGTGCGGTCTCACCATGGAACGATATAGAGGCATTATAATATCTTTTGTTTTATTTTCCATTCCTTTCCTTATCATACCTAGCATTCTATTTGCTCTCTTGGCCGCCGCTGCACACTGGGCCGAGGGTTTTAACATGGTATCCACAATTACGCCTAAATCTTTTTCCTGGGTGGTGGTTCATAATGTGGAACCTTGCATCGTGTAACCATAGTTTGGGTTGTTCTTCCCTAGGTGCATAACCTTGCACTTGTCCACATTAAATTTCATCTGCCATTTTGATGCCCAGTCTTCCAATTTATCAAGATCCTCTTGCAATTTTTCACAATCCTCTTGGGTTTTAACAACTTTAAATAGTTTTGTGTCATCTGCAAATTTGATAACCTCACTCGTTATTCCACTTTCCAGGTCATTTATGAATATGTCAAAAAGCAGCGGACCCAGCACAGATCCCTGGGGTACACCACTATTCACCTTTCTCCATTGGGAAAATTGGCCATTTAGCCCTACCCTCTGCTTTCTATCTTTTAACCAGTTCCTGATCCACAATAGTACACTGCCTCCTATCCCATGACTCTTTAGTTTTGCCAAAAGTCTCTCATGAGGGACCTTGTCAAAGGCTTTCTGAAAGTCCAGATACACAATATCAACCGACTCACCTTTGTCCACCTGTTTATTCACTCCTTCAAAAAAACATAACAGATTAGTAAGACAAGATCTTCCTTGTCTAAATCCATGTTGGCTGTCTCCCATTAGGTTGTGACTATCTACATGCTGAGTAATTTTATTCTTTATGATGGTTTCTACCATTTTTCCCAGTACTGACGTCAGGCTCACCGGTCTGTAGTTTCCTGGATCACCCCTGGAACCCTTTTTTAAAAATTGGTGTTACATTGGCGATCCTCCAATCTTCAGGTATTAGAGATGATTTTAATGATAGTTCACAGATTACTGATAGCAGTTCTGCAATTTCATATTTTAGTTCTTTCAACACCCTTGGATGTATACCATCCGGCCCAGGTGATTTGCTACTCTTCAGTTTATCTAATAGTTGTAAGACATCTTCCCGATGTATCGATATTTCCTTCAATTCTTCCGCACCTTTAAATACCACTTCAGTCATGGGTAACATCCCTACATCTTCCTCAGTAAAGACCGAAGCAAAGAATTCATTCAGTCTCTCCGCTATCGCCTTGTCGCCTCTTAGTGCTCCTTTAACCCCTTTATCATCTAATGGACCAACTGACTCTCTCACAGGTTTTTTGCTACGAATGTACTTGAAAAGGTCTTTATTTTGCATTTTTGCTTCCGCAGCAAGCTTCTTCTCAAATTCTCTATTTGCCTGCCTTATCAATGCCTTGCATTTGACTTGCCAGTGCTTGTGCTGTTTCCAGGTTTTGTCGTTTGGCTCTTTTTTCCATTTCCTGTAAGATGCTTTTTTGGCAACAGCCTCTCTGACCTCACCTTTAAACCATGCTGGCAGTTTTTTGGACTTCCTTCCACTTTTCATAAAGCGTGGAATACAGCTGGTCTGGGCTTCCAAGATAGTATTTTTCAACACCACCCAAGCTTGATGTACGTTTTTAACCTTCGCAACTGCTCCTTTTAGTTTTTTCTTAACTGTTTTCCTCATTTTATCATAGTCTCCCTTTCGAAAGTTAAAAGGTAGTACTGTGGATTTCCTTACTATCCCCTCCTCCACTAATTAAATCAAAGGCTATCATGCTATGATCACTATTGCCAAGTGGCCCCAACACCCTTATCTCTTGCACTAGATCTTGTGTTCCACTAAGGACTAGGTCTAATATGGCTTCCCCTCTGGTCGGTTCATGAACCAGCTGCTCCAAGAAGCAGTCATTTATTTCATCTAGGAACTTTATCTCCCTAGCATGTCCTGACGTGACACTGACCCAGTCGATACCGGGGTAATTGAAATCACCCATTATTATTACTGCGCTGTAACGTTTGTTAGCTTCCTTGATTTCTGTGAGCATTTCATCATCCATTTGGTCATTCTGGCCAGGTGCTCGATAGTATACCCCCACTGCCATCACCTTCCCCCTTTTATATGGAATTTCAATCCATATAGATTCTACAGCAGATTTTGTTTCCTGCAAAACTTTAATCCTTTCTGAGTCAATGCCCTCTCTAACATAGAGCGCAACCCCTCCACCAATTTGATCAGCTCTATCATTACGATATAGTTTGTACCCAGGTATCACAGTGTCCCACTGGTTGTCCTCCTTCCACCAGTGATATTCCAATCATATCTAACCTTTCATTTAGTGCTATATATTCTAACTCTCCCATCTTATTCTTTAGATTTCTAGCATTTGCATACAAGCATTTTAGAGAATGTATTTTATTCATGTTAATTTGGCTATTGTTAGACATGGGTAAATTGGGATCTTTATGCTCTGTCTGCTCCATACTTGAGGGCATTTGGGCTACTTTACTCTTTTGTGGAACCTCTCTGCTTTTGGTAGTATCCTTCAAGGATACATTCTTCCGAACCATCCGCTCTTGGGCGACTGTCGGCTTTCCCCTAATATCTGGTTTAAAAGCTGCTCTATCTCCTTTTTAGAGGTTAATGCCAGCAGCCTGGTTCCATCCTGGTTAAGGTGAAGCCCATCCCTTCGGAAGAGCCCCTCCTTTCCCCAGAATGTTCCCCAGTGCCTAACAAATCCAAAACCCTCATCTCTGCACCATTGTCTCATCCACGCATTGAGACTCCGGAGCTCTGCCTGCCTTTTGGGTCCTGCGCGTGGAACAGGAAGCATTTCGGAGAATGCTACCCTGGAAGTTCTGGATTTCAATTTCCTACCTAAAAGCCTAAATTTTGCCTCCAGAACCTCCCTACCACATTTTCCTATGTCATTGGTACCGACATGTACCAAGACAGCAGACTCCTCCCCAGCACTATCTAAGACCTTATCTAGGTGGCGCGTGAGGTCCGCTACCTTCGCACCAGACAGGCATGTTACCAGGCGATCCTCACGTCCACCAGCCACCCAGCTATCTACATGCCTAATGATCGAATCACCAACTATAACGGCTGTCCTAAACCCTTCCCTCATGGGAACATGGCCCTGGAGAAACTTCCTCGGTGCGAGAGGGTTTTACATCACTTGGAGGACAGGTCCTAGTTACAGGATCACTTCCTGCCACACCAGGGTGATGCTCTCCTGTCACGTGACCTCTCTCCTCCATGGCAACAGGGGTGCTGCCAGACTGGAGGTGGGACTTCAGGACTATATCCCTGTAGGTCTCGTCTATGTACCTCTCTGTCTGTCTTATGTTTTCCAAGTCTGCTACATTAGCCTCTAGAGAACAGACTTGTTCCCTGAGAGAAAAGAGCTCCTTGCACCTAGTGCACACGTAAGACCTCTCACCAACTAGGAGAAAATCATACATGTGACACTCAATGCAAAAGAATGGAAAGCCCCCATCCTGCTGCTGGACTGCTGTCTGCATCTTAGTTTTAAGTTTGTGTCTAGATCTTTAAGTTCTTACTTACTAGGGGTTGCTATGGGTATTTATACCAATAAAACTGTACCTAATACGTTTAATATACCTTGTTCACCTGAAGCTTAATTAATCTCAGGTCCTTAGTGTATGACTGATTTGGGTAATGAGCTTCACCTGAAAGCACCTCCTGTCTTTTAAGATGTGTAAGTACCTATAAAGCTATGATTATCCCAGGGGAGGGAGGGAAATAACACTTATTAAAAGAGGGCTGCTACACAGTACCCTGTCTTGTGCTGCTGAGGTAAGCTAAATTCTGATTTGATTTAAATTATAGCTCTTAGCTGCTGCTAGGCTCTAACTTCTTATGAAATTTAAACTACAAGCTCTCTGCTGGGTACTAAATTTAACCAGAAAGCTCTCTTCTGTGTGTTAAATTTAAACTAAAAGTACTTTGCTGTTACTTGGCCCTGAGTGACTATTAAATTTAAACTACAAGCTCTCTGCTGGGTATGAAATGTAACCAGAAAGCTCTCCTCTGTGTTTTAAATTCAAACTTTAATTGCTGCTACTAGGCCCCAACTGATCCAACAAAAACAGTGGGTTCACAGATTAAGTAGCTTTAATACAAATAATTCTTTTTAGAAAATTACCAGAAGTATATACTCACAGTTGCAGATTTCTCTCCAGAAGTAACAGTCCCCCCTTTCTAGTCTTTTTTCCCAAGCCCTTCTTCCTCTGAGAAGGAGCAGAGGTTTTTCTGGAAAGGCGAGTACTGGTGAGTCTCTCTGACTCGAGCTCCGCCGCCTTGTCAGCCATGGGCTTGCCAAAGACGTTTTCCCCTCTGCAAGGGACATCGACCAACTTGTCCTGCACCCACGGCTCGAGGTCGGAGGACTGAAGCCAAGCTTGGCGGCGAGCCCCGATGCCGGCTCCGGCTACTTGAGCCGATGCTTCGAAGCCATCATAGGCCGCTCGAGAAATGAACTTCGAACACTCCTGAATCCCTGTGGACAGGGCTTGGAACCGCTGCAAGGGTTCCTCGGAGAGACCTGCGGAAAAACCCGCCATTTCTTTCGCCAGGTCACGGAGATACATACCCATATACAACTGATATGTCTGGACCCGACAAGCAAGCACAGAGCCCTGGAAGCACTTCCTACCGAGGGCATCCAGATTCCGGGCCTCCTTACCCGGAGGCACCGAGGAGTGCATCTTTTGACTTTTAAGTCGATGCATGGCCGATTCCACCACCATGGAGTGGTGCGGTAGTTGCGCCTTCTGGAACCCGGGGCTCTTGCGGACTCGATATATAGAATCGACCCGCTTGCTCAGCACCAGCGTCGAGGCCGGGCTTTCCCACATGCGGAAGAGAAGCCGCTCCAGCATCGGGGGAACCGGTACAGTAAAGGCCTCCCTAGGGGGGGGGAGTCATATTGAAGGGCCTCGAGCTCTTCGGCTCGGGGTTCCTCCTCCGGATCCACGGGAAAAGCCAAGGCCTTGGCCATATCCCTCACGAAATCGGAGAACCGGGTATCCTCCGGGAGGGACCGGCTCAGAGGCTCCGACTCGGGCGAGTCGGAGGGGACGCACCGGGTCTGAAAGGAACCGGGTGACTCGTCCTCCTCCATGTCCCAGCCCGACTCCTCCGAGGAGTAGTCGAGCGGCTCCGAGCACGCGGGGCCCGGAGACCTCCTCCCCGACGCCCGGAGACCTCCTCCCTGACGCCGAGGCCGGCGTCGAGGACCTCGGTCCTGAACGGGAAGCCGAGGGAGACCTAGGTCGAGGATTGACTCGAGCTCGCATGGACTCGAGGATCGACTCGGCCTCCGGGGTCGACTTGGGTGTCGACGTCCCGGTGGTCGGGGCAGATGCACTGGCGAGGCCAGTGATCAATGCCCGCTGCTGGTCCATGAAGGCAGAGATATTGCGCTCCAAGGTCGTCAGTCTGAAACCAAGCTCAGAAGACCCAGCGTCCGCCGACTCGGGCCCCGACGGCATCGGGCCCGACGTCGGATCATCCATGGGGGAGTCCAGGAGGACTATATCACTCACGTGTCCAGGAGTCTCCACTTCGAGACGAGGAAACTTCGAAGGCCTCTCCCCCTCCGAGGGCCCGGGGAGTCGGGCCGGGCTGAGCAACCTGGCCCTCGAGGAACCAGGATTGCCGTCCGGCTCCACCCTCGCGGGCCTCTTCTCCCGCCGGTGTTCCCGGCCGGGGGAGCCCCGTTCAGAAGAACTTCGACGATGGTCTGAGCCGGAGCCACGAGACGTCGAGGCCTCTGACGAGGTCCGCGCGGAATCAAAGATACGATCCCTTTGTGACTGCCGACTCCTCAGGGCCTTTGAGGACATCTTGCTGCACGGGCCGCAACTCATAGTGTCATGCTCGGCCCCTAGGCAGCGGAGGCAGCAGTCATGCGTGTCAGTAAGAGACATGAGTCTGACACAACGATCACACTTTTTAAAACCGCTGGCAGCCATCGGGGGAAAAAGGACCCCTGCAAGGTCGAAAGACCGCGCTGCCAGGGGAGAAGGAAAAAGTGGCAGGAACGCCAGTTGGAATAAAATAAAATAAAAACCGTGAACGGGCTCAAAAGCCCGGCGGGAAGAGGACACACGAACCGAGAAAAATTTTTTGAGAAATCAAACTAAAGAAAACAACTTTTTCAGCGGCGGTAACAAACTACGTCTGTAGGGCTCCGTGGAAAAAAGAAGACTGAGCAAGATGGCATCCCTGGGCGGGAAGGGGACCGCGCATGCGCGCTGCAATTCCCAAAGGCTTTCTGTGAAAGCTGGGGAAAATTGCTCCGCGAGGGCTCCGTCGGCGCCGACGTCACCCATAAGTGAGGACTGACTTCCTGCTTGGTCCTGGAGAACTCCGCATTACCCTTCAATGGTAAGAATCCCGAACTGTGTGGGTCTTGATTCAATTGTCGACATAAATCCTGCCAGGCTTCTCGTACTGAATGCACTACTGGGCTTAACTTTAAATGTTCCTCTACGTGGTCTCAGGGGGCATAAAGAATATATACTGGATGTTATCTGCTAGTAGCTGCCTTTCCGGCTTGGGTGTACATGTACATGTCTGATATATCCAGTCCCGGACATGTCTCAATACACTATTATGATTATTCTGTGCCAGATATGGGACCCCTAGATCTCCCAACGCCGTATCTCCCAACAGATGTTCAAACGATATCTTGGGCTGGCGGCCCCACCATAGGAAATGGGCCAGTTGCTTCTGCCAAGTCTTTAAATCTTTTTTCCAGAGTTGCAAAGGAAGAACCTGGAGGAGATACAACCACCTAGGCAGAAGCATCATTTTATAGAGCGCTATGCGACCCAACAGGAACAGTGGAAGAGTCTCCCACCTTTGCAACTGTTCCCTTTCTTTTTGTAGCAGAGGGTGGACATTTAAGTCATACAGCTGCTGCAAGTTTCCTGACACTTGTAACCCCAGATATTTAAAAGACCCTGCTGTCCACTTTAATGGGAAGAGGCCTACCCATCTGTCGATTCTGTGGCAGTGCTTCCGATTTTTCTATATATAATTTGAATCTCGAATGTACTCCGAAATCCCGGAATGCTTCCAAAAATATTGATAATGCTTGTTGTGGGTTTTGGAGATGAACTAAGATATCATCTGCGTAGGCCGCTATTTTAAAGGTATCCTGTCCGACCTGCACCCCGTCAATCCGTGGGTCTGCTTGTATGACTCGCAATAGCGGCTCCAGGAAAAGGAGAAATAAAGGGGACAATGGGCATTCTTACCAGGTGTCCCGCCCCAGCGTAAATCTCTCTGATACTTGGCCATTAACCACCACTGCTGCACTTGGCGCGTGGTACAATAGCTGCATTGATTGCATAAAGGACTCCTGGAATCCCATCAGCTCCATGACCCCAAAAAGGAACAGCCAATTTACTAAGTCAAAGGCTTTCTCGGCGTCGAAACTTATTAGTAGAGTATCTCGCCTCCTTGCATGGCTCGCCGTTATAGAGGTTATTACACGGCTTAGGTTTAGGACAGGGTGCCAGTCTCTCACGAACCCGACCTGTCCCTCCTGAGAAGGCAGGGTATAATACAGGCCAGCCTATCAGCCAGAATCTTTGCAAGAAATGTATTGTCACAATTCAGAAAGGAGACAGAACGGTAGGATGCAGTCAAGAGGGTATCTCAGCCCGGCTTTGACAGAACTATGATATGTGCTACATTAGTCTTGTAGGGAAAAGTTTGCCTTTGAATTTATTTTATTTATTTATTTAGACAGTTTTGTATACCGCCTTATCCTTCAATCAAAGCGGTCACAACACAAGTGGGGGATACATTTAACATGCGGGGATATGAGACACATACACTAATACTTACAAGGAACATGGGCAATGGAGGGTTAAGTGGCTTGCCCAAGACCACAAGGAGCATCTGTGGGACTAGAAACCCCAGTCCTTCCGGCCCAAGGTTGCTGTCCTCTAGTGGGATTTGAACCCCCGACCTTCCGGCCTGAAGTACCTTGCCCCAACCACTAGGCTACTCCTCCCTCCCATAATTAAATAACTGAAAAGTTCCTGTAGGGGGCCCTGTACCCGTTCTCGAGCAGCTTATACAACTCATTCCCAAATCCATCTGGGCCTGGGGCCTTATATATTTTGGCCTGCTTAATAGCCCTCATCACTTCATCTTCAGTAATATGTTGGTTCAACCCCTCCAGCTGCTCAGCCGTGAGTGTTGGGAGATTGACCCTGTCCAAGTACCTCACCATACCCTAGTCTCTGGCCCTCCTCTTCTGCATATAATGCCTGGTAAAACTCCCAGAACATTGCTAAGATGTGGTTCTGATCTGTTGTTACTCCAGTTCCGTCCCTCAAAGCTGTAACCCCTCTCAGCCCCCTCCAACGCTTCACAAGAGAGGACATAAGTCACCCTGCCAAATTTCCATGATGGTACAATTGATATTGGTAATAAATTTGGGACTTGCAAGTCCATTGGTGTATGAACAAGTTAAGTTCTACCTGTGTAGCCACCAGTTCCCCTTGCCGTTCCGGTGTGCACTGCTGCCCCAGGGCTCGTCTGAGTTCTTGAGTCTGCTTAGTTAGATGGAGGATTTGTGCATCTATGCGTTTCCTCCAACTGAATTCGTAGCTAATAATCTCCCCCCGAAGTACTGTCTTAGCCATTTTCCAGTACAGTACGGGGTTCCGCCTGGTGAAGTGTGTTTGTTGTTGCAAATATGTCCCACTTTTCTTGCAGGAATTGTAAAAAGGTGGGATCTCTATATAAGTTTGAGGGAAGCGCCACCTCCTGCCCTCTATGCCCTTCCTCCTCCTCCTCCTCCCAAGAGTCAACCAGACTGGCGCATGATCTGAGATTTCCATAGTTGCAATGCCCATCTCACGCACTCTGGACAAAGTAGCGGAAGGTATCGACCAGTAGTCCAGGTGTGACAGGGTGCCATGTGCTCATGAAAGATGTATGAAGTCATGCTCCTGTGGGTGGAGTGTCCGCCACGCATCCAAGTCTAGCTTTATGCACAGCTGTTCAACTCTGCATCTGGAGCCTGCCTGCCCTATACCCCACGCAGGTGCCCTATCTATGTTTGGATCCAGCACACAATTGTGATCTCCCCCCACAAATAGGGACTGTTGCGGGTATTTCCCCAGAGCCCTACCGAGCTTAGCGAGCCACGTGCTGTCTGGGGTATTGGGCCCATAAATGTTGCAGAACGTATGGGAACCACCACCAATGGTCCCTTCCACTATAATATAACAGCCATGTGGAACTGCTTCCTGTCTATTTAGCTCAAAATCTAGACCCTTCCAAAAAGGATTACTAACCTGGCTCTCCGGGAACCTGCTGAGGCTCCAAAGGCCTGGTCTACCCACCAACGCTTTAGCTTAGTATGCTCCTGCTCAGACATGTGAGTCTCATGCAGCACGGCTACGTCTGCCTTCAGATCTCTTAAATATTTTAGCACTTTATATCTTTTAATAGGAGACCCCAAGCCACAAACATGCCATGTGACACAGCAGACCTGTTGCTTACCCTGGGGGTCACTATTCAACGGGATTCTTCTTCTCAAATGGTATAGCCATTTTCCCAACAGAACACCCTCCAGCCTAGGTGTCCCATTCCACTTATCACTGTTCCTTCGTACTCTATGTGCCTTGTGCCCCCTAGTCCTTCCCCTCTGAACCTTTGCCTTCTGAAATTTTTGCCCCCCCCTTGCTCTCCTCCCTCCCCCCCCCCAAACCAACCAGGTTACTCCTCCCCCTTTCCACATAGTGTCGGCAATTGGTGCTGGGATTCTCCCCCCCCCCCACCCCCATATTCTCCATCTTAAATCATCTCCCTGAAAGAAAGTCCTCCGTTGGCTCATGCCCACACATGCTTCTCACCACCAAACTCTCTCACAATATCCATCCTACTATCTCCCAACTCTCATCCATCACCGTTTGCTCTTATCTAATACTTCCTTAATATACACACATCTCTTCATCGTCCAATACACATTCAATCCAGAGCTTGAGCACTAGGTGCTTTTGTATATTTCTATGCCCCCCCCCCCCCCAGGTCACTGTCTTCCCACTATTGTTATGTAGCCCTTTCCCTTGTTCCACCTCCAATATACAAATATAGGCCTCAGCAACGTGGCCACTAACAACATGAAACCAACAAATTCACAACACTGCCCCCACAGTCCTGAATCCATGTGCAGCTCTCTACTGCGATAGTGGGATGACGCTAGGCCATAAACTGTACTCTGTGTAAGGTTCGTTAAACAAGATAACAAAAGAACAAGAAGTGAAATCAGAGTGTCTGGGCTTGTCCATCCGACTCCATTCCTCCTGCCATTGTCTGAGTCCTTGCTTCAGCTGGATTCTGTCTGCACTGTGACAGATTGAACAAACACAGTGGCTGACTGTGCCTCTTCAAATACTCGCATTATGCTGTTGTGCTGAATTCGGAGGCATGCTGGATATTGCAAAGAGAATTTAATTTTTGCCTCCGCGAAACTAGCACATAGCCCCGAGAAGGCGCAGCGGCGTTGGCTCAACACCTGAGAGTAGTTCGCAAAGACCAGAATTTTTCCCCCATTATGGGAAAGTGGGCCCTTACTGTGCACTGAACACAGTACGTTGTCCTTCTTCAAATAGTTCAAAAAACGGACTAATACCACTCTTGGTCTTTGATCACTTCCACGCTTGGGGCCCAGTCTGTGCACTCTAAGATTAGTGGCCCGCAGTCTGTACCCAAATTGAGCTGGAGGGTAAGCATAGTCTCTATGAACCCCCAAAGTTTCGAGTCCGCCACCATCTCCAGAATGCCCACAAAGGAGAAAGTTGTTCCTGCGACTGCGGTTCTCAATATCGTCAGGCTTTTTGGCTTGCTGTTCTACTTTATTCTGGAGAGCCATTAATTCGGTAGTTGCTACTTGTAATTCATCTTCCACTTTTGTAATGCGCTCCTCCACAGCTTGAATGTGTCCGCCTATTCCTTCTAGGGACTGAGTAACCGCATCCAACCTCTGGGTAACGGCATCAAAACGCTCGGCTAATGCACCCGCCACCTGCTCCATGAGTGCAACCTGCTGCGACACCACCAGCAAGTGGGGACCAACCGCTATCTTAGTTCCTGCTGGTGGAGCCCGATCCCACTCCTTCCAAGCTGATTTCATTCCCACCCTGAGGTTTAGTAGTTCCAAATGGCATCCCCGGTATCCAACACACTTCTCAGTGGCATCTCAGACTTCAGAGGCACAAAATTCACTTACTCCGGGGGAGTTCTATCCCAGACAGCAGACAGTACATGTCCGTTGGATCTCAGTGCATCACGTGCCCTCCCAGGGCCAATATTTACATCAGCCTCTAATGGCAAGTTTACATCAGCCTCTAATGGCAATGATGCTCCATGTGGCCATTGTGTGGCCTGTGAGAATTCTTACACATCGGGAAGCTGGACTGAGAATATAAACTAAGACATATTACAAATTGCCATACATCATGGGCTATCTATGTAACAGTATGCCCACGTGACAAAGTACATATAGGCAGCACTTATCGGATGGTAAAAACACGCTTGATAGAACACAAATCACATCTGTCTACACGTACCTTGACAGCACCTATCACACATTGCCACCTCTGGTCAATCTCAGATGGTTTTATCATTGATTGTCTTCCTCTGCAAGGCGATAGAGATCTGGAGCCGACGCAACTTGAACGATGGATCTTCAAGTTTAATTGTTTACAACCAGCTACTTTAAATGAGGACATGAAATAGTTCTTTGCTCTTTAATATCTCCATCGGTGACATCATTATGTTTGATCACCACAGGCTCCTTTTTAAATAGCAGTGTACGCCGGAAGAAAGTTTTTCCACTGGTGATTACTTTCCGGTCCACTGGTGTGATTCTCCTTTAGCAGCTGATTTACTATTAAAAGTAAAACTAGAGTGGCGTATTTCTCTCAGAGGCACAGCTATTAGAGATTTTGAGGGGGGGATTCCACGATTCAGCTATGTTTTTATATGTTTTATGTTTTTATATGTATTAAAAATGTAAATAAAATAGTGCTTTTGTGATGGGACAGATGAATGATATATAATGGGGTGAAATCTGTTTGCCTTGCAAAATCTGAAATTGGAGGGGATCCCTCAATTGAGGTCCCTTATGCCCTTATCCAATCAGGTATCTTTTGGAATAAAGTTCTTGTTGGAGAGTAACTTTTATTATTGTTTTAAACTTAGATTATGTGGTGTTCATTTTTGGAGAATACCTTAGAGAAGGGGGGGAGCAGACAGACCACCTGGTTCACGTGAAAGAGAGAAAAGCACCTTAGGCAAGAAGAAAAAGCACAGGCCGAATGGAAACGGCCTCCTTTGAAAGGGACAGAAGGATCTCGGTAAGACAGCTTGGAAATCCGTCTTGTGGAACAAATCGCAATCAAGAAGACTGTTGAGCATCAAATCCTTCAAAGTAGCATAATTTAATGGCTCAAATGGCACTACCATCAGGGCCCTGAGAACCAGACACAGATCCCAGGAAAGGATCACAGAATGGAGGGGAAGACGCAGATTCAGAACCTCCGGGAAAAACCACGAGACATCTGGGTGCAAGGCTAGAGACTTATCAGCCACTGGACATCAGAAAGATACCAAAGCTGCCACCTGAACTATCAGGGAACTAAGGGAAAGGCCCTTTTCCAGGACATCCTGGAAAGGCCAAGAGATGACACCTTGGCCGCCTCAGAAGCCAACTGCCAAGCTCTGCACCATCGCTCAAAGAGGCACCAGATCCATATGTATGCTAGCTTGGTAGACTTCCTCCGGGCTCCAAGCAGTGTGCAGACCACTGCTGGATAGTAGCCCTTACATGCTGGCATTAGAACCATAAGCAAAAAGGGAACCAGGTCCTCCAGGACTATCTTTACCTGCTGCAATACGCCCCGCAATAGGCAACCAAAGAGGTGGCACCTGCAGGAGCCAAGTCAGGCCTCCGAACCACACTCTCCTTGGCCAATCCAGCAACATCAGAACAATCCTGCGCAGGTGGCATTCTATATGGCAAAACACGTGCCCCACCAAGGGCCAAGGAGGAAACAGCAGGTGCTATCTTGGCCAAAACTGGGTCAGGATGTCAGCACCTTTGGAACCTGTCTCCGTGTGGCACTGTAGAAGCAGCACACTTGGCAATGGAGCAGATCCCTCTTGGGGCAACCCAGTGGTGCAAACAACTGAAACACATCCTAACTCAACTCTCACGCTCCAGGAACCAGAGAGTGCTGGCTGAGAAAATCCATTTCCACAGTATACATCTTGGCAATATGCAGATCCGACAAACAAGAGGATTCATCATCGCCCAGGCAAACAGAAGCGCTATCTCCAGAGCTACCCTGGCACTCCTTGTGCTGCCTTGTCAATTGACATAAGCCACACTGTGGTGTTGTCCGAAAACAATCAAACTGCCCAGCCCTCAAACGGGGCCAGAAACATAGAAAAGCCAACCTGACAGCCCTTTCCTCTAGGCAATTAATGAACCATACCATTTCCCTGAGGTTCCAACAACCACAAGCCGAGAAACCGGCATCCATCATCAGAGGAGAAATTAACCAGAGGCACATCATTCCTCAGATGACAGGTCTGCTGCCACCACCACAGACTGGTCTTCACCATCATCGGGAGTGAGAACTTGCGCTCGAACCTCTGAGAACTCTGGGACGATCGAGTCAACATGGATCGCTGGAGAGGTTGCATGTGAACACACACCCACGGCACCACCTCTATGGTCACCACTGTCAATACGAGGAGCTGAAGATAATCCCAGACTCTGGGAGTCTGCTGTGCACAAACAGTGCCAGGCAATCCAACAGTCTTGACTTTCTTATCGGGCAGGAAAACTCTGCCCACTCGGGTGTCGAAACGTGCTCCCAGGAACTAGGACGACAACACCTGGCTATTTCCTCCACTCAGACAAGGTTTCCCAAAAAGGACTCCACCCAGGACACCACTGAAAAAGGGAACTGGCTTGGATGGGCCAGTCGTCCAGGTATGGATGGACCAAGATCCCTCAGCACTGCAGCTGCCATAACTATGACCCTGGAGAACATCCTTGGGGCAGTGGAGAGCCCGAATGGAGGGCAATGGACTTATAGTGAGGGCAAAGAATTGCAAAACGCAGCTATTTTGCTGATACACCCAGAGAGCAGGATATGAAAATGCATCTCAGGCAGATCCTCAGAAGCCAAGAATTCCCCTCTGTACACTGTTTGAATGACAAAGTGCAAGATTTCCATCTGGTCTTTAAGAAGCAGCTTCCTTTCGGAACAGATTTGAAGCAGCTGGTCAAGGACCTGGAAAAGATGAAATTCTACTGCCTTCTGGAAGAAGGGTCAGGGGGCCTATGAAGCAGGCTGGTGTTCCTTTCTCATCAGTCTCCTCCCGTCCACAGAGGATTCGCTGGCTGGATCCCCGGGGGATCTTGGGATTTTTGTCATTACCAACCTGGAAAATCTCTCTTCCCCTCTGCTTCCAGACTTCAGGCTTGTTCTCAGTGCCTTCATGGAGCGTGTGGGCTCAGGGACTTAGTCCCCTCCAGAGGTGGACCTTCCCCGGGTGCAGGACACGCAAGTGCTCGTTGACCCCCTTGAGGGCCAGAATGGGGAAGGAACTATCCTTTTTGGATACCACAAATTGGATGGAATATCTGCTCTAGCCTCGCTCATCTGGTGGGATGGGCACCACTGCCTTTAGGCATAGCAACTTGTCCAAGATGATCCCACACAGGGGCACTTTTGATCGCAGACCCACAAGAGATGATAAAAGCATCCAGAATCGGCTCTTTGGATTCCAGGACATAGCCGAACTGAATGGTGTCTAGTACCCAGTGATCCTTGGTAACTCAGGCCAATTTCTGAAAGTTAAGGCAAAGCCTGCATCCAACTGGAGGAATCAGGGAATCAGCCCCCAAACCTTCATTGTGCAGCCCGGGAAGGTCAACTTCTAGAGGAGGCAGAGTCCCTGGGCCCATGTGCTTCATGAAAGGACTGAAAATAAGCCTCAAAGCCTGGAAGTAGAGGAGAAGAAAGGTTTTCCAGGTTGGTAATAATGAAAGTCCCAAGACCCCTGGGGTTCTGGCCAAAGTGCGCTTCATGGGCCCCCTGGACCTTTCTTCTGGAAGGCGGTACAATTTCGTCTTGACCAGGTCCTTCACCAGCTTCTCTAAATTGGCTCCAAAAAAAGGAAGCTTCCCCTTAAAACCAGTTGGGCCAACCAGGCTTTGGAAGATGAGTCAGCTGCCCAGTGCCAAAGCCAAATACAACACTGTAACGCAGTCATCAGGACACAAACCCCGGCCGCCAGATGTGCCAGGTCATACATGGCATCAGAAAGGAAGATCGTAACAGACTCTAAAGGAGAGGCAGAATCATCCAGTGGAACAGACAGAATCCACTAGAGTAGGGCTTGAATAGTCAGGTCTGCACAGACCACCAACTAAAGTATAAACTGGTTCTTCAATACAAATCCATCTTTCGGTCCAGAGTTTCCTTTAGAGCCAAACTGCCTTCCACAGTGGTTCAACTGGGAACCGCCGTGACCTGAATATCGACCATGGAAATATCAAACCACACAATGCACTCCTTTTTTGGGAGAGCATGCATCTTCTTATATCCCTTAGCTCAGAAGGCGAGGAGTTGGGAGAATCACACTCTGACCGAACAGGCCCTTGGAGCATCTCCAGGAATGGGAAAACATTAGTGGATTTCCACACCTCTTGCAGGAGTGGATGCCTCTTCAGTTCCTGCTCGGTGCCTGGAGCATCCACCAAGCTCAAGCTGAATAAGACCCTCGGATCAACGACTCCAGGTTCTATCTCCTAGAATAGGTGGACAACATCGGCCTCCTCCCAATCCTATGAAGGTGAGAGTACTTCATCAACATCTCAATCCAAACCACAGAACAAATCTCAGACAGATCACAGCTGATCCCAATCCCTAGGGGAACGCCCTTTGCTGGGGATGTTTAGCCTTCAATCGAACAGGGCTTCCACCCTCAGTCTGCACCTCATGAGAGTGTGTTCGGGGGAAACCTGAGGCTGCAGGGTCTGAATGGTCAAGCCAGAATGACTAGGCCTGCTCTAAAAGGAAAAGAATCCTGGTGAGGATAACCCAAACTCAGGAAGCTCTCCTTGTGGAAAGGACCGCTCTACACTAGGAAGCATAGTCACCAATGATCTCCCAGAGGACAGAAGAGCCCCACAGAACGGTCGCCGGAACCTCCGGATGGTTGAATATCTTTACCCATAGCACGATCCACCACCTCCTGCCATGAAGCAGGCAAGGTTGGACTAACAGCAGCCTCCCCCCCGGGCTGAAAGAGGGGAATAAGTCCTACAGG
This sequence comes from Ichthyophis bannanicus, assembly GCA_033557465.1. Lineage (NCBI taxonomy): Eukaryota > Metazoa > Chordata > Amphibia > Gymnophiona > Ichthyophiidae > Ichthyophis > Ichthyophis bannanicus. Next base: position 111,466,452 of record CM066032.1, on the reverse strand, counting down.
GACGACTCAGAAGCAGAGTCCAGAGAAGCCAGAAATGAGGCACCTCACTCACCACAGACCAAATAACGTTTCCTGAAGGAAGAGAGTTAAGGCAAGTATCACAACAATGGGCACTAAGGCTGCAGAGGGCCAGAAGGCACACACTAACTGCGCTTTTATTGCAAAGCACGTTACAGGAGGTAGGGTAACATAGCATACGATGGCAGATAAAGACCAGTATGGTCCATCTAGTCTGCCCAGCAGGGTGGCAAGTGTAGGTGCACCTACCGCTCCGTGGAGGTCACCTCTCCTCATGCCTTTGTTTAGCGGTGTACCCACCGCTCTGTGTAGATCACCCCTATTTGCTGAGATATAAGATAGTTATGTTTATTTTCATCTTATAATGTTGCTCTAAAGGGATCCACTGTGTCTGTCCAATACCATTTTGAATTCTGTCACTATATTTGCCCCCACCACTTCCATCGGGAGGGCATTCTAAGCATCCACCATCCTTTTAGTGAAAAACTATTTGCTGATGTTGCCTTTCAATTTATCCCCTTGCAGCTTCATGTTATGACCTCTACTTTTACAGCTTCCCCGTCTTTGGAAGAGTTTTGTTTGTTCATTAATACGCCAAGTATTTAAAGGTCTGAATCATATCTCCCCTGACCCTCATCTCCTCCAGAGTTTACATATTTAGGTCTTCAAATCTCTTCTCATAGGTCTTCTGACACAGACTCCAAATCATTTTGGTCGCCTTCCTTTGAACTGTTTCCAGGCTTTTTATGTCCTTAGAAACAGAAAAATGACGAAAGAAAAAGACCACATGGCCTATCAAGTCTGTACTTCCATATCAACAACTACAACAGTCCCCTTTTTTCCTTTAGGGATCCTCTGTGTTTGTCCCATGCTTTTTTAAATTCAGATACTGCACTCATTTCTACCACCTCCACTGGGAGACTATTCCACAGATCCACTACTCTTTCCGTAAAGAAATATTTCCGCATATCACTCCTGAATCTATCCCCCTTCACCCTCATCCCATGTCTCTTCATAGCAGAACTTGCTTTCAATCGAAAGAGGCTTTCCCTCTGTGCATTTATGCCACAGAGGTATTTAAACGTCTCAATCATATCACCTCTATTCTGCCTTTCTTCTAAGGTGTACATATTAAGATCCTTAAGTCCGTCCTCATATACTTTATAATGAAGACCACTAACCATTTTAGTAGCCACCCTCTGTACTGACTCCATCCAGTTTATATCCTTTTGAAGGTGCGGTCTCCTTCACCCCCTATACTATATTGCTCCTTTGGATTGCTGCAGTCCAAAATGCATGGCCTTGCATTTTTTTAACATTAAATAGAAACATAGAAACATGATGACAGAAAAAGACCACAAGGCCCATCTAGTCTGTCCTTCCATAACAACAACTACAACAGTCCACTTTTTACCTTTAGAGATCCTCTGTGTTGGTCCCATGCTTTTTTGAATTCAGTTACTGTCCTCATCTCTACCACCTCCACTGGGAGACTATTCCACGGATCCACTACTCTTTCCGTAAAGAAATATTTCCGCATATCACTCCTGAATCTATCTCCCTTCACCCTCATCCCATGTCCCCTCGTCGCAGAATTTGCTTTCAATTGAAAGAGGCTCTCTCCCTGAACATTTATGCCACGGAGGTATTTAAACATCTCAATCATATCACCTCTATCCCGCCTTTCCTCTAAGGTGTACATATTAAGATCCTTAAGTTTGTCCTCATATGCTTTATAATGAAGACCACTAATCATCTTAGTAGCAACCCTCTGCACCGACTCCATCCTGTTCACATCCTTTTGAAGGTGCGGTCTCCAGAATTGCACACCATACTCCAAATGAGGTCGCACCAAAGACTTATACAGAGGCATTATCACCTCCTTTTTTCTGCTAGCCATTCCTCTCCGTATGCACCCAAGCATCCTTCTAGCTTTTGCCGTCGCCTTTTCTACCTGTTTAGCTACTTTAAGATCATCGGACACAACCACGCCTAGGTCCCGCTCTTCTTTAGTGGACAAAAGTACTTCACCTCCTATACTGTATTGCTCCCTTGGATTGCTGCAGCCCAAATGCATGACCTTACATTTTTTAACATTAAATCCCAGCTGCCAAATTCTAGACCATTCTTCAAGCCTAGCTAGATCACTCCCCATGCTATCCACACCTTCCTGGGTGTCCACTTTATTGCAGATTCTGGTATCGTCCGCAAAGAGGCAAACCTTACCCGACAGCCCTTCCGCTATATCACCAACAAAGATGTTAAAAAGCATCGGACCAAGGACAGATCCCTGGGGCACACCACTGGTAACATCCTTCTCCTCAGAGTGAGCTCCATTTACTTGTACTCTTTGTCGCCTCCCACCCAACCAATTTCTAACCCAAGCAGCAACCCTAGGGTCCATCCCTAGGGTGCTCAGTTTGTTCACAAGTCGCCTGTGAGGAACAGTGTCAAAGGCTTTACTGAAATCTAAATACACCACATCTAGAGCTCTCCCTCAGTCCAACTCCCTGGTCACCCAGTCAAAGAAATCAATCAGATTTGTCTGACAAGACCTGCCTCTGGTGAATCCATGCTGCCTTGGATCCTGTAATCTGATTGATTACAGGATCCAAATCCCAGCTGCCAAATTCTAGACCATTCTTCAAGCTTAGCTAGATCCCTCCACATGTTATCTACACCTTCCTGGGTGTCTACTCTATTGCAGATTTTGGTATCATCTGCAAAGAGGCAAACTTTACCTGATAGCCCTTCGGCTACATCACTAACAAAGATATTAAAAAGAATCGGACCAAGGACAGATCCTTAGGGCACACCACGGGTAACCTCCTTCTCCTCAGAGTGAGCTCCATTTAACTGTATCCTTTGTCGCCTCCCACTCAACCAATTTCTAACCCAAGCAGTAACTTTAGGGTCTATCTCTAGGGTGCTCAGTTTGTTTATAAGTCGCCTGTGAGAAACAGCGTCAAAAGCTTTACTGAAATCTAAATACACCACATCTAGGGCTCTCCCTTGGTCCAACTCCCTGGTCACCCAGTCAAAGAAATCAATCAGATTTGTCTAACAAGACCTGCCTCTGGTGAATCCATGCTGCCTCGGATCCTGTCATTTGCAAGATATCATCTCCAAAACTGAACACAATATTCTAAGTGAGGCCTCACCAACGACTTGGTAGAATGCACGTTGGAGCTGCTTGGGAGGAACGCACACCCAACAGGCGCACAATATTAAAAACGCTACTAGCATGTTCAGAAAATGGCGGGAAACCCCCACACAGCTCCAACAGTCACCAGCAATACACCCTGAATTGTGCCCTACAAACACAGAATCAGGAGCCGCCAACAAGGACAATGAAGAAGCCAAACCTTGGTACTCAACTACTGAGAGCCCCAGGCAGAGGATCTGTGCTGGGCTCAGCTCTACTCCCCTGAAACTATTTCTCTTGCTTGGCAGCATTGCAGTTTTTAACCCTTTCAAGGCCTACTTTAAATTTTTAATCCACATTCTGCAGCTTGGTTAATTTTTGCATATTTCAGGAAAATTGTACCCGTCTTATTCAATATGTTCTAATAGTGATTTTCCTTCTGCTATGGTCATGTATTATATACCACTTGATAGGAATATTTAGTCAGAATTTTGGATCCCAAGAGTTTTGGGCTCGGCCTGGAAAGGGTTAAGGTGGTTGGCAGGCAGATTCCTCTGAGAACCTTCTGCAATATTCAGGCGAGAACAGGGGGACTGAGTAGGGTGAGGGTGATGAGGTTGTGGGGGGCTGCTAAATTCTTCCTTCCAATTTTCTGGCTGCTCAACAGACTCATGATAAGAGCGTGGTGCTCTGTACAAGTAGTTTACTTGAATATACTATAAAATTCATTAAAGATAAAATAATTTTTTAAAAAAGTAGCATGGAGCGGAACCAATTTTGCCGCCTCCTATGGCTACCGAAAAGACTGCAATCTAGTGGAGCCTCCCACATCATGGCTCAAGTGAGTCACCCTCAAAAGTGGTTTGTCACGAGAAATTTTATCAATCTTTTCCTCTCAGTTCTTCAGAGAGAAGAAAATCCATCCATCATCTGCTGGAGACAAAAATACTGAAAAGCCCCTCTGGTGGCTGAGGCAAATAGAGAATTTAATTAATTTAATTAGCAGGTTTTTATATACCGCAACTTCCATAGATCAGCTGCGGTTTACAAAGAACAACAATGAACAAGCAAGACTGTTTTACAAGGAACGGCAGTAAACATCATGCCGTTTTTACATATAACAGTGTTAACAGTAATAACAATTTCGGTAATAACAATAATGGGTTCAATCTATCAGAAAAGGTTGATAGTTGAGAACTATATACATTGAACATGTTTAGAACATGTTTAGAACATGTTTAGAGAAATAGAAGTGATGTCATTGAAACCTGGGCTTTTCATTAGTTCTTCATCTCCATTAATCTGCTAGTAGGGGAATACAACCCACTTGTCTGGAATGGTCTAGCAGGACGATATGGAATGGGGCATTAATTTCCTTATATATACAGACCTTGTGAGACAGGGAGATTCTGCATCTGAATCACAGATGAAATTTAATATGGATAAGTGTAAAGCAATGCACATATGGAAAAATAACCAAACGTTATAGCTGCACAACATTAGATAGCATATCAGGAGTCCCCACCCAGGAAAAGTATCTAGAAGTCATGATGGATGGTACATTGAAATCTTCTGCTCAGTGTGCAGCAATGGCCAAAAAAGCAAACAAAATGTTAATAACTATTAGAAAATAAATAGAAAAAAAAACAAGGACCATAAGCCTCTATACTACTCCATAGGGCGACTGCACCTTGAGTATTATGTGCAATTCTGGTCACCACATCTAAAAAAAATAGCGAAAATAGAAAAGGATAACCAAATTGACAAAAGAGATGGGCCTAATCTATGAGGAAAGGTTGGAGATGTTACGGCTCTTCAGTTTGAGATACAGAAGGCTGAGGGGAGATATGCTAGAGGTCTCTAAAATTCCGAGCGTGGAACAGTAAAGAGAAATTAGACTTACCTGCTAATTGTTGAGGAACTCCAGTCCAGTCCCAAACCTCTGGGTAGAGCACCTCCTCCAGCAGCTTGGAGACTGAGTACGTCACATTCTTGAGAGTAGCAGTACTAATACCACTGGCTCCTCCCACGAGCTCCCAATAACCTATTCAAAAGGCAACTCACAGGAGCAACAAATAAGTAGAAATAGATTCAACAAGAAAAAAACAATTAACAAGAAATACATGCCTTACTCCACTAGGAGGTACTCCTTTGACTTCCCGGAGTAGAAAAGAGCAGTGAGAGAAAGAAAACTTCTGAAGAGAACCGGTGTCCTCCAACAATTATCGTACACTAATCGAAATTGCGAAAAACTTTCAAAGTATAATCTTGAGGAAAAATCACAAGATTGAGCCACAGCTCTACTTATGACAGAATACAACCTAAAAACATCTGAATCTCAAGTAACCCCAGGAGGGATACGAGACTGGAGGTCCTCAAGGAACAACAATTAGCAGGTAAGTCTAATTTTTCCTTCCTTATCGTCTCTCTAGTCCAGTCCCGAACCTCTGGGATGTAATAGAGCAGTTATCTAATAGAAGGGTCCCGCCAAAGCGGCCTGCAAAACCGCCGAACCAAAATGGGCCTCACCCGCCACCTGAACATCAAGGCGATAGTGCTTGCTAAAGGTATGCAACGAAGACCAGGTAGCCACCCGACAATATCTTATCGGGGGAACCAGGCTATATTTGGCCCAAGACGCTGCTTGAGCTCTTGTGGAATGAGCCCGGAGACCTAGAGGTACTACACGACCATGCAAAATGTAAGCAGAAGCAATCGCTTCCCTAATCCATCTGGAAATGGTGGCTTTGGCAGTGGTTTCACCTTTGCGCTGACTCCCAAAAAGGACAATCAATTTGATTTGCGAAAATTCTCAGTACTCTTCAGATAACACTTGAGAGTCCTCTTAATATCCAACCGATGCAGGTCACGTCCAAGCGTAGAGCCATCAGAGCCATCCAAAACTGGCAGAGATATGGCTGATTAACATAAAACGCGGAGACCACCTTTGGAAGAAAGGATGAATGGGACGAAGAACCACCTTTTCCCGAGAAAAAGAAAGAAATGGTCCTGGCAAGACAAAGGTTGCAACTCCGAAATCCTCCGTGCAGAACAAATTGCTACCAAAAAGACTGTCTTCAACGTCAAGTCTTTCAAAGAAGCCCTACGCAAAGGCTCAAAGGGTTCCTTAGTTAACGCCCTCAGAACCAAATTAAGATCCCATGAGGGAATTAGTATTCAATGAGGTGGACGCAAACGACTAACCGCCCAAAAAAACCTAAGCACATCTGGATGAGAACTCAAGGGCTCTTTATGAATCTTGCCACGAAAACACGCAATTGCCGCCAGCTGCACTCGCAATGAGCTGGACGCCAATCCCTTGTCAAAAACATCCTGAAGAAAGATATCCGCTATCGTCATTGACGAGGACTGCAATTGCCTATCCGAACACCATCCTTCAAAAATACGCCAAACACAGACATAGGCTAAGGATGTAGACGTCTTTCGCGCATTTAGCAAGCTGGAAATCACAGTCGCTGAACACCCCCTTTTGACTCAACCGTGTCCTTTCAAGAGCCAAGCCGTAAGCGAGAATAGACTCACCCCGAGGCATGCGCAGAGGACCCTCAACAGAAGGTTGCTGTACTCCGGAAGACACCATGGCCGATGTGCCAGTAGGCGCATCAGGTCCGCATACCAAGGACATCTTGATATGTCTCAATCCTTTGAATCACATGGCCTATCAATGCCCAAGGAGGAAAGACAGAGAATTCCCCCCATCGGCCACTGTTGCAACAGGGCGTCTATGCCTTCCGACATCCTTTCCCGCCTTCTGCTGAAGAAATGACTGGGTTTTGGTGGATTCAAAGGTTGCCATTAGATCCAGGAGTGGAGCCCCCCATCTGTGGACTATTTGTGCATCAACCTCAGAGTGGAGCACCCACTCCCCTGGATCCACGCAAACCCAGCTGAGATAATCTGCCGTTACGCTGTCTACTCCCGCTATATGCGCAGCAGACAACGCCTGGAGTCAAGGCTCTGCCCAGAGAAATACTCTGCGACAGCTCCTCGAGCAGCGCACTGCTTGTGCCTCCTTGGCGATTTAGATAAGCTACAGCTGTTGCGTTGTCCAACAAAATTCGTACAGACCGAGCTAGGAGAATATTCTCGAAAGCCTTGAGCATTAGAAAAACCGCTTTCAACTCCAGTCTGTTGATTGACCATCCGGACTCCTACGCGTTCCAAGCTCCTTGAGCTTAGTGACCCTCGCAGTGAGCGCCCCAACCTGTCAGACTGGCGAAGGTGATAACCAGAATCCACCAAGGAGACTCAAAAGGTATGCCCGTAGTCAGATTTTCTCGACTGAGCCACCATTGAAGAGCAACCTTGACATCTCTTGGACAAGGAAGGCGCTGAGACAGGGAGTCCAACTGGTGCAACCACCAACGGAGCAGAGATCTCTGTAACAGACGCATATGTGCCCTTGCCCATGGCACAACCTCCAGTGTTGCTGCCATCTTCCCCAATAACTGCAGGTACTGCCATGCAGTCTGCCTCATGCGGCTTAAAAATGACCGTAGCAAGAACTGCAGGCTCTGTATACAGTGCTCTGGCAAGAAGACTGCTCCCGCTTTCGTGTCGAATCGGACCCCAGATATTCCAGCTCCTGGGAAGGAATAAATCGGCTCTTGACCCGATTGACTAACCAGCCTAAACGCTCCATTAGTTGCACCACCTCTCGTCCCAGGAGTTTGCTCTGATTAACCAGCCGTCGAGATAAGGATGCAGAAGAACACCTTTTCGGAGCGCCGCAACTATGACAACCATGACGACCTTGGTGAATTTTCGCGGCGTCGTAGCCAAACCGAAGGGCAAGGTTTGAAACTGAAAGTGTCCCATCGGCACTGCAAAGTGGAGGTATCTCTGATGGTCTGATCTGATAGGTATATGTAGATTGTTTGATGTGCTAAACCGCTTTGATTTAATGATAAAGCGGTATACTAAATCCGTCTAAATAAAATAGATACGCTTCCGTGAGATCTAAGGACGTCAAGAACTCTCCCTTTCTCACCGCTATCACCAAGCGCAAGGTTTCCATGCAAAAATGTGGCACCCGAAGACAACAGTTTACTCCCTTGAGATCTAGGATCAGGCACCAGGAACCATTCTTTTTGGGTACTACAAAATAAATCGAGTACCAACCATATCCGCATTGGTTTGTGGGAACTGGAACCACTGCTCTTAATTTGAGAAGATGAGCTACAGTTCCTTTACTGCCACCGACTTGTTCGTTGCCCGCAGGGAGACAGGACAAAGAAGCCGTTTATCGGTCGCACAAACTCGAGGGAATAACCGTCATGGATGATCTCCAGTACCCATTGATCGGATGTTATGTGGGTCCAAGCAGGATAAAAATCCCATAGCCGCCCTCCCACGGGCTGTTCCTCTGCTTGGGCCCTCATCTCTTCATTGTGGTTTTTTAAAACCAGAGGTGAATGGAGCAGTGAATCCTCTTGCCTGCCCCTCGGAAACCTCTGAATCCCTGAGACCTTGGGGAAAATATCTTCCCCTCTGAGAACTTGAAAGGCGGGAGGTACAAAAGCGCTGAAAATCACGTGCTTGGCCATGAGATGCTGTCAAACTACGCCCTTGTTTTGGCTTATCCTCCGAAAGACGTCCTCCCTTGGACTCACCTAACTCCTTGACCAACTTAACAAGGTCCTCTCCGAACAGCAGCTTCCCCTTAAACGGAAGCTTACTAAAACGAGACTTAGAAGAGTCCGCTGCCCAATTCCGCAGCCAGAGATAGCGTCGAGCCACCACCATTGATGCCATACTGCAAACCAGACTGCAAATTAGATCATAGTGGACATCTGCAAGGTAAGCTGCCCCCGACTCAATCTTCGCAGTCTCAGCTTCATGCTCCGGCGCCACGATCTCTGTGTGCTGAAGCCGTTGAGACCAGCAAAGGCAAGCCCTGGCCACCCAGGCCCCACAAATAGAAGCTTGCAATGACAAGGCATTAACATCAAAAGCCTGCGTCAACAGGGTGTCCAACTTTGTCTTGACCATCCTTCAGAGCAGTACTGTCCTGTACCGGAATGGTCATCTTTTTTGTTACAGCTAACACCGCTGCATCCACGTGAGGAGATCGAAACAACTCCCGGACCTGATCAGAGAGAGGATAAAGGCGAGAATAAACCCGAGCACCCTTAAGACCTGCCTCTGGCAAATCCTACACATCCTGTATCATCTGCTTAACCAAACGGTGAACCATAAAAACCGTTTGGGTACTTCTTACCGCCTGCATGAGGGTCTTCCAGGGTGTCTTCAGCCAGTGGGTGACCAGCTGGTAGATTAAGTGCCTGAAGGGACTCTGCAATTAGAGCGGGTAATTCCTCTCGCCAAAATACCATGACTATTCTGGCCTGGTCTTGCGGTTCCAGAATTTCACCTTCTTCTAATTCCTCGGCGTCTAACTCCGGATCATCCTCTAACCATGGCCAATCAGTCAAAGATGAGGGATCCTCTGCTAACCTGGGTTTCTATGCTGGACTGAGCCCCGAAGGATCCCACATTTCCCAAATTAAGAGAGAAGACAGAGTCTCCACAACAAGAAGTGACTCTACCGGGTCAACAGACCCGTGAGATGCTGCTGCTGCAGGTTCCCTGACCTTCTCCTGAAGTGCTTGCTCCATATCGACGGCCTCCAAAGCACAGGCATGACAGACACCAGCTTCCGATACCATTCCATGGAGGGTACCGCAAACCAGGCACTGAGGACAGGCAGGCATTGGCTAACAGCTCAAAAAGGGAGATCCTGGAGCAGATAAGCCAGCAAGGGCATAAATAAAAGGCTCACAGTTTCGCCAAATAAAAGGTGCTTTATTATTTTTTTTTAATTATATGAAGCTAGTAGCTGAAAGCATACAAGAAAAACACAAATAAAGGATCTTCAACAGCTGTAGCACGGCGTGTAAGGCAAACTGAGGCTGACTGAAATTATGTAGAAAAAAACCACTGGAAAAAGGCCTCAGCTAAACTCACGCTCCGGCCCGATGCCATTGCCACGAGGTGCCAAACCACACGTGAAAAAAACGATATGCCCCTCAAAGTCTGACCTGCCGTTGTCTGGGAGCTCATGGGAGGAGCCAGTGGTATTAGAACTGTTACTCTCAAGAATGTGACATACTCAGTCTCCAAGCTGCTGGAGGAGGTGCACTACCCAGAGGCAAGCTGCTGGAGGAGGTGCACTACCCAGAGGTTCGGGACTGGACTGGAGGGACGATAAGGAAATGTGATTCTATTGTATATGTTTTGAAAAAGTACAATGATTAGGGGGACACACCATGAAGTTACCAAGTAGAGTATTTAAAACAAATAAGGGAAAATATTTTGTCCTTCAATGCACAGTTAAGCTTTGGAACTCATTGAAGAGGATATGGTAACAAGTAGTTAGCATAGCTGGGTTTCAAAAAAGGGTTGTACAAGTTACTGGAGAAAGAGTTAATATTAAGGAAGAACTGGGGAAAGCCACTGCTTATCCCTGAGGGCTAGTAACATGGAATCTACTCAAGTACTCGTGATCTGGATTTGTCACTGTTGTGAACAAGATACTGCGCTTGACGGACCTTTGATCTGATCCCATATGACAATTCTTATGATCACATGATATTACCACTTAGGTCAAGAGAGAGTAGCTAATCTGTTAAAGATTGCAGAGCCATGAAGAAAAGATCATGGTTTAGAGTTAAGGGTAAATAGGCTTTAGCTCAGGGGTCACCAACCTCCAGAGGGCCGCGGGCCGCACAGCCGACTACCGACAGACTCGCGGGCCGCACACACCCCCCCCCCCCCGCGAAAAAAAAACTGCTCATACCTGTACTTTTATTCCATGTCAGCTCCCTCCCTTCTTCTGCAGCCGCGGCTCCCTGCCTCTTAGGGAACCGCGGCTGTGCTTGTAAAATCATCGCGGAGCCCTTCCTGTCTTGAAGGGCTCCGTGCAGCATTGTCCCGCCTCTAAAGGAAGTTGTTTACCCAGCTATTAGATAAACTGAAGAGTAGCAAATCACCTGGGCCGCATGGTATACATTCAAGGGTGTTGAAAGAACTGAAATATGAGATTGCAAACCTGCTATTAGAAATTTGTGAATTTTCATTAAAATCATCTGTAATACCTGAAGATTGGAGAATCACCAATGTAACGCCAATTTTTAAAAAGGGCTCCAGGGGTGATCCGGGAAATTACAGACCAGTGAACCTGACGTCAGAACAAGGAAAAATGGTAGAAACCATCGTAAAGAACAAAATTACTCAGCATGTAGATAGTCATGGCCTAATGGGAGACAGCCAACATGGCTTTAGACAAGGAAGATCTTGTCTTACTAATCTGTTATGTTTTTTTGAAGGTGTGATTCAACAGGCGGACAAAGGTGAGTCGGTTGATAGAGTGTATCTGGACTTTCAGAAAGCCTTTGACAAGGTACCTCATCAGAGACTTTTGGCAAAACTAAAGAGTCATGGGATAGGAGGCAGTGTACTATTGTGGATCAAGAACTGGTTAAAAGATAGAAAGCAGAAGGGAGGGCTAAATGGCCAATTTTCCCAATGGGGAAAGGTGAATAGTGGTGTACCCCAGGGATCTGGGGTCCGCTGCTTTTTGACATATTCATAAATGACCTGGAAAAGGGAATAATGTTTATGTTTGAGTGAGGTTATCAAATCTGCAGATGACACAAAACTATTTAAAGTTGTTAAAACCCAACAGGATTGTGGAAAATTGCAAGAGGATCTTGATAAATTGGAAGACTGGGCATCCAAATGGCAGATGAAATTTAATGTGGACAAGTGCAAAGTTATGCACCTAGGGAAGAACAACCCAAACTATGGTTACATGATGCAAGGTTCCACATTAGGAACCACCACCCAGGAAAAAGATTTAGGAGTCATTGTGGATAACATGTTAAAACCCTCGGCCCAGTGTGCAGCAGCAGCCAAGAGAGCAAATAAAATGCTAGGTATCATAAGGAAAGGAATAGAAAATAAAACAAAAGATATTATAATGCCTCCATATCGTTCCATGGTGAGACAGCACCTTCAATATTGTTTGCAATTCTGGTCGCCGAATCTTAAAAAGGATATAGCATTATTAGAAAATGTTCAGAGAATAGCCACCAAAATGGTAAAGAGGATGGAAGGATACGCCTATGAAGGCTAAAAAGGTTAGGGCTCTTTAACCTGGAAAAGAGACGGCTGAGGGGAGATATGATAGAAGTCTATAAATTAATGAACGGAGTGGAACAGGTAAATGTAGATCGATTGTTTACGTTATCAGAATATAGAAAGACTAGGGGACATGCAATGAAGCTTGTGATAAGGAAGCTTATCATAGTTCAGGAAGGAATAATACAAGAGGTGAATTGGCTCTGAACAAGCAACCTGTGCTTGCTGGTAAAAACACTAAAACAGTGTTTGCATAAAAGACTACCAGACCCAGAATGCACTAGGTTACAGAAAGCCTCTAGGAGAGCTGAAGAGGGGAAACGTGTGCCTAATCAAGGAAGCTATGAGGTAATCCCTAACCACCCATCTCCTAAGGCAGGGCTTGATTCAGCACATCTGGACTGTGCTAGGGTGGAGTGTCCATCTAGGCACTTTAAAAGTAAAAGATATTCTTCACACAGGGAGAAGCAGAAGCAGGAGAAGCTTGAGAAGCAGGAGAAAGGACAGCAACAGCAGAGAGAATACAGAAGGAGGAACAGCAAGACGTCCAGGAGGTCTAAGGAAGGAGCCCAAAGCAGTACGTGTGTTGGGAGTGATTCCAGAGGCAAGCATTCTCCATTGGACTGGAAGAAACCAGAGGCTTGGAGATATAGAGCCAGGAACCCCCCAGAGAGCACCTGTAAAGGAGACGGCTGCATCTACAGAGAGAAGGAGCTCTGATACCTATTCAAGGAGGTATGGGAAAGGAGACCTAAAGTCCAGAGATTCTGACTCGAGAGCTGGGCATAGAAGCTGGACTACCTACTGGCCAGGATTACCCAGAGAGGAAACCTAATAGCAACGTGATCTCAGGTACGAACTCTGATCTGTTCCCTAGCTTTTCACAAGGAAGACAGCAGGGAAACAAATGCTATCCTGAGAGTGATCAGTTTGAGAATTCCTATGAGCCAATGCATGATAATGATTCCATGATATTTCAGGAGCAAGGGGAAATATCAAATGAGCAAGTAGAATGCATGGATTGCTCTCTGTCTAAGCTGCTGTTTTAAAGTAATCCTCAGTAAAGCAACAATCACCAAAAGGAACTGTAATGTGTTTTTTTAACTACCCAGAAAAGTTTCTTTAAGTGAAAGCTTTAGGGTAAGTTAGAGCCACGTAGAGAGTGGACCAGCAAGGGTTTGCAACTGGTTAATTACTTGTGATTAAGTCAGGCACAAGTGCACGTGAGCTCTGGAAGGAAAACTTCTTCATTGTGTGAATGGAAGAAAGTTGTTTTTGATAAAGAACATTTTTCCTTTTGGGTTTGTTTTTCATTTTAAGCACTGCTAAGAAGGTTATTAGCAGGGGCTAGCAGAAAGACCTTTTCTGTTCCATCAAGGTCTTTATTGAGTTATTGCCTAAGTATTTCAGTTGCCTTATACAGTTTTGTTGTATACAGTTGCCTTATACAGTTTTGTTTTTCCTGATAACAATTCCTGAAGAAAGTATCCTATTGATGTTACCAAGCATATCTGTGCGAGGGAATAATCCCCATAAATAAAATCTGTTTTCTGCTTACACTCGAGCAACTACAATTCATTATTTTGTTGAACAGCTGATTTTGGTGTGAATGAACTACAACACCCACAATCCTTTGCAAGTCATATAAAATTCTGCCTTTGCCAAGATTGTGGACTTTCACAACCAGCACCCCCGTTTACAAGCTACAGGGTAAACTATTTAAGACTAATAAAAGAAAATATTTTTTCACTCAACGTGTAATCAAACTCTGGAATTTGTTACCTGAGGATGTAGAAAAGGCTGTTAGTGTAGCTGGGTTTATGTCAATTTTCTTTTATTAGGCCTACTCCTTATCCAATAACACTGTCACTGTATCATACATAGTAAACTATTCATCAGTAACAAATACATAGGCATGCCTTTTGCCTATATTACTTATTTTATCCCCCCTTCCCCTTTCAATATTTCCACCTCCACCCCTTCCCCCCCATGCCCCCCTTACCTACCCTACGATGTGCCTCTACCCTCTTCCCCTACCCCCTACCCACTCCCCCGGCGTGTGTGGATTCTTACACTCCGCACAGGGGTCCATTCACTTCTTCTATTCAGCTATACCTCAGCTACCATCCCACAGTCCAACTCGTTGCTCCATCTTTCCCCTCCCCCCAAACCTCCCTACTGCCCCACTCAGGTTTGGACAAGTTCCTGGAGGAAAGGTCCATAAACCATTATTAAGAAGGGACCCAGGATATCAATGCTTGATCCAGTACAAGCATTGTGGAACCTGTGTCTCTTGGGAAAACTGCTAGGTATGTATGACCTAGATTGGCCACTGTTGGAAACAGGATGCTGGGCTTGATGGACCTTGGTCTGACCCAGTTGTTGTTGTTGTTGTTGTTAAGTGCCATCGAGTCGGAGTCGACTCATGGTTACCCTCTGGATAGCTATCCTAAATTGTGTTCGGTCTTCAGTCAGGCGGCTCATTGTTGACAGACTGGTACCCATAGCTGCTGTTATTGTATCGATCCATCTCATTGCTGGCCTTAAATGCTGGCTTTACTCTGAAAAGTCTTCAGCTCTTCCCCAGTAGCTAGCTGAGTGCCTTCCGACCTGGGGGTCTCATCTTCCAGCACTATAGCACAATTTGTTTTGTTTTAACTATCCATTGGGTTTTCATGGCAAGATACAGAAGTAGATTGCCGGGCCTTTCTTCCACGCAGTTTAAGTTTGGTGGTGTTGCCGTTGTCACAGAAATGTGATCCTCCGCCGTCAACACTATCCCATTCTGCTGCTGCCCAGATGGGTGGTTTGTCTTGGTCTGGCACCTCAGCTGAGACCTGTACATCTTGGGAGACCCTGCCAGTAGTTAAACTACGGATAGTTTATTTATTTATTTTATTTAACAACTTTTATATACCGCGCTATTTGTTATCAGTGCGGTTTACATATAACATATAGCTCTCGGCATCACTGATGCACACAAGCCCTCACAGCACGACAAGCTGCTGACCCAGTATGGCATATCTTATGTTCTTATGATTATAGATGGTCTGTTTCTTCTCTCCCCTGCAGTTCAAATTATGAGTATAACTGACAGTGAGCTCAGTTTTCTTGTACAATTTGAAAAGGGATCATGTTATTCCAGTCTTGCAAGAACTGCAACAGTTGACAATAGCCTCAGGAATACAATTTAAACATTTGATATCAGTTGTTTGTAGTTTTGTTGCTAAACAATCCTAAATCTCTATGAGAGATTTATAAGACCAGCATTTCCCAACATTTTCAAGCACAAGGAACTGCATTAACAAACTTATTGTATAGCATACCAACCTCCACAAAACAGGCATTATAA
Source organism: Ichthyophis bannanicus (assembly GCA_033557465.1). NCBI lineage: Eukaryota > Metazoa > Chordata > Amphibia > Gymnophiona > Ichthyophiidae > Ichthyophis > Ichthyophis bannanicus. The sequence continues at coordinate 111,450,775 of CM066032.1, read as the reverse complement.
ACAGGGGCTAGAAAGACAAACAAGGAGGTTCGGAGGGGGGAGGGGGAAGGGGGAAGAGGGGATAGTGTGTCCCATATCTGTAGCCCTGCATGTTGCCTATTAATTCCCACACTCAGGGCTCACATTGTAGCTAGTAAGGAGAGCCATGCATGACTACGTGTACTCAAGGAGAGGGGCTTGCACATTTAAGAGCCACTGTTAGTATCTCTTATTGCTGTAACATGCCGAGAGGAGAGCCCATAGGCTTGTCTTGATCTGAGAGTCAGGCAGCAGTAACACTTCCATGGCACACCAGATCATGTCTGATGCCACATTGGCTGGGAAACACTGGATTAGACATTCATGAGCCTGTTAGGCATTTGTGTTCCATTCACAATGTTATTCCAACTGTATAAATAAATTGTGATAACAAGGAAAAAGACTTATTGCACTGGCTACACCCTGAGAAAATATTCAATGTGCATGCATAATTACAATTTTGCATAAATTTGTGGGGGAAATAGCAGTAGGTTTAAAGGAGGCTTTTGGTTCTCCCTCCTCAGATCCTTGGTATCCCTGTGGGCACAATCCCTCTCCATTTCCAAGGTAGGGCTAAAATATTGCTTATTTTTCTTTATTTATTTGACTGGATTTTTATACTGCTTTTCACCGGACAAAGCGGTATACATTTCAACAACTTTTTTTTTTTTTTTTTTTTACAGAGAACAAGAACTTATATACATATACAAATTGAACAAGTGCAACACAGCTTATTACATATAACGAAGAACTTATATTTACATTGAGATATGAGGTTTTATCTACAGGTTATATATATTAACAGATTTTTTTTTTTCTGCTGGGGATAGAGGGGGGAGGAAGGGAGGGGGATGAGGGGGAGGAGTTATGTGATGGAGCCAAAGTGTTCATTAATGATGATCTTAAAGTAGCTAAACAGGTAGAAAAGGTGACGGCAAAAGCTAGGATGCTTGGGTGCATACGGAGAGGAATGGCTAGCAGAAAAAAAGGAGGTGATAATGCCTTTGTATAAGTCTTTGGTGCGACCTCATTTGGAGTATAGTGTGCAATTCTGGAGACCGCACCTTCAAAAGGATGTGAATAGGATGAAGTCTGTGCAAAGCGTGGCTACTAAAATGATTAGAGGTCTTCATTATAAAGCATATGACGACAGACTTAAGGATCTTAATATGTACACCTTAGAGGAAAGGCGGTATAGAGGTGATATGATTGAGATGTTTAAATACCTCTGTGGCATAAATGTTCAGGGAGAGAGACTCTTTCAATTGAAAGCACGTTCTGCTACAAGGGGACATGGGATGAGGGTGAAGAGAGATCAATTCAGGAGTGATATGCAGAAATATTTCTTTAAGGAAAGAGTAGTGGATCCGTGGAATAGTCTCCCAGTGGAGGTGGTAGAGATGAGGACAGTAACTGAATTCAAAAAAGCATGGGACAAACACAAAGGATCTCTAAAGGGAAAAAGGGGACTGTTGTAGTTGTTGATATGGAAGGACAGACTAGATAGGCCATGTGGTCTTTTTCTGTCATCATATTTCTATGTTTCTATTCAATAGGTAGGTTTGGAGGAGCTTTCTGAATGTAGGGAGTTCGTTTGAAGCTCGGAGATATCCTGGTAGAGAGTTCCAGAGTGTTGGAGCATATAATTCACAAATGCTCTGTTGCAGGCATATTGAGTGCTTTTGATTTTCTCGTGAGGTATATTTAGGATTTTTTTGTGTTTTGTCTTCTTGTTTTGCTTGAGTTGGAGGAGTTGAGTAGAGATTGGATGTAGTGTGATGACTGGATGTTGATAATTTTGAAGGTCAGAAGAATTTTATAGCGTATTCGGCTGTGTAATGGGAGCCAGAGGAGTTGATTTAGAATGGGTGTAATATGATCATACTTTGATGCTCCTTGGAAAATACGTGCAGCAATGTGTAGTGTCATTTGGAGGGGAAGCAATGTCGCTTTAGGTAATCCTTGATAAATGGAATTGCAATAGTTAAAGTACGGTGTTATCATAGCATGAAAGGCAGTGCCGGAAGTTGGATGGATCTAGTAGGGGGCGGAGATGTCGGAGGGTTCAGATTTTGTGGTATATTAGTTTTGTTGCAACATTTATGTGTGGTTTCAGGGTGAGTTGCTGATCAATAATAATGCCCAGGTATTTGACTTTTTGTTTTACATCCACGCTTGTATTGTTTAACACTATTGCTATTGGTACTTTGAACCTGGAATCTTTGGTTATTTTTATTTTTTTTTTTAATTTATTTATTTAACAGTTCTTATATACCGCGCCATTTGTTATCAGTGCGGTTTACATAAAACAGATTTTTACTCAGACATTTAGGACATGTCTTGAGTTAACAAGTAACATGGGCTTACAACTGGGGTAAACTATGTACAATCCAACAGAAAACATGACTGCAAATTCTATTTACATTATGGTAACACATGCATAGACTATATGGTTACATTTACTGTTCAGTGGGAAGTGTGAATGGTTTGTCAACGTGAGATCTTGAGGTTTGGGGTAGGCAGTGATTCGTTGATGAGTTCAGTGAAGTACATCGTGAACAGGTGGTGTTTTATGGCTTTTCTGAACTGCATAAGATCTATGATGGATCTGATGTTGGGAGGGAGTTGATTCCAGCATCTTGGGGCGTATGATGCAAATGCTCTGTTATTTGTTGTTTGAGACCATTTCGTTGATTCACTAGGGATAACTAGTGTATTTTCAGCTGTTGACCTGCTAAGTCTATTGTTCGGGGTTTTCGTGAGTAGATTAGAATTGAGGGTGAGGATAAGTTGTTTATGGCTTTAAAAGTGGTGAGAAGGGCTTTATAAGTGATCCTGCAGCTTATCGGAAGCCAGTGAAGGTCCATTAATATCGGTGTAATGTGGTCTCTTCTTGATGTTCCAGAGAGAATGCGGGCTGCAGTATTCATGGCCAATTGAAGGGGGTGTAGGGTATTCTTGGGTAGACCGTGTAGTATGATATTCGCGTAGTCAAAATGGGGGGTGACTAACGCTGTTAAAATTGTGCGGAAGTCCTCGGGATTCAGCAATGGTCTTAGGAGTCGAATTGTTTTGATCTTGTGATAAATGGCTTTTACTGTGTTTTTTATGTGTTCCTTGAAGTCTAGTTGATGATCAATTGTAACACCAAGGTAGCGCGTATGGACGATTTTACTGGAAGATCGGCGTCTCTTACTTTGAGACATGGAGGAGGTATGAAACGTTTGTTTCTTGTGATGATTAAGACTTCAGTCTTTTTGAAGTTTATCCTCAGGTTCTGGTTAAGGAGCCAGTCCATTATCCTGTTGAAACAGTTGATTAAAGTTGTGTAGTCAGGATTAGTGATATTGATTGGGGTAAAGATGAGCACATCGTCTGCATAGATAAGGCAGGATAACCCGAAAGAATGGGTGATTTCGCAAATTGGTTGCATGTATATATTAAAAAGCAGTGCAGAGAGGGAGGAGCCTTGGGGAACTCCTTGTTTTTGTTGGAAGGGTTCAGAGGTGTTAGTGTTAATGCGGACTTGTTGCCAACGGTCTTCAAGGTATGATTTACACCAGTTCAATGAGAGGCCTTGGATACCCTTCTCATGCAGTCGTGCTAGTAGTTGTTGGTGGTCTACTGAGTCAAAGGCTGCTGCAATGTTGAGAAAGATCAATGCAAAACCCTTCTTGATGCTGTCAATCCCACTGATGAGCGTGTTAGAGAGGAAGGTAAGGAGAGTTTCGACTCCATGGGCTTCCCTAAATCCATGCTGGCAGGGGTCTAGAGGGGATGAGGTGTCTAAGTGTTGTTGGATTTGTCTTTGAGTATCTTTCTCGAGTATTTTGGCTAGTAGAGGAATACTGGAAATAGGCCGGTAGGATTCCTCCTTCTTTGGGTCTAGGTGGTTGTTCTTCAGCAGAGGTCGGATGAATAGTATTTTGGTTTTCTTGCAATTGATTTGTAGGGAGTTGTTAGACAACCAATGTGATATGTTTAAAAAGCAGCTTGTTGACTTCCGGTATGGCAATGAGCTGAACAGACGTGTCTTGATCAGCTCCGGGTAATTACCCTACAAATCTGCAACAAATCTGGACCCACACTGATGATTGTTGTTTCTACTGCTGCCTACGTTTAACGTCTTGGTGAGAGCTTTGAGTTGGGCAGTTTTTGGACCGCAGAGAGGCTCTTAAAGAGTGCAAACCCTGATGGCAACGAAAGCTCTCAGGAGAGAGAAGCCACATGCAACAGAGGCCAAAATGGCCGAAGGGGCACCCACTAACCCGAAATCTGGCGACAACTCTGAGCTGGTGGTCGAGGTGAGCACAGCGGTGGTGCGCGCGCTGGAGGCTCGATTTCATGACCTAGCAGAGAGCTTGCAAAACCTTAACCAAAACTTTACTGAGTTTGCCGGACGAATGGAACAGGCAGAGGCTCGTATAGCAGACGTCGAGGATACCCAACAATCCTCACAGCTAACGTGACGGCCCTCGAATCCCTCGTTAAACAGCAGAGCGAAAAGCTAGATGATTTAGAAAATAGAGGGCGCTGCAAAAACCTACGGTTTGTGGGGATCCCTGAATCAGTGGGGGATGGAGCTCTCTTCGGATATCTGCAGTCTTGGCTCGATAAGCTGCTTGGAGGCACCGGGGAAAGTCAAGTGAAACTCGAGCGTGTGCATCGGCTGGGACCCCGGCGGGAGCAGACACAGAGACCCCGAGCGGTCATCGCCCGGTTTCAGAAGGAGGAAGTTCTGCGAATCGCCCGCAGTCGCAAGATACCACAACAACCGACTGCTGAGCACATTCTCGTATTCCAAGATTATTCTGCACTAGTAAGCCAGCAGCGTCGTGCCTTCTCTTCTACTTGCGCCCAGCTGTTCGCTAAGGGGATACGGTTCTCGTTGTTGTACCCTGCCCGCTTGCGGGTAGAATATCAGGGCCGTCCAAAGTTCCTGGCGACACCGGCCGAAGCCGCTACCTTTTTGGACTCTCTTAATACCCCAAGCCAGGAATCTACCTGAGAGACACCTTGATATGTACAGCGGGACTTTAGTGGTAAGGCTGGTGAACTCAGGCTTACCGGCTGACCGCTATGGAAGCGGCTATAATTGCTGCCGTGGACCTGATCGCTTTTGCAACCCCTCGAACTGACTGCAGGTTTTATTTTTTTTGAATCCTTTTGAATGGACAGCATGGCTATATTGAACTTCTTGGAACTGCCCACATGGTTACTTTGAATCTATTCGAATGGTCTGCATGGTTACTTTGTTTTTTTTGGAATGGCTGATATGTGAGACTGACAGTTTAGCCTGGTGAATGGTTGTTGTTTCATTTAGAGGCGGGGTAAATGGATAGCTATAGTGTGTTCCCTTCTTTCCCTTCCCCTTCCTCTCCTTTTTACTATCCTTTATTAGGGGCCACGCCCCCCCCTTACGTTCTATGTGGTGCTGTTGGATCCAATACCCGGGGATTAGAGCTAGCTGCTTATTTGCTCGGCTGTGGATGACGGGGAGAGGGGGGGGGGCCTAGGTTATGTGAATGACCACATGGCTCTATGTCAGGATTGGCTGGGGCTTCTGATGGGCGGGTCCCGTTCCTGGGGAGTGATCCACTTAATAGCCGTGCTTGATTAAGGCGGAAGGCCCGGCTTCAGCCACGGTGTGGAGTCTGAGAGCCTCATTTTAGGAGATTAGTCTATCCTTCCTGACGACTGGGAAGAAGCATCTATTAGGGTTGGTCCTGCAGGTGCTCCACCAGGCCATCAGCATCACTTTCAGGTAACTGGGGATTGGAGAAGGGGGAGAGAATCTGGGAGAAGGGGGAGAGAATCTGGGGGCAGGGGGATAGGGCACGAGTTTACCTATACAGTGCGAATGCGGTAAGTCTGAATGAGACCACAGGCTCTACATTGTATTGTTCTAGCTGTGTGTGTATAATCTTGCTTTTGTTATTAGAGCCAAGTGGTTGTGGATCGGCGGTGTGGACTTATTGCTCATAGGGAGGGGGAGGGGGAGGGGGCAGACTGATCCGTAGATGCGTGGGGATAGGATGTGGTAAAAATTCCTTTATGCAGCTGGGCGGTGCCCTATGGACTCCATTACGGGGGGGTCCCCTGGGGGCAGCTTCTAGACATACAGGCCCTAGGGGTTAGGGCCCAGTTAGAACCTTGTGGAAGGGGGAAGAATGGGGTAACACGGGCGCCAAACGATCTGGCAGCCCTGGGGAGATTGAATTGGAGATGGGAGTTGGTAGGGTGGGGGGTCTAAAGGGGAGCAAAGTGGAGGCAGTTGCATTATCCACGGGACCAGAGATCTGGTAGGAAGGGGCAACAGTTAGAGATCAACCCCTCTGTGAGGGATCTCCTATAAGAATAGGGCTGTTACTAGGCTCCTGAGGGGGGGGGTGGATAGAGGGGACCTTTGGTCATAGTGGTTGGGTTAGGAGGAGCTTGGGGCGGGGTAATCCCGAATGCCAGTGGAAGTTGTCTGACCGGGTGGGTGGACCAGTGGGAGGTGGGGGGGGGGAGGTAAGGGGGGGAGGTGGGGGGGGTGGGGGGGAGGTGGGGGCGGTGGGGGGGAGGTGGGGGGGTAGGGGGGAGGGAGGGGGGAGAATGATTCGGCAACGTTTGTCTTATGGCTCTGTACCCTCTTAATTCCTGAGCGAGGGAGGTCCCAGGCTGGGAGGATCTCTCTCAAACAAGTAGAGTTTGACCATTGGTGGAACTTTGACACTGCCCCATGCCCCTGAAAATTGTCACTTGGAATGTGTGCGGGCTGGGGAACCCGATCAAGAGATATAAGGTATTGCATGCCCTAGCCCACCAACAGTGCGACATCGCCCTCTTGCAAGAAACTCACCAGACGGCCGAAGAGCATAATAAATTATGCTGTTCCTGGGTGGGGCTCTCCTGCTAACGGGAGGAAAGGAGGTGTTGCTGTTTTGTTCCATAGGAGGGTCCGTTTCACGTTGGACTCAGTCATAGCTGATGATATGGGCAGGTATCTTCTCCTTTATGGCCATCTTGAAGGGAAGCCGGTGACAATCGGGAATCTCTATGGGCCGAACACGTTTGATCCCCACTTTTTTAGTGGCTTGGCGTCTCGAGTGGAGCAACTCCCAGACTGACCCTTGCTCTTGGGGGGAGACTTCAATGGCGTCCTTGATGTCGATTTGGATACCTCGAGAGAGGGGGAGGGGCGGGATAGAGTCCCCACGACCCGAATGCTACAGAGGTTTCGGAAGCGGTTGGATTTGGTAGACCCCTGGAGGCTGCTTCACCCTCGCGAGAGGGATTATAGCCATCAGTCCCGGGCACACAACAAAATATAGTCAATACGGGCACTAGTGCCATCGGGGGGGCTTTTTGCCCGGACGGGGGAGACCCAGATTGGCCCCCTAGAAATTTCAGACCATGCATTGGTATGGTTGGAGATACATTGGGGGGGGGGGGGGGAACAGTCCCCTCGGTCTCGGCTCTGGCAGTTTCCTTTAGACCTTTATCATGATGTCCAGTTCCACCATTTTATTCGCCGACGCTGGCAAGAATTTTTGAGCGATCACCAATGCCATGTGGGGGACCCGGAGTTGGTTTGGGAGACGGCGAAGGTGGTGCTACGGGGCGACATAATTGGTTTCGCGGCCGGAAACGCCGGATGATTGCGGAACGTATCATACGCCTGGAGCGGCGGGTTCAGGGCTTGCGTCGGTTATGTGCTCGCGCCCCACTGGCTGTGAATAAAAAACGGTTATGGGAAGCTCAAGTAGATTTAAACTAACTGCTCCACCAACGGGCAAAGAAATCCTTCCTTTACTATCGATATCAGATGTATTGCCATGGGGATAAGGCGGGGAAGTTACTAGCCTGGTGTTTGAGAGGACAGCGGGGCTCCCCCTTGGTAGCGGCTCTTCGAGACGATATGGGTAGACTGCACAGAGAGAGTGGGGGGATCACTCGAATTTTTCGGACATTTTTTCAATCTCTCTATGAGGCAGAACGTGTGCCGGGGGCAGAACTCGGCGATTATCTGGAGGGTTTAGATCTTCCCCAACTCACAGCAGACCAACGGGAGATCTTGAAACAATCCCTGACGGCACAGGAGCTACAGTCTGTCATTTCGGCGGCCTGTTGCTATAAATCACCCGGCCCGGATGGTCTGGGCGCGGAGTTTTATAAGATCCTCGGGGAGACAGTGAGCCCAGTGTTACTAGCGGTTTTTGGAAGTTGTACTGAGCGGGGGGCTTTTCGTTGGGGGAATAACCACGCCCACATTGTGCTGATCCCCAAGCCAGGCAAAGATCCACTGTCGGCCACCTCCTATCGTCCCATTTCGTTGCTTGATTTTGATATGAAACTGTTTGCAAAGATCTTGGCTACTCGGCTGGCGGATGTGTTGGAACATCTAGTACATGACTCGCAGGTGGGCTTCGTTAAGGGACGCTACGCTGTGCGGAATTTGAGGAAAATCTTGGCCTCCCTGGAGTGGGCACACTACCGCCAGTTGCCTTCTCTATTGGTCAGTTTTGATGCTGAGAAGGCCTTTGACCGGGTGAACTGGGAATATCTGTGGGGCCTCCGACCTAAATATGGCCTGGGCACCAACTTTTGTCGGATGGTAAGGAGTCTTTATGCCCAACCGACGGCTGGAGTCGTATGTAACGGAGTACTTTCGGAAGCCTTTGATTTAGGCCGCGGGACAAGACAGGGCTGTCCTCTCTCCCCTCTTTTGTTTGTTCTCTCTCTCGACCCCCTGATACGGACTATTGAGGCCTCAAGAGCGATATCGGGGATACAAATCGGGACACAGGGATTCAAAATTTCCGCCTTCGCCGACAACCTACTAGTACACTTGTTCTCCCCGGAGCGGTCCCTATGGAGTCTGATGACAGAATTTGAGAGATTTGGGAGGATTGCGGGGCTGCGAATTAACAAGGAGAAATCTGAAGCCCTTGACGTCCTGGGTAACTTGCGAGCTACGTGGGATGGAGAGTTCCCGTTGAAATGGGCGACTGATGAGTTCATATATCTAGGTATTGTGTTGCCCAGCCACCCCGCTAGGCTATACGGCCGTAACCTCGACCGCACTCTGCGGAGGTTGCAAACGCAGCTGAGGGCATGGGGGTCCCTTCCATTGTCACTCTCTGGAAGAGTGGCGGCGGTGCAGATGGTGGTGCTGCCTCGCCTCCTCTACTGGTTCCAGACTCTGCCAGTATGGTTGCTTCGCAAAGATCTGCGACGTATTGAGGCTTGCTTTCACTCCTTTCTTTGGAAGGGAGGTAGGGCACGCATTCCGTGGTCTTGGTTACTGGGGAAGTGGCGCGAGGGGGGATGGGATTCCCGGACTTGAAGGCTTATGCCCTAGCTTGCCAGGCTCGACATGTTGGGGATTGGCTAGGTGAGACAGCCTTCTTCACACCCCGGGCCCTCGAGGAATGTTTTGTGGCCCCACTAACCCTGTTGGGTGTCCTGCACGGAGCAAATCCTGCCCTCCCCCGTTATCTAGTGCAGAGTGTGCTGATAAACTCGGCTAAGCGGACCTGGCAATATCTTAATGCGCGCTGGGACGCCCCATGGCAGATCTCTAGCTGGCTGCCGCTGCGGGGGGAAACGTTTCATTCACCCCGGGCTCTGAATCGGCGCTTTTCCAAGACTGGTACGGCCGAGGTTTGAAGCTTCTTGGGCACCTGGTAGAGCCATCTGGAGAATGCAAATCTTTCCTGACGCTGAGTCGGGAATATGATTTGTCCTCCCGACACTGCTATGCGTATATTCAGGTGGCTCATTATGTATCTTCCCTACCACGAGATGCCCTACAGAGCGAGCGGTCCGAGCGGATACTAGAATTCTTTGGACTGGGGGGCGTTGCCCCGGTGTCGATTTCCGCTTTTAAAGCTCGAGTGACAAGCTTGTTCCCCCCCCCCCCAGATTATCGGGGGGTGGAGGAGGATTGGGCGGGTGAGTTGGGCAGCGAGGTGCCTCCAGGAACGGTATGCGCCGCCTTGCGCCGTATAGTCAGCCTAACGCAGGGGATGCGTTGGAGAGAGGTACAATTCAAGTGTCTCACCAGGGCCTATTTTTCTCCGAGGTGGGCGCTACGGAGTCGATTGACGACTGATGGCCGCTGCCCTCGCTGTTTGGAGCCCTTGGCGACCCTGCTACATATGTGGTGGGGCTGCAAGTATTTGGAGCCCTACTGGGCTAAGATTTGCTCCTTTCTCGGGGGGCTGCTTCGGCGACGACTACGGTGGTCGGGCCCTCTTGTGGTGTTGGATTGCATACCTCCTCCTTGCCCAGCGAAGAAGGGGGAACGTTTACTGATTCGTAAAGCCTGTCTGGTGGGGAAGGCGCCGATCCTTTGCCTTTGGAGAGACCCCCAACCTCCTACCTTCGGGGAATGGAGGAATAGCTTCCATCAGATGATGCGGATGGAGCATTGGTGGGCACGGGGCAGTGTCAAACGTTGGACGGCCTTTATGGCAGTCTGGGAGCCTTATATCCTACAACTGGGGGCCGGGAGTCGAAATGAGATTTTGCAGGGGGGCAGTTGACGAGACATTCTGAGTGGGGGCACGGAGTGGATAGGAGGGGAGGTGTGCAGGGTCGATTAATGTATCAGGGGGGAGAGGGGGACGGGGGAAGTTGGGGGGTGGGGGGGAGGGGGTAATCTGCTGGGGGGAAAATGTTATAATCCACCTTCTATGTATTTACATTGTTGTACCGGGGGGGGGGGGGATCAGAGTGCACCCCGCCCCCCGTGGAAATATGTATGTACTGTATTGTTCATGTGTTGGTGGTATATAAATAAAGTATTTAAAAAAAAAAAAAAAAGCAGCTTGTTATTCCATTGTATGCTGGTTTGTTGGTATCGAATGGTACATACATCATTATATCGTCCGCGTAGATATAAAAGGGTATATTGTGTGACTGGATAATTGAACATAGTGGTTGAAAGTAAATATTAAAAAGGAGAGCTGACAGGAGCCTTGCAGAACGCCTTGGGTTTGTGAAAAGGGGAAGGATGAATTGCGACAGGTCTCGACTTCTTGTTGCCGGTTGGAGAGGCATGAGTGGAACCATGTCAGATCATTTCCTTGGATACTGATGGAATGGAGCCTCTGAAGGATAGTATTGTGATTAATGGTATCGAAAGCCGCTGAAATATTCAAAAATATTAAAAAGAATCCTTGGTGCTGTTTCTGTGTTTCTTTGATCAGTGTGTTTAAGTGTGATGTGAGGAGCGTTTCGATTCCATGGTGGGGTCTAAAGCCGTGCTGCTGTGGGTTCAGTGGGGCATAGGTGTAAAGATAGCCCTGAAGTTTCTGTTGAATGATTTTTTTCAATTACTACTACTACTATTATTCAGCACTTATAAAGCGCCATGCACGCAGTGCTGCACAGCTAACCTACAAGAGGTAGACAACATACAAGAGACAGTACCTGCCCGTCAGAGTCATGCTCATTGGAGCTTACAATCTAGTTAGAACAGTACATTAGTTAGAACAGTACAGAGCATTAGTCAGTTCTGCGCAAGGTACAGTGTGGTACAGTTTGGTCTGTAATTTAGGCATAAGCGTTGACGGGGGTTAGGGTAAGATGAGGAAGGAGTCAGGATCTGAATGCAACGGTGAAGAGGTGGGTCTTCAACCTGGATTTGAAGAGGATCAGGGAGGACGCCTGGCGCACAGATGCAGGCAGGCTGTTCCAGGCGTAGGGTGCAGCAAGGTGAAAAGAGCGCAGTCGGGAGTTCGCGGAGCGGGTTAAAGGCATTAATAGAAGTAGTTTGTTAGTGGAGCGCAAATTTCGAGAGGGGACGTAGGGAGAGGTAAGAGATAAGAGGTATTGAGGGGCCATAGAGTGAATGCATTTATAGATCAGCAGGAGAAGCTTGAATTGGATGCGGAACTGGACAGGGAGCCAGTGAAGCGATTTGAGAAGAGGAGTAATGTGGGCATGGCGAGGCTGGCAGAAGATCAGTCGAACAGCGTGATTTTGTATAGACTGGAGGGAAAGAAGGTGGCTCACGGGAAGACCAGCGAGGAGTAGGTTGCAGTAATCAAGGCGAGAGGAGATTACGGAGTGGATAAGCGTTTTGGTAGTGTGTTCAGAGGAGGGGGCGTATTTTGCTGATGTTGTAGAGAAAGAAGCAGCAGGTCTTAGCTACAAGCTGGATATGAGCGGAGAAGGAGATTGAGGTGTCAAAGATAACCCCTGGATTGCGGGCCGAGGGAACAGGAAGGATAGTAGATCCATCCACATGGATTGAGAGAGGGGGAAGTGGGAGGGAGGAGTTAGGTGGGAAGACAAGGAGTTCAGTCTTGGCCATGTTCAATTTAAATCGGTGATGAGACATCCAGGTAGCGATGTCCTTAAGACAGGCAGAGATCTTGGACTGGGTTGCCAGAGAGATATTAGGTGTAGAGAGGTAGATTTGGGAGTCGTCGGCATAAAGATGATATTGAAAGTCATGGGAGGAGATATGCGCGCCAAGGCCTTGGGTATATAGAGAGAGAAGAGGAGGGGGCCAAGACAGATCTCTGGGGTACACCTACATGGAGAGGGGTAGGGGAGGAGGAGGAGCCACCAGAGCATGCAAGGAATGAGCGATGGGAGAGGTAGGAGGAACCAGGATAGTAGGCAGTCCTTGAAGCCAAGAGAGAAGAGGGTGAAGAGGAGAAGGTCGTCGTCAACAGTGTCAAAGGCAGCAGAAAGGTCAAGAAGGATGAGGATAGAATAGAGGCCCTTGGATTTAGCCAGGAATAGGTCGTTTGTGACTTTTGTGAGTGCCGTTTCAGTGGAGTGTAGGGGACGGAAGCCGGATTGAAGTGGATCCAGGAGTGCCTGGGAGGTGAGGAAGTCGAGGCAGCGACGGTGGACTGCTCGTTCTAATAGTTTGGATATAAAGGTAAGGAGGGAGATGGGTCGATAGTTACAAGGACATGTGGGATCAAGTGAGGGTTTCTTGAGGAGGGGTGTGACAACAGCATGCTTGAAGTCAACGGGGACAGTTGCAGTGGAGAGAGAAAGGTTGAGGATATGAGTGATGGAGGGGACAATGGTGAGGGGGATGGAACGTAGGAGATGGGTGGGGATAGGATCTGATGAACAGGTGGTGGGTTTGGAGGAGGACAGGAGGAGTGTGGTTTCTTCCTCAGAGATCGGAGGGAAGGAGGAGAGGATGACAGAGGGAGTATGGATGGGGGAGGAGAATTGGGGGGGGGGGAGGGGTAGATTGGGGGTAGGGAATTGGAGGGTAATCTTGTGGATTTTGTCGTGGAAGTAGTCGGCTAGGTTTTGGGCAGAAAGGGAGGGTGGGATCGGGGGCAGGCGGACTTTGAGGAGAGAATTGAGGGTAATAAAGAGACGGTGAGGATCAGAGGCAAGGGAGTTGGTCAGATGAATGTAGTAATCTTGTTTGGCAAGTGCTAAGGCAGACTGAAAGGAGCCAAGCATGAATTTGAAGTGTAGAAGGTCTTCCGGGGAGCTGGGTTTGGACCAAGCTCGTTCGGCAGAACGGGCGCAGATGCGTAGGTAACGGATAGTGGGTGAAAGCCAAGGTTGGGGAGTAGATTGTCTGACAGGACGTGGGGTGGGAGGGGCAAGAGTGTGAAGGGCTGCGGATAATGTAGCATTGTATGAAGATAATGCTTCGTCAGACTTAAGAGGATAAAATGGAGGAAAGAGATGGAGAGATGGTGGAGGAGAGAGTCAGGGGATCAATATTATGAAGGTTTCTAAATAGGTCGGAAGAGACAGGATGAGGTTGGGACGGCGGAAGCTGAAGAGTAAATGTTAAGAGGTGATGGTCAGATGAGGGAAGGATTGATTTGCGGAAGTTTGAAGGAGAGGAGTTGGAGAAGAGTATTAGGTCAAGGCAGTGGCCATGTAGATGTGTGGGGGCAGTAGAGCAAAGTTGGAGGTCGAAGGAGGAAGTAAGAGCGAGGAACTTAGTTGCATGGGGGTCGGAGGGGTTCTTGATGTGAATGTTGAAATCGCCAAGAGTGGGGGAGGAGAGATCCATAAAGGCAAAAAGCCAGGAGTCGAAGTCAGAGACGAAGGTTGATTTAGAGTAGTTACTCACCTGTAACAGGTGTTCTCCAGGAGCAGCAGGAATCAGTCCTCACATATGGGTGACGTCGGCGCCGACAGAGCCCCCATGCTGAGCATTTCCCAGCTTTCAAAGAAAGCCTTTGGGAATACAGCACGCCTGCGCGGTCCCCTTCCCGCCCAAGGGTGCCATCTTGCTCAGTCTGACGACATAGCTAAAAGACAGCAAAAATCAAAATAAAGAATATGACTGCAACTCCAGGGGAGGAGGGAGGGTCATGAGGACTGATTCCTGCTGCTCCTGGAGAACACCTGTTACAGGTGAGTAACTACTCTTTCTCCAGGACCAAGCAGGAAGTCAGTCCTCACATATGGGACTCCCCAGCTCTAGGCTACCGGGAACCTAAAGCTGAAAAAATGGTTCCCTCTCAAGAGCCTCAGCATCCGTGATAAGAATATCCTCTAAGAACACCCCCGTACGGTAACCCAACACAAGGGCCAGAGGGTAGGAGTTGCCTAACCTCAAAGAGATTACGGAGTACTGCCTCTCCGAAAGCACTGTCCCTACGGGACTCTCTCTCGAGGAAGTAGTGGGCTGCAAAAGTCTGGCTTGAAGACCAAGTTGCAGCCCGACAGATGTCTGCAAATGGAACAGAGCGGAGATGAGCTACTGACGCGGCTTTTGCCCTGACACGGTGGGCCATGACTCGACCCTGCGAGGAGAGGCCGGCTGCCCTGTACGCCCAGGCGATACAATCTGCTACCCAAGTGGACAACGTACGCTTGGAGACAGGTAACCCCAATTTATTAGGGTCAAAGGATACGAAGAGTTGAGTAGCCCTTCGATGCCCCTTCGTACGTTCTATGTAAAAGGACAACGCCCACTTACAGTCCAGAGTATGCAAGACTGTCTCATCCCAGGTGGTATGCGGCCTGGGAAAGAATGTCGGAAGAACCACCTCCTGGTTGAGGTGGAAAGAGAAGACAACTTTTGGAAGGAACTTCGGATGAGTCTGAAGGACCACCCTGTTCCTATAGAACCGTTTGTACGGTCTATCAGAAACCAGAGCTTGTAGTTCACTCGCACGTCTGGCCGAGGTAAGAGATACCAGGAAGAGCGCCTTCCAAGAAAGGAAGCGTAAATGGCAAGTAGCCATTGGCTCAAACGGTGGGCAAGTAAGTTGCTGCAAGACCACGTTCAAATCCCACTCAGTGGCTGGTGGACGAATCGGAGGCTTGAGCAGAAATAGGTCTCTGAGGAAGCGGGACACCAAGGGTGGACAGAGAAAGACGGACCCTCCACTGGTGAGTGGTATGCTGAAAGAGCACTGAGGTGGACCCGAACAGAGATGGACTTAAGGCCTAGGTCTGACATGTGAAGTAGGTACTGTAGCACTACTGGCACCAGGCAGGAGAAAGGATCTTCATTGTGCTGAGCACACCATATTGTGAACCTACGCCACTTGAGTGCATAGGAATTTCTGGTGGACTGCCTCCTAGAGGCCAAGACCACCTCCTCAACTTCCCTAGGTAGAAGTAAGGGGGCTAGCACTATCCTTTCAGCAGCCAGGCCATCAGATTGAGGGATCTGAGATTGGGGTGCAGAAGGGAAGCCTGGTCCTGAGACAAGAGATCGGGTTGCAACCCCAAAGGAATGGAGTTTCCACCGCCAACTACAGAAGAAGTGGAAACCACGGTTGCCTCGGCCATCTGGGGACTACCAGAATCACCGAGGCCTTGTCCCGTAGAATCTTGAACAGAGTTCGGGCCACCAGGGGCGTGGGAGGAAATGCATACAGGAGGCCCGTAGACCAAGAGATCAGAAACACATCTGCTGACATTCTCAGAGGATGCGGCTGTCTGGAGCAAAACCTGGGCAGCTGACGGTTCAGTGGACTTGCAAAGAGATCAATTGATGGAAGTCCCCATCGCAGAAAGATCTGCTGGACCACCAGTGGATTCAACTGCCATTCGTGAGGCTGGAGAATCCTGCATAGTTTGTTTGCCAAAAGGTTCTCCTGACCAGGCAGATAAACCACTTTGAGAAACATGCCTTGTTTGACTGCAAAGGAGGAAAGGGCCTGCGCCTCCTGACATAGGAGTCTGGACCCCGTGCCCCCTTGCTTGTTACCTGATTGTCTGTCTGAACTAAGACAGACTGGTGAGAGAGGGCATGAGAAAAAGTCTGTACAGCCAACCAAATTGCTTGCAGCTCCAAAAGATTGATTTGCTGTGTGGCCTTCCGGGGAGACCAGAGGCCTTGAGTGCACGTGCCCTGGCAATGTGCACCCCAGCCCCTTAAAGAAGCATCGGTCGTCAGCACCCTTGTGTGTGCTGGGGCCTGAAAGGGATCCCCCCTGAGAAGGTTTGGGAGATGCAGCCACCACTGCAAGGAGTCCAAGAGTGGTTTGGACACCCTTACTCTGTCTCGGAGGTCGCCTGTAGGCTGCGCCCACTGAGCTCTGAGGCACCACTGAGCCGGCCGCATGTGCAGACGGGCATTTGGAGTCACATGTACTGTGGATGCCATGTGGCCCAGGAGCCGCAGGAATTGCATGGCAGAAGCCCGAGAATTGCTTTGGAACTGGTTGGCCAAGTCCATCAATCTGTGGGCCCTGTCCTCGGACAAGTAAGCCCTTGCCTGCAGAGTGTCTAATCTTGCCCCTATAAACTCTAGGTTCTCTGAGGGGAGCAAAGTGGACTTTGCGTGGTTTATGACAAAGCCCAGATGCTGGAGAAGAGAGACAGTGCGAAGAGTGGCTTGTCTGGCCTCCTGGAGAGACTGACCCCTGATGACTGACCCCAGTCGTCCAGGTATGGGAAGACAAAAATAACCTGATTTCTGAGAAAGGCCACCACCACCGCCAGGCATTTGATGTAAACCCTGGGGGCGGACGTTAGGCCAAAGGGAAGTACTCTGTACTGGAAATGGTTTCCACCCACCACAAATCTGAGCTATTGTCTGTGGTCTGGATGAATGAGAATGTGCGTATAAGCATCCTTTAGGTCTAAGGAGCATAGCCAGTCTCCCTGCTGGAGGTAAGGCATCAGTATTCCAAGGGTAAGCACCTTGAACTTTTCCCTCTCCAGAAACTTGTTTAGGTTTCGCAAATCTAGGATAGGCCGCAGGCCTCCTGTCCTTTTTGGTACCAGGAAGTACCTGGAGTAGAAGCCTTGCCCTTTCAGGTGGTGAGGCACCAGTTCCACCGACTGATCCTTTAGAAGACTTGCTAACTCCTGAAGGAGGATGTTTCTGTGCAGAGGGAGTCTTGCAGGCTCCCCTGGGAAGTAGGAGGGGCGTACCTGGTGGAAGTGGAGCATGTAGCCTTGTTGGGACTATGCTGAGGACCCAGGAATCCCCTGTGATGGCTGGCAACCTGTAGGCGTACAGGGTCAGCCGACCTCCTGTGCTGAGTGGAGCCAGCTGTGGAGAAGAGGCTATGCTGTGGGAGTCAAACCCTCGCTCCCTGCTGTGCAGGAGCCGGAGCTGGCGGCTTCTGCCTACGGGGCCCATGTCCCTGCCCCTTGGCCTGCTGGCCCTGTTGGGGAGTTGGAGAGGCCTGATAGTGAGGGTAGGATTTGTAGGCAGCACCCTTCCTCGGGAAAAAGGGCTTTTTCCCCGAGCCCTTCTTTTTCTGAGAAGCATACATTTTCCTGGACAGCCTTGTCCTGGTGAGGGTCTCAGTCTCGATTTATTTATTTATTTATTTAAAGTTTCTTATATACCGCGCTCTTTAGCATAAGCGCGGTTTACATGGAACAAAACATTCTCAATACATTTGAAAAACACGTATGAGTTACATATAACAGGGAAATAAACTTGGGAAAACAAGATTTCCGCAGCCTTTTCAGCCATGGGCTTACCGAAAAGGTTTTCACCTCGGCAGGGGACATCGACCAACTTGTCCTGCACCCATGGCTCCAGGTCCGATGACTGTAGCCAGGCATGATGGCGTGCAATGATGCCGGCCGCGGCTACCTGGGCCGAAGCCTTGAAGCCATCACAGGCTGCTCAAGAGATAAACGTCGAGCACTCTCGCATCCCTGTTGACAAAGCCTTGAACCTCTGCAAAGGTTCTCCGGAGAGGCCAGCTGAGAACCCAGCAATCTTCTTTGCCAGGTCTCTTAAGTACATGCCCATGTACAGCTGGTAGGTCTGGACACGGCAAGACAGCATAGAGCCCTGGAAGCACTTTGTACCGAGGGCATCCAGGTTCCGGGTCTCCTGGCCGGGGGGCACCAAGGAGTGCATCTTCTGACTCTTCAGACGGTGCATGGCCGATTCCACAACCATGGAGTGGTGCGGTAGCTGTGCCTTTTGGAACCCAGGGCTCTTACGGGTTTCGATAAATAGAATCGATCTGTTTGCTAAGAACCGGCGCTGAGGCCGGTGCCTCCCACATACGGAAGAGCAGCCGTTCCAGCATTGGAGGAACTGGTACAGTAAAGCACAGCTACTTACCTGTAACAGGTGATCTCTGGGAACAGTAGGAATATGTCTTCACATATGGGTACGTCGGTACCGACAGAGCCTGCGCGGGAACGCTCCCCAGCGTCCAAAAAGAAAGCCTTTGGAAGCATCCCAAACGCATGCGCACTGCCTTCCCGCCCATTCACTTCCCTCTCATCAGTTGGGTTTGTAGCTGAGACCGAAGGAGGGAAGTAGACAAATTAGAGAGAGAGAGAGAGAACTCCTCCTAGGGGAGGTGAGTGGGTTGTGAAGACTTATTCCTGCTGTTCCCAGAGATCACCTGTTACAGGTAACTCTGCTATCTCCAGGAACAAGTAGGGATGAGTCTTCACATATGGGGTCTCCCAAGCTAGAGATGCCTAGAGGATGTTGCAAATCTAATAGATGGGCCATGCTATTTTGCAGATCCTCAGGCATCCAAGGGATGAAGGGTAGGAGTTGAATTAAAAAGGGTGTGCTGTGGAACAGCTTGACTAAACAAGGCGTCTAGAGGGGAGTCCTTGTGTAGATCATAAATGTTAGTAAATATTGAATTTGGATTTTCTAATGTGGACCTTACTCTAAAGTATTGTGAAGTATATGTTGAGGCTAATATAGGTCTGGTGCTAAGAGCCAGTGCATTAGCCTCAAAGAAATTACCTCCCTGTGAAGTAGAGGAAAATAATTTAGCAATACAGGCAGAGGTCAGAAGCCTTAATGGCTAGAACTAATCCCAGGAGAAAAAACTGGGGGACTTTAATGAGGTTGGACTTTGGAGAAGCTAAAGCTTCTGTAGGCCAAAGTTTAAGCTCTTTGTCCTTGGAGCAGAATAAGGCTCTAGGAAAGACAGAAGATAAATCTGACTGGTTTGCAGAAAAAGGATGGGTCTTTAAGACCCCTCTATCCAAATGAAAGCAAGAAACATTTGTAGTAGGCAGTATAGCCTCCAATTTCTTGAAGATCAGTAATGTCTTCCCCAAGCGAGGTCACTTAGGATAATGACTTTACATGGAGAGTTTCAGATGTAACGTAACTGGAAAGCTTACGGTAAAGAAGGTAGTCTCTCATTACTATAGAAAATGGCTGTCCATTTACAACCGTATGGTATGCTGGGACAGCATTAATATGGACAGTAACAAATCTTTCAGAGTCAGATATATATGTGTGTGTATATATATAGCTAGATAGATAGATATAGATAGATATAGATAGATATAGAGATAGATAGAGATATATAGAGATAGAGATATATAGAGATAGAGATAGATAGATTCACTTAATAACAAGGGGTAAAACCTGCTTGAGAATATAGAGAGAGAATCTCTTTCTGGTTACAAGTGGAAGGACCATGGAGAAGGTTACATGGAAACCAGTGGAATGTTCTTACTTAGGAGAGGTCTAGATTTTATTAAAAATTCTAGCCCCTGAATAACCACGTGAACGGGTGCAGAGGAGATCCTTAGTCTTAAGACAACAAGTCTGGATCCTTCTATAACTTCAGTGTGGAGAAGAAGCCGCAATATAAGGGGATACCATGTTTGCCCCTCTATGAGGGCAATGTGAGTGTCATGCATTCTTTGTTCAGCATAAGCTTCAATGAAGTATTGGGAATTAGAAGGAATGCAGTAGACAAGGACTGACTGCAGTGAAAAGGATTGCATCCCTGTTGTAAGAGTTCCACTGGAGATGTGGAACAACCCAGGGAATTGAGCAATCCTTTATACTTTCACGTGGTCTAAGCTCTGGTTCCTTTTCTCAAAAGGAAGTTTTAAGGAAGATGGTAAGAGTAGGAAAAAAAAACAGTCATGTAGGAGCATGACTGGGCAAAGCCTTTTCAACCATCTGGAAGTTACCTATTAGGAATGGCTCTGACGCTCTCTGGCAAAGGCCCATAGTTGCAGAGCTTTTTTTTTTTTTTTTTGTATAATTGCAGAGAGCATGTTGTAGGTTGCTTAGGTGAGATTTGGCTGTTTATTTGCCAGTGTGCAACCTAATCTATTCTGTTGGAGCCAAAAATAATTGAAGATGGCTAAGAATAGTAAACAGGCCGGTTGACTGCAATGATAAATTGTCCAAGTGGGCTTTGAAACCCCTCTTGGAATAATCTGTTATTTGAGAAGTCTGCAAAGGGGAAGAAAACTCTGTGTGGAAAGCACTTACTGGAGTAGGTATTGAAGAAAATCCTATGGGCTAAAAAGTAAGCCCTCCAGTTGAATAGTATCACTCAGACTGAATGTCTCGACTAAGAGGGATAGAAAGTAATACAGAGTTGAGAAGACTTACAATTTGGTAAGTCCCTGAAAAAGGTAAAGAGTAGTTACTCACCTGTAACAGGTGTTCTCCAAGAGCAGCAGGAATCAGTCCTCACATATGGGTGACATCGACGTCGATGGAGCCCCCGTGCGGAGCATTTCCCGCAGCTTTCTAAGAAAGCCTTTGGGAATATTGCACGCATGCACGGTCCCCTTCCCGCCTGAAGGTGCCATCTTGCTCAGTCAGATGACATAGCTAGAAGACATCACAAAAAGTGTAAAAATGAACTATGTACAACTGCAACTCCCAGGGGAGGAGGGAGGGTTGTGAGGACTGATTCCTGCTGCTCCTGGAGAACACCTGTTACAGGTGAGTAACTCTTTCTCCAGGACCAAGCAGGAAGTCAGTCCTCACATATGGGACTCCCCAGCTTCAGGCTACCGGGGACCCAGAGCTGAAAAATGAGCTCCCTCTAGCCGCAGCATCAGAGAAAGGATTTCACTGAAACATACCCCCACCGGTAGCCCAACCAGAGGGCTGGAGGGTAGGAGTTGCCTAAACCTCAAAGAGATTCCAAAGCACTGCCTGACCGAAAGCACTGTCCCTATGGGACTCCCTCTCCAGGCAGTAATGGGCCGCAAAAGTCTGGCTTGAGGACCAAGTTGCAGCCTTACAAATGTCTGCCAACGGTACAGAGCGGAGATGAACTACTGAGGCAGTCATTGCCCTGACACGGTGGGCCGTGACCCGACCCTGCAAGGGAAGGTCAGCTGCCTTGTAAGCCCAGGTGATACAGTCAGCCACCCAGATGGACAAGGTATGCTTGGAGACAGGTAAACCCAAGTTATTAGGGTCAAAAGAGACGAAGAGCTGAGTAGCCCTCCTATGCCCCTGCGTACATTCAATGTAGAAGGATAAGGCCCTTCTACAGTCCAGGGTATGCAGGACTGTCTCAGCCCGGCTGGCATGTGGCCTAGGGAAAAACGTTGGAAGAACCACCTCCTGGTTGAGATGGAAAGAGGAGACAACCTTGGGGTGGAACTTAGGAGGAATCCTAAGGACTACCCTATTCCTATAGAAGCGAGTGTATGGCCTGTCACAGACCAGGGCTTGAAGCTCACTCACTCGCCTGGCCGAGGTCAGGGCCACTAGGAATAGAGTCTTCCAAGAAAGGAAGCGGAGAGGACATGTAGCCATCGGCTCAAAGGATGGGTGAGTCAGTTGCTGCAAGACCACATTCAACTCCCACTCAGGGGCCGGTGGACGGAGAGGAGGCTTGAGCAAGAGCACGCCTCTGAGAAACCTGGACAAACCGACAAAGAGTGTCCCTCCACCAGTGAGTGGTGAGCTGCCAGAGCAGAGAGGTGGACCCGAACAGAATTGGACTTAAGGCCCTGATTGGACAAGTGCAGCAGGTACTGAAGCACTACTGGCACAGTGCAGGAGAAAGGATCTTCCTTGCGTTGCTGACACCACAAGGAGAACCTTCTCCACTTCAGGGCATAGGTTTTCCTGGTGGATTGCTTTCTAGAGGCCAAGACCACCTCTTCCACTTCCTGAGGCAGGCCCCAGGGAGCCAACACTACCCTTGCAGCCTCCAGGCCATCAAATTGAGAGATTTGAGATTGGGGTGCAGAAGGGAACCCTGATCCTGAGAGAGAAGATCGGGTTGCAACCCCAGAGGTAGTGGGGTTTCCACTGCTAGTTGAAGCAGAAGTGGGAACCAGGGCTGCCTCGGCCACCTGGGGGCTACCAGAAGTATCAAGGCCTTGTCCCTTAGAATCTTGAACAATGTTCGGGCCACCAGAGGCGTGGGAGGAAACGCATACAGGAGGCCCTGGGACCAAGAAATGAGGAAGGCATCTGCTGCTAACCTCAGGGGATGCGGTTGCCTGGAACAGAACCTGGGTAGCTGCTGGTTCAGGGGACTGGCAAAGAGATCTATGGATGGAAGTCCCCATTTCAGGAAAATTTTTTGAACAACTAATGGGTGCAGTTGCCACTCGTGGGGCTGCAGAACCCTGCTCAACCTGCCTGCCAGGAAGTTCTCCTGGCCAGGAAGATAAACAGCTTTGAGAAACATGTGCCTGAGCGCAAAAGAGAAAAGGGCTTGTGCCTCCTGACACAGGAGCCTGGACCCAGTGCCTCCCTGTTTGTTAACATAGAACATGGCCACTTGATTGTCCGTCTGAACCAGAACAGACTGGTGAGCCAAGGTGTGAGAGAAGGTTTTGAGGGCTAATCGAATAGC
This sequence comes from Ichthyophis bannanicus, assembly GCA_033557465.1. Lineage (NCBI taxonomy): Eukaryota > Metazoa > Chordata > Amphibia > Gymnophiona > Ichthyophiidae > Ichthyophis > Ichthyophis bannanicus. Next base: position 111,427,775 of record CM066032.1, on the reverse strand, counting down.
CCGGAGTTCCAGAAGGTTGATCTGTTGCGTGGCCTCCCATGGAGACCACAGGCCCTGGGTGCACCTGTCCTAACAATGTGCACCCCAGCCCTGCAAGGAGGCATCGATCGTCAACACCACTGTGGAGACAGGCACCTGAAAAGGCACCCCCTGTAGTAAGTTGGGGGGGGGGGTGTAGCCACCACTGTAGGGAGTTCAGGAATGGTTTGGACAACCGTACTTTGTCTGTGAGGCTTCCTGTGGCTTGCTTCCACTGAGTTCTGAGGCACCACTGTGCAAGTCTCATGTGGAGGCGGGCATTGGGGGTCACATGCACTGTCGATGCCATGTGGCCTAGGAGCTTCAGACAGAGTCTGGCGGAAACCCGTGGCATGCTCAGAAACTGGTTTGCCAAGTCTATGAGCCTTTGTGCCCTGTCTTCTGGCAAGTAAGCCTTTGCTTGCAGGGAGTCCAGCCGCGCTCCTATGAACTCCAGGTTCTGGGAGGGGAGCAAGTGGACTTTGCGAAGTTTATGACAAAGCCTAGGTGTTCAAGGATGGAGACAGTTCGGAGGGTGGCTTGCCTGGCCTCCTGGTAAGTCTGACCCCTGATGAGCCAGTCGTCCAGGTAGGGGAAGACAAAAACATCTTAATTCCTCAAGTAGGCCACCACCACTGCCAGGCACTTTGTAAAGACCCTTGGGGTGGAGGTTAGGCCAAAGGGCAGCACTCTGTACTGGTAATGGTTTCCTCCCACAATGAACCTAAGGTACTTTCTGTGGTTTGGATGAATGAGGACGTGAGTGTACGCATACTTTATATCTAAGGAGCATAGCAAATCTCCCTGCTGGAGGTAGGGCAGAAGTGTTCCAAGAGTAAGCATCTTGAACTTTTCTTTCTCCAAGAACTTGTTGAGATTCCTGAGGTCGAGAATAGGCCTGAGGTGACCGGTTCTCTTTGGTACGAGGAAGTACCTGGAGTAGAAACCGTGACCTTGCAGGCGTGGAGGTACAGACTCCACCGCCTTGTCTAGAAGCAGACCTTGAAGTTCTTGAAGGAGGAGGTCTGTGTGCAGAGGAGATATTGGAGGCTCTCCTGGGAAGTAGGGAGGAGGCAACTGCTGGAAATGGAGCATATAGCCCTTGTGGACTATGCTCAATAGCCAAGCATCTCCTGTAATGGGTGGCCACCTGTGGGCAAACAGGGCTAGACGACCTCCTGTGCAGGGATGGGGCAGCAGAGGTGGAAAGGCTATGCTGTGGCAGTCAAAAACCCCATCCCTGAGTGGGAGCAGGAGCCAGAGGCTTGGGGGTCTTCTGCCTACGGGGCCCATGTCCCTGCCCCTTGGCATGCTGACCCTGCTGGAGAGCTGGGGAGGCCTGGTACTGAGGGAAAGGTTTGTAGGCAGCTGCCTTCCTCGGATAAAAGGACTTCTTACCCGAGCCCTTCTTCTTATGAGAAGGGGCAGAGGTTTTTCTGGACAGCCTTGTCCTAGTCAGGTGCTCGGTTTCGAGCTCAGCAGCCTTCTCGGCCATGGGCTTGCCAAAAAGGTTTTCACCTCGGCAAGGGACATCGACCAACTTGTCCTGCACCCAGGGCTCGAGGTCCGATGACTGCAGCCATGCCTGGCGTCGGGCCCCGATGCCAGCTGCCGCTACACGGGCCGAAGCCTCGAAGCCATCATAGGCCGCTCAGGACATGAACTTTGAGCATTCCCGGATTCCCAAGGACAAGGTCTTGAACCTCTGCAAAGGTTCCCCGGAGAGGCCAGCAGAGAACCCAGCAATTTCCTTTGCCAGGTCTCATAAGTACATGCCCATGTACAGCTGGTAGGACTGGACACGGCAAGCAAGCATTGAGCCCTGGAAGCACTTTCTGCCGAGCGCATCCAGGTTCTAGGCCTCCCTGCCGTGAGGCACCGCAGAGTGCATCTTCTGGCTCTTCAGACGATGCATGGCCGATTCCACCACCATGGAATGGTGTGGCAGCTGCGCCTTCTGGAATCCAGGGCTCTTACGGAGTCGATAGATGGAATTGACCCGCTTGCTCAAAAACCGGCACGGAGGCCGGTGCCTCCCACATCCGGAAGAGGAGTCGTTCCAGCATCGGAGGAACCGGCACAGTAAGGAGGAGGGAGGAGTGGTCTAGTGGTTAGGACAAGGTACTTCAGGCCGGAGGGCCGGGGGTTCAAGTCCCACCTGGGGACAGCAATCTCAGGCCGGAGGGACTGGGATTTCTAGTCCTATAGGCACTCCTTGTGGTCTTGGGCAAGCCACTTAACCCTCCATTGCCCATGTTCCCTGTAAGTATTAACGTATGTGTGTCATATTCCCTCGTGTTAAACGTATCCCCCAATTGACCGCTTTGACCTGGTGAAAAGCGGAATATAAATACAGCTAAATAAATAAATAAAGGCCTCCTTCAGAGGAGAGTCATACTGGAGGGCCTCGAGCTCTTCGGCTCGAGGCTCCTCCTCGGGATCCGCGGGAATCACCAAAGTCTTGGCCATATCCCGGACGAACTCCAAGATCTGGGTGTCCTCCGGGGGGGACCTACTCTGGGTCTCGGACTGTGGTGAGTCCGAAGGGACGCACCGAGTCCGAAAGGTGTCAGGGGACTCCTCGTCCTCCGTCTCCCACGTGGACTCATCCAAAGAGGAGTCAGGGGGGCTCCGACCACGCGGGCCTCGGTGGCACCTGCCCCGATGCTAAAGGCACCGGCGTCGACGCCCTCGGTCCCGAGCGGGAGGTCGAGGGTGACCGTGACCGAGGACGACTTCGAGCCTTCATGGTCTCGAGTATCAGCTCAGTCTCCGGGGTCGACTTAGACGTCGATGTCCCGGTGGTCAGGGCAGATGCACCAGCGAGGCTGGCCATCAGTACCCGCTGCTGATCCATGAAGGCAGACAATCTGCACTCCAAGGCTGTCAGCCTGAGTCCAAGCTCAGGAGACTCAGCAGCTACCGACTCGGGCCCCGGCAGCGCCGGGCCCGACGTCGGCTCCCTAGGAGGAGAGTCCTCGAGGACAACAGGACTTACGTGCCCGGTGGACTCCGGCACCAGGCGAGGTATCTTGGATGGCTTCTCCTGCTCCAAGGGCCCGGGGCGGCAGTCAGGGGTCCGAGACCTGGCCCCCGAGGAACCAGGGACCTCCGCCGACGCCACCCTCACGAGCCTTTTCTTCCTCTTACACTCCCGATCGGGGGACCCCCTGTCCGAGGAACCCCAGCGATGCTCGGGGTCAGACTCCCGAGATGTTGAGGCCTCAGACGAGGTCTGGGCCCAGCCGGAGGCAGAGTCAGAAAAAATCCATTCTTTCTGATGCTAGCGGCTTCGAAGTGCTTTGGCGGACATTTTGCCACACGGGACACAGACCTTAGGATCATGATCAGGTCCCAGGCATCGAAGGCAACAGTCGTGTGTGTCGGTGAGAGACATCAGCTTCTTACACCGATCACACTTTTTGAAACCACTGGAAGCCATCGGGGAAAAAAGAACCCCCGCGAGGTCAAAGGACCGGCCTTCCAGGGAAAAGAAAAAAAAAGGGCGCGAACGCCAGCCACGAAGGGCAAAAAACGAAAAATAGAAGACGGGCTCGATACCGGTGTACCGAACCCGGCGGGAAGGGGAACCGGCATCGAACCGGAAAACAACGACGAAGAAATCACAAGAAAAAAGTCAACTTTTCCAGGTGACACGGACAGACATCCGTTGGGCTCCACGGAAAAAGAAAGACTGAGCAAGATGGCACCTTTAGGCAGTAAGGGGACCGCGCATGCGTGCAGTATTCGCAAAGGCTTTCTTAGAAAGCTGGGGGAAATGCTCCGCACGGGGGCTCCATCGACGTCGATGTCACCCATATGTGAGGACTGACTTCCTGCTTGGTCCTGGAGAAAGTCCCCTTACAGTCAAAATTATGAGATATCCTCGTACAGGAAAACTGTAAAGGTCAAGGGCATAGCCTACCTTGCTAATAGTTGTTACCTCTCTTTTTCTTTCAAAAAGGAGAGGAGAAACCTGTTACCTTTAGGGCATGATTATCCTCAATAGCTCAAGGAGCTAAAAGAATGGATTTCTCTTGTGGCAAGAGATTCATGCCTAGAGTCGAGGATTGAGTCAGTGTATCACTGATCTCTCAAGTAAGGATGAGACGAACTGTAGATGCTTCTGTTGATAAGAAGTAGGTTAGCGGTTCTAAACCTCAAACAGGAAAAAGATTTCATGAATAAAATATCAGTAACAGTGTGCAAAAACAATGGGTAGCAGATCAAGCGACAATGGGTGGCAGCATGTGCAAACAGTATGCAAATAATGGGTAGCGGTACAATGCAAGCAATGGATGAGCAATGGATAATAGTTTTATGCAGTGATGGGTAGCAGTACGATACAGGCAATGGGAGCAGTGCTAAGCAAGCAGATGGTAGTGGTGCTATGTGGGCAGTAGTTCAATACCAGTAGTGGGTAGCAGTACAGTGCAAGCAGTGGGCAGCAAGTTCCAGGCGGGCAGTGGGAGGAAGACCACCACCAGCAGTAGGAAGCATGACGAAGGAGAGATACCTGAAGGTACCAGGGTGGAGCCCGCGAGACGGCAATTATCTTTGTCGTGAAAGGAAGGTTTGCTATGGGGCCTATATGCTGTAGGATCAAGGTTTGTGTTTTTTAAAATGGGACAGATGGAGGAGGATTTGAGTTGTTTGGACATATAGCCCTGTTGTAGAGGCTCGTCAGAAAGACTAAGTTCTTCTTTGGAGGCTTTGGCCCAGCATAATAGACATGGTTAGATGGTTGAATTTAATGTGGTAAGACTATGTTCAATGTCTCCTTTGGTGATGGGGCTAAAAGTGGACCAGAAATTGTTGGTATTAGCGGTAGGAGGTATCAGTAGAGGTAACGATTGCAGTGAGTGGTTTCTTTGGTAGTGGTTTGCAAGGTCCTGTGGGTGAGGGGTGGCAACTTTAGATGAAGAGGGAGGGGGTTTAATTAGATTCCTTATTATCTTGTCTGTGAGTTCTCGTTTCAGTTGGAGCGTGCAGTAGTGTGGACAGATGTGAGGGGGCGATGCCGTACCATCTTTATGCCAAATGACTCCCAGATCTACCTCTCCATGCCTGAAATCTCTCCGGCAATCCAGACCAGGATCTCTGCCTGCCTTTCTGACATTGCTGCTTGGATGTCTCACCGCCGCTTGAAATTGAACATGGACAAGACCGAGCTTCTTATTTTTCCCCATAAAACTTGCTCTTCCTCTTCCTCCTTTCTCAGTCTCTGTGGATAACTCTCTACGCCTTCCTGTTTCCTCAGATCACAACCATGGAGTTGTCTTTGACTCCCCTCTCTCCTCCTCCACACACATCCATCTGATAGCTAAGACCTGCCGTTTTTTTCTATATAACATCAACAAAATCCGCCCATTCCTTTCTGAACACACTACTAAGACACTTATCCACTCCTTAATCACCTCGACTACTATAACCTACTCCTTGCTGGTCTCCCTTTGAGTCATCTCTCCCCCCATCAATCCGTTCAACACTCTGCTGCGCTGCTAATCTTCCGCTAGCCTCATCATGCCCATATTACCCCTCTTCTCAAGTCACTTCATTGGCTCCCTATCCGTTTCCGCAACCATTTCAAACTTCTCCTGCTGAACTATAAGTGCACTCACATTGCAGCTCCTCACTACCTTTCTTCTCTTATCTTTACTTACACCCCACCCCCCCTTGGGAACTTCACTCTTTAGGAAAATAGCAATAGAAGAGAAGGGCACAGATGGAAGCAAACTCCAGACTTTGCTCCTTCCACCTTGCTGCACCTTACGCCTCGAATAAACTACCTGTGTCTGTACGCCAGGCACCTTCTCTGACCCTTTTCAAATACAGGCTGAAAACTCACCTCTTCGCTGCTGCTTCTAGATCTTGACTCACCTGAGGTTTTTTTTTTTTTTGTTTTGTTTTTTTTACCATTCCCCCTTGCTTAATCCCTGTCTACACCTTTTGTGTTGTCTGTTTTGACTAGATTGTAAGCTCTGATGAGCAGGGACAAGAAACATAGAAATACGACGACAGAAAAAGACCACATGGCCTATCGAGTCTGTCCTTCCATATCAACAGCTACAACAGTCCCGTTTTTTCCTTAAGAGATCCTCTGTGTTTGTTTCATGCTTTTTTGAATTCAGATACCCTCCTCATCTCTACCACCTCGACTGGGAGACTATTCCACGGATCCACCACTCTTTCCGTAAAGAAATATTTCTGCATATCACTCCTGAATCTATCCCCCTTCACCCTCATCCCATGTCCCCTCGTAACAGAACTTGCTTTCAATCGAAAGAGGCTCTCCCCCTGTACATTTATGCCATGGAGGAATTTAAACATCTCAATCATATCACCTCTATCCCGCCTTTCCTCTAAGGTATACATATTAAGATCCTTAAGTCTGTCCTCATATGCTTTATAATGAAGACCACTAACCATTTTAGTAGCCACCCTCTGTGCTGACTCCATTCTGTTTATATCCTTTTGAAGGTGCGGTCTCCAGAATTGCACACTATACTCCAAATGAGGTCGCACCAAAGACTTATACAGAGGCACTATCACCTCCTTTTTTCTGCTAGCCATTCCTCTCCGTATGCACCCAAGCATCCTAACAGCTTTTGCCATCGCCTTTTCTACCTGTTTAGCTACTTTAAGATCAGACACAATCATGTCTAGGTCCCACTCTTCTTTAGTGGACAAAAGTACTTCACCCCCCTATACTATATTGCTCCCTTGGATTGCATTACCTTACATTTTTTAACATTAAATCCCAGCAGCCAAATTCTAGACCATTCTTCAAGCTTAGCTAGATCCCTCCTCATGTTATCTACACCTTCCTGGGTGTCTACTTTACTGCAGATTTTGGTATCATACGCAAAGAGGCAAACCTTACCCGACATCCCTTCCGCTATATCAGGTGCTCAATTTGTCTATAAGTCGCACGTGAGGAACAGTGTCAAAGGCTTTACTGAAATCTAAATACACCACATCTAGGGCTCTCCCTCGGTCCAACTCCCTTGTAACCCAGTCAAAGAAATCAATCAGATTTGTCTGACAAGACCTGCCTCTGGTGAATCCATGCTGCCTCAGATCCTGTAATCCGCTGGACTCCAGAAACTTCACTATTTTCTCTTTCAGCAGCATTTCCAATAATTTACTCACCAACGAAGTTAAACTAACCGGCCTATAGTTTTCAACCACATCCTTACTTCCGCTTTTGTGTAAAGGCACCACATGAACCTTTCTTCAGTCCTTTGGCACCACTCCAGACTCCAACGAGGCATTGAAAAGGTCAGTCAGTGGAGCTGCTAGAAAGTCCCCAAGTTCTCTCAGTATTCTAGGGTGCATCCCATCGGGTCCCATCACTGTCTACTTTAAGTTGATCTAGTTTCTCACAAACAGTCTTCTGAAAGTTGTTTAAGATGCCCCTCGCTTCCGTTCCTGTTTGTGGGTGTTTTCTGAGGTCCTGCTCCTGGTTCTTCATCTGTGAACACAGAACAGAAATATTTCTTAAGCAATTCCGCTTTATCCTCAGCAGCTTCTAAATATTCCTCCTCTTCACCCTTGAGTCTGACAATACCACTTTTGCACTTCCTCTTCTCAAAAACATATCTGAAAGATGTCTTATCCCCCCATTTTACTGCATTGGCTATTTCCTCCTCTTTTTGAATCTTTGCTTTCCTGACTACTTTGCTAGCTTCTCTAAGCTTTTCCAAATATAGATGCCTGTCTTCCTCTCTGTGATCTCTTGTATTTCATGAAGGCCTCCCTCTTTTTCTTCACCTTTTCAGCTACTTCCTTTGAAAACCATAGCAGTCTCCTTTTCCTTTTGCCTTTATTTTCCATTTTAACAAAAAGGTTGGTTGCCCTTAAAATATCCCCTTTCGGGGGAGGAAGTGACGTCATCTCGGAGATGGCTGCCTGATTTTGGAGCTCCTGCTGGGACGCAGTTATAGCGGTGAAATTAGCGGCCAGCCTTTCCCCCCAACCTGCTATTTTGGTGCACGGAGGTGAGAAGGTTGCAGGATGTCGGTCAACAAAAAATTGGCCCGATTTCAGTCCTCCTATGCCACAAAAGCGGAGAGAATGGGCCGTGAAGCATCTGAGCACGTGGAATCTGCTGAGGAAATGGAGGAAGAGCCGGAACGAGCAGGGGATACCTGTACCCGTGGCGACATTTGGGGTTGGATGCGCTCACTCAAAAGAGACATTGGTGCTATGTGGAGTGAGTTAAAAGAAACCCTAGGAACCATCAAAGAAGATCTTAGAGACTTTGGCAATCGGGTTGAGGCCCTGGAGGAACAGACGGAGCGACGTGCCGACAAAGATACAGAGGTGGAGGCCCGCATGCAACAGTGCCTCTTGGAGCAAGGGATGCTGCGTGATAAAATCGAGGACTTGGAGAACCGCTCCAGGCGGAACAACCTGAGAGTGCGGGGCCTTCCTGAAACGGAGGAGTTTGGCGATGCCACAGCGGTGATAAAGAAAATATGCCATTTCCTGCTGGAGCGGGGAGATGCGGTGGAGGCCTGTGAGGTGGCAGTGGAGAGGGCACATCGGACCTTAGGTCCTGCTCGCCGGGGCCAGCCCCGGGATATAGTGGCTTGTTTGGGATCCTTTGCGGTGAAGGAGCGGGTGATGCGGGTGGCAGTGGCCCGGAGAACATTTCAATGGGAAGGCCAGAAGGTGGAGGTGTTCCACGATCTTTCAGCGGCCACACTACAGAGGAGGCGGGAGATGAAACCTGTGACATCTTACCTGCAGTCAGAAAAGAAGCGCTATCGGTGGCTATTCCCTTTTGCGCTAATGCTGGATGTTAATGGCCGCAGCTTCAGGGCACGGACTGTGGAAGAGGCCTGGGCCATACTGCGCAGGGAGGGGGCTCCTAGGCTCCCGGAGATGAGCGTTGCCTCGGACGCTGGTGCAAGCAAGGAGAGGAGGTCGGTGTGGGAAAGGGTGCCAGTGCGGGGCCAGCGGCTGCAGCGGAAATCCGGAGAAGCGGAGTTGGAGGAACACCCAGTTGGATACTCAGGCGGACCCTCTAATGGGTCTGGGTGAAAGACTCAGTTTGTCCAGGACTTGTGCCATGTGGGGCCTTGTTTGTGCAGGGGCTGAGTTGCTCTTTGCCAGTGGCGGGCAGGGGGAGGGGGGAGTCGGAGGGGTTTTGAAATGGCAAATGTTGGGGCTGTGATTTATGCATTTATAAGTAATGTTACTGTTGATCTTTATTGGAGGTGGGGGGATGCACGTAAATGTTTTTTTTTGGAGGGAGATGGGGAAAGGGGGGGCTGGCCAGGGGGGAGGGTGGGGCAGCGTCTTTGGGAGAGCCACTTCCTCGATGGTGGTCAGACATGTGGTCTGTATTCAAGGGGGGAGGGACGGTGGGGGGGGAAGGGGGGAGGAGGGGACATCAATCTTGGAGGGGCTGTTTTGGGCATGGGAGGAGGGGTGAACAAGCACCATGGTGGCGGGATTGATTATTGGGAGCCTTAATGTGCGGGGCCTGAATTCTCCTCATAAACGTAAATTGCTGTGGAAGGAGATCAGGTCACGGAAGTGGGAGGTAGTTTTCCTCCAGGAAACTCATTTGCTTAAGGCCGATGAGCGGCTGATGCGCTCGGGGGCCTATCAGGGCTACTTTGCAGCTGAGGAGGGGGGGCGGAAGAAGTTGGGGGTAGCCATTCTCGTGGGGCAGGGGGCTCCCCTTACAGTGGACCAAGTGCACCAAAAACCGGATGGGAGGGCGGTGGTAGTGGTGGGTGACCTGGGGGGGGAAAAGGTGTCATTGATCTCAGTGTACGGACCCAATTCCAGGAGGGGGGTTTTTTGGAGGGAACTAGGTTCCTGGTTGGGAGGGCGGGTCCAGGGGAAGGTGTTGGTGGGAGGTGATTGCAATGTGGCATTGGATGATAAGAGGGGGAGCCCTGGGGGAGGGGAGGGAGGTGGAAGAGTGCTAAGACAGTGGATGAAGGAGTTGGGGGTGGTAGACCTCTGGAAGATGGCGAATCCATCGGCTAGGGACTTCACCTTTTTCTCGCCTGTACATGGCTCTTATAGCCGTACTGATTATGTGTTGGGCGATAGTTATTGGAGTGAACGGCTGGAAGGTGCTAGCATTGGCCCGGTGACCTGGTCGGACCATGCCCCAGTGCAGGTTGTGATGGCGGGGCTTGGGGATAGTGGGAGGAGGATGTTTTGGCATTTGAACGACTATTTGCTGCGGGAGGGGGGAGCGGAACCAAAACTTCGGGAGGTGATCTTGGATTATATGGTTCTCAATGATACTGATGTCTCGACTGGTATCCTCTGGGATGGGCTTAAGGCGGTGGTGCGCGGCCATCTGGTTCAGTTAGGGGCACGGCGGAAAAGGCAGAGAGAAGAGGCAGAACGCTTACTCCTGGGGCGCTTAATGGAGTTGGAACGGGAGCATAAAATAAAAGGGGGGAGGACCTTACAACGATAGATGGAGGAGGTACGTAAACAATTGAATGCCCTTCAACTGGAAAAGATCTCTGGACAGATGGATAGGGTAGGGCAGAGATACTATGAATTTGATAATAAATCAGGGCGGCTCTTGGCTAACAAGCTTCGTGTCCAGCGGCAGAAGCGTACGGTTGTCAAAATCAAGGGACCCCAAGATAAATTGCTTTACAAGGCGGAAGAGATCTGCGAGTGTTTTAAAGCTTACTATCAGAAGCTCTATGCAGCGGACCCCCTGGTGGTGGGGGGGGACGTAGCGAGTTATTTGGACAATGAGGGGAAAGGAAGCGCTAAGTTGGGTGAGGGAGAGCGAGACTCGTTGGAAGCGGACATCACTCTTGAGGAGGTGCAGGGCGCTATTAGGGCCCTGGTCCCTGGGAAGGCCCCGGGCCTTGACGGGTTTACGGGCTCCTTCTATAAAGTGATGGTAGCGACGGTGGCCCCCCTGCTGGTGCGGGTGTTTAATGCTGTTTTGCGTGGGGAGGATTTACCACCCTCTATGGCTCAAGCTGCAATTGTGGTGATACCTAAGCCCGGACGTGATCCGGCGGTATGTGGGTCATACCGCCCTATCTCGCTGTTAAACATTGATGTTAAGATCTTGTCCAAAGTGCTTGCCTTGCGATTAGCTCCGTATATGCCGGCCCTGGTTCACCCTGATCAATCTGGTTTTATTATGGGGAGGCAACCGGCTGATGGGATTCGGAGGGTGATTCAGCTTGGGTGGCTTGCGCCGCAGGTTCAGCAACCAGCTATGTTCCTCTCAATCGATGCCGAAAAGGCTTTTGATAGAGTCAGCTTCACCTTCTTACAAGAGGTGTTACAGTACGTAGGTCTGGGGCCTCGGTTTCGGGCTTGGATAAGAGCACTCTACACAGCTCCGGTAGCTGCAGTGAATGTCAACGGTGGCTTTTCTGAGTTTTTTCCCCTGGGTAGGGGTACCCGCCAGGGCTGTCCGCTCTCCCCGTTGATGTTTGCCTTGGTTATGGAGCCCTTGGCAGCTTGAATTCGCTCTAATGTTGACATCTCAGGGATAGCGGTTGGACCTGAACAACATAAACTGGCACTTTTTGCGGATGACGTACTATTTGCGCTGACCCGACCTATTGTGTCGCTCCCAACACTAATGGGAGAGCTCCAGAAATACGGGGGTCTCTCAGGGTTCAAGGTGAATTGGGATAAAACGGAGGCTATGTCTCTATCCTTGGACTCGAAAGTGATTGACAGTTTGAGAAGTTCCTTCCCCTTTAGGTGGGCAACGGGGTCCATAAAGTACTTGGGGGTGCAGATTACTGCCCACCCCTTGGGATTATACAAGGCCAACTATCCGGGGCTTTTTCAGGAGTTGAGGAAGGACATGGCTCGGTGGCGGACGGTAGAAATTTCCTGGTTGGGCAGGGTGGCTGTTTTGAAGATGAACCTTCTGCCGCGCTTGTTATACCTTTTCCAGACGCTTCCCGTGGGGATTCCGGCTGGGGACCTCCGGACTTTGCAGAATCAGATCTTTGCGTTTGTGTGGGGGGGATCTCGGCCGCGAGTGAGTAGACGCGTACTGTATGCGACCCGGGAGGCCTGGGGGTCCCTGACTTGGCTCGGTACTATAAGGCAGCCCAATTGAGGCAGGTATTTGAGTGGCGCGACAGGGGTGGCGTAAGGCAGCGATTTCGAGAGATTGAGCAGTATTGGGCCAAGGAGATTCGGTTACAGTATTTACCATGGATTTTTGGTAAGTTGCCCTCGGGTAGATGGAAGGCTAACCCCTTTATGTGGCATCTTACTATGCAATGGCGGAAGTCACGCCGCCGATGGGCGGCCCCTGCTGGGGAGTTTTCTTTATTGTCCCCAGTGCGAGTGACGAGTGCGTTTGTGCCCGGCAGGGAAGGGGTGTTTAGTAGGTGGGAAAGACAGGGGTTGGATACCTTTGGGAAGTTTGTTAAGGATGGAATGTTGATTCCCTTTTCGGATCTCCGGGTGCGGTATCAATTGAGGGGGAGCGACTTCTTTCCCTACTTCCAGGTGTGCCACTTTTTGCTCCAGGGCCAGATTCGAGCGAGTTGGGAGGGAGCCCAAGGTCCCGGGGAGACATTGTGGCAGGACTGGGAGGGTTCCAGGGGTTTGATTTCCCGATTGTACCAGGACCTGGAGGTGAAGATGCCTGGGAAGTTCCCCCATCAGGAACAATGGGAAAAGGATTTGGGCAGGGAGTTGGAGGCGCAGGAGTGGCGGAAGGTGCATGTAGATATTGGACGCCAAGCGATTTCAGTCGCTATCCGAGAAACGTCCTATAAGCTCCTGTTTCGATGGTATTATACCCCGGAGCGGCTGCACAGGATGTTTCCCGGGTCTTCTGCTCAATGCTGGCGGGGGTGTGGGGAACGGGGGACATTCGCGCATATATGGTGGTCCTGTCCAAGTGTGCGTGAATACTGGGTTCTGGTAGAGGGCCAGTTGGAGACTATTCTGGGGCAGAGGGTGGAGGTGGATATGGGACTTGGCCTGTTGGGGATTCGGGGAGCTGTATGGCCTCGGGGGTTCGCTCACCCGATACGGGCTTGCATTCAGGCGGCCAGCAGTGAGATAGCTCGGGCCTGGAAGCAATCCCAGTTGCCGGGATTGGTAGCCTGGCAGCATAGGCTCCGACGGATTGTATTGATGGAGCAGTTGACAGCAATTAGGCGTCAGCAGGGAGAGAAATTTCAGGACCAATGGTGCTTGCTGCTAACCTATTTGAAGGGGGGGGTTCATGCTCATTCTGAGTCTCTTGGTGATTAGCAAGGTGGTGGAGGGGTGGAGGGGGGGAGGGGGGAGGGAAGGAGGGTGAGGGTTAGTTGTGTATCGTAGGGGTGAGGGGGGGGGGTACTTGGCAGGAGGGGCTTTTTGGAGGGGAGCCCACAGGGGGGGGACAATATGGAGAATATCGTGGGTGGGGTTCTCCGGCTCTGATGACCTCAATGTTCATGAGGTGCAATTGTGTTATAATTATTATAAAAAAGAAAACCACATTTTCCTATTGTGTGACACTTGGTTGGTTACAGTGTGAAAGTTGTACTTGTTTATTTGTGGAAAATGTTTAATAAAAAGAAATATTCAAAAAAAAAATCCCCTTTCAGTTTTGCCCACTGTTTTTCTACATCCCCCAGCTGTTCCCATCCTGCTAACGACTCCCTGAGGTATTGGCCCATCTTGGCAAAGTCAGTCTTCCTAAAGTCTAAGACCCTCGCCTTTGAATGGATTCTAACAGCCCTAGTCCTAATACTGAACCACACCATCTGGTGATCACTGGATGCAAAATGATCTCCCACTATAACAAACACTTTCACCATTGGTAAGCACCAAGTCCAGTATGGCCCCTTCACGTGTGGAGTCTGTTACCAATTGCCTGAATAGTTCTCCTGTAGAGAATCCAGGATCTCTTTACTTCTAGATGATACTGAAGCAGGAATGTGCCAAACATCTGGCATATTGAAATCCCCTACGAGTAGCACTTCCCCTTTCCTGGCAAAGCTGTGTATGTCTTAAATTAACTCTCTGTCCACCTCTTCCTCTTGTGATGGAGGTCTGTATATCACGCCAATGCAAATAAATTTCTTTCCCTCTTTCTAGTTTAACCCACAATGCCTCCTTTCTCCCTTTTAAGCTCTGTAATTCCAAAGCTTTAATAGTAGTTTTTTACATATAATGCCACTCCTCCTCCCCTTCTTCTTACCCTGTCCTTTCTGAATAAAGTATAGCCAGTTATAGTTAAATCCCAGTCATGGTTTTCTGTGAACCATGTTTCTGTAACTGCCACTAAATCCAATTCGGCCACTCCCACCAAAGCTTCAACATCAGAGATCTTATTTCCCATGCTATGGGCATTTATACACACTGCTTTCCATGTTACCCCTGTTACATTAAATACCTTTATGGAAATGGGTATCACTTACCTGGGGGCATTATTCACCCATCCCCAACGAATCTAGTTTAAAGCCCTCTTCAGTAGATTAGTCAGTCTACTACTGAAGACATGTCAACCTTTCTTGGACAGATGGATGCCATCTCTGCTCTGCAACTCTTGGAACAGCATCCCATGGTCTAGGAAACCAAAACACACTCGATGACACCATCCACGCAGCCATGCATTCATCTCCAGGATGCGAGCCTCTGTGCCTTGGCCTTAACCCTCAACAGGGAGGATTAAAGAGACCACCACCTGTGCACCTAACTGCTTCTCCCTCTGTCCCAGAGCCATGAAGTCACTTTTGATACGCTCAGAGGGATACCTGGTAGTATCATTTGTTCCGACATGGATTAGCAACATTGGGTAATAGTCAGTGGGCTTGATGAGTCTTGGCAAACTCTGCGTAACATCTTGGATTTTGGCACCAGGCAGACAGCATACCTCTCTGGACATCAAGCCTGGTCGGCAGATGGACGCCTCAGTACCCCTCAGAAGAGAGTCACCAACCACCACTACCCTTCGCTTCCTTGTGGTCACTGATTCTGCAACTTTGGGGTACTTGAGCTCTGGCTCTTCTTTTTCCAGGGATGCTTTCACCTCCTCCACTTCCAGGGCTGCATAATGGTTCTTCAATTCAAGGGCTGGAGAAGTTGGATTGGTGATTCTGCAGGCCCTGGTGACTTGTGTCCAACCTTTGTCATTCTGTCGGCACCCATCTTCTCCTCTGCTGGGGAACTTGGCTGCTGCAAGAAGCATCTCATCAATGAACTTCTCACTGTCTTGAATGCTCCTCAGCCTCCCCACCTCCTCTCTGAGTTCCTCCACTTGTTTCCTCAGAGTTTCAGCATGCAGCACCCTACATATGGAATTGGTCCTTCAAATGGCATTGGGACCTCTGTCTGGACAGAGGCAGAAGCTGTAACGGGGGCAACAGCTTTAGCGATATTTTTCCCAGCTATTTTTCTGTTTGTGGAGCTTAGGTATTTGTTAAAGCAAAAGAGAGAGATCTACCAAAGTACCAGCCAGTTTCCCACCTGTCCTTTCAGAGAAAAAGCAGTTAAATCTCTTTAATTACATTAAAAATGTGCTGTTCCTAAGTCCCTGTGTATTGTAAAATGGGGAGGTGCCCTATAAATCAAGACTGCTCACTAGGGGTGGGTGGGAGTTGGGGGAAGGTGGGGGTAGGGAGGGAACTAACACCTAATTAGGTGTCAGCAGTTCCCAAGAGCTGAGAAAGTTACCAAAGCAGAGTTTTAAACCTGCCCCACTAAAGAAAATATTTCTATTAAAGCACCAAAAAGAATGTAACTATTTTAAAAATATACCAAAACCTTTTTAAGAGCTCCCAATCAGAGAGCTAGCAATTTAAAAAACCCCTCAAATTCTTACCGTTGTTTGAACTGTATAGCCCCTGTCTCTTACATGTCTGTGCAGCGCTGCATACATCTTGTAGTGCTATACAAATGCTCAGTAGTAGCATTGTGTCAGTTTCTGTGAGCCATGTTTCGGTGACAGAGAGGATATCTAAGTTGTCAGTTGTGATGAAGTCATTGATATTTTGGTTGCAGACTGAGCGTACATTGATGAGGGCACATTTCAGATTCTCTGTACTGGTGGACTTATATGTTGTAGTGGTGATGGGGTGTTGGAGTCTTGGAATTTGTATGAAGTTGTGAATATTTTGTCGTCTCAATGGAAGGTCTTTACAGTAGGGGCCATGAGGTAAGGATAGAGAGGTGAGAGAGGGTCTGAAAGAAAATGTTTCAGATGTCACTGGTCAACAAATATTTACAAAAGTCATGTTCCTGAAATAAAAATAGTCATTTATCATCAATTTTTATATGTTGAACACGAATATGAGAGTGAAATTGCAAAGTTGGCTCTAGTTTTTTTGTAATCTACAAGAATTAATGTTTACATCATGAAATGCATGTCAATAGTAAATATAATAGGCCTTCGGTTAATACCTGTAAAAAACCAAGTCATAGACTACTTCTTAGATTTTTTCGCCTGTCTCTTGTACAGCTCTTCAGGAGCTTCTCTGGGGAGTGTCCAGCAGTAGTCAGCCAGCATTGCAGT
Source organism: Ichthyophis bannanicus (assembly GCA_033557465.1). Classification (NCBI taxonomy): domain Eukaryota; kingdom Metazoa; phylum Chordata; class Amphibia; order Gymnophiona; family Ichthyophiidae; genus Ichthyophis; species Ichthyophis bannanicus. Next base: position 111,411,268 of record CM066032.1, on the reverse strand, counting down.
GGACCATCTTCCCTGGTATCTTTGCTCCATCGTTGCGATATCCTGGTGAAAACATTCGCCCTGTTCATCACTAACCATACCACAGTTGTCAGGAAAAAAATCGAGATGGGAATCAAGGAAATGGATCTTTAGAGACATATTGCAGCCAAGTTTCTGATATGCATCAGCATGTCTTCTACTAGTTCTTTGTAGTTTTCTGCCCTAACATTCCCGAAAAGGTTTGTTGACACTAGGCGAAAAGCATTCCATGCTTGTTTCACATCACCCAGAAGCAAGTTGTTGAACCGGTCATCTTTGAAGAGCTCTCAAATCTGAGGACCCACAAAAACTCCCTCTTTAATCTTTGCTTCGCTGAGTCAAGGGAATTTTTCATGCAGGTATAGGAAAGCTGGCGAAGTGCGGTCCATGGCTTTCACAAAGTTTTTCATCAAACCTAGTTTGATGTGAAGGGGTGGTAGCAGGATTTTGAGAGACTCAACCAGAGCTGGGTGCTGGATATTCTTCTCTCCAATTGTTACATTTTGTCTGCGATTCCATTCCTTCCGCAAGTAGTGGCAATCCCTTGCTCGGCTATCCCACTCACATAAGAAACACATGTATTTTATATATCCCTGCTGCAGTCCCATTATTTATTTATTTATATTCTCTTATATACCACGCTATTCTGCATCAGTGCGGTTTACATTGAACAAACTGAAATTACATTGAACAGGGCATTATAACTTGGAGATAACAAAAAGGGCATATAACATTAAAAGGGCAACTACCTTCAAGTCACCACAGAGGTGCCAACTGTACTTGTTATAGTTAATGGAAGTCAGTAGATGCTTTAAGTTATCGTATGTCTCTTTCATGTGGACGGCATGCGCTACTGGAATAGATGGAAGACGGTTTCCATTGTTCAAAAGCACAGCCTTCAGACTCAGTTTCGAAGAGTCTATAAATAGTTTCTAGTCTTGTGGGTCATGAGTGATTTTTAAGGCATTCATGAGGCTTTCAATATCGGAACAGAATACCAGATTACTTTCCTTTCTGAGGAAAGGCTCCAACTGCTGGTGGCGCTTTCGATATGAAGTAATGTTGACATCTTCTTCTAGAAGATTCCATTGTTGGAGTCTTGATCCTAGCAATTCTGCCTTGTTCTTGGATAAGTCCAAATCACGAACCAGGTCATTTAGTTCTTCCTGTGTTATTCTGTGTGGAGTTGATAATGCATCCCAGTGAAAATCTGGGTCACTGCATGCTGACGGACCAGGAGAAGAACAGGTCGGCTCACCCTGTCCTCATCAGATGAATCAAGAGAATATTCTGATGGAGGTTCTGGAATAGGAAGTCCCTCACCGTGTGGAACTGGTCTCAATGCAGACGGAATGTTTGGGTGGACTATGCTCGACTTCTTTTGCTTCGTTATTCCGCTGGAAAGAGGAGGAACCAAGCAGAAGTAACAGTCATTTATGTGGTTGTTTGGCTCTCTCCACACCATGGGGACTGCAAACAGCATTGATGGTCTTTTGCAATTCAACCACTGTGAAAACTGTGTTGTACATGTAGCGCAGCATATATGCGGGGCCCAAGGCTTGTCTTGGTCACCAATCTTGCATCCGAAGTAAAGATGATATGCCTTCTTCAGTTGAGAAGTGATACTTTTCTTCTGGTTGGCAAATGTCACTTCCCCACAAATGTAGCAGAAATTGTCAACGGTATTAACGCACTTTCGCGGCATTACTGTTCTGTATTGTACCTAAATGGCTAAAATTATATGATTAATAAAAGTTACATGTAACAGTAGCTTAAACTGTCTCACACACAGTGAAATATTTTAAATACTCAACTTGACTGCGTATAGTACCCTGCTGACGTCAGATGGCTTCAGCAGCCGTCTGGCAGTAGTATTGCATTGCATCAGAAAATGATGCAATCAACTCTGGATGTGTGCATGCTGGTATTATGCAATGTGATGTAATATTACATCATTCAAGGCTTATTTGGGATGTTGTTGATGTCCTACTGGATAAATTTACACGGTGAAACGTAAAAAATGAACTACATGCAATATCTTCAAAACGAGAGCCAATAACATTTTTTTAATGTTATATTCGTGTTCAGCTCACCAAGATACTACAGATTAGGGCCTATTAAAGTCAGTAACGATTTCAATGTTGACCAGTGTGTTCAGCATAGTGCAAGGATTGCCATGACAGTGTAGATTGAGGTATAGATGGAAAGTATGTTTGTTTGTTTTTTTTGTTTGTTTTTTTAAAGGCATTGGGTTGTAGAATCTCTATTTTATAGATATGAACAGGTACCTTATGGTGTGAAGCTGATGAGCTTGAGGTTCTTCAAGTTTTGATGGCTCGGTGGCAGAGTGGAATTCCGATGACCTTGCTTCCAATTTTGTTTTGAGAAGTGTGTTTGGTGCGGCTGATTTCCATTGGCTGTGCTTTATCATCCTGTCTAGGATTATTTCTGGAATTATCTTATTTATTTATTACTTTTATATACCGTGCTCTTTAAAATAGCGTGGTTACTCACCTGTAACAGGTGTTCTCCAGGAGCAGCAGGAATCAGTCCTCACATATGGGTGACGTCGGCGCCGACGGAGCCCTCGCGGAGCAATTTTCCCCAGCTTTCAAAGAAAGCCTTTGGGAATTGCAGCGCGCATGCGCGGTCGCCTTCCCGCCCAAGGGTGCCATCTTAGCCAGTCAGATGACATAGCTAAAAAAGACAGCATAAAAATTTGCAAAAAAAACTAAAGCAGATGATTGCAACTCCAAGGGGAGGAGGGAGGGTTGTGAGGACTGATTCCTGCTGCTCCTGGAGAACACCTGTTACAGGTGAGTAACCACGCTTTCTCCAGGACCAAGCAGGAAGTCAGTCCTCACATATGGGACTCCCAAGCTTAAGGCTACCGGAGACCCTAAGCATAAAAATGAGCTCCCTCTAGCTCAGCAGCACAGAAGGAAGGAATCTTCGCTGAATTATTACCCACCGGTAGCCCACATCCGGGATGGAGGGTAGGAGTTGCTCAGACCTCAAAGAGATTACGGAGGACTGCCTGTCCGAAAGCACTGTCCCTGCGGGACTCCCTCTCGAGACAGTAATGGACCGCAAAAGTCTGGCTCGAAGACCAAGTAGCGGCCCGGCAGATGTCTGCCAGCGGAACAGAGCGGAGGTAAGCCACTGACGTAGCCTTTGCCCGAACGCAATGAGCCGTGACTCGACCTTCCAAGGAGAGTCCGGCTGCCCCATAAGCCCAAGTGATACAGTCCGCAACCCAGATGGACAGAGTACGCTTGGAGACCGGGAGCCCCAATTTATTGGGGTCAAAAGACACAAAAAGCTGAGCAGCTTTACGGTGCTCCCGCGTACGGTCAAGGTAGAAGTTCAATGCCCTTCTACAGTCCAGGGTATGGAGGACCGTTTCAGCTCGGCTGGAGTGTGGTCTGGGAAAGAAGGTCGGAAGTAACACCTCCTGATTGATGTGAAAAGGGGAGACCACTTTTGGAAGAAATTTTGGGTGAGTCCGTAGGACTACCCTATTTTTGTAGAACCGAGTGTAAGGGGGATCAGACACGAGGGCCTGCAATTCACTTACGCGTCTAGCGGAAGTGAGGGCTATCAAGAACAATGTTTTCCAAGAAAGAAAACGGAGAGAACAGGTAGCCATAGGTTCAAAAGGCGGACAGGTGATCCGCTGTAAAACCACATTCAGATCCCAGTCAGGCGCTGGCGGGCGCAGAGGTGGTTTAAGCAGAAGGAGACCTCGGAGAAACCTCGCTACAAGAGGGTCGCTGGAAAGAGGTCTGCCGTCCACCGGCACATGATGTGCTGAAAGAGCACTGAGGTGAACTTTGACGGAGTTGGACTTAAGTCCTAGATTAGAGAGGTATAGCAAGTACTGCAGGATCACCGACACCGGGCAGGAGAAGGGATCCTGAGACTGTTGGGTACACCAAACGGAAAAGCGACGCCATTTAAGGGCGTAGCATTTGCGGGTAGAAGGTCGCCGAGAAGCTAGGACGACCTCTTCCACCTCTGCCGGCAGAAGAAGGGGAGCAAGGACTACCCTCTCAGCAGCCAGGCCATTAGATTGAGAGATCTGAGGTTGGGGTGTAGCAGAGACCCCTGATCCTGAGTGAGGAGATCCGGTTGTAACCCCAGAGGGAATGGATCCTCTACCGCTAATTGCAGCAGGAGTGGAAACCACGGCTGTCTGGGCCAGCGAGGGGCCACCAGGATCATGAAGGCTTTGTCTCGGAGAACCTTGAAAAGAGTCCGAGAGACTAGCGGGATGGGAGGGAAAGCGTACAGAAGGCTCTCCGACCATGAGAGTAGAAAAGCGTCTGCCGCAACTCGAAGGGGATGTGGCTGACGAGAGCAGAAGCGAGGAAGTTGCCGGTTGAGAGGGCTGGCAAAGAGATCCATCGTGGGGAGGCCCCACTTTAGAAAGAGCTTCTGAACTACCAAGGGATCCAGGCGCCACTCGTGCGGCTGGAGGATCCTGCTGAGTTTGTCCGCCAGGCAATTTTCTTGGCCTGGGAGATAAACTGCCTTGAGAAGAACGCCGTGACTGACGGCCCAAGAGCAGAGCTTCTGTGCTTCCCGACAGAGAAGGAAGGAGCCCGTGCCCCCCTGCTTGTTCACGTAGAACATGGCAACTTGATTGTCCGTCTGGACAAGGACGGACTGGTGAGAGGTCAGGTGGGAGAAGGCCTTGAGAGCCAGGCGGATCGCTCTGAGCTCCAGGAAGTTGATCTGCTGAGCAGACTCCCACGTGGTCCAGAGGCCCTGAGTACGTGCCCCTTGGCAATGTGCTCCCCAGCCCAGGAGGGATGCATCTGTCGTCAGCACCCGGGCCGGCTGAGGTGACTGAAAAGGCATGCCGAGTACCAGGTTCGGCCGATGAAGCCACCACTGGAGAGACGAGATCAGCGGCTCGGAGACACGCACTAGGTCTGCTAGGCCGCCTGTGGCTCGTTGCCACTGTTTGCGGAGACACCATTGAGCAGGCCGCATATTCAGGCGGGCATTGGGGGTCACATGGACGGTGGAAGCCATATGGCCGAGCAGTCTCAGGAAGCGCCTGGCGGAGACCAGGGGCTGGCTGCGAAAACGGTCGGCTAGGTCCATGAGCCGTTGAGCCCTGTCGAGCGGTAGGAACGCTCGTGCCTGAGGAGTGTGCAGCCTTGCGCCGATGAACTCGAGATCCTGTGAGGGGAGCAAAGTGGACTTTGCGAAGTTTATAACAAAGCCCAAGTACTGCAGAAGAGTCACCGTGCGGCGTGTGGCGTTGGTGACCTCCGGAGCGGACGCTGCTCTGATGAGCCAGTCGTCGAGGTACGGAAAGACAGAGGCCGTGAAGCCGGAGATGGGCCGCCACCACCGCGAGACATTTTGTGAAGACTCGCGGTGCGGAGGACAGGCCAAAGAACTGGTAATGATTTCCTGCCACCACAAACCTTAGGTATTGGCGGTGGCTTGGGTGGATGAGGATGTGCGTGTAGGCATCCTTTAGATCCAAGGAGCATAGCCAATCTCCCTGCTGGAGGTAGGGCAGAAGGATTCCAAGGGTAAGCATCTTGAACTTTTCCCGCACGAGGAATTTGTTGAGGTTGCGCAAGTCCAGGATGGGTCTGAGGCCTCCTGTCCTTTTTGGTACTAGAAAATACCTGGAATAAAAGCCTTGACCTCTCAGGTGGTGGGGCACCGGTTCCACCGCCTGTTCCTGTAGAAGACCTGCTAACTCCTGAAGGAGTAATTCCCTGTGCAGAGGGAGTCGTGGAGGTTCTCCCGGAAAATAGGAGGGAGGGACCTGGTGGAAGTGGAGAAGATAGCCTTCTCTCACGACTTGAAGCACCCAGGCATCTGAAGTGATGCTGGACCACCTGTGGGCGAAGTGAACCAGCCGGCCTCCGGTGCTGGGAGGAACCAGCGGAGGGGGAGAGGCTATGCTTAAGGAGTCAAAAGCCCCCACCCTGCTGAGCAGGGGCTGGTGGTGCAGGCTTGGGGGCTTGCTGCCTACGGGACCCGTTACCCCGTCCCTTGGCCTGCTGGCCCTGTTGGGGAGCTGCAGGGGCCTGATATAGGGGGTATTGTTTGTAGGCAGCCGCCTTTCTCGGGTAAAAGGACTTCTTTCCCGAGCCCTTCTTTTTCTGTGAAGGGGCGGAGGTCTTCCTAGAAAGCCTAGTCCTGGTGAGAGTCTCCGTCTCGATTTGTGCAGCCTTTTCAGCCATGGGCTTGCCAAAGAGGTTTTCGCCTCGGCAGGGGACATCGACCAACCTGTCCTGCACCCAGGGCTCAAGGTCAGACGACTGAAGCCAAGCCTGTCGGCGGGCACCGATGCCGGCTGCGGCCACTCGAGCCGATGCTTCAAAGCCATCATAGGCTGCTCGGGATATGAATTTTGAGCATTCCCGAATGCCAGAGGACAAGGCCAGGAACCTCCGCAAGGGTTCCTCGGACAAACCAGCGGAGAATCCGGCTAGCTCTTTAGCCAGGTCCCGGAGATACATGCCCATGTATAGCTGGTAGGTCTGGACACGACACGCAAGCATAGAGCCCTGGAAACACTTCTTACCAAGGCCATCCAGGTTACGGGCCTCCCTGCCAGGAGGCACCGAGGAGTGCATCTTCTGGCTCTTAAGACGATGCATGGCCGATTCCACTACCATGGAATGGTGTGGTAGCTGTGCTTTTTGGAAGCCAGGGCTCTTGCGGACTCGATAGATAGAATCAACCCGCTTGCTCAGGACCGGCGAGGAGGCCGGACTCTCCCACATGCGGAAGAGTAGTCGTTCCAGCATGGGAGGAACCGGTACAGTAAAGTGTTCCCTGGCGGGAGAGTCATACTGGAGGGCGTCGAGCTCTTTGGCTCGAGGCTCCTCCTCGGGATCCGCAGGGAAGGCCAAAGCCTTGGCCATATCCCTGACGAAGTCCGAGAACCGGGCATCCTCCGGGGGGACTGCTTCCGAGGTTCGGACTCAGGTGAGTCCGAGGGGACACACCGAGTCCGAAAAGAATCAGGTGACTCTTCCTCTTCAGACTCCCAGACCGACTGCGACGAGGAATCGGTGGGGTCGGCCCGGGCAGGGCGCGGCGCCTGCCGCCCCGACGCCGAGGGAGTCGGCGTCGGCGACCTCGGTCCCGAACGGGAGGCCGAGGGTGACCTCGACCGAGGATCGACTCGAGTTCGCATGGACTCGAGGATCGGCTCGGTCTCCGGGGTCGACTTAGACGTCGACGTCCCGGCGGTCGGGGCAGCGGCGCCAGCAAGGCCAGCGAGCAGTGCCCGCTGCTGGTCCATGAAGGCAGACAGTCTGCTTTCCAAGGCCGTCAACCTGAGTCCGAGCTCAGGTGACCCAGCAGCCCCCGACTCGGGCCCCGACGGCGTCGGGCCCGACGTCGGCGGTCTCGGAGGCGAGTCCAGGAGGACCACAGGACTTACCCGAGCAGGCAGCTCCGACTCCAGGCGAGGTCGCTTCGAGAGGTGCTCCTTCTCCAAGGACCCGGGACGGCTATCGGGGCTATGCGACCTGGCCCTCGTGGAGCCAGGAGCGTCCACCGACGCCGCCCTCGCGGGTCTCACCTTCCGTCGATGGTCCCCGGAGGGAGAACCCCTGTCGGAGGAACTCCGGCGACGGTCCGAGCTGGAACCTCTGGACGCGGAGGCCTCCGATGAGGTCCGGGTACGGCTGGGGTCAGCGAAGATCCTATCCCGCTGATGCCACCGACTTCTCAACGCTTTGGAGGACATTTTGCCGCAGGGCCCACAGATCATTTCTTCATGATCCGGGCCCAGGCAGCGGAGGCAATTGTCGTGTGTGTCAGTTAGTGACATATTTCGGTCACACTGACCACACCGCTTGAAACCACTGGCAGCCATCGGGGGAAAAAGGGCCCCGGCGAGGTCAAAGGACCGGGCTGCCAGGGAAAAACCGAAAACGAAACTAAGTCAGAAAAACCGAAAAGAAGAAGAGGACTCGTGACCGGCGTCGCGAGTCCGGGCGGGAAAAAGACCGGCGTCGAACCGAAGGAAAAAAAGAGAAAATTATGAGTAAAAATCAACTTTTTCGCGGGGACACGACGGGTACATCTGTAGGGCTCCGCGGAAAAAAGAAGACTGGCTAAGATGGCACCCTTGGGCGGGAAGGCGACCGCGCATGCGCGCTGCAATTCCCAAAGGCTTTCTTTGAAAGCTGGGGAAAATTGCTCCGCGAGGGCTCCGTCGGCGCCGACGTCACCCATATGTGAGGACTGACTTCCTGCTTGGTCCTGGAGAACAGTGCGGTTTACAGGTAACATTTGTGCATATCTTTGCATAGCTTTGCCTAGCTCCATGCCCAAGGGCCCTCTGGCAAGGCCCTGAGGCGGGGGCCTGCCAGGCAAGGGCACGTCTTCCGGTGCTATAGATTTAAATGTCCTCTTCTGGCTCAATTGGCCTTAGCTGCGGGGAGTGGGAAGAGCTTACCTTCTACTCCCTGTGGCCGATGCGGATTGGGTCGGGCGGTTGGGGTCTGATTCGCACCTTCCGGTGCTGTAAGAACATAAGATATGCCATATTGGGTCAGACCAGGGTTCATCAAGCCCAGTATCCTGTTTCCAACATTGGCCAATCTAGGTCACAAGTACCTAGCAGTTTCCCCAAAAGACAGGTTCCACAATGCTTGTATTGGGGCAAGCAGTGGATATCCCAGATTGCTTTAATAAGGGTTTATGGACCTTTCCTCCAGGAACTTGTCCAAACCTTTTTTAAACCCAGCTACACTAACAGCTTTTACTACATCCTCCGGTAACCAATTCCAGAATTTGATTAAGCGTTGAGTGAAAAAATATTTGTAGATTTAAATATCTTCTTCGGGCCCGACTGGCCTTAGCTGTGGGGAGCAGGAGGAGCTTACCTTCCGCTCCCTGTGGCCGATGCTGATCGGGTCGGGCAGTGACCCCACCTCCCCCCCCTTCCTGAACCCTTACCCATTACATACAAAATATAGAGGTCCCAGGGAGATGGGGCGGGAACCCTCAGAATTTTGTATTTAGCACACAGGCCCTCCCCCAATTTGAATACTTCAGTCTCCTGATAAACTAAGTACAGTTCTTTGAGATGTAGTTATTTTTTGGTGAAAGAGTAGCTACTCACCTGTAGCAGGAGTTCTCTGTGAACGGCAGGAAAAAGTTCTCACATATGGGAGACATCACTGTCGGAGCCCCGCATGGAATGCTCCCCAGTGGTTCACCGTGTATGCACACCTGCCTTCCTGCCTGCTTCAGCACCATCTTCTCCAGTAACATAGCAAGAGCCAAAAGGCAACTCCCCGGGGAGGTGAGAGGGTTGTGAGGGTTTATTCCTGCTGTTCACAAAGCACTCCTGCTACAGCTGAACTACTATGGGAACAAACAGGAAATAAGACCTCAAGTATGGGACTCCCAAGCTAGAAACTAACAGAACCCAAGGAGATCAACAGCCCAACAGGGACAACAAAATTGGAGAAGCCAGAAAGAATAATAAGGTAGTCCCACTGAGGGACTCATCTGATTCAGCATCTTCAACAAACAACGACCCGAGGGGTTTTAGCACATAGCCTGGATGAACAAAAGGGCCAGTGGGGGCAAGAGCCGACTAAGACCCAAAGAGATAGTTGAGCACGGCCTGGCCAAAATTGCTGTCCTGTTGGGAATCCCCACCCGGACAAATGGGCTGCAAAGGTATGGACCCGAAGACAATGTCACAGCCCTGCAGATTTTCTTTGCAGAAAAAGAGCGGAGGTTGGCCACCAATGCAGCCATCACACGCTTGCTTGCAGTCCAATGCAACGCCGCCTCTCCTTGGTTAATATGAGGCCAGGGGAAGAAAATCGGTAAAACTATAGAATGGTTAAGATGGAATGCAGAGACCACCTTCTGATGAAACCTGATACGTCGTGTTGACATTACTGCCACCAGAAAGAGGACCTTCCAGGTCAGGAGCTTTTAGGGGGCATGAGTCCAGCAGCTCAAATAGGGCCCGCATCAGCTGGGCGAGTACCATGCTGAAATCCCAAGCCACCGTCGGGGGCTTGAGCAGGGCCTTCAAGAGGAGCAGACCCCTCAGGAATCGAGCCACAAGAGGCTGGGCAGAGATGGGCTTCCCTCAGAGCCACGATGGTATGCCCCCTTTTCGTGCTGAAGTGAACTCACACCGAATTGGACTTCAGGCCTGAGGTGGAGAGATGCAGAAGGTACTCCAGCAGCTGATCCACAGCACAGGAGAAGGGTTCCAGCACCAGGCGGCAAACCTCTACCACTTTAGCACATAGCCCTTGTGTTTAATTTTATTTATTTATTTGTATTTGTTACTGCCTTTCGTGAATCAAGGCGGTTTACATAAAACTAAACAATTACATTAAACAAGGTTAACAGTATTATTCGTTGAAGAAGAAACAGTTTTACATGAAAAACACAAAATAAACAGGTAACTTGTGGTGGGAGGGGAAGGGAAAACCTTTTAGTAACTGCTAATGTCCTCTAATAACTATTTATAAGGGAGTGGTAGACTCGTCAGAGTGGAAAATTCTCGTTGATCATCTTGTGGTATGGGGATGTATATTACCTATTCAGTTTGGTTTTTTGTATAGAGAGATTATTTTGGTGGATCTTATCTATTTAGGTGATTAGTTCACCAAAATGTTTGATGAATTGATAGGTTTTTAGATGCTTGCAGAAGACTAATGGATCCTTGGTGGCTCTTAAGGTTTCAGGGAGAGAATTCCATATTTGTGGTGCGTAAAGTGAGAAGGCTCTCTTGGATTTATTTTATTTATTTATTTAACTTTCTTATATACCGCGCTCTTCTGTATCAGTGCGGTTTACATCAAAACACAACTGTCCAGCACAAGAGGTCTGTACTGGATTTACAATATAACGTGGGTATATGTACAGGTAATAACAAGTAATAATAGGGAACTATGTACAACTAAATACAGGTAATTTACATCATACAAGTATATACAAGTAATTTATAGCCTACGTTTGGAAATGACTCAGATATGTTCTATCACCTCAACTGCGTATTTGCTGATATTAGTGCGAAAAGTGTTACTATTTGTCAGGAGAATCCGTGTCCGGCATGCTTGGGTTCAATCTTATGTGGTTGTCACTCATGGGTTGTTTATGTGGATGTCATAGATTTGCAATTCCTAAATTCTGCTGGTAAGATAAGGAGTTCTTTGTTATTGCTTCTGCTTGGTCTGTTGTCCGGTGTGGGTGTAATCAGTGTCTTCAGGTAGGTGGTCGACTCAGCTTGGATGGATTTAAATATTGTGTGGATTACCTTGAATTTAATTCTGCTCTCTATTGGGAGCCAGTGAAGAAGCTTCAGTACTGGTGTGATGTGATCTTTAATTGGTACTTGAGCTATTACTCTAGCCGCTGTATTTTGGGCTAGCTGAAGTCAGTGTATTGTTGGTTTTGGGAGACCTTTTAATAGTGCATTGCAAAAATCTAGGTGCGGGAAGATCATTGCCTGTGCTGCTGTTCTGAAGTCACTTGTGGGGAGGAGAGGTCTAAGGTGTTGGAGCATTTTTAGCTTTTTTTTTTATTTATGCAATTTTAACCTAATACAGCAAAAAACAAATATTCCTTGCAGAGAATACAGAGTATGTAAAGATAATAACAGGAGAACAAACAATAAAAAATGACTAATAATAATCATACACTGTTGTAGTCTACAGTTGTGAGGAGGGAGAGAAAAGAAATATCAAACCAAAGCAGAGCCTCTGGCAAAATAACTAATACATCTTATGCAACATAAGAAACCAAAGTGACTATGGGGACCCCCGGAATATATATACCAAGGAGGATTTAGATGGAATAATTAACACAAATTACTCAGGTGGAGGAACAGCAGACAATCTAGCATTAATAAAAACATTAAGATCACTAGGATCAGAGAAGATATATTTAAAATCGTTAAGAAATACTAAACATCTGCAAGGAAATCTGAGAAAAAAAAGTTCCCCCAATTTTTAACACCCCAGGTTTATATAGCAAAAACTGCTTCCTCCTCTTTTGGGTTTCCTTAACTAAATCCAGAAACACTGATATTCTAAAACCTAAAAAGGTTTACAGTCTTCTCTTAAAAACATTTTTAAGAGCCGGTCTTTGCCCGTAACTAACGCACATTGAACTAACAATGTTGAAGAAGTGAGAGTTGAACTTTCTCCCCCAGTGTCCTCGAGAAGATCGGTGACATCCAAAATATTGAAGTTCACATTGGATACTGCCACTGAAGTCTCAGCATTCTTCTTCTGACGAGGTAAATATACCTTACTAAGAGGAGGAATCAAATCAGTAGGAACTTTCAAAATCTCCTGCATATACCGTTTAAACATGTCCAAAGCCGTGACTTCAGGGAGTCGTGGAAAATTCAAAACACGAAGATTCGCTGCCTTGGAAGCATTTTCTAACACTTCCAATTTATATTTAAGCATCCCATTCTCCTTAGTCAGGGCCGAGGACACGTCAGAAGCAGTTTCCAGCTGAGAACTAAGAGTATGATTTTGTACCTTAATCTGCTCACATGTAGACATTACCACATCAATATTTTCAGCATTCTTCTGGATGTTAACCATATTTTCCTCAACCCGGGACGTCAACATTGCAGTCTGTGAGTTAATCGAACTAGAAAGACTGGCAATCGCTTCCCAGATGGTCTCTAAGGTAAATACCTTAGGACGAGACAGAGGAGGTAAATCCAATGAAGGAGTTGAAACCAACTGCGGGACAAGACTATCCACCGGAGTACTCGGCACCAAACCTCCGCCCGAAGCCTCCCCGAGACTATCGGGGGTCAAAGAAACCAATCGCTCAGACTGCACCCTCTCCACAGCCAGCATCCCCAACTCGGGAGTCGTCGGCGTTGCAAGAACTGAGGGAGGTTCCAATGCAGCAGGACGTGGTGGTGGACTCCTCACTACAAGAGAGAGATGTTTCTGAATCCGATGGAAGCGTCTGAGTCTCTGCACTAGGCGCAACCAAGCCGACTCGTATCTCCTGGATCTTCTTCGAAGGTAACTTGACGAAACGGTCCATCGGACCGGAGCTGGGCAGTTGAGGCTCAGAGGGAAAAGCCCTCAACTTTCCCTTCCTCTTAGGCATGAGTATTCAAAGAAACAGCACCGCAGCTATCTTGGATAGTCTCCACCCCCCCTTTAGCTTTTTTATATGGCTTTGACTATGTTACTCACGTGTTTGTTGGAATTGAGTTGCTTGTCTAGGGTGACTCCTAAGTATCTCACCTTTTTTTTTAACCTTGAAGCTTTCTTTATTTAGTGTTATTAAATCCAGTGGGTTGAAGGAGCTGTCCTTTGTGATAAACAGAACTTGTTGTTTTCTTGATATTTAGATGGAGGTTGTGGTTTGTCAACCAAGTGGTGGTGCTATTGAGGCATTCTTCAATATTTAGTAAATTTGGCTGATTAGTGTTGATTTGAGTGTAAAGCATTATATCATCAGCATATAAATATTATATGCCATGTTCTTTGATTATGCTGCAAATAGGTTGGATATAGGTTAAAGAGAAGTGATGATAAAGCGGATCCTTGGGGTATTCCTGACTTTTGGTAGAATGGTTTTGATATGCTGTTACTGATTTTTCCTTGGATGCTTCTGTTTGTTCGTAGGAGATAAACCATGATAGAACCCTGTCTGTGAGTGCAATTTCCTGTAATCTGTGGGTGAGGTAATCGTGTGTTAGAGAGTCATATGCCGCTGAAATATCCAAGAATATTAGGATGAAACCTACATTGGGTTTTTCAGTGCCTTTCAGCAGCTTGTCTGTTAAAGCTATGATGAGGGTTTCCACGCCGTGTCCTATTCTGAACCCGTGTTGAGGATCAAGTGGAGCGTGGCTGTCTACATGGTGTTGGAATTGGTTTTGTGCTGCTTTTTCTAGTATTTTTGACATAAATGGCATGTTTGAAATGGGTCTATAGGAGCTTGGTTGAGTTTTGTCCAGGTCCTTTCCTTTGAAGATAGGGCGAATGGAGGCAGTTTTTAGTTCCGCTGGGATATATCCTTGTTCTGAGGAGTTGATTAGGTTTAGTAGATGTGGAGATAGGTGGTCGCAAGTTAATCGAATCCAAGTTGCTGGACAAGGGTCTAGTATAGATGTAGATGTGTTAAGAGATTTAATTATATCTTCTAGCTGTCTTTCGTTGATAAGGGTGAATGTTTTCCAGGTTTGATTGGTAGTGAGGATGCTTGTTTTGAATTGGTGGTTCAATGTTATCATCTTGCCAACTTTTTCTTTGTAGTATCTAGCCATGATGTTGGTGTCTGGTGTGAATGTTGAGCTATCTTCCTTTTGGTTAATAGTTAGGGATTTGACAATGTCAAACAGTTCTCTTGGCTTGTTTAGAGCTGAATTGATTAGTTTGGTATGATAGCCTCATTTGTTATTAATTATTGATTTGTAGTCTTCTAGTTTGCTGAAGTAGGTTATTTTATCGGCAGGACTTTTTGATTTCCTCCATTTCCTTTCAATCCTTCGTAGGTGTCTTTTTAGTTCGCGTACTTCTTTTGTGTACCATACTGCATTTTTCCTGGATTGAAGTTTGGAAGTTGTGGGTTTGCTAGGTAAGGAGGCTGGCTTGGTTTATTATTGTGTTCCATCTGCTTATTAAGGTTTCCGTATTTGTGGTGTCCATTTGGATCTCCGGTAAAACTTCTTTTAAAAATTGATCTGTCGAATTTGCGGTATTTTCTTTTCTGATGAATGACTTGGTTAATAGTAGATTTACTGGGCAGTGATGGTATGTCGAATATGATTGAATAATGGTCAGACCAAGGTATTTGTTGGATCATTAATTTTTGATTGAGTATATCACTTGGAAAGTCATATGGGAGGAAAATGAAATCTAAGATATTTCCTTTTGTGTGCATAGGCTTTTGCACTGTTTGCTTAAAGCCCAATGCATTCATTGTTTCTATGAATCCTTGTGCTTGATGGATTGTGGTAGATGGTAGATTTAGATCTCCTAAAACAATTGTGTATTTGTTAGGAGTGATTCTGCTGCAGAGGTGATCTGTGATATTAGCTAGCTCTTCTCCTTTCAATGATAGGGGTCTGTAGATTAGGTAGAGGGTCATACTTGAATTTTCAACTAGGAGGACATCCATGGTCTGAGTGATTTGGATTGGACCTTTTGAGAGTTGTAGTTCTTTTTTTGCTAGTATGGTTACCCCTCCTCCCCTTTTGTTAGGTCTTTGATGATTTAATATGTCGTATCCTGCTGGTTTTAATTGGTTGATCAACACAGTGTCATTTGTTGTGAGCCATGATTCGGTTATAAATAGGATGTCCAGGTTGTTATCTGTGATGAAGTCTGTTATTAGAGATATTTTGTTTCTGATGGAGCGTGGATTAATAAGTGCACATTTTAACTTAGGGAGTTTCCTCGTTGAGTGTGAATTTAGGATTCGTTGCTTTGTTTAAATTGATTTGAATGAGGCGTTGTTTGCGCTCAGTTTTGTTAATAAATGGGTCATAAGGGTCATATGTTCTTGGTTCAGTGGCTGGTCGGTGGTATGTGTGTATAACCAGTATAGGATAGCCAGCTGGTGATAGGGCCCGAGTCGTGATGAATATTGAGAGTGCAATTAATATACCAAGAGCCATTACTGAGAGCAGTGGTTTCACTTTTTTTATATATATATGTATTTGTTTATTTTTGTTGTTGTTTTTCCTTTTGTGTATATAGTTTCAATCAGAGGTAGCTTCTCTTCTTATGATTCTGTTTATTCTTAGCTTGGTATTGATCCTTTTGAGGGAGGATATTTAGGTTTGTAGGCTGACTTAACTGGCCAAAGGCTAGTATTATTTATAAACTTTGGCTGTGGGATACTGGAGAAAAAAATGAGTTGCTATGTTAGCAAAACGCAAGTGGTACCTTCAGAAGGCTGATGATAATTGAATCTGCTAGTTTTGTTGAAGAAGGCGCAGTTTCTCCAGGATGAACAATCCAGTGGCTGTAATTTATCTCTCTCTGGTGGCTGTGTACTTCATTGCTTCTTGATCAAAAGCTGTGCTGGGTATGGTTGGTGTTGTTGGCTTCTGCAGGCTGTTGCTTTGTTATTTGTTGTGTTATGCATGACATCCTGTGTTTTATAGCTTCACATTTAATAGCGCTTTGTGGAGCCAAATAGAGTTTGTATTTTAGTGTCTCTGGTCCTCGCATAAGGGCCACGCCAAAGGGCCCTTGGGCGAAGACCTCAGGCGCGGGCCCGCCAGCGCAGGCGCACCAAGGGGTACTGGTGATTTTAAAAGTTGGTGCTGTGGCCTGATTGGCCTCAGAGGGCTGATTGGGGAGGAGTGTTCCTTCCCGCTCTACTCCCCGATGCCGATCGGGCCCCGGTGGACGGAGGCTTGTGGCTGTGTCCTTCCTCTTCGCGCCAAAGGGCGCTGGTGATTTTAAAAGTTGGTGCTATTATCCAAGGGACATTGTGATGTGCCTGAAATCCTTCAAAGCAAAAGAAAGACTATTGAGGGCTGCACAGAAATTGGGACATTTCCAGTGGGAAGGACATTTGGTGGAACTGTTTCAGGACTTGTCGCTGGGCACCTTGCAGCGTCGGAGAGAGATGAAGGAGGTGACGGCATATTTGTGGAGGGAGGAGATGCGATACAAGTGGCTATACCCTTTTGGCTTATTAATAATTGTAAAAGGCAGTTCGAGAAGGGTGAAGAACACCGAGGAGGCATGGCGTGCACTCAGAGACTCACTAATCTGCCAGTGGGCGCTGAGAGTCAGGCACGACTGAAGAACGTCATGAATACGGGAGCTCGGACAGCCAGCTTGAAATGGCATATAGTACCAGCCAACAGTCGGAGGCTAGCAAGAATGACTAAGGAAGGCCAGGGAACAAAGGAGGCAGTGAAGGCCAGTGGCTGAGAGGGATGTTTTGAGTCACCTGATATAAGACGACTCAATAATTGAACTGAGATGTCTGATGTTATTCAATACTCTGCTGAAAATGTTGTTTGTTGGGGAGGGGTGAGGAGGGAGGGGTAAGATGAGGAGGAGGGGTGATAGGAGGGAGGGGGAGGTGGGGGGAGAGGTTTTTGGGTTTTAAGAATGAAGCGTGGTATAGTTAAAGGCGGGAGGGAGGATGGGGGCACAGTGGTAGGAGAGTCAGTGGTAAGGGGGGTGATGAGTTAGAAGGGGAAGAAGGTAGGTGGTGGCTCAATGGTTTGTCACAATCTTATGGAAGTTGAGTCCCTATGGAGGGGATGGGGAAGGGAGGAGGGGGTACTGGGGGGAGGGGGGAAGAGGGGAGGAGGAATGGGAGGGGGAGGGGAGGGGAGGAGGAATGGGAGGGGGAGGGGAGGGGAGGGGGAGGAGGAGGGGGAGGGGGAATGGGGGGAGGGGAAGAGGGGGATAGGGCTAAGAGAGAAGAGGGGGGTCTTCAACGCAAGAGAAGAGGGGGTCTTCAACGCAAAAGGTGAGTTGAAAATAGTTATGTTAAATGTGAAAGCGCTAAATTCATCATTTAAACGACAAAAATTGTATACAGAAATAGCATGCCAGAAGGCCACGATAGTCCTGATTCAGGAAACACACTTGACGAGAGCGACAGAGTATCTTGTTAAACTCCGGGGTTATGGAGTGTGTATTCATGCTTCTAATACAGTGGAAAAGAAAAAAGGTGGGGTAGCTATCTTGATGGATGCCAAGTTAAAGTTACAAATCCACTCGGTGGTGCGAGACAAAGGGGGGAGATATGTGTTACGATGTCTAAAATTGGGAAATGAATGGTATTGCATAATGAATGTCTATGCGCCAACGGGGGCGCAAGGTGAATTTTGGACAAAACTGAATGAAGAGGTGGGGAAAATAGGGGAGGGTATTCTTATTTGTGGAGGTGATTTCAATTTAATATGGAATCCGGCCAGGGATGCCACGGGGAAACGAGAGGGAAAAAGGGCAGACAGGGGTAGATATCATAGCTTCATAACACAGCACTGCTTGATAGATGCTTGGAGATTTCAACATCCCGGGAAGAGACAATTTTCATATTTCTCACCAGTACATGGCTCATACTCTTGAATAGATGCTATTTTGGTATCGAAGGAGGTGGGTGGTAGGATTAAGGGGGCAGAGATGGACTTGATTACCTGGTCAGTGGAGGTTAGTTTGCAATTGGAGGGGGAGGGGAAAGTATTACAATTTTGAAGGCTTAATGAATCATTACTAGAAGATGGGAGGGTAAGAATGGATACTGAGAGAGAAACAAGGGAATATTTCAAGTGGAATGATAATGGAGAGGTAGCATGGGGTGGTGTGTGGGATGGGTATAAGGCAGCAATGAGAGGGATTTTAGTAAAGTGGGGCGTGAAAGAAGAAGAAATGAGAGAGGAGGGAGAGGGAATTGAGAGAAAGACTGGTGGAGTTGGAAGAGCGTGATGCACTAGGGAAAGGTTGTGTATACAGAGGCTAGGTGTTGGCAGTAAGAGCACAGATAAATGCAATGCAGGCAGAAAAGATAAGGTATCAGATGCAGCTTTTGAGGCAGGACTTTTTTGAGGAGGGCAACAAGGCTGGGAGATATATGGCACTGAATTTGAAGCAGAGGAAATTGTGCTCACATATAATGAAAGTTCGGAATCAGAGAGGGGAGGTAGTAAATAAGGATGGGGTAATTAGGGAAGCATTAGGGAACCCTACCAAGGGTTATATCAAGAAAGGGTCGCTCCACCAGGGGAGAGAGAACAAAGTTATCTTGACTCCCTAGAACTACCTAAATTAGCTGAAGGGGAACAAGAAGAGTTAAATAAGGCCATAAGAGCTGATGAAGTGAAGAGCGATAAAGCAGTTGAAACTGAAAAAGGCGCCAGGGTTGGATGGATTAACAGCGCGATTCTATAGAGTTTGGAGAGCTCCTAACTGTACCATTAGTGAGGCTATTTAACCTTCCAAGGGAGGGAGGTGTGTTAGCGGATTTGATGGGGTGGGCAGGAATAACAATAATACATAAGGAGGGGAAAGACCGACAAGAATGCTCTTCATATAGGCCCATATTGTTGCTAAATTTAGATGCTAAATTGTTAGCTAAAATCCTAGCCACTTGTTTAAATAAGATAATAGGAAAGCTGATACATCATAGTCAAGCGGATTTATGCCAGGTAGACAAGTAGCGGACAACATTAAAAAGATACTAAATATGATATGGTCCATCGAACAGAGTGGGGAGGAGGCCTTGCTCCTGTCTCTGGATGCGGAGAAGGCCTCTGACCAGGTGGCTTGACCGTTTCTATTCCAGGTAATGGACAAAATGGGATTGAGGGAAGAATTCACAAAATGGGCAAAAGCCCTGTATCACAACGCAAAAGTTTGTGTTAGGGTGAATGGGGCCTACTCTGAATTTTTTGGGCAGGGGAGAGGAACAAGACAGGGATGCCCCCTGTCGCCGCTGCTATTTGCTATAGCATTGGAACCATTCGCGGAAAAGGTGCGAGAGCAGGCGGACATAAGGGGCATCACAGTAGGGCGGAGGGAGTATAAAATATCGCTATTTGCAGACGATATAATCTTGAGTGTTGCTAGACCGTGATTCTCCATACCAATCTTAATGTGGGAACTGGAAGAGTATGGCAGGATGTTGGGATTTACAATAAATTGGACCAAATGGTGAAATTAGACTTACCTGCTAATTGTAGTTCCTGGAGTGGAACCAGTCTAGTCCCAAAACCTCTGGGTTCCCAATCTCATCCAGAAGCTTGGAGAATGAGAAAACTCCTCCCTTTTGTGACATCCACAGTATATCTCTCCGGTGTCCGCCCCCTGTCACCAGTATCCTATTGACAAAGCAGACTCACCAGAGAAACAAGTAAAATCGATACCAGGAAAAGACAAAGTAGAACTACCTCCCTTCCTCAGCACTGACAGGAGATACGAACCCCATAAAACCGTGACTGTAGACGTGAACAGACCACTCCCTCATCCAACAAAGAGAGAAGAAAGCCTCCGCAATAAACACTACACGTGTCCCTGTGAAAGCCAGGAAATATTATGTTTTATGTTTTTTTGTTTTTTTACAATAGGCAACTTTTAACTTGGCTTACCTGTGAAACACGAAATACCTCTGCTTGCACCTGTTTGCCAAACAACACTGGGAGGGATACGGGACTAGACTGGTTCCACTCCAGGAACTACAATTAGCAGGTAAGTCTAATTTCACCTTCCTGATCGTGTCCCAGTCTAGTCCCGAAACCTCTGGGTCCTTACCAGAGCAGTGAAAAATTCAAACAGGGGAGGGACCTGGCAAACCAGCTTGAAGAACTGCTGAAACAAAAGCAGTCTCCTCCCCCATGTGCACATCCAGACGATAGTGCCGAACAAAGGAATTCAAAGAGGACCACGTCGCCGCTTTACAAATCTCTACTGGCGACACCAAACGAGCCTCCGCCCAGGAGGTCGCTTGCGCCCTAGTGGAATGCGCCCTTAAGCCTTCCGGCACTCTCCTACCTTTTAACACATAGGCCGACGCAATGGCTTCCTTGATCCAACGCGCAATCGAGGCCTTTGACGCTGCTTCACCCTTTCTCTGTCCTGCGAACAAGACAAAAAGCCTGTCCGACTTCCAGAACCCCGCCGTCCGACTAAGATACTTCTTCAGAGCCCTCGGACATCCAAGCGATGCCGCTCTTTCAGCAACGACCCCTTCTTGCCTCCGGCAAACACCGGCAAGGAAATCTCCTGGTTCAGATGAAACGCCGAGACCACTTTCGGGAGGAAAGCCGGCACCGGCCTTAAGACGACCTTCGACGCAAAGGACAAGTAGGGCTCTCTACAGGAAAGGGCCTGCAGCTCCGATACCCGCCTAGCCGAACAGATAGCCACTAAAAACACCACCTTCAGCGTGAGATCTTTAAGGGACGTGCGCGCCAACGGCTCAAAAGGTTCCCATTCTAACACGTCCAGCACGAAGGGCAAATGCCACTTAGGAACGACCTGTCTAGCCGGCGGCCTAACGAGAGCCACCACTCTGAACCGCTTCACATCCCGCTGAGCACCTAGCGACTGACCCGCAACTCTGCCTCTGAAGCAAGCTAAGGCCGCCACCTGAACTCGTAGCGATGCCACCGCCAGGCCTTTGTCGAACCCTTCCTGCAGAAACCCCAAAATCTGTGGGAGAGTAGCCTTCAAGGCCTAACCATTCCGTTCCGCGCACCACGATTCGAATCACAACCCTGGCTTGATCTTCCTTCTCCGAGATTTCACCCTCTTCTAAGTCCTCTTCTAACGCCATGGCTTGACTCTCATCGTCCAACAGCGGATCCTCCGATGGCCCCGATGGCTCAGGCATATCCCCCTGGGCACGAAGCCGCTTCTCCCTGCCAGGAAAATCTTCACTCCGCGGGGAAGGAAGGCGTTTCTTCACTCCTCTGGGCCCCGTTGTCAGCCCCTGCTGCATCGCATTGCCACCAACCGCCTGCTGCAGTAATGCCACAAACTGCAGGGAAAAAATGGCAGCTAGCTCCCTAGGAAGACCCGCCTGCACAGAGCAACCCCCCGAGCCAGCAGAAGGCCCTGCCAAAGGCTCCTCCTGTGGACTTGCAATCCTAGTGAGTCCGAGGCCTCCAGCGCAGACCCCGGCTCCTCGCTCTGCTGCACCAGTGTCTATGGAAGTTCTGTAGCCTCCCCTGCGCAGGACTTGCAGACTCTTGAGGCAGAGCCTTTCCGAGCCCCACACACTAAGCACAGGGGCTTTGAAGGCATAACGACTAGAGTGTCTGCCTGTGGTAAAGTGAGAAGGGCAGCGAGCCCCAAAGGCGCTGTGAGAAATGCAAATCCAACAAACAAAAAATCTCTTTCCCCCCTTCCTATACGCTCTTAAATTGCTTCAAACCGTTACCACAAGTGAGCCCCTCAAGCGGAACTCCCGAATAATTTGTCCGAGTCAGGGTCCGCAATAAGGCCACGCTGCCATCACGCGGCAGGGCCGCTCTGCAAAAGTGCGCCAAATACCACTGAGCCGAAAAACAGTGGCGCTGAGGCAGGCCCTCAACCTTACCTGGAGCATCCGCGGTCGCAAGCAAGAAGATGCTGGGAGGAACGTTGTCCTTCTCCTGACCCGGCACCAAGCATAGCTGCCTCGGGTCCAACCACACAGTCGGAGCCTGCACCCCTCCACTGCAAGATGTGCACTCACAGTGTAGGGGAAGCCATCAGGTGCGCTTGCGGGCAAACCCTCCGCGTGGCGCTGGTGAACTCCGCTCACGGCACTGTTCCTGTGCCGGTCCCAGCGAAATCACGCCAGGGATGCCGCTCTCCAGGCAAAACGTTCCGGATTAGCAGCCCCCCGTGCACCAGCAAACAGACAAATCTGAGGCAGACCGCGATCAAGGGAAGCAGAGAAATAAAGAGGGGAAGGGAAGGGGAAATACCAAAGATAAAGAGCAAGGAGCAAATGAAGGAGTTGGTCTGTTAAAACACTTAAAGTCACAGACTCTCAGAGAAATTTCCCTTAGGAAAGCCAAACTAAACTTTAAAAGACGTTAATTGTTTCTCTAGTGAGCCCAGACTCCCGGGCTGCCAGCTGCTTGGAGACTGAGGCAACTGGTGACAGGGGACGGACAACGGAGAGATATACTGTGGATGTCACAAAAGGGAGGAGTTTTCTCAGTCTCCAAGCTTCTGGATGAGATTGGGAACCCAGAGGTTTCGGGACTAGACTGGGACACGATCAGGAACAGAAATTTTAAACTTGTCAGTGAACAGGGAAGTACAGGATATACTGCAAAAAAAATACCCATTTAAATGGGCTAGAGCGAAAATTAGATATTTAGGCATTCAACTAAGTAATGGGTTAGAAACCTTATACAAGCTAAATTACTTGGATATTTGGGCAGATAGAGAGCTGGTTAAATGGGTGGAGGAAGGGGTACCTTTCCTGGTTTGGGCGCACAGCAACTGTCAAGACATTTGTTCCTTTTCAGACGCCACCGATAAAGGTTCCCTATAGGAAGTTAAAGCAGGTACAAAGACTTGTAAATCGATTCATATGGTCCAACAGAAGGCCAAGAGTAGCAATGGCAGTAATGCAGCGAGCCAAAGGAGAGGGGGGGGGGGCGCGCTAGGGGTGCCCAATTTTAGAAAATATTACGAGGCAGCATAGTTGAAAACGATTTATGAGTGGCAAAGAGGAAAGCAGAAGCAGTGGGTCCAAATGGAAGAAGAGTCAATAGGGAGAGGGGGCATGGAAAGAGTAGTTACTCACCTGTAACAGGTGTTCTCCAGGAGCAGCAGGAATCAGTCCTCACATATGGGTGTCATCGGCGCCGATGAAGCCCCAGCGGAGCATTTCACCAGCTTTCTATGAAAGCCTTTGGGAATGCAGGCACGCATGGGCGGTTCCCTTCCCACCTAAAGGTGCCATCTTACCTCAGTCAAATGACACAGCTAAGAACAGCACACAAAAATGAAAAATAAACTATGTACAACTGCAACTCCAAGGGGAGGAGGGAGGGTTGTGAGGACAGATTCCTGCTGCTCCTGGAGAACACCTGTTACAGGTGAGTAACTACTCTTTCTCCAGGACAAAGCAGGAAGTCAGTCCTCACATATGGGTGACTCCCAAGCTCTGGGCTACCGAGGAACCCAGGCTGAACAAAAGTACTCCCTCTAGTCTCAGCAGCAAAGAAAGGCTTTTCAAGGACACAACCTCCACCGGTAGCCCGGCAGGAGGGCAGGAGTTGCCTAAACCTCAAAGAGATTCCGGAGTACTGCCTGGCCAAAAGCACTGTCCCTACAGGACTCTCTCTCCAGGTAGTAATGGGCCGCAAAGGTCTGGCTTGAAGACCAAGTTGCAGCCCTGCAGATGTCTACCAAGGGCACAGAGCAGAGATGAGCCACTGAGGCAGCCATTGCCCTGACACGATGGGCCGTGACCCTATCCTGCAAAGGAAGGTCAGCCGCCTTGTAAGCCCAGGTGATACAGTCAGCCACCCAGATGGACAAGGTACGCTTGGACACAGCCAACCCCAACTTATTGGGGTCAAAGGATACGAAGAGCTGGATAGCCCTTCTATGCCCCTGCTTACGGTCAAGGTAGAAGGATAAGGACCTCCTACAGTCCAGGGTATGCATAACTGCTTCAGCCTGGCTTGCATGAGGCCTAGGGAAGAATGTTGGAAGAACCACCTCCTGGTTGAGGTGGAAAGAGGAGACAACCTTAGGGAGGAACTTGGGATGAGTCCTAAGGACTACCCTGTTCCTGTAAATCCTGGTGTAAAGCCTATCACAGACCAGGGCCTGAAGCTCACTTACTCGCCTAGCCGAGGTAAGGGCTATCAGGAAGAGTGTCTTCCAGGAGAGGAAGCGAAGTGGACGAGTAGCCATCGGCTCAAAAGGTGGGCGAGTCAGTTGCTGCAAGACCACATTCAGCTCCCACTCATGGGCAGGACAACGGATGGGAGGCTTGAGCAAAAGCAAGCCCCTGAGAAAGCTGGACACCAAGGGGTGACCAGACAGAATGTCCCTCCACCAGAGAGTGGTGAGCTGCTAGAGCTGAGAGGTGGACCCGAACAGAATTGGATTTAAGACCTTGATCTGACAAGTGCAGTAAGTACTGAAGGACTACTGGCACAGTACAGGAGGAAGTATCCTCTGTACGTAGCTGACACCACACAGAAAACCTTTTCCATTTGAGAGCATAGGTTTTCCTAGTGGACTGTTTCCTAGAGGCTAGGACAACCTCTTCAACTTCCCGAGGTAGGCCCCAGGGAGCCAAAACTACCCTTGCAGCCTCCAGGGCATCAAATTGAGAGCTTTGAGATTGGGGTGCAGAAGGGAACCCTGCTCCTGTGAGAGAAGGTCGGGTTGCAACCCCAGAGGTAGTGGAGGATCCACCGCCAGTTGAAGTAGAAGTGGAAACCAAGGCTGTCTCGGCCACCTGGGAGCCACAAGCAGGACTGAGGCCTTGTCCTGAAGAATCTTGGAGAGTCCGGGCCACCAAGGGCGTGGGAGGAAACGCATAGAGGAGGCCCTGAGACCAGGATAACAGAAAAGCATCCACTGCTATCCACAGAGGATGCGGTTGCCTGGAGCAGAACTTTGTGTACAACAAACAAAAAATGGTCCTATCTTATAGAGTAATAATGCCATTAAGTCAATAAATATAAAGATTACTCAATTAATGTGAGAATTATTTTTAAATAGTTTCCAACTCTTAAAAGAGACTTGTTAACACAGCCATAAAGTTGTTAATTTATCATTGGGTCTCAGACTTCAAAGAGCTATGGTAATTGTATTTTTCTACCAACTTGCTCCAAATTGCATCAATGACCCCTTATTCTTCAATTCTTTATCAATTGTTATAATGTTTTTTGTAATGTTTTGTAATGTTTATTGACTTTGGAGCAGAACTTTGGCAGTTGCTTGTTCATTGGGCTGGCAAAGAGATCTATCAAAGGGAGACCCCATTTTAGGAAGATCTGCTGAACTACTGAAGGATGCAGCTGCCACTCATGGGGCTGCAGTATTCTGCTTAATCTGTCTGCCAGGTAGTTGTCCTGGCCTGGAAGGTACACAGCCTCGAGGAGCATGTTGTGCTTGAGGCCAAAAGAACAAAGGTCCTGAGCCTCCCGACAAAGGATCCAGGACCCAGTTCCGCCCTGTTTGTTCACATAAAACATGGCAACTTGGTTGTCTGTCTGAATCAGGACAGACTGGTGAGCCAGGGTAGGAGTGAAAGCTTTGAGTGCTAATCAAATAGCTCTGAGTTTGAGGAGATTGATCTGCTGTGCAGCTTCCCAGGGAGACCACAGGCCCTGGGTGCACTTGCCCAGACAATGAGCTCCCCAGCCTTGCAGGGAGGCGTCTGTGGTCATAACTATTGTGTACCCTGGAATCTGAAAAGGCACCCCCTTCAGTAGATTGGTTGGGTGCAGCCACCAGTTGAGGGAGTGCAGAAATGGTCTGGACACCCTTATCCTGTCTCTGAGGCTGCCTGTGGCCTGTGACCACTGAGCCCGAAGGCACCACTGTGCAGGCCTCATATGGAGCCTGGCATTGGGGGTCACATGTACTGTCGAAGCCATGTGGCCTAGAAGCCTCAGGCAGAGTCTGGCGGAGACCAGGGACCTGCTGAGAAACTGATTTGCCAAAGCCAGCAACCTTTGGGCCCTGTCTGCTGGCAAGAAATCCTTTGCCAGCAGAGAGTCCAGCCTTGCTCCTATGAACTCCAAGTTCTGGGAGGGGAGCAAAGTGGACTTTGCGAAGTTTATGACAAACCCCTGCCTTTGGAGAAGAGCAATAGTGCTGCGGGTGGCTTGTTTGGCCTCCTGGCACGTCTGACCCCTGATGAGCCAGTCGTCCAGATAGGGGAAGACAAAGATGCCCTGGTTTCTCAGATAGGCCGCCACCACTGCTAGGCATTTTGTGAAGACTCTGGGGGCGGAGGTGAGGCCGAAAGGCAGCACTCTGTACTGATAATGGTTTCCTCCCACAATGAACCTGAGGTACTTTCTGTGGTCTGCATGAATGAGGATGTGAGTGTACGCATCCTTTAGATCTAAAGAGCATAGCCAATCTCCCTGCTGGAGGTAGGGCAGAAGTGTCCCAAGAGTAAGCATCTTGAACTTCTCCTTCACTAGGAACTTGTTGAGGTTCCTGAGGTCCAGAATGGGTCGAAGGCCACCGGTTCTTTTGGGCACCAGGAAATAAATGGAGTAGAAACAGTGACCTTGTAAGTGGGGAGGCACAGGCTCCACCGCCCTGTCCACCAACAGACCATGAAGCTCTTGTAGAAGAAGGTCTGTGTGCAGGGGAGGCCTTGGAGGCTTCCCTTGGAAAATATGGTGGAGGCAGTTGGTGAAAATGGAGAGCATAGCCCTTGTGGACTATCTCCAGGGGCCACTGGTGGGCAAAGAGGGAGAGGAGACCTCCTGTGCAGGGCTGGGAGAGCAGTGGAGGAGAAGCTACGCTCAAGGAGTCAAAAACCCCCACCCTGCTGAGTGGTAGCAGGGGCCTGAGGCTTGGGGGTCCTCTGCCTACGGGGCCCATTACCCTGGCCCTTGGCTTGCTGACCTTGGGGGGGCAGCCTGGGCAGCCTGATATTGCGGGTACTGTTTGTAGGCAGTGCCCTTACTCAGGTAAAAGGGCTTTTTACCCGAGCCCTTCTTTTTATGAGAAGGGGCAGAGGTCTTCCTCGACAGCCTTGTCCGTGTGAGGTGCTCAGTTTCGAGCTGAGCGGCCTTCTCGGTCATGGGCTTGCCAAAAAGGTTTTCACCTCGGCAAGGGACATTGACCAACTTGTCCTGAACCCATGGCTCGAGGTCCGATGACTGCAGCCATGCCTGGCATCGAGCCGCGATGCCGGCTGCTGCAACTCGGGCCGAAGCCTTGAAGCCATCGTAGGC
The DNA here is from genome assembly GCA_033557465.1 of Ichthyophis bannanicus. Classification (NCBI taxonomy): domain Eukaryota; kingdom Metazoa; phylum Chordata; class Amphibia; order Gymnophiona; family Ichthyophiidae; genus Ichthyophis; species Ichthyophis bannanicus. Next base: position 111,383,874 of record CM066032.1, on the reverse strand, counting down.
TGTGCGGGACATGAACTTCGAGCAGTCCCGAATCCCCGAGGACAAGGACTTAAATCTCTGCAAGGGTTCCCCGGAGAGACCAGCAGAGAACCCGGCCAACTCCTTGGCCAGATCCCGCAAGTACATGCCCATGTACAGCTGGTAGGACTGGACACGGCAAGCAAGCATCGAGCCCTGGAAGCACTTTCTACCGACGCCATCGAGGTTCCGGGCCTCCCTGCCAGGGGGCACCGCGGAGTGTATCTTCTGGCTCTTCAGTCGATGCATGGCCAATTCCACAACCATAGAATGGTGTGGTAGCTGTGCCTTCTGAAAACCAGGGCTCTTTCGGAATCGATAGATCGAATCGACTCGCTTGCTGAGAACCGGCACCGAGGCCGGTGCCTCCCACATACGGAAGAGGAGCCGTTCCAGCATCGGAGGAACCGGAACAGTGGAGGAGAGTCATACTGTAGGGCCTCGAGCTCTTCAACTCGAGGCTCCTCCTCGGGGTCGGCCGGAATAGCCAAGGCAGCGGCCATATCCCGGACGAACTCCGAGAACCGTGTATCCTCCGGGGGGACCTACTCCGGGGCTCAGACTGCGGTGAGTCCGACAGGACGCACCGAGTCTTGAAGGTATCAGGAGACTCCTCGTCCTCCGTTTCCCAAGCTGACTCGTCCGAGGAGGAGTCAGAGTCCGACCCCGCGGGGCCCTGGAGCACCCGCCCCGACGCCGGAGGCACCGGCGTCAACACCCTCGGTCCCAAACAGGAGGTCGAGGGAGACCGCGACCGAGGTCGACTCCGAGCCACGATGGACTCTAGTATCGGCTCGGACTCTGGGGTAGACTTCGAAGTCGATGTCCCGGTGGTCGGGGCAGATGCGCCAGACAGGCTGGCCATCAGTGCCCGCTGCTGCTCCATGAAGGCAGACAATCTGCTCTCCAAGGCTGTCATCCTGAGGACTCAGCTCGGGAGACGCAGCAGCCACCGACTCTGTCAGCTCCCTGGGAGGAGAGTCCTCAAGGACTACAGGGCTTACGTGTCCAGCAGACTCCGGCTCCACGCGAGGAACTTTTGCAGGCTTCTCGTGTTCCACGGGCCCGAGGCGACGGTCGGGGGTCTTAGACCTGGCCCTCGAGGAGCCAGGGACCTCCTCCGACGACGCCCTCGTGAGCCGCTTCTTCCTCTTGCGTTCCCCGTCGGGGGACCCCCTGTCCGAGGAGCTTCGACGGCGCTCGGGATCGGAATCCCGAGATGTTGAGGCCTCAGACGAGGTCTGGGCCCGGCCGGAGGCTGAGTCCGAGAAAAGCCTTTCTTTTTGCTGCTGTCGACTTCTGAGTGCCTTGGAAGACATCTTTCCACATAGCCCGCACGACTTAGGGTCGTGGTTGGGGCCGAGGCACCAAAGGCAGCAGTCATGTGTGTCGGTGAGAGACATCAATTTCTTACACCGATCACACTTTTTAAAACCGCTGGAAGCCATCGGGGAAAAAAGAGTCCCCGCGAGGTCAAAGGACCGGCCTTCCAGGGAAAAATGGAAAAAGGGCGCGAACGCCAGCCACGAAGGGCAAAAACCGAAAAAGAAGAATCGGGCTCGATACCGGTGTACCGAACCCGGCGGGAGGGGAGCTGATGTCGAACCGGAGAAAAAATAGCGAAAATCGCTGAAAAAAAAATCTAATTTTAACCGGGAGAACAGGACACACGTCCGGTGGGCTTCACGGAAAAAAGAGACTGAGGTAAGATGGCACCTTTAGGCGGGAAGGGAACCGCGCATGCGTGCCTGCATTCCCAAAGGCTTTCATAGAAAGATGGGGAAATGCTCCGCTGGGGCTTCATGGGCGCCGATGACACCCATATGTGAGGACTGACTTCCTGCTTGGTCCTGGAGAAAAAAATAGTATGGAGGGGTAGTAACACCTCTGAAAATAAATCCCTTAACCCCATTGTTGAACACAGCCTGAATGTGTGGAAACAAAATAGGAAAATATTAGTTCAAGATAAAAGGTATACACAGGGAATGACATTGGAGGCATGTTTTGATAGGGGTCAGGGACCTGGGCCTGGGGTAAATATTCTACGGAGATGGGCAAAGGCGGGGCTAACACAAATTCAGATAATAGGCCAGAAGGGTGTATTAGAGTTTGAGGGCCTTAGGGATTTATATGGGTTAAGGGAAAGTGACTATTATACATATATACAGCTTGGTCACTTTCTAAAACAGAAGGTGTGGAAAGATTTATGGGAAAACAGGGGATGGTTCGAAGCATTATGCTCAGGTACTCTGGATCAAAAGGTGGTTTTGTCCAAAATTTACAAAGGCTTAAAGGAGAAAGGGGAGAGCAAACTAGGACATATGTTAAAATGGGAGGAGGAATTGGGGGTGAGCTGGAATGATGAAGTGTGGGACAGGATCATACAGACTGTGGCCAACCTTTCCATTGCTACTCAAATAAAAGAGGATGCATATAAGGTGCTATATCGATGGTATTGGACGTCAGTTCGCAATAAAAGAGCGGGTAAGGCATGTAATGATCATTGTTGGAGGGGGTGCCAAGAGGGAGGGGATTGGTTACAAATGTGGTTGAAGTATGCACAGATACAACCCTATTGAGCAAAGATTACTGACATGATACATGATATGACCGGCTATAGATTGGCAAAGGAAGCCAGAGGTATGTTTATTGCATCAATTAGAAGATAATGTTTCCAGAAGGGAAGAGATGGTGCTGCATCATTGTATAGTAGCAGCAAGATGCGAGATAGCACAGCACTGGGTGGGGCCGGGCATCCCAACAACTGCAGGATTTGTTAGAAGAGTGGCTGAGGTGAGCTTGATGTCCAAATTGACAGAGCTGAGACAGGGGAAAGGTGAAAGGAGCGCTGAGCAATGGATGGGAGTGTGGAAGAGGTTGGAAACACGGAGAGAGGCGGAGAGGGAGCGGAAAGAGGATGGAGGAACGGATGCATCTTAACTAATAAAGTTTAGGGCGTCTGGCACAGAGTCAGAGCCAATGGTGAATGAGTTCAAAGAGCTGAGAGGTATATCAGAGGAAGGAGGAAAGGGAGACGAAGGGATGAATGATGAGAGAGTGTGGAGAGGGTGTGGGGAGGGGAGGGGAGAGGGTGTGGGGAGGGGAGGGGAGAGGGTGTGGGGAGGGTGTGGGGAAGAATCAAGGAGGGATGTAAAGGATGGTGGTACATAGGTCGGGGGGGAATTGTATGCTTTAAAGGGCATGTCTTGGGGAGAATGTTACATGTTCATTGATGTTTATTGTTGAGAAAAATGTGGTTTTCTATTGCTTATTGAAGAGCTTAATAAAAACTTAAATGGAAAAAAAAAAGTTGGTGCTGTGGCCTGATTGGCCTCGGAGGGCTGATCAGGGAGGAGCGTTCCTTCCCACTCTACTCCCCGATGCCGATCGGGCCCCGGTGGACGGAGGCTTGTGGCTGTGTCCAAGATGACAGTGTCTTGATAAGCATATTTTACAAGTAGTCAAGCTCTGGACTGTCAGCTAGGATATGCTTTTAACTGTGTGCATAGAGACAACTGGATAGAATGGATGGGACAACTGGTCTTTTTTCTGCATCTATTATGTTAGGTCAGCAACCACAATAAGTTAAAGCATACCTTAGTTCAAGCATTATATGTTTTTTTTTTTGTAATTAAATTTTTATTGGCAACATTCCAAACACATTCAGGAACACATATTCATAACGCTCTAACAACTAACATCTAAGCAACGGAGCCACCCCTACCGGGCTTCCAGCTCCAATATCAACCCCCCACAGGTAATATCAACGACTCCTGACCCGAGCCATCTGGTTAGCCACATAACAGCTATTCTTTTGCTCAGCACTCCAACACCCAGTGTTATGACCATACATGTTGTCATTAACATTTTTGTTTACCATATCCCCCCCCCCCCACCATAAACCCTTTCATACCCTCTCCAACATGGCTTCGCCCACAAGACCACTATCCCTCCCTTCCACCTACTGCCCCCCCCCCACTGATCCCCCCCCTCCATACGACCCCCTCCCTTCCCCCCTACCCACCGACTCCCCACTCCCCTCCCCCCTTCATACCGTCCCCCGCTCTATCTCCTCCTGCCCACTCCTTCCATACCGCTGTTACAACCCCCCACTCCCCCCGTAACATAGATCCCTCCTCCCCCCTCCCTCCCGATACCCACCCCCCCAATCTAGAATCCACCCTCTATACCCCCCATCTCCCACCCACCGCCCACCCCCCCTCTCCCCTCTACCCATACTGCCCCACTCCTTCCCCCTACAAATCACCCCTCCCTCCCCCCCCCTGCCCTCCCATCCCTAGAACACCCCCCAGGACCCCCCATTGTTCCTCGTATCTGGCTAAAGTTTGCCTACGCGCCGCCGTCAATTTTTCCATCAGCACCGTGCGTCGAACGCGTTGTTCAAAGAGCTCCAACCCAGGAACCCCACTCTGTCGCCAGGCTGCGGCACTTTCACATCGGGCCGCACTCAAAACAGGCCATCACCATCTTACCTCCCCTATTCCCTTGCCCCTCCTCCCAAAGGTTCAACAAACACACTGTAGGGGCCATCGGAACCACTACCCCTAATTTCTGGAGAATCCAACCAACAATCCTCCCCCAATACTCTTGTACCTTCTGACAACTCCACCACACATGCCAAAAAGTCCCAACTTCACCACAGCCCCTCCAGCACAGAGGCGACACCCCCCACATACATCCTATGCAGACGACTGGGAGTGTAATACCATCGCATCAGCACCTTATAACTATTCTCCTTAGACCCACTTGACATAAGCCCCCTCCTAATCTGATCCCACACACGCTTCCACTCCACAGCCGTTACCGATCGCCCGATATCCGCCTATCCCACTCCGTCATGTACCGGTGTTGCCCCCCTGGCTTCTCGCGTACCACCTGGTACAACCCCGATATCATCCCTTTCGCACCCCTCTTCCCAAACCACATCGTTTCCAGACCTGTGAGCTCCCTTCCCCACCCCTCCTTCCCCACCACCTTCCCTAGAAATGAGCGGACCTGCATATATGCATACCTATCCTTATCTTCCAACTGATACTCCGCTTTGATCATGTCAAAGCTCTTCATTTCTCCCTCCTCCAAGCATTGATAACTGCAGATTAAGCCTTTCTTCGTCCATTCATCAAATCTCCCCCCTTCCCACCCTGGCTTGAACTCCCGCGCCCCCCTCCAAGGAGTCAGCAAGGAATAACCCCCACTCCGTGACCCCCTCTCCGTCCCCCTCACTCTATCCCATATCCTGACCCCTTGACACATCGCTGGGGAACCAGTCCCCAAGGCCCTCCTCCCTTCAGCATCCGCCCATAGCCAGGCCGTCAAGTGACCCCCCCTGACTCTCCCCCGCTCTAAGGACACCCCCGGCCTTTCCTCCCCCCCCCCTCTCGCCATTGCATAACATGCACCAACTGTGCCGCTCGATAATACGCCCACAAGTTCGGCACCCCCAACCCCCCCTCCTCCTTGGGGGCATACATCACTTCCCGCGCCACCCGAGGTGGCTTCCTCTTCCAGATATACTGAAATACTCGCCTCTGCAGCCCCGCGCATCGCCCCATCCGGTATCGCTACCGGCAAAGCCTGGAACCCGTACAGTAACCGGGGCAGAATATTCATTTTAACGGCTGCGATCCGCCCCGATCCAAGATATTTCTAATCCCATCCACCCTTCTAAATCTCTCCCAATTTTTTGGAACAGGCTGGGATAATTAGCCTGATAGAGAGTCTCAAAACGATCGGTAATGCGAACCCCCAAATACCCCAGTGAACCACTAACCCATCGCAGAGGGAACCGGCGCTGCAAACACTCCTCCACTTCGTCCGGTAATCGCACCTTCAGAACCTCTGTCTTGTCCACATTCATTTTAAAGCCCGACACCTTTCCATACCTGTCCACCTCCTGCATCACCTCTGGAAGCGATACAGATGGGTCCCCCAGATACAACAATATATCGTCCGCATACAAGGATATTTTATGCATCCTCCCCCCTCTATGCAAGCCTATGATCTTATCGTTCCCCCGAATCCTTTCGGCTAGGGGCTCCACCGCTATGGCAAAGAGGAGCGGAGACAGTGGGCATCCCTGTCGGGTCCCCCTTCCCAATTCAAAATCTCGAGAGTACATCCCATTGACTTTAATTCTAGCTCTGGGCCCCCTATACAACGCCTTGATCCACCCCAATAGATTAGGTCCACACCCCATCCGCTCCAATACCTTCAACAAAAATGCCCAGTGCACCCTGTCAAATGCCTTTTCAGCATCGATTGACATCAGTACCAAATCCTCTTGTCCCTCCCTCGCTTCGCAAACAACTCCAATCGCTCTCTGGATGTTATCCGCCACTTGTCGTCCTGGTATGAAGCCAGCTTGATCCCCACCTATAAGCCCCGGCATCCACTCAGCTAACCGTCCCGCCACCACTTTGGCTAACAATTTGGTATCCACATTCAACAGGGAGATCGGCCTATAGGAGTCGCATTTCCCCGGGTCCTTCCCGGGTTTCAGGAGCACCGTTATCCCAGCTGTCAGCATTTCCCGCGATAACTCCCCCCCTTCCTCCAGCACCCCATTGAACACCCTTCGCATTATCCCTTTTACATCCTCCCAAAAAACTTTATAGAAGAGTCCCGTCAAACCATCCAAACCTGGGGACTTCCCTCCGACCAGCCCTTTCACGGCCCGGGCTATTTCATCCTCTCTAATCTCCGCCTCCAGGATCTCTACCGCCTCCACTGGGAGCGCTGGGAGTGTTATCTCCTCCAGATAGGCCTCGATCTCCCCCTCAGACCCCCCTTCCATCGCCCGGTACAGATCCAGGTAGTAATCCCGGAATCTCTCCCGGATGGCATCTTCCTCCCAACACCGCCGCCCATCTTGCCCCTCTAAATAAGCTATAGTGGCCACCCCTTGCTTCCGCCGCAGTCTCCGCGCCAACAAGCGCCCCGCCTTATCCCCAAACTCGTAATGGGTCTGCTGAACCCTCTGCATCAGAAATGCCACTTTCTCTAGCTGAAGATCCTTCAACGCATCCCGCGCCTGTTCCAAACCCAGTCGATCCTCCTCGGTTCCCGACCCTCGAAACCTCTCCTCCTTTTCACCTACCTCCCTCTTTAATTCGTCCTCCTTCTGTTCTCGTTCCCTCTTTTTCTTAGCCCCCCACATTATAAATCTCCCTCGTACCACCGCTTTCAGCCCCTCCCAGACCATAACCTCCCTCACCTCCCCATTATCATTGAAACCCAAGTATTCCTTAATCACCCCCCCGAAGATCATCCACCACTCGCCTATCTCGGAGAAGACTATCATTCAGTCTCCAGAAGGCTCCTCCTGACCTCCGTACATTCCGTAGAAGGATCTCCACCCCTTTATGATCTGTCCATCCCACTTGCACTATTTCTTCACCTTTAACTGCAGGCAGCCAGGTCTGATCTATCAAGAACATGTCTAACCGGCTCCAACTAACGTGTGGAGCCGAGTAGAAAGTGTACCCCCCCGCCTGCGGGTTCATCACTCTCCACACATCCATCAAGTTGAATCGTTTCATCAACCCCTTCAGTCCCCGTCTATTCTTCCGCCCACCATCCCCCCCCTTCGGCTTCCTATCTAACCCAGGATCCAATACAACATTAAAATCCCCTCCCACCAGCACCTTCCCTCCCCCCCCCAGCTTTTTCAATTAAAGCCCCCACCTCCCTCCAGAAACCCTTTTGCTGCCCATTGGGCCCGTACACAGCCACAATCACAATATCTTCCCCCCCAGCTTCCCTGTAAGCCCCACCACCCTTCCCTCCTGGTCTTTAAAAGAGTGCCCCACCTGGATCCCGCACCCCCCCTAAGCATTATCCCCACCCCACCTTTCCGTCCCCCCTCCTTATTGCAGGAGTAGAATTGGTCAGGGAAGTGGCGGTGCTTCAACCGTCCAACATCCCGAGCTCGTAGATGAGTCTCCTGTAGGAGGACCACATCCCATTTATTCCTCTCCACTTCCCGAAACAGCAACCCTCTCTTGTTGGGCGTATTCAGACCACGGACATTGATGGTGCCTACACGTATCATCCCTCAGCCTCCCCCGTCTTCCCCGCACTTACCCAGATGGTGTTCCTTTCCCCTCCCCCCCCTCCCAGCCCACCCACCTCCCCCGCCTCCCCCCGCCCCCTCCTCTATCCAGCCCACTCCTCCTAATCTTCCCAACCTCCCAGTCCTAACGTCCAATCCCACCACTTTGACCCCCTCCCCAACCCCTCCATATACCCACTCCCTCTGCCTCCCCTTCTTATCTCTTCCCCGATTATCTACTCCCGACCCCCTTGGACACCCTTCCCCACCTGCGTTCCCCCCACCCTCCCCTCTTCCCACCTCCCTGGTTCCCCCCCTCCTTAGCATGCCCTACAAGTCCAGCGTCCAGATACCAAGGGCTCCAGAGCTCTACCGCTCTTCACCTGAGTCCTGCCAACATCCTGGCCAGTACCGCTGTGCTCCCGGTTCACGACACCAGCTCTTCAGATGTCATCTGCCGTTCCTTCGACAACCGCTTCAAGCGCTTCCCTTGCTCCCCCACTCGTTGCCACTGAGAGCTGACTTGCAACCGTTGTTTGCCTTTCCCCACGTTGGTCTTGTGCTGCTGTTCACCCGGTCCCACCGCCGGCAGGCCATCACATCCCGATGCTCTTAACACCTCCCAAGCCTCCTCCGCTGTTTTAACTTTGCGATTCAGTCCATTAATGGAGATCAACACCCCGAACGGGAACAGCCAGCGGTACCGGTATTGTTTCTCCCTCAAGTAGGCAGTCACTGCTTTCATTGCTCTCTGCCGCTCTAGAGTCCCCTTCGAGAGGTCATTAAACATTTCAATCTCAGCGCCCTCCCAGGCCATTCTCCCGAATCTCCGAGCCACACTTAGAACTTGTTCTTTCAGAGGGAAGCTACTCAGACAGGCTATAATGTCCCTGGACTGCTTCTCTTTCCGGGGCCCCAGACTCCGATGTGCCCGCTCCACACTGATTTGCTCTGGAGCATATCCTGGCACTTCCCCCAATTGAAGCACATGGCTACATATTCGCCGGACCAAACCCACACAGTCCTTGGGGTCCATCTCCTCCGGGACCCCTCTGATCCTTAAATTATTCCTCCGGGCCCGGTCCTCCATCTCTTCAATTTTCTCCTGCACTGCGTCTTGCTGGGCCTGCAGTGAGCTTTGCATAACCCCTAGGCCGCGCAGTTCCCCCTCACACTCTTGCACGTGGGTTTCCAGCTCTTCTACCCGTCCACCAAGGCTGCACAGCTCCTGTTGTATCGCCTGGAGAGTTGCCCTCATCTCCTTCCTCATCGCCTTTATCTCTCCCTTCATGTCCAATTTAAACTCCTGCAGCCATCTCCGTAGGGGCACATCTTCCTCCCCCTCGACATCCATGGCATCATCCTCCTCCGAGGCGCCTCCGCAGGCCGCCTCCTTTGCCGTCGCTGCCATCAACTCTTTCCGGACGTAAGGAGATTGAAACCCCTCCAATTTCGCCCGTGCTGCCATCCCCGACTGAGATGCTAGCAGTCTGTCCACTTTTATTTATGGGGACCCACTGTTTATTGCTCTGCACTTGGGATTCGAACGGAGCTCGGCGTTCAAGCTGCCATTAGCTCCGTGACGTCACCAGAAGTCAAGCATTATATGTTTAAGGAAAGGAAGGTCGTCTCCCAACTGCACAGAGAAGCTGTAGATAAATACCACTTAAGACTTCATTCTTAACAGTGCTTTCTCTGGATTTTAAATTGATGAATTAGTATGTCATATATTCTATCTGCACTCTGCTATTGAACGTCAGTGACTGATCTACTGATCTACATTTTGCTATATTAAAGCAACTGGTTCAGCTCCTTGTCTATGTGTTGAAGGCAGAAAATGGAAATGAGAGACTGGCTTCTCTCAGTCACAAAGCAAAAAAAAAAACACAAAAAAATCCCTCTCCATCCAACAAACATACACTAGTAATCCTAAATTAAAAGGGCCTTTTAATGTTAGCCCTCTGGATTCTACAGTCATTTCCAACTCTAAGGAAAGATCCAAAATAACTGAATATAAATAGCAAGTGTGTTCTTACTGTGTCAGAATTTCCTTCCAGAAGTATGTTGATGGCTCTGTTTACATCCCCGTTGCAATCATGTAGTGCCACTATGCACTCATCCTGGTTCTTCCCTGTCACTTCCATAAGCTGGCAATAAAAATTAAACACAAAGCAAAATTGACAACATTCACATTAAAAAAAAAAATCATACCATATATGTAAGTTTAATAACCATCATATAAAGACATTTGCTTGTTCATTGAAGAGGCAATTTCAAAATCCATGGTACTTTAACTCAGAGACTGTGCTAATTTTCAAATGGAAGGTGCACATGACCATTCCCTTTGAAAGCTGCCCAAGGAAAAAAGTGTCTACAGATTTTCACCTGCTTGTTCTGCACTTTTTCTATTCAAAATGTGCAGAGCTTTGAAAATGCAAAACTAGGTATGTTGCATTCCCTGCATCCAGAAACACTTTCACTCAGTGAAGGTAAAGTACACACAGGAACAATGCACATAACTTTGACCCACAAGGAGGGCGAGCAATTTTCAGAAAGCATTAATGCATATTTGAACTGCACTCTAAAAAGGCATATAAGCAATATATATATATATATATATAAAATTGATTTTAAGACATAAAAGCCCTGCTCTACAACTGGAAACAAAAATAGAACAGATCATTTTGGGGAAGTCAGATGTGACTGAGGTCCGTCCCTTATGTTACACTTATATCTACTTTCCTTGAACAAAGTTCAACCCCAAATGACTTACATCAAAAGGAATTTCTCATAATGCAAGTACATCATAATAAAACAGATATGCATAAAATTACAAAAAAAAATCAATATCCCTTTTAACTGCATCTCTCTCCAATACAAAAGAAAGCATAGTGGACACCGTGATAGGTGAACCTAAGTATTTTGTTGCTTTCAGTCCTTTGTTTTGTCTTTGGTTTCCCCTAAGTTAAGAAGACATTTTCCACTGTTAACAAACGGAGACAAGGAATTCTGGGAGGTCTTGAAAATAATCTTTGCAAAGTTCAAGATTCTTTTCCAGTGTATATCTTCACTGCTTTCAACTTAAAATCTTGGCATGCATGGTAAGGCTATTCTATGCACATTAAAACGTATGTAGTAACAGCTTAGCGTACACACTAAACTAGTCGGAAGGATGCTAGCACATACAAGCTAAAATTAGTTTATGCATTCATGTAAACAAAGGAAAATATGCTAATAAGGCTTTAGAATAGACGAGTTTTAAGAAACCAGATGTGGGAGCCTGCTGACGTTACAACTCAAAATGGCACCTGGGTTTTACTCTGGCCAGCCAGAGAAGAAAAATGGAAGGTAAAAGTCTCCACAGCTGCGGAATCATCTCCCCTGGGGGGGATACAGTGGAGAGACTCCAGATGGCCAAAAAAAAAAAAAAAAGGACCTCTGCGAGTTTGCATACTCGGGAGCTGAAACGGCAGAGAAACTGCCCGCAGAAAAAATAGCAGCCGCAGCAGGGAAAAAAATGGCAACTCCAGCCACACGTGTGCAGGCAGCTCGGGAAGCTTGAAGAGCGGTGCGAGTGACAAAAATACAGAACAGGCAACTAGTCTAGGAGGTGAGCAGTCCTTCAGGCAGGAAAGGAGGACCTGGTTCCAGGAGCTGAAAGGAGACGAGAGTCAGAGAGGAGCTGGTGGGCAGCACTGAAGAGTTGAGAGCTGACCTGGGGAGCTGGGCAATCATGTGGAAGACCTGCAGAATCGGGTGAAGGAGCAGTCTGAAGTCATGGGCCAGCTGGAGCAGTGCCTAGGGGCCATAGAAGAGCTTCAGGGGAGATGGAAGACAAAATGAAAGATCTGGGAAACAGATTACGGAGAAGAAACCTATGCTTCTGTGGGGTGCCTGAGGAGGATGCTTGTAAGAACTTTTATAGGAGTGGTGCAGTGGATCGCAAAAGCCATACTCGAGGCAGCAGAGGAGGAGAGGAGAGACTTTCCCATTGATCAGGCTCATCGGGCAGCAGAGCCAGCAGGTCCAAGTAACAGGCCGAAGGATATCATAGCCTGTTTTCATGATTATGGACTGAAGGAACTCATAGCAGCCAAAGCCCAAGTGTGCGGAACCCTAACTGGGAGGGGTGCACCATCGGGGTTTATGCAGACTTAGCACATAGAGACCTAAGTGACAGAGGGTCAATCATGGGAGGAGCTATTCACCCCTTTCAGATCCAGAATAGGACGGAAAGAACCGTCTTTTTTTGGCACCACGAAGTAAATGGAGTAGCAACCCACGCCGCAATCCGCTATTGGAACCGGCACGACTGCTTCCAACTGTAAAAGCCGGTCTAATGTATGACGAATCGCAAGAAATTTCTGTGGACCTTTGCAGGGAGACATCACAAAGGAGTCCAGCACTGGCCTTGCCAACTCCAATGCGTACCCCTCGCTAATGATCTCCAACACCCACTGGTCGGTGGTTATTTGGGCCCAGGCAGGAAGAAATCCCCGAAGCCGACCTCCTATCGGTTGACTTCCCACCGGGACCCACCTCCTTTCATTGTGGTTTCCGAAAAGTCTATGAGAACGCCGCAGCAAAACCTCTGTTTGCTCCACGAAACCCACGGGCTCGAGAAGCAAATCTCCCCCTTTGGAAACCACCCAAGTGAGAAGTACGAAATCTCCTGAAATCTCTAAACTGACCCCGAAAGGCCAGCAAACACTTCCCTTATTTAGGTTTATCCTCCAGAAGCCTTCCACCCTTGAACTCACCTAAATCCTTAACCAACTTGTCAAGATCCTCTCCAAACAACAACTTTCCTTTAAAAGGAAGCTTGCTGAGCTACGACTTAGACGAACCACCGGCCGCCCAATTCTTCAACCACAGTGATCTCCAGGCGGCAACCAACGAAGCCATACTATTGGCTAGCACTCTGATCAAGTCATAATGCGCATCTGCCAAATATGCCGATCCAGACTCTAGACGATCGAGCTCTCCTATACTTTCATGCTCTAATTGCAGAGACTGGCATAAGCGTTGAGACCATCTGAGACATGCTCTCCTACCCACGCCCCACAAATGGACGCCTGCAAGGATAACGCAGCCTCAAATGATTGTTTCAATAATTATTGATTATAATCCATCTACTTTCCTATCCTGTGCATCCTTTACGGCCGCGCTACCTTCCACCGGAATAGTGGTCTTCTTTGTGACCGCTGAGACTGCCGCATATATTCACGGCAACCAAAACTTCTTTGTCCTTACCCGCCAAGGGATAAAGCCTGTTCATGGTCCTGACCCCTCTCAGTCCTGCTTCTGGCTGGTCCCACTTGTCCTGGATCATCCGATCCACCACCCATTGGATGGGGAACTCTACCTGAGCTTGTCTCACTGCTTGAATGATAGGATCTTCTGCGTCTTCTTCTTCCACCGGCAGTGCTGTAGCAAGATTTAACGTCTGAAGGGATTCCGTAATAAGTGCCGTCAGCTCATCCTTCCGGAACACCCAAATTATTTTTGCCTGATCCTCCAGCTCAGGTATTTCTCCTTCTTCCAATTCATCCATTGCGGCCTCTAGGTCTACCTCCGCCTCTTCTGTCTCATGCCATTCCAAATCTGAAGGAGAAAGCTCACTAGGCCTTGACCTCTTTGGGGGTTACGGTGAACCGCTACCCAACTCCCCTGATCGGTTTTGCTGCCTAGCAGACGCTATGGGCAATGGCTCAGGCAACTTCCCCTGACAGCTCAAACAGAATGCCTGGTGCATTATTAAGACAAAATCCAGACAGAAATCCCCCAGCTGCGGACCCGAGCCTACCACAGGTAACGAACTTGAGGGGCTCAAAAAGTCCTCCCGAGAGAGCCCTGACAGATTAACTATCAGCGCCTCTTCTCCGGTCGCAGAAGGTGGCTCCAAAGCATCTAGAGCCCCCTTAACCTCCATCTGCTGCTCCACGCTGGTAGACACAGAAATGCAGCTGCGACAGATTCCGGTGTCTGCTACTATGCCCCCTGCGGGAACTGCAGACCAAACACTGGGGGCGCGATGACATGAGCTATGCTCCCCAGTAGTTTTCCAAAACAAAGAAAAACAGATTAAGAGAACACTGATCCCCCTTTATTTTTTTTTAAACAAATGAAACAAAATAATAAAAGAACCTCCTACTAACAAATGAAAGGACCTCCCGAAATCAAAATGCAGAACAAAATGAAAGGCCTTAATCAAATAAAGAAAATATAAGCAATGCTCTGTGGCCTGGTATTTTCGCCGAGAACGCAGGCCGCTGTACCTCTCATCACGCGGCACCAACTGTGTAAAGAAAAATGGCGTAGATCCGCATCGGCCTAGTTTGGCGCCAAAACCCTCTTACTGCTAAAAGCACTTAAATCACCCTTTGTAAGCCCGAGGGCCTTACCTGTAGCACCCAAGATTTAAAAGACACGCTCCTGCTATCGCGGAGCAAGCACTCATTCCAGCTGCGATCCCTCTCTGCACTACCACGAGTAGCGGCGTCGGCGAAAGCTACTCACCGCTCCTGGTACCTCAGAGCAAGCAGGCTCTCCAGCCATGCTGCCACACAGATCTGCTGCACCGCTCAGGGGATGAAAAGGAAATTGATCCCACCGCATAAGAAAGCTACAGTCGTGCATGCCGGTACAGGCCTCGGAACTCTCCCTCGTACCGTCCAGGGCGAGAGATCCAACGAAAAGGTGAGTGACTAATCAAAGCAGAAGGTAGAGAAGCTAGGCGGGAAAGGTTTTTTTTTTTTTTAAGGGATATCTCAAATTAACTCAATTTAAATTATATTAAATTACCTCAAAATGGAATTAACTTAAATTAAATCAAATTAAACTGCATGAAATTAAACAAAATTAACTGAGCTTAAAGGAATTTAAACTATTAACGAAATTTTAATTAATCCTTGCTAACTAAATTAAAGTGAATGACTTAAAAAGAAATCCTGACTAACTGCTCCCTATCTGTTCCTCAAGTGAGCCCAGCATCTAGGCTCACTACGTCCTCCTGCTGCATGGAGACTGGACACACTGGGGGCTGATGGGAGAGACCAGCAGGCTACATCCAGTGATGTCACGATTTTGACATGCCCAGTCTCCAAGCTGCAGGAGGAGGTACACTACCCAGAGGTGGAGGACTAAACTGGAGGAACGATAAGGAATGTTGGTTACTGGTTAGGGATAGGGAAAAGTGCATAAGTTCAGTGTGTGTGGCATATGAATGGGGCTGTTGTGTTGTTGATGGGGATGACGGATTGCTGGATTTAGGAGGTACAGGGGACAAGGCTATAGAGGTGGGGGAGGGGGGTGTTGAGAGCCTGGCTGCTGGTTGGTGATGGTAGCCTCACAACACCTGTTAACTGGTGGATAGTGGGAGAGATGGGGGAGGCAGAGGTGTGTAGGAGCGCGGAGGAGATGGTAGGTTAAAAAGAGAGGGGAAATGCAGGGAGTGGTAAAAGTGCGGGGGTTTCATCTGTGGGATAGTCTCTACCTATAAAGCGTAGTTACTCACCTGTAACAGGTGTTCTCCAAGAGCAGCAGGAATCAGTCTTCACATATGGGTGACGTCGGCGCCGATGGAGCCCTCGTGCGGAGCATTTCCCAGCTTTCAAAGAAAGCCTTTGGGAATGCAGCGCGCATGCGCGGTCCCCTTCCCGCCCAAGAGTGTCATCTTGCTCAGTTTGATGACATAGCTAAAAGACAGCAAAAATCAAAATGAAGTATATGACTGCAACTCCAGGGGAGGAGGGAGGGTCGTGAGGACTGATTCCTGCTGCTCCTGGAGAACACCTATTACAGGTGAGTAACTACGCTTTCTCCAGGACCAAGCAGAAAGTCAGCCCTCACATATGGGACTCCCCAGCTCTAGGCTACCGTGAACTCAGAGCTGAAAAAATGACTCCCTCTCAGGAGCCTCAGCATCCGTGATAAGAATTTTCTCTGAGAACACACCCCATATGGTAGCCCAACGCAAGGGCAGGAGGGTACGAGTTGCCTAAACCTCAAAGAGATTACAGAGTACCGCCTGGCCGAAAACACTGTCCCGCCGGGACTCTCTCTCCAGACAGTAATGGAGACCAATGGCTTGAAGACCAATGGAGTAATGGCTTGAAGACCAAGTTGTGGCCCGGCAGATGTCTGCCAATGGAACAGAGTGGAGATGAGCTACTAACATGGCCTTCGCCCTGACACAGTGGGCCGTGACCCGATCCTGCAAGGGGAGGTCAGCTGCCCTGTACGCCCAGGCAATGCAATCTGCTACCCAAGTGGACAACATACGCTTGGAGACAGGTAACCCCATCCTATTAGGGTCAAAGGAGACGAAGAGCTGAGTAGCCCTTCGATGCTCCCGTGTATGTTCTATGTAAAAGGACAGCGCCCTCTTACAGTCCAGGGTATGCAAAAACGTCTCAGCCTGGCTGGAATGCGGCCTGGGAAAGAAGGTCGGAAGGACCACCTCCTGATTGACGTGGAAAGAGGAGACCATTTTTGGGAGGAACTTGGGATGGGTCTGTAGGACCACCCTGTTCCTATAGAACCGTGTGTACGGTCTACCAGAAACCAGAGCTTGTAGCTCACTCACACGTCTGGCCGATGTAAGAGCCACCAGGAAGAGCGCTTTCCAAGAGAGGAAGCGCAAATGGCAAGTAGCCATCGGCGCAAACGGTGGACGAGTAAGTTGCTGCAAGACCACGCTCAAATCCCACTCAGTCGCCGGTGGACGAACCGGAGGCTTGATAAGAAGCAGACCTCTGAGAAATCTGGACACCAAGGGGTGAACCGACAGACTGTCCCTCCACCGGTGAGTGGTGCGCTGACAAAGCACTGAGGTGGACCCGGACAGCGTCAGACTTAAGACCTAGATCTGAAAGGTGAAGCAGATATTGCAGTACTACTGGCACAAGGCAAGAGAAAAGGATCTTCATTGCGCTGAGCACACCATACTGTAAACCTACGCCACTTGAGGGCATAGAACCTCCTGGTGGACTGCCTCCTAGAGGGCAAGACCACCTTCTCCACCTGCTTACGTAGAAGTAAGGGAGCTAGAACTATCCTTTCAGCAGCCAGGCCATCAGATTGAGGGACCTGAGATTGGGGTCCAGAAGGGAATCCTGCTCTTGAGACAGGAGATCGTGTTGCAGCCCCAGAGGGAATGGAGCTTCCACCGCCAACTGCAGAAGAAGTGGAAACCACGGCTGCCTCGGCCATCTGGGGACTACCAGAATCACCGAGGTCTTGTCCCGGAGGATCTTGAACAGAGTTCGGGCCACCAGGAGCGTGGGAGGAAACGCATACAGGAGGCCCGTAGACCCAGAGATTAGAAAAACATCTGCTGCCATCCTCAGGGGATGCGGTTGTCTGGAGCAAAACCTGGGCAGCTGACGGTTTAGTAGATTTGCAAAGAGATCGATGGATGGAAGTCCCCATCGGAGGAAGATCTGCTGGACCACCAATGGATTCAACTGCCATTCGTGGGGCTGGAGAATCCTGCTTAGCTTGTCTGCTAGGAAGTTTTCCTGACCAGGCAAATAAACTGCTTTGAGAAACATGCCTTGTTTGACTGCAAAGGAGCAAAGGTCCCGTGCCTCCTGACATAGGAGACTGGACCCGGTGCCTCCTTGTTTGTTCACGTAGAACATTGCTACCTGATTGTCCGTCTGAACTAGGACAGACTGTTGAGAGAGAGCATGGCAGAAGGTTTTCAGAGCTAAGCGAATTGCTCGCAGCTCTAGAAGGTTGATCTGCTGTGTGGCCTCCCGAGGGGACCACAGGCCTTGAGTGCATGTGCCCTGGCAATGTGCACCCTAGCCCTTTAAGGATGCATCTGTCGTCAGCACCCTGGTGTGTGCTGGAGCCTGAAAAGGCACACCCTCTGAGAAGGTTTGGTAGATGTAGCCACCACTGCAAGGAGTTCAGAAGCCGTCTGGACACCTTTACTCTGTCTCGAAGGTCGCCAGTGGTTTGTGTCCACTGATCTCTGAGGCAGCCCACATATGCAGACGGGCATTCAGGATCACACGTACAGTGGATGCCACGTGGCCCAGAAGCCACAGATAGTGCCTGGCGGAAACCTGAGAATTGCTTTGGGACTGGTTTGCCAACTCCATCAATCTGTGGGCCCTGTCCTTGGGCAAGTAAAATCTTGCCTGAAGGGTGTCCAGTCTCACTCCTATAAACTCCAGGTTCTAAGAGGGGAGCAAAGTGGACTTTGTATAGTTTATGACAAAGCCCAGGTGCTGGAGAGGCTTGTCGGGCCTCCTGGAATGACTGGCCTCTGATTAGCCAGTCGTCCAGGTATGGGAAGACAAAAATCCCCTGATTTCTGAGAAAAGCCACCATCACCGCCAGGCATTTGGTGAAAACCCTGGGGGCAGAGGTCAGGCCAAAGGGAAGTACCCTGTACTGAAAATGGTTTCCTCCCACCACAAATCTGACATATTGTCTGTGGTCTGGATGGATGAGGATGTGAGTATAAGCATCCTTTAGGTCTAAGGAGCATAGCCAGTCTCCCTTCTGGAGGTAGGGCAGCAGTATCCCAAGGGTAAGCATCTTGAACTTTCCCTCTCCAGAAACTTGTTCGAATTTTGCAAGTCTAGGATAGGTCTGAGGCCTCCTGTTCTCTTTGGTACTAGGAAGTACCTGGAGTAGAAGCCTTGCCCTTACAGGTGGTGTGGCTCCAGTTCCACCGCCTGTTCCTTTAAAAGACTTGCCAACTCCTGAAGGAGGAGGTTCCTGTGCAGAGGGAGTCTTGGAGGCTCCCCTGGATAGTAGGAAGGGGGTAGTTGGTGGAAATGGAGCATATAGCCCTTCTGAACTATGCTCAGTACCCAGGTGTCCCATGTGATGGCTGGCCACCTGTAGGTGTACATGGTCAGCCGACCCCCTGTGCTGAATGGAGCCACCAGCGGAGGACAGGTTATGCTGTGGAAGTCAAAACCCCGCTTCCTGCTGTGCAGGAGCTGGAGCTGGCGGCTTGTTTTCTGACTACGGGGCCCATGTCCCTGCCCGTTGGCCTACTGGGCCTGTTGGGGAGCTGGAGAGGCCTGATACTGAGGGTAGGTTTTGTAGGCAGCACCCTTCCTCGGGAAAAAGGGCTTCTTTCCCGAGCCCTTCTTTTTATGAGAAGGGGCAGAAGTCTTTCTGGACAGTCTTGTCCTGGTGAGAGTCTCGATCTCGATTTCTGCAGCCTTCTCAGTCATGGGTTTGCCGAATAGGTTGTCACCTCGGCAGGGAACATTGACCAACTTGTCCTGTACCCATGACTCCAGGTCCAACGACTAGCCATGCCTGACGGCGTGCACCGATGCCGACTGCGGCTACCTGTGCCAAAGCCTTGAAGTCGTCATAGGCTGCTCGAGATATAAACTTTGAGCACTCGCGGATCCCTGAAGAAATAGTAATTACACTAACCTGGTAATTGTAGTTCCTTTAGTGACGACAGCTTAGTCCTCCACCTCTGGGTTGTGAACCTCCTCCTGCAGCTTGGAGACTGGACATGACAAACTCGTGACATCACTGGATATAACATGCTGAAATCTCCCATCAGCCCCAGTGAACTACTGACAAAGCAGACTCAAAAGAGCAACAAATAAGTAGCTATCATATTAATAATAAGTCAACACTGAAACTACAACAGCATAACCAATAACTACTCGGCCCAGCCAAACCCCCTCCGACCCCAGGGAACCTGTGACCATTCTCGCTCCCCAGCCCTCTGCCACACCACAGACGCAAGACAGAGAGCATAGAATAGTAAAGGCTTAGCTCGAACACTCACCTGTAACTTTGCACTGAATTTCACAGAATGCACTCCGTCACAAATCCATCCCTGGGCGGGAATGAGGACTAAGCTGTCGTCACTAAAGGAACTACAATTACCAGGTTAGTGTAATTACTATTTCCTTAGCGTTCCTCCAGCTTAGTCCTCCACCTCTGGGATGTAACAGGGCAGTATTAACCGGAGGGCCCTGTCCAGACGAAGTGCAACACCGCCGACCCAAAACAGGCATCATTTGCCGCCAGAACATCAAGGTGGTAGTGTTTACTGAAAGTATGAAAAGAGGACCAAGTAGCCGCTCTACAAATCTCCACCGGAGGAACCAAGCTGTGTTCCGCCCAGGACGCCGCTTGCGCTCTAGTGGAATGTGCTCTTAAACCCACCGGCGCTGGGCGACCTGCAAAACATACGCGGACACAATGGCCTCTTTAATCCATCTGGCAATAGACGCTTTCGCCGCCGCATCTCCCTTTCGTGGTCCCCCGAACGAAAAGACGGTCCAATCTGCGAAAAGAATTGGAAACCTTCAAATAATGCCTCAGCACTCTCTTGACGTCGAGACGGCGCAAACCACGGTCTGACACTGTTTCCCCTCCAGCTCCGAGGACCGGCAAAGTTACCGATTGATTTAGGCCTTCAGGCCGGAGGGACTGGGGTCTCTAGTCCCATGGCCACTCCTTGTGGCCTTGGGAAAGCCACTTAACCCTCCACTGCCTCAGATACACTTAGATTGTGAGCCCTTCAGGGACAAGGGAATAAAAAGTACCTGTTAGTATACATGTAAACTGCACTGATTCTAAAGAGCGCGGTATAAAAAAAAAATTAAATAAATAAATAAAAAATTTTTAAATGAAACGGAGAGGAAACCTTCGGCAAAAATGATGGCACCGTGCGAAGAACAACCTATTCTTTAGAAAAAAACAAGAACGGCTCCCTACAGGATAGCGCCTGGAATTACGAGATGCGTCTCACCGAACAAATGGCTACCAAAAAGACGGCTTTCAAAGTGACATCCTTAACCGACGCCTGGTCTAAGGGCTCAAAGGATTCTCTGACCAGAGCCCCCAAAACCAGGATCCCAGGCTGGAACTGAACTACGACGTGCAGGTCGCAATCTGGTGACTGCTTTAAGGAAAAGCACCATATCAACGTGTGACCCAAGAACCATTCCATGTACCTTACCTCTACAACAGGATAGGACCGCTAATTGAACCTTTAGAGAAATGGCTGCTAAACCTTTATCGAAACCATCTTGAAGGAAAGCCAATAGCAATGGCACGGGCGGCATTGCCGCTGCGAACACCAGTCCTCAAAAAGCCGCCATATGCGCACATACGCTAACGATGTGGAACGTTTTCTTGCATGAAGTAAAGTGGTAATCACCGCTCTGGAATACCCCTTCTTCCTCAGCCTCGCCCTTTCAATGGCCAAGCCGTAAGTGAGAACCGATCCACTTGAGGCATTTGAAGCGGACCCTGGATCAACAGCTTCTCTGATACCGGCAACCTCCAAGGGTCTCCGTCCAGTAAGCGCATGAGATCGACGTACCATGGGCGCCTTAGCCAGTCTGGAGCCACCAGCAGCACCCGTCCTCGATGCGCTTCGATCCGCTGAACCACTCTTCCGATGAACGCCCACGGTGGAAAGACATACAGGAGCCCTGCCGACAGCCACAGCTGCATGAGAGCGTCGATGCCTTCCAACATTCTCTCCCGTCGTTTGCTGAAGAACTGTGCCGACTTTGCAGACTGGAAGGTCGCCATCAGATCCATGATTGGCGTCCCCATCTTTGAACTAGTTGCTCGAACACGTCTGGATGCAACTCCCATTCCCCTGCATCCACTTGGACCCTGATGAGGGAATCCGCCTGCACGTTGTCCTTTCCAGCAATGTGTGCTGCCGAGATCGCTGTCAACTGATGTTCCACCCAAGAGAACAGATTGTCTGCCTCCTTTTCCATTGCTACACTTCCGGAACCGCCCTGCCGATTGATGTAGGCCATGGTCGCTGCGTTGTCGGACAGTACCCGTACGGCCCAGCCTGTCACTCTTGTCTCGAAGCTTCCAAAGGCTAGTCAGACCGCCCTGAGTTCCAGCCGATTGATTGATCATTTGCTCTCTTCCGGAGACCAAACGCCCTGCGCGAAGAGCTCCCCGCAGTCCATCATCAGCGGGAGCCACTCTGGCGGCTCCAGGGGCATCCCCAATGACAGGGACTCGGGCCTCAGCAATCAACAAAGGGCCTGCCTGACCCGTAAAGGACAAGGCAGTTGTTTGCTCAATGAGTCGGTCTGATTTATTTAACAGTTATTTATATACCGCTCTTTCCCTAGTATCAAGTGCGGTTTACATGGAACAGTATGTTAATTGGTATGTAATATACCAAGTCAGTTTACATAGAACAGATAATTATAATTTACAAGGAATGTTGTAACATTACAGATATAACATATTAGAAGATATATACATTGTTAGTTTAAATCTATAATCATCATGTGAATGAGAGTGTGGTATGGTAAATAGTGTATTAGTGACATTTATTTTGAAAATAGAGTATGTAATAAGAACTGATGAGAACATCGGCGCAACAATGAGCTCTGCAATGGCCTCATATGAAAGCGGGACCACAGAACCACCTCCAGGGTCGCCACCATTGTTCCGGCATGGAGTTACCCGAAGGTAACCATGCCGTGGGCGCTGGGACCGACTGGAACTCTCGCACCAGGTGCTGGAGCGTTCGTACTCTCCGATCCAGCAGGAACACCGCTCCCCTCTGCGTATCGAACTGCAAACCGAGATACTCGAGAATCTGGATCGGCACCAGCCGGCTTTTGGATGGATTGATCACCCAGCCGAGACTCTGAAGGAACGTCACCACCTTGTCTGTGGCTCTTTTGCTCTCGGCTGCGGACTTTGCCCGAATCAACCAATCGTCGAGGTAAGGATGAATCAGGACGACTCCTTTTCATAAGGCCGCCGCGACTACCACCATGATCTTGGTGAAGGTGCACGGAGCTGTAGCCAGACCGAAAGGTAGCGCTTGGAACTGATAATGCCCCCAAGGCAGAGCGAAGCGTAAGTACCGTTGATGAGACGCTCTGATCGGGACATGCAGATATGCCTCCGTGAGATCTAGAGCGGTGAGAAACTCTCCTTGCCTCACTGCCACGATGACCGATTGTAGAGTTTCCATTCTGAAATGTGGTAATCAGAGCGAACAATTTACCCCCTTGAGATCGAGGATAGGTCAAAAGGCATCATCCTCCTTTGGCACCACAAAATAAATGGAATACCGTCCCGCTCCATACTCCTCCACCAGCACCGGTACTACGGCTCCCAACTGCACCAGCTGGTCCAGCGTCTGCCGGACCACCAGAGCCTTCGCGAGCCCTCTGCAAGGAGACATCACAAAGGAGTCCCGAACCGGCCTTGCAAAGTCTAGCGCATAACCTCTACGTATTATCTCCAACACCCACTGATCGGTCGTTATCTGGGTCCAGGCAGGCAGAAACCCCCAAAGCCACCCCCCTATCAGCTGGTTGCCTGCCTGGACCCACCTCCTTTCATTGTGGCTTACGCGCGGACCCTGCGACTGATGCAGCAAATCCTCGACTTGCTCCTCGAAAGCCACGAAACCCCTGTGCTCGAGAAGCAAATCTTCCCCTTTGGAAGCCACCCAAACGAGAAGAGCAAAATCTCCGGAAATCTTTAAACTGACCTCTAAAGGCAGGGGAGAATTTCCCTTGCTTAGGTTTGTCCTCCGGCAGCCTCCCCCCTTTGGACTCCCCTAAATCTTTGACCAGCTTGTCAAGATCCTCGCCAAACAATAACTCTCCTTTAAAAGGGAGTTTACTCAGTCTAGACTTGGAAGATCTGTCCGCCGCCCAATTTCTGAACCACAGAGATCTACGGGCAGCCACCAGTGAGGCCATGCTATTGGCCAAAGCTCTGACCAGGTCATAGTGCACATCCGCCAAATAAGCGGTTCCGGACTCCAGACGTTCTAGCTCCCTGACACTGTCCTGGTCCAAAGCAGCCGACTGCCGTAAGTGTTCTGACCATCTGAGGCAGGCTCTTGCAACCCAAGCTCCACAAATGGAAGCCTGTAATGACACTGCATCTGCCTCAAAGGATTGTTTCAACAAACCATCCACCTTTCGATCCTGCACGTCCTTTAAGGCCACACTGCCTTCCATTGGAATGGTGGTCATTTTAGTGACCGTGGATACCGCAGTGTCAACTCACAGAGAACAGAATTTCTCCTTGTCTTTCTCCAACAAGGGATGGAGCTTGTTCATAGTTCAAATTCCCCGGAGTCCCGCCTCCGGTTGATCCCACTCATCCTGGATCATCTGATCCACCACCTTGTGCATGGGAAAGACTATCTGAGCCTGCTGCACCGCTTGAATGATAGGGTCCTCCCCATCCTCCTCTTCAACGGGCAGCGTAGTGGTGAGCTTCAGCATTTGGAGAGATTCTGAGATCAATGCCGTTAGCTCGTCCCTTCGGAACACTCGAATGATTCTTGCCTGATCCTCAGATTCCAGAATCTCCCCTTCTTCCAACTCTTCCATATCAGCATCCAACTCCAGGTCTGCATCTTCCACCTCCTGCCACGCCAGGTCAGAAGATGGTTGATCCGCAGGGCGAGACCTCTTTGGCGGTTTCGGAGACAGTGTACCCCCCTCCGCCCTACCGGAATGCGGGGTAGTTGAGGGAAGCAACGAGCGATCCGGCAATTTACCCTGACGCCTCAAACAAAAAGCCTGATGCATCAACAGGACAAAGTCAAGACAAAAATCTATTTATTTATTTACAATCTCTTATATACCGCGCTATTCTGCATCAGTGCGGTTTACATTGAACAAACTGAAATTACATTGAACAGGGCATTATAACTTGGAGATAACTATTTTACAGGGAACATGGGCAATGGAGGGTTAATTGGCTTGCCCAATACCACAATGAGCACCTGTGGGACTAGAAACCCCAGTCCTTCCGACCCAAGGTTGCTGTCCTCTAGTGGGATTTGAGCCTCCGACCTTCCGGCCTGAAGTACCTTGCCCCAACCACTAGGCCACTCCTCCACTCCATCTACCTGCTGAGAATCCGTCCCTGCCCCTACGGACATCGAAGGACCAGCTGTCGGGTCCTCCGGAACGGATACCAACGGGGAAGGGCCCCACAGCTCGCCCTCCACCGCCGTCGTGGCGCCCTGAAAATCTGGGACCGCTGAGCTCTCCATCTGCTGCTCCACACTGACCGAAACAGCAGCACAGCCCCTACAGATGCCGGTGCCTGCCACCGTGTCCCTGTGGGTGCCACAAACTACGCACTGCGGGCGCGATGACATGTGCTGGCATGCCCAATAGGCCTGGCCACTTATCGAATTAACACCTTTTTTTTTTTTAAATAAAACCCACGGTATGCCAAAGAAAACAAACACTGAGTCTCTTACTCTAATTCCCTCTGCAACCGCCTGGACGAATTAATAGAGGGCCCCCCTAACAGAAAAACCCCAGCTCTAGTGTAAATACTATCTCACTCAAAATAAAGAAAATAAAATACAGTTTAAACCCCAAACAAAGAGATAGAAAAAATGGGAGCAGGGCTCCTAACCACCCGCAGCAGCCTGCACTCCCTGCCGCCGCAGAAAAGAGCCACGCGGTAAAAACCGCTATCTTAAAATGGCCGTGGCTGCAAAGGAAACACGGTTTTGGCACGCAGCCCTGAAGAGAGACATCCTTCGGCTGCAGAATTACCCCCCAAATTCAGCACCGCTGCCGAGAATGGAGAACTTACCACCGGAGCCCCGGGCCCTTCAAGCTGCGACGTTACCCCGCTCTAGGAGCAACGTTCGCAGCAAGAGCATGCTGTAGCCATACTGCTGCTGCTGACCACGCTCCCGCCAAACCTCTGCGTGTTGGGCCGTACAGCCAAGAATAGTGAAGGGACAAGCAATCCACTTCAGGAGCTGCCTCCCGCCCTGTCCAGGGAGAGAACTCCTGCAACTAAAAAAAGAAGTCCTGGTGCTGCAAGGAGACTGACCAGCCCACCCACCCCCCTTCTAATTTTTTTTTTTAATACAATTTAAAGGGATATTCCAAAAAACAAAGAAACAAAGGAACAAATCAAAACAGCTTGAATCTAAAATGTTTTTATATACCTAAAGCCTAGTACCCTGACTAAATTGCTCCTTATCCATTTCTCTAATGAGCCCAGCACCTAGGCTCACGACGTCCTCCTGCTGCATGAAGACTGGACACACTGGGGCTGATGGGAGATTTCAGCATGCTATATCCAGTGCTGTCACGAGCTTGTCATGTCCAGTCTCCAAGCTGCAGGAGGAGGTTCACAACCCAGAGGTGGAGAACTAAGCTGGAGGAACGCTAAGGAAAAGGCTTTGAACCTCTGCAAGGGTTCCTCGGAGATGCCAGCCGAGAACCCTGCAGTTTCCTTTGCCAGGTCAAGTATATGCCCATGTACAGCTGGTAAGTCTGGACACGGCAAGAGAGCATAGAGCCTTGGAAGTACTTTCTATTGAGGGCATCCAGGTTCCAGGCCTCCCGACCAGGAGGCACTGAGGAATGCATCTTCTGACTTTTCAGCCTGTACATGGCTGATTCCAGAACCATGGAGTTGTGCGGTAGCTGCGCCTTTTGGAACCCAGGGCTCTTACGGACTCGATAAATGGAATCAACCCACTTGCTCAGAACCGGCTCCGAGGCCGGTGCTTCTCACATACAGAAGAGCAGCCGTTCCAGCATCAGAGGAACCGGAACAGTAGAGGCTTCCTTCGGAGGAAAATCATACTGGAGGGCATCATCCTAAGAAGGGACCCAGGATATCAATGCTAGACCCAGTACAAGCATTGCGGAACCTGTGTCTTTTGGGGAAACTGCTAGGTACGTATGACCTAGATTGGCCACTGTTGGAAACAGGATATTGGGCTTGATGGACCTTGGTCTGACCCAGTATGGCATATCTTATGTTCTTATGAGCTCTTCGGCTCGAGGCTCCTCCTCGGCATCTGCCGGGAATGCCAAAGCCTTGGCCATGTCCCTGATGAAATCCGAGAACCAGGTATCCTCCGGGGGGGTAACTTCTCCGAGGCTCGGACTCCAGGGAGTCTGACAGGACGCACCGGGTCCAGAAGGTGTCAGGAGATTCCTCGTCCTCCGTCTCCCATGCCGATTCCTCTGAGGAGTCGCCGAGCGGCTCTGGCCATGTGGGACTCGATGCCACCCGCATCGACGCCGAGGGCACCGGCGTCGACAACCTCAGCCCCGAACGGGAGGTCGAGGCAGACCATGGCCGAGGATCGACTCGAGATTTGATTGACTCGAGAATCGGCTCATCCTCCAGGGTCGACTTAGATGTCGAGGTCCCAGTGGTCAGGGCAGATGTACCTGTCAGACGGGTGATCAGTACCCGCTGCTGCTCCATGAAGGCAGCCAGGCTGCTCTCCAGGGCCGTCAGCCTGAGTCCAAGCTCAGGAGACTCCACAGCTCACGACTAGGGCCCCGACGTTGGTTCTCCCTGGGAGAGTCCACGAGGACAACAGAGGTTACCTGACTCAGGGACTCCGGCTCCAGGCGAGATTGCTTGGTCAGCCGCTCTGACTCAGAGAGACCGGGGCGGTGGTCAGGGCTGCGCGACCTGGCCCTCCCTCACGAGCTTCTTCTTCCTATTGTGCTCCCAGGTCGGAGACCGCCTCTCACAGGACCCACGACGCCGCTCGGGGTCAGACTCCCAAGATGTCGAGGCCTCTGACGAAGTCCGGGCCCGGCCGGATGCAGACTCTGAAAAAATTCTTTCATGCTGATGCTGACGGCTCCGAAGCGCCTTCGCCGACATCTTCCCGCACAGGCCACAGACAGGCCCGAGGCATCGGAGGCAGCAGTCTTGTGTGTCGGTGAGAGACATAAGTTTCTTACACCGATCACATTTTTTGAACCCGCTGGCAGCCATTGGGGGGGAAAAGGGCCCCTGCAAGGTCAAAAGACCGGGCTGCCAGTGAAAACAGAAAAAGCGCGAACGCTAGTCACAAAGGACAAAAACCGAAAAAGAAGTTCCGGACTCGATACCTGTGTACCGAGGCCAGGCGGGAAGGGGAACCAGCGTTGAAACAGAATAAAGATATGCGAAATCACAGAAAAAAATCAACTTTTTCCCGGGTGACACGAACTACGTCCGTTGGGCTCCGCGGAAAAAAAAAGACTGAGCAAGATGGAACCGTTGGGCAGGAAAAGGACCACGCATGCGCACTGCATTCCCAAAGACTTTCTTTGAAAGCTGGGAAAGCATAGCTACTCACCTGTAACAGGTGATCTCCGGGAACAGCAGGAATTTAGTCCTCACATATGGGTATCGTCGGTACCGACGGAGCCTGCGCGGGAACGTTCCCCAGCGTCCAATTAGAAATCTTTTGGGAGCATCCCACTGTGCCTGCGTGCTGTCTTCGCCCCTTTCCCAACTGCCTCTCTCCAGTTGAGTTTTAAAGCTGAGACAAAGAGAGAGAGAGGGAAAGGGAGAGATAGAGAGATACAACTCCTAGGGGAGGTGGGTGGGTTGTGAGGACTAAATTCCTGCTGTTCCCGGAGATCACCTGTTACAGGTGAGTAACTATGCTATCTCCAGGAACAAGCAGGAATGTAGTCATCACATATGGGGACGCCCTAGCTTTAGGTGCCAGGGAGACCCCAGAAGTTGTGTGTCCCTGAGAAGGGCTCCACTTCCCCCCATGGATCTCTGGCATCCAACCAGGGATGGTGGGTAAGAGTTGATTAGGTATGGAACAGGTGTTGGAGAATAGCCTGACCAAACAAGGCATCCCGGAGGGAGTCCTTGTCCAAGCAGTAATGGGCTGTGAAGGTATGAACCGAGGCCCAGGTGGCTTCTCAACAGATGTCGTCAAAAGACACAGAGTGCAGATGAGCCATTGAGGCTGCCATGGCTCTCACATTGTGAGCTGTGACATGGCCCTCCAGAGAAAGGTTCTTACTCTGATAGGCGAAGGAAATACACTGAGCAATCCAGTTAGACAGTGTTCTCTTGGAGACTGGAAATCCCAAATGAGAAGGATCAAAAGCAACAAAGAGTTGAGAGGACTTTCTATGTTGCTGTGTTCTTTGTAAGTAAAAGGCTAAAGCTCTTTTACAATCCAAGGTATGAAGATTCCTCTCTGCATTTGATGCATGAGGCCTTGGAAGAAACACAGGTAGGTAGACCGCTTGGTTCAGATGAAAAGGCGAGACCACCTTTGGCATAAAGTGTGGATGAGTCCTAAGGTTTACCTTGTCATGATGGAACCTTGTATAAAGAGGATCAGCTACTAGTGCTTGCAACTCATTAATGCGGCATGCTGATGTGATTGCAATGAGAAAGATAACCTTCCAAGAAAGGAATTTCAAGGAGGTAGTAGCTAAGGATTCGAAAGGTGGCTTCATGAGCTGACCAAGAACCAGGTTTAAGTGCCATGCCACCGGTGGTGGCCTAATGGGAGGCTTAGTTAGAAGAAGGCCTCTCATAAATCTTGCTATAAGAGGATGAGAGGAAATAGGCAGTCCATTTAGAGGCTTAAAGAAAGCTGCAAAAGCACTCAAATGGACTCTTACTGAATTAGTATTACGACCTGCATTGGATAAATGAAGGAGATACTCAAGCAATGATTCCAGAGGTATTGCAAGAGGGTTAAGACCCTTTTGCGAACACCATATGGTAAACCTTTTCCACTTGAAAGCATAAAGCATCTTGTGGAAGGTTTCCTGGAAGCAAAAAGAATATCTTTTACTTGCTGAGGGAGATTAAGATCATGGAGATCTAGGCCTTCAGCAACCAAGTCCTGAGATGCAGAGGCTGGGGATTGGGATGCCATAACATTCCGTCCTCCTGAGATAAGAGATCTGGAGCAGACCCTAACTCCAGGGAGGGAGCTTGAGAGATATGTAGAAGCAGAGGGTACCACACTTGCCGTGGCCAATGTGGAGCTATGAGAATCATATGGCCTCTGTCTCTCTCAAGCTTGAACAGGGTTTTGGGAATTAGGGGAATGGGTGGAAAGGCATACAGGAAGTCTTGACCCCAGTAAAGGAGCCCCCTGAGCCGGAATTCTGTAACAGAACCTGGGAAGTTTGGCATTCCACGGACTTGCAAAGAGGTCTATGTCCGGGGTTCCCCAAAGTTGAAAAATCTTGGCCACCTGGTCTGCATGCAGAGACCACTCGCGTGGAAGCAGAACTCGACTGAGTCTGTCTGCCCAAGAGTTTTGAATGCCTGGAAGATACACTGCCAGGAGATGAATCTGATGCTCTCTGGCGAGAGGGCCCATAGTTGCAAAGCTTCGTTGCAAAGCGACAGAGAGCCTGTTCCCCCCTGCTTGTTCACATAGAACATGGCTACTTGATTGTCCGTATGAATGAGGACCGTCTTGTAGCTGAGCAGGGTGTGGAACACTCGCAGAGGAAGGAAAATTGCTCTGAGCTCCAAGAGATTGATATGTAGATGACTCTCCTGTGGAGACCAGGTGCCTTGGGTGGAGAGGTCTTGCAAATGAGCTCCCCAACACATTGGAGAAGCATCTCTTGTGAGAGTTGCTTGGGGTAAGAGTTGTTGAAGAGGGGACCCCAGCAACATGTTTTGAGTGGACGTCCACCACTGGAGGAACAAAATAAGGCGACTTGTGTTTGCTATTTTGTCTGGCAAGCATCCTGATGCCTGGGTCCATTGGGTGGATGAAGTCCACTGGGCCGCCCTCATATGGAGGCGAGCATAGTGGACCACATACACAGTAGATGCCAAGTGGCCTAGTAGTTGTAGCATTTGTCAGGCAGTGAGATGAGGCTTTAGCACTGCTTGAGAAGCTAACTGCGAAGGCAACGGGCCTGGGGGAGATAGACCCTTGCCTTTCTGGCATCCAGCAAAGCTCCTATGAACTCTAAAGACCGAGTGGGAGTTATACTGGATTTTGGGATGTTTATTACCAGACCCAAATACTGAAGGATACGCATTGTGCAGGACTGAGAAGTCCTGGCCTCTGACTCTGTTGGGGCTCGAATGAGCCAGTCGTCTAAGTAGGGGAAGACGAATGTCCCTAGAGTGCGGAGAAATGCTGCTACCACAGCCATGCATTTCGTGAACACCCTTGGTGCTGAGGCCAGGCCAAAAGGAAGCACCCTGTATTGGTAGTGCTTTCCTTGAAAAATGGACCGAAGGAACCTTCTGTGAGTTGGATGGATGAGAACATGGGTGTACGCATCCTTGAGATCTAGAGAACAAAGCCAATCCTGACTCTGAAGGTATGGCAGCAGAGGTCCGAGAGAAATCATCTTGAATTTCTCTTTGACAAGGAATTTGTTCAATTCTCTGAGGTCCAAAATAGGTCTGTATCCCCCTGTTTTCTTTGGGATAAGGAAATAGGGGGAGTAAAACCCTGTACCCTGTTGATGGATGGGTACTTCTATTGCCCCTTGGGCAAGCAGCATAGTGACATCCTGACCTAACAGGTTGAAGAGAGAGGTCGGAGAATTGAACTGCCTTATCATTGTGGGAGGGGGCATGCTCGAAAAATGAAGCTTGTACCCCTCTTTTATGATGGAGTGTGTCCAATGCTCAGCTGTTATCTACCCCAATATCTGGGGGCAAAGTGACACAACCTTCCTGGAATAGTGGAAGGCTCTGGTCCAATGAGAGCCAGGAAGGCTAAGTTCTCTAGCTGAAAGTCAAAGGCCTTGTGGAGGCTGAGAATGCTGGGATGGCTGAGGCTTAGCAGTCTTTGCCTTTCTTTGTTTGGGTGGTTGCTGACCTTTCCTGACAAGCTGACCTGCAGAACGTCCCTGCTGAGAATAAGCAGGATAATATCTCTTCTTTTTAGAAAAGAATGGTTTCTTGAAAGATTTCTTTCTTGCAGGATCAGCTGTGGACTTGGATAATCTATCCAAGGTGGAGTTGTCAGCATCCAACTCATTGGCCTTTTCCTGCCAATCTTTACCAAACAGGTTCTCACCAGTACAAGGAATATTTCCCAGTTTGTCTTGTACCCAGAGCTCCAGATCAGATGCCTGGAGCCAAGCAATTCTATGTGCACCTATGGCAATGGCAGAGGTTCTGCTTATGCATTCAAAACAGTCAAAAGCTGCACGGTTGACAAATTTAGAAACATCTTGGGCATGTTTGACCAATGTGAGAAAATCCTGCCTTCTATCCTCAGAAAGAAGAGGACTCAAAGCCTCAAAATCATCTGTGACTTCCTTCAGGAACATTCCCATATATAGACTATAGGAACTGATCCTGGCAGAGAGCATGGAAGCTTGGAAGACACGACGTCCAAAAGCATTCAAAGTTCTGCACTCACGTCCTGGAGGATTAGAGGCATGCCTCTTTGCACTCTTGATCCTTCTCATAGCTGATTCCACTACAATAGAGTGGTGAGGAAGCTGAGTTTTCTGGAAACCAGGACAAGGAGGGACTCGATACAGAGTATCCAGTCTACAAGAATGAGGAGAGGTGGTAAGAGGTGTCTCCCACATTCTTAACATGAGATCGTGCAAGATCTCATGGATGGGCAAGATAGCTGCATCCTTAGGAGTTTTAGGATATTGTAAAATTTCCAACTCCTTTGCTCTGGGCTCTGTTTCAGGGGCCAGAGTAATGGACAGACCCCAAGCCATCTCCCTGATGAAATCCTGAAAGGAAACGTCCTCTGGAGGAGACATCCTGCGTTTAGGGGAGGAAGGCTCCTCCGAGAGAAGTATTCCCGCATCGATAGAACTGTCAGAATCCTCAGATGCCTCTGAGGACTCAAAGTACCTACTGTCGGGATGCTCTTGAAGAGCTCGATACCCGTACCGACCGAAGTCGGTACCGAGGGGAACCGGTACCGGTGTAACGGTACCGGAAGGTATCGCATGACTGCGTGCCAGCAATGCGGACGCCGATGCCGATGCTATCGGTATCGATACCAGTGTCGGAGTTGGTACCGGTATCGGTTGAACTGTCTGACGCGCTTCCGAGGGTGTCGATGCCGCAAGGATAGCTGCCAGACTGCGTTCAATAGCCAAGACCCTCTGGTCTATCGACACTGCCGATGCCTGGATGTCGGGACCGGAGAAGATAGCCGGTACCCCAGAGCATGGCACCAGTAGTTCTGCCGAGGTCGAGGCCTTGAGAACATCCTGGAGTCCCGATAATGCTTTGGAAGTCAGGGCAGTTTTGCCGGTGCAGAATCCTCAAGGGCAACGATGCTTAGAAGGAGATCTACCCTTTGAGGATTGGCTAGACTTATGTTTAGTTACCTGAGATCCACGGGAGGAAGATGAAGCCCTGGAAGACGCCGATGCCACCGAAACTGCATCCGAGGGAAACAGGGTACTGAGCTTGGCAGCTCGGTTCTGTCGACCTCTCTTGGACATCATGGCACAGGCCATACATTCTGAGATGGAATGGTCAGGACCTAAACATTTCAGACACCACTCATGGGTGTCGGTGACGGAGATGGTACCGCCACACTTGGTGCACTTTTTAAAACCCGAATATGGTTTTTCCATTGTGGAAAAAATCTTGGGCCTAAGGCCCAAAATGGCACGTGCACCTGGAAAAAATGGGGGAAGAGTACTAAGATTTTTTTTTTTTTAAATAAAAGAAAGAAAGAAAAAAAAAACAGCGGTACCGGTAAAGCGTCGAGGAAGGCAGACGCGACCACAAAAAAGGAGGAAAATTTTCTGCGGTGACAGGAACACGACCTGCTGGCTCCGCGGAAAACGAAGAACTGGAGAGAGGCAGTTGGGAAAGGCGGGAAGGCAGCACGCAGGCACTGTGGGATGCTCCCAAAAGCTTTCTAATTGGACGCTGGGGAGCATTCCCGCACAGGCTCCGTCGGTACCGACGATACCCATATGTGATGACTACATTCCTGCTTGTTCCTGGAGATAGTGCTGCTCTTCTTAAACTAGCAGGAGGGCAACAAGGACTGCACCCTAACCCAAGAGATTTAGAATGGGGGGGAGGAGTATATGATGGAAGGGCTAAGAGGAGGAAGCAATGAGATTATGATTTCATAGCTGACAAATGGCATCCATCCAAAGAATCTCTTCAACGTTTCTTATAGTTTATAAGAGTTTCAAGAGTAAAAACAAATGTAATGACTCAGGTGAGGATAAAAGTAATAGCAAAGTTTACTATGAACAGTTGTATTTATAGCTCACTTGTTTAACTTTATCTTCAAAGTCTGCATCATTCTTATCGTAAATCATCTGAGCGAGGCGAATCTGTTCAGCTGTTGCCTGAAAAAGACAGGTAAGATGTTTGGTGACAATCATAATATGAAAATGTAGAGTAAGAAAAATAAGAAAATTAAAAAATGCCAAGTCAGAACATAATTAGGACATGCTCTGAAAGTCCATGCCTAGTTACTTTTACCTTTCAAAAAGAAAAAAAAAAGAACAGTTGAAGGAGCCAAAAAAATGCATCAATTAAAAATTCTTTATCAACCCAAGCAAAAGAATAAAAAGAGAGCAGATTTAGCAGCCCTGCTACCATTTCCTTACTTGTGCCAAATCAAGTTTTCAATACTTATAAGGGACCTAGCCTTCTAGCTCAAATTGAAGTGCACTGCTTTGCCCTGGCACAGGTTCAAGTCCAAGCCCACCTGAACATAAAAGAAAATGCACATAAGAACATAAGATATGCCATACTGGGTCAGATCAAGGTCCATCAAGCCCAGTATCCTGTTTCCTCAGTGGCCAATCTAGGTCATAAGTACCTAGCAGTTTCCCCAAAAGACACAGGTTCCACAATGCTTGTATTGGGTCAAGCAATGATATCCCGGGTCCCTTTTAATAATGGTTTATGGACCTTTCCTCCAGGAACTTGTCCAAACCTTTTTTAAACCCGGCTACACTAACAGCTTTTACTACATCCTCCGGTAACAAATTCCAGAGTTTGATTACACGTTAAGAGAAAATATTTTTTTCACTCATTAGTCTTAAATAGGTTACCCTGTAGCTTCATTGCATGTCCCCTAGTCTTTCTATATTCTGATGACATAAATAATCGATCTACGTTTACCTGTTCCACTCCATTCATCAATTTATTGACCTCTATCATATTTCCCCTCAGCCGTCTCTTTTCCAGGTTGAAGAACCCTAACCTTTTTAGCCTCTCTTCATAGGGGTATCCTTCCATCTCCTTTACCATTTTGGTGGCTCGTCTCTGTACCTTTTCTAATAACGCTATATCCTTTTTAAGATATGGCGACCCGAATTGCACACAATATTCAATGTGATGCACTACAAGTAATAAAATTTGACCAACCACCCAATGGACGAAGCTGGAGTTGATATCCACTAAAGCAGTATAAATGTGATTTACAAAACAATGGCAATTTTGCCATAAAGTATCTGACATACTAAGACGACGACAAAGCAAACAACAGACGAAAACCTAAGGACACAGGCATCGCCCTATCAGAACATCACAAGCTATCAACATGCACACCACATACTTCCTCCCACTATACCTACTAGTCACACAACTCCTCCCACCAACTACACACCCCCACTACCCCCAAACAAACACACCATGGTACCCACCAACTGCACTGCCATATCTCGGTCCACAACACACACACAAAGAGACACTCGCAACCTCCCAAACAAAGAGACAAAACAGACACAAATCAAACCCCAACACCGGCCCTAAGGAAGCACACGTCGCAACAACCTCTTCCACAAAGAAAACATCAATTGAGCTCATAAACGCCAGATCCATCTGCAACAAGATACACACTCTGGTAGACCACATTGAAGAGCGACAGCCAGACATAATATGCATCACAGAGACATGGCTCAACCCTACCGACAGTGTACTACTCAACCAACTAGTACCGAACAACTACTCAGCATACAACTGCCCACGCATCCACAAGCGTGGAGGAGGAGTCCTAATAATAGCAAAAACAGAACTCAAGTTCAAGACACTGAATCTCACAGATACAAAGCAGTGTAACACAATTAGCATCAAGAACAAGAATATTGCAATCTGCCTAACCTACAGAGCACCCCGTGCTCCACCCGACGAACTAGCCTTCATACTCGAAGAAGCCTGTGCCATAACGTCAAACAACAAACCAGCACTACTAATCGGAGACTTCAACCTTAAGTCCGCCAATACAAAAGATGCAGAGGCCTTCCTTCAGGCAATGTCATCACTTCAATTCACACAGATAGTCAATGCACCAACACACAGACTAGGATCATCCCCAGACCTCATCTTCGCATCAAACTACCTAACTTCAAGAGACCTAATCTCTACACCCACCATCACCCCAGTACCATGGTCTGACCATTACTTAATCGAGACAAATCTGCAATCACAAGAAGACTGGACAAGCGAAAGAGCGAACTTCCCACACACACAAAGACGATTCAAGTCCTTTGACAAGGACGAATTCATCCAGGACACAATACAACACTTGAACATTGACTCAGAGGACCTGGAGGAACAAGTTTCCAACTGGAACAATGTCCTAGCTAACGCCGCCAAACCATCCGTTGACAGGACCAAGAAACAACACCACAACAAGAGACAAAACAAACCATGGTACTCAGCAAAAATACGACAGGAAAAGAGGGAGCTCAGGAAAATTGAACGGAGATGGAGAAAAAACAAAACTACTTCCGACCAACATCTTTACCTAACAAAGCAAAAACAATACAATGAACACATCAACCAATCAAAGAGAGAATTCCACACAAACCTGATAAATTCTTCCATCAACAAACCCAGAGAACTTTTCGAAATAGTAAAAACCCTGACAAAAGAGCAAGCAGCAGAAAGAGAAATACAAGTGGATCCACAGATATTCGCCGACCACATCAAAGACAAATTTCACTCCACAGAGCGCTCAACACCCAGTAGAACCAACAGAACGAACGTCCACCCCAAAACCTGGGGCACATTCCACTCACCCTCAAAAGAGCAGATATCAGACATCATCTCCACAATCAACACAACCACTGCTCCTACAGACCCTTGCCCAGTGTCATGGGTCAAAGCCACCAAAGCAAGCCTCATACCAAACATTCATAAAATGGTACACAACTCACTCACTCAAGGACTCATGCCACAGCAATTAAAGCTTGCCTCAGTAAGACCAATCACAAAGAAAACTTCTCTCGACGAAAAGGACCCAGCAGCATACCGACCAATCTCCAGCATACCCTTCCTCGCAAAAATAATCGAAAAGACGGTTCAACTACAACTTCAGGAACACATTGACGAACACGGAACTCTCGACGACAACCAACACGGATTTCGTCCCAACCATGGAGTCGAAACTCTCCTGATCTACCTCTTCGACAGCATCATAAGAATAATTGACGACATCAGGAATGGAATTATAATGATCTTCATCGACATCTCCTCAGCGTTCGACACAGTTGATCACAATATACTCCTGGAGAGACTGAAGAACACTGGTATACACGGTACCACTCTAAAATGGTTCCACTCGTACCTAACAGAAAGACAGCTACAGGTCAAGGTGGGACAGGACACCTCCCGGCCCATAAACGTCCAACAAGGAGTACCACAAGGATCCGCACTCTCAGCACTCCTTTTTAACATCTACATCCAACCAATATGCAACATTATGAAAGAGAACAACATCCAATACACAATATACGCAGACGATATAATGGTATACTCCCCGATATCAATCGAAAACCCGGACTTCTCTAAGATAGCAGACTGCCTTACCCAAATGGCGAAGTGGTGCCAAAACAACAATCTAGCTATAAACTACAACAAGACTGAAGCTTTAATCATCACTCGAAACCAAAGCTTCACACACCCACCAAACATAAAGATACAAAGCACCACGATACCGATAAGATCGGAGGTGAGATACCTTGGGGTTACTCTGGACAGTAAACTCAACCTCAAACCTCACATAGACAAAACAATCCAAAAAGCATATTACAGGATGCGAATCATCAGGAGACTGAAACCACTCCTCGCTCCAGAACACTTCCGTACAGTCTGTCAAGCACTGATAACCCCAATACTGGACTTCTGCAATCCGATATACCTCGGACTACCAAAACAAGCTCTCAAACCACTACAGCTGGCACAAAACACTGCAGCTCGAATCATATCCGGAGCCGCAAGGCAGGAGCACATCACACCTACACTAAAGGACTTACACTGGCTCCCAATCATTGCTCGCATCAGATACAAGACTATCATAAACCTATTTAAGATAAAAGAACACACATCAGCCAACAGCCTCCACCTGCTCATACAACCGGAAACCAGCGCACGTCCCAGAAGAAGTCAAACACGCAACCGAGTCAGCACCCCAAATGAGTACAAGCACACACGCAAGGACACAACAGACAGAGCTCTCTCCATGGCTGCTCCAACAATATGGAACAATCTACCGGACGATCTAAGGGCAACTCCAGACCTCAAAGACTTCAGAAAACAACTGAAAACCATGCTGTTCATAGAGCACTATGGTCACATCACATAACCTAAGAGAATGGATAACAGCACTCCAATCCTCCCAAACCACTGAATATATATAAAATATGATTCTAGCACCACTGTAAATAGCCCACCCTGTATATAGCTCAAACAAATCAAGCACCCAACACATCCCTCACACAACTAAGTTTTATCCTCACTGCATGTACAACACACACACTTTACCTGATTGCTTGCTGTGATACCACCTTGATTATTAAGATAAGGCGGTTTAGAAATACTGTTAAATAAATAAAATAAATAAAATAAAATAATTTATTAATACAATACAGGTCATTTTTATTCCTTCCAACCCAAAAGAAGTTGGAAAGATTATATCAAAAATGTGCAGAAATGTCCATCTATTCCTTCTGAACATTAAAAGAATGGGATGAAACTTAACATGGGAAAAAACTGGTGAAAAAAATATTAAGTTCAAAAATGGGACAGATCAGAGTGGAGTTCCAAAGAAATAACCTCACAAAATGAACTACTCATTTCTATGAGAGGAGGAGTTCCAGCTTCTGCAGCTTAGAAACTTACATACAGTGAAACATAGCACTTAGGGAATTGTTTTTCAAACTGCCTCTCTCATGTTCTCAAAATCTCTCCAAACCCCAAATGCTCCTATTCCTGAACACTCCCCCCCCTCAAATGAAACTCCCCGCAACTCCACTATGATCCTACAAACTGCTCTTACTCCCAAAATGATCCAAACTGCCTGACTCCCTGCAACATGCACCCCTAAATCTACCCTGCCCCCTGCATTTGCCACCACACCCAGAAATTACCTCCCATAACTGCCTCACCATCCCACAAACTGCTCATACCCCCAAAATTTATACTGTGACACCACAAACTATACCTCTACACCGCAAACACACACCACACACAGGAATTACAAATAATTCCCTAGCTGTAATGTACTGCCTTTTAAGTTTTTATATATACTGTATAATTGTTATTTCTACTGTAAAATGCATTAACTGAATTGTACTGCTATCTTATTAGTTGCTATATATACTAATGAATTAATATCTATAGTTGTGGGAGGAGGTCCAAAGTTTAAAGGAGCACTCTCAGATGTACTCAGGTGGTGAAGGCTGACAACTGATTTTTTTCAGGATTCTACTGATTTTCACATCATGTCCTGAAGCTAGGAGAATAGCTAATATGTCTGGACTCTGTCAAGTCCTCCCCTGTCTGCTTCCAGTGTAACTAGCAGCAGAAACTGTGGATAGAGCAAGCCAATGGGAAGGTGCTGATGGTGGAGCACTGGAAAGCTGCTCTAGTCACAGGAAGGTGATGAGCTGGAGGAAGATCATGTGATGTACAAGTTAAGATTCTGCATATAGTGGGAGACAGAAGAGAAATTAAGTCCTCACCCCATTTCGATAGGAAAAACAATTCTAAACATTGCAACATACATACACCCATTCGAATTAACACAGCACTTACGGAATTGCACCTTTCAAACATCCCTCCCCTCATCATCTCTCCCCATCAGACATGCAGAAAACAGAGATAGACACACACATACATACTAATGTGCACATACACCAATACACATAGGTGCAGTTTATACCGATTCCAAAGATGCATACGACATACTGCCCATATTGTGTCATCGCAGCTTGTTAGAATGCAACTCTCGTGGTAGTGGGAGAATATGTGAAGACTTTACTCCTGCTGTCCATGGAGAACACCTGCTACAGGTAAGTTACTTGGTTTTCTCAGGGGAAAAAAGGATGACACGTCTTCTTCAGTGGTATGCCCTAGCTTTAGGTTGCCTTTAACAAAAAAGGGGAAAAATGTAAGGTATCGTTAGTGGGGAGATGGCAACAACCTGGAAATCAAAGAAAATGGACACTACAGGGGACAGACTGATTTTAAACCTTACAGATGCTACAGGACAAACTTGTTGCCTCAGGAATCCTTTCCAAACAATGAGATGTGAATGTGTGAACATAAATCCAGGCTGCAGCTGTGTCTCCTCTATGGAGGTAACAAAGTTACTCACCTGAAGCCAGTGTTCTCCGTGGACAGCAGGAGAAGTCCTCATATATAGGCAACACCACCAACGGAACGCTCTAGAAGGATTATTCTCTAGCTCCTTCTAGAAACCTTTGGAAAGGCTTCACCATGTATACGTGCTTCCTCCCACTTGCCATTGCTGCACCATGTTGTCTCAGATGTACAGCTAAGTAACATACAACTCCAAGGGGAGGTGGGAGACTTGTGAGAACTTATCCTGCTTGTCCACGGAACACTTGCTACAGGTAACTCTTCTTGGTGAACAAGCAATATGGAAATCCCTAGCTATAGACTGCCTGCAAACAAAAAAAGGGAATGGACTATATGCCAGAATAACAGGCATTGAGAAATCATGTTTTTAATATCAACAGGTTCTTTGGAACATTTTTTTAGGCTGCCTGAAAGAAATGGGCCTAGGGGGGGGGATAGCACAGTTACTTACCTGTAACAGGTGATCTCTGGGAACAGCAGGAATTAGTCCTCACATATGGGTACGTCGGAACCGACGGAGCCTGCGCGGGAAAGCTCCCCAGCTTCCCTGAAAGGAATCTTTTGGGGCCTCCCACAGCGCATGCGCGCTGCCTTCCCGCCTTCCTGACCAACTCTCTTCAGTTCGAGTTTAAAGCTGAGACAATAGAGAGAGGAAAGGAAAGAGAGAGAGAGAGATACAACTCCTAGGGGAGGTGGGAGGGTT
The DNA here is from genome assembly GCA_033557465.1 of Ichthyophis bannanicus. Classification (NCBI taxonomy): domain Eukaryota; kingdom Metazoa; phylum Chordata; class Amphibia; order Gymnophiona; family Ichthyophiidae; genus Ichthyophis; species Ichthyophis bannanicus. The sequence goes on along the minus strand of CM066032.1, from coordinate 111,342,754 downwards.
GTGAGGACTAATTCCTGCTGTTCCCAGAGATCACCTGTTACAGGTAAGTAACTGTGCTATCTCCAGGAACAAGCAGGAATGAGTCCTCACATATGGGGACTCCCTAGCTAAGATGCCGGGGAGATCCCCCTGCAAGAATTCCTCATCTTCCCATGGATCTCAGGCATCCATTCAGGGAAGGTGGGCAGGAGTTGTTTAAGAATGGAACAGGTGTCTGAGGACGGCCTGACCAAACAAGGCATCCCGGCGGGAGTCCTTGTCCAAGCAGTAATGGGCTGTGAAGGTATGAACCGAGGCCCAAGTGGCTGCTCGACAGATCTGCTCGATGGATACAGAATGAAGATGAGCCATAGATGTGGCCATGGCTCTCACATTGTGAGCTGTGACATGGCCTTCCAGAGAAAGGTTCTTACTCTGGTAAGCAAAAGAAATACACTGAGCAATCCAATTGGACAGTGTTCTTTTTGAGACTGGAAGTCCTAAATGAGAAGGATCAAAAGCAACAAAAAGTTGAGAAGACTTTCTATGTTGCTGTGTCCTGTGGATGTAAAAGGCAAGAGCTCTTTTACAATCTAACGTATGTAGGTTCCTCTCTGCACTAGATGCATGAGGAGCTGGAAAAAAGACAGGTAGATATACCTCTTGATTAAGATGAAAAGGTGAGACCACTTTAGGCATAAAGTGGGGATTTGTCCTAAGGACTACCTTATCATGATGGAACCTTGTATAAGGTGGATTAGCCACTAAAGCCTGCAGTTCACTGATGTGGCGAGCAGAAGTGATTGCAATAAGGAAAATGACTTTCCAGGAAAGGAATTTTAAGGAGGTAGTGGCTAAGGGTTCAAAGGGCGGCTTGATAAGCTGACCAAGAACTACGTTTAAGTCCCAGGCCACTGGAGGAGGCTGAATGGGAGGTTTAGTTAAAGTTAGACCTCTCATGAATCTTGCAATAAGAGGATGAGAGGAAACAGATTGTCCATTGATAGGTTGAAGAGATGCTGCAATAGCACTCAAATGGACTCTTACAGAATTGGTTTTAAGTCCTGCATTGGAAAGATGCAGGAGATATTCAAGTAAAGAAGTTAAAGGTAGTGCTAGAGGGTTAAGACCTTTGTTAGCACACCAAATTGAAAATCTTTTCCATTTAAAAGCATAAGAACGCCTCGTGGAAGGTTTCCTCGATGCATGGAGGATATCCTTCACCTGTTGAGAAAGATTCAAGTCTTGAAGGTCTAGGCCTTCAGTAAAAAAGCTCTGAGGAGAAGGGACTTGGGGTTTGGGTGCCACAAAGTCCCCTCCTCTTGAGACAGGAGGTCTGGAGCAGCTCCCAGATCCAGGGAGGGTGTCTGGGAGAGATGCAGAAGTAGAGGGTACCACACTTGGCGTGGCCAGCGTGGAGCTATGAGGCTCATGGATCCTTGATCCCTCTGAAGTTTGAATAGAGTCTTGGGAATCAAGGAAATGGGTGGAAAGGCATATAGGAAGGCCTGACTCCAATGAAGGAGGAAGGCATCCTTGGCCAGAGCTCCCTGACACGGAATCCTGGAACAGAACCGGGGAAGTTTGGCATTGTACGGACTTGCAAAGAGGTCTATGTCCGGGGTCCCCCATTCTTGAAAGATTCTGAGTACCTGATCCATGTGCAGGGACCATTCGTGTGTCAGCAGGACTCGACTGAGTCTGTCTGCCCAAGAGTTTTGGATTCCTGGGAGGTACACTGCCAGGAGATGGATCCCATGCTCTCTGGCGAAGGCCCAGAGTTTTAGAGCTTCGTTGCAAAACGACAGAGAGCCAGTCCCTCCTTGTTTGTTTACGTAGAACATGGCTACTTGATTGTCGGTATGAACAAGGACTGTCATGTTGATGAGGAGGGTATGAAAGACCTTGAGAGCAAGGAGAATTGCTCGCAGCTCCAAAAGGTTGATATGAAGGGTGGTTTCCTGTGGAGACCAAATGCCCTGAGTGGATAGGTCTTGGAGATGAGCTCCCCAGCCTGTTTGGGAGGCATCTGTAGTGAGAGTTGCTTGGGGTAACACAAGTTGGAAGGGGGCCCCCAACAACAGATTTTGAGTGGATATCCACCATTGGAGAGACCAAAAAAGACGTTTTGAGGTTGCTATTTGGTCTGAGAGAGCTCCTGATGCTTGGGTCCACTGTGTGGACAAGGTCCATTGAGCTGCTCTCATATGTAGGCGAGCATAAGGCACTACATGAACTGTGGATGCCATGTGACCTAGCAGTTGTAGCATCTCTCTGGCAGTCAAGTGGCTTCTGGACTGAATTTGAGAGGCCAAGTGCACTAGACGGTTGCAACGGGCCTGAGGAAGATAGGCCCTTGCAGTGGTAGTATCTAGCCAAGCCCCGATGAACTCTAGGGATTGAGTAGGGGTGAGTTGAGACTTTGGCAGATTGATGACAAGTCCCAGATACTGCAGTATGCGTCTGGTGTGGTCCAGGGAAGTCTGAGCCTCGGACTGAGATGGAGCTCGGATGAGCCAGTCGTCCAGGTACGGGAAGACAAAGATCCCCAGAGTGCGTAGAAATGCAGCTACTATTGCCATGCATTTGGTAAATACCCTTGGAGCAGAGGCTAGACCGAAGGGGAGTACTCTGTATTGGAAATGTTTTCCCTGGAACATGAACCGTAGGAATTTTCTGTGGGATGGATGGATGAGTATATGTGTGTACGCATCCTTGAGATCTAGAGAACAAAGCCAGTCCTGACTCTGTAGGTATGGAAGGAGAGTACCTAGAGAAAGCATTTTGAATTTCTCTTTGTAGAGGAATTTGTTCAATTCTCTGAGATCCAGAATGGGTCTGTATCCCCCTGTTTTCTTGGGAATCAGAAAATAGGGGGAGTAGAAACCTGACCCTTGTTGAGGAAGAGGAACCTCTTCTATTGCCCTTTGGGCGAGAAGAGTGGTCACCTCTTGGCCCAACAGGTGCAGGAGAGATGGGGGAGAATTGAATTGTCTCACCATGGTATGGGGAGGAAGGCTGGAGAAATGTAGTTTGTAGCCCTCTCTGATGATAGAGAGGGTCCACGGTTCTGATGTGATTTGTTCCCATCTGGGAGCAAAATGAGCCAACCTTCCTGGAATGGTGAGAGGTTCTGGCTGTTGCAGAGCCAGAAAGGGTAAGTTCTCTAGAATCAAGTCAAAAACCCTGAGGAGGTTGGGATTGCTGGATTGTAGCAGCCCCTGTGGCCTTTGTTCTGGCCTGCTTAGTTTGCTGATGCTTAGGAGCAAAGCGAACTTGGGAAGATTGCTGGCCAGTATTTGTGGAAAATCTGGTCTTTTTATAGAAAGTTTTCTTAAAAGGTTTTTTCTTGGCAGGGGTAGAGGTAGACTTAGAAAGTCTATCTAAAGCAGCATTCTCTGCATCCATTTGAGTGGCTTTGATTTGCCACTCTTTGCCAAAGAGATTTTCACCCATACAGGGCAGATTGCCCAAGCCTTCTTGTACCCAGGGTTCCAAATCAGAGGCCTGGAGCCAAGCCAGTCTGCGAGCAGCTATGGCTATGCCAGAGGCTCTGCTTGCCCCCTCAAAAGAGTCAAAGGCTGCTCTGTTGGAGAACTTGGAAACATCTTGAGTGTGCTTTAGCAAAAGAAGGAATTTCTCCTGATTATCCTCTGGGATAAAGGGGAGAAATTGACGTATCTTTAATGCAATCTCTTTCAAAAACATGCCCATATAAAAGCTGTATGAATTGATTCTGGCAATAAGCATGCTAGCTTGGAAGATTTTTCTCCCAAAAACATCCAGAGTCCTACATTCTCTTCCTGGAGGGGTAGAAGAGTGTCTTTTGGTACTCTTTATCTTTTTCATAGCAGACTTCACCACAATGAGTGGTGAGGAGGCTGAGTTTTTGGAAAACCAGGAGAAGGAGGAACACGATACATGGTGTCCAAACGTCGAGAATGTGGAGATAGGGTAAGAGGAGCCTCCCACAAATCCATCATGTGTTCTTGAAGAATTTCATGTATGGGTAAGGTGGCTGCCTCTTTAGGAACCTTAGAGTATCCTAAAATATCTAATTTTTTTGCTCTAGGTTCCTTTTCTGAGGATACAGATATGGAGAGTCCTTTAGCTACTTCAATAATGAAGTCTTGAAAGGACAAATCCTCTGGAGGAGACATTCTCCTTTTTGGAGAAGAGGGCTCCTCAGGAAGAGTGAAAGACGTCAGCAGAATCATCTAAGGTATCAGACTCTTCAGAGGATTCAAAGTATCGTCTATTTGCTTCCAGAGATCGATACGCGTACCGATCGGTACCGACATCGGGCGTACCGGGTATCGGAGCGGTATCGAAGGAAGCTCCGGAACCGGAGACCGGAACCGGCATGCTACTGGAAGTAGATGCTCTGGGTACCGGTATCGGTTGCGGTACCAGAATCGGAGTCGGAACCGATTGTCGCGGTACCGATGGCGGTGCAGCATTAATGAAAGTCAGTAAGGCCTGCTGCATGGATTGTACCATAGTACCCATAGCCGCCACAACTGCCTGGAAGTCGGTACCAGTGTTAGCCGGTACCCCAGAGCAGTCTAACAGGAGATCGGTCGAGGCCGTGCCATCGATGTCTACATGTAACCCCATAGGAGGAGCTTTGTAAGCCGGAGCTTCCCGCCGGGGTTGTTTGGCTGGGGCAGGGTCCTCAGGGTCAATTGCAAGGGAATCTCGCTGCTTAGAGGGAGATTTGCCTTTTGAGGACTTGCCCGAAGAATGTTTGGTTACCTGAGATCCATCAGGAGAAAAAGACCTGGAGGATGTTGATGCTGGAGTATCGGTAGAAAACAGCATATGAAATTAAGCTGCTCTGTTCTGTAAGCCCCTTTTGGACATCAGAGAGCAGGATGGACAATCCGGAATGGAATGGTCAGGCCCCAAACATTTAAGACACCACTCATGGGTGTCTGTAACTGAAATAGTACCGGTACACTTAGTGCATTTTTTAAAACCAGAAGCTGGTTTTTCCATGAGGGAGACCTGAGAAGGCCTAGAGGCCTCACAGAAAAAATACACCAAGTGTAGGAAAAAGTAATATATATATATTTTTTTTTTTAAATAAACGAAAAAAGGACCGGCGGTACCGGTCTGGAATCGGGGAAGGCAGACACGCGGTCAAAGAAACAAATTAAAATAACAATTTCTTCAGCGGTGACAGGAACACGACCTGCTGGCTCCGCGGAAAAAGAAGAACTTAAGAGAGTTGGTCAGGAAGGCGGGAAGGCAGCGCGCATGCGCTGTGGGAGGCCCCAAAAGCTTCCTTTCTGGGAAGCTGGGGAGCTTTCCCGCGCAGGCTCCGTCGGTTCCGACGTACCCATATGTGAGGACTCATTCCTGCTTGTTCCTGGAGATGGAGAGGGATTCTAATCCCGAAACAAATTCTGAAGTATTAATTGGTCTCCCCCCCCCCCCCTTCCCAGGGCGTTGTTACAAAACGTACCTCTTTTAGCACATGAGCTGCTGACCTGATTGGGAGAGTAACTTCATTGCAAGCCTCTGCAAATTTTTATGCTCTATTCAGGCACCTTCTTCTGCATGTTTAGAATTTATCTTATTTATTTATATATTCTTCTCTTTCTATATTTCCAGTGTGTGTTCTATATTCTGTCTGTCATTTACATAGCTCCGGCTCTCTACAGTGCTGTTTTTCCCTTCTTAACATTTTATCACCCACCCACCACTGGCTTAACTTTCTTTCATAGCCTTCCTCTGCTCATTGAACACACCAGGACCTCTTCTCCTCTTTCTCTACCTGTATCTCCTCTGATTTGCACTCTCCTTCTCCTATGGCTCCACATCACTTTGTATTCTTGATGTTTTCATAGCTGCTTGAGAAGCCAATTGAACTATTCGAGCACAGCGGGGCTGCAGCAGGAAAGCCCTTGACTGCCGTGTGTCTAGAAGAGCCCCTATGAACTTTAGGGATTGAGAAAAGGTGAGATGGGACTTTGGAAGCTTTATGACCAATCCCAGATATTGAAGAACTTGCATTGTGCAGGAAAGAGAAGAGCTGGTCTATGGAGCTGTTGATGCTCGGATCAGCCAGTTGTCTAAGTAGGGGAAGGCAAATATCCCTAGAGTCCTTAGAAATACTGCTACTACTGCCATGCATTTTGTGAAGACTCTTGGGGTGAAAGCCAAGTCGAAGGGTAGAACCCTCTACTGGTAATGTCATCCATGGGATGCTGTTCCAAGGGTTGCAGAGCAGAGATGACATCCATCTGTCCAAGAAAGGTCAACGCATCTTCGGTAGTAGACTGGCTAATCTACTGAAGAGGGCTTTAAACTAGATTCGTTGGGGATGGGTGAAGAAAGCTCCCAGGTAAGTGAAAGCCCCCAGGTAGGTGATACATTAAATACCTTTATGGAAATGGGTAACAGGAGTAACATACGGCCCTGAGATCGGCTCTCCCTGAGGGGATAGAGCAGGCCGGAGCACCGCGAGAGCACCACCCCCACCAGAGGCGCTACCCAATCGGGGCAGCGTGAAGCACGCTTAAATCCGGCGCCAATCGGGCGCGCGGTCCTTCTACCTCCACTCCGGCCCTGAGATCGGCTCTCCCTGAGGGGATAGAGCAGGCCGGAGCACCACCCCCACCAGAGGCGCTACCCAATCGGGGCAGCGTGAAGCACGCTTAAATCCGGCGCCAATCGGGCGCACGGTCCTTCTACCTCCACTCCGGCCCTGAGATCGGCTCTCCCTGAGGGGATAGAGCAGGCCGGAGCACCGCGAGAGCACCACCCCCACCAGAGGCGCTACCCAATCGGGGCAGCGTGAAGCACGCTTAAATCCGGCGCCAATCGGGCGCACCCGCGCCTTGCGGGCCCGCGCCTGAGGGCCTCGCCAGAGGGCCCTTTGGCGTGGCCCTTAGGCGGGGACCGCGAGAAGGGGCACTAGAAAAACTCCTGCCATCATCAGCAGCTCTCCGGCAGCAGGATAACAGCACCAGCAACATTCGCAAAATCGAAGCTGCCTGCATAGACGTTCAAGCATTCTATTTGTGGATCTCTTCCACACCACTCCGGCCCTCCTCCAGCAGCTCTCCCAGCCGGGGATAGAGCGGGCAGGAGCAGCAGCGAACAACAGCAGCACGTGAGCAGCGGCCCAATCGGGACAGACTGCAGCAGATTAAAAGCGACGCGCTGATCAGGCGCGCCCGCGCCTGAGGGCCCTTTGGCGTGGCCCTTAGGCGTGGACCAGAAACAAGGTCACACGACTCCATCAACACCCGATCGCAGAAGACGGAACCTGCAACAACCTTCATCCATTGATCACAGCAAGTATAACACTCCTTGATGAATTAACTATAAGCTGAGACTTCTAACACACCAAACTATAGCGATATACTGTTGCCAGTACTCCTTACAGTACTGTCAAGAGCCACACTTACTGTTGCCAGTAAGTGTGTAATATTACTAGTAATCTCACATACTGTTGTCAGTAACCCTTGATGTCAGTAACATATATAACATAGCTAGTAGCCTCATATACTGTTATACTATTGTCAGTAACCTATATAACACTGTCAGAAGACCCTATTGTATTGTACTGTTGGAAACACTCTTACTGTTGTCAGTAAACTACATAACACTATTAGTAACCTCATATACTGTTGCCAGTAGCCTAATGTTACATTATTAGTAGTCCTATATACTGTTGTCAATAATCATTATAGCATTGTTAGTAGCCTCATATAGTGTTGCACTATCATCATTAATCCTTCATCTACCTACTCTTATGCTAATCATCCCCATACAGAAACTCCCACACTCAAAAACACATAATGTCTCCAATAAAATGTACAAACTTCTCCCTCCTCCTCCTCCTAATAACACTCCTAACACAACACATCTATACATACAAATCCAATCAAAGCCCCTACATCAACATCCCCATTATTCATAACCACTACCAGAACCCATATAGCACCCCCACCACACAAAACTTATTTCAAAACCCGCAACACATAGTAACATACTCACACTCCCACAACCACTTTTCTCGTCACAACCCAGGCAGACGCCCCCACAGACTTATTCAAATAAAATGTCAACCACAAAGCAATAAAAAGGACAACACAGCTAATATAGACATTAAAACCAAGCTCTACCTAATAAATATCAGATCCATACGAAACAAAATACCAATAATTAATGACATGATAAAAGACAAAAACCCAGATATTATCTGCATCACTGAGACATGGCTCTCACCCACGGACACCATATTATTAAACCAAATAACCACACATCAATATGATATATTCAACTGCCATCGAGATGTAAAAAGAGGTGGTGGTGCTCTCATACTAACCAAAAAAGTCCTACAATACACCTTAACAAGCCTAAATAATGTAGATGGAATGGACATCATCAATATACAAAGCAGAACCATGGCACTCTCCCTCATTTATAGACCACCCTCAGCTGATCAAAAAAACCTCTCCTCCATCCTTGAACTTGCATGCACAGCATCGCAAAACAAACCACTAGTAATTCTAGGTGACCTAAACCTCCCCTCTCTAAATAAATCTCAATCAGATAACTTCATGGACGCCATGAACCAAATGGGATACACTCAGATAGTTCATACCTCCACACACATAAAAGGCAACACTTTAGATCTCATCTTCATCCCTTCCTCCCTTAATAACCATCAACAACTCACACCTCCAACTACAACAGAAGTACCATGGTCCGACCATCACCTCATAACACTCCACCTTCCAGCACAAGCAACACCAAATACAATAAGCACATCACCCCATTTATCACGCTTTGCTCACTTTGACAAGGATTCTTTCCTTGACAAAGTATTACCAGTACTCAACACAAACTTCCCTGACATCAACTCCACTGTAGATCACTGGAACCTAACTATACATGAAGCAGCTATCCCCACACGTAATAGGCATAAACAAACAAAGAAGTCAGAAAAATGGTTCACCAAAGAACTAGCAAAACTAAAAAAGCAACTGAGGAAACAGGAAAAGAGATGGAGGAAAACTAAAACAGATGAAAATAAATCACAATATATGAACACACTTAACGAATACAAAAACGCAATAAACAACTCGAAAAGGGATTACCACTCCAAAGTAATAAATCTAGCCATCAACCGACCTAGAGAACTATTTACAATTGTAAAAACACTAACCAAAACTAAAAACTCCGAGCCAAAGCTACCAACAATAAGCATTCAAACTTTAGCAACTCACTTTGCAGAAAAACTAAAATCTAAACCCAATACTCTAACACCAATACTGACTACAAGCACCAAAATCAATAACAATTGGACAACTTTCCACACAATTGACCGAAAGCAGCTCATTAAAATCATAACAATGATCAATACTACAACCTCCCCACTCGATCCTTGCCCTGTGTCTTGGATTAAATGTACAAAAGAAGAACTTGCTGAAAACATTCAATACATGGTGAACCTGTCCCCTTCCCAGGGCGTCATGCCTGATGCTCTAAAGCTCACAACGCTTCGCCCAATAATAAAAAACAACAAACTTGACTCAAAAGACCCCAATTCATACAGACCGATAGCTAGCATTCCTTTTATCGCTAAAATAATAGAAAAATCAATTCAATTACAATTACAAGAGCATATTGATGAACATAAACCCCTTGACACACACCAATTCGGTTTTCGCCCTTTCCACGGAGTGGAAACCCTCCTGATTACATTGATTGACTACCTCATCAAAGGCACAGATGTCAACAATCAAGGTTTCCTACTACTCTTTATTGATATCTCGGCCGCCTTCGATAACATCAACCACCCTACCCTGATCAACAGACTAGAAAACTTAGGAATAGGCGGTACTGTTCTCAAATGGTTCAAGTCATACATCACACATAGACTAATACGTGTCCAAATAGATCAAGAAGCATCAGAAACCTTCCCCCAAGGACAAGGTATACCTCAGGGATCAGCCCTTTCTGCCCTCTTATTCAACTTATACCTGCAACCTATCACAAACATATTTAGAAAACACAAGATTAATCATTTTATATATGCTGACGATATCATGCTCGCTATCCCCATAACCACAAAAAACCACTCTTATGACAACCTAGCTGAGTGCATGGCTGAGACCACCTCTTGGATGGAAATCAATCACCTCAGCATTAATCTCAAAAAAACGGAAGCAATGTTCGTTACAAGAACACCTGTGACTGAGGACACTTTTCCAACAACGATCTCAATCAATAATACCTCTATAACCCGTTAAAAAAGAGGTAAAATACTTGGGTGTAATAATAGATCATACTCTCACCATGCTACCTCACATAAAGAAGACAGTAAGAACCATATTCCTTAAACTCAAAACCATACAACACCTAAGGCCCCTCTTGGATACACATGACTTTAGATCGGTTGTCAATACACTCATCACACCCCATTTCGATTATTGCAACAGTCTCCTGATTGGCCTACCACAGAAAAACACATACCTATTACAAAGAGCCCAGAACATCTGTGCAAAAGTAACTACCAAAGCTCGTCTAACAGACCATGTGACTCCTATACTCCTAGAACTACATTGGCTCCCCATAAACAGCCGTATTAGATACAAAATTCTCCTAACAACATTCAAGCTCCTAAATGACATCGCCCCATCACATCTATCAACATTACTACAAACCCCATCTGAATCAAGAGCTCGCAGACAAAATGCAGCCCACTCACTTGATCTACCAAAATCATTCAAGAAGACTAAAAAATCCACAAGTGACAGAGCCTTCACATTCACTGCCCCTATGCTCTGGAATGATCTCCCACTAGACCTCCGCACCATAAAAGACCTCGCCCAATTTCGGAAGGAACTCAAAACTTACCTATTCTCTGAACATTTCCAAATCCCCTACCCCCCAAGCTCTGTACCCCCAAGCTCTATCCCACACCATCCACAGACACACCAACTCAGAACTCCCTAAACCACAACTAGACAACCCCACACAGCCCCCACCCCCCCCCCCCACACACAAAATTCTTGAAAAAAAATGGAAATAAATTCCACCACATACACATGATGCACGATTATTCTGAAAACCCCTGTATAGAATCACTTGTAAATAACCTATGTAAATAGTTTGGACAGTTTTTTTTTTTGTTTGTTTTTTTTTTAATCTGTCATTATTTGTAAAAAGTTAGAAAGTTTCTCTGTTTCAATGTAATGCATATCTATTCCATGTAAAAAGTTAAAAAGTTCTCTGTTCAATGTAAAGTATACAGAAGTATACATAATTTGTTAAATTGTTCCATGTAAACCGCCCTTGATCACTGGAAGGGGCGGTATAGAAGAAATAAGTAAATAAAAATAAATAAATAAATAAATAAATAAAGCAGTGTGTATTAATGCCCGTAGCATGGGAAATAAGATCCCTGAAGTTGAAGCTTTGGTGGGAGTGGCTGACTTGGATTTAGTGGCAGTTACAGAAACATGGTTCACAGAAAACCATGACTGGGATGTAACTATACCTGGCTATACTTTATTCAGAAAGGACAGGGTAGGAAGAAGGGGAGGAGGAGTGGCACTATATGTAAAAACTACTATTAAAGCTTTGGAATTACAGAGCTTAAAAGGGAGAGAGGAGGCATTGTGGGTTAAACTAGAAAGAGGGAAAGAGAAATCTATTTGCATTGGTGTGATATAGCACAGTTACTTACCTGTAACAGGTGATCTCTGGGAACAGCAGGAATAGGTCTTCACATATGGGTATGTCGGTACCGACGGAGCCTGCACGGGAATGCTCCTCAGCATCCAATCAGAAAGCTTTTGGGAGCATCCCTCGCGCCTGCGCACTGACTTCCCGCCTTTTCCACTGTCTCTCCTCAGTTGAGTTTCATAGCTGAGACAAAAGGAGAGAAAGAGGAAAGGAAGATAGATAGATAGATACAACTCCTAGGGGAGGTGGGTGGGTTGTGAAGACCTATTCCTGCTGTTCCCAGAGATCACCTGTTACAGGTAAGTAACTGTGCTATCTCCAGGAACAAGCAGGAATGAGTCTTCACATATGGGGACTCCATAGCTAGAGATGCCAGGGGGAGATCCTATAAAATGAATGTTCCTGGATCAGGAGTGCATTTCCCACACAGGATCTCCGGCATCCCATGAGGGAATGGAGGGTAGGAGTTGAGAATAGAAGAGCTGTAAGGAAAACAGCAAACCCAAGGTCTACAGGAGAGGAGTCCATGGCATGTATGATAAGTACCATTAAAATCATTTAATGAACAGTTATAATATGGAGCTTACCTACTGGATTGTAGGAAGTAGAAAGCGTGATGGAGTCTACTGGATATGCAGTAGCGGAATCCTCAAGGTGACCCCACAGCAGTGAGGGTGAAGGTCCAGACCTGGAATTAGCAGGTGATCCAGGTGTCAACTGGGGTAGGATTAGAACGGCAGGTCTTCAATGGAAAGCTTTATGGGAAAAAGCTGAAAACTCTTTTAGGTACAGAGTCTTCAGCTCCCCAACAGGGCCAGCAGACCAAAGGGCAGGGGCATGGGCCCCGTAGTCAGAAAACCCCCAAGCCGCCAGCTCCGGCTCCTGCACAGCAGGGAGCGGGGTTTTGACTTCCGCAGTATAGCCTCTCCTCCGCCGGTGGCTCCACTCAGCACAGGAGGTCGGCTGACCCTGTACGCCTACAGGTAGCCAGCCATCACAGGGGGTATCTGGGTACTGAGCATAGTCCAAAAGGGCTACATGCTCCACTTCCACCAGCTACCCCCCTCCTACTATCCAGGGGAGCCTCCAAGACTCCCTCTACACAGGAACCTCCCTCCTTCAGGAGTTGGTAAGTCTTCTAAAGGAACAGGTGGTGGAACCGGTGCCTCACCACCTGGAAAGGCAAGGCTTCTACTCCAGGTACTTCCTGGTACCAAAAAGGACAGGAGGCCTCCGGCCTATCCTAGATTTACGAAACCTAAACAAGTTTCTGGAGAGGGAAAAGTTCAAGATGCTTACCCTTTGGATACTGCTGCCCTACCTCCAGCAGGGAGACTGGCTATGCTCCTTAGACCTAAAGGATGCTTATACTCACATCCTCCTTCATCCAGACCACAGATGATATCTCAGATTTGTGGTGGGAGGAAACCATTTTCAGTACAGGGTACTTCCCTTTGGCCTAACCTCTGCCCCCAGGGTTTTCACCAAATGCCTGGCAGTGGTGGCGGCTTATCTCAGGAATCAGGGAGTTTTTGTCTTCCCATACCTGGACGACTGGCTCATCAGGGGCCAGTCTCTCCAGGAGGCCCGACAAGCCACTCTTCGCACTGTCTCTCTTCTTCATCATCTGGACTTTGTCATAAACTACGCAAAGTCCACTTTGCTCTCCTCTTGGAACCTAGAGTTTATAGGGGCAAGATTAAACACCCTTCAGGCAAGAGCTTACTTGCCCGAAGACAGGGCCCACAGACTGTTGGACTTGGCCAACCAGTTCCAAGAGCAATTCTCATGTTTCTGCCAGGCACTACCTGCGGCTCCTGGGTCACATTGCATCCACTGTACATGTGACTCCTTATGCTGGTCTGAACATGCGGGCTGCTCAATGGTGCCTCAGAGATCAGTGGATGCAGGCCACAGGCGACCTCCGAGACAGAGTAAAGGTGTCCAAACCCCTTTTGGACTGCTTATAGTGGTGGCTACATCTCCCAAACCTTCTCGGGGGGGGGGGGGGGTACCTTTTCAGGCTCCAGCACTCACAAGGGTGCTGATGACCGATGCTTCCTTAAAGGGCTGGGGTGCACATTGCCAGGGCACGTGCACTCAAGGCCTGTGGTCTCCTCGAGAGGCCACATAGCAAATCAATCTTTTGGAGCTGCGAGCAATCCGCTTAGCTTTGCGAACATTTTCTCATGCCCTCTCTCACCAGTCTGTCCTAGTTCAGACGGACAATGAGGTTCTATGTGAACAAACAAGGGGGCACGGGGTCCAAACTCCTGTGCCAGGAGGCTCTGGCCCTTTGCTCTGTGGCCGTCTGGCAGGGTATGTTTCTCAAAGCGGTTTATCTACCTGGTCAAGAAAACTTCCTAGCAGACAAGCTAAGCAGGATTCTCCAGCCTCACAAATGGCAGTTGAATCCAGTGGTGCTCCAGCAGATCTTCCTCTGCTGGGGACTTCCATCCATCAATCTCTTTGCCAGTCCACTGAACTGTCAGCTGCTCAGGTTCTGCTCCAGGCAGCCGCATCCCCTGAGGATGGCAGCAGATGCTTTTCTGATCTCTTGGTCTACGGGCCTCCTGTATGCATTTCCTCCCACGCCTCTGGTGGCACGAACTCTGTTCAAGATTCTCCAGGACAAGGCCTCGGTGATTCTGGTAGCCCCCAGATGGCCGAGGCAGCCGTGGTTTCCACTTCTGCTGCAGTTGGCGGTGGAAACTCCGTTCCCTTTGGGGTTGCAACATGATCTCCTGTCTCAAGAGCAGGGTTCCCTTCTGCACCCCAATCTCAGGTCCCTCAATTTGATGGCCTGGCTGCTGAAAGGGTAGTTATAGCTCCCTTACTCCTACCTAAGAAGGTTGAGGAGGTGGTATTGGCCTCTAGGAGACAGTCCACCAGAAAATCCTATGCTCTCAAGTGGCGTAGGTTTAGGGTATGGTGTGCTCAACCTAAGTCAGAAGTCAACCTAGTCACTAACAAAACTACCACCTCAATACAACCTGAAAAGGGCTAGTTGGTCAACCTTTCTCTCTAGTCTTATTAGTGAACCACATTGTAACATCCAATCGAGTTTGATATTACTGTATATACCATTAAGTTAATCTGTACATAGTTCCCCCGGTTGTCCTATTGTTGAAGTTCCCTGTTCAATGTAAAACTCAATGTTACTTGTATGCATTGTAGTATGTTCTTGTTCTATGTACACCGCACTGATTATAATAGCGCGGTATAAAAGAATTGTTAAATAAATAAATTAAGACCCTTTCTCTTGCCTTGTACCAGTAGTACCGCAGTATCTAATTCACCTTTCAGACCTAGGCCTTAAGTCCTAACTCTGTACGGGTCCACCTCAGTGCTTTGTCAGCGCACCACTCACCGGTGGAAGGACAGTCTGTCGGTTCACCCCTTGGTGTCCTGATTTCTCAGGGATCTGCCCCCGTGCTGAGCATTTACCCAGTTTTCAAAGAGAGCCTTTGGGAATGCAGCACGCCTTCACGTCCCTTTCCCGCCCAAGGGTGCCATCTTGCTCAGTCAGATGACATATCTAAAAGACAGCAAAAAAATCAAAATGAATGATATGACTGCACCTCCAGGGGAGGAAGGAGGGCCGTGAGGACTGATTCCTGCTGCTCCTGGAGAACACCTGTTACAGGTGAGTAACTACTCTTATTCTAGGGTGTATTCCATCCAGTCCCATTGCTTTGTCTACTTTAAGTTTAGCTAGTTTCCCACAAATTGTCTTCTGAAAGTTGTTCAAGATGCCCCTCGCTTCTGTTCCTGTTTGTGGGTGTTTTCTGAGTTCCTGTTCCTGTTCCTGGTTCTTCATCTGTGAACACAGAACAGAAATATTTGTTATGCAATTCCGCTTTATCTTCAGCTTCTATATTCCTCCCCGTCACCCTTGAGTCTGACAATACCACTTTTGCCCTTCCTCTTCTCACTAACATATCTGAAAAATGTCTTATCCCCCCATTTTATTGCATTGGCTATTTCCTCCCTTTTTGAATCTTTGCTTTCCTGACTACTTTGCTAGCTCCTCTAGGTTTTTCCAAATATAGATGCCTGTCTTCCTCTCTCTGTGATCTCTTGTATTTCATGAAGGTCTCCCTCTTTTTCTTCTCCTTTTCAGCTACTTCTTTCGAAAGCCATAGCGGTCTCCCTTTTCATTTACTTTTATTTACCATTTTAACAGAAAGGTTGGTTGCCCTTAAAATATCCCCTTTCAGTTTTGCCCACTGATTTTCTACATCCCCCAGCTGTTCCCACCCTTCTAACGACTCCCTGAGGAATTCGCCCATCTTAGCAAAGTTAGTTTTCCTAAAGTCTAAGACCCTCGCTTTTGAATGGATTCTAACAGTCCTAGTCCTAATACTGAACCACACCATCTGGTGATCACTAGATGCAAAATGATCTCCCGCTATAACATCAGATACCCTTTCACCATTGGTAAGCACCAAGTCTAGTATGGTCTCTTCATGTGTGGGGTCTGTTACCAATTGCCTGAATAGTTCTTCCTGTAGAGAATCCAGGTTCTCCTTACTTCTAGATGATACTGCATCAGGAATGTGTCAATCAACATCTGGCATGTTGAAATCCCTTACAGTAGCCCTTCCCCATTCCTAGCAATGCTGCGTATGTCTTCAATTAACTCTCTATCCACCTCTTCCTCTTGTGAGGGAGGTCTGTATATCACGCTAATGCAAACAGATTTCTCTTTCCCTCTTTCTAGTTTAACCCACAGTGCCTCATCTCGGTAATTCCAAAGCTTAAAAGGGGACTGTTGTAGTGTTTGAAATGGAAGGACAGACATAATAGGCCATGTGGTCTTTTTCTGTCACCCTGTATCTATGTCCTGGGGTAAGCAGTGGATTTCTCGGCTCCTCTAATAATGGTTTATGGACCTTTCCTCCAGAACTTGTCCAAACCTTTTTTTAAACCCAGCTACACTAACGGCTTTTACTACACCCTCTGGTAGCAAATTCCAGAGTTTGATTAAGCGTTGAGTGAAAAAAATATTTTCTTTTATTAGTCTTAAATAGGTTACATTGTAGCCTCATTGTGTGTCCTCTAGTCTTTTTCTACTTTTTGATGGCATTTGACCAATCTACTTTAACTCGTTCCACTCCAGTCATTAATTTATAGACTTATGATATATCTCTTTAGTTTTCTCTTTTCCAGGTTGAAGAGCCCTAACCTTTTAAGCTTTTCCTCATAGGGGTAGCCTTCCATCTCTGTCACCAACCAGCACAATTGGTACCTTCAGTGCTTGGGTCTCGACCACCAACCCTTTTCTTGTAAAATGTGCCTGGAAATGACAAGGACCTGAAGGGTTGGAAAAAGCAGAGGGAGTCCCTCTTTGGGCCTTCTAATTAGCCTCTTCGGCATCATCAGTCCCGGTGACCCCACAAGATCCCGCAGAGGCATCGCGGGGTGCCCGAACATACTCTGAACAGAGGGGCTGTGGTGGCCTATAGTTATGACCCTTGATAGACCTTTGGGAATTGAGGAAGGACTCTGCATCAATATTGTTGACGTAGATTGTGGTATCTGCGCAGTGGAACAAGACCGTGCATCAGTATTAAAGCCCTTTCTAACGTGACATAGGAAGTGATGGCCAAGAACGGCCCACCAAATTTCCCTGGAGGGAGGACTCATCCCTTGGAATGCGGGAGGGATGCTGTTCATCCATTGATATCCCTATCATTGACGATTCTCCAGTGGGGTGACCAAAGTGGTAATTCCGGCCTCACAGCCTTCAGAAACGGCACTCTGGGAGGAACCCTTTCGGGCCCTCATGGCCCGTATAGTGGTGGTGATGGCCAAGCAACAGGCTAGCACTTTGGTGCCTAGGGCGGCATCACTGTGGATTTTGCAGCCAATCCTCAAGACCCCTGCGCTGTTAGTCGATGCAGTTGCTTCGGGACTTTAATTGGAATAGATTCCGGTTTCCATAGGCAGCATTTCCTTCTCGAGCGTATCAGGGTCCAATGTCCTGGCAGGACCGTGGAAGCGCTGGGTGCACCACTGGTCCCGGCATCACTTTGCTTGTCCCTGCATTTGGAGGAATCCGCCTGGAGGAGGCCCGTCAATACTTTGACTCCTTTCAGAATTGGACTCTGATGGCTGGGAAACTGAGGTGGAATCGGAGGTGTCAGACTGGAGGTCTCTCGAGCTCCTGTCAGACTTTTCTCCTCCGTATGAGCGTTGGAAGTCTCCTCTGGAAGACATGTCCTTCCAGGACTTCGTTAGGGATGTGGCTAAGGTCATCTCTTTTTTTTTCTTTGGAGGTGGAGGATGAGCCCAGGGCAGAGGAACTGGAGATCCTCCAGTACCTTTCGTTCCAGAAGGAGTCTCTGCTGTTGCACCAGATCCTGCAGAGGCTGTAAATGCGGATGTGGGAGAACCCACTCACGATGCCCTCGGTCAGCAGGTGGCTGGACTTGATGTACCGGGTCCAAAAGGCCCCTGGGTTCGAGAAGCCTCAGCTCCCGCACCACTCCTTGGTAGTAGAGGTACCATAAAGTGCATCAAGAGCAACAAGACTCACTCCTTGACCCCCTCAGGGCTGGGAGGCGTGGACCTGGGACTCATTTAGCAGGCAATGCTTCTAGAATTTCATGCTGGTGGCCAGGGTCCTTTCATACCAACAATATATGAGCATATTCTTAAGACATCATGCTGGATCTGGCCGAGTTCGATCCGCTCATTCCCCCTGAGCGGCTCGATGCCTCTCGTGCCTTGCTTGTCCATGGCAAGGACTGCTCTGAGTTTATGGTACAGCTGGCTTATGATGCCTTTGAGTCCATCTGCAGGGCAGTGGCAGTGGACATTGAAGCCTGTTGACTCATGTGGCTCCAGCCCTCTGACTTGGAGCAGTGGGTACAGTACAAGCTGGTGGACGTGCCTTGTCAAAGGGAGAATCTCTTTGATGAGCAGGTGGAGACAAAGGCTGGTGATCTCGAGAAGGAGCATATCATTTTCACCAGGCTTTTGAGGGAGACTTCTGATCCTTCCTGCAAAACGTACCAGGGAAAAAAGACTTACTACCAGCATAAGTGCTGGTACTTCCCCAGCCCCCAAAGCTCTCAGCCAAAGGCTCAGGCCCCTCATCCGCAATGCCGAGAGAAACCTCAGAAGGCTTAGCCCATCCTGCATCCCAAGCTGGAGGCAAGATTTTGACTAGTTCCTCCAGAGCACAGCCAATCTGCCAGTGACTGCAGGGGAAAACCCTCCGGGGGGGGGGGGGTAGAATGGGCGTGGGCAGCTTGTCTTTCGCCCACAGGTGGCATCTTATCACCTCAGATGCATGGGTGCTGCGCAGCATGTAGCCGATTTGGTCTATGCCAAACTGTCGCCCCCTTCCCCCCACCGAAGGAGCATCTCCTCGACCCCCTGCATCTTAACCTCCTGCAAGGGGGGGAGGTGTCTGCCCTTCTCACACACAGACTTCACCATAGAGCTTGTACCTCCTGCCCATCTTGGACCTCCAAAACCTCAACATTTTCCTGGTGCGAGAAAAATTCAAAGATTGTCTCGCTAGGGACTCTGCTTCCTTACCTACTGAAGGACAGTTGGCTATGCTCCCTGGGTCTCAAGGATGCATACATACACATACCGATCCATCCAGCCCACAGGAAATATCTCAGGTTTGTCCTGGAGCGACAGCAATTGTAGTACCCGAGTACTTCCCTTTGGCCTGGCTTTGGCGCCCCACATCTTTTCAAAGTGGTCATGGTAGTGGCAATTTACCTCCAGACTCTGGGGGTCTTCATCTTTCCCTACTTAGATGACTGGCTTGTGACGAGCTCCTCTCTAGAAGGGGCCCAGCAGTTGAATCAGCTGACCATCCAGGTGCTCGAAATGTTGGGGTTCGTGGTTAAAACTACCCCAAGTCCCACCTTCAGCCCTCCCAACAACTGGAGTTCATAAGTGCCCTCCTTGAAACAGTTTGGGCTCGGGCATGTCTCCTGATGGATTGCCTGCAGTGGTTGATGGCTCTAGTCCGCCATTCCCAGCAGAGGCATCAGACAATGGCTTGCAGGGTGCTGAAAGTGCTCAGTCATATGGTCTCGACAGTGTCCTCATTCCTTTAGCTTGCCTGTCGATGAGACAAGCTGAATGGACTCTGCACATTCAAAGCGTGTGGTCAGAGCAGGAGAGTCTCCACCAGATCAATTTCCTGGAACTCCGGGCTATAGCGAACGCCCTCTGGGCATTCAGGGTCCACCTTGCCAATCAGATTGTCCTGATTCAGACTGACAATCAAGTGGTCATGTACTGTATCAACAAGTAGGGGAGCCATGGGCTCATACTTTCTGTGCTGTGAGACAGTCCGCTTATGGAACTTTGCCATCGCCCATGGGATGAAATTGAGGGCCACTTATCTGCTCAGGGAACTCAACTCCCTGGTGGACCAGTAGGGTCACAGATGGGATCTTTTGAAAGTGGGATACCTTGACAGATCTCTTTGCCACCCCGCACACTGTCCAGATGAGCCAGGTTTACTCCAGTATTGTGTTAAGAGACCGGCTTGCACCGAATTCCTTCCTCTTGCACTGGGGAGTGGGACTTGCCCTATGCATTTCTGCCCATTTCTCTTGTGGTGGAGACCTTGCTGAAACTCCAAGCTGACAAGATCACAATGATTCTCATTGCGCCGTATTGGCCAAGGCAGCTGTCATTTCCCCTGCTGCTTCAGCTCTTTCGGCGAGAGCCCCAATGACTGGGCTCCACTCTGGACTCATCTCGCAGGAGGACAGGACCTTGCTTCACCCCATTGTCACATCCCTGGACTTCAGAGCATGGATGTTGAACGGGTAGTTCTGTCGGAACTTGACCTACCAGAGGGTGTAATGGAAGTCATCCTGGCCTCCCATAAGGCTTTGACGAAGCGGTACCGCACATTTAAATGGAAGTTGTTTTCCTCCTGGTGCGCTGACTGGGCCCTGGACCCCTTTTCCTGCACAGTGGACAGGTTGCTTGAGTACCTCCTTCACTTCTTGGAGACAGGTCTTAAGTCCAATTTTGTCAGAGTCCACCTGAGCGCAATCAGGGCCTACCATCGTGGCTCGGTGGGAAAGTCTGTATCTGCTCACCCTTTGGTAGTTAGGTTCATGCGGGGCTTGTCTCTCTCCAAGCCTCCTTTCAAGCCCCAGTGGTGGGTTGGGACCTCAATGTAGTTCTGGCACAGCTTTTGTCAGCTCCCTTTGAGCAGCTAGCTTCTTGCCCTTTGAAGTTTCTGACTTGGAAAGTGGTGTTCTTGGTGGTGGTCACCCACTGTATACCAGGTTTTATCATAATAGTGTGGTCTTGCACACTCATCCACATTTCCTTCCGAAGGCAGTCTCGGCTTTCCATCTTAATCAGTCAGTCATGCTGCCTATCTTCTTTCCCAGGCCTCGCGCCCGCTGAGGGTAGGTGGCACTGCACATGCTGGACTGTAAGTGAGCCTTGGCCACCAAAGGTCCATGGAAGGTCCACCTAGTTGTTTCTCTTTTGACCCCAGCAAGCTGGGAGCTGCTGTTTCTAAACACACACTGTTGATTTGGCTAGCAGATTGCATCTCTTCTCTAATGCCCAGGCAGGACTCAGCCTTGATGGTTATGTCACGGCTCACAATTTCAGAGCCATGGCTGCATCAATGGCTAACTTGCATTCTGTCTCCGTGGAGGAGACCTGCAGGGCTGCAACGTGGTCTTCAGTCCATGCATTCACATTGCATTACTGTCTGGATTGGGATTCCTGACGCGACAGCAACTTCGGCCAGGCTGTACTCTGGCATCTCTTTGGGGATTAGGTTCCAACTCCATTCTACCAGGCCCTATTGTCTGTCCAGACTACCTAAAGAAACTGTCTCAGTACAGGTATGCTAAAGATGCTGAATCAGTTAGTCCCCCTGATGGACTACCTTTGCTGTTCCTTCATTTTTCAGGGTTTTTTTTTTTTGGTTTTTTTTTCTTTTTGGCTGCCTCTATTCAGTAGCCTGTAGCTTTGGAGTCTCATATGTGAGGACGTCATTCCTGCTTGTCCACGGAGAAAGCGTAATTACTCGCCTATAGCAGGTGTTCTTTGTGGACAGCAGGAATAAATCCTTGCAACCCTCCCACCTTCCCAAGCTACAGCTTTGATATTTTACTGGAGAGAGGGTACCGTGGCATGTGGGAAGGCAGGCACACATGTACAGTGGAGCCTCTCAAAAGCTTCAAATGGGAAATGTTTCCATGTGGGGCTCCATCTGTGACATCACCCATATGTGAGGGTTTATTCCTTCTGTCTACAGAGGACACCCGCTACAAGTGAGTAACTATGCTCTCTGAGATAGGGAACCCTTAATCTGTAGTTAGTTGTCATCCATTCAAATGCAGTTTTGTTTTATAGTAACAGCTTTTTAACCCCTCCTATACATAAGAAAATGCCTTACCTGCAGGGAGGCATAGTGGTCCCGTGTACCCAAATTATATTTGCTTCTTATGTCTCCAAAGGACAATTCCTTATCCTGCTATATCAGTCCAGATGAATGGGTTATGCTTCCATGCCAGCAGGTGGAGGCAGACCAGAGCAAATGCCAGTGATGTCATCACTTAGTATATCTATTGGTGCAGCATTGAGAGGAGCCAATATTTTTCTGCCTCTAGCAGATGGCATGGTTAAGTTAGGCTTATCTGCACTGCTGCACTAATCCAATCTCCTGACCCATATCAGGATCTTGTGGTCTGTGTGACTGAGATCTGCAGGCCCAGCATGGCTCAGAGCTTTGATACATATCAGTCTCACTGAGCTAGCAGTGGCCCAATGTCCAGCACTCTATCCCATATGCTACAGCACTGATGGGCCAGAGAGAAGCAGGTGGACCCCATGAGGCCCCTGAGAGGGGTTGGTAACCTGGGCCCAAGCTCTTCTTTCCTCTTGCTGTCCTTTATCTGTATGCTTTTTTTTTTCCTTGCTTTTACTTTATTCCTCCCATTGTTTACATTGGGCTGTATTTGAACATAAGATATGTCATACTGGGTCAGACCAAGGTCCATCAAGCCCAGTATCCTAACAGTGGCCAATCCAGGTCATATTTGGCTCTCTTGCTGCTTGCAGTCCAAATACCTTGCCACCTACTAGAAGTCTAAAAAATAAGATAGGAAAGTTAGAATATATAGCACTAATAAAAGGTTAGATATAATTGGCATCTCGGAAACCTGGTGCAAGGAGGACAACCAATGGGACATTGTAATACCCGAGTACAAACTATATAGCAATGATAGGGTAGATCATATTGGTGGAGGGGTTGAGCTGTATGTTAAAGAGAGGGTATTGAGGCACAGAATTACAGTTTTACAGGAAATAAAATACACTGCAAAACTGGGAAGGTAATGGTAGTGGGGGTGTACTACATCTACCTGGCCAGAATGAACATATGGATGATAAAATGCTAAAAGAAATCAGGGAAGCAAACTAAAGTTATAACACAGCAATAGCACTGTTCTACAGCCAAAATGCTTCCGAAATAAATTCATTTACCCTTCATTAAGTTTGGTTTGCTGAGAACGAAAATGATGCTAACATAGTAAATGACGGCAGATAAAGACCAGTATGGTCCATCTAGTCTGCCCAGTAAGATGGCAAGAGTAGGTGCACCTGCTGCTCTGTGAAAGGCCATCCCTCCCCGTGTCTTTGTTTTAGGGGTGAACCCACTGCTCCGTGTAGGACACAACTGTTTGTTGAGAAATTAGATAGTTCAGTTTATTTTGATTTTATCCTGTTACTGTAAAGGGATCCACTGTGTCTGTCCAATGCCATTTTGAATTCTGTTGCTGTATTTGCCCCCACCACTTCCATCGGGAGGGCGTTCCAAGCATCCACCACCCTTTCAGTGAAAAAGTATATCTCCAGAAACAAGCAGGAATGAGTCTTCACATATGGGTACGTCGGTACCGACGGAACCTGCGCGGGAACGCTCCCCAGCGTCCAAAAAGAAAGCTTTTGGGAGCATCCCACGTGCATGCGCGCTGCCTTCCCGCCCATTCACTTCCCTCTCATCAGTTTTCCGTTTTCCACGGAGCCAGCAGGACGTATTCCTGTCACTGCAGAAAATTCTTCTTTTTATAATTAGTTTTTTGTGGTCGTGTCTGCCTTCCCTCGACGCCACCGGTACCGCCGGTGTTTTTCTTTCTTTTTTCTAAAGAATTTCTTCTTTTTCTTCAGAAATTTTCCTGTTTTTAGTGTCTGACACTTTCTAGGCCACTAGGCCTCTATTTTTCCATCATGGAAAAGCTAGCCACTACCCTTAAGAAATGCTCAAAGTGTGGCGGTTGTGACAACGCACCGCCTAGCCTGTGGCGTAAGCAGGCCAAGGGGATGTGAGCCACACAGTGGGGTGAGTTTAAAAGAGTCCTTGTTAGTGCTGAAGCCTTCCTACTGTAGTTGTGGAGTGAGTGACGACAGCCAAGGTTGGGTTTCCAAAGTAAGTAATGCTTTATTCATGCATAAGGTATTTGCACAAAGTATAGCAAAGGACACCGTACAGGACTTACTCCCCCGCCACAGAAGTATAATGGTAACCTTCTGTACCAAATAAAAGTTCAAGTGTTTATATATTTTCTCCTGATACTTCTCAGGGACACATAAAATATTTACAAGCTTTCATCATTCTTCCAGCTTCATTACTACAACAGGGCTTCAATCTTCTAGTATTACTTTCTCAGTATCTACTGGTAATAAAGAATCTTTCTCCTGTTGTACTTCTTTCTAGTGTCAAACAGCTTCCCATAGAAATGGCAATCTCCACAACTCTGGCTTATTAATGACTGCCTTCTTGTGTAGGAGCAGTTTCTCTATATTGCCTTCTATTCACAGCTGTACCACATGAAGCTTTGATTCATTCCATTCACTAGAACGCTGCTGTCTCTCATGTAAGTTCTAGAACATTGGCTTAAGGCTTCTCAGCACTCAATCATCAATTAGGAATACTTATAGTTCTTCACTCTATCATGCAAATTCCACACTCCATTTCTGACTCACTGGAACTAGATAATGGAGCCCCCAATTCCATTGCTTCCTCTTGGTCCTCAAAGGGTTCCCTTAGCTCTCTGCACGATTGCTGCCAATTAGCCTCTTGCTGGCAAGCAGGTGTGTGCTCCTCTGAACTAGAGCTTAGGTCACGCTGTCTATACCATGGAAATGTTTGCAGCTTTCTAACAGGGACTTTTCTATAGCCCCTCTTCCCTCTATTAACTTCAGGTTTATATTCAGGGTCTGGTTTACCCCTGCCTCTCTTATCAAGCAGTCTATTGTCAGTTCCTATAGACTGACTTCTCTCAAAGCTATTTACTTTACAAGGCTTAGAAGAGTTTGCTCTGACCTGGTTTTTGCAGCGCCTGCCTCTGGGGAACTCCCCTGACTCCAAGTCAGTGTTCCAGGCTTCTGAATCCAGTTCTGGGTCACCTCCAAGGTTTTCTCTCTCATGGAGCTGAGGTCTGCCTGTGTCTCTTCCTGGACCACTTGCAGGAACTCTCCCTTCCCTGGTTCTCCTTAGTTCCTCTGGGCTCAGCCTTTCTGCTTGCACTGCTCTGTAACCAGTTCCTCTTCTCCAGGCCTTGCTCCTCGAGGGCTTGCTGCTTCAGTGCTTGCTCCTCGAGCCCCTCCTGCCTACTAACTGCTGCTTCCTGGTTATGAGTGCAGAGTGGCCCAATCCGGTCTGACTCCTCCCACCTCCCTGATTGGCTATGTCTCTGGGTTAGCCTAGAGCTAGGGTGTGGTTCTTTCCCTGCTCTTCTCTGCAGAGAATGTTTGTGAGCAGGAAACTTAACCCCTTCCTGTCCTGCCTCTCCAAGCATCTGAGGTGACAGAAAGTGATTTAAACCCATTTTCTCCTGTTTCTGGGGCTCTGCCTTGTCACACGGTACAGATATGTTTTCAGACACCCATACTTGGTGTCTAAAATGTTTAGATCCTGACCATTGCCCTCTGGAGTGTCTTTCCTGCTGGAGCTCAAACAGAAGAAGTCTTCAGAATCGAGTACAACTCAATACCCGGTTCACATCGCACTCAATGTCACCAGCTAGAATATCTCCACAGGATCAGGTAACCAAACAAAAGTCTGTAAAGACTAGCCAGTCCTCGAGTGGTAGATGATCTTCCCAGTATCGAGATGGCTCTGGCCTTGCCCTCGAGGACATATTGGCAATAAAGCCCCGGCGGGAGTTCTCGGGCTCCAAAGCATTAACGGGGCTTCAGGTTGTTCCCGGGGTTCTTACCTCGATGAACATACCTGCGCCTTGCTCGGTGATTGTGGCCGCTTCGAGCGGTATCGACACCCCGGCATCGGCTATGGTGATGGATGAAACACTCCTCACCGATGATCGCAGTCTAGCGCTCTCGGTTACTTCGGTACCGCTAGAGTTGCTGCAGACCGATCTTCCAGTATCGGTATCGGCTTCATTACCGGTATCGACATGGGCATCGGTGTTGGAACCGTCCATGCTTACTTCGACAGACTCACTTCCTTCAATGCCGAGCCTGGAATCGATCTCTAGCATGGATGATTCGGTACCGACTCGTCTCGGTACCGAAGACATTACTTTAAGGAAAATCCGATGCTTCACCCTTTCAGGTCTTCCGATCCTGATGACTGGGATGAATCCATCAGTACCAAGGCTGAATCTTCAACAAGTCTAGCCTTTACCCCTCATTTTAGAGGGTCCTCCTCAGGGGAGATTTCTTTTCAAACTTTTCTGCTTGATATGGCAAAGTTACTTGCCATTTCTATACCTGGTAAGGAATCCTTCCCAGGGGATTCAGAGATAGTTCTCTCCCCCTAGATTCCAAAGGAGGTCATCATGCTTCCTTTGCATCAGATCTTACAAGATTTACTTTTCAGAATGTGGGAAACTCCTTTAACGGTATCACCACATTCTAAGACACTTGACTCCATGTACAAAGTGCCACCTTCTCCAGGTTTTCAAAAGACTCAACTTCCTCATCATTCTTTTGTCGTAGAATCAGCAATGAGGTGTATTAAGAGTACAAAGAAGCACTCTTCTTATCCGCCAGGTCGTGCGTCTAGAACTTTAGATGCCTTTGGACGTTGATGCTTCCAGGCATCCATGCTTTCAGCAAGAATTCTCATATATTTTCTATATGGGATTATCTCTTAAAGAGGTCACAAAGACCTTAAAGTCTTTGAACCCTTTTCTTCAAGAACATAAAAGAGCAGACTTTTCCATATTAGTCAGTCATGCTCAAAATGTCTCTAAATTCCTTAATCGTGCTTCCCTGGACTGTTTTGAGTCTATTAGCAGAACTTCTGCTATAGCCATAGGAGCATGACGCATAGCCTGGCTCCAAGCTTCAGACTTGTACAAATGGGTACAAGAAAAGCTGGGAAATACTCCTTGTACTGGTGAAAATCTCTTTAACAAGGATGCTTTATTTCAAGCTAAGCAGTTAAACACTGATATTGTTACTTTCAGAGGATTGTCAAAACTTTCCTCTACCCCAGCTACTAAAAAATCTCCTAACAAACTTTATTCCCCTAGAGGGAAAAAGTTTTATTCATCTTCTACCCATCATGCAGATGTTTCCAAAGAAGGGCAACATCATACCAGGCTAAGAAAACCAAAGTCTCAACAGGCTCAGCAAACTCAGCAGGCGCAGGGTTTCTGATTTTTTTTTATTTCATTAAATCTTTTTTTCTGTTGAGTTTCAGAACCACTACTTCTTAACTACAGAAGCATTTGTAGTTCTTCTCATCCTTATTAAGAGGTCAGTAATACACAGCCTTAATCCTCTACTTTAGGCATGAATCTCGAAAAATCGCAGAAAAAAAAATCTACTTTTCCCAGGTGACACGAAATACGTCCGTTGGGCTCCGCAGAAAAAGAAAGACTGAGCAAGATGGCACCCTTGGGGGGGGGGGAAGGGGACCGCGCAGGCGCGCTACATTCCCAAAGGCTTTCTTTGAAAGCTGGGGAAATGCTACGCACGGGGGCTCCGTCAGCGCCGCCGTCACCCATATGTGAGGACTGACTTCCTGCTTTGTCCTGGAGAACTGAGGG
This sequence comes from Ichthyophis bannanicus, assembly GCA_033557465.1. NCBI lineage: Eukaryota > Metazoa > Chordata > Amphibia > Gymnophiona > Ichthyophiidae > Ichthyophis > Ichthyophis bannanicus. The sequence goes on along the minus strand of CM066032.1, from coordinate 111,315,029 downwards.
AACTTGGGGACGTTCTAGCAGCTCCACTGACTGACCTTTTCAATGCCTTGGAGTCGGGAGTGGTGCCAACAGACTAGAGAGGGGCTCATGTGGTCCCTTTACACAAAAGCGGAAGTAAGGATGTATTTGAAAACTACAGGCCAGTTAGTTTAACTTCGGTGGTGAGTAAATTATTGGAAGCGCTGCTGAAAGAGAAAATAGTGAGGTTTCTGGAGTCCAGCGGATTACAGGATCTGAGACAGCATGGATTCACCAGAGGCAGGTCTTGTCAGACAAATCTGATTGATTTCTTTGACTGGGTGACCAGGGAGTTGGACCTAGTGAGAGCCCTAGATGTAGTGTATTTAGATTTCAGTAAAGCCTTTGATACCGTTCCTCACAGGCGTCTTATAAACAAACTGAGCACCCTAGGGATGGACCCTAAAGTTACTACTTGGGTTAGAAATTGGTTGAGTGGGAGGCGATAAAGGGTACAAAGTAAATGGCGATCACTCTGAGGAGGTGGTGGTTACCAGTGGTGTGCCCCAGCGATCTGTCCTTGGTCCGATTCTTTTTAACATCTTTCTTAGTGATATAGCGGAAGGGCTGTCAGGTAAGGTTTGCCTCTTTGTGAATGATACCAAAATCTGCAATAGAGTAAGACACCCAGGAAGGTGTAGATATCATGAGGAGGGATATAGCTAAGCTTGAAGAATGGTCTAGAATTTGGCAGCTGGAATTTAATGTTAAAAAATGCAAGGTCATGCATTTGGGCTGCAGCAATCCAAGGGAGCAATATAGTATAGGAGGTGAAGTACTTTTGTCCACTAAAGAAAGGCGGGATCTAGGTGTGGTTGTGTCTGATAATCTTAAAGTAGCTAAACAGGTAGAAAAGGTGACTGCAAAAGCTAGAAGGATGCTTGAGTGCATAGGGAGAGGAATGGCTAGTAGAAAAAAGGAGGTGATAGTGGCTCTGTATAAGTCTTTAAGAAGGCGGGATAGAGGTGATATGATTGAGACGTTTAAATACCTCCATGGCATAAATGTATAGGTGGAGAGCCTCTTTCGATTGAAAGCAAGTTTTGCTATGAGGGGACATGGGATGAGGGTGAAAGGGATAGATCCAGGAGCGATATGCAGAAATATTTCTTTATGGAAAGAGTGGTGGATCAGTGTAATAGTCTCCCAGAGGAGGTGGTAGAAATGAGGACAGTATCTGAATTCAAAAAAGCATGGGACAAACAGAGATCTCTAAAGGAAAAAAAGGAGTGTGTTGTAGTTGTTGATATGGAAGGACAGACTAGATAGGCCATGTGGTCTTTTTCTGTCGTCATTTTTCTATGTTTCCCCGGTGGAACCTTGACTGGCTTTGAGGGCTTTTTACTTTTTCTTGCCAGGATCTGGCGCCTATACGGAGGAGCCACCGCCATAGGACTCCAAAGATGCCCGGGCCTCACGGGAGGTGCTCAACTTTGGACTCAGCATCGGTGAAGCCAGGGCTGAGCCGGACTGTGGGAACATCTTCTCCTGCAACTCAGACATTTTCTTGTTGGTTTGGGGAGTCATGGCCTGGCACAAGTCGCAGGTAGTACTGTCGTGGTCCAGGCAGAGGCAGTGCAAGCAGAAGTCATGGGTGTCTATGACAGACAGTTTGACTGCAACGATCATGCTTTTTAAAGCAACCAGGGCACATAGTGGATCACACCCGGCCAGGGTTGACAACCCCCAGGTAAAAAAGGGTGTGAATGCCGGTCGAAGCAAGCCTCAATGGAAAAAAGAAAAGGCAGCTGCGAACAGCACCGGGAAGGCACCAGCTCAAGGCAGGAAGAGGAACCAGTACGCAAACCGGGAAAAACTCAACTATAGAGATAATTTTAAAGGAATTTTACAAGGGAAACAGGACATGCTTCCGTTGCGCTCCATGGAAAAAAGGATACTGAGCAAGATAGCACCCTTGGACAGGAAGGGGACCACGCATGCGTGGTAGCATTCCCAAAACCTTTCTTTGAAAGCTGAGGAAATCCTCCGCGCAGGATCTGTCGGCGCCATCATCCATATGTGAGGACCGACTTTCTGCTTGTTCCTGGAGAAAAATGCTACTAACATGTGCAGAAAATGGCAAGAAACCCCCATACCACGCCAACTATTACCAGCACTCCACCCCAAATTGCATACCAGGAAGATGAAATCTGGAGCCCCCAACAAGGACAATGAGAAGGTCAAGCCTTGGTACTATCCCTTGAGAGCCCCAGGCAGAGGATCCGGGCCAGGCTCAGCTCTACTCCCCTGAACCTGTTTTTCTCTGGGTTGGCAGCACTGCATTTAAGGTGGCTGGAGAGCAGATTCCTCTGAGAGCCTTCTGCAATCTTTGGCAGAGAGGAGGGAGGAGGCATTGAAGTTGCGTGAGGTTGCTGAATTCTTCCAACCTTCCATATCCTTCCAATTTTCTGGATGCTCAACAAGCTCTTATGATAAGAACATGGAGCTGAACCAACTTTCCCTCCTCCTATGGCTACTGAAAAGACCGCAGTCTAGTGGAGCCTCTCATGTCACGCTCTAGTGAGAGATCAACCCATAGGCTGTCATTTGCGAGTGTTTAATTCATCTTTTCCTCTCAAGCTTCAGATTTTTTTCCTTCAAAGAGAAAATCCATCCACCATCTGTGGGAGACAAAGAAATACTGAAGGGACCTCTGGTGGCTGAAGCAAATAGAGGCATGTGAGTGATGTCATTGAAATCTGGGCTTTTCATTGGTTCTTTGTCTCCACCAATCTCCTGGTAGGGAAACACAACCCACTTGTCCGGACTGGTCTAGCAGGACAATATGGAAATAGTGTTTCACAATAAGTTCACACTCTCATATTGAAACAATTACACTGGCTACCAATGTTAACTCGCATAAAATAGAAGGTGCTACTCACCATCTAAGACACTGCAGAATTTATCTTCAGACCACCTCCAAACCTTAGTACAAAGAGCCTTGGACAATTGAGCAAGAAGATATAACACTCAAAACACCCTCACCATACCAGTCCTAAAGGTCAAAAGCAGTCAAACTGCATGCAACCTAGCCTTTGCACTTTACACACCGAATAGCTGAGATAATAACTATAGACATTACCTGACTTTCCTAAGAAGCTTAGAACCCACCTCTTTCTAGAACAGTGGTTCTCAACCCAGTCCTCGGAGACCACCAAGCCAGTCAGGTTTTCATAATATCCACAATGAATATGCATGAGATAGATTTGCATACAATGGAAGCAGTGCATGCAGACCTATCTCATGTATATTCATTGTGGATATTCTGAAAACCTGACTGGCTTGGGAGTCCAAGGACTGGGTTGAGAACCACTGTTCTAGAACATTTTTGATCCAACAGCTAACACACTTACCTAGGGAAGACAAGTATCCTACCCATTACACCTTCACGTTAAACAGCAGCCCAATGTAATCACCATGTCTTTGTATGTTACAAGTCTAATTTAAATAAAACACTCGTTCGAGGTAAAGCTTATTTGTTTAAATTAATGTTCTATGTAAAGCTTATTTGTTTAAATTAAGTTACTTTCCTTAGTATGTTAAATTCAGTTATCTGTACATTGTTTTGACTCTTACATAAAACGATATAAAATAATCATTAAATAAATAAAATGCTCGGAAAACTTCATCCAAGTTTTTCCAGAAGGCTATGGAAACAATTTTCCTCATTAACACCTGAATGATATTACCATCTGTGACTGGTCATCCTACATGTCCTCAGAAAAAAAAATGTACATATAAATATTTTGTGTCTTTTAAATAAAAAAGTCATTCTTTCCTAGTTACCGCTACTAAAGCACAGTTTCTCACCTGTAGCTGGTGTTCTCCATGAACAGCAAGAATAAGTCCTCACGTATGGAGGTAATGTCACCAACGGAACCCCACACGGAATACTCAACAGCTTCCAAAGGAAGCTTTTGGGGGGTACACCATGCATGCATGCCTGCATTTCCACCCACTGCGGTGCCATTCTCCAGTAAAATATCATAGTAGGAGCCAAGAAGCAACTCCCTGGGGAGGTGAGAAGGTTGTGAGGACTTATTCCTGCCGTTCACAGAGAACACCTGCTACAGGTGCATAACTAAGCTTTCTCCATGAACAAACAGGAAATGAGTCATCACATATGGAACTTCCAAACTAAAGGCTACCGGAACCTGAGGGGATGAGCAGCCCAACGGGCAATGAGAACTGGAGAAGTCAGGAAGACCAGAGAGGTAGTCCCGCCGAGGGATTCATCTCATTCAGTATCCTCAGCCGACATTGACCCTAGGGGATTTTGAGCAGATAACCTAGACAGACAGAAAGGCCAGTGGGTAGGAGTTTACTCTAAGACCCAAAGAGATGCCACAGCACGGCCTGGACAAAATTGCTGTCCTGTAGGGAATTCCCATCCAGATAGTAGTGTGCTGCGAAGGTATGGACTGAAGACCATATCACAGCCCTGCAGATTTCCTCTGCGGATATACAACGGAGATTGGCCACCAATATAGCCATCAGACATTGTGAACCGTGACATGACCCTCAAGGCTCAACCCAGCCAGAGAATAAGCATGAGCAACGCAGTCTGCTAGCCAGAGGGATAGCATATGCTTCGAGACAGTGATGCCCAGCCTACTGGGGGTTGAAGGAGACAAACAGCTGGGTGGATTGACAGTGCTCCTTCATGAGCTCCAGGATAGAAGATCAACGCACGCTTCCAGTCAAGCGTGTACAAGGCCACCTCCCTTGCATAAGGCCGGGGAAAGAACATCGGAAAGACAATGGATTGGTTGAAGTGGAACGCAGAGATCACCTTTGACAGAAAGCAAGGATGTGTGCAGAGCAACACTTGGGTCCGGTGAAACCTGGTATACGGAGGGTGAGCAACCAGAGTTTGAGCTCACCAGGAAGAGGCTCTTTCAGATCGAGAATTTCAGCAAGCACGAGCCTAGGGGCTCAAAGGGGGCCCACAACAGCTGGCAGAGGACTACATTGAAGTCCAAGTGACCGTAGGGGACTTCAGAGGCTTCGAGAGGAGCAGGCCACTCATGAAGTGGGCCACCAGAGGCTCAACCAAAACAGGTTTTCCCCCACAGTCGCAATGGTAAACTCCTATTGTGCTGAGGTGGACTCGCACAGAGAGAGACTTCAGCTCAAAGTCAGAGGTGCAAGAGGTACTCCAGCAGGCGCTCCACGGGACAGAAAAGGTCCAGAACCCTACCCGTGCACCAGACGGCAAACCACCGCTACCTGAGAATGTAGGCCTTGCATGTCGAGTCCTTGAGGGATGACAGCAGGATGTTGGTAATGACCTCGGAGAGAGCAAGCTTTGCAAGGGTTACCCTCTCAGCATCCACACCAGAGCAGATGTTGGGGCGCAACAGAAAACTGCCCTCCTGTGAGGAGGTCTGGGTCAGAGTCCAGGTGCAGTGGCTCCCTAGACGAAAGTTGCAGCAGCAGAGGGAACCACGCAGAGGCCAGTATTGGGCGACAAAGATTATGGAGCCCCTCTCAGCCTGGGGCTTCAGGAGAGTTTTCACAACAAGCGGTATCGGAGGGTAGGCATACAGCAGGCGCTCCCTCCAGTGGAGAAGAAAAGCATCTGCAGCCAGGGGACCGCAGGCAGAATGGAGCCACTCTGGTGTTTTGCTCCATGGTGAAGACATCTACTACCAGAGTGCGCCACTACTGGAAAATACAATCTACCACGCCCTCTTGAGAGTACACTCATGAGGTTGAAGCACCCGGAATGATACTATTTGCCAGGCAGTTGAGCTCGCAGGGTATATAAGTCACCCTGAGGTCCATGCCATAGAGCAAGGCAAACCTTCAGAGGTAAACCGCCTCACAGCACAGGAGGTACAATCCCATGACCCCCTCCTTTTTCATTTAAAACACCACCACCTCGCTGTCTGTCTGAATCAGGGCCACCTGATTCTTCAGGTACACATGAAAGGAATGAAGGGCATACACGATGGCCTGAAGCTTGAGGAAGTTGATTTGGAGACTCTCCTGCAAGGCCCACAGGTCCTGTGTTGTGAGACCATCCAGGTGCACACTTCCAGCTGAGCTTCAACGCATCTGATGTGAGCATCTTGCACAGGGCTGCTGGCTGAAATGGTGGGACCCATAGAAGGTTCTCCGACTTGAGTCACCACATCAGAAACTGTGCCAGTGATATGATGGCCACTATCCTGTCTTGCAGATGGCCCGACGCTTGCTTCCATTGCATGGACAGGATCTAATGGGCCTGCCGCATGGAGAAGCAGGCCTGAGGAGCGACATGAATTGTGGCAGCCATGTGTCCAAGGGCCCTCAAGAGCCCACAGGCTGTGGTATGGTGCTGGCGCTGCAATGCACCCACCACTTTGACGAGGAACTACAGGCAGTCCACCAGCAGAAGGACTTATGTCCCGATGAACCCTGGCTGCTGCGACAGCTGAAGGTGGCACTTCAGGTAGTTGACCATGAAAGGGAAGAGTGGTCTAGTGGTTAGGACAAGGTACTTCAGGCCAGAGGGCCGGGGGTTCAAGTCCCACCTGAGGACAGCAATCTCAGGCCAGAGGGACTGGGATTTCTAGTCCTATAGGCACTCCTTGTGGTCTTGGGCAAGCCACTTAACCCTCCATTGCCCATGTTCCCTGTAAGTATTAGCGTGTGTGTCTCATATCCCCTCGTGTTAAATGTATCCCCCAATTGACCACTTTGACTCGGTGAAAAGCGGGATATAAATACAGCTAAATAATAAAAATAAATAAATAAAATGAAACAGAGGCCTTCAAGCACCTGTATGGTAAGTGCAGCCGACTGTCAGATGCCGGCCAGCATGGAGACCTTGATCAGCCAGTCATTCAGATACAAGACGACAAAGACCCTCTTGGGGGTCCTGAGGAAGGCAGCCATGACCACCAAACACTTCATGAAGACCCTGGTGGTCACAGCCAACCCAAAGGCAAGCACACGGTACTCTTGTAGTGCTGGCCACCCAATATGAACTAAAGGTATTGCCTGTGATGTGGGTGAATCAGAATATACGCATACATATCCTTCAGATCCAAGGAGCATACCCAATCGACCTGTACAAGGTACGGGAGCAGCAACGCCGAGACGTTTTTGAACTTTTCATGCTCAGGAACCAGTTGAGGTTTCAAAGATTCAGAATCAGATGGAACCCACCAGTCTTCCTGGTACAAGAAGTACCTTGGGTCAATCTGAGCCAGGAGGAGAAACTTGGTCAGGTCAGAGAGCAAAGCATCGACCTCTGTCTGCAGAAGGCTCTGGTGTGCAGAGTCTATGGGTTACTACCCGGGGTTGTACGGAGGTGGTATCTTTGCGAAGTGTAGCCGGTATCTGCTTTGAACAATCTGCAGCACCTAGGAGTCTGAGATGATTGACGAGAGGCCACTAGTGGCAAAGTTAACGAGCCACCCCCGACGGGCAATGGACGGATGGCTATGCTCCTGAGGAATCCGTCAAAACCCCGTACCCGGCTTGGGCTGGGGAGTGGGTTGGGCCTTCAAGGTTCTTCCCTCCACAGGGGGGGGGGGGGTCTGTGCCTTGGACTGTGCCTCTGGTTGGGGCAGGAAGTACCAGTGTGGCCATGGATAGGCGGCCTTTTTTGCATGATTTTTCTTCTGCACTGGGTCCATGGTCTTTCTGGAAGCGTTGTCAATTGCTCTTTCTCCAGCTCCTTGGCTTTCTCCTCCATGGGCTTGCCGAAGAGGTTCTTGCCCTTGCAAAGGACATTAGCGATCCTGTCCTGGACACATTTTCCAGGTCTCAAGACTGTAGCCATGCCATTTGGTGGGCAATGATGTCAGAGCCACCACTCTGCCAGAGTCTAGGATGTGTGCCTTGCGACTCGGCAGGACCAAGGAGTGCATTTTAGCACTCTTTGCGGGCTTCAGGGTTGACTCCACCATGATGGAACTGTGGGGTAAACTGTAGCTTCTCAAACCCTGGGGCCTTCTGGACTCATTATAGGGAATCGAGCCAGCAGCTGATGACAGGCAGCATGGGTGGTGCTTCCCAGAGCTGCAACAAAAGCAGCCGCTGTAGGACATGCTGGACAGGAACAGTCACCACCTCACGAGGGGCCGAGGGGTACTACAGGAATTCAAGTTTCTCCGCAGACTCTAGGGAAAACAGAATGGCCTTGGCCACGTCCCAAACAAAGTTCTGGAAGGACATGACCTTCAGGAGCAACGTGCACTGCTTGGATGGAGGCAATGGATCGGACAAGCAGGTCTGGGGACTGAAAGTCCAATGCCATCGATTCTGCCTCTGTCTCCCATTTCGATACGGATTCCAAAAGGAAGTCAAAATAGCGTAGTTAGCTCACCTGTAACAGGCGTTCTCCAGGGACAAAAGGAATCAGTTCTCACATACGGGTGACGAAGGCACCGACTGAGCCCTCGCGGAACCATCCCCCCCAACCTTTCAAAGAAAGCCTTTGGGAGATGCCACCACGCATGCGTGGTCCCCTTCACGCCCAAGGGTGCCATCTCGCTCAGTCAGATGACATAGCTAAAAGACGGCAAAAATAAAAGATGGTAAAGTAGCAACTCCAAGGGAAGGAGGGAGGGGTTTGAGGACTCATTCCTGCTGTCCCCAGAGAACACCTGTTTCAAGTGAATAACTATACTTTCTCTGGGAACAAGCAGGAAGTCAGTCCTCACACATGGGACTCCCCAGCTACAGGCTATCGAAAGCCCATAGCAAAAACAGGGCTCCCTCATGGGGGGCTGCAAGTAGCAGCAATTTAGTCTGTGCCCACAGACCACAGCAGAATCCGTGTGTCCAATGAAACCAGCACTCAGAAAGCCTAAACACAGATGGGTCAGAGTTGCCTAAACCCCGAAAAGGTTACGGAGCACAGCCGTTGGGACTCTTTCCAGGCAGTAATGGGCTGCGAAGGTATGGACTGAAGATGAAGTGGCGTCCCGTCAGATGTCCACTATTGGGACAGAACATAAGTTTGCTACCGAGGTAGCCATGGCCCTGACAGTGTGCCCTGATGCGGCCGTCCAGTGGAAGCCTCGCTTGTTCGTAAGCGAGGGCGATACAGTCTGCCAACCATGTGGACAGCGTACGCTTGGTCACTGCCTTCTCCAGCCTCCTGGGGTCGTAGGAGATGAAAAGCTGAGCAGCTTTGCGGTGGCCCTGAGTGTGTTGGAAGTAGAAGGACAAAGCCCTCTTACAGTCCAAGATGTGAAGGACAGTCTGTGCCCGATTGGAGTGAGATCTTGTAAAGAAGGTAGAGAGCACCACTTCCTGGTTAAGATGGAAGGACGACACTACCTTCGGCAGGAATTTGGGGTGTGTGTGAAGCACCACTCTGTTCCTGTAGAACACACCTCTGCCACAAGGGCCTGAAGATACCTAACTCTGCGAGTGGAGGTGAGAGCAACCAGGAAAGCCACCTTCCAAGAGAGACAGCAAATGTGGAAGGTAGCCAGAAGCTAAAAAAGTGGGCGAGAGAGCTGCCCCAACACCACATTGAGGTCCCATTTGGTTGCAGGAAGGTGAACCGGGTGCTTCGATAAGAGCAGGCCCCGAAAGAAACTGATCACCAATGGATGGACCAAGAGGGGCTTACCGTCCACCGTGGTGAGCTGCCAGGGCACTAAGATGCACTCGGACGGAGTTAGACTTGAGCCTGGACTGAGAGAGGTGGAGAAGATACTGTAATACCAGAGCCACCGGGCAAGAAAAAGGATCACTCCGTGTGAGGTACACCAAACCGAGTACCTGCACCATTTGAGGGCGTAAGCCTTCCTAGCAGAGGCCTGCAGAATGTCCTCCACCTCAACCAGAAGGTTGAAAGGAGCCAGACTCACCCTTCTCAGCAGCCAAGCTGTCAGCGACAGGGACCCCAGGTTGGGGTGCAGAAGAGAGCGCCCCTCCTGAGATAGGAGCCCTGGGGTGATCCCCATGGGGATGGGGGCCTCCACCGTCAGCTGTAGAAGCAACATGAACCACGGTTGCCTGGGCCACCGAGGAGCAATCATGATGCGGAGGGTCCTGAACAAGGTCTTGGAGATCAGCAGTGTCGGAGGGAAGGTGTACATGAGGCCTTCCAACCATGAAACCAGGAACGTGTCTGCTGCCACCCTGGAGGAGTGGGCCTGGTGGGAGAAGAAGCGGGGCAACTAAAAGTTCTCCAGGCTGGCGAACAGGTCCATCACGAGTTCCCCCCAGAGCCGGAAAAGCCAACTGGCTACACTGGGGTCCAGCTGCCACTCATGCAGCTGGAGGATTCTGGTGAGTCTGTCGGCCATCAGGTTGTCCTGGCCTGGCAGGTACACCGCCCGAAGGAGGATACCCTGTTGGATTGCATACAAGCAGAGGACAGGTGCCTCATGACAGGGTACGAGACCCCGTATCCTCCTGTTTGTTCATGTAGGACATCACCACCTGGTTGTCCATCTGGAACAGATCCGGCTGGTGACGCAGGTGGTGACAGAAGACCTTCAGGGATAGGTGTATGGCTTGGAGCTCCAGGAGGTTGATAAGCTGGGTGCTCTCGTCTGGTGACCAGATGCTCTGAATGCGGAGATCTCTGCAGTGGGCTCCCCAGCCGAGCAGGGAGGCGTTCATGGTGAGGAACCTTGAGGAGCTTGTGGCCTGAAAAGTAATGCTCACCTCGAGATGCTGGGCCGACTGCCACCAGAACAGGGAATCCACCAATTGGCAGGTCACAGAAACTCTGTCTCAGAGGCGGCCCGTGGCTTCAGACCACTGAACACAGAGACACCACTGCGCCACCCTCATGTGGAGGCAAGCGTCGGGGGTGACATGGACCTTGAAGGCCATGTGCCTGAGAAGGCGCAGAAGCAGCAGAGCGGGCATCAAGGGATGGGACTGTACGTCCCGAGCTAGAGACCTGAAATGATAGGCTCGATCCCTAGGCAAGAAAGCCTTCGACTCAAGATTGTTGATCTTTGCCCCAATGAACTGCAGACACTGTTTCGGGAGGTGGTGAGACTTGGGGTAGTTTATGACAAACCCCAAGTGTTGCACAACCTGGAATGGTGCGTGCGGTGGCCTGCTGCACCTCTGAGGCTGTGTCTCCCTTTATGAGCCAGTCGTCCAGGAAGGGAAAGACAAAGACTCCCTGGAGCTGGAGGAAGGTAGCCACGAACACCAGGCATTTTGTGAAGACTCATGGGGCAAAAGCTAGGCCAAAGGGGAGCACCCTGTATTGAAAGTGCCTGAACCCCACTACGAACCACAGGTACTGCCTGCGGTAAGGGTGGATAAGGATGTGGGTATAAGCATCCTTGAGGTCTAAGGAGCATAGCCAGTATACCTGCTGGAGGTATGGCAGCAATGTTCCAAGGGAGAGCATCTTTAACTTCTCCCTCACCAGGGATTTGTTGAGGTTGCAGAAGGTTGAGGATGAGCATTAGGCCCTCTGTCCTCTTTGGCACGAGGAAGTACCAGGAGTAGAACCTCTTGACCTTGAGGTGGTGGGGCACAGATTCCACCACTTTGCCCTCGAGAACACCTGCCAATTCCTTCAGAAGGTGGTGCCAGTGGAGGGGAGACCTAAGGGGCTCTCCCAGGAAATAAGGGGTAGGATGAGTCAGGTGCCCTTAGTGGCCAGGAATCGGTGGTGATGGTCACCCACCTCTGGGCATAGAGGTCCAGATATCCCCCTGCAGGCTGCTGATCTCCTTGGGGTAAAGAGGCTATGCTCAAGGAGTCAAAAGCGCCCCCCCCCCCCCCCCCATGGCTGGACCAGGGCCGGAGCCAGTGCCTGGGGTTTTGGAGCCTTCTGCTTACATGGGCCATGCCCATGTCCCTTGGCCCACCTATCGAGCTGGGGAGGCCTGAAAAAGTGGGTAGTTTCTGTAAGCAGCTCCCTTCCTTGGGTAGAAGGGCTTTTTACAAAAGCCCATCCGTCAGGGAGGGGCAGAAGTCTTTATAGAGAGCCTGGTCCTCGTCATGAACTCAGTCTCCAGCTGGGCAGCCTTGTCGGTCGTAGTTTTGCCAGAGAGGTTCTCTCCTTGGCAGGGATACTGACCAATTTGTTCTGAACCCATTGCTCAAGGTCGGACAACTGCAGCCAAGCTTGGCGACGTGCACCGATGCCAGCCGCCGCTACTCGTGCCGCTGACTTGAACCAGTCATAGGCCATCCGAGACATGAATTTGGAGCATTCACGGACTGCTTTGGCCAGGTTCTTGAACCGCTGCAAAGGTTCCTTGGAGAGACCAGCAGAGAACCTGGAGAGTTCCTTCACTAAGTCTCTCAAGTATATGACCACATACAGCAGGTAGGCCTAGATGAGCAGACAAGCATTGAGAGCCCTGGTAGCACTTTCTATCGAGGGTGTCCAAGGTGCGGCCCACCCTGCCGGGGGAGGGGGGGCACCGAGGAGTGCGTCTTCTGGCTTTTCAGCCGAGACATGGCCAACTCCACCCCATGGAGTTATGCGGCAGCTGTTACTTGGAAGCCCGGGCTCCAGCAGACTCGATACATCGAGTCGAGCCATTTGCTCACCACCAGCACCGAAGCTGGTGTCTCCCACATTCGGAGCATGAGCCATTCCAGGATGTGAGCGATTCCCACGGAGGGGTCTCGTAATAGAGAATTTCCAACTCATCCGCCCGAGAGTCCTCCTCTGACTTGGTCAGAAATACTAGGGCCTTAGACATGTCCTTGACAAAATCCAGGAAGCCCATGTCCTTGGGCGGGGGATCATGGTTGAGGCTGCAAGATGGGAGAGTCAGAAGGGACGTCGCAGTGGTGACGGGTATCGGGGAATTCCTCGTCCTCCATCTCCTACTCGGAGTAGTCCATCGAGGACTCATAGGACAGCTGCTCCGTGGGCCTCGAGGTTCCCGATGCCCAGCAAACTCGCCAGGGATGACCGCAGTCCCGTCAAGTGGGACTCATAGCGCAACCTCGGCTGAGGATTGACTCTGTCTCCGGGGATGTCTTGGATATCGAGGGCCCAGTGGACAGGGCGGATTAACCTGTCATGCCAGACAACAGCGCCCACTGCTGGTCCATGAAGGCAGACAAACTGCGCTCCAGGGCCACCATTCTGGACTCCAGACCGGAAGGTTCCACAGCCTTCGCACGAGCACCAAGGGACATGGGCCCAACGCCGGCTCTCTCTTTCGAAGGGGAATCCATGACGAGGATGGTATCCGGGAACCGAGGCCGGTCCGTGGTCGGATCTTTCCAGAGGACCTTCGCAGGCCACTCCTTCTCCGATGCCTCAGACAAGCACATCAGACTGTGTGACCGGGCAGAGGGAGCCACCGGCCGGTCGTAACCATCCAGGGACGTCGCCTTCGAGGGTTTCTTCTTCTTCCTAAGTTCCCTCGAGGGAGACCCCCTTTCTTAGAAACCACAACAAGGCTCGGGTTCAGAAGGTTCTGCCCGAGGTGTCGGGGCCTCATACAAGGCCCTGGCCTTCAGAGGCAACGGAGACTCAGGGAAAAATTTGTCATGTTGCTGCTGGTGGCTCTTGAGAGCCTTGATGGACATCCTCTTGCAGAAACCACAGGCTGCCAGGTTGTGGTCTGGACCCAAAGCATTGGATACAGCAGACTTGAGTGTCTGTCAAAGACATCATTTTAGAGCACCGATCGCACTTCTTATAGCCACCGGCAGCTATCGAGGGACTATCAGGATGAGCAATGTCTTGTTGTGGAGGGTCCTGAACAAGGTTTTGCAAATCAGTGATGTGGAAGGAAAGGTGTACATGAGGACCGCCGATCATGAACCAAGGAATGCATCTGCCATCACCCTGGAGGGATGGACCTGCCGGGAGCAGAAGCAGGGCAACTGGTAGTTCTCCAGGTTGGTGAACAGGTCCATTATGGGTTCGCCCCAGAGCTGGAAAAGCCGGTCCAGCCACACTGGGGTCCAAATGGAGGACCCTGCTCAATCTGTCGGCGAATAGGTTGTTCTGGCCTGGTAATATGCTTGTTCCATCGGCATTTACCGAGCAAAAATTCCTTTAAAAATATAAGGGACAATTTCAGTGTGGTAAATGTTCTGTATGTGTTCACGCTATTCCGGTCAGGAATCAATATATTCATCCTATTAGCAAACGTGTTTTCTATATTGATGATTTTTCAAATTGTTTTACTAGTCATGTTAATTATGTTATACAATGTCCTTGTCGTAAGCTATATGTTGGTATGTCTACTTGTCCTATTCGCCAAAGGATTATTGAACACAGAAGTTGTATCAATAGAAAGTTGGCGGAGAAAGCACAGTTACTTACCTGTAACAGGTGATCTCTGGGAACAGCAGGAATTAGTCCTCACATATGGGTACGTCGGTACCGACGGAGCCTGCGCGGGAATGTTCTCCAGCTTCCCAGAATGAAAGCTTTTGGGGCATCCCACAGCGCATGCGCGCTGCCTTCCCACCTTTCCTACCAACTCTCCACACTTCAAGTTTAAAGCTGAGACAATAGAGAGAGAGAGGAAAGGAAAGACAAAGAGATACAACTCCTAGGGGAGGTGGGAGGGTTGTGAGGACTAATTCCTGCTGTTCCCAGAGATCACCTGTTACAGGTAAGTAACTGTGCTATCTCCAGGAACAAGCAGGAATAAGTCCTCACATATGGGGACTCCCTAGCTAAGATGCCTGGGAGATCCCCAAGGGTATGAGACCCTGAGGGTTCCTCGTCTTCCTATGGATCTCAGGCATCCATTCAGGGAAGGAGGGCAGGAGTTGTTCAAGAATGGAACAGGTGTCTGAGGACAGCCTGACCAAACAAGGCATCCTGGCGGAAGTCCTTGTCCAAACAGTAATGGGCTGTAAAGGTATGAACCGAGGCCCAGGTGGCTGCTCGACAGATCTGGTCGATGGACACAGAATGAAGATGAGCCATAGAGGTGGCCATGGCCCTCACATTATGAGCTGTGACATGGCCCTCCAGAGAAAGGTTCTTACTCTGGTAAGCAAAAGAAATACACTGAGCAATCCAATTGGACAGTGTTCTTTTAGAGACTGGAAGTCCTAAATGAGAAGGATCAAAAGCAACAAAAAGTTGGGAAGACTTTCCATGTTGCTGTGTCCTGTGTAAGTAAAAAGCAAGAGCTCTTTTACAATCCAAAGTATGAAGGTTCCTCTCTGCAGGGGATGCATGAGGAGCTGGAAAAAATACAGGTAAATATACCTCTTGATTAAGATGAAAAGGTGAGACCACTTTAGGCATAAAGTGAGGATTTGTCCTAAGGACTACCTTATCATGATGGAACCTTGTATAAGGTGGATTAGCCACTAAGGCCTGCAGTTCGAGCAGAAGTGATTGCAATAAGGAAAATAACCTTCCAGGAAAGAAATTTCAAGGAGGTAGTGGCTAAGGGTTCAAAAGGTGGCTTCATAAGATGACCAAGAACCAAATTTAAGTCCCATGCCACCGGAGGAGGTCGAATGGGAGGTTTAGTTAAAGTTAGGCCTCTCATAAATCTTGCAATAAGACTGGGGTCACCAACCTCCAGAGGGCCGCGGGCCGCATAGCCGACTTCCGGGAGCCTCGCGGGCCACACCCCCTTCTCCCCGCCCCCGCGAAAAAAAACAACAAACGCAAAATTATGAAAACAATGGCTGATCACCTTTATTGAATTTAATGAGATGGCTGATGATTCATGCTAGCAGACAAACGCTTAAAGTCCGGCTTCACAGATGACACTGACAAGAGAAGGGACGCTTGCAGGTGGTCGTCGGTGAGCTGCGAGCGCGTGGATACAATGGCGGGAATCCTTGGCGGGCCGCACGTAATGTTAACCGGGGTAGAGCCTCGCGGGCCGCACAAAGGGACCTCGTGGGCCGCATGCGGCCCGCGGGCCGCAGGTTGGTGACCCCTGCAATAAGAGGATGAGAGGAAATAGGTTGTCCATTGACAGGCTTAAGGGATGCTGCAATAGCACTTAAATGGACCCTTACTGAATTCGTCTTAAGGCCTGCATTGGAAAGATGCAGGAGATATTCTAATAGAGAATTCACAGGAAGTGCCAGAGGGTCAAGACCCTGTTGAGCACACCAAATGGAAAATCTTTTCCATTTAAAAGCATAGGAACGCCTAGTGGAAGGTTTCCTGGAAGCATGGAGGATATCTCTCACTTGCTGAGAAAGATTGAAGTCTTGAAGGTCTAGGCCTTCAGTAACCAAGCTCTGAGGTGAAGGGACTTGGTGTTTCGATGCCACAAAGTCCCTTCCTCCTGGGACAGAAGGTCTGGCGCAGCTCCCAAGTCAAGGGAGGGGGCTTGGGAGAGATGCAGAAGTAGAGGGTACCACACTTGGCGTGGCCAGCGTGGAGCTATGAGGATCATAGATCCTTGATCCCTCTGAAGTTTGAATAGAGTCTTGGGAATCAAAGGAATGGGTGGAAAGGCATACAGGAAGTCCTGACCCCAACGAAGGAGGAAGGCATCCTTGGCCTGAATTCCCTGACACGGAATTCTGGAACAGAACCGGGGAAGTTTGGCATTCCACGGACTTGCAAATAGGTCTATATCCGGGGTTCCCCATTCCTGGAAGATTCTGAGTACCTGATCCATGTGCAGGGACCATTCGTGTGGAAGCAGAACTCGACTGAGTCTGTCTGCCCAAGAGTTTTGAATTCCTGGGAGGTATACTGCCAGGAGATGGATTTGATGCTCTCTGGCGAAGGCCCATAATCTTAGAGCTTCGTTGCAAAGCGACAGAGAGCCAGTTCCTCCTTGCTTGTTTATGTAAAACATGGCTACCTGATTGTCCGTTTGAATGAGGACTGTCTGGGTAGCTGAGGAGGGTATGAAAGACCTTGAGAGCTAGGAACACTGCTCGAAGTTCCAAGAGGTTGATATGAAGAGAGGTCTCTTGTGGGGACCAAGTGCCTTGGGTGGAGAGGTCCTGTAGATGAGCTCCCCAACCTGTTTGGGAGGCATCTGTTGTGAGGATTGCTTGGGGCAACAAAGGTTGGAAGGGGGACCCCAGCAACAGATTTTGAGTGGACATCCACCATTGGAGAGACCAAAAGAGATGTTTGGAGTTTGCTATTTGGTCTGAGAGAGCTACTGAAACTTGAGTCCACTGGGTGGACAAAGTCCATTGAGCTGCTCTCATGTGTAGGCGAGCATAGGGCACCACATGTACTGTGGAAGCTATGTGGCCTAGTAGTTGCAGCATCTCCCGGGCAGTTAAGTGGCTCTTTGACTGAATCTGGGAGGCTAACTGCACTAGACGTTGGCAACGAGCCTGGGGAAGATAGGCTCTTGCAGTAGTAGTGTCCAACCAGGCCCCTATGAATTCTAGGGACTGAGTAGGGGTGAGCTGAGACTTTGGGAGGTTTACCACAAGTCCCAGGTATTGCAGAATGCGCCTGGTGCGGTCTAGGGAGATCTGAGCCTCTGACTGGGTTGGAGCTCGGATGAGCCAGTCGTCCAGGTATGGGAAGACAAATATTCCCAGAGTGCGTAGAAATGCAGCAACTATTGCCATGCATTTGGTGAACACACTTGGAGCAGAGGCTAGACCGAAAGGAAGCACTCTGTATTGGTAATGCTTTCCCTGGAACAGAAAACGTAGGAATTTTCTGTGAGATGGATGGATGAGGACATGAGTGTACGCATCCTTGAGATCTAGAGAACAAAGCCAATCCTGACTCTGTAGGTATGGAAGGAGAGTGCCTAGAGAAAGCATCTTGAACTTCTCCTTGCATAGAAATTTGTTCAATTCTCTGAGATCTAGAATGGGTCTGCATCCCCCCCGTTTTCTTTGGAATGAGAAAGTAGGGGGGAGTAAAACCCTGACCCCTGTTGAAGAAGAGGAACTTCTTCTATGGCCCTCTGGACCAGAAGGGTGGTTACCTCCTGATCCAGAAGGTCGAGGAGAGATGTGGGAGAATTGAAATGTCTCACCATGGTGAAGGGAGGAAGGTCTGAGAAATGAAGTTTGTAGCCCTCTCTGATGATGGAGAGGGTCCACTGCTCTGATGTGATTTGCTCCCATCTGGGAGCAAAATGAGCTAACCTTCCTGGAATCGTGAGAGGTTCTGGCTGTTGTAGAGCCAGAAAGGTTTAGTTCTCTAGTGTCAAGTCAAAAACCCTGAGGGGCTTGGGACTGCTGGGTTGCAGCAGCCCCTGCAGGTTTAGGCCTGGCCTGTTTAGGTTGCTGACGCTTAGTAGCAAAGCGACCTGTAGAAAATTGTTGACCAGAAGTGGAAGGAAATCTGCCCTTCTTGTAAAAAGACTTTTTAAAAGATTTCTTCTTGGCCGGAGTGGAGGTAGACTTAGAATGTCTATCCAGAGCAGCATTTTCTGCGTCCATTTGAGTGGCTTTAATTTGCCACTCTTTGCCAAATAGATTTTCACCTGTACAGGGCAGATTTCCTAAACCATCTTGAACCCAGGGTTCTAGATCAGAAGCCTGGAGCCAAGCAATTCTACGAGCAGCTATAGCAATGCCTGAGGCTCTGTTGGCACCTTCAAAAGAATCAAAGGCTGCCCTGTTGGAAAACTTTGAAATGTCTTGAGTATGCTTAAGCCAAAGAAGGAACTCATCCCTTTTATCCTCTGGAATAAAAGGGAGAAAGTTGTGCAGTTTTTCTGCAACCTCCTTCAGAAACATACCCATATAAAGGCTGTATGAATTGATTCTGGCAATAAGCATGCTAGCTTGGAAGATTTTCCGACCAAAAGCATCCAAAGTCCTGCATTCTCTTCCTGGGGGAGTAGAAGAGTGTCTTTTGGTACTCTTTATCCTCTTCATAGCTGACTGCACCACAATGGAGTGGTGAGGAAGCTGAGTTTTTTGAAATCCATGAGAAGGAGGGCCACAGTACATAGTGTCCAATCTACGAGAATGAGGAGAAAGGGTGAGAGGAGTCTCCCACAATTCAATCAAATGTTCTTGAAGAATTTCATGAATTGGCAAGGTGACTGCCTCTCTGGGAACCTTAGAATATCCCAAAATATCTAATTTTTTTGCTCTAGGTTCTTTTTCAGAGGTTACTGAAATAGAGAGTCCTTTAGCTACTTCTATTATGAAGTCTTGAAAGGACAAATCCTCTGGAAGAGACATTCTCCTTTTTGGAGAAGGTGGCTCCTCAGGAAGGGTGACAGATACTTCAGGGGACTCATCCGATGACTCAGAATCATCAGAAGAATCGAAGTATCGTCTGCTCGATTCTAAAGATCGATAGGCGTATCGATCGGTACCGACATCGGGTGTCCCCGGTACCGGGTTGGTACCGAGAAAGAGCCCAGGACAGGGAGCCGGAATCGGTATCCTGGCCCATGTCGATACAGCCGGTACCGGTATCGAAGTTGGTACCGGTACCGGCGCCGGTACCGACAACAGAGCTTGTTGTGGTACCGACGGCGTCGCAGCCTTGATGAAAGCCAGTATAGCCTGCTGCATGAATTGCACAGTGTGATCCATGGACGCCACGACTGCCTGGATGTCGGTACCGGGAGATTGTACCGGTACCCCAGAGCAGTCTAACAGGTGATCGGTCGAGGCCGTGCCATCGATGTCAACCTGTAACCCCATAGGAGGAGCTTTGGAAGCCAGAGCTTCCCGCCGGGGTTGTTTGGCTGGGGCAGGATCCTCAAGGGCAAGCCCGGAAGCATCTCGATGCTTAGAGGGAGATTTGCCCTTCGAGGACCTGCTAAAAGTATGTTTGGTTACCTGAGATCCATCAGGAGAGGAAGACCTGGAAGATGTCGATGCTACCGCCGGTGCATCCGTGGGAAACAGCACATGGAGCTTGGCTGCCCGGTTCTGTAAACCTCGTTTAGACATTAGAGAACAGGACTGGCAATCCGGGATGGAGTGTTCAGGCCCCAAACATTTAAGACACCATTCATGGGTATCTGTAACAGAAATTGTACCGCTACACTTAGTGCATTTTTTGAAGCCGGAGGCTGGTTTTTCCATGAGGGAAAGTTTCTTGTGGGCCAGGAGGCCTAAGAAGAAAATACACCAAGTGAGGAAAAAAGATAGGTTTTTTTTTTTTTTTTTTAAAGAAAAGAAAAGAAAAGACCGGCGGTACCGGTCCGGCATCGGGGAAGGCAGACACGCGACCAAAGAAATAAATGGAAATTACACATACCTGGTAATTGTAGTTCCTGGAGGGTCCAGTTTAGCCCGCCACAATCGGGTAGTGCACCTCCTCCTGCAGCCTGGAGACTGGACCAATCAAACTTTCTGTAAGATGTATGCAGACGGAGCTCCCATAAGCCCCCAGTAACTAGTAACAAAGCAAACTTAAAGAAGCAACACATGAGACTATTATAAAAACATTCAGAATAGAGAAGAAAACTTTCCCCCTCAATAAGGTAGCAGCCCCCTCCCCAAACGTGGAAGCCAGAACGCTGCACTGCGCCGCTAGCGACGCCCCGGTTGCAATCAGACAGTCCAGAACCAATGTCTCAAGAAAACCGGCTGGAAGTTAAACAGAAGAAATACAACTGACAGGAAGCGCGGCCGAAAAGAAGTAGAACGGAGAAGAGAAAGCCGCTGTAAGACCAACCCGTTCGGAAAAGCGCGCCGCAATAAATAACCTGATACACGGGAGGGAAGGAGGACTAAACTGGACCCTCCAGGAACTACAATTACCAGGTATGTGTAATTTCCATTTCCTGAGCGGTCCTCCAGTTTAGTCCTCCACAATCGGGATGTAGCAGAGCAGTCAACACCGGGCGGGACCTTGCCATCCGGCGCGCAGAACCGCCGAACCAAAACAGGAATCCCGAGCAGACAACACATCCAACCTGTAGTGTTTACTGAAGGCATGCAACGACAACCAAGTGGCCGCCTTACAGATGTCCGCTGGCGGAACTAGACTATGCTCCGCCCAGGAAGTCGCCTGAGCCCTGGTGGAGTGGGCCCGTAGACCCTCCGGAACTGGTCGCTGCTGCAACAGATACACTGACGCGATCGCTTCTTTGATCCATCGCGCAATGGAGGCTTTAGCTGCCGCCTCCCCTTTCCGTGCGCCGCCAAAAAGCACGAACAAGTGGTCGGTTTTTCGAAAGGTCTCGGTAACCTTCAAGTAGCGCCGAAGAACGCATCTCACATCTAGGCAGTGAAGCCCCTCGCCCGAAGAACCGTCGGTACCAGGATGCAGTACCGGGAGGAACACCGCCTGATTCACGTGAAAGGGCGAAACCACCTTAGGCAAAAAGGAAGGAACCGGCCGAAGAACCACCCAATCCTGGGAAAAAGACAAAAAGGGCTTCCTGCACGACAATGCCTGGAGTTCGGAAATACGCCTCGCCAAGCAGATGGCCACGAGAAAAACCGTCTTCAGAGTGAGATCTTTCAGAGACGCCCTCCGCAAGGGTTCAAAAGGTTCGTGAACCAAGGCCCGCAGCACAAGGTTCAAGTCCCATGGAGGAATGGAGATCCTGCGCGAGGGCCGCAAACGAAAGACCGCCGCAAGAAAACGACGGACGTCCTGATGAGACCCGAGTGGAAGCCCCAACACTTTGCCTCGGTAACAGGAGAGAGCCGCCAACTGAACCTTCAGGGAGCTAGCAGCAAGACCCTTATCAAAACCATCCTGAAGAAAACTTAAAACGATGGGCACGGAAACCGTCGCCGCTCGAACCCCACGCTGGGAGCACCAGTCTTCAAAGATTCTCCACACGCGCACATAAGTGAGGTGGACGTCTTCCGCGCCCGAAGGAGAGTGGCAATCACCGCAGGGGAATAACCCTTCTTTTTCAACCGAGCCCTCTCAATGGCCAAACCGTAAGCGAGAATCGACCCACTTGGGGCATCCGCAAGGGCCCCTGAAGAAGATGATCCGGTAACGCGGGCAGGCGCCAAGGAACGCCGTCGCGTAACCTGACCAGATCAGCATACCAAGGTCTCCTGGGCCCATCCGGAGCTACCAATAATACCCGACCCCGGTGGCCCTCGATGCGCTGAACTACATGGCCGATTAGAGCCCACGGAGGAGACATAAAGGAGACCGGATGTCGGCCACGGCTGAATGAGGGCGTCGAGCCCCTCGGACATGCGTTCTCGCCGCCTGCTAAAGAAGCGCCCCGTCTTTGCCGACTGAAATGTCGCCATGAGATCCATGACAGGCGGACACCACCGATGAACTATTTGCGCGTAAATCTGCGGGTTTAGCTCCCATTCTCCGGGGTCTACCCGCACTCTGCTGAGAAAATCGGCCTGGACATTGTCCGTGCCTGCTATATGCGCTGCCGAAATTGCCGGTAGACGAGTCTGCACCCAATTGAACAAAGCCGTTGCCTCCGATTCTAGGGCCACACTGCCGGTGCCCCCTTGGCGATTGATGTAAGCTACCGTTGTCGCATTGTCCGAGAGAACGCGGATGGGCCGCCCGAGTATCAAGTCTTCGAGGGCTAAAAGAGCGAGCCGCACCGCCCGCAGCTCGAGCCGGTTGATCGACCAAGAGGCCTCCAGGGGAGACCACTTCCCCTGCGTGAAGCGGTCTTCGCAGTGAGCACCCCAGCCCGATAAGCTGGCATCCGTCGTGAACGGAACCCAAAGAGGAGGCTCCAAGGGAAGCCCCCGCTTCAGGTTCTCTGAGCATAGCCACCACCGGAGCGACCGGCGAACCGCCTTCGGGCAAGTCAATCTCATGTTCAACGAGTCGAACTGGTTGGACCAACGGCGTAGAAGAGCACTCTGGAGCGGACGCATATGGAACCTCGCCCAAGGCACCAGCTCCAGGGTTGCTGCCATTGTGCCGAGGAGCCGGAGGTACCACCACGCGGATGGAGCAGGCATCCCCAGGAAGAGGTGGACGAGGCTCCGCAAAGCGAGGGCACGGCGCTCCGGCAAACACACCAAGCCCCGCGCCGTGTCGAAACGTACTCCCAGGTATTCGAGGTCCTGAGTCGGTTGCAGGCGGCTTTTGCATTCGTTCACCACCCAGCCGAGAGATCTCAGTAGAGCAACCACTCTGTTCGTGACTTGCACAGACTCGTGGTTGGATTTTGCTCGAATCAACCAATCGTCGAGATACGGGTGAACGAGGATACCCTCTTTGCGCAAGGCCGCCGCGACCACCACCATCACTTTTGTGAAGGTACGGGGAGCAGTGGCGAGTCCAAACGGCATGGCCCGAAATTGGAAGTGGCCCCACGGAAAGGCGAAGCGGAGGAACCTTTGATGAGACGCTCGGATGGGAATGTGCAAATAAGCCTCGGAGAGATCGAGGGACGTGAGAAACTCCCCTTGACGCACCGCCACGATGACCGACCGCAAGGTTTCCATCCGGAAGTGCGGTACCTTGAGAGCACGATTCACGCCCTTGAGATCTAAGATGGGACGAAGAGAGCCGTCCTTCTTGGGAACCACAAAATAGATGGAGTAGTGACCGGCGCCGCGCTCGGAAGGAGGAACGGGAAGTACCGCCCCCAGGGATAAGAGCCGATGAAGAGTCAAGCGGATGTCTCGCGTCTTCTGATCGCCCTTGCTGGGAGACATAACAAAGGAATCCCTGAGCGGGCAGGCAAACTCCAGCGCATAACCTTTTTCGATAACCTGCAGCACCCACTGATCTGAAGTAATTTGGGCCCAAGAAGGAAGAAAGTCGCGTAAGCGAACCCCTATGACCGGACTTCCTTCCAGAGGCCGCCTCGCTTCATTGTGGCTTGCGATTAAAGGAAGAGGACGAAGAGGAGGCGGCTCCGGAGAAGCCTCGTCCCGCTCCTCGGAAACCACGAAACCCCTAAGCACGGGACCCAAAGCGGCCGCGCTGGGAACTCCAAAGACGGGAAGAGCGAAATCTGCAAAAATCCCGAAATTGACCGCGCGTAGGAGGCGAGGTTCTATTGAGCTTAGGCTTATCCTCCGGCAGCCTACCACCCTTAGATTCACCAAGGTCTTTGACCAACTTATCCAGAGCCTCACCAAACAACAATTTGCCCTTGAAGGGCAACTTACTGAGGCGAGACTTGGAAGATCCGTCGGCCGCCCAGTTACGCAACCAGATGGACCGACGCGCCGCCACTAAAGAGGCCATACTATTAGCCAAGGAACGGATCAAATCATAATGCACATCCGCCAGGTACGCCGACCCAGACTCCATGCGGGTAACCTCCAGCAACCCCTGCTGATCCAGGCCCGAGGCCGAGCGCAGACGCTGAGTCCAACGTAAACAGGCCCGAGCAACCCACGCGCCACAAATGGAGGCTTGAAGGGACAAGGCGTTGGTATCGAAGGCTTGTTTCAACAAATTATCAACCTTCTTATCTTGCGCATCCTTTAAGGCAGCACCGCCCTCAACCGGGATGGTGGTTTTCTTAGTCACCGCCGACACTGCAGCATCAACCCGCGGGGACTTAAACAAGTCCTTGTCTTTGTCGGCTAAGGGGTATAGACGATTCATAGTCCTAATGCCCTTCAAACCGGACTCCGGTTGATCCCACTCAGATTGGATCATTTGCTCCACCACACGGTGCACAGGAAATACCACCTGGGAGTCTCGCACCGCCTGAATGAGAGGATCCTCTATGCCATCCTCCTCTAAAGGCCGAGCTACAGCCAGGTTGAGTGTCTGAAGAGACTCCGTGATCAAAGGCACTAGCTCATCCCTTCGAAACACGCGAATAATCCGAGCCTGGTCTTCCGGCTCTGGGATCTCCCCGTCCTCCAACTCGTCAGCCTCAGCCTCAAGATCACCTTCCGCTTCCAAATCAGGGTAACTCATGGCGTCCTGTTCCGGGTCCAAGGACCTGAGCCGCTGGGCGGCAGGCTGGGAAGGGCGCTGAACCTCCCCTGAGGAAAGAGAGGGAAGGTGCGCGGGCCAAACCTCCGGCAACTGACCGGAACGGCTCAAGCAGAAGGCCTGATGCATGAGAAGAACGAAATCCGGGGAAAAATCCACTGATGGAGTTGCAAGAGCCGTATGCGGTAACTCAGGGGCATTCCCGTTGGAATGGGGTGCCGAACCAGATGGGCGAGAGCCAGGAGAGAGGGCACTCTCCGCAAGCAGAGGAGTGTCTTCAGGGACTGGCATCTCCTTCAACTCAATTTGATGTTCCAAGTCGGAAGAAGCTGAGGCACAGCCCCGGCAGATGCCAGAATCCGCCACCGCACCCCTGCGCGACCCACAAATCACGCACTGCGGTTTGGCAGCCATGTGCTGAATTACCCCAGCCAAGAGAAACAGAAGTGACCCAGGGGCAGGGAAAGGCAATGCTTAAATAGCTAGCCCGATTAAAAAATAACACCTTTTTTTTTTTTTTTAATAAAAATAAAAACACTCCCTAGAATCTTGACCAGGCCCCTAGCAAAATCGCCACCATAAATAGTGCAAAAAATGCCAGGGGAACCCGTGCACAAGTGTTGAAGTTGGCAAGGAAAAACCTCTCCTCAGGGCTTCAAAATGGCCGCCGAACTCGTGCACCCGCGTTCAAAAACGGCGCGAAAACCAAAGGAAAAAGAAAAAACAAAGTAAATGCGAATAGCAGTAAAATAAAGGTAACGAAGGCCAAATGAAAGGAAAAAAAAACTCAAATTCCGTGCCTGGGCATCTACCACCGAGGCGAGACTTCGAGGCAGCTGACTGACCCGCTGAGAGCAGCAACGGGAGCGCGCTGCAGCACCCGAGGAAGGAAAATAAAGTGAAGTTCCTACCGGGCAGATGAAGACACCGACAGAGGCAGCCAGTAGCTCAAATTAAAAGGATTGCCTGGAAAAGGTAGAGCTCTTCCCCGTGCAGTCTAGGGGAGAGCTCTAACCTGGCTGTCCAATAACTCCGGGAGGAAGGCAGGAGCCCAATGCAGGACTGGCTTCTCAGCACCGGGAGGCCCCCTGTGTCTTTTTTTTTTTTTTTTTACAAATTAAAGAAACAGCTACCTAATTAAAGAAAAAGAAGTAATGTGAAGAAAGGAAAACCCCAAAATAAAACTAACTAGTGTTGCTACCCCAAGTGTCACTAAGTGTGCCCAGCACAGGCACACACGTCCTCAAGCTGCAAGGAGACTGGACACACTGGGGGCTTATGGGAGCTCCGTCTGCATACATCTTACAGAAAGTTTGATTGGTCCAGTCTCCAGGCTGCAGGAGGAGGTGCACTACCCGATTGTGGAGGACTAAACTGGAGGACCGCTCAGGAAATTAAAATAAAGAACTTCAGCGGTGACAGGAACACGACCTGCTGGCTCCGCGGAAAAGAAGAACTGAGGAGAGTTGGTAGGAAAGGCGGGAAGGCAGCGCGCATGCGCTGTGGGATGCCCCAAAAGCTTTCATTCTGGGAAGCTGGGGAGCATTCCCGCGCAGGCTCCGTCGGTACCGACGTACCCATATGTGAGGACTTATTCCTGCTTGTTCCTGGAGATACCCTTAGTCGCTCATTGGTTAGAATGTAAACATAGAACATCTGATCTTAAGTTTTTTGTGATCAAAAAGGTTAAAGCAAATTGGAGAGGAGGTGATGTTACTAAAACTATCCTACGTCTGGAACAATATATTTTTACTTTGAACACATTATATCCAAATGGATTAAATATGGAAACTGATTTATCAGTATTTTTGTAAAAATTTATCAGACACATTCTTGTTATGAATTATGGCATATATAGTCAGGGCCGGCCCGTCCATTGAGCAAGAATGTTTTTTGCACAGGGCCCCGCGTTTCAGGCGGCCCCGCGCAAAGAACATTCTGCTTTTTTTCAAAATTAAATTTAAAAAAAAAAGCTGGCTGCTACCGCTGCCGCCGCAGCAGCAGAATGAAGTGTCCCGCGGGGCCCCCTCTGCCCGGCTGAGTCCCTCCCTCCCTCTGCGACGGCTGAGCCCCTCTGTGCCGGCTTTCAGATTCGCGAAGGGAGAGTGTCTCCCTCACGTCTCTATTAAGCCTGCAGGGGCAGATGGGAAATTTCCAATCAGCCCCTGCGGGCTTAACAGAGACGCGAGGGAGACACTCTCCCTTCGCGAATCTGAAAGCTGGCACAGAGGGGCTCAGCCATCGCAGAGGGAGGGTCTCAGCCGGGCAGAGGGGGCCCCGCGGGACACTCCATTCTGCTGCTGCCGCGGCGGCAGCGGTAGCAGCCAGCTTTTTTTTTATTTTTTTTTTTTCCTTGAGCCGATGGGGGGGTTTAGGACTGGTAATGGGCTATGGAGGGGGTTAGGACTTGACTTGAGGTGGGCTGTGGGTTGATGGGGGGGGGGTTAGGACTGGTAATGGGCTATGGGGGGGCTAGGACTGGAAAAGGGCTGGGGGGGTTAAGACTGGAGGTGGGCAGATGGGGATAGGACTGGTAATGGGCTGTGGGCTGTTGGGGGGGGTTAGGACTGGTAATGGGCTAGGACAGGAAATGGGCTGATGGGGAGGGGTTAGGACTGGTAATGGGCTATGGGGGGGCTAGGACAGGAAATGGGCTGATGGGGTTAGGACTGGAAGTAGGCTGATGGGGGGTTAGGACTGGTAATGGGTTATGGGGGGGGCTTAAACTGAAAATGGGTTGATGGGGGGGCTAGGACTGGTATTGGGTTGGGGGGTTGCTAGGACTGGTATTGGGTTGGGGGGTTGCTAGGACTGAAAATGGGCTGATGGGGGGCTAGGACTGGAAATGGGCTGATGCAGGGACTAGAAGGGAATGGATGCTGGGTGAGGCTGGAACTAGAAGGGAGCTGATGTTGGGGGAGGATTAGAATGGGATGGGGCTGGGAGAGTAAAATGGAGAGGGGAAAAATATTTTGTGTGCGAGGGATGAAAAATCTACAATTGGCCGGGTATTGGGAGAGTAAGTGGGGATTGAGGATGGAGGGGTAAAATTTGAGTGGATGAAATAGGAATGAGTAAAGAGCAAAAGGAGAAAGATTAGTATGTTAAAGCAGATGTAGAGAGAGAATGGAAAAAAAACTAGGAGATAAGAAAGGACAAATGGACAGCAGACGATGGACAGTTAGCAGAAGACACGAAGAAACCAGAAGAAAGTGGCTGGAGCAATTGCAGCTGAAAAAAATGCACAAAAGGTAGAAAAATATCTCTTCATTTGGAATTTATTAATTAGAATGTGTCAGCTCTGGGAAATGTGCATCATTAACGTCTGAGCTTTGTTTAGTACAAGAGGAAATTAATTTATAGTTTTATTTCTACAGTGTTGTTGTACATTCCAAGTTTGGCTTTTGGGGTTCCCAGTTTAATTATTGTCTTCCTATTTCTAAATTGTGATTCCTTGTTTGGTGATGGTCTATGTTCTGCATGTGTAATTGAGCTGAGGTATTCTGTTTATGTAAGTCCTATTTGACATTGCCACTTGTTCTCTTTCCCCAGTAGGTCATGTATTGTTATTCTCTGAAATGTATTGGTTTAATATTTGCAGTGTTTCCTTTTGATAGGTAGAGTATGGTGCTTTGTGAGTCCTGGTAGTGCTGTTAGGATACAGCGGGTTTGCTATGGGTTCTAAATTAATACTTGATCTCCCTAACTACTCACAACAGGAACTAAACCCACACCCCACAATGTTAACATTTATTTGTCGGATCGCTCACCGTGAAAAGAAACATTTCTTCTCTCGAAGTGAGCCCTCCTCTTAATCAATTTTAAGAGACCGAATACCCGGTCAAAACCAGACTAAACACTTGTTGCTGTCCACACTCTTAATAAAAGCCAAGTCCCAAGCTTAGATATGACGGAATACTCAACTTCGTCATTAAGCACCTTTCGTTTCCCACAAATAACAAGGGAAAGGAGTCACTTAAATTCTCCAATTTGTGGATTCAGCTTTCTACTCCCTCGCAAAATCTTCACGAAAGAACGCCTCCAAATTTCACCCCCGACAGGGCTCCCGCGACACCGACAGTGTTTCAAGCCGCTCCAAAGCTTACACAGCTCTTCCCCAGGCGCATGAACCCCGTGGTTAAGCAGTTCCGGTTAAATAATGAGTTGCAAATGACGTCAGAACCAACTCTTTCAAAGAGAAGCCAAACTCCACCCACTAAAACCGGTAATGGCAACTCCACCAATGTCCATATTCATGCCTTCTGGAGCTTCAGAACCCAATCGATATATCCACTGTTGTTCTTTACATGCTAACTTTGCCTGGCGATCACCCCCCCCTATCAAACTGCGGAACAACTTCCAAAATTCGCCAGCGCAAATCACCAAAATAATGGCCAGCGTGTTGGCAGTGTGGCACCAAAGGGGCAGAACTCTGTCGGGCATTAATCCTGGAGCGATGTTCCAACAACCGTTTCTTGACAGGACGTATAGTTCGTCCCACATACTTTTTTTGGCAAGGGCAGATCAAAAGATAAATCTCAAAGAGCGTTTGACAAGTGGAAGAGTGCATGGAAGCATATCGACGTCCTGTACTGAGATCTTCCCAACTCTCACCTTCCACCGTTGTAGCACAAAAATCACATTCACCACAGGCAAAATGTCCTTTCCGTGAAACCTGCAAAATACAATCACTTTGAATATTTGTATGTACTATCCAATCAGCTATTGTCCGTGTTCTCCGGTATGCTATCATCAAGGGTTTTTGAAAACAACGATGAAATGACAGCATCCCCCAATGTTTTTTCAAAATGTGCACTACTTTAGCTGCTCTAGGAAAAATCCTGTAATAAAAATCCCCATCCTGTAATACCGGTCATGTATATGGTTCCAAAAGTGCATAAATCACTGATAGATCCTCCGGGAAGGCCTATAGTGTCCTGTCCTATAGTGTCCTGTAGAAATTCGGTACTGGAGCCACTCTCTAAGTTTTGTGATCATTTTTTTCAACCACTGGTGAAATCTATACGATCCTATGTGAAAGATTCTTTTCATTTGTTACCTTTTGTTTCCAGCTTACATATTCCGCAGGGATCTGTTTTGGTAACGCTGGATGTGGTCTCTTTATATACAAACATCCCTCAAACAGAGGCTTATAATGTTTTGGCTCGTTTAGAGTGGAGTACTCCTTCACGAATACCACGGGAGTTTGTATTGGATTTATTGAAATTGGTTCTACATCATTATTACTTTGTATATGATGGGCAGTTGTATCACCAAAAATTTGGGGTAGCGATGGGGGCTACAGTAGCCCCGTCAGTGGCGTCCCTGCATGTAGCAGATTTTGAAGAGAAATTTATTTATGAGTCTGATGGTTTTAATAATATTTTGATTTGGAAGAGATTTTTGGACGATATATTTTTTGTTTGGACAGGATCTGAGTTAACATTGACGCAATTTTTGACCTGGATTAATGGTTTGGATACTAATTTGCAGTTTACTCCAAAATATGATTGTCAACAAATAAGAGTATTTGGATCTTCTACTCTACATACAGGGCACATCATTACAGAGTACTGTATATCGAAAACCAGTTCAACGAAATGTATTGTTGAAATATACCAGTTTCCATCCTCCAGCTATTAGAAGAGGATTGCCTTTTGGACAGTATCTCCGCATCCGGCGTCTTTGTTCCTCGAGTGCACAGTATCGTGTGCATGCACAGGATTTGACCCAACGTTTACTGGACAGGGGTTACCCTGCATCATTATTACACAGAGCCTTTAAACGGGCTTTATATAATCATCCTGATTGGTGGATGGAGGATTCTCCTCCTGTCCAGAAGCATGACAATAAGGTCATTGGTGTGGTTCCTTTTTTTCCTAGAGCAGCTAAAGTAGTGCACATTTTGAAAAAACATTGGGGGATGCTGTCATTTCATCGTTGTTTTCAAAAACCCTTGATGATAGCATACCGGAGAACACGGACAATAGCTGATTGGATAGTACATACAAATATTCAAAGTGATCATATTTTGCAGGTTTCACGGAAAGGACATTTTGCTTGTAGTGAATGTGATTTTTGTGCTACAACAGTGGAAGGTGAGAGTTGGGAAGATCTCAGTACAGGACGTCGATATGCTTCCATGCACTCTTCCACTTGTCAAACGCCCTTTGTGATTTATCTTTTGATCTGCCCTTGCCAAAAAAAGTATGTGGGACGAACTATACGTCCTGTCAAGAAACGGTTGTTGGAACATCGCTCCAGGATTAATGCCCGACAGAGTTCTGCCCCTTTGGTGCCACACTGCCAACAAGCTGGCCATTATTTTGGTGATTTGCGCTGGCGAATTTTGGAAGTTGTTCCGCAGTTTGATAGGGGGGGGTGATCGCCAGGCAAAGTTAGTATGTAAAAAACAACAGTGGATATATCGATTGGGTTCTGAAGCTCCAGAAGGCATGAATATGGACAATGATTGGTGGAGTTGCCGTTACCGGTTTTAGTGGGTGGAGTTTGGCTTCTCTTTGAAAGAGTTGGTTCTCACGTCATTTGCAACTCATTATTTAACCGGAACTGCTTAACCACGGGGTTCATCCGCCTGAGGAAGAGCTGTGTAAGCTTTGGAACGGCTTGAAACACTGTCGGTGTCGCGGGAGCCCTGTCGGGGGTGAAATTTGGAGGCGTTCTTTCGTGAAGATTTTGCGAGGAAGTAGAAAAATTCTCCAATTTGTGGATTCAGCTAAGTGACTTCTTTCCCTTGTTATTTGTGGGACACGAAAGGTGCTTAATGACGGAGTTGAGTATTCCGTCATATCTAAGCTTGGGACTTGGCTTTTATTAAGAGTGTGGACAGCAACAAGTGTTGTTTAGTCTGGTTTTGACCGGGTATTCGGTCTCTTAAAATTGATTAAAAGGAGGGCTCACTTCGAGAGAAGAAATGTTTCTTTTCACGGTGAGCGATCCGACAAAAAAATGTTAACATTGTGGGGTGTGGGTTTAGTTCCTGTTGTGAGTAGTTAGGGAGATCAAGTATTCTGTAAGAGTTTTGGAGTTGGTTTCCAAGGGTGTAATAATATTTATGGGTTCTAAATGGGCAGTGTTTGTTGAAGTTCCTAATGTGTCTGGCGGTTGGCACTGGATTATAGTAATGTAGAAATCTTTTAGTCTTTCTTTATCCATACACTCATTAAGAGGCATGTTTACTAAAAGTTAGTATATGGTACCATTATGCAAATATTTATGCAAATGAGGCCTCTTATGCAAATGAGGCCCCGCACCGAGTCTCCGCACATGGCCCCGCACCCCCCTTGGGCTGCCCCTGCATATAGTTGCCTTATTTAATCCTATATTTCAGATGTCCGGGAGTTTTTTTAAACAGTGGTATCCCAATGTTTTTTAAAAAAATTTGTTTTTGGAGGACTTTTATAAGCCATAGAACAACAGTGCATTTGGATTTTTATCACCCCCCAATGGTTACAGTGGTGTCTTTTATATCACAAATTTTTGTCCCCTTTTTAATTCTGGTGATCTTTGTATGTATGGTTTTAAAAAAGGAACCCCAGAGGTTCTCCTGCACACTCAGGATACAGTTATTGTTGTGGTTCTTTTACTTTTAATTTTTACCATTGATTATTTTTGGTTTTGTAGGTTTTTGTTATTTCATATAATTTACATAAAATTAGCATGTTTACCCTGAGGACTCTGCTTTCCCGCGCAAATCCTTTATTTTACAGCGCAGACGCCAGCGTTTTGGGACTTTATCTACTAAAGCATTCGCTTAGTTAGTGATTGAAAGATGGTTTGACGATTCGCCCTTTTCAATATTTCTTTTGATATCAGTGCAGGTAAAACATAAAAATGCTTTGAACTTGTTTTTGACTTGTTGGTTAGATTTCTAGTGTTTCAATTTGTATAATATACAAGGGATTTATATGTTTTCTACTCATTGATTGCTTTTTATGATCTTGATTTCAAGTATCTCAACCAGGATTTATCAGGCTTTACCATCAGCATCTATGAATACAACAATTGTTAATCTATATCCATATATTTTTTTACAATAAGGTGTTATGACTTTTGTATTTTGTATAAAAGGTCCTTTTGAATTAAATGTGTTAAAGCTCTTTATGGTTTCATAATGTTACTTTTATGTATTAGATATATTTGATAGTGCTTTTATAGTCTCGTTGGTATTTCTTCTTTTAGTATTACCGGCACCTTTTACGATACTGTTAGTATCTCTTTGAACAACATACCTCTCTCTTGAAGGCTCAAGCTACATCTACAGGTATGTCTCACAACATTGTTCCTTGGTGATATATATGACCGATTCAAAGGATCGCTTCAGTTTTTACATGGTTTCAGTACTTTGACTGTACTATTGGTGGAACACTATCGTTATATGTCCTTTTCGGGGTTTTTTGTGTATGCTTCTGGCACGTTTATTTTTTATATTGTTCTATGAAGATTTGTGGCTTTTTAAGCGGCTCCAGGATGATATTTTCAACCGGTAGTGAATGCTTTTATTGTAGAGACTATAAATGGTTTGTTTGAAAAATGTAGATATGCCTGATGTCCTTTTCTGGTATTTTTAGTGCTCTTTTTCATTTCTCTTTTTTCTTTCCCTTTTCCTTCCTTCCCCTTTCCCCCCTCCCTTCCTCTTCCCTTTTTCCCTCCCCTTCCCTCCCCCTCTCCTTCCTCTCTCCTCTTCCCCTTCCCTCTTGTGTTCTGGTGCTTTTCCTAGATAGTGCAAGTTTGCGTACTTTTAATATAATATCACTTTACATAATTTATTTTTTGTGCACATGTCAGTAGCATACTTTAGAACATATTGATATGTACCCTTGTGTGGTCATTTGTTCATGTTTGATGACACAGTCAATTTGTGTTTTTATCTATATTTTATTTAAAAG
The DNA here is from genome assembly GCA_033557465.1 of Ichthyophis bannanicus. Classification (NCBI taxonomy): domain Eukaryota; kingdom Metazoa; phylum Chordata; class Amphibia; order Gymnophiona; family Ichthyophiidae; genus Ichthyophis; species Ichthyophis bannanicus. Next base: position 111,281,450 of record CM066032.1, on the reverse strand, counting down.
TCCCTTTTACTGTTGTAAGGTATATCATTATTATTTTTAAATATCTTGGGCTTGTTTTTATAGTGCGCCTTCTTTTGTTTATATTTATAAATCTTTTTATTGACAGTTATTTTATATTCCTATCCTTTTAGGCACGTTTGATAGTATAATAGTTTTTATATTATACTTTTATGTGTCAAACTATGTGTTTATGTATTTATATACTTATATAACCAATTATATATTTATTTACTGTTATGGTATAGATATGTTAGTTTTAAGTATATTTTTTTGTCTGTTACAATTAGATTCATTTATTGGCTGTACTTTTCTAATCATTGTTGTTTGACACCCTTTTATGTTTTTCTTTTTTATTAACGGATTTTTATGTCTTTATGGTGCCATGCTTGTTGTTTACATTACATTTACATATTTTTATATGTTTGTAGCCAATTTTAGCCCCGATGAAGACATAGCGAAACACGGCCTGTGTCGGGCCATTGGCTGAAAGTGATATAATAAAGATATTCTTCCTATGCTATCCACGTTTTTGACTGGGTTTGTTCGTTGCATGTGGAGTTGTGCTTTTGTGTTGGACGGACTCTACATAGCATGTTCTCTCCATGGAAGGATGTGCTCAGCTTCGGGGAGGATGCCCTGGACAAATTCCATTCACAAGAGACCCTAATTCCCCCTACGGAGGATGAGATTGACACGGTGATTCACCAATGGGAAGATATTGTACGTATCACCCAAAAACAAGTTAAAGAAGAACTACATGTGGCATACCTTCTTGAATGCTGTAGATCAAAAATCATACCTCGAGGTTTGAGAATAAACGAGGCACCAGGTTTATATCAGGATGAACACGGATTTATAAGGTGCTGGAATGCAATTTTAAATAAATGTTCGTTAGATTTAATGATTCTATTCATTAGTACAGCTAATAAGAAATCAGAATTGTATAAAGCTGAGATAGATGAGAAAATTGTTACGATAACAGGAGGATGTGCAATTTTGAGATGAGACAAAGATTTCGAACAAAATAATTTTGACAAACTAAGGCGACTTGAGTTTGCTATTTTGTCTGATAGGCAGCCTGATGCTTGGGTCCACTGAGTGGATAGAGTCCATTGGGCTGCTCTCATATGGAGGCGAGCATAGGGAACCACATGCACGGTAGATGCCATGTGGCCTATAAATTGTAAGACTTCCCAAGCAGTGAGATGAGTCTTTAACACTACTTGGGAAGCTAACTGCACAATGCGAAGACAGCGGGGCTGTGGAAGATAGGCCCTTGCTTTCCTGGTATCCAGCATAGCTCCTATAAACTCTAGCAATTGAGTGGGAGTTAGGTTGGATTTTGGGATGTTTATGACTAGGCCCAAATACTGAAGTATACGCATTGTGCAAGATGGAAATTCTGGCCTCTGACTCTGATGGGGCTCGAATGAGCCAATCGTCTAAGTAGGGGAAAACGAATATTCCTAGAGTGCGAAAAAATGCTGCCACTACAGCCATGCATTTAGTAAACACCCCCCAGACCAAAAGGAAGAACCCTGTACTGGTAGTGCTTCCCCTGAAATAGAAACCAAAGGAATCTTCGGTGAGTTGGATGGATGAGAACATGGGTGCACGCATCCTTGAGATCTAGAGAACAAAGCCAATCCTGACTCTGAAGGTATGGAAGAAGAGTTCCTAGAGAAATCATCTTGAACTTTTCCTTGAACAGGAATTTGTTCAATTCTCTAAGGTCTAAAATGGGTCTGTGTCCCCCTGTTTTCTTTGGAATAAGGAAATAGGGGGAGTAAAACCCTGTACCCTGTTGGGAAATGGGTACGTCTTCTATTGCCCCATGGGCAAGAAGTAAATTGACCTCTTGAGCCAACTGATTCTCGAGTGAAGTCTGAGAATTGAACTGTCTTACAACTGTAGGAGGGGGCATGTTGAGAAAATGAAGCTTGTACCCCTCCTTTACAATGGAGAGAGTCCATTCTTCTGCTGTTATCTGCTCCCATCTGGGGGAAAAATGACACAACCTTCCAGGAATGATGGAGGGCTCTGGCCCGTTGAGGGCCAGGAAGGCCAAGTTCTCTAGATGGGAGTCAAAGCCCCTGTGGAGGCTGAGTCTGCTGGGATGGTTGAGGCTTAGCAGACTGTTTTTCTTTGTTTTGGTGGCTGCTGTTCCTTTCGGGCAGATTGACCCGTAGAATGCCCCTGCTGGGTACAGGAGGGGTAAAACCTCTTCTTTTTAGAGAAGAATGGTTTCTTGTAGGATTTTCTCCTTGCAGGATTAGCTGTAGCCTTGGATAGTCTATCCAAAGTGGTGTTATCAGCATCCAGCTCATTAGCTTTCTCTTGCCAATTTTTGCCAAAGAGATTTTCGCCTGTGCAAGGGATATTCCCCCATTTGTCCTGTACCCAGGGCCGGCCCATCCATTGAGAAAGAATGTTTTTTGCACAGGGCCCCGCGTTTCAGGGGGCCCCGCGCAAAGAACATTCTGCTTTTTTTTTTTTAAATTACATTTTTAAAAAAACCTGTCTCTGGCTGCTGCCGCTGCCGCGTCCGTCGCAGCAGCGGCAGAATGGAGTGTCCCGCGGGGCCCCTTCTCCTCGTTGAGCCCTCTGCAAGGGCTTTCAGATTCGCGAAGGGAGAGTGCTCCCTCGCGTCTCTGTAAAGCCCGCAGGGGCTAATGGGAAATTTCCCATCTGCCCCTTTAGACGTGAGGGGCTGATGGGAAATTTCCCATTAGCCCCTGCGGGCTTTACAGAGACGCTAGGGAGCACTCTCCCTTCGCGAATCTGAAAGCCCTTGCAGAGGGCTCAACGAGGAGAAGGGGCCCCGCGGGACACTCCATTCTGCCGCTGCTGTGACGGACGCGGCAGCAGCTAGAGCCAGGTTTTTTTTTTAAATTTGCCAGAAGGGAAGGGAAGGGGGGGTTAAGACTGGTAATGGGCTGGGGGGCTGATGGAGGCTGTCTGGAAATGGGGTGATGGGGGGTTCGGACTGGAAATGGGCTGGGGGGGGTTAGGAATGGAAATGGGCTGGGGGGGGTTATGACTGGAAAGGGGGTGGGGGGGTTAAAACTGCTAATGGGCTGGGGCTGGGACTGGAAATGGGCGGGGGGGTTAGGGCTGGAAATGGGCTGGGGGGGTTAAGACTGCTAATGGGCTGGGGCTGATGGAGGCTGTCTGGAAATGGGGTGATGGGGGGTTAGGACTGGAAATGGGCTGGGGGGGTTAAGACTGGTAATGGGCTGGGGGCTGATGGAGGCTGACTGGAAATGGGCTGGGGGCTGATGGAGGCTGTCTGGAAATGGGCTGAGGGGGGGTTAGGACTGGAAATGGGCTGGGGGGTTAAGACTGGTAATGGGCTGGGGGTTGATGGAGGCTGACTGGAAATGGGGTGATGGGGGGTTAGGACTGGAAATGGGCTGGGGGGGTGGTTAAGACTGGTAATGGGCTGTGGGCTGATGGGGGCTGTCTGGAAATAGGGTGATGGGGGGTTAGGATTGCTAATGGGCGATGGGGGGTTAGGACTGCTAATGGGCTATGGGGGCGCTAGGACAGGAAATGGGCTGATGGGGAGGGGTTAGGACTTGAGGTGGGCTGATGTGGTTAGGACTGGTAATGGGCTGTGGGCTGATGGGGGGGGGTTAGGACTGGCAATGGGCTATGGGGGGCTGACTGGAAATGGGCTGATGGGGTTAAGACTGGAATTGGGCTGATGGGGGGGTTAGGACTGGTAATGGGTTATAGGGGGGCTTAAACTGAAAATGGGTTGATGGGGGGCTAGGACTGGTAATGGGTTGGGGGATTGCTATGACTGGAAATGGACTGAGTGGACGGGGAGGCTTGAACTGCAAATAGCTGAGGGGGAGGGAGCTTAGAATGGAAATGGGCTGTGAGGGAAGGGAGCTAGGACTGGAAATGGGCTGATGGAGCAGCTAGGATAGGACTGGAAATGGGCTGTTGGGGGGAGCTAAGATTGGAAATGGGCTGTGGTGGGGGCTTGAATTGAAATGGACTCATGGAGGGGCTAGAACTGGAAGTAGGCTCATGGGGGGGCTTGGACTGGAATTGGGCTGAGTGGAGGGGAGCTAGGATTTGACATGGGCTGATGGTGGGGCTAGGAAATGACTAGAAATGGGCTGATGGGGGGCTAGGATTGGAAATGAGCTGATGAAGGGAATCAGACTGAAAATGGATGGGGGAGCTAGGACTGGAAATGGGTTGATGGGGGTAGGACTGGAAATGGGCTGATGCAGGGACTAGAAGGGAATGGATGCTGGGTGAGACTGGAACTAGAAGGGAGCTGATGTTGGGGGAGGATTAGAATGGGATGGGGCTGGGAGAGTAAAGTGGAGAGGGGAAAAATATTTTGTGTGGGAGGGATGAAAAATCTACAATTGAACGGGTATTGGGAGAGTAAGTGGGGATTGAGGATGGAGGGGTAAAATTTGTGTGGATGAAATAAGAATGAGGAAAGAGCAAAAGGAGAAAGATTAGTATGTTAAAGCAGATGTAGAGAGAGAGGATGGAAAGAAAACTAGAAGAGAGAAGAAAGGACAAATGGACAGCAGACGATGGAGAGTTAGCAGAAAACATGAAGAAACCAGAAGAAAGTGGCTGGAGCAATTGCAACTGAAAAAAAATGCACAAAAGGTAGAAAGATATCTCTTTATTTTGAATTTATTAACTGGAATATGAAAGCTCTGGGAAATGTGCATCATTAACGTCTGCGCTTTGTTTGGTACAAGAGGAAATTGATTTATAGTTTTATTTCTACAGTGTTGTTGTACATTCCAAGTTTGGCTTTTGGGGTTCCCAGTTTAATTATTGCCTTCCTGTTTCTAAATTGCGATTCCTTGTTTGGTGATGGTCTATGTTCTGCATGTGTAACTGAGCTGAGGTATTCTGTTTATGTAATTCCTATTTGACATTGCCACTTGTTCTCTTTCCCCAGTATTCTCTGAAATGTACTGGTTTAATATTTGCAGTGTTCCTTTTGATAGGTAGGGTCTGGTGCTTTGTGAGTCCTGGTAATGCTGTCAGGATACGGCGGGTTTGCTATGGGTTCTAAATGGGCAGCGTTTGTAGTAGTTCCTAATGTGCCTGGCGGTTGGCACTGGATTATAGTAATGTAGAAATCTTTTAGTCTTTCTTTATCCATACACTCATTAAGAGACATGTTTACTAAAAGTTAGTGTTTGGTAACATTATGCAAATATTTATGCAAATAAGGCCACTTATGCAAATGAGGCCCCGCACCGAGTCTCCGCACATGGCCCCGCACCCCCCTTGGGCCGCCCCTGCCTGTACCCAGAGTTCTAAGTCAGATGCCTGGAGCCAGGCAATCCTACGAGCACCTATGGCAATATGCTTATTTACTTACTTACTTTACTTACTTACATTCTCTTATATACCGCGCTATTCTGCATCAGTGTGGTTTACATTGAACAAACTGAAATTACATTGAACAGGGCATTATAACTTGGAGATAACTATTTTACAGGGAACATGGGCTATGGAGCGTTAAGTGGCTTGCCCAAGACCACAAGGAGCACTTGTGGGACTAGAAACCCCAGTCCTTCCGGGCCAAGGTTGCTGCCCTCTAGTGGGATTTGAACCCCCGACCTTCCGGCCTGTAGTACCTTGGCCCAACCACTAGGCCACTCCTCCACTCCACTCCACTTTTGACCACTTATGCACCCAAAGCGGTCAAAAGCTGCACGATTAACAAACTTGGAAACATCTTGGGCATGTTTGACAAGTGTAAGATAATCTTGCCTCTTATCATCAGGAAGGAGAGGGCTCATAAGCTCTAGATCTCCTGTAACCTCCTTAAGGAACATTTCCATATATAAAATGTAGGAACTAATCCTGGCAGAAAGCATAGAGGCCTGGAAGGTTCGACACCCTAAGGCATCAAGAGTCCTACATTCACGTCCTGGCAGATTAGATGCATGTCTTTTTGCACTCTTGATCCTTCTCATAGCTGATTCCACTACCATGGAGTGGTGTGGTAACTGGGTTTTCTGAAATCCAGGACAAGGAGGTACTCAATACATGTTATCAAGCCTACAAGAATGAGGAGAGGTGGTAAGAGGTGTTTCCCACATTCTTAGCATGAGACCATGCAAGATCTCATGGATAGGCAAAGTAGCTGTCTCTTTGGGAGCTTTAGGATATTGTAAAATCTCCAATTCCTTTGCTCTGGGCTCTGTTTCAGGAGCCACTGTGATGGAAAGACCTCTAGCCACCTCCCGAATGAAATCCTGAAAGGATATATCCTTTGGAGGAGACATCCTACGTTTAGGAGAGGAAGGCTCCTCAGAGAGAAGTACTCTGATACCGACAGAGCTGTCAGAATCCTCAGAGTAATCGAGGATTCAAAATATCTCCTGTCCGGGTGCTCTTGCAAAGCACGATACCGGTACCGATCAAAGTCGGTACCGGAGGGGTCTGGTACCTGCCTGTTGATATCGCAGGAAACAGCATGACTCGATGTGGGCAACACAGTCGCCGATGTCAATGCTGTCAGTACCGGTACCGATATCGTGCCGGAACCGGTGTCGATACTGTCTGAAGTGGTCCTGAAGGCACCGAAGCCACAAGGAGAGACGCCAGACTGCGTTCAATAGCCAAGAACCTCTGGTCTATTGATGCTGCCAATGCCTGGGTATCGGTACCGGACGAATCAGCCGGTACCCCAGAGCATGGCACCAGTAGTTCTGCCGAGGTTGAGGCCTCAAGAAGATTCTGGAGCCCCGATAGTGCTTTGGAAGCCAAAGCCTCCTGTCGGGGCAATTTTGCCGGTAAAAGTCCCTCAGGGGCAACGCCAGAGGCATCTCGATGCTTGGAAGGAGATCTACCCTTTGAGGACCGGCCAGATTTATGTTTGATTACCTGAGATCCATGGGAGGAAGACGAAGCCCTGGAAGACGTCTATGCCACGGATGCTGCATTGGAGGGAAAAAGGGTGCTAAGCTTAGCAGCTCGGTTTTGCCGACCCCTCTTCAACATCATCCCACAGGCAACACACTCCGAGATGGAGTGGTCAGGACCTAAACCTTTAAGGCACCACTCTTGAGTGTCGGTGATGGAGATCGTACCGCCACACTTAGAACACTTTTTAAAACCCGATGCGGGTTTTTCCATTCTGAAGGAAAAGTTGGGCCTAGTGCCCAAAATGGCGTGTGGCACCTGACAGAAAACAGACTGGAAAGTCCAGAAAAAAGATTATAAATTTTTTTTTATTTTTGAAGAAAGAAAGAACCAACGGTACCGGTATAGCGTCGAGGAAGGCAGATGCTACCACTAAAAAGAATGAAAAAGATGGGATAATTTCTGCGGTGACAGGAAAAACGACCTGCTGGCTCCACGTAAAACGAAGAACTGAAGAGAGGCAGTTGGGAAAGGCAGGAAGGCAGCACGCAGGCGCTGTGGGATGCTCCCAAAAGCTTTCTAATTTGACGCTGGGGAGCATTCCCGCGCAGGCTCCGTTGGTACCGACGATACCCATATGTGAAGACTACATTCCTGCTTATTCCATGGAGATTACTATATTGCAAAAGTGCAACGGCAATTAAAAGATACCACTTTTTATTCTCGCTTGGATGGAGATCCCACATCTTCTTTGAAAATATCCACTGATAACATAATTCTGTCAGCATTTCAATTTGGGCACATTACATCAAAAGAAGAGAGTTTCCTTATGGTAGATTTTCCGGTGATCCCCACAATATATATCATTCCCAAAATCCATAAATCTTTAGATAATCCTCCTGGGCGACCTATAATTTCGGCCATTGGGCCTCTTATGGAACCCATTTCACAGTTTATGGATGTTCTACTATGCCCATCTGTTGAAAGCATGGGGTCATACGTCCGTGATTCATCACACGTTATAAATATTCTATCCTCCATTTCTGATTTTGATCCAGAAGTCATTCTTGTTACTATGGATATTGAATCATACACAAATATTCCACAGAAAGAGGCATTATTAATAATTGAACGATGCCTGTATAATAGAGAAGTTCACAAACACATTCCCACAGCATTTCTTATAGATTTAGCCTGGTTTGCTCTGTGTGAAAATTATTTTTGCTTTCGTGATTTATTTTATAAGCAAATCAAGGGAGTAGACATGGGTTCCTCCATGGCCCCAGATATTGCCAATTTATATGTTTTTGAATTTGAAGAGAAATACATTAAGGATAGTCCATTTAAAAGCAGTATTAAACTGTGGATTAGGTATATAGATGATATCTTTATCCTGTGGGGTGGATCATTGCAGTCTATCAGAATTTAATGTGTGGATAAATAATTGTGATATTAATTTACGATTTCAGTTTACTTATGATATTCAGAAAATATCATATTAAGATTTACTTATTACAAAAACCAGGGAAGGCTTCAGTACAACACTTTATAGAAAACCTACGGACAGAAATCAATTGTTACATTTTAAAAGTTTTCATAATGCAGTGCTTAAAAATAATTTACCAACAGGGCAATTTTTAAGAGCACGCAGGGTATGTAGTAATGCAGAAGAGTTTGAACAGGCCATTATTATGAAAAAAAGATTCACAATGAGACAATACCCTGTGAATCAGATCAATAAAGCTTATCATAGGGCATGTCAGTCCTCTCGAGATCAATTACTGCAGCAAAAAGAAAAAAGGATTAATGCAGGTATAGTATGTCCTCTCCTGTATTCAACATTCCTATAGTATTGTAAAAATTTTGAAGAAATATTGGTATTTAATCCAAACCCTTCCAGGATTTCATGACCTTACTCTTACTGTAGCACAAAAGCGTAATATAAATTTACGTAATATGCTTGTTCCATCAGCATTTACCGAGCGAAAATTCCTTTCAAACTATAAGGGACAATTTCAGTGTGGTAAATGTTCTGTATGTGTTCACGCTATTCCGGTCAGGAACCAGTATATTTATCCTATTAGCAAACGTGCTTTCTATATTGATGATTTTTCAAATTGTCTTACTAGTCATGTTATTTATGTTATACAATGTCCTTGTAGTAAAACTATATGTTGGCATATCCACTCGTCCTATTCACCAAAGGATTATTGAACACAGAAGTTGTAGCAATAGAAAGTTGGCCGAGAAACCCTTAGTCGCTCATTGGTTAGAATATAAACATAGGGGTATGTTTACTAAACCGTCTTAATGTTACCGGCGTTAGTTGCAGTTTTACTGTGACGAATGCCATATAAGGTAGTGGGCGTTCCAGTCTTGAGGTAGCATTTCGGGTTATCATGTGATAAAGCGTAGTTACTCACCTGTAACAGGTGTTCTCCAGGAGCAGCAGGAATCAGTCCTCACATATGGGTGACGTCGGCGCCGACGGAGCCCTCGCGGAGCAATTTTCCCCAGCTTTCAAAGAAAGCCTTTGGGAAATGCAGCGCGCATGCGCGGTCGTCTTCCCGCCCGAAGGTGCCATCTTAGCCAGTCAGATGACATAGCTAAAAAAGACAGCATAAAAATTTGCAAAAAGAACATAAGCAGACGATTGCAACTCCAAGGGGAGGAGGGAGGGTAGTGAGGACTGATTCCTGCTGCTCCTGGAGAACACCTGTTACAGGTGAGTAACTACGCTTTCTCCAGGACCAAGCAGGAAGTCAGTCCTCACTTATGGGACTCCCAAGCTCAAGGCTACCGGAGACCCTAAGCACAAAAATGAGCTCCCTCTAGCTCAGCAGCACAGAAGGATAGAATCTTCGCTGAATTAACACCCACCGGTAGCCCACATCCGGGATGGAGGGTAGGAGTTGCTCAGACCTCAAAGAGATTACGGAGGACTGCCTGTCCGAAAGCACTGTCCCTACGGGACTCCCTCTCGAGACAGTAATGGACCGCAAAAGTCTGGCTCGACGACCAAGTAGCGGCCCGGCAGATGTCTGCCAGCGGAACAGAGCGGAGGTAAGCCACTGACGTGGCCTTTGCCCGAACGCAATGAGCCGTGACTCGACTTTCTAAGGCGAGTCCGGCTGCCCCATAAGCCCAAGAGATACAGTCCGCAACCCAGATGGACAGAGTACGCTTGGAGACCGGGAGTCCCAATTTATTGGGGTCAAAAGACACAAAAAGCTGAGCAGCTTTACGGTGCTCCCGCGTACGGTCAAGGTAGAAGTTCAATGCCCTTCTACAGTCCAGGGTATGGAGGACCGTCTCAGCTCGGCTGGAGTGTGGTCTGGGAAAGAAGGTTGGAAGTACCACCTCCTGATTGATGTGAAAAGGGGAGACCACTTTAGGCAGAAACTTTGGGTGAGTCCGTAGGACTACCCTATTCTTGTAGAACCGAGTGTAGGGGGGATCAGACACGAGGGCCTGCAATTCACTTACGCGCCTAGCGGAAGTGAGGGCTATCAAGAACAGTGTTTTCCAAGACAGAAAACGGAGAGAACATGTAGCCATAGGTTCAAAAGGCGGACAGGTGATCCGCTGCAAAACCACATTCAGGTCCCAGTCCGGCGCTGGCGGGCGCAGAGGTGGTTTAAGTAGAAGAAGACCTCGGAGAAACCTCGCTACGAGAGGGTCGCTGGAGAGAGGTCTACCGTCCACCGGCACATGATGTGCCGAAAGAGCACTGAGGTGAACTTTGACGGAGTTGGACTTAAGTCCCAGATTAGAGAGGTGTAGCAAGTACTGCAAGATCACCGACACCGGGCAGGAGAAGGGATCCTGCGACTGTTGGGTACACCAGACTGCAAAGCGATGCCATTTAAGGGCGTAGCATTTGCGGGTAGAAGGGCGTCGCGAAGCCAGGACGACCTCCTCCACCTCCGCTGGCAGGAGAAGGGGAGCAAGGACTACCCTCTCAGCAGCCAGGCCATGAGGTTGAGAGACCTGAGGTTGGGGTGCAGTAGGGACCCCTGATCCTGAGTGAGGAGATCCGGTTGTACTCCCAGAGGGATCGGACCCTCCACCGCCAGTTGCAGCAGGAGCGGAAACCACGGCTGTCTGGGCCAGCGAGGGGCCACCAGGATCAAAAAGGCTTTGTCTCGGAGAACCTTGAAAAGAGTCCGAGAGACCAGCGGGATGGGAGGGAAAGCGTACAGAAGGCTCCCCGACCATGAGATCAGAAAGGCGTCTGCCGCAACCCGAAGGGGGTGTGGCAGACGAGAGCAGAAGCGAGGAAGCTGCCGGTTGCGAGGACTGGCAAAGAGATCCATCGTGGGGAGGCCCCACTTGAGGAAGAGCTTCTGAACTACCAAGGGATCCAGACGCCACTCGTGCGGCTGGAGGACCCTGCTGAGTTTGTCCGCAAGGCAATTGTCTTGGCCCGGGAGATAAACTGCCTTGAGGAGAATGCCGTGACTGACGGCCCAAGAGCAGAGCTTCTGAGCCTCCCGGCAGAGGAGAAAGGAGCCCGTGCCCCCCTGTTTGTTCACGTAGAACATGGCAACTTGATTGTCCGTCTGGACAAGGACGGACTGTTGGGAAGTCAGGTGGGAGAAGGCCTTGAGAGCTAGGCGGATCGCCCGGAGCTCCAGGAAGTTGATCTGCTGAGCAGACTCCCACGTGGTCCAGAGGCCCTGAGTACGCGCCTCTTGGCAATGCGCTCCCCAGCCCAGGAGGGATGCATCGGTGGTCAGCACCCGGGTCGGCTGAGGTGACTGGAAGGGCATACCGAATGTCAGGTTCGGCTGCCGGAGCCACCACCGGAGAGACGAGATCAGCGGCTCGGAAACGCGCACTAGGTCTGCGAGGCCGCCCGTGGCCTGTCGGCACTGCCGGCGGAGACACCATTGAGCAGACCGCATATTCAGGCGGGCATTGGGGGTCACATGGACGGTGGAAGCCATATGGCCGAGCAGTCTCAGGAAGCGCCTGGCGGAGACCAGGGGCTGGCTGCGAAAGCGGTCGGCTAGGTCCATGAGCCGCTGAGCCCTGTCGAGCGGTAGATACGCTCGCGCCTGAGGAGTGTGCAGCCTTGCGCCGATGAACTCGAGATCCTGTGAGGGGAGCAAAGTGGACTTTGCGAAGTTTATGACAAAGCCCAAGTGCTGCAGCAGAGTCACCGTGCGGCACGTGGCGTTGGTGACCTCCTGAGCGGACGCTGCTCTGATGAGCCAGTCGTCGAGGTACGGAAAGACATAGAGGCCGTGAAGCCGGAGATGGGCCGCCACGACCGCGAGACATTTTGTGAAGACTCGCGGTGCGGAGGACAGGCCAAAGGGCAGTACTCTGTACTGGTAATGATTTCCCGCCACCACAAACTTTAGGTATTGGCGGTGGCTTGGGTGGATGAGGATGTGCGTGTAGGCATCCTTTAGATCCAAGGAGCATAGCCAATCTCCCTGCTGGAGGTAGGGCAGAAGGATGCCAAGGGTAAGCATTTTGAACTTCTCCCGCACAAGGAACTTGTTGAGGTTGCGCAAGTCCAGGATGGGTCTGAGGCCCCCTGTTCTCTTTGGTATCAGAAAATACCTTGAATAGAAGCCTTGACCTCTCAGGTGGTGTGGCACCGGTTCCACCGCCTGTTCCTGCAGAAGACCTGCTAACTCCTGAAGGAGCAACTCCCTGTGCAGAGGGGGGCGCGGAGGCTCTCCCGGAAAATAGGAGGGAGGGACCTGATGGAAGTGGAGAAGGTAGCCTTCTCGCACGACCTGAAGCACCCAGGCATCTGCGGTGATGCTGGACCACCTGTGGGCGAAGTGAACCAGCCGGCCTCCGGTGCTGGGGGGAACCAGCGGGGGGGGAGAGGCTATGCTGAGCGAGTCAAAAGCCCCCACCCTGCTGAGCAGGGGCTGGTGGTGCAGGCTTGGGGGCTTGCTGCCTACGGGACCCGTTACCACCCCCGTCCCTTGGCCTGCTGGCCCTGTTGGGGAGCTGCAGGGGCCTGATAATGGGGGTATTGTTTGTAGGCAGCCGCCTTCCTCGGGTAAAAAGGACTTTTTCCCCGAGCCCTTCTTTTTCTGGGAAGGGGCGGAGGTCTTCCTAGAAAGCCTGGTCCTGGTGAGAGTCTCAGTCTCAATTTGTGCAGCCTTTTCCGCCATGGGCTTGCCAAAGAGGTTTTCGCCTCGGCAGGGGACATCGACCAACTTGTCCTGTACCCAGGGCTCAAGGTCGGACGACTGAAGCCAAGCCTGTCGGCGGGCACCGATGCCGGCTGCGGCTACTTGAGCCGAGGCTTCAAAGCCATCATAGGCTGCTCGGGACATGAACTTTGAGCATTCCCGAATGCCCGTGGACAAGGCTAGGAACCTCCGCAAGGGCTCCTCGGAGAGACCAGCGGAGAATCCGGCTAGCTCTTTAGCCAGATCCCGGAGATACATGCCCATGTATAGCTGGTAAGTCTGGACACGACATGCGAGCATAGAGCCCTGGAAGCACTTCTTGCCAAGGCCATCCAGGTTACGGGCCTCCCTTCCAGGAGGCACCGAGGAGTGCATCTTCTGGCTCTTAAGACGATGCATGGCCGATTCCACTACCATGGAATGGTGTGGCAGCTGTGCCTTTTAAAAGCCAGGGCTCTTGCGGACCCGATAGATAGAATCGACCCGCTTGCTCAGGACCGGCGAGGAGGCTGGACTCTCCCACATGCGGAAGAGTAGTCGGTCCAGCATAGGAGGAACCGGCACAGTAAAGTGTTCCCTCGCGGGAGAGTCATACTGGAGGGCGTCGAGCTCTTCGGCTCGAGGCTCCTCCTCGGGATCCGCAGGGAAGGCCAAAGCCTTGGCCATATCCCTAACGAAATCCGAGAACCGGGCATCCTCCGGGGGGGACTGCTTCCGAGGCTCGGACTCCGGTGAGTCCAATGGGACACACCGAGTCCGGAAAGAATCAGGTGACTCTTCCTCCTCAGACTCCCAGACCGACTCCAACGAGGACTCGGTGGGGTCGGCCCGGGCAGGGTGCGGTGCCAGCCGCCCCGACGCCGAGGGAGTCGGCGTCGGCGACCTCGGTCCCGAACGGGAGGCCGAGGGCGACCTCGACCGAGGATCGACTCGAGTTCTCATCGACTCGAGGATCGGCTCGGTCTCCGGGGTCGACTTGGACGTCGACGTCCCGGCGGTCGGGGCAGCGACGCCAGCGAAGCCAGCGAGCAGTGCCCTCTGCTGGTCCATGAAGGCAGACAGTCTGCTCTCCAAGGCCGTCAACCTGAGTCCGAGCTCAGGTGACCCAGCAGCCCCCGACTCGGGCCCCGACGGCGTCGGGCCCGACGTCGGCTGTCGCGGAGGCGAGTCCAGAAGGACCACAGGACTTACCCGGGCAGGCATCTCCGACTCCAGGCGAGGTCGCTTCGGGATGTGTTCCTTCTCCAAGGACCCGGGGCGGCTGTCGGGGCTATGCGACCTGGCCCTCGCGGAGCCAGGAGCGTCCACCGACGCCGCCCTCGCGGGTTTTTCCTTCCGACGATGGTCCCCGGAGGGAGAACCCCGGTCGGAGGAGCTCCGGCGACGGTCCGAGCTGGAGCCTTTCGACACGGAGGCCTCCGACGAGGTCCGGGTACGGCTGGGGTCAGTGAAGATTCTCTCACGCTGATGCCGCCGACTTCTCAACGCCTTTGAGGACAGTTTGCTGCAGGGCCCACAGATCAGTTCCTCATGATCCGGGCCCAGGCAGCGGAGGCAAAAGTCGTGTGTGTCGGTTAGTGACATATTTCGGTCACACCGACCACACCGCTTAAACCCACTGGCAGCCATCGGGGGAAAAAGGGCCCCTGCGAGGTCAAAGGACCGGGCTGCCAGGGAAAACGAAAACGAAAGCTGACTAAGTCAGAAAAACCGAAAAAAAGTAAGAGGACTCGAGACCGGCGTCGCGAGTCCGGGCGGGAAAACGATCGGCGTCGAACCGAAAGAAAAAAGGATAAAATAAAGAAGAAAATCAACTTTTTCGCGGGGACAAGACGGGGACGTCTGTAGGGCTCCGCGGAAAAAAGAAGACTGGCTAAGATGGCACCTTCGGGCGGGAAGACGACCGCGCATGCGCGCTGCAATTCCCAAAGGCTTTCTTTGAAAGCTGGGGAAAATTGCTCCGCGAGGGCTCCGTCGGCGCCGACGTCACCCATAAGTGAGGACTGACTTCCTGCTTGGTCCTGGAGAAAGTCCGTTATCGTGCGATAGAGGGAGCCGTGGCTTAGCTGAGATAGGCTATGCTGCAGGTCACCATCAATGCCAGTGTGTGATAGATAGTCCTTGCAGACACACCTAGGATACACTTGTGTCCATCCATATTTACCAGTCACGTCTAGCCCTTGTGGACTATGATACACCCAGAACAGTGCACATTCTGTGTGGGTGCCATGGTCACATGATTTAAGTGAAAGGGGGTGTTTGGACCCATAGGCGGATTATGTAGCACCACCCAACCCACCCTCTGGGGCTCAGGGTGAGGGACAGGATCTCCCACCAACAGATCCACATTCTACATCACTGCAATGGTGGCAGTAGAGGGGACCATCAACCCCAGTCCTGCTGGGGAACAGGCACCCTACAGGGCAGTCAATGCAGATCTGTACACATCCATAAGGCAATGGCAGACAGACAGTAGGCCTGGAAATGCTCAGCTGCCCCCCACCACTATCTGACATTCTCCAGCAGCGAGCATAGTGAGTCTCCAGCCACTGCACCCTGCAAGGTGTTCCAGCCATACACAAACTGCAGACAGTCTGCTATCTAGCCCATAGTGCATGTTCCTGGAGGAGATGTGTGCACCCAAAACGGGGATGTGAGCACACCCACCAAGCAGATAATTCAGTGATTGGGCCCCAGAAAAGAGAACCCATATATATCACTTGAGAGAAATACTACCGGTATATAGCACTTTGGGGGAACCTAGCCATGCCGTGGTCACTGCTCAGTCAGGGTGAGAGTGACCTCCCAGCAGGACATGCTGTGGCTACCCTGTCCGTGCAGGTGGTGGCCGGGCACTACAATGTCCCAGCCATTGCCCTATGCCCTGTGCAGATGCATCCTGCCCAGGCTGCCCTGTCCGGGCCATACCCACGGTACCTTGCTTCTCATTATGCACATTGGCAGGCAAACACTGGAAACAGTGCAAGCAGTGTGGGCTGAATAAGGTGTTGGCAGCCACCACACACTGGATAGACAGACACACACTCCCAAACCTATGCCAGCATTGTGCAAATATAGAGGCTTTTGGCAGCCCTGGCCACCACAACAGTCCTGGGCACAGTGCAGGCATGGCTATGGTACGCAATACTGTTGGGGTCACTCCCCGGGGTGGTAAACACTGTCAGAAACCAGAACTGAAACACACTCCACAGACATCAGAAAGGTTGCTATGATGCAGCTCAATCAGCAAATTGTGCTGAACTTAGGAATTGCTATCTGCCATTAATCATAGCAACCTTTTGATATATGTTTAACGTATTCCCAGGTTTCGGGCAGCATTGCTAAGGTATGCAAGTGCTGGTATTGGGAGATGCTGCTAAATGCAGGGCCCAACATCCTGCCTCTCCATGAGGCTTTGGATAATGGAGCCTGTGGGTGCGGGTGTTTCTGCCCCTGTTGGCCGCTGCTCTAGGGCAGAGGTTCCCAACTCCGATCCTGGTGGGCCAAACACTGTTCGGGTTTTCATGCTGTCCCTAATGAATATGCATGATACACATTTACATACCATGGGGCGGCGCACAGAAATGCAGCACAGGCATCTTTATTAGAGACAGCATGAAACCTGAATGGTTTTTGGCCCTCCAGGACTGCATTTGGGAAACTCTGCTCTAGGTATTGCACATGTTTATGGTGTCTGTGCTCTGTAGGGTAAAATATAGGCGTTTCAGGCATGTTTATGTTATCTGAAATAAAGGTTCCGTCTTTATTACCACGGTTTAGTACTGGGTAAAATATGGGGACTGGGTTGGCAGGAGCCACAGCTGGGACTTGAACCTGTGACCTTCTGCTCCTGAACACACTGGCTGTGTGTAGTGCACCACACTGTTGCCACAGGGACAGTTCATTCCCTGGGGGAGCCTGTCTGTTGCAGTGCACGGCACCCACCTAAACAGGGCTAGGCCATGGTCTGCTGTGGGCAGATGCCACTGCCCCCTCCACCACCAGTACCCCTCCGCCACCATGCTGACATGCCCTTATGCTGGTGGTGCGGAGTCTCAGGCCATCCAGTGTGCCGGTAGGCGGCTGCCTATGGTGCAGGATCTGGGGTAGGGGTGCCTGCATAGACGTCCACGTTTCCCCCCCCACCACCGCCTGCCAATGTTCTGTGCCCTTGGGGGGGTAACTGCTGGGTACTATCCCCTGTAACACTGTGAGAAACACACTCGTGCCCATGTTGGGCCCTCATCAGTTGCTGTCTGGCTGCTGTACAGTTTCAGCATTCCTATGTGCCACCTAGGCATCTCCCTAGTCCGCACTGTGCCCCAGCTGCACCACAGCATGTGCTGCCTGCAGCCCTCTGTATCCCATTTTCCAGCATCTGTACAGTTGCCCTTTCCAACATGCCCACCCTGCTGTTGCCGCACATGTGCACGCCATAAGAAACCTGTCCAATAAAAAGGGAAAACCCTGATCAGCGCTATTTCAATGTGGGATCATTCACCTTGTAGGGGGACAGAGCATAGACCCTTCCAAAAATGATATCTTTTTTTTGGAGCTTTCTCAGTAGTGTTTTTTTATTTTTCCCTATCACTATTGGCCAGCTTGGTTATGGTGATTTTAAATTTTGTTCAGGTCATTTTCCATGTTTATTTGCTCTTTTGTTCCGTGCACATATATCACAACTATCACTTTTTTTAGGTTTCCCTGGCTTTGCTGTACATTGCTGACGTAAATGGTTTCTCTTTCCTGCACATGTGCCTTAACGCGAGGCTTTCACTGCCGTTAGTGATCAGACCCGGATTCCACAGCGTTAGTGTGCCTGGAGCTTCTCCCCTCCCACTCTCCACCCATTGACCCCTTCTCTCCGCCCTCTGGGAAGCCTTCCTCTGCCCTTCAGTGCCGGATTTCACGGCGTTAGGGTGCCTTAACGCCGCAGGCGCATTAACGCGCCTTCATCGCCCGATAATGTACCTCATCGCGTGCTAATTCCGCTGCTGTGACGTCAGCGCCCTTTAGTAAACATACCCCATAGACTATCAAATCTTAAGTTTTTTGTGATCAAAAAGGTTAAAGCAAATTGGAGAGGAGGTGATGTTACTAAAACTATCCTACGTCTGGAACGACGATATATTTTTACTTTGAACACATTATGTCCAAATGGATTAAATATGGAAACTGATTTATCAGTATTTTTGTAAAAGTTGTTATCAAACACATTCTTGTTATGAATTATGGCATATATAGTTGCCTTATTTAATCCTATATTTCAGATTTATTTATTTATTTATTTATTTAACATCTTTTATATACCGCACTATTTATAATCAGCGCGGTTTACATAGAACAAGAAAACATCAGACAGAATACAATATCTGAGTATTTTACATATAACAGGAACAATAACTTGGGTAAACCGGGGTAATTAATTAAACAAATAGTAATTATTTAGAACATTTAGAAACATTGTATAAAGGAGCAGTATTGGTAAGGGAGAGAGGTGTGAAGAGTTGTTGGGATAGCAGAGGTTACATGGAAAGAATGGGATTGTTGCTATTTGAGTGTGATAAGTTGTGAATGGAGTGTGCCTGTGTTACTATGTTCTCTGGGAAGTATTTGGTGAAAAGGTGATGTTTCAAGGCCTTTTTGAACTGGAGGAGATCAGAGATGGACCTAATGTGTGGTGGGAGGGTGTTCCAAAGTTTTGGAGCGCATAAACTGAAGGCTCGATTTACTGTTGAAGAGTTGTATCTTAAGGACTCTTTTGGTATCATTAGCAAGTTTAATTCAGTAGTTCTTCTTAGCCTGTTGGTAGGGGTTGGTTGTATCATCTCAGATAATGATGAGGAAGAGAGTCCTTTTTGAGCTTTAAAGGCCAGGAGCAGAGTCTTAAAGGTGATTCTCGCTTGGATGGGGAGCCAATGTAGTTGTTTCAGGAGAGGGGTTACGTGTTCTCTTCTAGGTACCCCGAAAAGGACTCTTGCTGCACTGTTTAAGGCTAGTTGAAGCGGGTTTAGAGTAGATTGAGGGAGTCCTTGTAATATAGAGTTTGCGAAGTCAAAATGGGGAATAATTAGAGCCTGGTAGACTGTACGGAAATCATCTGGATCAATCAGTTGGCGGAGGTGTCCGGGGGGTTTCTTAAACAGTGGTATCCCAATGTTTTAAAAAAAAAATATTTTTGGAGGACTTTTATAAACCATAGTACAGTGCATTTTGATTTTTATTACCCCCAATGGTTACAGTGGTTTCTTTTATATCACTAATATTTTGCCCCCTTTTTAATTCTGGTGATCTTTGTATGGTTTTTAAAAAAAAACGGATGTTCTCCTGCACACTCAGGATAGTTATTATTGTTGTGGTTCTTTTACTTCTAATTTTTACCATTGATTATTTTTGGTTTTGTAGGTTTTTATTATTTCCTATAATTTACATAAAATTAGCATGTTTACTCTGAGGACTCTGCTTTCTTTCACAAATCATTTATTTTAAAGCGCAGACGCCAACGTTTTGGGACTTTATCTACTAAAGCATTCACTTAGTGATTGAAAGACGGTTTGACAATTCGTCCTTTTCAATATTTCTTTTGATATCAGTGCGGGTAAAACAAAAATGTTTTGGACTTGTTTTTGACTTGGTTAGATTTCTATTGTATCAATTTGTATATACAATGGATTTATATGTTTTCTACTCATTGATCGCTTTTTATGATCTTGATTTCAAGTATCTCAACCAGGATTTATCGGGCTTTACCGTCAGCATCTATGAATACAACAATTGTTAATCTATATGCATATATTTTTTTTACAATAAGGTGTTATGACTTTTGTATTTTACATAAAAGGTCCTTTTGAATTAAATGTGTTAAAGCTCTTTATGGCTTCATAATGTTACTTTTATGTATTAGATATATTTGATAGTGCTTTTATAGTCTCGTTGGTATTTCTTATTTTAGTATTATTACCGGCACCCAATGTTCCCTCTAATTTTCTGTAGGCTGTGTGCGCATAAAATATCAGCTGTGCAGCTTTTGAAGGAAGGTTACATTTTTGTACGCCACATAACGACACTCGGAGTTATATACTTTAAAATTTGACTACACGTCAGAATACAGTATGTACACCACATTGATTTTAATAAAATTAAATGAAAATAGACGATTACTAAATGAAGCGGAAAATTTCTAGTAATTACAATCACAACTTTTACATTTTAAGATGTCTGTGCTGTTTTCTATCAGAATCAGAACCGTAATTTTTGTGCGCTCTGTTGTAAAGTAAGCGTAGTTACTCACCTGTAACAGGTGTTCTCCAGGAGCAGCAGGAATCAGTCCTCACATATGGGTGACGTCGGCGCCGACGGAGCCCTCGCGGAGCAATTTTCCCCAGCTTTCAAAGAAAGCCTTTGGGAATTACAGCGCGCATGCGCGGTCCTCTTCCCGCCCAAGGGTGCCATCTTGCTCAGTCTGATAACATAGCTAAAAGACAGCAAAAAATTAGCAAAAAATGAAAGCACAGAACTGCAACTCCAAGGGGAGGAGGGAGGGTTGTGAGGACTGATTCCTGTTGCTCCTGGAGAACACCTGTTACAGGTGAGTAACTACGCTTTCTCCAGGACCAAGCAGGAAGTCAGTCCTCACATATGGGACTCCCAAGCTTAAGGCTACCGGAGACCCGAAGCACAAAAATGAGCTCCCTCAAGCTCAGTAGCACAGAAGGAAGGAATCTTCTCTGAATATGTCTCCAACCGGTAGCCCAACATCCGGGATGGAGGGTAGGAGTTGCCTATACCTCAAAGAGGTTACGGAGGACTGCCTGTCCGAAAGCACTGTCCCTGCAGGACTCCCTCTCCAGGCAGTAATGGGCTGCAAAAGTCTGGCTTGAAGACCAAGTGGCGGCCCGGCAGATGTCTGCCAATGGAACAGAGCGGAGGTAAGCCACCGACGTAGCCTTCGCCCTAACACGATGAGCTGCGACTCTACCTTCAAACACGAGGCCGGCTGCCTCGTAAGCCCAAGCGATACAGTCAGCAATCCAGATGGACAGAGTAGGCTTGGAGACAGGGAGCCCCAACTTGTTGGGGCCATAAGACACAAAGAGCTGAACAGTCCTTTGGTGCTCCCGCGTACGGTCAAGGTAGAAGGTCAATGCCCTTCTACAGTCCAGGGTATGCAGGACCATTTCAGCTCGGCTGGAGTGTGGCCTGGGAAAGTAGGTCGGAAGTACCACCTCCTGGTTGATGTGAAAAGGGGATACCACTTTGGGAAGAAACTTAGGGTGAGTCCGTAGGACTACCCAGTTTTTGTAGAACCTAGTGTAAGGAGGATCAGACACTAGGGCCTGCAACTCACTAACGCGTCAAGCAGAAGTGAGGGCTACCAAGAACAAGGTTTTCCACGAAAGAAAATGAAGTGGACAGGTAGCCATAGGTTCAAAAGGCGGACAGGTAATCCGCTGCAAAACCACATTGAGATCCCAGTCTGGGGCTGGCGGGCGCAAAGGTGGCTTAAGGAGAAGGAGGCCTCTGAGAAAACGAGCCACCAGAGGGTGGCTGGAAAGAGGTCTACCATCCACCGGCATGTGATGCGCAGAAAGAGCACTGAGGTGGACCTTGACCGAGTTGGACTTAAGGCCAAGGTTAGAGAGAGAGAGCAAGTACTGCAAGACCACTGATGCTGAACAGGAGAAGGGATCTTGAGACTGCTGAGTACACCAGACGGAGAACCGACGCCACTTTAGAGCATAGGACTTCCGGGTGGAGGGCCTCCTGGAGGCCAAGACGACCTCCTCCACATCTGGAGGTAGCTGCAGAGGAGCAAGGACTACCCTTTCAGCAGCCAGGCCATCAGATGAAGGGACCGGAGGTTGGGGTGAAGGAGAGTCCCCTGATCCTGCGACAGGAGGTCGGGCTGAAACCCCAGTGGAAGAGGAGTGTCCACCGCCAGCTGCATCAGAAGCGGGAACCAAGGTTGTCTCGGCCACCAGGGAGCCACTAGGATCATCGATGCTTTGTCTCTGAGAACCTTGAAGAGCGTCCGAGACACCAGTGGCATGGGAGGAAAGGCATACAAGAGGCCGGTTGACCAGGGAATCAGAAAAGCATCCGCCGCTACTCTGAGAGGATGCGGCTGTCGAGAGCAGAATCTGGGCAGCTGCCGGTTCAGAGGACTGGCAAACAGATCCATGGTGGGGAGACCCCACTTGAGAAAGATTTGCTGAACCACCATCGGATCCAGCCTCCACTCGTGTGGCTGGAGGATCCTGCCGAGCTTGTCGGCCAGGTAATTTTCTTGACCTGGGAGATAGACAGCCCTGAGGAGGATGCCGTGGCGGACTGCCCAAGAGCATAGTTGTTGCGCCTCCTGACAGAGGAGGAAGGAGCCTGTTCCGCCTTGTTTGTTTACGTAGAACATGGCAACCTGGTTGTCCGTCTGTATCAGCAGCGACTGGTGGGACACCAGGTGAGAGAAGGCTCTGAGCGCTAGGCGGATGGCTCTGAGCTCCAGGAAGTTTATCTGTTGAGCAGACTCCCAAGGAGTCCAGAGGCCTTGAGTACATGACCCTCGGCAATGTGCTCCCCAACCCAGGAGGGAAGCATCGGTCGTCAGGACCTGAGAATGCGTAGGGGGCTGAAAAGCCACCCCTAGCACTAGGTTTGGTAGATGAAGCCACCATCGCAGAGATGAGACCAGCTGGTCGGAGATCTGTACAGAGTCCGCTAGGCTCCCCGTGGCCTGATGCCATTGATTGCGAAGGCACCACTGAGCAGGACGCATGTTCAGTCGGGCATTGGGGGTCACATGGACCGTGGAAGCCATATGGCCGAGCAGTCGCAGAAAATGCCTGGCTGAGACCAGCGGATTGCTGTGAAAGTGGCTGGCGAGATCCATGAGCCGCCTGGCCCTGTCCAGAGGGAGGAAGGCCCGAACCTGAAGTGTGTCCAACCTGGCGCCGATGAACTCGAGATTTTGAGAGGGGAGCAAAGTGGACTTTGCGAAGTTTATGACAAAACCCAAGTGCTGGAGCAGAGCCACAGTGCGATGAGTGGCCTGAGCGGCCTCTGTTGAAGAGGGGGCTCTGATTAGCCAGTCATCCAGGTATGGGAACACAAACAGACCTTGAAGTCTTAGATAGGCCGCCACCACTGCGAGGCATTTGGTGAACACCCTGGGGGCGGAGGATAGGCCAAAGGGCAGTACTCTGTACTGGTAATGATTTCCTGCCACAACAAACCTGAGATATTGTCTGTGGTCTGGATGAATGAGGATATGAGTATACGCATCCTTCAGATTCAAGGAGCATAGCCAGTCTCCCTGCTGAAGGTAGGGCAGCAGGATTCCAAGGGTAAGCATCTTGAACTTTTCCTTTGCAAGGAACTTGTTGAGGTTTCGCAAGTCCAGGATGGGTCTGAGGCCTCCTGTTCTTTTTGGAATCAGGAAGTACCTGGAGTAAAATCCTTGGCCCTTCAGGTGGTGGGGCACCGGTTCCACGGCTTGTTCCTGAACGAGACTTGCTAACTCCTGAAGGAGTAAGTCCCTGTGCAAAGGGAGTCTGGGAGGCTCCCCTGGAAAGTAGGAGGGAGGTACCTGGCGAAAGTGAAGAAGATAGCCCTTTTGAACTATGTGAAGTACCCAGGTATCTGTGGTGATGTTGGACCACCTGTGGGCAAAGTGGACCAGCCGGCCTCCTGTGCTGAGAGAAACCAGCTGAGGGGGAGAGGCTATGCTGAGGAAGTCAAAAGCCCCCACCATGCTGAGCAGGGGCCGGTGGTGCAGGCTTGGGGGCTTGCTACCTACGGGACCCATTACCCCATCCCTTGGCCTGCTTTCCCTGTGGAGGAGCTGCTGAGGCCTGATACTGAGGGTAGTATTTATAGGCAGCACCTTTCCTCGGGTAAAAGGGCTTTTTCCCCGAGCCCTTCTTCTTTGGAGAAGGGGCAGAGGTCTTCCTTGAGAGACGAGTCCTGGTGAGAGTCTCCGTCTCGATTTGTGCAGCCTTCTCATCCATGGGCTTGCCAAAGAGGTTATCACCTCGGCAGGGGACATCGAGCAACTTGTCCTGCACCCAGGGATCGAGGTCGGACGTCTGAAGCCAAGCCTGGCGGCGTCCACCGATGCCAGCCGCACCTACTCGAGCCGAAGCCTCAAAACCATCATAGGCTGCTCGAGATATAAACTTGGAGCACTCTCGAATACCAGTAGACAAGGTTTGGAACCTCTGCAAAGGTTCGTCGGAGAGACCAGCAGAGAACCCGGCTATTTCTTTAGCCAGGTTTCGGAGATACATGCCCATGTAGAGCTGGTAAGTCTGGACTCGACAAGCAAGCATAGAGCCCTGGAAGCACTTCCTACCGAGGGCATCCAGGCTGCGGGCTTCCCTACCAGGGGGCACTGAGGAGTGCATTTTTTGACTCTTAAGTCTATGCATGGCCGATTCCACCACCATGGAATGGTGCGGTAGTTGTGCCTTTTGGAAGCCGGGGCTCTTGCGGACTCGATAAATGGAATCGACCCGCTTGCTTAACACCGGCGACGACGCCGGGCTCTCCCACATGCGGAAGAGAAGTCGTTCCAGCATCGGAGGAACCGGTAGAATAAAGGCCTACTTCGGGGGAGAGTCATATTGGAGGGCATCGAGTTCTTCAACTCGAGGTTGCTCCTCGGGATCCGCAGGGAAGGCCGAAGCCTTGGTCATATCCCTCAAGAAGTCCGAGAACCGGGTATCCTCCGGGGGGGGACCGTCTCCGAGGTTCGGACTCGGGGGAGTCCGAAGGGACACACCGAGTCCGAAAGGAACCAGGTGACTCTTCGTCCTCGGATTCCCAGGCCGACTCCTCAGAGGAGGAGTCGAGCGGCTCCGGTCAGGCGGGCACCGATGCTATCCGCTCCGACGTCGAGGGAGTCGGCGTCGACGACCTCGGTCCCGAACGGGAGGCCGAAGGAGACCTCGACCGAGGATCGACTCGAGCCCTCATGGACTCGAGGATCGGCTCGGTCTCCGGGGTCGACTTGGAGGTCGACGTCCCGGCGGTCAGGGCAGAAACACCGGCGAGGCCAGCGATCAATACCCGCTGCTGGTCCATGAAGGCAGTCAGACTGCTCTCCAAGGCCGTCAACCTGAGTCCGAGCTCAGGAGACCCAGCAGCCCCCGACTCGGGCCCCGACGACGTCGGGTCCTTCGGAGGCAAGTCAACGAGGACAACAGTACTCACGTGAGCGGGCAAGTCCACCTCGAGTCGAGGATGTTTTGACGGCCTCTCCACCTCCGAGGACCCGGGACGGGAATCGGGGCTATGCGACCTGGCCCTCGAGGGACCAGGAGCGTCCACCGATCCTGCCCTCGCGGGTTTCTTCTTCCGATGATGTTCCCGGGTAGGAGACCCCCTTTCAGAGGAACTTCGACGATGCTCAGGACCAGAGTCCCGAGACGTCGAAGCCTCTGACGAGGTCCGAGCCCGGCCGGAGTCAGAGAAGATACGCTCCCGCTGATGCTGCCGACTCAACGCTTTTGAGGACATTTTGCCACACGGACCACAGATCATACAAAATGTAAATAGTTCCGACAGTTTCATGCACTGTTACTCTGTATAAAGTTAGAAATCTCTGTTCCATGTAATATAGTTTCTATTATCTGTATAAAGTTAAAAATCTCTGTTCCATGTAATGTATACAGCAGTATACAAATGTTTACTTGTTCCATGTAAACCGCCCTGATCTCTGGAAGGGGCGGTATAGAAGAAATAGATAAATAAATAAATAAATAAATCATGGAGTCATGATCGGGTCCGAGGCAGCGGAGGCAGAAGTCATGAGTATCTGTAAGAGACATGAGTTTCTTACAGAGGTCACACTTTTTAAAGCCGCTGGCAGCCATCGGGGGAAAAAGGGCCCCTGCGAGGTCGAAAGACCGGGCTGCCAGGGAAAAAGGCGCGAAATCTGTCACGAAGGACAAAAAACCGAAAAATAAGGAACGGACTCGCAACCAGCGTCACGAGTCCAGGCGGGAAAAGAACCGGCGTCGAACCGAAGAAAAAAGAGAAAAATAGAGAAAAAAATCAACTTTTCGGCGGGGAATCACAGACAACGTCTGTAGGGCTCCGCGGAAAAAAGAAGACTGAGCAAGATGGCACCTTTGGGCAGGAAGAGGACCGCGCATGCGCGCTGCAATTCCCAAAGGCTTTCTTTGAAAGCTGGGGAAAATTGCTCCGCGAGGGCTCTGTCGGCGCCAACGTCACCCATATGTGAGGACTGACTTCCTGCTTGGTCCTGGAGAATGTGCGCTTGCCCGGCGAGGTGTGAGCGCGCGCACATGCGCACAGCTTAGAGGGAACAGTGCCGGCACCTTTTACAATACTGTTAGTATCGTTTTGAACAACATACCTCCCTCTTGAAGGCTCAAGCTACATCTACAGGTATGTCTCACAACATTGTTCCTTGTTGATATATATGACCGATTCAAAGGATTGTTTCAGTACTTTGTACTATTGGTGGAACAAGAGTAGTTAGCCACCTGTAACAGGTGTTCTCCAGGAGCAGCAGGAATCAGTCCTCACATATGGGTGACATCGACGTCGATGGAGCCCCCATGCGGAGCATTTCCCCAGCTTTCTAAGAAAGCCTTTGGGAATACACCCACGCATGCGTGGTCCACTTCCCGTCCAAAGGTGCCATCTTGCTCAGTCAGATGACATAGCTAAAAGACAGCACAAAAACCAAAATGAACTATGTACAACTGCAACTCCCAGGGGAGGAGGGAGGGTTGTGAGGACTGATTCCTGCTGCTCCTGGAGAACACCAGTTACAGATGAGTAACTACTCTTTCTCCAGGACCAAGCAGGAAGTCAGTCCTCACATATGGGTGACTCCCTAGCTCTGGGCTACCAGGAACCCAGGCTGAAAAATAGAGCTCCCTCTGTGAAGCCTCAGCATCAGGGAAAGAATTTTACTGAGAACAGATCCCACCGGTAGCCCAACAAGAGGGCTGGAGAGCAGGAGTTGCCTAAACCTCAAAGAGATTCCGGAGTACTGCCTGACCAAAAGCACTGTCCCTACGGGACTCCCTCTCCAGGCAGTAATGGGCTGCAAAAGTCTGGCTTGAGGACCAAGTTGCAGCCCTACAGATGTCTGCTAACGGAACAGAACGGAGATGAACTACTGATGCAGCCATTGCCCAGACACGGTGGGCTGTGACTCGACCCTGCAAGGGAAGGTCTGCTGCCCTGTAAGCCCAGGTGATACAGTCAGCCACCCAGATGGACAAGGTACGCTTGGACACAAATAACCCCAAATTATTAGGGTCAAAAGGTATGAAGAGCTGAGTAGCCCTTCTATGCCCCTGCGTACGGTCAAGGTAGAAGGATAAGGCCCTTCTACAGTCCAGGGTATGCAGGACTTCCTCAGCCCGGCTGGCATGGGGCCTAGGGAAGAATGTTGGAAGAACCACCTCCTGATTGAGGTGGAAAGAGGAGACTACCTTGGGGAGGAACTTAGGATTAGTCCTAAAGACTACCCTGTTCCTATAAAAATGAGTGTATGGCCTGTCACAGACCAGGGCTTGAAGTTCACTCACTCGTCTGGCCGAGGATAGTGCCACTAGGAAAAGAGCCTTACAAGAAAGGAAGCAGAGAGGACACGTAACCATCGGCTCAAAGGGAGGGCGAGTAAGCTGCTGCAAGACCACATTCAACTCCCACTCAGGGGCTGGTGGACGGAGAGGAGGTTTTAGCAAGAGCAAGCCCCTGACGAAGCGGGACACCAAAGGGTGAACCGATAAAGAGTGCCCTTCCACCAGTGAGTGGTGGGCTGCCAGAGCAGAAAGGTGTACCCGAACAGAATTGGACTTAAGACCCTGATTAGACAAGTGCAGCAGGTACTGAAGCACCACTGGCACAGGGCAGGAGAAAGGGTTCTCCTGGCGTTGGTCACACCACAAGGAGAACCGTTTCCACTTCAGGGCATAGGTCTTTCTGGTGGATTGCTTTCTAGAGGCCAAAACCACCCCTTCAACTTCCTGAGGCAGGCCCCAGGGAGCCAGCACTACCATTGCAGCCTCCAGGCCATCAAATTGAGAGTTTTGAGATTGGGGTGCAGAAGGGAACCCTGATCCTGAGAAAGAAGGTCGGGTTGCAACACCAGAGGGAGGGGAGTTCCACCGCCAGCTGCAACAGAAGCGGAAACCAGGGCTGCCTCAGCCATCTGTGGGCTACCAATATGACCGAGGCCCTGTCCCTTAGAATCTTGAACAAGGTTCGGGCCACCAGGGGTGTGGGAGGAAACGCATACAGAAGGCCCCTGGACCATGAGATCAGGAAGGCATCCACTGTGAATCTCGTGGTATGCGGTTGCCTGGAGCAGAACTGTGGCAGTTGCAGGTTCAGGGGACTGGCAAAGAGGTCTATGGATGGAAGTCCCCATTTCAGGAAAATGTTCTGAACCACCAAAGGGTGCAGCTGCCATTCGTGAGGTTGTAGAACCCTGCTCAATCTGTCTGCCAGGAAATTTTCATGGCCAGGAAGATAGACTGCCCTGAGCAGCATATTGTGTGGAAGTGCAAAAGAGCAGAGGGCCTGTGCCTCCTGACACAGGAGCCTGGACCCCATGCCCCCTTGTTTGTTCACATAGAACATCCCCACCTGGTTGTCTGTCTGCACACCAAGACAGACTGGTGGGCCAGGGTGTGAGAGAAGGCTTTGAGGGCTAAGCGTATCGCCCGGAGCTCCACAGGCCCTGTGTGCACTTGTCCAGACAATGTGCACCCCAGCCCTTCAAGGAGGCATCGGTTGTGAGTACCACAGTGGAAACAGGTACCTGAAAAGGAATTCCCTGTAGAAAGTTGGGGGGGGGGGTGTAGCCACCACTGCAGGGAGTTTAGGAAGGGTTTGGACACCCTTACTTTGTCTCTTAGGCTCCCTGTAGCCTGCCTCCACTGAGTCCTGAGACACCACTGTGCAGGCCTCATATGCAGGCGTGCATTGGGTGTCACATGTACTGTTGAAGCCATGTGGCCCAGGAGCCTTAAACAGAGTCTGGCAGAAACCAGTGGGTTGTCTAGAAACCGTCTGGCCAAGCCCATCAGCCTTTACGACCTGTCTTCTGGCAAGTAAGCTTTTGCTTGCAGGGAGTCTAACCGTGCTCCTATGAACTCCAGGTTCTTGGAGGGGAGCAAAGTGGACTTTGCGAAATTTATGACAAAACCTAGCTGCTGAAGGAGAGTGACAGTACGGAGGGTGGCTTGCCTGGCCTCCTGGAGAGTCTGACCCCTGATGAGCCAGTCGTCCAGGTAGGGGAAGACAAAAATACCCTGGTTTCTCAAGTAGGCCGCCACCACTGCCAGGCACTTTGTGAAGACGCGTGGGGCAGAGGTTATGCCAAAGGGCAGTGCCCTGTATTGAAAATGGGCTCCTGCTACCATGAACCTTAGGAATTTTCTGTGGTTTGGATGAATGAGGATGGGAGTGTACGCATCCTTCAGATCTAAGGAGCATAGCCCTGCTGGAGGTAGGGCAGCAGTGTTCCAAGAGTAAGCATCTTGAACTTTTCCTTTTCCAAGGACTTGTTGAGATTTCTCAAGTCCAGAATGGGCAGGAGACTTCCAGTCCTCTTTGGCACAAGAACGTACCTGGAGTAGAAGCCCTGCCCTAGCAGGTGGGGAGGTACAGGCTCCACCGCCCTATCTTAAGACAACCTTGCAGTTCCTGGAGAAGGAGTTCCTGATGCAGAGTAGGCCTTGGAGGCTCCCCTGGAAAGTAGGAGGGGGGTACCTGATTGAAATTGAGCAGATAGCCCTTCTGGACTATGCTCAGTACCCAAGCATCTCCTGTGACGAGCGGCCACTGGTGGACAAACAGGGCCAACCGACCTCCCATGCTGAGATGGGCTGGCAGAGGTGGAGAGGCTATGCAGTGGGAGTCAAAAAAACCCCTCCCTGCTGAGTAGGAGCAGGAGCTGGAGGCTTGGGGGCTTTCTGCCTACGGGGCCCATGTCCCTGCCCCTTGGCCTGCTGACCCTGCTGGGGAGCTGGGAAGGCCTGATAGTGAGGGAAAGGTTTGGAGGCAGATGACTTCCTCGGGTAAAAGGTCTTTTTCCCCGAGCCCATCTACTTATGAAAAGGGGCAGAAGTTTTTCTGGACAACCTTGTCCTTGTCAAAGTCTCGGTCTCGAGCTCAGCGGCCTTTTCGGCCATGGGCTTGTTGAAGAGGTTTTCACCCTGGCATGGGACATCGACCAACTTGTCCTGTACCCATGGCTCGAGGTCCAATGACTGTAGCAATGCCTCCTATTCCATGACTTTTTTGTTTTGCCAAAAGTCTCTGATGAGGGACCTTGTCAAAGGCTTTCTGAAAGTCCAGATACACTACATCAACCGACTCACCTTTGTCTACCTGTTTATTCACACCTTCAAAAAAACATAACAGATTAGTAAGACAAGATCTTCCTTGTCTAAAGCCATGTTGGCTGTCTCCCATTAGGCCATGACTATCTACATGTTCAATATTTTTGTTCTTTATGATGGTTTCTACCATTTTTGCCAGTACCGACGTCAGGCTCACTAGTCTGTAGTTTCCTGGATCACCCCTGGAACCCTTTTTAAAAATTGGCGTTACATTGACGATCCTCCAATCTTCAGGTATTACAGATGATTTTAATGATAGTTCACAGATTACTAATAGCAGGTCTGCAATCTCATATTTCAGTTCTTTCAACACCCTTGGATGTGTATACATCCAGTCCAGGTGATTTGCTACTCTTCAGTTTATCAAATGGTGGTAATACATCTTCCCGGTGTATCAATATATTTTTTTAATTCTTCTGCAGTATCACCTTTAAATATCACTTCAGTCATGGGTAACATCCTTACATCTTCCTCAGTAAAAACCAAAGCAAAGAATTCATTCAGTCTCTCCGCTATGGCCTTGTCCCCTTCTTAGTTCCCCTTTTACCCTTCTATAATCTAATGGTCCAACTGACTCTCTCACAGGCTTTTTTGCTACAAATGTACTTGAAAACGTCTTTATTACGCGTTTTTGCTTCTACAGCAAGTTTCTTCTCAAACTCTCTCTTTGCCTGCCTTATTAATGCCTTGCATTTAACTTGTCTGTGATTGTGCTCTTTCCAGTTTTCGTCATTTGGCTTTTTTTTACCATTTCCTGAAAGATGCTTTTTTGGCAACAGTCGACTCTCTGACCTCACCTTTAAACCATGCTGGTAGTTTTTTGGACTTACTTCACTTTTCTTAAAGTGGGGAATACCTCTGGTCTTGGCTTCCAAGATAGTATTTTTAAACACCCAAGCTTTATGTAAGTCTTTATCCTTTTCAACTGCTCCTTTTAGTTTTTTCATAACTATTTTCCTCATTTTATCATAGTCTCCCCCTTTCGCAAGTTAAAAGGTACTATGGATTTCCTTACCACCCCTACTCCATTAATTATATCAAACACGATCATGCTATGATCACTATTGCCAAATGGCCTCAACATCCTTATCTCTTGCACCAGATATGGTGTTCCATTAAAGACTAGGTCCAAAATGGCTTCCCCTCTGGTCAGTTCATGAATCAGCTGCTCTAAGAAGCATTCATTTATTTCATCTAGAAACTTATCTCCCTAGCATGTCCTGCCATGACACGAACCCAGTCAATATCGGGGTAATTGAAATCACCCATAATTATTACTGTGCTGTAACATTTGTTAGCTTCCCTGATTTCTTTGAGCATTTCATCATCCATTTGTTCATTCTACAGGTAGTCGATACTACACCTCCACTGCCATCGCCTTCCCCTTTTTACATGTTATTTCAAGCCATAGAGATTCTACAGCAAATTTTGTTTCCTGCAAAACTTTAATCCTTTGTGACTCAAAGCCCTCTCTAACAGGGCCCAACACCTCCACCAATTTGATCTGCTCTATCATTACGATATAGTTTGTACCCAGGTATCAGTGTCCCACTGGTTGTCCTCCTTTCACCATATCTCTGAGATACCAATCATATCTAACCTCTCATTTAGTGCTACAGTATATATTCTAACTCTCCCATCTTTTTGTTAGACTTCTAGCATTTGCATACAAGCATTTTAGAGACTGTATTTTATTCATATTAATCTGGCAATCGGTAGGCAGGGGTAATTTAGAATCTTTAAGCTGTGTCTGCTTTTGTCTTTATTGGAACCTCTCTGCTGATCTACCCTAACTTAATTCTTTTGGTAGTATCCTTCAAAGATACATTGTTCCGAATCATGCACTCTTGGGCAACTGTCGGCTCTCCCCTATTATCTAGTTAAAAAGCTGCTCTATCTCCTTTTTAAAGGTTAATGCCAGCAGCCTGGTTCCATCCCGGTTAAGGTAAAGCCCATCACTTCGGAAGAGCCCCTCCTTTCCCCAGAATTTTCCCCAGTTCCTTACAAATCCAAAACCCTCATCCTTGCACCATCATCTCATCCATGCATTGAGACTCCGGAGCTCTGCCTGCCTTTTGGGTCCTGAAGGCCCCCCGTGGCCTGTGTCCACTGGTCCCAGAGCCACCACTGTGCGGCCCTCATGTGGAGGCGAGCGTCTGGGGTGACATGGACTGTGGCCATGTGTCCAAGTAGATGCAAGAGGTGCCGAGCGTGCACAGAGGGATGGTGCTATACCTCCAGTGCCAGGGCCCTGAGGTGATCGGCTTGGTAACCGGACAGGAAGGCCTTTGCCTGGAGATTGTCCAGTCTTGCCCCAATGAAATGCAGAAATTGTGTCAGAAGGAGGTGGGGTAGTTTATCACAAACCCCAAGTGCTGCAGGATTTGGATGGTGCGCGCAATTGCCTGCTGCACCTCTGAGGATGTGCTTCCCTTTATGAGCCAGTCATCCAGGTAAGGGAAGACAAAGACCCCCTGGAGGAGAAGGATGGCGGCCACAACCGTCAGGAATTTTATGAAGACCCTTGGGGCAGAGGCCAAGCCAAAAGGCAGCACCCTCTATTGGTAATGTCCACCCTCGACAATGAACCACGGGTACTGCCTGTGGTTGGGGTGAATGAGGAAGTGAGTACAGGCATTCTTCAGATCCAAGGAGCATAGCCAAATCTCCCTGCTGGAGTAAGGCAGCAATGTTCCAAGGGAGAGCATCTTGAACTTTTCCCTCACCAGGAACTTGAGGTTGCGCAGGTTGAGGATGTGCCTTAGGTCTCCTGTCATTTTGGCATGAGAAGTACCTGGAGTAGAACTCCTTGCCCTTGAGATGGTGGGGCACTGGTTCCACCGTCCTCCAGAAGACCTGCAAGCTCCTTTAGTAGAAGGTCCCTGTGAAGGGGAGACTTAAGGGGCTCTCCCAGAAAATAAGGGGGAGGTGTCCAAGTCAGATGGAGAAGGTATCTCTCCTTGACCACTCAAAGTGCCCAGGAATCGGTGGTGATGGTTAGCCACCTTTGGGTATACTGGATCAGACGTCCCGCTGTGGGCTGCTGACTTCTTTGGGGTGGAGAGGCTATGCCCAAGAAGTCAAAAGCTCCCCCCCCCCCCCCCGGCTGGTTCAGGGCCTGCGCCTGGGATTTGGGATTCTTCTGCTTATGAGAGCCATGCCCATGTCCCTTGGCCTGCTGACCCTGTTGGGGAGCTAGGGAGGACTGAAAAGGTGGGTTGTTTCTGTAAGCAGCCCCTTTCAAGTAGAAGGGCTTTTTACCTGAGTCCTTTCCGTCGGAGACGGGCAGCAGTCTTCTTAGAGAGCCTGGTCCTCGTCAAGAACTCAGTCTCCAGGTCAGCAGTTTTGTCGGTCATGGGCTTGCCAAAGAGGTTCTCTTCTTGGCATGAGACAACCAATTTGTCCTGAACCCATTGCTTGAGGTCAGACAACTGTAGCCAAGCCTGGCATCGGGCACTGATGCCCGCCGCTGCTACTCGAGCCGCCGACTCGAATCTGTCATAGGCTGCCCACAACAAACATGGGAGAAATCACCGACGGCCTTGGCCAAGTTCTTTAACCACTGCAGGGGTTCCTCGGAGAGACCAGCCAAGAACCTGGCGAGTTCCTTTGCCAGGTCTCTCAGGTACATGTCCATGTACAGCTGGTAGGTAGGCCTGGATGCGGCCGATAAGCATCGAGCTCTGGTAACACTTTCTGCTGAGGAAGTCCAAGGTGCACAAAGGAATGCGTCCAACTCTTCAGTCGATGCATGGCCGGACTCCACCACCATGGATTTGTGCGGCAGCTGTGACTTCTGGAAACCTGGGCTCCAGCAGACTCAATACATCGAGTCACGCCGCTTTCTCACCATCGGCACTAATGCGGTCGTTTCCCCACATACGAAGCATCAGCCATTCCAGGATTGGAGGGATGGGCACCGTGAGCAATTCCCTCGGAGGGGCCTCGTACTGGAGGATTTCTAACTCATCCACTGAGGGTCCTCCTCCGATTCTGTTGGGAATGCTAGGGCCTTGGGCATCTACTTGACAAAGTCTAAGAACCCCATGTCCTACGGCGGAGAATGCCGCCAGGGCTCCAAAGCGGGAGAGTCTGAGGGAACTTTGCAGTGGCGAAGGGTGTCAGGCAACTCCTCATTCTCCATCTCCCACTCGGAGTAGTCCACCGACAACTCAAAGGAAGGATGATCTGCAGGCCTCAGGGCCGACCTTGGCCCATGGCCAGTGCCAAGCGCACTGGCTAGGGACGATCGCGGCCCCGTCAAGCAGGAACCGGATCGAGACCTCGGCTGAGGATCGATTCAAGGCCGGAGGACCTTGAGGTTCAGCTCGGCCACTGGGGACATCTTCGACTTTGAGGGCCCAGTGGTCAGGACGGATGAACTGCTAGTACCAGACAATAGCGCCCGCTGCTGGTCCATTAAGGCAGACAAACTGCGCTTCAGGGCTGCTATTCTGGACTCCAGGTCAGAAAGCTCCGCAGCCATCAGCGCAGGCTCCGAGGGGCTTGGGCCTGAATCCGCTCCCCCGAAGTCCTCAATTGAGATGGTGTCTGACGACCAAGGCCGGTCCGAAGTCAAGTCCTTTCGGGGGACCTTTGTAGGCCGCTCCCTCTCTGATCCCTCGGATGAGTGTCTCGGACTGTGGGACCTGGCTCGGGACTTACCCAGCCTGTCAGATCCATCCAGTGACGCCGGCTTTGAGGTTTTCTTCTTCTTGGGTTTCCTTGAGGGAGGCCCCCTTCTCTGAAAAACAACGGTGCCGCTTGGGTTCAGAGGAGCCCCTCCGATAAGTCATGGCTTCAGATAAGGCTCCAGCCTTCGTAGGTACCGAGGGACTCAGGGGAAACCTTATCGTGCGAAGGCAGCAGTCGTGTGTCTTAGTCAAAAACAATTTTGGTACACCAATCACACTTCCTGAGGCCACTGGCAGCCATGGGGGAAAAAAATACCCCAGCGAGTTCGAAGACCAGCCGGACTGTCATTTGGAAAAAAAAGGTGCGAAGAAGCCAAAAATGAAAAACTACAAAAAGGGACCCGAATTCAACGCTGAGACAGCGAGGTCTGGTGGTGGGAAGAGTACCCAGTGCAGTACCGGAGGCGAATATGAAACTCAGGCAGAAAAATCAACTTTTTCCAGGGACAAGCCAGACGAATG
Source organism: Ichthyophis bannanicus (assembly GCA_033557465.1). Classification (NCBI taxonomy): domain Eukaryota; kingdom Metazoa; phylum Chordata; class Amphibia; order Gymnophiona; family Ichthyophiidae; genus Ichthyophis; species Ichthyophis bannanicus. Next base: position 111,245,876 of record CM066032.1, on the reverse strand, counting down.
CCTGAAGGGCTCCGCAGAAAAAAAGGAGACTGAGCAAGATGGTACCCTTGGGCAGGAAAGGGACCACACAAGCATGGTAGCATCTCCCAAAGGCTTTCTTTGAAAGCTGGGGTGATGCTTCCGTGAGGGCTACGTCAGTGCAGACATCACCCATATGTGAGGACTGACTTCCTGCTTGTTCCCAGAGGCTTTATTGTACACTGTTCTGTGATGCCTGTAATATGTAAACATCAGGTATTGCACTACAAACAAAGCACAGTTACTTACCTGCAACAGGTGATCTCTGAGAACAGCAGGAATAAGTCTTCACATATGGGTATCGTCGGTACTGACAGAGCCTGCACGGGAACGCTCGCCAGCGTCCAAAAGGAAAGCTTTTGGGAGCATCCCACAACACCTGCGCGCTGCCTTCCCGCCTTTCCCAACCGCCTCTCTCCAGTTCGAGTTTTAAAGCTGAGACAAAGAGAGAGAGAGGAAAGGAAAGATAGAGAGATACAACTCCTAGGGGAGGTGGGTGGGTTGTGAAGACTTATTCCTGCTGTTCCCAGAGATCACCTGTTACAGGTAAGTAACTGTGCTATCTCCAGGAACAAGCAGGAATGAGTCTTCACATATGGGGACTCCCCAGCTAGAGATGCCTGGGAGATCACCCAGATTGTGAGTCCCTGGGAAGGGCTCCACCTCACCTCATGAATCTCAGGCATCCAGTCAGGGATAGAGGGTAGGAGTTGATTAGGTATGGAACAGGTGTTTAAGAACAGCCTGACCAAACAAGGCATCCCGGCGGGAGTCCTTGTCCAAGCAGTAATGGGCTGTAAAGGTATGAACTGATGCCCAGGTGGCCGCTCAACAGATTTGGTCGATGGACACAGAGTTTAGATGAGCCATAGAGGTTGCCATGGCCCTCACATTGTGAGCTGTGACATGGCCTTCCAGAGAAAGGTTCTTACTCTGGTAGGCGAAGGAAATACACTGAGAAATCCAATTGGACAGAGTTCTCTTAGAGACTGGAAGTCCTAAATGAGAAGGATCAAAAGCAACAAAAAGTTGAGAGGACTTTCTATGTTGCTGTGTCCTTTGTAAGTAGAAAGCAAGTGCTCTTTTACAATCCAGGGTATGAAGATTCCTCTCTGCACTTGATGCATGAGGTCCTGGAAAAAAGACAAGTAAATACACCTCCTGGTTCAGATGAAAACGTGAGACCACTTTAGGCATAAAGTGTGGATTAGTTCTGAGGACTACCTTGTCATGATGGAACCTTGTATAAGAAGGATTAGCCACTAAAGCTTGCAACTCACTGATACGGCGAGCTGAGGTGACTGCAATGAGAAAAATAATCTTCCAGGAAAGGAATTTCAAGGAGGTAGTGGCTAAGGGTTCAAAGGGTGGCTTCATAAGCTGGCCAAGAACCAGATTCAAGTCCCATGCCACTGGAGGTGGTCTAATGGGAGGTTTAGTCAAAAGAAGGCCTCTCATTAATCTTGCTATAAGAGAATGAGAGGAAATAGGGTGTCCACTGAGAGGCTTAAGGGATGCTGCAATAGCACTCAAACAGATTCTGAATGAATTTGTTTTAAGGCCTGCATGGCATAAATGCAGCAAATAGTCTAGTAAAGAATTCAAAGGTATTGCAAGAGGGTTGAGACCCTTCTCTGCACACCAAATGGAAAACCTTTTCCATTGAAAAGCATAGGAACGTCTGGTGGAAGGCTTTCTGGAAGCATGACGGATAATCTTCACTTGCTGAGAAAAGTGTAAATCCTGAAGGTCTAGGCCTTCAGCAACCAGGCCTTGAGATGAAGAGACTGAGGATTTGGGTGCCACAAGGTTCCCTCCTCCTGGGAGAGGAGATCTGGAGCAGACCCCAGGTCCAGGGAGGGAGCTTGAGAGAGATGCAGAAGTAGAGGGTACCACACTTGGCATGGCCAATGTGGTGCTATGAGGATCATAGACCCCTTGTCTCTCTGAAGCTTTAACAGAGTCTTGGGGATGAGAGGAATAGGTGGAAAGGCATAGAGGAAGTCTTGCCCCCAATGAAGGAGGAAGGCATCCCTGGCCTGAACTCCCTGACACGGAATCCTGGAACAAAACCGGGGAAGTTTGGCATTCCACGGACTTGCAAACAGGTCTATGTCTGGGGTACCCCAAATCCGAAAAATCCTGGCTATCTGGTCCCCATGGAGGGACCATTTGTGTGGAAGCAGAACTCGACTGAGTCTGTCTGCCCAAGAGTTTTGAACCCCTGGAAGATACACTGCCATGAGATGGATTTGATGCTCTCTGGCGAAGGACCACAATCTCAGAGCTTTGTTGCAAAACGACAGAGAGCCAGTCCCTCCCTGCTTGTTCACGTAGAACATGGCTACCTGGTTGTCCGTGCGGATGAGGACTGTCTTGTATCTGAGCAGGGTATGGAAGACTCTGAGAGCCAGAAAGATTGCTCTGAGCTCTAAGAGGTTGATATGTAGAGATGTCTCCTGTGGAGACCAGATGCCTTGGGTCAAGAGATCCTGTAGATGAGCTCCCCAACCATTTGGAGAGACATCTGTTGTAAGGGTTGCTTGGGGTAACACCTGTTGAAAGGGGGACCCCAGCAACAGATTTTGAGTGGACTTCCACCAGTGGAGGGTCCAAAAGAGGCGACTGGAGGTTGCTATTTTGTCTGACAGGCAGCCTGGTGCCTGGGTCCATTGGGTGGATAGGGTCCACTGAGCTGCCCTCATGTGAAGGCGAGCGTAAGGAACCACATGCACCGTGGATGTCATGTGGCCTAAGAGTTGCAACATCTCTCAAGCAGTTAAATGGGATTTCAACTGAATCTGGGAGGCTAACTGCACCAAGCGTAGGCAACGGGCCTGGGGAAGATAGGCCCTTGCAGTTGTGGTATCCAGTAAGGCCCCTATGAACTCTAGAGACTGAGTAGGGGTGAGATGGGATTTTGGAATGTTGATTACCAGTCCCAGATACTGAAGAACATGCTTTGTGCAGGCCAGGGAAGCCTGGGCCTCTGACTGGGATGGAGCTTGGATGAGCCAATCGTCCAGATATGGGAATACGAATATCCCTAGAGTGCGCAGAAATGCAGCTACTACTGCCATGCATTTTGTGAACACTCTTGGAGCAGAGGCCAGACCGAAAGGAAACACTTTGTATTGGTAGTGCTTTCCTTGGTAAAGGAACCAAAGGAACCTTCTGTGCGTTGGATGGATGAGGACATGGGTGTACGCATCCTTGAGATCTAGAGAACAAAGCCAGTCCTGACTCTGGAGGTATGGAAGGAGAGTTCCGAGAGAAGTCATCTTGAATTTCTCCTTGCATAGAAACTTGTTCAACTCTCTGAGATCTAATATGGGTCTGTAGCCCCCCGTTTTCTTTGGGATGAGAAAATAAGGGGAGTAGAACCCTGAGCCCTGTTGAAGAAGAGGTACTTCTTCTATTGCCCCTTGGGCAAGAAGGGTAGCAATCTCTTGACCCAGAAGGTTGAGGAGAGATGTTGGAGAGTTGAACTGTTTCACCATGGTGTGAGGGGGAAGGTTTAAGAAATGAAGCTTGTACCCATCCCGTATGATGGAGAGGGTCCATTGCTCTGCTGTGATTTGTTCCCATCTGGGAGCAAAGTGAGCTAACCTTCCTGGGATGGTGAGAGGCTCTGGATGTTCTAGAGCCAGAAAGGCTAAGTTCCCTAGTGGAAAGTCAAAGACCCTGAGGAGGCTGAGGCTGTTGGGCCATAGCAGTCCTCGCAGCCTGAGGCTTGGTCTGTTTTGGTTGTTGCTGTCTCTTTGTAGCAAAACGACCTTGAGAAGAGGCCTGACCATAACCAGAAGAAAATTTCCCTTTTTTTGGGAAAGATCCTTTTTTGAACAACCTCTTTTTAAAAGGAGTAGTAGACTTTGAAAGTCTATCTAAAGCAGAGTTTTCAGCATCCATCTGGTTGACCTTTGCTTGCCAAAATTTGCCAAACAGGTTTTCCCCTGTACAGGGAAGGTTACCTAGACCATCCTGTACCCAGGATTCCAAATCAGAGGCTTGCAACCAAGCAACTCTGCGTGCATCTATGGCAATAGCCGAGGCTCTACTGGCACCCTCAAAAGAGTCAAAGGCTGCACGGTTGGAAAACTTGGATACATCCTGTGCATGTTTAAGCCAGGTGATATATTCTTCTCTCTTATCTTCTGACATAAAAGGAGATAAGGTTTGCAGATGATCTGTAACCTCTTTCAGAAACATCCCCATATAGAGACTATAGGAGTTGATTCTGGCCACAAGCATACTGGCCTGGAAGATCTTCCTGCCAAAGGCATCTAAGGTTCTGCATTCTCTTCCTGGAGGAGCAGAGGAGTGCCTTTTTGTACTCTTGATTTTTTTCATAGCAGACTCTACCACAATGGAGTGGTGAGGAAGCTGAGTCTTATGAAAACCAGGACAAGGAGGAACACGATACATGGTGTCCAACCTTCGAGAATGAGGAGAGGTGGAAAGAGGAGTCTCCCATATGCCTAACGTGATCATAAAGAATCTCATGTACTGGTAAGGTGGCTGCCTCTTTAGGAGCCTTAGGATATTGAAGGATATCTAATTTTTTGGCTCTAGCCTGATAAAGTCCTGAAAAGACAAGTCTTCAGGAGGAGACATTCTCCTTTTTGGAGAAGAGGGTTCCTGAGGAAGGATCCCCGATGCTTCAATAGAGGCCTCTGATGCATCAGAGTCTTCAGAGGAATCAAAGTATCGACTGTCTGGATGCTCTCGGAGAGCCCGATACGCGTACCGGGGGGTATCGACATCGGGAGTAATCGGTACCGGGTCGGTACTGATGGGCATCACTGGATAACGTACCGCTGCCGTCGACGCTGATGTCTATGCAAGCGGTACCGGTACGGACAACGGGGTTTGTTGCGATACCGTAGGTGTCGCAGCTTGTATGAATGCCGTGATGGCACGCTGCATGGTCAGAATATTCTGATCCATCGACGCCACCAATGTCTGGATGTCGGTACCGGTGGAAACCGCCGGTACCCCAGAACATTGTAACAGGTGATCGGTCAAGGCCGAGCCATCGATGTCAACCTGTGACCCCATAGATAGAGCTTTGGAAGCCGGAGCCTCCCGCCGGGGTAATTATGCCGGTGTGGATTCCTCAAGAGTAAGCCCGGGGGCATCTCGATACTTAGAGGGAGATGTACTCTTTGAGGACCGGCTGGATTTAAGTTTGGTTACCTGAGATCCATGGGATGAAGCAGCAGCCCTGGAAGACGTCGATGCCACAGAAGCTGCATCGGAGGGAAACAGGGTACTGAGCTTGGCTGCCCGATTTTGTAACCCTCTTTTAGACATCATGGAACAGGACTCATAATCCGCAATGGAGTGGTCAGCACCTAAACATTTTAGACACCAGTCATGGGTGTCAGTGACAGAAATAGTGCCACTGCACTTAGTGCACTTTTTAAACCCGGAGGCGGGTTTTTCCATGAGGAAATAAATATATCTGTAGGCCTAAGGCCTCAGAAGAAAAAATGCACTGAAGTAAGAAAAGAGTAGGTTTTTTTTTTTTTTTTTTAAAGAAAGAAAAAAAGACCGGTGGTACCGGTCCGGAGTCGAGAAGGCAAACACGCAACTAAAGAAAAATAAAAGAAAATAAGAAATTCTTCAGCGGTGACAGGAAACACGACCTGCTGGCTCCGCGGAAAAGAAGAACTGGAGAGAGGCGGTTGGGAAAGGTGGGAAGGCAGCGCGCAGGCGCTGTGGGATGCTCCCAAAAGCTTTCCTTTTGGACGCTGGGGAGCGTTCCCGCGCAGGCTCCGTTGGTACCGACGATACCCATATGTGAAGACTCATTCCTGCTTGTTCCTGGAGATTAAACATTTTACATTAAACAGGGGTGTCAACTTGGGTAGTAATAGGGAGAACTATCCTCATGTTGGTAAGTGGGCTGTCAGAAATAGTGAGGTCGGAGCAAGGCTCAAGCCACCGGAGCAGGTTTGAAAGGTGAGAAGAGACCCTAGGCTGGTTCGATTCCTTCAACTTTTTTTTAAAAGGGACAGTTCTAAAAATCAATTAAGTGATAGGGAATAAAGAAAACCTTAAAGCTAACTATTCTAAAATATGCTCCTTATCTGTTCCTCTAGTGAGCCCAGCACCTAGGCTCACTACGTCTTCCTGCTGCATGGAGACTGGACACACTGGGACTGATGGGAGAGACCAGTAGGGTACATCCAATGATGTCACAGTTTTGACATGCCCAGTCTCCATGCTGCAGGAGGAGGTACACTACCCAGAGGTGGAGGACTGAACTGGAGGAACAATATAATGAACAGCACTTTAAAGCACCTACAAGAAAGCTGAAGGTTCCAAAGTTATCTTACAGGCTGATGGTGCTGCTTGTATTTCAATAGGCACATACACCTTTCTGTTGTCGCACTTAGTTTCATTATTCATAAATAGCTACATTTTAAAAAGTTTCAGTGCTCCTCTAAAAGATTGGTTTTAATCAAGTACAATACGCTTACAAACCAGACTCCTGGAAATCAGAAGAGCGACTAGATTATACAAACTGCTTTGAAGTGAAGTATTACTCCAAAATCAAACACAATTTTGTTTAAATTGGTAAGGTATTTATAGGACTTATTTTATAACACTGATCCATCTCTGCTAGTTAAGGTGCAACACCACATACCTGCACTTGTTTCTGTGGTTGTGTCTGTACTGTTGGAATCTGCGCTTTGTCTCGAGTGCCCCGGGAACGATCAGTGCCCACTGAAGTCATCATATACAGTATATACAAAATAATGTATGTACAAAATAGAAAATCTGCAAAAGAAAACACATACATTAAAAACCAAAACATGTTTCTGTAAACTATTTCTCCCCATATCTTAGATGATAGAAGCAAGGATTTATTTATTTATTTATTTAGTAAACACTTGTATACCGCTGCTTCCTACGATCAGCAGCGGTTTACTTTACAGAATCATAATGCATTGTACATTGAGATTTTTCAGTTTTACATTTTGATTAGTCAATGATTTACGTAACATGGGATAAACAGTTGGATACAATATACAGTTGATTATAGCACACAGATCAGGGTATACATTTGATTTCAATAGGTTGGGAGGGGCCCCATATATACAATTTATACAGAGTTAATTTCCAAAGAGTACAGGCTATACATGACTATATGCTATTAGATTTTATGCTGCCGAGGGTGGCAGAGTTCATCTGGTTGAGGTAGTGTATTGCAATTAGATCAGGTTGTAGTGGGTTTGAAACAGATATGTTTTAAGTTTTTGTCTGAATTCACTCAGGCTGTTTGTGAGTCTCAATTCATGCGGTAGTTGGTTCCATTGGATTGGCGCTGTGTATGTGAACGCCCTATTGCTTGTTTCGGCCTTGACGGATCGAATGCTGGTCGGGATACATAGGGTGTTGAGATTCATAGTTCTCCTGTTCCTGTTGCATGGTTGGATAGTGATTAGGTTATTGAGGTAGGATGGTGCGATGCCGTGGATGAGCTTAAACGTTGTGATGAGCTGTTTGTAGATGATGCGGGCGGCCACTGGGAGCCAATGCAGTTCCATTAGTACTGGGGTTATGTGGTCGGTGACTTTCTTTTCCATGACGACTCTTGCAGCCACATTCTGGGCCATTTGCAGGATGCTTAGTGTGTTCTTTGGAAGCCCTTGTAGAATGGCATTGCTGTAGTCCAGGTGGGGAATGATTAGTGCTTGAGCAACAGACCTAAAGTCGGATTTGTCGAGGATATTGCTAAGTGGTTGTAGAATTTTGAGTTACAATGTAATTTACAATTACAAAAGGATGGCGAGACCAGTCTAGTTTGCCCAATTTACTTTCTGCTCCAGTGCTATAGATCAACGGTCATCTCTAGCTTTTGGTTCACTTCTACCCAACTTGTACTTATGCCATGATTTCTTGAATTCTGTTACTCGTCTCAGTCACTTTAACTGGGAGGTTAAATACAGCTACCAACCTAAAAAAATGTATGATTTTCATTTCATTTAATATATTTATAATCTGCCTATTTCAATCAATGTAGGTGGAGAAATACACTCCTAAAAAATAAAACAAAACAGAACAAAATACACATTCTCATTATCAGTTAAAATACAGCTAATGAAAGTATAAAATTAACATTCAAATGCTAATCTGTGGCCAACCTTTTTATGAAATTCATATAGCTTCCCTCAATGGAAAGTTCTAATGGCAGAACATTCCACAATTGTGAACCAGCTATAGAAAATACATGTAGATACCTCACAAGCAAAACAAACAGGAAGAACCAGCCAAAGCCCTTGTTGACTCAAACACAATGCTCATACAGGCTTATATAAATATATCTTAGAAGAAAGATCACTTGCAGTAATTTAAAAAAAAAAATTTAAACAATCAAACATTTATAATAAACAAGGAAACTAACTAGGAGCTGATGCAGCTCTCTTAAAACCGGAGTTATATGTTTAGATCTTTTAATTCCACTAATCAATTTTGCAACAGTATTTTGAGTTATGCATAAAGGTCAAACACCACACCATAAGAGCGCTGCATAGAGAATACCGCAATAATTAATGTAGGGCAGTGCTTAGATCTGCACTAACGAAAAAGAATCTGCATTATCCATTAATGTTATTCCTAAGTCTATGCTCTCGGAACTTCTTTTCACAGATCTGTTTTAACTAAAAAAAACCACCATCTCTCCTGTATATGTATTTTGTTTTAATATATCTGGATATCTATTTATGAATACCTAAAAAAAAAGATGGTCTTCAAGTTAAAAACAATTACAAAAGTTACAGTTCCTACAGAAACAAAAACTCTATATTCCCTACAAAAGTCCCTAAAAACAAATATGTAATCTCTGCCCCTCAGACATCTCTGTCAATCAAAAATAAATCAGTTTTCAAAAACTTCCGAAACCCCATAATTCATGAAGACCGCCGCATCCTACCAGAGCCACAACCTTGAATACCCTTGTTCACCCAACAGTTTGCTTCACTTCCTCAACATTCAGTACCTGCAGAGAGTCCCTGTGTAGACTGTAAATTCCTCCCCAGCACATGCCATTGCAACACACCCAATATACTGGCTTCTGATCTTGTAAATTTTTAAAAGTTATTACCCTTGGAGGGAAGTAATTAAGATGGCAGCGGGATGCTGCCAGCTGTGAGACGTGTTTGCCGAGTCTCCGAGCACCCAGGGAGTCCTCCCCTTGCTTTAATGTGATGGGGCAGCGAAAACAGAAGCAGTTTCCTTTACCTCCTACGGACCAGCTTTCCTCCTCGGGTCAACGTGTCCTCAGCGATTGTGGCTTTGTGGTCGGCAGCGGAGCAGCATCTTCGTCGGGGGCGATAGGAGATGTATCGCCCCTGAGCATATCGGGTGTCTGGCTTTCACCTGAGCAGCGCACCCCTCCAACGCAACCCGGAAGTGTGTCCTCAGCCGTGCCTGTACTGCCTGCGGGGTTGCCGGTGAGCACTCCTGTGCGGCGGAACATGGGAGGAGGTTTGGCTGAATTGGATGCCTTCCCCGGCATGCAGGTGCAATGTGAGACGAGTGGAGTTGGAGGTACATCGGAGGTGACGTCTGTGATTGTACTGCGTCGGGAGGAGAAGCCTCCAGGCATAACTATTTTGGAGAGACCTGCGGTGTTTACTTTGGAATCGCTATGGGATGGTCTGGCTGCTCTGAACACCTCCTTGTCTACATTCTTGGGGTCTGTGAGTACTGATTTGCTGGAGGTGAAGTCGACTTGTGTAACTCTCTCTAATGCTTATGGGGACCAAGCGGCGCGGATTTCCAGGTTGGAAGATGTGTGACAGCTTCGGGACTTGATGACTGCCCAGCTTAAGGATAAATTGGTGTCCACTAAGAAATTGGAATACTTGGAAAACCAGGCCCGTAGGTGCAACCTACGGTTTCTGAATTTTCCTAGGTCTCCTGTGTTGTCAGCTATGGACATGGTGCGGAAGTATTTCTGGGAAGTTTTAAAGATCCCCCAGGAACAGTTTCCGCCTATGACTAGGGCCTGTCGGTGGATGTTAAGGATCAGGTTCCAGGCAGTTCCCCCACTTCTCCTGGGTTAGGAGACCTCACTGGGTTTCTAGAAAACTCTTTGGAGGTTGTTACAGGGAAGGCTACCCTGCTTGTTACTATGGCTCTACAGTCAGATAAATTTTATGTTCTTAAAATGTATTTCAGAAATATTACTGAGGTTTTTCTAGGTTCTATTTCCTGATGTTTCACGTGATACACAGTTGAGAAGGAAGGGTTTTTTGGCCCTTCGCCGCAGGGTTCTTACTCTAGGGGCTACTTTTAAACTAAAATTTCCTGCAAAGTGTGATGTCATGTATAAACAGAATGAGTACTTGTTTTTTTGAGCCTAGGCAGCTTCAAGAATTTCTGGAAGCTAGGGAGGAGGTGACAGTAGTAGTTGGGCCACCTCATTTGGCTGACATGTAAGTCTACCTGCTGTTATATGTTCTTTCCTGTTAAGACCATTGGTCTCTATTTTTCTTGGTACTTCCCCTTAGTTATACTTGTGGTCTAATTAGAAGGGGATGATCTTTTCCTTTTTTATTCTTTCTTTTTTTGTTAAGTATTTCGTATTGATATGCCCCTGTATTTTCTTATCATTCGATATTGTATCTGGATGTAATAAATATTCATAATTGATTTTAAAAAAAGTTATTACCCTTAACTTAAAAATACACCTTTCCCTAATAAGAAACCAGTGGAATTGCAAAAGTAATGGTCTGGCACTTTACTAATGTCCTCTAACTGTGTCCTGGCTGCCATATTTTGCATCACCTGCAAATTTTTATCCACTTTTTGGACAACCCAACATGCAACACATTACAATAGTCCAGGGGTGGGCAAGTCTGTTTCTGGAGATCCACAGACCAGTCAGGTTTTCATGATGTCCCTAATGAATATTCATGAGATCTATTTGCATCTACTGCCTTCCATTGTATGGAAATAGGTCCATGAATATTCATTAGGGACATCATGAAAACCTGACTGGTCTGCGGCTCTCCAGGACCCACTCCTGCAATAGTCTAATGCAGACCTTGACAAACTTCTTTGGAATCTGGGAACCAGGCTAAAAATGTAGGAGTCTGCTGCCAAGACCTCTGTCACAATGCCCTCTACCAACCCCCCCTCCCCCCCACACACATACAAGGTGTATCGCAGCCTCTTTTAAGGGCCCAATTTATTGTTTTCACATTTTTTATGGGTGAAGAAAGCTTAATAAATCATGCCCTTAACATGCCATTACACAGTGCCAACTGAAGGCAATAAAACATTTCCTCCTCCACACTCCCACTAAAACCAATGAGTATGTTGTCAGCACCTGTGGCAACTTCTTTTTATTTCACATATCACAATGGCACAATAATACTTGAAGAAAAAAAAATCTCATACCCTCCTCCCACAGCCATCAGTCAGTGTTTGTCTCTCATTGCCCCCTCCCTCAGTCAACCATCAGCCAGTAGCTCTCTCATTGCTCCCCATCAGCCATCACACTGGATCCCTCTCTCATCCCTCTTACTGCCCAGGTCTCTTACTGTTTCTGCCATGCTGCATGAAAACATTTTATTTATTTAGCTGTATTTATATCCTGCTTTTCACTGGGTCAAAGCGGTCAATTGGGGGATACAATTAACACGAGGGGATATGAGACACATATGCTAATACTTACAGGGAACATGGGCAATGGAGGGTTAAGTGGCTTGCCCAAGACCACAAGGAGTGCCTGTAGGATTAGAAATCCCAGTCCCGCCGGCCTGAGATTGCTGTCCCCAGGTGGGACTTGAACCCCCGGCCCTCCGGTCTGAAGTACCTTGTCCTAACCACTAGACCACTCCTCCCTGTACCGACGATGGTGCCTCCCTCTCCATCGCAAGCAGCTCTTTACAAAGAGCTTGAGCCACGTGGTAGAGGAAGTACCTGCTGATCTCGCCATTTCAAGTGCAGGGAGGACTTGCTGAGCTGAACTCGGGGCTTTCAAATCCTGGGTGCATTTGCAGTCATCATGGCAACCTGGTACCCAAGATTTGTCACGCCTTGGTCTAATGGCCCAACAACTGACAACTGCACCACAATTTTCCATGTTCCTTGCTCTAAATACAGTTTAAATTGCCATACTATGTCTCCTCTCTCCTATGTTATCTCATAGGACTTTAGAAGCAGACTGTATTTTGGGCTGTCCTTCTCTATGTCTGTATCCTTTCAGAGATGTTAAACATCCCATGGCACTGAAAGAACTAAAAAATGAGACTGCAGAGATGTGAACGATCATAAAAATGAGACTACAGAGCGTGAACGATCATTAAAATGGTCTATAGAACCTGAAGATGGGAGAGTGGCCAACATAACACCAATTTTTAGCAAGGGTTCTGGGGGTAAGCCAGGAAGCTACAGACATGTGAGCTTGACGTCAGTGCCAGGCAAAATGGTTGAAACCATTATAAAGAACAAAATTACTGAACATGTTTATTTTTATTTTATTTTATACATTTTATATACCGCCTTTCTTGGATTCAAAGTAGTTTACATTTAATTATAACATGATTAGATCAAATTTTTGAACGTTGATGTTGCATAACATTCAGAAGACTTGAATACACATAATTGCCATAGTGTTAAGGAAGTACTAGGGAGAATCAACTTGGAAGGGGATAGGGGTGGGAAGGTTGGAGAATGTGTTGCTTCATAAAACTGTACTGGATGTGGCGTTGTGGTTAGATCATGTGATCTATTAGAGGGATTATGTTACAGTTCCAAAGTGTTCCTGGAACAGATGCGTTTTCAGTTTTTGGCGGAAAGTGAAGAGTTCGGTGCAGACAAGTATTCTGTTTGGGAGAGCATTCCAGAGGCTTGGTGCATATAGCGAGAATGCTCTAGAAAAGATTGATTACACAGGTACACTACCAAAAAACTGCCTCCAGTTTTGCAACTGATTCCTATAGATTTTGGGGTGCTGAATCCAGGAAAAATAGCCAAAATGTTCCATCACGTCACGTTTTCTTGCAAAATTAGATTTCTTACCCATATAAGGAATGTTCACATAATTTCTTTTTAGCCGACTGCAGTTTATTTTCTTGGCCCAAAATAGAGGTTGTAATGGTTAACTAACTAGAAACACTCCCTCATGATATTTTAGAGTGTTTTGTATTCATTTTATACATTAACAGGACAATTGGGAGGCGGGGGGCTAAATCCAGTACTCGCGCTGGCGCATGTTCTTTCCTGTTCGCCTCGCCTCGTTCGCTCGCTCAAACACGGTGGTTGCGACATGAACGTTCCTGTCAAATTTCAGTTTCTTGCAAGTTGATTATTACCTTTTGTTTGCTCAGTCGTAATCCAGCTTTATTCCGAAGTGGTTCACTACAGTTGTAGTTTGCAGTGCTGTGTATTTGTGATGGCTCACAGAGCCAGAGGTTGCGTCAACTCTCCGGACAGTTTTTGTTTTATTTGTGGGGAATATACCGTGAAAAAGCGGCAGAGGAACATTTCTGCATTTATTAAAAAAGTATATTTCGCCTATTTCGGTTTGAAGTTAGGCGATCAAGACAAACCGTGGGGTCCTCACAAAGTGTGCAAGACATGTGAGGAAGATCTACGCTTATGGATGAAAGGTAAAAAACAAGCATTTCGTTTCGGAATACCTATGATGTGGCGTGAACAAAGAGACCACAGCAGTGACTGCTATTTTTGCTCTTGCATTGTGAAGGGATACAACTTAAAAAATAAGAACGTAATAAGTTACCCCAAGCTTCCCTCAGCAATTAGGCCTATGCCTCATAGCAACGAAGTACCTGTGCCTGAACCACCAAAATCTTTGGATCATATTTGTGTGGACGGTTCTGATCATGATGAGACTCATCAGATGGCTTTTCCCGATGAGTCCAGTACTTCCGAGTTTGAAACTGAACCAGATCCGAAACCTGAACTTTTCTCTCAAGCTGAATTGAATGATTTAGTCCAGGATTTAGGACTCCCAAAAGATGCTGCCCAACTGCTAGGTTCTCGGCTTAAACAGAAAAATCTATTGTCACCAGGAACAACTTTTTATTGGTACCGCAACCGCGAGACACAATTTTTGAAGTATTTCAGCAAAGAGGAAGATTTGGTATTTTGCAACGATATATACGGAGTGATGGAAAAGTTTAAACTCAAGTATGATCCTGCTGAATGGCGGCTGTTCATTGATTCGTCAAAAGACAGCATAAAAGGTGTTCTTCTTCATAATGGCAACACATTCGCTTCAGTTCCTATTGCTCACTCTGTTATTCTCCAAGAAAAATACGAGAATTTGGCCCTGATTCTTCAGAAGATTCGTTATGATGAGCATAAGTGGATGATTTGTGGAGACTTTAAAATTCTATCCATGCTATTAGGGCAGCAATCCGGTTTCACCAAATATCCCTGCTTCCTTTGCTTGTGGGATAGCCGGGCCCGCGACCTACACTGGGGGAAAAAAGACTGGCCAATTCGGGAGTATTTGAGACCCGGTGAGAAAAATGTTCTTCATGAGAGCTTGGTACCTCGTGATAAAATTCTATTACCACCTCTCCACATTAAGTTGGGTCTCATTAAGCAATTCATCAAGTCCCTTCCAAAAGATGGTGAGTGCTTTCGGTACCTTTGCTCAAAGTTCCCCCGACTTTCTGAAGCAAAGCTAAAGGAAGGAGTGTTTGTTGGCCCTGATATAAGGAAACTCATTTCAGATGGAGCATTCGCTGAAACGATGTCTGAGAAGGAAAAAGAAGCCTGGGATTCCTTCAAGGATGTTGTTCTCAAATTCTTGGGGAACAGGCGGGATGAGAACTATAAGGATATTGTTGCCAGGATGCTCAATGCCTTCAAAGAACAAGGCTGTAACATGAGCCTGAAAGTCCATTTCTTGCACTCCCATGTGAACTACTTTCCCGAAAACTTGGGGGCGTACAGTGAAGAACAAGGTGAAAGGTTTCACCAGGACATCAAGGACGCAGAGAGAAGGTACCAAGGAAGATGGAACACCACTATGATGGCTGATTTCTGCTGGTTGCTGCTGCGGGAAACCCCAGATGAAAAATACACCAAGCAGCGCACCAAGAGAAGCATTCGGGGGAAGAAGAAACGGGCCCACCAGGAGATTGATTGACCCAAGAATGACTTTAAAATCTAAACTGTGTTGACAAATATCGTGTTTTTACTAAACTTTGAAATAAAACTTTGCTAGTTATTACCACAGTGTCGGATCTCATTTATTAGAATTTTATTTTCACACCATCGGGTGTTTGTCTTCATGTATTGCAATGGTGCGGTTTGTGTTTTCTATTCTTACATACATACCTGTACAACATTTTTTGCACATTTCTTTGCTTTGCTTTGTGTCTAACCTCGCTCTTATATGCTCAATGTTTGTGCACATGTATGTGGCTGTTTTAAGTGCAGACAATTTTGCTACCATCACAGTGTGTTTTGTTGACATTACTCTATTCTTATGTGCTGCCTTGTTACAATTTTCTTTATTCTTATTTGAATAACTACTAAACAATTAGTATAAAGAATTCATCCAAGAAACGTTTATCTCGATCGCACTCAATCTGAAACGTTCACCTCAAACTGCTAACCCAATGTAGCAAAAAATCTGTACGTGATGGAGCAAATTGGTTACCAGATTTGGATTCAGTGCACCAAAAAACGTAAAAATCAATCGAAACATTAGAGGCAGTTTAAAAAAAAAATTTTTTAGTGTACCTGTGTTATTTTTAGCCCTTGTAGCAGGGACGGTGAAGTTGTTTTTGGTACTCTCTTGGTCCTGTTCTGGAGTATCATGTACATGATAGTTTGAAGGCAGCTCGATAAGAGGTTTATTTAACTTTTTTTATATCTCAACTTATCTTAGAGCAAAGGCAGCTTACAGGGAACAGTTAAGGGTCTTAACGTAGAAACATAAGATTTACATTTAACATTTAAAGAAACATAACATAATGAACTTGTTAACAGAAATATAACTATTAACTGCTATAAGATTTTAACAAAGGAAAAAGGTTAATATTTACAGTTACATAACGTTATAGAACTGGTTGACATGGCCATGAATGATACTTTACTGGATTTACAATTCAATTCAAGAGAGGTTTGTGGTTGTGTTTGGAGTAGGGGAAGGGTACGTAGACAATGTTAAATTAGCTTGTGCAGGTAGGACTAGGTACCAAAATATTCCCTGAAGAGGTGGGTCTTTATCTTTTTGTGGAAATCGCCGAGGTCCTCTGTGGCACAAATGTCATGCAGGAGTGCATTCTATATACTAGGCACATAAAGCGAGAAAGCTCTGTATGAAGCTGCCTGATTGCTTATCTGAGGGAGGGAGGGAGGGAGTGCGCACTTTGAATGCATGTTCTGTCGTCTGTGTAGTGCTGGGCATCTTGTGGATTTGGGCTTGCAGATAAACAGAAGAGAGCTGCTTTAAAAACGATGAGTGTGACCTTGTATTTAATTCAGATTGTAACTGGTAGCCAAAGTAGGTATTTGAGTAGCGGAGTTGTATGTTCATGTTTGTGACCACCATATAGTATTCGTGCAGCAGTGTTCTGTGCTAGCTGTAGAGGGTGAATTACATATTCTGGGAGGCCTTGAAGGAGGATGTTACAGTAGTCCATATGAGGGAATACAAGCATTTGGAAGACTCAAGAGTCAAATCCGTTGGGCTGGTTTCATCTTCTGGTATGTGAGTCAAACAGCATTTCTGATGAGCGATTGCATAGTTAGGCATTGGTCCAGGATTATCCAACGGTATTGAACCTCTGAGTTGACCTGTAGTTGTGCACCAGCCATTGTCATGTATGTCAGAGGGCAGAAGTTGGTGTCTCTGAAGATAAAGCATAGTTACTCACCTGTAACAGATGATCTCCGGGAACAGCAGGAATTTAGTCTTCACATATGGGTATCGTCGGTACTGACGGAGCCTGCGTGGGACACTGGGGAGCGTTCCAATTAGAAAGCTTTTGGGAGCATCCCACAGCGCCTGCGTGCTGCCTTCCCGCCTTTCCCAACTGCCTCTCTCCAGTTGAGTTTTAAAGCTGAGACAAAGAGAGAGAGGGGGAAAGAGAAAGAGACAGAGAGATACAACTCCTAGGGGAGGTGGGTGGGTTGTGAAGACTAAATTCCTGCTGTTCCCGGAGATCACCTGTTACAGGTGAGTAACTATGCTAGCTCCAGGAACAAGCAGGACTGTAGTCTTCACATATGGGGACTCCCTAGCTTTAGATGCCAGGGAGAGACCCCAGAAGTTGTGCGTCCCTGTGAAAGGGCTCCACTTCCCCCCATGGATCTCTGGCATCCAACCAGGGATGGCGTCTAGGAGTTGATTAGGTATGGAACAGGTGTTGGAGAACAGCCTGACCAAACAAGGCATCCCAGCGGGAGTCCTTGTCCAAGCAGTAATGGGCTGTGAAGGTATGAACCGAGGCCCAAGTGGCTGCTCGACAGATGTCATCAATAGACACAGAGTGAAGGTAAGCCATTGAAGCTGCCATGGCCCTCACATTGTGAGCTGTGACATGGCCCTCCAGAGGAAGTTTCTTACTCTGATAGGCAAAGGAAATACAGTGTGCAATCCAGCTGGACAGTGACTGTAAGTCCCAAATGAGAAGGATCAAAAGCAACAAAGAGTTGAGAGGACTTTCTATGTTGATGTGTTCTTTGCAAGTAAAAGGCTAAAGCTCTTTTACAGTCCAAAGTATGAAGATTCCTTTCTGCATTTGATGCATGAGGCCTTGGAAAGAACACAGGCAGGTAGACCGCTTGGTTAAGATGAAAAGGCGAGACCACCTTTGGTATAAAGTGTGGATGAGTCCTAAGGACTACCTTGTCATGGTGGAACCTTGTATAAGGTGGATCAGCCACTAGTGCCTGCAACTCACTGATGCAACGTGCTGATGTGATTGCAATGAGAAAGAGAATTTTCCAAGAAAGGAATTTCAATGAGGTAGTAGCTAAGGGTTCGAAAGGTGGCTTCATGAGCTGACCAATGTGACATAGTGGGTCCTTCTAACCCGTTTAATGAAGCTAAAAAGCCAGGAACAAAAGTAGAGCTGAGCTGTAAACAGAAGCACATGGCTCCTGGTTACCGTGGGAACCAGGCACAGAGGCAAGAGAAACGCCGGTGCTATCATTCAAGGGGTGAATCACAAGGTAATGCAGGACACCTGTCAGGGGGTGGAGTTGAGCACGGCCCCAGAATTCACCCTATTAAAGAAACTTCAGTGGAGCTTATGGAGAAAGGCAGAGAAGGAGGTAATGAAGAGTTGGTTGAAGAAGCAGGAAGTGAGGCATATGAGCTGGAGAGAGAAGCTATTGAGAGCTACACTGAAGACAGCTATGCCCAGAGTAAGCCAGAGTCTCTATGGAAAGGAGAGACAGATTCCTTCTTGAGGAGAAAGAAAGAAACCCCGAGGACAGGATACAACAAGGGCACAGGAGATTGTCTGCAATATCCTGGGGAGCACGGGAGAGACAGAAAGCCTAGGAGGCAAGTGAAATGCTATGAGCAGGGCTTAGGTTGGGAACCTACAGCTATTCAAAAGCACCAGAGAAAACGTCCACCAGTAAGGCTGAAAGGTAAGCCAAGAGGCTTGAATATACTTAATTACAGTGACTGTTTGTACCCAGAAGGGTGGTGCTGGGAAAAGAATACTGGGCCTGATAGTCTGTGTGAAAGCCAGTATTTGACCCAAGCATATCGTGTAAAGCCTGGAGCAGTAAGAAAGGGCATGGCACCAGCAGTGCCGGTTCAAACATTTCCTTATGACCAGGAGGAATTGATGGACTGTGAACCAGCGTGTATTGATACTGGAGAAGATATAGATATAATGGACTGTACATTATCTCTGGCCAGTGGAATAGTTTCATTACGGTGAAAGCCTGCTTGAAAGGAGAGTACAGCACAGATAGCACGTGGAAACAGAGAGCTGTGAGGAAACAGAGTGGTTTTGTTTGAATGTTTGTTTTCACCTTGGTTAATGCTGAAGAAAGCCTATTTCTGTTAAGGAACTTTTGTTTGTCCAAATACCAGTAAATATCTGGATTGTGTTTTCTGTTCATGGTAAAATCCACCCCGGGAGGGGAAATAAAATCCTTTGGTTGCTTAACCACTTTATCCACAACTGCTCCTTATTGAGTGAGTGAAAAGACTACATTCCCCAAGGGGCATTGCTCCAGGATCTGTAAAACAGCTATTTCAATAGGGAAAAACCCACTCCCTTAACCTCTACTCGGGGGTTTAAGGAGAGCTGGTGACACCAAGAACCAGGTTTAAGTCCCATGCCACCAGTGGTGGCCTAATGGGAGGCATAGTTAGAAGGCAGACTCTCATAAATCTTGCTATAAGAGGATGGGAGGAAATAGGTTGTCCATTTAGAGCAGGGGTTCTCAACCCTGTCCTCGGGACCCCACTAGCCAGTCGGGTTTTCAGGCTATCCACAATGAATATGAATGAGATATATATGCATTAGAAATAGCCTGCCAAACTGACTGGTTTGTGGCCCTCCAGTGCTGGATTTGGGGACCCCTGCCGTACACCTCTGTCAAGTACGATTGTGAGTGGGCAAGGTACAGATGTCCTCGACATCAAAAGGGTAGATAGAATGTGTCACATCCCTCCTAGTTTCTCACCACCACCAAAAAGTTGTCTAATAGACAATATTTTGGTGGTGGTGAGAGGCGAGGAGGTATGTGACATATTCCATCTAATCTTTTTGATGTCTTGGACATCTGTACCTTGCCCACTCACAATCTTAAATGACAGAGGTGTAAGGCCGGGGTCCCCAAATCCAGCATTGGAGGGCCACAAGCCAGTCAGTTTGGCAGGCTATTTCTAATGCATATATATCTCATTCATATTCATTGTGGATAGCCTGAAAACCCGACTGGCTAGTGGGGTCCCGAGGACAGGGTTGAGAACCACTGATTTAGAGGCTTAAAAAAAACTGCAACAGCACTCAAATGGACTCTTACTGAGTTAGTCTTAAGTCCTGCATTGGATAATGGAAGGAGATACTCCAGTAATGATTCCAGAGGTATCGCAAGGGGGTTAAGACCCTTCTGCGAACACCATATGGTAAACTCTTCCACTTAAAAGCATAAGAGCGTCTTGTGGAAGGCTTCCTGGAAGCATAAAGGACATCCTTTGCTTGCTGATGGAGGTTAAGATCATGAAGATCTAGGCTTTCAGCAACCAAGCTCTGAGATGCAGAGACTGGGGATTGGGGTGCCATAACATTCCATCCTCCTGTGAAAGGAGATCTGGAGCAGATCCTAACTCCAGGGAGGGAGCTTGAGAGAGATGTAGAAGCAGAGGGTACCATACTTGCCGTAGCCAATGTGGAGCTATGAGAATCATATGCCCTCTGTCTCTCTGAAGCTTGAACAGGGTTTTGGGAATTAGGGGAATGGGTGGAAAGGCATAAAGGAAGTCTTGACTCCAGTAAAGGAGGAAAGCATCCCTGGCCTGAGAGCCCTGAGCCGGATTCTGGAACAGAACCGAAGAAGTATGGCATTCAACAGACTTGCAAAGAGGTCTATGTCTGGGGTTCCCCAAATTTGAAAAATCTTGGCCACCTGGTCTGCATATAGAGACCATTCGTGTGGAAGCAGAACTCGACTGAGTCTGTCTGCCCAAGAGTTTTGTATGCCTGGAAGATACACTGCCAGGAGATGAATTTGATGCTCTCTGGCGAGGGCCCATAGTCACAAAGCTTCGTTGCAAAGCGACAGAGAGCCTGTTCCCCCCTGCTTGTTCACGTAGAACATGGCTACTTGATTGTCCGTCTGAAGGAGGACTGTCTTGTAGCTCAGCAGGGTGTGGAGCACTTGAAGAGCAAGGAAGATTGCTCTAAGCTCTAAGAGATTGATATGTAGATGAGTCTCCTGTGGAGTCCAAGTGCCTTGGGTGGAGAGGTCCTGCAGATGAGCGCCCCAACCCACTGGTGAAGCATCTGTCGTGAGAGTTGCCTGAGGTAAAGGTTGTTGAAATGGGGACCCCAGCAACAGGTTCTGAGTGGACTGCCAGCATTAGAGAGACAAAATAAGGCGATTTGTGTTTGCTATTTTGTCTGACAGGCACCCTGATGCCTGGGTCCATTGAGTGGATAAAGTCCACTGGGCTGCTCTAATATGGAGGCGAGCATAAGGAACCACATGCACTGTAGATGCCATCTGGCCTAGTAGTTGTAACATTTCTCGGGCAGTGAGATGAGATTTTAGCACTGCTTGAGAAGCTAACTGCACCATGCGAAGGCAACGGTTTTGAGGAAGATAGGCCCTTGCTTTTCTGGTATCCAGCAAAGCTCCTATGAACTCCAGAGACTGAGTGGGAGTTAGACTGGATTTTGGGATGTTTATGACCAGACCCAAATACTGGAGGATACGCATTGTGCAAGATAGAGAAATCCTGGCCTCTGACTGATGGGGCTCGAATGAGCCAGTCGTCTAAGTAGGGGAAGACGAATATCCCTAGAGAGCGGAGCAATGCTGCTACCACAGCCATGCACTTCGTAAACACTCTTGGTGCTGAGGCCAGGCCGAAAGGAAGCACCCTGTATTGGTAGTGCTTTCCTTGAAAAAGGAACCGAAGGAACTTTCTGTGAGTTGGATGGATGAGAACATGAGTGTACGCATCCTTGAGATCTAGAGAACAAAGCCAATCCTGACTCTGAAGGTATGGCAGCAGAGTTCCCAGAGAAACCATTTTGAATTTCTCTTTGAACAGGAATTTGTTCAATTCTCTGAAGTCTAAAATAGGTCTGTGTCCCCCCCAATAGGGGGGAGTAAAATCCTGTACCCTGTTGATGAATGGGTACTTCCTCTATTGCCCCTTGGGCAAGAAGCATAGTGACCCTCTTGACCTAACAGGTTGATGAGAGAGGTCTGAGAATTGAACTCTCTTTGCAGGATCAGCTGTGGCTTTGGATAACCTATCCAAAGTGGAGTTGTCAGCATCCAACTCATTGGCTTTCTCTTGCCAATTTTTGCAAAATAGATTCTTACCTGTACAAGGGATACTGCCCTGCCCAGTTTGTCATGCACCCAGAGCTCCAAATCGGATGCCTGGAGCCAGGCAATTCTACATGCACCTATGGCAATGGCAGAGGTTCTGCTTATCCACTCAAAACAGTCAAAAGCTGCACGATTAACAAACTTAGAAACATCCTGGGCATGTTTAACCAGTGTGAGAAAACCCTGCCTCTTGTCATCAGGAAGGAGAGGGTTTAAAATCTCCAAGTCTCCTGTGACTTCTTTAAGGAACATTCCCATATATAAAATATAGGAACTGATCCTGGCAGAAAGCATGGAAGCCTGGAAAATACGACGTCCAAAGGCATCCAAGGTTCTACACTCACGTCCTGGAGGATTAGAGGCATGCCTCTTTGCACTCCTGATCCTTCTCATAGCTGATTCCACTACAATAGAGTGGTGAGGAAGCTGAGTTTTCTGGAAACTAGGACAAGGAGGGACTTGATACATGGTATCCAGTCTGCGAGAGTGAGGAGAGGTGGTAAGAGGTGTCTCCCACATTCTCAACATGAGATCATGTAAGATCTCATGGATAGGCAGAGTAGCTGCCTCCTTAGGAGTTTTGGGATATTGTAAAATCTCCAACTCTTTAGCCCTGGGCTCTGTTTCAGGAGCCACAGTAATGAACAAACCTCGAGCCACCTCCCTGATAAAATCCTGAAAGGAGATATATTCTGGAGGAGACATCCTACGTTTAGGGGAGGAAGGCTCCTCCGGGAGAAGTATCCCGGTACTGGCAGAGCTGTCAGAATCCTCGGAGTCCTCCGAGGATTCGAAGTACCTCCTGTCCAGATGCTCTTTAAGAGCCCGATACCCGTACCGACCGAAGTCGGTACCGTGGGGAATTGGTACTGGTGTATCAGCAACGGAAGGCATCACATGACTGGGTGCTAGCAAAGCAGACATCGATGTCGATGCTATCGGTACCGGCTGAACTGTCTGACGTGGTTCTGAGGGTGTCTATGCCGCAAGGAGAGCCGCCAGACTGCGTTCAATAGCCAGGAACCTCTGGTCTATCAACGCTGCCGATGCCTGGGTATCGGTACCGGAAGCAGCTGGTACCCCAGAGCATGGCACCAGTAGTTCTGCTGGCTCCACGGAAAACGAAGAACTGGAGAGAGGCAGTTGGGAAAGGCGGGAAGGCAGCACGCAGGTGCTGTGGGATGCTCCCAAAAGCTTTCTAAAAGGACGCTGGGGAGCATTCCTGAGCAGGCTCTGTCGGTACCGACGATACCCATATGTGAAGACTACATTCCTGCTTGTTCCTGGAGATATAGGATTTCTGTTTTGTTAAGGTTCACAGATAATGCTAGAAGGCTAAAGAATAAGATGGGAGAGTTAGAATATATAGCACTAAATGAAAGGTTAGATATGATTGGAATATCAGAGACATGGTGGAAGGAGGACAACCAGTGGGACACTGTGATACCTGGGTACAAACTATATCGTAATGATAGAGCTGATCAAATTGGTGGAGGGGTTGAGCTCTATGTTAGAGAGGGCATTGACTCAGAAAGGATTAAAGTTTTGCAGGAAACAAAATCTGCTGTAGAATCTATATGGATTGAAATTCCATATAAAAGGGGGAAGGAAATGGCAGTGGGGGTGTACTATCGAGCACCTGGAGAGAATGACCAAATGGATGATGAAATGCTCAAAGAAATCAAGGAAGCTAACAAAAGTTACAGCGCAGTAATAATAATGGGTGATTTCAATTACCCCGGTATCGACTGGGTCAGTGTCACGTCAGGACATGCTAGGGAGATAAAGTTCCTAGATGAAATAAATGACTGCTTCTTGGAGCAGCTGATTCATGAACCGACCAGAGGGGAAGCCATATTAGACCTAGTCCTTAGTGGAACACCAGATCTAGTGCAAGAGATAAGGGTGTTGGGGCCACTTGGCAATAGTGATCATAGCATGATCGCCTTTGATTTAATTAGTGGAGGAGGGATAGTAAGGAAATCCACAGTACTACCTTTTAACTTTCGAAAGAGAGACTATGATAAAATGAGGAAAACAGTTAAGAAAAAACTAAAAGGAGCAGTTGCAAAGGTTAAAGACGTACAAAAAGCTTGGGTGTTGACGAAAAATACTATCTTGCTACCAGCTGCATTCCACGCTTTAAGAAAAGTGGAAGGAAGTCCAAAAAACTGCCAGCATGGTTTAAAGGTGAGGTCAGAGAGGCTGTTGCCAAAAAAGCATCTTTCAGGAAATGGAAAAAAGAGCCAAACGACGAAACCTGGAAACAGCACAAGCACTGGCAAGTCAAATGCAAGGCATTGATAAGGCAGGCAAAGAGAATTTGAGAAGAAGCTTGCTGTGGAAGCAAAAACACGAAATAAAGACCTTTTCAAGTACATTCGTAGCAAAAAACCTGTGAGAGTCAGTTGGTCCATTAGATGATAAAGGGGTTAAAGGAGCACTAAGAGGCGACAAGGCGATAGCGGAGAGACTGAATGAATTCTTTGCTTCGGTCTTTACTGAGGAAGATGTAGGGATGTTACCCATGACTGAAGTGGTATTTAAAGGTGCGGAAGAATTGAAGGAAATATCAATACATCAGGAAGATGTCTTACAACTATTAGATAAACTGAAGAGTAGCAAATCACCTGGGCCGGATGGTATACATCCAAGGGTGTTGAAAGAACTGAAATATGAGATTGCAGAACTGCTATCAGTAATCTGTGAACTATCATTAAAATCATCTCTAATACCTGAAGATTGGAGGATCGCCAATGTAACACCAATTTTTAAAAAGGGTTCCAGGGGTGATCCGGGAAACTACAGACCGGTGAGCCTAACGTCAGTACCGGGAAAAATGGTAGAAACCATCATAAAGAATAAAATTACTCAGCATGTAGATAGTCACAACCTAATGGGAGACAGCCAACATGGCTTTAGACAAGGAAGATCTTGTCTTACTAATCTGTTATGTTTTTTTGAAGGAGTGAATAAACAGGTGGACAAAGTTGAGTCGGTTGATATTGTGTATCTGGACTTTCAGAAAGCCTTTGACAAGGTCCCTCATGAGAGACTTTTGGCAAAACTAAAGAGTCATGGGATAGGAGGCAGTGTACTATTGTGGATCAGGAACTGGTTAAAAGATAAAAAGCAGAGGGTAGGGCTAAATGACCAATTTTCCCAATGGAGAAAGGTGAATAGTGGTGTACCCCAGGGATCTGTGCTGGGTCCGCTGCTTTTTGACATATTCATAAATGACCTGGAAAGTGGAATAACGAGTGAGGTTATCAAATTTGCAGATGACACAAAACTATTTAAAGTTGTTAAAACCCAAGAGGATTGTGAAAAATTGCAAGAGGATCTTGATAAATTGGAAGACTGGGCATCAAAATGGCAGATAAAATTTAATGTGGACAAGTGCAAGGTTATGCACCTAGGGAAGAACAACCCAAACTATGGTTACACGATGCAAGGTTCCACATTAGGAACCACCACCCAGGAAAAAGATTTAGGCGTCATTGTGGATACCATGTTAAAACCCTCGGCCCAGTGTGCAGCGGCAGCCAAGAGAGCAAATAGAATGCTAGGTATGATAAGGAAAGGAATGGAAAATAAAACAAAAGATATTATAATGCCTCTATATCGTTCCATAGTGAGACCGCACCTTGAATATTGTGTGCAATTCTGGTCGCCGTATCTTAAAAAGGATATAGCGATTTTAGAAAAGGTACAGAGAAGAGCCACCAAAATGGTAAAGGGGATGGAAGGATACTCCTATGAAGAAAGGCTAAAAAGGTTAGGGCTCTTTAACCTGGAAAAGAGACAGCTGAGGGGAGATATGATAGAAGTCTATAAATTAATGAACGGAGTGGAACGGGTAAATGTAGATCGATTGTTTACCTTATCAGAATATAGAAAGACTAGGGGACATGCAATGAAGCTACAGGGTAAACTATTTAAGACTAATAAAAGAAAATATTTTTTCACTCAACGTGTAATCAAACTCTGGAATTTGTTACCGGAGGATGTAGTAAAGGCTGTTAGTGTAGCTGGGTTTAAAAAAGGTTTGGACAAGTTCCTGGAGGAAAGCTCCATAAACCATTATTAAGAAGTTACCGAAGATATCAATGCTTGACCCAGTACAAGCATTGTGGAACTTGTGTCTCTTGGGGAAACTGCTAGGTACATATGACCTAGATTGGCCACTGTTGGAAACAGAATACTGGGCTTGATGGACCTTGGTCTGACCCAGTATGGCATATCTTATGTTCTTATGTAGATAGATTGATCAGTGAGTTATTGCATGATCTCCTTGAAGCATCTTGTCAGGGTAGTGTAGGTAGGCTGCAGTGTGGAGAAACATATATAGAGCACTTTATCACCAGTATAGATGTGATATAATACGTTGTGTGTTTGTATTATTGAGCATAAAGGCTGTATGAAAATGCTGAAGAGGAGTGCCGATAATGCAGATCCTTGGGGAATGGCCTGTTTAAGCTGAAATGAGGTTCAAGTGGCTCCTGCAACTCTTACTTGCTGTACTATCTCTGTTAAGTAGGCGGTGAACCACTTCAGTCTGGTGCCGCAGAGACCTATTTCATGCAGCCTGTGAAGCAGAGTTATGTGGGACTGAATTGAATGCAGATGTTATGTCCAAGAACATGAGAATAAAGCCTTTATCTTTATCTTTATTTGCGAGGCTTGATATACCGCCAGTGCATAAGAGTCAGGGAGGTGTACAATAAAACATAGGCTGTCAGAAGAGGAAAAGAGAGAAAGAACGCCATTAACTTACAGAAAAGAGAAGACGGAGAGCAGAAGGAAGAAAAGAAAGTGAGAGAAACAGAAAGACAAACAGACACCAGTTTGCAGGATGGGTAGGGGAAGGAGGAGGGGAAGGGCAATGATCTATGGAGGGTGTGTAATCTCAATGGTAGAGCCCACAACTAGGGGGGAGTCAAGGTGGTCTGAGGAGCAGGGGAGGTCAAAGGCCTGGTGGAAGAGGTAAGTCTTAAGAAAGGCTTTGAACCAGAGGAAGAATAGTTCTGTGAGGAGGGAGTGTGTTCCAGAGGGCAGAACTTAGGAAAAAGAAGGCTGAGAGGCGAGTGAGTTCAAGATTAGCCTGAGACGGAGACGGAAGGAAGAAGTGGTTACCATGTACAAAACAGAGGAGGCAAGGAGCGGGCTGGAGGTGGGTGAGATCGGCAAGGTACTGGGGTGTACTAGTATACAGGACTCTGTGGGTGATAATGAGCAGCTTGTAAATGAACTGGACCTTAATGGGAAGCCAGTGGAGGTTGATAAGGAGAGGGGTGACATGATCAAATGAGGAGGAATGGGTGATGAGACGGGCAGCGGTATTCTGGATAAGTTGAAGGTGTTGTAGCCGATACTGTGGAAGACCCAAGAGCTGAATTACAATAATCTAAGCGGGAAATTACGTGAGAAAGGATGAGAGTAGTGAGGGAGGAGGGAAGTAGAGAAGATCAGACAGCATGGATTTTGCGAAGGTGAAAGAAGGAACTACGGGTGAGTGCAGAGATGTGGTGGTGGAAAGAAAGCGAGGGATCCAGGGTGACACCGAGATAACGGAGGGTGGAGACAAGAGGGATGGGAGAGGTGGACAGAATAGGAGATAGGGAAGGAGAGGGAACACCAAATGAAAAAGAGAAATTAGATTTACCTACTAATTGTTGTTCCTTGAGGAACTCCAGTTCAGTCCCGCACCGCTGGGTAGTGTACCTCTTCCTGCAGCATGGAGACTGGGCATGTCAGAAGCTTGATACATCTACCAGTGGCACCTCCCACCAGCTTCCAGTAATCTATTGACAAAGCATACTCTAAGGAGCAACACATAAGTAGTTAGAACCAAAATGAACTGTGAACCAGAGGCCTCTCTGCCTCCGCAATACAACTTCCTGAAAGGAGAGGATAACTGCTCCACCCCTCCCCCAAGGAAACTAACAGTAACGATAAGAAAAACATGCCAAAAAGCAAAGAAAATAGAGCAGCCAATTAGCCGATTACCTCACAAGAGAAGTAATAAACACTTACCTTTCGACTTTCCTTTGTGTGGCCAGTCACTCTAATGTCACAAGACCATTGACTGAATCCCCAACCTAGGTGGGAATCGGGACTGAAATGGAGTTCAAGGAACAACAATTAGCAGGTAAGTCTAATTTCTCTTTCCTTTTCGTTCCTCCAGTTCAGTCCCACAACACTGAGATGTAGCAGAGCAGTACCCTAAAGGGAGGGACCCAAAAACTGGACCGCAAAACTGCTGACCTGAAACAGGCATCCCTTGCCGCTTGCACATCAAGAGGGTAATAGCTTACTAAAAGTATGTAACGAGGACCACATGGCCGCTTTGCAGATTTTAACTGCCGAACACAGCCATGTTCCGCCCAAGACGTCGCTTGAGCCCTTGTTGAATGAGCTCTCAATTCTAACGGCGCCTGACGACCCTGCAACAGATAAGCTGATGAAATTGCTTCCTTAATCCACCGAGCAATGGATGCCTTGGAGGCTGCCTCCCCTTTATGCGGCCCCCCAAACAGGGCAAACAAACGTTCTGACTTACGAAAGGACTCCGACCCCCGCAAGTAATGACGCAGTACTCTCTTCACATCTAGTAATCGCAAATTACGATTGGTCACCTCCCCAACCACTGATTTCAACAGAGGTAAGACGACCGACTGATTCATATGAAACAGTGAAACCATCTTCGGCAAAAAGGACGGAACCATACGCAACTCCACCTTTTCCTTGAAGAACATTAAGAATGGTTCCTTGCAAGACAAAGACTGCAACTCTGAGATCTGACGTGCTAAACAGATAGCCACCAGAAACACCATCTTCAACGTCAAGTCCTTCACGGAGGCCTCACCTATCGGCTCAAAAGGTCTCCTTGTCAACGTCCCCAACAACAAATTGAGATCCCATGAAGGAATCACCACTCAGCGCGGAGGATGCAGGCGTGCTACCGCTCTCAAGAAGCGCAAACATCTGGGTGAGATCCTACTGCACGCCCTTGCACCTTACCACGATAACAAGCAATAGCGGCCAGTTGAACCCTCAAAGAACTGGCCGCCAAACCCTTATCAAAGCCATCCTGAAGGAAACACCACCTCTGGAACCGAGACCAAAGATAGATGCAATTGTCTAGCTGCACACCAACTTTCAAAGATACACCAAACGCAAATATAAGCCAAGGAAGTGGAACGCTTTCTAGCCAATAGCAAAGTAGCCACCACTGCCGGAGAATAACCTCTTTCTCAACCTAGCCCTTTCAATGGCCAAGTGAGAATCGAGCTACCTGCGGCATCCGAAGCGGACCCTGCAAGAGTAGATCTTCCCGAGCTGGCAATTGCCAGGGCCGACCGTCGAGAAGCCTCACCAGATCCGCATACCACAGACAACGCAGCCAATCCGGTGTTATGAGAACCACGGCTCCTCGATGTTTCTTTATGCGCTGAACCACACGGCCTATGAGCACCAAGAGAAGACAGACATACAGAAGGCCCTGGGCTGGCCACTCTTGAATTAATGCATTGATCCCTTTGGACATCCTCTCTCTTCTCCTGCTGAAAAACCGCCTGGCTTGGGCCGTCTGATAAGTCGCCATAAAATCCATACTCTGTATTCCCCACTTGATCACCAACTGCCTGAATACCTCCGGATTCAGTTCCCACTCCCCAGGATCCACAAGAACCCGACTGAGGTAATCCGCCATCACACTGTCCGTTCCTGCAATGTGTTGTGATGTCGCTGTCACCTCCACAGCCCGAGCTTGTGGAGATGGATGGCTTGATTCTCTATTACCATGGACTTACACGCACAAACCCCCCATACTCAAAACTAAATACCTCTAATTCCCTGTCTGCCACCCCTACACACACTCCCGACTTACGACATAAAAGGAAATAAATTCCAATACCTAACTACACATGCCCTACACACAACACTCAACCACTGTAAATATCCAATGTAAATAATTTAATGGTTGTTTGTATTTTTAATATATCATAACGTTGAAGTTTATTGTTCAATGTAAATAGTTGAACCTGACCGTTGAATGTAAATAGTTGAATCCGATTGTTCAATGTAAATGTATACAACTGTGTACAACTGTTATGATGTTTCATGTAAACCGCCCTTGATCGCTGGAAGGGGCGGTATAGAAGAAAATAGATAAATAAATAAAATAAATAAATAAAATAAATAAATAAATATTCCGGAAGTTACTGGTGCTTGGGGAAAGCACTGTCTTCTGGGAGTTGAAGTTTTCACTATCCCAAATAAAGAGAGTTGTGGACGAGTGTTTCAGGCAAAACAGGATTTTTAATTCCCCTTCCCAAGTGGTTTCACATGTAGAACAAAAGGAACATTGGCCATACACTTCTGGCACTAAATTATATAAGAAAGAAATTCAAGCTTCTTATCTCAGCATCACTGTAATTCCAAATGAAAAACACTTTACTCTTTCAAAACCCTTTTGTGCTTTTCTGGTCAGCTGCTATCTGCAGCACTCTCTCTTTCTCTGCACAGCTTAATTCTATTTCACAGGACTTATCTTCTCAGATACAGATATCGTACAATCCATTGGTTCACTAGGCTGACATTCTAAAGGTGGTTCAGTGTCCATTGGTTCAACCTGAACCCCAGCTGGAAATGTTTGCAAGTTGCTACAGGGTGTATCTTTTCAGCATTGCACTTTTCCTCACAGCCTTTTGATATACACGGTTGTGAATTGCCACAGTATTCCCAGCATGTGGAGCCCCACCCTTCTGGGTTAATATCAGAGCACTTAAAGCAGGGGTCTCAAACTCAAATTGCTTTGAGGGCCAAATGAGGACTTGTAAAGTAACCCGGGGGCCGCATAAGACGCGGGGCCTCATTTGCATAAGGGGCCTCATTTGCATAAATATTTGCATAATGTTACCATACACTAACTTTTAGTAAACATGCCTCTTTAATGAGTATGGATAAAGAAAGACTAAAAGATTTAGAAACAAGAAGACAATAATTAAACTGGGAACCCCAAAAGCCAAACTTGGAATGTACAACAACACTGTAGAAATAAAACTATAAATTAATTTCCTCTTGTACTAAACAAAGCGCAAACATTAATGATGCACATTTCCCAGAGCTGACATATTCCAGTTAATAAATTCAAAATAAAGAGATATTTTTCTACCTTTTGTGCATTTTTTTTTCAGTTGCAATTGTTCCAGCCACTTTCTTCTGGTTTCTTCATGTCTTCTGCTAACTCTCCATCGTCTGCTGTCCATTTGCCCTTTCTTCTCTCCTAGTTTTTTTTCCATTCTCTCTCTACATCTGCTTTAACATACTAATCTTTCTCCTTTTTCTCTTTCCTCATTCCTATTTCATCCACTCAAATTTTACCCCTCCATCCTCAATCCCCACTAACTCTCCAATACCTGGCCAATTGTAGATTTGTCTTCTCTCCCAGACAAAATATTTTTCCCCTCTCCATTTCACTTTCCCAGCTCCATCCCATTCTAATCCTCCCCCAACATCAGCTCCCTTCTAGTTCCAGCCCCACCCAGCATCCGCTCCCTTCTAGTCCCCCCATTAGTCCATTTCCAGTCCTATCCTAGCCTCACCATCAGCCCATTTCCAATCCTAGCCCCCCATCAGCCCATTTCCAATTCTAGCTCCCTCCCCTCACAGCCCATTTCCATTCCAAGCCCCCCACCCCATCAGCCATTTGCAGTTCAAGCCCCCTTCCACTCAGCCCATTTCCAGTCCTAGCAACCCCCCCAGCCCATTACCAGTCCTAGACCCCCCATAGCCCATTACCAGTCCTAACCTCCCCATAGCGCACTTCCAGTTTTACCCCCATCACCCCATTTTCAGTCTTACCCCCCCCATAGCCCATTACCAGTCATAACCCCCCTGCCAATAGCCCACTTCCAGCCCTAACCCCCATTACCCCATTTCAGTCAGCCCTTCCATAGCTCATTACCAGTCCTAACTCCCCCCATCAGCCCACCTCCAGTCCTTCCTAACCCCCACCATAGCCCATTTCCAGTCCTAGCCCCCACCATAGCCCATTACCAGTCATAACCCCCCTGCCAATAGCCCATCTCCAGTCATAACCCCCCCGCTGCCAATATCCCTTTTCCAGTCATAACCCCCCCCTGCCAATAGCCCATTTCCAGTCATACCCCCCCCTGCCAATAGCCCATTTCCAGTCATACCCCCCCCCCTGCCAATAGCCCATCTCCAGTCATAACCCCCCTGCCAATACCCCATTTCCAGTCATAACCCCCCCCCCTGCCAATCGCCAATTTCCTGTCATACCCCCCGCTGCCAAGAGCCCATTTCCATTCCTACACCCCCCCTGCCAATAGCCCATTTCCAGTCCTACACCCCCCCCTGCCAATAGCCCATTTCCAGTCCTACACCCCCCCCCCCAGGTAAATTAAAAAAAAAACCTGGCTTCTGCTGCTCACGCAGCAAAATCCGCTGCCCTGCGGCCCCTTCCTCTGGGCCCGGAGATCCGAGTCTGCTCTATCAGCGGCGTGATTTTCACGCCGCGTGGAGTGTATTCCCCTCTCGCGCGGCTTGAAACCGCGCGAGAGGGGAATACTCTCTTCGCGGCTTGAAAAGCACGCCGCTGATAGAGCAGACTTGGATCTCCGGCACAGGGGAAAGGGCCGCAGGACAGCTGATTTTGCTGCTTGAGCAGCAGAAGTCAGTTTTTTTTTTAAATTTGACAATTGATTCTGCCGCTGCCACGGCGGCAACGGCAGAAGCCAGGGTTTTGGGGTTTTTTTGTTTTCCTCCGTCGCGGGCCGCACAAAGTTGTCTCGCGGGCCGCGTGTTTGAGACCCCTGACTTAAAGACAGCTTTCTGTTTATACCTGTCACTTATCCTACCTCTTGGCTTCCTTATGAGAGTTTCCTTTTGTCCTCTAGGATCAGCTGCAAACGTGAGCCTTGGAGTTTCTCTGTGCATACAAGTCTGCCTTCCCAGTACGTTTCCCTTTTGGTTGCCTTTTACTCCCAGCACCAAACCCGGGTTACTTGTACCTGACTCCTTGGTACCAACTCCCTGCTTGTTTCCTCTGCTGAATTCCTCTTCTGAGTCAAAGGTCAGAGAATCCTCAATTACCATAGATTCCTCTGAGTCTTCATTCCTAAGGCAATCCTCTGTTTCTCGTGACGGTTCTAAGAGCTGTGTCCTTCCCAGCTGCGTCCTTTCCAGCTGCCTTCTTCCCAGCTGCCTCTCCTCTCCTCCTAATGAGCTTCCCTTAAATCTCTGGTTTCCTGGGTTTACCCTGGCTCCTCCCACCAACAGGTGTTCTGGCTTAACTCGTGACTGCTGCATTGAACTACAGCAGGGGCGTTTTTTCCCTTCTTCTGACCTGCTCTGTTTATGGTTGCCTGGGAAACAAGGAGCCATGTGCATTTGTTTTCTTTCCCAGCCTGAAGCTGGATCCTGTGTTTTCTCTCTCTCTAAGGGGTCAGAGGGACCTTCTCCATCACAGTGTGCCACCGACAGCATCAGCAACTGAGCATCTATCCAAACTAACAGGACTCCCGCTTCTTTTTCCAGCGCAATGCTGCGCGTTCCACCTTGCCAACTGAGATACGCCACTGCGGAGACGTTGTCTGAGAGAACTCGAACTGCTCGTCTGAACAAGATCAACTCAAACGCTTTTAGAGCCAGAGCCAGAGCCACCGCTCGTAACTCCAGCCGACTGATGGACCACTGAGCTTCCTCCACGGTCCACACACCGTGCGTAGAGCCCCTCGCAATGAGCCCGCCAGGCTGGCATCCGTCATCACCAGGACCAATTCTGGCTGCTCCAAAGTCATCCCTGCCGTCAGTTTCTCTCGTCGCAACCACCACTTGAGACACGCTCTAACCTTCCCCGGACAAGGTAAGCGCCTGCTCAACGAACCCTCCTGGTGCGACCAGCAACTTAGAAGAGACCGCTGCAAAGGACACATGTGTGCTCGAGCCCATGGAACTACTTCGAGGGCCGCTGCCATGGTACCTAGCACCCGAAGATAAAACCATGCAGTTGGAGCCTGTAGTCGCAAAAACCCGAGCACCAAGGAATGCATTGCCAGCAACCGAGCCTCTGGAAGGAAGACCGCTCCGACCTTCGTGTCGAACCGAACCCCCAGATACTCCGACGACTGTGTTGGCACCAACCGACTCTTGGATGCATTGACTACCCATCCCAGGCTCTGCAAGAACCGAACCACTCTGTCCATTGCTCTTTCGCTCTCTTCTCGGGACTTCGCCCGAATCAACCAATTGTCTAGGTAAGGATGCATGAGTACGCCCTCTCTGCGTAGAAAGGCCGCTACCACCACCATTACCTTGGTAAACGTACATGGAGCTGTCGCCAATCCGAACAGGAGAGCCTGGAAATGAAAATGACCCCACGGAACCGCAAACCGCAAGAATCTTTGATGATCTGGTCGAATCGGGATGTGCAGATATGCCTCAAGTCAAGAACTCTCCTTGACGAACGGCTACCATTACGGACCTTAGGGTCTCCATCCGAAAACAAGTTACCCGCAGACCCCAGTTGACGCCTTTGAGATCCAGAATCGAACGAAAGGACCCGTCTTTCTTTGGGACCACGAAATAAATAGAGTATCGACTGGAACTGCACTGATCCTGAGGAACTGGAACTACAGCCCCTAGCTGCTGGAGACGCGACAAAGTTTCACGAACTGCTGACTCCTTATTCTGTTCCCCTGCAAGGAGAAAGAACAAATGAGTCCCGAACCGGTCAAACAAATTCGAGAGCATAGCCCTCTTGAATGACCTCCAATACCCATTGATCGGATGTAATTTGAACCCAGGCAAGCAAAACCTCCCGCAACCGACCTCCTACGGGTTGGACACCAACCTGAGTTCCCCTCGTTTCATTGCGACTTCTTGAAACCGGCTGCTGGCGGGTTTGCAAACCCACTTCCTGCTCCGCTGAACCCATGAAAACCTTGTCCACGAAAGGGATACCACCCTCATTGAAAGAATCCCAATCATGAGGCCCGAAAACGGCAAAAATCGCGGGTCTGGCCTCTCAACGACGCTCCAGGCTTCCCCATTTTCAACTTATCCTCTGGCAGCCGACCTCCTTTGGACTCTTCCAAGTCCTTAACTAGCTTGTCCAGATCTTCACCGAACAACAGCTTCCCCTTAAAGGGGAGCTTACTAAGCCTTGACTTGGAGGAACCATCAGCCGCTCAATTCCGCAACCAAATATACCTACGTGGCACTACCAAAGAAGATAAACTATTCACCAAAGTCCTGACCAGGTCATAATGCACATCCGCTTAATAGGCTGCCCCGGACTCCAACCTAGACAAGTCCTGTAACTGACCCTGCAACAAGTCTGCTCCCTGCGAATGCTGAGACCACTGCAGACAAGCTCTCGCCACCCAGGCCCACAAATGGAGGCCTGTAGAGCCAAGGCATTGGCTTCAAAGGCTTGTTTCACCACTGAGTCTATCTTTCTGTCTTGTCCATCCTTCAACGCCGCACTACCTTCCACCAGAATAGTAGTCTTCTTTGTCATTGCCAAAACCGCCGCATCAATCTTAGGAGAGCGAAACAGCTCCCGCTCCTGGTCAGACAACGGATAGAGCTGAGCCATGGACCTCCCCCCTCTGAAAGCAGACTCCAGCCATGTCCCACTCATGCTGGATCATCTGCTTAACCACCTTATGAACTGGGAACAACGCTTGGGACTTTATCGCCTGAATGAGTGGATCTTCCACACTGTCCTCATCGACCTGCGTGGCCATGGACAGATTAAGGGCCTGCAGCGACTCCAAAATCAGCACCGTCAGTTCCTCCCTCCTAAACACCCGAATAATCTGGGTCTAATACTCCAGCTCCTGGATCTCACCTTCCTCTAGATCCTCATCCAGATAGAGTAGTTACTCACCTATAACATGTGTTCTCCAGGAGCAGCAGGAATCAGTCCTCACATATGGGTGTCATTGGCGCCGATGAAGCCCCAGCGGAGCATTTCCCCAGCTTTCCATGAAAGCCTCTGGGAATGCTGGCACGCATGCGCGGTTCCCTTCAGCCTAAAGGTGCCATCTTACCTCAGTCAAATGACATAGCTAAGAACAGCACACAAAATTGAAAAAATTAAACTATGTACAACTGCAACTCCCAGGGGAGGAGGGAGGGTTGTGAGGACTGATTCCTGTTGCTCCTGGAGAACATCTGTTACAGGTGAGTAACTACTCTTTCTCCAGGACCAAGCAGGAAGTCAGTCCTCACATATGGGTGACTCCCTAGCTCTGGGCTACCAGGAACCCAGGCTGAACAAGAGAACTCCCACTAGTCACAGCAGCAAAGAAAGGCTTTCCAAAGACACAACTTCCACCGGTAGCCCAACAGAGTGCAGGAAGGCAGGAGTTGCCTAAACCTCAAAAAGATTCCGGAGTACTGCTTGGCCAGAAGCACTGTCCCTACAGGAATCCCTCTCCAGACAGTAATGGGCCGTAAAGTCTGGCTTGAAGACCAAGTTGCAGCCCTGCAGATGTCTACCAAGGGCACAGAGCGGAGATGAGCCACTGAGGCAGCCATTGCCCTGACACGATGGGCCGTGACCCTACCCTGCAAAGGAAGGTCAGCCGCCTTGTAAGCCCAGGTGATACAGTCAGCCACCCAGATGGACAAGGTACACTTGGACACAGTCAACTCCAACTTATTGGGGTCAAAGGAGACGAAGAGCTGAGTAGCCCTTCTATGTCCCTGCGTACGGTCAAGGTAGAAGGATAAGGCCCTCCTACAGTCCAGGGTATGCAGGACTGCTTCAGCCTGGCTAGCATGAGGCCTAGGGAAGAATGTTGGAAGAACCACCTCCTGGTTGAGGTGGAAAGAGGAGACAACCTTGGGGAGGAACTTTGGATGAGTCCTAAGGACTACCCTGTTCCTATAAATCCTGGTGTAGGGTCTATCACAGACCAGGGCCTGAAGCTCTCACTCGCCTAGCCGAGGTAAGGGCTATCAGGAATAGAGTCTTCCAGGAAAGGAAGCATAGAGGGCAAGTAGCCATCGGCTCAAAGGGTGGGCGAGTCAGTTGCTGTAAGACCACATTCAGCTCCCACTCAGGAGCAGGACAACGGATGGGAGGCTTGAGCAAAAGCAAGCCCCTGAGAAAGAGTAGTTACTCACCTGTAACAGGTATTCTCCAGGAGCAGCAGGAATCAGTCCTCACTTATGGGTGTCATCGACGCCGATGAAGCCCCAGCGGAGCATTTCCCCAGCTTTCCATGAACGCCTTTAGGAATGCTGGCACGCATGCGCAGTTCCCTTCAGCCTAAAGGTACCATCTTACCTCAGTCAAATGACATAGCTAAGAACAGCACACAAAAATGTAAAAATTAAACTATGTACAACTGCAACTCCAAGGGGAGGAGGGAGGGTAGTGAGGACTGATTCCTGCTGCTCCTGGAGAACACCTGTTACAGGTGAGTAACTACTCTTTCTCCAGGATCAAGCAGGAAGTCAGTCCTCACTTATGGGTGACTCCCCAGCTCTGGGCTACCAGGAACCCAGGCTGAATAAGAGAACTCCCTCTAGTCTCAGCAACACAGTAAAGGCTTTGCAAGGACACACCCTCCACAGGTAGCCCAACCAGAGGGCAGGAGGGCAGGAGTTGCCTAGACCTCAAAGAGATTCCAGAGTACTGCTTGACCAAAAGCACTGTCCCTACGGGACTCCCTCTCCAGACAGTAGTGGGCTGCAAAAGTCTGGCTTGAAGACCAAGTAGCAGCACTGCAGATGTCTTGCAATGGAACAGAGCGGAGGTGAGCCACTGATGCTGCCATTGCCCTCACACGGTGGGCCGTGACCCTACCCTGCAAAGGAAGGTCAGCCGCCTTGTAAGCCCAGGTGATACAGTCAGCCACCCAGATGGACAAGGTACGCTTGGACACAGGCCTCCCCAAGTTATTGGGGTCAAAAGAAAGGAAGAGCTGAGAAGCCCTGTGACCTTGCGTACATTCAAGTTAGAAAGATAAGGCCCTCCTACAAGGTATGGAGAACTGTTTCAGCCTGACTCGCATGAGCCTAGGGAAGAAAATAGGAAGAACCACCTCCTGGTTGAGGTGGAAAGAGGAGACAACCTTAGGAAGGAACTTAGGGTGAGTCCTGAGGACCACCCTGTTCTTATAGAACCAGGTGTAAGGTCTATCACAGACCAAGGCCCGAAACTCACTCACTCTCCTAGCCGAAGTAAGGGCTATCAGAAAGAGTCTTCCAGGAAAGGAAGCGTAGAGGGCAAGTAGCCATAGGCTCAAAAGGTAGGCGAGTCAGTTGCTGCAAGACCACATTAAGCTCCCACTCAGGAGCAGGAGGACGTATGGGAGGTTTGAGCAGAAGCAAGCCTCTGAGAAACCTAGACACCAAAGGGTGCACAGACAAGGAATGGCCCTCAACCAGGAAGTGGTGACCTGCTAAAGCAGAGAGGTGGACCCGAACAGAGTTGGACTTGAGACCCTGATTGAACAAGTGCAGCAGGTACTGAAGCACTACTGACACAGTACAGGAGAAAGGATCCTCAGCACGCAGCTGACACCACAGAGAACCTTCTCCACTTGAGAGCATAGGTCTTCCTAGTGGATTGTTTCCTGGAGGCTAGGAGAACTTCCTCAACCTCGGGGGGCAGGTCCCAGGGAGCCAACACTATCCTTGCAGCCTCCATGCCATCAGATTGAGAGCTTTGAGATTGGGATGCAGCAAGGAGCCCTGATCCTGAGAGAGAAGGTCGGCTGGCAAACCCAGAGGCAGAGGCAGAGGCAGATCCACTGCCAGTTGAAGCAGGAGGGGGAACCAAGGCTGCCTTGGCCACCTGGGAGCTACCAGGAGGACAGAGGCCCTGTCTCGGAGAATCTTGAACAGTGTTCGGGCCACCAGAGGGGTGGGAGGAAACGCATAGAGTAGGCCCTGAGTCCAGGGAATCAGAAAAGCATCTGCTGCTACTCTCAGAGGATGCGGTTGCCTGGAGCAGAACCTTGGCAGCTGGTTGTTCAGTGGACTGGCAAACAGGTCTATGGAGGGAAGCCCCCATCTCAAGAAAATCTTCTGAACCACTAAAGGAAGTAGCTGCCACTCGTGTGGTTGCAGAATCCTGCTCAATCTGTCTGCCAGGGGATTCTCCTGGCCTGGAAGATAGACTGCTTTGAGGAGCATGTTGTGTTTCAGGGCAAAGGAACAGAGGTCCTGGGCCACCTGACAAAGGGGCTGGGAACCAGTTCCGCCCTGTTTGTTGACATAGAACATGGCTATCTGGTTGTCTGTCTGGATCAAGACAGACTGTTGTGCCAGGGAGGCAGTAAAGGCCTTGAGGGCCAAGCGGATAGCTCTGAGTTTCAGCAGATTGATCTGCTGGGACGCCTCCCAAAGAGACCACAGGCCCTGGGTGCACTTGTCTAGGCAATGTGCTCCCCAACCCTGTAGAGAGGCATCGGTGGTTAGGACCACTGTATGAGGTGGGATCTGAAAGGGCACCCCACCAGCAGATTGGGGGGGGGGGGGTGTAACCACCAGCTGAGGAAGGCCAGGAAACGGTGGGACACTCTGATCCTGTCTCTGAGACTGCCTGAGGCTTGTGACCACTGAGTCCGAAGGCACCACTGGGCAGGTCTCATATTGAGCCTGGCATTGGGGGTCACCTGTACTGTCGACGCCATGTGACCCAGAAGCCTGAGACAGAGTCTGGCGGAGACCAGGGACCTGTGCAGAAACTTGCTGGCGAGGTCCATGAGCCTTTGTGCTCGGTCCACTGGTAAGAATGCTCTTGCCAGCTGAGAATCCAACCTTGCTCCTATGAACTCCAAGTTCTGGGAGGGGAGCAAAGTGGACTTTGCAAAGTTGATGACAAAGCCCACCTTTTGGAGCAGTTCTATGGTCCTATTGGTGGCCTGTTGAACTTCTAGGGAAGTCTGGCCTCTGATGAGCCAGTCGTCTAGGTAAGGAAACACAAAGATGCTCTGATTTCTCAGGTAGGCTGCCACCACTGCCAGGCACTTGGTAAACACCCTGGGAGCGGTGGTCAGTCCAAAAGGCAGTACTCTGTACTGATAATGGTTTCCTCCCACAATGAACCTGAGGCACTTTCTGTGGTCTGGATGAATAAGGATGTGAGTGTAAGCATCCTTTAGATCTAAAGAGCAAAGCCAATCTCCCTGCTGGAGGTAGGGCAGAAGTGTTCCAAGAGTAAGCATCTTGAACTTCTCTCACTAGAAAATTGTTTAGGTTTCTGAGATCCAAAATGGGTTGAAGACCACCGGTTCTTTTTGGCACCAGGAAATACCTGGAGTAAAACCCGTGACCTTGGAAGTGGGGAGGCACAGGCTCCACCGCCTTGTCCAGCAACAGACCGTGTAGCTCCTGAAGGAGAAGGGCTGTATGCAGGGGAGGCCGGAAAGGTTCCCCTGGGAAGTGTGGCGGAGGCAGTTGGTGAAAGTGCAGGGCATAGCCTCGACGGACTATGTCCAGCACCCAACTGTCCTGGGTTATCAAGGGCCACTTGTGGCGAACAAGGCTAGGCGGCCTCCTGTGCAGGGCTGGGTCTGCAAGGGAGGTATGGCTATACTCAAGGAGTCAAAAACCCCCACCCTGCTGAGTGGAAGCAGGGGCAGAAGGCTTGGGGGTCCTCTGCCTACGGGGCCCATTACCCTGGCCCTTGGCTTGCTGACCCTGGGGGGCAGCCTGATACTGAGGGTACTGTTTGTAGGCAGTGCCCTTCCTCGGGTAAAAGGACTTTTTACCCGAGCCCTTCTTTTTATGTGAAGGGGCAGAGGTCTTCCTCGACAGCCTTGTCCGGGTAAGGTGCTCGGTCTTGAGCTGAGCGGCCTTCTCGGTCACGGGTTTGCCAAAAAGGTTCTCACCTCGGCAGGGGACATCGACCAACTTGTCCTGAACCCATGGCTCGAGGTCAGATGACTGCAGCCATGCCTGGCGTCGAGCCACGATGCCAGCAGCCGCAACTCGGGCCGAAGCCTCGAAGCCATCGTAGGCGGCGCGGGAAAAGCGTAGTTACTCACCTGTAACAGGTGTTCTCCAGGAGCAGCAGGAATCAGTCCTCACTTATGGGTGACGTCGGCGCTGACGGAGCCCTCGCGGAGCAATTTTCCCCAGCTTTCAAAGAAAGCCTTTGGGAATTGCAGCGCGCATGCGCGGTCGTCTTCCCGCCCGAAGGTGCCATCTTAGCCAGTCAGATGACATAGCTAAAAAAGACAGCATAAAAATTTGCAAAAAGAACATAAGCAGACGATTGCAACTCCAAGGGGAGGAGGGAGGGTAGTGAGGACTGATTCCTGCTGCTCCTGGAGAACACCTGTTACAGGTGAGTAACTACGCTTTCTCCAGGACCAAGCAGGAAGTCAGTCCTCACTTATGGGACTCCCAAGCTCAAGGCTACCGGAGACCCTAAGCACAAAAATGAGCTCCCTCTAGCTCAGCAGCACAGAAGGAAAGAATCTTCGCTGAATTATCACCCACCGGTAGCCCACATCCGGGATGGAGGGTAGGAGTTGCTCAGACCTCAAAGAGATTACGGAGGACTGCCTGTCCGAAAGCACTGTCCCTACGGGACTCCCTCTCGAGACAGTAATGGACCGCAAAAGTCTGGCTCGAAGACCAAGTAGCAGCCCGGCAGATGTCTGCCAGCGGAACAGAGCGGAGGTAAGCCACTGACGTGGCCTTTGCCCGAACTCAATGAGCCGTGACTCGACTTTCTAAGGCGAGTCCGGCTGCCCCATAAGCCCAAGAGATACAGTCCGCAACCCAGATGGACAGAGTACGCTTGGAGACCGGGAGTCCCAATTTATTGGGGTCAAAAGACACAAAAAGCTGAGCAGCTTTACGGTGCTCCCGCATACGGTCAAGGTAGAAGTTCAATGCCCTTCTACAGTCCAGGGTATGGAGGACCGTCTCAGCTCGGCTGGAGTGTGGTCTGGAAAAGAAGGTTGGAAGTACCACCTCCTGATTGATGAGAAAAGGGGAGACCACTTTAGGCAGAAACTTAGGGTGAGTCCGTAGGACTACCCTATTCTTGTAGAACCTAGTGTAGGGGGGATCAGACACGAGGGCCTGCAACTCACTTACGCGCCTAGCGGAAGTGAGGGCTACCAAGAACAGTGTTTTCCAAGACAGAAAACGGAGAGAACATGTAGCCATAGGTTCAAAAGGCGGACAGGTGATCCGCTGCAAAACCACATTCAGGTCCCAGTTCGGCGCTGGCGGGCGCAGAGGTGGTTTAAGTAGAAGGAGACCTCGGAGAAAGAAACCTCGCTACGAGAGGGTCGCCGGAGAGAGGTCTACCGTCCACCGGCACATGATGTGCCGAAAGAGCACTGAGGTGAACTTTGACGGAGTTGGACTTAAGTCCTAGATTAGAGAGGTGTAGCAAGTACTGCAACATCACCGACACCGGGCAGGAGAAGGGATCCTGAGACTGTTCGGTACACCAGACTGCAAAGCGACGCCATTTAAGGGCGTAGCATTTGCGGGTAGAAGGCCGTCGCGAAGCCAAGACGACCTCCTCCACCTCCGCCGGCAGGAGAAGGGGAGCAAGGACTACCCTCTCAGCAGCCAGGCCATGAGGTTGAGAGACCTGAGGTTGGGGTGCAGTAGGGACCCCTGATCCTGGGTGAGGAGATCCGGTTGCGCCCCCAGAGGGATTGGATCCTCCACCGCCAGTTGCAGCAGGAGCGGAAACCACGGCTGCCTGGGCCAGCGAGGGGCCACCAGGATCATGAAGGCTTTGTCTCGGAGAACCTTGAAAAGAGTCCGAGAGACTAACGGAATGGGAGGGAAAGCGTACAGAAGGCTCCCCGACCATGAGATCAGAAAGGCGTCCGCCGCAACCCGAAGGGGGTGAGGCTGACGAGAGCAGAAGCGAGGAAGTTGCCGGTTGCGAGGACTGGCAAAGAGATCCACCGTGGGGAGGCCCCACCTGAGGAAGAGCTTCTGAACGATCAAGGGATCCAGACGCCACTCGTGCGGCTGGAGGACCCTGCTGAGTTTGTCCGCCAGGCAATTTTCTTGGCCCGGGAGATAAACAGCCTTGAGGAGAATGCCGTGACTGACGGACCAACAGCAGAGCTTCTGTGCCTCCCGGCAGAGGAGGAAGGAGCCCGTGCCCCCCTGCTTGTTCACGTAGAACATGGCAACTTGATTGTCCGTCTGGACAAGGACGGACTGTTGGGAGGTCAGGTGGGAGAAGGCCTTGAGAGCTAGGCGGATCGCCCTGAGCTCCAGGAAGTTGATCTGCTGAGCAGACTCCCACTTGGTCCAGAGGCCCTGAGTACGTGCCTCTTGGCAATGGGCTCCCCAGCCCAGGAGGGATGCATCGGTGGTCAGCACCCGGGTCGGCTGAGGTGACTGGAAAGGCATTCCTAATACCAGGTTCGGCTGCCGGAGCCACCACCGGATAGACGAGACCAGCGGCTCGGAGACGCGCACCAGGTCTGCTAGGCCGCCTGTGGCTTGTCGCCACTGCCGGCGGAGACACCATTGAGCAGACCGCATATTCAGGCGGGCATTGGGGGTCACATGGACGGTGGAAGCCATATGGCCGAGCAGTCTCAGGAAGCGCCTGGCGGAGACCAGGGGCTGGCTGCGAAAGCGGTCGGCTAGGTCCATGAGCCGCTGAGCCCTGTCGAGCGGTAGGTACGCTCGCGCCTGAGGGGTG
Source organism: Ichthyophis bannanicus (assembly GCA_033557465.1). Lineage (NCBI taxonomy): Eukaryota > Metazoa > Chordata > Amphibia > Gymnophiona > Ichthyophiidae > Ichthyophis > Ichthyophis bannanicus. Next base: position 111,202,126 of record CM066032.1, on the reverse strand, counting down.
TGCAGCCTTGCGCCGATGAACTCGAGATCCTGTGAGGGGAGCAAAGTGGACTTTGCGAAGTTTATGACAAAGCCCAAGTGCTGCAGCAGAGTCACCGTGCGGCACGTGGCGTGGGTGACCTCCTGAGCGGACGCTGCTCTGATGAGCCAGTCGTCGAGGTACGGAAAGACAAAGAGGCCGCGAAGCCGGAGATGGGCCGCCACGACCGCGAGGCATTTTGTGAAGACTCGCGGTGCGGAGGACAGGCCAAAGGGCAGTACTCTGTACTGGTAATGATTTCCTGCCACCACAAACCTTAGGTATTGGCGGTGGCTTGGGTGGATGAGGATGTGCGTGTAGGCATCCTTTAGATCCAAGGAGGATAGCCAATCTCCCTGCTGGAGGTAGGGCAGAAGGATTCCAAGGGTAAGCATTTTGAACTTCTCCCGCACAAGGAACTTGTTGAGGTTGCGCAAGTCCAGGATGGGTCTGAGGCCTCCTGTTCTCTTTGGTATCAGAAAATACCTTGAATAGAAGCCTTGACCTCTCAGGTGGTGTGGCACCGGTTCCACCGCCTGTTCCTGCAGAAGACCTGCTAACTCCTGAAGGAGCAACTCCCTGTGCAGAGGGGGGCGCGGAGGCTCTCCCGGAAAATAGGAGGGAGGGACCTGATGGAAGTGGAGAAGGTAGCCCTCTCGCACGACCTGAAGCACCCAGGCATCTGCGGTGATGCTGGACCACCTGTGGGCGAAGTGAACCAGCCGGCCTCCGGTGCTGGGGGGGACCAGCGGGGGGGGAGAGGCTATGCTGAGCGAGTCAAAAACCCCCACCCTGCTGAGCAGGGGCTGGTGGTGCAGGCTTGGGGGCTTGCTGCCTACGGGACCCGTTACCCCGTCCCTTGGCCTGCTGGCCCTGTTGGGGAGCTGCAGGGGCCTGATAATGGGGGTATTGTTTGTAGGCAGCTGCCTTCCTCGGGTAAAAGGACTTTTTTCCCGAGCCCTTCTTTTTCTGGGAAGGGGCGGAGGTCTTCCTAGAAAGCCTGGTCCTGGTGAGAGTCTCAGTCTCAATTTGTGCAGCCTTTTCCGCCATGGGCTTGCCAAAGAGGTTTTCGCCTCGGCAGGGGACATCGACCAACTTGTCCTGTACCCAGGGCTCAAGGTCGGACGACTGAAGCCAAGCCTGTCGGCGGGCACCGATGCCGGCTGCGGCCACTCGAGCCGAGGCTTCAAAGCCATCATAGGCTGCTCGGGACATGAACTTTGAGCATTCCCGAATACCCGTGGACAAGGCTAGGAACCTCCGCAAGGGCTCCTCGGAGAGACCAGCGGAGAATCCGGCTAGCTCTTTAGCCAGATCCCGGAGATACATGCCCATGTATAGCTGGTAAGTCTGGACACGACAGGCGAGCATAGAGCCCTGGAAGCACTTCTTGCCAAGGCCATCCAGGTTACGGGCCTCCCTTCCAGGAGGCACCGAGGAGTGCATCTTCTGGCTCTTAAGACGATGCATGGCCGATTCCACTACCATGGAATGGTGTGGCAGCTGTGCCTTTTGAAAGCCAGGGCTCTTGCGGACTCGATAGATAGAATCGACCCGCTTGCTCAGGACCGGCGAGGAGGCCGGACTCTCCCACATGCGGAAGAGTAGTCGTTCCAGCATAGGAGGAACCGGCACAGTAAAGTGTTCCCTCGCGGGAGAGTCATACTGGAGGGCGTCGAGCTCTTTGGCTCGAGGCTCCTCCTCGGGATCCGCAGGGAAGGCCAAAGCCTTGGCCATATCCCTAACGAAGTCCGAGAACCGGGCATCCTCCGGGGGGGACTGCTTCCGAGGCTCGGACTCCGGAGAGTCCGATGGGACACACCGAGTCCGGAAAGAATCAGGTGACTCTTCCTCCTCAGACTCCCAGACCGACTCCGACGAGGACTCGGTGGGGTCGGCCCGGGCAGGGTGCGGCGCCAGCCGCCCCGACGCCGAGGGAGTCGGCGACCTCGGTCCCGAACGGGAGGCCGAGGGCGACCTCGACCGAGGATCGACTCGAGTTCTCATCGACTCGAGGATCGGCTCGGTCTCCGGGGTCGACTTGGACGTCGACGTCCCGGCGGTCGGGGCAGCGACGCCAGCGAAGCCAGCGAGCAGTGCCCGCTGCTGGTCCATGAAGGCAGACAGTCTGCTCTCCAAGGCCGTCAACCTGAGTCCGAGCTCAGGTGACCCAGCAGCCCCCGACTCGGGCCCCGACGGGTCGGGCCCGACGTCGGCTGTCGCGGAGGCGAGTCCAGAAGGACTACAGGACTTACCCGGGCAGGCATCTCCGACTCCAGGCGAGGTCGCTTCAGGAGGTGTTCCTTCTCCAAGGACCCGGGGCGGCTGTCGGGGCTATGCGACCTGGCCCTCGCGGAGCCAGGAGCGTCCACCGACGCCGCCCTCGCGGGTTTTTCCTTCCGACGATGGTCCCCGGAGGGAGAACCCCGGTCGGAGGAGCTCCGGCGACGGTCCGAGCTGGAGCCTTTCGACACGGAGGCCTCCGACGAGGTCCGGGTACGGCTGGGGTCAGCGAAGATTCTCTCCCGCTGATGCCGCCGACTTCTCAACGCCTTCGAGGACAGTTTGCTGCAGGGCCCACAGATCAGTTCCTCATGATCCGGGCCCAGGCAGCGGACGAAAGAAGAAAGTATAAAATAAAGAGGAAAATCAACTTTTTCGCGGGGACAAGACGGGGACGTCTGTAGGGCTCCGCGGAAAAAAGAAGACTGGCTAAGATGGCACCTTCGGGCGGGAAGACGACCGCGCATGCGCGCTGCAATTCCCAAAGGCTTTCTTTGAAAGCTGGGGAAAATTGCTCCGCGAGGGCTCCGTCGGCGCCGACGTCACCCATAAGTGAGGACTGACTTCCTGCTTGGTCCTGGAGAATGAACTTTGAGCATTCCCGAATCCCCGAGGACAAGGTCTTAAATCTCTGCAAGGGTTCCCCGGAGAGACCAGCAGAGAATCCGGCCAATTCTTTGGCCAGGTCTCGCAAGTACATGCCCATGTACAGCTGGTAAGACTGGACACGGCAAGCAAGCAAAGACCCCTGGAAGCACTTTCTACCGACGCCATCGAGGTTGCGGGCCTCCCTGCCGGGGGGCACCGCAGAGTGCATCTTCTGGCTCTTCAGACGATGCATGGCCGATTCCACAACCATGGAATGGTGTGGTAGCTGTGCTTTCTGGAAACCAGGGCTTTTGCGGAGTCGCTAGATGGAATCGACTCGCTTGCTGAGAACCGGCGCCGAGGCCGGTGCCTCCCACATCCGGAAGAGGAGCCGTTCCAGCATCGGAGGAACCGGGACAGTAAAGGCCTCCTTCAGAGAAGAGTCGTACTGTAGAGCATCGAGCTCCTCGGCTCAAGTCTCTTCCTCGGGATCGGCAGGGATAGCCAAGGCAGCGGCCATATCCCGGACGAACTCCGAGAACCTAGTGTCCTCTGGAGGGGATCTACTCCGGGGCTTAGACTGCGGTGAGTCCGACGGGACGCACTGAGTCTTAAAAGAATCGGGAGACTCCTCGTCCTCCGTCTCCCAGGTGGACTCATCCGAGGAGTCGTCAGGGTCCAACCCCGCGGGGCCCTGTGGCACCCGCCCCGACGCTGGGGGCACCGGCGTCGACACCCTTGGTCCCGAACGGGAGGTCGAGGGAGACCTCAACCGAGGACGACTTCGAGCCACGAGGGTCTCGAGTATCGGCTCGGTCTCCAGGGTTGACTTTGAAGTCGACGTCCCGGTGGGCGGGGCAGATGCACCAGACAGGCTGGCCATCAGTGCCCGCTGCTGCTCCATAAAGGCAGACAATCTGCACTCCAAGGCTGTCATCCTGAGACTCAGCTAGGGAGACGCAGCAGCCACCGACTCGGGCCCCGGCGGCACCGGGCCCGACGTCGGCTCTCTGGGAGGAGAGTCCTCGAGGGACCAGGAACCTCCTCCAACGCCGCCCTCGCGAGCCGCTTCTTCCTCTTGCGTTCCCGGTCGGGGGACCCCCTGTCCGAGGAGCTTCGACAGCGCTCGGGATCAGAATCCCGAGATGTCGAGGCCTCAAATGAGGTCCGGGCCCGGCCGGAGGCCGAGTCCGAGAAAAACCTTTCCTTCTGATGCTGTCAACTTTTGAGTGCCTTGGAAGACATTTTCCCACATGGCACACACGACTTGGGGTCGTGGTCAGGGCCGAGGCACCGAAGGCAGCAGTCGTGTGTGTCGGTGAGAGACATAAGTTTCTTACACTGATCACACTTTTTGAAACCACTGGAAGTCATCGGGGAAAAAAAGAGCCCCTGCGAGGTCAAAAGACCGGCCTTCCAGGGAAAAAATGAAAAAAGGGCGCTAACGCCAGCCACGAAGGGCAAAAACCGAAAAAGAAATAAGCGGGCTCGATACCGGTCTACCGAACCCGGCGGGAGGGGAACCGGCGTCGAACCGGAGACAAAAATAGCGAAAAATCGCAGAAGAAAAAATCACTTATATCCGGGAGAACAGGACACACGTCCGGTGGGCTTCTCGGAAAAAAAGAGACTGAGGTAAGATGGCACCTTTAGGCAGGAAGGGAACCGCGCATGCGTGCCAGCATTCCCAAAGGCTTTCATGGAAAGCTGGGGAAATGCTCCGCTGGGGCTTCATCGGCGCCGATGACACCCATATGTGAGGACTGACTTCCTGCTTGGTCCTGGAGAACCTCCAAGTACCCTTCTAAATCTTTGTCATCCACATCCTCTACGGGAAGGAAGTCGTCTTCCACTATCCGTGGCCGTTTACCTGGCCTCACGTGAGTACCTACCACTGCCTGCGGCACCGATAGAACCACCCCGGGACTCAACCCTGAGACGTCCGGACTAGCTCCCTGCTTATGAAGACAAAACGCCTGATGTAGCAGTAGTACAAAATCCGGGGAAAATTCTTCCAGGGCCACAGCCGACACCCCTCGAGGCGCACTCGTACCAGCCTAGGCGAATCCAACGCTATAGGTGAAAGAGGAGAATCTCGTCTACCCTCTTCCCTTTCCTCCCCTCCAGTTACCTGGGGCTTGGAGAGAGGTCCTTCTTTACCTTGGTCCTGCAACTCCTGCTCCATCTATACCGCTTCAGCTGCACAGCCCCAACACTCTGTCGACCGAAACTGTGCCCTGTGTGTTCCACACACCAGACACTGTGGACGTGCAGGCATTAGCTTCCAAACTCCGCAATAGCAGAGATTGAGGCTTCCCTATCCTCGGGTATGGCCTCCCAGCCAAGCCTGCTCTTAACCGTATAGAGGGGAAAAAAAAAAAACCCACCACCTTTCCCCAAAAACGGTTTTTTTTTTAACCCTCGAGTGCCTATTCACGGTCACTCTAGAGGCTTGGAACAATCACTAAACCCAATATTTCCTTAAAAGGTAAAGGTCTGTAACCACAGGGACTGCCTGCACAAGAGAATGCCGAGTGCAAAAAAAACACGGAAAAAAACGCTACAGTGCAAAATGACCAACTCCAAAATTTAGCCCCCCCCCCCCAGCTCTACATGAGACAGCAGCCTCAACTGGCAGCCAGAAGCCCTGCAGCCCCTGAAATACGCTCTGCCATCTCCCAACCCGATTCGGAAGAACAAGGCAAAGATAAATACCTGAATTCCTGCCAGTAGCAGTTAAAGCACTCTGCCGGTTAGCTCCGATGATGAGAGAATGCAGCCGACATCTACCAGCACTTCACGATGCTGCCGACAATCGGCAGACAGCTCCGAGCCTCAAACACAACTCCCTACCCTCCTTACCAAGGTAGGGAGTGCTACAGGGCATGAAATAAAAAGAATACTGCCTGGAAAGATGAAGCAGGAATCCTCTCCACTGCCCTCTTCCCTGCCTGGCGCTTTTTTTTTTTTTTTTTTTAAACTAGCAAAAATAAATTAAAGGTACAGTGTACCTCAAAAGCCAATCACCCTGAAAACCAAATTTTTTTTTTTAATTGAAATTTTTAAACATACTTACAAAGGAAGTACACAGGTAATCAAGATGCCAATGTCATTCCATAAAGAGTAGTTACTCACCTGTAACAGGTGTTCTCCAGGAGCAGCAGGAATCAGTCCTCACATATTGGTGACGTCGGCGCCGACGGAGCCCTCGCGGAGCAATTTTCCCCAGCTTTCAAAGAAAGTCTTTGGGAATTGCAGCGCGCATGCGCGGTCCCCTTCCCACCCAAAGGTGCCATCTTGCTCAGTCTGATGACATAGCTAAAAGACAGCAAAAAATTAGCAAAAACGAAACATAGGTCTGCAACTCCAAGGGGAGGAGGGAGGGTTGTGAGGACTGATTCCTGCTGCTCCTGGAGAACACCTGTTACAGGTGAGTAACTACTCTTTCTCCAGGACCAAGCAGGAAGTCAGTCCTCACATATGGGACTCCCAAGCTTAAGGCTACCGGATTCCCTAAGCACAAAAAAGGAGCTCCCTCAAGCTCAGTAGCACAGAAGGAAGGAATCTTCTCTGAGTACGCCTCCAACCGGTAGCCCAACATCCGGGACGGAGGGCAGGAGTTACCTATATCTCAAAGAGATTACGGAGGACTGCCTGTCCGAAAGCACTGTCCCTGCGGGACTCCCTCTCCAGGCAGTAATGGGCTGCAAAAGTCTGGCTTGAAGACCAAGTAGCGGCCCGGCAGATGTCTGCCAATGGAACAGAGCGGAGGTAAGCCACTGCGCAGCCTTCGCCCTAACACGATGAGCCGTGACTCGACTTTCCAACGAGAGGCCGGCTGCCCCATAAGCCCAAGCGATACAGTCAGCAATCCAGATGGACAGAGTACGCTTGGAGACAGGGAGCTCCAACTTATTGGGGTCATAAGACACGAAGAGCTGGACAGCCCTTCGGTGCTCCCGCGTACGGTCAAGGTAGAAGGTTAACGCCCTCCTACAGTCCAGGGTATGCAGGACCATTTCAGCTCGGCTGGAGTGTGGCCTGGGAAAGAAGGTCGGAAGTATCACCTCCTGGTTAATGTGAAAAGGGGAAACCACTTTAGGAAGAAACTTAGGGTGAGTCCGTAGGACTACCCTATTCTTGTAGAACCTAGTGTAAGGAGGATCAGATACTAGGGCCTGTAGCTCACTAACGCGTCTAGCAGAAGTGAGGGCTACCAAGAATAAGGTTTTCCAAGAAAGAAAACGGAGATGACAGGTAGCCATAGGTTCAAAAGGCGGACAGGTAATCCGCTGTAAAACCACATTCAGATCCCAGTCAGGGGCTGGTGGGCGCAAAGGTGGTTTAAGGAGAAGGAGGCCTCTGAGAAAACGAGCCACTAGAGGGTGGCTGGAAAGAGGTCTGCCATCCACCGGCATGTGATGCACAGAAAGAGCACTAAGGTGGACCCTGACCGAGTTGGACTTAAGTCCAAGATTGGAGAGGCAAAGCAAGTACTGCAAGACCACTGATGCCGAACAGAAGGGATTTTGAGATTGCTGAGCACACCAGACGGAGAACCGACGCCACTTAAGAGCGTAGGACTTCCGGGTGGAGGGTCGCCTGGAGGCCAAGACGACTTCCTCCACATCTGGAGGCAGCAGGAGGGGAGCAAAGACTACCCTTTCAGCAGCCAGGCCATCAGATGAAGGGACCGGAGGTTGGGGTGTAGGAGAGTCCCATGATCCTGGGTCAGGAGATCGGGCTGAAACCCCAGAGGGAAAGGAGTGTCCACCGCCAGCTGCATCAGAAGCGGGAACCAGGGCTGTCTCGGCCACCAGGGAGCCACGAGGATCATTGAGGCTTTGTCCCGGAGAACCTTGAAGAGCATCCGAGACACCAGTGGCATGGGAGGAAAGGCATACAGAAGGCCTGTGGACCAGGAGAGAAGAAAAGCATCCGCCGCTACTCTGAGAGGATGCGGTTGTCGAGAGCAGAATCGGGGAAGTTGCCGGTTGAGAGGACTGGCAAAGAGATCCATGGTGGGTAGGCCCCATTTGAGAAAGATCCGCTGAAGCACTAACGGATCCAATCTCCACTCATGTGGTTGGAGGATTCTGCTCAGTTTGTCTGCCAGGCAATTTTCTTCACCCGGGAGATAAACAGCTTTGAAGAGGATGCCGCGGTTGACGGCCCAAGAGCACAGCTTTTGTGCTTCCCGACAGAGAAGGAGGGAGCCTGTGCCCCCTTGTTTGTTCACGTAGAACATCGCAACTTGATTGTCCATCTGGACCAGCACAGACTGGTGAGAAGTGAGGTGGGAGAAGGCCCTCAGAGCCAGGCGGATAGCTCTGAGCTCCAGGAAGTTGATCTGCTGGGCAGACTCCCAAGGAGTCCAGAGGCCTTGAGTACATGTCCCTTGGCAATGTGCTCCCCAACCCAGGAGAGAAGCATCGGTCGTCAGGACCTGAGAAGGCGGAGGAGACTGAAAAGCCATTCCGAGCACTAGGTTTGGCAGATGAAGCCACCATTGCAGAGAAGAGACCAGCGGGTCGGAGATCCGTACGGAGTCCGCTAGGCTCCCAATGGCCTGATGCCATTGTGTGCGAAGGCACCATTGAGCAGGCCGCATGTTCAGGTGGGCATTGGGGATCACATGGACTGTGGAAGCCATATGGCCGAGCAGTCTCAGAAATTGCCTGGCAGAGACCAGGGAATTGCTGTGAAAGTGGCTGGCAAAAACCATGAGCCTATTTGCTCTGTCGAGAGGCAGAAAGGCTCGCGCCTGAAGCGTGTTTAATCTTGCGCCGATGAACTCGAGATCCTGAAAGGGGAGCAAAGTGGACTTTGCGAAGTTTATGACAAAGCCCAAGTGCTCAAGCAGAGCCACAGTGCGGTGCGTGGCGTGAGTGGCCTCTTGGGAAGACTGTACTCTGATGAGCCAGTCGTCGAGGTATGGAAATACAAAGAGGCCTTGAAGTCTTAGATAAGCCGCCACCCCTGCTAGGCATTTGGTGAACACCCTTGGTGCGGAGGATAGGCCAAAGGGTAGTACTCTGTACTGGTAATGATTGCCCCCCACAACAAACCTGAGATATTGTCTGTGGCTGGGGTGGATGAGGATGTGAGTGTAGGCATCCTTTAGATCTAAGGAGCATAGCCAGTCTCCCTGCTGAAGGTAGGGCAGCAGGATTCCAAGGGTAAGCATCTTGAACTTTTCCTTTGCGAGGAACTTGTTGAGGTTCCGCAAGTCCAGGATGGGTCTGAGGCCTCCTGTTCGTTTTGGTATCAGAAAGTACCTGGAGTAAAAGCCTTGACCCCTCAGGTGGTGGGGCACCGGTTCCACAGCCTGTTCCTGAAGAAGACTTGCTAACTCCTGAAGGAGTAAGTCCCTGTGCAGAGGGAGTCTGAGAGGCTCCCCTGGAAAGTAGGAGGGAGGTACCTGGTGGAAGTGCAGAAGATAGCCTTCTTGGACTATGAGAAGCACCCAGGTATCTGTAGTAATGTTGGACCACCTGTGGGCAAAGTGGACCAGCCGGCCTCCTATGCTGAGAGAAACCAGCTGAGGGGGAGAGGCTATGCTGATGAAGTCAAAAACCCCCACCCTGCTGAGCAGGAGCCGGTGGTGCAGGCTTGGGGGCTTGCTGCCTACGGGACCCATTACCCCGTCCCTTGGCCTGCTGACCCTGTTGGGGAGCTGCTGAGGCCTGATAATGAGGGTAGTGTTTATAGGCAGCTGCCTTCCTCGGGTAAAAGGGCTTTTTCCCCGAGCCCTTCTTCTGAGAAGGGGCAGAGGTCTTCCTTGAGAGCCGAGTCCTGGTGAGAGTCTCGGTCTCGATTTGTGCAGCCTTCTCATCCATGGGTTTACCAAAGAGGTTTTCACCTCTGCAGGGGACATCGACCAACTTGTCCTGCACCCATGGCTCGAGGTCGGATGACTGAAGCCAAGCCTGTCGGAGGGCACCGATGCCGGCTGCGGCTACTCGAGCCGATGCTTCAAAGCCATCGTAGGCTGCTCGAGAGATAAACTTTGAGCACTCTCGAATACCAGTTGACAAGGCTTGGAACCTCTGCAAAGGTTCTTCGGAGAGATCAGCAGAGAACCCGGCTATTTCTTTAGCCAGGTCTCGGAGATATATGCCCATATAGAGCTGGCAGGTCTGGACTCGACAAGCAAGCATAGAGCCCTGGAAACACTTCCTACCGAGGGCATCCAGGCTTCGAGCCTCCCGACCGGGAGGCACCGAGGAGTGCATCTTCTGACTCTTAAGTCTATGCATGGCCGATTCCACCACCATGGAATGGTGCGGTAGTTGTGCCTTTTGGAACCCGGGGCTCTTGCGGACTCGATAAATGGCATCGACCCGCTTGCTTAACACCGGCGACGACGCCGGGCTCTCCCACATGCGGAAGAGAAGTCGTTCCAGCATCGGAGGAACCGGTACAGTAAAGGCCTCCTTTGGAGGAGAGTGTCATACTGGAGGGGCAGCGAGCTCTTCGGCTCGAGGCTACTCCTCGGGATCCGCGGGGAAGGCCAAGGCCTTGGCCATATCCCGCACGAAGTCCGAGAACCGGGTATCCTCCGGGGGGGACCGTCTCCGAGGTTCGGACTCGGGGGAGTCCGATGGGACACACCGAGTCCGAAAAGAACCAGGTGACTCTTCGTCCTCGGATTCCCAGGCTGACTCCTCGGAGGAGGAGTCGAGCGGCTCCGGTCGGGCGGGCATCGATGCCACCCGCCCCGACGCCGAGGGAGTCAGCGTCGACGACCTCGGTCCCGAACGGGAGGCCGAAGGAGACCGTGACGGAGGATCGACTCGAGCCCTCATGGACTCGAGGATCGGCTCGGTCTCCGGGGTCGACTTAGACGTCGATGTCCCGGTGGTCAGGGCAGAAGCACCGGCGAGGCCAGCGATCAATGCCCGCTGCTGGTCCATGAAGGCAGTCAGACTGCTCTCCAAGGCCGTCAACCTGAGTCCGAGCTCAGGAGACCCATCAGCCCCCGACTCGGGCCCCGACGGCGTCGGGCCCAACGTTGGTTCCTTCGGAGGCGAGTCCACGAGGACTACAGCACTTACGTGAGCAGGCGAGTCCATCTCGAGACGAGGATGTTTGGAAGGCCTCTCCATCTCCGAGGACCCGGGACGGCTATCGGGGCTATGCGACCTGGCCCTCGAGGAACCAGGAGCGTCCACCGACGACGCCCCCGCGGGTTTCTTCTTCCGATGATGTTCCCGGGTAGGAGACCCCCGCTCAGAGGAACTTCGACGATGCTCAGGACCAGAGTCCCGAAACGTCGAAGCCTCTGACGAGGTCCGGGCCCGGCCGGAGTCAGAGAAGATACGTTCCCGCTGATGCTGCCGACTCAACGCTTTTGAGGACATCTTGCCACACAGACCAAAGATGATCGGGTCCGAGGCAGCGGAGGCAGCAGTCGTGTGTGTCGGTAAGAGACATGAGCTTCTTACACCGATCACACTTCTTAAACCCGCTGGCAGCCATCGGGGGAAAAAGGGCCCCTGCGAGGTCAAAAGACAGGGCTGCCAGTGAAAAAGAAAAAAAGGCGCGAAATCTGTCACGAAGGACAAAAAACCGAAAAATAAAGAACGGACTCGCAACCGGCGTCGCGGGTCCGGGCGGGAAAAGAACCGGCGTCGAACCGAGAAAAAATACAAATAAAGTCAACTTTTCTAGCGGTGAATTACAAACAACGTCTGTAGGGCTCCGCGGAAAAAAGAAGACTGAGCAAGATGGCACCCTTGGGCGGGAAGGGGACCGCGCATGCACGCTGCAATTCCCAAAGGCTTTCTTTGAAAGCTGAGGAAAATTGCTCCGTGAGGGCTCCGTCGGCGCCGACGTCACCCATATGTGAGGACTGACTTCCTGCTTGGTCCTGGAGAAACAAAAAACAGGAAACCATCCATATATAAAAGAAAAAGAACACATCAGCAATCATATTCCTAGCCCACTATAAAGGGGGAGAGTTACAAAGCAATTAAAACAAAGGAATATTCAGGAACGTAAGTCCTACTAACACGACAGCTCAACCTAATGTCCCCCTCTTCTCCTTACATAAGTGTGCCCAATTATTTACTATCCAAAAATAACTGCATCGGAGTATGATAAATCTGCTGTGTTTAAATTGTACTTTAAAAGGTCATCCACTCTGTTTTGTGGTGCTAAGGTACAGATGTTTCCTGATGTCTGTAAGGCCACACAACTTAGGAGACAGGCTTTTTTAGCTATGAAGCCTAGGGTTTTGGCCTTATCGGCGAGTTTTTTTCTTCGATACCCCTGTAAATGTTTAATTACATTTCAGGGGTCTAAATATATCTTTGTTGATCCTTCTCAAAAACCAAATTTTTTTTAAACTACTAAATAAACCCCCTTATGTGTTCCTACAGTTGAGCCTACACCCTAGGCTGACAACCTCCTGCTGCATGGAGACTGGACACACTGGAAGCGGGTGGGAGGTGCCACCGATAGATGTATCAAGCTTCTGACATGCACAGTCTCCATGCTGCAGAAAGAGGTAAACTATCCAGCGGTGCGGGACTGAACTGGAGGATCGAAAAGGAACCAGAAAGCAGCAGACTTGGAGGGGTTCACGTGAAGGAAGTTGCCAGTAAACCAAGTGGCGATATGGGCAAGACAGGTATCAAGGGCAGTGAGGTCAGGGGTCAAGGGGCTAGTGTGACACAAAAGCAGGATGTCGTCTGCGTAATAAGCAGAAATTCCGGACTGCTGGATAAGAAAGGCAAGCAGCGCGAGGAAAACATTGAAAAGAAGAGGGTTGAGGACGGAACCCTTGGGAACACCACAGTGAAGAGGAAGTGAAGGAGAGACAGTGGTGCCTGACTGAACCACAAAAGTGAGAGATGACAGAAAGGAACAGAACCACTGAAGAACGGTGCCGTGAACCCCGAGATCAGACAGGCAAGCAAGAAGGGTGCGGTGATCAACAATATCAAAAGCAGAAGAGAGATCCAAAGAGACAGCAATAGAGAGGTCACCATGGTCGTGAGATTGATAAATCTTGCTTAGGAGAGCCAAAAGGGTGGTTTCTGTGCTGTGACCAGATCTAAAGCCGGATTGACGGGGGTGAAGTGAAAGAGTTGAGTTGAGGTGTATGGAAAGTTGTGTGAAGACGAGTTTCTCAAGAACTTTGGAAAGGAAGGGGAGGTTGGACACTGGACACCAGTTTGCTGGGACAACGGGGTCAAGATTGGGCATCTTCAGAAGGGAACGGCAAGGGCGTGCTTCCTGAGGGAAAGCAACCAGAAGTGAGACTAGTGTTAACCATAAGCAAGATGTAAAGGAAGAGAGTGAGTGAAGGGTCAAGAAGCCAAGAAGAGGGAAAAGGATCAAGTGGGCATGTGGTCTTGTAGGAGGAGGTGATGGTCTTGGTAAGTCCACAGGATGTAACAGGCCAGAACGTGTGCCAGGTGTGAGGAAAAGTATGAGATAAGGGAGGGGCGAGCATAAAGAAGGAGAAATAGGGGGGAGAGCAAGAGTGAAATGAGGAGCGGAGGGACTGAATCTTGTCAGTGAAGAAAGAGGTGAGACGAACTGGGCTAGCGGCATCAACGGGAAAGACCCATTATGCAGGGGAGACAGAGGGCGAGGAGAAGAAATGCAGGACCTGATGGAGATGCCTAGAGGAGTTGGAGGAGGAGGAGATAAGGTTTGAATAATACGAAGCCTGATCTAGTTTACTGGGCATGGATCGAGGTAGGAGGTTGTGTGGAGGCAGGAAATAATATTCTCTAGTTGCTCTGAGGATATTTTCTGGGAGACGTGCCAAGAGGGGTGTGCAGAGCAGGGAGGGTGAGGGGATATGGTTATAGCTGGCATGACTAGTTCTGTGGGTTTTGTTTTGTATATATTCTGCCACTGCGTAAGAGGTTGTGTAAAATTTTAAACATTGTTAGGACTTTGTATTTGGTGCGGCTGGCCATGAGTAACCAGTGAAGCTCTTTCAGAATGGGAGTTATGTACTCTGATCTTATGGCATTGTGTAGGATTCAGGCAGCTGTATTCTGGGCCATTTGTAAGGTGTATAGTAATTGCTTTGGAAGACCCTGGTAGATATTACGATAGTCAAGGTGGAGTAGTACCATGGCCTGGAAGACACTATGGTTTATATGCTACCATTCTGCTCTTTAATAAGAGATATGAGTTTGAAATTTTATATGTACAGGTGTTGCTTCTGCTGCCCTCGGGAGAATTAGATGCATCGAGGAGGATCAATATGGGTATTTTCATGTTGCGAGAGGGTTTTGCCCAGATGTATCTTAACTTGAACCTACGTAAGACGGAGGTTCTATGGCTTTCATCTAATAGGCCTATTGACAAGATCTCTCTTTCGTATGGAGGATCATGGGGTATACGGGGGGTTTTCAGGACTTTATAGTAGGCCTGGGGATATGGATGGACATTTCTTTGACTATGCATGACCACGTCTCTCAGATAATTAGGTCCTTATTTGCTTCTGCGGATGCTTCATACATTGCGTCCTTATCTTTCTCAAAGGCAGTTGACAATAGTTACAAGGGCTTTGATTCTCCCACAAATAGATTATTGCAACTATCTCTAGGTTGACCATTGCTGTACATCCAGTAGTGTACCATACCTAGTTTATAATCTTCCTCATCCCTTTTAAAAAATTTTATCTTTCTCTCTCTCTCTTTTACTACTTGTCTATTTTCTGTAATATTCTTGTCAAAATCTTTTTTAAGTTTATCAAATCTTGTGTCTTGATTTCTAAGTGTTTCTACCTTAGTATCAGAGTTTTTAAACCCTCTGCCCTGCGCTTGGAGGTGTTGAAAAGCAGGATCATTAAGTCTAACGAACATTTATTAAGAACCTTTATCCAACTTGACAAAAAACCTAGTCGTCCCTGAACATCCCTGGGGCCTTGGGCATCCATAAGCCCCTAGAACTGTAGAACTGATAATGTCATTTATCTCATTTTGTGCCATGCAACCTGATCTATGTAGGAAAAACTAAGAGACAAGTATGTACCCGCATCATAGAAGCTGTTTGCAAACACGGATACCAGACAAACCTCTGGTAGCACATTGGATGGATAAAGGCCATACTGTTAGTGATCTGAAGTATTTGGTGCTCAGAACTGTAATATCACATTGGAGGGGCGGTGATGTGGATAAAATTTTATTAAAACTGGAACAGCGTTATATTTATGAGTTTAACAGTATGGAGCCCAATGGTCTGAATCAAGATATTAATTTAGAAGTTTTCCTTTAGTTGGTTTTAGTTATTTATTTTTGTTTGGACTTAGTTATTTATATTTTTATCTTCATTTTTATGCATTATCAGTTTTAACATTTAGTGTTTTATTGATTTTTTGCTTATTTATTGTTTATGGTTCATTTTTTATGGTTCATATGCTGTCCTTTAAACTGCTTATAAACCTTTTTTTCAGTGGTTATTTCACTTTTATATTTCACTTCTGGTTTTACACATGAATGCTCTGGAGAAGAACTGTGCACTCCATTCCCCCCTCCCCTCCCCTCCTGTGGGCAGGTCCATGAGTTTGATTAACATTTTAGTTTCCCGCCCCTTTACCTTTAACCTGGCTCTCAAGCTAGATTCACTAAGCTACAGTATATACAGAGCCAAGTTTGTGTATGTGTATCAGGCTGCAGATTGTTTGGAGCTTGTACTGCCGGGAGAAATTGAATCTGCTTTCGCTACAAGGTTTGTCACTTTAAACTTGTTCTTCTCTCTGCTTTTGTTGGATTAAGATCTTGGGACCTTCCGGTCTTAGGAAGCCCCTATGATTTGATACAATGGATGTCTCCCTCAATATGTTAAAAATAAGGACAGTATCTTATCTTACATTTTGGTACTCAGAGAAGAGCAGTATAGGGTTCATTATCTCTGAGATTGTCTGTGGTGTTTAAGGAACCTCAGACCAGCCTTCCCCCCCCCCCCCCCTTTTTTTGGCAAACTTCTGCTCTTAGTTTGACTGCCTGTTTTCCCAGCGTTTTTACAGCACTGCTCCGTTCAATGTTTTGGGGTTATTTTGCTCACACAGTCCCTCTGTTTCACTATGTGGACCTCATTTTGTTTAAGCACTAGTATACAACATATCAGTTGTTACTCTGTAAAATAGGAGGATTATTTCTTATCCCTTAAGCTGAATACAGTGCCTGCCTCTCAATTAGTTTATATACATGCTGGTACTACAGCCTTTGCCAGCCCTTTCCTGACCTTAAGGATGTATTGTTTTTATACAGACTTTAGAGTCATTCAGGCATTTTTTTCAGTAGTAGGACGTTTTATTGTTTATCATTATTTAATCATATTCCCTTCAATGAATAAGGAAATTACACGGGTTGCATCGTTCCAAATGGAATATATATTTATTTAACAATTCTTATATACCGCCTTTCAGGGGTATCAAGGCGGGTTACATCAAACACAACTGAACTTAAGTTACATAAAACAAGTAGAGGAACAAGTGTAAAGGAAACATAACAGTGGTTAATAATAACTATCCAGATAAGAGGGGGGGACAGGAGATTGGATAAACCAAATAGAGTTAACTTATCTACAGTGGGAATCAACAGTAGATCTAGTTCAGAATTTAATTAGGGGTCATTTGGCTGTGCGGTGAGATGTCAGGTATATAAACTCTTACTTTTAGTGTTCAAGTCTCTACATGAGCTGGTGCCTGTTTATCTACAATGGCTTCTGCAATGGTATGTCCCCAGACGTACGGAGTTCGAAAAGATTGATTGGCTGCCGGGACTCCTCCAGGGTCCAAGTCCACTGCGTGAGCAGCTCACTAAAATGGGCCCCCAAGCCCATGAGTGAGGCATCCATAGTCAAGACAAAGTCGTGCTGTGGGGCATGGAACGGCATGCCTCGGAAAAGGTTCCGGGCATCTTGCCACCAGTCAAGGGACTTGGTGAGGAGTGACCGAGAAAGTGTCTCGGAGGCGACCTGTTGCCTGAAACCACTGAGCTCGAAGGCACCACTGCGCCACTCTCATGTGCAGGCAGGCATCGGGGACGACATGAACCGTCGAGGCCATATGGCCGAGGAGACGGAGCATCGCTCGGGCCAATACCGCGTTGCAGCATTGGACCGTGGATGCCAAAGCATTGAGGTGGTCTGCCCTGTCCTGGGGAAGGAAGTCTGCTGCCCGATGAGTGCTGAGGCATTTGTCGATAAATTCCAGGGACTGGACTGGAGTGAGATGAGACTTAGGATAATTGACCACGAAGCAGAGGTGCTCAAGGAGGTTGATGGTGTGAGCCATGGCCCGCTGCACCTTGTCAGTCGTCTCCCCTGTAACAAACCAGTCTAGAAAGGGATAGATGAAGGTGCCCTACAGTCAAAAGTGGGTCACGGCTACCGCGCAGCATTTTGTGAACACTCCTGAACGACCTGTAGGACCCAGGTGTCCAAGGTGACAGAGTCCCAACGGGGAGCAAAAGTGGAACAGGCGCCCTCCCACAGGTAGCTGGGTCGTTGGAGGGCAAGCAGCTATGCATCTGGCATAAAAAGCCCGGGGACGACAAGGCCGGTGCCAGGTTACAAGTACCTAGCAGTTTCCCCAAAAGAGACAGGTTCCTCAATGCTTGTATTGGGTCAAGCTGTGATATCCTGGGTCCCCTTTTAATAAAGGTTTATGGACCTTTCCTCTAGGAACTTGTCCAAACCTTTTTTAAACCCAGCTACACAAACAGCTTTTACTACATCCTCCGATAACGAATTCCAGAGTTTGATTACATATTGAGTGAAAAAATATTTTCTCTTATTAGTCTTAGTTACCCAGTAGCTTCATTGCATGTCCCCTAGTCTTTCTATATTCTGATGACGTAAACAATCTAAGTTTACCCGTTCCACTCCATTCATTAATTTATAGACCTCTATCATATCTCCCCTCAGCCATCTCTTTTCCAGGTTGAAAAGCCCTAGCCTTTTTAGCCTCTCTTCATAGGAGTATCCTTCCATCCCCTTTACCATTTTGGTGGCTCTTCTCTGTAACTTTTCTAACACTATATCCTTTTTAAGATACGGCGACCAGAATTGCACATAATATTCAAGGTGCGGTCGCACCATGGAACGATAAAGAGGCTTTATAATATGCTTTATTTTATTTTCCATTCCTTTCCTTATGATACCTAGCATTCTATTTGCTCTCTTGGCCACTGCTGCACACTGTGCAGAAGGTTTTAACATGTTATCCACAATGACGCCTAAATCTCTTTCCTGGGTGGTGGTTCCCAATGTGGAACCTTGCATCGTGTAACCATAGTTTAGGTTGTTCTTTCCTAGGTGCATAACTTTGCACTTGTCCACATTAAATTTCATCTGCCATTTGGATTCCAGTCTTCCAATTTAGAGTGGTTATTCACCTGTAACAGGTGTTCTCCAGGAGCAGCAGGAATCAGTCCTCACATATGGGTCATCGGCGCCGATGAAGCCCCAGCGGAGCATTTCCCCAGCTTTCCATGAAAGCCTTTGGGAATGCTGGCATGCAAGCGCGGTTCCCTTCCCGCCTAAAGGTGCCATCTTACCTCAGTCAAATGACATAGCTAAGAACAGCACACAAAAATGTAAAACAAACTATGTACAACTGCAACTCCAAGGGGAGGAGGGAGGGTTGTGAGGACTGATTCCTGCTGCTCCTGGAGAACACCTGTTACAGGTGAGTAACCACTCTTTCTCCAGGACCAAGCAGGAAGTCAGTCCTCACATATGGGTGACTCCCTAGCTCTGGGCTACCAGGAACCCAGGCTGAACAAGAGAACTCCCTCTAGTCACAGCATCAAAGAAAGGCTTTTCAAGGACACAACCTCCACCAGTAGCCCAACAGAGGGCAGGAGTTGCCTAAACCTCGAAGAGATTCCGGAGTACTGCTTGGCCAAAAGCACTGTCCCTACGGGACTCCCTCTCCAGACAGTAATGGGCCGCAAAGGTCTGACTTGAAGACCAAGTTGCAGCCCTGCAGATGTCTACACCAAGGGCACAGAGCGGAGATGAGCCACTGAGGCAGCCATTGCCCTGACACGATGGGCCGTGACCCTACCCTGCAAAGGAAGGTCAGCCGCCTTGTAAGCCCAGGTGAAACAGTCAGCCACCCAGTTGGACAAGGTACGCTTGGACACAGCCAACCCCAACTTATTGGGGTCAATGGAGACAAAGAGCTGAGTAGCCCTTCTATGTCCCTGCGTACGGTCAAGGTAGAAGGATAAGGCCCTCCTACAGTCCAGGGTATGCAGGACTGCTTCAGCCTGGCTAGCATGAGGCCTAGGGAAGAATGTTGGAAGAACCACCTCCTGGGTTGAGGTTGAAAGAGGAGACAACCTTGGGGAAGAACTTTGGATGAGTCCTAAGGACTACCCTGTTCCTATAAATCCTGGTGTAAGGTCTATCACAGACCAGGGCCTGAAGCTCACTCACTCGCCTAGCCGAGGTGACGGCTATCAGGAAGAGAGTCTTCCAGAAAAGGAAGCGTAGAGGGCAAGTAGCCATCGGCTCAAAGGGTGGGCGAGTCAGTTGCTGTAAGACCACATTCAGCTCCCACTCAAGAGCAGGACGACGGATGGGGGGCTTGAACAAAAGCAAGCCCCTGAGAAAGCGGGACACCAAGGGGTGACCTGACAGAGAATGTCCCTCCACCAGTGAGTGGTGAGCTGCTAGAGCTGAGAGGTGGACCCGAACAGAATTGGACTTAAGTCCCTGATTTGATAAGTGCAGTAAGTACTGAAGTACTACTGGCACAGTACAGGAGAAAGGATCCTCTGTACGAAGCTGACACCACACAGAAAACCTCTTCCATTTGAGGGCATAGGTTTTCCTAGTGGACTGTTTCCTAGAGGCTAGGACAACCTTCTCAACTTCCTGAGGCAGGCCCCAGGGAGCCAAAACTACCCTTGCAGCCGCCAGGCCATCAAATTGAGAGCTTTGAGATTGGGGTGCAGAAGGGAACCCTGCTCCTGAGAGAGAAGGTCGGACTGCAACCCCAGAGGTAGTGGGGAATCCAATGCCAGTTGAAGCAGAAGTGGAAACCAAGGCTGCCTCAGCCACCTGGGAGCTACCAGCAGGACTGAGGCCTTGTCCTGAAGAGTCTTGAAAAGAATTCGGGCCACCAAGGGCGTGGGAGGAAACGCATACAGGAGGCCCTGAGACCAGGACATCAGAAAAGCATCTGGTGCTATCCTCAAAGGATGCGGTTGCCTGGAGCAGAACTTGGGCAGTTGCTTGTTCAGCGGACTGGCAAAGAGATCTATCCAAGGGAGACACCACTTCAGGAAGATCTTCTGAATGACCAAGAGATGCAGCTGCCACTCGTGGGGCTGCAGAATTCTGCTCAACCGGTCGGTCAGGCAGTTCTCCTGGCCAGGAAGGTACACCGCCTTGAGAAACATGTTGTGCTTTAGGGCAAAGGAACAAAGGTCTTGAGTCTCCCGACAAAGGAGTTTTGACCCAGTCCCGCCCTGTTTGTTCACATAAAACATGGCTACCTAGTTGTCTGTTTGAATCAAGACTGAGCGGTGAGCTAGGGCCGGAGAAAAAGCCTTGAGAGCTAAACGGATAGCTCGAAGTTCTAGGAGATTGATCTGTTGGGCTGCCTCCCAGGGAGACCAGAGGCCTTGAGTGCACTTGTCCAGACAATGAGCACCCCAGCCCTGCAGAGAGGCGTCGGTGATGAGGACCACCGAGTATACTGGCATTTGGAAGGGCATCCCCTTCAGCAGATTGGGTGGATGTAGCCAACAGCTGAGGGAGGCCAAAAGCGGTTTGGACACCCTTATCCTATCTCGTAGGCGGTCTCTGGCCTGAGACCACTGAGTGCGAAGGCAACACTGTGCAGGCCTCATATGGAGCCTGGCATTGGGAGTCTCATGCACTGTCGAAGCCATGTGACCCAGAAGCCTGAGGCAGAGTCTGGCGGAGACCAGGGACCTGTTTAGAAACTGTTTGGCCACGTCCATCAGTCTTTGAGCCCTGTCTTCTTGCAAGAATGCCTTTGCCAGTTGAGAATCCAACCTTGCCCCTATGAACTCCAAGTTCTGGGAGGGGAGCAAAGTTGACTTTGCGAAGTTTATGACAAAGCCCACGTTTTGAAGCAGAGCAATGGTTCTGAGGGTGGCTTGTCTGGCCTCCAGGGACGTCTGACCCCTGATGAGCCAGTCATCCAGATAGGGAAAGACAAAGATGCCTTGATTTCTCAGGTAGGCCGCAACCACTGCCAGGCACTTGGTAAAGACCCTGGGAGCGGAGGTCAGGCCAAAAGGTAGTACTCTGTACTGATAATGGTTTCCTCCCACAATGAACCTGAGGTACTTTCTGTGGTCTGGATGAATGAGGATGTGAGTGTATGCATCCTTTAGATCTAATGAGCATAGCCAATCTCCCTGCTGGAGATAGGGCAGAAGTGTTCCAAGAGTAAGCATCTTGAACTTTTCTTTCTCTAGGAACTTGTTGAGGTTCCTGAGGTCCAGAATGGGTCGAAGGCCACCGGTCCTTTTGGGTACCAGGAAATACCTGGAGTAGAAACCGTGACCTTGCAAGTGGGGAGGCACAGGCTCCACCGCCCTGTCCACCAACAGACCTTGGAGCTCTCGAAGGAGAAGGTCTGTGTGCAGGGGAGGCCTCAAGGGCTCCCCTGGGAAGTAAGGAGGTGGCAGTTGATGAAAATGCAGGGCATAGCCCTTTTGGACTATGTCCAGCACCCAACTGTCAGTGGTAATGAGAGGCCACTGGTGGGCAAAGAGTACAAGGCGACCGCCTGTGCAGGGCTGGGAAAGCAGGGACGGAGTGGCTATGCTCAAGGAGTCAAAAAACCCCACCCTGCTGAGTGGAAGCAGGGGCAGAAGGCTTGGGGGTCCTCTGCCTACGGGGCCCATTACCCTGGCCCTTGGCTTGCTGACCCTGGGGGGCAGCTTGGGCAGCCTGATACTGAGGGTACTGTTTGTAGGCAGTGCCCTTCCTCGGGTAAAAGGACTTTTTACCCGAGCCCTTCTTTTTATGTGAAGGGGCAGAGGTCTTCCTCGACAGCCTTGTCCGGGTAAGGTGCTCGGTCTTGAGCTGAGCGGCCTTCTCGGTCACGGGTTTGCCAAAAAGGTTCTCACCTCGGCAGGGGACATCGACCAACTTGTCCTGAACCCATGGCTCGAGGTCCGATGACTGCAGCCACGCCTGGCGTCGAGCCGCGATGCCGGCAGCCGCAACTCGGGCCAAAGCCTCGAAGCCATCGTAGGCGGCGCGGGAAATGAACTTTGAGCATTCCCGAATCCCCGAGGACAAGGTCTTAAATCTCTGCAAGGGTTCTCCGGAGAGACCAGCAGAGAATCCGGCCAATTCCTTGGCCAGGTCTCGCAAATACATGCCCATGTACAGCTGGTAAGACTGGACACGGCAAGCAAGCATAGACCCCTGGAAGCACTTTCTACCGACGCCATCGAGGTTGCGGGCCTCCCTGCTGGGGGCACCGCAGAGTGCATCTTCTGGCTCTTCAGACGATGCATGGCCGATTCCACAACCATGGAATGGTGTGGTAGCTGTGCTTTCTGGAAACCAGGGCTTTTGCAGAGTCGATAGATGGAATTGACTCGCTTGCTCGAAACCGGCGCCGAGGCCGGTGCCTCCCACATCTGGAAGAGGAGCCGTTCCAGCATCGGAGGAACCGGGACAGTAAAGGCCTCCTTCGGAGGAGTCGTACTGCAGAGCATCGAGCTCCTCGGCTCGAGGCTCTTCCTCGGGATCGGCAGGGATAGCCAAGGCAGCGGCCATAACCCGGACGAACTCCGAGAACCTAGTGTCCTCCGGAGGGGGATCTACTCTGGGGCTCAGACTGCGGTGAGTCCGACGGGACGCACCGAGTCTTAAAAGTATCGGGAGACTCCTCGTCCTCCGTCTCCCAGGCGGACTCATCCGAGGAGGAGTCAGGTTCCGACCCCGCGGGGCCCCCGAGGCACCCGCCCCGACGCCGGGGGCACCGGCGTTGACACCCTCGGTCCCGAACAGGAGGTCGACCGAGGACGACTTCGAGCCACGAGGGTCTCGAGTATCGGCTCGGTCTCCGGGGTTGACTTCGAAGTTGACGTCCCAGTGGTCGGGGCAGATGCACCAGACAGGCTGGCCATCAGTGCCCGCTGCTGCTCCATGAAGGCAGACAATCTGCACTCCAAGGCTGTCATCCTGAGACTCAGCTCGGGAGATGCAGCAGCCACCGACTCTCTCTGGGAGGAGAGTCCACGAGGACTACGGGGCTTACATGTCCAGCAGACTCCGGCTCCACGCGAAGAACTTTGGCAGGCTTCTCTTGGTCCACAGGCCCGGGATTGCGGTCGGGGGTCTTAGACCTGGCCCTCGAGGGACCAGGGACCTCTTCCGACACTGCCCTCACGAGCCACTTCTTCCTCTTGCGTTCCCGGTCGGGGGACCCCCTGTCCGAGGAGCTTCGACAGCAGCCTCAGACGAGGTCCCGGCCCGGCCGGAGGCAGAGTCCGAGAAAAACCTCTCCTTCTGATGCTGTCGACTTTTGAGTGCCTTGGAAGACATCTTCCCACATGGCACACACGACTTGGGGTCGTGGTCAGGGCCGAGGCACCGAAGGCAGCAGTCGTGTGTGTCGGTAAGAGACATAAGTTTCTTACACCGATCACACTTTTTGAAACCACTGAAAGCCATCGGGGAAAAAAGAGCCCCTGCGAGGTCAAAAGACCGGCCTTCCAGGGAAAAAATTTAAAAAAGGGCGTGAACGCCAGCCACGAAGGGCAAAAACCGAAAAAGAAATAAGCGGGCTCGATACCGGTGTACCGAACCCGGCGGGAGGGGAACCGGCGTCGAACCGGAGAAAAATAGTGAAAAATCGCCGAAGAAAAAATCACTTTTATCTGGGAGAACAGGACACACGTCCGGTGGGCTTCTCGGAAAAAGAGAGACTGAGGTAAGATGGCACCTTTAGGCGGGAAGGGAACCGCGCATGCGTGCCAGCATTCCCAAAGGCTTTCATGGAAAGCTGGGGAAATGCTCCGCTGGGGCTTCATCGGCGCCGATGACCCATATGTGAGGACTGACTTCCTGCTTGGTCCTGGAGAAATAAAGATCCTCTTGCAATTTTCCACAGTCCTCATGGGTTTCAACAACTTTAGTTTTGTGTCATCTGCAAATTTGATAACCTCACTCTTTATTCCCTTTTCTATGTCATTTATGAATATGTCAAAAAGCAGCAGACCCAGCACAGCTCCCTGGGGTACTCCACTATTCACCTTTCTCCATTCTGAAAATTGGCCATTTAGCCCTAACCTCTGCTTTCTATCTTTTAACCAGTTCTTGATCTACAATAGGACAGTGCCTCCTATCCCATGACTTTTTAGTTTTGCCAAAAGTCTCTGATAAATGACTTTGTCAAAGGCTTTCTGAAAGTTCAGATACACTATATCAACCAACTCACCTTTGTCTACCTGTTTATTCACACCTTCAAAAGAACATAACAGATTAGTAAGACAAGATATTCCTTTTTTAAAAGCTATGTTGGCTGTCTCCCATTAAGCCATGACTATCTATATGTTCAGTAATGGATGATTTCAATTACCCCAGTATTGACCGGGTCAGTGTCACGGCAGGAAATGCTAGGGAGATAAAGTTTCTAGATGAAATAAATGACTGCTTCTTGGAGCAGCTGATTCATGAACCGACTAGAGGGGAAGCCATTTTGGACCTAGTCCTTAGTGGAACACCAGATCTGCTGCAAGAGATACGGGTGTTGGGATCACTTGGCAATAGTGATCATAGCATGATCACGTTTGATTTAATTAAAGGAGGAGGGATGGTAAGGAAATCCACAGTACTGTCTTTTAACTATTGAAAGAAAGACTATGATAAAATGAGGAAAATAGTTAAGGAAAAACTAAAAGGAGCAGTTGCAAAGATTAAAGTCTTACATCAAGCTTGGGTGTTTAAAAATACTCTCTTGGAAGGAGGAAATGACGTCATGGGACTAGACGGCAGCAAAAGCACGGAGCTCCGGCGATTGCGGTGGAAAACCTGCTTTTTAGACCCCAAGATTTGACCCGCAAGCACGGAAAACGGTCTCTCTGATCGGAGGAGCATTGAGAAGTACATGGCAGCGGCATGGAAAAGTGCAGCGGACCTGAAATCATTCGCGTATAAGAGTGTGCCTGGGAGTGCTTCGGGGAAAGGAAAGATGGCGGCACCATGTGCAGTAAGCATGGGAGATGCAGGTGGCTCGGATCTGGGCGGCACACCACCCCGAGAGAGTGAAATTGCCTTGCTCAAAGGAGAGTTACAAGGATGGTTCACAGCCCTGCGGCAGGACCTGGCCCACTTTAAATCAGAAGCTCGGAATTGGATCGAGGAGGTGAAAACTGAAGTGAAAGAGGTGGGCCAGCGACTGGGGGACGTGGAGACAAAAATGGAGGAGCACGAGGACAGTATTAAAAACCTCCGAGACAAACTGGAGGGGACCCTTGGGGAGCAAGAAGATCTATGGTCTAAATTGGAGGATCTTGAAAACAGATCCCGCAGATCTAACATCAGAATCCGTGGTGTACATAAGAACATAAGAACATAAGATATGCCATACTGGGTCAGACCAAGGTCCATCAAGCCCAGTATTCTGTTTCCAACAGTGGCCAATCTAGGTCATACGTACCTAGCAGTTTCCCCAAGGGACACAGGTTCCACAATGCTTGTATTGGTTCAAGCATTGATATCCTGGGTCCCTTCTTAATAATGGTTTATGGACCTTTCCTCCAGGAACTTGTCCAAACCTTTTTTAAACCCAGCTACACTAACAGCCTTTACTACATCCTCCGGTAACAAATTCCAGAGTTTGATTACACGTTGAGTGAAAAAATATTTTCTTTTATTAGTCTTAAATAGTTTACCCTGTAGCTTCATTGCATGTCCCTAGTCTTTCTATATTCTGATAAGGTAAACAATCGATCTACGTTTACCCGTTCCACTCCGTTCATTAATTTATAGACTTCTATCATATCTCCCCTCAGCCGTCTCTTTTCCAGGTTAAAGAGCCCCAACCTTTTTAGCCTTTCTTCATAGGAGTAGCCTTCCATCCCCTTTACCATTTTGGTGGCTCTTCTCTGAACCTTTTCTAAAATCGCTATATCCTTTTTAAGATACGGCGACCAGAATTGCACACAATATTCAAGGTGCGGTCTCACCATGGAACGATATAGAGGCATTATAATATCTTTTGTTTTATTTTCCATTCCTTTCCTTATCATACCTAGCATTCTATTTGCTCTCTTGGCCGCCGCTGCACACTGGGCCGAGGGTTTTAACATGTTATCCACAAGGACGCCTAAATCTTTTTCTTGGGTGGTGGTTCCTAATGTGGAACCTTGCATCGTGTAACCATAGTTTGGGTTGTTCTTCCCTAGGTGCATAACCTTGCATTTCTCCACATTAAATTTCATCTGCCATTTTGATGCCCAGTCTTCCAATTTATCAAGATCCTCTTGCAATTTTCCACAATCCTCCTGGGTTTTAACAACTTTAAATAGTTTTGTGTCATCAGCAAATTTGATAACCTCACTCGTTATTCCACTTTCCAGGTCATTTATGAATATGTCAAAAAGCAGCGGACCCAGCACAGATCCCTGGGGTACACCACTATTCACCTTTCTCCATTGGGAAAATTGGCCATTTAGCCCTACCCTCTGCTTTCTATCTTTTAACCAGTTCCTGATCCACAGTAGTACACTGCCTCCTATCCCATGACTCTTTAGTTTTGCCAAAAGTCTCTCATGAGGGACCTTGTCAAAGGCTTTCTGAAAGTCCAGATACACAATATCAACCGACTCACCTTTGTCCACCTGTTTATTCACTCCTTCAAAAAAACATAACAGATTAGTAAGACAAGATCTTCCTTGTCTAAAGCCATGTTGGCTGTCTCCCATTAGGTCATGACTATCTATATGCTGAGTAATTTTATTCTTTATGATGGTTTCTACCATTTTTCCCGGTACTGATGTCAGGCTCACCGGTCTGTAGTTTCCCGGATCACCCCTCGAACCCTTTTTAAAAATTGGTGTTACATTGGCGATCCTCCAATCCTCAGGTATTAGAGATGATTTTAATGATAGTTCACAGATTACTGATAGCAGGTCTGCAATCTCAAATTTCAGTTCTTTCAACACCCTTGGATGTATACCATCCGGCCCAGGTGATTTGCTACTCTTCAGTTTATCTAATAGTTGTAAGACATCTTCCCGATGTATCAATATTTCCTTCAATTCTTCCACACCTTTAAATACCACTTCAGTCATGGGTAACATCCCTACATCTTCCTCAGTAAAGACCGAAGCAAAGAATTCATTCAGTCTCTCCGCTATCGCCTTATCGCCTCTTAGTGCTCCTTTAACCCCTTTATCATCTAATGGACCAACTGACTCTCTCACAGGTTTTTTTGCTACGAATGTACTTGAAAAGGTCTTTATTTCGCGTTTTTGCTTCCGCAGCAAGCTTCTTCTCAAATTCTCTCTTTGCCTGCCTTATCAATGCCTTGCATTTGACTTGCCAGTGCTTGTGCTGTTTCCAGGTTTCATCATTTGGCTCTTTTTTCCATTTCTTGAAAGATGCTTTTTTGGCAACAACAGCCTCTCTGACCTCAGCTTTAAACCATGCTGGCAAGTTTTTAGACTTCCTTCCACTTTTCTTAAAGCGTGGAATACAGCTGGTCTGGGCTTCCAAGATAGTATTTTTCAACAACACCCAAGCTTGATGTACGTCTTTAACCTTTGCAACTGCTCCTTTTAGTTTTTTCTTAACTGTTTTCCTCATTCTATCATAGTCTCCCTTTCGAAAGTTAAAGGGTAGTACTGTGGATTTCCTTACTATCCCTCCTCCACTAATTAAATCAAAGGCGATCATGCTATGATCACTATTGCCAAGTGGCCCCAACACCCTTATCTCTTGCACTACATCTGGTGTTCCACTAAGGACTAGGTCTAATATTGCTTCCCCTCTGGTCGGTTCATGAACCAGCTGCTCCAAGAAGCAGTCATTTATTTCATCTAGGAACTTTATCTCCCTAGCATGTCCTGTTGTGACACTGACCCAGTCGATGCCGGGGTAATTGAAATCACCCATTATTATTACTGCACTGTAACCTTTGCTAGCTTCCTTGATTTCTTTGAGCATTTCATCATCCATTTGTTCATTCTGGCCAGGCGGACGATAGTACACCCCCACTGCCATCGCCTTCCCCTTTTTACATGGAATTTCAATCCATAGAGATTCTACAGCAAATTTTGTTTCTTGCAAAACTTTAATCCTTTCTGATTCAATGTACCGGAGACAAAGGAGAAAGAGGATTGTGAGAAGATAGTGGAACAGTTGGGCCGCCAGATCATGGAACAAGCGGGTGAGATGGATGCCACCATGTGCTGGCGGATAGATCGGGCACATCGCGCATTAGGCCCGAAGATGGACGGGCGGACGAGGGATATCATAGCCTGTTTTCATGAATATGCTACAAAGAACGCGGTTGTCTCGGCGGTGAGGAAGCTCACGGAAGTGCAGTGGGCTAACCACAGAGTGGAGATCTATGAGGACCTGTCGGCCATCACTATGCGAAAGCGGAGGGAGCTGGCTGGTCTTACGAAAAGACTCCGGGAGGAGAATATTAAATATAAGTGGACTTTTCCTTTTGGACTGTCTTTCACTTTGAAAGGGGTCTCCTCCTATATCCATACAGTGGCAGAGGCTAAGGAGGTGATGAAAAGTGCAGGATGGCTGGAGGACCTGGGCAGCTCTGGCAGCACCTTGGGGAAGCGCCAGGACGAGGAGAATCGGTGGCGGCGGACGTCCCAGGGAGAGAAGCGCCTGCGGCGGCAGCGGGGGATTCCGGGACCTCTGGGCAATCGCTGATGGATTTTGGACTGTCTGATCATGGACTATACTTAACGGGCTTGTATGGGGCTGTGTGGGGTGTGTGTAGTGATGGGCCGTGAGTGGGGGCTGTGATGGAAGGAGTGGGCTGCAGGGGTTTGTGTGCGGAACGTGCTGGTGGGTGGGGGGAGAATGTTATAGAATGCAAGATGGGAGAGGAGCTAAGAGCGGGATGTTTGTATGATTGTGTGAGCTGCTGCTTGGTTCTGTGAGTCATGCCTTACATTAATGGCAGAGAAGGGGGTGGAAGGTTACCGGGCAGGGGGGAGGGGGGGAATGAGGGGGAGGGGGGGTTGCGGGGGAGGGAAGGGAATCCTACTGAACCACATCCACCTAAGGGGCTTCTGATGTGGCGTCCTAATGGATAAGCTGCGGGTGTTGACATTAAATGTCAGAGGGCTGAACTCCCCGGTTAAGCGCCAACGGATGTATAAGGAAATGCAGAGACTTAGGGGGGACATTGTCTTTGTACAAGAGACTCATTTACGTCGAGTCGATGAATGGAGTGTGTCAAATGGGAAATACCCGGGGAGGTGGTTTGCATCGAATAGACTAGAAAATAAAAAGGCGGGGGTGGGTATTATGCTCAGCGGGAAAGTTCGGTATACGGACAGCGTGGTCTCTCGGGATAAAGGGGGGCGGCTTTTAATGCTTAAGCTAAAGATGTACGAACAATGGGTTACTTTGGTGAATATCTATGGGCCGAATAAGGCACAGGGGGGCTTCTTTGAGGAGTTGACCTCCTGTGTAGAGAAATTTGCAGAAGGGCAGGTGATCATGGGGGGCGATTTTAACCTGACCCTCAATCCTCATTTGGATAACTCCCCTGGGCGGGGGGACGGTGGGATGCGTCACCGAAGAGTGTTGAAGCTCATGGGAGAAAACTTGGGGATCTAGTATACGTGGAGGGAGTTGAGGGGCCGGGAGAGGGCGTTTACTTTTTACTCACCGGTGCATCAATCCCTTTCCCGGTTGGATATGATTTGGGTGTCCAAGACTTTGATATCAGCGGTACAGCAATGTGAAATTGAGGAGAGGGTGTAGACAGACCACTCTCCGGTTTGGATAGAGTGGGAGGTGGGTGAGGGTGGATCAGGGAGGAAGAGGTGGATGCTCAATGAAGCCCTATTGGATGACCTAGAAATTAGGCAAAAGACGAAGCGGGCTATTACTGAATATCTTATCTTTAATGACCAGGACAACTGCCCCATTGGCACTTTGTGGGAGTGTTTAAAGGTGGTGGTCAGGGGAGCCCTGATCTCAATAGGGACGTATGAGAAAAAACGTAAAGAGCAGCACAAGGAAACTTTGCGGGGGTACGATTAAGGGATTGGAGCAACTCCAACAGGATAAGGAGCTGGGAGAGGAACAGCTTAAAACCCTACGGGACGCACGGAGAGAGTTGGGGGATATTGAACTCGCGGAGATTCGATTCGTGCAGGATCGACTTAGGCAAGACTATTTTGAACATGGGAACAAACCCTCGAGATGGCTTGCGTTCCGGCTGAAACAACGTCAGCGGCGGAACTGGATTACAAAAATCCGTGATGCAGGGGGGCGGGAGGTGCGAAAGGGGGCACTGATTAAAAAACAGTTTGTTCAATTTTATAAGCAGTTATATGCGGCGGAAGATACCTGCCCCAGGACAGTGATTGCGGAGTATTTACATACTCAACTACCGACATTGTCGGAGGCCGAGGCAGATCTGCTTTCCAGGCCCATTACGGAGGGGGAAGTGGGAGAGGCGATTAAAGCTTTACCAATGCATAAGGCCCCGGGGATGGATGGCTTCTCCAATAAATTTTACAAGATCTTTGTGGAGGAGGTGTGTGGCCCTTTAACCAGATTGTATAACTCTTTTGGGGATGGGGGGGCTCTACCTGAGTCCTTGCGTACGGCAGGGATTACAGTGTAACCTAAAGAGGGGAAAGACCCCAATTTATGTGGCTCCTACCGACCAATTTCCCTTTGGGGACGGACTTTAAGATATTTACTAAGATATTGGCGAATAGGCTACTTCCCTTTATGCCGCGCCTGGTGCATGAGAACCAGGGGGGTTTTGTTCCCGGCAGGCAGACCACGGATAATATCCGGAAGGTGTTGAATGCAATTTGGAGGGGGAAGACAAGTGGAACCCCGATGTTGTTATTAACTATAGATGCTGAGAAGGCGTTCGATCGCGTGTCCTGGCCCTATCTACTTCAGGTTCTGGAACACTTGGGGTTTGGGGGGGGGTTTACCTTATTTGGATTAGGGCTATTTACACCAAGTCCCGGGTTCAAATTCACATCAATGGGGAGTACTCAGAGGCTTTTGAACTGCAGAGGGGTACCCGGCAGGGTTGCCCGCTCTCGCCCCTGCTCTTTGTACTATCTATGGAACCTCTGGCCCAAAGGGTACGTGAGTGTGCTGCGGTAAAAGGGGTTAGAGGGGGGGGGGGGTATGGAGAATAAATTGTCTATGTTTGCAGACGATTTGCTGTTTATTCTGACTGACCCTGAAGGCTCCTTAGGGGCAGTCTATAGTTTGTTGCAGGAATTTGGGGCCATCTCGGGGTTTTGTTTGAATGCTACCAAATCTGAGGTCCTCAATATTTCTATTGAGGCAGAGCTGCAACTGAGACTGCAGAGCAAGTTCCCCTTTAAGTGGGCTAAACATAGTGTAAAATACTTGGGAATTTATCTCACAGCTAAAGAAGGGGACTTGGGAAGAGTGAATTTTGGGGCTATGGAACGGAAAATGCGGAGAGAGTTGGAGCGCTGGGAGAGTAAAAAACTATCCTGGCTGGGGAGGATAGCGGCCCTTAAAATGACGGTGTTACCGCAGTGGGTATACCTGTTCCGGGCTTTACCAGTGGTGGTGGATAAGGCCTTCCTGACCCGAATGCAGGGGGCCCTTATGAAATTTATTGGGGGAGGGAAGAGATCACGCATTGCATGGACTACCCTCACTAAGAGTAAGAAGCATGGAGGGATGGCCGTGCCTGACCTACATAGATATCTGGAGGCCGCACACCTTGCTGCGGTGATGGATTGGGGGAAGGAGAAGGGGAAAGAGTGGGTGCGGATGGAGGCAGATGAGGTCCAGGAAGGGACCATAGGGAATTGGATCTGGTTGCCCCAAGGGATGGTGCGGGGGGGAAGGGAGGGTAACCCCTATGTGTACAGGACCTGGTGCCTTTGGCATAAATGGAAACGTCGCTGGCTGGGTCCTGCTGGTGTCTCCCGGTTGATACCAATTGTCGATAATCCGGACTTTCCACCTGCGGTGGGGCATAGTGAGTTTAAGAAATGGGCTTTAAATGGGCTCACCCATGTGGGCCAATTTTTGGATGGGGTAAAGGTCAAGGGGTTCCCAGCCCTTCGACAGCAATATGGGTTGGAGCCCGAGCAATTGTTTCACTATCACCAGGTGTGTCACTATTTGAAACACCGGATCCTTCCCCACCTAGCACCAGACCCAGTGGCTGTTGAAAGGTTGTTCATGATGGGGCACTCCAAAAAGCTGCTGTCTTTCTTCTATCAGTTGATGGAGCAGGACAGCCAGGTGGGGAATTTTCGGGAACAGTGGGAGCGAGACCTGTGGGTGCGGTGGGGAGAGGCTCAATGGGACTATATTTTCCAACACCGAACGAAGGGTCTGATGGCAGCTAATTTTATGGAAAATAATTATAAATTGCTGTACCGCTGGCATCTGACTCCTGCGAAATTGCAGGCTATGTACCATACTCAGTCTGACAGGTGTTGGAGGGGATGTGGGGAGAGGGGCACTTATCTGTATATTTGGTGGTCTTGTCCCCGGGTGGTGGGACGGTGGGGGGAAGTTTTTGAGCGATTTGGTAGCATCCTGGGGAAAACGATAGACCCACAACCGGCTACGGCTTTACTGGGGGCCCCTCTGGGAAACCTCACTCAGGTGGAGAGTGCGTGGGTGTCCTTGGGCTGTACGGTGTTCCGTGTGCTGCTGGGCCGCCACTGGAGGCAGCAGACGGTGCCAACATTGGGGGAATTTGAGGCATCCCTCGCTCAGGCTTATTTGTTGAGTAAGTTAACGGCGACCAAGAATAACTGCATGCCGAAATTTACTAAAACCTGGGAGGCATACATCACATGGATGTCTAGTATTTAGTGGTATGGGATGAAGGCGGTAGGATATGGGGGGGGCGGGGGGGGAGGTATTGGGGGGGGGAGTTAAGGATATTGTATATAGCGAAGGTTTTACTTGGGATACATTTGGGTATTGATATGGATGAGCCAAAGGATGGCGATTGACATGTTTTCAGTGGCATTGATCACAAATGTTCTGTATTGATTTATAAAGTATAAATAAAAAAAAATAAAAAAATACTCTCTTGGAAGCCCAGACCAGCTGTATTCCACACTTTAAAAAAAAAGTGGAAGAAGTCCAAAAAACTGCCAGCATGGTTTATAGGTGAGGTCAGAGAGGCTGTTGCCAAAAAAGCATATTTCAGGAAATGGAAAAGAGCCAAATGACAAAAACTGGAAAGAGCACAAGTACTGGCAAGTTAAATGCAAAGCATTGATAAGGCAGGCAAAGAGAGAATTTGAGAAGAAGCTTGCTGTGGAAGCAAAAAAGCATAATAGACTTTCAAGTACATTCGTAACAAAAAACCTGTGAGAGAGTCAGTTGGACCATTAGATGATAGAGGGGTAAAAGAGCACTAAGAGGGGAAAAGGCCAAAACAGAGAGACTGAAAAACATCCATTTGTTCATTCTGGCCAGGCAGACGATAGTACACCCCCCACTGTCATCACCTTCCCATTTTTACATGGAATTTCAATCCATAGAGATTCTACAGCAAATTTTGTTTCCTGCAAAACTTTAATCCTTTGTGACTCAATGCCCTCTCTTACATAGAACGCAACCCCTCCACCAATTTGATCAGCTCTATCATTACGATATAGTTTATACACACTTATCACAGTGTTCCACTGGTTGTCCTACTCCCACCATGTCTCTGAAACACCAATCATATCTAACTTCTCATTTACTGTTATTTGGGAATCACGCTCGACCAACAACTCAGTTTCAAGGAACACATAATGACCACCACCAAGGCTATTTACAACAAAATCATGACATTAAGACATCTCAGACCTCTGTCAGCACCAGGCGATTTCAGAACAATATTCCAGTCGCTTGTAACACCACATTCCGATTACGCAAATATTATCCTTCATGGTCTCCCCAAGAGCACACTCAAACCTTTGCAAATGGCAATGAACGCAGCAGCCCATATTCTCTGCGGCCTATCAATGAGAGATCACATCACGCCCATACTTATGGAGTTGCATTGGCTACCGTTGGACAGCAGACTCACCTATAAAGCACTACTCTTAACTTTTAAAGCAACCAACCTCATAGCCCCTTCATCCTTAACTGCCCTCATCACTCCCACCCCCAACAACAGACTCAGGAGATCAGTAGCTACAAACACGCTTACTATCCCTTTGGAAGCGACAAAATGCACGCAAACTACCAGGAATAGATCTTTTGCTTCTTTGCCCCGAGATGCTGGAACAACCTCCCCTCACATATCAGAGCAATTAAGGACCTCTCTTTATTTATTTATTATTTATTTATTTATCTATTTCTTCTATACCGCCCCTTCCAGAGATCAGGGGCGGTTCACATGGAACAAGTAAACATTTGTATACTGCTGTATACATTACATGGAACAGAGATTTTTAACTTTATACATTACATGGAACAGAGATTTTTAACTTTATACAGATAATAGATACTATATTACATGGAACAGAGATTTCTAACTTTATACAGATAACAGTGCATTAAACTGTCGGAACTATTTACATTTTGTATACTTTTATAAATTCCTGTATTATAAAATTGAGCAGAATTTTCTAACTTTTTACAGGTAGTGAGGCGAGGAACTGCCGAAACTATTACAATGGTTATTTACCAAAAGGTTATATACAATGAATTACAGGGTGAAGCATTCGTTAGTTCAGGAAAGTTCTTAAGCACCATTTGTTAGTTCAGGAAAGCTCTTAAGCACCATTTGTTTCTCCTACACTTTTCCCACCCTAACCCAACGCAACCATTCCCCACACCACATCTTACTCATGAGGATACTAACACACCCATAACATGATTTACACAAAACACAATCCAGAACCTTCCAGCATGGGTTATATGTTGTGAATAATTTTCCAGACCCCTCCAGCTTGGATTATATGTTGTAAATAATTTTCCAACACTACGGTGATACTTGTATATAGTTTATAATGCAACTGTACATAGTTCCCCTGTTCTATCCCAAGTTATACATCCTGTTATAATGTAAGACTATCGCCGTTTGTCTGTGGCAATACTCCTGTTTTTTGTAAATCGCACTGATACGTAAAAGCGTGGTATAGAAGAACTGTAAATAAATAAATATATATATTCTAACTCTCCCATCGTATTATTTTTTTAGGAGTTCTAGCATTTGCATACAAGCATTTTAGAGACTATTTTATTTATATCAATCTAGCTTTCGGTAGGCAGGGTTAATTTGGAATCTTTAAGCTCTATCTGCTCCGTACTCAAGGGCATTTGGGCTATTTTTGTCTTTATTGGAACCTCTCTACTGATATTTATTTATTTTATTTATTTATTTATTTACATTCTCTTATATACCGCGCTATTCTGCATCAGTGCGGTTTACATTGAACAAACAAATTACATTGAACAGGGCATTATAACTTGGAGATAACTATTTTACAGGGAACCTGGGCTATGGAGGGTTAAGTGGCTTGCCCAAGGCCACAAGGAGCACCTGTGGGACTAGAAACCCCAGTCCTTCCGGCCCAAGGTTGCTGTCCTCTAGTGGGATTTGAACCCCCGACCTTCCGGCCTGAGGTACCTTGCCCCAACCACTAGGCCACTCCTCCACTCCAATATATGCCCTAACTTCATTCTTTTGGTAGTATCCTTCAAGGATACATTCATCCGAACCATGCGCTCTTGGGCAACTGTCGGCTCTCCCCTATTATCTAGTTTAAAAGCTGCTCTATCTCCATAGCAACCTGGTTCCATCCCGGTTAAGGTGAAGCCCATCCTTTCGGAAGAGCCCTTCCTTTCCCCAAAATGTTCCCCAGTTCCTAACAAATCCAAAACCCTCATCCTTGCACCATCGTCTCATCCACGCATTGAGACTCCGGAGCTCTGCCTGCCTCTTGAGTCCTGTGCGTTGATCGGGAAGCATTTTGGAGAATTCTACCCTGGAAGTTCTGGATTTCAACTTCCTACCTAAAAGCCTAAATTTAGCCTCCAGAACCTCAATACCACATTTTCCTATGTCATTGGTACTGACATGTACCAAGACAGCAGACTTCCCCCCCCCCCCCCCTCAGCACTATCTAAGACCTTGTCTAGGTGGCACGTGATGTCTTCTACCTTCGCACCAGGCAGGCATGTTATCAGGTGATCCTCACGTCCACCAGCCACCCAGCTATTTACATGCCTAATGATGGAATCACCAACTATAACAACTATAAGTTGGTGAACAACTATAAGAGGGACATCTTGAACAATTTTCAGAAGACTGTGTTCGTGAGAAACTAGCTCAACTTAAAGTAGACAAAGCGATGGGACCGGATGGGATACACCCTAGAATACTGAGGGAACTTGGGGACGTTCTAGCAACTCCACTGACTGACCTTTTCAATGCCTCGTTGGAGTCGGGAGTGGTGCCAAAGGACTGGAGAGAGGCTCATGTGGTGCCTTTACACAAAAGCGGAAGTAAGGATGTGGTTGAAAACTACAGGCCGGTTAGTTTAACTTCGGTGGTGAGTAAATTATTGGAAACGCTGCCGAAAGAGAAAATAGTGAGGTTTCTGGAGTCCAGCGGATTACAGGATCCGAGGCAGCATGGATTCACCAGAGGCAGGTCTTGTCAGACAAATCTGAATGATTTCTTTGACTGGGTGACCAGGGAGTTGGACCGAGGGAGAGCTCTAGATGTGGTGCATTTAGATTTCAGTGCTCCTTGTGGTCTTGGGCAAGCCACTTAACCCTCCATGGCCCATGTTCCCTGTAAAATAGTTATCTGCAAGTTATAATGCCCTGTTCAATATAATTTCAGTTTGTTCAATGTAAACCGCACTGATGCAGAATAGCACGGTATATAAGAGAATGTAAATAAATAAATAAATAAAGCCTTTGACACTGGTTCCTCACAGGCGACTTATAAACAAACTGAGCACCCTAGGGATGGACTCTAAAGTTACTGCTTGGGTTAGAAATTGGTTGGGTGGGAGGCAACAAAGAGTACAAGTAAATGGAGCTCACTCTGAGGAGAAGGATGTTACCAGTGGTGTGCCCCAGGGATCTGTCCTTGGTCCGATTCTTTTTAACATCTTTGTTAGTGATATAGCGGAAGAGCTGTCGGGTAAGGTTTGCCTCTTTGAAGATGATACCAAAATCTGCAATAGACACCCAGGAAGATGTAGATAACATGAGGAGGGATCTAGCTAAGCTTGAAGAATGGTCTAGAATTTGGCAGCTGGGATTTAATGTTAAAAAATGTAAGGTCATGCATTTGGGCTGCAGCAATCCAAGGGAGCAATACAGTATAGGAGGTGAAGTACTTTTGTCCACTAAAGAAGAGCAGGACCTAGGCGTGGTTTTGTCTGATGATCTTAGAGTAGCTAAACAGGTAGAAAAGGCGACGGCAAAAGCTAGGAGGCGGCTTGGGTGCATACGGAGAGGAATGGCTAGCAGAAAAAAGGAGGTGATAATGCCTCTGTATAAGTCTTTGGTGCGACCTCATTTGGAGTATAGTGTGCAATTCTGGAGACCGCACCTTCAAAAGGATGTGAACAGGATGGAGTCAGTGCAGAAGGGTTGCTACTAAAATGATTAATTGGCTTCATTATAAAGCATATGAGGACAGACTTAAGGATCTTAATATGTACACCTTAGAGGAAAGGCGGGATAGAGGTGATATGATTGAGATGTTTAAATACCTCCGTGGCATAAATGTTCAGGGCGAGAGCCTCTTTCAATTGAAAGCAACTTCTGCTACGAGGGGACATGGGATGAGGGTGAAGGGAGATAGATTCAGGAGTGATATGCGGAAATATTTCTTTATGGAAAGAGTAGTGGATCCATGGAATAGTCTCCCAGTGGAGGTGGTAGAGATGAGGACAGTAACTGAATTCAAAAAAGTATGGGACCAACACAGAGGATCTCTAAAGGTAAAAAGTGGACTGTTGTAGTTGTTGATATGGAAGGACAGACTAGATAGGCCATGTGGTCTTTTTCTGTCATCATGTTTCTATGTTAGTATTGTGAACGGGTTCTTTTCTTTATACACTTTCTCTTCCCTTTCACATTGGCCTTGCAATGCCTTTTGGGATTGTATACTAATTGCTCTACATCATTTAACAGGATAACTTTAAAACGTCCTCATTTACTCTTTGGCTTCCCTTCATTTCGATTTTATGCTTGACTCAAGATATGTATCCTATAGGCTACACACCAGTACTATATCACTCTTCATAGCGCTCTGTGTGGTGGTTGCCCCCTTTCTCTCCACTTCTTCCCGCTTTTTTGGCATTTTTAAATGTTATGAAATCTGATCTTCTTCACGGCATTTTTTTTTCATGGCTATGTTTTTTGAGGTTTTAATAATTATCATCGTTCACATATGTTTGAGCCACTTTGACACTCCATGTAATGGCACGTTTTTCTTACTGACAATCTTTTTATTATCTTTTAGCGTTTTATTTGTGCATTATTCTTCATCCAATTGGTGTCGATTTAGTGGCGAGTGTGACTTTTTGATTGGTATATTAGATGTGCCTTTATATGTTCCATGGTGGACGGCTTTCCTGCTTTTATCGCTACTTTTGTTATGTAATAATGCCTTTAGCGGTGTATTTGAACATAAGATGTGCTTTTGTGTGTTCCATGGTGGGTAGCTTTCTTGCTTTTTTGTTACTTTTCCCATGTAATTTTGTTTTTAGTAAGTGAATTTGTGTCTATAGTAACCATTCGTCATGCCAATATATGTTCCTGTGGTGGATGTTTTCTCCTGTGCTCTGTTACCTTCTCCAATATGGCATCTCCAACTATCTTCTATCACCTATTGTATAATTTTACTGGATTTACTGTTTTATTTTTTTGGTTATGTGTTTCTCTTTCAATATTTTATCATCATGTTTTTAAATATATGCCCTCTTCCATTTTTTTTATTTATCGTTTACAATAGGCTTTGTTTTAATTTTTAATTTAATAATTTTTTGTTTTTACTCTTTTGTATTTATCATTTTTATATTGGTTAACTTATTGTTATGTATAATTTTAAATTGTATCTTTGAATTTTGATGTTTTTGTTTTGTATGTGTGTTACGTTCTAAGGTCACAGTCCTCCTGAAGGTGGCTTTTGCCGAAACACGGATAGGGATGACCTCTGATACTACAATAAAGCTCTGTCTACCAGTGGTGTGGTTCTCCTGTTCTTTGTTTGTCCTGGAGAACACCTGTTACAGGTGAGTAACTACGCTTTCTCCGGGAACAAGCAGGAAGTCAGCCCTCACATATGGGACTCTCCAGCTACAGGCTACCGAAAGCCCTTAGCAAAAATAGGGGCTCCCACATGGGAAGCCGCAAGCAGCATCAATTTAGTCCGTGTCCACAGAACACAGTAGGATCCCTGTGTCCGATGAAACCAGCACTCCGGTAGCCTCTGAACACAGAAGGGTTGGAGGGTAGGAGTTGCCTAAACTCTGAAAAGGTTACGGAGCACAGTCTGGCTGAAGGGACTGTCCTATCAGGATTGTTTCCAGGCAGTAATGGGTTGTGAAGGTATGGACTGAAGACCAGATGGCAACCCAGCAGATGTCCAACATCGGGACAGAGCGCAAGTTTGACACCGAGGCCGTCATGGCCATGACGCAGCCTTCCAGCGGAAGTCGCGCCTACTCATAAGCAAGGGCAATACAGTCTGCCACACATGTGGACAGCGTATGCTTGGTCACCGTCTCCCACAGCCTACTGGGGTCATAGGAAATGAAAAGCTGAGCAGCTCTGCGGTGGCACAGAGCGTTGGATATAGAAGGACAAAGCCCTCTTACAGTCCAAGGTGTGAAGGACCGTCTCCGCCCGACTGGAGTGAGGTCTTGGAAAGAAGGTAGGGAGCACCACTTCCTGGTTGAGATGGAAGGGCGATACTACCATCAGCAGGAATCTGGGGTGCATGCGAAGCACCACTCTGTTCTTGTAGAACCTGGTATAAGGCGCCTCTGCCACAAGGGCCTGAAGCTTTTTAACTCGGCGAGTGGAGGTGAGTGCAGCCAGGAAAGTCTCCTGCCAAGAGAGGTAGCAAAGGTGGCAGGTAGCCAGAGGCTTGAAGGGTGGGCAAGTGAGATGCCCCAACACTACGCTGAGGTCCCATTCAGTTGCTGGAGGGCAAACCGGGGGCTTCAATAAAAGCAGGTCCTGAAGAAAACGGGTCACCAAAGGTTGGACCGAGAGAGGCTTCCCATCCACCAGGTGGTGGTGCGCCGCCAGGGCACTAAGGTGTACCTTGGATGGAGTTAGATTTGAGCCCAAATTGACAGAGGTGGAGAAGGTACTCTAACACCAGTGCCACCGGGCAGGAGAAAGGGTCAGCCCTATGCTTGGCGCACCAAACCAAGAACCTGCGCCATTTGAGGGCGTAAGCCTTCCTAGTAGAGGCCTTTCGAGAGGCCAGCAGAATGTCTTCCACCTCAACCGAAAAGGTTGAAAGGGGCCAGTGTCAAACCCTCAGCAGCCATGCAGTCAGTGACAGGGACGCCAGGTTGGGGTTCATAAAAGAGCCCCCCTTCTCAGACAGGAGTCCTGGGGAGGTCCCCAAGGGAATGGGGGTCTCCACCGTCAACTGGAGGAGCAGCGGGAACTACGGCTGCCTGGGCCACCGAGGAGCTCTCAGCATGAGCGAGGCCCTGTCGTTGAGCGTCCTGAACAAGGTCTTGCCAATCAGCAGCATGGGAGGGAAGGCGTACATGAGGCCTTCCGACCATGAGACAAGGAATGCGTCTGCCACCAACCTGGCAATGAGAATGGCAAACGAGTTGTTCTACCACGTCTGTGGTCCATCTGGACCAGCTCCGGCTGGTGACAGGTGGGGACAAGAGACTCGCAGGGCTAAGCGTATGGCTCGGAGCTCCAGGAGGTTGATCTGCTAGGTGCTCTTGTCTGGTGATCAGTTGCCCTGGGTGCAGAACTCTCCGCAGTGGGCTTCCCCAACCGATCAGGGAGGCACCCAGGTGAGGATCCTGAGGGGCTTGGGGCCTAAAAAGGCATGCCCGCCTCAAGATGCTGAAGAGACTGCTACCAGATCA
This sequence comes from Ichthyophis bannanicus, assembly GCA_033557465.1. Lineage (NCBI taxonomy): Eukaryota > Metazoa > Chordata > Amphibia > Gymnophiona > Ichthyophiidae > Ichthyophis > Ichthyophis bannanicus. Next base: position 111,160,979 of record CM066032.1, on the reverse strand, counting down.
GGGAGTCCGACAGTTGTCAGGTTACAGAGACAGTGTCTCGGAGGCGAACCGTGGCCTGAGACCACTGGCCCCGGAGACACCACTGCGCTGCCCTCATGTGGAGGCCAGCGTCTCAGGTGACATAGACCGTGTAGGCCATGGCCTGAGGAGGCTCAGAAGAAGCCGAGCAGGCACCGAGGGACAGCACTGTATGTTCCGTACCAGAATCCTGAGATGGTCGGCTCGGTCCCTGGGCAAGAAGGCCTTCGATTACAGTGTGTCGAGCTTTGCCCCAATGAACTCCAGGCATTGTGCAGGGAGGAGGTGAGACTTGGGGTAGTTTATGACAAACCCCAATTGTTGCAGGACTTGAATGGTGCATACAGTGGCCTGTGGTACCTCTGAAGCCGTGCCTCCCTTTATGAGCCAGTCGTCCAAGTAAGGGAAGACAAAGACCACCTGGAGGCAGAGAAAGGTGGCCATGACTGCCAGGCATTTTGTGAAAACTCTTGAGGCAGAGGCCAAGCCGAAGGGGAGCACCCTGTTCTGAAAATGCCTGCCCCCCACTACAAACCATAGGTACTGCCTGTGGTGGGGGTGGATGAGGATGCGAGTATAAGCATCCGTGAGGTCTAAGGAGCATATCCAGTCTCCCTGCTGGAGGTATGGAAGCAATGTTCCAAGGGAGAGCTACTTGAACTTCTCCCTCACCAGGAATTTGTTGAGGTTGCGCAGGTCGACGATGGGTCTTAGGCCTCCTGTCCTTTTTGGGACGAGGAAGTACCTGTAGTAGAATCCCTTGCCCTTGAGATGGTGGGGCACTGGTTCCACTGCTTTGTCCTCGAGAAGACCCGCCAACTCCTTCAGTAGAAGGTCCTAGTGAAGGGGAGACCTGACAGGATCTCGTGGAAAGTAAGGGGGAGGCGTCCGAGTCAGATGGAGGAGGTAACCATCCCTGACTACTCGAAGTTCCCAGGAGTCGGTGGTTATAGTCAACAACCTCTGGGCACAGAGGGCTAGGCATCCCCCTACGGGCTGCTGATCTCCTTGGGGTAGATAGGCTATGCTCAAGGAGTCAAAAACTCCCCCCCTAGCTGGGCCGGAGCCAGTGCCTGGAATTTTTGAGCGTTCTGCTTATGAGGGCCATGCCCATGTCCCTTGGCCTGCTGACCCTGTTTGGTAGCTGGGGAGGCCTGAAAAAGTGGGTAGTTTGTGTAAGCAGCTCCCTTACTACGGTAAAAGGACTTTTTACCTGAGCCCTTCCATCGGGGAGGGGCAGCGTCTTTTTAGAGAGCCTGGTCCTCGTCATGAACTCAGTCTCCAGCTCGGCAGCCTTGTCGGTCATGTGTTTGCCAAAGAGGTTCTCTCCTTGGCATGGAACATCAACCAATTTGTCCTGAACCTACTGCTTGAGGTCGGACGACTGTAACCCAGCTCGGTGGCATGCACCGATGCCCACCGCCGTTACTCGAGCCGCCAACTCTCAGGTACATGACCATGTACAGCTTGTAGGCCTGGAAGCCTTGCTGGCTTTTCAACCGATGCATGGCCAACTCCACCACCATGGAGTTATGTGCCAGCTGTGACTTTTGGAAGTCAGGGCTCCGACAGACTGCACATCGGGTCAAGCCACTTGTACCAAAGTCGGTGTTTCCCACATCTGGAGCATCAACCATTCCAGGATGGAAGAAATGGGCACCATGAGCGATTCCCTCGGAGCAGCCTCGCACTGGAGGATTTCCAACTCATCTGTCCGAAGGTCCTCCTCCGACTCGGTAGGGAATACCAGGGCCTTTGACATATCCTTGACGAAATCAAGGAAGCCCATATCCTCTGGCAAAGACCACCGTCAAGGTTCCGAGATGAAAGGGTCAGATGGGACGTCACGGTGGCAACGGGGGACTCCTCATCCTCTATCTCCCACTTGGAGTGGTCTGTAGAAGACTTATAGGAAGGCTGCTCCACGGGCGTCAGGGCCCCCAATGCCCTGTGGCCAGCATACTTGCTGGGGGATGACCGGGGTCCCATCGAACAGGGCTCAGATCACGACCTCGGCCGTGGATCGATTCAAGGCCGAAGGACCTCGAGGATCGGCTCGGCCTCCGGGGATGTCTTGGACGTCGAGGGCCCAGTGGTCAGGGTGGATGAACCGGTCGTGCCGGACAACAGCACTCACTGCTGGTCCATGAAGGCAGACAAACTATGTTCCAGGGCCGCCATTCTGGACTCCAAACCAGAAGGCTCTGCAGCCTTTAGCATGGGCAACAAAGGACTCGGGCCCAACGCCGGCTCCCCCGAAAAAGAATCCTCGATGACAGAAGCTGGTCCGTGGTCGGATACGTTCGAGGGACCTTTGCAGGCCGCTCCCTCTCTGAAGCCTCGGACGAATGTCTCGGACTGCGGAACCAGGGCTGGGGAGCACCCGGCCGGTCAGAACCATCCAAGGATGCTGCCTTCAAGGGTTTCTTCTTCCTGCGTTCCCTGGAGGGGGACCCCCTTTGAGGACCCATGATGAGGCTCTGATTTGGGAGGTTCCGCCCGAGACGTCGGGGCCTCAGACGAGGCTCTGGCCTTCGGAGGCACCAGAGACTCAGGGAAAAACTTGTCGTGCTGCTGCTGGCGGCTCTTGAGAATCTTACTGGACATTCTTTTGCAGAGACCGCAGGGCTGCCGGGTCGTGGTCTGGCCCAAGGCAGTTGAGACAGCAGTCGTGTGTGTCGGTCAAAGACATAATTTTAGAGCACTGATCACACTTCTTAAAGTCACTGGTAGCCATAGGGGAAAAAAAGTACCCTGCGAGGTCAAAGATTCTCCGGGCTGCCAGTGGAAGGAACGAAGACGCCAGAAAAAGAACAAAAACTACAAAAATATACCCAAACTAGATGCAGAGGCAATGAGGTCGTTGGCGGGAAGAGTACCGGTGTGATACCAGAGATAAGTATGAAACTCGGAGAGAAAAATCTACTTTTTCCAGGGACAAGCCGGACAAACATTTGAAGGCTCCACGGAAAAAAGGTGAGCAAGATGGCACCTTTGGGCGGGAAGGGGACCACGCATGCGTGGTGGCATCTCCCAAAGGCTTTCTTTGAAAGCTTGGGGGATGCTTCCGCAAGGGCTACGTCAGTGCCCACGTCACCCATATGTGAGGACTGACTTCCTGCTTGTTCTCGGAGAAAAAAAAAAAGACTAGCCTTTTTCTTTTCTTTAATTTCGCACTGCTTTATCAAGTAGCACAAAGTCTAGCAGTCCAAAAGAAGTGAATGGACAAAGTTCAATAAGTTAGAAAAAAGTGCAGCAAGCTGATAGAGGACAACAGGAGGGAAGGGAGTGCCTGGGCCCAGATTTACCACCCCCCTCTGTGGTCTTAGAGGGTCTTCCGGTCTGTTCTCTGGCCCACCAAGCGCTAGGAACCCATGGGTAGCAGAAGTGAATATAGGGCAAGCTATCTGCTCCAGGAGACAGAGCATACCCAAGCGCCAAGCAACATCAGGCCTACAGATCTCAATCACACAGGCCACAGGTCTATGTGGTCCGAGACAGAGGAGACAAGCCTATCTATATTGCTGCACCAGTCCAAACATCTTGCCACCTGCTGGAGGCAGACAAATACTGGATTCTCTCAGTGCTGCACCAGAAGATATATCTAGTGATGATACTGAAAGTTGTTCTGGTCTGTCTCAACCTAAAGGCAAAAGGAGCATAGCCCACTTGTCTGGACTGGTCTAGCAGGATAAAGGAATGGAGAATAGCTAAACTAGAAGTGTTTTATATCCACCTGTGCATTTGCGTCTTCATGGATACTAATAGCTAATTTGCCTTTCCATTTTGCACTTATTTCTCAAATAGCTTGCTAACATGTAGGGGCCATCACCTAACAAACTTCCAAGGGGTTCACACAAACTTATATTTAAGTAGAAAGCTCAACTCAATTTTGAAGAATTTTGTGCCTTGAATTTTGGATTAGTTGCAGAGTTCTAGCCATGCTGAAAATCACCCCATATTTATTTATTTGCTTTTATATACCACGCTTTTTAAGATCAGTGCAGTTTACATATAATGTGAACAATAAACAGTTTACATAGAACAGACTGCATAGAACAGTTTACATTGAACTGAAAATAACGAAAAGTGAAACAGTAAAACATCAAACAGATTTGCATAGAACAGTTTAACTTGGGTTGAAAACAATGGAGAACGGTAATATACAAGTGCTGAGAAAAAATAGCTATATATTAAATATTGAAACAACTATTTATGGTCTGAGTGCAGATAAAGCATAGTTACTCACCTGTAACAGGTGATCTCCTGGAACAGCAGGAATTTAGTCCTCACATATGGATATCGTCGGTACCGACTGAGCATGCGCGGGAACGCTCCCCAGCGTCCAATTAGAAAGCTTTAGGGAGCATCCCACAGCGCCTGCGTGCTACCTTCCCGCCTTTCCCAACTGCCTCTCTCCAGTTGAGTTTTAAAGCTGAGACGAAGAGAGAGAGAGGAAAAGGGAAAAAGATAGATAGAGAGATACAACTCCTAGGGGAGATGGGTAGGTTGTGAGGACTAAATTCCTGCTGTTCCCAGAGATCACCTGTTACAGGCGAGTAACTATGCTATCTCCAGGAACAAGCAGGAATGTAGTCATCACATATGGGGACTCCCTAGCTTTAGGTGCCAGGGAGAGACCCCAGAGGTTGTGTGTCCCTGAGAAGGACTCCACTTCCCCCCATGAATCTCTGGCATCCTACCAGGAATGGTGGGTAGGAGTTGATTAGGTATGGAACAGGTGTTGGAGAACAGTCTGACCAAACAAGGCATCCCGGCGGGAGTCCTTGTCCAAGAAGTAACGGGCTGTGAAGGTATGAACCGAGGCCCAGGTGGCTGCTCGACAAATGTCGTCGATAGACACAGAGTGCAGATGAGCCACTGAGGCTGCCATGGCCCTCACATTGTGAGCTGTGATATGGCCCTCCAGAGAAAGGTTCTTACTCTGATAGGCGAAAGAAATACACTGAGCAATCCAGTTAGACAGTGTTCTCTTGGAGACTGGAAGTCCCAAATGAGAAGGATCAAAAGCAACAAAGAGTTGAGAGGACTTTCTATAGAAACATAGAAACATGATGACAGAAAAAGACCACAAGGCCCATCTAATCTGTCCTTCCATAACTACAACAGTCCACTTTTTACCTTTAGAGATCCTCTGTGTTGGTCCCTTGCTTTTTTGAATTCAGTTACTGTCCTCATCCCTACCACCTCCACTGGGAGACTATTCCACGGATCCACTACTCTTTCTGTAAAGAAATATTTCCGCATATCACTCCTGAATCTATCTCCCTTCACCCTCATCCCATGTCCCCTCGTAGCAGAACTTGCTTTCAATTGAAAGAGGCTCTCTCCCTGAACATTTATGCCACGGAGGTATTTAAACATCTCAATCATATCACCTCTATCCCGCCTTTCCTCTAAGGTGTACATATTAAGATCCTTAGTCTGTCCTCATATGCTTTATAATAAAGCCCATTAATCATTTTAGTAGTAACCCTCTGCACCGACTCCATCCTGTTCACATCCTTTTGAAGGTGCGGTCTCCAGCATTGCACACCATACTCCAAATGAGGTCGCACCAAAGACTTATACAGAGGCATTATCACCTCCTTTTTTCTGCTAGCCATTCCTCTCCGTATGCACCCAAGCATCCTTCTAGCTTTTGCCGTCCCCTTTTCTACCTGTTTAGCTACTTTAAGATCATCAGACACAACCACGCCTAGGTCCCGCTCTTCTTTAGTGGACAAAAGTAATTCACCTCCTATACTGTATTGCTCCCTTGGATTGCTGCAGCCCAAATGCATGACCTTATATTTTTTAACATTAAATCCCAGCTGCTAAATTCTAGACCATTCTTCAAGCTTAGCTAGATCCCTCCTCATGTTATCTACACCTTCCTGGGTGTCTACTCTATTGCAGATTTTGGTATCATCCGCAAAGAGGCAAACCTTACCCGACAGCCCTATGTTGCTGTGTTCTTTGTAAGTAAAAGGCTAAAGCTCTTTTACAATCCAAGGTATGAAGATACCTCTCTGCATTTGATGCATGAGGCCTTGTAAAAAACACAGGTAGGTAGACCGCTTGGTTAAGATGAAAAGGCGAGACCACCTTTGGCATAAAGGGTGGATGAGTCCTAAGGACTACCTTGCCATGATGGAACCTTGTATAAGGAGGATCAGCTACTAGCGCTTGCAACTCACTAATGCGGCGTGCTGCTGTGATTGCAATGAGAAAGATAACCTTCCAAGAAAGGAATTTCAAGGAGGTAGTAGCTAAGGGTTCGAAAGGTGGCTTCATGAGCTGCCCAAGAACCAGGTTCAATCCCATGCCACCGGTGGTGGCCTAATGGGAGGCTTAGTTAGAAGGCCTCTCATAAATCTTGCTATAAGAGGATGAGAGGAAATAGGCTGTCCATTCCGAGGCTTAAAGGAAGCTGCAATAGCACTCAAATGGACTCTTACTTAATTAGTCTTAAGACCTGAATTGGATAAATGAAGGAGATACTCCAGCAATGATCCCAGAGGTATCGCAAGAGGGTTAAGACCGTTTTGCGAACACCATATGGTAAACCTTTTCCACTTGAAAGCATAAAAGCATCTTGTGGAAGGTTTCCTGGAAGCAAAAAGAATATCTTTTACTTGCTGAGGGAGATTAAGATCATGGAGATCTAGGCCTTCAGCAACCAAGCCCTGAGATGCAGAGACTGGGGATTGGGAAGCCATAACATTCCGTCCTCCTGAGATAGGAGATCTGGAGCAGACCCCAACTCCAGGGAGGGAGCTTGAGAGATATGTAGAAGCAGAGGGTACCACACTTGCCGTGGCCAATGTGGAGCTATGAGAATCATATGGCCTCTGTCTCTGAAGCTTGAACAGGGTTTTGGGAATCAGGGGAATGGGTGGAAAGGCATACAGAAAGCCTTGACCCCAGTAAAGGAGGAAAGCATCCCTGGCCTGAGCCCCCTGAGCTGGAATTCTGGAACAGGGAAGTTTGGCATTCCACGGACTTGCAAAGAGGCATATGACCGGGGTTCCCCAAAGTTGCAAAATCTTGGCCACCTGGTCTGCATGCAGAGACCACTCGTGTGGAAGCAGAACTCAACTGAGTCTGTCTGCCCAAGAATTTTGAATGCCTGGAAGAGACACTACCGGGAGATGAATCTGATGCTCTCTGTCTGGCGAGGGCCCATAGTTGCAAAGCTTCGTTGCAAAGCGACAGATAGCCTGTTCCCCCCTGCTTGTTCACATAGAACACGGCTACTGGATTGTCCGTATGAATGAGGACTGTCTTGTAGCTGAGCAGGATGTGGAACACTCGCAGAGCAAGGAAAATTGCTCTGAGCTCCAAGAGATTGATATGTAGATGACTCTCCTGTGGAGACCAGGTGCCTTAGGTGGAGAGGTCTTGCAGATGAGCTCCCCAACCCATTGGAGAAGCATCTGTTGTGAGAGTTGCTTGGGGTAAGGGTTGTTGAAAAGGGGACTCCTAATTCTATGTGTTAAAACACTCTGATATTAACCAGTTGTAGCTTAGTTTATTTTTGCTTATTAACTGAGAAGCCAATTAATTTTTACCTAAGGATAAACTAAATAAACTAAGCAAAAATAAACTAAGCTACAACTGGTTAATATCAGAGTGTTTTAACATATAGAATTAGGTGATTTCAACACTCTGTTCACAGACCATATTTTTTGAGTCTGAGGACGAACATGAAAAGGGGACTCCAGCAACAGGTTTTGAGTGGACTTCCACCACTGGAGGGACAAAATAAGGCGACTTGTATTTGCTATTTTGTCTGACAGGCATCCTGATGCCTGGGTCCATTGAGTGGATAAAGTCTAAAGTCCACTGGGCTGCCCTCATATGGAGGCGAGCATAGGGAACCACATGTACAGTAGATGCCATGTGGACTAGTAGTTGTAACATTTCTCGAGCAGTGAGATGAGGCTTTAGCACTGCTTGAGAAGCTAACTGCACCATGCGAAGGCAGCGGGCCTGAGGGAGATAGGTCCTTGCCTTTCTGGTATCCAGCAAAGCTCCTATGAACTCTAGAGACTGAGTGGGAGTTAGACTGGATTTTGGGATGTTTATTACAAGACCCAAATACTGAAGGATACACATTGTGCAGGATAGAGAAGTCCTGGCCTCTGACTCTGTTGGGGCTCGAATGAGCCAATCGTCTAAGTAGGGGAAGACGAATATCCCTAGAGTGCGGAGAAATGCTGCTACGACAGCCATGCATTTCGTGAACACCCTTGGTGCTGAGGCCAGGCCAAAAGGAAGCACCCTGTATTGGTAGTGCTTTCCTTGAAAAAGGAACCGAAGGAACCTTCTGTTGGTTGGATGGATGAGGACATGGGTGTACGCATCCTTGAGATCTAGAGAACAAAGCCAATCCTTACTCTGAAGGTATGGCAGCAGAGACCCGAGAGAAATCATCTTGAATTTCTCTTTGACGAGGAATTTGTTCAATTCTCTGAGGTCCAAGATAAGTCTATCCCCCTGTTTTCTTTGGAATAAGGGAATAAGGGGAGTAGAACCCTATACCCTGCTGATGAATGGGTACTTCAATTGCCCCTTGTGCAAGGAGGATAGCGAACTCCTGCCCTAATAGGTTGATGAGAGAGGTCGGAGAATTGAACTGCCTTACTATTGTGTGAGGGGGCATGCTTGAAAAATGAAGCTTGTACCCCTCCTTTATGATGGAGTGTGTCCAATGCTCTGCTGTTATCTGCCCCCATCTGGGGGCAAAGTGACATAACCTTCCTGGAATGGTGGAAGGCTCTGGCCCCCCCGAGAGCCACGAAGGCTAAGTTCTCTAGCTGAAAGTCAAATGCCTTGTGGAGGCTGAGACTGCTGTGACAGCTGAGGCTTAGCAGTCTTTGCTTTCTTCTGTTTGGGTGGTTGCTGACCCTTCTTGACAAACTGACCTGCCGAACGTGCCTGCTGAGCATAGGCAGGATAATATCTTTTCTTCTTAGAAAAGAATGGTTTCTTGAAAGATTTCTTTCTAGCAGGATCAGCTGTGGACTTGGATAATCTGTCCAAGGTGGAGTTTTCAGCATCCATTTCATTGGCCTTTTCTTGCCAATCTCTACCAAACAGGCTCTCACCAGTACAAGCAATTCTACGTGCACCTATGGCAATAGCTGAGGTTCTGCTTATGCACTCAAAGCAGTCAAAGGCTGCACGGTTGGCAAATTTAGAAACATCTTGGGCATGTTTGACCAAAGTGAGAAAATCCTGTCTTCTATCCTCAAGAAGAATAGGACTTAAAGCTTCTAAATCATCTGTGACCTCCTTCAGGAACATTCCCATGTAGAAACTATAGGAACTGATCCTGGCAGAAAGCATGGAAGCTTGAAAGACCAGACGTCCAAAAGCATCCAGGGTTCTGCACTCACGTCCTGGAGGATTAGAGACATGCCTCTTTGCACTCTTGATCCTTCTCATAGCTGATTCCACTACAATAGAGTGTTGAGGAAGCTGAGTCTTTTGGAAACCAGGACAAGGAGGGACTCGATAATGAGGAGAGGTGGAAAGAGGTGTCTCCCACATCCTTAACATGAGATCATATAAAATCTCATGAATGGGCAAGGTAGCTGCCTACTTAGGAGTTTTGGGATATTGTAGAATTTCCAACTCCTTGGCCCTTGGCTCTGTTTTAGAGGCCACAGTAATGGACAGACCCCGAGCCACCTCCCTGATAAAATCCTGAAAGGAAATATCCTCTGGAAGAGACATCCTGCGCTTAGGGGAGGAGGGCTCCTCTGGGAGAAGCATTCCTGCATCGACAGAACTGTCAGAATCCTCAGATTCTTCTGAGGACTCGAAGAACCGTCTGCTCTTGAAGAGCCCGATACCCGTACCGACCGAAGTCGGTACCGGGAGTAATCGGTACCGGGGCATCGGTACCCAAGGGCATCAGATGACTGGGTACCGGCAAAGCAGACACCGATGCCGATGCTATCGGTACCGGTGCCAGCCGGATTGTCTGTTGCGGTTCCGAGGGCGTCGATGCCGCAAGGAGAGCCGCCAGACTGCGCTCAATAGCCAGGATTCTCTGGTCTATAGACGCTGCCGATGCCTGGATGTCGGTACCGGAGAAGACTGCCGGTACCCCAGAGCATGGCACCAGTAGTTCTACCGAGGTCGAGGCCTCGAGAACATCCTGGAGCCCTGATGCTGCTTTGGAAGCCGAAGCCTCCCGCCGGGGCAATTTTGCCAGTGGAGAATCCTCAAGGGCAACGCCAGAGGCATCTCGATGCTTAGAAGGAGATCTATCCTTTGAGGACCAGCTGGGCTTATGTTTAGTTACCTGAGATCCACGGGAGGAAAAGGAAGCCCTGGAAGACGTTGATGCCACCGAGGCTGCATCAGAGGGAAACAGGGTACTGAGTTTAACAGCTCGGTTCTGCTGACCTCTTTTAGACATCATGGCGCGGGACATACAATCCGTGATGGAGTGGTCAGGACCTAAACATTTTAGACACCATTCATGGGTGTCGGTGACGGAAATGGTACCGCCACACTTGGGGCACTTTTTGAAACCTGAAGCAGGTTTCTCCATTGTAAGAAAATGCTTTTGGGCCTAAGGCCCAAAAAGGTGCGTGCACCTGAAGAAAATAGGAAAAAAAGTAGAATATATATATATATATTTATTTTTTTTTTAAAGACAGAAAATAAGAAGAAAAACCGGCGGTACCGGTAAAGTGTCGAGGAAGGCAGACGCGACCACAAAAATAAAGAAAGAAAGAAGAATTCTTCTGTGGTGACAGGAACAACGACCTGCTGGCTCCGCGGAAAAAGAAGAGCTGGAGAGAGGCAGTTGGGAAAGGCGGGAAGGCAGCATGCAGGCGCTGTGGGATGCTCCCAAAAGCTTTCTAATTGGACGCTGGGTAGCGTTCCCGCGCAGGCTCCGTCAATACCGACGATACCCATATGTGATGACTGCATTCCTGCTTGTTCCTGGAGATATCAAAAATACAAATGTGAAAAATGCTCAATTCAATCAACATGGAACTAAAAATCTTTTTTCTGTTTTTCAACAATATTGTCTCTTAGGGTTACCTTTAAAATTATTCTCAATGCAGTTAAAGGTCTCAGACTTTTCCAGCACTTATTTTCGGACTTTTAAAATGTCCAACATTAGTGCCTAATAGCATCAATGACCTTCAACAAACATTATGGATTTATTAACAAAACCGAAATGGTAATTGTAAGAGCGTATGGAACTGATATCTCCCTTCTCATCACTCGAGTACAAATGTTGTTGTTCAAACTTTCTTAACCACTCTATTTAATCAATATATAGCTGAACCCGAGTGTTTAGCTTCAATTTTGATTTCCTCTTCACACTCCCTTCCCGCTCTCTGATCCCAACGCCTTCGCTAGGCGCCTTCGTCACGTTTCACTCCATTTGTTTCTTCAGGGGATCGTTGTTCACTGTAAACTCTATAAAATAAAATCCATTTCTGTAACCACTCGCTATCTTACCCCTCTCTAAGTTCCTAATAAACCTCTCATTTACTTCCTTATAGCTATGTGGCAATAAAAGCACCTACCGGAAAAATGAATGATGCTGCACACGCCTCTGATTAATTCTGTTCTACCGACTCCACCACAGTGGAACTTCATTCAGGCCGCCTCCAGGAAAACGCCGCACATGCAGGCTAAAAATTATCACTCCGTATTTAAAACTCACTCCTCTACTCTTCTATTGGTGGTTCCTATACCCTGCCCCCTAATGATGTCATTCGCGCCATTAACATTTATTCATGGAACTCTCCCATCCAACTTTATTATTAGGGGTTCCTACATCCTATCCCCAAATGATGTCACCCATGTCATTGGTACAAGGCTTTCACATCTTCTAATCTTTTGATGATTCCTGTAACTCATTCTCTAAAGGCGGCATTCCCATCGCGAATAACGTGAGGCAAAACATTTTATCTTCAACCTCCGGAACACTATGTCATGTGCCTCACATAGCCACTAATTCTCAGATTTCATAACATTTTAATCCCTGACCATTAATCTAATATAACCCTCTAAATATCGCCAAATAATGTCCACTTTTCATGTTTCATATCATATTCGTCCCAGGCCACAGATCTTTTATCCAAATCTGGAAAACGCCAGGGCATATATACCCTCAAACTCTCATCATTTTTTCTATCTTTTAATCTTCATACACAAGACGACCAATCTATATTAACATTAAGAGAATGAGTTACAGGAATCATCAAAAGATTAGAAGATGTGAAAGCCTTGTACCAACGACGTGGGTGATGACATTTGGGGATGGGATATAGGAACCCCTAATAATATAGCTGGATGGGAGAGTTCCATGAATAAATGTTAATGGCACGAATGATGTCATTAGGGGGCAGGGTATAGGAACCACCAATAGAAGAGTAGAGGAGTGAGTTTTAAATACGGAGTGATAATTTTTAGCCCGCATGTGTGGCGTTTTCCTGGAGGCGGCCTGAATGAAGTTCCACTGTGGTGGAGTCGCTAGAACAGAATTAATCAGAGGAGTGTGCAGCATCATTCATTTTTCCGGTAGGTGCTTTTATTGCCACATAGCTATAAGGAAGTAAATGAGAAGTTTATTAGGAACTTAGAGAGGGGTAAGATAGTGAGTGGTTACAGAAATGGATTTTTTTTTTATAGACTATTTATAAACCACCAACAAATACAATATACAATATATACACATCTCCAAGAGGGGTGTACTCTGATCCCCTCCCAGAGAATTATCAGAAACAGAAAAGAATAGGTGGAATATTATTTTTTCCGTTTTGTTATTCCCCTTACCCCTACCTCCCTCTACCCTACCCCTCTTCCCCCCTTCACCCACAGCACCCTCCCCTACGAATTCTGTAAGCCCCCCTTCGGTGACTAATGCCACTTCACACCTCCCACCAGCAGCTCTCCTCCGTCACCTACCAACTTGCAATATCTCATTGCGACACCGAGCACCTAGCTGTTGAATATAAGGTTCCCAGACACGCATAAAGGCTGTCCAACGTTTGACACTGCCCCGCGCCCCCCATCTCTCCGTTAGCATCATTTGATGAAAACAATTACGCCACTCACCAAAGGTAGGTGGGTTGTGGTCTCTCCAAAGATGGAGAATTGGCCCCTTCTCCACTAGGCAGGCTTTACACACCAACAATCATTCCCCTTCTGTCACAGGACATGGAGGGTCGAGCCGATCCAACACCACAAGGGCCCCGGACCATCGCACACGCCGCTGCAGTAATCTATTTAGAAAAGTACATATCTTAGCCCAATAGGATCTCAATAGTCGACAGCCCCACCGCATATGCAATAAGGTCGCCAAGGGCTCTGAGCATTTAGGGCAGCGACCGTCAGTGACGAGCTGACTACGCAGCGACCTCCGCGGGGAGAAGTGTACTCTAGTTACGCATTTAAATTGTATCTCCCGCCAGCATGCTTCCTGCGCCAGCCCCACTATCCCTTTCAAAGCCTTACTAACCAACCCGGGGGATATTGCTCCACTCAATTCCGCTTCCCAGGCCACCTCCACCCCTCGATAGTCAGGGGCGGTACTGAGCCGATCCAAACGCTTCTTTAAATCAGAAATCAACGGTGGGCTTTCCCCCCCCTAACCCAAAAAATTCCAATATTTGTGCTGACCGGTCAATATGCAACGCCTCCCGGGATAGGGAAGACACATAATGAGAGATCTGCATATAAACAAAGCAATGCTTAGTGGGTAAATCATATTCCCTACTCAGGGTCAAAAAGGATTTGCACTGCCCTGACGGATCCACCACATGTCCTATATTCCTTATTCCCCGATCACTCCAATCCCGAAAAATCACCGTCTCCGAACCAGGCGTAAAATTAGCATTACCCTGCAATGGTAGCCAACTAGAGATCTTCCACGATGTATTCCATCTAATGTTAAGTTGTTTCCAAGTTCTCTTAGCCGAACCAATCAACTCACTTCGCACTACATGACTAGGGAGATCATGGTGCGCCCCATGTAAGACCCCCAGCAATGTTAACGGCGCCACGAAACACTCCTCTAGAGCCTGAGGCGTATATACATCTGTCCCTCCCAACCAGTCCCCAAGATGTCAAGCCTGGCAAGCCAGAGCATAAACCGTGAGACCCATCCCCCCTTCACGCCATGTCCCCAACATCCACGACCATGAGATACATGCCCTGCCTCCCTTCCACAAGAAGCGTCGGACGACTGCTTCAAACCGGCGCACATCTCAACTCAACAGCCAAACCGGCAATGTCTGAAACCAATACAAAAGCCGTGGCAATATCACCATTTTGACTGCCGCCACCCTCCCCGACAAGGATAGCGGAAGGGGTTCCCATGCTTTCAACTGTAACAGCAGCCGCCTCAGAGAGCGCTCAAAGTTACGCGCGTATATCGCCCGAGGATATCGAGTCAGCACTATGCCCAAATAAATAAATTTGTCGGCCGCCCACTTAAGAGGGAAAGCCCCCACCCAACGCCCTCGCAACTGAGCCGAAATATCTAGGGCTTCTGATTTATCTTTGTTGATGCGCAGCCCCGCAACTCTACCAAATCTGGTAAACTCCTACAACAGCTTCGGTAGCGAATGATCAGGGGAGAGCAGATGTACCAAAAGATCATCTGCGAAGGCTGAGAGTTTAAACTCCTGGGAGCCCATTCTTATTCCCTGTATCTCACGTGAGGCCTCAATGGTCTGTATCAAGGGATCTAGTGACAGGACAAACAATAGAGGGGGGAAAGGGGGCATCCCTGTCACGTGCCCCGCTCCAAGAGAAAATCGTCAGAGAGTACTCCATTGCACAAAACCCCAGCTGTCAGCTGTGCATAAAGACTCTCCACCATCCTACGAAAATTGACTCCCAAACCATAGTGTGGGAGAAGGTTGCGAAGATACTGCCAATCCACCCTGTCAAAAGCTTTTTCCGCATCAAAGCTGACAAGCAACGAAGGCAACCGACGAGCATGTACCCATTCCAGGGATGCTAGAATCTTACGCAAGTTCCGAACAGCATATCTCCCTTTGACAAACCCCACCTGCGAATCGTGCACCAAATGTCCTAAAACTGCTGCCAGCCGTATTGCCAAAATCTTTGCATTTAATTTAATATCGAAATTGAGCAAGGAGATAGGACGATATGATTCTACTAGCAAAGGGTCCTTACCCGGTTTAGGAATCAGTGTAAGATAGGCATGATTACATCCCCAGCGAAAAGCCCCTTGCTCCGCCCTCTTATTAAAGACCTCCGCCAGTGCGGGACTAACAGACTCATCAAGAAGTTTATAGAATTCAGCACCCAAACCATCCGGTCCAGGCGATTTGTAACAACTAGCTGCCGAAATCGCGGATTGCACCTCTTGCGGAGTTATAGGTTGCTCTAATATCTCCTTCTGTTCTTCAGTAAGCTGCGGCAATTCCAACTCTTTCAAATAATCACACATCTCCATGGTGGACGCGGGTTGTGCCTTATATAAGTCCTGAAAAATTTTCCGAAAGACCCGGGCAATTTCCACTGACTCTTTTTGCAGTCTTCCCTGATCATCCCGGATGGCCGCCACTAACGAGGAGCCCCACTGACCCTTCAAACATCGGGCCAGCAACTTCCCCGGCTTGTTCCCATAGCAATGCAGCCGATACCTATAATAAAAGACGGACTTCTTGGCTCTCTGATGTAACAGCTCATTAAGATCCACCTGAGCTTCCCAGAGCTTTTTCTTATTCGCAGGCATTTGATTACGCGCACATAACCGTCTCAATCCAGTAACCAGTCGCTCTAGACCTATTATTCGCTCCGCTATTAGCCGACGTTTCCCGGCTGCGAACCCAATGATATCTCTCCGTAACACCACTTTCGCCGTCTCCCACACCAATTCAGGATCCTCACTGTGGCACTGATGATCACTCAAACTCCCGCCAACGCTGTTTTAGGAAGTGTTGAAATCGAACATCATGACACAGCCCCAGGGGAAGTCGCCAAAGTCGCACCCGGGAATTATCCATCCCCCATTGCAGCTCCATCGCAAGATCTGATATTTCCAGGGGGCCTATCTGCACCTCCCCCGTATTAGCAAACAAGTCTCCCGACACTAAGATATAATCAAATTTGAGCGCTGGAGCCGTGTGCACGGGACTGATGGGTAAAATCCCTTTCCAAGGGATGTAATAAGCGCCATGGGTCGACCAGGCCTAGTCTTCCACGAAAGCGCTGTAGCTATCCCTCGCCTCCCCCCCTCTAGAAGTGTCAAGGTCCACATCCAAAACCCTGTTAAAATCCCCCGCAATAAGCAGCGGGAATTCTGGGAGCTGTTCTATTTTAAAGGCCAGGCCATTATAAAAGCTGGGGTCTAGCACATTAGGACCATAAAGATTCCCAATAATCACTGGCTTCCCCTCCAGCTGACCAGCCAACAGAAGGAATCTCCCGTCCTCCGCAGCGATAACTTTTTCCATGGCAAAGCGGATTCGCTTGTGGAACAAGATTACTATTCCTCCCTTTTTCCCTCTTGCAGGGGACCCCCACACCTGCCCCACCTATTCCCTATGAAGTTTGCTGTGCTCTTCCTCCATCTGGTGCGTTTCTTGCAGAAGTGCAACATCACACTGCTGTCGGGCCAGGGCCTGCAATATTTTATATCGCTTAATTGGATTCCCCAACCCACAGACATTCCAGGTAATGACCTTCAAAGGCATGGAGCTGTGTCAAGATTCAGCCAATCAGAAAACTCTAGTCGCAGCATAGGAGTTCCCCCAGCCTGGAACCCCTCCCTAACAACCAGCAAGAAAATACAGAGCTGCCTACAAGAAAACAGTGGAGTGTGTGCTATCCCTCCCCCTCGCCTTTCCCCCCCTCCCACCCACCTACCCCCCCCTCGGCCCCCCCCACTACTAAGCCATCAAGTCCACCCATCAGGCTGGACAACTTCCCTATGGCAATCGGGAATGCCCCGAGCCCTCCTTAACCCAACATTTAGCTTAACCATCTTAAAGAATTCAAATCTCTTTCTAACCACTACAGTATTAACATCACAAAACTCCCCACTGCCCCCTCCCTCCCCTCTTCTAAGACCACGGCACTCCCTAGCCTACTCAACTTGCTAATATTACTCATTACCGACAAAATTGCCTCCCCCCATCAGTTAAGCCCAGTATTGCTTTTCTACCCAAGAGTCCTTAATCCCCTCATTTCCCCATTCTGGAGACCTGCACCTCCCCTCTGTAGCAAGATACCCATCCGGACCCCATTGTGCCTATTTTCCAACCTCAGAAGCCCACTTTATCAGGCCCTCCCAGAGAGTACAGCCGATTGTCACCGTATTAGGCCTACCCATACCCCACCCCTGGTCTCCGACTCAATGGGACTGGCCACCTTACTACTCAAGGTATAACATAGGGGTGTGCGATCAAGCCGCTGTAAGCCACAACATGAAAATGAGCAAAGCATCTAAAAATAACACAACTAAACCTCTCATTCCAGAATTTGCAAGCCCGACACCACCCCACATTCTTCCACCCCAGTCATCCAGTTCTAACTAAGATCAGCCCAATGCATAAAGGCAATCTCCGGGGTGAAAAGCTGATTAGCAGCAGGGTCAAGCCCCCCCCCCCCCCGCCCCGGTGTCCCCGCGCACTAGCGCTAGCGCCATCACCATCAGGGCTGCCTTCTCAATGCTCTCTGGTTCCTAGTAGGATAGGTGGCTCTGGTGGCCCTTCCCCTCGTTAGCATCAAAGCCAACCGTCCCACAGCCCTCCACCCCAGCCCCTCGCCTCCCGGGCCTTAGCTAAGATTAGTAACATGCGAAGGCATGTCTATTATCCCTGCACAATGCACCTCAACATTACAAAGAAAACACACATATAAAAGCATTGCAAGTTATTACAGTAGTCAAGATAATGAACCCCACCCCTCATGACATACCGACAGACCCCATCTAACTACGCATTCACACGTTCCATGCACCCAAATCAAAGAAAAGCAGGGAAAACTGCACTCATATTTTGAGCAATGTAACAATGTGAACATGGTAACAATTTAAACAATTTCGCAGTTTGAACAAGGGAGCAGTTTGAACAATGTAGCCGAATGAATCAGGCAACAATTTGAACAAGGTAGGAGATTGAACAATGTAGCAGCTTGAACAGTATAGGGAGCAGCTGCTAGAGTCCAGGCCCTTACTAGGCCTCTCTCCTCCAGCAAGACATCGAAACTCCATCCACGCTGGTAAAACATGCTTCACGAGGGCGAATTAGCCTGAGCATTCAGGGTATCCAGAAGAGCGGCAGCCGCTGCCGGTGTCGTCAGGTAGCGTGTCTGTCCATGGACCTCCACCCGTAGCCGAGCAGGGTACAACAAAGAAAAACGCACTCCTTTGTTCAGCAACTGCGTACAGACCCCAGAGAAGGCCCATCGCTGCTGGCTCACTAGGGCTGAGTAGTCCTGAAACACGAGGATTTGTTCCAGATCCTGTTGCCGTAGATTTCGGCCTCGGGCAGCCTTCAACACCGCCTCTTTTTGTCGATAATCCAAAAAGCGTGCAATAACCGCTCGTGGACGCCTCACCGGATCCCATCGCTGGCCAAGTCTGTGCACGCGTTCTAACTTTACTGGGTCATCGCCTTTGCCTTGCAACAGTTTTTCTATCCAAGTCTGCAAGTAGCCGAATAGGGCGCCATCAGCCACGCTCTTCGGTATCCCGATGAAACACAGGTTCTTGCGCCTCCCCCAGTTTTCAAGTTCATCCAGCTTATCACCCTGTTGCTTTACCAAAGTCTCTAAGGCCTCCACTTTAGCTTTCAAGGAGTGCTGGGCATCTTCCACATCCGAGATGCGGGTCTCCACCTGGTCTATCCTCCCTGCAAACTCAGTGAAGCGTTGGCTTACATTCTGCATCTGGTCCGCCAACTCTTGAAAGCGGGTATCCAGCGCCTGTACCACCGCGGCACTCACTTCAGTCACCAAATCCTGGGTGCCACTTGATTTCGGGCGGGCTGGCTGGCACTCCCTCCGCCATTTTATCCTCGGTGACTCGCGGCTTCTCCCTCCGTGGCGGTTTCAATGCCATCGGGTTACGTGTCGGTAAAAAACTGCTCCCAGCACTAGGTTAGTAACCCCCGTATTCTGAGAGAAAGAAATTGGTGGTTAGTTCCCACTTTCATAGAGGTTTACAGACGTTTTGCAGGGCAGAGTACCCGGAGCTGATCGCAACCGGTCCGATCAGCTCATTGCCAAACCGGAAGTCCCCAGAAATGGATTTTATTTTATAGAGTTTACAGTGAACAACGATCCCCTGAAGAAACAAATGGAGTAAAACGCGACGAAGGCACCTAGGGAAGGTGTTGGGATCAGAGAGCGGAAAGGGAGTGTGAAGAGGAAATCAAAATTGAAGCTGAACACTCGGGTTCAGCTATATATTGAATAATTAGAGTGGTTAATAAAGTTTGAACAACAACATTTGTACTCGGAGTGATGAGAAGGGAGATACAAATTCCATACGCTCTTACGATTACCATTTCGGTTTTGTTAAGAAATCCATAATATATTGTTTCTTGAAGGTCATTGATGCTATTAGGCACTAATGTTGGACATTTTAAAAGTCCGAAAATAAGTGCTGGAAAAGTCTGAGACCTTTAACTGCATTGAGAATAATTTTAAGGGTAACCCTAAGAGATAATATTGTTGAAAAAAAGAAAAAAAGATTTTTAGTTCCATGTTGATTGAATTGAGCGTTTTTCACATTTGTATTTTTGATATATTAAATGTTAGCATGGGGAAATGAACTTGAAGTGTGCAGGCAGGTGGACTGGTGGCAAGCTGACAGTAATGAAATAGGCCTAGTTTAGGGTGGCTGATTGTGGGCTAGTTGGAACAGGTATGTCTTTAATTCCTTAAAAAAAAAAAAAAAACACACTTATGGCAATGTCCGGTGTCTATTTTTAACAATCCTGGAGAATGGAGTTTTATAGATCTTTATAAGCTCTGGTGTAACAACTCATAGTAGTTAAAATTAGAATAAGATATTTCTATTTTATGCTTTTTATGAGTTGTATTGTATATATATAACTATGTTTAATTATTTATCATCTTATATTTTTTTATTAGTTTTAGGGGTCTTTTTTGTGTAGTAAAATATACTAAAGGTATGGTAATAAATGTTTTGATGTTATTTTCTGCTGTGTCCTCCTCATCCCTCTATTTTATTTTATTTTATTTGTGCTTTCAAGTACAGTCTTTGACCTTTGAAATTATTTAAATAACACTTCATGCTGTAGTATTTATCCAATTATGCATTTTATTTGTGCTTTCAACATTTTTACCTTTATTATTTCTCGATTCATTGTAGTTATAACATTTGTTTTATGCTATGAGTTTGTCTTCTTAATGTTTTTATTACATATGGTTCTTTACGCTTTATTACATTTTATACATATAGGAGCACTTTCATTATTTATTTTTTAAGTCATATGAGTCTTATGAAATTTATTGTAATTTGTATGTTTTTATAACCAATTGGTTTTTAAATGTTTTTTAATTGGATATTCTTATGTTTAATATGTATTGTTATTCTTTTTGAGGTCTGTTCCCTCTAAAGACCCCCTGAAGGCTTTCGAGCCGTAACGCGTAGGGGCTATTAAAAGGGGTTTAACCTGAACTGGACATTCGCCAGTCTCTTTTTTGTACCCACTTGTTTGGTCCTCTGACAGTGTGCAGGTACCTACTGCTCTCCTTGGTTGCCTCTTTAATTCATTCCTGAAAGATGTCAGATCTGGTATGGCTCGGATCGTTGGGAGTAGGGCATGCCAGCGGGTTGGCACATATAAGAAAAATGCATGGTTCTTAGTGGACTGGGTACGTGTCCTTATTACTGAAGGGATGGTGAGTGAGTTCACCATGCATGACCTCCTAGTTCTGGTCTCCAGTGTACGTTGTATGAGCTCTGCAAGAGAGGTTGCAGACATGCCGTGAAGGGCCTTGAAGGTAAGTAGGAGGGCTTTGTATATAAGGCGACTTGTTATAGGGAGCCAGTGATGCTGAATCAAGAGGGGCGTGATGTGTTCATATCTAGATGCAGACAGGAGTGTTCGGGGCGGCTGTGTTCATGGCCATATATGATTCATGGAACTTTCACTAATAAAAACAAGTGGAGAAAGCATACAGAACATGCCATATGGAATTCTTTCGAATCCCTCTGCATGCATGTATGCTCACATACACTCCCATAATCTGTTGCTTCTGTCCCTTCTGTTGCATTTTGCATGTATAGTTTTGCATGGGGGATGCATATACATACCTGAGTGCATCTGTATGGCTGTTTCTATATCTGTGTTTGCTTTGTGTGTCTGCAGTCAGGAGAGGAGAGAGGACGACAGTTTTCAAGATGCAATTCCTTAATCAGTATGTTACAGCGCATTAGTATATGTATGCTGCAGCTGTTCAAACTGCTTCTCCCATAGAAATCTATTGGGGTGTTTGTGGGCCGTGTTTATTTCTCATCCACCATCACATGCAGCAACATTACTTCAACATATGAACTTCCCACAGCATACCTCCTCCCTTCCTGTAACTAGAACTGCAGTGCTCTGCCCCCACAGTCTTTTCACTGACTGGATCATACGCCCCATCTCTCTTGCTAGTTACACTGGAAGGCAGCCAAGCAGGCTCACTCACAGATGGGAGAATTAGAGAGCTGCAAATAGGTTTTTGTATTTAATTTTTATTGAATATTTCTTTCAACACCACAACTCCCCTGTGCAAATTCCAGGTGGCCATTCCAAAAGCCACCCTCAACCTCCCCCCACCATGTTCTCCCAACCAAACCAAATCACCTCCTATTCGTGTCTATCCCACCAGGCCCAAAACCCTGCCCAAATCTCCTCCACCTGGCCCACTTACCATGCCACAGAGACATAAGCCTCTGCAACTCCTAATTACTGTGCACTCTGCAATAAAACCCCACCACAGGAAGCATCACAACTTGTCTCTAGTGCACTGCTGTCTCACTCCTTGCAGCCATTGTAGCATAGTTCAGAAATTCCTAATACTTCATCTGTACACTGATGGTATAGTCATGTAACAAAAATACCCTGGAATCCTTTCCCAGGGAAAAACCCACTACCTCCTCCATCATTAAAACACACTGCTCCCAGTACCTTCTAACTCTAAGGCACCCCTCACCACATATGAAAGAACATACCCTGCTCTCCAACACTGTTCATCCCTCCTCTCCCCACCTTGGCCATCTTGCCCAACCGCTGGGGTGTTAGGTGCCAATGACAGCAGTTTCAGACAGACAGTTTTCCATCATATTAATAGCCCCCAAAAACCTCTCTGATGTTTTTTTTTTTTTGTCAAATCATTTTTATTGATATTTCAACATTAGAGAAACCACGTCTGTACACTGTGTCAGTAAACCATATCACAAAGATGCTGAAAGCACCCAACTTATACAGCCCAGTACTGGATGCAAAGACAGAAATAACAGCAACAACAGAAGGAACAAGCAGAATCGTCGTAAATGGAACAAGAGGAGGCACAGTACTAACTATGTTCATAACAGCCGTCATAACTGTGATGAACGTAAACTTAAACTTAAGCAGGCCCCGAGGCAGATCACCGTCAAGTACGGCAGTATCCAAGAAGAATAACAGTAAAGTAAAATAAAAGTAAAATAAAATAGACAACTCACCCCTCCGAAGCCCAATTAGGAGATCCACCCGCAGCCCTCTCCGTCCCATTAGGCAAGCTTAATACCGCCCCACTAAACATGCAGTGAAGCCATACAATAACAGCACCTTAACAGAGAAAGCAGTGAACACTGAAGAGTACTGAACAAACCCACCCCCCCAGTGAGTCCCCCCACTAAGCCTCCCCCTAAGCCTCCCCCCTGCACCCACTTCCCCCCCCTACCCGATGTAGACCAACATGAGAGCTCTCCACTACCCCCCGCCTATAGATCCCTGCACTCAGACACACCCATATGCCAGTCACAGCCGCGGACATCAAAGACCACAGACCCCTCAGGTCGCATGGTCACCTGGAAGGTCGGACCGCGAGAGAACCCCATGCCAGGTTCTGTCAAACTCCACTTGTTTCCTACCACCCAGAATCCGGGCCGTGCGTCGCTCACAGTCATGTAGCATAAAGAAGCTCCGCCGCCACTCCTCAATCCTCTCTGATGTTTAAGATTTTTTTTCATTCACAAATACAGGTTTTAAACTCAGAAATATGTCTGGACACAGCCAGCCTCTCTTCTGGACATTAATATAAATTTCCGTTGAATCCTGAAAAAGCCAGATAACTGTCAATCCTAACTTCCTATGTTCTGAACACCTCTCACAAGATCCCTCTAAAAACTTGGTCTCAAAGTATGTGCATAATATGCCAATGCTTTAATCTGGAAACTGGGAGTGTCTAAAACCATTGTCTTCCGGAGGATAGACCTAAAGGGCCTGGAAAGTGTGGTGCCCCCCTGCCCCCCTCCCCTTCTTCCTCTACATCATGTTCTCCTACTCCCTGTTTCGGGGTTTCCGGGACTCTTGGAAGGTATTGCCTGGAGAAGCCATCTTTTCCTCCCTCTGACTCTCATTCCCAGACTGTCCTTTCGTGGGGCTTACTGGTCGGTGAGGCTTCTTCCTCCTCCTCCAGATCTGGTTTCCTTATCAGATGCAATGACAGGTTGGAGGCCATTCTGGAGCCCATCCCAAATGCCTTTGTGAGCTCTCCATGCAGATCTGCAGCCAACAGGCCTGCCATCCAAACTACTCTGTGAAAGACTGCTCAACCTCTAGAATGCCATGCCTCGAGCTGTCTGCTGAAAGGGGCAAGAGACGGTATTCCATTTACTTTGTGATGCCAAAGAAGAAATTAGGCCTTACCTGCTAATTGTCTTTCCTTGAGTACTCTCCGGGCCAGTCCAGGAAATGTTGGGTGGTCAATCCGCTCCAGCAGCTGAGGACTGGAATCTGAAAGGTTTTCGTGACAGCCTATCCAGCTCCCCTAGGTGTCAGCTAACCAGTCTTCCGGTAACAAAGCAGATAAGCTAACTCCAAGAACACTACTAAGCAAAGCCAAACAAACAAAACAAAACTAAGTAGAACAGTGTGTCCCCTAGAAATTCATAAGGTAGACCAATTTGTCTTCCCATATTCCCCCGCGCTACGAGGAAGTACAAAAATTGAAGTACGTCAGTTGGCATACTTTTCCGTTTTTTTTTTTCTTTTATTGTTTTCTCTTAGGAATAGTGTAATCGGATGCTGAAATCCGTTCCCCTTCCCCCAGGGAACCTCAGCAGCCTAAACCACTGCATTGCGCAGCCCCTTGACTCAACAGAAGCACCTGAACACCGCCAGCATACGCCCCGGACTCGCAGAAACACAAAGGGAGGGTCCTGGACTGGCCCGGAGAGTACTCAAGGAAAGACAATTAGCAGGTAAGGCCTAATTTCTTCTTCCTTATCGTCTCTCCGGGCCAGTCCAGGAAATGTTGGGAAGTACCAAAGCAGTACTTAAATCCGGGAGGGACCTGCGAGGCCCGCCACGAGCGCCGCTGCGCCCACTCTGGCGTCCTCCTGCGCTTGAACATCCAACCGATAGTGCTTCGCAAACGTGTGCAGAGACGACCATGTAGCCGCTCGACAAATGTCCGCCGGCGGAATCAACGCATGTTCCGCCCAAGAGGTAGCCTGACCCCTGGTTGAATGAGCCCACAGCCCCTGAGGAAGCGGAGTGTCTTTCGCCTCGTACGCCACGCGAATCGCATGTTTCACCCAGCAAGCGATCGACGCCTTGGAGGCCGCTTTACCCTTTGCCGCGCCCCCATAAAGCACAAACAAGCGGTCTGACTGACGAAAGGACGCTGTGACCTTGATATACTTGCGCAACACACGGCCTAAGTCCAACCGCCGAAGCGCCCGATCCAAATCAGAGGTCCCCACGACACCAAAGGTCGGAAGTGAAACCATCTGGTTGACATGAAACGGCGACACTACCTTGGGGAGAAAGGAAGGCACCGGTCGCAACACCACCTTGTCCGCGGAAAAGTGAAGGAACGGTTCCTTGCAGGACAGCGCCTGAAGATCGGAAATCCGCCTTGCCGAACAAAAAGCCACCAGAAAAGCCGTCTTCCAGGACAACTCCCTGAGGTGCTCAGACCTATGACCGAAAAACGCCGGATCCGACAACGCCTGTAACACCAGGTTCAAATCCCATGGAGGAACTACCGGACGTCTCGGGGGCCAAATGTTTTTGGCAGCTCGAAGGAAACTGAGCACATCCGGATGAGAAGCAAGCGGCCTGCCCTGCCCCTTCCCTCGGTAACAAGACAGCGCCGCCACTTGAACTTGCAAGGTACTCAGAGCCAAACCCTTGTCCAATCCTCCCTGGAGGAAACCCAAGATATCCGGAATCAACGCCCTGTCCGGTAAAGCGTCACGCTCAACGCACCACGCTTCAAACAAACGCCAAACTCGAACGTAAGCTAATGACGTCGACCGCCGTTTGGACTGTAACAGAGTCTCTATCACCGCGCTTGAATAGCCCTTGCGTTGCAATTTGCCCCGTTCAAGAGCCAAGCCTTAAGACAGAATCATTCCACATCTGGCATGACCACCGGACCTAGGCGCAGGAGACCGCTGCTCATGGGAAGCCGGTAGGGAGGCTCTACTAGTAACCTGATGAGGTCTGCATACCACGGACGTCGAGGCCAATCCGGAGCCACCAGAATCACCGGACCTCTGTGAACCGCTACCCGTTGGATCACTCTGCCCAAGAGCGGCCACGGCGGAAACACATACAGAAGCCGACCCTGAGGCCAAGGCTGGACTAGACCGTCGAGGCCCTCCGACATGCGTTCCCTGCGACGGCTGTAAAAACGCGCGGCCTTGGCGTTGGCCTGAGTAGCCATCAGGTCGAGGACAGGCTGCCCCCAGCGCAGAACAATCTTCCGAAAGACCTCCTCGTCCAGCTCCCACTCCCCGGGATCTAGACGATGACGACTGAGAAAATCCGCCTGTACGTTGTCCTTGCCGGCCACGTGAGCCGCCGATATCGCCACGAGATGGGCTTCCGCCCACTGAAACAGGAGCAGACATTCTTCCAGCAGCGGAGCACTGCTGGTGCCCCCCTGCTCGTTGATGTAAGAAACCGTCACTTGATTGTCTGAGAAAACCCGCACCGCCTGCTTGACCAGCACGTCCACAAAGACTACCAGAGCGAGACGCACCGCCCTGAGCTCCAACCGATTGATCGACCAAGACTGCTCCACTGGCGACCACAATCCCTGAGTCACCCGACCCAGACAATGAGCTCCCCAGCCGGAAAGGCTGGCATCCGTCATGAGTAACACCCAGTTCGACACCTCTAGAGGAACTCCCGCTTGAAGATGGGCCGGAACCGTCCACCACTGCAAGCTGAGCCGCACTGCATCTGGACAAACCAACCTGCACGAGAGAGGATGGTGTTGCGGAGACCAGCGAGACAACAAGGCGCTTTGCAGCGGCCGCATGTGAGCCCTGGCCCATGGTACCAAATCTAAGGCCGCCGCCATGGATCCCAGCAACTGAAGGTAACGCCAAGCCGTCGGAGCCTTGATCTGCAGAAAGGAGGCCACTTGTCGAAAGATCTTTTGCACTCTGTCTTCCGGCAGAAAAACGGACGCGACGCCCGTGTCGAAGAGAGCCCCCAGGTAAGTCAAGCGTTGCACGGGCTCCAAATGGCTCTTTGCACAGTTGATGACCCAACCGAGTTGCTCCAAAAACTGCACCATGTGCGCCGTGGCTGCCTGTGATTCAGACATCGACGGCACCCGTATCAACCAATCGTCCAAATAGGGATGAACCTGAATCCCTTCCTTCCGAAGCGCCGCCGCTACTACCACCATCACTTTGGTGAAGGTGCGCGGAGCCGTGGCCAGCCCAAACGGCAACGCTCGAAACTGAAAATGACCCATAGGCACTGCGAAACGGAGAAACCGTTGATGCTCTGCCCGGATCGGAATGTGCAGGTAGGCCTCTGTAAGGTCTATGGAAGTCAGAAACTCGCCTGGCCGAACTGAGCGAATTACCGAACGTAATGTCTCCATCCGAAAATGAGAGACCCGCAAACCCCGATTCACGTGCTTGAGGTCTAGAATAGGACGAAAAGAACCTTCCTTCTTCGGAACCACAAAATAAATCGAGTATCGACAGAATCCGCACTGGTCCACAGGCACCGGGCACCACCGCCTGAAGTGACAACAGGCGACGGAGCGTTTCCGCCACCGCCGCCCTCTTCGCCTGTGGACCACACGGAGACCGGACGAACAAGTCGGGAACCCTTTGCGCGAATTCCAAGGCTTAGCCGTCCCTGATGACTTCCAGAACCCATTGGTCCGTGGTGATACTGGCCCAGGCGGAGAGGAATAGTTGCAACCGACCTCCCACCAGAATCCCCACCTGGACCGGCCTCACTTCATTGGGACTTCTTGGAGGTAGACTGCGTGGCACCAAAGTAGCCTCTACCGAAACCTCGGGATCCCCGAAAGGAATGACCCCTGGACACAAACCGACCCCGCTGATAGGGCGTGAACCGGGCACCGCGGAACCTGCGAAAGTCCCGACCTTGACATCTCTGTACGGACCCCGGCTTGGAAGCTCTCGGGCGGTCTTCCGGCAGCCGCCCCCCTTTGGAGTCCCCCAAATTCTTAACAATCTTATCCAAGGCCTCTCCAAACAACAACTTGCCCTTATATGGCAACTTACTAAGGCGGGCCTTGGACGACGCATCCGCCGCCCAATTTCTAAGCCAAAGGAAACTTCTCGCCGCGATGACTGATGCCATAGCCTTAGCAGAGATGCGAACCAAATCATAAAAAGCATCAGCCTGATAAGCCGCTGCCGACTCCAGCTTCGCCACGGATGCCGGGGAGTCCTCCCCCTGCTCCGAAAACTGCTCACCCTGCAGCCAGCGGATGGAGGCTCGCGACACATAAGCACCACAAATAGACGCCTGAAGGGCTAAGGCACTAGAATCAAAGGCTTGCATCAACAGCGCCTCCAAACGGCGATCCTGCAAATCCTTGAGAGCCGTACCTCCTTCCACAGGAATGGTGGTCTTTCGAGTGACAGCTGATACAAGAGCGTCTACTTTTGGCATACGCAACAAGTCCTTCTCTTCCTGAGGCATAGGATAAAGCCGCGCCAACGGAGCGACCCCCCCGGAGGGACGCCTCAGGGAACTCCCACTCAGCTTCAATCATCTGTTTGATAACGCGATGCACAGGGAAACACTTGTTTTCAGCTCTGAACCCCTGTAATAAAGGATCTTCCAGAGGCTCTTGCGGAGCGGCTGGAAGAGCTAAATTCAAAGTCGCAAGAGATTGGGTGATTAAAGCCCCCAGCTCCTCCTTACGGAACATCCAAAAGACATTGGGATCCTCCCCCGGTCCCAGCTCACCTTCCTCTAGATCCCCAGACCAACAATCCAAGCCTGGGACAGAGAGAAAATCCCCCTCTTCCACCTCGGGGGATGA
Organism: Ichthyophis bannanicus; assembly: GCA_033557465.1. Classification (NCBI taxonomy): domain Eukaryota; kingdom Metazoa; phylum Chordata; class Amphibia; order Gymnophiona; family Ichthyophiidae; genus Ichthyophis; species Ichthyophis bannanicus. The sequence continues at coordinate 111,132,437 of CM066032.1, read as the reverse complement.
CACACTAGGAACCTCAGGGTGCTCCACAGTTTGGTCCTTACCTGGCAGCAGCAAAGGACTAGGCTCTCCCAAGAGACCCTGTCAGGGAGAGGGCACAGAGTAAATCAAAGGGAGATCCGAGACAGGAGGGAGAGAGCCCCGAGTGTGCCTAAGCAGAAAAGCCTGATGCATAGATAAAATAAACTCCAGCGAAAAAAAAGGCACTCTGAGACTCCTGCACTGCAGGAGTAAGCTGGGGCGGCAGGTCTGGGCTCACGGCCGGCCTCACAGACTTTGATTTGCGTTTGTGCGGCTTAGGAAGAGACGCGGGAGCCCCGGCCAGTTCTAACAAAATGGCCGCCGTTCCCGCGCTTTCCCCCGCACCGGGAGCCAAACTTAGCTCCGACCCTGAGGAAACGTTCGACATGATCACACCGACCTGAAATAAAGGCCCGATCGCAACGATCCCTCCTTGATCCGCCGCCAAAAAACAAGTCTCCCAAAAACACGTGACAAACCGCGTGGGAATGCAAAATGCCGGCGCGAAAGGAGAACCCCCGCGGGCAGACACCAGACCGCCCCGAAACCAAAAATAAGTACCCGCGCGGTAAACTCACCACTGGTAGACCAAACAGAGCTCCAGCAATCCCTCTAGCAGCGCTTCGCCGTAGCTAACGGGAGCCGATGCGAGGATGCTGCGAAATGCAGGGAGAGGACACTGGGGCTCCCAGGCCTGCTGATCCACTGCCGAATCGCTATGTCTTGAAGAGGCAGGCTCTACCTTGCTAAGACCAAGCGTCTAGGGTCCCGAGGAGCTTCCCCGACCACTAGCGCTATCACTGGGCCAGAGCCCCTGAAGAGAATGGCTTCCTCCAATCAGCGATTCTGAGGCTGGGTATATGGGAATCAATTTGGAGTGACTAGGACCCCCCCCCCTTTTTTTTTTTTTTTTTTTTAAATAAAATAAACCCCGACTAGACACAAAACAAAAAACCCAAAGCCTGAAAGCCAAACCCTAAATCTGACCCTTTTCCTTATCGAATCTCTGGGGAGCTGATCCAAGAACATCCAGCTCAGCTGCTGAGGACTGTAAGACTGGTTAGCTGACACCTAGGGGAGCTGGATAGGCTGTCACGAAAACCTTTCAGATTCCAGTCCTCAGCTGCTGGAGCGGATTGACCACCCAACATTTCCTGGACTGGCCCGGAGAAACGATAAGGAAAAAGGATGGATCCTTCTGCATAATTTTGAATCTCAAGGCATTCCATGTTCACCCAAAGGCCTTCATTCTGCATATGGGCATGGAGGTCAGGCATGCGATTGTTTCAGCGAGGGGAGTTCCTCACGTTTCTGAACTTCGCCGAAGCCTGTTTTACATTCCCATATGTGAGGATTAGCAGTGCTTCCTATGCATTCTATTCTTGGCTCTCATTTTCAGTTTGCTACTCTCCTATTTGCTCTCTCCACCACCCTGAGGATGTTCACCAAGATAACAGTTGTGGCTGCTGCTGCTCTGTGGCGCAAAATGATTTGTGTGCATCTTTACCTGGATGACTGACCTTACTGGCCAAGTTGCATTCAGAAGCACTTCGGGCTTCAGCTCAAATGATGCAGTTTCTGGAGCGTCTAGGCTGAATGATCAATTATGATCAAAGCCACCTGGAGCCTACCCAGTTGCTACAGTACATAGGGGCATGGTTTGATAACAGCTCAGGAAGGGTCTTTCTGCCTGAGAAGAGGGCGAAGAAGCTGCTGTCTCAACGGACGTCTTTTGGAAACAGCAGGCTCCCCGAATGTGGGACTACCTTGCTGGTCTCCTTGTTCACAGGACTTCGAGATCAGGCCTCACCTTCCCCCTTCGGTGATCCACTTCCCGCCCAAGGGTGACATCTTGCCTCAGAGAAGTTATGGACTGAAGACCAGGTGGTGGCCCAGCAGATTTCCATCACAGGGACAGAACGCAGATTTGCCATGGAAGTAGCCATGGCCCTGACATGGTGCACAGTGACCCTGGTCCAGTAAGATCCTTGCATGCTTGTAGGCAAGGGTAATGCAGACCACCACCCAAGTGGACAGAGTTTACTTAGTCACTGGAAGCCCTAGACGGCCGGAGTCATAGGATACAAAAAGCTGAGGTGCTTTGCAGTGGCCCCAAATCCGTTGCAGGTAAGACAGGGCTCTCTTACAATCCAGACTGTAGAGAACGATCTCTGCCCTACTGGTGTGAGGCCTTGGAAAAAAGGTGGGGAGTATACCTTCTGGGCTGAGGAGGAATGGGGACACCACCTTCGGCAGAAACTTGGGGTGTTTGCGGAGCACCACCCTATTCTTGTAGAACCTTGTGTAGAGCAGTTCCACCATCAGAGCCTGGAGCTCGCTGACTCTGTGTGCTGATGCGAGTGCTACCAGGAAGGCGACCTTCTAGTACAGATACCAGAGGTGGCAAGTAGCCAGAGGCTCAACGGAGGCTTAGTAAGCTGAGAAAGCACCACATTGAGATCCCACTCTGCTGCTGATTTGGATAACATGAGGCCCCACAGGAAATGGGACATAAGGAGCTGAGCCGAGAGGTGTTTTCCCTCAATGGAATGGTGATGCGCTGCAATAGCGCTCAGGTCTACTCTGACCGAACTGGACTTCGGTCCCATCTGTGATAGGTAAAACAGATTCTGGATTACCACTTGCACTGAGAGCAGGAAACCGGGTTTGCCCACCTTTCTGCACAACACACCAAGAATCGGCGCCATTTGAAGGCATACACCCTTCTTATGGAGGCCTTACGTGAGACCAGAAGAATCTCTTCCACATCCTGTGGAGGGTTGAAGGGGGTTAACACTACCCTTTCAGCAGCCAAGCTAGAGTGAAAGGGACCACAGGTTGTGGTGTAAGAAAGAGCAGTCCTGGAGCTCAGCCCAGGGGAATCGGCGACGCCGCTGCCAATAGGGAGAGGAGCAGTGGGAACCAGGACTGGCTGGGCCACTGAGGGACTATCAGCATTAGCAATGCTCTGTTGCGCTGGACCTTAAATACCGTCTTGGCTATGAGCCATGTCGGTGAGAAGGCGTACAGGAGCCCTTCCGCCCACAGGATGAGGAACGGGTGCGGCTGGCAGGAACAGAATCGGGGCAACTGCATGTTGTCGGGATTGGCAACAGGTCCATTGAGGGGATGCCTCAGAGATGAAACAGCCATGAGGCTACCACTGGAAGACCCTGCTCAGCTTGTCCGCCAAGGTGTTGTCCTGGCTCAGGAGGTACACTGCCCTTAGGAGCATCCTGCTGCATGCAGCATAGTAGCAGAGAGCTACAGCTTCCTGGCAGAGAGGGTACAACTCTGTTTCCCCCTGTTTGTTCACACAGAACATTGCGACCTGATTGTCGATTGGGATTCAGCACAGAGTGGTGCTGGAGCTAGTGGCGGAAAGCTCAAAGAGCTAGGTATATTGTGCAGAGTTCTAGCAGGTTGATTTGCATCCGGGATTCCCTCTGGGACCAGCAGCCTTGTGACTGGAGGCTCCCGCAATGTGCTCCCCAGCCCATTAGAGAAGCGTCTGTGGTGAGGACCTTTAGGGGAATGGGTGCCTAGAAGGGCATCCCAGCCTGAAGTGATGTGGAATCTGCCACCATCCAAGAGAATCCACCAGCTGACGGGTCACTTTCAATCTGTCCCTGAGCCTGCCTGTGGCTTGCCTCATGTGCAGGCAGGCATATGGGGTCACATGAACCTGGAGGCCATGTGACCCAAAAGGCAGAGTAGGAGCTGGGCAGATAGCGTCCGGCATCGGTGAACCTCTGCGGCTAACTCCCTGAGGCGTTCTGACCTCTCCTAAGGGAGGAAGGCTTTTGCCTGAAGGGTATCTAGTTACACCCCTATGAACTTTAGGCACTGGGCCGGAGTGAGGTGAGATAGTTTATGGTGCTGCAGGATGTTGATGGTGCGCCTGGTGGTGCTTTGTACCTCTGCAGCCATGACCCCCTTTATGAGCCAATCGTCCAGATAAGGGAAGACGAAGGCCCCTTGGGGCCGGAGGTGGGTGCAACCACTGCGAGACACAATGTGGAGACCCTTAGTGACGAGGCCAGACCGAAGGGCAGCATCCTGTATTGGTAATGCTGTTCCCCACCATGAACCAAAGGTATTTTCTGTGGTTGAGATGAATTAGGTTGAGTGCAGGCATCCTTTAGATCTAAGAAGCATAGTCAATCTCCCTGCTGGAGGAATGGCAGTAGTGTCCCAAGGGAGAGCATCTTGAACTTCTCCCTGACCAGAAATGTGTTGAACTCTCACAGGTCCAGGATAGGCCTGAGGCCCCCTATCCTCTTGGGGACGAGGAAATGCCTGGAGTTGAAGCCTGTGCCCCAGAGATGTATTGGCACTGGTTCTACTGCTTTGTCATTGATAAAGCCTACTAGCTCTGTGAGGAGCAGGGTGTGGAGAAGGAGAGGCCTGGTGGGTTCTCCTGGGAAATACGAGGGTGGCATCCCCTGTAGGTGGAGAAAACAAGGGGGAGCGGCTGCTCTTGCAGGAACACAGGAAAGCAACAAAGGGCAAGAGTCGTAGGTGGGTGTAAACAAATTTATTAACCCCAAAAGGGGTTAATAAATTTGTTTACACCCACCTACGACTCTTGCCCTTTGTTGCATCCCCTGTAGGTGGAACAGGTAGCACTCCTTAACAACTTGTAGCACCCAGGTATCAGTGGTGATGGCTGTCGACATGTGGGCAAAAAAGGCTAGGCGTCCCCTGTGGCAAGGGGGCCTAGGACGTCGGGGCCTTTTGTTTTCTGGGACCATGTCTGTAGCTTTTTTGTTGCTGGCCCTGTTCAGGGGTCAGAAGGCCTGAAAGTGCAGTGTACCGCTAAAGCTCTCTTTCTTCCTCAGGAAGATGGGCTTTTTCCAAGGGCTTTCTTCCAGGATTGCACAGAGGTGGTCTTTCAGAGCCTGGTTCTCGTCATGAATTCTGTCTCTCTCTCTGCTGTCTTATCTGCCATGGGCTGCCTTAATAGGTTCACAGGGGACATCAGTCAGTTTGTCATGCACCCACTTTTCCAGGTTAGATGACTACAGCCATGCTTGACGTCGTGCCCCGATGCCTGCGGCAGCCACCCTAGCCAATGACACAAACCCATCGTAGGCTGCTCAGGACAAAAACTTTGAGGATTCTTTTATTGCAGAGGTCAGGGTCTTAAACCTCTGTAGAGGTTCCCCATTGAGGCCTGCCGAGAATCTACCAAGCTCCTTCGACAGTTCCTTCAGACACATGCCAATATAGAGCTGGTAGGACTGGATCCGGCACATTAGCATCAAGCCCTGAAAGACCTTCCAGTCAAGGGTGTCAAGGGTTTGGGTCTCCTTGCCAGGTAACACCAATGGATGAGCTTTTTTCAGGTTTTTAAGCCGACACATGGCCAACTCCATGACCATGGTGTTCTGGCGAAGCTGGGTCTTTTGGAACCTAGGGCTTCGGCATACCAGGTACATGGTGCCAAGGTGCCTATTAATGATTGGTACTGAGGTTGGTGTTTCCCACATCCAGAGGAGGCAGTCGAGCATCAGAGGGCACCAGGACCATATGGGTTGCCTTCAGGGGTGCTTCGTACTGGAGTATTTCCAATTCCTCGGTGCGTGGGTCCTCCTTGGCCAAGGCTCTCACTATCGGGCAGAGGCCATGTCCCACATGAAATCAAGGAATGCTACATCCTCAGGTGGGGCACAGTGTCGGGTCATCAGGGGAGACGGATCTGAGGGCACGTCTCGGTGTCGCCTTGAGTCCGGTGACACTTCATCATCTGTCTCTCATTCGAACTTGAAGTCCGAGTAAGTCTGATGCAATGTGATCACTTCGGTTGAGGATTGCTCCCAGCAGTCCGTGATCTCCATAGGATCAGAGGTCCAAGCCGCAGGCGCTCAAAGGGGAGGACCAATGCCCTGAGGAATGGAAGCAGAAACTCGTCCAGGGCAGGCGGCTCTCTCAAGGCCAGTGGCACTCGAGGACCAGCTTGATGTCTGGGGAAGCCCTCAATATCGAAGATCCTGTCATTGAAGTGGATGAACCGGACAAGCTGGACATGAATGCCCGCTGCATAGTCACTAGGGCAGATATACTGCTCTGTAGGGCCACCATTCTGATTTTCATACCAGTTGGCTCCGCAGCTTCCGACGCGGGCACCGAAGACTTCGGACCCAACATCAGTATTGTTAAAGGGGAGTCCTCTATGAGGGTGGCCTTGGAGGTACGAGGCCGGCCGGTGGGTGCCGACAACTCCTTACAGGGCATCTTGGAAGACCGCTCCAGCCCTGACTCCTCGGACTCACACCTGGAACTGCGGGTCCTGGAATAGGATTTCCCCTTCTTCCCGAATCCATCCTCTAAGTTTTCAAGGGTTTCTTTTTCTTGTGCTCCACCTCTGGAAACTTCCGCTCAGAAGAAACTGCAGTTGCGGGACTCCAAAGAGGCTCTGGCTTCGCAGGGCACAGAGATATCAGAGTGGGGCCTGGAGAGTGGTGTCACCAGCATGGAGTCGGACTTCTGAAAAAAATTTCCTGCTGCTGATGATGGCTCTCTAAGTCCTTTGATGATATAGTTCTGCAGAGTTCGCAGTCAGAGTCATTATGCCGTGGGCTGAGGCATCAGAGGCAGCAGTCATGTGGGTCAGTGAGTGACATTTTGCACACCGGTCACACTTTTTGAAGCCACTGGAGGCCATCAGAAAAAGAGGGTCCCCACAGTCCGCCAGAGGTCTAAGGCCTTCGACTGAAAAAGGACAAACGCCAGTCAAGGAACACCTTGATGAAAAAGGTGAAAAAATGAATGAACAGACCCGAGGAGCAATGCCCAGGCAAGCTGGCTTCGGGGTGGGAAGGAACCGGTACACAAACCAAACTTAAGAAAATCAGACTTTTTCCCAGGGAAAACTGGACAACGTTAGATGGGCTTCACAGAAAAAAAAAAATAAAGGAGACTGAGGCAAGATGGCACCCTTGGACAGGAAGTGGACCATGCATGCGTGGTGACTCTCCCAAAGGCTTTCTTTGAAAGCTGTGGAGATACTTCCGCGTGGGCTCCGTCGGTGTCATCGTCACCCATATATGAGGAATGACTCTCTGCTTGTTCCAGGAGAAAACAACCTTTTCACAACTGCCACACCAACTTGCAAACTGACCTACCACCAGAAAAACCTTTTCCCAACTGACATACCACCCCACTAGCTGCCCCATCCCTAAAATATACCCCTGAAACTGTGCCACCCCAGAAATGTCTACACTCCAACTGTCCATAAAGCCCCATACTGCCCCATCCCTTAAAAACATTCCCCCCACAACAGGACTATCACCCCACAAACTGCTTCGCCCCTAAAGAAAATATCCCCCTCAACTGCCCCACCCACCAAAACTGCCCCTGCATCTGACTGACCACCTCACCAAATGCCAGGACTGTACCTAGCCCCATGCGAGCGGTGCAGCCGCACAGGGCGCAAAGGCTTGGGGGATGCATTTTGGCTGCCTGCTGTTGCCCTGCCGCCACCACTTTCTTCTCTCAGCGGTGGCAGGGCAACAGCAGAAAGCCGAAATGCGCCCCTAAGTCTTTTCGCAGCACTTTAAGCAGGTTGGTCCCTCCCTCCTCTGACGCAACATCAGAGCAGGGAGGGACAGATCTGCTTAAAGTGCCGGAGACTTGCAGATCGGGTGCACACCCTCTCCTACACCTCCATCCAGCCGCTTTCTGCTCTTTCCCTGCTGCCGGCGCCACTGTGGAGAAAACAGAGGGTGGTAGCAACAGGGCAAGAGCAGGCAACAGCTGGACGGACGTATGGGGTGGAGGGGGGTGCGCCCGAAGTGCAAGTCGCACAGGATGCGATTCTAGCTCAGTATGGCCCTGCCAAATGCCCCTGCATCTGCCCACCACCCCTAAAAACTACTCGCCCACAACTGCACCACCCACCAAAACTATCCACCACACAACTACCCCTCTGTAATGTCTCACCCTCTTACAAACCACCCCATCTCAAAGCTACACATCCTCAGGAAATGCCCTAGTACAACACATAAAACTGACATACACACACACAAACCAGTATTACAAATAATTCCCAAGCTGTGATCAACTATTTTTATATTATTGACATATTTTGTTTTCTTTATTGTTTCCACTGTGAAAGCTACTGACTGAACTTTTCTGCCTTCTTATTGAATGCTATCTGTGTTGTGTCTCCTGGAAATGCCCCATGATTCCCAGCTATACTCTCCCCTCTATAGTCAACACATGTACAGCACACAGCTGAGATACAGATATACTCACATGAATAGCACACAGAGAAACACAAGGATTAGAAATAATTCACAAAAAGTCATGTACTGTATTTTAAATTATTTACATACTGCATGTATATATACATATATATATATATATATATACATATATATACATATATATACATATATATATATATATATATATATATATATATATACACATATAGATAATTTTCCCAACACATACATGGATACATTCACAAATTCATAAGCAACACATGCATGCATGCACACATATACCACCAACACCTAAAAACCCACAATTAACACAGACATACACCCCACATACATATATGGCAGGATTGGAAAAAAATTACATGAGCCATGCTATGCTTTCCCTACTTGTCTGTTAAGCAGTTTGTTTTATATGTATTGCAGAAAATGTCAGTTTAAAAAATATTTTGCTTAAATATATAAAGCATAGTTACTCATCTGTAACAGGTATTCTCCAGGGACAGCAGGAATCAGTCCTCGCTTATGGGATGACGTCGGCACCAACGGAGCCCGTGCAGAGCAATTCACCAGCTTTCAAAGAAAGTCTTTGGAATTGCTGCCACGCATGTGTGGTTCTCTTCTTGCCCAAAGGTGCCATCTTGCTCAGTCAGGTCCCCTAGCTAGAGCCCTAAGCAGCAGATGGCAAGGGAAGGACAAAAATAACTCTTCAGGGGAGGAGGGAGGGTAGTAGTGAGGGCCGATTCCTGCTGTCCCTGGAGAACACCTGTTACAGGTGAGTAACTACGCTTCCTCCAGAAACAAGCAGGAAGTCAGTCCTCACTTATGGGACTCCCCAGCTACAGGCTACCAAACTTGTAATCCAAAAACACCCCAAGGAGGCCGTGAGCAGAAGTCGATGCCCTTAGGAGCCCGAGTCTTCGGGTCCCCGGGGCAAAGCTCTCAGTAGCCAAAAAAGGGTCGGAGGGCGGGAGTTGCTTATATCCCAAACAGATTATGGAGTACAACCTGGCCGAAGGCGCTGTCCCAGCGGGACTCCCTCTCCAGGCAGTAGTCCACAGCGAAAGTGTTCGCTGAAGACAAGATCGCAGCTCAGCAGATGTCTGTCAGAGGCACTGAGCACAGCGAAATCACCGAAGTCGCTCAGGAGCTCGAGCAGGTTGATTTGCTGTTAAGATTCCTCGGGCGACCACTGCCCCTGGGTACAGAAGGCGCCGCAGTGGGCTCCCCACCCCAGCAAGGAAGCATCCGTCATTAGGACGAGCTCATGCTGTGGGGTCTGGAAGGGCATTCCCCAAGGAGATTTTTGGGGTCCCTCCACCAACCCAGGGAGTTGTGGAGACTACGGGAGACCCAGATAGGGTCTTTGAGGTGGCCAAAGGCCTAGCTCCATTGGACCCTGAGGCACCACTGGGCTGTCCGCATGTGCATGCAGGTGTGGTGCCACATGGACGATGGAGGCCGTGTGTCCTAGAAGGCGCAGCATGGCCCGTGCTGTAACGCAAGCCCTGCTCTGGACCTGGGTCGCCACGGCCCAGAGGCGGTCCGCCCAGTCCACGGACAGGAAGGCGATCGCTCGCTCCATGTCAAGGTACCTTTTGAGGCTGCTCCTTGTCCAACTCTCGGGAATCCGGGGGGGGGGGGGGCTAAGCGACCAAACACAGGAGCGCTCACTCGTGTCTGGGGCCCCCGACAGAAACTTCGAGGTCGTCTTCTTACACCACTCCACTTCTTGGGATCCCTGGTCCGAGTGCCGCCGAGAGTGCGGGACCGAATCTGGGGATCCCACCGGCAGAGGGACGACAGAGGGTGCTGCTGGGGATTCTGGGGCTACCCTTCCAGAAAATGTCATCAAACTTCTGCTTACAACTTTGCAAGACAATGTCCTCCAAAGCCTTGCTAAGAGATGAGAGCTCCGGGTTATGGTCGGCCCCAAGACACCGAAGACATCAGTCGGGTGTCCGTGAGCGACATGTTTTTGGAACATCTGTCAAATTTCTTAAACCCGGTGGCCATTGGGGCAAAAAGGGCCCCCGCTAGGTCGAAGACCTTTGCGGCCAGCAGTTAAGGGAAAAAAGGGCACTAAGCTGGCAAAAAGAAAAAGCTTTTACAGAAACGGATGTCCCCTCGCTCAAGGGAAAAAGCAGAGCAGGGGAAGACAAGTAGAGAACCGGTGCTACCGGAAAAAACACAGGCCAGAGACCAAAAACTAAACTCTTTTTCCGAGGGACGAGGACATGCGTCCGAAGGGCTCCGCGGAAAAAGGGAGAGTGAGCAAGATGGCACCTTTGGGTGGGAAGAGGACCATGCTCGCGTGGCAGCAATCCCAAAGGCTTTCTTTGAAAGCTGAGGTATTGCTCCACGCGTGCTCCGTCGGTGCCGACATCACCCCATAAGTGAGGACTGACTTCCTGCTTGTTCCTCGAGAAAGAAAATTTGTACATGTTTATTCTTTCCAATCCAAAGAAACCTGGAAAGAATTACACAAAGGGAGTAAATAATGTCTGTCTCTATCTGGGAGCAATCGAAATAACTCTCCAAAAAATTTAATGGAATGGGGGTGTAACTTGACATGTAGGAAAAATTGGTAAAATTGAAAATGAGCCAAAATAGGACTGGGGGCTCAAAGGAAATAAGCCTGCCCCAAAACGGCCTAATGTATTTCTATGGAAGAAGGAGTTCCAGATTCTGCAGCACAGAAACTTGAAATAGAGAGACACATAGCAATTAAGGAATTCCTCCTTTCAAAATGCCTCTCCCTGTTCTCTACCTTCCTCAGCCCCGCCACCCCATATATTGCTGCCACCCGACAAACTGCCACATTCCCAAACTCTCCTCTCACCACCCACAGCTATATCCCCCAGAACTGCCACAATGCAATGCAATGTGTGCCTTCGAGTCAGTCCTGACTCCTGGCGACCCAGAAGCTCCTGCGTTTTCTTGGCAGTGTCACCGGAACATGCACAAATTACAAATAATTCCCTATAACCCTTGAGTTCACACTATGATGTTCTGCATTTTAAGTTATTCAGATATGTATTTCATTTTCCTCATTATTTCTACTGTGAATCCTAAAGCTGTACAACTCATTCTTATTCGTTGCTAGGTGTGCTGCCAACTATTATCTGTAGCCATGGACTGGGCTATATTAAAGCACTAGGAATATACCTAGAGTCCAAAGTTTAGGGGGAACACTGTCAGATGTGCTCAGGACTGGGGACAAAAAGGTCCGAGAGCTGTCTGGCTTTTTTAAACATTCCTTTTTACATGAAATGTTTGGAAGCTAAAGAAATAACTGTCTGGACATTTTTCAGAGTTTACCATTTCTATCTATAACCTACTCCCCCCACCACCCATTTGAGTGATCATGCCATGCCTTCTTCCAATATACCTAGCCATAGAGACTATGGGTGGAATCCAGACAATGATAAAACTACAGGGGCAGCGAACTAGAACGCTATTCTAGACACAGAAAGGGAGGTGGTAAGCTAAATGGAGTTCTCGTGCTGTGGAAGTTAAGTTTTGATATGTGGTGAGACATAGAAAAAAAATGAAGTGCCCCCTCCCTTTAAAAGCCTGATTACTATTTATTTATTTAACTGATTTTATATACCGTCTTTCTACAAATCAAGACGGTTTACATAAAACATTTAAAATAGAGTGTTTCCACTGTTTACATAGAACAAAGTAACAATATATATAAAATAACAATGAAACTAATTATAAATTATAAGAATAAACAACTATTTACAAAGGTATTTACCGAGGTGTCAGTTGTCAGTATGTAGGTTTAGAAGGGGTAGGAGCTGGGGGAAACAGATGAAGGTTAGAACTAAGGTGGAAGGGGAAACTGTTCCTGAAAAAGGAGGGTTTTTAAGTTTTTTCGGAACTCAAGGTGAGTTCTAGAGTTCCGAAGCTCATGGGGAAGAGAGTTCCATAGGGTAGGAGCATAAAGGGAAAAAGCCCTGTTACAAGTGAATTGTTTACTATATCTTATGGTTGTTGGGATAGAGATGAGGTTTTTGCGGGTTCTAGAGCTAGCAGAGAGGGGAATGAGAGGGGAAAGGCATGGAGTTGATTCATTGGAGATGGTTTTATGTATAAGGGTAAGCACTTTGAACTTAATCCTACAGTAGATGGGGAGCCAGAGGAGGTCATATAGGACTGGTGTGATGTGTGATTGCCTAGGAGTGCTGGTTATGAATCTTGCAGTTCAAACAGCTGCAGCATACAAACACCGACAGTAACAAAGTTTCAGAAATGTACCTGTTAAACAACCCTACTCTCTCATCGCCTCTCCCAATAACAGACAGAACAAACAGATATTAACACACACATACACATTAACACGCCCATGCAGAGACACAGATATAAGCACAATTCTAAGACATAAAAGCTTATATATATATATATATACACACAGGCAATGCAGATATAGACAGGTTACACTCAGAGGAGTTGGAGAGAATTTCCTGAACTATGCTCTGCATGCTTTTCCCATATGTCCGTTTTATATAAATCATAATCCTAATGGTACAAAATAAGATGTACCAGATTGTTGCAGACATATGGCCCACCTCTTTCCAGTGCCTATGGGCCCTGGTCCCACCAAAACGTCTCTGCGTGATTGGGGCAAAGACCCTTCATGTCTGCCCATGGAAGATCGGATCCCAGCAGACAGCCCAATGATCGCAGTCTCATGCAGGTTGTCTGGCCTAGGGGAGGAGCTAGAGGCTGCCCCCAAAGAAAAAGGCATTTTGCTGCCCCTGCAGATAGCGTAGTTACTCACCTGTAACAGGTGATCTCCGGGAACAGCAGGAATAAGTCTTCACACATGGGTACCGTCGGCACCGACAGAGCCTGCGCAGGAACGCTCCCCAGCGTCCCAAAAGGAAAGCTTTTGGGAGCATCCCACCACACATGCGTGCTGCCTTCCCACCCAACTATCTCTCTCACTTCAGTTGAGTTGAAAGCTGAGACCAAAGGAGAGAAGCAGAAGAAAAATAGAAAGAGAAAGACAACTCCTAGGGGAGGTGGGTGGGTTGTGAAGACTTATTCCTGCTGTTCCCGGAGATCACCTGTTACAGGTGAGTAACTACGCTATCTCCAGGAACAAGCAGGAATGTAGTCTTCACATATGGGGACATCCCAACTAAAAATGCCTAGGGATGACGCCAGCATGTTGCAGATCTAAGTAAGATGGGCCATGTGTCCTCCCAGGGACCTCAGGCATCCAAGAGTGGATGGTGGGAAGGAGCTGATCTAGGAATAGAAGAGATGCTGTAGAACAGCTTAACCGAACAAGGCATCCTGACAGGATTACTTGTCTAAACAATAGTGGGCAGTGAAAGTATGCACAGAAGCCCAAGTTGCTGCTTTGCAGATCTCATCCATAGCAACTGAACAAGATTAGCTGTTGAGGCTGCCATGGCTCTAACATTATGAGCCGTGAAATGGCCTTCAAGAGGGATTCCTTTACTCTGATAGGTAAAGGAAATACAGTCTGCAATCCACTTAGAGAGAGTTCTCTTAGTGACTGAAGTCCTAAATGACTAGAGTCAAAAGCCAGAAAAAGCTGCAAAGACTTTCTAAATGGCCGAGTTCTGTGAAGATAAAAAGCCAGAGCCCGCTTACAATCTAAGGTATGAAGATTTCTTTCCGCACTGGAGGCATGAGGCCTAGGAAAGAAGACTGGGATATAAGAAGACTGATTTAAATGGAAAGGTGATATCACCTTTGGCATAAAATGAGGATGAGTCCTCAAGACTACTTTGTCATGATGGAACCTCGCATAAGGCAGGTTAGCCACTAAACCTTGCAGTTCACTAATGCGTCTTGCAGAAGTGATAGTAATTATGAAAATGACTTTCCATGAAAGAAACTTTAGCTCCGAAGTCGCTAAAGGTTCAAAGGGAGGCTTCATGAGTTGACCCAGAACAAGATTAAGATCTCATGCCACCGAAGGTGGTTTAATGGGAGGTTTAGTTAAAAGGTGACCCCTCATAAATCTTGAAACAAGAGGATGAGAGGAAATTGGTTGTCCATCAAAGGGTTTATGAGATGCAGCAATAGCATTAAGATGGACCCTAACAGAATTGGTCTTGAGACCAGAAGCTGATAAAGTGAAGGAGATAGTCCAGAAGGGACTCTACCGGTACCAAGAGGGGATTAAGTCCCCTCTGGGAACACCAGATTGAGAACCTCTTCCACTTAAAAGGGTAAGAATGCCTTGTGGAAGGTTTTCTGGAAGCCAGAAGAACATCCTTCACTTGTCGTGAAAGGCCTAGATCTTGAAGTTCTATGCCTTGAGTAGCCAGGCCTTGAGATGAAGGGACTGGGGATTGGGGTGCAGTAGGGATCCGTTGTTCTGGGACAGAAAATCCGGAGCACTCCCCAACTCCAGAGGAGTGGCTCGAAAGAGACCTAAGAGAAGAGGATACCATGTTTGCCTTGGCCAGCAGGAAGCTATGAGTATCATGTGACCTCTGTCTCTCTGGAGTTTGAATAAGGTTTTGGGGATCAGGGGAATTGGTGGGAAGGCATAGAGAAAATCCTGGCCCCAATGGAGCAGGAATGCATCCCTCGCCTGACAATTTTGAGCTGGCAGTTTGGAACAGTACCGGGGAAGTTTGGCATTCTGTGGACTTGCAAAGAGGTCTATGTCTGGTGTTCCCCAGACTTGAAACACTCGGGCAAGTTGATATGAGTGGAGAGACCACTCGTGTGGCAACAGGACTCGACTGAGCCTGTCCGTCCAAATGTTTTGAATGCCTGGAAGGTATACTGCCAACAAATGAATGTGATGCTCTCTGGCAAGGGCCCAGAGTTGCAAAGCTTCGTTGCATAATTGCAAAGAGCCTGTTCCATCTTGTTTGTTTAGGTAAAACATGGCCACTTGATTGTCAGTTTGCACCAGAACTGTTTTGCTTACAAGATGAAAGCAAAAGACTTGAATAGCACTGGAAATGGCCCTTAGTTCTAGGAGGTTTATTTGAAGAGAAGCCTCCTGTGGGGTCCAGAGACCCTGGGTAGACAGATCGCCCAAGTGGGCTCCCCAACCCAACTTGGATGCATCTATCAGTACAGCCTGAGGTAGGGGTTGCTGAAAAGGAGAGCCTACTGTAAGGTTTTCCAGAGATTGCCACCAATGCAGACACACAATCAGGCGTGTGGTAACTCTGATCTTGTCTGACAGGCATCCTGAGGCCTGGGACCATTGGGAAGCTAAGGTCCACTGGGCCGCTCGCATATGAAGGCATGCATAAGGAATCACATGGACTGTAGATGCCATGTGTCCTAGAAGTCGAAGCATCTGTCGAGCAGTGAGGAAGGTTTGTAGTACTGCTTGAGATGCTAGTTTGATGATGCGCAGACAGCGAGGCTGAGGAAGGAAAGCCTTTGACTGCTGTGTGTCCAAGCGAGCCCCTATAAACTCGAGGGATTGAGATGGTGTGAGCTGGGACTTTGGAAGGTTTATGATCCATCCTAAGTACTGCAGTATTTGCATTGCTCGGGAAAGAGCACGACTTGCCTCTGGAGCTGATAGTGCTCGAATGAGCCAATCGTCTAAGTAAGGGAAGACAAAAATTCCTAGAGTCCTCATAGATGCTGCTACTACTGCCATGCATTTTGTGAAGACCCTTGGAGCAGAGGCCAGCCCGAAAGGAAGGACCCTGTATTAAAAATGTCTTCCCTTGACTAGGAATCTAAGGAATTTTGTGTAATCTACATGAATAAGGATATGCATGTAAGCATCCCTTAAATCCAGAGAACATAGCCAATCTTGCTCGCGAAGGTATGGAAGAGTGCCGAGGGAGATCTTGAACCTCTCTCGGACTAAATATTTGTTCAGTTCTCTGAGGTCCAGGATTGGTCTTAGTCCCCCTGACCTCTTTGGAATGAGAAAGCAGGGGGAATAGAATCCTGTGCCCTGCTGGGACTTTGGAACCTCTTCTATAGCCCCTTGAGCCAGAAGAGTGGTGACCCCTTGCCACAACAGGTCTGAGACTGGTGGTTGAGATTTGAACTGTTTTATTAGCGTGGATGGGGGCAAGCTGAGGAAATGGAGCTTGTATCCCAGACTCTATAGAGTCCAATTTTCTGAAGTGATTTGTTGCCATCTTTTGGCAAAATGGCAAATACGGCCTGGAATATTTAAAGGTTCTGGGCTTAGAACAGGAAGAATGGCTAAGTTCTCTAGACAACAGTCAAAGACCCTAAGGAGGATGGGTCTGCTGAGCCTTCGTCTTTCTTCGTCTAGTTTGTTGTTGCCCCTTCTGGAGAACATGTGTTTGCTGGGTGGAAGATGGATAGAATTTCTTCTTCTTGGAGAAAAAAGGTTTTTTGAAAAACCTTTTCTTGGCTGGGTTAGCTGTAGATTTTGACAGCCTGTCTAAAGTTGTATTATCAGTGTCAATTTCATTAGCTTTAAGCTGCCAATCCTTGCCAAAAAGATTTTCTCCTGTGCAAGGAATGTTACCCAGCTCATCTTACACCCATTCCTCCAAGTCTGAAGCTTGGAGCCAGGCAATATGACGTGCTCCTATGGATATAGCAGAGGTTCTGCTAATACATTCAAAACAGTCAAAGGTAGCACCATTCATAAACTTAGAGACATTTTGAGCATGTTTGACCAAAGTCAAATAATCTGTCCGTTAATCCTCTCGAAATAAAGAGTTCAAAAGCTCCAAGTCTTTTGTAACCTGCTCAAGAAACATTCCCATGTATAATATATAGGAACTGATTCTTGCTGATAGCATGGAGGACTGAAAGCATCGATGACCAAAGGCATCCAGTGTTCTAGACTCACGACCTGGTGGATTGGAAGAATGTCGTTTAGCACTCTTAATCCGCCTCATGGCGGACTCTACCACCATAGAATGATGTGGTAATTGAGTCTTCTGAAACCCTGGGCAAGGTGGTACTCGATACATAGTGTCAAGACGTCTAGAATGTGGAGATACTGTTAAAGGAGCTTCCCACATTCTTAATATTAGATCATGTAAGATCTGGTGTATAGGAAGCATAGCTGCCTCCTTTGGAGCCAAAGGATATTGAAGAATTCTCAATTCTTCTGCTCTAGGCTCCTTTTCTAGTACTACTGTAATGGCAAGACCTTTTGCCATATCACGTACAAAATCATGAAGAGACATTCTGCGTTGAGGAGAAAGAAATGAATCTTGCAAAAGTTCAGCTCTGGTACCGGTAGAATCACCTGAGTCATCGGAATCGGAAGACTCAAAAGAAGGAAGTGCCGGGTTCTCCCGAAGCAGATGGCGTCGGTACCACTCGATGTCAGTACCGAAACGAGTCGGTACCTGATCCCCCATGCTGGAGAGAGATTCCAGGCTCGGCATCGGGGGAAGCATACCTGTTGAAACAGGTACCGAGGGCACTGGCACCGGTACCGGCATCAGTACCAGTGCCTGCGGAACCGTCTGCAGCGACTTTAGCGGTACCGATGTAGCTAAGAGGGTCGCTAGACTGCATTCGATAGCAAGGAGTCTTTTGTCCATCGCTACTGCCGATGCCGGGGCGTCAGTACCGGTGGAAGCAGCCACAACCCTCGAGCATGGCACCAGTAGTTCCATCGAGGTCGAGGCCTCGGGAACATCCTGAAGCCCTGATAAAGCTTTGGAGCCCGAAGACTCCCGCCGGGGCTATTTAGCCGGTGACGTGTCCTCGAGGGCAACGCCAGTGGCATCTCGATATTAGAGGGAGATCTACCCTTCGAAGACCGGCCAGTCTTAGAAGACATGTGCTTAGTTACCTGAGATCCCTGGGAAGAAGCAACAGCCCTGGAAGACATCGATGCAACAGACATCGTGTCTGAATCAAATAGGGCACAAAATTGATTTCCTTGATTCTGAAAACGTTTTAGTCAACTTTCTGCAGGAGACACTCTCCTTAGGGCAATGATCAGGACCTAAACATTTAAGACATCAGTCATGGGTGTCGGTAATAGAAATTGTACCGCCACATTTTGAACACTTTTTAAAACGAGTGGCTGGTTTATCCATGATAAGGGAACAGAGGGCCTAAAGCCCAAAATGGTGCCAAGCACCAGAGCAGGGGGAAAATAACCCTGGGAAAGCACTAAAATCAAGTTATTTTAGAAGAAAAGAAAGAAAAGCACTGGTGGTACCGGTAGGCATCGACGGAAGGCAGACACGACCACAAAAAATAAATTTAAGAGAAGATTTTCTGCGGTGACAGGGGACACGTCCTGTCGGCTCCACGGAAAACGAAGAACTGAAGTGAGAGGTGTAGTTGGGCGGGAAGGCAGCACGCATGCGTGGTGGGATGCTCCCAAAAGCTTTCCTTTTGGGACGCTGGGGAGCGTTCCCGCGCAGGCTCTGTCGGTGCCAACGGTACCCATATGTGAAGACTACATTCCTGCTTGTTCCTGGAGATATATGATTTCCCCTACTTTTTGTTTGAATCTATGATTAAAAGTGGGGTTTCGACTATCCACACTGAGTGTTAACTGAATTTTTTTTTTTTTGGGGGGGGGGGGGGGAGAGATTATTTTTTTGGTACAATTAGGAGATACCAAAGTACCCTCGTTTCCTCTCCTCGATTCACATAATTCCAGATAAGGACCCGGAGGTGAATTCTGCAGCAGTTAGACAATTCTGCAGCAATTATAGCAGATCTGCACAAATTGGCATTATACTATGGATAATCAACATGTAAGTTGTGTGTGAAGTTTTTGTGTCATGTCCTAAAAGGATGGCAATGCTCACCCATAAATCACAAAGCAGTGAAAAGCATGCAGTATGCTCAATTTTCAAACAAAAAGATAGCTGAAAAAATTACCAACCCAGACAGTCATATCAATCTTAGTATACTAAAACAGGCCAGCAGCAAATATAGAGCATCTTGCCATTGGTCTCAATCATGTCTATGGAAACTCTGATATCCCCTCTACGTAATTATAACTTCAAGAGCTTTCTATGCCTGGAGCTGGCATGACAAGAATTCTTGGAACAGCAGCAGATACCATCAGGACAGGCTAAAAATAAACATGAGTGTATAAGAGGTCTGTTTCACATTCCTGAACGAAATGAGTACTCAACTTATCCTACTCAAAGAATGAATTTTAAAAACAAAAAGGTAAAAAAGAAAAATCCCAGAATGATGTTTTCTACCCCTTTTATATAATTCTTTTGAACTTCTAATGGGTTGGAAAGAATAACCAGTGGGATTGAGACTGCCCATCCATCTGTCAAAACAAACTAATTCTTTTTAAATGTAACAGAACAGAAAGAAAATTGGCATGGAAGAAAAACTAGTGAAAAGACACACCAAGATATAAAAGGGCCAGAATGGATTGGGAGTTTGAGAAAAAAATACTCAACAAAATGACCTAATGCATTTCTATGGGAGAAGCAGTACCAGATTCTGCAGCATAGAAACTTACATACAAACAGCAGTTAGGGAATTCCTCTTTTCAAGTTGCCTAATCCTATTCTCCACTCTTACCAAGCTCCTTGTCCCCACTCTAACACCTCCCCCCTACCCTGCAAAAAATAAAATGTATCCCCTGTAATTCCCCACCACCCCGCAAATGCACACGCCACACACAACTACCCCGTGGAACCAAGCAAACCTACTCCAAATGGCCTCAGCCTCTGCCCCTTCCCAAACTAACTACCATTACACAACTCTGGACACAACACATTCACACCACACACACAACAGTGTAGGAATTCTTCCTTTCAAACCACCTCGCCCTGTTCTCTACTTTCCCCAACACCACAAACTGCCTCCACCTGCAAAAACAACCCCCCTGCCATAAATGACCCATATCCAAAACTATCCCTCCTTATCTATCTCCACTCTCCAATACTGTCTCCCCACAACCACTCCTTCCACCCTCATAATACCCCCAATTACTTCACCTCCAAATAGCATTGCCAGATCTGAGTATTTCCAGCCCAATGCTGGTACAAAATTAGCGCAAAACAGCGACCAGCCTTTGGCCACGCCCTCCCCTTCCCCAACAAACTCCTAGATCAGCCAGTCAGATGTGACCAGGCCCACACTATCACATAGTCCCACTCTCACATCCCCTGAGAGACTGGAACCTGGAAATCAATTACTCCCCTACTTCCATATCTCATTGGTCAGCTCTGGATATGCCACTGTGGTACCTGACCAACGAAATGCAGCCAAGGGCTCAGATTCTCTAAGAGCCAGGACTTTAGCTTTGTTTTTGGTTTTTTTTGCTCCATTTTCCTTAGCTCTCTCGCACAAAGCAGCGATGAGCAATAGCCCCCAAAAAAACCAACTCACACATTTTTCCCAGGACCTGGGCAAAATAAGCTATGCAATCAAGTAGGTAAACTGTGGCGGCGGTGTTGCTATTTCCAAAGAATCTGAAACCTCCCCCTCCCCCAAACAACTATACCCTTCAACTAGCTCCCCACCAGTTCCCCTTACAACTTACTCCCACCCTCTAAGAATTACCATTATGCAACTTCTCCCCAATCACAACTACACCCCGGAAAGCGTAGTTACTCACCTGTAACAGGTGTTCTCCAGGGACAACAGGAATCAGTCCTCACTTATGGGTGACGTTGGCACCGACTGAACCCGCACAGAGCAATTCCCCAGCTTTCAAAGAAAGCCTTTGGGATTGCTGCCACACATGCGTGGTCCTCTTCCCACCCAAAGATGCCATCTTGCTCAGTCAGGTCCCCTAGCTAGAGCCCTAAGCAGCAGATGGCAAGGAAAGGACAAAAATAGCAACTCCAGGGGAGGAGGGAGGATAGTGAGGATCGATTCCTGCTGTCCCTGGAGAAAACCTGTTACTGGTGAGTAACTATGCTTTCTCCAGGAATAAGCAAGAAGTCAGTCCTTACTCATGGGACTCTCCAGCTCAGGCTACCGAACCTGTAACCCAAAAACGCCTCCGCGAGGCCGTGAGCAGAAGTCGATGCCTGAAGGAGCCCTTTGGACCACCGGGGTGAAGCTCTCGATAGCCGAAGAAGGGTCGGAGGGCAGGAGTTGCTTATACCCTGAAAAGATTACGGAATACAGCCCAGCCGAAGGCGCTATCCCGGCGGGACTCCCTCTCCAGGCAGTAGTGCACAGCGAAAGTGTTCGCTGAAGACCAGGTCACAGCCAGGCAAATGTCCGACAGAGGCACTGAGTGCAGCGAAACCACCGAAGCAGCCTTGGCCCGAACGCCATGTGCGGCGACTCTCCGATCCAACGAGGCACCCGCCTTCACCTGGGGGAAGGCGATGCAGTCCGCTACCCAGATAGGCAGGGTGCATTTGGTGACAGCCTGCCCCAAGCGATTGGGATCGTAGGCAACAAACAGCAGACTTAAGGCGAGTCTGGGTACGCTGGAGGTAGAAGGCAAGAGCCCTCTTGCAGTCAAGTGTATGTAACACTGCCAAGACCTGGTCAGTATGAGGTCTCACGAAGAAAGTTGGTAGGACTATCTCCTGATTTAGATGGAAATCCGAGACAACCTTCCGCAGGAACTTGGGGTGGGTAAGACCACCCTGTTCCCATAGAATCTGGTGTA
The DNA here is from genome assembly GCA_033557465.1 of Ichthyophis bannanicus. Classification (NCBI taxonomy): domain Eukaryota; kingdom Metazoa; phylum Chordata; class Amphibia; order Gymnophiona; family Ichthyophiidae; genus Ichthyophis; species Ichthyophis bannanicus. Next base: position 111,110,654 of record CM066032.1, on the reverse strand, counting down.
GGGAGCCTGACTCAGCGAGCCGAAGTCAAAGCCACCAGGAAGACCACCTTCCAGGAGAAGCGCCAAAGTGAGCACGTCACCATCGGCTCGAAGGGTGGTCATTTAAGCTGCATGAGCACCACGCTGAGGTCCCACTCCGCTGGGGGAGGCCAGATGGGAGGCTTGAAAAGTAAGAGGCCTCGCATGAAACAGGAGACCAAAGGCTGCCCCGAGAGGGGTTTCCCCTCGACGGGTAGGTGGTTCGCCAAAATGGCGCTCAGGTGTACCCTGACCGAATTGGATTTCAACCCTGCTTTCGAGAGGTGGAGGAGATACTGAAGAACCCACCGGGTAGAGCAGGAGAATGGATCGATCTGGAGCTCGAAGCACCAGACTGAGAAGCGTCGTCACTTAAAGGCATATGCTCATCTCGTCAAGTTTTTGCTCGACGCAAGAATTTCCTTGACCTCTTTCAGAAGATGCAGTGGGGCTAAGGAGACCAGTTCAGCTGCCAGGTTGTAAGGGACAGCGAGGCCAGGTTCAGGTGGCGTACCCGACCCTCCTCCTGCGTTAACAGGTCCAGGGCACAGCCCAGGGAGACCAGAGGTTCGGACGACAGCCGGAGCGGGAAACAAGGCTGTCAAGGCCACGAAGGAGCCACGAGGATCAACGAAGCTCAGTCCCGCTGAACGTTGTGGAGGGTCCTCGTAATGAGAGGAGTGGGAGGGAAAATGAAAAGAAGGCCGGAGGTCCAGCTTAAGAGGAACGCATTCGGGGCCACCCTGCTCGGGTGTGGAACCAGGCCACAGAAGCGGGGGAAGCTGCGCATTCACCAGTCTGGTGAACAGTTCCATGGATAGGGTCCCCCACCGATGGAACAAGAGGTCGGCGACCTCCGGATCGAGGCGCCACTCGTGTGGGTGGAGGATCCTGCTGAGTTTGTCTGAGAGGACATTCTCCTGGCCTGGGAGGTAGACTGCTCGTAGGGTCATCCCCCGGCAAAACACAAAGGAGGATCGCCTCCCAACAGAGGCGGCGGGATCCTGTTCCCCCCTCCTTGTTTATCTAGAACATGGCTACTCGGTTGTTGGTCTGCACGAGCACCAACTTCCCCTTCAGGCAGCCCTCAAAGGCCCTCAGGGCCCATCGGACCACCCGAAGCTTGAGCAGGTTGATCTGCTGCTGAGACTTCAGGCGACCACTGCCCCTGGGTACACAAGGCACTGCAGTGGGCTCCCCAGCCCAGCGGAGAAGCGTCCATCATCAGGACAAACTCATGCTGTGGGGTCTGGAAGGGCATTCCCAAGGAGGCTTAGGGAATCCCACCACCAATCCAGGAAGTTGTGGAGACTGCAGGAGACCCGGATAGGGTCTCTGAAGTGGCCGGAGGTCTGGCTCCATTGCGCCTTGGAGGCACCACTGAGCTGTCCGCATGTTCATGCGGGCGTGAGGGACCACATCCACAGTGGAGGCCATGTGTCCTAGGAGGCGCTGTATGGCCCATGCCGTAATCCAGCTGCCATGGCCCAGAGGCGGTCTGCACGGTCCACGGGCAGGAGGGCAGTCACTCGCTCTGTGTCGAGGCATGCACCGATGAACTCCAAGGTCTGCACGGGTTTGAGGTGGGATTTGGGGTAGTTGTCCAAGAAGCCGAGGCATTCGAGGAGAAGGATCGTGCATGATGCCGCCAGGAAGGCTTTGCCGGCCGAGGTCCCCATGACGAGCCAGTCGTCGAGGTAGGGGACGACGGGTATGCCCTGCCGCATGAGGGAGGGCGGCAGCCATAGAGAGACACTTTGTGAAAACCCGCAGTGCAGACGCGAGCCCGAAGGGGAGCACTCTGTATTGGTAGTGTTCCCCCTGCATAGTGAAGCGCAGGTATTGCCTATCCTGGGGGTGGACTAGGATGTGGGCGTAAGCATCCCTGAGATCCAAGGAGCATAGCTAATCGCCCTGCTGAAGGGCAGCATGATGCCAAGCGATAACATTTTGAACTTCTCCCGCACCAGAAACTTGTTTAGGTTCCGGAGGTTGAGGATGGGGCATAGGCCCCCTGTCTTTTTCGGACAGAGGAAGTAGCGGGAGTAGAACCCACAGCCTCAAAGGTGCAATGGTATCTTCTCGACCGCCCGCTGGGCGAGGAGGTTGAATAGCTCCCGCTGCAAGTAAGCCTGGTGTGAGGGGAGCCAAAAAAGTTCCACGGGGAGAAGGGAGGGGGAGCCTGTCCAGGTGAAGCCGATATCCGTCTCGGACCACCTGGAAGATCCAGGTGTCCGGACATGATCAACGCCCACTGCGGGGCGAAAATGCACAGACGTCCCAACCACCAGCGGAGGTGCTGCCGAGGGGGCGAGAGGCTATGCCGTCAGCGTCAAAAGCCCTGAGCGGGCTGGGGTGTCGCCGGTGGTTGGGCCTTGGGCCCTCTAGGCTTGCAGTGGCCATGCACTCCTCCCTTCCCCTGAGTGCCGGAAGCCAGCGCAGGGGTGGGCAGGAAGGGCAGGTATCCCCGGTAGGGGAGCCCCTTTCTTTCGAAGAATGGCTTGTTGGTCGGCTGCTTCTTCCGAGAGAGAGAGAAAGAGGTCTTACACGAGAGGTGGATCTGAGTCACAAACTGTTTCTGTATCAGCGGCCTTATCCTCAATGGGCTTACCAAACAGCTGTTCGCCAAGGCAGGGGACGTCCTGGAGCTTCTCCTGGACTCACTGTTCCAGGTCCGAGGACTGGAGCCACGCCTAGCTTCAGGCCCCAATGCTGGCTGTTGCCACTCGGGCAGAGGACTCAAATCCATCATATGCGGCACAGGAGAGGTAGTTCAAGCACTCTAACAGACCTCAGGAGGGTTTGGAACCTGAGAAGGGGTCCGTCCCCTCGCTCAAGGGAAAAGAAGAGTAGGGGGAGGACGGGTAGAGGACCGGTGCTACTGCAAAAAACACAGGCCAGAGGCCGAAAACGAAACACTTTTTCCAAGTGACGAGGACGTGCGTCCAAAGGGCTCCATGGAAAAAGGGAGACTGAGAAAGATGGCACCATTGGGTGGGAAGAGGACCACGCATGTGTGGCAGCAATCCCAAAGGCTTTCTTTGAAAGCTGGGGAATTGCTCCACGTGGGCTCCGTCGGTGCCCACGTCACCCATAAGTGAGGACTGACTTCCTGCTTGTTCCTGGAGAAACTAGCTTCCAAAACTACCCCTATCTTCCAGTGCCTCAACTACCCTCCTCCCAGAACATAACAAACCAATGCCCTCCTTCTTGTCCAAGAGGGAGATACTTAATGCTTGTTTTTTCCATATTTGCTTTGTCCATATAGCTATTTAGTTCTTTTAATAGACTAGGGAGAGTGTGCAGTGGCAGCCAAGAAGGCAAATAAAATGCTAGGAATCATAAGGAAAGGAATGGAGAATAAAACAAAGGATATTATAATGCCTCTGTATCGTTCCATGGTGCAACTGCTCCTTGAATACTGTGTGCAATTCTGGTCTCTGTATCTTAAAAAGGATATAGCAGAATTAGAAAAGGTACCGAGAAGAGCCACCAAAATGGTAAAGGGGATGGAAGGATACCCCTATGAAGAGTGGCTTAAAAGATTAGGGCTTTTCAACCTGGAAAAGAGATGGCTGAGGGGAGATATGATAGAGGTCTATAAATTAATGAATGGAGTGGAACAGGTAGATGTAAATCGATTCTCTACAGCATCAAAAATAAGTAATTAGACCTTACCTGCTAATTAGTGTTCCTGAAGGATCTCCAGTATAGTCCCTTTGTTCTGGGTTGTGCTCCTCTTCTAGCAGCTTGGAGACTGAGTACGTCATTTTTTGATCCCTCAGGATATATAATCACTGGCACCACCCACCAGCTTCAGTATCCTGTTAAAGCAGACCTAATGGAGAGACAACTAAGCAAACATGACTAACTACAAACTTTTTAACCAGAAAAAAAAACCTCCCCTCTCAGGAAGGGATGTCCCAACCCTCCCTTTGAAGAGGAGGCTTACCTGACACATGGCCTTCCCATACCGAAAACCAAGTCAATTTCGATTGTGATTTCAGTGCCCTGTAACCGCCTCTTCCACTTCGGCACCGAAACCTGAAGATAAACTTCTGCCAAGCTAATCATCCTTCTGAACCTCTTCGGACTGGAAAACCTCTCTTTATCATTCCAGGTGGGATCAGGGATTAGACTGGAGATCCTTCAGGAACACTAATTAGCAGGTAAGGTCTAATTACTTCTTCCTAAGTGTCTCTCCAGTCTAGTACCTTTCTTCTGGGATGTAACAGAGCAGTTCAAGCTTGGGAGGGGCCTGCCAAACCGGACCGAAGTACCGCTCTCCCAAAACCAGCATCTGCTGCCGCCTGAACATCCAATCAGTAGTGCATGGCAAAAGTATGTAAGGAGGACCATGTAGTCGCCCTACAGATCTCCGAAGGATCAACCAAACTATACTCCGCCGAATAGGTAGTCTGAGCTCGAGTGGAATGAGCCTGGAACCCCACATTGAAATTGAAGCGTTGGCCGCCACTTCCCCTCTGCGCGGCCCCTCCAAAAAGCACAAACAACTTCTATGACTTGCGGAAAGCCTCCATACGCTTCAGGTAACGCCTCAAAATCCTACGCACATCCAACCTCCGTAAACGTGCGTCACTCTCTTCTTGCCCTACCCCGACAAAGGACAGAAGAAAAAAAGATTGATTCACATGGAACGGGGAAACCACCTTGGGCAAGAACGAAGGAACCGTCCTCAAAACCACCTTATCTTTGAAGAAAACGAGGAAGGGCGGAGAATAGGACAATGCTTGCAACTCAGACACTCGTCTGGCCGAACAAATGGTCACCAGAAAAACCGTCTTGAGAGTCAAATTGTTTAATGAAGCAAGATGCACTGGCTCATACGGTTCTCCTGCCAAGGAATCCATAACTAGTAATCATATCCAGCACTAGTAATCATACATATGCCCCCTCAGACAATCACTCATTGCAATTAAACAATCAGACTCAGCATGAAAAAGGATAATCAACTGATCGCTCAGAAGATACCCACTGAAATGGAATCAGGACCCCCAGTGTAAATAAGATGTAGATATGTTATACAATGTACATAGTTCCCCCCAGTTACTTCCAAGTTGATCTCCTGTTTATTGTAAATACAACTCAGGGTTCCTGTGTTGTATGGTTGATGTTGAATGTAAACCGCTCTGATCTAAAATAGAGCGGTATAGAAGAACTGTTAAATAAAATAAATAAATAATAAATAACCAGATTAAGATCCTAAGGCGGGACGATCACCCTTCTTTGCGGCCTCAAACGTCTCACTGCCTTTAGGAAACGAACTACATCAGGATGCTCGACTAACAGCCTTCACAAAACCTTACCTCTGTAACAGGAAATAGCTGCGAGCTGAACTCACATGGAACTGGCAGCCAGACCTTTCTGAAAACCATCCTGTAAAAACTCCAATATCTCCGGGATGGAAGCTTTTAACGGCCTCATCTGTCGCTCCCCACACCAATTCTCAAAAATTCACCAAATTCTCACATACGCTAGACAGGTTGAGCGCTTGCGCACCTTCAGCAAGGTTGAGATCACTGCCCCGGAATATCCTCGCTTGCGTAGCCTTGCCCTTTCAATAGCCAGACCGTAAGCGAGAACAGATCCACCTGCGGCATTCTCACTGGACCCTGAGTGAGAAGATCCTCCCTTACTGGTAGACGCCACAGCCTGTCTGCCAACAGACGCATTAGGTCAGCATACCACGGTCTCCTTGGCCAATCCGGAGCCATCAGTACCACTAAGCCCTGATGTGCCTCTATCCTTTGCAGAACTCTGCCTATGAGCGCCCACGGAGAAAATACATACAGCAACCTCTCTTCACGCCACCTTTGAACTAGGGTGTCCAGACCCTCTGACATTCTCTCCTTCCATCTGCTGAAGAATCGGCTGGCTTTGGCCGACTTCCAGCTCGCCATCAGGTCCATGACAGGCTGTCCCCACCTGCGTTCTAGCTGATGGAAGACTTCCTGGCAGAGATTCCACCCGCCGTGATCCACCTTGTCTCGGCTGAGGTAGTCGGCTACACTGGCCACGTGTTGAGCTGACAGGGCCAACAGATGAGCCTCAGCCCATTCTAAGAGGCTTTCCGCTTCTTCCTCCAACGGGCTGCTGGTGCCTCCCTGCCTGTTGATGTAAGCTACCGCCGTCACATTGTCCGAAAGAACTCTGACTGCCCTTCTGCGAATCCAAAACTGGAACGCTTCGAGAGCTAGGGTCACTGCCCTCAACTCTAACCTGCTGATGGGCCACAGGGATTCCTGAGCACTCCAGAGGCCCTGGGCAAATCACCCCTCGCAGTGGGCTCCCTAGCCAGACAAACTCGCATCGGTCATTACCTGCACCCACTGTGGGGGTTAGAGGGGCATTCTGCTCTCTAGAGCCCCAGGGTAGAGCCACCACTGATAAGCCTCCTTGGTTTCTAAGGAACATGGAAGCGTCACTGACAAAGGCTGACACTGATGAGACCATCGCCGTAGAAGTGACCTCTGTAAGGGATACATATGGGATCTGACCCAGGGAACCAGATCTAATGTCGCCGCCATAGTTCCCAGCACCTGCAGGTAGTGCCACGCCGATAGCACCTTCCGATCCACAAACTCTCTTATCAGCCGATGCAGACCTTCCGCTCTCTGAGCTGGCAAGAAAACCTTGCCTGTCACCGTATTGAATCTTGCTCCTAGATACTCGAGTACCTGAGTAGGAACCAACCTGCTCTTTGACAGATTGATTACCCACCCCAGGCTCCGGAGGAAGGTGACCACTCTGGCCGTCGCCTTCAAACTCTCGTCCTTGGACTTGGCCCTGATCAACCAATCGTCCAAATAAGGATGAACTAGAATTCCTTCTTTGCATAATGCTGCCGCGACCACCATTACCCATGGTGAAAGTAAGTGGAGCTGTTGCCAGGCTGAACAATAGCACTTGGAACTGAAAAAGTGTCCCAGCAGTACCACGAAGTGCAGAAACTGCTGATGAGACTCCCTGATGGGAATATGCAAATATGCCTCAGTGAGGTCTAGAGATGTTAAGAATTCCCCCTGCCGGACAGCCACGATCACTGACTTCAGAGTTTCCATCCAGAAATGGGGAACCCCCAGGCAACGATTGACCCTTTTTAGGTTCAGAATTGGTCTTAGGGAGCCCTCCTTCTTTGGGACTACAAAATAGATGGAGTAGCGACCTGAACCGCATTGATCTTTCAGGACCGGGACCCACCGCTTTCAAGGCCAACAGCCTTGACAAGGTTTCCTGCACTGCCGCTTGCTTGGCCTGACACTTGCACAGCGACTGGACGAAAGACGGGAGCACTGGTCTTGCAAACTCTTAAGGCATAACCGTCTCACACTACCTCCAAGACCCACAGGTCGGATGTAACCCGAGCCCAGGCGGGAAGGAACTGCCGCAACCAACCTCCTACCAGTAGCACTTCCGCCCGAGCCCCCGCAGCTTCATTGAGTCTTTCTGTGGGCTGAGGCGGAAGGAGAGGTTCCAAAACCTCTTCCCGCTCCCCGGAAGCCTTGTCCCTCGAAGCAAACCGGCCCCTCTGAAAGGAGGTCTGCCAAGCTGGACGAAATTTGCGGGAGTCCCCCTGCTGAAAACGTCCAAGGCCCGTAAAGCAACCCTGCTTAGGCCTATCCTCCGGCAGTCTGCCTCCTTTTGACTCTCCTAACTCCTTCACCAACTTGTCCAAATCTTCCCCCAAAAAAAGCTTACTCCTAAAAGGGAGTCTACCAAGCCGGGCTTTGGACGAACCGTCCGCCGCCCAATTGTGAAGCCAAAAGGTACCACCGAGCCGCCACCACGGATGACATGTTTTTTGGACAAACTCCTAATAAGATTGTATTGACTGTCTGCCAGATAGGCCGCTCCGGACTCCATTTTAGCGGCCTCTCCCTACGGTCCAATCAAAGACTCCTCCGCCACCCGCAGCTGTTGAGACCACCACAGGCAAGCTCGGGCCACCCAGGCCCCGCATACTGACGCTTGAAGTGCCAAAGCACTAATGTCAAAGGCTTGTTTCAACAAAGCATCTAGCTTCTTGTCTTGGGCATCTTTTAAGGCTGTACTGCCTTCCACCGGTATCGTAGTCTTCTTGGTTATTACGGATACAGCCACGTCCACTCTCGGCGACTTGAACAATTCCTTCTCCGCTTCAGGCAGAGGGTACAAGCGTGACATTGATCGCACAACCCTCAAACCTGCCTCTGGCTGGTCCCACTCTTCCTGGATCATTTGCCGTACTACCTTGTGTACAGGAAATATCCTCTGGGAATTCCTTACAGCCTGGATTAATGGATCTTCCAACTCCTCTTCCTGCTCCGTTACCCCTGCCATGTTAAGCACCTTCAGGGACTCTCCAATGAAGACCGGCAGTTCTTCTCATCGAAAGACCCTTACAATTCTTGCCTGCTCCTCAGGGATCTCCCCCTCCTCGAGCTCTTCTTCCTCCTCTCCCAGCTCTTGTTCAGAAGTCTCCCTTTCCAGAGTTTCCGAATCAGGGGAATGAGGGTTCTCCTCCTCCAGGGTTCTGGCTCGCTTAGATGGAACCACTGCCTCCACCAGCAACTTGGGCTGTGCCACACGCTTTCGAGTGCATCCTCGACTGCCCTGCTGACGCAACAAAAAGCTTTATGCAACAACAAAACAAACTCCGGGGAAAAACCTTCCCCCAGGCCTACCTCTCCCGAGGAGGTCCCCGGTTGTGGCTGAGGCTCCAGTTGCTGCTCCAAACTCAAAGACAGGACAAACCTTTCCCCCAGGAGTCCTTCCAGGGGTTCCACAGACTCTTGAGAAACCACAGCCACTGGATCTGGAGAGCCACAAGCCTGCAGCCCCTGCTCAGCTGCGGCCGCCTCCATAGCGCAGCCTCTACAGACTCCTGCTTCGGAAACCAAACTTTTGCAGGCTCCACAAAGCAGGCACTGAGGCCTAGCTGGCATCTTGCCCCGTGGAATAAAACAGTTCTTTTCCTTTTTTTTTTTTTAAACCTACCACAAAAAGCTAGAGTATCTATCTTTAAGTCCATCTATATATAGATATAAATCACTCTATATGTATAAATCACACATACATATACACACATACATATATATACATATATAGCTATATGTACACCTAACCAAATCTATACCAGAGCCTGCACACAAAAAATCCTGCACTGGGAACACAGCCTCCTGCTGCCGTTGGCTACATGCTCAATGAGCTGCTCGGCACCCAGCCCCACCCCCCGACGCTGAAAGCACGCGAAAGGAAGCGGCCTTGTCTTGCTTCCAAGGGCCCCGCCGCCGCGGGCCGCTGTCTGCGCACGAGGCTTGCTGTCCGCCTCAGAACCGGCCCCCTCTTACCTCGTGGTCTGGCTCGTCTCCCTGCTGTTCCAAGGTTCCCGGCCGAAAACGGAGGCCAATGCCTTCCCGCCCTCGTGCTCAGCCGTCTCCCAGGCTTCTGCAATGAGGCGGAAGGCAGCTCAGAGGCCCCGAATCACCCCGAGACTTGGCGGAAAAAACCCTTGCTAGTCTTTTTTTTTTTTTTTTTAAATGTGCCTCAGGCAAAGCCTCCTCCTGAACCAATCCCCCCCCCCCCCCCACGTCTGGAAAGAGAGGAGGGGAGGGGGGGCAGACGCCTCTCTCTTCCTAACACTGCTTCAACCAATAAAATAACTAAAGAAGTAAAGGCAAATAAAGCCAAACCAAAAGAAAAGGGCAACACCCACTAACCAAACCCCCTAAACTCTAAGGTCTCACCAGTAAGCCTTTCCTTGGCTTAATGCTCCTTCTTGCTGCTTGGAGACTGAGTATACTGAAGCTGGTGGGTGGTGCCATGCTATCCACAATGACGCCTAAATCTTTTTCCTGGGTGGTGGTTCCTAATGTGGAACCTTGCATCGTGTAACCATAGTTTGGGTTGTTCTTCCCTAGGTGCATAACTTTGCACTTGTCCACATTAAATTTCATCTGCCATTTTGATGCCCAGTCTTCCAATTTATCAAGATCCTCTTGCAATTTTCCACAATCCTCTTGGGTTTTAACAACTTTAAATAGTTTTGTCTCATCTGCAAATTTGACCACAAAAAAGAAGAATAAAAGGGAATATTTTCTGCGGTGACAGATGTCGGCTCCGCGGAAAACGAAGAACTGGAGAGGGACAGTTGGGAAAGGTGGGAAGGCAGCACATGCAGGCGCTTTGGGATGCTCCCAAAAGCTTTCCTATTGGACGTTGGGGAGCATTCGCACGCAGGCTCTGTCGGTACCGATGATACCCATATGTGAAGACTACATTCCTGCTTGTTCCTGGAGATATCTGGATACATTTTGGCTATGCTTGACTAGGGCAAGATAGTCTGCCCTCTTGTCATCTGGGAGGAGAGGAGCAAAGGCCTCGAGATCTCTACATACCTCCTTGAGGAACATTCCCATGTAGAGAATATAGGAGTTAATCCTGGCCGAGAGCATGGATGCCTAGAAGCATAGCCTCCCAAAGGCTTTGAGAGTCCTCGATTCCCTACTTGGAGGATTTGAGGAGTGAGACACTGAGCTTTTCATTCAGCACATCGCTGATTCAATCATGGAGTGGGTGTGGAAGCTGTGACTTTGTTAGCCTGGACACTCCGGTACCAGGTACATGGTATCGAGTTAACGACTGTAAGGCAAGACTATAAGAGGAGTCTCCCACATATGGAGACTAAGATCATGCAGGATGTGGTGCACCGGCAGAATGGCTGCCTCCTTGGGTGCTGTTGGGTATTGGAAGATCTCCAATTCCTCCGCCCTTTGCTCCTTTTCCAATGTTACGGTGATGGAGAGACCCTTAGCTAGGTTTCGAATGAATTCCTGGAAGGACATGTCTTCCAGAGGAGACATGTGTCACTGTTCCAGTGGGGAAGGCTCCGAGGGAAGGTCCAGGGCCCCCGGGAAACGAGTGGCTCGAAACATTGGAATCGGAGGACTCAAAAGTATTGACGGGCACAGTACTCGGCCGAAGCTCGATGCAGGTACCAATGCTCTGTGTATCAGCTTCTGTAAGCCACCTGAGCTGGGTACCAGTATCAGTGAAACTCAAGAGAAGGCATGGGTGGCAGCGATGTCGATGCCATCTGCATGGACGTACCTGCCACCTATACCGACAGGGCGGTGCCTGGAGACAATGGTTTTATGGGTACTGAGGCTGCCTGGAGAACTGCCAAGCTCCACTTGTTAGCCAGTATGCAGTGGTCTATCGATGTTGCCGATGCTTGGGTATCATCCCGGAGCATGGCACCAGCAGCTCTCTGGAGGTCGAGGCCTCAGGAGCATCCTGGGACCCCTCGATGGCTTTGGAGGACAGAGCCTCCAGCCGGTGCTGTTTGGCAGGCCGATCCTCCTCCAAGGCAACGCCCAAGGGATCTCGATGCTTGGAAGGAGATCTACCTCTGGAGGGTTTCTCCTTTTTTGAAGAAGACTTGTGCTTGGACTTTGCCATTAACTACGATCCATGGAAGGGGGATGAGTCCTTCAATGATGTGGAAGCCAAAGATACCACATCCGAGGGAAAGAGCGTCCCAAGTTTAGAGGCCTGGTTCTGTAGGCCTCTCCTTATCTTTTGACAAAGGGAACAATCTTTTGACTGGTGATCTGGGCCGGGGTATTTTATGCACCAGTCATGAGTGGCAGTCACTAAGATAGTGCTGGCACATTTAGCACATTTTTTTAAACCACTAGTTGGTTTCTCCATACTGTCGATAGAGGGTATGGTAGGCTTAAGCCCTAAGATGGCGTTGAGGCACCTGAAAAATTTTTTTCTTTGTTTTGGAAATAAAGTGAAAAGAAGAAAGAAAGAAAGAAAGAGAAGGGGAACCAGTGATGTCCTTGACAGTGCCAGCATCAATAGGAAGGCAGACGCTAGCCACAAAAAGATGTTTTTTTTCTGCGGTGACAGGATTTGCTTCCTGCTGGCTCCACAGAAAACAAAGAACCAAGGAGAGGAAGTTGGGAAGGTGGGAAGGCATTTGCGCAGACTGCAGTGGAGTGCTCCCAAAAGTTTTCCAATTGGATGCTGGGAAGCATTCCTGCGCGGACTCAGTCAGTACAGACGTCACACATACGTGAAGACGACATTCCTACTTGTTCCTGGAGATTGTATACAAGCCACTCGTAATCTGCAAAGTAAGCATCTCAGCAAAAATCAAGCAAACAGCCAAAGGCAATAGGATTAACTCAACTAAAGAGATCCTTTACTGTGAAACAGTTTATAAGTTCATGTCATTACTTAACCCATCCTCCCAAAACCGATCTAAATGTTGAGCATTTTAACAGTAACAACAAACATAACCGTAGTTCCCCATATGATCTAAGCAAAAAACAATCAAAGCACTCTGGTAGAAATCAGAGCTCTATAGCTGTAAACAAATAAGCCAAGTGATTTTCCACCTTAGAACTGTTTAACTTAAAGTCAAAGAATGGACCATTGAAAAACTGGTTTCAGCCCATGAGTTCTTCATGTCTGTTTTATAGCCACCAATATCTTTCTAACAGCAAATATTTAAATGGTGAAGTGCTTCTTAGGATTGCTCCTTCCCCCAGCTCCAATTTCTTGTCTAAAAGGAACAGCTGCTTGCACACTCAACCTGACCTCAACCTACATAAACCAGGAACAGCGCAAGGCTATAGTCTTTATTTGGCTCCTTGCTAAAAGAACTACATATAACTCATGCCAAGTAAAGCAATCAGGGCTAAATTGTATTTATACATGAAAAAACACTATGGGAGGGGACAGTTGAAGACAGAAAGAAAAAAATGCAAAGGAATAAGCTACTTTACTCTATGTCTAAGATTGTTTGTGTATAGCAAGCACACAATAAGTTAGATACATATTAGCGTGCTTCTGTTAGTGGTGTGTTTGTGTAGAACATTCTTTGCTCTTGTGGACACAGTATGCAGGAAGAAATCTAATGCTAGAATAAACAAGCGCAGGCCTTTATGCATAATGGCAGCACACCACGCATATAAATCTACTGAAATAGATGGTAATGAGGCAATTAGCCATTCAGCAACTAGCAGATGCAAAGAAGTGCTCAGAAGACTAAAATCTCGCCTTGAGCATGGCCTTTTAACATGCGATTTCAACCCAAGGTCTGAGGGGGTGTTAAGGGTTAGCACTCAGGGTTGGTGATGAATTTCTGCGGTTCTGTTTTAGTACTTCCCCCCCCCCCCCCCCAATAACTTTTTTCTGGCTTTGCTGAAGTGTGTTGGGGAAAAAAAAAAAACACACAAGGAAGTGAGCCGGAATAATAGCATTCTAGCACATGTACATGACATGTGGCACATAAACAGCAATATTATTCTAATCTGTTCTGGTCAGAATAGCATCAGTTTCCATGAACCTCTGCGCAAAATACTATTGTTTATGTGCCAGATAGCAAATCAAGCACCAATAAGAAATATTTTTTTCTTTGTACACAAGATACAGGTGCTGCTAATGCAGCCCTCTGTGTGCATGTGTCTGGCTTGCTTTCCTTCTCTAGCACCGACTTTCTGCACACAGCAAAACGTCTGCACTAAACTTACTTAGAAAATCATGCACTAGAGCTTTAGCACTGGGCTCTAGTGCAGCATTTCTCCATTGAGCTTAATGAAAGAGTGCTATTTGTTTCAATTAAAAATACTGTATTCCGAGGAGGAAGTGACGCCACCAACCGGGATGGCAGCCTGAACGCCAAGCTCTCTTCGGGATGGCGGAATTATAGCAAAAAATAGCGCATCGGGCCCACCCAATAGAGGAAGCAAAGGTGGGAAAGCATTTGTAATGCCTGCGATGTCAGCTAAGAAGAAATTGGAGAGGTATTGATCCCCCTTTGCAAAATTATCGCAGCAGATGGTAAAGCGGGCCGATACGGAGATGAATGAGGAGCCGGAGCATGCGGAGAAGTGCACGAGGGGCGATTTATGGTGCTGGTGCAAAGAGATTCAGAAAGAGGTTATAGCAGTAAAAAATGACATGAAAGAGGTTCTGGCTGAGCTGCGAACTGATTTACAGGCCCTGGGGCAGAGAGTAGACTACCTTGAAGAGCACGCAGAGGAGGTGGTGATGGCGGCGCAGAGCATGCAGGAGAAACTGAACACATGGCAGAGGGAACATGAAGACCTGCAGGATAAGATAGAAGATCTTGAGAATCGCTCTCGGCGCTGCAATATCCGGATCTGCGGGGTACTAGAGGAAGAACATTTTAAACAAGCTAGTCGGGTAGTACAGGAGATTTGTATGGCTCTGCTGACAGATAGCGAGCAGGGAGCCAAGGCTGATAAGCCGAAGATAGCACTGGAAAGAGGTCACAGGGCCTTGGGAGCCCCCACCTGGTTCCAGACCTAGAGACATATTAGCGTGTCTCACAAGTTATCAGCTGAAAAGAGTAGTTACTCACCTGTAACAGGTATTCTCCAGGAGCAGCAGGAATCAGTCCTCACATATGGGTGTCATCGGTGCCGATGAAGCCCCAGCGGAGCATTTCCCCAGCTTTCTATGAAAGCCTTTGGGAATGCAGGCACGCATGCGCGGTTACCTTCCCGCCTAAAGGTGCCATCTTACCTCAGTCAAATGACATAGCTAAGAACAGCACACAAAAAAGAAAAAATAAACTATGTACAACTGCAACTCCAAGGGGAGGAGAGAGGGTTGTGAGGACTGATTCCTGCTGCTCCTGGAGAACACCTGTTACAGGTGAGTAACTACTCTTTCTCCAGGACCAAGCAGGAAGTCAGTCCTCACATATAGGTGACTCCCCAGCTCTGGGCTACCGAGGAACCCAGGCTGAACAAGAGGCCTCCCCTCTAGTCCCAGCAGCAAAGAAAGGCTTTTCAAGGACACAACCTCCACTGGTAGCCCAACAGAGGGCAGGAGGGGCCTAAACCTCAAAGAGATTCCGGAGTACTGCTTGGCCAAAAGCACTGTCCCTACGGGACTCCCTCTCCAGGCAGTAATGGGCTGCAAAAGTCTGGCTTGAAGACCAAGTTGCAGCCCTGCAGATGTCTACCAAGGGCACAGAGCGGAGATGAGCCACTGAGGCAGCCATCACCCTGACACGATGGGCCGTGACCCTACCCTGCAAAGGAAGGTCAGCCGCCCTGTAAGCCCAGGTGATACAGTCAGCTACCCAGATGGACAAAGTACGCTTGGACACAGCTAACCCCAACTTATTGGGGTCAAAGGATACAAAGAGCTGAGTAGCCCTTCTATGCCCCTGCGTACAGTCAAGGTAGAAGGATAAGGCCCTCCTACAGTCCAGGGTATGCAGGACTGCTTCAGCCTAACTAGCATGAGGCCTAGGGAAGAATGTTGGAAGAACCACCTCCTGATTGAGGTGGAAAGAGAAGAAAACCGTAGGAAGGAACTTTGGATGAGTCCTGAGGACTACCCTGTTCCTGTAAATCCTGGGGTAAGGCCTGTCACAGACCAGGGTTTGAAGCTCACTTACTCGCCTAGCCGAGGTAAGGGCTATTAGGAAGAGTGTCTTCCAGGAGAGGAAGCGGAGCGGACAAGTAGCCATCGGCTCAAAAAGTGGGCGAGTCAGTTGCTGCAAGACCACATTCAGCTCCCACTCAGGGGCAGGAGGACGGATGGGAGGCTTGAGCAAAAGCAAGCCCCTGAGAAAGCAGGACACCAAAGGGTGACCAGATAGAGATTGCCCCTCTACCAATGAGTGGTGAGCTGCTAGAGCTGAGAGGTGGACCCGAACAGAATTGGACTTAAGTCCCTGATTGGATAAGTGCAGCAAGTACTGAAGCACTACTGGCACAGTACAGGAGAAAGGATCCTCGGTACGTAGGTGACACCACACAGAGAACCTCTTCCACTTGAGAGCATAGGTTTTCCTAGTGGACTGTTTCCTAGAGGCTAGGACAACCTCCTCAACTTCCTGAGGTAGGCCCCAGGGAGCCAAAACTACCCTTGCAACCTCCAGGCCATCAAATTGAGAGACCTGAGATTGGGGTGCAGAAGGGAACCCTGGTCCTGTGTGGAAGGTCGGGTTGCAACCCCAGAGGCAGTGGAGGATCCACTGCCAGTTGAAGCAGAAGAGGAAACCAAGGCCGTCTTGGCCACCTGGGAGCTACCAGCAGGACCGAGGCCTTGTCCTGAAGAATCTTGAAGAGAGTCCGGGCCACCAAGGGCGTGGGAGGAAACGCATAGTGGAGACCCTGAGACCAAGATATCAGAAAAGCATCCGCTGCTATCCGATGAGGATGTGGTTGCCTGGAGCAGAACTTTGGCAGCTGCTTGTTCATAGGGCTGGCAAAGAGATCTATCAAAGGGAGACCCCATTTCAGGAAGATCTTCTGAACTACTGAAGGATGCAGCTGCCACTCGTGGGGCTGCAGTATCCTGCTTAATCTGTCTGCAGGTAGTTGTCCTGGCCTGGAAGGTACACAGCCCTGAGGAGCACGTTGTGCTTGAGGGCAAAAGAACAAAGTTCCTGAGCTTTCCGACAAAGGATCCTGGACCCAGTTCCGCCCTGTTTGTTCACATAAAACATGGCAACTTGGTTGTCCGTCTGAATTAGGACAGACTGGTGAGCCAGGGTAGGAGTGAAAGCTTTGAGTGCTAATCGAATAGCTCTGAGTTCGAGGAGATTGATCAGCTGTGCAGCCTCCCAGGGAGACCAGAGGCCCTGGGTGCACTTGCCTAGACAATGAGCTCCCCAGCCTTGCAGGGAGGCATCCGTTGTCATCACTACTGTGTACCCTGGAATCTGAAAAGTCACCCCTTTCAGTAGGATGGGTGGGTGCAGCCACCAGTTGAGGGAGTGCAGAAATGGTCTGGACATCCTTATCCTGTCTCGGAGACTGCCTGTGGCCTGTGATCACTGAGTTCGAAGGCATCACTGTGCAGGCCTCATATGGAGCCTGGCATTGGGGGTCACATGTACTGTTGAAGCCATGTGGCCAAGCAGCCTCAGGCAGAGTCTGGCGGAGACCAGGGAGCTGCTGAGAAACTGACTTGCCAAAGCCATCAACCTTTGGGCTCTGTTTTCTGGCAAGAATGCCTTTGCCAGGAGAGAGTCCACCTTGCCCGTATGAACTCCAAGTTCTAGGAAGGGAGCAAAGTGGACTTTGCGAAGTTTATGACAAACCCCAGGCGTTGTAGAAGAGCAATGTTCTGAGGGTGGCTTGATTTGCCTCCTGACCTGTCTGACCCCTGATGAGCCAGTCGTCCAGATAGGGGAAGACAGACGCCCTGATTTCTCAGGTAGGCCGCCACAACTACTAGGCACTTTGGGAGGACTCTGGGGGCGGAGGAGAGGCCGAAAGGCAGCACTCTGTACTGATAATGGTTTCCTCCCACAATGAACTTTCTGTGGTCTGGATGAATGAGGATGTGAGTGTATGCATCCTTTAGGTCTAAGGAGCATAACCAATCTCCCTGCTGGAGGTAGGGCAGAAGGGTTCCAAGAGTAAGCATCTTAAACTTTTCTCTCACTAGGAACTTGTTGAGGTTCCTGAGGTCCAGAATGGGACGAAGGCCACCGGTCTTTTTGGGCACCAGGAAATACCTGGAGTAGAATCCGTGACCTTGTA
Organism: Ichthyophis bannanicus; assembly: GCA_033557465.1. Lineage (NCBI taxonomy): Eukaryota > Metazoa > Chordata > Amphibia > Gymnophiona > Ichthyophiidae > Ichthyophis > Ichthyophis bannanicus. The sequence goes on along the minus strand of CM066032.1, from coordinate 111,093,090 downwards.
AGTGGGGAGGCACAGGTTCCACAGCCCTGTCCACCAACAGACCCTGAAGCTCCTGACGGAGAAGGTCTGTGTGCAGAGGAGGCCTTGGAGGCTCCCCTGGAAAGTATGGGGTGGCAGTTGGTGGAAATGGAGGGCATATCCCTTGTGGATTATCTCCAGCACCCAACTGTCCCCGGTGATAAGGGGCCACTGGTGGGAAAAGAGGGCGAGGTGACCTCCTGTGCAGGGTTGGGAGAGCAGTGGAGAAGAGGCTATGCTCAAGGAGTCAAAAGCCCCCACCCTGCTGAATGGTAGCAGGGGCCTGAGGCTTGGGGGTCCTCTGCCTACGGGGCCCATTACCCTGGCCCTTGGCTTGCTGACCCTGGAGGGCAGCTTGGGCAGCCTGATATTGTGGGTACTGTTTGCAGGCAGTGCCCTTCCTCGGGTAAAAGGTCTTTTTTACCCGAGCTGTTCTTTTTATGAGAAGGGGCAGAGGTCTTCCTCGACAGCCTTGTCCTGGTGATGTGCTCGGTCTTGAGCTGAGCAGCCTTCTCGGTCATGGGCTTGCTAAAAAGCTTTTCACCTCGGCAAGGGACATCGACCAACTTGTCCTGAACCCATGGCTCGAGGTCCGATGACTGCAGCCATGCCTGGCGTCGAGCCGCGATGCCGGCTGCCGCAACTCGGGCCGAAGCCTCAAAGCCATCATAGGCGGCGCGGGACATGAACTTCGAGCAGTCCCGAATCCCTGAGGACAAGGGCTTAAATCTCTGCAAGGGTTCCCCAGAGAGACTAGCAGAGAACCCAGCCAACTCCTTGGCCAGATCCCGCAAGTACATGCCCATGTACAGCTGGTAAGACTGGACACGGCAAGCAAGCATCGAGTCCTGAAAGCACTTTCTACCAACGCCATCAAGGTTTCGGGCCTCCCTGCCAGGAGGCACCTTGGAGTGCATCTTCTGACTCTTCAGACGATCCATGGCCGATTCCACAACCATGGAATGGTGTGGTAGCTGTGCCTTCTGAAAACCAGGGTTCTTTCGGAGTCGATAGATCGAATCGACTCGCTTGCTAAGTACCGGCGCTGAGGCCGGAGCCTCCCACATACGGAAGAGGAGCCGTTCCAGCATCGGAGGAACCGGGACAGTAAAGGCCTCCTTCAGAAGAGAGTCATACTGCAGTGCCTCGAGCTCTTCAGCTCGAGGCTCTTCCTCGGGATCCGCCCAAATAGCCAAGGCAGTGGCCATATCCCGGACGAACTCCGAGAACCGAGTGTCCTCCAGGGGGGACCTACTCCAGGGCTCAGACTGTGGTGAGTCCGAAGGGACGCACCGAGTCTTAAAGGTATCAGGAGACTCCTCGTCCTCCGTCTCCCAAGCCGACTCATCCGAGGAAGAGTCGAGGTCTGACCCAGCGGGGCCCTGGAGCACCCGCCCCGACGCCGGAAGAACCGGTGTCGACGCCCTTGGTCCCGAACGGGAGGTCGAGGGGGACCGTGACCGAGGTCGACTCCGAGCCACGATGGACTCTAGTATCGGCTCGGTCTCAGGGGTCGACTTCAACGTCGATGTCCCGGTGGTCGGGGCAGATGCGCCAGACAGGCTGGCCATCAGTGCCCGCTGCTGCTCCATGAAGGCAGACATTCTGCTCTCCAAGGCTGTCATCCTGAGACTCAGCTCGGGAGACGCAGCAGCCACCGACTCGGGCCCCGGCAGCGCCGGGCCCGACGTCAGCTCCCTGGGAGGAGAGTCCATGAGGACTACGGGGCTTACGTGTCCAACAGACTCCAACTCCACACGAGGAACTTTGGCAGGCTTCTCCGGTTCCACAGGCCTGGGGCGACGGTCGGGGGTCTTAGACCTGGCCCTCGAGGAGCCAGGGACCTCATCCGATGATGCCCTCGCGAGCCGTTTCTTCCTCTTGCGTTACCGGTCGGGGGACCCCCTGTCCGAGGAGCTTCGACGGCGCTCGGGATCGGAATCCCGAGATGTCGAGGCCTCAGACGAGGTCCGGGCCCGGCCGGAGGCTGAGTCTGAGAAAAGCCTTTCCTTTTGCTGCTGGCGACTCCATAGTGCCTTGGAAGACATTTTTCCACAGGCCTCGCACGACTTAGGATCGTGGTCGGGGCCGAGGCACCGAAGGCAGCAGTCGTGTGTGTCGGTGAGAGACATTAGTTTCTTACACCGATCACACTTCTTAAAACCACTGGAAGCCATCGGGGAAAAAAAAAAAGAGTCCCTGCGAGGTCAAAGGACCGGCCTTCCAGGGAAGAGAAAAAAGGGTGCGAACGCCAGCCAAGAAGGGCAAAAACCGAAAAAGCAAGAATCGGGCTCCATACCAGTGTACCGAACCCGGCGGGAGGGGAACCGGCGTCGAACTGGTAGAAAAAAAAGAGCAAAAAAAAAAAAAAAAAATCATTGCTGAAAAATCTAATTTTAACCGGGAAAACTGGACACACGTCCGGTGGGCTTCACGGAAAAAAAGAGACTGAGATTAGATGGCACCTTTAGGCGGGAAGGGAACCGCGCATGCGTGCCTGCATTCCCAAAGGCTTTCATATGTGAGGACTGACTTCCTGCTTGGTCCTGGAGAAGAAGAGATTATGCGAGCTGCAGCTAAGAAAGGCAAGCTGGTATGGCAAAATTATGCAATTGAGATCTTCCAAGATTTGGTGCCATCTACACTACAGCGACGACGAGCTATGCAACCAGTGACTTTGCATTTAAGACAGGAAAAGCTTAAGTATAAATGGCTTTTCCCTTTTGGCATACAGTTTATTTATTTATTCAGTGTCTCTTTTATACTGCGCTATTCAACATCAGTGCGGTTTACAATGAACATAGAAACTACACATTTCCTTGGGTACTCTGTGTTTACAATGAACAGGAATTAAAAACTTTGATAACTTGGGGTAACTATTTACAATCATGCAACAAGGTAGGTTTCACCTCATCGGTCTTAGCCATGGGTGTTTTGCGTGGTATACATGGATGGGGCTATTATCGCATTGTCTACCGGGTAGTGCAGGAGGAAGAGGTGGTGCTTCAAGGCCTTCCTAAACTGGACTAAGTCGGTGATTGCTCGGGTGTTGGGAGGTAGGGTATTGGAGTTTGAGTTGCAGGGAATGGTGAAGCAGACAAGGACAGTGACAGAGGCCTGGGACCTGCTGGGGAAGGCGAAGGCGGCAAACCTTCCTCATATACAGCACAGCCCTCAGAAGCAGCATGGGGATCAAATGGCTCGGCTAGAGCGATTGAAGTGGCAACGCATCCCGGAAAAGGGCCAGCGCCTGTGTCTCCTTTCAAAGGGTCTACAACATCGTGGAGGAGGGCACTACGTCAGCATCTGCCACTTGAACTTTCAGGAGAAGGAACAAGAAATCGGGGTTTTTCTTCTTATAGTTCTGTGAAGTTTATAGCAATATGGAAAGGGAACGGAGATGCAGAGAAGTGATTCTTTACGCTTGTGATCTCTCCTTTCCCTTTATATAGCAGCTCTGATTTATAGGGCATTTGATAAATATGAATGTTAAAAGGTTTTATGAATAAGTTGAAGGTTATAATTTCTGCTGGGGTAATGGGCACTGGTTGGGAAGGTGGGATTGAGAATGGAAGAGAAGGGGAGAAAGGGGGGGGATTACATTGAGCAGCAATGTAGGGGGAGATGGTGGGAGTTAGTTGGAAGGAGGGATAGGGGAAGGGGAGATAGAGGGGGGTGGAGAGAAGGGGGATAGATGTCGAAGCTGTCGCAGCAGACCGGGGGACCTAGAGTTATAGAGAGGGTAAGTTCCCTGGGGGTGAGTCCAGTCCTCAAGTATAGGAGGCGCAGAAAGGAGATCTGCGGGAAAAGGGGGAGGGAAGGAGAGAATCAGTGGGGAGGGGGGTGGAGGGATTTGGATAGTGGAAGAGGAGAGGTGGATGGAGGGAGTAATGGCAGCATTTAAGGTGGGATGCTTAAATGTCCGGGGTCTGAATACTCCACAAAAGCGTAAGGCTTTATTTCAGGAGGTGCAGCGTTGGCAATGGCAGGTGATCTTTTTGCAGAAAACACACTTATTACCACGGGATGAGCGCTTGTTGCGACATTGGGCATATAGTCAAATGTTTTTTAATGCGGAAGGTACACATAAGAAGGCCGGAGTGACGGTCTTGATTCAGGGGGGGGGGGAGAAATGTTCCCTTTCAAGTACGGGGGGGTGATGAAGGGGTTTAAGGGTCGAGTCCTATTAGTTTGGGGGGAATTGCAAGGTCAGCAAAGTACTTTCTTAAATGTGTATGGCCCTAATGACTAACTCCAGGTTTTGGGAACATTTAGCTGGGTGGATGGAGAATAAGATATACTTGGGGTGGATTTTAATGAAGTTCTTGATCCAAGAAAGGATAGATCGCAGTACATAGTTAGTGGGGGGAAGGGAGAGAGGTGGCGAATTCAGTACTTGATGAAGCAATATGGATTATGTGATCTATGGCGTCAAACACACCCTCAGGAGAGAGATTATACATATGATTTGTCGGTACACCGGAGCTATAGCTGGATAGATTTCCTGGGGGATTCGAGGTGGCTTCAATGGGTCACCCAGGTGGAGATAGAACCTATAAACATGGACGGACCATGGTCTAGTGTGGGTGGAGTTCGAGGGGGTTATGGACAGGGATGGATGAACCTTTTGGTGCCTTGGAGGAGGGTATTAGGGAATATCTGGAACGTAATGATTCCGGGGAAGTCTCAAAGGGTATTTTATGGGATGGGTTGAAGGCCGTTCTTAGGGGGAAACTGTTGCAGTGGGCAGCGCGCAAAGAAGAGGGATAGACAGGGGAAGGTTGAACGCTTAATACGAGCAATTAAAGACTTAGAACAGTGTCACAAGGTCGAGGGGGGAGCAAAGCTTTGGGCTATGCTTGAACAAATTATTGCGGAGTTAGCCACCCTGCAGATGGAGACAGTGCAATATCAACTGCAACAAGTAAAACAACATTATTATGAATTTAATAATAAAGCAAGCACACTGCTAGCTAGGAAACTGAAAGAGCGAGAACGGCGGTCTAATATAGTGAAAATTAAGGGCTCAGGGGATCAGCTCCTGTTCAAGCCTAAAGAAATTTGGGAGCAATTCGTACAATACTATCAGAATCTATATAAAAGTGAGAATCCTAGTTCAGAGGAGGCAGCAGAGGAATATCTGAGGGGGAGGGGTAATTAGGGCAGGTTACTGAGAGAGATAGGGAAGCACTAGATCAGACAATCAGTTTAGAGATTACTTGGGTGATTAAAGGGCTGGCTCCTAATCTCCAGGCCTAGACGGATTGCCAGCAATTTTTTTTATCAGAAATTCATGGTATTGTTGGCCCCGGTGTTGCAGAGGTTGTTTAATGGGGTTTTGGAGGGGAGCCAGTTGGCACCTTCTATGCAACAGGCAGGGATATCGGTTCTAGCTAAGTTAGGTAGGGATCCTGCGCTCTGTGGATCTTACAGGCCCATATGCCTTTTGAATACTGATAGGAAGATTTTAGCGAAAATACTGGCAAATCGGTTGGGGGGGGGTTCTCCCAGGGTTGGTACAATCTGATCAGACCGGCTTTATTCAGGGCCGGCAAAGAGGCGATATTATTCGGTGGGCCATTCAAGCGATCTGGGCAGCGCAAAAACAAAAGCAGGATATGTTGCTTCTGGCAATTGACGCCAAGGAAGCGTTTGATAAGAGTGGAGTGGGGCTTTTTGTTTGCGGTGTTGCAGAAGGTAGGGATAGGACCTGGGTTGATGGCATGGATAAAGGCATTATAGAGAGCCCAGAAGCAACTGTAAAAATTAATGGGCGGTATTCAGAGTTTTTCCGCTTGGAGAGGGGCATGAGGCAGGGATGCCTGTTGTCGCCTCTTTTATTCGCTTTAGTTATGGAACCTCTGGCTGCAAGGCTAAGTAGTAATTTGGATGCAATGGGGCTTCAGAGCATAAATTGGCTTTGTTCGTGGATATTATTTTGTTGTTTGTTACTCAGCCTTTGCTGGCTTTGCTGGTATTTCTTTCTGAGTTAAAGCACTTTGGGATGGTGTCGGGATTTAAAATTAACTGGGCCAAAACAGAGGCTTTGAGTATCAATATGACGGAGACTTTGGTTAAGCAGTTACAGGGGAGCTATGCATTTCACTGGGCTACGCGGTCGGTTACATATCTGGGGGTCCAGCTTACTCGAGATCCCGAAAGATTGTATGGGGCAAATTATCCACCCTTGATAGCGCAAAGAGATCTAGAAAAATGGAACAGGGAAGAACTATCATGGTTTTGCCAGATAGCGGCTCTCAAGATGATGCTCTTACCTCGTCTGCTTTATTTTTTTCAGGTTCTCCCGCTTTGGGTACCACGAATGGTGCTTCAAAGTTTACAAAGGAAACTTTATTTGTGTGGCAATATCAGCCGCCACAGACAGCGCGGAGAGTACTATATGCTACACGCCATAAGGGGGGGGGGGGGTGGGCATGCTGGACATAGTGGACTATTATTTAGCAGCTCAAATGAGGCAGGTTATGGAATAGCACGATTTGGGGAAAGATAAGTGTTTCTGGCCTATTGAACAATATTGGGTAGGGGGTTATCAGTTGAATCATAATCCATGGGTGCTGAAAGGAACATTACGAAGGGAGTGGACTGAAAATCCTTATATTCGTCACTTATGGGGTGAACGGAGGAGGGGGGTGGCACAGAGTGGACTCCCTCCATATGGTTTTGATGCTGGCCCCAATTGGTGCTACTCCGGATTTTAGTCCGGGAAGAGAGGGGATTTTTAAGCGTTGGGCGGATCTGGGCCTAGATACGTTTGAGAAATTAAGAGTCGAGGGAAATTAAATCATTTGAAAAATTGAAGGAGGAATATGAACTGGGAACACGGGACATTTTTGCTTATATGCAGGTGGTTCATTTTTTTAAACAAAAGAACAATAAGGAGAGAATTGAGGAGGGGTTTAATGCCCTAGAAGCCCTATGGTTGGGACATCATCAATTCTAGAGGGTTGCTTCGCCTGCTATATGCCAGCCTGCACGTCTCGAGGGGGGCGGGAGAGAAATTTGGTTATATGAAAGAATGGGAGCGGGATTTAGGGGTAAGTTGGGATGAGGACGAATGAAATTCCATATGCATGGGGGTAGCAAAATCATCACTATATGCCACAATTAAGGAGAATACATATAAATGTGTGGAGGAGTAGCCTAGTGGTTGGGGCAAGGTACTTCAGGCCGGAAGGTCGGGGATTCAAATCCCACTAGAGGACAGCAACCTTGGGCCGGAAGGACTGGGGTTTCTAGTCCCACAGGTGCTCCTTGTGGTCTTGGGCAAGCCACTTAACCCTCCATAGCCCATGTTCCCTGTAAGTATTAGTGTATGTGTCTCATATCCCTGCGTGTTAAATATATCCCCCAATTGTGTTGTGTCCGCTTTGATTGAAGGATAAGGTGGTATACAAAAACTGTAAATAAAATTTTTAAAAAAAAAAATTGTTGATGAGATGGTATTATACCCCGGTAAGGTTCCAGCAGATGTTTCCAGCGGTCTCAGACCGATGTTGGCAAGGCTGTGGGGCCAGGGATACTCACCTACATATGTGGTGGGAATGCCTAGTGGCTGGGTCTTACTGGGCACAGATGGGGAATATCTTTGGGGTAGTTTTCGATGGCTGACATTTATTTTTTCTGTTGGGGGTTTGGCTAGATAATTTACAACATAGGTGTTGCAGAACAGAGCCCCGGAGTTGGAACATTGGATAAGCAGACTCTGAAGAGTGACCCTCATGGAGCATTTGACAACGCTCCGTAGTAATAAGAAGGGGGGAAACTTTTGATCGACAATGGAGACCGTTACTGGACTACTCACAATTACACTGAATCCTGCAGGGGAGCGGGTGGGGGGGGGGATGGTGGGAAAAGGTTATATGTATAAAAGACTGTTTGAATATTCAGACCCTCATGTGAAGGGGCAGAAATCAGAGCTGTATTGGCTGTTAAAATATGATTATAAAAACAATAAAGTAAAAAAAAAAAAAAAAATATATATATTTATTTATTTATATATATATATATATTTACATATATATATATATATATATATTTATTTATTTATTTATTTTATTTACATTCTCTTATATACCGCGCTATTCTGCATCAGTGCGGTTTACATTGAACAAACTGAAATTACATTGAACAGGGCATTATAACTTGGAGATAACTATTTTACAGGGAACATGGGCTATGGAGGGTTAAGTGGTTTGCCAAAGACCACAAGGAACACCTGTGGGACTAGAAACCCCAGTCCTTCCGGCCCAAGGTTGCTGTCCTCTAGTGGGATTTGAACCCCCGACCTTCCAGCCTGAAGTACCTTGCCCCAACCACTAGGCCACTCCTCCACTCCTATGTGTTGTGCACACACACACACACATAGATAAACTAAACAGCCTAATAAAAGGCAAATTACAATATCCAACACAAATAAAATCATGTATCAATACTATTATACTGCAGCATTTACAATCCTTATACTATAAAATCAGTTTACAACCATTCATAAAATATACGCTGAAAAGTAATTTTATAAATAATGTGAGTAAATTAAGCAGGCAAGGAGGTGCTTATTTTAGTAAGTGATTTTAAGTATACCTGATAATTTTTCCTTGAATCCTGCTAGTCCAGTCCAGATGAGTGGATTATGCTCTCCAGCTACCATGTAGAGACAGACTTGAGCAACTTTCAGCAATGTCATCACTTGATATATCCTCTGATACAGCACTGAGAAAAGCTGAAAAGTTCAGACAAACACAAATTTAATGATATCAACACACAAATAGCTTCACCACGAAGAGCTTCAGCAGGTACATGGCTCTTACTATGAGGAAATTGAAGCCAGTCCACAAAGCTGACTAAACTTTCCATAGCAGCCAGAAACCTCACCCCTCAAACCTGCAGCAACACCGTTAATGCGACCAAAAGGCAGCAGGCTTTCTGACATGCATAAGCAATCTTCCAGGGTAGATCCTGGACTGATCTCATAGGATTCAAGAAAAGGAGATTATGAAGTATATTAAAATCTTTTCTTCCTCATCACCCGGCTAGATCAGCCCAGATGAGTGGGATGTACCCAAGTAGTCAGCAGCAGTGGGAGAAGACAACATTCAAGAGACACTACCCTATCAAAAGAAGTCTACCGAATAATCTCCACAAGCACCCTGTAGGACTCTCACAAAAGCCAGAAAGCCTCAGAACTGTCTTCTGGAGACATCGAAGTGGACTATACCCAAGAGTGTTGCATTCCATGGAGCGAACTGTGACTCACTCTTGAATGCACTTACCAGGCTGGATGCACCCTGTCTCCAATAATCTCTAGAAGTAAACTGGCAATAAAGGACTTGATCTCTGCCAGCACCTCCTTCAAACTGCAGGGGATGGAGAAGAATGAAGAACTGCAATGAACTCAAGCAACAACTTCTGCCAGTCCATCAGATATAGTGAGAAGTCAATTTGAACATTCTTCTCTACGAAGGTGGTCAGGACCACAATTCAGCAAGGATGAGGAGGGGGCAAGCCTCCTTGAAGGATGGACAGTGAAGGTTTCACAGAGAAAGGATCTGTCCAAAGAACCAGAATGATGTACTTGATGCCAGAGTACCACGGAATGGATATTAAGGAACTAACCCACCAGGAAGGCCATACACATAGGCCCAACAACAGGTCCTTCCAGGGTCCTCTACCAAAGGACGCTGAAGCAGATAGAAATGCTTCATGCCTGTTGAAAGAGGCTGCACCAAGACACCTCCCAAGGATTCCCTTTGAGGAGATTCCTGTAGCAGAACAGGTCTGCCATTCAAACCCTGATGGTTCAGGGCCAAGCTGCAGTCCAGGTCAAACTGTTAAAAGGCTCTACCATCTGCTAAAACGCAGAGACTCACCAGATCCCAAGCAAGAAGATTACCAACTCAAACCGATTAGCACAAGCTCAAAAGGCAAGGCCTTAAACAAGAATGTGCCAGGCAACTGACTTTCCTGGAACCCCTGCCGTATTTCTCATGGCAGACCCTTACTTTGAAGGACCAGAGAAAGGCCACACCACTTGATCCAAGATTCCAAGTAACACAGCATGCAAGGTCCAACCAGGGTGCCTAGGGTTACCAGGACCTGATGGGCTGATAACCTGTGCAAAATGCGGCTCACCCAGTGCCACACAGCATTCCTCCTCTAGACCACTCTGAAGGAAAGGCCACCAAACTTTCCCTGTAGACTCTCCCTGTACCTGAGATAGCTCTGCAACCAGCATTCACCAGTGTCCAGTACCTGGGGTACTGGAAAACCATGTCCTTGCACTATGAGGTACAAAGTGGAAAGGCCAAGCACCCACTTCACTTGGACTCAGAGCTCCCACACAAAAAGTCAGACTGCACGCCAAAGCTTGCAATATATGTTGCAATTAGTACATTCAGATGCTCTTCTGTCCAACAGCTCAGCTGTATGACCGCAAGAACTACACCAGACTGCAAGTTCTTCTGCAAAAGAAAGCATGCATGACTGTCAGGGACAGTATCAGAGAATGCATAGCTTGTTGATTCCACTTAAGATGATACGAGCCTCACCAGGGTCAACCTGATTACTCTGATCTTCAGGTGGAAAATTCTACCAGGGACCCCTGAGAGAATGGAGTCCCTGGGCCAACTAAACCATGTTTCACACCTCTATTCCTTTCAGTTTGGATCCAAGCTGACAAGCATCTCTCCTCAGATAATTTCCACATCCTCCTAGTCATAAAGTGTAACTGCAACTGCTCCTGCACATGCTCCTTGATCTCCCAGAGGAGAGCAAGAGCCTGGTCAAATGACTAGAAAAATGGAGACCAGAAGATCAGACAGTGCCTCCGAATCCTGTGTATATGCACCATAGACCAGGTCCTGTCCCCAAGGGCAATGCTCTGTCAGCAAGAGTTGGGAATAACTCAGATCAGCAGAGATGATTCATGGTCATCTTTGGCTTGCATAAACCCTCCACCATGACAGAAGATAACTCAGGAGAGTAGGACCAGACCCCAAAGAATTCCAAATCATGGGAAAAAAAATCAAGTTGCTCTCAGGACAGCCTATCCTCGAGGACCCCCTAGCATGTGCCATCTTAGGGAATCCCCAAAGACATTAACAGGGCCCACCCAACATATCAGCATGGGCAACCGGGCCCCCTGCATGCAGAGAGGTGCTGTTACCACCTCTGTCACTTTGTAAAAGGTAAGGAGAGCAGTGTCTAGGTTTCAAGTTGAGGATCTGACTCACAAAGGCAACATACAACGCAGACAGAGAGAAACAACTAATGATGATCACCCTAAGAGAAAAATGTCATGGTGAAGCCCAGAACATGGGCTCTACCTGACAGTCACAAAGCCAGCCCCAAAGGGTGAATACGAAGATGAGACACACGAAGTATGAAAATCACCAGTACAGACCCATGACATGCCTGAAGGAAGATCCCTTCACTGATCCAGCTGTACCAGGGATAACATCTGCATCTTCACCATGGAGAGAACAGGAGAAACAACCTGTCACAGCTGGACACACAAAAAGAGCAGCCACCAACACTCCCTATCTGAGCAGATGGGCTCAGGGAGACCCTCCCAGGGAGATCTTTCAAGTTCTGCTGTAATTCACCTAGTGCACATCCAAAGTCCTAGGTTGGCTTGGACCATCATCTGAAGGACCGAGAACAGCCAGCCTGTCAAAGGAGCTGACAGCTCTACGCCCCCAAATAGACCTCGAAACCCAGTAGTCGAATGTGCTACAGGTGCAATCCCACGGAACAGACAGATACACCTCAACTGGCTGCACGAGAGACTGTCGGCATCCATTGAGGGGAATCACAGATTCCCAAGGTCCTCTGGAGGTGACTCAAAACCCACCACACTCTCTCCTCCAGGAATATCCATACCACAGCGAAGACCCTGCAGGACTTCCCTTCTCCAGAGGGCAGCTCCAGGCTTTACATACAGCCTTAGAAGGTCTTTTGACCATTCTCTTCCTGTTTTCCAGAAATCTCTATGTGCAAGCTTCTCCACTAGGAGAGAAAGCGACCCATAAGGGGGAACTGTTCTGCCACAGAATGGAGCCCTCACTGGAATAAAGAGAGCACTCGGAACTGATCAGGACCACTCATCATGATGCTGGAAGAGACTGCACCAGCATTACCTAGCAGAAGCCACCCTAGGTGGGGCACTAAGTCCCCTAGCCTTTAGGAAGGGACTGGACTAAATGAGAAATTAACACGCACCCCTCAGCCAGATTCTCTCATGAACAAATCTGCAAGTGTGGGAGCAAGGGACCATTAACCTTTGGTCAGAGCCACCAGACCACTGGCAGTAAGAGGAGCCCTCTTCCAAGAGCTAGATTACAGGCATAAACATAGCACTGGCCTTTGTAAGACTTCTGACTTTCAAATAGTTTCCCCACACACAGCACTTCCCACTGCTGAGACGTCATGTATTTCATCAGAGTCACAATGCAAACTTCTGCCCTGTGAGGCCAAAGAGCTAACTCAGCTCACCTTGGTTGAGGGGACAACTGATAGGACCTTAGGACTCTAGAAGCCCCTGCACCACCACAAAGGTCAATGAAAGGTTCTAACCTCTTCCACAAGCCAGCTCTGCAGTCTGCTGAGCTGTAACATTATACAGAAACCTAAACAGGGCTAGTCAAGAAAAAAAAGCTGATTCTTTGGGGATCTTACCTGGCCCCCTAGAAAAACCACTAATCCATCCTCCTCCAACTTATCTTCCAATGGCTGGATCTGCCCTCATCCTTTGTGCAACCCCCGCAGGAACAACATCAGGCCCTGGGAGCCGGATGGTGCAGGGGTTTCCAGATGCAGGCCAAAAGTGACCTGGGCATCACAGCCATAATGGGGGAAACAACAGCCATGGCAAAAAATGCTAGAGGCCATAGGTTGCATCGAGCTGCATCAAAGAGAACCACAGCTTAAAAAAAAGTGGGAACAGGGTCACAGAGCTGCTGAAAAGTGGGAGTCCCAAGAAGGGAATCCTGAAATCTGATGGACTGGCTGGGGGAAACCCTATTATGGAAGTCCCAGACATCCACACAGACCTGGGGAGACCAGGCTGAGGAAGGTGGTTTTTTTTTTCTCAATTTGAAGCTACTTTAACCATAGCAGCAAAGAATCAATTACCTCCAATTAATATCAATAGGGAAAAAAGATAATTTAGGGAAAAAAAATCACAGAAGAAACAAAGGGGGGGGGAAGGTAAAGAGCAGATGAGGACATCAAGAGGGAAGGGGGCCTGGGCCCAAATTTATCAACCTAACTCAGGGGCACCACGAGGCTCTAATGCTTTTCTTTTGAACCACCAGCACTAATAACCCGTAGGAAACAGCATGGACAAAGGGTGGCTGTCTGTGCCAGGAGACATCAGCATACCCATACCCTGAGCTGCTGGGCATTTACCGACTCAATTCAAGACCTCAACACTGCACTGTGGGTGAGGAGAGTCAGGCCCATCTTTCACTGCTCCAGTCCATGCACCTTGCCACGGTTGGAGGCATTTATATCAATAGTATTGTTACTACTATTTTGGGGACTATTTTCATTGGACTTGCTGGAGGCAAACAATACTTGCTTTTCTCAGTGCTCTACAAAAGGATATGCCAAGTGATAATATCATTGAAAGTTGCTCAAGTTTGCCTCCACCTGCTAGTTGGGGAGCATAAATCACTTGCCTGGACTGGTCTAACAGGATGATAAAGAGAGAGGTTAGCCTTCATAAACTACAAGAGATCATAGAAGAAAGAACTTAAACAGCACTATCCAGCTAGGGGGAAGTTGGTAAAGTAGTCAGGAAAGCGAATATGCAAATGGAAAAAATATAGCAAATACCTTTAAAAAAGCATTGTTCCTGTATATTACTGTATGTTAGTGACAGAAGGGCAAAAGTGCCATTAGGAGAATATGTAGAGGCTGATTTGAATGAAGTAAAATTCCTTCAATATTTTTGTTGAGTGTTCACAGATGAAAGGCTAGGAATTGGACGTCAGAAAAACAAATACAAATGGAAGCAAGGCAGAACTCCAATTATTTGCGGAAGTCTGTGTTGTAAGGAGCTAGCAAAACTAAAAATGGACAAAGCGATGATGCCTGACAGGATTCATCTGAAGTAATTGAAAGAACTTAGAAGTGCCACCATTAAGAACTTAAGATATGCCATACCGGGTCAGACCAAGGTCCATCAAGCCCTGTATACTGTTTCCAACAGTGGCCAATCTAGGTCATAAGTACCTAGCAGTCTCCCCAAAAGACACAGGTTCCGCAATGCTTGTATTGGGTCAAGCAGTGATATCCTGAGTCCCTTTTAATAATAGTTTATGGACCTTTCCTCCAGGAACTTGTCCAAACCTTTTTTAAACCCAGCTACATTAACAACTACATCCTTTAGTAACAAATTCCAGAGTTTGATTACACGTTGAGTGAAAAAAGATTTTCTCTTATTAGTCTTAAACAGGTTACCCTGTAGCTTCTTTGCATGTCCCCTAGTCTTTTTATATTCTGATGACGTAAACAAATAGATCTACAAAGAGGGGCTCTTCCGAAGGGATGGGCTTCACCTTAACCGGGATGGAACCAGGGTGCTGGCATTAACCTTTAAAAAGGAGATAGAGCAGCTTTTAAACTAGATATTAGGGGAAAGCCGACAGTCGCCCAAGAGCAGATGGTTCGGAAGAATGTATCCTTGAATGATACTACCAAAAGCAGAGAGGTTCCACAAAAGAGTAAAGTAGCCCAAATGCCCTCAAGTATGGAGCAGACAGAGCTTAAAGACCCCAATTTACCCATGTCTAACAATAGCCAAATTAACATGAATAAAATACATTCTCTAAAATGCTTGTATGCAAATGCTAGAAGTCTAAAGAATAAGATGGGAGAGTTAGAATATATAGCACTAAATGAAAGGTTAGATATGATTGGAATATCAGAGACATGGTGGAAGGAGGACAACCAGTGGGACACTGATACCTGGGTACAAAATATATCGTAATGATAGAGCTGATCAAATTGGTGGAGGGGTTGCGCTCTATGTTAGAGAGGGCATTGACTCAGAAAGGATTAAAGTTTAGCAGGAAACAAAATCTGCTGTAGAATCTATATGGATTGAAATTCCATATAAAAGGGGGAAGGCAATGGCAGTGGGGGTGTACTATCGAGCACCTGGCCAGAATGACCAAATGGATGATGAAATGCTCAAAGAAATCAAGGAAGCTAACAAAAGTTACAGCGCAGTAATAATAATGGGTGATTTCAATTACCCCGGTATCGACTGGGTCAGAGTCACGTCAGGACATGCTAGGGAGATAAAGTTTCTAGATGAAATAAATGACTGCTTCTTGGAGCAGCTGGTTCATGAACCAACCAGAGGGGAAGCCATATTAGACCTAGTCCTTAGTGGAACACCAGAACTAGTGCAAGAGATAAGGGTGTTGGGGCCACTTGGCAATAGTGATCATAGCATGATCGCCTTTGATTTAATTAGTGGAGGAGGGATAGTAAGGAAATCCACAGTACTACCTTTTAACTTTCGAAAGGGAGACCATGATAAAATGAGGGAAACAGTTAAGAAAAAACTAAAAGGAGCAGTTGAAGGTTAAAGACGTACATCAAGCTTGGGTGTTGTTGAAAAATACTATCTTGGAAGCCCAGACCAGCTGTATTCCACGCTTTAAGAAAAGTGGAAGGAAGTCCAAAAAACTGCCAGCATGGTTTAAAGGTGAGGTCAGAGAGGCTGTTGCCAAAAAAGCATCTTTCAGGAAATGGAAAAAAAGAGCCAAACGACGAAACCTGGAAACAGCACAAGCACTGGCAAGTCAAATGCAAGGCATTAATAAGGCAGGCAAAGAGAGAATTTGAGAAGAAGCTTGCTGTGGAAG
The DNA here is from genome assembly GCA_033557465.1 of Ichthyophis bannanicus. Lineage (NCBI taxonomy): Eukaryota > Metazoa > Chordata > Amphibia > Gymnophiona > Ichthyophiidae > Ichthyophis > Ichthyophis bannanicus. The sequence goes on along the minus strand of CM066032.1, from coordinate 111,077,176 downwards.
CAAAAACGCGAAATAAAGACCTTTTCAAGTACATTTGTAGCAAAAAACCTGTGAGAGAGTCAGTTGGTCCATTAGATGATAAAGGGGTTAAAGGAACACTAAGAGGCGACAAGGCGATAGCGGAGAGACTGCATGAATTCTTTGCTTCAGTCTTTACTGAGGAAGATGTAGGGATGTTACCCATGACTGAAGTGGTATTTAAAGGTGCGGAAGAATTGAAGGAAATATTGATACATCGGGAAGATGTCTTACAACTATTAGATAAACTGAAGAGTAGCAAATCACCTGGGCCGGATGGTATACATCCAAGGGTGTTGAAAGAACTTAAATATGAGATTGCAGAACTGCTATCAGTAATCTGTGAACTATCATTAAAATCATCTCTAATACCTGAAGATTGGAGGATCACCAATGTAACCCCAATTTTTAAAAAAGGTTCCAGTGGTGATCCGGGAAACTACAGACCGGTGAGCCTGACGTCAGTACCGGGAAAAATGGTAGAAACCATCATAAAGAATAAAATTACCCAGCATGTAGATAGTCACAACCACTGTTCCCTCTAAGCTGTGCGCTTGTGCGCGCGCACACACATCGCCGAGCGAGCGCACATACTTTACAACAGAGCGCACAAAAATTACGGTTCTGATTCTGATAGAAAACAACAGACATCTTAAAATTTAAAAGTTGTTGTGTATTTACGGTTTTCACAAGTTCTACAATATTATCTAGTGCAATGTGGTGTACATACTGTATTCTGATGTGTAGTCAAATTTTAAAGTATAGAACTCTGAGTGTCGTTATGTGCCGCACAAAAATTTAACCTTCCTTCAAAAGCTGCACAGCTGATATTTTATGCGCACACAGCCTACAGAAAATTAGAGGGAACATTGGTCACAACCTAATGGGAGATAGCCAACATGGCTTTAGACAAGGAAGATCTTGTCTTACTAATCTGTTATGTTTTTTTGAAGGAGTGAATAAACAGGTGGACAAAAGGTGAGTCGGTTGATATTGTGTATCTGGACTTTCAGAAAGCCTTTGACAAGGTCCCTCATAAGAGACTTTTGGCAAAACTAAAGAGTCATGGGATAGGAGGCAGTGTACTATTGTGGATCAGGAACTGGTTAAAAGATAGAAAGCAGAGGGTAGGGCTAAATGGCCAATTTTCCCAATGGAGAAAGGTGAATAGTGGTGTACCCCAGGGATCTGTGCTGGGTCCGCTGCTTTTTGACATATTCATAAATGACCTGGAAAGTGGAATAACGAGTGAGGTTATCAAATTTGCAGATGACACAAAACTATTTAAAGTTTTTAAACCCCAAGAGGATTGTGAAAAATTGCAAGAGGATCTTGATAAATTGGAAGACTGGGCATCAAAATGGCAGATGAAATTTAATGTGGACAAGTGCAAAGTTATGCACCTAGGGAAGAACAACCCAAACTATGGTTACACGATGCAAGGTTCCACATTAGGAACCACCACCCAGGAAAAAGATTTAGGCGTCATTGTGGATACCATGTTAAAACCCTCGGCCCAGTGTGCAGCGGCGGCCAAGAGAGCAAATAGAATGCTAGGTATGATAAGGAAAGGAATGGAAAATAAAACAAAAGAGATTATAATGCCTCTATATCGTTCCATGGTGAGACCGCACCTTGAATATTGTGTGCAATTCTGGTCGCCGTATCTTAAAAAGGATATAGTGATTTTAGAAAAGGTACAGAGAAGAGCCACCAAAATGGTAAAGGGGATGGAAGGATACTCCTATGAAGAAAGGCTAAAAAGGTTAGGGCTCTTTAACCTGGAAAAGAGACGGCTGAGGGGAGATATGATAGAAGTCTATAAATTAATGAACGGAGTGGAATGGGTAAACGTTGTCAGACGGCTGCCTAGGGTGAGAACTTACACAATCTTGACGATGCATATATTCATATGATTCTTGCAAGGTATTGTGGGTATTGTAGTTCATTCACTCCCAAACACAGCTGATGACAATAATTTGAGTTGTGAAACCAAGTGGTAAGATCAATAAAATACTTCTTTTATTGATGGGGTTTAATTCACCCAGCACATGTATGCTTGATAGCACTATAAATGAGGTTACTTGCTTGCAGTGTTTAAAATGGATAACAAAAAGTCACAAAGTAAACCAGAAAACAACCTTCAGCTTGTCAGGCAATTAGCTAATGTTTTCTTAGCAAATAATTACCAAATACAAAGGCACAAAGTAAAGAATAAACTTTGCTGGTTAGGTTAACTTCTGCTTATTTTCCACGCCCATCTCAGCAGTGATTCTCCCTTGCTCACACACACAATCAGGTGCAGCCCTAATTACTATCAAGGGACCAGCTGAAAGCCTTTAGCTGGCTGGCTGCTACTGTGTGAGCCCAAATCCTGCTTTAAGAGCTGTTTGCAGTGGAAAGAAAGAACAAAGTTAGGTTTCTTTGTGATGGCTGATGTGTTTGCTCATAGAAAACTAGCAATAGCATTTAGATAAAAAAACAGTCCATGTAAATAGTTTCATCTGCTGTATTTCCCCCTGCATCAACAATCATAGGGTCAATATCATACATTGGCACAGATGAGTCTTTCATTAAGGCACTATCATGAGAATGCTTATTCCCTTGCTGCCATTCTCTATTATAGATAGGGTCTGGATCAGTGTTCATACCTGAGCCTCTCCTGCCATCATAATTCCTCTCTGTAAAGCCTGGCCAATATGTAATCCAATTCTGATGTCCAGCCTTCCAATCTTGATCCCTGGACACTGGATCTCCTCTCACATACCTTCTGGCCTTGGTCTGAAAGTCCCTTCCACGTGCAGTCTTCTTCTCTCTTCCAGGTAGCCACTGGTGATTCCTATCTCTGCCACTCCATTCCTCTGGCTGAATACAGTCCAATGGACTCTGCTGGCTTTTGGAATACCTCCCAGTATGAGTACTGCCTTGGAATCTCCCAGACCTTCCAATAGCCTTTCTTCTCTTCCTTCCAGAGAGTTTCCTTCTCTCTCTATCTGCGTGGCTTTTGCTGAAGCTGTTCTTCCAACTGTTGCTGAAACTGGGCTGGAGCTTGTAGTAACTGTTATCTGAAGAATAAGCTCTATTCTTATCCTGTTCTAATGTGTGCTGCTCCCTAACACAGTGCAGCTGTCTTGAATCAGGCCCTGCCCTTTGAGATGAGTGCTTAGGGATTACCTCATAGCTCTCTTGATTGCACACACATTTCCTCACTTCAGCTCCTCTCATGGCTGCTGGAAACCTGGTGCATTCTGGGACTGGTAGTCTTTTATGTGAAAACTCTGTTTTCTTGCTTCTACCAGAACTGACAGGTTGCTTGTTCAGAGTCACATCATCTTTTCTATAGCTCCTACCTGAGCTATGATAAGCTTCCTTATCACAACGTAGATCGATTGTTTACCTTATCAGAATATAGAAAGACTAGGGGACATGCAACGAAGCTACAGGGTAAACTATTTAAGACTAATAAAAGAAAATATTTTTTCACTCAACGTGTAATCAAACTCTGGAATTTGTTACCGGAGGGTGTAGTAAAGGCAGTTAGTGTAGCTGGGTTTAAAAAAGGTTTGGACAAGTTCCTGGAGGAAAGGTCCATAAACCATTATTAAGAAGTGACCGAAGATATCAATGCTTGACCCAGTACAAGCATTGTGGAACTTGTGTCTCTTGGGGAAACTGATAGGTACATATGACCTAGATTGGCCACTGTTGGAAACAGAATACTGGGCTTGATGGACCTTGGTCTGACCCAGTATGGCATATCTTATGTTCTTATGTACCTGTTCCACTCCATTCATTAATTTATAGACCTATATCATATCTCCCCTCAGCCATCTCTTTTCCAGGTTGAAGAGCCCTAACCTTTTTAGCCTCTCTTCATAGGAGTATCCTTCCATCCCCTTTAACATTTTGGCGGCTCTTCTCTGTACCTTTTCTAACAACACTATATCCTTTTTAAGATATGGCGACCAGAATTGCACACAATATTCAAGGTGTGGTCGCACCATGGAACGATACAGAGGCATTATAATATCCTTTGTTTTATTTTACATTCCTTTCCTTATGATACCTAGCATTCTATTTGCTCTCTTGGCTGCCGCTGCATACTGGGCAGAGGGTTTTAACATGTTACCCACGATGACGCCCAAATCTTTTTCCTGGGTGGTGGTTCCTAATGTGGAACCTTGCATCATGTAACCATAGTTTGGGTTGTTCTTTCCTAGGTGCATAACTTTGCACTTGTCCACATTAAATTTCATCTGCCATTTGAATGCCCAGTCTTCCAATTTATCAAGATCCTCTTGCAATTTTCCACAATCCTCTTGGGTTATAACAACTTTAAATAGTTTTGTGTCATCTGCAAATTTGATAACCTCACTCGTTATTCCCTTTTCCAGATCATTTATGAATATATCAAAAAGCAGTGGACCCAGCACAGATCCCTGTGGTACTCCACTATTCACCTTTTTCAATTGGTAAAATTGGCCATTTAGCCCTACCCTCTGCTTTCTATCTTTTAACCAGTTCCTGATCCACAATAGTACACTGCCTCCTATACCATGACTTTTTAGTTTTGCCAAAAGGTCCAGATACACTATATCATCTCACTCACCTTTGTCTACCTGTTTATTCACACCTTCAAACAAACATAACAGATTAGTAAGACAAGATCTTCCTTGTCTAAAGCAATGTTGGCTGTCTCCCATTAAGCCATGACTATCTACATGTTCAGTAATTTAGTTCTTTATAACAGTTTCTACCATTTTTCCTGGTACTGATGTCAAGCTCACTGGTATGTAGTTTCCCCGATCACCCCTGAAATCCTTTTTAAAAATTGTTGTTACATTGGTGATCCTCCAATCTTCATGTATTACACATGATTTTAATGATAGTTCACAGATTACTAATAGCAGGTCTGCAATCTCATATTTCAGTTCTTTCAACACCCTTGGATGTATACCATCTGGTCCAGGTGATTTGCTACTCTTCAGTTTATCAAATAATTGTAATACATCTTCCCGGTGTATCAATATTTCTTTCAATTCTTCCGCAGTATCACTTTTAAATACCACTTCAATCATGGTTAACATCCCTACATCTTCCTCAGTAAAGACCAAAGCAAAGAATTCATTCATTCAGTCTCTCTGCTATAGCCTTGTCCCCCCCTTACTGCTCCTTTTACCCCTCTATCATCTAATGGTCCAACTGATTCTCTCACAGGTTTTTTGCTACAAATGTACTTGAAAAAGTCTTTATTATGCATTTTTGCTTCCACAGCAAGTTTCTTCTCAAATTCTCTCTTTGCCTGCCTTATCAACGCAGTTTGTCTCATTTGGCTCTTTTTTCCATTTCCTGAAAGATGCTTTTTTGGCAACAGCCTATCTAACTTCACCTTTAAACCATGCTGGCAGTTTTTTGGACTTCCTTCCACTTTTCTTAAAGCGTGGAATACAGCTGGTCTGGGCTTCCAAGATAGTAGTTTTGAATACCACACAAGCTTGATGTAAGTCTTTAACCTTTGCAACTGCTCCTTTTAGTTTTTTCTTAACCATTTTCCTCATTTTATCACAGTCTCTCTTTCAAAAGTTAAAAGGTAATACTGTGGATTTCCTTACCATCCCTCCTCCATTAATTAAATCAAATGCAATCATGCTATGATCGCTATTGCCAAGTGGCCCCAACACCCTTACTTTCCTAAATGACCTTCTCTATGTGTCTTTAAGAGCTGGGAGTGATCCCAGAGAACTGGAGATGGATGAATGGCCACCACATCCAAAAAAGCATTATTCTAAGCGATATGGCAGAAAGTCAGTCAGGAAAGATATGCCTCTTTGCAGATGATACCAAAATATGCAACAGGGTAGATACCATGGAAGGTGGGGATAGCGCGAGGAGGGATCTAGAAAAACTTAAAGGTTACAATTTACTTATCAGTTAATGTCCTTTTCCCTTGAGTCCTGCTAGACTAGTCCAGACAAGTGGGTTTTGTTCCCCTACCAACAAATGGTTGGAGATGAAGAAGCAATGAACAGCCCAGGTTTCAATGACATCACTCCCATGCCTCTATTCGCCTCAGTCCCCAGAGGTCTCTTCGGTATTAGTCCCAAAGCATATGAGAGAAACATGACAAGCCTCGCACAATCTCAATCGTGGGAGACAGCGAGTAACCAAACAGTAGAGAACTATATACAGGACAGCTTATTTATTTGTTTTTATATACCGTGCTTTTTAAGATCAGCATGGTTCACATAAGAACTCAACACATTGAACAGGTACAAATAATACATAGAACAGGTATACAATACTCAGAAGGCTGTCAGTAAAAGATGAACCAGCAGAGCCAAGTATAAAAATCACAGCGGACTGAAAGGTACCACAGCAGAGGAACAGAACAAATACAGTTTCAAGGGCAGGCCCTGGACAGGTCTAGCAGGACTCAAGGAAAGGACATTGACTGGTAAGTAAAATGTCACTTCCATATCATCCTGCTAGAGCAGTCCATTCAAGTGGGACTTACCAAACCTACAACTCCACTGGGCGGGAAGCAGACACAGCAGCTCGCAAAACCCTGGAGCCAAAGGCCGCGTGGTAAAGCTTGACAAAAGTGGAAAACTGATGCCCACGTTACCGCCCAACAAATGTCTGCAGGGGCTATCGAGCTCCATGAGGACACTTGTGCTCGGATAGAATGGGCACACAAACCTTCTGGAACTGGCTGGGTTCGCAACAGATATACAGATGCAATGGCCTCCTTAATCCAGGACACCAAAGTCAATTTGGCTGCCAGATCACCCTTGCAAGGACCAGCAAACAGCACAAAAAGATGACAGGACTAAAGAAAAGAATTCATAACCTCCAAGTACCGGAGAAGCACTCTCCAGACATCCACAAGGTCAAGATCCTTATCCTACCCCTGGCACTGCTTTTTAGAGAAGGGCAGCAGACAAACCACCTGGTTCACATGAAAGGGAGAAAATCACCTTAGGCAAGAACTAAGGCACAGGTTGAATGGAAACTGCCTCCCTTAAAAAAAAAAAAAAAAAAGACAGATAAGGATTTCAGCAAGACGGAGCCTGCAGCTCGCAAATCTGCCCTGCAGAACAAATCGCAACCAAGAAGATTGTCTTGAGCACCAAATCCTTCAAGTAGCATGCTTCAATGGCTCAAAGGACACCGACATCAGGGCCCTGAGCACCAGACAGAGATCCCAGGAAGGGACCACAGACCAGAGGGTAGGACGCAGACATTGAACACCCTGGAGAAGGCGAGACATCCACGTGCCAGACTAGAGACTTACCAGCCACTGGACTACAGACAGGCCAAAGCTGCTAGATGAATTTTCAGGGGCTAAGGGAAAGGTCCTTCTCCAGGCCATCCTGTAGAAAAGCCAAGAGAGATGGCACATTGGCCACCTCAGGAGCAAACTGCCGAGAGTCACACCAGCGCTCAAGAGGCACCAGATCAACACGTGAAGTTTATGTTTATTAATTTTCTTGATATACCGCTCCTGAAGTTGTGGTCAATATTAATGACACCCTTGCAGTTCAACCCCTTAATGTCCAATATCTCCTTAAAAAAAAAAAAAAAGAGAGAGAGGCCAGTGAAATGGCTTTGGACTATATATGCACACATATTTGACACAAAAGAATCATATAAACACGACCAATTAAAAAAGGAAATAGTATAAAAATTGGGACATTGCCAAGACATGATTATTCACAAAGAAAAAAAACTCGACTCTACGCTTAACAAAAACATCAAATGGAACATTTTTAATAAGGAGAAAAGGATCTCAGACCATCAGAGCAACAATCATAGGCATAAATTACACTGGTCAACAAATTTATACAAAAGTCATGTTACTGAAATAAAAATAGTAATTTCTTATCAATTTTTAGATGCTGAACACAAATATGACAGTGAAATTGCAAAGTTGGCTCTAGGTTTTTTGTAATCTACAAGAATTAATGCTTACATCACGAAATTCATGTCAATAGTAAATATAATAGGCCTTCGGTTAATACCTGGAAAAAAACAAGTCATAGACTACTTCTTAGATTTTTTCGCCTGTCTCTTGTACAGCTGTTCGGGAGCTTCTCTGGGGAGTGTCCTGCAGTAGTCAGCCAGCATTGTAGTGGACCATTTTCCCTGGTATCTTTGCTCCATCGTTGCGATATCCTGGTGAAAACGTTCGCCCTGTTCATCACTAGCCATACCACAGTTGTCAGGAAAGAAATTGAGATGGGAATCAAGAAAATGGATCTTTAGAGACATATTGCAGCTAAGTTTCTGATACTGCATCAGCATGTCTTCTACTAGTTCCTTGTAGTTTTCTGCCCTAACATTCGAGACACTAGGCGAAAAGCATTCCATGCTTGTTTCGCATCATCCTGCAGCAAGTTATTGAACCGGTCATCTTTGAAGAGCTCTCGAATCTGAGGACCCACAAAAACTCCCTCTTTAATCTTTGCTTCACTGAGTCGAGGGAATTTTTCATGCAGGTATCGGAAAGCTGGCGAAGTGCGGTCCATGGCTTTCACAAAGTTTTTCATCAAACCTAGTTTGATGTGAAGGGGTGGTAGCAGGATTTTGTGAGCCTCAACCAGAGCTGGGTGCTGGATATTCTTCTCTCCAACTGTTACATTTTGTCTGCGATTCCATTCCTTCCGCAAGTAGTGCCAATCCCTTGCTCGGCTATCCCACTCACATAAGAAACGCATGTATTTTATACATCCCTGCTGCAGTCCCATTAAAAGGGCAACTACCTTCAAGTCACCAGCTGTATGTTTATGTTTGTTTATTTGATATACCGCCCTACTTTTATCAGAGTGGTTTACAATTCACAAACAATTAGCAACAGGCACAGGGCCAGAAAGGAGGAAAGGAAGTTACAATTGTTGATATAATAGAACGAGAGAAAGGATACAGGACTATATGTAGGGGACAGGATCAGACAAGAGAGGAGGGAAGATCATAGGCCAAGGAAAAGAGGTGGGTTTTAGGTCTCGCTTGAAGGTGGCGTGATGGGGTTCTAGCCGGAGAGAGATGGGGAGTGAATTCCAGAGTGTGGGGCCGATGAAAAAGAAAGCAGAGGAGCGGGTGGATTGAAGATGAGCGAGGGAGGGGGAAGGGAGATTAAGGCGGTTAAGGTGGAAGGAGCGGGGAGTGTGTCTGGGGCTGTGGAATGTAATAAGGTCTACCAGGTATTGTGGAGTACTAGTGTGACGAGCCCTGTGAACTAGAGTAAGTAACTTAAAATGAGTGCGAAAGGAGTGGAAGTCAGTAGATGCTTTACGTTATCGTATGTCTCTTTCATGTGGACGGCATGCGCTACTGGAATAGATGGAAGACGGTTTCCATTGTTCAAAAGCACAGCCTTCAGACTCAGTTTCGAAGAGTCTATAAATAGTCTCCAGTCTTATGGGTCATGAGTGATTTTTAAGGCATTCATGAGGCTTTCAATATCAGAACAGAATACCAGATTACTTTCCTTTCCGGCTGCGTATAGTACACTGCTGACGTCAGATGGCTTCAGCAGCCGTCTGGCAGTAGTATTTCATTGCATCAGAAAATGATGCAATCAACTCTGGATGATGTGTGCATGCTGGTATTATGCAATGTGATGCAATATTACATCATTCAAGGCTTATTTGGGATGCTGTTGATGTCCTACTGGATAAATTTACACAGTGAAACGTCAAAAATGAACTACATGCAATATCTTCAAAACGAGAGCCAATAATTTTTTTTAATGTTATATTCGTGTTCAGCTCACCAAGATACTAAAGATTAGCGCTTTTTAAAGTCAGTAACGATTTCAATGTTGACCAGTGTTATCTTAGCCCTTGACCCTTACCTCAATTGCATCAATGATCCCGAAAAACTCTTTATATAAATATTTACACATGTATTCTCTTCCTTAGGTCCCAATTTAATTTAATGCTTCTTCCAAAGCTACTTCATTGCAGCAATCTTTTGCACCACAGAGCACCATGTGTTTCACACGGTATTAATTCTACTATTCTTCAGTCCTGCCAAAATCCATGCAGGAAAACCACACCATAAACATTGTGTTAACAGCTAAATGACAAACTTATCTGCTAATCTGTACTTCGATTTCAGTAAAGCCTTTGACACAGTTCCACAAGCAACTTATAAACAAATTGAGCATCCTAGGGACAGATCCTAAAGTGGCTGACTGGATTAGAAAGTGGTTGAGTGGGAGGCAACAAAAGATACTGGTAAATGGAGCTCACTGAGGAGGAAATTACCAGTGGTGTGCAAGAGGGATCTGTCCTTGGTCCAATTCTTTTTAAAATCTTTGTTAGTGATATTGTGGAAGGGCTGTTGAGTAAAGTTTGCCTCTTTCCAGATACCAAAATCTGCAACAGAGTAGACAGACACCCAGGAAGGAGTAGATAACATGAGGAGGGATCGAGCTAAGCTTGAAGAATGGTCAAGAATTTGGCAGTTGAAATTTAATAATGCTAAAGAATGCAGGGTCATGCACCTGGGTTGCAAAAATCCAAGGGAGCGGTACAGCGTAGGGGGCAAAGTACTTCTGTCCACGAAAGAAGAGAGGGACCTGGGTGTGATGGTTTCTGATGATCATAAAGTGGCTAAAAAAGTAGAAAAAAGGCAACAGCGAAAGACAGAAGGATGCTTGGGTGCATAGGGAAAGGAACGGCCAGCAGAAAAAAAGGAGGTGACAGTGCCTCTGTAGTAGTCTCTGGAGACCACATCTTCAGAAGGATATAAACAGGATGGAGTCAGTGCAGAGGGTGGCTACTAAAATGGTTTGTGGACTTCATTATCTAGCATATGAGGACAGACTTAAAGATCTTAATATGTATATGTTAGAGAAAAGGCGGGATAGAGGAGATATGATAAAGACATTCAAATACCCCCGTGGCATAAATGCACAAGAGAAGAGCCTCTTTCAATTGAAAACAAGCTCTGCTACGAGGGGACATAGGATAAGGGTGAAACGGGATAGACTCAGGAATAATATGCAGGAATATTTCTTTACAGAAAGAGTAGTAGATGCATGGAATAGTTTCCCAGTGGAGGTAGTAGAAACGAAGACAATATCAGAATTCAATAAAGCATAGGACAAATGCAGATCATATCTTAAGGAGGAAAGGGGACTATTGTAGTTGATATTGAAGGGCAGACTATATAGGCCATGTGGTCTGTTTCTAAGGTATTTTGGAGCAAAATGTGCTACCTAGCGTCAGAAAGCTAGGTCTGGGTCGAAGGTCATGGGTCCTCTAGCAGAATTGTTAAAAAGGAACAAATGGACTGTTTTAAACTGGCTAGCAATAAGTTCTGATCTCAATCCAATCGAGAATCTTTATAAAGAGCTGAAATCTGCCATTGGTAAAAGGAATCTTGGAAACATTCATGAGCTGGAACAAATCTAGCCGACACAGTACAATGAATCCTCTATATTAGTTTGTCAACATGTAAATAGTTACCCAGGTTTGACTCAAGTTCATGTACCGGTTCATTGTAAACACAGCTACAGAAATGTGTACGTTTTGATGTTCTATGTAAACCGCACTGATGCGGAATAGCGCGGTATATAAGAGAATGTAAATAAATAAATAAATCACAGTTGAAGAGTGGGAGAAACTACCAGCAGACAGATAAGAAACTTATAGGTCTCTATTTATTTATTTATTTATTTAAAGTCTCTTTTATACCGCGCTATTCAGCATCAGCGCGGTTTACAATAAACAGTGAACATACACATTTCCAATAGTACTTTGTGTTTACATATGAACAGGATAATCAACTTGGCTAACAGGGTAACTATGTACAACCATAAAATATACAATATATACAATTTGTACAATTTGTACAATTTGTACAATTTCTCTACAAGAAACATTTGGAGGCTGCCATCATTGCCAAGGATTATGCAACCAAATATTAGTGAAAGGTGCGATTAATCCTGCCCAGGTCATACTTTGCTTTTTTTTTTTCTCAGAAATTACTACGTCTAAGTTGCAGAGATTTTTTTTTGTTGCATACTTTTGAACATACTATTAAAATATTAATGACATAGTTGAACTATTTCCAATTATTTCTCAATGGTGCCAATAATGCTGACCACAACTATATGCTAACTTGGTAGACCTCCTCTATGCTCCGAGCAGAGTGGAGAGCAACGCTGGAAAAAAGCCGTTACGCGCTAGCCACCTTCTTTCAAGCGCCAAGTCATAAGCGAGAAGGGAACCGGGTTCTCCAGGACCAAACGTCCCTACCACTATCTGCCCCGAGAGGGAGGCAACCAATGAGAAAGCACCTGCAGGAGCCACTTCAGGTTTCTGAACCACGCTCTCATCGGCCAATCCGGTGCCATGAGGATAATCCTGCTCGGGTGGCATTCTATACATCAAATCACATACCCCACCTGGGGCCACAGAGGAAACATGTATAGTAATTGCCGACTTAGCCAAGGCTGGGCCAGGGCATCAACAGCCCCTGACCCAATCTTCATGTGGTAACTGAAGACGTGATACACCTTTTTGCACTGGAGTGGTTTACCATCAGATCCATTTGGGGTGACCCCTGCAGCGCAGAATCAACTGAAATGCCTCCGGACTCAACTCCCACTCTCCAGGGACCAGAGCGTGCCGGCTGAGGAAGTCCACTTCCACAATGTCCACCAAAGAAATATATGGAGTCGACAAGGCCAGGAGGTTCTTCACCGCCCAAGCAAACAGGAGAGCCATTTCCAGTACTATCCCAGCACTCTTCGTGCCACCTTGCTGATTGACATAAGCCACCACCATGGCATTGTCTGAAAATACTCAAACCACTCAGTTTTCAACCAGGGCCCAGAAACGCAGAAGAGCCATCTTGATGGTCCTTGCCTCAAGGCGGTTCCCTGCAGTTCCAATGGACCTGGGCCATATGGTCCAGGCAATGGACTCCCCAGCCCAAGAGACTGGCATCAGTCATCAGAGGGAGCCAGGAGAAACTGTCCAGTGGCATGCCCTTTCTCAGATGACAAGGCTGCTACCACCACCGCAGGCTGGACTTCACCATCAATGGTAGAGGGAGCCTGTGCTTGAACATCTGAGAACTCTGAGAACACCAAGTCAGCAAGGACCATTGGAGCGGCTGCATGTGAGCACGCATCCATGGCACCATCTCTATGGTCGCTGCCATCAATCAGAGAAGCTGAAGATACCAGATGCTGGGAGCCTGATCAGCACAAAACAGCGCTAGGCAATCCAACAGTCTTTTGACTTTCTCCTCTGGCACAAAACCTCTGCTCACTCAACTGCCAAAATGTGCTCCCAGAAACTCCAGGGACTATGAAGGCAATAGCTGGATCTTTCCTTGAATGGAAAGCCTCAGCTCGGTGATCAAACAGGACAGTACTTGGGATGCCACCAGACACACCTCAAAGGGAAAGGGCACGGATGAGCCAGTCGTCCAGATATGAATGGACAAGGATCCCTCTGTGCTGCAGCCACCACCACCATGACCTTGGAGAACGTTCTCGGTGCGGTGGCTAGCCCAAAAGGAAGGGTGGAAAACTGATAGTTAGAACCAAGCATAGCAAAACCCAGATACTTTTACTGATCTACCTGCATCAGGATATGAAACTATGCCTCGGCCAGATACAGAAAAACCAAGAACTCCCCTCGGCACACTGCACCACGAAGCACAAGGTTTCCATCCGGAAGCACAGGATGCGCAAGTGCTCACTGACCCCCATGAGTTCCAAAATGGGATAGAAGGAACTGTCCTTTTTGGATATCACACAATAGATAGAACAACTGTCCTTGCCCCGCACGTCCAGGTGGACAGGCACCACTGCCTTAGGCAAAGCAATTTGTCCAAGGTAGTCCGCACAAGGGCACTTTGATCACAGACCCACATGGGGAGATGACAAAGGCATACGGAATCTTCTCTTTGCATTCTAAGATTTAGCCAAACTGAATGGTGTCTAGCAACCGATCAGGTTAGCATGTTGCATTAATTAGCCTTGGCTAATGAGGATGCCCAATCCAAAGAAACTGAAGGGCCCTTAAATAAGTCAGGCAATGCCCAATCTCCCGCTAAAGCACCAAATATGAAGAAAACCTCACCAAATAGAAAACTACTACTACTTGGAGATTCCATCATCAGAGGCACCAACTTGGGAACACAGTTCAAAGGAGAGAAGATAGTCATGTGCCTACCAGGCTCTTCAGCCAGCAGGAATACAAACCAAGTTGTTGAAATACTTAGCGCAAAAAGTGAACACTCCAAACTTGATGTTATCCACTTGGGCACAAATGACCTGGCTAGAAACAGTGTCTCTAGAGTCCAAAAGGACTTCCAATCTCTGGGAGAGAAACTCAAGCCCATTGTTAACACTGTTGCATTCTCAGAAGTTCTACCTGTTCTTGGTAAGGGGGCAGAAAGGCTACATCGCATAAACAGCTTTAATACATGGCTCCAGACCTGGTGCAAACAAGGATGATTCAGATTTATAGTCGACTGGGGGAAACAGAAGGACCAACAAGAGACTATACTGTGCTGATGGACTACATCTCTCTGTTGCAGGGAAAAGAATCCTAAGTGAAAAATTGAGGCAGTATGTGGATATGCATTTAAACTAGGAAAAGGGGGTGACGGGTGTGGAAGGTCAAGATGGAAAAGCAGATCTAAAGAAACAGCCACACTTTTAAACCACAAATCAAAAACAAGTGGGAAGAACAAAATCAATGCAAAATACACACAAGCCAGGTAAATGCTGGAAAGCAATGAGCACAAATGCTTGAAGCTTAGCCAACAAAATTCCAGACCTGGAAGCCCTAATGGTGGATATGGACATTGTGGCCATTACAGAAACATGGTTTAATGAATCACATGATTGGGATATAGCCATAGCTGGCTATAATCCATTCAGAAGAGACAGAGAAAATGGAAAAGGAATAACCGCCTTGTATGTCAAAAGCAATATTAAAGCTACTGAAATGCAGGGGACATGGGGAAAAGAAGCAGCGCTTTGGAATGCGTTGGAAAGAGGAGATGGCACTGTCATCCATATTGCTGTAGTCTACAGACCTCTGACTCAAATTGAAGAGAGATAACAAATTGATTATTGATACTGCCAAGATAGCAATAAAGGGGGAAGCGATCATATTGGGTGACTTTAATCTACCTGATGTGGATTGGATTACTCCTTCTGCACATCTGGAAAGAAGCAAAAAAATTGTGGATGCTCTCCAAGATGCATTACTTAGACAAATGCTAATGGAACCAACCAGGGAAAGCTCAACGCTGGATGTAGTGCTCACCAACGGTGATAGCGTGTCAAATGTCTGCGTGAGTGCCCCTGTGAGCAACAGCGATCATCACAGTGTGGTTTGAGATAAAAGGCACGGTACAGGCCAATCATAGCAAGCTCAAAGTCCTAAACTTCAAAAACACTGACTTCAATAAAATGGCCGAGTACCTCAAGGAGGAGATAACGGGGTGGAAGGAGATAGGGGAAGTGGAATTGCAATGGGCTAAACTAAAGAAGGCAATAAAAGGGGCAACAGATAAATATGTAAGAAAAGTAAATAAAAAGAAGAGAAGGAAACCTATTTGGTTTTCCAAAGCAGTGTCTGCTCAAATAAAGGCAAAACACACAGCTTTCGCAAAATTCAAAACCTTGCAAACAGAACACAGAAATGAATACAGGATCAAGCTCAAAGAGTCTAAAAGAGAAATAAGGATAGCAAAATCAAAGGCAGAGGAAAAGATGGCTAAAGATGTTAAGGGTGGCAACAAAACTTTCTTCAGGTATATTCGGGAAAGGAAGAATATCAGAGTTGGAATTTCAGGACTCGGAAGTGCTGGGAAAGGACTCGTGGAAAGTGACATTGAAAAAGCGAAATTGCTAAACAAATACTTCTGCTCTGTTTTTACTAAAGAAAATCCTGGAGATGGACCAGCTGTGACTCCCAAATATAAAAATGGGAATGAAGTAGATACCACACCATTCACAGAAGATGAGGTGTTAGAACAACTTGTTAAACTGAAAGTGGACAAAGCCATGGCACCGGATGGGATACATCCCAGGATACTGAAAGAGCTCAGAGAGGGTCTTGCAGGACCGTTAAATGTCGTCTTCAACAGATCCTTGGAAACAGGAGAGGTTCCTCAGGACTAGAGAATGGCTGATGTCGTACCTCTACACAAAAGTGGTGATAGGGAAGAAGTGACAAACTACAGGCACGTGAGCCTTACCTCGGTGGCGGGAAAAGTAATGGAGGCGCTCCTGAAAGAGCGAATAGTGAACTTTCTCAAAACCAACAGGTTGCAAGATCCGAGGCAACATGGTTTTACTGAAGCAAGGTCTTGCCAAACAAATCTGATTAAGTTCTTTGACTGGGTGACCAAGGAACTAGATCAGGGGCATACGATGGATGTCATCTACCTGGATTTCAGCAAAGCCTTTGATACTGTTCCTCAAAGGAGGCTTGTCAAACTCAGTAGCTTGGGGATGGGTCCCAAGATGGTAAACTGGATTAGAAATTGGTTGACTGACAGACAACAGAAGGTGATAGTACATGGAGCTCACTCGGATGAAAGGAAGGTGATTAGCGGGGTGCCCCAGGGTTCGGTCCTGGGCCCGGCCCTATTCAATGTATTTGAGAGTGATATTGCTGAAGGACTGAATGGAAAGGTCTGTCTTTTTGCACATTACAAAAAAATTTGAAAGAGAGCAGACTCCCCCAAGAGAGTGGTGAACATGAGGAAAGATCTACAAAAGCTGAAAGAATGGTCTAATGCTTGGCAACTACGATTTAATGTGAAAAAGTGCAGTGTCATGCACTTGGGTAGCAGAAATCCAAGGGAAATGTACGCGATAGGGGGCGAGAGGTTGGTATGCACGGTTCAGGAGAAAGACCTTGGTGTGATTATCTCTGATGATCTCAAGATGGCAAAACAGTGCGACAAGGGGGTGGCAAAAGCCAGGAGAATGTTGGGCTGCATACAAAGAGGGACTACAAGCAGAAAGGAAGAGATACTTATGCCACTGTACAAATCACTGGTGAGGCCTCACTTGGAATACAGTGTTCAGTTTTGGAGACCATACCTTGCAAAAGATATAAAAAAAACCTGGAAACTGTTCAGAGGAAGGTGACCAAAATGATTTGGAACCTGTGTCAGAAGCCTTATGAGAAGAAACTTGAAGACCTAAATAATGTACACTTTGGAGAGGAGGGACAGGGGAAATATGATTCAGACCTTTAAATACTTAAAGAGAAATGATGAACAAACTTCTTCCAAAGATGGGGAAGCTGTAAAACTAGAGGGCATAATATGAAGCTGCAAGGTGGTAAATTGAAAGGCAATGTCAGGAAATATTTTTTCACTGAAAGGGTGGTGGATGCTTGGAATGCCCTCCCGATGGAAGTGGTGGGGGCAAACACAGTGACGGAATTCAAAACGGCATGGGATAAATACAGTGGATCCCTTTACAGCAACAGGATAAAACCAAAATAAACGGTACCATGTAACTTCTGAACCATCTAACGTCTCACAAATACGGGTGTCCTACATGGAGTGGTGGGCTCACCCCTAAACAAAGATATGGGGAGGGGTGGCCTGCACAGAGCGACAGGTGTACCTACTCTTGCCATCTTGCTGGGCAGACTAGATGGACCATGCTGGTCTTTATCTGCCATCATTTACTATGTTACTATGTATTGTCATTAGGTCCACAGTATTCTCTGAAAAGGTGTGTTTTGAGAAGTTTTTTCATATCTTTAGTGGATTGTGCAGTTCTGATGGTTTTGGGTAGAATTCCAAATTTTGGGGGCATAAATTGAGAATGCTCTGTTGTGTGGTTTTGGTCTTGAGTGGAAGAATGATCAGGAGATTCTGGTTTGCAGCTCTTCTTGGTCTCGTTGTGGATGGTTTTCTGATCTGATCAGTGAGGCAGGGAGCTGAGAGGTTATGAATGTGGTAGGGATGGCTGTGTGTTTTGTCCGTTAAGAGATTGAAAGTCAGTATAGACGTTTTAGTATTGGTGTTATATCAGCTCCATGCGTTTATCATAAGAGTCTGTTGAGCAGCCAAAGATAGCACAGTTACTTACCTGTAACAGGTGATCTCTGTGAACAGCAGGAATAAGTCTTCACATATGGGTATCGTCGGTACCGACGGAGCCTGCGCGGGAACGCTCCCCAGCACCCAGAAAGAAAGCTTTTGGGAGCATCCCACAGCGCCTGCGCGCTGCCTTCCCGCCTTTCCTAACCGCCTCTCTCCAGTTCGAGTTTTAAGCTGAGACAAAGAGAGAAAGAGGAAAGGAAAGATAGAGAGATACAACTCCTAGGGGAGGTGGGTGGGTTGTGAAGACTTATTCCTGCTGTTCCCAGAGATCACCTGTTACAGATAAGAAACTGTGCTATCTCCAGGAACAAGCAGGAATGAGTCTTCACATATGGGGACTCCCCACCTAGAGATGCCAGGGAGATCTCCAAGGTTTTGAGTCCCTGAGAAGGGCTCTACCTCCCCCCATGGATCTCAGGCATCCAACCAGGGATGGGGGGTAGGAGTTGATTAGGTATGGAACAGGTGTTTGAGAACAGCCTGACCAAACAAGGCATCCCAGCGGGAGTCCTTGTCCAAGCAGTAATGGGCTTTAAAGGTATGAACCGAGGCCCAGGTGGCCGCTCGACAGATTTGGTCGATGGACACAGAGTTTAGATGAGCCATAGAGGCTGCCATGGCCCTCACATTGTGAGCTGTGACATGGCCCTCCAGAGAAAGGTTCTTACTCTGGTAGGCGAAGGAAATACACTGAGAAATCCAATTGGACAGAGTTCTCTTAGAGACTGGAAGTCCTAAATGAGAGGGATCAAAAGCAACAAAGAGTTGAGAGGACTTTCTATGTTGCTGTGTCCTTTGTAAGTAAAAAGCCAGTGCTCTCTTACAATCCAGGGTATGAAGATTCCCCTCTGCACTTGATGCATAAGGTCCTGGAAAAAAGACAGGTAAATACACCTCCTGGTTCAGATGAAAAGGTGAGACCACTTTAGGCATAAAGTGTGGATTAGTCCTGAGGACTACCTTGTCATGATGGAACCTTGTATAAGGAGGATTAGCCACCAAGGCTTGCAGCTCACTGATACGGCGAGCTGAGGTGACTGCAATGAGAAAAATAACCTTCCAGGAAAGGAATTTCAAGGAGGTAGTGGCTAAGGGTTCAAAGGGTGGCTTCATAAGCTGGCCAAGAACCAAATTCAAATCCCATGCCACTGGAGGTGGTCTAATGGGAGGTTTAGTTAAAAGAAGGCCTCTCATGAATCTTGCAATAAGAGGATGAGAGGAAATAAGATGTCCATTGAGAGGCTTAAGGGATGCTGCAATAGCACTCAAATGGACTCTTACTGAATTCGTTTTAAGGCCTGCATGGGATAAATGCAGCAAATACTCTAGTAAAGAATTCAGAGGTATTGCAAGAGGGTTAAGACCCTTTTCTGCACACCAAATGGTAAACCTTTTCCATTTAAAAGCATAGGAACGTCTAGTGGAAGGCTTTCTGGAAGCATGAAGGATATCCTTCACCTGCTGAGAAAGATACAAATCTTGAAGGTCTAGGCCTTCAGCAACCAGGCTCTGAGATGAAGAGACTGGGGATTTGGGTGCCATAATGTTCCCTCCTCCTGGGACAGGAGGTCTGGAGCAGATCCCAAGTCCAGGGAGGGAGCTTGAGAGAGATGAAGTAGAGGGTACCACACTTGGCATGGCCAACGTGGAGCTATGAGGATCATAGACCCCTTGTCTCTCTGAAGCTTGAACAGTGTCTTGGAAATTAGGGGAATGGGTGGAAAGGCATAGAGGAAGTCTTGCCCCCAGTAGAGGAGGAAGGCATCCCTGGCCTGAACTCCCTGACACAGAATCCTGGAACAGAACCGGGGACGTTTGGCATTCCACAGACTTGCAAAGAGGTCTATGTCCGGGGTTCCTCAAATTCGAAAGATCCTGGCTATCTGGTCCCCATGGAGGGACCATTCGTGTGGAAGCAGAACTCGACCGAGTCTGTCTGCCCAAGAGTTTTGAACCCCTGGAAGATACACTGCCATGAGATGGATTTGATGCTCTCTGGCGAAGGCCCACAATCTCAAAGCTTCGTTGCAAAGCGACAGAGAGCCAGTCCCGCCCTGCTTGTTCACATAGAACATGGCTACTTGGTTGTCCGTATGGATGAGGACTGTCTTGTAGCTGAGCAGGGTGTGGAAGACTGAGAGCTAGAAGAATTGCTCTGAACTCTAAGAGGTTGATATGTAGAGATGTCTCCTGTGGAGACCAGATGCCCTGGGTGGAGAGATCTTGTAGATGAGCTCCCCCACCCTTTGGGGAGGCATCTGTTGTAAGGGTTGCTTGGGTTAGTAACTGTTGAAAGGGGGACCCCAGCAACAGATTTTGAGTGGACTTCCACCACTGGAGGGACCAAAAGAGGCGACTGGAGGTTGCTATTTTGTCTGACAGGCAACCTGATGCCTGGGTCCATTTGGGTGGACAGAGTCCACTGAGCTGCCCTCATGTGAAGGCGAGTGTAAGGAACCACATGCACGGTGGATGCCATGTGGCCTAACAGTTGTAACATCTCTCAAGCAGTTAAATGGGACTTTAACTGAATGTGAGAGGCTAACTGCACCAAGCGTAGGCAACGGGCCTGGGGAAGATAGGCCCTTGCCGTTGTGGTATCCAGCAAGGCCCCTATGAACTCTAATGACTGAGTAGGGGTGAGTTGTGATTTTGGGATGTTTATTACAAGTCCCAGATACTGAAGAACACGCCTTGTGCAGGCTAGGGAAGCCTGGGCCTCTGACTGGGATGGAGCTCGGATGGGCCAGTCGTCCAGATATGGGAATACAAATATTCCTAGAGTGCGTAGAAATGCAGCTACTACTACCATGCATTTTGTAAACACTCTTGGAGCAGAGGCCAGACCGAAAGGAAGCACTCTGTATTGGTAGTGCTCTCCCTGATAAAGGAACCAAAGGAACCTTCTCTGTGTGTTGGATGGATGAGGACATGGGTGTACGCATCCTTGAGATCTAGAGAACAAAGCCAATCCTGACTCTGAAGTTATGGAAGGAAAGCACCGAGAGAAATCATCTTGAATTTCTCCTTGCATAGAAACTTGTTCAATTCTCTGAGATCTAATATGGGTCTGTAGCCCCCTGTTTTCTTTGGGATAAGAAAATAGGGGGAGTAGAACCCTGAACCCTGTTGAAGAAGGGGTACTTCTTCTATTGCCCTTTGGGCAAGAAGGGTATCAATCTCCTGACCCAGAAGGTCGAGGAGAGATGTTGGAGAATTGAACTGTCTCACCATGGTGTGAGGAGGAAGGTTTAAGAAATGAAGCTTGTACCCCTCCCTTATGATGGAGAGGGTCCATTGCTCTGATGTGATTTGTTCCCATCTGGGAGCAAAATGAGCTAAACTTCCTGGAATGGTGAGAGGCTCTGGTTCTCCTAGAGCCAGAAAGGCTAAGTTCTCTAGTTGTAAGTCAAAGGCCCTGAAGAGGCTGAGGCTGTTGGGCCGTAACAATCCTTGCAGCCTTAAGCTTGGCTTGTTTAGGTTGTTGCTGACGCTTTGCAGCAAAACGACCTGCAGAAGATGCCTGGTGACCATAACCAGGATAATATTTCCCTTTTTTGGGAAAGAAAGCCTTTTTGAATAACCTTTTTCTAGCATTAGCAGAAGTAGAATTTGAAAGTCCATCTAAGGCAGAATTTTCAGCATCCATCTGAGTGGCCTTTGCTTGCCAATCCCTGCCAAAAAGGTTTTCACCTATACAAGGAAGATTTCCTAATCCATCCTGGACCCAGGGTTCCAAATCAGAAGCTTGTAACCAAGCAAGTCTGCGTGCACCTATGGCAATAGCTGAGGCTCTGCTGGCACACTCAAGAGTCAAAGGCTGCACGGTTAGAAAATTTGGAAATATCCTGGGCATGTTTAAGCCAGGTGAGAAACTCCTCCCTTTTATCTTCTGAGATAAAAGGAGATAAAGTTAGCAGATACTTCCTTTAGAAACATCCCCATATAGAGACTATAGGAGTTGATTCTGGCAGTAAGCATATTGGGCCTGGAAAATTCTCCTGCGAAAAGCATCCAAGGTTCTGCATTCTCTTCCTGGAGGATTAGATGAGTGTCTTTTTGCACTCTATCTTTTTCATAGCAGACTCCACCACAATAGAGTGGTGAGGAAGCTGAGTCTTATGAAAGCCAGGACAAGGAGGAACACGGTACATGGTGTCCAACCTGCGAGAATGAGGGGAAGTAGTAAGAGGTGTCTCCCATATGCCCAACATGTGATCATAAAGGATCTCATGTATTGGTAAAGTAGCTGCCTCTTTAGGAGCCTTAGGATATTGTAAAATATCTAATTTCTTGGCTCTAGGCTCTGGTTCAGGGGCCACTGAAATAGAGAGGCCCCCTGGCCACTTCCCTAATGAAGTCTTGAAAAGACAAGTCTTCTGGAGGAGACATTCTTCTTTTTGGAGAAGAGGGCTCCTGAGGAAGGAGTACCGATGCTTCGACAGAAGCCTCTGATTCATCAGAGTCTTTGGAGGAATCGTAGTATCGCCTGTCTGGATGCTCTTGCAGAGCCCGATACGTGTACCGAGTGGTATCGACATCGGGAGTGATCGGTACCGATTCGGTACCGATGGGCATCACAGGACAGGGTACCGCACCGGAAGAAGTAATTAGATCTTACCTGCTAATTATTGTTCCTGAAGGAACGACAGTCCAGTCCCTTTACTTCTGGGTTACGCAACCCTTCCAGCAGCTTGGAGGCTGAGCCCAACCTTTTTGGAGGTGGGGCGGTATAAATACCACTGCTACCACCCACTAACTCCAGTATTCGATTGAAAAAGCAGTCTAACCAGAGTTCTATGAATAATCAACAAATAACACAAATCAAACTCCCTCACGGGATACTAGACCAGAACCCAACTTTTTTTTTTTAATAAGAAATAGGAGCCAGGGAGGAGGGAATACCGCGGAGAGGAAAGGGAGGGGTGCCCGATAATGTCCTAGGCGACTTTCTCCTGCCTCCTTCCCCCAGACCTGGTTCTACGCTCGGCCAGATGCTTCGCTCTTGACTGATAGGCCTTCCAGTCCGGTCGTGCCGGGTGGGATCAGGGACTGGACTGTCGTTCCTTCAGGAACAATAATTAGCAGGTAAGATCTAATTACTTCTTCCTTATCGTCACTCCAGTCCAGTCCCTTTACTTCTGGGATGTACCAGAGCAGTTCAATCCTGGGTGGGTTCCGGCAACCCGGACTGAAGGACTGCCCGACCAAACCGAGCGTCCGCTGCACTCTGTACGTCCAGCCTGTAGTGCCTTGAGAAGGTATGCAAAGAGGACCAAGTCGCCGCTCTACAAATATCCAACGGAGGGACTAGACTGAACTCTGCCCACGAGGCAGCCTGAGCCCGGGTGGAGTGCGCCCGGAGCCCCCCTGGGACCTGCTTCCCTTTCAGAATGTAGGCGGATGCAATCGTTTCTCTGATCCACCTGGAGATGGAGGCCTTGGCCGCCGCCTCTCCTTTGTGCGGGCCTCCGAACTGGACGAACAGCTTGTCGGATTTCCGGAAAGGGGCTGTGCGTGAGAGGTATCGCTTCAAAATCCTCTGGACATCTAAGCGTCGTAGCTTGCTATTTCTACCTTCAGGTCCCTCGGCCGGCCAGGCCGGAAGGGTGACTGTCTGGTTCACATGAAAAGGAGACAGAACCTTGGGCAGGAAGGAAGGTACCGTGCGTAGTACCACTTTGTCCCTGAGAAGGGATAGGAAAGGCGGTCGAGAGGACAGAGCTTGCAACTCGGAGACCCGTCTGGCTGAACAGATAGCGACCAGGAAGACTGTCTTGAGGGTTAAGTCCTTCAGGGAAGCCTTCTTTATCGGCTCGAAGGGTTCCCCGACCAATGCATTTAGAACAAGATTGAGATCCCAAGGAGGGATCACGGATCTCCGTTGAGGACGCAGCCGCCTAACTGCCCTTAGGAACCTGGAGACGTCCGCGTGGGCCCCAAGGGGCTTGCCGTGAACCTTGCCTCTATAGCAAGCAATGGCGGCTAGTTGGACCCGCAAGGAACTGTGCGCCAGGCCTTTCTCAAAACCCGCTTGTAGGAATTCCAGCACCTCAGGGACTGAGGCCAAGAGGGGTTTTCTTCGGTGTTCCGAACACCACGCCTCAAAGATGCGCCAGACCCTTACGTAGGCCAGACAGGTCGAGCGTTTCTTCGCATTCAACAACGTTGAGATTACCACTCCTGAATAGCCCCGCTTCAAGAGGTGCGCCCTTTCAATAGCCAGGCCGTAAGCGAGAACCGATCCACGTGAGGCATTATTACCGGGCCTTGTCTGAGCAGACCCCTTCTGCAAGGGAGCCGCCAAGGGCGGTCGGCCATCAACCTCACCAGGTCTGCATACCATGGACGACGTGGCCAATCCGGGGCAATGAGGATCACCAGACCTTGGTGAGCTTCCACCCGCTGCAGGACTTTTCCAATCAGGGCCCACGGGGGAAACACGTAGAGAAGCCCCTCCGTCGGCCACTTCTGAGATAGGGCATCCAGGCCTTCGGACATTCTTTCCCTCCGCCGACTGAAGAATCGATCCACCTTGGCTGACGAGAAAGTTGCCATGAGGTCCATGACTGGTAGCCCCCAGCGGGCCACTATCTGGTCGAAGGAGTCCTTTCCCAGCTCCCACTCTCCGTGGTCTATCTTGTGTCTGCTGAGGTAATCGGCCGTGAGATTGTCCGTGCCTGCCACGTGCTGAGCTGAAAGCGCTTCCAGGCGGGTCTCTGCCCACTGGAAGAGGGCCTCCGCCTCCTTCTCCAAGGCGGGGCTGCTGGTACCGCCCTGGTGGTTGATGTAAGCTACCGTGGTGACGTTGTCGGAGAGAACGCGAATCGCTCTTCCTAGCACTAGGGCCTCCAGCGCTCTGAGCGCTAGGATGACGGCCCGCAACTCCAGTCTGTTGATGGGCCATTGTGATTCCAACTGCGACCAGAGGCCCTGGACGAACTGGTCCTCGCAGTGAGCCCCCCAGCCCGTCAGGCTGGCATCCGTTGTCAACAGTATCCATAGATGGGGCTCGAGGGGCATCCCCCGCTCTAGATTCCTCGGGCACCGCCACCAGTGCAGGGATTGTTTGGTCCGCGGAGCACAGGGTAACTGAGTTGACAGGCGATGATGTTGTGGAGACCACCGACGCAATAGTGCGCGCTGTAGTGGACGCATGTGGGCCCTGGCCCAAGGCACTACCTCTATCGCTGCCGCCATTGTGCCCAGCACCTGAAGATAATGCCATGCTGAGGGGTTTCGTCTGCTCAGGAACTGTGCAACTAGTAGTCTTAGGTCCCTTGACCGCGCTCGAGACAGGAACACTCTGCCCCTTCCTGTGTCGAATCTTGCTCCGAGATATTCGAGGTCCTGGGAGGGCGTCATCCTGCTCTTTGCTCGGTTGATGACCCACCCTAACTCCTCTAGCACCTGAACCACTCTGCTCGTCGTCATGCGACTTTCTTCTTCCGATTTTGCCCGGACCAGCCAATCGTCTAGGTAAGGGTGTACTAGGATTCCTTCCTTCCGGAGGAAGGCCGCCACCACCACCATCACCTTGGTGAATGTCCGTGGAGCCGTAGCTAGGCCGAAGGGAAGGGCCTGGAATTGGAAATGGCCCCCCGGAACCGCGAATCTTAGGAACTGTTGATGGGTCTTCCTGACTGGAATATGCAGGTAGGCCTCTGTCAAGTCGAGAGACGTCAGAAACTCTCCGCCTCTTACCGCTGCGATGACTGATCGTAGAGTCTCCATGCGGAAGTGTGGCACTCTGAGACAGCGGTTGACCTGTTTTAAATCCAGGATTGGCCGGAAGGACCCTTCCTTCTTTGGCACTACGAAGTAAATCGAGTATCGACCCAATCCGTACTGGTCTGGAGGTACAGGTAGCACTGCCTCGAGTGCGATTAGCCGAGCTAGGGTTGATTCTATTGCCGCCCTCTTTGCCGGAGATCCGCTGGGAGATTGAATAAATGCTGGAGGGATTTGCTTGGCGAACTCTAGAGCGTAGCCCTCCCTGATGACCTCTAGTACCCACTGATCCGAAGTGACCCGGGACCAGGCAGGCAGAAACTGCCTTAAACGACCTCCCACTGGCAGCTCTTCCCCCTGGACCCCCGTCGCCTCATTGCTGTTTTCTGGGGGCCGAGGAGAAGGAGGAGGCCCCAAAACCCCAACCTGCTCCCCGAAACCCCCGGAAACCTTGACCTCTAGCGGGAAATCGTCCCCTGGGGGGGGGGTTGGATCTAGCTGGACGGAATCTGCGAGAGTCCCTGGCCTGGCTACGAGCCGAAGCCAGGGGGCGACCTTGTTTCGGTCTGTCTTCCGGGAGTCTGCCACCCTTGGACTCGCCAAGGTCCTTTACCAACTTTTCCAAATCCTCACCAAAGAGCAGCTTCCCCTTAAAGGGGAGCCGGCTCAGGCGTGCCTTAGAGGAGGCATCCGCTGCCCAGTTACGTAGCCACAAGCAGCGCCTGGCTGCCACCACAGAGGCCATGTTTTTGGCCAGGCTTCTAATGAGGTCATAGTGACTATCCGCCAGGTATGCTGCTCCTGATTCCAGCCTAGCGGCGTTGGGCCGGGGTTCCCCCTCGGAGGTCTCTGCTGACTGAAGCTGCTGAGACCACCTTAAACAGGCCCGAGCTACCCAGGCTCCCGAGACGGAGGCTTGCAGGGCGAGAGCGCTTACGTCGAATGCTTGCTTCAGGAGTGTATCCAATTTTCTGTCCTGTGAGTCTCTTAGGGCCGTGCTGCCCTCAACCGGGATAGTAGTCTTCTTCGTGACTGCTGATACCGCTGCATCCACTCTGGGAGATTTTAAGAGCTCTTTGTCTGTCTCTGGGAGAGGATATAGGCGCATCATGGACCTGACTCCCCTTAGGCTAGATTCCGGCTGGTCCCATTCTTCCTGGATCATCTGACGTACCACTCTGTGGACCGGGAAGACTTTCTGAGATCTCCTAAAGGCTTGGATTAAGGGATCTTCCAGCGCCTCCTCTTCTGCAGGTGTATCTGAGGCCACGTTGAGCGCTTTTAGGGACTCATTAATTAGTGCCGGAAGCTCTTCCCGGCGAAAGACCCTAATAACTCTGGACTGGTCTTCCTCTGGTATCTCTCCTTCCTCCAGCTCCTCCTCTTCTTCATCCAGCTCCCTGTCCGAGTAAGCCTCCTCTGGGGTGCCCAGAGAGAGGGCTGCCAGAGGCTCCTCCTCACTCAGACGGGGCCGCTTAGGCGGAATTCCCTGCTCCTGAGTACCTGTTCCCAGGAGCCTGGCTGACTTATCTTCCCTTGACGAACCAGCGTCTCCTGGCCCCAGCCCCTGCTTCCGCAAACAATAGGCTTTGTGGAGCAAAAGGATGAAATCTGGAGAGAAAAAGTCCCCGGTCCCTCCTTCCCCGGAAGGGAGGGGGGAGGGGGGCAGGGAAGGCGGGGGTACATCCGAGGAAGTAGAAGGAGGTAACTGGGGGCCTCCCTCCCCCCCTAGGAGGACCCCTGGCCCCTGAGGGGGGGGAGCGATGGCCAGGTTAATTTCCTGCTCAACTGAAGCCGCCACAGTGGCACAGCTCCTGCAGATTCCTGCCTCTGCGGAGGTGCCTCTGCGTGTTCCGCAGGAGGGGCAGCGGGGCTTGGTCGCCATGCCTTGGCTCCCCTGAATAAGAGCCCAAACTCAAAATATATTTCTCCCCCTCAGAAGCTCTTAGAAGAGGGAATTAACAATTCAAGATTGAAGGAGTTAAGGAATCAAATGCATTAACTGAATTTAATGAGTTAAATCTATTCAAGTAAATCCGGTACTTTAAAGAAATTCAAAGTAAACTTAAAGTAAATTAAAATGAAATTAAAATAAATAAAATTTAGGCACATTAAATGCAGAAATATATCTCTTTTTCCTCCCACGGAGGTACTTGCGTTTAAGCAGACTGTATCTCCTGAACCCGACTCAGCGATCCTAGCCCGATGGCTCTACACGCGGTAGGCCTCACCACGTGGAGCCCGGGCAGAGGACCGCGAGACAATTTCCTGGACCGCGCTGTGCTCTTTCCCCCGTAAAGTGCTGCTTTCTTGCAGCCTTCGTCTGATGTCTGCCTCTCTCTCGTAGGGCTCCCGGGGAGTAGCAAGGCTCGCCGCCGCGTCCCTCTTCCTTGGGACGGGTCCGGCGAGAGGCGCTGTCTGGCGGCGCTGCCTCCAGCGCTCAGCCGCCAACGGGGCTTCGGCGCGAGGCAGATGCAATCCGGAGCAGGGGGCAGGAGAAATCGCCAGAGCCGTCGTCGGGGCAGAGGAGCAGGAACGAAATTGCCTTCGACTCTGCGAGGAGGGAGCACTTCTAAGGCCCGATCCGGGGAGCAGGGGGGGGGGGGGGGAGGGGGAAGACCGAGAGAGCAGGCAGAATTAAAGCAACAGGACGGAGGAGTCCACAAGTAAGAAAAGAAGCAAATAAGGAGAACTTAAATTAAAATGAAATAGATTAAAATGAAATTAAAATGAAATTAAGCAAGATTGCTAACAAGAAGGACTCCAGTAAGCCCTAGGCTTACGGAACCCTCCAGCTGCTTGGAGGCTGAGAATACTGGAGTTAGTGGGTGGTAGCAGTGGTATTTATACCGCCCCACCTCCAAAAAGGTTGGGCTCAGCCTCCAAGCTGCTGGAAGGGTTGCGTAACCCAGAAGTAAAGGGACTGGACTGGAGTGACGATAAGGAACAGATATCGGTCCCGGTGCCGGAACCGACAACGGAGTTTGTTGCGGTACCGGAGGCGTCACAGCTTGTATGAATGCCGTGATGACACGCTGCATGGTCAGAATATTCTGATCCATCGACGCAACCAATGTCTGGATGTCAGTACCAGTGGAAACCACGGGTACCCCAGAACATGGCAACAGGTGATCGGTCGAGGCCACGCCATCGATGTCAACCTGTAACCCCATAGATGAAGCTTTGGAAGATGGAGCTTCCCGCCGGGGTAATTTTGCCGGTGCAGGATCCTCGAGAGCAAGCCCGGAGGCATCTCTATACTTAGAGGGAGATCTACCCTTAGAGGACCGGCTGGACTTATGTTTGGTTACCTGAGATCCATGGGAGGAAGAAGCAGCCCTGGAAGATGTCGATTGCACCGAAGCTGCATCAGAGGGAAACAGGGTACTGAGCTTTGCCGCTCGATTCTGTCGACCTCTTTTAGACATCATGGAACAGGACTCAAACATTTTAGACACCAGTCATGGGTGTCGGTGATAGAGTACCGCTGCACTTCGTGCACTTTTTCTAGGCCTAAGGCCCAAAAGGAAAAAATTGCACAGAAGTGGGAAACGGTAGTTTGTTTGTTTTTTTAAAGAATAAAAGAACGGCGGTACCGGTCCGACGTCGAAGAAGGCAGACGCGCGACCAAAGAAATTAAGAAAATAAAGAACTTCTTCAGCAGTGACAGGAACACGACCTGCTGGCTCCGCGGAAAAGAATAACTGGAGAGAGGCGGTTAGGAAAGGCGGAAAGGCAGCGCGCAGGCGCTGTGGGATGCTCCCAAAAGCTTTCTTTCTGGACGCTGGGGAGCGTTCCCGCGCAGGCTCCGTCAGTACCGACGATAACCATATGTGAAGACTCATTCCTGCTTGTTCCTGGAGATTGGAAAGATCTAGAAGAGTGCAGCATCCTCACACAACCTCACACCCCTTCCCTCCTACTCTGTCCCCCCTGCTCTCTCCCAAAGACCCCAGAACCAGGGGGCACAGCTGCCACAGACCCCCTAGAGGATAAGGAGGGGCTCACAGCAAGGTTGGTGGATCCTCCAGCCAGCTGGATATTCTTATCCATAGCGTCATCCATCATCTCCTGTCCTGAAGCAGGCAAGGCCAGGCTAACTGCAGGCCTTCCATGGATTTCAAATGCTATCATGCAAGAAGAGCAGAGTCCAGAATCCACAGAAGAGGCACCTTGTTTGCCAGAGGTTAAATAATGTTTTGTGGAAAAAGGCATAGAGTTAAAGCAAGTATCACAACAGCATGCGCTAAGGCCACGGCTGGCCAAAGGCGCATGTTAAGTACACATTAACTGTGCTTTTACTGCAGGTGTTACAGGCGTTAGGGTAGGAATGTGCACTGGAGCTGCTTGTGCGGAATGTGCGACTTCCAGATGCATAATAGAAGAAAATGCTACTAACATGTACAGAAAACGGCAGGAAAAACCCCTACACTGTGCCAACTATCACCAGTGGTCCACCCTGAATTCCATCCCAGGAAGACAGCATTGGGAGTCCCCAACAAGGACAATGATGAAGTCAAGTCTTGTTACTCGCCCCAAGACCTCCCAGCAGAGAATTTGTGCCGGGCTCAGCTCCACTCCCCTGAAATTGTTTTACTGCCTTTGCAGCACTGCTTTTAAGGTGGCTGGCAGACAGATCCCTCTAACAGCCTTCTGCAATCTTTGGGAGAAAGCAGGGGGGGACAGGAGGAGGAAGGAGGGGGTGCTGAGGTTGTATAAGGCTGCTGCACTCTTCCAGAACCTTCCAATCTCCGGCTGCTCAACAGGCTCTTATGATAAACACATGGAGCCGAACCAATTTTACCTTCTCCTATGGCTACCGAAAAGACCAGTCTAGTGGAGTCTCCCATGTCACACTCAAGGTGTTCGTTCATGAGCGTTTAAATCAATCTTTTCCTCTCAACTTTAAGATTTTCTTCAGAGGGGAGAAAATCTATCCAGCATGTGCTAGAGACAAAGAAATACTGAAGAGAACTGATGGCTGGGGCAAATAGAGGCATGGGAGCGATATCACTGAAACCTGGGCTTTTCATTGGTACTTTATCTCCACTAATCTGCTGGTAGGGGAACATAGCCCACTTGTCTGGACTAGTCTAGCAGGACAATATGGAAGAATGGATTTAATGTTGACCGAGGACCAGATGCTCTGAGTCAGCAGCAGCTTGAACGAACCTTCTGTTGACAGTTAACGCCACCCAGGAGAGTAGTAACAAATGCCCAAGACGACCTCACCCCACCTGAGAGATAATCAGGTTGCTCTTAAGACAGCTGTCTCTCAACTCTAGACTTTCCAGTCCAAGCTCAGCAGGCTTGTGTCATTTGTGCCCTTCGCCAAGGACACTAAATCAGGCTAGCTCAACATCCAAGCACAAGCAACTGGGCCCTCTGCCTGTAGAAAGATACTGCTATCATCTCTATTACCTTGAGAAAGATACAGGAACCTACAAAGCACGAAATGCTCTGGCAAGATTCAGAAGGTGGGAGCATCTTCCACTGGGCCAATGCAATGACAGACCAAAAGAGTACCATTTCAAAATGAGAGACTAAGAGTCCAAAGACAACCATCGGTGGCCTCAAAGGCCCCGGATACCCATCCTCCCTGCCCCCAAAAATTGTCAGTGGCCCATTGGGCCCCAATCCTTCCTCTCCCCACCTCACTGAAATTATTGACCATCTGTGGGCATCCATTAAACCCTCCCCCCTGCAGTACCCTTTGTAGAACAGGAGGTGAGGGCAATGCCTACATGCTCCTCTCATGCCATTTTTTAGTCAGTCTAAACCTATTTCTGTGCATATTAAGGGATGCACTGTGCAGGGTCAGGTGCCACCAATGATTTTAGTGAGATGGGGAGAATCAGAACGGGGCCCATATGCCACCAATGATATTTATGAAGTGAGGGGAAGGGGGGGGAATCTGGGCCCACCAATGGCTTTGTTTCTGGTCCAGGGGAGGTGTGGGTCGGTGTCCAGAGGGGGCTCTGGACTCCCTGACACTGTGCCAATGGCATCAGGAGCCTTATCTAATACTTAAATTCTTTTTTTTCCTGTATCACTTTACACTGAAAATGAATTGCTTCTTGTGCATTATTTATTCTTTTGAAGAATTTGAATCTCAATCATACCTACCCCCTCATTTTTCTAGAATGTGTTTAGGACCTGTGATGAGGTATAGAGAAGGCTACCCATCCATCTCCAAAGGGATAATCAACCGTCTTCTTTAAGAGATTCCGCAGCCCAGAGTTCAGGGCTGGGAGGACGTGGCTCACAGGGAGAGGTTAAGAACCCAGGAGGCTGTAGAAGAGAGAGAAGCCCATAGAGTCAGAAATCCTTCCAAGACAAGCTGTGCAACAGCGGTAGGAACTTTTATTGGGACTGTAGGAATGACCAGGAGAACCAGCTTGTGGAGGTTTAACAAGATGGGACAGAGGTAAGCTGATTTTGTTTTCACTGAACTGCCATCTGTTCTGGGTTTTGCTTTGTGGAAGTTTAACAAGCTGGGTCAGAATAAAAACTGCTTTGGTTTTCCTTGAATCGCTATCTGGCCTGTTTTAAAAAAAAAAAAAAATCCCTCCTTGTCACATGCCAATCACAGGGCCTTTTAGTGCACCATTTGAGTAACCCTCTCTTGGCAGACTCCAGTTTATTTTGTTTATATCCACAGCCTCCGAAAGTGACCACCACATAACACTTCTCATGCACACTAGTATTACTCTCGCTACTGGCTACTTTGAGATGATCAGATCTATCAACCCACAGATCTCACTTCCGGCTGGTACATAATCCTTACCCCCACCCCCAACGGTGCAAGATCCTTTGAATTTTTGTCTCTGCACCCTTTTGCACTGAAGCTCAACTACCAAGCACCAAACCATTCCAAAGCAGATACCATGTCCTCTATCCCATTAGTCATAAATGCATAGGGACAGGCAAAATGCACAATATCAACTTTTCCTACTAATACAGTCAAACCTCGGTTTTCATGATTAATCCGTTCGAAAAAGTCTGACTAAAACCGAAACGTATGAAAACTGAAGCAATATTTCCCATAAGAAATAATGTAAATCCAATTAATCCGTTCCAGACACCCAAAAATATTCACAAAAATACATTTTATAGAGAATAACTATATTTTTACATACAGAAAACAATGAGAAATAAATATAAATGACTAATGAAATGAATAAATGAACATTTAACATCACTGAAAGCAAGCTAAGCTCAGTACTGTACAGTACAGTATGTTAACATCTGGCCTTAGCCACCCCTGACAAGCTGCTGTGCCCAGCTCTCTTCGGAATCACATTGGATTCAGCCCATTAAAATACCTTTACATTATCTACTAAATGCTTCACAATGGCAGAAAATCTTAATGATATAGCTTCAGACGTACCATGCAAGAGAAAGAACTGCCTCCCACATTCATGCAACATCTCCTGCTTACGTTGACAGCTTTTCTTCCCTGCTACCTCCGAGCCTGAGGGGGCACTCCAGAGAACGGGCAGGCGGTGGACGAGATCGGGGCCTTCCTCTCTGCGCAATCCTTGCCTCTCTGACTCTGACCAGGCTCGAGGATGTGTTTCATTTACGTGCTCAGCTGGCTTTTGCTTCTCATCACGCTGGCGATCGGTGAGTCCGGGGGGCAGTGCTGCCGGGACCGGGCAGGCGTTCTGGCAGTGTATACAGAATGGTGTGCAGCGCGAGGGTGTATGTATTTACAGTACTGTACTTTACGAAAACCGAGGCGATGTACGAGAATCGGGACAAAATCTCAGTCAAAAAAGACGTTGAAAACCGAAGCGTATGAAAACCGGGGTGTATGAAAACCGAGGTTTGACTGTACCTCTTCAATATTACTCATGCAAATAGTAAATTGAAGAAGCCCCAGAACAGACCCCTCAGAACAAAGGTGGAAAGCTATTTAGAAATCTAGTAGCCAAAATCTTTAGTAGTCAGGGCAAACCTTTTTTTTTTTGTTACTATGCTCATTTTTGTCATTTTGTCTCTTTTTTTGGCGCTGCTGCTTCTTTTTATTTTATATATTTTTATTTTAACATGCTCTTACATACCACCCCTTCCAGAGATCAAGGGCGGTTTACAGTGAACTCAATTAAAAACTTTACAATGAACTTAAAACTTATGTACAATAAACTATCTTACAATTAACTGAATACAATGTTAGGGTAACTATATACATCACTGTAGTACAATATAAAGATACTATACAAGGTTATGATAGCTATGTACGGTTTTGCAATAGAAATGGGTTCAGATCCATCATTGTTACTGTTTCTCAAGCAAAATGTGTAGGAATACTGGAAGCTTTTAATTAGGATGTTTCATAGGAGTTCCCCATAGTACTCGGTAAACAAGTGCGTTTTTAATTCCTTTCAGAATTGTAACAGGTCTTTTAGTGCTCTCAGATTGTCTGGAAGAGCATTCCATAACACTGGTGCAATATATTATAAAGCTCTGGAGCTAGTGTATTGGGATGAATTGCATGGTTGGGTATGGTGTAGGTATTTTGAGTCCAGTGCCTTCATAATCTAGAATTTGTTGGAGTGTTGAGGAGAAAGGATAGGAGAGTTGTGGCTATTTTATTGTGGTGTTTGAATTAGTGTTGAACTAGTTATGCGACCCCCAGCAGACAGCCAGCGCGATTAGTCCTGAATAGATTTTAGCCTGTAACTTCACTGTAAATTAAATGTAGATATGTTTCCCCCAGTTAACTCCAAGTTCTACATCCGGTTCAATGTAAATACCATGCGGTCCTACTGCACGGTATAAGGTTTCTGTTCTAATGTACACCGAACTGATAATTAATAGCGCGGTATATAAGAAATGTTAAATAAAGAAATAAATAAATGAATGAATAAAATCATCAGGTATTTTTATTTTATTTTTGAGACATCTGGGAGCCAATGGAGGTCATAGAGAATTGGGGTGATGTGATCCATGCATTGTGCTTCATATAGAATGCGTTCTGCTAGATTTTGGGCAAGTTGTAATTGGTGAATGATTTTCTTTGGTAGGCCCCGTAGTATGCTGTTGCAGAAACCAATATGAGGTGTTATTAGGATTTGTAGTACCATTCTGAAGTCATGGTCTTCTAATAATGGTCTTAGATGTTGGGTCATGCGCAGCTTGAAGTAAATGATATGAATGATTTGATATGGGAGACCATACTCAGGGACTGGTCTAATATTACTCCAAGATATTTCACCTCCTAACTTCAAGTTCTGTTTCTTGTATCTTGAATGTTTTGGGAGGAGTGAAGCATGAGTTTCTAGATACGTACAGCACTTCAGTTTTATAAGGTTTAATTGTAGATTATGCGATTTTAGCCAATCTGTTATAATCTCTCAAGCACAAGATTATCCTTGAGTTATCAGGCTCTATAATGTATATGGGATGATAAACTATAATCTCTATGCTGATGATTTGATGCTGTATCTCATGTCTTCTAAAGATATTGCATATTGGAAGAAGTGTTTTTAACACTAAAATATATTTTCTTAATTTCTATTTTGGATTTATTGGCCATTTCTTGCTCATTTTCATCTCACCCTTTTAATCTTTCTTGAGCCCTAGGCTGTTAAATATATTAGACAATTTCAATGCAGAGGCTTCAGACTTCTTTCTACACAGAATAGTAGCAGGTAGCCATTTTATTTTATACTTCTCCACCCTCAGGCCTCAATGCAACAAATTGTGCTATGTTGTGGCACAGCATTTGGTTTGAGATTTTCCTGTAAGTCTTGCTCTTGAGCAAAACCACTGCGCTAAAACAAAAAACAGTAGGCATCCTAATCACATTCAAAAAACTGAATATTTAATTGCTCATGATGTAAAAAGGAAAGGCCTCAGGGAAAGCGTAGTTACTCACCTGTAACAGGTGATCTCCGGGAACAGCAGGAATTTAGTCTTCACATATGGGTATCGTCAGTACCGACGGAGCCTGCGCGGGAACGCTCCTCAGCGTCCAACAGGAAAGCTTTCAGGAGCATCCCACAGTGCCTGCGTGCTGCCTTCCCGCCTTTCCAACTGTCCCTCTCCAGTTGAGATTATAGCTGAGACAAAAGAGAGAGAGAGAGAGAGCACGTGAGAGAGATACAACTCCTAGGAGAGGTGGGCGGGTTGTGAAGACTAAATTCCTGCTGTTCCCGGAGATCACCTGTTACATATGAGTAACTATGCTATCTCCAGGAACAAGCAGGAATGTAGTCTTCACATATGGGGACTCCCTAGCTGCAGATGCCAGGGAGATGGCCCCAGGAAGGCCTTCTGAAAGGGCCATACTTTCCCCCCATGGATCTCTGGCATCCTACCAGGGACGGTGAGTAGGAGTTGATTAAGTCTGAAAAAGGTGTTGAAGAACAGCCTGGCCAAACAAGGCATCCCGGCAGGAGTCCTTGTCTAAGCAGTAGTGGGCTGTGAAGGTATGTACCGAAGCCCAAGTAGCTGCTCGACAGATGTCGTTGATAGACACAGAGTGAAGATGAGCCAGTGAGGCTGCCATGGCTCTCACATTGTGAGCTGTGATATGGTCTTCAAGAGGAAGGTTCTTACTCTCATAGGCAAAAGGATATGCACTGAGCAATCCAGTTAGATAGAGTTCTTTTGGAAACTAGAAGTCCCAAATGACTAGGATCAAAAGCAACAAAGAATTGAGAAGATTTTCTATGTTACTGTGTCCTTTGCAAGTAAAAGGCCAAAGCTCTTTTACAGTCCAAGGTATGAAGGTTCCTTTCTGCACTGGAGGCATGAGGCCTCAGAAAGAATACAGGAAGGTAAACCACTTGGTTTAAATAGAAAGGCGAAACCACCATTGACATAAATCGTGGATGAGTTCTAAGAACTACCTTATCATGGTGGAACCTTGCAAAAGGAGGATCAGTCACTAACGCTTGCAATGTGCTCATGTGATTTCAATGAGGAAGATGACTTTCCAAGAAAGGAATTTCAAAGATGTAGTGGCTAATGGTTCAAAGGGCGGTTTCATGAGCTGCCCGAGCACCAGATTTAAGTCCCATGCCACCGGTGGTGGCTTAATGGGAGGCTTTGTTAAAAGAAGGCCTCTCATAAATCTCGCTATGAAAGGATGAGAGGAAATAGGTTGTCCACTTAAAGGCTTGTAAGAAGCTGCAATAGCACTAAGATGGACTCTTACTGAATTTGTCTTGAGACCCACATTTGACAAATGAAGAAGATACTCCATTATCGATTCCAGAGGTATCGCAAGAGGGTTAAGGCCCTTCTGCGAGCACCATATGGTAAACCTTTTCCACTTAAAGGCATACGAGTGTCTTGTGGAGGGTTTCCTAGAAGCATGAAGGATATCCTTTACCTGTTGGGAAAGGTTAAGATCTTGAAGTTCTAGGCTTTCAGCAACCAGACCCTGAGATGCAGAGATTGGGGATTGGGATGCTAGAGCATCCCATCCTCTTGGGAGAGAAGATCTGGAGCGGATCCCAACTCCAGAGGTGGAACTTGAGAGAGATGTAGGAGCAGAGGGTACCACATTTGCTGTGGCCAACGTGGAGCTATGAGGATCATATGACCTCTGTCGCTCTGAAGCTTGAATAGGGTTTTGGGGATGAGGGGAATGGGTGAGAAGGCATATAGGAAGTCCTGATCCCAGTGGAGGAGGAAGGCGTCCCTTGTCTGACAACATTGAGCCGGAATTCTGGAACAGAACCGGGGAAGTTTGGCATTCCGCGGACTTGCAAAGAGGTCTATGTCCGGGGTTCCCCAAATCTGACATATTTGGGCAACCTGGTCTGCTCATGGAGACACCATTCATGTGGAAGCCGAACTCGACTGAGTTTATCTGCCCAAGAGTTTTGAATGCCTGGAAGGTACACCGCAAGGAGATGAATTTGATGCTCTCTGGCGAGGGCCCATAGTCGCAAAGCTTTGTTGCATAGCGACAGAGAGCCTGTTCCGCCCTGCTTGTTCACATAGAACATAGCTACTTGATTGTCCGTTTGAACTAGGACTGTCTTGTAGCTGAGCTGGGCGTGAAATACTCAAAGAGCAAAGAAGATTGCTCTGAGCTCCAGGAGGTTGATGTGAAGACAGGCCTCCTGTGAAGTCCAAGTACCCTGGGGTAGAGAGATCGTGCAGGTGGGCTCCCCATCCCACCTGTGATGCATCTGTTAGGGTGGCTTGGGATAGGGGTTGCTGGAAAGGAGACCTCACCAGGTGGTTTCTGGGTGATTGCCACCATTGGAGGGACAAAAGAAGACGATTTGAGTTTGTTATTGTTATTTTGTCTGACAGGCAGCCTGAGGCCTGTGTCCACTGAGGGGATAAAGTCCACTGGGCTGCTCGCTTATGGAGGCGAGCATAAGGAACCACATGTATGGTGGATGCCATGTGGCCTAGCAATTGTAGCATTTCCCGAGCAGTGAGACAAGGTTTCAGCACTGCTTGGGAAGCTAGTTGTACTATGCGAAGACAGCGGGGCTGCGGAAGGAAAGCCCTTCTCTGTCTGATATCCAGATGAACTCTAGAGACCGAGTGGGAGTAAGATTGGATTTTGGGAGGTTTATGACCAGTCCCAAATACTGAAGGATTCGCAGTGTGCAAAACAGAGCAGAGCTGGCTTCTGGCCCTGTAGGGGCTCGAATAAGCCAGTCGTCTAAGTAAGGGAAGACGAATATTCCCAGAGCGCGGAGAAATGCTGCTACCACAGCCATGCATTTTGTGAACACTCTTGGTGCAGAAGCCAGGCCAAAGGGAAGAACCTTGTATTGGTAGTGCTTTCCTTGAAACAGGAATCAGAGGGATCTCCTGTGATTTGGATGGATGAGAATATGAGTATACACATCCTTGCGATCTAGAGAATAAAGTCAATCCTGACTTTGAAGGTATGGCAGCAGAGTTCCTAGAGAGACCATTTTGAACTTCTCTCGGAACAAATATTTGTTAAATTCTCCGAGGTCTAAAATGGGTCTGTCCCCCCCTGTTTTCTTTGGAATAAGGAAACAGAGGGAGTAGAACCCTGTACCCTGATGGGGAATGGGTACTTCCTCTATTGCGCCTTGAGCAAAGAGCATTGTGACTTCTTGACCTAAGAGACTGTCGAGAGAGGTCCGAGAATTGAACTGTCTTACAATTGTAGGAGGGGGCATGCTGTGAAAATGAAGACTGGGCATCAAAATGGCAGATGAAATTTAATGTGGACAAGTGCAAGGTTATGCACCTAGGGAAGAACAACCCAAACTATGGTTACACGATGCAAGGTTCCACATTAGGAACCACCACCCAGGAAAAAGATTTAGGCGTCATTGTGGATACCATGTTAAAACCCTCGGCCCAGTGTGCAGCGGCGGCCAAGAGAGCAAATAGAATGCTAGGTATGATAAGGAAAGGAATGGAAAATAAAAAAAGATATTATAATGCCTCTATATCGTTCCATGGTGAGACCGCACCTTGAATATTGTGTGCAATTCTGGTCGCCGTATCTTAAAAAGGATATAGCGATTTTAGAAAAGGTTCAGAGAAGAGCCAACAAAATAGTAAAGGGGATGGAAGGATACTCCTATGAGGAAAGGCTAAAAAGGTTAGGGCTCTTTAACCTGGAAAAGAGACGGCTGAGGGGAGATATGATAGAAGTCTATAAATTAATGAACGGAGTGGAACGGGTAAACGTAGATAGATTGTTTACCTTATCAAAATATAGAAAGACTAGGGGACATGCAATGAAGCTACAGGGTAAACTATTTAAGACTAATAAAAGAAAATATTTTTTCACTCAACGTGTAATCAAACTCTGGAATTTGTTACCGGAGGATGTAGTAAAGGCTGTTAGTGTAGCTGGGTTTAAAAAAGGTTTGGACAAGTTCCTGGAGGAAAGGTCCATAAACCATTATTAAGAAGTGACCGAAGATATCAATGCTTGACCCAGTACAAGCATTGTGGAACTTGTCTCTCTTGGGGAAACTGCTAGGTACATATGACCTAGATTGGCCACTGTTGGAAACAGAATACTGGGCTTGATGGACCTTGGTCTGACCCAGTATGGCATATCTTATGTTCTTATAAGCTTGTACCCCTCTCGTACAATGGACAGAATCCAATTTTCTGCTGTTATTTGGTACCATCTAAGGGCAAAATGACATAACCTGCCTGGGATGGTCAAGGTTCTGGACCCTTCAGGGGCAGGGAGGCAAAGTTCTCTAGAAAGGAGTCAAAGCCCGTGAGGAGGCTGAGCCTGCTGAGGTTTTGCAGCTTTTGGCTTTTTTTGTTGTCTAGGTTGTTGCTGTTGTCCCTTTTGGGCAGTCTGTCCCTGTTGGGTATAGGAAGGATAAAACTTCTTTTTCTTATTGAAAAATGTTTTCTTAGAGGATTTTTTTCCTTGAAGGATCGGCTGTAGATTTGGACAATCTATCCAAGGTGATATTGTCAGCATCTCTCTCATTAGCCTTCTCCTGTCAATTCTTGCCAAAGAGATCTTCTCCTGTGCAAGGAATGTGTTTCCTAATTTATCCTGTACCCAAATTTCCAAGTCAGATGCCTGAAGCCAGACAATCAGACATGCACCAATGGCAATAGCAGAGGTTCTGCTTATGCACTCAAAAGAGTCAAAGGCTGCACGATTTACAAACTTGGAAACATCCTGAGCATGTTTGACTAGATTAAGATAGTCTTGCCTGGGGCCGTAGTTGGAAGGTGTCGAGCTGGCTGCCCATTCGGGGGAATGCCAATTTTACTCCAGGCACCGATGCCGCTGCGTTCCGTACTTGGGGGGAGAGAGGTATACGTAATTTGGGTCATGTGGTGGACTTGGCGGGGAAACCTAAACCCTTCCGTGTACTATCTCGTGAGTATGAACTGGGGCCCCACCATTCCTTTGCGTATATGCAAATAGCCCACTATGTGGCCTCCCTCTCGGGTGCGGAGCTACACAGCGACCGATCGGCTCAGATTATAGCGTTCTTGGGCCTAGGCGAGGCGGAACGACTGTCAATTTGGGTTTTTCACCTTAGGCTGGAGCAGTTTCGACCGCGGCCGGACTATCGTAGAGTGGAACAGGCTTGGGGGGCTGAAATGGGGCGGGAGATCCCCCATGACACAATTCTGGTAGCCCTCCGGAGAGTGGTGAACCTGGCGGACGGTGTCCACTGGCGGGAAATACAATTTAAATGTTTGACTAGGGTTCACTTCTCCCCGCGGCGGGCCCTCCGTTGCCACTTGACCGCAGATGGTAGCTGTCCGCGGTGTGCGGAGCCTATGGCGACTTTGTTGCATATGTGGTGGGGCTGCCGGCGGATTTGTTTATAATGGCGGAGAATTTTTCAATTTATGGCCAATTTTTTGGGACAACCTGTTAACTGGGATGCTGCCCTGGATCTCCTGAGCCTTACCTCTCCGAAGGGGAAATGGAGTCGCTGGCTGGTGCGGAAGGCATGTCTGGTGGGTAAAGGGCCACTTTTGCGTCGGTGGAGGGACAGCCACCCTCCCTCCTTTTGGGAGTGGCGGAATTCCTTCCATCAGCTCCTGGAGTGTAGGGCTGCTCGAGGCCGCGTCAAGCGATGGTCCGCCTTCTTGCTACTTTGGGATCCATATATTCAAAATCTGAGTCCCCGGACCCGTAATGTAGTCCTGCAACTAGGTAGCTGATAACCTTACCCGATTGCGGTGTCATGTGGGCGCTATGTAGAACTTTATGGGCTGGTCCTGCGTGGCACAGACTTGGGTTTGCCGGGGGGGGGGTTGGGGGAGGGGGCCTGGGGTAACCTTTGAAAATCCATGTAACCATCAATGTGTTCTGCCCCTGGGGATAAGAGTCAACCCCAGGGAGCGGCTGTTACTTGTTGTGTATTTATTGTTTCTTTTGATGGTTTCTAAATAAAAAACTTTGGAAAAAAAAAAAAGCGTCTTGCCTTTTGTCATCAGGAAGGAGGGGGCTCATAAGCTCCAAGTCTCCTATGACCTCTATAAGGAACATTCCAATATACAAGATATAGGAACTGATCCCAGCTGAGAGCATGGAAGCATCGACACCCAAAGGCATCGAGACTCCTACATTCACGATCTGGGGGATTGGATGCATGTCTCTTTGCACTTTTCATCCTTCTCATGGCTGATTCCACCACCATTGAATGGTGTGGTAATTGAGTTTTTTGAAAGCCAGGACAAGGTGGAACGTGATACATGGTATCGAGTCTTCAAGAATGAGGAGATGTGGTTAAAGTTGTTTCCCACATCCTCAGCATAAGATCATGTAAAATCTCATAAATAGGTAGAGTAGCTGCCTCTTTGGGAGCCTTAGGGTATTGGAGAATTTCGAACTCCTTTGCCCTAGGCTCTTTTTCAGGAGCTACTGTGATGGAAAGGCCTTGGGCCACATCACGGATAAAGTCCTGAAAGGACATATCCTCTGGTGGAAACATTCTGCGCTGAGGAGAAGAGGAATCCTCGGGGAGAAGTACTCTTGTATCGGCAGAGTCTTCAGACTCAGAGGATTCAAAATACCTCCGATCCCGGTGATCGTGCAAAGAACGGTACCGGTATTGATCGAAGTCGGTATTGGTTTGTTCCGGTACCGATCTGTCGATGACAGAGACAGACGTATGACTCGGTATGGGTGGCATACACCCCGATGCTAATGCAGTCGGGTACCGGTATCAGTTGAGGTGTCTGAAGCGGTTTCAATGGTACCGAAGCCGTGAGAAGAGTCGCTAGACTGCGTTCGATAGCAAGGAGACTCTGGTCTATCGACGCTGCCAATGTGTGGGTGTCGGTACCAAAAGAAGCAGCCGGAACCCCAGAGCATGGCGCCAGTAGTTCTGCCGAGGTTGAGGCCTAGAGAACATCCTGGAGCCCCATTAGTGCTTTGGAAGCCGAAGCCGGTGAAAATTCCTCAAGGGCAATGCCAGGGGCATCTCGATACTTAGGAGATCTACCCTTTGAGGACCAGCTAGATTTATATGTTTAGTTACCTGAGATCCATGGGAGGAAGATGAGGCCCTGGAGGACGTCGATGCAACAGACGCTACATCTGACGGAAAAAGGGTGCTAAGTTTAGCAGCTCGGTTCTGCCGGCTCCTTTTTGACATCATTCCACAGGAGAGGCACTCTGAAATAAAGTGGTCAGGACCTAAACATTTGAGACACCAATCATGGGTGTCGGTGACGGAAATGGTACCACCACATTTAGAACATTTCTTAAAACCTGAAGCAGGTTTTTCCATTTTTAAGGAAAAAATTGGGCCTAGCACCCAAAATAGCGCCTAGAACCAAGGAAAAAAGTTTCTAAAGTAAAACAGCTCAGAAACTATAATTTTTTTTTCTTTTAAAGAAAGAACAGGCGGTACCGGTATGGCGTTGAAGGAAGGCAGACACGACCACAAAAACAAAGATTAAAGACAAAATTTTTCTGCGGTGACAGGGTATGTGACCTGTCGGCTCCGCGAAAAATGAAGAACTGGAGAGGAACAGTTGGAAAGGCGGGAAGGCAGCACACAGGCGCTGTGGGATGCTCCCAAAAGCTTTCCTATTGGATGCTGGGGAGCGTTCCCACGCAGGCTCCGTCGGTACCGACGATACCCATATGTGAAGACTACATTCCTGCTTGTTCCTGGAGATAAGTGACATAGCTTCGGAGGGAAAGGGAAGTCTTCCGATAAGTCTGACATG
Organism: Ichthyophis bannanicus; assembly: GCA_033557465.1. Classification (NCBI taxonomy): domain Eukaryota; kingdom Metazoa; phylum Chordata; class Amphibia; order Gymnophiona; family Ichthyophiidae; genus Ichthyophis; species Ichthyophis bannanicus. Next base: position 111,033,673 of record CM066032.1, on the reverse strand, counting down.
AGAGGCTCTTGAAGAAATGATATCATGTGAGAGGAGGAAATGTTTCAAATATATTAAATGTTGCTTTGTAACTGACTAAAAAGAGAGAAACAAAGGGTAACTATATGGTCCGTTTTCTCAAAAGAAAAATGTAAATACTGGGAATGTTCCAGGGAGCTATACTGGGACCTGTATTAAGCATATTTTTAAATGAACTGGAAAAAAGAAACAAGTGAAGTAACCACATATACATATGGCACAAAATTGTTCAAAGCTGCTAGATCATGAGAAGATACTGTGAAGAAATGCAGGGGGACTTCATAAGACTGGGAACTGGGCATCTAATCATGTACATAGCACTACAAAGCATAGAAATTTAGTGTAGACAGATATTGCACACAAGTCTCTCTGACATAGTTGCTAATTTCCTTTTCTTGAATCCTACTAGACTAATCCAGACAAATGGATTATGCTCCCCAGGCAGCAGGTGTAGAAACACTAGAACAATTTTCAGTGATGTCGTCATCACTAGTACACACTCTGGTGCACCACAGTATGACACTTCCCAAGCAAAAGCAAGACTGAAACACAAACTCAAAAAAGTATTCATCAACAATAACTGCATATAAACACTTCTTGATTCTCTTACTACACTTGACTGTGCATCAGGCACCGATACGGATTATGCAGTTAAAAAGGCAGCAGAACTCCCAAACCTGTAGGGGTAGTCTTCCCAGGGTGGATCCTAGACTGATCTAGCAGGATTCAAGGATAGGAAACTAGCCAAGTATGTACAATTCCTTCTTCCTTATCATCCTACTGGCCTAGACTAGACCAGTGGAATGTACCCAAACCCAAATGTTCTATGTAAACCGTCTTGATTTGTAGAAAGACGGTATATAAAAATTTGTTAAATAAAATAAACAGTCAGGTCTCAGAGTGGGAAGATGGCAATGCTCCAGATGAAACTCCTCTGCCAAGAGGTACCATTCACTCCAGCTCCCACATGAAGCCTGTAGCATTTTAAAAGGTGCTCAGAGATGACCAGGTAGCTCTCTTAGTCTTTTGGAGACACCAAGGTGGATTCAGCTCATGCTCTTGTGGGGTGAGCTCTGTCTCCCTTCAGCATGCATTTTCCACATAGGAGGTAGGCTAAACTAACAGCCTCCTTAAGCCAGCATGTAATCAAGGATTACATGCCTGATTTCACAATTGAAGGTTATATCAATGGCTTAGGAGTGCATCCTTCACTGACAGATCGGGACCTCACATATCTGTCATCACTACTTTTCACAGTCTGGATTTAACCTTACACTTCATACTCCTTGACACATATCACATCACTTAGATTCCCTTAACAAGGTTTTCACTCTCTTTTCTAGTAGCTCATTATGAAAACCCTTACAAGGTTTTCACCCTCTTTGACAGCAGCTCATTATAATAACCATGACATCATCTGACCTAGTAATAAATAAATATCATCGCTGATGGCTTGCTAACCATCTAGATATTGTCTGCCTTTTTAGAACATTTGTACTCAAACCTTAATTGATCACATGGCTTTTCTCAGTCGTTTTTATACATGCAGACTTTCACATTTAATTCATTTATTAATCTTGTAGTCTAATACGAATTGCTTTTCTTGGAGCACTGGTTCACAATTCCTTTCTATTAAATGGTGATTCAATTGCTATATGCACTATTTTGGATTTCTTTGAACGTTTTCATAGTTGGTTATATTACTCTTTTCTTCAGTCTGCTGTCTGTTATTTCAGCCTCTCTCTGGTAACGTTGCTGTCTTCCACAGGTTCAGTATCACTGGTGTCCTCTAATTCAACTACATTACTCACTGCTCAAACTATACCCTCATTTCGACACTACATGAGATGTGGAGGTTCTTCTGACAAATTTAAAACCCAGCAGAGGGCTTTCAGGTTAAATATAACACACAGTAGAGGGCTTCTAGTTTAAATGTAATACTCAGTCAGGGCCTAGTATCAGCAAAGAGCTTTAATTTAAATCAAATCAGAGTATAACTTGGCATAAAAAGGAAAAACAGGGTCAGTATTTGAGTAATAAATTGTTTCTAGAGACCTTTACAAAGAGGCCTTCTAAATAGGGGGCAAGAGACCTCTAAAATTGTTTTAAATAGGTGTTAAAACCAAGGGACAGATCAAAGGGGCATTTTAAAAAAGACTCCATCTATCAAAGCAAGGGCTGTGTAAATCACCCAGGAAATTGGTCACAGATTACCTTAGAAGCACAAGACAGGGTAATGTATAGTAGCCAGCTTTTAATAAAAGTCTTCTTTCCCTCCCTCCCCGACTCCCACCCACCCATGGGATAATCGTAGCTTTATAGGTGCTTAAACCTCTTAAAAGGGAAGGAGGTGCCATATTCATTTCTCAGGTGCAGCTGTTTATCCTCATCAAGCATACATTACGGACCTGAGATTAATTAAGTTTGAGTCCATTAAACGTAGTAGGTATAGTTTTATTAGTATAAGTATGCCCAGCAAACCTAAGTAGGTAAACAACTTAAATGCCTAAACACAACCATAAAACAAAGATGCAGACAGCAGACCAGCAGCTAGGTGGGGACTTAACAGTCCTTTGCACTGCGTGTCACATGTATGATTTTATCCCATTCGGTGAGGGGGGTCATACGTTTGCACTAGGTGCAAGGAGCTCTTTGCTGTAAGGGAACGAGTCCGATCTCTGGAGGCTAGAGTAACAGTCTTGGAGGACATAAGAAAGACAGAGGTATGTAGAAGAGACCTACAGGAATGTAGTTCTGAAGTCCCACCTCCAGTCTGGCAGTAAGCACAGTTACTTACCTGTAACAGGTGATCTCTGGGAACAGCAGGAATAAGTCTTCACATATGGGTACGTCGGTACCGACGGAGCCTGCGCGGGAACGCTCCCCAGCGTCCAATCAGAAAGCTTTTGGGAGCATCCCTCAGCGCCTGCGTGCTGCCTTCCCGCCTTTCCAACTGTCTCTCCTCAGTTGAGTTTCATAGCTGAGACAAAGAGAGAGAAAGAGGAAAGATAGATATAGAAATACAACTCCTAGGGGAGGTGGGTGGGTTGTGAAGACTTATTCCTGCTGTTCCCAGAGATCACCTGTTACAGGTAAGTAACTGTGCTATCTCCAGGAACAAGCACGAATGAGTCTTCACATATGGGGACTCCCAAGCTCAGATGCCTGGAGCCCTAACATGCTGAAGATTGAAAACATGGTACACCTCATATGGCCAGGCATCCTGAGGATGGAGGGCAGGAGTTGAAAAGAGGAGCTGCAGAAAAAACAGCTAACCTAAGAAAGGACTACCCACAAGGAGTCCTTGTATGTATGATCATTATCAAAAGATATATTGAAATGAACAATCACCATAATATTGAAATGAACAATCACCATATGACGCTCACCTACTGGATTGCAGGAAGTAGAGAGGCTGATGGAGTCTACTGGGGATCCAGTAGAATAATGTTCAAGGTGACCTCACTGGAGTGAAGGTGGAGGTCAACATCTGGAAGTGAGAGGTGACCTCAGGATTCAATTGGGGTAGCACAAACACGGCAGGTCTTCAGTGGGAAGCTTCATGGAAAGCTGAAAACTCTTTTGGCTACAGAAGTATTCAGAGGTAGGAGCAAAAGAGGAAGACTGACCGATCTGGACAAACAGACCTAGTCCTTGAGGGAGGAAAGGGTATGAGAAGAACCCTATACTCCCAAGAAAGGACAGATGTTTGAGGAATTGAATCTGAAATCCACTGAAGATCCACCATGTCTGTCCTAACTGGTGAGAGGTAGGAAGACATTGGGGCATGGAGCTTCAGGGATACGTAAACCTAGGATACGGTAGGGCTGTCAGTACCACAGCAGTGTTTGTGTGCATAATATCCGAAACATACTGTGGAACAGTATGAAGCTGTGCAAGCCCACTGTCAGAAACATACAGGAAGGTAAAAACCTTTATAAGCATAGACAGTTAGAGAGATAAGTATGGAAATACATATCTACCTATAATAAGTATCTGGACAGATACACACACACATCTATATACCCATATCTATATATATCTATATATATAATGAGATCTAAAGGGCATAGCATATGTACACTTAGCTGACAGACTGATACATCTACAGAGATGTATATAGGTATATATAGAAATTTATACCTGAATATATAGGTTTAAAGATAGATGCCTGCAACTAAGCAGACAGAGCTAGGCATACCAGGACATTCACATGGAGATGTGAAGGGAAAAGATTCATCTAGGAACAAGGAGGTGAAACCTACTTGAGAAGAAATATAGAGAATCTATTCAGCCAGAGATGATGGTAAAGGAATGCTATCCAGTGAATAACCAGGATGGTTACGTGAAAAAACAGAGGATAATATCAGTCTGTAAACAGCAAGTCCGGAGTCCTGTGGAACTCCAGCATGGTAAAAGGACAGAAACACATAGAATGAGACACCAGGTTGACCTACGTGAGGGACAAAGGAGGTATCAGGCGTTTTCCCAGATTCATATGTGCTGTCCTTGAAGTACTAGGATACCATGAGGACAAGCTGCAAGAAAAAAAAATAGTATATTCCCTATAGGAATGGGATAACTCTTAGACTTGGAGAAGGTTTATGTCTTTTTTTTTTTTTTTTTTTTTTTTTTTTTTAAAGATAGTAGGGTGTGAAGAACCCTCACAGTCATAGGGGATGACTGAGGAAGCCTTTTTCAACCATGATGGATAGCCATTAGAGAAACTCTATGCTCTCTAGCAAGGGCCCATAGTGGAAAGCTTCTCTGTAGGATTGCAGAGAGCATTATGCAGGAGAACTGGGATGTAGAACTGGCTGATGGAGAAAACTGACAGCCACGTACACTACGTTGCCAAATCCAGAGATTGGAGATGGCAAGGGTAGAAGATAGTGTAAGAAGCCTGTAGTGAAAAGGATTATCCAAGAAAGATGTAGAAAACTGTCTTGGAATCACTACTAAGGCCAGACAGGAGTGGTGGAAGACAAGACTGGGACTTGTGGAAAAGTACCAGTAGTCAATTACTGGAACTCCTGCATGGGCAGCTACTGAATAGGACAACAGAGAGCAAGCTGTCTTTGTCTGCAGAGCTGCCCAGATAAAGAAGGGAGTTTACTCAGGAGAAGAAACTCTACAGTGAAAAGAAAGACAAGAAAAGTCTTTCAATGGTATGGTACCACTCTTACAGGGGAAACCCTGGCGAAGAGGGTAGAGATAGAAGCTGAAGAAGGACTTACCACATGGTAAGTCCCTGGAAGGAAAAAATTCATGCTGGTACAGAGAAACTATCATGTGATAGTTGTTAAACCTCTCTTCTAGTCAGGAAGAGGTGGAAAACTAACTTATAGACATGAATATCCTGACAGTTCAGCATACTGAAGAGTAAATGGATTTCCTGAGAATAGGAATCCCTGAGCAGAGTTTTGAATGGAAAAACAGTGAAAAACTTTTGCTGAAAAGAAATTAACTGTAGTTATAAAAAGATTAATCAGAAACCTATGGTTACTGTGTTTATTCAGCCTGGCTAGAGTTTGGATTCTTCAGACCAGGGCGAGACTTCCCCTGCTTGGGAACATCTGAAGGATGGGCAGGATAAGAGGAAAACCTCTTTCTTTTAGGGAAAGAAGGTTTGGTAGGGCATTTCCTACCTGCTGAGGAAGGAGAGGGCTTAGGATGGCCCTCAGAAACAGGAAAGTCAGTGGAGCAATGATCAACCTGGCGTAAAGACTCCTTATTGAAGAGATTTTCTCCAGTACAAGGAGTATTACTCAGTCTTTGTTGTGCCCATCTACTCAAGTCTGATGCTTGGCGCCAGGCTTTACGACGTGCTCCTATGGCTATAGCAGAAGTCCTGCTAACAGACTCAAAAGAGTCTAGGGAAGCACGAGAAAGAAACCAAGAGATATTTTGGCTATGACTAAGAAGTAAGGAATAGCCTGCAGCCTTGGGCTCTGATAGAAAAGGAGTCAAAACAGATAATTTCTTTGTGATCTCCTGAAGGGATAGACTCATATAGAAAATATATGAGAGAATCCTGGTTGCCAGCATAGATGTTTGGAAGGTTTGACGTCCAAAGGCATCCAGTGTTCTAGATGCACACCCTGGCAGGAAAGAAGAATGTTTTTTCTTGCTTTTTACCTTCCTCATTGCTGATTCCACTACAATGGAATGATGGGGAAGTTGAGGCTTTTGAAATCCTGGAGAGGGGGGCACCTGATACAGAAGATCAGTTGCTGTAGGAGGTGAAGAAACCCTTAAAGGTTTTTCCCATACCCTCAGAAGAAGATTCTGCAAAGAGTGATGTAAAGGAAGCATTATATTTTCCTTTCCTGCAGAAAAACCCTGAGAAGACTCATAGCCAGGGATAGGAATATTAAGGTAGGTTGCCATGTCAAGGAGAAATTTCTGAAAAGAAGGATCTCCGATGGGAACCATCCCTGGACAGGCTAAATCTGAAAAGGTAGCCTGGGCACCAGAGGATGTACCTGTCCGGTGCAGAACAGGATTTGTAATGGATGGACACTGGAACTGGCAGTTATGAGTTGAGACAGTCAGTAGTGCATCATCCATGCCAGGTATAGACTCCAAACTAGGTATAGAGAGGAGCGATCCAGGTGAAAAAAGCATGGAAGGAGCTGGTTCCGATGATACTGCAGGTACCGGCATCGATACCGATACCGGTAGCTGTGCCGGAATCGAAGGCGAAACCGACACCGAAGCAGTCATCGGAGGCTGCTCAAACGGTACCGAGGTAACTAAAAACCCTTGGTGATTATCCTCGGTACCGTGCATGCGGAATCGGTAAACATCGGTTCTGAGACGCGTCGGTACCCAGTCCTCTAGGCTAGAAATCGATTCTAGACTCGGCATCGAAGGAAGCGAGTCTATCGATGCATGCCTAGAGGGTAACGACGTCGGTGGTGGTATCGGCGGTACTGCCGATACTGGAAAGTCAATCTTGGACGTTTTGGTCGGTCCCGAAGGAACCGAGAACGCCAGATGACGATCCCTGGTGAAGAGCGGATCACTCAACACCGGTGCCGATGCCGGGGTATCGGTACCGCTCGAAGCGGATGCCACCACCAAGCATGGCTCAGGTATGTTCTGTGAGGGGTGAGCCCCAGGAACAACCTGAAACCCCTGAAATGCTTTGGAGCCCGAAGACTCCCGCCGGGGTTTTAATGCCAATGGGGTCTTGAGGGCAAGGCCGGGGCCATCAGCATGCTTAGCATGAGACTTACCACTCAAGGATTGGCTAGTCTTAACAGACTGTTTGTGGGTTACCTGATCCTGTAGAGAAGAAATGGCCGGTGCCCTGCCATAGGGAGGGAAAACGGTATCGAGGGAAACTCGAAAGAGAGAATCTCTTCTCACAGTATTGTAGCCTGACGGTTCAGGGGAAAGGGGGTCAGGACCCAAACAGGTTAGACACCAGTTATTGGAGTCTAAAAAGAAAACTGTATTTCCACAGTGAAGGCACTTCTTAGGAGAAGAAGGCTCTATGATGGAGAGGCCTTATAGGCCCAAAAAATTGTAAGACTGAAACTGAGGGAAAACTCTCCCTCAGTTTGAGAAAAAGAAAAAAAAAAACCCACCGGCGGTACCGGTGGCGGCGGGAAAACAGCCGCAACCACAAGAAAACAAGAATTAAAAAATTAAAGAAAAAAGTTTCTGCGGTGACAGGACGACGTCCTGCCGGCTCTGCGGAAAAACGAAAACTGAGGAGAGACAGTTGGAAAGGCGGGAAGGCAGCGCGCAGGCGCTGAGGGATGCTCCCAAAACCTTTCTGATTGGACGCTGGGGAGCGCTCCCGCGCAGGCTCCGTCGGTACCGACGTACCCATATGTGAAGACTCATTCCTGCTTGTTCCTGGAGATTCCCTGTTGCCACTGAGGAGAGAGAGGTCACATGCCAGGAGAGCATCACAATGGTGTGGCAGAAAGCGATCCTGTAGCTAGGACCTGCCACCAGGTGATGTACCTCTCGCACAGAGGTTTCCCCAGGGCAATGTGCCCTTGAGGAAAAGGTTAGGGACAGCCGTTATAGTTGGTGATTCGATCATTAGGCATGTAGATAGCTCGGTGGCTGGTGGACGTGAGGATTGCCTGGTAACATGTCTGCCCGGTATGAAGGTAGCAGACCTCACACGCCACCTAACAAGGTCTTAGATAGTGCTAGGGAGGAGTCTGCTGTCTTGGTACATGTCGGTACCAATGACCACTGTTCCCTCTAAGCTGTGCACTTGTGCGCACGCACACACCTCGCCAAGTGAGCGCACATACTTTACAACAGAGCGCACAAAAATTAGGGTTCTGATTCTGATAGAAAACACAGACGTCTTAAAATTTAAAAGTTGTTATGTATTTACGGTTTTCACAAGTTCTACAATGTTTTCTAGTGCAATCAATGTGGTGTACATACTGTATTCTGATGTGTAGTCAAATTTTAAAGTATACAACTCCGAGTGTCGTTATGTGGCGCACAAAAATTTAACCTTCCTTCAAAAGCTGCACAGCTGATATTTTATGCGCACACAGCCTACAGAAAATTAGAGGGAACATTGCCAATGACATAGGAAAGTGTGGTAGGGAGGTTCTGGAGGCCAAATTTAGACTTCTACGTAAGAAGATGAAATACAGAACTTCCAGGGTAGCATTCTCCGAAATGCTTCCCGTTCCATGCACAGGACCCAAAATGCAGGCAGAGCTCCAGAGTTTCAATGCGTGGATGAGACAATGGTACAAGGAAGAGGGTTTGGGATTTTTTAGGAACCGGAGAACATTCTGGGGAAAGAAGGGGCTTTTCTGAAAGGATGGGCTTCACCTTAACCAGGATGGAACTAGGCTGCTGGCATTAACCTTTAAAAAGGAAGTAGAGCCGTTTTTAAACTAGATAATAGGAGATAACCGACAGTCGCCCAAGAGTGCATGGTTTAGAACAATGTATCCTTGAAGGATATAAGCAAAAGATTGAATTTAGGGCATATCGACAGAGAGGTTCCAATAAAGACAAAAAAGTAACCAAAATGTCCTTGTAGGCAGAGCTTAAAGAGTCCAAATTACCCCTGCCTACCAATAACCAGACTGAGTAAAACACAGCCTCTAAAATGCCTGTATGCAAATGCTAAAAGTCTAAAAACTATGATGGAAGAGTTAGAATATATAGCACTAAATGAGAGGTTAGATATGATTGGTATCTCAGAGACATGGTGGAAGGAGGACAACCAGTGGGACACTGATTCCTGGGTACAAACTATATTGTAATGATACAGCTGATCAAATTGGTGGAGGAGTTGTACTCTACGTTAGAGAGGGCATTGAATCACAAAGGATTACATTTTTGCAGAAAACAAAATTCATTGTAGAATCTCTATGGATTGAAATTTAATGTAAAAACGGGAAGGCAATTGCAGTGGGGGTGTACTACTGACTGCCTAGCTAGAATGAACAAATAAATGATGAAATACTCAAAGAAATCAGGGAAGCTACCAATATTTACAGCACAGTAATAATAATGGTTGATTTCAACTACCCCGGTATCGATTGGGTCAGTGTCACGGCAGGACATGCTAGGGAGATAAAGCTTCTAGATAAAATAAATGATTGCTTCTTGGAGCAGCTGGTTCATGAACAGACAAGGGGGGTAGCCATTTTAGATCTAGTCTTTAGTGGAACACAAGATCTGGTGCAAAAGAAAACGGTGTTGTGGCCACTTGGCAATAGTGATCATAGCATGGTCATGTTTGATATAATAAATAGAGGAAGGATGGCAAGGAAATCCACAGTACTACCTTTTAATTTTCAAAAGGGAGACTATGGTAAAATGAGGAAAATAGTTAAGAAAAAAGTAAAAGGAGCAGTTGCAAAAATTAAAGATGTACATCAAGCATAGGTGATGTTTAAAAATACAATCTTGGAAGCCCAGATCATCAGTATTCGACGCTTTAAGAAAAGTGGAAGTCCAAAAAACTGCCAGCATGGTTTAAAGTTGAGGTCAGAGAGGCTGCTGCCAAAAAAGCATTTTTCAGGAAATGGAAAAAGGAGCCAAATGACAAAAACTGGAAACATAAGCAATGGCAAGTTAGATATAAGACATTGAAAAAGCAGGCAAAGAGAGAATATGAGAAGAAGCTTACTGTGGAAGCAAAAACATGTAATAAAGACTTTTTCAAGTACATTTGCAGCAAAAAAACTGTGAGTCAGTTGGACCATTAGATGATAGAGGGATAAAAAGGGACACTAAGAGAGGACAAAGCCATAGCGGAGAGACTGAATGAATTCTTTGCTTCGGTCTTTACCGAGGAAGATGTAGGGATGTTACCCATGACTGAAATGGTATTTAAAGGTGATGCCGCAGAAGAACTGAAAGAAATATCGATATACCAGGAAGATATATTACAACTATTTGATAAACTAAACAGCAGCAAATCACCTGGACCGGATGGTATACAATCAATGGCGTTGAAAGAACTGAAATATGAGATTGCAGACCTACTATTAGTAATCTATGAACTATCATTTAAATCATATGCAATACCTTAAGATTTAACATATAGATAGTCCTGGGAGAGAGACATGGCTTTAGCCAAGGAAGGTCTTGTCTTACTAATCTGTTATTTTTTTTGAAGGTGTAAATATAAGGTAGACAAAGATGAGTAGGTTGATATAGTGTATCTGGATTTTCAGAAAGCCTTTGACAAGGTCCCTCATGAGAAATTCTTCGCAAAATTAAAAAGTCATGGAATAGAAGGCAGTGTACTATTGTGGATCAGAAACTGGTTAAAAGATAGAAAGCAGAGGGTAAGGCTAAATGGACAATTTTCTCAATGGAAAAAAGTGAATAGCGGAGTACCCCAGTGATGTGTGCTGGATCCGTTGCTTTTTAAAATATTTATAAATGACCTGGAAAGTGGAATAATGAGCGAGGTAATCAAATTTGTAGATGACACAAAATTATTCAAAGTTGTTAAATACCATGAGGATTGTGAAAAATTAAAAGAGGACCTTGATAAATTGGAAGACTGGGCATCCAAATGACAAATGAAATTTAATGTGGACAAGTACAAAGTTATGCACCTAGGAAAGAACCCCCCAAAATATGGTTACAAGATGCAAGGTTCTACATTAGGAACCATCACCCAGGAAAAAGATTTAGGCGTCATCGTGGATAACACGTTGAAACTCTCCTTCCAGTGTGCAGCAGCAGCCAAGAGAGCAAATAGAATGCTAGGCATCATAAGGAAAGGAAAGAACAATTAGACCTTACCTGCTAATTAGCGTTCCTGAAGGAACTCTAGTCCAGTCCCTTTCCTGTGGGTTGTGCTCCCCTTCCAACAGCCTTGGAGACTGAGCTCATCACCATTCTGATGATCCTCCAGTATAAATATCACTGGCTCCTCCCACCAGTTCCAGTATTATATTGACAAAGCAGACTTAACAGAGAGACATTAACCAAAGCAAATAACTCTCAACACGAACTGTATAACTTTAAAACCTCTTTAGACTATCTTCAGAAAATCTTCATAGCATCTTTAGAATACCTTTAGAATATCTCCTCCCACCACCCTGGAGACAGAGACTTCCCACCCTCTCCAAAAGGAGGAGGTTTACCTGGGATAATACTTGAGCATAAACACTCTTACTTCTGGACATATGGTATATTACCACTTTCACCGGGATCCCCCGATGAAACACCCGCAGCAGCTTCCCCATTCATGTCTTACCTGAAGCTTCAGACCGACGACTGCATTGAAAACTGGGCGGGATCAGGGACTAGACTGGAGTTCCTTCAGGAACGCTAATTAGCAGGTAAGGTCCAATTACTCTTTCCGAAGCGTCCCTCCAGTCCAGTCTCTTTCCTCTGGGATGTAACAGAGCAGTTCAATTCTGGGCAGGACCTGACAGACCGGACCGAAGCACCACTGACCCAAACTCCGCATCCTCCGTAGCCTGAACATCCAACCGATAAAACGTAGGAAAGGTATGCAGAGAAGACCAAGTCGCCGCTCTACAAATCTCCAAAGGCGGAACCAAGCTAAACTCCACCCATGAGGTTGCTAGGCTTTGTGTAGAATGGGCCCGGAATCCCACCGGAACCGGTCTTCCCTTCTGGATGTAAGCCGCTGCAAGGCCTCTCTGACCCATCTGGAAATGGAGGCCTTGGCCGCCGCCTCGCCTCTACGCGGACCCCCGACCACCAGAAACAGCCGTTTCGACTTGCAGAATGGTGCTGTGCGTTTCAAGTAACGCTTCAGGACCCTTCTCACATCGAGTTTGTAGAGTTGCACATCCTCCAGTCTGTTCCCTGCCACAGGAAAGGAAGGGAGGGAAACGGACCGATTCACATGAAATGGCAATACAACCTTGGGCAAGAAGGAGGGTACCGACCGCAAGACCACCTTCCCCTTGAAGAACGAAAGAAACGGCAGGCGACACGACAGAGCTTCATGCTCTGAAACACGCCTGGCCGAACAGATTGCCACCAGAAACACTGTTTTAAGCGTCAAGTCCTTCAAAGAAGCTCATTCCATAGACTCGTAAGGTTCCCCGGCTAGAACATTCAGAACTAGATTGAGATCCCAGGAAGGAACCAACAATCTCCGCTGAGGCCGTATGCGCCTCACCGCCCTCAAGAATCTACCTACATCTGGGTGTTGGCCTTACCCCTAATCTTGCCTCTAACAGGAAATGGCCGCTACCTGCACCCGTAGTGAGCTGGCTGCAAAACCCTTCTCCAAACTCACCTGTAAAAACTCCAACACTTCCAGAACAGAAACTGCCATAGGTCGTTTTTGCTGGACCGCACATCAGCCCTCAAAAATGCGCCAGACTAACATAAAAGAGAGACAGGTTGAACGCTTTCAGGCTTTCAACAAGTTCGAAATCACTGCTCCGGAATATCCTCACTTAAGCAGCCTTGCCCTCTCAATAGCCAGGCTAAAGAACCGATCCACCTGCGGCATCCGCAAGGGGCCTTGAAACAGAAGATCGTCCCTCACCGGCAGGCGCCACGGCTTGTCGGCTAACAGCCTGAAGAGATCGGCATACCACAGACGACGTGACCAGTCCGGAGCTATGAGGACCACCCACCCGCGGTGGGTCTCCACACGCTGGAGGACCTTTCCTATCAGCACCCATGGAGGAAACACAAAGCAGCCCCTCCGTGGGCCACCTCTGTACCAGAGTATCTAGGCCTTCTGACATCCTTTCCTTTCTTCTGCTGAAGAACCGGCCGGCTTCAGCCGACTCCCACCTTGCCATAAAATCCATGATGGGCGGCCCCCACCGGCATACAACCTACTCGTACACTTGATGGCAGAGCTCCCATTCGCCGGGATCCACCCTGCGCCTGCTCAAGAAGTCTGCCGTGACATTTTCTACTCCAGCTACATGCTGCACTGATAGCACCACCAGATAGGCTTCGGCCCATATCAGCAGACCTAAAGTGGAACCTTACATCGTGTAACCATAGTTTGGGTTATTCTTCCCTAGGTGCATAATTTTGCACTTGTCCACATTAAATTTCATCTGCCATTTTAATGCCCAGTATTCCAATTTATCAAGATCCTCTTGCAATTTTCCACAATCCTCTTAGGTTTTAACAACTTTAAATAGTTGTGTGTCATCTGCAAATTTGATAACCTCACTCGTTATTCCGCTTTCCAGGTCATTTATGAATATGTCAAAAAGCAGTGGACCCAGCACAGATCCCTGGAGTACACCACTATTCACCTTTCTCCATTGGGAAAATTGGCCATTTAGCCCTACCCTCTGATTTCTATCTTTTAACCAGTTCCTGATCCACAGTAGTACACTGCCTCCTATCCCGTGACTCTTTAGTTTTCCCAAAAGTCTCTGATGAGGGACCTTGTCAAAGGCTTTTTGAAAGTCCAGATACACTATATCAACCGACTCATCTTTGTCCACGTGTTTATTCACACCTTCAAAAAAACATAACAGATTAGTAAGACAAGATCTTCCTTGTCGAAAGTCATGCTGCCTATCTCCCATTAGGCCATGACTATCTACATGCTGAGTAATTGTATTCTTTATGATGGTTTCTACCATTTTTCCCCATACTGATGTCAGGCTCACCGGTCTGTAGTTTCCCGGATCACCCCTGGAACCCTTTTTAAAAATTGGTGTTACATTGGCGATCCTCCAATCTTCAGGTATTAGAGATGATTTCAATGATAGTTCACAGATTACTAATAGCAGGTCTGCAATCTCATATTTCAGTTCTTTCAACACCCTTGGATGTATACCATCCGGCCCAGGTGATTTGCTACTCTTCAGTTTATCTAATAGTTGTAATACATCTTCCCGATGTATTGATATTTCCTTCAATTCTTCCACACCTTTAAATACCACTTCAGTCATGGGTAACATCCCTACATCTTCCTCAGTAAAGACCGAAGCAAAGAATTCATTCAGTCTCTCCGCTATCGCCTTGTCGCCTCTTAGTGCCCCTTTAACCCCTCTATCATCTAATGGACCAACTGACTCTCTCACAGGTTTTTTACTACGAATGTACTTGAAAAAGTCTTTATTTCGCATTTTTGCTTCCGCAGCAAGCTTCTTCTCAAATTCTCCCTTTGCCTGCCTTATCAATGCCTTGCATTTGACTTGCCAGTGCTTGTGCTGTTTCCAGGTTTCGTCGTTTGGCTCTTTTTTCCATTTCCTGAATGATGCTTTTTTGGCAACAGCAGCCTCTCTGACCTCCCCTTTAAACCATGCTGGCAGTTTTTTGGACTTCCTTCTACTTTTCTTAAAGCGTGGAATACAGCTGGTCTGGGCTTTCAAGATAGTATTTTTCAACACCACCCAAGCTTGATGTAAGTCTTTAACCTTTGAAACTGCTCCTTTTAGTTTTTTCTTAACTATTTTCCTCATTTTATCATAGTCTCCCTTTCGAAAGTTAAGTGGATTTCCTTACTATCGCTCCTCCACTAATTAAAACAAAGGCGATCGTGCTATGATCACTATTGCCAAGTGGCCCCAACAACCTTATCTCTTGCACTAGATCTGGTGTTCCACTAAGGACTAGGTTTAATATGGCTTCCCCTCTGGTCGGTTCAAGAACCAGCTGCTCCAAGAAGCAGTCATTTATTTCATCTAGGAACTTTATCTCCCTAGCATGTCCTGACGTGACACTGACCCAGTCGATACCAAGGTAATCAAAATCACCCATTATTATTACTGCGCTGTAACTTTTGTTAGCTTCCTTGATTTCTCTGAGCATTTCATCATCCATTTGTTCATTCTGGCCAGGCGGTCGATAGTACACCCCCACTGCCATCGCCTTCCCCTTTTTACATGGAATTTCAATCCATAGAGATTCTACAGCAAATTTTGTTTTCTGCAAAACTTTAATCCTTTCTGACTCAATGCCCTCTCTAACAGAGCGCAAACCCTCCACCAATTTGATCAGCTCTATCATTACGATATAGTTTGTACCCAGGTGTCACAGTGTCCCACTGGTTGTCCTCTTTCCACTCTGTAATTCGTTAATGGAGGATGTAATAAAAGCTGTTAATGTAGCTGGGTTTAAAAAAGGTTTGGACAAGTTCCTGGAGGAAAGGACCATAAACCATTATTAAAGGGGACCCGGGACATGCACTTCTTGCCCCAGTACAAGTCTTTTAGGGAAACTGCTAGGTACTTGGAACCTAGATTGGCCAGTGTTGGAAACAGGATATTGTCATGCAATTTAGAAAAACCCTAAAGCACTACCTTTTCATTACACACTTCTTACTACCTGGAAACACCTCTCCATCTCCGCAACACAGCTCAAGCTTGTAATATGAATCGGCAGCGGTCCTATATCATGATGCACATCACTGATATAGAATCCATTCACTGTAAATAGTCTACTTCACAATCTGTAAATAAGTTTCCCAAAGTTGAAATCCCAGTTGCCTTCCCGGTTCTTTGTAAACTCAGGACAGCTTATTTGTCTGAGTCATTTTTGTTTCATTGTAAACCGCACTGAAAACAAAGAGCGCGGTATAAAAGAACTGTCAAATAAATAAATAAAATTGGGCTTGATGGACCTTGGTCTGACCCAGAATGGCATAGCTTATGTTCTTATTGGAGGATGGCCAATATAACACCAATTTTTAAAAAGGGTTCCAGGGGTGATCCAAGAAACTACAGACCGGTGAGCCTTACGTCAGTACCGGGAAAAATGGTAGAAACCATTATAAAGAACAAAATTATTCAACATGTAGATAGTTATGGCTTAATGGGAGACAACCAACATGGCGTTAGCCAATGAAGGTCTTATCATACTAATCTGATATGTTTTTTTAAAGGTGTGAATAAACAGGTAGACAAAGGTGAGCCGGTTGATACAGTGTATCTGGATTTTCAGAAAGTCTTTTGACAAGGTCCCTCATGAGAGACTCTTGGCAAGATTAAAAAGTCAGGGGATAGGAGGCAGTGTACTATGGTGAATCAGGAACTGGTTAAAAATGTTAGAAAGCAGAGGGTAGGGCTAAATGGTCAATTTTCCCAATGGAGAAAGGTGAATAGTGGAGTACCCAGGGATCTGTGCTAGGTCTGCTGCTTTATAACATATTTGTAAATGATCTGGAAATGGGAATAATGAGTGAGGTAATCAAATTTGCAGATGAAACAATTATTCAAAGCTGTTAAAACCCATGAAGATTGTGAAAAATTGCAAGAGGACCTTGATAAATTGGAAGACTGGGCATCCAAATGGCAGATGAAATTTAATGTGGACAAGTGCAAAGTTATGCACCTAGGGAAGAACCACCCAAACTATGGTTACATGATGCGAGGTTCCACATTAGGAACCACCACCCAGGAAAACGATTTAGCCGTCATTGTGGATAACATGTTAAATCCCTCGGCCCAGTGTGCGACGGCAGCCAAGAGAGCAAACAGAATGCTAGGTATCATAAGGAAAGGAAGGAAAATAAAACAAAAGATATTATAATGCCTCTATATCGTTCCATGGTGAGACCGCACCTTGAATATTGTGTGCAATTCTGGTCGCCATATCTTAAAAAGGATATAGCGTTATTAGAAAAGGTTCAGAGAAGAGCCACCAAAATGGTAAAGGGGATGGAAGGATACTCCTATGAAGAAAGGCTACAAAGGTTAGATAGAAGTCTATAAATTAATGAACGGAGTGGAACGGGTAAACGTAGATCGATTGTTTACGTTATCAGAATATAGAAAGACTAGGGGATATGCAATGAAGCTACAGGGTAAACTATTTAAGACTAATAAAAGAAAATATTTTTTCACTCAACGTGTAATCAAACTCTGGAATTTGTTACCAGAGGCGGCAGTAAAGGCTGTTAGTGTAGCTGGGTTTAAAAAAAGGTTTGGACAAGTTCCTGGAGGAAAGGTCCATAAACCATTATTAAGAAGGGACCCAGGATATCAATACTTGACCCAGTACAAGCATTGCGGAACCTGTGTCTTTTGGGGAAACTGCTAGGTACATATGACCTAGACTGGCCACTGTTGGAAACAGGATACTGGGCTTGATGGACCTTGGTCTGACCCAGTATGTCATATCTTATGTTCTTATGATCTTAAATGGCAGATGAAATTTAATATGGACACGTGCAAAGTTATGCACCTAGGAAAAAAACAACCCAAACTATAGTTACACGATGCAAAGTTCCACATTAGGAACCACCACCCAAGAAAAAGATTTAGGTGGTGTTGTGGATAGCATGTTGAAACCCTCTGCCCAGAGTGCAGCAGCGGCCAAGAGAGCAAACAGAATGCTAGGAATCATAAGGAAAGGAATGCAGAATAAAACAAAGGATATTATAAAGCGTAGTTACTCACCTGTAACAGGTGATCTCCGGGAACAGCAGGAATTTAGTCCTCACATATGGGTATCGTCGGTATCGACGGAGCCTGTGCGGGCACGCTCCCCAGCGTCCAATAGGAATGCTTTTGGGAGCATCCCTCAGCACATGCGCGCTGCCTTCCCGCCTTTCCAACTGTCCCTCTTCAGTTAAGTTTGTAGCTCAGTGAAAGGATAGAGGGAGAGAGGAAAGAGACAGAGATAGAGAGACAACTCCTAGAGGAGGTGGGTGGGTTGTGAGGACTAAATTCCTGCTGTTCCCGGAGATCACAACTACACTATCTCCAGGAACAAGCAGGAATGTAGTCCTCACATATGGGGATTCCCTAGCTGAAGATGCCAGTGAGATAGCCCCAGGAAGGTGTCACCCTAGTGTGGTACGCTATGGCCTATATAATAGCCTGTACATGTATGAGCCTGCAAGCTAGGCCGGAGTCCCCACCTCCACTGCTAGAAATAGTAGTACTGAGAAAGACCAAAGTCAGTGAAGGCTGAGGATCTGCCTTAAACCACTCTAAACTGCTTTTGATAAGTTTGTATTAATCCTTTATTCCATGCTTTTATGCTGATGCAGTGACCTTGTAGCAGGAATGTATTATGTCTAGAAACTGAACCTGTGTTAGCATAGCCTGAGAAGGGGGAACAGGGCCCAGTGAGGGGGTCCCCGACTGGATAGGTGCAGGGGGCGTTGGGACCAATAGAAAGTCTGCCTGTATCAAACTGTGAAGCTTGTATTTAAGTAAGTTGTTCCTGTTCGCCATTGCTCAGTCCTTTGATGCTTGGGCCTTGTGCACAATACATTGGTTTGGATCCTTGAACTGACTCCGGGTATTATTTATTGCATGCTATCAGTGCTGCCACACTAGAAGGTGGGAATCCTTTGCAAGGAGACAGAACGAACGAATCTAGTACCGGACGAGCCAATTCGAGAGCATAACCTTTGCGTATTACCTCTAACACCCATTGGTCGGACGTTATCTGGACCCAGGCAGAAAAACTCCCAAAGCCGCCCTCCTATCGACTGAATTCCTACCTGGGCCTGCCTCGCTTCATTGTGGTTTTCAGGCAGCCGCGGAGGAGGTAGCTGTGAACCCGCTCCTCGAAAACCACGAAACCCTTGCACTCTTGAAGTAAAATCTTCCTCATTGGAAACCTCCCAATTGAGAGATACGAAAATCGCCTGAAGTTTCGAAACTGACCTCGCACAGCCGGCAGGAACCTCCCCTGCTTAGGCTTATCTTCCGGCAGCCTTCCGCCTTTGGATTCTCCCAAGTCCTTAACCAATTTGTCAAGATCTTCACCAAACAACAACTTCCCCTTAAAAGGAAACTTACTAAGCCGCAACTTAGAAGAACCATCTGCCACCCATTTTCTTAACCACAGGTACCGGCGCGGCTACCAAGGAAACCATACTATTCGCCAACATCCTAATCAAATCATGTGGACATCCACTAAATATGCCGCACCTGATTCAAGCCGTGTCACATCCATTAAGCGCCCCTGTGCCTGCTGAGACGGCTGCTGCAATCATTGCGACCACCTGAGGCAAGCTCTCGCCACCCAAGCCCCGCAAATAGAAGCTTGCAATGAGAGGGCATTAACCTCAAAGGCTTGCTTCAATAAGCCGTCCACCTTCCGGTCTTACTTATCCTTCAGAGCCGCACGGCCTTCCACCGGAATAGTTGTCTTTTTCGTGACTGCTGACACCGCTGCATCTATATGCGGAGAACGGAACCTCTCCTTCTCCTTGTCCGCTAAGGGGTAGAGCCTGTTCATAGCTCTCATGCCTCGTAACCCCGCTTCTGGCAGATCCCATTCATCTTGAATCATCCGGTCAACAACTCTGAACTGGAAACACCGCCTGAGTTTGTCGCACTGCCTGAATGAGAGGGTCCTCCAGACCCCCCCTCCTCCGATGGCTGGACCAAAGCGAGCTTAAGCGCATGAAGGGACTCTGTAATGAGCGCAGTAAGCTCTTCCTTGCGAAATACTCTTATGATCCTCAGGTTCCGGAATCTCCCCTTCCTCAAGTTCTTTCATTCCTGATTCTGGTTCCAAATCCACATCTTCTGTATCCAGCCAATCCGAGTCAAAGGGCTGATCTTCGAGAGATCTAGCCCTCTTAAGAGGACTCACTAGGCTGCCGCCAACCTTTTCTTAGCCTGATTGCTGCACCGGAGCTCCCAGCATCAAAGGCTCTGTCACCGTCCCCTGCTGGCGCAAGCAATACACTTGATGCATTATGAGCACAAAATCTGGAGAGAAACTTCCAAGGGCCGCCCCAGCTCCTATTGGCGCCCCAGAATTAGCTGGCCCTGCTTGGCTTTCTAGAAGGGGCACGGACGGAACTTCCAGCAGGGACTCACCATCTCCCCTTGCAGATGAATTCAGAGTCTCTTTACAAGCTTTATCTTGAATCTCCTCTCCATAGTAGTTGAAGCCAGCACGCAGCCCCTACAGACCCCGTCGTCCGAGACTGCGCATGCCACAGACCAAACACTGTGGACGTGATGGCATTAGCTATAAAATAAAATCAATCTCTCAGTAATGAAGGATGCCCCTCCAAACAGAAAATTGTTTTTTTTTTGGTACCTCCTTCAAGGCCCCAGAAGCGAATAAAAAAAATCAAAGAGCCTCAAATAAATCAAAATCAAAGAAATTAAAGGAAATTAACTAAAAGTAAATTAAATTAACTTAAATGAATCTAATTCCCACTGAATCCGTTACCTTACAGCGTCAGAGAGACTAGCCAAAAAAATGCAGCTGCCTCGCAGCCTGAAAAGCGCAGGAAAATATGGCCTGTGAAAACCAGCAGGGCCCGCTTGCCGTCGCAGAACCCCAAGTCGGGCCCCGAAGCCTCCCCGCTTAATTGCGCCTCGCCAGGTCACTCCCCTTCGCTGCCAGGCCTAACAGTGCCCCCAGGCTAATTACCTGCTCCGACGCTCCGATCAGCCGCCCTGTAATCCACGACGCTGCCCACAGCGATATGTGAGCAGCTTCCGCGGAGAGAGCTTTCCGGCCCCAGGCGTGCTGCCACAAGGCCCCCAGCAACAACCGGAACTCTCATGCCAGTCGTTTCCTCCGCTGTACAACTCCCCTCCGTCCAAACCAGGAGGAGAGAGCAGCTCAAACGCCCAGGCCGATCTTGAGAGCAGTAGTCGTCTCACCAAAGCAGGTTTGATTCAAGTAACAGTACCCAAAATAAACGAAATGGAATGAAATAAAATGAAGTGATGGGTAATCAAAAGAAACCCTTAAATCTAACTATACTAAACAATGCTCCTCATCTGCTCCTCTAGTGAGCCCAGCACCTAGGTTCACTACGTCCTCCTGCTGCATTGAGACTGGACACACTGGGGCTGATGGGAGAGACCAGCAGAGTACATCCAGTGATGTCACAATTCTGACATGCCCAGTCTCCATGCTGCAGGAGGAGGTACACTACCCAGTGGTGAAGGACTGAACTGGAGGAACAATAAGGAACCCAAACACACTAGTGTGGAGGCCAGAGGGAAACTCAGGGAGCTTCAAGAGGGGCCCAACAAGAAGATTTATTTATTTATTTATTTTATTTATTTTACATCTCTTATATACCGCACTCTTTGTCATCAGCGCGGTTTACATCGAACAAAAATTCAGCACCATAAGCAAGCGTCTGAGTTACAGTAAACAGGGGAATAAAACTTGGATAACAGGGTAAAATCAGTAAATGGAGTCATACAACCTGGTTAGCAATGTGATTAAGAATAACGGAAATATAACAGTGAACTATTAACATCTTAAAAAATAGCGCAGATGAGATAGAAGACAGGCAGATGAGTTCCTTTAAACATGCCCGGGAGCAGGTCTTGGAAGTAGATGGGGTTCCAGTAGGGAGTGGAGACTTCCCTATGAAAAGCTATTTTGTGCTAAAGGGAGATTGGTTATACAGAGTGCCGAGGGTTCCCTGGAGGAGGAGGAGGTAGAAGGACCGATAGTTTCCCCGACATTATTGTCAGCAGATGCTGTCAGAGCATAGTCATTTGTTAGGGGGACACCTGGGGATAGAGAAAAAACCTAGAGCATATTTTAGCTTGATTTTTCTGGTTTAGTATAAATAAGCAGATGCAGTTGTATTGCCAGTTATGCCTCTCCTGCCAACTTCACAACCCTGCCAGAGTCAGACCTGCCCCTCTAGTGCCTATGCCCATTATTGAAACCCTGTTCGAAAGAGTGGCAATGGATCTGGTAGGGCCCCTGGAGTGAACCACCCGAAGTAACAAGTATATATTTTATTCATACTGGACTACGCTACCAGATTTCTAGAGACCATCGCCCTGAGAAATATGAAGACTACTACGACCACAAATGCCCAGTGAGATCCTCACAGACCAAGAAACACCCTTTGTATCCAGGATGATGAAGCAAGTGTATGTCTTGGGAAGGTTAAGATGCTGCAAACATCGGTTTATCACCCACAAACGGATGGCCTCAAACGATTCAATAAAACTCTGAAGCAAATGTCTCAGTTCTTCCTGTCCTCCTGCACAAACCTTTTTTTAACATTCTCCTATCCTACTTGATGTTTGGCATCCATGAGGTGCCTCAGTGTTACATGGGCTTTTGCCATTTGAATTGCTCTTCAGAAGACAGCCAAGAGTATATTAGACATGCTGAGGAAACATGGGACGAGGAAACCCGTCCCCAGGCATAATCTGGTGAAGTACGTCATACAAATGCCAGACCGGCTGAAGAAAGCTAGAGAGGTGGCCACACACTGTCTGAGAAAAGCCGAACAGGCCAAAGGTTATAATCAGGCAGTTGTGCACCGTTCCTTCCAACCAGGTGACAAAGTTTTAGTCTTGCTGCCCTCGTCCCAGAGCAACACACTCTGTAAATGGCAGGAACCCTATGGAAAAGCAAGTGGGGCCTGTTAATTACAAAACCTCCCAGCCAGCCAAATGGAAGGTGGACTCTGGGGACAGCAGTAGTGGTACAGGAGGTCTTTGGGCTGGGAACTTCAGCACTGTCTGATCCAGCTCCAGTCCCAACTGAAGACCAGCACTTCGCGGCGCAAAGAAGAGACCTAGAGAGTTTGATCCTCCAGAACCTTGATGTGTTCTCCACCTGCCCAGGACAAACCCATCTCACTTATTACACTATTATTACTGACCCTGGGGTGGTTATCTGACAACGACCCTATCAAATTCCGGAGGCCCAGCAACCATTGTCAAAGAACTTGAGGAAATGCTTAACCTGGGAATTATAGAAGAGTCCATGATGTGAGCCTCAGATTTTGCACCGAACTCTGGAAGGTCAACACCATTTCTAAATTGGAAGTGTATCCAATCCACCAAGTAGATGAGCTAATCGAGCAACTCAGAAGAACATGCATCATCTCGACCCTGGATATGACCAAGGGATACTGGCAGGTACCCTTGACTCTGGTTGCCAAGGAAAAAACTACGTTTTCAACACTACAAAGTTTGTTCCAGTTTACTGTACTGCCATTCAGATTACATGCTCTACTCACAGCCTTTCAAGGCCCCTGGACACTCTTAGGCCTATCTTCCAGGAGTCTTTATGAGTGAGCTTCTCCTCCCAGAGAGAAAGTGACCCATAAAGGGAAACTGCTCCACCACATGGAGCTCCAGCCATATTTCAACACCTGGTCTACTGCCTGCTGAGTCCGCACAAGGATAATGTGGCTGCATACTTTGACAACCTCATCATCTATAGCAAAGACTGGGCCACCCATCTAACTCAAGTACAAGCTAACCCTAAGAAATGCTTCCTGGGAGACCAGGATGTCCAACACCTGGGCTACTTAATTGGGAACAGCCAGATACAACCCTCAACTACAGAAGTTGGATGCTGTTGCCCAGGTCCCCATCCCAAAGTCAAAGATAGATATTCAGGCCTTCCTTAGATTGGTTGGCTATCATTGCTGATTTATCCCTAGTTTTTCAGAGATTGCGGAGCAATTAACTAATCTCCTCTGGAAGACAGCTCCAGAGCTGGACCAGGCCTTCCAGCATCTCAAGGAGGCCATATGCTCAGCACCTGTCCTGATTAGCCTCGATTTCTCTCTACCATTTATTGTACAAGAAGATGCCTCAGAAGTGGGCCTGGAGCAGTTTTGGCCCAAAGGTCAGAGGTGACTTTCTGGGCATTGATAAGGTAGGAAAAGAGAATTTGAGAATAAATTTGCTGTGGAAGCAAACACACATAAAGCCCTTTAAAATATATTAGTAGCAAAAAATCTGTGAGAGTCAGTTGGACCATTAGATGATAGAGGGGGCACTAAGAGAGGACAAGGTCATAGGGGAGAGACTGAATAAACTCTTTTCATTGGTCTTTATTGAAGATGATGTAGGGCAGTTACTCATGAACTGAAATGGTATTTAAAAGGTGATACATCAGAAAAATTGAAAGAAATATTGATAAACTGGGAAATATTACAACTATTTGATAAACTAAACAGTAGAAAATCACCTGGACTGGATGGTATGCACCAGAGGATGTTGAAAGAACTGAAATAGGAGATTGCAGACCTACTATTATTAAGCTGTAAACTTTCATTAAATAATCTGTAGTACCTGAAGACTGATGAATGGCCAAAGTAACTCCAAATTTTAAAAAGGGTTCCAGGGGTGACCCGGGAAACTACAGGCCAGTGAGTCTGACATCAGTATCGGGCAAAATGGTAGAAACCATTATAAAGAACAAAATTACTGAACATGTAGATAGTCATGGTTTAATGGGAGAAAGCCAACACTGCTTTAGCCAAAGGTGGTCTTGTCTTATTAATCTGTTATATTTTTTTGAAGGTGTGAATAAACAAGTAGACAAAGGTGAGCCAGTCAATATAGTGTATCTGGATTTTCAAAAAGCCTCTGGCAAGGTCCCTCATGAGAGACTCTTGGCGAAGTTAAAAAGTCATGGGGACAGGAGGCAGTGTACTATTGTGAATCAGGAATTGGTTAAAAGATAGAAAGCAGAGGGTAGGGCTAAACAGCCAATATTCCCAATGGAGAAAGGCGAATAGTGGAGTACCCCAGGGATCTGTGCTGGGTCCGCTGCTTTTTAACATATTCATAAATTACCTGGAAATGGGAATAATGGGTAGTCAAATTTGAAGATAACACAAAATTATTCAAAGTAGTTAAAACTCAAGAGGATTGTGAAAAATTGCAAGAGGACCTTGATAAATTGGCAGACTGGACATTCAAATGGCAGATGAAATTTAATGTGGACAAGTGCAAAGTTAGGCACCTAGGAAAGAACAACCCAAACTATGGTTACACGATGCAAGGTTCCACATTAGGAACCACCATCCAGGGAAAAGATTTAGGCATCATCGTGGATAACACGTTGAACCCCTTCGCTCAGTGTGCAGCAACTGCCAAGAAGGTAAATAAACTGCTAGGAATCATAAGGAAAGGAATGGAAAATAACACAAAGGATATTATAATGCCTCTGCATTGTTCCATTGTGCGACTGCACCTTGTATATTGTGTGCAATTCTGGTTGCCATATCTTTAAAAGGATACAGCGGAATTAGAAAAGGTACAAAGAAGAGCCACCAAAATGGTAAAGGGGATGAAAGGATACCCCTATGGGGAGAGGCTTAAAAGGTTAGGGCTTTTCAACCTGGAAAAGAGACAGCTGAGGGGAGATATGATAGGAGGTCTATAAATTAATGAATGGAGTGGAATGGGTAAACATAGATCGATTCTTTATGGCATCAAGAAGTAGAAAGACTAGGGGACATGCAATGAAGCTACAGTGTAACCCGTTTAAGACTGACAGGAGAAAATATTTTTTCACTCAACACGTAATGACTCAAGAATTTGTTACCGGAGGATGTAGTAAAAGCTGTTAAGTATAACTGGGTTTAAAAAACGTTTGAACAAGTTCCCAGAGGAAAGGTCCATAAACCATTATTAAAGAGGACCCAGGTAATCCACTGCTTGCCCCAATACCAGCATTTTGGAACCTATGTGTCTTTTTGGGAAACTGCTAGGTACTTGTAACCTGGAATGGCCACTGTTGGAAACAGAATACTAGGCTTGATGGACTTTGGGACCTAAGAACATAAGAAATACCATACGGGGTCAGACCAAAATGCCCAAAAAATATGTCCCAGGCTTTGTGACTATAACAGGGGCAAAAAGCAGCAGCCACAGTGGAAAAAACACTAGGGGGACACAGGGTGCATCGGGCCGCATGACCAAATACTACTACTGCTATTTATCAAGACATTAGCAAAGAGACCGCAAAAAGACACACTGAAAAAGGAAGCAGGGCCATGGTGAAAAGGGAATCCCAAGGTCTATCAGGCTAATGGGAAAACCCTGGAAATCCATGCAAGCTTGGGAGGCTCAGCTGCTGTGAATTTATCATCAGCCCCTGCTATTCTAGTAGGTCAGTAACAATGGCTGCATCCTCCTGATTTCTGCAGGCATCTGACCGGATCAAGCAGCCATCCAGGTAAGAGTGAAACCAGATTCCCTGCTTGAATGGGAAGGCCACAACCACCACTATCACTTTTGAGGACATGCAGGGAGTTGTGACTATGCAAGGGCAGATCCCTGAACTGGAAACAGAAGCTGTTCCTTGATAGGAAAATGAAAGGAATCCTTTGCTAGATCCAGGGGAGGGGAGGAACTCCCCCAGTTGCATGAACACGATAACCAACAGGATGGTCTCCATACAAAAATGTGGGACTCTGAGCCTGGCATTGACCACTTTCCGGTCCAGAACAGGTCAAAAGGTGAAATTAGACTTAACTGCTAATTGTTGTTCCTTGAGGAACTCCAATCCAGTCCCACACCTCTGGGTAGTGTACCTCTTCCAGCAGCTTGGAGACTGAGCATGTCATCTTTTGATGACAGCAGTACTAATACCGCAGGGACTGCCCACAAGCTCCAGTAACCTATTAACAAAGCAGACTCACAGGAGCAACAAATAAATGTTCAAACGAGAAAAAAACAAAAATTTACATCTGAAAACTGTAAACCTTCTCCTTCCTGGAGAAGAGAGAATCCCCCTCCCCTCAAAATGTGGAGCCTTACCTGTAGCCCACCCGGGCGACTACAGTACCGAGCGTGACACAGAGAATCCTTTCGGCACGCTCGCAACACCTCCACCCCTGGGCCACTTCCTTATCCAAGGAAACCTGCTTCAGGCCCCAGTCACGGGCAACTGGCACTCAGGGAGGGATCCGGGACTGGACTGGAGTTCCTCAAGGAACAACAATTAGCAGGTAAGTCTAATTTCACCCTATCGTCCCTCCAGTTCAGTCTTGCATCTCTGGGGATGAAACAGAGCAGTTAAAATTAATGGGAGGGACCTGCAAAACCAGCCTGAAGCACCGCCGAACCAAAACAGGCATCTCCCGCCACCTTAAGATCCAGGCGGTAATGCTTAGCAAAAGGTATGAAGCGAAGACCATGTTGCCACCCTGCAAATTTCAACTGGTGGCACCAAACTATACTCCACCCACAAGGCCGCCTGAGCTCTCATGGAATGTGCACACAACCCTGCTGGAACTGGCTTACTCTTCAAGATGTATGCTGACGTGATTTGACACACTGATCCATCTAGAAATAGAGAATTTAGCCGCCGCCTCCCCTCTGCACAGCCCTCCAAACATCACAAATAGGCGATCTGACTTGTGGAAGACTGCAGTCCTCTTCAAATAACGCCTCAGGGCATGCCACACATCCAGAAGGCACAATTGTGGGTTGGTGGAGATCTTTCTGTGTCCCCGAGGACTGGTACAGAGATGGACTGGTTCAAATGAAATGCTAATATCACCTTGGGAAAAAAGGACAGCACTGGCCGTAGGACGACTTTCTCACTTGAAAAGGAGAGGAACGGCTCGGCAAGATAAAGGCTTGACGCTCCGAAATCCTGCGCACAGAGCATATAGCTACATGAAACACCATCTTGAGGGTTAAGTCCTTCAGAGACGCACAGCTCAAAGGGCTCTCACTGCAACGCCGCCAATACCAAATTGAGATCTCAGGGCGGTACCTCTGACCTTCGCAGCAGGCGCAAGTGGGTCACCACCCTGAGGAATCGTCCAATGCTACCCCATGGACCTTTCTGCGATAGCAGGAAATTGCTGCCAGTTGCACCCTTAGGGAACACGCCACTAGGCCCTTCTGGAACCCGGCCTGCATGAACACTAAGGGGTTTGTTTACTAATTGGTGGTAGCAGCTTCCGTGCAATATCAGAACCATGGCCCCATTGAAGTCCTCACACCATGCCTCGAAGGTATGCCAGACCCAAATACAGGCGAGCGAAGTAGACTTCCTCCTCATCTGCAGTAAGGTCGAGATCACCGAGCCAAAGTAGCCCTTCTTCAAATGCACCCTCTCAAGGACCATGGTGTAAGCAAGAATCAATCGCAAACAAACACAGAAAGGAATACAGGATCAAACTAAAAGAGACAAAAAGAGAAATAAAGATAGCAAAATCAAAGGCAGAAGAAAAGATGGCTAAAGATATGAAGTGTGGCAACAAAAACTTTCAGGTGTATTTGGGAGAGGAGGAAAATCAGAGGTGGAAATACAGGACTCAAAAGTGCTGGGAACAGATTTGTGGAAAATGACATTGAAAAAGTGAAAATGCCAAATACTTCTCCAGGATTTTCTTTAGTAAAAACAGAGCAGAAGGACCACCTGTGATTCCCAAATATACAAATGGAATGGAGTAGATACCACACCACTCACAGAAGATGTGTTAGAACAGCTTGGAAAACTGAAAGTGGACAAGGCCATGGGACTGGACAGGATACATCCCACGATACTGAAAGAGCTCAGAGAGGTACTTGCAGGGCCGTTAAAAAATGTTTTTAATAGATCCTTGGAGACAGGAGAAGTTCCACAGGACTGGAGAAGGGCTGATGTGGTACCTCTTCACAAAAGTGACAATAGGGAAGAAGCGACAAACTACAGGCCAGTAAGCCTTACCTCAGTGGCGGGAAAAGTAATGGAGGCACTCCTGAAACAGCAAATAGTGGACTCTCTCGAAACCAACAGTTTGCATGATCCGAGACAACATGGTTTTATCAAAGGATGATCTTGCCAAACAAATCTGATTGAGTTCTTTGACTGGGTGACCAGAGAACTAGATAAAGGGCATGCGATGGATGTGATCTATCTGGATTTCAGCAAAACCTTTGATACTGTTATCAATAAACTTAACAGCTTGGGGATGGGTCCCAAGGTGATGAACTGGATCAGAAATTGGTTGACTGACAGACGATAGGTGATGTTAAACAAAACTCTCGGTTGAAAAGAAGGTGATTAGCGGTGTGCCCCAGGATTCGGTCCTGGGACCGGTACTGTTCAATGTATTTGTGAGCGATATTGCTAAAGGACTGAATGGAAAAGTCTGTCTTTTTGCAAATGACATGAAAATTTGCAACAGAGCAGACTCCCCTGAGTGAAGAACATGAGGAAAGCTCTACAAAGGCTGGAAGAATAGTCTAACGCTTGGCAGTTAAGATTTAATGTGAAGAAGTAAAGTGTCATGCACTTGGGTAGCAGAAATCCAAGGGAATTTTAAGTGATAAGGGGGCGAGAGGTTGGTGTGCACGGACCAGGAGAAGGACCTCAGAGCGATTGTTTCTGAGGATCTCAAGGTGGCAAAAGCCAGAAGGATGCTGTGTTGCATATAAAGAAGAATTACAAGCAGAAAGGAAGAGGTACTAATGCCACTGTACAAATCACTGGTGAGGCCTCACTTGGAATATTGTGTTCAGTTTGAGACCATATCTAGCAAAGGATATAAAAAGACTGGAAACGGTTCAGAGGAAGGCAACCAAAATGATTTGGAGCCTGTGTCAGAAGACTTACGAGAAGAGACTTGAAGACCTAAATATGTACACTCTAGAGGAGAGGGGAGTGGAGGAGTAGCCTAGTAGTTAGAACACTGGCTTGGTAACCAAGCAACCAGGGTTCGAGTCCCACTAGCACTCCTTCTGGCCTTGGGCAAGTCACAGTGAAAGGCCTGGCAATCTACTTCCGGTGACACTGCCAAGAAAACCCAGGAGCTTCTGGGTCGCCAGGAGTCAGGACTGACTCAAAGGCACACATTGCATTAGAGGAGAGGAGGGACAGGGGAGATATGATTCAGACCTTTAAATACTTAGAGAGTATTAATGAACAAGAAATTCGTTCTAGCAACTCCACTGACTGACCTTTTCAATGCCTCGTTGGAGTCGGGAGTGGTGCCAAAGGACTGGAGAGAGGCTCATGTGGTGCCTTTACACAAAAGCGGAAGTAAGGATGTGGTTGAAAACTACAGGCCGGTTAGTTTAACTTCAGTGGTGAGTAAATTAATGGAAACGTTGTTGAAAGAGAAAATAGTGAGGTTTCTGGAGTCCAGCGGATTACAGGATCCGAGGCAGCATGGATTCACCAGAGGCAGGTCTTGTCAGACAAATCTGATTGATTTCTTTGACTGGGTGACCAGGGAGTTGGACCGAGGGAGAGCTCTAGATGTGGTGTATTTAGATTTCAGTAAAGCCTTTGACACTGTTCCTCACAGGCGACTTATAAACAAACTGAGCATCCTAGGGATGGACCCTAAAGTTACTGCTTGGGTTAGAAATTGGTTGGGTGGGAGGCGACAAAGAGTACAAGTAAATGGAGCTCACTCTGAGGAGAAGGATGTTACCAGTGGTGTGCCCCAGGGATCTGTCCTTGGTCTGATTCTTTTTAACATCTTTGTTAGTGATATAGCGGAAGGGCTGTCGGGTAAGGTTTGCCTCTTTGCGGATGATACCAAAATCTGCAATAAAGTAGACACCCAGGAAGGTGTAGATAACATGAGGAGGGATCTAGCTAAGCTTGAAGAATGGTCTAGAATTTGGCAGCTGGGATTTAATGTTAAAAAATGTAAGGTCATGCATTTTGGTTGCAGCAATCCAAGGGAGCAATACAGCATAGGAGGTGAAGTACTTTTGTCCACTAAAGAAGAGCGGGACCTAGGCGTAGTTGTGTCCGATGATCTTAAAGTAGCTAAACAGGTAGAAAAGGCGACGGCAAAAGCTAGAAGGATGCTTGGGTGCATACGGAGAGGAATGGCTAGCAGAAAAAAGGAGGTGATAATGCCTCTGTATAAGTCTTTGGTGCGACCTCATTTGGAGTATGGTGTGCAATTCTGGAGACCGCACCTTCAAAAGGATGTGAACAGGATGGAGTCGGTGCAGAGGGTTGCTACTAAGATGATTAGTAGTCTTCATTATAAAGCATATGAGGACAGACTTAAGGATCTTAATATGTACAGCTTAGAGGAAAGGCGGGATAGAGGTGATATGATTGAGATGTTTAAATACCTCCGTGGCATAAATGTTCAGGGAGAGAGCCTCTTTCAATTGAAAGTAAGTTCTGCGACGAGGGGACATGGGATGAGGGTGAAGGGAGATAGATTCAGGAGTGATATGCGGAAATATTTCTTTACGGAAAGAGTAGTGGATCCGTGGAATAGTCTCCCAGTGGAGGTGGTAGAGATGAGGACAGTAACTGAATTCAAAAAAGCATGGGACCAACACAGAGGATCTCTAAAGGTAAAAAGTGAACTGTTGTAGTTGTTGTTATGGAAGGACAGACTAGATGGGCCTTGTGGTCTTTTTCTGTCATCATGTTTCTATGTTTCTATGAACAAACAAACCTCTTCCAAAAACGGGGAAGTTGTAAAACTAGACAGCATAACATGAAGCTACAAGGGGGAAATTGAAAGGCAATGTCAGGAAATATTTTTTCACTGAAAGGGTGATGGGTGCTTGGAATGCCCTCCCGATGGATGTGGTGGGGCAAATTCAGTGACAAAATTCAAAATGGCATGGGACAGAAAGTGGATCCCTTTCTAGCAACAGAATAAAATAAAAAAACATACATAACTATCTCTTACATCTCAACAAATAAGGGTGACCTACACGGAGCGGAGAGTACACCCCTAAATAAAGGCATAGGGAGGGGTGACCTGCATAGAGTGGCAGGTGCACCTACTCTTGCCGCCCTGCTGGGCAGACTAGATGGACCATGCTGGTCTTTATCTGCCGTCATATACTATGTTACTATATGCACCGGCCCTTGGGTCAGTAGATCCTCTCGAGCTGGGAAGATGCCATGGGCGATCTGCCAGAATCCGGACCAGGTCGGCATACCATGAGCGTCTTGGCCAATCTGGGGTGATCAAAATTACCAGCCACCGATGAGCTTTGATCCTCTGCCCAGCCTATCAGAGCCCACGGAGGGAAGACAAAGGAGTCTCTCCATGGACTACTCTTGCACTAGGGCGTCTAGGCCCTCCAGCATCCTCTCTCATCATCTGCTGAAAAACCAGCTCGCTTTGGTGGTCTCGAATGTTGCCATCAGGTCTATGACCGGGGTACCCCAGTGGCGTACCACCTGGTTGAATACCTCCTGGTTGAGCACCCACTCTCCGGGGTCCATGCGC
This sequence comes from Ichthyophis bannanicus, assembly GCA_033557465.1. Lineage (NCBI taxonomy): Eukaryota > Metazoa > Chordata > Amphibia > Gymnophiona > Ichthyophiidae > Ichthyophis > Ichthyophis bannanicus. The sequence continues at coordinate 111,001,347 of CM066032.1, read as the reverse complement.
ACTTGACTCAGGTAGTCCCCCATCACGTTGTCGACTCCCACCACGTGCACTGCCGACATGGCCTGGAGGCAAGTTTTGGCCCAGTTTAACCACCCCTTCAGACTCCTTCTCCAGGACCGCACTGCTTGCACCTCCCTGGCATTTGAAGTAAGCTACCATGGCTGCATTGATCGAAAGGACCCTTACCATCTTCCCGTGCAACCAGGGCTTGAAGCTCCAGAGCACCAGGGCCACTGCCCACATCTCCAGCCTGTTGATCGAACAGCACGCTTCCATCGTGCTCCACAGTCCCTGAGCAATGTGACCTTTGCAATGGGCTCCCCATCCGGAGAGATTTGCGTTGGTCATCAGTGTGACCTACAGTGGTGACTCAAGGGGCATACCGCCGTCCAGATTCCCCGGGCGAAGCAACCATTTGAGAACCCACTTGGTCGCCGGCAGGCAGACAGGCAAGCTTCTGGGACAAGGAATGCGTCTGGTGAGATCACCATCGAAGCAAAGCCCTCTGCAGAGGCCGCATGTGTGCCCTTGCCCAAGGCACTAACTTGAGTGGCTGCCATTGTTCCTAGTACCAGCAGGTAATGCCAGGTCATCGGTTCCACCCACCTCAGAAACTGCTACACCAGACTTCAAAGCCCCTGGGCACGCTGTTCCGATAGGAAGACTCTCCCCACTAGTGTGTCGAAGTGTGCTCTCAGGTACTCTAGTTCCTGAGATGGGACCAAATGACTTTTGGCCACAGTGACCATCCAACCTAGACTTCGAGTGAACTGCACCACCCAGAAGTTGCTCGTTCGCTCTAGTCTCTGGATTTTGCCCGAATTAGCCAGTAAATCGAGGTATGGATGAACCAGGACACCTTCCCTGCAAAGAGCTGCCACCAATACCACCATGACCTTGGTGAAGGTACGAGGCACCATTACGAGACCAAACGGCAATGCCCGAATAACGCAAACCTGAGGAACTGCTGATGTTCCAGCCATATGGGGATGTGTAGATACGCCTCCGTTAGGTTGAGAGACATCAGGAACTCTCCTTTTCTGACTGCTACTATGATGGACCGCAAGGTTTCCATGTGAAAATGCAGGACCCGCAGACCAGTTCACACGCTTGAGGATCAGACGGCTTCCTGTTTTGGCACTACAAAGTAAATAGATTACCGACCGCAGCCATACTGGTCTCAGGGAACCAGCACCACGGCCCTGAGCTGCAGAAGCCACATTAGGGTGTCTCTTACTGCTGCCGCCTTGGCTCACAGGGAGACTGAACAAAAGAGTTGCCTACTGGTCGAGCTAGCTCAAGGGCATACCCCTCTTGAATAACCTCCAGTACCCACTGGTCAGACATGATCTGGACACAGGCAGGGTAGAACTCCCATAGCCGACCTCCCACGGTGCTACTTGCCCCCCCCCCCCCCGGTCGCTTCATTGCACCTTCTTGAGTCCCGAAGACGAAGGGGCAGCAAAAACTCTGCCTCCCCCTCGAAACCCCTGCCCCCTAGAGGGGAGTCTCCCCTTCTGGAAAGGGGGTAAAGCGTGATGCCCGAAAACGCTTGAAATCTCACAGCTGACTCTGGGAGGCGGGAGAGGTGCAGCTCTGTTTCTGCTTATCCTATGGGCAGACGCTCACCTTTAGACTCCCCACAAGTCCTTAACAATTTGTCGAGGTCCTCCCCGAAAAGGAGCTTGCCTCTAAAGGGAAGCTTGCTCAGTCAAGCCTTGGACAAGCTGTCCGCCGCTCAGTTTTGTAACCAGAGATAGCAGCGCACCGCCATTACAGAGGCCATGCTCTTCAAGAGCCCTCTGATGAGATTATAGTGGATATCCGCCAGATAAGCTGCCCTGGACTCCAATCTAGGTGCCTCCGCAGTCTGGTCCGCCGCTGGCTCCCCTAGTAGTTGTACCCTCTGTGACCAGCTCTAGCCACCCAGGCCCTACAAATGGAGGACTGTAGCAAGAGGGCATTGATATCAAAAGCCTGTTTTAACAAGGTGTCCAACTTCCTATCTTGGGCGATCTCGAGCACCGCACTACCTTCCACCAGGATTGTCGTCTTCTTTGTGACAGCCGAAACCACTGCATCTACTTTAGGGGGCCGAAAAAGCTTGCAATCCTGATCGGACAGCGGAGAGAGGCGCACCATAGTCCTTGCCCCTTAAGGCCAGCCTCTGGCAGATCCCACTCCTCCTGAATCTGCCCGACTACTCTATGGAAAAACCTTCTGCGTCTTGCATACCGCTTGCAACAGGTCCTTCCAGTGACTCGTCTTCCCCAGAAGACTATCAGGCATATTAGGAGCCTTGAGGGATTCCACAATGGGCAGCAGAATACCCGTACAATCCTCGCCTGCTCTTCCTGCTCTGGAATTTCCCCTTCTTCCAGTTCTTCGTCCACCTCTAGATCCACGTCCAGGTTGTCCTCCTCCTCGGGCCCTTCGGACAATGGAGACTGACCCTGACCCTCCTTTGAGGGCCTGGACCTCTTTGCAAGTACTGCCCCCGGCTCGCTGTCAGTAGGCCCTTTCCTTTTGGCCCCACACTGTGATGCAGAGGGACCTGTTGGTCCCTGCTGGCACAGGCAGAAGGCCTGATGAAGAAGGAGCACAAAATCAGGCGAGAAAATACCCGGGAACCTTATCTCTCCCAGGCTCTGGGATACAGATGGTCCGGGAATGGCCAGAAGGCAGGGAGCTGTCTCCTGCATTGGCAATGTGGAGCCCCCAGGGTCCTGCACCTCCCTAGACGGGATGAACGCCCTCTCCTGGGCTACCCTGTCCCCTAGTATCTGTTCCATTGAGGTGGCCCCTTGGGCACACCCCCTGCAAATGCCCGCTTCCGTGACTACACCGCGCCGGGTCCCACATAGTCCACCTGGGACACTTACACTACAGTAAAAGAGGAACTTTAGAAACAAAACATAAGGTTGCAATATACACACACATACACACACACACACTAAACTAGCACTAACTAAACTTCTTTAGCTGTCCCTTCAGTGAGTCCAACACCCTGGCTCACCACCCCCTCAGGCTGGAGACTGAACATACTGGAGCTTGTGGGTGGGTCCCTGCAGTATTAGTACTGCTGTCATCAAAAGATGACATGCTCAGTCACCAAGCTGCTGGAAGAGGTACACTACCTAGAGGTGCGGGACTGGACTAGAGGGATAATAAGGAAATGCCCTTTTTGAGCACCACAAGCAGATCAAATACACTAGCTCTGATCTTGCTCTGCAGAAGGCAAGGTATAATAGCTTGTAACCACAGGAGGCACTGCAAGGTGTCTGTGACCACCGCTCGCTCAAGCAGAAAGCCACAGGAAGACTAGAGTCTCCTAGAGGTTATGAAAACTCCACGGTGCATCCCTGAACAAGGACCTCCAGCATCTGCTGGTCTGAGGTTATCTGGGCCAATTCCAAGACAAAAGTACCAGAGCCACCCTCCTACCAGCTGTACCTCAGAAGGGACTTGCTGGATCTCACTCTGAGGGCTTCCTGGCTCTGGCAGCTGCTGCTGTCAAAGAGTTCCAAGACCACTGGGAGCCTTGATAGGACTGGCCCTTCTTAAGCCTAGAGCCATAAGGAAAACAAGCTGAACCTGAGCCTTTAGTAGCCTTTGGGCACCTCCAGGCCCCGTGAGATTTTTTGAGAGGCTGAACATGCATCCCTAGGATAGTCTTCTGGTAGCCTCTGAAGACGAGCCTCGCCCAAGTCCTTTACTAACTGAGGTCTTTATCAAAAATTAACAACCCTAAAAGGGAGCCTGCCAAGATGCAACTTTGAGGCCTCATCCGCTGCCCATTTATGAAGTCAGAGTCATCGCCCAGTCCCTACCACTGCCAGGGATCTAGAAGGCATACTAATCATGTCATAAAGCCTGCTAGCCAAAAACACAACCCCCCCCCCCTCCCAACTCCAGTCTGGCAGTAGCTGCATCCAGCCCAACAGTGTTCTGGCTATGAGGCCTGCATAAAGGGCTGCTTAGAAGCTCAAGACTAAAGCTGTGAATGTATTCTTTAAGGAGAGATTCAACCTTCCTGTCATGCACTTCTTTACGTACAAGCACTCTCTTCTACCAGAATAGTTATGTGCTTCATCACTGCACGACATCCACTCAAGGTAGCCCAAAAAATGGATCCAGCTTGTCCTGAGGCAGATGATACAAACGAACCAGATTCTTCAAGCTCCTTAAGGGCTAACCCTGGATTCTCCTACTGAGATTCCAGGAGCTCCCCATGGGCTCTGGTAATGGGAAAAACCCCAACAGACACCTAACACCCTCCAGGATAGGAGGGTCCACCTGAGACAGTGGCATGGACATAGGCTTCTCAATCTGTAGGGCCGTCATAACACCCTGGATCAGCATTGGGAGATACTCCCAGTGAAAGGCAGATAACAGACAGATCCTCACCTTCCATCAAGGGAATTTCAACTTCTTCCTCAGACTCACCTCCAGATGTAAAGAGATCTTCATCAGCATCCCAACCATCCACCTTAGGGCATATGGCTGGGCTCTCACAGGAAGGCCCAAATGGGCAAGATGGGAACGCTTAGCTTCTTGAATAGCTGTGGCAGCACTATCCAAGAGCCCAGATTCCCCTGCGAAGAGGAGTTGCCACGCAGTCAAAAATGAGTGGAAATCACCCAGAAGTGGTTTCAGCAGCTGCTGCTCCTGCCAATCAAGATGCTCTTCAGTGGCCCCAAGAGGCTCATTTTAACTCACTGGCTGCAGCATGAGGCATCCTAGACTCTCTTCAAAGAAAATTTGAGCCCTATGACCATCACTGGACAAAGCAACTGGTGCTCTGGGCGATGGGGCAGGTTCCCTCTAATAACAGAGTCAGCCCAGCTGCTCAGAGCAACAAATCTAACTAAAATGTTTGTTTCCTTAGACATCCACTCACCCCCACTCAGGTCAACTCCTAAATACACACTACCACAAAAAAAAAAAAAACCCACCCATACTATCCATTTCCTCCCCCTTCCCCCACAGTCTCTATTGTCACCCAGAGTATCTATCATCCTGTCCCCACCATCAGCCCTTGCAAGTTGGTTTTCTCCCCAGTTTATTACACTCCCATCTCCTTGTGAGGGTAGAACGTGTAGTGGGGAAAGAGAGCAACAGTTTAATCTTTCAAACACAACCCGAGAGCAGGGCTGGTGCAACCATTAGGTGAACTAAGCAGTCGTCTAGAGCAGTAATGGCCTAAGGGCAAACTACTGTCTCTGCTGCCATCCCTCTTCAGGGTATGTAAAAGCAGCAATAATGTCAAACAGCCCGCACTTACCTAGGTCTCCAGCGCTATGGGGCTGTTTGTGTGGGGGGTGGAAGTGGCTAATCAGTCGCTTCTGCCCCTATGCAAAAGGAAATCTGCATCAGGCACCGAAAGCACAAAGAGCCTCACAGCCAGAGGTTTAGGAAGTATATGGAAATTACACTTACCTGGTAATTGTGGTTCCTTGAGGGAATCCAGTTTAGTCAATACTTCTGGGTAGTGCACCTCTTCCTGCAGCTTGGAGACTGGGCATGTCCAAAAATCATGACATCACTGCATGTAGCTCCTCCGCTCTCCCAGGAATCTCCAGTGAACTATTGACAAAGCAAACTCAAAGGAGCAATAAACATCTGCATTAACCGAATAAAACGTCTGATCCAAAACACACCCCATTGCAAAGAACCCCCCCCCCCCCCTGATTTTTTTTTTTTTTTTTTTTACACAGACCGACCTGCTTACTTCTGCCTGCCTCCTACTGTCCGAGTCCACCCACGGACAGAAAAGGACAGAAAGAGAAATAGCAAAATTTACTTACCAGGAACACTGTCCCATCCAAACTTTCAGCACCAACAACCAGATAGGGAGGGAATAAGGACTAAACTGGATTCCCTCAAGGAACCACAATTACCAGGTAAGTGTAACTTCCATTTCCTTTTCGGTCATCCAGTTTAGTCAATACTTCTGGGATGTAAAAGAGCAGTAACTACTGGGCGGGACCCTTCCAACCGGCCTGCAACACAGCCGTTCCGAAACTCGCATCCTGTGCTGAAAGCACATCCAGCCGGTAATGTTTGCTGAAAGTATGAAGAGACGACCAGGTGGCCGCCCAACAAATTTCCACCGGAGGCACTAAACTATTTTCTGCCCAAGACGCAGCCTGAGCCCTAGTAGAATGAGCCTGCAAGCCAACCGGCACCACTCTACCCTCCAAGAGATAAGCAGAAGCAATAGCTTCCCTAATCCACCGAGAGATTGACGCTTTAGCCGCTGCTTCACCCTTGCAGCTACCCCCGAACAAAACAACCGATCTGATTTACGAAAGGACGCTGACACCTTCAGATACTGCTGCAACACTCTCTTCAAGTCCAACCGCCTCAGACCGCGGTCCGCCGCATCCCCAGCTAGCGACCCCAGGACTGGCAAGGACACAGTCTGATTCAAGTGAAACGGAGAAATCACCTTGGGCAAGAAGGAAGGAATAGGCCGCAAAACCACCTTTCCTTAGAAAACGACAAAAATGGCTCTCGACAAGATAACGCTTGGAGCTCCGAGATGCGCCTGGCCGAGCAAATGGCCACCAAAAACACCGTTTTCAGAGTTAAATCCTTTACAGAGGCCTTACGCAACGGCTCAAAGGGTTCCCTTGCTAAGGCCCCCAACACCAAATTTAGATCCCAGGAGGGAACCAAGACTCTCCGAGACAGACGAAGGTTGGACACGGCCTTTAGAAAACGCAGCACATCCGGGTGCGTTCCCAGCGCCAGCCCTTGCACTTTGCCCCTATAGCACGCCAACGCCGCCACCTGAACCTTTAAGGAACTAGCCGCCAAACCTTTCTCAAAACCGTCTTGCAAAAAACTGAGCACCACCGGAACCGACGCAGTCGCTGCCCGGATCTGCCCCCGTGAACACCAATCCTCAAAAATCCGACAAATGCGTACGTACGCCAACGATGTAGACTTCTTCCGAGCCTTCATCAAAGTCGTTATCATTGCCGACGAATAACCTCTCTTCTTCAGCCGCGCCCGCTCAATGGCCAAACCGTAAGTGAGAACCGATCCACTTGCGGCATTCTCAGCGGCCCCTGCCGCAAAAGATCCGGTACCACCGGCAACCGCCACGGCTCCCCGCTGAGGAGACGGACCATATCTGCATATCACAGACGTCTCGGCCAATCGGGAGCCACCAACCGCACGTTCCCCCGATGCGCTCCGATTCTTTGTACCACTCTGTCGATTAACGCCCACGGAGGAAAAACATAGAGCAGACCCGACGCCGGCCAGAGTTGCATCAGCGCGTCGATACCTTCGGACATCCGTTCCCGACGCCTGCTGAAAAAACGGCTTGCCTTCGCGGACTGGAACATCGCCATCAGGTCCATAACCGGCGACCCCTATCTGAGGGCTATCTGCGCAAAGACCTCGGGATGCAATTCCCACTCTCCGGAGTCTACCCCGACTCTGCTGAGAAAATCCGCCATCACATTGTCTTTCCCTGCAATGTGCGCCGCCGACAGCGCCAACAGTCGAACTTCTACCCAGAGAAAGAGCTCCTCTGCCTCGATCTCCATGGCCAAACTGCCCGTGCCGCCCTGTCGATTGATGTAAGCCACGGCCACTGAGTTGTTGGACAGCACGCGTACCGCTCTTCCCGTCACGGTAGCCTCGAATGCCCGCAGCGCAAGAGCCACTGCCTGAAGCTCCAGCCGGTTGATCGACCAAGTGGCCTCCAGAGTCGACCAAAGCCCCTGCGCGAAGAGTTCCCTGCAATGAGCTCCCCAGCCCGCTAGACTTGCGTCTGTTAACAGCAGGAGCCACTGCGGCTGCTCCAGACTCATTCCCGAGGACAGCGACCCTGGAAGCAGCCACCAACGAAACAATTTCCGAACCCTGGCTGGACAAAGAAGCCTCGCGTTCAGCGAGTCCTCCTGGTGAGACCAGCGACGAAGCAACGCTCTCTGCAATGGCCGCATATGAAACCTGGCCCAGGGTACCGCCTCCAACGTTGCCGCCATAGTCCCCAGAACTTGAAGGTAACAACAAGCCGAGGGAGCCGGGGATAGCAGAAACCGACGCAGCAATTCCTGTAGGCCCTGCACTCGATGCGATGGAAGAAACACTCTCCCCACTCGCGTGTCGAACCGTACTCCCAGATATTCGAGTTCCTGTGTAGGCACAAGATGACTCTTCGCCACATTGACCACCCAGCCGAGCTCCTCGAGAAACGTCACCACCTTGAGTGTCACCTGAATGCTCTCGGCCTCGGACTTTGCCCGAATCAACCAATCGTCCAGATAAGGATGAACCAGGATTCCTTCCTTGCGCAACGCCGCCGCCACCACCACCATAATCTTGGTAAAGGTGTGCGTCGTCGTCACAAGGCCAAAGGGCAAGGCTCAAAACTGGTAATGCCCCCACGGCAGAGCAAAACGAAGGAACCGGCAATGACCTTCCCGGATCGGAATGTGCAAATAGGCCTTTGTCAGATCGAGAGATGTTAAGTACTCCCATCGACGCACTGCGACAATGACGGATCTCAAGGTCTCCATCTGAAAATGCGGCACTCGAAGACAACGGTTCACACCTTTTAGATCCAAAATGGGCCGCACGGAACCATCCTTTTTCGGAACTATGAAATAGATGGAGTATCGACCCCTGCCGTAGTCGCTTGCGGGAACTGGAACCACCGCCTGTAACTGCAACAAGCGGTCTAGCGTCTGACGCATCGCCACGGACTTCCCCCGTCCCCTGCAAGGAGAGAGAACAAAGGAATCCCGCACGGGCCGGGCGAACTCCAATGCATAACCGTCCCGAATGATCTCCAGCACCCACTGGTCTGACGTTATCTGGGCCCAAGCTGGAAGAAAAGCCTGAAGTATCCCACCTATCGGCTGACTTCCGGCCAGGGCCCGCTGCACTTCATTGTGCCTTTCTGGCGGGGGTCGAGGAATTCGCTGCGAAACCTCTACCGATCCCTCGAAACCCCCGAAATCCTTGCGCCCTGGATGCAAATCGTCCCCGCTGAAAACCCCCCCAACCGGGACGATCGAAACCTCCGAAAGTCACGGGCCTGTCCCCGAAAGGGAAGTGAGGATCTACCCTGCTTAGACCTATCTTCCGGGAGTCTTCCACCCTTAGACTCCCCCAAATCTTTCACCAGCTTATCCAGGTCCGCGCCAAGCAACAAAGGTCCCCCGAAACGGTAACTTGCCGAGACGTGCTTTAGACGGCCCGTCCGCTGCCCAATTTCTCAACCAAATGGATCTCCGAGCAGCCACCAAGGATGCCATCCCATTAGCCAGAGCTCTGATCAAGTCATAATGAACCTCGGACAAGTAAGCCGCCCCTGACTCCAGGCAGTCCAACTCCCGCAGCCCCTCGGGCTCCTGCACAATGCTACGCAACCCTTGCATCCATCTAAGGCAAGCCCGAGCCACCCAAGCCCCGCAAATGGAAGCCTGAAGTGACAGAGCATCCGCCTCAAAGGCCTGTTTCAACAAACCATCAACCTTCCTATCCTGAGCATCCTTTAGGGCCGCGCTACCTTCCACCGGAATGGTGGTCTTTTTAGTTACTGCCGAAACAGCCGCATCAATCTTGGGAGATCGAAACCTCTCCTTGTCCTTATCAGCCAAAGGATACAACCTATACATGGTCCGAGTTCCCTTGAGACCCGCTTCAGGCAAATCCCATTCCTCCTGAATCATTCGGTCAACTACCCGATGCACGGGAAAAACTACATGAGACTGCCTTACCGCCTGATAATCGGATCCTCCTCACCTTCGTCCTCCTTCGGCTGCTCAGCCGCCAACTTCAGTGTACGAAGGGACTCCGTAATAAGCGGCACTAACTCCTCTCTCCGGAATAACCTAATAATCTTTGCTTGATCCTCTGGCTCGGGAATCTCCCCCTCCTCTAACTCCTCCACGCCCACCTCTAACTGTGACTCTGGATCCTCCGAGTCCTTCCACTCATTTTCAGGAGGAGAAAGATCCCGAACCCTGCGTTTCTTAGACGTCCGGAGGGACCCAGTGTCCCCCTCCGTAGCCAAAGCAGGTGGGGACGGCATGGACAACCCTAAGGCCTCTGGCCCCCTACCCTGCCGTTGCCGACAAAATGCCTCATGCATAAGCAGCACAAAATCCAGAGAAAAACCACTCAACTGCCGCTCCACGCCCCCTAACAGAGGCGACACTCCCTGCCCCTCCTGGGAGCCTGGTAAGAGCGCTTGCTGTGACGTAGAGGGAGGGCTCCCCTCTGCCACCGGCGCCCCGGCCTGAACCTCAGCCGTCGAAACCTCCATCTGCTGCTCCAGCGAGGCGGACACCGCCGTACACCCCCGGCAGATCCCAGACTCGGACAGCGTACCTCTGCGGCTGCCACACGCCACACACCACACACTGAAGGCGGACCGCCATCAAAGGAGTAGCCTGAGAAGAAACACCAAAAGGCTTGCAATGCCCTCTTTGGCTTCTTATTCTTTTTTTTTTTTTTTTTTTTACGTGTTTAGCCGAGGTTATCAGATTCTTCTTTTTTTTTTTTTTTTTTGAGGTGTATCTCTCTCACAGATGAGGACTGGTCCCAAATAAACCAATCCCAGCCCCAAAGCCGTCTTCCTTGAAGCCTAGGAAAAGAAAACCCAGCCCTGGAGCTAAAGAAACCAGACGCGCTAAAACTAAAAATAAAATAAAGAAATGACAAACAAATGATCAAAATAACAAACCGGGAGGAAGCTGACGCGATTGCTAAGGAATGAATCTGTCAGGCTGCTTTCAGCCCTTGAACTCCGCCAAGCCGCCGGCCTGTGGCTTCCACAAGGCCAAAATGGCCGCCACTGAGAGAAGGCAATAGAGAAAGGCGGGAAATGGCGCTCCGGCCGCTCGAAGCTCAGCCGACCGGCCAAAGTGGAACCGCTGCTGCCCCGTTCTCCTATTGCTTACCTTCGCTTGTATCAGCTGGGAGCCGCGAACCCATGGCTCCCCGCGGCTCAGCCGCCGCCGTCCGAAACGCTGATCTCCCATACGGACTGACAGCCTGTCGCTGCAGCCGGAGCGGGAAAAAAGACCGGGACTGAGCAAGCAGCGTCGGAATCACTCCTGCCGAGCTCTCCCCCGAACTTTCAAGGGGGAGAGATCGAGGCAGTGCCAAGATCCCGCAAAGCCCCGAAAAGAGCACCCAGCAGGGACCGGCAGAAGAAAGCTGACACTTATCTGTGTTGTCATCTAGTTTTTTTTTTTGTTTGGTTTTTTTTTTAAAAGGTACAGACGCCCTTGAAAGAAAATCAAACCAATAAAATTAACTGAAAAGAACTGAAAACCCCTAAGGGATGCTAATGCTCCTTCAACTAGCCCTAAAGTGAGCCCAGCACTAGGCTCACACGTCTTCCTGCTGCTTGGAGACTGGACACACTGGAGATTCCTGGGAGAGCGGACGGAGGAGCTACATGCAGTGATGTCACAATTTTTGGACATGCCCAGTCTCCAAGCTGCAGGAAGAGGTGCACTACCCAGAAGTATTGACTAAACTGGATGACCGAAAAGGAATGTGGGGTTGTTTGAGATCATTGTCATCACTGCAGATCCTGGAAAGGGGTGGGAGGGGACACAAGGAATGAGGTTCATCTAGGGTGCCTCATATCCTTGCACTAACCCTGCATGAGAGGACACTCCATGAAACTTCTCTCCATACACCCTTCCTCGGGAACTTTGCTCTTCCAGCAGATTGCTTCAATCTGTGCCCTACTCTTCCACTGTCAAATATAGAAATTACACTTACCTGGTAATTGTCGTTCCTTGAGTGATGACAGTTTAGTCCTCCACCTCTGGGTTGTGCACCTCTTCCTGCAGCTTGGAGACTGGGCATGTCAAAGTCGTGACATCACTGGATATAGCCTGCTGGTATCTCCCATCAGCCTCCAGTGTACTATTGACAAAGCAAACTCAAAGGAACAACAAAATAAGTAACTATACCATAACTTTAAATAAACTCCCCATTCCTCAACCTGAGGAACCTTTTTAACCGTATTCGTCTTATATAAATATTTTTTTAAACTTTACATTCACGTCCCCTCTATGCAAACACATTTCCTATACCATCCCCTCGTTTAAATAAGAGAGAAGGAACAAACAACAGAGAGGGATACTCACTGCGATCTAGAAACTGAAAGGATCTGTCTACTCCTTGAGATTGATGCTCCACTCTGCCTGAAAATAAACTCTGAAGAAATCACACCCCTGGGCGGGAATGAGGACTAAACTGTCGTCACTCAAGGAACGACAATTACCAGGTAAGTGTAATTTCTATTTCCTTATCGTTCCTCCAGTTTAGTCCTCCACCTCTGGGATGTAACAGAGCAGTAATCATTGGGAGGGACCTATCCAGCCAACTCACCACACCGTCGACCCAGAACAGGCATCCTTTACTGCCAAAACATTTAGGCAGTAGTGGTTACTAAGGAAATGAAGAGACGACCTGGAAGCTGCTCTACCAATCCCCCCTGGTGGAATGACACAGTGATTCACCCATGAAGCTGCTTGTGCCCTGGTAGCAAGAGTCAGAAAGCCCCCCGGAATCATACAACCTCGCCACCAGAAAGCTGAGGCAACCACCGCCTTAACCTAGTGCGAAATGGCCGCCTTCGCTGCTACTTCCCCTTTGCAGGGACCTCCAACCAACACACAAAAACAAAGAAACAAACGCCGCACCCTGCATTTTATGTTTCCTATCGGCGTAAGCTATGAATAAAAAACTCCCCTTCCAGAAAAACCGAGAACTGGAAAAGAAACCAATAGGCTCAGGAGAAAAATCAGATACCACCTTTTGGAAGGACGACGGGACTGCTCGCAAACACCACCCTCTATCGAGAAAGGGTGAAAACGGCTCATTACATGACGCCGCCTGAAACTCCGAAACTCGTCACGCCGAACAAAGAGCTATCAAAGCCACTGTCTATGACAGCAAATCCTTTACCGACACCGCCTGGAGTAAAGAATCAAAGGGCTCTTTAGTTAACACCTCTAAGACCCAATCGGGATCCCCCGGCGGCACCCGAACTCTCCTTGAGTGGTGCAGTCAGGTCCCAACTTAAGGAAACACTACACATCGATCCGAACACCTAGCACTATTCCCTCCACAGAACCTCTACAGTCGGAAACAGTCGCCCGCTGGACCCTCTAAGGAACTGGCCGCTAGTTCCTTCAGACACTGTCCTGCAGAGAACTCAGACCAAGGATACAGACAACTTTGTCGCCCGGACTTGCCGCAGTGAACAGCAGCCTTCAAAAAGGCGCTAAGCATGGACCTATGTACCAGAAGCAGCCTGCCTCCTTGCTCTCAACAAGGTGGCGAAGACTGCCGCAGAATAACCCTTCTTCAGCCCCGCCCACTCAAAGGCCAAACCGTAGGCGGGCACCGATCCACCTGAGACATTCGTCACAGACCTAGCCGCAGCAGAACGTCCGATACCGGCAACTTCTAGGAAAAGCCTGTCAAGTAGGCGAATGAGATCAGCGTAGTACGGCCGTCTCGTCCAACCGGGCGCTACCAAGAGTACCTTTCCCTGAAAGCCTCGATACGCCAACTAGTTGCCCTATGAGAGCCCACGGGGAAAGGACAAGACAAAGACTTAACTGGGAGCTTACTGAGCCTCGACTTGGACAAACCATCAGCCGCCCCATTCCTCCAGAGAGACCTCCGGGTGAACCCCAAGGAAGCCAATAATATTAGCTAGCGCTCAAATTAAGCCATAATGCACATTTGCCACATAAAGTAAATCAGGCTCTAGTCGATTCAACTCCCTGATCCTTTCCTGTTCCAGGCGAGTAGACTGCCGTAAACACTGCAACCACTTGAAGCATGCTCTGGCCTCCCCAGGCTCCACAAATGGGAGTTTGTAAGGACAGAGCATTGCCCCCAACGATCGCTTCAGTGAACCATCTACTTCCCTATCTTGCGCTAAAGAAGACTGCTAGGGCTCTCTTCCATACAGCGAGTCCACACCCCCTGGTAGTGCAAGGTGGGCACCCACCCACGTAGTACCCAGGCCTTCCCCTGCTTAGCCTCAAAATGTCAAACAAGAACAAGCGAATTCAGGACAGCTGAATACATTTTTTTTTTTTTTTTTTTTACAAAGACATCTCTTAACCAAAAATTCCTTTAGCATATGTGAAGAGACGCTCTTTCCGTGCCAACAATATGAAGTAAAAAGAACTTCCAAACACAGGCATACTAATCCACGGCCTTCCTGCTAGAGTAACGCCCCATTACGTCTGACTGCACAAAGATGGACTTTATATTTTAAGTTCAACTAGCACCTGGTGTTAGGAAATACAGCTCTCTCATTCCGCAGTGGCAATTGAGTCAGCAATGAAGAAGCCGAGAAACTGCAGACAAGTTCCCATTATACCACCTAGTAAAGACTCCACTTTTAGACCACTGAAGCAAAAAAGCATGCGAGAGTGCCTTATGTCCTGCCAGTAGCTGATCGAATTGAAATGATTCAGTGTATGCAGGGCATTTTCCAGAGAACGCAAGGTCCCTCATCCAGGCTGACTCCACATTCACAGTCTAAACCGGCAGCCATCTTGGCTGATGCCGATCAGCGCGGAAGCCATCTTGTAAGCCCAGCATATGATGTATGCCTACTAGAATATGAGCTGCTGCCATTGCTGCTAGAAAACTAGCCTGGCTCCCATTAAGGCATTCACTGAACACTAGCAGAGACTCTCCATACTGGAGAACCTCTGATAAATGGAATGGGAACATAGATAGCTTCAAAGGCCAGAGTTCTATTTTGCAACCTCTCTCCGCTGAGCTGCCTTTTTCCATATGTAAAATTAAACCACATATAGCCAAAATCAAGACATTACAAATCTACCGTAAAATCTTATAATTTGGGCAAAGCCAAACTAAACAGGAATATTTTCCATTAAGAAACCACACAACTATAAAACGCCTCTCATGACATAATGCTTATGGCAGAGCATTCCACATCTGTGGACTGGCCATGGCGCTCACCCAAGCACCTGTTACAACTGTCCAAGAGAGTTATCACCATAATTCCTTTTGACTTGAATATGTTTACAGCGGATCATAGCGCTATATCACAGCAACTAAGCCAAAATATTACCCTGCCATATAAACCGACTTTAACGCTTTATAAGACCTTCTATGGATAGCGGAAGGAGATTCTTGTAAATCAACATAGCTATGCCCCTTTTTCTTTTCTTTTTTTTTTTTTTTTTAAAGTATAGGACTCCAAAAACCAAGTTTCCGCCAACTCCAATGAAATCAAAGCAGATAAGCTAAAATTACCCGAACTGCTCCTATAGCTTTGCAAGAAGCTACCAGCCCCCGCTGCACCCAGTTTTCCTTCCCCCCTTATCCTGAGGGATTCAGCATTGCAATACACGTTGCGCACCCCCTGCCAGCCTGCTGCGTCTACCAGGGAGCTGAAGAGCAAAATAGAAAGTAGAACCCCTGGAAGCAAACAGTGTCCCGACCTTGGGGTTCAGGATGCAAAAGGCCACCGAATAAATCAACAGTGTTAGCTAAAAATTAACAAGGCTATCTCTCACTAAAGAGAGTTTCTTTTTCTTTTTGAAATCCCACCGAAGTCCGTGGGACCCAAGCTTTCGAACACAGCCCCTAACGCTGTGCATTAACCACAACCAGAGAAATTAAATGAACCCCTGCTCTAGAAATAGATGAGAATTTCCTGGGAAGGGCATGCTAAGAGGAGCTATGAAACACACAGGCACCCCCCCCCCCCGGCCTTCCTGCAGTCAGAGAAATAGCAGTGGAATACACTGACAACCTTGCAAATGGAGGTCTTAGAGGTTGCTGCCTGTGTGAACCTGATGAGTAATACAATTTTGTATTTTACCACCCCTCCACCCCCAGGGATGGGGGCACTGAATACTATATGTGATTCATGAGCAGCACTGCCATCCGGTGGCCTTTAGGGCACCAGAGCCCGACAAACGATACAGAAGTTAAGAGCTTTAAATCTTGGTCATATAATCTTGATTTGCAGAACATTACATTACAGCTGCTTGTTTAGTCACTAACCCCTGAGAGCCCATGAGGTGGCTCTGTGGTTATTTCTTCCCTGACTTGCAGAGAATGATCAATTTGATAATGGCTGCATACACAGTCATAGAAAGGCACTATTGAGTGTACCAGCTGCCCTCTGGTGGCTATAGACCGTAGCACAGGCACTTCTTGGTTGACAGTTTAACTGTGTCTATTTTTTTTATATCCTAAGATTTCCTAAACCTGTCCCTGTGAATTTTGGGCAACTTTCACTATAGGGCTCTGCTCTTGAACCTAAAAACTGGCAATTTACCTAAAATCCTGGGACTTAACAGATGCTCCTCAGAGACATGATTAGGAGGGAGAGAACATGTGGTATCAGAGAGCAATGCCAAAACTGCTGTCCTATAAAACTAAGAATAAACTTAAAAATAAAGAGGATTAACAACAGCCCCCCTTAAGGCTGAGGAACCCCCCGAGCCTCAAAAAACCTACAAACAAAAGAAAGAAACACTAGGCCCAAAAAACTAGCTATTCTGCCTGTTCTTTTCCTCACACAGGCAGCTCCCTGCAACTCTCAATGTGGTCCAAATATCTAGAGAGAAAATGGCCGCCCCTTCGCCAATGAATTTTGGCACCAAGAACAGCCGCTGCAAAAAGGAGGCCTCAGCAAACCGACAGAGCCTGAAGGCCTTACCCTGCAGGGCAGAAAGCCACACAGCCTGCTCCTACCACCTTGAATTCCTCCGATCCTCAAGCTGCGCTGATGCGCCTGGCAGCCGTGGCGAGGATCGCTCAGCCGGTTCCACAGAGTAAAATTAAAATCCCACAGCAACGGAGAGGCTCCGTCTCACACAGCTTCAGTGTGGCTGTACGGGTCCCAGAGCTCTCCCGTACAGTCAAGGGAGAGAGATCCGCACCTGCAAATGCCTGTAGCAAGTGAAAATAACTGAGAAGGAGGGAAGGCGAGAGCTGCTACTAATTTAAAGAGCCAGGCTCAAATTTAAAATTACTGTAAATAAGGAAATTTGCTCCTAAAGGGAACTAATCCCTGATTGCCAATTAACCAAAGGTAACTGAATTAAAAGTAAAATCAGAATAGAATTTGTCACACTAAATGCTCCTTATCTATTCCCCCCAAGTGAGCCCAGGAGCTAGGCTCACTATGTCCTCCTGCTGCATGGAGACTGGACACACTGGAGGCTGATGGGAGATACCAGCAGGCTATATCCAGTGATGTCACGACTTTGACATGCCCAGTCTCCAAGCTGCAGGAAGAAGTGCACAACCCAGAGGTGGAGGACTAAACTGGAGGAACAATAAGGAACCAGACTTTCATCTTTCCACCTTGCTACTTCTTATGCCTGGAACAAACTACTGGAATCGGTACATCAGGCTTCATCTCTGCTCTTTTCAAATCCAGGCTAAAAACTCACCTCTTCAAAGCCACTTTTGTATCCTTATCAGCCTAGTCTCCTGCTCTCCAACTATGTGTTTCCTTACCATTCCTCTAGACATATCCTAGTACTAAGCTGTTGTGTTATCTTGACTAGATTGTAAGCTTTGGATGAGCAGGGACAGTCATCTCCAGGAACAAGCAGGAATGAGTCTTCACATATGGGTACGTCGGTACCGACGGAGCTTGCGCGGGAACGCTCCCCAGCGTCCCAAAAAGGAAAGCTTTTGGGAGCATCCCACAGCGCCTGCGCGCTGCCTTCCCGCCTTTCCTAACCGCCTCTCTCCAGTTCTTCTTTTCCGCGGAGCCAGCAGGTCGTGTTCCTGTCACCGCTGAAGAAGTTCTTTATTTTATTTTATTTCTTTTGTCGCGCGTCTGCCTTCTTCGACGCCGGACCGGTACCGCCGGTCTTTTCTTTCTTTTCTTTTTTTTTTTTTCAAAATCTATTTGTCCACAACAATTCCAAACACACATAGAAAATCAAACCATACAATAGGAATATGTACATTCTGCTCCCCTCCCATCCTCCCAGAAACAAGACCCCACAACCACCCCGCTTCTACCCACCCGGGTGGGGCTGTTCCTTATCCACCACCCGAGGGGCCCCAAGCAGGTTATAAAAAGATAAAGAGATGAAGAGGAGCCTCCAGTAAGACAACAGAACAACAATAGCACTGTGGAGCTCCCTTCCTAACTAGGAATTTCCTAACCCTTCCCCACCCCCTCAACTGAAACCCTTCACCCCCCACTCCCCCCTTCCCTCTCCCTGTATCTCTACCCAACACAAGAGCCAGGACCCTCCATTGTTGGTCCACTCCCCGTAGGCCCCCATCCCTAGATGGAAGCTCTATATCCCGAGGATCATAGGCTAGTATCACACTTCGTATTTTAGGGCCCAGAGTCTGAATATAGGGCAGCCAAATTAGCAAAAAGGAAGCCCAACGTTGTGGAGTTCCCCTCGCTGTCCTACGCTCCATCAACATCAGATGATGGAAACTATTGCGCCACTCCCAAAAGGAAGGGGCCGTGGCCTCTCTCCACCGATGCAAAATGGGCCCCTTCCCCACCAAACAGGCCTTACGCACTAAAATTCGTCCCCACCGCCCTTTTACTTGCGATGCAACCAGGATATCCAGGGCTACCAATAGGCCAGACCACCTAAGAGTCTGATTTAATAGTTGGCTCAAATAACTCTCAATCCGAGTCCAATAGGACCTAATATGCTTACAGTTCCACCACATATGCCCCAAATCTGCTAGAACCGCTGCACATCTAGGACACCCCCCCGTCCCCCAGTCAGGCAACTCCGCCAAGCTCGCCTCGGCGAGAAGTGGGCCCGAGTGACACATTTAAATTGAATCTCCTTCCACCGATTCCCTTCTACGAGCCGTGCAATTCTCCATAACGCTTCCTCAGCTGTTCCCGGAGAAATCACACATCCCAGCTCCCGCGCCCAGGCTCCCTCTACCGCTTGGTAGTCCGGCGAGGGGCAGTGCTGTTCTAACCTACGCTTCAACTCGGCTATTCGCGGCGGGGTCTCCGCCCCAAGTGCAAAATAACTAATAATCTGTGCCAAATGTGCCTCCTGTAAACCATGGGGCCGCAGCGACGCCACGTAATGCTGCAGTTGATAAAACACGAATACCGATTTACCCCGCGAGAGCCCATATTCTGCACAAAGATCGACCCAGGATTTACAACGTCCCTCCAAAGTGACCACATGTCCCAAACACTGGATCCCCTGCCTCCGCCACTCCCAGAAAGCCGCAGACTCTGTTCCTGGGGTAAAATTGGCGTTCCCACGGATGGGCAACCAACTCGACACCTCTGAGGAACTACCCCACAAATTATTGAGCCTCCTCCAAGCACATCTAAGCGATCTAACTAAGGAGCTGGCAGCCGCGATCCCACGAGATGAAGCACCGCAGCTGGGGCATGCGGCTCTAAGAAAGTCTCCTCAACACTCCTAGGTGTATAATATTCCGTGTTCCCCAACCAATCTCCTATATGTCGCGCCTGACATGCTAACATATACTGCGACAGTTTGGGCAGTCCCATCCCCCCCCCCCCCCCCCCTTTTCCAGCTGCCTTCCAACCTTTTCAGCGGGATCCGGGCCCTTGCCCCACTCCAGAGAAATCTCCGGACTTCCTTCTCTATTTTTTTTAAATCCCTGCACAATATCCATACTGGAAAAGTTTGCAACCAATACAACACTCTAGGAAAAATAATCATCCCAATAGCGGCCACCCGACCAGATAGTGACAGCGGAAGAGAAGCCCATGCTTGCAGCTGCGCTTGTAACTTCAAGAATACTCTATCAAAGTTCAATTTGTATAGCAGTTTGGGGTCACCAGGCAAAACAATACCTAAATATAGAAAGGACTCCCCTGCCCATCGAAAGGGGAAACCTCCCCGCCAGGCTCCTTGCAAAAAACCCGCCACATCTAAAGCCTCAGATTTATCCATATTAATTTGCGTCCTGCAAAGCTTCCAAAGAGAGTAAACTCCTGGAGCAAGTAGGGGAGCGCCCGCTGGGGGGGAAGCTACATGTACCAGCATGTCATCGCGAAAGCCGCCATTTTAAACACATGGTCCCCCATCTGTATACCAGCTATTGCTCTAGAGGCTTCAACCTTTCGTATTAATGGGTTCAAAGTTAGGACAAAGAGCAAAGGGGAAAGAGGGCAACCCTGCCGTGTACCCCGCTCCAACGAAAAAGACTCCGAGAGCACCCCATTACACAAGATAGCCGCCGTCGGACCCTTATAGAGCAGATCTACCATTCCACAAAATGTGGGGCCTAACCCATATTTGGGGAGGAGAAATTTCAGATAATCCCAATTGACCTGATCAAAAGCTTTTTCGGCATCAAAGCTAATTAACAGTGTTTGCATGTCTCGCTCTCTGACCCATTCAAGCGAAGCCAATATTTTTCGCATATTCCGTACTGCGTATCTCCCTTTTACAAAACCAACTTGCGACTCATGCACCAGCTCACCCAACACCTCTGCGAGCCGCTCTGCTAAAACTTTTGCCAGAATTTTCTAGTCAAAGTTCAGCAAGGAGATAGGCCTATAAGAGGCTGTTTGGGTGGGGTCCTTCCCCGGCTTAGGTATTAAAGTTATATGGGCGTGGTTTGTTCCCCAAATATAGCCCCCCTGGTCCAATCGTCGCTGGTACATTTCCACTAGCGCTGGTGATACCTGTTCCTCTAGCAGTTTATAAAATTCTGCCCCCATCCCATCG
Source organism: Ichthyophis bannanicus (assembly GCA_033557465.1). Lineage (NCBI taxonomy): Eukaryota > Metazoa > Chordata > Amphibia > Gymnophiona > Ichthyophiidae > Ichthyophis > Ichthyophis bannanicus. Next base: position 110,980,621 of record CM066032.1, on the reverse strand, counting down.
GGGCCCGGTGCCCAATAACAAGCGGCTCTCTGTATCACCCGAGCAACCTCTACAACTGTCAACTGTCGACACCTGAGGCAACTGCAACTCCCGGACATACCCTTCCATCTGCTCTGCCGCTCCTTCTCGTTTTGCATAAAACGTCTGAAAGTACTGACGGAAAACCCAAGCTATCCCTCCACTATCCTTCTGTAGCTGGTCGTGCTCATCTCGGATCGCCACAATAGCGCGGGTCCCCCTGCTACCCTTGAGACAGCGTGCTAACAATTTTCCCGGCTTATCACCAAACCGATACAATTGATATCTATAATACATATATGATTTTTTTGCTCTCTGATGCAACACCTCGTTAAACGAGACCTGCACCTCCCACAATCGCTTGTGGGGTAACTGGCAAAGCGTTGCCTCTCCTTCACGACTTGCCGCTCCAAATGAAGAATCTGAGCAGCGAACAACTTCTTTCTCCTCGCCCTATACACTATTATGTCTCCCCGCAGTCACTTTCGCAGTTTCCCAAAGCAACTCCGGGTCGACTACGTGCTGTGCATGGTTTTCCCGCAGCTCCACCCATCGCTGCCGAAGGTAATCGCGGAAATCCGGGTTCATATATAATTCAATTGGAAAGCGCCAATTCCACGAATACTGGGCCCCTTTTGCCCAAGACATGGTCATCCACACGGGAGCATGATCAGAGATTTCCAGCGGCCCAATTTGCGCTTCCTCCACCCGTGCATAAAGTCTCTCAGAAGCCAATGCGTAATCTATTCGGGCACTGGAGCCATGAGTTCGTGACTGATGGGTGTAATCCCTCTCCATCGGATGTAACAGACGCCATGGGTCTACCAGGCCCAGTCTACGACAAAAGGCCCGCAGCAGCTCCGTGGTCGGTCTCCGCGACTTCTCCCCAGTTCCAGCTACCGTGTCTAACCCTACATCCAAAACCCCATTCAGATCACCTGCCAATATCAAGGGGGCCTCTGGCCATAGTTCAATCTTAGAAGCCAGCCGAGCATAGAATGCCCTATCCGGGGTATTCGGACCATAGATAGTCCCTAAAATCACAGGTCTCCCCTCCATCTTACCAAGTAACAGACAGTATCGACCGCCGGGGTCGACAACCTCTTGTTCCACTTCCAAACGCAGGCGTTTATGGACTAAGATCGCTACTCAGCCTTTTTTCCCCCAGAGGCCGGAGCACCCCAAACCTGTCCCACCCATTCACGCCGCAGCTTATCATGTTCTACGCCTGTTTGGTGGGTTTCTTGAAGCAAGGCCACATCACATCGGAGACGCGCCAACGCTCTCAAAACTTTCTCTCTCTTGACAGGAGTGCCTAGACCACAAACATTCCACGAAACAATCTTCACAGTGGGATAGGCAACAGAGCTTCCATTAGCATAAACTTACCGAACCAAAGGAAGACAGCCGCCCCAGCCTGCGACTGTCTTTGGGGAGACCAATAAATCCTAATCTTGAGTGGCTCTTGTGTTGTGCTAATACTTTAACTTTCAAACCAACCCCCCCCTCCCATCCCAACCCCCCTCTCTCCCCCCCCCATATCAACCGCCCCTCCCTCTGCCCTACTGCCCCCTAGCCCCCCCCCCAACCTCACCCTAATTATACCCGCCAGCCTACTTTAGGCCGGTGACTTCCCATGGCAATCGGGCCCACCCCTCTGGTGGCTTCCAGAACCACCCCCCAGCCATCTATCCCAGCTGCCTCCCACCTCTCCTACCAAAACTCACAGCACTATGCACCCTCCTTCCTCCCTCTTCATAACCCAGCTCAAGTCATAGGTCTAAGGGCCCCTTAGCACTCAAACCATCGTTGAACCAGTATCCAGGGGCCCAAGTTATACCACCCCAAGCTAGACTTCCGCAGCGATGAGTTGAGCTAAAATACATATTTATTCCCCAAAATCCCAACAACCGATACACCCCTCCCCACCCCCCAACATACCAGAAAATAATGGCTATGGGAGTATTCACCCAAGAGCAGGGGGGGGGGGGGGAAGACCAAGAGCAGGCCCAAAATGGCCGACATACGTAGATGAGTTCAACTAGGCCTCCCTCTCCTGTCTCCCCACCCACTAGCCATACGCGAAACCAGAACTGCGTCTCTTCCCTTACGTGTCTCGTCCCCCCCCCCTCCTCCCAGCAGCAAGCCCCAATCTAAAATAGCCACTCATTCCCTTACAAATCTGCCTCACCTCCCACTGGGAACATGGGGGAGGATTATAAAAGACCCCTGGAAATCCCCCGGGACCCAATGCTATGCCTTAGAGCCAACAACCCCAGGCCTCTCGTCCCTCCCTTCCCCCCCCTCCCAACCCCTCGCTTTCATTATATAACATCCAGACTCCCCAGGCCTACCACCACTTGGGATGAGGGGACGAAAGAACCCCTTGAAAAGGAAACAGTTGGAAAAAAAACAACACCACAAAATTAAAACGGCACATTTCCAGTGCCCCAAAACAACTTCAAAAAGAAGAGGGGTGCTTTGCTCCAGATCCACACACCCCCTAGTCCCCACTTCCGGGGTGCAACTACATAGGCGCATGTCCCAAATGTCTCTTGGTGCAGAGATCACAATGTCCACACTTCATCTCTCCGGTCACAGTGCAATCATTGCACCGACCTCCAATGGCCTGTTGTGCACAAGTAAGATCACAGTCCCAAGGCTAGCACCGATATCTTCAGGGCTCTGTCGCTGATGGCTCACCTAGCTGTGCCATGTGCGCGCCTCCTCCGGGGTCCCTAAATACTTTTGTCCACGGTGCTCCACCCGGAGTTTAGCAGGATATAACAGAGAAAATCCTATGTCCTTATTCGCCAGCTGAGCACATGTCGCAGAAAAAGCTCGGCGCTGTTGACTCACTAGCTGTGAGTAATCCTGGAACACCAGGAGCAGGAGCTGTGCCTCGCCGTCCGCGTGTCTCCTCCTAGACCGAGCCGCCCTCAGCACTGTTTCCTTCTGGCGGTAATCCAGGAATCGGGCTATCACCACACGTGGCCTCTGTGTTGTCTCTCGCCTCGGGCCCAGCCGGTGCACGCGCTCGAGTCTAATAGGGAGCTCCGCCGTCCCGTTCAAAAGCTTTTCCATCCACTCTGAGAGATAGTTGGTAAGAGCATTGTCCGCTACTGATTCGGGGATCCCGACAAATCTGAGGTTTTTTCTGCGCCCCCTGTTCTCTAAGTCCTCCAATTTATCGCCTTGCTGTTTCACCAAAGTTTCAAGGGCTTGTACTTTGGCTGTTAGGGAGTGCTGGGCGTCCTCAACGCCTGATATCCTTGCTTCCGCGTGTTCCATTCTTCCAGTTTAGTCGGCAATTTTTTGAGCTACCGCGTTCAGCTGGCCCCCAAGTTCACAGAAACGCTCATCCAACGCCCTCACTACCGCCGCACTCACCTCCGCTACCATGCTGTGCTCACCTTCTGAGGAGGGGCTTTTAGGCACTCCTTCCGCCATTTTTGAGTCAGGGCCCCGAGTTCTTTCTCTCTTAGTTATTTTCGTGGCCATCTGGCTTCTCCCAGAAGGCGGAGATGGCACTACGCTAATCCCACTGCTTTCTCTGCTATTTTTCAACACAGCCAGGGGCATTCGTCTGTAATTAGTTAGAGTATATTGCTGTTTTGCAGGGTGGGTACCCGGAGCTGATCTACACGCGTCTGATCAGCTCAGTGCCATACCAGAAGTCCTTTCTTTCTTTTCTTAAAAAAATATAATTCTTCCGTTCCACTTTAGTATATATATTTTTTTTTTTTTGTCTCTCTGGGCCTTAGGCCCAAGGGAAATTTCTTCATGGGAAAGCCCGCCTCCGGGTTTAAAAAATGCACTAAGTGCAGCGGTACCATTTCTGTTACCGACACCCATGACTGGTGTCTTAAATGTTTGGGCCCTGACCATTCCATCACGGATTGTGCGTCCTGCTCCATGATGTCTAAGAGAGGTTTACAGAACCGAGCAGCTAAGCTCAATACCCTGTTTCCCTCTGATGCAGCTTCGGTGGCATCGACGTCGTCCAGGGCTGCTTCTTCCTCCTATGGATCTCAGGTAACCAAACATAAATCCAGCCGGTCCTCAAAGGGTAGATCCCCCTCTAAGCATCGGGATGCCTCCAGGCTTGCCCTCGAGGATCTTGCACCGGCAAAAGTACCCCGGCGGGAAGCTCCGGCTTCCAAAGCTCCTCCTATGGGGTCACAGGTTGACATCGATGGCACGGCCTCGACCAATCACCTGTTACAATGTTCTGGGGTAGCGGTGGAATCTGCCGGTACCGATGTCCAGACATTGATGGCATCGATGGATCAGAATATTCTGACCATGCAGCAGGCCATCACGGCATTCATTCGAGCTGCGATGCCGCTGGTACCGCAACAGGCTCCATTGCGGGTACCGGCACCGGCACCGATTGCATCGACATCGGCTTCGGTGTCGACTGCAACGGTACCCTGTCCGATGATGCCCATCGGTACGGAACCGATCACTCCTGATGTCGATACTACTCGGTACGCATATCGGGCTCTACAGGAGCATCCAGACAGGCGATACTTCGATTCCTCCAAAGACTCTGATGCATCGGAGTTTTCTGTCAAAGCATCGGTACTCCTTCCTCAAGAGCCTTCTTCTCCAAAAAGAAGAATGTCTCCTCCAGAGGACTTGTCTTTTCAGGACTTTATAAGAGAAGTGGCCAAGGGGCTCTCTATCTCAGTAGCCCCTGAGTCAGAGCCTAGAGCCAAGAAGTTGGATATTTTGCAATATCCCAAGGCTCCTAAAGAGGCAGCCACTTTGCCAGTTCATGAGATCCTTTATGATCACATGTTGGGCATATGGGAGACCCCTCTTACTATCTCTTCCCACTCTCATAGGCTAGACACCATGCACCGTGTCCCGCCTTGTCCTGGATTTCATAAGACTCAGCTTCCTCACCATTCTATTGTGGCGGAGTCTGCCATGAAAAAGTTAAAGAGTGCAAAAAGGCACTCTTCTACCCCTCCAGGGAGAGAATGTAGAACCTGTGATAAGGAAGCTTATCATAGCTCAGGAAGCAGCTATAGAAAAGGTGAAGTGACTCTGAACAAGCAACCTGTCAGTTCTGGTAGAAATAAGAAAACAGAATTTTTCTATAAAAGACTACCAGTCCCAGAATGCACCAAGTTTCCAACAGCCATTAGAGGAGCTGAAGTGAGGAAACGTGTGTTCAATCAGGAGGGCTATGAGGTAATCCCCAAGCACTCATCTCAAAGGGCAGGGCCTGATTCAGCACAGCTGCGCTGTGCTAGGGAGGAGCACTCATCTAAGAAGAATAAAGATAGAGTTTATTCTACAGAGAATTATCCTCATCCTCAGAATCAGCTTGGATATCCTCATCCTCAGAATTATCCTCAGTTTCATCTGGAGGATCAACAGAAGCAGAAGCCAGAGTGGACAGACAGAGAGGGCAAGAAACCCTTTGGAAGAAAGAAGAGAAAAGCATTTGGGAGGTCTAAAGGAGTCCAGAGCAGTACGTATACTGGGAGACATTCAAAAGGCCAGCATACACCATTGGACTGGAGAAAACCAGAGGAGTGGTGCTGCAGAGCTAGGAATCTCCAGAGGGTACCTGTGAGGGAGACGGCTGCACTTGGAAGGGACCCTAGGACCCGTGCCAGAAGGTATGTGAAGAGAGATACAGTGTCCAGATCTGGATTGGAAGGCTGGACATAAGAACTGGACTATATACTGGCCAGGCTATTTAGAGAGGAACTCTTAACAGCAATAGAAGCTCAGGTATGAACACTGATCTATGCCCTAGCTATACCCTTGAAAGACAGCAGGGAAACAAGTATTCTCCTGAGAGTGCTACATTGAGAAATTCCTCTGTGCCAACCCATGATTATTGAAGAAGGGGGAGCGGTCTTAGATACAGGCTGTGAATATATGGATTGCTCTCTGTCTAAACTCCTTTGGTAATTTTCTGTTACAAAGTACAACCACCATCACAAAGAAATACAAACTTGTTCTTTAATCTACTCAGAAAAGCTCCTGAAGTAGGATTTGAGCCACGCAGTAGAAAGCAAGCCAGCTAAGGGGTTTCAGCTGGGTAACTGCTAGCAATTGAGCCTTACCTAATTGCTTGTGAGCTCTGAGGGAATCACTTCTGAATCTATGTGTGAAGATATAAGAAGTTAACCTGAAAAGAACAGTTTTTCCCTTCTTTGTGGGTTTTTCTTGTTGTTTGAAATACTGCTAAGAAAATATTAGCTAAAGCCTACAGAAAAGACCAGTTGGTTACCAACCAGGTCTTTATTCTTTTGATTTGATTGCCTGACAAGTTCAACTGTTTTCCTGATTTTGTTTTTCTAAGTTTAACACTGAAAGCAAGTATCCTGTTTTATGTGCTACCAAACATATCTGTGTTGGGAGAAATAACACCATAAATAAATATCTTATTGGCTTTACACTTAAGCACAACTAATTATTGTGAGCAGCTGTGTCTGGTGTGAATGGACTGCATTTCCCACAATCCCTTGCAAATCATATTGATATATGCACTTGCCAAGACTGTGAACATTCTCACCCAGGCAGCCGTCTGACAAACCTTAGATGCTTTTGGCAGAAAAATCTTTCAAGCCAGCATGCTTGTTGCTAGAATCAACTCCTATAGTCTCTACATGGGGATGTTTCTAAAAGAAGTTACAGATCTGCAAACTTTCCTCCCTTTTCTTCCAGAAGATAAGAGGGAAGAGTTTCTCACTTGGCTTAAGCATGCCAAGATGTTTCCAAATTTTTCCAACCGTGCAGCTTTTGACTCTTTTGAGGGTGCCAGCAGAGCTTCGGCTATTACCATAGGTGCACGCAGAATTGCTTGGCTACAAGCTTCTGATCTGGAACCTTGGGTCCAAGATGGATTGGGAAATCTTCCTTGTACAGGTGAAAACCTTTTTGGCAAGGATTGGCAGGCAAAGGCCACTCAGATGGATGCAGAAAATTCTGCTCTGGATAGGCTTTCAAAGTCTACCTCTAATCCTGTCAAGAAGAGGTTGTTCAAAAAGCCATATTTTCCCAAGAAGGGAAGATATTATCCTGTTTATGGTCAACAGACATCTTCTGCAGGTCGTTTTGCTGCAAAGCGTCAACCTAAACAGGCCAAGCCTAAGGCTGCAAGGACTCCTGTAGCCCAACAGCCTCAGCCTCCTCAGGGCCTTAGACTTGCATCTAGAGAACGTAGCCTTTCTGGCTCTAGCAGAACCAGAGCCTCTCACCATTCCAGGAAGGTTAGCTTACTTTGCTCCCAGATGGGAACAAATCACAGCAGAGCAATGGACCCTCTCCATCATAAGGGAAGGGTACAAACTTCATTTCTCAAACCTTCCTTCTTGGTCAGCTCATGAAGTCTCCCTTTGAACCCTTTAGCCACTACCTCCTTGAAATTTCTTTCCTGGAAAGTTATCTTTCTTATTGCAGTCACCTCAGCTCGCCGCATCAGTGAGCTGCAGGCCTTAGTGGCTAATCCACCTTATACAAGGTTCCATCATGATAAGGTAGTCTTTAGGACCAATCCACACTTTATGCCTAAAGTGGTCTCACCTTTTCATCTTAACCAAGAGGTGTACTTACCTGTCTTCTTTCCAGGTCCTCAATGCATCAAGTGCAGAGAGGAATCTTCATACCCTGGATTGTAAGAGGGCTCTTGCCTTTTATTTACAAAGGACACAGCAACATAGAAAGTCTTCTCAGCTCTTTGTTGCTTTTGATCCCTCTCATTTGGGACTTCCAGTCTCTAAAAGAACACTGTCCAATTGGATTGCTCAGTGTATTTCTTTCACCTATCAGAGCAAGAATCTTTCTCTGGAGGGCCATGTCACAGCTCACAATGTGAGGGCCATGGCAACCTCTATGGCTCATCTAAATTTTGTGTCCATCGACTAGATCTGTCGAGCGGCCACCTGGGCCTCGGTTCATGCCTTCACAGCCCATTACTGCTTGGACAAGGACTCCGGACGGGATGCCTTGTTTGGTCAGGCTGTTCTCAAACACCTGTTCCATGCTTAATCAACTCCTGCCCTCCATCCCTGGTTGGATGCCTGAGATCCATGGGAGGAGGTAGAGCCCTTCTCAGGGTCTCACAACCTTGGGGGATCTCCCAGGCATCTCTAGCTGGGGAGTCCCCATATGTGAAGACTCATTCCTGCTTGTTCCTGGAGATAGCACAGTTACTTACCTGTAACAGGTGATCTCTTGGAACAGCAGGAATAAGTCTTCACAACCCACCCACCTCCCCTACGAGTTGTATCTTGCTATCTATCTTTCCTTTCTCTCTCTTTGTCTCAGCTTTAAAACTCGAACTGGAGAGAGGCGGTTAGGAAAGGCGGGAAGGCAGCGCGCAGGTGCTGTGGGATGCTCCCAAAAGCTTTCCTTTTTGGGACGCTGGGGAGCGTTCCCGCGCAGGCTCCGTCGGTACAGACGTACCCATATGTGAAGACTTATTCCTGCTGTTCCCAGAGATCACCTGTTACAGGTAAGTAACTGTGCTTTACATGTCTGTCAAGCGTTCCATACGCCTTGTAGCACTATACAGATGATTAGTAGTAGTAGCAACTAATGACCGCAAGACTCCTATGCAGTACATAATTAAGCTGTGGAAACTGTTGCCAGCGGACATGGTCAGGGCAACCAACATAGCAAGATTCAAAAAAGAAATGGACAAGTTCCTAGAAGAAAAATCCAATAAAAAATATGCCATGTAGACTTGGAAGAGCCATTGCTCATCCCTGGAAATGAGCTGTGGGAAATAGGTCTACTTTTTGGGATTTGCCAGGCCACTGTTAGAAACAGGATCCTGGGCTTAATGGATTTTATTAAGCTGCATATACACTGGGCGATCCAAACATGTAATGCAACCTACAACAAAACTCTAGCTAACTGGGACACAGAGCATGCAACAAATGTGCATTCTCAGAAACAAGCTGCATGATGTGTGATCCACTTTGTTTGAGAATACATATTAATCAGGGAAGTACTCCGAACAGCGCCTCAACTGGCACTGCGCGTCCCTTTGTGCTTGCGTCAAACAACAACAAAGTTTGGATCCAAACGAGCACAAAGCGAATGCACAGTGTGCACGCAGGATGTTTGCGAGCCATTCGCAAACAGGTACCAATTAGACAAATATGTTGTGGGCTAGGTTGCATTGCACCTAGTGTATACATAGCTTTAAGTGTCAATGGGAACTACCTCTGGCCAGTGGACCTCACAATGAAGAACACTTCCTCAGACACTATCTATCCTGTTGGATTATAAGACTAATAAGAGAAAATATTTTTTCACTCAACGCATAATCAAACTCTGGAATTCGTTACTGGAAGATGTAGTAAAAGCAGTTAGTGTAGCTAAGTTTGAAAAAAAGGTTTGGACAAGTTCCTGCAGGAAAGGTCCATAAACCATTATTAAAGAGGACCCAGGAAATCCACTGCTTACCCCAGGACAAGCATTGTGTAACCTCTGGACCTTTTGGGAACCTGCAAGTACTTGTGACCTGGATTGACCTCTACTGGAAACAGGATACTGAGCTTGATGGATCTTGCTCCAACTCAGTATGGCATTTCTTATAGTCTTATAAAATATTTAGCTACCCTTTCTTTTAGCAGAGGTCAAACTAACTAGCCTCTAGTTGCCAACCTCCTTATTGCCACTTAATCAATGGGAAGTCTACTTCTTCAGTCCTCTGGAACCACTCCCATGTTCAAAAAGCAACAAACAGAACTGTCATTGGAGCAGCCAGATCCTCTTTAGCTTCTTTAATATATAGTAATTACACTTACCTGGTAATTGTAGTTCCTTGAGTGACGACAGCTTAGTCCTCTACGTATGGGTAGTGCACCTCCTCCTGCAGCATGAAAACTGGACCAATCAAAATTCAGCATCACTGGATCTAGCAGCCTGGCTTTCCCTTGCCCTCCAGTGAACTACTGTCAAAGCAAACTCAAAGAGATAGCTAACCTTTAAGAAAAAACGTAAGAGTTTAGTATGTCGCGTAATTAGCAAAACCAGTTTTGTTTTGTTTTTTTATTTGTGTTGCGAGAATTGAAAACCCACCAAAATCGCATTAGACTGCATCCACCCTCACAAGAAGGGAAGGAAAAAACCAAAAACAGCCTACCGAGGGTCCTGCGCCTGCCGCACCAGAAGCAGTCAGCGAGAGCCAAAAAGACAAAGAAGAAACACCTGAAGAACTCACCTGTAAATACTGATTCCCGTACTGAATGCGTGCCGAGACAAAATAGCGTCCCAAGGGAGGGAAGGAGGACTAAGCTGTCGTCACTCAAGGAACTACAATTACCAGGTAAGTGTAATTACTATTTCCTTATCGTTCCTCCAGCTTAGTCCTCTACGTATGGGATGTAACAGAGCAACCTTAACGGAAGGGATTCCGCCACCCGGAACGCAAGACCGCGGAACCAAAACAGGCATCACGTGCCGCCAAGACATCAAGACGATAGTGCTTACTGAAAGTGTGGAGGGACGACCACGTCGCCGCTTTACAAATCTCTGCCGGCGACACCAAATTATAGTCCGCCCAGGACGTCGCTTGAGCTCTTGTAGAATGAGCCCGCAAGCCTAGCGGCGCAACACGCCCCTGCAACAGGTAAGCGAAGGCAATCGCCTCTTTAATCCACCGAGAAATAGAGGCTTTCGCTGCCGCCTCACCTTTCCTAGAACCGCCGAACAAGACAAACAAACGATCCAACTTGCGGAAGTCTTCGGTGACCTTTAAATACCGACGCAAAATTCTCTTAAGGTCCAAATGACTAAGACCGCGATCAGAGGCCCGCTCTCCCGATGCACGCAACACTGGGAGCAACACCACCTGATTTAAGTGAAAAGGAGAAGACACTTTAGGTAAAAAGGAAGGCACTGGCCGTAGAACCACCTTCTGATCCGAGAAAGACAGGAAAGGCTCCCTACAAGAAAGAGCTTGAAGCTCAGAGATACGCCGCGCCGAACAAATTGCTACAAGAAACACCGTCTTAAGGGTCAAATCCTTCACCGAAACTCGAGAGAGAGGCTCAAACGGCGCGGCGGAGAGCGCCCGCAAAACCAAGTTGAGATCCCACGGAGGGACGGAAACGCGGCACGGAGGGCGCAGTCGAGAAACTGCCTTTAGGAAACGGATCACATCGGCATGGGTACCCAGCGCGACCCCCTGTATTTTACCTCTGTAACAGGACAGAGCCGCGAGCTGCACCCGCAAAGAACTAGCCGCCAAACCCTTATCAAAACCGTCCTGCAAAAAATCCAATACAACCGGAAGAGGGGCCGTAGCCGCCCGAACCTGTCGCCTGGAACACCAATCCTCAAATATACGCCAAATTCGGACATAAGCCAGCGAAGTGGAGCTCTTCCGGGCCTGCAGCAACGTCGACACAACAGCCCTGGAATAACCTTTCTTCCTCAGCCGTGCCCTTTCAATAGCCAGGCCGTAAGAGAGAATCTCTCCACCTGTGGCATGCGAAGAGGACCCTGACACAACAGATCCAGAGCAAGCGGAAGCCGCCACGGAGCATCGCTTAACAACCGTATCAGGTCGGCATACCAGGGACGATGGAGCCAATCCGGCGCAATCAACAATACCCGTCCCCTGTGAGACTCGATCCGCTGAATCACCCGACCCAGTAGAGGCCAGGGGGGAAACACATAAAGGAGGCCGGAGGTGGGCCAGGTCTGCAAAAGAGCATCGATGCCCTCTGACCTGGGCTCCCGCCGACGGCTGTAAAAACGAGACGCCTTTGCGGAGCGAAAAGTGGCCATCAGGTCCATTACCGGCAGACCCCAACGCCTCACCAGCTGTTGGAACACCGCAGGATTCAGCTCCCATTCGCCGGCATCCACTTGAACTCGACTGAGAAAATCCGCGGTGACATTGTCCTTTCCGGCAATGTGTGCCGCCGATATCATCTGCAACTGGGGCTCTATCCACGCGAAGAGCAACTGGGCTTCCGCCTCCAAGCCCACGCTTCCGGTACCTCCCTGCCGATTTATGTAAGCCACGGTCGCGGCATTGTCTGAGAGAACTCGAACCGCTCGGTTCGTGACCTGGAGTTCGAAGCTTTGCAGTGCCAGCCGAACGGCTCTCAGCTCCAAACGATTGATCGACCAACCGCTCTCCTGCTGGGACCAATGGCCCTGCGCCACTAGGTCCCCGCAGTGCGCGCCCCAGCCTGTGAGACAGGCATCCGTCAACAGCGGAATCCAGGCCGGTTGTTCCAAGGGCATCCCAGCTTCGAGCGAGGATGGACGCAACCACCACTTCAGATCGTGGCAAACTGTCCGCGGGCAGGGAAGACGTTTGTGTTCAACGAATCGGTCTGATTGGACCAGCGATGGAGCAAGGCCCTCTGCAGGGATCGCAGGTGGAAGCGAGCCCAAGGTACCACCTCCAAGGATGCCGCCATCGTCCAACAGCTGCAGATAGTGCCACGCTGACAGAGCCGCAGCCTTCCAAAAGCGGCGCACGAGAGACTGGAGAGCTAGCACTCTCCGCTCCGGGAGAAACACGGCACCCTTGGAAGTATCGAACCGTACTCCCAGGTACTCGAGCGACTGAGTCGGAACCAAGTGACTCTTGTCCGGGTTGACTACCCAGCCGAGAGAACGCAGAAGCCCGACGACCCTCGCCGTCGCTGTCTCGCTCTCCAAGTGAGTCTTTCCGCGTATCAACCAATCGTCCAGATAGGGATGAACAAGTACCCCCTCCTGACGCAAAGCTGCCGCCACCACCACCGTGACTTTGGTGAACACTCAAGGAGCAGTGGCCAGCCCGAAGGGTAACGCCTGGAACTGAAAGTGACCCCACGGAAGCGCGAACCGGAGATACTTTTGATGGGATTGCCGGATAGGAATATGGAGATAGGCCTCGGACAGGTCGAGAGACGTAAGAAACTCGCCTTTGCGGACCGCTACAATGACGGACCGCAGGGTTTCCATGCAAAAATGTGGAACGCGAAGACAGCGATTCACGCCTTTGAGATCTAAAATGGGACGAAGAGCACCATCCTTCTTTGGCACCACGAAATAAATGGAGTACCTGCCGAGACCATACTCCGCCGGGGGAACAGGAATGACGGCTCCCAACTGGAGCAATCGATCCAGGGTTTGGCAAACATGAGCAGTCTTTACAGGGCCCCGGCATGGGGATGCCACAAAAGAATCGAGAACGGGTTTGGCAAGGTCCAAGGCGTACCCGTCCCGAATAATCTCCAAAACCCAGCGATCGAAAGTGATACGGGCCCAAGCAGGGAGAAACTGCCAAAGGCAACCTCCAATCGCAGTTACCCCCGCCTGGACCCGCAGCCCTTCATTGGGACTTGTGAGCGGCGGACGGAGCCGCAGCCGTGAAGCCACTAGAGGCTCCTCGGAAGCCCCGAAAACTGGGAGATCTCGAGAGATACCTGCCTCGCTGCGATCCCACGAAACGGGGTGACCGAAACCGACCCCGAGGGGAAGGGAGGGACCTCCCTCTCTTCGGACGATCCTCCGGGAGACGACCGCCCTTGGATTCGCCCAACTCCTTGACCAACTTATCAAGATCCTCACCAAAGAGCAGCTTGCCTTTAAAGGGCAACTTGCCCAGGCGAGACTTAGAAGAAGCATCCGCCGCCCAACTCTTCAACCAAAGGGCTCTGCGGGTCGCTACCAAAGAACCCATACTATTAGACAGCGCCCGGATGAGGTCATAATGGACATCCGCTAGATACGCCGAACCAGACTCCAAGCGCTGAAGCTCGGCCAGGTCTTCGGCTTCCGCAGGCGCCGCCTGTCGAAGACGCTGATCCCAGCGAAGGCAGGCGCGAGCAACCCAAGCGCCACAAATGGAGGCCTGTAACGCAACAGCGTCCGCCTCAAACGATTGTTTCAACCGTCCATTTTCCGGTCCTGAGGCTCCTTTAAGTCCGCGCTGCCCTCAACAGGGATCGTGGTCTTCTTAGTAACCGCCGAAACTGCCGCATCAACCTTAGGCAAACGGAACCTGTCGAGATCCTTGTCCGACAATGGATACAGTTTACGCATGATCTTTATGCTCTTGAGACCAGATTCTGGGGCATCCCACTCTGTTTGGATCATTTGGTCAATGACCCGGTGCAGGGGAAAAACCGCCTGCGGCTGACAGACAGCCTGAATGATGGGGTCTACCCCATCGTCCTCCTCAGCAGGCCCAAGAGTCTGAAGCGCCTCAGACAGGAGCGCAGACAATTCCTCTCTGCGGAAGACCCGTATGATTTTCGCCTGATCTTCCAGCTCAGGGAGCTCGCCTTCTTCTAAGGCTTCCTCCTCCATGTCCAATTCATGATCTTCTCCCTCTATCCAATACGACTCGGACAGCAGGGTCTCCTGTAGGCGCGGCCTCTTGGCCGCTCGCCCACCTGAGAACCCACCGACCTTCGCCGAAGGTTGCGCGGAAGTGGCCTGCTCCGACGGGGAACCCAGCGCCACCCCTTGACGCCGCCGACAAAACGCCCGATGCATCAGCAAAATAAAATCGGGAGAAAAGTCTTCCAAGAGGGAAGTCCCTCCGAAATCAGCTGGTGCCCCTGTGCTTGCAGAAAAAGCGGGACTCACCCCCGAGGGTCCCTCCAAGGGCGAGTCTGTAGGCATAGGCGCGGCAGAGGGCGGGGAAACCGGCAACGAGGTCTCCAGCCGCTGCTCCATACTGATGGACACGGAGGCACAGCGCTGACAGACGCCCGTCTCTGCTGAAGTGCCCCTCCACGATCCACAAATGACACACAGGGATCCCAAGGGCATGAGCGCCCAGAGTACAGAAATTAAAAATGAGAATGCTGACCCCCAGTCAAAACCAAGCCCCTACCCAGACACTGGGTGGCTGCCAGCAATGGGAGCCTCCGCTGCTTACTCTTTGCTGGGTTGTTCGTTGGGTGGCTTGTTTTTTTTGATTGTAAGCAAAAAACAAGCCAAACGCAGGCAGGCTGCTCAGCACGTGAAAATCACACTTAGCAGCCCACCACACTCCCGTCGCAGGGGAGAGCCCAGAAAAAACGCAAAAACTAAAGAAATAAAAGAAATGAAGCAAAAAGGGGAAAAAACAACAAAGGCACCAAAAAGGGGGTCAGTGGAAAGACGCCGCTGCTCCGGGACAGGCGACTGAGGCCGCATGGACAGCGCGAAGGGGAGAACCGCGTGAGACAAAATGGCCGCGGTTACCCAGAAAGATGAGGCGCGGGAGAAATTGGCGCCGAAAAACACAGCCCAGACAAGGCCCCGTCGAAAGAGCCCGCTCCCGTCTGAAAAGAAAAACTCGAGCCAAAAGCACCCCGAAACGATCGGTAAAGAAAGAAAGAAAGAAAGAAAGGAAAGAAAAGAAAAGAAAAGGGCAAACCACAAAAGCGGCAAAGGCAGGAACTGTTGCACAACAGTGCCTGCTGCCGAGCCGGCCGTTGACCCTCGCCAGGCACAGAGTCCTACCTTCCAGGACTGTGGCGCTGGACAGCCGCCGCAGGAGCTCTGTCCCGAACAGCCTTGGGCACAGAGATCCAATCTAATTAAAAGGAACAGCAAGCGGCGTTGGCTGAGCAGGAGAGGACCCTCAGCTGATCCCCCCCCCCCCCCTCCAGAGTGCCGGCAAAAATTAAAGAGACAGGTACTCCTGCACTGCAGAAAACAAATATAAACCCCAGTAGGGACCAAAGAAAGGAAAAATAAAAGGTTAGCTATAACTAAGACCTAAACTAATTGACTAGTGAGCCCAGCCGGCTCACAAACATCTTCCTGCTGCATGAAGACTGGACACACTGGAGGGCAAGGGAAAGCCAGGCTGCTAGATCCAGTGATGCTGAATTTTGATTGGTCCAGTCTTCATGCTGCAGGAGGAGGTGCACTACCCATACGTAGAGGACTAAGCTGGAGGAACGATAAGGAACTTAGGATATATCTAGGGCTTCTAATTCAGTTATAAATGGAAAATCCTGATAACTCCACCCTTCAAACCCAGTGGGTTTTTCCAATTAAAACCAGTTAAAAAATGAAAATCACCATCACCCACAGTACTCCAGTGGCACTGGCTGCTGCCATCACAATTGGATGATGTCCTTAGAACAGAGCTTGAACAACTGGCATTCATGCAAAGAGGAGGAAGCTGTGATAGCAACAGTACAGGTCAAATAGGTGCTGGTTTCTGTTTTATTCGGATGGAGAAGGAGCTATTGAGCACACAGAATAAAGAAAAAACATAAAGAAACAGAAGGAAGATGGGAAAAGAGAACATAGGGAGGAAGGGAGCAAATGGAAGGACAACAGGCAGTGTGCAAAGAGGGAAGACTGGAGATTGAGTGGAGTAGCAGCTTAATGGTTAGAGCAATGGCTTGGGAACCAAGAGACCATGGTTCAATTCCCACTAGCACTCCTTGTGGCCTTGGGCAAGTCACTTAACTCTCCATTGCCTCAGAATAATCCAAGTTATCAATGTCCCTGTTTAATGTGTTACCAAGTTTGAGTTTCAGTGTAAACCGCTTTGATTGAAATGATAAAGCGGTATAACCTGTTACATAAATAAAGATTGAGAGAGAGACCAAACGGAGAGCTCAATGAAAAATAACAGGGCCTTCACAGGCTCTGCTTATAGTAATGCTTATACATAGCGTTCAGATAGCCTTATAACAAAAACCCCCTGAAAAATGGCCCCTTCTTTGGTGCACCAATGATGGCAGCTGTTGGATTACGTCACTGGGGCAGAAAGCTACAGAGTCCCTCTGCCAGCGTAGAAGCTTCTGCTTTTTGCTCCTGCCAAACTCTACTGCTGGAAAGGGTTTTAAACCAAGAATAGGCACTTCCTGTTCTCAGATTTCAAACCCTATCCAGAGCTGGCTGCAAAGAGAAGCAGGAGAGCACAGCAAGAGCAAAATTCAAACTCCTGTCATTGTATGAAGATAGTAAAGGCTGATGTAGACTGTCAGGGGGTAGGTTGTACCAGCTAATGCAGTTGGCTGAAAGAGGGAGGTGGTTGTTGCTGATGCACTGAGCTGAGAGGGAGATAACTGCTGTTGCTGGGTCTTAGGGAAGGGAGGGATACAGATACTGTTTCTGGGGCTTAGAGAAACAGCTGGCATTGGAAAATTGTGTTTTGTGTCATTAAATGGAATCCACCTAAAAAGCCACCGAATTATTTTTGTGCCACAAATATACTGATAAACACCTATTTTCTGACCCTGGAAAAAACACCTTATTGCTTCAAAAATAAACCCCTACGTTTCCAAACGATGAGCACCTAGGATCAATAGCCCTACTTTATAACCACAGATATTGCTTACAGGTTTACTGGCCCCTACCTACAATACAATATATGAAGCCAGTATGCCCCATATTGTTACATCAGTGCTGAGAATGCTCTGTGCAGCATTTAACAGGGTAAGTGGTATGCAGATGTTCCAGTGCCTAGTGGCTTTGCTTTTATTGCCTTGAACTGAAAGTTAACAAGTAGTTTATATAAAGGGTAAAGTGTGTATTGTCAGGGTATTGCCTATGTTCTCTTAATAACCTAGACAGCTATCATTCAGTGAGAAATAGAAAATACTAATAATAGATTGCATAGAAGGAAAAATAAATTTTTTACTTTATGATGGAGCGGCAGGTGCACTTACTCTTTCCACCTTGCTGGGCAAACTAGATGGACCATGCTGGTCTTTATCTGCTATCATATACTATGTTACTATGACATAGTTTTTCATGTTTGCGGCTTGCTAAATAAATTGCCTTTGACTGAGGGGGACAGATGGCACTGCTGGGGATGACGGGGAACATGAGAGAATGTGACTGCTACAGATAATGAATCTAGAATTTGTAAAGTAAACAATGGACTCCACCTAAAAACATGCCTAAAATGTAATTTTTCAATGTGAAAACACTGATATATACAGATTTTTAGTCCCCTCCCAAAGTGCCTTATTAGCTAGAAACCAAACATCTAAATTTGAAGTACATAAATCTCTAGAAACAGAGGTCCTGCATATATTCCATATGGTCTCACAGCTCAGTGCACTTTCAATTCCACTAATTCTATGCAAACACTCTTCTACAAGCAGGAGGATGTCTACTCCAGTACCACCCATTTGGGGTCCTTCTCTTCCTTGTTGTAAGGTGAAAAATTGGATACTTTTGTCCATTGCACATGCCACATCTGTAGGTCATCCTGTCACTGACTTTTTTCAGTTGTATCTTTACATAAATGCTAGAATCACCTAACAGTTCCATCTAAAACCTAAATTTATTATTTGTCCAGATTTTATATATTGACCTTAGAATGAATTGTTTGAATACTGTGGTAAATGTCAATACCACAAAACACATACAGAAGCAGCCCTATATATCAGTCTATATTGTAGCTCCTTATGCCATTCAAACCCTCTCTGCTCTGTACCCTACTAAATATTCCTGATGCCATCCCTTTGTACCTGTTATAGAAGGCCCCAACCCCCCCCCCAACATCCTAGTGCTATAAAGCCCCCACAAGCTCAAACCATTCTCAATAACCCAAACCCCACTGGTCATGAAACTTCCCCACTGGTCATGAAACTTAATATGTGCTTTCACAACAAACTAACAGTGGAATGGACTATTTCGCCCTACAACCCTTCTTTCTGGTGCTTTTTATAAAAACAACCGTACCACTTGAAGTACAATATATTGCCACATCCCAGGTCTGCATATATAGTCCTCCAATCCCAATTCAGCATACAAATACATACACAGATGCACATACACCGCCTCTACTCAATATATCCTGCCCTTTGTACATTAGCCTCTGTTTAACTATTCTATATCATAATATACTTTTGATTGTAGGATAAGGTGGTATACAAATCTGTCTAAATAAATATGAACTGTTTAACTGTTCTATGTATGTTTCAAGTTATAATGTAAACCGCTCGGAGTGAAGGACAAAGCGGTATAAAAATTGTTTAAATAAATATTTCCAACCCCAATCCTTCAAAGCCTTTAATTCTTTTGCTCTATCTCTCCCCAAACCCCGATCCTACATCCTTCCTCGTGATTAAAAGAAAAACAAAAAAGGCAGTTCAAATCCTAGCTCTGCATTCTAATACTATGTATATATCCAAACACCAAAATAGCAAAACTAACCTTACACAAGCTACGAAACCCCATCGTCCTATATCTAGGCTTGTTAACCAAAACAGGCTAATTCTAGATGTCATCCTGCTTCAAAACAAATGCACTTTTAAACTCTGGATTTTCTAAAGAAAAACAGAAAATTCAGCACCACAAATTGATGCTTTCAATGACATTATTGCAAGATGGGATAAGCCTGTTCAGCTGATCTAGCAAAAGCTACATCCCTATCCGACAATCCAGGTCACCACCAAACCCTATCCTACTGGGAGTTTCTATATGTCCAATTCCCAACCTCGATGCCCTAAAATAAACAACCCATAAACCCATCATTCTACTACGATGCACCCCCCCACCCCCCACCCAAATCGCATAGGTCAGGCATGCTGACATAACAAGCACAGACAAGGCTACAGGAGAGCGCAGAAACAGCGGAAATGACAATGGGTTAAAAAAGATCACCGGCTCCTTCCTTAGCCGTTAACAGTGTCTCCCCCAGCTCCCGAAGTCAAGAAAACAAAGACACTGAAGCCGAGGCCAAGCATCCCAGCCTAACTCCCACATAAAGAGACACAGAAACAAATGGAGAAGTTCGGGAAAGGGAGGGGGGAAGAAAGTGCAACCAGTTCAAATACGGTACACACACTGAAAGCCGTTGGGACCGTCACGAGACGTTCACCTCGACTAACCCCCCATTCCCGTGCGACCTGGCTTTCAAACACAACACTAAAGCAAACGAATAAAACATAAAATAATCTTCCCTCCCATATAGTAAGCCCCACCAAAAAAAAAGCGGCGCACGCACCACCACTCTCGCTACCTGCAAATGTGCTCACAAAGCGGCCACCGTCACGTGACCACCACGACCCGGCCGCTCGACGTCTTAACAGCTCGTGACGTAGGACGACTAACCTGGACGGTGGAGGCGGTGCTGAGAAGTACACGCAGAAACCCTCTTTCTAGCGACGCTTTTTGCTATTATCGGAAGAAAGGAGACGGTTTTCAGCATAAAGAGTAGATCAGTTTAAGAGTCTATTAACGGATAGTGACAAAAGCTCTGTACAGCAGAATAAAACATTAGGTGTTCCTTTGTTTTACGATATAAATTTTAGCTTGCAAACGGTTAGTAGAGGCGGCCAACGTCACATCCGGAGGCGGCACGAGGTAGACTCATGGAGCTCGACAGACTGCTTCCGGGCTGGTTATGGAGATTTGACGCCAGTTTGTTTGGAAAAAGGATGGCGCGGTTGCGTCTCAACGGCGTGTGACGTCATCTGTTTTTGTTGGAGGCGCGGTAGAGGGGAGGAGGAGTAGGAGGTACTGGATTTGTTTTGGTTTCTGCGAAGCTGTCAAAGAGAACAGACAGCTACAGCTGCAGCTGAATAGGGCTCTAAAGTTAACAAGGTTGCTGCAGCCAGACAGGAATAGTACTCAAAAACTAAGGTTAACAAAAATATGATAGGTAACTTTTCTTGAACAAAATACATCTTTTGAGCTTTCAAAAGGACAGACGTTTATGGTGAATAAGCCAAAGTAATATTTCCGCACATCAGGCCAACCCACAGAACATTCCCACCATCTGAATAAAACTAAACCCTCCGTTAAAAAAAATAAATGTTAATCGGAAGATATGTATAAAATAGGAGTAGAGGATGCAATAATCTGGCGCAAATTGCTAAGAAAAAAAGATCACTAAAGAACATTACAGGAGATTAAAATTTATCCTGAAAAGTGTTTTTCATTACATACCATACAACCCATCAATTACTTTGCAATTTCCCATACCCACCTGCAGCTTTGGAAATGTAATCGGGCTTGGCTTAATAAAGATTTTTAAAAAAATTATTTATTTACATTTTCTTATATACCATGCTATTCTGCATCAGTGCAGTTTACAATGAACAAACTAAAATTACATTGAATAGGGCATTATAATTTGGAGATAACCCTCCATAGCCCATGTTCCCTGTAAAATAGTTAAGTGGCTTGCCCAAAACCACAAGGAGCACCTGTGGGACTAGAAACCCCAGTCCTTCCAGCCCAAGGTTACTGTCCTCTAATGGGATTTGAACCCCCAACCTTCTGGCCTGAAGTACCTTGCCCCAACCACTAGGCCAATCCTCCACGCCACTCTTTAATACTGAATCTTTACACAAGCTTCAAGTAGGCGTAAAGATCTAATGGGAAGAAAACAATCATCTGAAATTATGTTAGGCATTTCGCCTCACATACCCACCACCTGATCAGGGTTCCTCCTCCGACCTTGACACCAACTATCATGGATGGACCAGTGGCCCCTATCCCCCTGAAAGCCCTGCCATAGTGGCCCACTGGTGCCTGGCCCAAACCCCCATTATCAGCCTAGTCCCCCCCATACCTAAATTGTTGGGGGGGTAGGAGCAATGTCCATACAATTTTTGTCTTAAGTGACAGACTGACCTCACCCAGTGCATCCCAGGATACACCATACATGGTCAGGTACCACCATTTTCCAAGATGGTATTGCTCCTGTGCCCCCCAACAGCTTAGGCATGGGGGAAAAGGGAAAAGCAGGCAGCTACCTTGAGTTCTGAGAGGAGTGGGGAAAGGGACAGGGTCACCAGAGAACAACTTTCAGAGGTTTGGGGGTAGGGGCCACCAGCCACCAATGATGTCAGGGTTGATGGGTGAGTGAGAACCATGAGTAGTTGACAAGGTCCCTCATCAGAGACTTTTGGCAAAACTAAAAAGTCATGGGATAGGAGGCAGTGTACTATTGTGGATCAGGAACTGGTTAAAAGATAGAAAGCAGAGGGTAGGGCTAAATGGCCAATTTTCCCAATGGAAAAAGGTGAACAGTGGAGTAACCCAGGGATCGGTGCTGGGTCCGCTGCTTTTTGACATATTCATAAATGACCCGGAAAAGGGAATAATGAGTGAGGTTATCAAATTTGCAGATGACACAAAACTATTTAAAGTTGTTAAAACCCAAGAGAATTGTGGAAAATTGCAAGAGGATCTTGATAAATTGGAAGACTGGGCATACAAATGGCAAATGAAATTTAATGTGGACAAGTGCAAAGTTATGCACCTAGAAAGAATAACCCAAACAATGTTTACACGATGCAAGGTTCCACATTGGGAACCACCACCCAGGAAAAAGATTTAGGCGTCATCGTAGATAACATGTTAAAACCCTCCACCCAGTGTGCAGCAGCAGCCAAGAGAGCAAATAGAATGCTAGGTATCATAAGGAATGGAATGGAAAATAAAACAAAGGATATTATAATGCCTCTATCGTTCCATGGTGCGACCGCACCTTGAATATTATGTGCAGTTCTGGTCGCCGTATCTTAAAAAGGATATAGCATTATTAGAAAAGGTTCAGATTAGAGCCACCAGAATGGTAAAGGGGATGGAAGGATACCCCTATGAAGAAAGGCTAAAAAGGTTAGGACTCTTTAATCTGGAAAGGAGACGGCTGAGGGGAGATATGATAGAAGTCTATAAATTAATAAACGGAGTGGAACAGGTAAACATAGATTGTTTACTTATCAGAATGTAGAAATACTAGGGGATATGCAATGAAGCTACAGGGCAAACTATTTAAGACAAATAAGAGAAAATATTTTTTCACTCAACGTGTAATCAAACTCTGGAATTTGTTACCGGAGGATGTAGTAAAGGCTGTTAGTGTAGCTGGGTTTAAAAAAGGTGTTGACAAGTTCCTGGATGAAAAGTCCATAAACCATTATTAAAAAGGGACCCAGGATATCAATTCTTGACCCAGTACAAGCATTGTGGAACCTGTGTCTTTTGGGGAAACTGCTAGGTACGTATGACCTACATTATCGACAAATCGTAAAAAACCCTACTCATAAACAAGGAAACCTCCTTGATCTCATCTTCGCACCACCCTCATCTGCTTCCTCACCAAACCAACTTGAGTTCTCAACAACCCCCGTCCCCTGGTCCGATCATAATCTTATAACATTCTGCATACCAACCGAGGAATCTCCAATCAAACCATCATATCTCAATTCACTCCCTAAACCCTCTCGGTTCAAACCATTCAACAGAGACGCAATCATTTCCCAGACCATCCCAAAACTCTCTCAAACACATGACAACATCAATGAAACTGTATTGAACTGGAACAGTGCCATAGGATTATCCGCCCAGCCTCTCATCACAGTCAATCAAGCCTCTATCAATTCTCCCAGACCCAAGAAACAGAACGCGCCATGGTTCTCTGCCGAGCTACGAGCCTCCTTACATCAATTGAGGAAACTAGAGAGGAAATGGAGATACACTCTGAATCCTGATTACCAAACCACTTATTTAGCTCATTTGAGATCCCATTGTCAGCTAACCTGGGACAGGAGAAAAGAATACCATGCAAAGAATACCATGCAAAACACCCACAGGAATTTGCTGACTACTTACAATCGAAACTTCTAAAAACTGATGAGCTCTCCAAAACCACTGTACACAAAACAACATGCATAACACCCCTAACTGCACTCACCACTCCCTCAGATAAACACATTGAAGACACAATCGCCTCACTCAACACCTCAACTGCACAAACCGACCCATGCCCAGCCTTTTGGATAAAGGATCTCCGAAGCTCATTTAGCCCTTTCATTGCTAGACTAATTAACCTCTCCTTTACATCTGGCTCCTTCCCATCTGCTTTAAAGCTCACATCCATTAGACCTCTACTAAAAAACGCGAAACTAGACCCTAAACGGCCCGATTCATACAGACCAATAGCCAGCATCCCCCTGCTAGCTAAAATCTTTGAGAAAGAAGCACAAAGGCAAATTCAAGACCATGTAGATTCTGCAGCCCCCCTGGACCATGCTCAACACGGTTTCAGAGAATTCCATGGTGTTGAGACACTGCTTACTACTCTT
Organism: Ichthyophis bannanicus; assembly: GCA_033557465.1. Taxonomy (NCBI): domain Eukaryota; kingdom Metazoa; phylum Chordata; class Amphibia; order Gymnophiona; family Ichthyophiidae; genus Ichthyophis; species Ichthyophis bannanicus. Next base: position 110,956,604 of record CM066032.1, on the reverse strand, counting down.
TTCAACGATGTTCTCACCACCATAGACAACTTACAGCAAGGCGTTGTACTAATCTTCCTGGATATAGCAGCAGCGTTCGATTCAGTAAACCATGAGATCCTCCTCGGTCGACTGATGGAAAAGGGCATCTGCAACTCAGCACTTGAATGGTGCAAATCATACCTCGACACCAGAATGCAATTTGTGAAATCCGCAACAGGAGAATCCAAACTCTTCCATCAAAAACAAGGCGTCCCACAAGGGTCCTCTCTCTCTCTTCCCTCATGTTCAATATCTATATGCAGCCGATCTGCAATATCATCAGATCCTTCAATGTGAAATGTATGATATATGCAGACGATATCCTTCTCTACATGCCATTTTCCACAAAGCAAATGGATTTAATGCCTATAACGAATTGCTTCAATGCAGTCTCTGACTGGCTCCTGTCACAAAACCTCCGCATTCAGCACAAAAAAACTGAGGTTCTCTTTATCTCCAGAGACCCCAACTTCACCCCACCACCACATATAAACGTCAAGGGTGCTGAACTATACACCAAGGAAACAATAAAATACCTCGGAGTAACAATTGACCATCGGCTCAACATGATACCACACATAAACAATATCGTAAAAGCTGTGTACTTCAAGATACGCACGCTCAAGCACCTTCGTTCCCTACTTGACCCAGAAGACTTCAGAACCATTTACCAAGCATTAATCTTACCACATTTTGACTTCGCCAACTCAATTCTTCAAGGGCTCCCACAATCCACCTTGAGCCCATTACAGCTCGCGATGAATACTGCTGCAAGGATTCTTCAAGGAGTTTCCAAAAGTGAACATATCACTCCTATTCTCAAACAGCTCCATTGGCTCCCCATACATGGAAGGCTAATATTCAAAACCCTGATTCTTACATTCAAGGCCATCAAGGGTATATCCTCAAACTCACTTTCTGAGCTCATCCAATTAGTTCCATCAAACAGAATTAGAAGACAGGCAGCACTAAACTCCTTAGCAGTACCAAAGGCCATAATAACATGCAATCTATCTACAGCGAACAGAGCTTTCTTGTTTTGCGCACCAAAATGCTGGAACTCTCTCCCTTCCGACATCCGTGCCATAGCCGACTTAACCCAATTCAGAAAGGCCATTAAATTCATCCTATTCACCAAATACTACCCCACATAAAACATAGCTTAACAGTCCCACCACTTATCCTTCCAATTTTTTTCTTGTTCTCTTACTCTCTTCCTTATGTCCTCCAAATCTGCTTCATTCTCGCCCAACAACCATGCTAAATCATGTACATAGTTCGATTATGTTATCTAGTTAACAGACTACATATTCCATGTATATAGTTCTCCCAGTTTGAACCAAGTTGTCACCCCTGTTATATGTAATACCGAACAGCCTGTTGTTCTGGTTTTGTTGTTGTTCCCTGTGAACCGCGCTGATCTCAAAAAGTGCGGTATATAAGAAACTAAAATAAATAAATAAATAAATAAAACTCCTTAACCGGTCTCTTAACAAACCAAGAGATCTCTTCCAATTAGTAAAATCCCTAACTGGAGAGCCTACTCCACCACAGCATGAACATGTACAACCTCAACTATATGTGGACTACATCCAATCTAAGATGATCAAAATCGCAACAGCAACATCAAGTGAAACCACACAACCTCCCAATGTTCAGTTTATACTTGATAAATTTTCATCTCCATCCCCGAAAACAATTGAAGAAATTATAACTTCCATCAATGCCACCACCGCCCCTAATGACCCATGCCCAGCTCATTGGATCAAAGCAATGAGAGCAGAACTTAGCACATACATAGCAGCCATAGTGGACCAGTCACTCAGCACAGGGATATTCCCAACTGCCCTCAAACAGACCTCCATTCGTCCCTTACTGAAAAATAATAAACTTGATCCGAAGAAGGAAGACTCTTACCGTCCAATTTCAAGTATTCCCCTATTAGCCAAGATCCTAGAAAAGATTACTCTGAGGCAGATTCAACAATACATTGACTCCGAAGCACCACTAGACCCAAACCAACATGGATTCAGAGAAGGGCACAGAGTCAAAACTCTTCTAGCCTCTTTAATGAACATACTCATTATTACAACAGACAACATCAGAAATGGAGTTGCATTGGTATTCCTAGACATAGCTGCAGCTTTTGACTCCGTCGATCATGATCAACTGCTAGCCAGGCTCCACGAAAAAGGGATACAAGGAACGGCCTGGAACTGGTGCAAATCTTATTCGGAGGATCGCTGGCAACAGGTCCGGATTGGTAACACTACGTCCCAGCCTTTCCGACAGAAGCAAGGAGTACCACAGGGTTCCTCCCTCTCTGCCTTGCTATTCAATATCTACATGCAACCAATCTGCAACATCACCTGCTCATTCGGAATCTCCTGCCTCATTTATGCTGATGATGTGCTCCTATTCACACCAGTTAACGTTATAAAACCCGACTACACACCTCTAACCACCTGCTTCAATAATATCTCAGATTGGCTGCTCACACAAAATCTCAGAGTCAACTTTAAAAAAACGGAGGTCTTGATTATCACAAGGAATAAAGACTTCTCTCCTCCACCAACGTTAAGAGCAAGAGATGCCGATCTACCGGTCAAATCCACGATACGTTACCTAGGTGTCATTCTGGATCAGCGGCTGGAATTCAAAGATCACATAAAGAATACAGTAAAGACCATCTACCATAAGATCAGGACACTACGACTTCTCAGACCCATGCTTGAACCAAATGACTTCCGCACAACCTTCCAAGCATTAGTCACCCCGCACTTCGACTACGCTAACATTGTTCTCCATGGCCTTCCTAAGAGCACACTGAACCCACTACAGTTGGCCATGAATACAGCAGCAAGAGTGCTATACGGAGCTCCTAGGAGTCAACATATTACTCCCATTCTGTTTGAACTTCATTGGCTCCCAATAACATGCAGGATCTTATACAAAACCCTCCTCTTGACCTTCAAAGCGTTCCATCAAATCTCTCCATCCTCACTATCTGACATCCTTCACCACCCTCAAAACATCAGAGCTAGAAGATCGGTAACAGAAAACACACTCATGGTCCCAAAAGACCCAGCAAAAGTCACGCAGACGACTACCATGAGAGCTTTCTCATCCTTCGCCCCCAGATGCTGGAACATGTTACCATCCAACATCAGATCACAAAAAGACCTGTCCCAATTCAGAAAAGCTCCAAAAACACACCTCTTCACCCAACACTTCTCCCAAGGTGTTACCTCCCCACCTTCGCCCCTTCCAACCCAAACTAATGAATATGGTTAGTCAAATTCCCAAAACTCCATTCCTTGCCCCCGACCAAATCTAGTGCATTTCTAACCTACGGAGCTCAAAGCCTATGCTAATTTACTGTAAATAGTTGTGAATATTTGTTGTTATATTATCTTTAACCCCAGTTATCCCTGTTCCACTTCCTGTTAGCTGTAAACTTGACATATGTTTTATGCTTAAGTACAATGTTGTTAAAATGTAAACCGCACTGATGAATAGCGCGGTATATAAAAACTGTTAAATAAATAAATAAATAAATTGGCCACTGTTGGAAACAGGATACTGGGCTTAATGGACCTTGGTCTGACCCAGTATCACATACCTTATGTTCTTATGGTCTGTATGGGCCATCTAAGGTGAAGTGTCAAACTTCACCTCAGCTGACTTTTTTTAAGCAATCCAATGCATGCACACAGGTGCTAGACATTCACACTGCCAAGAAAACCCAGGAGCTGCTGGGTTGCCAGGAGTCAACATTGATTCAAAGGCATACATTACATTTCTGTGTGCATGTGGCTGGCTTGTTCCCTTTATTTAGTGCAGATTTTTCACACAGAGCATATTTTCATGTTGACAGTATCACTGCACAAAACATTTGTACAAAACCTTCATTAGAAAACTGCATGCAAAATAGAAATTACACTTACCTGGTAATTGTTGTTCCTGGAGTAACTCCAGTTTAGTCCTCTACCTCTGGGTTGTGCACCTCCTCCTGCAGCTTGGAGACTGTGCATGTGAAAGTCGTGACATCACTGGATATAGCCTACTGGTAACTCCCATCAGCCCCAGTGTACTATTGACAAAGCAAACTCAGAGGAGCAACAAATAAGCAGAATAACCTAACTTTAACTGAACTATCCAACCCTCAACCTGAGGGACCTATTTAACTATATTATTATTATTTTTTTAAACGTTCATGTTTCCCTTATCCTTTCATTTCTCTGTGCCACCCCCTTACTTAAATAAGCGAGAAGGAACAGCTCATAGAGGATTACTCACTGCGATCCGGAGTCTGAAATATTTTCTCATTCCTTGAAATTGATGCTCCACTCCATCTGAAAATAAACTCCGAAAAAAAAAATCACCCCCAAGCAGGAATGAGGACTAAACTGGAGTTACTCCAGGAACAACAATTACCAGGTAACTGTAATTTCTATTTCCTTATCGTACCTCCAGTTTAGTCCTCTACCTCTGGGATGAATCAGAGCAGTAATTATTGGGAGGGATGTCTCCACCCGGATCGCTACTCCGCCAAGCCGAAACAGGCATCACTCGCTGCAGAACATCCAGACGGCGAAGGTTACCGAAAGTAAGAAAAGAAAGGACGACTAGGAGCCCAGTCTACAAAACGCTACCAGCGCCACCAAACTGTATTCCGCTGAGGATGTCGGTTGCGCTCCAGTAGCGTGAACCCGTAAGCCCACTGGTATGGTACAGTCTAGCAAACTATAGACTGACGCCCTCGCCTCTTCCATTCCTCTGGCGATGGGCGCCCTCGCCGCCGCTTCCCCTTTGCGGAACTCCCGACTAGGACAACTAGACAGCCGTACTTGCGGAGATTCTGAAACCCTTAAATAGTGCCGTAGCACTCTCTTTATGTCCAAGTGGTGTAAACTACGGTCCGAGACGTTCCCCTCCACCAAACCTAGAGCTAGAAGAGAAGCCGTTCGATTTAGGAGAAACGGAAAAAAACATCTTTGGCCAAAATGATGGAACTAGCCGCAACGCCACCCCTTTCTCCAGAAAGGGCAGAAAGGATCATCTACCAGACAGGGATTGCAATTCCGAAATTTACCTCACCAAACATATGTCTACCAAAAAATACTGTCTTTAAAGCTAAATCTTTACCAGACGCCTGGTGTTAACGGCTCAAAAGGTTCTCTGGACTAATGCCCCGGAAACCACATTAAGACACCATGGCGGAACCAGTATTCTACGCCATGGCCGCAGCCTGGATACCGCTTTGAGAAACGCTGCTCATCTGCGTGAAATCCCAGGGCCACCCCCTGAACTTTGTCTCTATAGTAAGCCAGAGCTGCTAACTGAGTAATTAAAGAACTGGCTGCCAGCCGCTTATCAAAGCCGTGAAGCATGAAACTCAACCCAAAGGGACAACAAACTGCATCTGCGAGTATTTGCCGCCGTGGACACAGTCCTCAAAATACGCTATATGTGCACATATGCGAGAGCTGTGTGGTTATTCCTTGCACAAAGTAAAGACACAATTGACCGCGGCCGAACAACCTTATCTCCATAACCTTGCCCTTTCCATAGCCAAACCGCAAGCCAGAGCCAAGCCAACTGGGGTATTAGAAGTGTACTCACCCGCAACAGAGCCAGCGGTACCGATAACCTCCAAGGAATATCGTCGAGCTGATGAACTAGAGTGACGTCCCATGGTAGTGTTGACCAGCCTGAGACCCCCAACAGCGCTCTTTGTAAACGGGGGCGCTGGGTGAGAATGTCCACAGTCTTGGCAAAGGCAAATATTAATATGACTTGCAAAGGATTGTGGGAAATGTAGTCCATTCATACCAGACTCAGCCGTTCACAATAAATTAGTTGTGCTTGCTCGAATGTAAAGCAAAGAAGATATTTTATTTATGGGGTTATTTCTCCCAACACAGATATACTTGGTAGCACATAAAAAGGAATACTTGCTTTCAGTATTATACTTAGAAAAACAAATAAGGAAAAAACAACAGCTGAACTTGTTAAGCAATCAAATCAAAGCATAAAGACCTGGATGGGAACAGGAAGGTCTTATCTGTAGGCACCTGCTAATATCTTCTTAGCAGTGCTTCAAAGAACAAACAAAACCCCACAAAGTAGGGAAAAAACTGTTCTTTTTCAGGGATAACCTCTTGTATCTTCACACACACTCAGAAGTGTCCCTTCAGAGCTCACTGGCAATTAGGCAAGGCTCAATTGCTAACAATTACCAGCTGAAACCCTCTTGGCTGGTTTACTTTCTATTACGTGGCTCAAATCCTACTCAGAAGCTTTTCTGAGTAGATTAAAGAACAAGTTTATATTTCTTTGTGATGGTTGTTGTATTTTGTGACAGCATATTACCACAGAAGTTTAGACAGAGAGCAATCCATGTATTCAACATCTCCCCCTTCTTCAACTATCATAGGTTCCATATCATGGATTGGCACAGAGGAATTTCTCAATGGAACACTCTCAGGACAATACTTGTTTCCCTGCTGTCTTCCCAGTGAAGAGCTAGGGCATAGATCAGTGTTCATACCTGAGCTTCCATTGCTGTTAGAGTTCCTCTCTAAATATCCTGGCCAGTATGTAGTCCAGTTCTTATGTCCAGCCTTCCAATCAAGATCCCTGGACACTGGATCTCTCTTCACATACCTTCTTGCACTGGTCTTAGGGTCCCTTCCAAGTGCAGCCGTCTCCCTCACAGGTGCCGTCCGGGGATTCCTGGCTCTGCAACCCCACTCCTCTGGCTTTCCCCAGTCCAATGGTGTATGCTTGCCTCTGGAATGCCTCCCAGTATACATACTACTATGGACTCCTCTAGACCTCCCAAATGCTTTTCTCTTCTTTCTTCCAAAGTGTTTCTTTCTCTCTCTGTCCGTCAGCTCTAGCTTCTGCTGATGATGATCAGGATGAACAAGGTGCTTCTGATCCAGATGATTCTCTATAGAATAAGCTTTTCTTTTATATCCTGCTTAGATGAATGCTCCACCCTAGCACAGCGCAGCTGTGCTGAATCAAGCCCTGCCCTTGGAGATGAGTGCTTGGGGATTACCTCATAGCCCTCCTGATTGAACACACGTTTCCCCACTTCAGCTCTTCTAATGGCTGTTGGAAACCTGGTGCATTCTGGGACTGGTAGTCTTTTATGGAAACATTCTGTTTTATTATTTCTACCAGAACAGACAGGTTGCTTGTTCAGAGTCACTTCACCTCTATTATAGCTCCTTCCTGAACTATGATAAGCTTCCTTATCACACCTTCCCTGATGAGCCTCTATACGCTGAATCACTTGCGCCATGTTCGCCCACGGGGAGAAGACCTAGAAGAACCCTGACATTGTCAAGCGGTGCCTCAGGACGTCGATCCCCTCTGACCTCTACTGGAAGGAAGCCATGAGAACCATCATCGACGGCCCCCCACCTGCAGGCAAAAATGTTTTGGGGGTTTTTTTGAGAACACGTACGGACGCAGCTCCCATTCCCCGGCAACCATCCGGACCCTGCTGAAAAGGTCTGCCATTACACTTCCTTTCTTGCCATGTGCGCCACCAAGATTGCGTGTAGTCTAGGTTCTAACCAAGAAAAACCGCGTCTCTGCTTCGTCTTCCATGACCATGCTGCCGATTCTGCATTGCCGATTGATGTATGCCACTGTCGCGGAGTTGTCCGATAGTACCTGCACCGCCCGGCCTGTCACTGTAGCACCAGATGCCCAAAGCGCAAGCAATACTGCCCGTAGTTCTAGTCAGCCGATTGACCCTCTGCACTCATGTCCGGTCCAAGTGCGTTGAGCATAGAGACCTCTGCAATGCACTCCACAGCCCATGAGACTTGCGGCTGCGACCAAGTAAATCCACTCCGGTTATTCTTGGGGTATGCCCAATTTCTGAGATTCCATAACCAGCCCCACCGAAGCGACCGTTTGGACCAGGAAGGGCCAAAACGACGTCTGCTTAGGAAGCAGGACTGGAGCGAGCAACAGCGAAACAGCGCCCTCTGAAATGGCCTCATAAGAAATTCAGCCCATGGCACTACCTCCAGGGTCGCTGCCTTCTGCCCCCTTACCCGCAGGCAACTCCATTCTGCAAGCGCCGGAACAGATATGAACTGACGCACCTGCTGATGAAAGACTTGAACTGGATGGCCCAGCGGATATACCGCTCCTCTGTGAGTGTCGAAACGCCCCCCCCCCCCCCAATATATTTGAGTTCCTGGGACGCATCCAGCCGACTCTTGGTCGTATTGACTACTCAACCGAGACTTTGCCGGAACTACAGCACTTTGTCTGTGACCTGCAGACATTCGACCTGTGACTTCGCTCGACTCACCCGGCGACAAGATAAGGATGAACTAGAAGGCCTTCCCTTCGCTGTGCTGCCGATACCACCACCATCATCTTGGTAAATGTGCCCAGCGCCCTCATCAGATCGAAGGGCAATGCTTGGAAATTATATCGTCCGCAGGAAACACAAATCCCTGGAACTGTTGATGATTTACTCCGTTTAGGCCAAAGTGGACGAAGGGACCCGTCTTTCCTTGGTCTCACGAAACAAACGGTGAACGGCCTATGCCGTAACCTGATAGCGGCCGACACACCGCCAGCGTCTTCTGCCACCCGTTGCAACTGCCAGAATACGAAGAGATAGAGCATGGTCTGCAGTCGCCTGATTTGGAGCCTGCCGCAGTGTGGACAAACCCCCACGCTACCTTTTAGGTGCGGCTTCTACTTATTCAGGCCCGCATGAATTAACCCCCTTCTGTTTTGGGTGCCTAAAGGAGGCAGCCACCGGAGAATAAAGCAGGCCAGAGCAAACTCTGTCAATGTAAACGAGGCTTTCCTAACCAGGGCTCCACACATCAAACAGTAAGTAAGGATTTGAGGGTTTCTTTGTTTGGTTTTTTTATTACATTGCTAGCTCTCTGACTGGGAGCTCTTAAAAGGGTTTTGTGTATATTTTTTAAAGCAAGGTTACTTTCATTTTTGCTGTTTTAGGGGAACTTTACTTGAGCACAGTAGGTTGCTGAACTCTGTAACCTCCTCAGGTTCAGAAACTGCTAACACCTAATCAGGTGTTAGTTCCCTCCCTACCCACCCCGACTCCCACCCACCCCTAGTGAGCAGTCTTGCTTTCTAGGGTACCTCCCCCTTTAACCAATCACAGTGAATTGGACCAGCACATTTTGAATATAATTAAAGAGATTTAACTGCTTTTTCTCTGAAAGGACAGCTGCGAAACCAGCTGGTACTTGGTAGATCTCTCTCTTTTGCTTTAACAGATACCTAAGCTCCACAAACAGAACAATGGCTGGGAAAAATCGTATTGCTAAAGCTGTTGCCCCCGTTACAGCTTCTGCCTCGGTCCAGACAGAGGTCCTAATGCCATTTGAAGAACCGGTTCCATGTGCAGGGTGCCTGCATGCTGAAGCTCTGAGGAAACAAGTGGAGGAACTCAGAGAGGAGATGGCGAGGCTGAGGAGCATTCAAGACAGTGAGAAGTACATTGATGAGATGCTTCTTGCAGCAACCAGGCTCTCCAGCACAGGAGAAGATGGGTGCCAACAGAATGTCGATGGTTGGACAAAAGTCACCAGAGCCTGCAAAATCACCAATCCAACTTCTCCAGCCCTTGAATTGAAGAACCATTATGCAGCCCTGGAAGTGGAGGACGTGAAAGCATCCCTGGAAAGGGAAGAACCAGAGTTCAAGTACCCCATAGTTGCGGAATCAGTGACCAGAAGGAAACGAAGGGTAGTGGTGGTTGGAGACTCTCTTCTGAGGGGTACTGAGGCGTCCATCTGCTGACCAGACTTGATGTCCAGAGAGGTATGCTGTCTGCCTGGTGCCAAGATCCAAGATGTTACGGAGAGTTTGCCGAGACTCATCAAGCCCACTGACTATTACCCAATGTTGCTAATCCATGTTGGAACAAATGATACTGCCAGGTATACCTCGGAACGTATCAAAAGTGACTTCATGGCTCTGGGACAGAGGGTGAAGCAGTTAGGTGCACAGGTGGTGTTCTCTTCAATCCTCCCTGTTGAGGGTAAAGGCCAAGGCAGAGAGGCTCGCATCCTGGAGATGAATGCATGGCTGCGTGGATGGTGTCTTCGAGAGCATTTTGGTTTCCTAGACCATGGGATGCTGTTCCAAGGGTTGCAGAGCAGAGATGGCATCCATCTGTCCACGAAAGGTCAACGCATCTTTGGTAGTAGACTGGCTAATCTACTGAAGAGGGCTTTAAACTAGATTCATTGGGGATGGGTGAAGAAAGCCCCCAGGTAAGTGAAGGCCCCCAGGTAGGTGATACATTAAATACCTTTATGGAAATGGGTAACAGGGGTAACATATGGAAAGCAGTGTGTATTAATGCCCGTAGCATGGGAAATAAGATCCCTGAAGTTGAAGCTTTGGTGGGAGTGGCTGACTTGGATTTAGTGGCAGTTACAGAAACATGGTTCACAGAAAACCATGACTGGGATGTAACTATACCTGGCTATACTTTATTCAGAAAGGACAGGGTAGGAAGAAGGGGAGGAGGAATGGCACTATATGTAAAAACTACTATTAAAGCTTTGGAATTACAGAGCTTAAAAGGGAGAGAGGAGGCATTGTGGGTTAAACTAGAAAGAGGGAAAGAAAAATCTATTTGCATTGGTGTGATATACAGACCTCCCTCACAAGAGGAAGAGGTGGACAGAGTTAATTAAAGACATACGCAGCATTGCTAGGAAAGGGGAAGTGCTACTGCTAGGAGATTTCAATATGCCAGATGTTGATTGGCACATTCCTGCTGCAATATCATCTAGAAGTAAGGAGATCCTGGATTCTCTACAGGGAGAACTATTCAGGCAATTGGTAACAGACCCCACACGTGAAGGGGCCATACTGGACTTGGTGCTTACCAATGGTGAAAGTGTTTCTGATGTTGTAGTGGGAGATCATTTTGCATCCAGTGATCACCAGATGGTGTGGTTCAGTATTAGGACTAGGGCTGTTAGAATCCATTCCAAGGTGAAGATCTTAGACTTTAGGAAGACTAACTTTGCGAAGATGGGCCAATACCTCAGGGAGTCCTTAGTGGGATGGGAACAGCTGGGGGATGTAGAAAAACAGTGGGCAAAACTGAAAGGGGGTATTTTAAAGGCAACCAACCTTTTTGTTAAAATGGTAAATAAAGGCAAAAGGAACAGGAGACCGCTATGTTTTTCGAAGGAAGTAGCTGAAAAAGTGAAGAAAAAGAGGGAGGCCTTCATGAAATACAAGAGATCACAGAGAGAGCAAGACAGGCATTTGTATTTGGAAAAACTTAGAGAAGCTAGCAAAGTAGTCAAGAAGGCAAAGATTCAAAAGGAGGAGGAAATAGCCAATGCAATAAAATGGGGGGATAAGACATTTTTCAGATATTAGTGAGAAGAGGAAGGGCAAAAGTGGTATTGTCAGACTCAAGGGTGCAGGGGGCGAATATGTAGAAGCTGATAAGGATAAAGCGGAATTGCTTAACAAATATTTTTGTTCTGTGTTCACAGATGAAGAACCAGGAGCAGGACCTCAGAAAACACCCACAAATAAGAACAGAAGCGAGGGACATCTTGAACAATTTTCAGAAGACTGTGTTCGTGAGAAACTAGCTCAACTTAAAGTAGACAAAGCGATGGGACCGGATGGGATACACCCTAGAATTCTGAGGGAACTTGGGGACGTTCTAGCAACTCCATTGACTGACCTTTTCAATGCCTCGTAGGAGTCGGGAGTGGTGCCAAAGGACTGGAGAGAGGCTCATGTGGTGCCTTTACACAAAAGCGGAAGTAAGGATGTGGTTGAAAACTACAGTCCGGTTAGTTTAACTTCGGTGGTGAGTAAATTATTGGAAACGCTGCTGAAAGAGAAAATAGTGAGGTTTCTGGAGTCCGGCGGATTACAGGATCCGAGGCAGCATGTATTCACCAGAGGCAGGTCTTGTCAGACAAATCTGATTGATTTCTTTGACTGGGTGACCAGGGAGTTGGACCGAGGGAGAGCTCTAGATGTGGTGTTTTAGATTTCAGTAAAGCCTTTAACACTGTTCCTCACAGACGACTTATAAACAAACTGAGCACCCTAGGGATAGACCCTAAAGTTACTGTTTGGGTTAGAAATTGGTTGGGTGGGAGGGGACAAAGAGTACAAGTAAATGGAGCTCACTCTGAGGAGAAGGATGTTACCAGTGGTGTGCCCCAGGGATCTGCCCTTGGTCCGATTCTTTTTAACATCTTTGTTAGTGATATAGCGGAAGGGCTGTCGGGTAAGGTTTGCCTCTTTGCGGATGATACCAAAATCTGCAATAGAGTAGACACCCAGGAAGGTGTAGATAACATGAGGAGGGATCTAGCTAAGCTTGAAGAATGGTCTAGAATTTGGCAGCTGGGATTTAATGTTAAAAAATGTAAGGTCATGCATTTGGGCTGCAGCAATCCAAGGGAGCAATACAGTATAGGAGGTGAAGTACTTTTGTCCACTAAAGAAGAGCGGAACATAGGTGTGGTTGTGTCTGATGATCTTAAAGTAGCTAAACAGGTAGAAAAGGCGACGGCAAAAGCTAGAAGGATGCTTGGGTGCATACGGAGAGGAATGGCTAGCAGAAAAAAGGAGGTGATAATGCCTCTGTATAAGTCTTTGGTGCGACCTCATTTGGAGTATGGTGTGCAATTCTGGAGACCGCACCTTCAAAAGGATGTGAACAGGATGGAGTCGGTGCAGAGGGTGGCTACTAAAATGATTAATGGGCTTCATTATAAAACATATGAGGACAGACTTAAGGATCTTAATATGTACACCTTAGAGGAAAGGCGGGATAGAGGTGATATGATTGAGATGTTTAAATACCTCCGTGGCATAAATGTTCAGGGAGAGAGCCTCTTTCAATTGAAATCAAGTTCTGCTACGAGGGGACATGGGATGAGGGTGAAGGGAGATAGATTCAGGAGTGATATGCGGAAATAATTCTTTACGGAAAGAGTAGTGGATCCGTGGAATAGTCTCCCAGTGGAGGTGGTAGAGATGAGGACAGTAACTGAATTCAAAAAAGCATGGGACCAACACAGAGGATCTCTAAAAGTAAAAAGTGGACTGATGTAGTTGTTGTTATGGAAGGACAGACTAGATGGGCCTTGTGGTCTTTTTCTGTCATCATGTTCTATGTTTCTAAAGCAGACTCTTCCAAGAGGGCCAGATGCAGATTCCTTCCCCCAATCCAGTTATGATCTGTTATTTTATTTTATTTCCAGCCATCTAGAGCATTGTGCCTGAACTTGGGGCCCCTGATAGAAACTGTCCTCTTTGAAAGCCTCCCAATAAGCGGTATAAGAAAAAGCAGTATGACATATTTCAATGGCATTCCAGCTTCACCAACTGACAGATTTATCAGATTTGTGCTGTGTTTCATGTATTCTACTTCCTCAAATAGTGAAGAAAACTTTGAAATCGGAGGCCATATTGTTTCAAAATTTGAATTTGGCATTAAAAATCCTGCAGGACTCGCCTGGCACAGAGTTTGCTTTGCAGCCATCATAGAGCCGCCATCTGCAGGACATTTGAAAGGAAGGCCCCACATCATCAATAAAGTGTGGATTTTTTTTTTTTTAGATTATCCCTTTTGTCTTCAACTACAGTATTTGGGAAATGCCCGCACACCAATTCCTACCTTTCCTCTTTAAATGTAATATAGAAACTAGCAGAAATGCCAGATGTCGCTGTCTAGGAAGAAGACTCCTTAGCTGAAAAGTCCCTCTACATGTCACCAAAAATGATTGATCAGGCATTGGCATGTATATGCCTAGTCCATGCAAGGAGAGCTAAAAATGTGCCTGTACTTGGAAATTTAATTACTGCCATATCCATACTCTGTGTGAATCACTGTATTTATGTTCGATCTACACTGTGTACTACCGAATTGCCAGCCTATTCTACTACTCAGGACTTCCACCGTTCCAGTTTGCCTGCAAACACAGGATATACAAATGATTGCCAAAACTAACACAAACAAAAAAAGGTAACTAACCTTAATCCTGATTGTCAGCGAAAACTAAACTCCACTAACCTCCGCAGAGATCAGAGCAGTGGCTGCCACGCGGCAAAGTATGCGCGTAGAAAATGGCCGCGCTGCCAAGATCCCTGAATTGGCGCCAACACCGCTGATATACAACAAAAAGGATGAGCAGCTCCTTCGGCCCTTGGGCCGTTGCCGGCGCAGTCCCCCGGTTTGACAATCCCAGCAACCACCTCAACGAGAGCAGTTCTTACTGGGGGTCGTGTCGCGTCACTCCGCTCTAGCTTGCGCAGCCCCGCTTTCACCAGAGCGAGCGGTTAGCTGCTGAGCGAGCTTGTGTGCCTCCTGTCCCTCTCCTCGACGCCGGACGGCCGACCAGAACCGGCAGAGGAGAGCAATGTGCTCTACAATGCTCCCCTCCAAACAAGCAAGGGGGGAGGAGCTGTTAGGAGGTTCTGAATCCCAGCAACACGAATTGAAGAGAGAGTAGGGATGACAGAGTACGGCCGGCTCAAAACCTGCCTCCTCCATCTTTTTTTTTTTTTTTTTTGTAGACCACTAGCAAAGTAAACAAAATTAAATTAAAACATAGAGACCAAAACCAAAATTTAACCTTAAACTAAATGACCTAACTGTTCCTTATTGAACCCTCAAGGGAGCCCAGCACCTAGGCTCATTACATCCTCCTGCATGGAGAACTGGACACACTGGGGCTGATGGGAGTTACCAGTAGGCTATATCCAGTGATGTCATGACTTTGACATGCCCAGTCTCCAAGCTGCAGGAGGAGTGCAAAACCCAGAGGTAGAGGACTAAACTGGAGGTACGATAAGGAAAGAGTAGTTACTCACCTGTAACAGGTGTTCTCCAGGAGCAGCAGGAATCAGTCCTCACATATGGGTGTCATCGGTGCCGATGAAGCCCCAGCGGAGCATTTCCCCAGCTTTCTATGAAAGCCTTTGGGAATGCAGGCACGCATGCGCGGTTCCCTTCCCGCCTAAAGGTGCCATGTTACCTCAGTCAAATGACATAGCTAAGAACAGCACACAAAAATGAAAAATAAACTATGTACAACTGCAACTCCAAGGGGAGGAGGGAGGGTTGTGAGGACTGATTCCTGCTGCTCCTGGAGAACACCTGTTACAGGTGAGTAACTACTCTTTCTCCAGGACCAAGCAGGAAGTCAGTCCTCACATATGGGTGACTCCCAAACTCTGTGCTACCGAGGAACCCAGGCTGAACAAGAGTATCCCTCTAGTCTCAGCAGCAAAGAAAGGCATTTCAAGGACACAACCTCCACCGGTAGCCCAACAGAGGGCAGGAGTTGCCTAAACCTCAAAGAGATTCCGGAGTATTGCTTGGCCAAAAGCACTGTCCCTACGGGACTCCCTCTCCAGGCAGTAATGGGCCGCAAAAGTCTGGCTTGAAGACCAAGTTGCAGCCCTGCAGATGTCTACCAAGGGCACAGAGCGGAGATGAGCCACTGAGGCAGCCATTGCCCTGACTCGGTGGGCCGTAACCCGACCTTGCAAAGGAAGGTCAGCCGCCTTATAAGCCCAGGTGATACAGTCAGCTACCCAGATGGACAAGGTACGCTTGGACAAAGCCAACCCCAACTTATTGGGGTCAAAGAAGATGAAGAGCTGAGTAGCCCTTCTATGCCCCTGCGTATGGTCAAGGTAGAAGGATAAGGCCCTCCTACAATCCAGGGTATGCAGGACTGCTTCAGCCTGGCTTGCATGAGGCCTAGGGAAGAATGTTGGGAGAACCACCTCCTGGTTGAGGTGGAAAGAGGAGACAACCTTAGGGAGGAACTTGGGATGAGTCCTAAGGACTGCCCTGTTCCTGTAAATCCTGGTGTAAGGCCTATCACAGACCAGGGCCTGAAGCTCACTTACTCGCCTAGCCGAGGTAAGGGCTATCAGGAAGAGTGTCTTCCAGGAGAGGAAGCGTAGTGGGCAAGTAGCCATCGGCTCAAAAGGTAGGCGAGTCAGTTGCTGCAAGACCACATTCAGCTCCCACTCAGGGACAGGAGGACAGATGGGAGGCTTGAGCAAAAGCAAGCCCCTAAGAAAGCGGGACACCAAGGGGTGACCAGACAGAGAATGTCCCTCCACCAGAGAGTGGTGAGCTGCTAGAGCTGAGAGGTGGACCCGAACAGAATTGGATTTAAGGCCTTGATTTGACAAGTGCAGTAAGTACTGAAGGACTACTGGCACAGTACAGGAGAAAGGATCAACTGTACGTAGCTGACACCACACAGAAAACCTTTTCCATTTGAGAGCATAGGTTTTCCTAGTGGACTGTTTCCTAGAGGCTAGGACAACCTCCTCAACATCCTGAGGCAGGCCCCAGGGAGCCAAGACTACCCTTGCAGCCTCCAGGCCATCAAATTGAGAGCTTTGAGATTGGGGTGCAGAAGGGAACCCTGCTCCTGTGAGAGAAGGTCGGGTTGCAACCCCAGAGGTAATGGAGGATCCACCGCCAGTTGAAGCAGAAGAGGAAACCAAGGCTGTCTCGGCCACCTGGGAGCCACCAGCAGGACCGAGGTCTTGTCCTAAAGAATCTTGAAGAGAGTTCGGGCCACCAAGGGCGTGGGAGGAAACGCATACAGGAGGCCCTGAGACCAGGATATCAGAAAAGCATCTGCTGCTATCCGCAGAGGATGCGGTTGCCTGGAGCAGAACTTTGGCAGCTGCTTGTTCATGGGGCTGGCAAAGAGATCTAACAAAGGGAGACCCCATTTCAGGAAGAACTTCTGAACTACTGAAGGATGCAGCTGCCACTCGTGGGGCTGCAGTATTCTGCTTAATCTGTCTGCCAGGTAGTTGTCCTGGCCTGGAAGGTACACAGCCTTGAGGAGCATGTTGTGCTTGAGGGCAAAAGAACAAAGGTCCTGAGCCTCCCGATAAAAGGATCCTGGACCCAGTTCCGCCCTGTTTGTTCACATAAAACATGGCAACTTGGTTGTCTGTCTGAATCAGGACAGACTGGTGAGCCAGGGTAGGAGTGAAAGCTTTGAGTGCTAACCGAATAGCTCTGAGTTTGCCCACATACGGAAGAGGAGCCGTTCCAGCATCGGAGGAACCGGAACAGTAAAGGCCTCCTTCGGAGGAGAGTCATACTGTAGGGCCTCGAGCTCTTCAGCTCGAGGCTCCTCCTTGGGGTCCGCCGGAATAGCCAAGGCAGCGGCCATATCCCGGACGAACTCCGAGAACCGAGTATCCTCTGGGGGGGACCTACTCCGGAGCTCAGACTGCGGTGAATCCGAAGGGACGCACCGAGTCTTGAAGGTATCAGGAGACTCTTCGTCCTCCGTCTCCCAAACTGACTCGTCCGAGGAGGAGTCAGGGTCCGACCCCGTGAGGCCCTGGAGCACCTGCCCCGACGCCGGAGGCACCGGCGTCGACACCCTCGGTCCCGAACGGGAGGTCGAGGGAGACCGCGACCGAGGTTGACTCCGAGCCACGATGGACTCGAGTATCAGCTCGGTCTCCAGGGTCGACTTCGAAGTCGATTTCCCGGTGGTTGGGGCAGATGCGCCAGACAGGCTGGCCATCAGTGCCTGCTGCTGCTCCATGAAGGCAGACAATCTGCTCTCCAAGGCTATCATCCTGAGACTCAGCTCGGGAGACGCAGCAGCCACCGACTCAGGCCCCGGCGGCGCCGGGCCCGACGTCGGCTCCCTGGGAGGAGAGTCCTCGAGGACTACGGGGCTTAGGTGTCCAGCAGACTCTGGCTCCACGCGAGGAACTTTTGCAGGCTTCTCGTGTTCCACGGGCCCGGGGCGACGGTCGGGGGTATTAGGCCTGGCCCTCGAGGAGCCAGGGACCTACTCCGATGAAGCCCTCGCGAGCCGCTTCTTCCTCTTGCGTTCCCGGTCGGGGGACCCCGTGTCCGAGGAGCTTCGACGGCGCTCGGGATCGGAATCCCGAGATGTCGAGGCCTCAGACGAGGTCTGGGCCTGGCCGGAGGCTGAGTCCGAGAAAAGCCTTTCTTTTTGTTGCTGGCGACTTCGGAGTGCCTTGGAAGACATCTTTCCACATGGCCTGCACGACTTAGGGTCATGGTCGGGGTCGGGGCCGAGGCACCAAAGGCAGCAGTCGTGTGTGTCGGTGAGAGACATCAGTTTCTTACAGCGATCACACTTTTTAAAACCGCTGGAAGCCATCGGGGAAAAAAAGAGTCCCCGCGAGGTCAAAGGACCGGCCTTCCAGGGAAAAAGGGAAAAAAGGGCGCGAACGCCAGCCACGAAGGGCAAAAACCGAAAAAGAAGAATCGGGCTCGGTACCGGTATACCAAACCCGGCGGGAGGGGAACCGGCGTCGAACCGGTAGAAAAAATAGCAAAAATCGACGAAAAAATCTAATTTTAACCAGGAGAACAGGACACACGTCCGGTGGCCTTCACAGAAAAAAAGAGACTGAGGTAACATGGCACCTTTAGGCGGGAAGGGAACCGCACATGCGTGCCTGCATTCCCAAAGGCTTTCATAGAAAGCTTGGGAAATGCTCCGCTGGGGCTTCATCGGCGCCGATGACACCCATATGTGAGGACTGACTTCCTGCTTGGTCCTGGAGAAATGAGTATTAGCAGGTCAAAATAGCCTCCTAAATAACAACAGACCCAGGTAATGAGATGAGGGGACACCATGCATTTTTGTGAGCCGCGGGACAAGTTTGGCCTGCCATGGCAGAGAAAACAGTGACTGGAAGGGGTGCGCCTCATGCTTGGGCCTAGATTTATTTTTTATTTTATTTTATTTTTTTTTATTTTAATGGTATTTATATACCGCCTTATCCTTCAATCAAAGCGGTCACAACACAAGTGGGGAATACATTTAACACGTGGGGATTTGAGACACATACACTAATACTTACAGGGAACATGGGCAATTGAGGGTTAAGTGGCTTGCCCAAGACCACAAGGAGCATCTGTGGGACTAGAAACCCCAGTCCTTCCGGCCCAAGGTTGCTGTCCTCTAGTGGGATTTGAACCCCCGACCTTCCGGCCTGAAGTACCTTGTCCCAACCACTAGGCTACTCCTCCCCTGATGCAAACAAGCTAGCGCAAAAAATATTGCGGGGGCCTGCCGTTTGCCGACACATGGGCAGCAAAGAGTATAGACAGCCCTGTAAACAAACTGTGCTGGGGTACGGCCCAAGGCAGCTAGTGGCTCAAGAAGGAGAGGGATGTGATAGAAGCCAGACACTAGCCTGGGACTAAAACATGCGCACTAGAGAGCAGGGGATACAGAGCAGCTTGAAAGATTGCAGCAGCAGCAACAGTAAGAGGCCCAAGTACATAACTTTCAAGGCATGGGAAGGTGGAGGAGGAGAGAGAGTTGCTGGGAACTATCACTGAGACTGAGAGCAGAGCAACAAGAGAGGCAAGCCCCATAAATAATAAATACCAAGCAAAAACAGAAAAGCTGGAGAAAGGATAGTGGATTACAGGCAAGGCCAAACAGCGAAAACAAGCAACATGGTGGCGATCTGAGCTCTGTTGTGGAATGCCGAGCAAGCCCAGAAATAGCAGTAGCAAGAGTCTGACTGCTAAAGGCAAAAAGATTACTGGGGACCATATATCCTGCACAACAAAAATAGACACAATCCTCTTGAGAAATCCTACCAAGAGCTCACAAAAGAGAAGAGGGCAA
This sequence comes from Ichthyophis bannanicus, assembly GCA_033557465.1. Lineage (NCBI taxonomy): Eukaryota > Metazoa > Chordata > Amphibia > Gymnophiona > Ichthyophiidae > Ichthyophis > Ichthyophis bannanicus. Next base: position 110,936,883 of record CM066032.1, on the reverse strand, counting down.
GTTCTGGAGAACCAGCAAACATTAATTATGAATGAGGAGGTGGCTAAGTAGCTAATAAAAAGTGTGACAGCCATATTGGAGGACAAGCTATCTAAATTCCACTCCACCATGGAGGAAATGAAGGAGGCATTATCCACACACATCCAACAAATATCCCAAAATTTTCAAGTAAAGAATAATAATTTATTTTATTTATTTATTTAGTAATCACTTATATACCGCACTTTCCCCAAGGATCAGGTGCGGTTTACAAAAAACAACGATAAAGAACAGAGCGATATATTTACAGTTCTTTTTACATGAAACATAAGCTAACATCGGTGATGTACAAAAGGCTTGCGCCTTAATAAACAAAACATAATATATTGCATGAACTATTTACAGAGAACATAATTTTTGGGGAGCATTAGAACTATATACAAAATAATTGTACCATTGTGAATGTACTATGTACCTTGCAGTGTAGTTGGATGTCCAACTATAAATGTTAGATTAATTGTACAGAATAAGGAGCATGAGTTAAGTTTTATATGCAATTTTTGAAATGACATACTAGGTTTGATAGCCTCGGAAGAAAGGCCTGGCAATCTACTTCCGGTGACACTGCCAAGAAAACCCAGGAGCTTCTGGGTCGCCAGGAGTCAGGACTGACTCGAAGGCACACATTGCATTGCATTAGCTAGTTTGTCTTCTGTTATCCATTTTCATTATGGAAGGGTGTTGGAGTAACGATTCCTACTACTACTGTACATTTGTATAGCACTACAAGATGTACACAGCACTGCACAGTCCCTGCTCATCAGAGTTTACAATCTAGTCAAGACAGACAACACAGTAGGGGGAATGGTAAGGAAACACAAAGGAGATCAGAAAACCAAAAGAACCGCAGTAGGAGAAAATCTGCATTAATTGGTGTCCCTGCGAATGTTGGAGATAAAGAACTATGAAAAAAAAAACATTACAATTAAGCTTGGGCTACCAATCTTCTGAATAATCACTGAAAGTGGAAAGGGCACAAGGTTAGGATCTAGGAATGAAGGGACTAACAGAGCTTGGCTGGTAATCTTTAAGGTACTGAAATATGCTGATAAAATGACACTCTTCACAGTCTATAAGAAGCAGAAAAGTCTGGAGCTGGAGGGAGCCAAAATTCTTTTGTTTCAAGATTTCTCCGCTCAAGTAGTAGCATAAAGGAGAGATTACCCCATATTGCTCCAGGCTATTTGCTAAAATGTGTGGAATTCAATCTGCAATATATGACTAAACTGCGTGTTTTAGAATGGTATAACATGGAAAGCAAGGAAGCTGTTAAACTTTGTAAAGGAAACTGAAAGAGGAGCAACATATAAACACTACTACAGCTCCCTGGATAAAATCCTTACTTGCTGAACTCAGCCCATTCTTATCCAAGATTATAGATGTATCATTCTCTACTGGAACATTCCCTCGAAGCCTGAAACAGACTGCTATCAGACCTCTCCTAAAAAAACAGTAAGTTGGACCCCTCAATGATGGAATCCTACAGGCCTATCTCCAGCATACCTCTCCTATCAAAAATCATTGAAAAGATTACTCAACGTCAATTACAAGATCACATAGATACCAACTCACCCCTGCATCCTTGCCAGCATGGATTTCGTGAAGCGCATGGTGTCGAAACGCTACTTACAACCCTATTCAACACTCTATCCATAGGTCTGGATAACATCAGACAAGGCTTTGTTCTAATCTTCATGGACATTGCCGCTGCCTTTGACACAGTAGACCATGAAGTTCTCCTTCAACGCCTCAGAGAGAAGGGAGTTCACGGTTCAGCTCTATCATGGTGCACGTCATACCTCACTGACTGTTGGCAACATGTCCGTTCTGGCCCTTCCACCTCCGACCCCTTCCTCCAAACAAAAGGTGTTCCACAAGGCTCCTCCTTATCTGCCTTGCTTTTTAACATTTACATGCAACCCATCTGTGACCTTATCCACTCATTTAACATCAACTGCCTGGTCTATGCCGACGACGTCTTGATGTTGTCACCACGTACTGGCATAGTAGAGTAAGGGCGTCCGGGGACATTTAATTTGTATCAGAGAGTATTCAAGCTGAAGGACCAAAAGGATTGTGGTCCTTGTAGTATAGAGCTCCCTGAAAAGAATACTACGCCAAGTGTAGGGTAAATAAGGCTTTATTTCCCCGATTAATGCTCTAGGTTCAATGGGACATCAACATAAAGTGGAGGTAATGCTTTCCTCAAACAATAAAGTTCCACCATGGACTAAACAGTTAAAGGTTGTAAGCTGTACAATTGACTGTTTAGCTGGGTTAGGGGATTTTCCAAAACAATAGAAAACAATATCAGAACAAAATGGTTATCAGCTTCACCATATGCATACTTAGTTCTTCGCTATACAATTAGCATTGCAAGCAAACTACTTCTTAAGCAAAAGTTACATTCCATAGGTTCGTTGTGAGGCATGGGAACACTGGAGCAAAAATCCAAGTCCATTGATTCTGGATCGCTACCTTCTTCAGAGTTAAGAATATCTTCAGTGTCTCTTAATTCCTCACAGAAGTTCCTTGGCTGCTCATATAACTTTCTTAAAACACTTTTAGGAAGTGGCTTTAAATAGTTAGCTTTACTTCTTCTATGATATTGAGGTTTATCTACCTGCATAAGACTTTACTCATTTAAAGTTCCTTTTAGAATGAAAGGCTTTTCATACCTTAGCTTCCGAGGAGTGCCACGCCCAGGATTCAGTTTACAACATAGCTTTTCCTGCTGACCAACTGTCTTGTGCACTGCTCCACAATCCAGGCTGTTAGGAAAACCAGACGTGAATTTCCCCTCTCTATTTGGAGTTGGAGAACTTCTTTCAACAGGCAGGCTGCTTCTCTGGGCTTTATCCCATAGAGTATGCCCCTTTTGGCTCCTGCCACCTAGAGCTGGCCACAGCTGGAAACTATCCTGTTCCAGGCTTCTCTCAGAACTTGTACTGCCGGTCCTTCTGACCTTGTCAGTTATTCTGTCGGCTACCCTCCTTGGTGCCTCCCTTCCGTGCCTTCCCGCGTCCCGGTGCTCTTCCCGGTCCTGGTCACGGTGCTGGTCCTTTTGCTGGAGCCTTTGTTGGACTCCCTGGTCTCTTTGCTGGACTGCTTGCCCTTGGACTCCCTGGGGCTGGTCTCCTTGCTGGAGCCTTTGCTCTTGGATTCCGTGCTGGTCTCCTTGCTGGAGCCTTTGCTCTTGGATTCTGTGCTGGTCTCCTTGCTGGAGCCTTTGCTCTTGGATTCTGTGCTGGTCTCTCTGGTCTCCCCCTCTGCTCATCTGATTTCCCTTATAAAGGGATTTCTGGCTTGCACGCTGTGAGTTTGACAGGTGAAAGCACTTATCATTAAGGTGCTCAGTGCTTGAGCACGTTGCTTCAGGTACTGTGTAACTGTTCATGCGCCCTCTGGCTGAGCTACACTGGAACTGCGCTCTCTGCTTTTTCTGAGATTCATGCAAATCAGGAGGTTTTTTCAAGGCTGTTTCTTCCCTAGCTCCAGCCTCATGACAATGTACATGCCAATCTCGACAGAACATCTTGACCTCTCCCCTCTAATCAAATGCTTTGACGCAGTCACAGATTGGATAAACGCACAAAGGCTTAAGTTGAACTTCAAAAAGACAGAAGCCCTCTTCGTCACCAGGAATCCGGCATTTATTCCACCCCTGTCCATCAAAGTTCGTGACGCAGAGCTCATATGCAAGACTACAGTAAGATACCTGGGAGTTACACTTGATCAGCAGCTTAATATGAAGGCTCATATCAATAACATAACAAAATTGGTCTATCATAAAATCTGGACCCTCCGCCATCTTCGTCAGCTGTTAGAACCTGAAGACTTTCGAACTGTTTTTCAGGCCCTAATAATGCCTCACCTTGACTACGCCAATGCGATATTACATGGCCTACCAAAAAGCACGACCAACCCCTTACAACTTGCAATGAATTCAGCTGCAAGAATCCTTCATGGAGCCTCCAGAAGATCCCACATTACCCCAATACTAAAACAGTTGCATTGGCTGCCCATACAAGCCAGGATCTCTTTCAAGATTCTAACTATGACCCACAAGGCCATCAAGAAATACCCAGCTACTGCCATTACTGACCTAGTATCAATCACACCTCCTAACCGGGTAAGGAGATTGAATGCTTCAAATACCCTCATTCTACCTAAGGCAAGCACTAAGTGCTCCCAAGTTACCAGATCTAGAGCCTTTGCCTTCTTTGCACCATCCTGCTGGAACGCTCTACCAGCGACTATCAGAACCATCAGTGATCTCTCCCAATTCAAGAAGGCACTGAAACATCACCTTTTTCTCCTTCACTACGATGTCTCAGTCTCCCCCTCACACTCACCTACTTTCACACCTCAAGGCAGCACCTCAAGCCCATGCATCTCACATTTTTAGACTGAATACTCGCAATCACACTTTTAACTCCCTCCCACTATGAGAAGCTTGTGCAGTTCATATAACCCGTTTTATAGCTGCATAACGTGGCTTGTATATATTTATCATGTTTTCCCTGTTAAGAAACTTGTTCAATGTATACCCAAGTTATTATACCTGTTTACTGTAAGCACAAATCACTAAACCGAGATGTGTAGTTCAATGTTCATTGTAAACCGCACTGATGTCAAATAGCACAGTATAAGAGAGACTGTAAATAAATAAATAAACATAACTTTAGCTTTGAAAGTGAAATAAGGAGCGCCTCAAAAGCTGGAGAGATTGTAACTGTGATCGATAAGGCCTGGTTTAATTTGTGACAGTGTTCAGGTTAATGAATAAAACATACATGGGATGGGGCTCTTATGGGGGAGGGGGGAAGCAAAGGTGTTCACATCAGCTGAAAAACTTAAGTTTTCATGTTACTCCCATATGATGACATTATGACAATGGGGCTAATGAAAGGACTAACAGAAAACCGTCTCTGGGTCACACGTTATCTATTCTGTATGCCTCTATGCAGCACACAGATAGCACCGGCATGCAGAAAGGGGCACATATGCAAATTAGCCACATGTTAAACTATGGTGCAAATGGCAGCGTTAATGTCCCTTTTTAATGTATATTACCAAGTTTAAGTTACAATGTAAACCGCTTTGACTAAAATGATAAAGCGGTATACAAAAACCTGTTAAATAAGTAAATAAACTGGGAGAGCAAGCCAAATCCATGCACACAAGTCGGGGCAAGTATGGCATGCTCTCCTAGAGAAACAGAGGCACTGCATGGCTAATTTACATATGTGCCCTGACAGTATTTTGATGGCATCAGGGGCTTTCCCCGATGCCTGGATCATCTGAGGTGAAGTGCCAAACTTCCCATCAAGATGAACCAGGCATCGGGGAAAAACCTGATGCCATCAAAATACTGTCAGGGGGACCAGTGCCCCTGACAGAAAGCAAATCCCTGGTGGCCCAGTGGCCCCAATTCCCCCCCCCCCACCCAACAATAACCCTAATGGCCGAGCAGCCCCAAACACCCCTCCTGGTACCTTTATAAAGAAGCTGGAGCGTTCCCTATGTTCTCCCGCTTCTGCACCACCAGGCGCCTGCACGGTGAATCCTGGGATGCACTGGATGGGGTCAATCTGCCATAAGGCATTTTCTACCTTATATGGCAGTCTGATCCTGCCTGGTGCATTCCAGGATGCACCACATAGTGGCAGGTGCCAGCATGTTTCAAAGATGGCAATGCTCCCCACTTCTTTGTAAAGGTACCAGGAGGTGAGTGGGGGTTTGGGGGCCACCAGGGTTATTTTTAGTTTGGTTGGGGGGGGGGGGAGGAAGGAATGCTGGGCCACCAGGGCTTTTTTAAAATTCGGTGGTGCTGCCAGGAGGAGCAAGGAGGAAATGACGGGGGTTTTCCAGCTGCCCCCACGTCTGACTGTCACGTGAACTTGCCACTGTTGCCTGCAGTGTTGCAGGCATCCGGGAGAACAGCTTCCCCTTGGTGGAGGGCCTGACTGCCTTTAAAGATCCACGGCTGCAGGACACGCTTGGTGCTATCGGGAGGAGTGAGGAGACAACTGGGGCTTTCCAGCTGCCCCCACATCTGACTGCTGCCTGTGGTGTTGCAGGCATCCGGGAGAACAGCTTCACCTTGGTGGAAGGCCTGATTGCCTTTAAAGATTACAGCTGCTATATGCAGCCGCGTGTCACAGCCCGTGAGTCGTGATCCAAAGGGGCGTGACCAAAGGGGCTGGACATGCCCCTTTGGTGCCCCCTTCAGTGTGCTGGAGGTGATTGGAGGCAAGACGTCTTGGTTAAGTTTACCCATCGTTATGGGAAGAGAAAGAATCAAGGTATATCGAAAGAGGGTCCGGCTGCCAATTTGGTTGCAACAATTGTAGGACCTATGGACAAGCATGTTTTTTCCATCGCCGCTGGTCAGGTAACCCATGAAGGAGCGTTGTTAAGCTTCGGTGTTGGAACCCCACCCCCACATCCTTTCCCCCAGCTATTCTCTACTATAGTTTGAGAAGTAATTTGCTGCGAATGTTTCCATTTCTATGGTGCCGGTTACGAAGCCGGTTTCTGTGTCGGTTTCTGTAGGGGATGTTGGGCTGGCAGGTGGGACTGAGGAGCATGAAATTAGTTTAAAAGATATTTGGGGGTGCAAATAAATCTATGGATTCCAGGTTGACTAGCACAGCGAGTGCTCTTTGTCAGTTTATTCAGGGAGCAACTGACAAGCTGGTAGATTTGGATACATACATTTTGGTAGTTGATCAATCTGTTGCCCAGCTGACTTCTCAAATGCAATCTTGTTTGGCTATAAATTCTGGTTATATTAAGGATTTTATGATTTTACATGCTAAAGCAGAGGCATTGGAGAATTCCTCCAATTCATCTGCTTTTCCCAGTGCACATTTGTTATCTGCTGAAATCTTGCTACAGGAATATTTTAAAGATGTATTGAAGTTGGTTGAGCCTTTTGAGGTATATCCAAGCTTATTATGTACTGGTTAAGATTTGCTCGTCCTCACAAGGTGAGGATGGTTTTGACCCTCTTGGCCCTACTGCCAGTCAAAATTTGACTCAATTTTTAGAAGATTCCACCAATATAACGCAAAGAAATACATTGCTAGTTACCTTTCTTCGGAATTGGTTAAAATAAAAATTATTAAATTGTTCTTTAGATATAAGGATGTACCTTTTTTGTGGTCTGCCCCTGAAGTTATTTCCTGATGTTAGTGAAGCCACCCAGGCTCGTAGGAAACTATTCCTGCAGTTAAAGCCCAGAATTTTAGCTTTGGGTGCTTTGTTTGTCTTGACGTTTCTCTGCAAATGTCTAGTGACACAAGTATGTTTTTATGGATGTATCTCATTTGGAGTGGAGGAGTAACCTAGTGGTTAGAGCAACTGCCTAGTACACAGACGATCAAGGGTTCAATTCCCACTGGCACTCCTTGTGACTTTGGGCAAGTCACTTTACCCTCCATTTACCCTTGGAAGAAAAGGCTGGCAATCTACTTCTGGTGATACATTGCCAAGAAAACCCAGAGGTAGCTGGGTCGCTATGAGTCAAAACTGACTTGATGGCACTAAAAAAAAATCTCATTTGGAAAGATTTATTTTGGGTAGGCAGGAGTAAAGGGCTATTGGAAGTGAGACAATGATTCTATCTCCAATAATGGCATGTAATTTGCCTTTGTTTCTTGTTTGTTTGTGATGTTCTCCTGTGCAGCTAGCCCCTTGATGTGGGCTAATCCATTGCTATATTGTAAAGCCACCAAAATGGTAAAGGGGATGGAAGGATACCCCTATGAAGAAAGGCTAAAAAGGTTAGGGCTTTTTAACCCTGAAAAGAGACGGCTGAGGGGAGATATGATAGAGGTCTATAAATTAATGAACGGAGTGGAACGGGTAAACACAGATCGATTGTTTACGTTATCAGAATATAGAAAGACTAGGGGACATGCAATGAAGCTACAGGGTAAGCTATTTAAGACTAATAAAAGAAAATATTTTTTCACTCAACGTGTAATCAAACTCTGGAATTTGTTACCGGAGGATGTAGTAAAGGCTGTTAGTGTAGCTGGGTTTAAAAAAGGTTTGGACAAGTTCCTGGAGGAAAGGTCCATAAACTATTATTAAGAAAGGACCCAGGATATCAATGCTTGACCCAATACAAGCATTGTGGAACCTGTGTCTTTCGGGGAAACTGCTAGGTACGTATGACCTAGATTGGCCACTGTTGGAAACAGGATACTGGGCTTGATGGACCTTGGTCTGACCCAGTATGGCATATCTTATGTTCTAGGATTTATTTAATTTCTGTTGATAGCAGTTGGTTTTCTTATTTTTTCTTTTTTTGTAATATTGTATTTGGTAAATGCAATAAAACATATTGAACATAAAATCGGGTGGGTGGGGGAGGGGAATCGGGGCCGCTGGGCCACCAGGGATTTGTTTTCTGTCAGGGGCACCAGCCTCCCAACAGTATGGATCATCTGAGGTGAAGTGTCAAACTTCCCCTCAGATGATCCAGGCATCAGGGAAAGTGCCATCAAAATACTACTGGGGGCACATGCAACACATTACCATCTACCATCCCCATCGCAAGCTCATTTGGAACAAACACGTCATGCTGCCTTCTTTTTTCTAGGACCATCATTGTGGAACGCCTTACCTTCTTCCCTCCGGTTGGAATCCTCATATCAACACTTCAAGGCATCGTTAAAGACACACTTATTCCTCCAGGCTTTTGACCTCCCCCCTTAGCCCCGCCTGATTGGTTGTTTTCAGACTGTTCTTAAGTTGTTCTGGGTATTCTTTTCTTTCCTGTTACAAATTGGAGGTATTTTCTTTTTCCTCAGCGTCAGCATATTTTAGTTTATTGTAAACCACTCTCAGGCTCCAGCAAGGGCGGTATATAAAGTTTGAAATAAAGATAAAGATTAAGCAACCTCAGACCCAGGTGTAGAGAATTGTTGCTTCGGCTGGTTACAAAATCCTCTATGCATTTCTCTGCATCGGGCACAGACAATATTAGCAATGCACTTTAATACATGCAGCTCATTTGCCTATAATTTATAGATGCTTGGCCTTACTGTGTGCACTTCATTTTCCTTTGCTGTTTATGCGCACATCAGTCTTTTTTCTGCATTTGGCCTATCAGAACTTGTGCTTATAAGTTGCATTAGTTTCGCACAAAGGGCATATTGATCTTTCTGCATCGGCCCTAATATGAGATGAGTAAGTGGGATGGACGCATGGTGGAGATATAAGACTAAGTAGCTGCTGGTGTGGATCTGGATGGTAAATGGTTAAGTGTTAAAAGTTAGTTGAAGGGTGGAGGGATATAGAGCTCTTAACCTGCTTAATAATGTGGGGTCTTTTTTCCCCCCTCTCTACGTCATTTGTAGGGTGGGGGAACAGAGTGTGACAAGGAAAGAATATGGTGGCAAGTGTGGGCGTGGCCTACCCCAGCTAGGCCCCAAATGTAAGTTGGATGTAATTAATGAAGCAGATGAGAGCACTGATGATAAACAAATTTATACACCTATGATTTATCCTGGATATGCAGACTTGGACCTGTCAGATTCAGATTCAGATATAGGAACAGACAGCAGATCAGGCTCAATAATCTCAATTGGAATGAAACCAAAGTCAGCTACACATGAAACCATACAGGACACAACAGTATAATCCAGCTCAGTATAGGCCTGAATAGAAGTATAGGTTAAAGATTGCTTTTGAAGCTATTCCTTTAAATCATAGTTCCCGTTTTTAGTTAGACATAAATTGGGAAATTAGAAGCATTATAGCTTACGCAAACAGTCTATGTACCCAACAGATATTAGGTCAGATTGAAGTTCCTTAATTAAATAGAACAAGGGGTGAAGCTGATCATTCTGCAAGAGGATAGGCTAAGCTGTCTCTGGGGCAGGATGCCCTGCTCTTATGAAATTGACTCTAGTCCATTTAGTAAATATAACCGAAATCAGCAAAATATAATAAGTAACTAACTAGCTTTTAGCAGTATAGCGACACCTGCTGGATCTAATGAATGTAATTTTTATATAGAACTTCTGCTTTTTGGTATAAATAATAATGTCTATGTTGGCAAAATTGATGTACACGTGGAATTTGGAAAGTACCAGATGTTAATTAAAAATTAACTGCATCAGCTGATATCACCTAATAAAAAGCTAAGCTCTTCAGAACCATCTTTGAAGAGGCATGTTGGGATAGTCGAATTAGACTCGGTGTGTCTCTTCCCTATGGAGCTCTATAGCAATTGATTGATTAATTAACACTGTGTCGTGTCGTTTTCTTTCCTGTTAAGAAGCACTGGGAGATAAGAACCCAGGTATTTTGTTATAGGGGTCATTTATATGAGTCTACAGTTTTGTGCCGTGACTCGGATTCCATTGTTCTTTAGCAGGAAACAAACATCCTGAGGACACAAGTTGTGAGTATATTGACAGATATCTGAAATATTACAATGGGTAATAAATCTGCTAAGGTAAAGCAGGAGTCTCAGTTAGAAGACTGGGAAGAGAAAGTTCGTGCTATAGCAATGGATAAGAAAGGGAGTCCCAATTATGTGATGAAAAGAGAATATGGGGACAATTCTTTAAATTATGTGGCCAAATGGCATTCTGTTACTGCAGCGAACCCCAAACTGCAGTTCCCCCTTGGAGGGACTTTTCATGAATCTAAATTGAAATATTTGCAATCAGTACTAGCGTTAGATGAGAAATCCTGTCATGAATGGATTACTTATAATTTCTGGTGTTCTAAAGCGGCCGAGAAGAGCAAACATACTATTGATTCTACATTTAGGAAGGTCAGAGATCAGGTGTATCGCATGGAAGAGCAAATATGTGTTTTAACTAACAGAGGTAATGATGTGAGTAAAATTGTAAATAATTGTGAGCCTTGTACTGTGGCATCTGCGCCACCTGCCTATGAAGATGAGGTTAATGCACTAGCTATTTCTCTGTCTAGAAATAATGCCCCAGCCATAGTCCCTGGTCGCGATCGAGAGGCGCCCTCGATCCGGCTGGGTGCTGTGTCTGATATTTCTACCCCTGTTAAAATGGACATGTCCAGCGTAGTTGTATCACCTTCTGATGCTTCTTTGGAGGGTGCAGTTGGGGGTGGTGAATTCTGTGCCTCTACCCCTATAGATTATAAACCTCGGACGACTAGAGCTCAACGATTGACTAAGGATATTATAGAACTTGAGCAGTTAATTGGCATTGAAGCAAGCCACCTTAAGGGCTTGAATACTGTGGAGCAGTTAACACAGTATCATGATTATCTTGTGAATAAAGCTCGTACATTAGTTGAACTCATTACAACTGTATTTGAAGCATTAGATTTGCAGGTAAAGCAGCATACTTTAAGTTTGTTGCCTCTCAGTACACGTAAGGAAATTGTAATTGAAGCAATGTCAGCTGTTGCCAAGGGACTTGAACATTGGACCAAGGCTCCCTTGATTTCTAACTGTCAAAGTTTACAGTGTTTAACTTTGGAATTGGGTGACTCATCGGCTTCAGACAAACAAACGAAGGATCAGAATAAAGGTGATTTGTTGGCTCCGTTTCGGGCATTCCCGAGAGGAGATGGGGGGTTAGTTACCTTAGCAACGAACTGGTCCCCAGCCGAAATTTTTAGCTTAGCTAGATCCTGTCCTGACTCCAGGGAGAAGCCTGGTCAGTTTGTAGATTATTGGCGACAGCTAATAACTACATATGATCCTACTTGGGTAGATTTACAAAATTTATTGAAAGCAGTTTTTCTGAATCCTATAGAGCTAAGGGCAGTCACCCACCCTCAACTGCGTGATAATATTAATTGGGTGTGGCCTGGTATAGATCCTGTAATTAATGCTACGGATGTTGCTCAAATGACTGCATTTAGAGAACATAGGGATAATTTGTTAAAAGCCATAGAGAAAAAGTGTACCCCAGTCCGTGATCTGTCCAAACTCTTGGAAGTAAAGCAGTGTGGGGGTGAGACGGTAAACCAGTATCACACTAGATGTTGCCTAGCGTTCAGAGATTTTTCTCCTCAGAATGCTGAGATGGAAGGTTTTGCTTCCATTTTTGTGAATGGACTGCAACCAGAGATAAAAAGTATTCTTGAAAATGCTTTGCTTGGCTGGTCTACTAAGTCTGCACAAGAAATCCTGGAGGCGGCTCTGCATGCTGAGAAACGAATTCAACGGCAGAAGGATGCTGATAAAGGTAAACTTGACCGCCAGCGTCAAAAACTTTTAAATTTGCAAGTAGCAAGTTATGAGTCCAACTTCAGAGGACGTGGTAGATCAAGGGGTGGAAGAGGTGCAGCCCCCTTCAGAGGAAGAGGACGTGGCTATATGGGGGGACAGCAAGGGGAGCGTACTTGTTATGGTTGTGGGCAAGTGGGCCATTTTATTAGAGATTGTACTAAGCCAAGGGGCAATATTCCCCAGCCTGGGATACAGGATGGTGCTAGATATCCATCTGTCTCATACCCTGTATCTACCCCTAACCAGCCTTCAGTGATGACTCAATACTATGCAGAGACTGATGTGGATTATAGCGAGGATTGACTAGGCCTGGTTGTGTGTCCAAACACACAGGGGGAGATACGTGCTACTGTTATGGGGTGTGAATTGCTTTTCCTGCTAGATACAGGTGCCTCTACATCTGCCATAGCGCTATCCCAGTTACCTCCACCTCTGTTTGAGGCCCTACCTGCAGCTCCTAAAGTACCTTGTGAAGGAATTGAAGGAAAGACTATAATGCATCAAAAGTTATCAGATGTGCCAATTATAGTAGAGGGAAAATTATATCATACAGATTTTCTGGTAGGCCCTACTCTGCCTGTCAACTTGCTTGGTCGAGATTTTTTATCTAGGAACAAGACTGTTATAAGCTGGGAAACTGGCACTTTGACATGTACCTTGTGTCCCCTGCAAGTACAACAGCCTATAGCTGTAACACCGGCTGTTGCGATTACTCCACCATTGGATACCCTTCCTTCCACCTTGTGGGCAGTACCAGGTGATGATATTGGGCATCTCAATATTCCTCCAGTCAAGATTGAAGTACAACCAGGAGCTCCACTACCATATGTGCGTCAATATCCACTGCCTGCAACGTCGGTGGCTGGAATACGGCCAGTAATTGAAAATCTGCTAGCCCAGGGTGTGTTGGTGCCTACTTCTTCTCCTTGCAATACTCCTATTTTACCGGTGTTAAAAGCTGATGGTAAGTCCTACAGATTCGTGCAAGATTTGAGGGCAATCAATCGTATTGTCATGCCCATCTTCCCTCTTGTGCCCAACCCTCATGATATCTGGACTCGCATACCATGTGACTCCACCCACTTCTCAGTTATAGATTTAAGCTCCGCCTACTACTCCATAGCGGTAGGGGAGGAGTCGAGATATTTACTGGCATTCACGTTCGAAGGGCGCCAGTATACCTGGACTACCCTGTCTCAAGGCTACACGGAAAGTCCTGCTTATTTTTCACAGGCCCTAAAAGCTGCTTTACAAGACTTGGCGTTGGACAAATCTGTGCTGATCCAGTATGTAGATGATTTACTCATTTGTTCTCCATGTTATGATGCTTGTATTGCTGATACTATGTTAGCTCTTGTACATACTTCTCGTTTAGGATTGAAAGTAAACCAATCAAAATTACAATTTGCCGTACCACAAGTGATCTTTCTAGGTGTATGCCTTTCTGCTGCTGGACGCTCTATTACTGCTCAGAGGATTGGCCCTATAATGTCAATGCCTTTTCCTGCTACTGTACCTCTGATACGACGCTTTCTAGGCCTTCTAGTGTTCTGTCGCCAGTGGATACCAGATTTTGCTGAACTTGCTGCTCCACTTTATGCCCTGCTAGGCCGTGAAGCTCCAGAGGGTATTATAGTGCCCACTGAAGCACAGCATAATGCTTTCCATTCTCTACGGCAAGCGCTATTGAAGTCTCCTTGTCTCTCATTTCCAGACTATAACTTGCCTTTCCGCCTTTATGTAGCGACATCTACTAAGGCTGCAGTATGTGTTCTAGCACAACGTTTTCCTTCTGGACTCAAGCCGCTAGGCTTTTTCTCTCAAGGTTTTGATTCTGTTGTTGCTGGCATGCCACCTTGTTTTCAATCTTTAGCTGCTGTGGTATTTGCAATACAGACCACTGACTTCCTTGTTCTCCAACATGAACTGCATGTGTACACATCTCACTCAGTAGCTAGGCTATTGCATTTAGCTAAAACTCAACCGTTATCTAGTTCTCGTTTACTGTTATTTGATTTGGCTATTTCTCAAGCACATGTAACCTTGCATGAAGTTTCCTTGTTACAACCAGCTCAAATTTTGGCTTCTTTGGAGCCCTTGTTACATTTGTCTGACCCTGATGGAACTCATGATTGTCTTTCTTCTGTAACTGCCTATTCAAAGGCTAGGCCTGATTTATCTGCTGTACCTTTGCCAAACCCTGATTGGGTTCTATTCACTGATGGTTCTGCCTTCCGTGATGAACATGGACATTTACTGGTGGGGTATGCTGTAACTACTGTTGATTCTGTACTAGAAGCAGGAGCGTTGCCATTTGCAAGTGCCCAGTTGGCAGAAGTATTTGCTCTCATTCGGGCCTTGGAGATGTCTACGCATTTGGTTGTTAATATCCATAGTGACAGTAGTTACGCAATCGGAATTCTGTGGGATTTTGGAAATATTTGGGCTCAACGGGGGTTCCTGACGGCTGCCCATAAGCCCATCAAGCATGCCCGCTATATTGAGCGTCTACTTACTGCAGTGCTTAAGCCAGCTCAGGTGGCTGTGTTGAAATGCAAAGGACATGATCTTAATGGTACTATGGTGTCACAAGGCAATCAGTTTGTAGACCAAGCTGCTAAAACTGCAGCAGCAGGACCTGCAGTTCCACCACACCTTTTATTAACTCTTCGTTCACCTGCAGCTTCTCCTTCTGGCTCAATATCTTTGGACTTGATGCGTTCCCATCAGGACTCAGCGGACTTCACTGAAAAACAGAACTGGCTCACTTGGGGAGCATCTCCTGATGGTACTGGACTCTGGTTAAAGGACAATTTGATTATTTGTCCTAAATCTTTGCTATATCCTGTTGCCTTATTTTTGCATCACAAATTGCATTTAAGTGTACTGGCTATGACAAAAGCTTTTGTTCAATTGTGGCATAATCCTACATTTGCTTCTGCTGCTCATGCTGTGTGTATTTCTTGTCTCCCGTGTTTGCAAGCAGGAAAGTCCGGGAGCACTTTGCGTGCATCGCCTTCTCCGTCCTTGCCTAAGCCTCGAGGACCCTTCCTCTTCTTGCAAATGGACTTTACTGATCTGCCTTGTGCCAAGGGGGGAAGGAAACATCTTTTGGTTTTTACTTGCTTATATTCTGGATGGCCTGAGGCCTATCCGACAAATTCTTTGTCTGCTGCTACTGTTTTGAAATGCTTGCTTACTCAGTTTATTCCTTTGTGGGGTGTGCCTTTACTTTTGTCTTCTGATCAAGGTCCAGCCTTTACGGCGGAGGTATGGAAGGGCATAACTGCATTTTTTGGCCTTCACCAGCAACTTCATCCTCCGTATCATCCCCAAAGCTCTGGCCAAGTGGAACGGATGAATCGGACGCTGAAGGCACTTCTCCGGTCTCTGACTCATGATTGGAGTCAGGATTGGGTGGAAGCTTTGCCGTTTGCCTTATTCTCAGTCCGTAACTCTCCTCAGAGAACTCGACAAGGTCTTACCCCTTATGAAATTGTGACGGGACGTCCAGCGACTACTCCAGCACATGTGATAATTCCACCAGATCAATTACCGGATCCCCAACTATTGCGCAGCGATTTATTATCTTACTGTAAATATTTGTACCAAACGTTAGTGTCTCCTTCCTTTTTGCAGCTTACAAAGCAGGGAGCTCAGTCACAATCAACCCCAGACGTGGAACCAGGAGATTGGGTGCTCATCAAGGATCCAGCACCGAAGTCAGCTTTAGCAGCGAAGTTTCTGGGACCGTTCCAAGTGTTGCTGGTGGGATATTCGGCATTGAAGGTGAAGGGGCGCAAAGCGTGGATACATCTGGACCAGTGCAAGAAGGCGCCGTCCCCTGGATAGGACAACTTCCACCGAGACCACCTCCTGAAGAATTAGTTGAAATAGAACTGGACTCATTTCCTCCAGGATCATCTCCACTTGATCAAGAAAGTGACTGTGAAATTGTTGAACATTCACAACGCAATCCAGAGGTGGTTATTGAAAAGTGGTTAACATGCATATTTGCAATAGCATTGGCATTGTTTTTGTTCTTCTGGATTTGGTGTCTGTCAGCTCTCGTGGTAGTATCAACAGTATAGATGAGTTGATAAGAAGATTATCAGAAAAGCCAACAATGCCCCCTAAACAACAGGCAATAATAGATAAGATGCTCAGGGACTTTCATGGTGTTACTACTCCTCCAGATCCAGTTCCTACAGTCCCTGATCATACAGTTCCTGAATATGACCCACATGCACCGTGGGCAAAACATGGTACTTTTTATAATGTGTTTCATTCACACATTTATTCCTTAATTCAGCGATTTAATATTTCCAGCTGTGCAGTCTGCTTGCCTCACCCAGTAGCTACACAGTTCGGATTCCTGCCTAGACCTAGACCTCTCTCCTTGCAAGAGCTGAAGGAATTGTCTATGAATGAAACCCTGTTTAATCTTACTATGACATGGCCAGAAGGAGTCACTCCTGCTCCAAGAATAATTAGCCCTCAGCCAATGGCTGATCCTCCTATCTGTTTTCAAAGGAAAGGAACATATCCTGTGGGTGACACTCCTTTGTCTAAGTGTCAGACTGTTATGACTAACGACCATGTCCATTTAGTGTTAGAGTCCTCTACACCAAGTCCTGTGCAAGCCCTTTCAAATTTGAAGGTAGTCAATGTCATCCCTGATCCCAAGTCTCGTCTTGATCAGTATGAATTACAGTACTATGATCAGGATGGGTTTCCAGCATATGGGAAGTATAGATTGCAGAATAGTAAAGATGGTTTGTCATCTGGGTATGTTGACAACTATGTGTATCCCTATTTAGGATACTATCACCCATGGTTAAGAAACATTGAGCCTGGAACTGAAGTTTTAATCACAAATCCTAAAGATTTTAAAATTTGGCCTGATGGACTACTTGCCTTGGTAGGTCATTATTTTGTGTGCGGAACTCTTGCTTATGTTCGATTGCCTGCTGATTGGTCTGGCAATTGTTACATAGCTACTCTTGACTTACCATGGAAACTGGTCCCTTATGAGACTTTATTAGGGACGCCCTCAAGTCGTCAGCGCAGAGCAACAGATGATTCTAGTGTTGATATACGTGCAGCAAGGAAATTGTTAGAAGATACCACTATGTTAACCCAACAAGAAGTGAGCACTTTCGCAGGAACAGTGTGGCTAAGTACTTTTGGTGCCATACGTCCTACACAACGTTATGGTGAGCAATTATTGCGAATTTATGCTCTAATTGAAGTAACAGCCCAAGATTTGACTGATGCTCTTACAATCATGCAAGGTACTGTAGACAAGTTGACTGCTTACTCTGCACAGAATAGGATGGCCTTAGATTATTTGCTAGCCAAAGATGGCGGAGTTTGTGGCGTCGTGAGAGATCACTGCTGTACGATTGTGGATTCACAAAGTAAGGTAGTCACAGGTATCCTAGAACAGGTGAGAAAAGAAACCCACTTCTCCAAAGATAATATAGAGGGAACGTCTGATTCTATATGGCCTTGGTTTGATAATATATGGAGTGGCTTGTCAGGTCCAGTAAAAGCGATACTGACAGGCTTGTTTGGTTTCCTAGTAGCTCTCCTACTTTTAGGAATTGGTCTTGTCTGTTTTATGAAGTGTTGTACTACATACCTGCCTAAAGCTACACACACTATTGCAGTTTTGAAATTGCGAAGTGTTCCTAGTACAGGAGACTTGCTTCGTGAAATGCCTTTCTATGAAGATTGTGGTTCTGTGCAGAACCAAAGGGAGGACTGTGGGCGTGGCCTACCCCAGCTAGGCCCCAAATGTAAGTTGGATGTAATTAATGAAGCAGATGAGAGCACTGATGATAAACAAATTTATACACCTATGATTTATCCTGGATATGCAGACTTGGACCTGTCAGATTCAGATTCAGATATAGGAACAGACAGCAGATCAGGCTCAATAATCTCAATTGGAATGAAACCAAAGTCAGCTACACATGAAACCATACAGGACACAACAGTATAATCCAGCTCAGTATAGGCCTGAATAGAAGTATAGGTTAAAGATTGCTTTTGAAGCTATTCCTTTAAATCATAGTTCCCGTTTTTAGTTAGACATAAATTGGGAAATTAGAAGCATTATAGCTTACGCAAACAGTCTATGTACCCAACAGATATTAGGTCAGATTGAAGTTCCTTAATTAAATAGAACAAGGGGTGAAGCTGATCATTCTGCAAGAGGATAGGCTAAGCTGTCTCTGGGGCAGGATGCCCTGCTCTTATGAAATTGACTCTAGTCCATTTAGTAAATATAACCGAAATCAGCAAAATATAATAAGTAACTAACTAGCTTTTAGCAGTATAGCGACACCTGCTGGATCTAATGAATGTAATTTTTATATAGAACTTCTGCTTTTTGGTATAAATAATAATGTCTATGTTGGCAAAATTGATGTACACGTGGAATTTGGAAAGTACCAGATGTTAATTAAAAATTAACTGCATCAGCTGATATCACCTAATAAAAAGCTAAGCTCTTCAGAACCATCTTTGAAGAGGCATATTGGGATAGTCGAATTAGACTCGGTGTGTCTCTTCCCTATGGAGCTCTATAGCAATTGATTGATTAATTAACACTGTGTCGTGTCTTTTTCTTTCCTGTTAAGAAGCACTGGGAGATAAGAACCCAGGTATTTTGTTATAGGGGTCATTTATATGAGTCTACAGCAAGCATTTGTAAGAAACTGTTAGTTCCTTATCGTTCCTCCAGTTCAGTCCTCTACTTCTGGGTTGTGCTCCTCCTCCTGCAGCTTGGAGACTGGGCATGTCAAATTTATGACGTCACTGGATGTAGTCTGCTGGTGCCTCCCATCAACCCGTGTGCCCAGTCTTCACGCAGGAGGACATAGTGAGCCTAGAGACATAAGAACATAAGATATGCCATACTGGGTCAGACCAAGGTCCATCAAGCCCAGTATCCTGTTTCCAACAGTGGTCAATCTAGGTCATACGTATCTAGCAGTTTCCCCAGAAGACACAGGTTCTGCAATGCTTGTAACTAGGTCAAGCATTGATATCCTGGGTCCCTTCTTAATAATGGTTTATGGACCTTTCCTCCAGGAACTCACTTTAGGAACAGATAAAGAGCAGTAGGATAGGCTAGAGTACTCTAAATTTTAATTGGGGGTTTCCTCTAAGTTTTATTTTTGAGTTTTACTTTTAATTTTTAGAGGGGCGCTGTTTCTTTAAGAGCAAAAGAGAATTGAAGGCAGTAGGGCTTGCCTTCAGTGCCGGTTCCTGTCTGCCTCCTTTTGTCGGGGCTCTGGGCTCAGAATTTCAGATCTCTCCTCCTAGATGGGACGGAGGAGAGTTCTGTGGCAGGAATGCAGGGTGATTCCCCGACTGCTCAGACAGCGGGGACTGGACCAGCAGCGGCAGTGCATTGATGGGAGGCTCGTCCAGCGGTTCTCCTCTCTGTACGGGAATCAGGAGAACCGCGCAGGCTGGAGCCCCATCGAAGGTGGGTGAGTCACTTTAGCTCTGCTGGTATCTGTGTCTTCAAGGCATCTCTTCCTTCGGTGGCCTGAGGCCAGGCGGGAAAACTGCCGGCTTCATTGCCTTGCTTTTGGCGCCCTTTTTTGTTATTGCAATAGCGGTGGCCATTTTGTGTGCATGCCGCCTCGTGGCACGAGCTCCGGTGGGGCCTCTAAGCGGCAGTGCCGCCTCGGCGAGGGAGCCTCGTTCTCCAGGTGTCTGGGGGGCAGTCTCTCTTCATTTTGTAAGGATTGTGGGGCACTTTGGCATTCTGAATACCCTCGAGCACTTTAAGGGGTTGCCGGGGTGCTTGCAGTGAGGCCCGGGGGAGCAGGTCATTCAATTCTCAGACCAGCAAGTACGTTGATCCTGGGGGGACAGGGCTTGCTTCTGGATCCTTAGGCCTGGCGGTCCCGGTCAGGAATATAAAAAAAAAAGGAAGGGGGATGCTCAGAATGGTGTCTCGGCCTCAGTGTGTGGTCTGCGGCACACACAGGGGCACCGTAGCAGATTCTGGTATTTGCAGGGGTTGCGCTGCGGTGTCCACTGATGTGGAGCAGCAGATGGAGGCTAAGGCTAGTCTGGATCTGCCGCTGGTGCCAGTAACTCCCGACGGAGAGGACCTGGGGATCTCTGCCTCTGGGAGTGGCCAGGTGGTCAGCGGGGGGCTGCCGGTGGCGAGGCCACGGCTGGGGGCTGGGCTGCAACTGGAAGACGTTTGTCCGGACTTCATGTTGCTTATGCATCAGGCATTCTGCATGAAGCGTCAGGGAAAGTTACCGGATTCCGCATCACTGACGGCATTCTCGCAACAACCTAAGCTGACTGGAAAGGGTGCAGGTTCCCCAAGACCCTCGAAGCGAGCTCAGCCTCGTGAGGTGTCCTCTTCCGATATGGAGGGCAATGAGTCGGATGAGGCTGACCCTGACATGGAGGCAGAGTTGGCCGACCTGGAAGAAGGGGAGATTCCGGAGCCGGAAGATCAGGCAAAGATCATTCGGGTGTTCAGGAGGGAAGAGCTGACAGCTCTTATCACGGAGTCCCTCCAGACGTTGAATTTGGCGGCTGCACCGGCAACGGAGGAGGAAAGTGTGGAAGACCCTATCATCCAAGCGGTGTGGCAAGCGCAAATAGTGTTCCCTGTCCACCATGTAGTGGACAAGATGATTCAGCGGAATCAGCCTGAGTCAGGACTCAGAGGAATTAGAACTATGAACAGGATGTATCCCCTGGTGGATAAGGACAAGGAGAGCTTTCGCTCTCCCCGCATTGATGCAGCAGTGTCGGCGGTCACCAAGAAGACCACTATCCCAGTAGAAGGCAGCGCGGCGTTAAAGGATGCGCAGGATAGGAAGGTGGACGGTTTGTTGAAGCAGTCCTTTGAGGCGGATGCGTTGTCCCTACAAGCTTTCATTTGTGGAGCTTGGGTGGCAAGAGCATGCCTCAGATGGTCCCAACGGTTGCGGCAGTCCACTCAGTTGGATCCAGAGGGTGCGGTGGAGCTGGATAGGTTGGAGTCCGGCACTGCATATCTGGTGGATGTGCATTATGACTTGATTCGAGCGCTAGCCAACAGCATGGCATCCTTGGTGGCCACGCGCCGGTCCCTCTGGTTGAGGAATTGGGCGGCCGATGGCTCGTCTAAATCGCATCTCAGCAAGCTTCCTTTTAAGGGCAAGTAGTTGTCTGGGGACGATCTGGACAAGTTGGTAAAGGATTTGGGGGAGTCTAAAGGGGGTAAGCTCCTGGAGGATAAGCCAAAGCCAGGAAGGTCCTTGCCGGCCTTTCGGGGACAGTACAGGGATAGCAGAAAGTTTCAGGGCTCCCTGCTGGGTGGCTTCCAGAGGGGCAGGTTTGCTTCCAGGGCCCAGGGGTTTTGTGGGTTCCGGGGAACAGATAGAGGCTTCTCTATGTCGCCCGCCCTGGCCTTCTGCAAACCTTAATGAAGGCTGGCAGGTCCCAGCGGAAAGACAACCAATAGGCGGGAGGCTTCGGGGGGTTCTTTCTGCCTGAACCCAGATAATGACCGACCAGTGGGTCTTGGAAATTGTTAGAGAGGGCTATGTGATGGAATTGGCAAGACCGGTCCAGGATTCGTTTGTGATGTCTCCCTGCAGAAATCTGCAAAAAGCCCTGGTGATCCGCAGTACCCTCGATTGGCTCTTGCTCCTGGGGGCGATCGTGCCTATCTCGTTGTCAGATTACGGTATGGGGCGATACTCAATTAATTTTGTCGTGCCAAAGGAGGATGGCTCCTTGCGACCTATCTTAGATCTCAAGGGGCTGAATCGGTGTCTGCAGGTCCCACATTTTCGTATGGAGACCCTGAGGTCGGTGATTGTGGCAGTGCGCAAGGGAGAGTTTTTGACCTCTCTGGATCTTACGGAAGCGTAGCTACATATTCCGATCAGGGCCACCCATCAGAAGTGGCTGCGATTCGCCCTTCTGTGGGGACATAATCAATTCCAAGCGTTGCCCTTCAGGCTCGCAACGGCGCCGCGGATCTTCACTAAGGTGATGGTGGCGCTACGGAAGGAAGGAGTGTTGGTGCATCCTTATCTTGACGACTGGCTCATTCAGGTGAAGCCAGAGACAGAAAGCGTTCAGGCAACCGCCAATGTGGTGAAGTTTCTAGAGGGCCTCGGCTGGGTGATCAATCGGGCCAAAAGTCGCTTGGTGCCCTCGCAGGATCTCGAGTATCTGGGAGTGTGGTTCGAAACGCGGAACAGGTTCGTGTTTCTTCTGCACTGCCGTGCGCTAGGACTGAGGCTCCTGGTCTTCAAGTTCAGCTCCGCCCCGGCGCCGTGGGAGTACCTTCGGGTGTTAGGCACGATGGTGGCGACCCTGGAGGCTGTTCCCTGGGCCAGATTCCAAATACAGCCTCTTCAGCGAGCTCTCCTTCGGCGCTGGTCGCATCAGAACGATTTGTTGAGCAAGCGTCTCCCCTATCCGCCTCCGGTCAGACGCTCCCTGCGTTGGTGGCTCCGGCCCGGATCCCTTCAGGCGGGGGTGCCCCTGGAGCAACCGGAATGGCTACCCTTGCTGACGGATGCGAGTCTTGCAGGTTGGGGAGCTCACTGCGGAGATCTTTTTGCGCAAGGCACATGGTCGGGCCAGGAGAGCGGCTGGTCGATCAACCGACTGGAATTGAGAGCGTTTTTTTCTGGCGCTGCAGTCCTTTGAGTCGACGGTGATGGGTCGAGCGGTGAGAGTGCTGTTGGACAATTCTGCGACGGTAGCCTACATCAATCGGCAGGGCGGCACAGGCAGTGCGGCCATGGAAGACAAGGCAGAGTTGATGTTCACTTGGGTGGAGCAACACCTGTTGGCTCTTTCGGCGGCGCACATTGCAGGGAAGGACAATGTGACAGCGGATTTCCTCAGCAGGGTGCAGGTGGATCCCGGGGAATGGGAACTGCATCTGGAAGTATTTGCGCTAATAATTCGCAGATGGGGGCTGCCGATCATGGATCTCATGGCGACCTTTCGGTCGGTGAAGGCGAGTCGGTTTTACAGCAGGCGGCAGGAAAGAATGTGGGAAGGTCTCAACGCCTTGATACAGCCGTGGCCAGCGTAGGTCTTCTTTATGTTTTTCTGCCGTGGGCGCTGATAGGTCGCGTGGTGCAGCGAATCGAAGCCCATTGTGGCAGAGTGCTCTTGGTCACCCTAGACTGGCCGAGACGGCCGTGGTATGCCGATCTCGTTCGACTGTTGGACGGGGAACCGTGGCGGCTGCCGTTCTCGGAAGATCTCCTTCGCCAAGGCCCGCTCTGCATGCCTCAAGTGAATCGGTTCTCGCTTACGGTTTGGCCATTGAAAGGGCACGGCTGAAGAAAAGAGGTTACTCCGCATCGGTAATTGCGATGCTGCTTCGAGTTAGGAAAAGGTCGACCTCGCTGGCATATGTTCGAGTCTGGCGTATTTTTGAGGACTGGTGTTCTCAGTGGCAAATCCGCGTGGCCACAGCCTCGGTACCAATGGTGTTGAGTTTCCTATCAGATGGTTTTGATAAGGGGCTAACAGCCAGCTCGTTGAGGGTGCAGTTAGCGGCTCTGGACTGCTATGGGGCAAGGTACAGGATAGTCCCTTGGGGTCACATCCGTAAGTCATGCATTTCTTGAAAGCGGTTTCTAGGCTTAGGCCCTCTCGTCGAATCGTCGTACCGCCGTGGGATCTTAATGTGGTCTTAGGGGCGTTAGTGAAGGAGCCTTTCGAGCCCTTAGGTCAAGCTACAGTGAAGGATTTGACGTTAAAAACTGTGTTTTTAGTGGCCATTTGTTCGGCGAGACGAATTTCGGAGCTGCAGGCGTCTTGTAGAGAGCCCTTTCTGCAGTTTTCAGAAGAAAAGGTGGTTTTGAGACCGGTGCCGTCCTGTTTGCCTAAGGTCATTTCCCCTTTTCACCTAAATCAGATGGTGTCGCTGCCGGTGCTGGTTTCAGGGCAGGACGCCGCGCCGGATCGCACGTTGCGCTTTTTGGATGTCAAAGGGGCGCTGCGGCAGTATTTGAAAGTTTCCAAACTTTTTTGCAAATCTGACCGTCTCTTCGTGCTGTTCGGGGGTCCTCGGAGAGGTAAGGCGGCGGCGAAAGCGTCCATTTCCCAATGGATCAGAGAAGTGACTACCTCGGCGTACCTGGTACAAGGGCGTTTGGCCCCGGCAGGGTTGCGGGCACACTCTACCAGAGCGCAGGTGGCCTCTTGGGCGGAACACAGCTTGGTTCCGCCAGGAGACATCTGTAGAGCGTCTACTTGGTCGTCGCTCCATACCTTCAGTAAGCACTATCGCCTTGATGTTCTAGCAGCGATTGATGCCTGTTTTGGTTCGGCAGTCTTACGAGCCGGTTATAAGGGTCCCTCCCAATGAACACTGCTCTGTTACATCCCAGAAGTAGAGGACGGAACTGTTGGAACGATAAGGAAATGATAATTACACTTACCTGGTAATTGTAGTTCCTTTAGTGACGACAGTTCAGTCCTCAATCCCGCCCGGGGTGATGTCGTTGTCAGTGGGTCTTCAGTTGAGGGATCTATGCGGTTACAGGTAGACATAAAATTTCAAGGAATCCTGTCTCATGATTCTGCTCTGTCCTTTTCTCTCTTCATTATTCTCTCTCTTTGTTCTGAAGAAGGCAGGAGGAAATGGTACGGGGCAAAGTTTACTGTTTTGATACTAAAGTAGTAAGGTTTGATGTTATATGTTAGCTACTTATTTGTTGCTCTGTTGAGTATGCTTTGTCAATAGTTCACTGGGGTTGATGGGAGGCACCAGCAGACTACATCCAGTGATGTCATGAATCTGACATGCCCAGTCTCCAAGCTGCAGGAGGAGGAGCACAACCCAGAAGTACAACCCAGAGGACTGAACTGTCGTCACTAAAGGAACTACAATTACCAGGTAAGTGTAATTATCATATACACACCTACACATTAGTAATGTTAAGTAAAGCGATGAGAGGGGGGAATGAAAGGGTGGAAAGGTCCTGTGTTACTAATGGGTATGGGGGGATCAATGAATGGATGTGGGAGATGCAGGGATGAAGAGATGAGTGAGAGAGTCAGTTGGTCCATTAGATGATAAAGGGGTTAAAGGAGCACTAAGAGGCGACAAGGCGATAGCGGAGAGACTGAACAAATTCTTTGCTTCTGTCTTTACTGAGGAAGATGTAGGGATGTTACCCATGACTGAAGTGGTATTTAAAGGTGCAGAAGAATTGAAGGAAATATCGATACATCGAGAAGATGTATTACAACTATTAGATAAGCTGAAGAGTAGCAAATCACCTGGGCCGGATGGCATACATCCAAGGGTATTGAAAGAACTGAAATATGAGATTGCAGACCTGCTATTAGTAATCTGTGAACTATCATTAAAATCATCTCTAATACCTGAAGATTGGAGGATCGCCAATGTAACACCAATTTTTAAGAAGGGTTCCAGGGGTGATCCGGGAAACTACAGACCGGTGAGCCTGATGTCAATACCGGGAAAAATGATAGAAACCATCATAAAGAATAAAATTACTCAGCATGTAGATAGTCATGAACTAATGAGAGACAGCCAACATGGCTTTAGACAAGGAAGATCTTGTCTTACTAATCTGTTATGTTTTTTTCAAGGAGTGAATAATCAGGTGGACAAAGGTGAGTCGGTTGATATTGTGTATCTGGACTTTCAGAAAGCCTTTGACAAGGTCCCTCATGAGAGACTTTTGGCAAAACTAAAGAGTCATGGGATAGGAGGCAGTGTACTATTGTGGATCAGGAACTGGTTAAAAGATAGAAAGCAGAGGGTAGGGCTAAATGGCCAATTTTCCCAATGGAGAAAGGTGAATAGTGGTGTACCCCAGGGATCTGTGCTGGGTCCGCTGCTTTTTGACATATTCATAAATGACCTGTAAAGTGGAATAACGAGTGAGGTTATCAAATTTGCAGATGACACAAAACTATTTAAAGTTGTTAAAACCCAAGAGGATTGTGGAAAATTGCAAGAGGATCTTGATAAATTGGAAGACTGGGCATCGAAATGGCAGATGAAATTTAATGTGGACAAGTGCAAGGTTATGCACCTAGGGAAGAACAACCCAAACTATGGTTACACGATGCAAGGATCCACATTAGGAACCACCACCCAGGAAAAAGATTTAGGCGTCATTGTGGATACCATGTTAAAACCCTCGGCCCAGTGTGCAGCAGCGGCCAAGAGAGCAAATAGAATGCTAGGTATGATAAGGAAAGGAATGGAAAATAAAACAAAAGAGATTATAATGCCTCTATATCGTTCCATGGTGAGACCGCACCTTGAATATTGTGTGCAATTCTGGTCACCGTATCTTAAAAAGGATATAGCGATTTTAGAAAAGGTTCAGAGAAGAGCCACCAAAATGGTAAAGGGGATGGAAGGATACTCCTATGAAGAAAGGCTAAAAAGGTTAGGGCTCTTTAACCTGGAAAAGAGACGGCTGAGGGGAGATATGATAGAAGTCTATAAATTGATGAACGGAGTGGAACGGGTAAACGTAGATCGATTGTTTACCTTATCAGAATATAGAAAGACTAGGGAACATGCAATGAAGCTACAGGGTAAACTATTTAAGACTAATAAAAGAAAATATTTTTTCACTCAGCGTGTAATCAAACTCTGGAATTTGTTACCGGAGAATGTAGTAAAGGGTGTTAGTGTAGCTGGGTTTAAAAAAGGTTTGGACAAGTTCCTGGAGGAAAGGTCCATAAACCATTATTAAGAAGGGACCCAGGATATCAATGCTTGAACCAATACAAGCATTGTGGAACCTGTGTCCTTTGGGGAAACTGCAAGGTACATATGACCTAGATTGGCCACTGTTGGAAATAGAATACTGGGCTTGATGGACCTTGGTCTGACCCAGTATGGCATATCTTATATTCTTATCTCTCCAAAAGCTCTATAGAACTTATTTGAAAATCCATCCAACTCTGGTGCTTATTCAATGGTAGTTCTTTAATTAATTAATTTATTTATTTAACATCTTTTATATACCGCGCTATTTGTTTTCAGTGCGGTTTACAAATAACAAAGGCTGCACATTCAGAGGACACTGGTGTGCTTACATTATAACAGGAAACTTAAACTTGGAACAGGGTAAAACTGTAACTATGTACAAAACATATTGGATTCTTTAGTATTCACAGGAGGGCTAAGGCAGGACATCAGGGAATTGGGAGTGAAGAGTGAGAGTTTGTGGGTTTAGGAGTGCTGATGATCGGATGTGGATTGGATGCTTGTGCAAAGTGGAGAAGGAAAATGTGGTGCTTGATTGCCTTGCGAAATTGAGTGAGGTCTTTAATTGCTCTTATTTCAGGTGTGAGGTCATTCCAGCATTTAGGTGCATAGAAGGCGAAGGTCCTTTTCTTGGTTGACTGGGTACATTTGATGGACTCTTTGGGGATGATCAGGGTGTTGTCCGTTGTTGTCCTTCTCGTTCTGTTTTTTGGGGTGAGGGAGATGAGATCATTGAGAGACGTGGGGGCAAGGTTGTTGACGATCTTGAAAGTGATGATGAGGATTTTATAGGTTAACCTGAAATGAATTGGTAGCCAGTGGAGTTCCATGAGAGTCGGGGTGATATGGTCTGATCTTGCTAGACCACAGAGCACCCTAGCAGCCGTGTTCATCGCAAGTTGTAGTGGATTAATGATGTTCTTGGGGAGTCCGTATAAGACGACATTTGCATAATCAAAATGAGGTAGTGTGAGGGCCTGGAAAATGGTCCGGAAGTTGTTATGAGGTAGCATGGGTCTGAGGTGCCTTAGCGTTCTGATTTTATTGTAGACAGATCTGGTGATGTTCCGAATGTGTTCCTTAAATTCAAAATGCTGATCCAGTGTAATCCCTAGGTAGTGAATAATGAAATTAGTTCTTACCTGCTAATTGTCTTTCCTTGAGTATTCTCCGGGCCAGTCCAGGGTAGGTTAGGTTGTCAATCCCCTTCAGCAGCTGAGGACATGAAGACATCAAGTTTTCTTGAGTAGTGAAGCCACTCCCCCTGAGGTCATCCTGCCAGTCTATCAGTCCTCAGCAGCTGAAGAGGATCGATATTAGCTCTCTCCTTCAAATATTTGATTTTTTATTTTACTACTTACAGTGAAATTGGCTCTAGCAGGGCTGATTTTGGTTCGTAGTCCTTAAGAGTTATTTATTCTATAACGATTTTTACAAGCGGAGAGACGTTAATTGCTGTTTTTATTCGACGGAGTGAGGCAGAGCCTGCCTGATTCTAATCTGTCGCCGTCTCTCAAAGCGCAGTGGTTCTGGGAGCCCCAGTACTTCCCCTGCGATTGACATTGCCGACCCTTTCAGTGTTTCGCTAGCAGCATAACAAAAACGGCAGCAATTAGTACTTCCCTGCAGTTGTCATTGCCGACCCTTTCAGTGTTCCGCTAGCAGCGTAACAAAAACTGCAGCAATTAGGTATTTTTTCTGTCAGATTCTGAGTGTGGCTGTTAAGCGTTCGTCGTTAACGGTGCGATTGTGTCAAGCGGCTGTTTGCCTGCTCTCTGCAGTGGCGCGGCAAGTTAAAAGTTTTATCTAATTAATCGGCAAAAATAGGTATTTTTGATGGCAGAGAAAGTTTCCATAGATACTGAAAAGCAGTTGGTAAATTCTGAGAAAGCCGGTAAGGCGGCCATTTTAAATTCGCCGGCAGTTTTGACGTCAGATCAGCAACGGCCTGCTAAAAAGAAGAGCAAGGCTTCTAAAAGTGTTTTGAGGCAAGAGAAGCCACAAGAAAAGCCTGAGCAACCACTACCAGAGGTACAAGAAAGTGTATTGTCTTTCTTTTCCCCAGAATTTATTTTGGCTATGCACAGGGCTTTCTTGATAAAATCTTCTAATCCTCTTGCTGGGGAAATATTTAAAAGCTCTTCAGTTCCTATGGGTCTTTCTGTTCCAGAGGATCCTGGAGAGGGTCCTTCTCTAGCTAAGGAGGTCATTAGAGATCCTTTGGACCCTTTTGCCCCTCAACCCCCTGGGCCTTTGGGTCAGGGAGAAACTGAATGTCTGTCTGTTACAGGCTTAGACATGGCTTCTGAAGAGCTGGAAGAGGGTGAAATTGCTCCTGGAGAGGATCCTAATATATTTCGTGTTTTCCGTAAAGAGGAACTTTCAGCTCTTATTTCTCATTCATTATCTGCCTTGCATCTGTTGCTTCCCTCTGCATCTCAGAAACCTTTGGAGGATCCGTTACTGCAAGGTTTTAAAGCGGAACAACGCTCTTTCCCAATGCACCGGGTGATAAGGCAGATGATTGAATCTGAATGGGAGTGTCCGGAGGCTTCGCTTCGTGGAAGCCGTGCCTTATCTCGCCTTTATCCTATGCCACAAGAGGAGAAGGATTTATTATGCATGCCTAAGGTGGATGCGATAGTGGCGGCAGTGACAAAGAAAACTACTATCCCGGTGGAAGGAGCAGCTGCTCTTAAGGATTTGCAGGATCGCAAGTTGGAAGTTCTTCTTAAGCAAGCATTTGATTCTAGTGCTTTGGCTTTGCAAGCAGCTGTTTGTGGGGCATATGTATCTAGAGCATCCATTCGTTGGCTTCAAGGAGATGTTTCTGGAGATTC
Organism: Ichthyophis bannanicus; assembly: GCA_033557465.1. NCBI lineage: Eukaryota > Metazoa > Chordata > Amphibia > Gymnophiona > Ichthyophiidae > Ichthyophis > Ichthyophis bannanicus. The sequence goes on along the minus strand of CM066032.1, from coordinate 110,906,981 downwards.
AGATTCGTTGCAGGGAGTGGAATCTGCAAAATTAGAGTCGGCATCTGCTTATATGGCGGATGCTTTTTATGATCTGCTGTGGATTGCTGCCAAAACTATGGCATCGCTGGTTGCGGCTAGGCGTTTTTTGTGGTTGCGCAACTGGGCAGCAGATGTGTCTTCTAAGTCGAGACTTAGCAAGTTGCCTTATAAAGGGAAGCTGCTTTTTGGAGAAGCGCTAGAAAAGATTGTGAAGGATCTTGGTGATTCTAAAGGAGGGCGTTTGCCAGAGGATAGGCAGAGGCCCGCACGAGGCGCAGGAGGCCTACGGGGTGCTGGGAGAGACATTAGGAGGTTTCGGGGGGCGCGTTTTGTTCCCTATTCCAGGGGTCGTATGGGATTTCGCGGTCAGTCCTTTCGTGGGGCAAGAGGTTATGGTAGATCTTACTTCCCAACCTCTCGGACCGCAACTAAGAAACCGCAATGAAGGTTTATTGGTCCAGGCGTTGGTGCCTGTAGGAGGACGCCTGCAGAGGTTTCTAGCAGCCTGGACCGCGATCACGACAGACAAGTGGGTATTAGAGATAATTCAAAAAGGGTATGCGCTGGATTTCGTATACCCCTTGTCGCCCGCTTTTGTGCTCTCTCCCTGTGCCCCGGGGGTAAAGGAAAAGGCGATGTCAGACACGATAGTTCATCTCTTACAGCTGCAGGCAATAATCCCTGTGCCGCAAGATCAGTACGGACAAGGTCGATACTCGATCTATTTCGTGGTTCCCAAAAAAGAAGATTCTTTTCGACCAGTGCTCGATCTCAGGGGCGTAAACCGTGCTTTGCGGGTGCCTCATTTTCGCATGGAGACGTTGCGAACGGTAATTTGAGCAGTGTGTCCCGGAGAATTCCTCTCTTCAATAGATCTCACAGAGGCATATCTTCACATTCCAATCAGACCTTCTCATCAGAAGTTTTTGCGTTTTGCCCTTCCTATGGGTCATTTCCAGTTTCGGGCGTTGCCGTTTGGCCTTGCCACGGCTCCGCGGATTTTCACAAAGCTCATGGTAGTGGTGGCGGCTGCTCTGCGAAAGGAAGGCATCAGGGTTCATCCATATCTCGACGATTGGCTTATCAGAGCCGATTCTTATTTGGCTTCGGTAGTGGCAACGGCTCGAGTTGTTCAGCTTTTAGAACTACTAGGTTGGGTCATAAATCAGACCAAGAGTCACTTGCAGCCAGTTCAGCAACTAACTTATCTAGGAGCCTTATTCAACACCAGTCGAGGAGCAGTTTTCTTGCCGGAAATCAGAATAAACAAGATTTTGCAGCAGGTGAAGGCGTTTTTAAAAGTTCAGGATCCGTCGGCCTGGATGTACTTACAACTTTTGGGATCCATGGCGGCAGCTTTGGATCTGGTTTCGTGGGCCAGGGCTCACATGAGACCGTTACAACAGGCTTTGCTTTCCCGTTGGTCTCCGCAGCTTCACCCTCTAACTCAATGCCTGTTTTGTCCAGAGCAAGTAAGGAAAAGTCTGGAGTGGTGGTTGGACCCTGTGCATCTCTCTGCAGGCGTTCCTTTGCGGGAGCCCGAATGGATTTTGGTCACCACAGATGCCAGTCTAGCGGGCTGGGGAGCGCATTGTCAGTCACAAGTAGTTCAAGGTTTTTGGTCTCTGGAAGAGACATCATGGTCGATCAACATGCTGGAGTTACGCGCGGCTCGGCTTGCTCTTCTACACTTCGAACGTCTTCTCACAGGGAAGGCAGTCCGTTTGTTCTCCGACAATGTTGTTACAGTGGCGTATATCAATCGGCAGGGAGGGACCAAGAGTTCCTCTCTCCTAAATGAATGTCAGGAGTTAATGGCTTGGGCAGAGGGCCATCTTCTGGCGTTGTCGGCTGCTCATGTGGCTGGCAAAGAGAATATTCAGGCCGATTATCTCAGTCGCAATATTTTGGACCCAGGAGAATGGGAGTTAAATGTAGCGGTTTATCACGAGCTGACCTTGAAATGGGGTCAACCTGTTATGGATCTAATGGCAACGTTCAGCAATGCCAAGGCAAGCTGGTTTTTCAGCAGACGCAGGGAACACATGTCAGAGGGGCTCGATGCTCTGGTTCAACCTTGGCCCGAGAACGTACTTTTGTATGTTTTCCCTCCGTGGCCAATGGTGAATCGTGTGGTTCAACACATAGCGGGACACCGAGGGTCCGTGATTCTGATTGCGCCAGATTGGCCTCGTTGTCCTTGGTATGCAGATCTAATGCGGCTTCTAATAGCTCCTCCTTGGCGTCTGCCGGTTCGGGTCAATCTATTATTTCAGGGACCCGTATTCATGCCGCAGGTGGATCGCTTCTTGCTTACGGCTTGGCTCTTGAGAGGGCTCGTTTAACACGTAAAGGTTATGCGAGTTCTGTAGTGGCTACTTTACTTAAATCTAGAAGACCGGGAACTTCTCTTGCATATGTCCGGGTATGGCGATTATTCGAGAATTGGTGTGAGCAGCACAACGTTATTCCTCGTTTGGCTACCCTGCCTCAATTGCTTCTGTTTCTTCAAGAAGGTCTGGACAAAGGTTTGGCAGTTAATACTCTTAAAGTTCAGGTGGCCGCATTGACATGTTTCAGGGGTTTGGTCCAAAACTGTAGATTATCATTGCATCCAGATGTACAAAGATTTTTTAGGGCGGCAAAGATTCTACGTCCTCCGTTGCGTAAGATAGTACCTCCGTGGAATTTGAATATTGTTTTAGAGGCCTTATCGAGTTCGCCATTGGCATTGGTTTCCTCGCGATCTTTACGTGAATGTTCATGGAAGACGGCTTTTTTGGTAGCTTTGTGTTCGGCACGGAGGATTTCCGATTTACAGGCTTTGTCTTGTCGGGAGCCTTATTTACAATTTCTGCCTGAACGAGTATTACTACGTACGGTTCCTTCTTTTTTACCGAAGGTACTTTCTGTCTTTCATGTTAATCAGTCGGTTGTGTTACCTACTTTTTCTGAATTATCAAGTTCTCCAATCGATCGAGCTCTCCGAAAACTGGATCTTGGTCGTGTTTTAAAGAAGTACCTTAAGATTTCGGAGCCTTTTCGAAAAACAGATAGACTGTTTGTTCAATATGCTGGGCCCAATAAAGGGCAGCCAGCTTCAAAGTCAACGATTGCTCGTTGGGTACGCTGTGCTATTACAGCGGCTTACCAAGCTGGAGGACGGTCTCCACCACTTGGGTTGAGAGCTCATTCCACTAGGGCTCAAGCAGCGTCTATCAGTCCTCAGCTGCTGAAGGGGATTGACAACCTAACCTTCCCTGGACTGGCCCGGAGAAGCGAAAAGGAAAGATAGTTTACTAGGGAGATCCGCATCTCTTACTTTTAGGGAGGATGGGGGGGGAGAATTCTTTGTTTCTTGAAATGAACAGAACTTCGGTCTTCTTGAAGTTTATACGGAGGTTTTGAGATGCTAACCAGTCTGTGATGGCGTTGAAGCAGTGAATAAGGTTGGTGAAGTCTGGTTGTTTTACTTTAAATGGTGTAAACAGTAGAACGTCGTCGGCATAGATTAATGAGGAGATATAAAAGGTGCGTATGATGTCACATATCGGCTGTAAGTATACATTGAACAGAAGCGCAGATAAGGAAGATCCTTGCGGAACACCTTGATGTTGGTGGAAAGGTGTGGATGTGGTGGAACCGACTCTGACATGCTGCCATCGCTCTGACAGGTATGACCTACACCATTCCCAGGCGAGACCACGGATTCCCTTCTCCAGGAGTCGGGCGAGAAGTTGATTATGATTAACGGAATCGAAGGCAGCGGAGATATCTAGGAATATTAGAGCAAAGCCGTTTTCAGCCTTATCAAGACCTCTATTCAATGTATTATTTAGGGTGGTAAGGAGAGTTTCTACACTGTGTGATTCCCTGAAGCCATGTTAACAGGGATCGAGCGGTGAGGCTGTATCGATGTGATGTTGTATCTGTCTCTGAACAACCTTCTCTATTATTTTGGCTAATAGAGGTATGCTCGAGATTGGGCGGTAGGAGTCAGGCTTTAGTGGGTCAAGTCTCGAGTTCTTCAGGAGTGGTCTTATAGAGGTTTGTTTGAGGAAAGATGGGAACAAGCCTGTTGCAAAGGATAGTCCAATGATGTTGACTAGGATTGGGCTCAGTTCGGCACGCAGAGATCTGACCCAGTATGCTGGGCAGGGGTCACTTGGAGCTGTAGAAGTATTGATGGAGGTGATGAGATCTTGAATGTTTTTCTCAGAGGGTGTGGTGAACATTGTGATTGGAGGAAGTGAGGTGTGAGAGTGGGATAATGCTGTAACTGGGACTGTGTCAGTTATGGAGGTCTTGGATTGAAGGTAGTCGGCATAGGACTGGGGGGGGGATAGGAACTAGTTGAGTAGGTGATGGTTCTTTAATTAGGGATTTTGCTATGTTGAAAAGGTCTCTAGGTTTATTTAGTGAGCGGAGGAGAAGATTAGCATGGTATTCACTCATTCTGAGATATATAGTTTCACGGTGGAGTTTGAGGTGGTTCAAGTATGTTACTTTGTCAGATTCGGAGCAAGACCTTCTCCATTTCCTTTCAAATTTCCTGAGGGAGAGGAGGGATGACCGGAGATCTGCTGTGAACCATGGTGATGGCTGTCTTTTGTTTTGTTTGGTCTTGTTGCTTTTGGTTGAGGCTGGTAGCTGTGCAAAAGACTTTAATGTGGTGTTCCAGTTGGTGATTGCTTCTCCGAGGTCAGAAGGCATTGAATTGAGTAGTGGTAAGGCGTGCTTAATGAATTCTTCTTTGTCCAGTGGTTTGAAGTGAGAGGTAGGTTTGGATTCTGTACTGGGGTTGTTAGGTGGATGTTTAGAATGAAGAGTGGGCATCTGGAACATGATTAGTTTATGATCCGACCAGGGGATGGAGGTGATAGTGGTGTTGAGGCTGGAGTTTTGGCTGAACGCAGCGTGGGGAGCGAAGATTAGGTCCAGTAGGTTTCCTTTATTGTGGGTGGAAGTGTTCACAAGTTGATCAAAACCGAGTATTTGCATGGCTTCTAGGAAGGCATCTGCTTGGTTGGATTGCAGGGAGGGTAAGTTAAAGTCTCCAAGCAGCCAATTGGAGCTGCGCGGGTCGGCTGGGTTGCAAGCTAAGTCAATAAAAGTAGAGATAACCTCAGGAGGAGAAGAGGGGGATCTGTAAATGAGGTTTATGGTGATGTCCTTATTGGCAATGGTGATTATGTCCGCATGGGTGGAGCTCTTGAATGTGAGAAGTCGAAATTCTAGGTCTGTTTTTGAAAGGATAAATACTCCACCGCCTTTTCGGTTAGTCCTGTGGCATGTGTGGATGGAAAAGTTGGAAGGTATTAGTTGGTTTATGAGAGCTGTGTCAGTATCCTTGAGCCAGGATTCAGTCACCATGAGGAGATCCAGGTTATGTACGGCTATCAGGTCAGGTATCACTGGCCATTTCTTGCGCACAGAGCGTGAGTTTATAAGGGCACAATTGAGGAAGAGTTGAGTTTTAGGTGGGGCTTTTTTGAGGCTGTCTGATTGATTGAGGGCCACATATAGCAGGTGTGAGCGTCGCAGGTGTTGTGGGAAGCTGGTTGCAGAGTGGTAAGGGTTAGATTGGTTCTTCTTACCCAGATAGGGTAAGGTGGTGATATAGTATTGCCCGGTAGAGAGGGCTATGGAGCATTGCAAAGTGTTTAAAGCTAGGAAAATGGTAGTAAGGGTAAGTAGTGGGATGGCCATAATGGCTTGGTGGCTGTTGCGTTGGTTTTGATGTGTGTGGGGAGGGTACTACTTTTGTAATGTGACAGTACAAGTAGAAATAAGGCTCAATATAGTAGTGAGGTACTGTAGGCGAAAATATAAGTTAAGATGGAACAGTAAGGAGGTCTGTAGTAGAATGAGTCCCCGTACTGTTTTGAGCGGTTATATAGGAACTTCAGTAAGCTACTTCAGCATATAAACAACAGTATAGGCTATAAAGTTCAGCAAGCTAATTCCGTGTATAACATCTGTATAAGATACTTCAGTGAAATATATATCGTAACAGCTACGTATATACTTTGGTAAATTTCAGGTAAACAGCTAGCTTGGATTGTTGCACTGTATCTACTTTGTAACAATAGTTAGTTACTTAGTGGAAAATACTTTGTAAAAGACACTTAGTAGCATGCAGTAGGATAGATCAAGTATATTGTATAAATAGTCTAGTACCATGGAGTTGATAGCTAAACTACGTTATATATTATAATTATTGGGCATAGGTATTAGAATACATTAAGACATCATATCTAGAAGATAAGTTGTTATCGATTGTATTGTTCATATGGAGTGAGTCAATACTTAGTCTCTGGTTTTGTGGTTTATTGCTGGTTCTCGGGGGCATTCGGCTGTTGCTGCTTAGTTGTGTCCTCCGAGCTTGTATGTGTCCTCTGACTGGTTCCACGCCAAAGGGCCCTCTGGCGAGGCCCTCAGGCGCGGGCCCGACAGGCGCGGGCCTGCCTGAGAGCGGGTTGCTTTTGCTCAGCTGCTGCTCCTCCTCCCATAGCCCCGATTGGGCCGGAGTACCAGAGCAAGTCAGCTGGCAGGAGCTGGGACGGTGCTCTACCCCGTTGCAGGGGGAGGTGAAGATGGCTACTTTCCCGCCGATCGCGGGCTGCTTTTGCTCAGCTGCTGCTCCTCCTCCCACAGCCCCGACTGAAAGCTTCTAATGGTACAATAGGCATGGATAATATTTGTAAGACACTGATGTGATTGATGGCAGACTTAACTTCCCTAAAAATTCTGATATCTGCTCCTTTGATGCCTCTTGCTCAGAAGTATAGAGCTCCTTATAGAACTTTACAAACCGTTCCCTTATCCTCCTCTCTTGTCTAATCATCTCCCTGTCCTCCCCTTTAATTTGGAATATATGGCATTTGGCTTGACTCTTCTTTAATTTATGTGCTAACATCCTGCATGCCTTATTGTTAAACTCAAAGGTTTGCTGCCTCAAATAGTCTAGAGTGTATTTTTCCTCTGCCAGTTGTGCTTCCTTTAGCTCTTTTGTAAGTCTTGCCATCTTCTGTTTTTCTCCTCCTAGTAGCCTTCCTCTCTGCTTCTTGTTCTTCAGTTCCCTTATGTCCCTCTTTAATGGGTGATTCTCTGTATTCTCAACTTCTTTTTTTGAGCCCCCACCTCAATAATTCTTCCTCTAATTACTGCTTTTAGTCCTTCTCAAAAAAGTCCTGGGGGATACTCCTCTACATCATTTAAAACCAGATACTCCACTATGTTTTCCCTTACTTGTGTCACCACCCCCTCATCTTCCAGGAGGGATTAATTAAGCAGCCACCATTGGGGTTCTTTAACTGCCCCTTCCCTTTTATTGTTGTCCAGACCGGCACATGGTTTGTCCATGACCTGTCTCCAATCCCGCAATCTTTAGCCTGGTGTAGGACCTTTTTATGGATCCATATTAGGTCTATAGTGAGTAAGAGTCATGGGGTGGGGAATAGTAGGTATACTCTCGTCTCCCCCCTTGGAGTACCTGCCATAGGTCAATGACGTCTAATTCTTTCATGACCGAATGCATTACTCGGCGGTGTGTACCCAATTTTAAACCTTCCCCATGGGATGTGTCTATTCTTGGATCTGGGGCTAGATTAAAGTCTCCTCCAACAAGAAGCATCCCTTCATTGAAGCCCACCACCTCCCATATCCAGTGTCTAAGGAAGTCCGCTTTCTCTGTATTCGGGGCATACACACTTACGATTGTATATTTCTGTCCTTCCCATTGCGCTTTTACTTGTAAACTGTGTCCCCCACTATATCTCTTTCCTCAATAACCTGGGCATGTAGCTTTGATGATAGGAATATTGTCACCCCCTCCCCTTTTTATTTTCTAATTTATTGGATGCATAAATTCTTTCTGGGAATGTAGCGGGTTGGACCCGCCCTTCATCTCTTACTTGGAGATGAGTCTCCTGTATACAACATATATCACATTGTAAATGTTCCATCTTTTTATGCAGTATTTGCCTCTTAATAGAGCTATTAAGCCCTCTTACATTCAGGGTCATAATTTTTAAATCACCTATCGTCATACCTGGTGTTGCTCTTCCCAGCAGTTGCGGGCCTTTCCCTTCCCCCTCCCCAGTCCTTCCCACTTCCCCCCCCCCCCCCCCACCCGGCCTTATTCCCCCTTTTCCTCCCCCCCCTCCCTGTCTCCCCCAGTTTCACCTCAGGAGTTCCCTCCAGAGTCCATGTTTCATCACTTGGCCCACCTTTCCCATTACTACCCCCTATTATTTCCCCTATTTAGCCTTACCCCTCTTTTCCTTCGCCATTCTCCTTCATTACATGCCTCTATCTTGAGCCTTTCCTCCCCTTTTGCTCTTTTATAATTTACCTAATCTCCATTTATTCAAACATCTCACACATCATAGCCAAACTCAGTCCAGGTCTTCGGCCCTTTTCTTTAGGCCTTCTCCATTCTCAGCTGTCATTGTCCTATATAAGGGTAGCTCCAGTGTTTTCCTCTGCCTGCGCAGTCTTTTACCACCCTGTGTAACCTGGGTCGATGATGCTCCAGCCACTCCTTCCTTCTGCTTAATGTTTATAGTTTTTTTGAGGGATCTGTGTGGCAAGTGCTGCCAGCCAGCTTTTTCTACCCCTTTAATCGCCTCTCCTGTAGTTCTTGCTACCGTTGTAGAGCCCAAGATGGTAAATTGTAATCCAACTGGGATAGCCACTTGTAACGCACCCGCTCTTCCCATAAGCGTTTAGTAATGGCTTGATACTCTCTACGTCTCTCTATTGTTGCTGTGGCTAGGTCTCCATACAGCTCTATTTCTTGATTGTCCCATTTGATTTTCCCCAGCCTCTGGGCTGCCTTTAGTATGGCTTCCTTAGTATCATATTCATGCATGCAAGCGATGATGTCGCGGTTTCTCCCATCGTGTCTGGGCCCCAGTGCCCTGTGGGCTCACTCTACTTTAAAGCATAGTTGAGAGTCATCTAGGCCCCCCTCCCCGCTTTTGCCACCGCCTTGCATAATTGTGTAGTTAATGTCTTATAGTCCAGTGCTTCCTCTGTTTCCGATAGGCCTCTGATGCACAGATTTGCCATTCTCAATCTATTTTCTAAGTCCTCTATTTTCAGGGCAGTCTCCCCCCCCCAACTAGAAGTTTGGATGCATCCCCTCAACCAGCGACATCATCTTCTATCCACCTCCCCAACATAGTATGGCAATGCCTAGTTCTCTATAGTTACAATATGCAGCAATTTTATCCCTTCAGAAACATGAACCTTTTACATGAGTCACCCTATAGAGTGTTGCCCCCCACCCTGCTATTCGCATCTGCTTCCAATGGTCTGGGATACCTACTCTGGAACTGACGCCACTGCCATTTATAGCATAGCCATTGAAATGTGGTGTATGCGCCATACACATACTGTTCTGCTTGAGCAGTATCATGCATAGTGTTCACCCACTGCTGAAAAACAAGGGCCCTATCCCCCACCTGCAATTTAAAATGGCCTTCTAAACTCCCCATATTCCAATCATACTAAATTTACCATCTATCTTCTTAATTTTCTTGTCCCTCAGCCGACCATCCTCCCCCAACTTCAGCAGAGCATAGGTCCAGTCAATGTGTTTAACTATTCCTTCCAAATTCTGCAGAGCCTTACCCAAAACTCAGTCAGGGTGTGGCACTCCAGAAAAGCATGTTGGAATGTCCCTACCCCACTCATATTTTTCACACCTCCCCAAATCTCAAATTTCCCAACTGGGCACCTCTCTTTCATATAAGATAAGTGCATTTCCTGGTAACGTGCATTACAAATTACCTTGGCTATTCACATAAAATCTTTCTAGATGCTCTTCTTTTACAGTCTGTGCTATAAGCTCCATCTGTTGTTGCGCTAACCTCTTCAGATGCTCTATACTCAACATATCTCTAAGCAACCTGTACCACACAGACAGACTATTCCACAAGGGAGCCAATTTCCAAAAATCTTCATCTACCACTTTTACCTCCACCTCTTCCAGGTGCAGGGCAGCTACCAGTAGTGTCAGAACTGCATATATTGCAGAAAATAGGCCCCAGACAGCCACAGGGCATTCTGCAGCCACTCAAAGGACAGAAGGCTCCCTTCCCCCAACCCAACAGGAAGCCCATATCCACTTTTGTCTTTATCCCATTCTCTGAATATTGTGCACCCCACTCCAGTTAAAAACTCAGGTTGCCAATTATCTGCAAAAATGGGGTTACCTCCAACCTGCGATGCCCCTTACTCACCCCACCACTGACAGCTTCACGAAAAGAGTCAATTATATTTTAGCTACTTCAACTCCACCGAGTGGTGCAACATGCTCATCAACCCAAAGAGACGGTTCCACTCCTCCAGTAACCCTAAAGGGAGCATATTTAGCTGTTCTACTGAAGACCTCATGCACCCATCGCATGAGTGCCGCCACGTTATACATCCTGAGGACCCACAGACCTACACCCCCCTCCCCTGTTCTATGATCAACTTCACATAGCTAATGTGGACTCTTCTACCTTTCCAGATAAATGTCAGGAGAACCCTTTTAAGATATCTTCCTCCTTACCCATATTGGTAGCATCTGTTGCTGGTATAAAAGTTTTGGAATCATTTCCATTTTCACCAGGGCCAACTCTTTCATACAATAACAATGGTAGTTCCTTCCACTTCGCGCATAGATTCTTTAACTGACTAATTTTCTCTTGGATGTTTTTTTTGGTATACAAGCTTCATGTCCTACTGCAAATAGATGACAAAATACTTCAAAAAGGTCCTTTAGACCATAGAAGTATTACTCCCCAATACCTCCGGTGGTCCCCTTCCCCCCTCCCCTGAGCTACAATTTAAAATTTTTCAACATTTATAAGCAAACCCCAAAACTTCCCATTGCATTCAAGTAATTCCATCAAATTAGATTTAAACTAACAATGTATATATGTTCTAATATGTTATACCTTTAATGTTACAACATTCCTTGTAAATTATAATTATCTGTTCTATGTAAACTGACTTGGTATATTACATACCAATTAACCTACTGTTCCATGTAAACCGCACTTGATACTAGGGAAAGAGCGGTATATAAATAACTGTTAAATAAATAAATAAATAAATAAATAAATAAAATTCACTAAACCCTGCATTGGTATGTTTAATACTAACAAACATGTCATCCGCAAACATACTCATTTTACATTTTTGACTACTCACCCGCAACCAATGGATCCTCTCTGAAACCCTCAAACGTTATTGCCAAAGGCTTAAGAGATAAGATGAAAAGCAACAGGGCTATTGGTTAACTGTCTCATCCCCTATATAGTCCAAAAGGTTCCATTAGCCTCCAATTTTTCAAGATCTGCAGCACTGGGCCAACTGTAGAGAGCTTGTACCCAGGGCAGGAACCACTTCCCCATTCCAAAATTGCATAAAACCCAGGCCACTCTGTCAAAAACCTCAGCATCCAGGCTCACCACCACTTTCACCCCTTCCAGCGTATGATGCAGCCTAACCATCGACAAGACGCCTTAGTATGGACACACATATAAGATACACAACGAAGAAAGTATACTTCAAACTCAAAATATTAAAGCAACTACGCCCTCTAATGCACCTACAAGATTTCCAACGAATAATACAAGCTATAATTACACCCCACTTCGACTTCGCGAATTTAACCCTACTAGGTGCAACAAAGCTAAACTTGAAAAGACTACAACTAGCGCAAAACGCAGCATCCAGGACCATCATGAAGGCCCCCCCCATTCCAACATATAACACCTATTTTAGCAAACTTACACTGGCTTCCAATTCATAGTAGAATACTATATAAAACCCTTATAACTACCTTCAAAACCCTAAATAACATTGCACCATCCACACTAAACAACCTTATCACTAAAGAACCTACTAAAAACCTTCAAAGGAGAGATCGTATAAACAAATTAAGGACCCCAAAGGAATTTATAAAAGCCAAAAAGATAACAAAAAAGCATTCTCCCACGCAACCCCCATTCTATGGAACGCCTTGCCGGAAGAAATGAGATCACTACTCGAAATCATGGAATTCTGCAAGAAACTTAAAACACACCTGTTCACAGCACACTACGGGCCATTAACAAATTCACCTTCCCAACCAGAAAAAGGATAACACAATGTCAGTTTGCCTATTCTAAATTGGATATGACAAGTATGTGGACACTAAAACGTATACATTATGATTCATGTACGACTTACTTACAACTGTAAATAGTTCTAAGGTTGATCTCTGTACATAGTTCCCAGTTATTTCATGTAATGAGTTGTTATAGTTTTAAGATGTTCACTGTAAAAACAGCCATTGGCCTGTTCCTTGTTGTTCTATGTAAACTGCACTTGATTACTGGAAGGTGCGGTATATAAGAAACTGTTAATTAAATTAAGAATTAAAAGGTTTTTTTGCTCTTTCACAGAAAGAAGTAGTAAGATGAAAGTTCGGTTCCAGCATAGACGGGAAGGCAGACGCAACCACAAAAAAACATAAGAAGAAATTTTCTGCGGTGACGGGATTTGCTTTCTGCTGGCTCCACAGAAAACGAAGACCTGAAGAGGGAGAGTCACAAAGGCAGGAAAGCAGCAATGCAGGCGCAGTGGGATGATCCCAAAAGCTTTCCTATTGGACAGTGGGGAGCATTTCTGCACGGGCTCTGTTGGTGCTAACGTCACCCATATGTGAAAACTACATTCTTGCTTGTTCCTGGAGATAATGAAACAAGAAGGGAGAGGGGACACCACCCAGATCCAGCAAATCATGGCTTCTTGGTGAAGGAGCGCCAGGGATGGGGACAGTAAGGACAACAGAGATCAAAGACATAGGGTGTGCATGCTCCTGGGGTCTAGAGCGACTCGATTACCTCAGTTAGGCAGGAACCGTTGGCAGGCTTAACCACTGTGAGAATGTTGAGGGTCGATAGGGGCTAGCGCCCTGACTCTGATTTTTTCTCCACATTAAATGCCCTCTGGGGGTACTCAGATGCTCTTGGGAGTTGCCGCATTAGAAAAGGTGTTTTCTTTTTATTGAAAGGGACTCTCATGGGAGGTTGTGGTGCCCTTTGTTCTTCACAGGCAGAGCACCTTCCCAAGGCTGAGTTCACACAGAAGATATCCCACGGGTAACTTGTCTGGGCTTCTTTGGGTATTTTTTCTTTTTTTTTTTTAAACAAGAAAATCTCATGGGTACCTGGATTGCCTCAATGATGCAGCTGCTGAAAGAGTTTACTTCTCACAAGAAAAACAAATCCCATGGGTGCAGAGTCTAGGACCCCTTGGGAGTTGCGCTGCAGAAGTGATTCTCGTCTCACAACATCCCATGGGTACCTTGTCTAGGTCCCTTAGGCGTTGTGGCTGTTAAGCGATTCTGCTTCCACTACAGGACATCCCGAAGGTGCTTAGTCTGTGCCCCTTGGGAGTTTGCTGCTTGAAAGATTCCCTTGTGACAACAGTTACTCCGTACTGCCAAGGTGATTCTGCTTATAAGAGAGGCATCCCATGGGAACCTTGTCTAGGCCCCTTGGGGGGGGCTTTGTAGATGAGATTTCTCTTCTTAGGTGGAAGAAAATAATAAACATGAAAATGAGGTTAAAATAAAAAAAAAAGAGAGAAAGAGAGCAGATTACATCCTGTTTGGCCAGCGCATGAAGTAGTTTGAGGGAGAGAAGCAAGTCACACATGCCCAGAGAGATTTCTGAGCTCTTCAGGGCTTTGGGAGAGTGGTTCAGACCTAGGTGCCTTCAGGGATGATGTTACTCATGTGTGTGGCTGATTATAGCCTGCATGATCACGGAGAAAGGAATTAAACAAGGACGTGTAGAACATGTTTATGCATAAACCCTGGTGTTAATTTTCTTGCCTCAGCTTCACCCACCAAGCACAAATCAGAGTATGGCTGGTCAACATAATACATAGTAACATAGTAAATGACGACATATAAAGACCAGTATGGTCCATCTAGTCTGCCCAGTAAGATGGCAAAAGTAGGTGCACCTGCCGCTCTGTGCAGGCCACCCCTCCCCATGTCTTTGTTTTAGGGGTGAACCCTCCCCATGTCTTTGTTTTGGGGATGAACCCACTGCTCCCTGTAGGACACCCCTGTATGTTGAGAAATTAGTTAAGTTTATTTTGATGTTATCCAGTTGCTGTAAAGGGATCCACTGTGTCTGTCCCATGCCATTTTGAATTCTGTCACTGTATTTGCCCCCACCACTTCCATCGGGAGGGCATTCCAAGCATCCACCATCCTTTCAGTGAAAAAGTATTTCCTGACATTGCATTTCAATTTACCCCCTTGCAGCTTCATTTCATGTTATGCCATCTAGTTTTACAGCTTCCCCGTCTTTGGAAGCGGTTTGTTCGTTCATTATTTCTCTAAGTATTTAAAGGTCTGAATCATATCTCCCCTGTCCTTCCTCTCCTCCAGAGTGTACATATTTAGGTCTTCTTCTAATAAGGCTTCTGACGCAGGCTCCAAATCATTTTGGTCGCCTTCCTCTAAACAGCTTCCAGTCTTTTTATATCTTTTGCAAGATATGGTCTCCAAAACTGAACACAGTATTCCAAGTGAGGCCTCACCAGTGACTTATACAGTGGCATTAGTACCTCTTTCTTTCTGCTGGTAATTCGTCTTTGTATGCAACCCAACATCCTCCTGGCCTTTGCCACCGCCTTGTCAAACTGTTTTGCCACCTTGAGATCCGCAGAAAAAAAAAAAAAATCACACCAAGGTCCTTCTCCTGGTCCGTGCACACCAATCTCTCTCCCCTGATCACGTACATGTCACCTGGATTTCTGCTTCCCAAGTGCATGACACTGCACTTCTTCGCATTAAATCTTAACTGCCAAGCATTAGGCCATTCTTCCAGCTTTTGTAGATCTTTCCTAATGTTATCCACTCCCTCAGAGGAGTCCACTCTGTTGCAAATTTTCGTGTCATCTGCAAAAAGACAGACTTTTCCATGCAGTCCTTCAGCAATACCACTCACAAATACATTGAACAGTGCCGGGCCCTGTACCGAACCCTGGGGCACCCTGCTAACCACCCTCCTTTCATCCGAATGAGCTCCATTTACCATCACCTTCTGTCGTCTGTCAGTCAACCAATTTCTGATCCAATTCACCACCTTGGGACCCATCCCCAAACTACTGAGTTTATTGATAAGCCTCCTATGAGGAACAGTATCAAAGGCTTTGCTGAAATCCAGGCAGATGACATCCATGACAAGCCCCTGATCTAGTTCTCTGGTCACCCAGTCAAAGAACTCAATCAGATTTGTTTGGCAAGATCGTCCTTTGGTAAAATCATGTTGCCTCGGATCATGCAACCAGTTGGTTTTGAGAAAGTCCACTATTCGCTCTTTCAGAAGCGCCTCCATTACTTTTCTCGCCACCGAGGTAAGGCTCACAGGCCTGTAGTTTGTCACTTCTTCCCTGTCACCACTTTTGTGTAGAGGTACGACATCAGCCATTCTCCAGTCCTGAGGAACCTCTCCTGTTTCCAAGGATCTGTTGAAGACATCCTTTAACGGTCCTGCAAGAACCTTTCTGAGCTCTTTCAGTATCCTGGGGTGTATCCCATCCAGTCCCATGGCTTTGTCCACTTTCAGTTTAGCAAGTTGTTTCAACACCTCATCTTCTGTGAATGGTGTGGTATCTACTTCATTCCCATTTTTACATTTGGGAGTCACAGCTGGTCCATCTCCAGGATTTTCTTTAGTAAAAACAGAGCAGAAGTATTTGTTTAGCAATTTCGCTTTTTCTATGTCACTTTCCACGAGTCCTTTCCCAGCACTTCCGAGTCCTGAAATTCCAACTCTGATCTTCTTCCTTTCCCGAATATATCTGAAGAAAGTTTTGTCGCCACCCTTAACATCTTTAGCATCTTTTCCTCTGCCTTTGATTTTGCTATCCTTATTTCTCTTTTAGACTCTTTGAGCTTGATCCTGTATTCATTTCTGTGTTCTTCTGTTTGCAAGGTTTTGAATTTTGCGAAAGCTGTGTGTTTTGTCTTTATTTGAGCAGCCACTTCTTTGGAAAACCAAATAGGTTTCCTTCTCCTCGTTTTTATTTACTTTTCTTACATATTTATCTGTTGCCCCTTTTATTGCCACCTTTAGTTTAGCCCATTGCAACTCCACTTCCCTTATCTCCTTCTACCCCGTTATCTCCTCTAAGTACTAGGCCATTTTATTGAAGTCAGTGTTTTGAAGTTTAGGACTTTGAGCTTGCTATGATTGGCCTGTACCATGGCTTTTATCTCAAACCACAGTGTGATGATCGCTGTTGCTCACAGGGGCACTCACACAGACATTCGACATGCTATCACCGTTGGTGAGCACTACATCCAGCGTTGAGCTTTCCCTGGTTGGTTCCATCATCATTTGTCTAAGTAATGCATCTTGGAGAGCATCCACAATTTTTTTGCTTCTTTCTAAAGGGGATGGAAGGATACTCCTATGAAGAAAGGCTAAAAAGGTTAGGGCTTTTTAACCTGGAAAAGAGACGGCTGAGGGGAGATATGATAGAAGTCTATAAATTAATGAACAGAGTGGAACAGGTAAACGTAGATCGATTGTTTACCTTATCAGAATATAGAAAGACTAGGGGACATGCAATGAAGCTACAGGGTAAACTATTTAAGACTAATAAAAGAAAATATTTTTTCACTCAACGTGTAATCAAACTCTGGAATTTGTTACCAGAGGATGTAGTAAAGGCTGTTAGTGTAGCTGGGTTTAAAAAAGGTTTGGACAAGTTCCTGGAGGAAAGGTCCATAAACCATTATTAAGAAGGGACCCAGGATATCAATGCTTGAACCAATACAAGCATTGTGGAACCTGTGTCCCTTGGAGAAACTGCTAGGTACATATGACCTAGATTGGCCACTGTTGGAAACAGAATACTGGGCTTGATGGACCTTTGTCTGACCCAGTATGGCATATCTTATGTTCTTTCCAGATGTGCAGGAGTAATCTAATCCACATCGGGTAGATTAAAGTCACCTAATATGATTGCTTCCCCCTTTGTTGCTATCTTGGCAATATCACTGATGGTCCTTCTCCAGGATTTTCTTTAGTAAAAACAGAGCAAAAGTATTTGTTTAGCAATACATAGCAGTTGCTAGCCTGACTGCTATTTCTAGATTTCTGTGAGGCCTCTCTCTAAAGCAATTTTCTACAGGTGGTTTTAAATATCAAAGTGATTGATGCCATACTAGTCTTCAGAAACAAAAGATATTCAGGACCAAATCTGACTGGAACAAAACATTATATAAGTTTAACATCAGCCCTTTGAAATTATTGTTTTCCAGCACTAAGGGCATACTTTATGCATTTTTTTAAAACTGCCACAGACATTTGAAGGCAGCATGCAACAGAGTTACCTAGCACAAGAGGAGCTTGGCATTGCTTTACCACATCCTATTGATTAATATGGGGTAGGGAGAAAAGTGTGGGGAGAGGGCATCAGAAAACCTGCTCCTAGAGATATATGTTAGTAAGCTTCAGGACCTCCACACTTACTTAGAACGTGGTTATACACAGACTTCTATCCTCCTCTCTCCCTTTTATGATTTGTTCTTAAGCTGGATTCAGAGTGGTTAATTCAAAACCCTGGTTCTATGTATAATAGATTTCACAGCTTTATTTTCAATATGCAACTAATTCCACCTACTCTCCTCAAAATGTGAATTCACAAGAACACTATAAAATCTCTATCAGATGTTGGTACAGTGGTGTGGAAAACTCTTGGATAGGTAGTGCTGAATCGGCAGTTTTTAGTTGTTTGGATCACAGGGACAAAATGCGTTACAATTTTTAACCTCTTCTGCTTGCCATTTTCTTCCCTTTTGTCTTTTGTACAAATCTGACAAATTCACCATGACTTGAGTGTTCTTTTATGATTGTTTAATACCCATGTTTGTTTGGTTGTGAACCTGTGTACAAAGATGCAATGTGTGCCCAAAACATTGTTGTGTTTTTTGTTCCATGTATGTTGGCAGTGTGCATGTTTTCTTCCTAGTTTCATTAAACAGCCCTGAAAAGGGATGTTTTGTTGTTGTTATTGGTGGTGGCCATTAATACTTGATGGGCCAGCCCTTGCTCTCTTCCCAGGTGACATATGTCTGGCATGGAGTGGACCAGTATGATGAGGTGTTCTCATGTTATGATGCGATTCCAGGTTGCAATTAGTGACTCAATCACCTCTCGCTCGGTCCGCGGCTGCTTCTTTTCGATCTCAACTGATACCATGTACCAAAAATTCTCAATCGGGTTGAAATTGGGTGACTGAGCTGGCCAGTCAATGGTCTGAACTCTATTTTCTTCCAGTCAGCAACAGTTTTCGCTCAGTGGCAAGGTGCATAGTGTCGTCAGGTGCCCCCAGTGGCCAATGGCTGTAAGGGCATGCTGAGCATTTTCATTATTTTTAAGAAGCAATGGCTCTTTAAGGCCAAGTGCAGTTTGGTCATTGGAGTTTTAGCTCCTTGTGAGAACAAATTATATAAGCCAAAAGTGGAGGGTAATAAGGCTTTATTTCCCCTTTAATGCAAGGGTTCACTAAGACATAAGAAAATAAAGATAGTCCTTCTTTATAAAGGGTTCCACCAAATAAGCAGGCAAACAACTGTTATAAGCTTCACAAATGAATGCAGGGTTTAACTGAGGATTCCTTCATTCCAAAGTAAATTAAACAAGCAGGCAAACAGTTATAAGCTTCACACTTAATTGCAGGATTTCTTTTATATTTACAGTTCTACTAAGGACTCAATACTAGTAGTAGCACAAAAAGTACAAGCCATGGATTCATCTTGAGGAATGGGAATAGTATTCTCAAACTCCATTTCCATGGACTCTGCGTCACTGGCTTCTCCCTCTGAATAAGTGCTTTCCCTTGCGGCTACAAGTTTACAGGGTCTGTCCCTGTTTCTTTGCTTCCAGTAAGACTCTTCTGTTAAGCCCTTAGGTATTGTTTTGAAAAGCTCTGCTTTGTTCCCTCTTCTCATATACTGAGTGTCTGCTTTATCAGAGTTTCTAGGAGCAAGGCTTTCTTTTAAAAGTAAAGAGCCACCATACCTTGGCTTCCTGCAGCTGCTACCCCTGGAGCTTTCTCTCTGACGTACTTCTCTCTGTAGACAGGTTTTCTTGTGCAGTGCTTTGCCTTCCTGAAGCCCAGGAAAACCTGGTGAGGATTCCCAACCTCTGTGCTTCTGTGTAAAGGTATCTTTTGTTATAGGAACCTCTCCTCCTTGTACCTTGTAATCCTGGTCCAGTGAACTCAGGCGGATGTAGGATTCTCTCAAAGCATGGCTCCTTGGTTCTCTGTGCTCCTCTTTCAGCTGTTACTGCTCTTGTTGTGCTGCTTGATCCAGCTACATTACTTGGGCTGGGAGTGTCACTCCTTCCAGCCAAACTGCTTCTCCTGGCAGCCTCTCTCTGGACTCCGTCTCTCTGTACTTTGCCCCTCTGGACTCTATCCCTTTGGATAGTCTCCGTCTGGATTCTGTCCCTCTGGGCTTGCTCAGTGTGGATTCTCTCCTTCTCCACACTCCTTCTCCTTCCTTCTGGCTGAACTGCTGCCAGCTGAGTTCCCTCCGACTGGATTCCTCCCTCCTTGATTCCTCTTGGCTGGATTCCTCCTGACTTCTCGGCTGCCTTTCCTTTATAAAGGTATTTTACCTTTGAAACTCCCGGGCTTGCCTTCAGGTGCAGCTGGTTAACTCTCATACAATCATTGGCTGGGCGTGTTGATTCAGCCTCTGTAGGATTACTCCTGCCCCCTCTAGCTGTGCTGCAAGGTAATTGCATCTTCTGCCCATCCACAGCTCTATGAAAGACAGGGTTTTTTTCTAAACCTGCACCTTCCGTGGCTCCAGCCTCATGACAATAGTCATTCTGGAAGAAATATCTGCCAGGAAACAGTTGCTCAGCTGATGGCAGCATGCACTTCTGCAGAATATCTATGTATTTTGCTGCATTCACCATCCCATCAATGATATGGAGTCTTACAATGCCACTGCCTGCCATGCATCCCCAGATCATGACCTTGGTTGAATGTTTCACGGAGATATTCAAGCACTCTGGTTTGTAATCTTCATGAGGAAACCTCCTCACATAGATTTTGCCCTGGTCACCCAGAATGCAGAATGTGCTTTCGTCGCTGAACAGAACTTTCTCCCAGTCAGCCTTGATCCATTTTGAGTATTTGGATGCCCACTCAATGTGTCTCTTCCTCTGTTCCACCGTTAGTAGCAGCTTCCTCCGCGACTTACAGCCCCTCAACCTATATTCCAAGCATCGTTTCCTCACAGTGGAAGTGCAAACAGCAACAGAACATTTCTCCTTCCATTCCTACAGCTCAGGGGAGGTTAGCTTGCAGTTGCCAAGAGATGTTATCAAGGCCCTGTCGTCCCTCTTGGTTGACTTTCTAGGCAGACCGCTACTTTTTCGGTCCTGCGTATTTCCCTTCACCATATGCTTCTGCAGAATGCAGAAAACTGTGCTCTGATTACAGGCAACCTTTGATGCAATCTGCAGGCTGGAATACCCTTCCTCTTGCAAAAACCCACTATCTGGACCCGGTCCTCCATTGATAGAAAATGCGACCTCTTCACCATGCCAGGACATTGAGCATTAGATGCGATACACACCAGTTGATCCACATTAAATTCAAACCCTATGTGCTTCCAAAATACTATGCACTAATTGGCTATCAAATATGACCCAACAGAAGTCAGGCCTCCACAGAACTCCCCCCCCACCTGAAATCCTGGGGGAAAGGGGGAGAAGGAATATCCTCCCCTCAGCCCTGTTGTCCCCCAGGTTCTTTCTGATCCGTCTATTTTTTTTCTTTTCTGCCTTTATAAACAAAGAAACCTGCACCTTAACAGGGGAAATAAAAATAAAACTTACTAAATCTATTTCCTTAGTTGTCCCTTCAGTAAGTCCAGCACCCTAGCTCACTACCTTCTCCAGCTACTTGGAGACTGAGCACACTGGGACTGGTAGGCATGTTCAGTCTCCAAGCTGCTGGAAGAAGTACACTACCCAGAGGTGCGAGACTGGACTGAGGGAACGATAAGGAAGTGCAGTATTCTACTGGTTTATTTCAATCCCGCTTCGACACAGAATCTGGATGATCATACTGGGACATCGTTTCCTCATAACAGCCAAACAAAAGTTCAAAGACAAGTAATTTTGCATGCAGAAATGGCTACTGAATTAAATTTGCAACCAAACAGTATATAATAAGCCAGGATTCTGTCAAAGAATTTGCAAAGATTGTCAAAATAAAGCTGAGAATAGCTTGATCGTGCAGTCTATGCAAGACTTTTGCACACCGATATAAATTCAAAAATTTTGATTTTTGTTTAGAACTAGGAAGCAATAGGAAGATGTGCACACTGAAGCAAAAATTTAGTTCAAGTTCCTAAAGCAATAAGTTTGGCAGCAGTTCAGCAACTGTTCTTTCAGTTTGCTTATCTTTGCAGCTGCACCACAGTTGTATAACATCCATCACTGTGATGTTTCTTTATGGTCTATGCACCCAACGGCCCAGCAGCAGCGGTGCCATGTGAGAGCCAGCTTCAAACCAGCTCTTTATGAGGGACTGGAATCACAATGGAGGAGGCAGCACTTACAGCCCTTGCCCTTGATGAGTGAGTCTCAGCCACTTATTAACAGTACAATTATGCACCAGAGGGAAATGCAGTGCAGGCTTCATAGCCAGCGGATGCTGAACTAGATGGAAGAGAAAACCAAAAGTACCAAATTCACAAAAATCTATTGGGAGTATCAAAATCAATTTATTGGGAAAAACGTAGAACAATAATTATTATTTGGAAAAAAAACAAAACGAACAGATGATATAAAAATTTCAAATGACAAAAAACCCAACATGGCCATGCTTTGATATTGGGGTAAAAACATCAATAAATTTATTAATATTTTCAAAATTATTGCCCATATTAACATCCATCTCAAATCGGTATATTTAAATTACATTTTCTGGTAACCTATAAAGATAATGCAAATAAATGAGGAAAATAAGCACTGATTTAGCTAACATATAAAAGTTCACTAAAAGTATAAATATCCTATCATGTAATGGATATATACAAACCCTACCAGTTTGACAACAGCCACTTATACGCTATGTACATATGCTCCAAAAGAATAAAATGATAATTTTGTCAGGATTACTTCCCCTAAAATGATCAAAATCATCAATGCGAATAGACAATATTATATTTTAAATTGTTTTTAAATTTAAAACATGTTACCTGTACAGGTTCAGAATTTAATCCATCACAGAAATACAGGAGCATAAATACTTTTAGGAACTGAAGCTGAGAGCAAACTTTTAATACCAAAAATTAGATCTATTAAATAAATTAATTTCCTCCTGAACAATAAAGAACAATTTATAGTAAAAACTTACCAAAAATATTCTCTGCTTTCACTTCAATATAAAATTCAAAAGTATTTGTGTTACTGTAAGCACTTCCCCTCTTTCCAGTTCATCCATAAGGAAATAAAATATACTATTTCAATATTTACAAATCTTTATAGTCAGGAAGATATCAAAATGCATGACTTTCTCCCAATTCAGATTCCAAATAATAAAAAGATCTGCCTAAATATAAATTATTGAATCATGTTTGGAAAAATCTGACACCATTTGTCTTTCTAACTTTTTTTTTGTAACTTTCCTTTTATTAGTTTTTGAAAGGTTCACATTTTACACATCATAACAACAACAATAACAGCCCCAACAAGCACAAGCCCCAACCCCCCCCTAACAGAAAACTAAGCAACCCCATCCACCCCCCAGCAGGACCCAACATCAAGTTCAGGTTTCACAGCATTAACCATAGTGACTGCATGGAGACCACAGCCAGTCAGCGTGGACACACTCCCTCCCTATTAGTCCCCCCCAATACCCTCAACCCCCACCTCCCCCTCCCTTCCCGCTTCCCATGTTCTCACCCACTACTTCCAGCAGCTACTTTCCCCCCCACTTCCCCCCCCCCTGCCAGTTCAATAGCCACCCATCATATCCCTGCCACATCAAACGAAAGTTCTGCAGCTTATGTTTACTATAGGCCTCGATTTCACACATGCCCCGCAACCCACTTAGTCTCCCAACGATATCCCTCCTAGTGGGTACATCCGGACGCTTCCAACGTACCAGAAGCTCCCCCCTCGCCGCAGCAATACAATAGCCAATCATCTGCTGCAGGCCCCTCTCCCCCTCATCCTCCAACTCGTTCAGCAGAACCATGGCAGGTGTTAGGACAACTGGAACCCCCGTCACCTCCCGAATAACCCGTTCCCAATCAGCCCACATACCCTGCACCACCGGGCAATCTCACAGCAGATGATACAGATCCCCCTTTCCCATGCACCCCCTCCAACACTCCCCCGATTCCCCTTTACCTAGGGCCCGCAACCTCCACGGTGTCCAATAGGTTTGATATCTGATTTTTAAGCTACTCTCCAGGTATACCGTCCCCGGTGCCAGGCGTTTAGTCCACCCATAAATACCCTGCCACCGTTCTCTAGTCCAGTCGCCCACAATAACCTTCTCCCACGCCACCTCTCCACGAATACTCCCCCCCACCCCCCCCTGGTTAATCAGCTCCCCATAGAGTTGGGTGATAGCTCCCCTCCGCCATCCTCCCTCGAACAGGATCTCCACCCTCGTGGCCGCCCGAGCCAAATCACCCTTGACTTCCTTCCTTCCCACAAAAGACGCCACCTGTAAATAGGCAAAGAATCCCTTACCCCCCAGCCCAAATTCGCTTTGCAACTCCCCCCAACTCTTAAGCTCCCCCCCCGAATGAATCAACTGCCCCACATACCGCAACCCCTTCCCCCTCCCACTCCCCAAACACCCCTCCCTCTCTCCCAGGTACAAATTCCCGAACTCCCGAAATGTACATACTCCGAGTGTACCGCTTTCCCCCTAACAGCTGACGCTTCGAGCGCAACCAAAGCTCCTTCGTCAATGTCCTAAAAGGGTTACCCTCCCTCCCCCCCTCCACTGTGGCCCCCGGATCCCACATCCACTTCGCCAGGCTCTCCATCCTATCATGCTCCTGTTCCAAGTGCACCCACCGGGGAATCTCTTCCCCCCCTTGCCAACTCTGCAATACCCGTAACTGAGAGGCCAAGTAGTACTTCTCCAGCCAGGGCACCCCCATCCCCCCTTCCTTACTATGTCTAAACATTGTGATCCGTGCTATCCGCGGGCGTGTCCCTCCCCAGATAAAATCCATTATAGCTTGCTGGGCTTGTTTCAAATAATTCCGCGACACCTTGCACGGTAGGGAACTAAACAAAAATAGGAACCGGGGTAGTACATTCATTTTTATGACAGCTATCCGCCCCAGCCACGTAAGAAACAACCCCTTCCACTTTTGCAGATCTCGGCGCACTTCCTGCAATAATCCTCCGTAATTAGCAACCCCTAACCCCGCCATATTCTTCCCCATCTGAATTCCTAAGTAGCGATAGTGGTCGCTCACCCACTTAAACGCAAACGCCCCTTTCAAGCCAGCCACCGTCTCCCCTCGTAAATTAAACCCCAATATCTCAGATTTACTATCATTAATCTTATATCCCGCCACCTTACTATACCCCTCAATCTCCTGCATTAAATTCGGTAACGTCACCAGGGGCTCCCGAAGCGTAAAAATTACGTCGTCCGCAAATAGGGTAATTTTAACTTCCTGGGAGTTCATTAGGATCCCCTTAATATCCGGGGACCCCCTAACCCTCGCTGCCAGCGGCTCGATAACCAAGGCAAAGAGCAGAGGGGACAAGGGACAGCCCTGCCTGGTGCCCCTCCCTAAGCTGAACGGTCCGGAGTAACTTCCATTTACCCGCACCCTGGCCTGCGGCCCCGCATACATCGCCTGAATCCACTGAACAAAATGAGGACCCAGCCCCACTTTCTCAAGCACACTAAGCATAAACGGCCACTCCACCTGGTCAAATGCTTTTTCTGCATCCACCGACAGGAAAGTGGCCCCCTGACCCGTCCGTTGCACCTCCCAAGTAAGGTTGCAAATTTTCCGGATATTGTCCCCGCCTTGCCGCCCTACTATAAAACCGGTTTGGTCAGGGTGTATCAAAGTAGGCATCACCCTAGCCAATCTAGTGGCGAGAACCTTCGCCAGCAATTTAGCATCCACATTTAATAGTGAAATGGGCCGGTAAGACCCACACACCGTTGAATCCTTGCCCGGCTTAGGAATAAGAGTTATCCCAGCCTCCCTCATGGAGCATGGGATCTCCCCCCCTGTCAACATGCTATTAAACACTTCTACCATCAAAGGCCGCAAGGTGGATCGGAACTCTTGATAAAACCGCCCCGTCAGCCCGTCTAACCCCGGAGCTTTACCCCGTTTTAACGTGCTGATCGCCGCATCCACTTCCTGCTCCGTGATCGGTCTATCCAACCACTCCAACTCCTCCTTTGACAAAGTGGGCAAGTCACACTCCTGCAAGTACTCCTCACATTGAGCTTTCCCACCCGCCACCTCACTAGTGTATAGCTTGGTATAGTAGTCTGCGAACGTCGCCCGAATTTCATTATTCCCATGCATCATCTTCCCCCCCACTCCCCGGATTCCCCCAATATTGTTTTGCTGGGCCTTACTCCGCAGCCTCTGTGCCAATCTCCTCCCCACCCTATTGCCCCCCTCGAACCAGCCTTGCTTCAAGACCCGCAGCTCATAGGCTATTTCACTCGCACGCAATCTTGCTAGTTCCCCCCGCAACTCCTTCAATTTCCACGCCACCTCCTCCCCTCCCATCCCAAGACTCTGCCTCTCTAGGCGGCCAATATCCTGCAAAAGCCGATGCTCCCGTTCCCCCCGACTCCGACGCTCCCGGGCCGCTTCCTGAATTAAGTGCCCCTGCACCACGGCCTTAAGGCCATCCCACACCACCCCTAAGGCCACCTCGCCATTCAGATTAAACTCTTGATATTCCTTCACCACCTCCCCCAACCGTTCAATCACTGCCGGCTCTTCCAGCAGAGCCTCATTAAGCCTCCAAAATTTAACTCCATCATCCACATACCCCAAACTAAACTTGACCCACACAGGGGCATGATCAGTCCACGTGATAGAACCATGCTCAGCCTCTACCACCCTATTCAGCCATCCCCCCCCCCGCCCACACCATGTCAATCCGACTATACGTGCCATGTGGCGCTGAGTAGTAAGTGTAATGCCTACCCCCAGGATTCTGACTCCTCCACACATCCTCCACCCCCAAGCACTCCTTCAGGTGTCGCAGCTTGACCCTATCCACCCTCTTACCCAAACCACTACCCCCCCCATTATTCAACCGCGGGTTGATAGTCAAGTTGAAGTCCCCCCCAATAATAATAGGGGCCCCACTCAAACCTCCCAATTCAGTGCGCATCCTTTCAAAAAATTCCCCTTGTTTCTCATTAGGTCCATACAGACTCACTATCCAAACCTGTTCCCTCCCTATTTGAATTTTAATTCCCACTGCTCTGCCCTTCTTATCCCTATATTCCCCCACCACCCTATCCACCCACTCCGCCCCTACCAGAATGCCCACCCCCCCTTCCGTGCCTCCGCCCGCTGGCCAGCCAACAGTGCCCAAGGGTAACGCTTCGACTGCACCAGCCGTTCCTGTCCTACCTTCACATGGGTTTCCTGCATGCAGATAAAATTCGCCCGCAACCTAGCCCCCTCCCTCTCCACCAGTCTACGCTTCCTCCAGGTTCCCAACCCCCGCACATTCATTGTAGCCACTACCAGGTGTTGTGACCCCACTTTGGTCCCTCCTCCCCCCTCCCCCCTCCCCCTGCCCCCTCCCATTCCCCCCCAGCCCACTCCCCCCCTCTATCCTCAACCTCAAACCCTTCCCCCCCTCCCCCACCAAGTCCCCCCTCCGTCCCCTGGAGGTCTCCATCGGAGTAGTGCCCATCAGCCAGAGGCAGCTTCCACTCCCTACCCCCCTCCCCGACCCCTCTCCCTTCCCTTCTACCCCAAGCCCACCCTCTGTTCCCACCCACCCCAAACCACCGCCTCTCCCCTCCAGCCCCAACATTCACCCCGTCAGCTTCTCCACCCCTGCCCCCCAACCCCCTCCGCCCCCTCAATCCTTTACCCCCCCATCTCCCCCCTCACACATTCCCCCCTCCCCCTCCCCCCCAAACACCACCAGCTCCCCCACAAAACACATTTATCAACACAAGCATCAAACCAATTCTGCCCCATAAAGGCACTCATCTAAACACGTAAGAGCAAGACAAGAATAGTCCCCGGTTCTTCAAGTGTCCACATCTCTGTCGGTACTGGCAGGGTGCTCCTCTGATACCACCTCCGGACTGTGGCGTCTCTTCTCGGCGCTCCTGCGGCCCCCCTGCTCGGCCTCACCAGACCCATCTTGCACTGTCCTCATTAGACCACTGCCCAGCCCCGCCATTTTTAGAGCTACCATGGCTTCGGACACAGAATGAGCCTTCCAGTTCTTGAGCCCCACGGTGAAGAGGAGGCCAAAAGGGTACAACCATTTATAGCGGACGTTCTCCTTCCGCAGAATGGCCGTGACCGGCTGCATGTCCCGCCTCCGCTGTAAAGTCCCAGCAGCCAGGTCCGGGTAGATCTGTAAATTGTATCCTTGCCAAATAAAGTCTTTACGGGTGCGCATAAGGTTGAGTATCCTTTCTTTAAGTTTGTAATCCTCCATACATAGGACCAGATCACGTGGTCGATTAGGCCTACTAGGGCCCAGTGCACGATGGGCTCGGACAAGCTTCAAGTCCACCTGCTCAGTCTCGTTCCCCTGGTCCAGTAATATAGTCCGGAGCACTGCTTTTGCCACCTTCTCGCTATCCACGAACTCCTTTTCCTCCGGCACCCCTCGGATGCGCAGATTATTCCTGCGGGACCTGTTCTCTAAGTCCTCGACTTTCAGCAGAACCAAGTCCTTCCAGGCCTCCAAATCCTTAAGTGAGCGGTCCATCCCTTTCTGCTGGGTGTCAAGCCGTTCCAGCTGCTGCTCATGCTCCTCCAGTCTATTTCCCATCTCACCCATCTCCTCTCGCAATGCGGAACACATTTCAACCACCTCCGCTTTTAGTGCCTGCAATTCCGTTGTAAGCTCGCCGAACCAGCCACGCAGCTCTTCCCTCGTCACATTCTGTATTGCTATCTCCGTTGTCACTGGGGCCTCACTCCTCCGTCCCTTACTGACTGGGGTGTCGCCAGTTCCCGCGCTTTGGCCCGCCATTTTCTTCTCCCCAGCCGTGGCCTTTGCGCCTCCATACGCGAACTCTTTCAGGTCCGCTGCTTTTTTTCTCGTCGCCATACAAGTCTGCTGGCGTCCCTCTACCACCACCAGCTTTTTGCTCCCGAAAACCCAAGCTCAAGTAGGGGAAATCTTCCAAATCGTAAGCTGCCCTCCGGAGCTCACCACCTATGCTGCCATTCTAGCTGATGACGTCACTTCCTCCGTCTTTCTAACTTTTAATCTTTCAAGAAGGGAGAACACATAAGCAAATGATTTACTCTGTGGAAACACTGACCATGTTCACATAGATGCCCCTTAAATAAATTAAACTGCTGTAGTCTGTTTATATTGTATGAGCTTAAGTACTTCTCATATCATAAAAAGGATAACCTGATTGATTAAACAAATGCCTCAAATAAAAAACTCAACTTTTCAAAATAGCATTTCAGCATGAAAACAGAAAAACAAATAGTGCCTCACTAGCAGTATTTTAACAGACAATCTCCAGGAACAAGCAGGAATGTAGTCCTCACATATGGGTATCATTGGTACCGACGGAGCCTGCGCGGGAATGCTCCCCAGCGTCCAATTAGAAAGCTTTTGGGAGCATCCCACAGCACCTGCGTGCTGCCTTCCCGCCTTTCCCAACTGCCTCTCTCCAGATCTTCGTTTTCTGCAGAGCCAGCAGGTTGTTGTACCTGTCACCGCAGAAAATTTTCCTTATTCTCCTTTTTTGTGGTCGCGTTTGCCTTCCTCGACGCTATACCGGTACCGCCGGTTCTTCTTTCTTTCTTTAAAAAAAAAAAAAAAATAGTTAGTATTTTTTTCCAAACTTTACTTTTTCAGGTGCATGCGCCATTTTGGGCCTTAGGCCCAAATTTCCTCCATTATGGAAAAACCCGCTTCGGGTTTCAAAAAGTGCACCAAGTGTGGTGGTACCATCTCCGTCACCGACACCCATGAGTGTTGTCTTAAATGTTTAGGTCCTGACCACTTCATCTCCGAGTGTATGGCTTGCGCCATGATGTCCAAGAGGGGTCGACAAAACCGGGCTGCTAAGCTTAGCACCCTTTTTCCCTCCGATGCAGCTTCTGTGGCATCGACGTCTTCCAGGGCTTCGTCTTCCTCCCATGGATCTCAGGTAACTAAACATAAGTCTAGCCGGTCCTCAAAGGGTAGATCTCCTTCCAAGCATCGAGATGCCTCTGGCGTTGCCCTTGAGGATTCTGTACCGGCAAAATTGCCCCGGCGGGAGGCTTCAGCTTCCAAAGCAGTATCGGGGCTCCAGGATGTTCGAGGCCTCAACCTCGGCAGAACTACTGGTGCCATGCTCTGGGGTACCGATTGCTTTCTCCGGTACCGATACCCAGGCATCGGCAGCGTCGATAGACCAGAGGTTCCTGGCTATTGAACGCAGTCTGGCAGCTCTCCTTGCGGCATCGACACCCTCAGAACCGCGTCAGACAGTTCAACTGGTACCGGTACTGACAGCATCGGCATCAACATTGAGGTCTGCTTTGCCGGCACCCAGTCATGCGATGCCTTCCGGTACCGATACACCGGTACCGATTCCCCCTGGTACCGACTTCAGTCAGTACGGGTATCGGGCTCTTCAAGAGCATCCAGACAGAAGGTACTTTGAATCCTCCGAGGACTCTGAGGATTCTGACAGCTCTATCGGTACCGGAATACTTCTCCCAGAGGAGCCTTCCTCTCCTAAACGTAGGATGTCTCCTCCAGAAGATATCTCCTTTCAGGATTTTATCAGGGAGGTGGCTCGAGGTCTTTCCATTACTGTGGCTCCCGAAACAGAGCCCAGGGCTAAGGAGTTGGAGATTCTACAATATCCCAAGGCTCCTAAAGAGGCGGCTTCTTTGCCTATCCATGAGATCTTACATGATCTCATGTTAAGAATGTGGGAAACAACTCTTACCACCTCTCCTCACTCTCGTAGACTGGATACCATGTATCGAGTCCCTCCTTGTCCTAGCTTGCAGAAGACTCAGCTTCCTCACCACTCTATTGTAGTGGAATCAGCTATGAGAAGGATCAGGAGTGCAAAGAGGCATGCCTCTAATCCTCCAGGACAGAAGTGTAGAACTTTGGATGCCTTTGGACGTCATACTTTCCAGGCTTCCATGCTTTCTGCCAGGATCAGTTCCTATATTTTATATATATGGGAATGTTCCTTAAGAAAGTCACAGGAGAGTTAGAGGTTTTGAGCCCTCTTCTTCCTGAGGATAGAAGGCAGGATTTTCTCACACTGGTCAAACATGCCCAGGATGTTTCTAAGTTTGTCAACCGTGCAGCTTTTGACTGTTGAGTGCACAAGCAGAACCTCTGCCATTGCCATAGGTGCACGTAGAATTGCCTGGCTCCAGGCATCCGATTTGGAGCTCTGGGTGCAGGACAAACTGGGCAATATCCCTTGTACAGGTGAGAATTTATTTGGCAAGAATTGGCAAGAGAAAGCCAATGAATTAGATGCTGACAACTCTACTTTGGATAGATTATCCAAAACTACAGCTGATCCTGCAAGAAAGAAATCTTTCAAGAAACCTCTCTTCTCCAAGAGGAGGTTTTATCCCTCCTATTCCCAGCAGGGATGTTCTGCAGGTCAATCTGTCCGAAAGAGTCAGCAACCACCTAAACAAAGGAAAGCAAAGACTGCTAAGCCTCAACCGTCTCAGCAGTCTCAGCCTCCACAAGGCCTTTGACTTTCATCTAGAGAACTTAGCCTTCCTGACTCTCAATGGACCAGAGCCTTCCACCTTTCCAGGAAGGTTGTCTCACTTTGCCCCCAGATGAGGGCAGATAACAGCAGAACATTGGACACTCTCCATCATAAAAGAGGGGTACAAGCTTCACTTTTTGTGCATGCCCCCTCCCACAATGGTAAGACAGTTCAATTCTCAGACCTCTCT
The DNA here is from genome assembly GCA_033557465.1 of Ichthyophis bannanicus. Lineage (NCBI taxonomy): Eukaryota > Metazoa > Chordata > Amphibia > Gymnophiona > Ichthyophiidae > Ichthyophis > Ichthyophis bannanicus. The sequence continues at coordinate 110,875,735 of CM066032.1, read as the reverse complement.
CATCAACCTGATAGATCAAGAGGTCACTATGCTTCTTGCCCAAGGGGCAATAGAAGAAGTACCCATTCATCAACAGGGTACAGGGTTTTACTCCCCCTATTTCCTTATCCCAAAGAAAACAGGGGGGCACAGACCTATTTTAGACCTCAGAGAACTGAACAAATTCCTGTTCAAGGAGAAATTCAAGATGATTTCTCTGGGAACTCTGCTGCCATACCTTCAGAGTCAGGATTGGCTTTGTTCTCTAGATCTCAAGGATGCGTACAGGGTGCTTACTTTTGGCCTGGCCTCTGCACCAAGGGTGTTTACGAAATGCATGGCTGTGGTAGCAGCATTTCTTCGCACTCTAGGAATATTTGTCTTCCCTTATTTAGACGACTGGCTCATTCGAGCCCCATCAGAGTCAGAGACCAGGATTTCTCTATCTTGCACAATGCGTATCCTTCAGAATTTGGGTCTGGTCATAAACATCCCAAAGTCCAGTCTAACTCCCACTCAGTCTTTAGAGTTCATAGGAGCTTTGCTGGATACCAGAAAAGCAAGGGCCTATCTTCCTCAGACCCGTTGCCTTTGCATGGTGCAGTTAGCTTCTCAAGCAGTGCTAAAGCCTCTTCTTAATGCTCGAAAGATGTTGCAACTACTAGGCCACATGGCATCTACCGTGCATGTGGTTCCTTATGCTCGCCTCCATATGAGAGCAGCCCAGAGGACTTTATCCACTCAATGGACCCAGGCATCAGGGTGCCTGTCAGACAAAATAGCAAACACAAATAGCCTTATTTTGTCTCTCCAATGGTGGCAGTCCACTCAGAACCTGTTGCTGGGGTCCCCATTTCAACAACCTTTACCCCAGGCAACTCTTACGACAGATGCTTCACCAATGGGTTGGGGAGTTCATCTGCAGGACCTCTCCACCCAAGGCACTTGGGCTCCACAGGAAACTCATCTACATATCAATCTCTTAGAGCTCAGAGCAATCTTCCGTGCTCTTCGAGTGTTCCACACCCTGCTCAGCTACAAGACAGTCCTCATTCAGACGGACAATCAAGTAGCCATGTTCTACGTGAACAAGCAGGGGGTAACAGGCTCTCTGTCGCTTTGCAATGAAGCTTTGCGACTATGGGCCCTCGCCAGAGAGCATCAGATGAATCTCCTGGCAGTGTATCTTCCAAGCATACAAAACTCTTGGGCAGACAGACTCAGTCGAGTTCTGCTTCCACATGAATGGTCTCTGCATGCAGACCAGGTGGCCAAGATTTTTCAAATTTGGGGAACCCCGGACATAGAACTCTTTGCAAGTCCGTTGAATGCCAAACTTCCCCGGTTCTGTTCCAGAATTCCAGCTCAGGGCTCTCAGGCCAGGGATGCTTTCCTCCTTCACTGGGGTCAAGACTTCCTTTATGCCTTTCCACCCATTCCCCTAATTCCCAAAACCCTGTTCAAGCTTCAGAGAGACAGAGGCCGTATGATTCTCATAGCTCCACATTGGCCACGGCAAGTGTGGTACCCTCTGCTTCTACATCTCTCTCAAGCTCCCTCTCTGGAGTTAGGGTCTGCTCCTGTCTCAGGAGGACGGAATGTTATGGCATCCCAATCCCCAGTCTCTGCATCTCAGGGCTTGGTTGCTGAAGGCCTAGATCTCCATGATCTTAACCTCCCTCAGCAAGTAAAGGATATCCTTTATGCTTCCAAGAAGCCTTCCACAAGACACTCTTATGCTTTCAAGTGGAAAAGATTTACCATATGGTGTTCGCAAAAGGGTCTTAACCCCCTTGCGATACCTCTAGAATCATTACTGGAGTATCTCCTTCATTTATCCAATGCAGGACTTAAAGCCAACTCAGTAAGAGTCCTTTTGAGTGCTACTGCAGCTTCTTTCAAGCCTCTAAATGGACAACCTATTTCCTCCCACCCTCTTATAGCAAGATTTATGAGAGGCCTTCTTCTAACTAAGCCTCCCATTAGGCCACCACCTGTGGCATGGGACTTAAACCTGGTTCTTGGTCAGCTCATGAAGCCACCTTTCGAACCCTTAGCTACTACCTCATTGAAATTCCTTTCTTGGAAGGTTATCTTTCTCATTGCAATCACATCAGCACGTTGCATCAGTGAGTTGCAGGCACTAGTGGCTGATCCGCCTTATACAAGGTTCCATCATGACAAGGTAGTCCTTAGGACTCATCCACACTTTATGCCAAAGGTGGTCTCGCCTTTTCATCTAAACCAAGCGGTCTACCTACCTGTGTTTCTTCCAAGGCCTCATGCATCAAATGCAGAAAGGAATCTTCATACTTTGGACTGTAAAAGAGCTTTAGCCTTTTACTTACAAAGAACACAGCAACATAGGAAGTCCTCAACTCTTTGCTGCTTTTGATCCTTCTCATTTGGGACTTCCAGTCTCCAAGAGAACACTATCTAACTGGATTGCTCAGTGTATTTCCTTTGCCTATCAGAGTAAGAATCTTCCTCTGGAGGGCCATGTCACAGCTCACAATGTGAGAGCCATGGCAGCTTCAATGACTCATCTGCACTCTGTGTCTATCGACGACATCTGTTGATCAGCCACCTGGGCCTCGGTTCATACCTTCACAGCCCATTACTGCTTGGACAAGGACTCCCGCCAGGATGCCTTGTTTGGTCAGGCTGTTCTCCAACACCTGTTCCATACCTAATCAACTCCTACCCACCATCCCTGGTTGGATGCCAGAGATCCATGGGGGGAAGTGGAGCCCTTTCACAGGGACACAACTTCTGGGGTCTCTCCCTGGCATCTAAAGCTAGGGAGTCCCCATATGTGAGGACTACATTCCTGCTTGTTCCTGGAGATAGCATAGTTACTCACCTGTAACAGGTGATCTCCGGGAACAGCAGGAATTTAGTCCTCACAACCCACCCACCTCCCCTAGGAGTTGTATCTCTCTATCTCTTTCCCTTTCCCTCTCTCTCTGTCTCAGCTTTAAACTCAACTGGAGAGAGGCAGTTGGGAAAGGCGGGAAGGCAGCACGCAGGCACTGTGGGATGCTCCCAAAAGCTTTCTAATTGGACGCTGGGGAGCGTTCCCGCGCAGGCTCTGTCGGTACCGACGATACCCATATGTAAGGACTAAATTTCTGCTGTTCCCGGAGATCACCTGTTATAGGTGAGTAACTATGCTTTCCCCACCAATCACTGATTTGTACCATAGCACCATCTGGGAGCAGGCTCATAATACACCATTAGCTTCTCTCTTAGAAAAAACGTGTTTCCCTTTTGTCAATAAAAATGACATTAAAAGAGGGTCATCTTTTTACTGACAGATCCAATAACCTTTTAAACTGAACTGGTACCTTGGATCAACAGAATGGTAGAGTTCATTAACATGAGCTGACCAAAAAAGGGTGTTTTAAAGCTGTTAAAAAAAACAAAATTTGATTTAAAAAAAACAGTGGCTCCTGTAGTTAAGACTTCCAGGATTTCCCATAAAATATTTTAAAAAGGTGATATATACACATTTACATATATGCATAAAAAACATATGACTTCAATTCATAGGAATGTTCAGGATCATCTGGAAAGTTTAACATTTAAATCCATATCCTAACTTCTATAAGCATTAAAAAGGTCAAAAAATATTTAAACAAACATGATAAATATTAAGTAAAAAAGGAGAGATTTTAACATACCCGAATTTCCTTTGAGTCCTGCTAGACCGCTACAGATAAGTGGGCCATGTCTCCCCACCAGCAGCTATGGCATCACCAGGTATATCCTCTGGTACAGCACCAAAAGCAGCCAATATGACACTTCCCAATCAACAAAGCTGTAACACTCAGAAAAAATTCAGATAATGATTCTAAACACACACATCCTTGTCCCTAAGACTATGATCAAGTACTTGGCTCTCCTACTATGAAAATGCAGATACAGCTCACTAGGCCGACTAGATCGTCCACAGAAGCCGGAACCCCCAAACCTGCAGAAAGCATCTCTCAGGCAATAGAATCACTAATGCCACCAAAAGGTAACAGGCTTTTCATCCTGTAAAAGGAGTTTTCCAGAGCAGGTCCTGGACTGGTCTAGCAAGATTCAAGGAAATGAGAATATCAGGTATGGTAAAATCTCTCATTCCTTATCCTGCTAAACCAGACCAGACGAGTGGGATGTACCCAAACAGCCAAGACTTAGGGGAGGAGGAAGACATCCAGACCACCCTGCCAGAGGAGTCATCTGAATAATCTCCAAGCACCCTGGACGCCTCACAGATGTGAAAAATTAACACCAGGATGCTTTTAACTGTCCCCTGGGGATACCCGCACAGACTCCACACAAGAGGGTTGTATGAGCTGAGACTCACTCCTGAGCTCACTTACCAAGCAGGATGTACACTGCACCCGAACATCTCCAGGAGCGAATCGTCAATAAAGGACTTGACCTCCGCCAGCACCTCTCTCAAACTGCCAAGGATGGAGATGGTCCGATTGACAGGGGGGCATGAGGAAGTGCAATGACTCTAGCAATACCCCCCCCCCACCCATACACTACAGTAGTGGCCAAAAAATTAAGGCAGAGTCCAAAATATCAGAATTTTATTAGAAAAGTACGTGTTGTCACTTTCATGGTCAAAAGCTTTAAGAACAAAAGATATATATGTCATTTTCAAAGTTTTATTCAGGAAACAATATGAGTCAATATTTGATAGGGTGTCCATGATTTTTCAGCACAGCCTGGATTCTTGTAGGCATACTGTTAACTAGCGTTTTACAGTATGCCAGAGTGATTTTGCTGACCCATACATGCTTGAGTACGTCCTTTAAATTTGCTTCTGAAGTTGGATGGTGTGCTGCCACCTTTTTCTTCATAAGATTCCAACAGTTTTCTATTACATTGAGATCCGGAGAGTTTGATGGCCAACTTGGTAGCAGTTCGATCTTGTTGTCCACAAACCATTTTTTGACTTTTTGCAGTGTGGCACGGTGCCGAGTCCTGCTGAAATATAGTTGTGCCAGAAACATTCATGTGTATTTTAACTTTACTATTCAGCACAGATATGTATTTTGCAGCATTTACTCTTTCACCTTTCTCAAAAATGTGCAGGCCACATCGTCCATTTGCCGAGATGCCACCCCATACCATGACCAATGGTGGGTGTTCAACAGTCTTGATCGTGTACTTCGGATTTAGTCTCTCGCCCGCTGGTCGACGGACGTAGTTGTAATCACTCCCACATACTTGCTGAAATGTACTTCCATCTGTGAACATTACCCTCTCCCACCATTCAGCAGATTTGTCTTTCATCTTGCTACAAAATTGTATGCGGGCAGCAATTTGTTTTATGGTCATCATGGGCTTCTTGGCAGGTCTTCTGGCCACAAGTTTGAATTCATCCAAAAGCCGTCGTTGGACAGATCTGGCACTTATCTTTATTCATCGATCATTAGCTAACTGAGCCACAAGTTGAGATGAAGTATGTGAACTAGATGTAATAATGCTTTTGAGGTATAGGTCATCTCGTCCAGTAGTTATCCATCTGCGCCCACATTTCGAACGTGTCTGGCCACCTGATTTCAGAACATTCTGAACTGCACACCTTGATATATGCAAATCTTTTGCAATAGCACATTGCAAATATCCTTCAGCATGGAGTGTGACAACTTGTCCCTTTACAAAGTCATTAATATCTTGATTGTATATTTTACATGTAACTTTCAATCTTTTCCTAGTTGCAAAACTTCAAAACTTCATCCAAGAAACTTACTACAGAGTGTAAGTAAACTAAAATGGACGCATGGTGTGACTAATCGCCATGCTGATTAAATAAGTAAGCACGTGTGACATTCTCCACAGTACATTATTTAACAATAAATTGAAGAAAAAGATACCTGGCTTGATTTTTTGGCCACTACTGTAGATGCGAGAAGTCTGTTTGAAGACCCTTCTCTACGAAGGAAGGCAGGCCTACAATCCAGTCAGAATGAGAAAAGGAGGGGGAAAGATTCCTTGAAGAAGAGGATGGCGAAGGCTTCACTACAAAGAAGCCATCCTAAGAACCAGAAATGTGTATTTGAAGCCAAGGGCTGCAGCACAGAGCCTTCAATGGACCAGTGACATACAAAATGGATTGTAAAGGATCAACCCTTTATGGAGATGTCCCACATGGATTCCCTAAAGGGTCCTCCAAGACTCAAAAGGACACGCAGGCAGACAGAACTGCTTCACTCCTCCTGACAGAACAGGCCCACCACTTGAACCCCAATAGTTCCAGGTCAATCCAGCGTCCAGGTATAACTGCTAAAAGGCTCTAACAGCCACTAAGGGCACAGAGACTCACCTGGTCCCAAAAAGAGAGGTACCAAGTTGCTTAAACACACCAGCATGCACCCACCAGAGACAGACCCTAATCAAAAAGGAATTGGTAAACTACTAAGCGCTCCTGCCATGCTTCTTCTATAGGTCCATACCTGACAAGGAAGAGAAAACCCCCCCACACCTCTTATTTTTATTTATTTATTTTATTTACAGTCTCTTTTATACCGCGCTATTCAACATCAGTGTGGTTTACATGAAACAGAATGACTAGCACAGTGCAGCAAGCTGATCTGTGTTTACAAAGAACAGGTACTACAACTTGGATAAAACTGGTCTAACTATTTACATCTAGGCGACACGTTATGTCCCAAGTTGTCCACGAAACACAATGCTTAAGTTCAATCCACAGCTCCCTAGGAACACAGGATCAAATGGGCCACTACTTGTACAGAAGACAGCTCAACCAGGCTAGAGAGGAGGCCACACAGCTTCCCTCCCCCAGGCCATTCCAGAGACAATCCGCAGAATCCCCGAGCCCGAAACCACTCCACAACCGGCATCCACCGGAGAGGCAGACACATGGAGTACAGGAAGACTAAGTCTCTGTGCTAAGATATCCCATGGAGTGCTGAATTCTCAGTTTGCCCAGACTCATGAAAGTCTGACAGACAGATCTCATGCTAGTGGACTGCATGTTAATGAAGCTTGCGATATGTGCTGCAGCTAGGGCAATCAGATGCTTCTCTGTCAAACAGTACAGTTTATGGATGACTATCAGAGCCATGTTCAAGAACATTTAGCCCACTGCTTCCCTTAAAGGATGTGCAAGCTGCCGCAGAATCAATGTGACCACTACAGCTTCCACACAAAGGAATCTCCCAGGGAGCCTGTGAGGGGGCAGTCTCTGGGCCAACTGGACAGTCTCTCTCAGCTCCAGTCCTTCTGGGCATTCTGTTAGTGCCATCCTGACATGCTCCTTTCTCACTGGGCCCATGCTGTCCACCAAAGTGGCTACAGAGCTCATCAGCATCAAAGAAAAAAAAGAAAGGCGCAACAAGGACCAGAGGCATGCATTGGCCCCAGGCCCCTGTGGGGGGGGGGGGGGGGCGTCAGAATGCCAGCCAAAAGGTGCCCTGAGCATCGCAGCCCAACTGGTGGCAAAAAAAACTGCAGGAGTGGTAAAAAGAAAATGCTAGCAGCCACAGCTGCATCAAGCTGAGGAAAATGATGGCGGCAAAATAAATAAGTGAAAAATAGCACAGGAAAAAAAGAACAGTAGAACCACAGCAAGTAGAAGTCCCAAAAAGGGAACACTGAGGCCTGTCAGGCTGACTGGGGAAATCCTATAAGGGATATAAGGACAGAAAAAGGGGCCCTGGGCCCAAATTACTGCCCCCCCCCAGGGGCGGCATGGGGTCCTCCTGCTCCTCTTCCCGCTCACCAGTGCTAGTAACCCGAAGGAACAGCATGGACACGGGGTGGCCTCTCTGCTCCAGAAGACCTGGGCATACCCCTGTCCTGAGCCATTGCGCCTTTCAGAACTCAATTCAAGGCCTCTGTACCGATGTGTGGGCAAGAAGAGTCAGGCCTATCTTCACTGCTGAACCAGTCCACACACATCTTGCCACCTGCTAGAGGCAGACAATACTGGCTTCTCTCAAAGCTGTACTGGAGGACATACCAAGTAATGACATCACTGAAAGCTGCTCAAGTCTGCCTCCACTTGTTGGCGGGAAGGATATGACCCACTCATCTGGACTGGTCAGGCAGGATAAGGAATGTACAATAAAAATAACTAATTGATCAGAAATTCTCTATGATCAGTCTAGTTCATTTACTGTTATTATAATCAAATAAGCTGTGTAAAAACATAAGTAATGTTCAAAATTATAAATGGGGATGATTTTTTTAAAATACTAACTATGAAGCTGTAAGTAACCTATGGAAGAAATAAAATTATAAACACTAAAAAGAAAGTAAGAACCAAAAATAAAACATAAGAAGTAAAAATACCTCTGAAATAGAAACAAAAGTATAGTATAAAAAATTAACAAAAAAAAAGGGAAAAACAGCACAGTACAAAAAGTTATTATAGTAGATCTCTGATCAGTTGGAATCTGTCTAGTTCATTCAGGAACATGTTAGTAAACCATTCAACTAGGACAGTCCGGAGTTAGCATGCGGTTTTGGCAACACACAAAAAGTAGCATGGAGCCCCTATGCTAAAAACCCTATGCTACCCTGGTAGCACACATCAGGGCAGAGACTGGGTAGGACAGGAACATTCCCGGTGTGACACAGCTAGCATGGGTATAAATAACTAGGCCACCTCAATAGGTGGTAGTTGCACCTGCACCCATTCACCACATTAAAATTGATTATTGCCCCCCCCCCCCCCCATCGTTCAATGTTCCACCGCTTTGACCCGGTGAAAAACAGGATATAAATACAGCTAAATAAATAAATAAATTAAAGCATGGCTTGCAGGCACAAATTGCAGGGGGACAGATGTACGTGCTCCCCTGCAGTTAGCTAGAAGCTCCATGCTGGTAATATGGATCACACATGCATTAATGGCACATGACTTGAACATGTTCCTTTACTGTTATCAGAATCAAATTAAGATAGTGTTCAAAAAACACAAGCAAAAGATGATTAAAAACTGTAAAAATTTTCATACCACCTGTTATTGATCTCAATACCACTCTATGGGTCCAAGGTATGAGTTTGGTTTAGAAGGCAGTTGGAGCCATCAGTGAAAAGATCCATTCTCATCTGATATCATTTCTGTTGATAAGGAAGCCCCCTTTTTATAACAAAAGAAGCTAGTGATGTAATATGAGCATTCCCCCAGACGATGCTATGGTGTCAGTGATGATCAGTGGAAAACGTCTGTTAGAAAAACAAATAGGGCCCCAAACTGGTGTCTTATTTGCCTGCTGAAACTCTGTTTGAATGTAGCTTCATTTTAGACTGAAATGGAGTGGGTTTCTAGTTTAGCAATATTTGTTTAATCCATCAAGTTATCCTTTTCACGATGATATGAGAAGTACTTAAGCTTATATAAATAAATTACAGCCATTACATTTATTTAAGGGCCTCCCCTATCTGAATATGACCAGTGCAGTTTCTACCTAATGACCATGAGTGAGATTCATTTGTTTATGGGGTTTCCCCCCACCTTCATTACAGATTAAAAAAGAGAAATAATTATAAGATTCTAACAGGGTTTTCCAAACATGATTCAGAAAAGCATAGTTACTCACCTGTAACAGGTGTTCTCCGGGGACAGCAGGAATCAGTCCTCACATAAGAGTGACATCTGCACTGACGGAGCCCTCGCAGAATCATCTCCCCCAGGTTAAAGCCTTTGGCAGATGCCACTATGCATGCGTGGTCCTCTTCTCGCCCAAGGGTGCCATCTTACCTCAGTCAGATAACATAGCTAAAGACAGCAAGAATGATAGAAAAGCAACTCCATGAGAAGGAGAGAGGGGTGTGAGGACTGATTCCTGCTGTCACTAGAGAACACGTGTTACAGGTGAGTAACTATGCTTTCTCCGGGAACAAGCAGGAAGTCATATGCTTTCTCCGGGAACAAGCAGGAAGTCAGTCCTCACATATGGGACTCCCTAGCTACAGACTACTGAAAGCCAGTAGAAAACCACTGATCCCCCCAAGAGGAGCTGTGAGCGGCAGTACTTAAGTCCAAGGATACAGACTCCAGAAGAACCCGTGTGTCCAGTGAGGAACCAACACTCCAGTAGCCTGAACACAAAAGGGTCGGAGGGCAGAAGTTGCCTAAACCCCAAACAGATTAGGGAGCATGGCCTGGCCAAAGGCGGTCCCTTCAGGACTCCCTCTCCAGGCAGTAATGAGCTGTGAAGGTATGGACTGAAGACCAGGTGGTAACCCGGCATCATCAGGACAGAATGCAGGCTTGTCTCAGAGGCTGCTATGGCCTTGACGTTGTGCGCTGTGACCCAGTACTCCAGCAAGAGCCCAGCCTGTTCATAGGAGAGGGCAATGCAGACAATCACTCATGTGGTCAGAGCCCATTTGTTCACCGCCTCCCCCAGCCGACTGGGGTCATAGGAAACAAAAAGCTGTGAAGCTTTGCAGTGTCCCTGGGTATGTTGAAGGCAGAAGGACAAGGCCCTATTACAATACAGAGTATGGAGGACAGCCTCCGCCTTGCTGGCCTGAAGCCATGGAAAGGTGGTGGTGAGCACCACCTCTTGATTGAGGTGGAATGGGGACACCACCTTTGGGAAGAATTTGGGGTGTGTGCGGAGTATGACCCTGTTTTAGTAGAACCTGGTGTAGGGTGGCTCTGCCATCAAGGCTTGGAGCTCACTGACTCTGAGCGCCACTAGGAAGATGACTTTCCATGAAAGATACCTCAAGTGGCAAGTAGCCAAGGGCTCAAATGGCAGCCCAGTGAGCTGTGCTAGCACCACATTGAGGTCCCACTCTGCTGCGGGTGGGCAGCTGGGGGTTAGACAACAGGAGACCCCGCAGGAAATGGGTGACAAGAGGATGCTCTGAGAGGATAGGGTGGTGGTGTGCCGCAAGAGCATGCAGGTGTACCCTGACGGAACAGGTTCACCCATTGCTCCGCACACTATACTGAAAACCTGCACCACTTGAAGGCATAGGTTCATTTGGTGGAGGTCTTTGGGGAGGTCAAAAGGACCTCCTCCACCTCTCACGAGAAGTTGAAGGGAGCCAAGACTACCCTCTCAGCAGCCTGTCAGACAGGGACCCCAGATTGGGGTGCAGGAGGGAGCCCTCCTCCTGAGACAATAACCATGGGGCACTCCCAGGGGGACGGGGGCCTCCGCCACCAAGCGGAGAAGCAGAGGGAACCACATTTGCCTGGGCCACCATGGAGCACCAGGATCAGCAAAGCCCTGTCATGAAGAGCCCTGAAGAGGGTCTTGGCAATCAACGGCATGAGTGGGAAGGTGTATAGAAGGCCCTCCAACCATGGAATTTGGAAGGCATCTTCAGCCACCTGGGATGGGTGGGGCTGCCAGGAACAGAAACAGGGCAACTGGGAGTTGTCCGAGCTAGCAAAGGTCCCCCAGAGTTGGAAGAGCCAATTGGCCACTCTGGAGTCCAGCCGCCACTCGTGTGGCTGAAGAACCCTGCTCAGTCTGTCAGCCAGGATGTTGTCCTGTCCCCGCAGATAAACCACCCGGTGGGAGCATCTCTTGGCAGATCACATAGGAGCAGAGAGCCACCACTTTGTGGCAGAGGGTGCGGGATCCTGTGCCCCCTTGTTTGTTTGCATAGAACACTGCAACTTGATTGTCCATTTGGACCAACACTGACTGGAGCTGTAGTTGGTGGTGGAAAGCCCGGAGCTCCAGGAGCTTGATCTGCTGCTGGCTTTCCGCCTCGGACAACTGCCCTAAGTGCAGAGTTCCTCGCAATATGTTCCCTAGCACAGCAAGGAGGTGTCCGTAGTGAGGACCCTTTGGGGGGTGGGGGCCTAAAAGGGTATCCTTGCTCAAAGGTGCTGTGTGTTCTGCCACCAGTTCAGGGACTCTGCCAGCTGGCGGGTCACTGACACACTGTCTCGCAGTTGGCATGTGGCCTGTGTCCACTGGGTGCAGAGGCACCACTGGGCCACCTTCATATGAAGACGGGTGTCTGGGGTGACATGGACTGTGGAGGCCATGTGACTGAGTAGGCGCAGGAGGCTGCGAGGGGACACAGACGGTCAGTGCTGAATGTCTGCAGCCAGTGCCCTGAGACTGTCGGCCCTGTCTAGGGGAAGAAAGGCTCTGGCCTGAACTGTGTCCAGCCTTGCCCCAGATAAACTCCACACACTGTGTTGGGAGAACGTGAGACTTGGGGGCGGTTTATCACAAACCCCAGATGCTACAGGACCTAGATAGTGCAGGCCGTGGCCTGCTGCACCTCAGTGGCTGTATCTCCCTTTATGAGCCAGTTTTCCAGGTAAAGAAAGACAAGGCCCCCTAGAGACAAAGGTAGGAAGCAACTACCGCCAGGCATTTGGTGAAGACTCTGGGGGCAGAGGCCAGGCCGAAGGGTAGTAGTACCCTGTACTGATAATGGACTGCCTGTGGCTGGGATGAATGAGGATAATGGTATAGGCATCCTTCAGATCCAAGGAGAATAGCCAGTCTTCCTGCTGGAGATAAGTCAGCAATGTCCCAAGGAAGAGCATCTTGAACTTCTCCCTCAGCAGGAACCTGTTCAGGTCCCACAGGTCTAGGATGGGCCTTATGTCCCCTGTTTTTTGGCATGAGGAAGTACCTGGAGTAGAACCCCTTTAGGTGCTAGGGCACCAGTTCCACCACTCTGTTCTCAAGGAGACTTGCGAGTTCCTGCAGTAGCAGATTCCGGTGAAAGGGAGTCCAGGCGGGCTCTCCTGGGAGAAAGGGGGAGGCATATCTGTCAGGTGGAGGAGATAACCTTCCTTGACCACCTGGCGTACCCAAGTGTCTGTGGTAATGGCTTGCCACCGATGGGCAAAGTAGATCAAACATCCCCCTGTGGGCTGATGACCTCCTGGGAGTAGAAAGGCTATGCCCAAGGAGTCAAAAGCTCCCACCAGGCTGGGCCGGGGCTTGTGCCTGGGGCTTGGGAGCCTTCTACTTACGAGGGCCATGCCTGTGTCCTTTGGCTTGCTGGGGAGGCCTGATACTGTGGGTAGTTTTTATAAGCAGCTCCCTTCCTTGAGCAAAGTGGCTTTTTACTCGAGCCCTTCTGTCGGGGGAGGGTAGTGGTCTTCCTGGAGAGCCTGGTCCTCGTCATGAACTCTGTATCCAACTTGGCAGCCTTATTGGTCATGGGTTTGCCAAAGAGATTCTCTCCCTGGCAGGAAACGTCGACCAATTTGTCCTGAACCCATTGCTCCAGGTCAGAAGACTGTAGCCAAGCTTGGCGTCAGGCACCAATAACTGCCGCGTCTACCCTAGCCATCGACTCAAAGCCGTCATAGGCTGTTCAAGTCAAGCTTTGAGCACTCATGGACCAGGCTCCGGAACTGCTGTAAGGGGTTCCTTAAAAAGACCAGCCAAGAATTTGGCGAGTTCCTTCGCCAGGTCCTTCAGGTACATGCCCATGTACAGCTAATATACTTGGATCCAGCCGATGAGCATCGAGCTCTGGTAGCACTTCCTGCCAAGGGCATCCAGGGTGCGGGTCTCCCTACCTGGGGGCACAGAGGAGTGCGTCTTCTGGCTCTTGAGCAGACTCCATCACCATGGAGTTATGTAGCAGCTGTGCTTTCTGGAAGCCTGGGCTCCGGAGGACTCGATACATCAAATCGAGCCGTCGGATCACGGTGGGCACTGATGCAGGCGTTTCTCACATGCAGAGAAGCAGCCATTCCAGGATGGATGGGACGGGCACTGTCAGTGCTTCCCTCAGCGGGACCTCGCACAGGAGGATCTCTGGTTCCTCCATTCAAGAGTCCTTATCAGACTCGGTGGCGAATGGCAACGCCTTTGACATGTCCCATATGAAGTCAAGGAACGCCATACCCTCGGGCGGGGATCAGCATAGAATCTCTGAGGGGGATGGGTCGGAGGGTACGCTGCGGTGGTGACTGGTGTCTGGGGAACTCCTCATCTCTGTCTCCCAGTCCAAGTAATTGGTGAGTTGTCGAGGGAGGGCCAGGCTGGATGATCCAGTCCTAAATCTGGTCCAGGTCCCTCAGACTCCGCTGCCGAAACTTCGGGCACTTGCTGGGGAGGACCGCTGTCGAGAATAGACTACAAGCTGCATGCTTTCAAGGATTGGCTCAACTTCCAGGGATGTCCTCGATGTCAAGGGCCTGGTGGTCTGGGCAGATGACCTGGCAGAGCCAGGAATCAAGGCCGCCATTCTGGTCTCTAGTCCAGAAGGCTTCGCAGCCATCAACACGGGCATCAAGGGACTCAGGCCCAATGCAGGTTCCCATGAAGGGGAATCCTCTGAGGAGGATAGCCTCGGAGGTCCGTACGATCCGGGGTTTCAACATCAGAACCGTTCCACCAGAAGCAGGGAGTTCAGCAAGGATCCTCCCTCTCAGCTCTGATGTTCAACATATACATGCAGCCCATCTGTAATATCATCCGATCATTCAACGATGACTGCTTGATATATGCCAATGATGTACTGCTCTACATGCCGTTCTCTACAGAGCAATTGGACCTCTCCCCACTGACAGACTGCTTCAACGCGGTATCCGACTGGCTCCAGTCTCAAAACCTCCGAATTCAACACAAGAAAACGGAGGTACTCTTCATTACGAGGAACCAAAATTTCACCCCGCCACCTCACTTAAAGGTTAAGGAAGCAGAGCTACAAACAAAATCCACAATCCGATACCTTGGCGTCACACTAGACCAGTGCCTGGACATGAAGGCGCACATAAGCAACACAGTAAGATCAGTCTACTACAAGATCCGGACGCTCAGACATTTACACTCCCTGCTAGAACCAGAGGACTTCCGGACAATCTATCAGGCATTGATTATACCACACTTTGACTATGCTAATACGATCTTACAAGGACTCCCATAATCCACCCTGAACCCTCTACAGCTTGCGATGAATGCCGCGGCGAGAGTTCTTCACGGAGCCTCTAGGAGCGACCATGTGACGCCCATCCTCAAACAGCTCCACTGGCTCCCTATACATGGCAGGCTTGCTTTCAAAACCTTATTGCTGACCTTCAAGGCCGTCAATGGGCTCTCCCCCTCCTCACTAACAGAGCTCATCCACAACATTCCCCCAAATAGATCCAGAAGATCTGCAGCAATTAATACACTAATAATTCCGAAGGCATTAACACAATGCACCATAGCTACAGCAAACAGGGCCTTCAGATTCTGCGCTCCAAGATGCTGAAACGCACCACCACCTAGTATCCGGGCAATCACTAACTTAACCCAGTTTAGGAAGGCACTCAAGCATCACCTCTTCCTCAAATACTACCCGGACAACAACATGTCAAGCCACCACCCCCAGCGAATGTAGCTACACCAACATTCCCAGCTAGCTACACCAACCTTCCCAGGAAGCTATCCATGATTATTGAGCTCTGTGTAACAAGTACTGTCTTGACGCCTGTATATAAATAGTTACCCCTATGTTATCCAAGTTCCGATTACCTGCTCTCTGTAAACACAGAACAGCTTGTTGTTCTGGTGAATTTATGTTTCATGTAAACCGCACTGATGCCGAATAGCGCGGTATAAAAGAGATGGTAATAAATAAATAATAAATAAATCAATCACCGGAGGATTCTTTTCGGGTGACCTTGGTAGGCCACTCCCACTCTGCGGGATCTGGCTTGGGACGCAGCCCTAGAGGGTTTCTTTTTCTTCTTGTGTTCCCCAACTGAGAAGCCCCACTCAGAAGACCCGCGGCCTTGCTTGGGGCCCGTGGAGTCACCATGAGAATCCGAGGCCTCAGAGGGGGCCTTGGAGTGCGGGTGTCACTGGAGACTCTGGGAAGAACTTGTCGTGCTGCTACTAACGGCTCTTGAGGGCCTTGGATGACATTCTTTTGCACAGACTGCCGGGTTGGGTTCCAGCCCAAAGCAACGGAGGCATCAGTCACATGTGTCGGTGCGGGACATGACACTCGAGCACCGATCACACTTCTTGAAGCCATGGGACGAAAAAGGGCCACAGCTAGGTTGAAGACCCGAGGCTCTGCCAGTGGTAAAAAAGGCACAAACCGCACAGAGGAAAAAAGAAAACATTTAAAAACGGACCAGAGACGCAATGCCGATGTAGCGTACTCGGGGGCGGAAAGAGTACCGGTGCAAGACTGCAGAAGAGGAGTAAAAAAACGTAACTGATACTTTTTCTGGGGGAAACAGATGTCTGGTGGCCTTCACAGAAAAAGAGAGACTGAGGCAAGATGGCACCCTTGGGCGGAAAGCGAACCATGCATGCATGGTGACATCTCCCAAAGGCTTTCTTTGAAAGCTGGGGAGATGCTTCTGTGGTAGGCGAAGGCCTATGATCCATGGTGTCTGAAATGAGCAGACAGGCCTAACCAGCTTGACCTGTAAATGAAGCCTATGGAGAGGCCCATAGGAATTGCACATCCCCCAATAGGCTGCTATTGTAGAATTAAAACTTAGCAAAGCATAATCAGCTTAGCTGAGCAGAATCGAAACTCAGAAAAATATAGAAAAATAAGTTTAAATACCACTGATAAGAGAGTACAACTGCTAGGAATTTAATTAAAACTGCTGACAGGAAGGTTACAGTGCCCTGCTTTCTCATATGTGTTAACTAGTTAAATGGCCTTGGAGAAGAAAAGTAACTAAATTGGTGAACTGACCATTGTAATTGGGACTAGAAGGGGGGTGAGCAGGTGCTAAGCCCAGTCGAAGGACATAATTGGATAGCCTTATCAATACCGGGACCAATAGAAGGTGTACGGGAGGTTACCGGGACCAATGAAATGTTTTCCTATGTCTAGAATGGAGAAGAAATCTATAAAAGTTGTTGTTTTGCTCAAAACTATTGCTCAGCCATTTTGAATTTGATTCTGCTTGAGACTTGTGCACAAATAAATGATTTGGACCTTCTGAACAGACTCCTGGTATCATTGGTTTGTCTGCGCTCTGCTGCTACATATTCTTGGTGCGTTGGCCGGGAAGGTGTGGTAATAGAGGGTATATAGGGCAATATACCACGACTTTCCGCCTCTACAGGTTTGGTCCTGCCGGGATCGCGCTCTTCCGACGGGGGCTCGCTCCCTGGCGCCACCGGTCCCTTGCATCGGAGGGAGCTGGCCGGACATCGGCGGGTGCCGGGCCCGGCTGGAACCAACACCTCGAACCCGTGAGGGGAGTCCGAGGTCCAACTCATGCGCTTGCTTGGGAACTTTGAGGACCGGATCCGGTGAGTAGAGTTTTGATTTGGTATGTCTAGACAGATGAGTCAGAGCAGTACTGCCATTTGAATCTTGAATTTTGAACTTGGAACTTGGTAAGAGAGCTTGATCACCTCTCAAAGACGGACCGACTACCCCTGCATGAGTATTCGCGGGGCGAAACTCCCGTCTTCTTGTATTTTGGAATTTGAATAAGACTAGTCAGAATAGACAGGATTGGATTGTATTCTTGGGATACATTGCTAGCATGATTGTGTGAATGAAGTGTGAATGAGAGGTCTGGCAGCACGGACCAAGCGAAGGCAGACTCCTGAGTAACGCATTTCCTGGCCGAGCGACCGCGTCCAGGTCGTAAAAAGGAGGAAGCGACCGTCGTCTTGTCTTGTTATTTGTTTCCCTTATATGTTTCTAGGGCAGTGAGGACCCCTTACCCACGGTCCGCCCTCCTTTTCCCCTCTGTTTGTTGTTGCGTGCACACATCGAAATGGGAGGGGCGGGGTCCACTAGGAACACTCCATTAGAATGTATGATCACCCATTTTAAAGAAGGATATTCAGGAGATTATGGAATTAAAATGACTGCAACCCGATTACAGATTTTGTGTACTAGGGAGTGGCCCGACTTAGACCCCACATGGCCCCGAGAGGGAACCTTTACTATAGGAATTATTCAGTCAGTTCACCAGAAAGTGCGAGTAGCGCACCCCGATCAGTATCCCTATATAGATTCCTGGTTGAGTATTTGTGAGAGCCCGCCCCCTTGGGCAAAGCGCTGTTATGAAGAGCAGTGCAGAATAATGTTAGCACGAACAGATCACAAGCAGAGATTAGAACAGCCTAAAAAGACAGGGACAGGTGAGAAATCCAGACGGAAACCCGTCCTGGTAGATCCTGAATCCCCAGAAGTGATAATTCGGCAGCCCCAAGTTCAGCGTCCAGTAAGGGTACCACCGCGTCCCGCCCCAGAGCCACAGCGCCCAGAGCCACGGCCAGAACGGGACCCAACCCCAGAACGATCATCTGAAGAGCAGGCAGATGAGCTCCCTTCAGATGAGGAGGATGATCCCACTGAGACTGAGGAGAAAGTTGAGACAGAGACAGAAGAGCAAGAGGAAAATGAGGCTTCCCAGAGTGATACTGACAGTGTAAAAATGACTGTCAGTATGAGCTCATCAGTTAAAAATAAAGCGTCTCAAACGAAGCGCACTGAGAAAAAGAAAACCCCTGATAGGAAAGTTTCGAAAATCTCCCTCAGATCCCAAAAGACATCCACTGCAAAGATGATGCCTTTACGGCAAGTCCCGGGAGTACCCGTAAGAGATGAAGATAATCAGGTGGTGCCGGGACCCCTAAGTTTAGTATATGTGCCCTTCTCCACGACTGATTTGTTAAATTGGAAGTCACATTATGCTTCCTATACCGATAAGCCCCAGGAACTAACAGAATTAATGCATACCATTATGGAAACCCACCAACCCACTTGGGCAGATTGCCGTCAGCTCCTGTCCACCTTATTCACTACTGAGGAGCGGACCCGAATAAAGCGGGCAGCCGTTGACTGGCTGGCAGATAACCCTGTAGCTCCGGGGGAAGGCGTAAGGATAGAGGATCGAGAAGCAGCCCAAAGAGAGTTCCCAAATGAAGACCCCCGGTGGAATCCAAATACAGAGAGAGGATCCAGAGCCCTATCCCGGTTTCGCCAAGGCCTAATGCAGGGTCTGAAAAGGGGGGGCCAGAAAGCTATGAATCTTTCCAAAGTAACCGAAGTTAACCAAGGCATAGATGAAAGCCCAGCAGTGTTTTATTTATTTATTTATTTTATTTATTTACATTCTCTTATATACCGCGCTATTCTGCATCAGTGCGGTTTACATTGAACAAACTGAAATTACATTGAACAGGGCATAATAACTTGGAGATAACTATTTTACAGGGAACATGGGCTATGGAGGGTTAAGTGGCTTGCCCAAGACAAGGAGCACCCTGTGGGACTAGAAACCCCAGTCCTTCCGGCCCAAGGTTGCTGTCCTCTAGTGGGATTTGAACCCCCGACCTTCCGGCCTGAAGTACCTTGCCCCAACCACTAGGCCACTCCTCCACTCCTTTTTATGAGAGATTGATGGAAGCGTACAGAATGTATACTCCCTATGATCCAGACGCACCAGGAAGTTTATGCATGGTGAATTCTGCTTTTGTAAATCAGTCTCAACCAGACATTAGACGTAAATTACAGAAATTAGATGGGTTTGCGGGCATGAATGCAACTCAGTTACTGGAAGTCGCTCATAAAGTGTATGTGAATCGTGATAATGAGACAGAAAGAATGTGATCGAAAGATGAAGAAGAAGAAAGCTGATTTTTTGGCTGCGGCCATAGTTGAACAGAAAAGGGGAGGTTTCCCTAGTCGAAGGAGCAGAGGAAGAGGGAGGGGCCGAGGAGAAGGCCGGCCCCAATTAGGCGTGAACCAATGTGCCTACTGTAAAGAGGAAGGACATTGGAGAGATACATGCCCGCAACTCGAAGACGCCCATCAGGATGACGAGAATAATGCTCAATGGGGAGAAAGAGGACGGGGCCGACCCCGGAACCGCGGAGGAGCCAATCGAGAACAATTTCAGCGAGAAAAAGGAGATGCCATCCAAGCATTGGCCGCAACGACCAATGACGAAGATGAAGCAGATTAGGACAGACCGGGCTCCGAATTTGCTTTAGGTCTCCAGGAGCCTATGGTCAGTATACAAATAGGAGACCAAGTTATGGACTTTATGGTCGATACTGGAGCAGAACATTCTGTAGTAGATAAACAAATTGCCCCATTTTCCGCAAGAGCAGTCACCATTGTGGGAGCAACTGGTGCCAAAGCCACAAAGCCTTTTCTTCAGAACCGAATATGCAGTCTGGGAGGACAGCAAATAACACATCAATTCCTCTATATGCCCGAGTGTCCAGTACCATTACTGGGACGAGATATGTTAGCCAAGTTACAGGCCCAAATATCCTTTACCGAGAAAGGAGAGATGCAAATGACAGTGAATTCCCAGACTAAACCTGCAGGAATAATGTTGCTTACTGTTCCCCGTGAGGAAGAATGGAGATATTATAGTAGTGAATCCACTCAGGACACCTATTTTGAACAAACTCTGAAAAGCATTGATGCCCCGCCTGGGGTATGGGCAGAAGGCAATCCCCCAGGCCTAGCCAAGCATATAGCTCCAATAATTGTGAATCTCAAACCCAGTGCTACACCAATACATGTAAAGCAATACCCTCTCCCAAGAGCAGCAATTGAAGGCATTCACCGCCACTTGTTAAGATTAGAGTATGGCCTACTAAAAGTATGTCAGTCATCATGGAACACTCCACTCTTGCCAGTGAAGAAGCCTGGAACAGATGACTACCGTCCAGTGCAGGACCTGAGGAGAGTGAATGAAGCAGTTGAGACCATACATCCAGTTGTGCCAAACCCTTACACACTTTTAGGACTAATTCCTGCTGAAGCTACCCACTTTACTGTTTTGGACTTAAAAGATGCGTTCTTTTGTATAAGATTAGCCCCCATTAGTTAGTTACTGTTTGCCTTTGAATGGCAGGACCCTGTCTCTGGAAGACGGGGCCAACTTACTTGGACACGATTGCCCCAAGGATTCAAAAATTCACCTACCATCTTTAGTGCTGCACTAAATCAAGATCTTTCAAGCTATTGTCATAGGGTGGATCGGGATCAGCTAGAAACAGAGCAAAGTAGTGTGAATGATTTCAGTGAAAGAGACAGGTTGAATGGAGAAAAGCTTGACAGTTGCCAAGGACAACCTAGGCACAGCTGTTCAGACCCAGCAGAAACCCACCCAGGAAGGGAATTTGCCTCAACCAATAGGAGGCAACAGAGAAAAGGTGGAGTCAGGAATGACGTACATAAAATAGACTCTCAAACAGTTAGAGGGGGAGAACCCTGGAAAGGGGAACATTGGAGAGAGGGAGAACCCTGGAAAGGGGAACATTGGAGAGAGAGAGAACCCTGGAAAAGGGGAACATTGGAGAGAGAACCCTGGAAAGGGGAACATTGGAGAGAGAGAGAACCCTGGAAAGGGGAACCTTGGAGAGAGAGAAAATCCCGGAAAGGAGAACATTGGAGGGAGAGAAAACCCTGGGGAAAGCAGTTAATACAGGAGAACTGGTATGAAAGCTGGAAAGAGCACAGAAGGAATCTGTGTGATCCTGTGAAAAGGAATCTGTGTGATCCTGTGAAAAGGAATCTGTGTGATCCTGTGAAAAGGAATCTGTGTGATCCTGTGAAACCAGCAAGGTATGAGAAGACTGCAACGGTAGACAAAGGAGCAGAAAGCAGATACAAAGGCTATTTACTGAATGAAAGGGAAGAGCCTTGTAGATATAGAAATTACCATAAAAAGCTCTCTTATACAGAACCTGTTAGCAACTTTTCTCCTGCTTATGAAAAGGTTAAGGAAAGAAAGTTTTATTTACCTAGGAAGGCTGAACAAATCCCTTGTTGTAAACTTTCAGCTCCAAGAGAACCTCCGTTACACCAGTGGCAATTAGACACAGCTGACTCCAAACAGCTCAGGCAGACCAGGCAGGGATACTCTACCAATTACAGGGTAGCTGAAGACCGTAGCAGTGCATTGAAGCACCAGAGGGGGCAAAGCTCTAGGAAGCAGCTTGCAGAACTTTCTGACACTCCCCAGAGAAGCAGTGCTGTGCAGGGACGGAAGGACTTCTTCTTTGATAAGGGAAACCTGCTAGACTTTTATTCAGCGTTTGAAGGAAAGGCAGAAGATAGCAATGGGTCTGAGCCTATGGAATATGAGGATTCAGGAGCCTTACCAGACCCAACATTAATGGAATGTTCATATGCCCTGTCTGAACCTGAGTTTTCGTTGAGGTAACAGAATCTGTGTAAGATACCAGGATACAAATATAGAAAGTGCTGATATCTCTCTCTAAAGACAAATGGACATTTGAAACTGTTTCTTTAAGTTAAAGAGTATATGCTGAAGGAAGCTGTTTCTGTTATTTTGATTACTTTTGTTTGAGCAGAGTGTGCTCTTAATTTATGTTCCTTGAATGAAGAAATACCTCATGGGACGGGGAATAAACCCTTAAAATGATAAAGAAAATCTGACTCTGTGATTTATGTAAAGAAGCACGACACAACTACCCACTTCAGAAGCCTTATAATACCAGGAGTCACCGCTGGGGCTAAAGAAATGTGACACTATCCAGTGGCCCCGGGGAAGAGAGTACTTCTCCAATACGTGGACGATCTGCTGATAGCTGCTGTGTCAGAAAGTGAATGTATACAAGCCACCAAAGACCTCTTGCAGTTACTGGATGAAGCTGGACACAAAGTTTCCAGAGCCAAAGCACAGCTATGCCAAAAAGAAGTGAAATACTTGGGCTTTCGTTTAACTAAAGGAAGCCGAAAATTAGGCAGAGAGAGAAAAGAAGCAGTGTGCAGAATCCCAACTCCAACTACCAGAAAGCAAGTCAGAGCCTTTCTAGGAGCAGCAAGATACTGCCGAATCTGGATTCCCAACTTTGCTCAAATTGCCAAACCATTGTATGAAGCTACAAAAGGAGAAGAAAAGTCGCCACTAGAGTGGGGACCTGAGCAGGAAACAGCCTTCAAGACGTTAAAGGAAGAATTGATGTCATCACCAGCACTTGGATTACCAGATGTTCACAAGCCTTTTCATTTATTCGTACATGAGGCACAAGGGAACGCCTTAGGCATGCTGACTCAGAAATTAGGAAATTGGGAGCGACCTGTAGCCTACCTGTCAAAACAATTGGACACTGTGGCCAAAGGATGGCCACCTTGCTTGAGAGCAGTTGCAGCTACAGCATTGTTAGTAAGTGAAGCAGACAAGCTCACATTAGGACAGAATCTACGAGTCACTGTGCCACACGCAGTCCTTGCCCTCATGGAGCAGAAGGCGAATCACTGGCTCACCAATTCCCGAATGTTGAAATATCAGAGTATGTTATGTGAAAACCCACAGATACAATTGGAAGTGAGCCATGCCTTGAACCCAGCCACATTGATACCTGTCAGCGAAGAACCCCCGGAACATGACTGTATAGAAGTCATGGAGACTGTATTTTCAAGTCGACCTGATCTGACAGATGTGCCCCTAGAGAATCCTGATCAAACCTATTTTGTGGATGGAAGCAGTCTCATCGTCAATGGACGACGTTGTGCCAGGTATGCAGTGGTCACCCGGTATGAAGTCATTGAATCATCAGCCCTAGCGTCAGGCACATCAGCCCAGAAAGCAGAATTGCACTTACCCGAGCATTAGTGCTAGGTGCAAACCTCTTGTTAAATGTGTACACAGACTCTAAATATGCCTTCACCACTTTGCATGCCCATGGAGCCCTCTACAAAGAACGAGGGCTCATCACGTCAGGAGGAAAATCCATCAAATATGGCCCGGAGATATTGATGTTACTTGATGCAGTATGGGCCCCAACTCGTGTAGCTGTCATGCACTGCCGAGGACATCAAGCAGGTAAAGGAGATGTTGCCCAAGGAAATAGATTCGCTGATGCCGCAGCACGACAAGCAGCCATGACAGGACAAATTTCATCACAGGCTATGCCAATGCAGGCAGCATTGTTTCCGGTACCCCTTAATTTATGGACACCACGATATACCACCAAAGAATTGGACTACTACTGTAATAAGGAAGAGGGAGTGCTGAAAGATGGATGGATTGAGCTGCCACCGACAAAGGGCAGTCAACCCCCAGGACGAATAGTAATCCACGAATTGTTGGGACCAGCCTTTGTCAAGGCTTTCCATCAAGCCACACATTATGGAAAAAGCGCTATGGAAAAGGCACTTAGACCACATTTCTGCATTACTATGTTGGCAGCCCTATCAGCTTCAGTAGCACGCCAGTGTCTAATTTGTGCCAAGAATAATGCCAAACAAGGTCCCACACCACCACCTCGAGTTCAGTCAGGAGGTGTAACCCCCATGCACCACCTGCAGATTGACTTCACTGAAATGCCAAAAGCCAATGGCTACCGCTACTTGTTAGTATTAGTTTGTACTTTCTCTGGGTGGGTGGAAGCTTTTCCCACCAGAACTGAAAAGGCCCGAGAAGTTACCAAAGTTTTGCTGAGAGAAATTATTCCCAGATTTGGAATCCCAGCAGTAATAGGGTCAGATAATGGGCCCGCATTCGTTTCTCAGATTACTCAGCAGTTAGCAAGAGCCCTGCAGATACAATGGAAGCTTCACACTGCATACAGACCTCAGAGTTAAGGGAAAGTTGAGCGAATGAACCGTACCTTGAAAGCCCAAATGTCTAAGCTTTGTCAGGAGACTCGCCTGAAGTGGCCCCAAGTACTCCCAATAGCTTTACTCAGAATACGCTCAGCTCCTGTAAAGTCAACAGGATTTTCCCCTTTTGAGGTTCTGTATGGTAAACCCCCACCAATAGTGCAGGGAATTAAAGGTAGTTTAACACAGATTGGTTCAGAAATAACCAGACAAGAACTTCTAGCTCTTAGTTTTGTTCTACAGACTCTTCATGCATGGATACAGGACCAGTTGCCTATCAACTTGACGGAACCCCTGCATCCCTACCAGCCTGGTACCTCGGTGTGGATCAAAGATTGGAGGAAGACACCGTTGGAACCACATTGGAAGGGGCCATACACCGTCATCCTGTCTACCCCAACTGCAGTAAAGGTAGCAGAAATCGATTCCTGGATCCACCACAGCAGAGTCAAGCCCGCAGTCGTTCCAGAACCCGAGCAGTGGACAGCAGTACAGCATCCTGATGTACCTTTGCGACTTACCTTGAGACGGCAACCAGTGACCTAGACACTTTTGGGATCATCCCAACAACCATAGTGCCTTGTAGTAGCCAAGTCTTTCGAAGAGGATTGCTGTTTCCAATACAGCAAGATTTAGCTCAAACAAACCTTATGTGTGCGGTTTTGCACACTGTTTGATACTATATTGATTGACAAATATTCAGAGCCAACTGAAATTGATAAGCTAGTTGGCATACGACGGACATTGTGAGGATCTTCAATCAACATTCGACACCCGTTGAATTGCTTCATTAGCAAACGGGATAGCATTGTGCCAAAACGAGGACGTCGGGATCAAGATTTTCAAGTGAGGATTCAGAAGAACTCCAATCAACATGAATCTTTGTTTTTACTTTGTCCTGGTTGCCTGCCTAGGAGGCCTTGAACTGACTTGTGCTTTGCCTCCATGTACTGCTTGCATTACTTCCACTCGGACTGGAATGAAAGTAACTCAGACTTTGCTATATCATTCTTACTATACCTTGTGATAAGGAAGCTTATCATAGCTCAGGAAGGAGCTATAGAAAAGGTGAAGTGACTCTGAACAAGCAACCTGTCAGTTCTGGTAGAAATAAGAAAACAGAATTTTCCCATAAAAGACTACCAGTCCCAGAATGCACCAGGTTTCCAACAGCCATTAGAGGAGCTGAAGTGGGGAAACGTGTGTTCAATCAGGAGGGCTATGAGGTAATCCCTAAGCACTCATCTCAAAGGGCAGGGCCTGATTCAGCACAGCTGCGCTGTATTAGGGAGGAGCACTCATCTAAGCAGAATAAAGGTAGAGTTTATTCTACAGAGAATTATCCTTATCCTGAGGATCATCATCATCAGTTTCATCTGAAAGATCATCAGAAGCAGAAGCCAAACCGGACGGACAGAGAGGGAAAGAAACCCTTTGGAAGAAGGAAGAGAAAAGCCTTTGAGAGGTCTAGAAGAGTCCAGAGCAGTACGTATACTGGGAGGCATTTCAAGGGCCAGCATACACCATTGGACTGGGGAAAGCCAGAGGAATGGTGCTGCAGAGCTAGGAATCTCCAGACGCTACCTGTGAGGGAGACGGCTGCACGTGGAAGGGACCCTAAGACCCGTGCCAGAAGGTATGTGAAGAGAGATCCAGTGTCCAGGGATCTGGATTGGAAGGCTGGACATAAGAACTGGACTACATACTGGCCAGGCTATATAGAGAGGAACTCTAACAGCAATGGAAGCTCAGGTATGAACACTGATCTATGCCCTAGCTATAACCTTGAAAGACAGCAGGGAAACAAGTATTCTCCTGAAAGTGCTCCATTGAGAGATTCATCTGTGCCAATCCATGATATTGAACCCATGCTTGTTGAAGAAGGGGAAATGATAGCAGATGAAGATTCGGTTTACATGGACTGCTGTCTAAACTCCTTTGGTAACTTTCTGTTATAAAGTACAGCAACCATCACAAAGAAATACAAACTTGTTCTTTAATCTACTCAGGAAAGCTCCTGAAGCAGGATTTGACCCACGCAGTAGAAAGCAAGCCAGCTAAGGGGTTTCACAGCTGAATAACTGCTAGCAATTGAGCCTTACCTAATTGCTTGTGAGCTAGGAGAGAATCACTTCTGAATCTAGGTGGGAAGATACAAGAAGTTAACCTGAGAAGAACAGTTTTTTTTCTTTCTTTATGGCTTTTGGTTTGTTGTTTGATATATGCTAAGAAAACATTAGCTAATGCCTGACAAGTCTGAATGTTGTTTTCCTGATTTTGATTTTGTTTTTTTCAAGTTTAACACTGAAAGCAAGTAACCTGATTTATGTGCTACCAAGCATATCTGTGTTGGGAGAAATAACCCCATAAATAAATAAATATCTTATTGGCTTTAACACTTGAGCACAACTAAATAATTGTCAGCAGCTGTGTCTGGTGTGAATGAACTGCATTGCCCACAATCCCTTGCAAATCATATAGATATATGCACTTGCCAAGACTGTGAAGATTCTCACCCAGGCAGCCGTCTGACAACCTGCACTGGTAAAGTGACTCGGTGTATTTATAACACCACTGAACTAAATGTTTGCACCAAAGGGAAAACTAAAGTTTGTTTTAACCCACATCAGAATCCATCCTATTACACTTTAGAAATACGATGGAATGATGCGGATGGACCTCTGCTTAATGCCACACCCCCACTCACTGATCCTACGCAGCTTGCTTTCCTGTATTTTGATGCTTGTGATGCCATAAATAGAGATAGTCATTCCAAATGTGGTAATTGGGAAAAAACCTACTCACACAATGACAAATATATGTGTCCCGAGGGGACCACTGGATGGGGAGAGTGTACAGGTAAAAGAGTTTTAGCTAATGAATACAGTACAGCCCCAGTTGCGGATTACTATTGCCCAAAATGGGCATGTGTTTTCTATGCCACATGGAAAACTGGTATGATAGAAAATACCAGAGACAATCGAATGGCTGCCTGAACTAAGCCATACGACAAGGATATAGCAAAATGTAAGAAAGGTGCCTGTAACCCATTACAGTTGTTTATACGCAACCCCAGTGCATGGAAACAAGGATATAAATTTGGCCTACGAATTGCAGGATCTGGATCAGATCCAGGAACCATAGTATATATAAGATTGAATACCCAAGCCCATAGATCATCCAGGTACCATATCCATAACACTTTCTATGAAACCATGCATATAAACAAGTTTGATATTCCTTATCCCTCCCAGAACTTGTTCTTGGAATTAGCTGGAGCAGTAGTGTCTAGTCTCCATATCTCAGATTGTTACTTTTGTGGTGGGACACGAATGGGTGACCAGTGGCCATGGGAAGCCCAAGAATTGAATTATTCTATGACTTACAATCATACTGAATTACATAAAACTACAAGTGGATGGGTACTAGCACACCCAATAGTTGGACGTCTCTGCTATGCCAGAACTGGTCCTCAGTTTAACCTACAGGTGGGACAGTTGGTCTGTCTCAGCCAGAGGTTCTATAATGACACCACCAAAAAGACGTCCTGGTGGTCCGGAGTTAAGGAACCTGAACCCCCTAATCCATTAGCAAAATTCCCTGAGCTTGCTGATTTATGGACAAATCTTGCCAAGCCCCATGCCTGGCAAGCCCCACCTGGCCTATATTGGATCTGTGGGACCCGAGCGTATGCCCGACTCCCTATACACTGGGGAGGGGCGTGTGTCTTAGGGACCATTAGACCTTCTTTCTTTCTTTTACCCACGGAACATGGAGAACAATTAGGATACCCAGTATACACTAAAAGACAGAAGAGAGCACCCCTACAGATAGGCAAGTGGGAGAAATGGGAGGGTGATGATTGGCCACCCGAGCGAATCATTGCCTATTATGGACCGGCCACATGGAATGATGATGGTATGTGGGGCTATCGGACCCCTGTATATATGATTAATCGAATTATCCGCTTACAGGCAGTAGTTGAATTAATAACCAATGAGACTAGCCAAGCACTCACACTTTTAGCTAGACAAAGCACACAAATGCGTATATCTTAGCACTAGATTATTTGTTGGCAGCGGAAGGAGGAGTATGTGGTAAGTTGAATCTAACCAATTGCTGTTTGAAGATAGATGATAAAGGTCAAGTAGTTGAAGAGATTGCTGAAAATATGCGAAAACAAGCTTACGTGCCAGTACAGACTTGGCATGGGTTTAAGTTCCCCAACTGGTTCGCCTCTATTTTCTCAGGTTTAGGAGGACTCACTACTTTCCTTATGCTAGTATTAATAATAATTGCTGTATTTCTGCTATTGCCATGCATAATCCCATGTTGTATGCGTTCAATTAACAGTGTTATTAAAAACACAGTAGAGCGGAAGACCGCAACTAAAATTATGGCCTTATGGCATCCTAGTCCTCCTGTGTATAGTCGGAACCCTCCGACCATGGTATATAATCAGATTGAATGATTTAACTCTCACACCTTATTAAGTAATAGGGTGAGATTATTCAAAGGGGGGAATGTGGTAGGCGAAGGCCTATGATCCATGGTGTCTGAAATGAGCAGACAGGCCTAACCAGCTTGACCTGTAAATGAAGCCTATGGAGAGGCCCATAGGAATTGCACATCCCCCAATAGGCTGCTATTGTAGAATTAAAACTTAGCAAAGCATAATCAGCTTAGCTGAGCAGAATCGAAACTCAGAAAAATATAGAAAAATAAGTTTAAATACCACTGATAAGAGAGTACAGCTGCTAGGAATTTAATTAAAACTGCTGACAGGAAGGTTACAGTGCCCTGCTTTCTCATATGTGTTAACTAGTTAAATGGCCTTGGAGGAGAAAAGTAACTAAATTGGTGAACTGACCATTGTAATTGGGACTAGAAGGGGGGTGAGCAGGTGCTAAGCCCAGTTGAAGGACATAATTGGATAGCCTTATCAATACCGGGGACCAATAGAAGGTGTACGGGAGGTTACCGGGACCAATGAAATGTTTTCCTATGTCTAGAATGGAGAAGAAATCTATAAAAGTTGTTGTTTTGCTCAAAACTATTGCTCAGCCATTTTGAATTTGATTCTGCTTGAGACTTGTGCACAAATAAATGATTTGGACCTTCTGAACAGACTCCTGGTATCATTGGTTTGTCTGCGCTCTGCTGCTACACTTCTGCAAAGGATCTGTCAGCACTGATGTCACCCATATGTGAGAACTTACTTTCTGCTTGTTCCCAAAGAAATTATATTTAGGCAGATTTTCTTTTTTATTTTTTAAAGATTTGTAAATTTTAAAAATCATAGATTTTATCTTCTTAAAGATGAATGGAAGAGGGAAAGTGGTTATAGTAAATACAAGAAATATCTGTATTAAAATATTGCCCAAATTAAATTATGAATATTTTTATCCCTGATGCCAATACGCTAAAATATGGTCATGTTGGGTTTTATGTAAATTTTAAATTGTGTCTTTATATCCTCTGTTTTGTCTGAATAATAGTCCTAAACCTTTCACAATAAACTGTATTTTATTGATAATATCCAATTGAATTTGTTACCATTTTTGGTCGTCTTTTGTATTTACAGTACTATGCCTCTTCTTTTGGTCTACTCTAGATCAGGGATTCTTGACCCAGTCCTCGGGACACACCTAGCAATCAAGTTTTCAGGATAACCACAATGAATATGCATAAGAGATTTGCAAGCACTGTCTCCATTGTATGCAAATCTATCATGCATGTTCATTGTGGTTATCCTGAAAACCTGATTGACTAGGTGTGGCTCAAGAACTGTATTAAGAACCCTGTCTCTGAATAGTAGGGGGAAAAGCAAAACCCTACCTCTCAAAGAGGTCACTGAAGCAAAGGCTTATGGTTTCATAGCACTAGCTTTTTGACATTAAAGTTCACGGTTGGTTCACTGGTAAGCGTATTCTAAAAAGCTATGTAAAATGTACTGATGTAAATAAATGGACACATCACAATTTTCAACATTGAAGTGTTTGTTTTGAATCACAGGGTGACTAATTTATTGAAAAATCCACAATGGAGGTACTAGATTTGAACACCGAGAGAGCTTTCTAGGCTGTATCCCTTGTAATTAGTTACTTTATAACTTATGCTATGTCTGTTATCTATCAATCTATCTATGTATAGGGACACATGACAAATTTAGTGATGTAGTTTACATGGGACTCATCTTTGTTTCTACTTATAGTAGACAGTAAGTAAGCAGCTATAGATCCTGCTGATTAGAAAGGTCTAAGACACCATTGGGATAATTTATCCAACAGATATATTCTGATTCCTATAAGAGTCCCTTTAAACTGCAGTGATCCTCCAGTAAATACGAACACCATGATCCACTAACCAGACAACCTCAGCCTTTGAAAATTTTCATTAAAAAAAGCAAATCTGTGGAAGACAAAGGAAGATAAAAAAAACCATTTTCCTCTTTTTCTGATAATTTTAAGTTTTAGCTTTTATTGATTTATTTCTCTAAATATACAGTGTCACCACACTTGCACTTTTTAAAAAATAAGATAAAATGAGCCCCAAAAGCAGGACCTTATGAAGAGATAGCTTTACAGTTTAATGATGAGTAGTCCTCATGACACGTAATTTTCATGTGTAATCTGACACAAAATACCTTTCACACGCACATACATACACTATTAACTCCCAGACTTTCACAGAAAACCTGGGGGCTAGCATTCACTAATAAATGATTCCTACCTCAAGGCAAAAGTAGGGATGTCAAGAGTATTAGTTCAACAGAAATCCATGGGAAAAAGCTGGGGGGGGGGGGGGGGGGGGGGGGGTCACGATTGTAATACAAAAGTGGTTAAAAAATCTCTGTATGCAATGCTGTAAAAGCTAAGTATATTGAAAATATGGCCAGAAGGCCCCAGTATCTACCAACAGACATATCTTTGAAAATAACTGGTCTGGAACTGAAAAGAATTAAACTAATGAGAAAAAAAAACCCCAAGGCAGAAATAATATCCAAGATCTGCATTTCTAAAAGATAACATTAGCTCCAGAGGCCTGCATAGTTCCCATGGAGGCCGGAAGGGAGAGGACCGCCTGCCACAAACAGCTTCGTTCCAGACGAGTCGTAGCAGTGGGTGTAAACAGCATTTGGGAAGAAGTCAATGTCAGAGAAGTAGTTCCTCCATGTGTCGTCATGATTCTGTTTAGAAAATTGAAAAAAAAAATTAAATTGATATATTTTTCTAATACAAACACAGCAAGCTCACTGTTAATCAAATTCAACATGGTTTCTCATCTAGCATGAGATTGTCAGATCACCACCAGGAACCAGGAGGTGCAAGTACACCAGGGGTATACATGTGCACACATGCTGTGGCTATAGAAAATCTACATCTCCTTAACATTTTTCAGACTGTGCCAGTGCAAACTCGCAGGTATTTAATAATTTTTCCCCACTCATCCATACAGCACTTTGCAGGGGGAAATGTTTTTTTAGGGGAGGAAAGCATAGTTACTCACCAGTAACACATGATCTCCAGGAACAGCAGGAATCAGTCTTCACATATGGGTATTGTCTACCGACGGAGCCCACAAGGGAACGCTCCCTAGCATCCAATAGGAAAGCCTTTGGGAACACGCCACTGCACATCTGCCTTCTCAACTCCTCTCCTCAGTTGAGTTTGTAGCAGAGAGGTAGAGGAAAAAGTATACCCAACAACTCCTAGGGAGGAGGGTGGGTTGTGAAGACCAATTCCTGCTGTTCCCAGAGATCATCTGTTACAGGTGAGTAACTATGCTATCTTCAGAAACAAGCAGGAATGCAGTCTTCACATATCGGACTCAATAGCTCCTAGGCACCAGACTGAAAAGACATCCTTGAGGCTAATGAATGGGCTAGCTTCTGCAACCAGAGTATTCACAAAATGCATGACAGTCGTCGCAGCATACCGGCGACTTTGGGGATCACTGTCTTCCGCTACTTAGACGATTAGACTTCACCCCTCAGTTTGGGTCATGCCCCTGACCACCTCTCTCAAGATCGGGGGCTGCTACTCCATCCCAATCCACAAGCCCTCCGTCTCACGACATGGCTGCTAAAAGCATGACCTTTGACCTGGATCTCCCTCAACCTGTCAAGGACATCTTGCTTGCTTCGCGCAAGCCATCTACCAGGCGTTTTTATGCCTTCAAATGGCAACAGTTCACCCTTTGGTGCAGTCCAAGCAGATTGATCCATCTGACTGCCTAGTGGAACTTCTAC
Source organism: Ichthyophis bannanicus (assembly GCA_033557465.1). NCBI lineage: Eukaryota > Metazoa > Chordata > Amphibia > Gymnophiona > Ichthyophiidae > Ichthyophis > Ichthyophis bannanicus. Next base: position 110,843,013 of record CM066032.1, on the reverse strand, counting down.
TGTAATATCTTTTCCACTTGTCCTCCACAGGGCTTAAGACTAACTCTGTCAGAGTTCACCTCCGTGCCATTGCAGCCTATCACAGGCTACTGGATAGGAGCCCCATTTCCTTGCACCTCTTGGTGCAACAATTCATGCGGGATCTTTTCTAGCCACCGATCAGGCCACCATCGGTTGTTTGGGACTTCAAAAAAAAAAAAAAAAGCGCCCCTGGGAGATGCCACCACACATGCACGGTCCCCCTCCCACCCAAGGGCGCCATCCCGCCCAGTCAGATGACATAGCTAAAAGACTGCAAAAAATAAAATATGGTAAAAGCAGCAACTCCAAGAAAGTAAGGAAAGTAGAAGCTTTTGCCTTCTTGGGTGGGAGGAACACTTGACAGCCCCCTGAGCTAACAGGGTGGCCACCTCAGTGGACAGGAGATGAGGATGAAAACCAGCAGAGTGTTGGTAAGAAGAAAAATCTCTTCTTTTTGGTGTAGAATGACTTCTTTGTAGCAGCTCTCCTCCTAGAGAGGTCTGAAGTCTTTCTTGAGAGGTGCTCAAGGGTGAGAATGTCCACTTCAAACTCTCCTGCCTTCTCTCTCCACCCTTTACCAAATAGGTTTTCTCCAGAGTAAAGAACATTAGCCAATTTATCTTGAACCCACTGCTCGAGGTCCGATGCCTGAAGCGAGGCTATCCTACAAGCCCCTATTATTTATTTATTTATTTAACACTCATTTTTATACCGCATCTTCCAGAGATCAGTTGCGGTGTACAAATAACAACAATTAACAAATCGAAGTTTGTTTTACATAGAACATCTTAAATATACATAGAACATCTTGAAGTATCATAAATTAAACAAACTTAAATCTAGGAAAATTAAAACAGTGATTTTAAACTGGAACTGTGTTAAAACAATTAACTAACAGAATGTGGTGTCTACGTACATAATATAGTACATAACCGATACAACTATATACATGAGGGAGGTATTAAGGCATAAGAGATTGGATAGTCTTTTCGTTTACGCTAAGTGTGTGGTCCATTTAGGTGGGAGGGTTGTGTTTTATGTGGTCAGTTACTTATTTAGCCTTTGTCTAAGTTGAGTGCTAGGTTTTCCATGGTATTATAGTGTTTGGTGAATAGATATGTTTTTAATTTTTTGCGGAATTCCATGATCTCTGTTAGAGATCGTAGGTCCTCTGGTAGGGAATTCCAGATAGTGGGAGCTATATGAGAGAAGGCTCTATTATTGGTTAATTTATGTGCTTTTATGAAGTCCTTCGGAATCTTTAGTTTATTTAATTGTTCTTTTCTGTGGGTAGGCTTAGGTGTTTCTTTGCATATTAGATTACATAGTGTAGTCGGAGCCATGTCGTTTAATGCTTTGAATGAGGTAATTAAAGTTTTGTATGTTATCCTACTCTGTATTGGTAACCAATGAAGGTATGCTAGTATTGGTGTTATGTGTTGGAGTGAGTTTATTTTTAGTATAATTCTTGCTGTTGCATTTTGGGCTAGTTGAATTCTTTTAATGTTCTGTTTTGAAATGCCCATAAGTATTAGGTTGGCAAAATCAAAATGAGGGGTTATGATAGCTTGTGTTATATTGATGAAATCTTGTACAAATACTATGCAAACTGCAGAAGCTCTGCTAGTAGACTCAAAGGTTTCGAAGGCTGCCCTGGTCAGGAACTTGGAAGTGTTCTGAGCTTATGTGACCACAGTTAGGTATGCATCACATTTGTCATCTGGGAGAACAGGAGCAAATATTTCCTAGATCCCTTGAGATGTCCTTGAGGTACATACCCATGTAGAGGGTGTAGGATGTAATCCTGAAGCATGGTGGAACTCTGTGCATGATATCGAAGCTTTTACTGATAGGCGGAACCATTAGCAGGGCCTCCCACATACGTAGCATTAGATCCTGTAGGATCCAATGCACCGGTAACGTTGCCGCCTCCTTGGGCATCGAGGGGTATTGGAGGATTTCGAATTCTTCAGCCCTCTATTCCATTTCTGATGTTACTGTGATTTGGAGACCTGCTGCCATGTCCCGAATGAAGTCCTGAAAGGACATATCCTCTGGCGGGGATAGAGTAACAGGTGTTCTCCAGGAGCAGCAGGAATCAGTCCTCACATATGGGTGACATTGACGTCGATGGAGCCCTTGCGGAGCATTTCCCCAGCTTTCCATGAAAGCCTTTGGGAATGCAGGCACGCATGCGCGGTTCCCTTCCCGCCTAAAGGTGCCATCTTGCCTCAGTCAAATGACATAGCTAAGAACAGCACACAAAAATGTAAAATAAACTATGTACAACTGCAACTCCCAGGGGAGGAGGGAGGGTTGTGAGGACTGATTCCTGCTGCTCCTGGAGAACACCTGTTACAGGTGAGTAACTACTCTTTCTCCAGGACCAAGCAGGAAGTCAGTCCTCACATATGGGTGACTCCCAAGCTCTGGGCTACCAAGGAACCCAGGCTGAACAAGAGAACTCCCTCTAGTCCCAGCATCAAAGAAAGACTTTTCACTGACAGAACCTCCACCGGTAGCCCAACGAAGGGCAGGAATTGCCTAAACCTCAAAGAGATTCCGGAGTACTGCCTGGCCAAAAGCACTGTCCCTACGAGACTCCCTCTCCAGACAGTAATGGGTTGCAAAAGTCTGACTTGAAGACCAAGTTGCAGCCCTGCAGATGTCTACCAACGGTACAGAGCGGAGGTGAGCCACTGAGGCAGCCATTGCCCTGACACGATGGGCCGTGACCCGACCCTGCAAAGGAAGGTCAGCCGCCCTGTAAGCCCAGGTGATACAGTCAGCCACCCAGGTGGACAAGGTACGCTTGGACACAGCCAACCCCAAATTATTAGGGTCAAAAGAGATGAAGAGCTGAGTAGCCCTTCTATGTCCCTGCGTACGGTCAAGGTAGAAGGATAAGGCCCTCCTAAAGTCCAGGGTATGCAGAACTGCTTCAGCCTGGCTTGCATGAGGCCTAGGGAAGAATGTTGGAAGAACCACCTCCTGGTTGAGGTGGAAAGAGGAGACTACCTTGGGGAGGAACTTTGGATGAGTCCTGAGAACTACCCTGTTCCTATAAAATCTGGTGTAAGGCCTGTCACAGACCAGGGCCTGAAGCTCACTCACTCGCCTAGCCAAGGTAAGGGCTACCAGGAAGAGTGTCTTCCAGGACAGGAAGCGTAGTGGACAAGTACCCATCGGCTCAAAAGGTGGGCGAGTCAGTTGCTGCAAGACCACATTCCACTCCCACTCAGGGGCAGGAGGACGGATTGGAGGCTTGAGCAAGAGCAAGCCTCTGAGAAACCGGGACACCAAGGAGTGAACCGACAGAGTGTCCTTCCACCAGTGAGTGGTGAGCTGCTAGAGCTGAGAGGTGGACCCGAACAGAATTGGACTTAAGTCCCTGATTTGATAAGTGCAGTAGGTACTGAAGCACTACTGGTACAGTACAGGAGAAAGGATCCTCTGTACGTAACTGACACCACACGAACTTTAGGACAAGGTGGTGTTAAAAACTGATGTTCCTTCTTGGTGATCCATCCTTGCAGAAGTGCATCATCAACTAGTGACTTAATTTCCTTCTGTAAATCAGAAGTAGGATCATCTGGTATAACCCGATATGTTAAAGTATCTGAAAGATGAGAGTCTAAAAGTTTCAGATAATCAACCGTAGATTGAACTACAATCGCTCCACCTTTATCTGCCCTACGAATGGTAAGCGTAGAGTCATGTTGCAATTGTCGTAAAGTCTCCCAGCCTACTTTGTCCAGATTAATCTATTTTGGGCTCATTCGTTGCTCCAACTCAGCTAAATCACGTAAGACCAATTGCTGATAAGTTAGAACCGAAGGATCCGTCATATCAGGGGGTATCCACATAGATTTTGGACGTACCACAGAACTATCAGAAACAGCGGGTTTATCCGAAAAATAATGGATAATACGTAGTTGTCTAAAAAACTTGTATAAATACACACGTAATTTAAAAGAATCATGATTCACTGTAGGTACATAAGAAAGCCCAAGATTCAAAAGGCGTTCTTGAGCCAAAGGCAGAGGAGTAGACATAAGATTAACTACGATGGATTCATTTGTTGACGAGACCGTTGACGCGTTACCGGTGGCTCCCAACTCTCGACATAAGAATTTAATTACATTAGTTAATTACATTAGTTCTATCTCGAAATTATTTTTTGTCCCAAGGGCGGTATATCAACAAATTTTTGGGATTGCTATGGGGGCGTCTGCAGCTCTGTCTATCGCAACTTTGTATATGGCGGATTTTGAGGACAAATATCTTTACCATTCTTTGCACTTCCAAAATATCCCTTTTTGGAAGCGTTTTTTGGACGATATTTTCTTTTTGTGGATCGGATCATCTGACAAGTTACAAGAGTTCTTGTCATGGCTCAATGATATTAAATCTAACCTGACATTCACAGCACATATCGCCGCCCACCGGATTGATTTCCTGGATGTCACTGTATTTGTTGAGGATGGTCAGTTTCGAACTTCGTTGTACCGAAAGCCGACAACGCAACAGTTTACAATTTCAAAGTTTCCATTCTAGTCCCTTGAAAAAAGGCCTTCCATATGGTCAGTTTTTGCGACTACGACGTGTTTGTTCTTCTTTGTTGGACTTTAAATTGCATGCTGCAGATGTAAGTGGTCGTCTTTTGGACAGGGGTTACCTGGCCAAGGTGATAAGACTAGCTTATCGTCTGGCGTTATATACCCATCGTGAATGGCTTTTGTTCGATAAACCATCTGATAACAATACTCAACATGTGTCAGCACCTTTGGTGGGGATTTTACCATATATGACATCCAGTAAAGATGTTGTGGGCATTCTCTGGAAATATTGGCCGGTTTTGGCATTGCATTCTTGTTTTCAGAAACCTTTAATGGTGGCGTTCCTGCGAGGTGCCAATGTGGGTGACATGGTGGCTCGTTCTGCCGTTCTGGTGGATAGATCTCCATTGCCCCCCTTTTCACATACTGGTCATAGCATCTGTGGCAGTTGTAACTATTGTTCTTTGGCCTTCACGGGTCTTGAATGGACTTTACCAGGCACTGATTGGCATTTTAAGAGACGGTGGGAAACAAACTGCACGTCTTCTTTTGTGGTGTACCTGATTTATTGTCCTTGCCCTTTGGTGTATGTGGGCAGAACGACTCGGATGGTTAAAATTCGGATAAGTGAACATGCCTCTCCTTTGAGACAATAGATCGAGACGGCTCCAATGGTTGAACATTGCCTTGCTTTTGGCCATACCTTTCAGGACCTACGGTGGTCTGTTATTGATTACATTCCCATAGACCCTCGAGGTGGTGATCGTGTTAATAGATTACAAAGTTGTGAACAACGTTGGATTTTCCAACTACGAACGGTACAACCTGATGGTCTCAACAGAGAAATTGATTGGCTTAGTATTCACTGACGTTACCTGATGATCACAGGACTTCCCTTATGAAATGGGTTGTCCCTGTAGTTTCATTGGTAGCCTGATGTGACTGACAAGCAAGGTGCAGCCATTCATTGAAGTTTCCTGACCCTTTTAATGAAACAGCTGATTTCAGCGTCTGATGGCGGTTGGTTTGACGTATGGCAGCACTTGAAACAGGGTTTTGGACCCGAAACGTGCACGTTGTGCTGGAGTTTGAACTTTACTTTCTACAATCCAGCTAGTGTCTGAATCCAGCTAAGTAGCGGAATTTTTTGTTTTATAAAATTTGATTAAAATGGATGTGACTGTGTGGTGGACATAATATCTTAATATATGTTCCTTTCCTGCAACATCCGACAAAAACAATTATTATTGCTATATGAATTTTCACGGGGGTTATTTTGGTGATTTTTTCCAATTTTTGGAGCAGAACTTTGGCAGCTGTTTGTTCAGAGGACTGGCAAACAGGTCTATGGATGGAAGTCCCCATTTCAGGAAAATCTTTTGAACTACCAAAGGATGGAGCTGCCACTCGTGGGGCTGCAGAATCCTGCTCAACCTGTCTGCCAGGTAGTTCTCCTGGCCAGGTAGATACACTGCCTTGAGAAGCATGTTGTGTCTGAGAGCAAACAAGCAAAGGTCCTGTGCCTCCTGACAAAGGAGCCTGGACCCAGTTCCACCCTGCTTGTTCACATAAAACATGGCTACCTGGTTGTCTGTTTTAACTAGGACAGACTGATGAGCCAGGGTTTGAGAAAAAGTCTTGAGGGCTAACCGAATAGCCCTGAGTTCCAGGAGATTGATTTGCTGTGCGGCTTCCCAGGGAGACCACAGACCCTGGGTGCACTTGCCTAGACCATGAGCCCCACAGCCTTGCAGGGAGGCATCCGTGGTCAACACCACTGTGAACCCAGGACTCTGAAAAGTTACCCCTTGTAGCAGATTGGGTGGGTGCAGCCACCAGCTGAGGGAGTTCAGAAATTGTCTGGACACCCTTATCCTGTCTCTGAGGCTGCCTGTGGCCTGGGACCACTGAGTCCAAAGGCACCACTGTGCAAGGTCTCATATGGAGCCTGGCATTGGGGGTCACATGTACTGTCGAAGCCATGTGGCCTAGAAGCCTCAGGCAGAGTCTGGCGGAGACCAGTGACCTGCTGAGAAACTGGTGTGCTAAGTTGATCAGTCTTTGCGCTCTGTCTTCTGGCAAGAATGCCTTTGCAAGCAGAGAGTCCAACCTCGCCCCTATGAACTCCAAGTTCTGGGAGGGGAACAAAGTGGACTTTGCGAGGTTTATGACGAACCCCAAGCTTTGAAGAGCAATAGTTCTGAGAGTAGCCTGTCGGGCCTCCTGGCACGTCTGACCTCTTATGAGCCAGTCGTCCAGATATGGGAAGACAAAGACTCCCTGATTTCGCAGGTAGGCCGCCACCACTGCCAGGCACTTGGTAAAGACCCTGGGAGTGGAGGTGAGGCCAAAAGGTAGTACTCTGCACTGATAATGGTTTCCTCCCACAATGAACCTGAGGTACTTTCTGTGGTCTGGATGAATGAGGATGTGAGCATACGCATCCTTTAGATCCAATGAGCATAGCCAATCTCCCTGCTGGAGGTAGGGCAGAAGTGTTCGAAGAGTAAGCATCTTGAACTTTTCCTTCTCCAGGAACTTGTTGAGGTTTCGGAGATATAGAATAGGTCGAAGGACACCGGTTCTTTTGGGCGCCAGGAAATACCTGGAGTAGAACCCTCGACCGTGCAAGTGGGGAGGCACAGGCTCCACCGCCCTGTCCACCAACAGACCTTGGAGCTCCTGAAGGAGAAGATCTGTGTGCAGGGGAGGCCTTGGAGGCTCTCCTGGAAAGTATGGAGGAGGCAGTTGTTGGAAGTGTAGTGCATAGCCCCTGTGGACTATGCTTAACACCCAACTGTCTCCAGTGATTGGTGGGCAAACAGGGCAAGGCGACCTCCTGTGCAGGGTTGGGAGAGCAGGGACGGAGAGGCTATGCCTAAGGAGTCAAAAAACCCCACCCTGCTGAGTGGGAGCAGGGGCCGGAGGCTTGGGGGTCCTCTGCCTACAGGGCCCATTACCCTGTCCCTTGGCTTGCTGACCCTGAGGGGCAGCTTGGGCAGCCTGATATTGTGGGTACTGCTTGTAGGCAGTGCCCTTCCTCGGGTAAAAGGGCTTTTTACCCGAGCCCTTCTTCTTGTGAGAAGGGGCAGAAGTCTTTCTAGACAGCCTTGTCCTCGTGAGGTGCTTGGTCTCGAGCTGTGCGGCCTTCTCGGTCATGGGCTTGCCAAAAAGGTTCTCACCTCGGCAAGGGACATCGACCAACTTGTCCTGAACCCATGGCTCGAGGTCCGATGACTGCAGCCACAACACGGGCCGAAGCCTCGAAGCCATCGTAGGCAGCACGGGACATAAACTTGGAGCATTACAGGATCCCCGAGGACAAGGACTTGAACCTCTGCAGGGGCTCCCCGGAGAGACCAGCAGAGAACCCGGCCAGCTCCTTGGCTAGGTCTCGAAAGTACATGCCCATGTACAGCTGGTAAGACTGGACACGGCAAGCAAGCATCCAGCCCTGGAAGCACTTTCTACCAAAACCATCGAGGTTTCGGGCCTCCCTGCCAGGGGGCACCGCGGAGTGCATCTTCTGACTTTTTAGGCGATGCATGGTCGATTCCACCACCATGGAATGGTGTGGCAGCTGCGCCTTTTGAAAGCCAGGACTCTTCCAGAGTCGATAGATCGAATCGACCCGCTTGCTTAGAACCGGCGCCGAGGCCGGTGCCTCCCACATCCGGAAGAGGAGCCATTCCAGCATCAGAGGAACCGGAACAGTAAAGGCCTCCTTCGGAGGAGAGTCGTACTGCAGGGCCTCGAGCTCCTCGGCTCGAGGCTCCTCCTTGGGGAACGCAGGGATAGCCAACGCGGTGGCCATATCCCGGACGAACTCCGAGAACCGGGTATCCTCCGGAGGGAATCTACTCCGGGGTTCAGACTGCGGTGAGTCCGAAGGGACGCACCAAGTCCTGAAGGTGTCGGGGGACTCCTCGTCCTCCGTCTCCCAGGCGGACTCATCAGATGAGGAATCAGGGTCCGACCGCGCAGGGCCTGTGAGCACCCGCCCCGACGCCGAAGGCACCGGCGTCGACGCCCTCGGTCCGGAACGGGAGGTCGAGGGAGACCGCGACTGAGGTCGACCTCAAGCCTTCATGGTCTCGAGTATCGGCTCGGTCTCCGGGGTCGACTTCGATGTCGATGTCCCGATGGTCGGGGCAGATGCGCCAGACAGGCTGGCCATCAGTGCCTGCTGCTGTTCCATGAAGGCAGACAGTCTGCTCTCCAAGGCTGTCAACCTGAGACCCAGCTCAGGAGACTCAGCAGCCCCTGACTCGGGCCCCGGCGGCACCGGGCCCGACGGCTCTCTGGGAGGAGAGTCCACGAGGACTACAGGACTTACGTGTCCAGCAAACTCCGGCTCCACTCGAGGAACTTTGCAAGGCTTCTCCTGTTCCACGGGCCCGGGGCGACGGTCGGGGGACGCCCTCGCAAGCCTCTTCTTCCTCTTTCGTTACCGGTCAGGGGACCCCCTGTCCGAGGAGCCCCGACGGTGCTCGGGATCCGATTCCCGAGATGTCGAGACCTCAGACGAGGTCCGGGCCCGGCCAGAGGCCGAGTCAGAAAAAAGCCTTTCCTTTTGGTGCTGACGACTTCGCAGTGCCTTGGAAGACATTTTCCCACATGGTCCACACGTCTTAGGATCGTGGTCAGGACCGAGGCACCGAAGGCAGCAGTCGTGTGTGTCGGTGAGAGACATCAGCTTCTTGCACCGATCACACTTTTTAAAGCCACTGGAAGCCATCGGGGAAAAAAGAGTCCCCGCGAGGTCAAAGGACCGGCCTTCCAGGGAAAAAGAAAAAAAGGGCGCGAACGCCAGCCACTAAGGGCAAAAAACGAAAAAAGAAGATCGGGCTCGATACCGGTGTACGGAACCCGGCGGGAGGGGAACCGGCATCGAACCGAAGAAGAAAAATAGCGAAGGATCGCCAAAAAATCGAACTATTTTCCGGGATGACTAGGACACACGTCCGGTGGGCTTCACGGAGAAAGAGAGACTGAGGCAAGATGGCACCTTTAGGCGGGAAGGGAACCGCGCATGCGTGCCTGCATTCCCAAAGGCTTTCATGGAAAGCTGGGGAAATGCTCTGCAAGGGCTCCATCGACGTCGATGTCACCCATATATGAGGGCTGACTTCCTGCTTGGTCCTGGAGAACAATGCTTCCCATGAGAAGGAGAAGGATCAGAGGGGATATCCCGGGTGGCCTGGAATCCTCCGATGTCTCTTCAGAGTCAGAAAAAGAAGATTACTCCGATTTGGAAAGAAAATTAAAGTATCGACAGTCTCAAGCAGATGTCCAGCCTGTGCAGTACTCAAACCAGGAACCAGTTGGGTACAGACAATGCTTACCGGTTCCAGCAGAGGAATCTGAGGGAGGGGTCCTGCCGATAACAGTTCAAGGGCTGGCATAGGACCCAGAGGTACCAGCGCCAAGCTGGAAGGCAGTGCCGGATTCACCGGGGCTGTCAATTTATTTATTTTATTTACATTTTTATACCACAATTTCCAAACAGATCAATTGCGGTTTACAAAGAACAATATGAATTGTACAAAACAGTACGTATTCAATTACATGGAACAGTTTCAACTATGCACATTAACATTATAACAAATTAGGCATTTGTAATTATATAATTGTTAACTATATACATAAAGTTCCTGAGCGGACATTGGAATACATTCTGGAGAGGGGGCGCTCTTAGACTAGCTATATAGAGTGGTCAGGCTCTGTGCTAGTGATTATGTTATGCTATACACACAATTGGATACCGTTAACCCTAACTATATTCAACTTGAAACATGCCTGAACAAGATGTTACAATGGTTACAACAAAACAACTTGACGATCAACCATAAGAAAACTGAGGTAATGTACGTCTCCAGTAAACCAAACTTTGAACCTTCTGCAACAATCACCCTGTATAACAATACGTACAACACTAAGAATGAAATAAAATATCTGGGGATCACGTTTGACAGCAACCTAAAGATGGAAAAGCACCTACGCAAAACAAACAAGGCCATTTTCCACAAACAGAGTACTACAACCTCTACGAAGCATCATTGAACCTCACGATTTCAGGTCTGTTGCGCAAGCACTCATTATGCCACACTTAGACTACTGCAACGCCATCTTACAGGGTCTTCCAAAGAAAACCCTAAACATCCTGCAAATGGCCCAAAATGTGGCGGCTAGGATCATCATGCGAAAAAACATTGCTGAGCACATCACGCCTGTATTGATCGAGCTGCATTGGCTCCCATTGATGCTCGGATAAAATATAAAACACTGATAACCACTTTCAAACTCATACATAACATAGCACCATCCTTTCTCTCCACCCTGATCAGCACGCAACCACCCAACAGAGACAGAAGAATCGTCAACTCAGACATGCTCCACGTTCCGACCGATATCAGATCTGTCAAATCCAGTACTAGCCGCCGAGCATACTCATACTCTGCCCCGACCCTATGGAACCAACTACCACCTGAGCTACGAGCGATCAAAGACCTTATGGTTTTCAGAAAAGAACTCAAGACACATCTATTCCAATGTCAATACAATTTGATGTAAATCCCAGAGGACTACAAGATGTAACAAAATGGAACATGGATACTGTTATGTAAAATGTAAAAATGTAGAAATGTACATATGTAAATTCTGTCTCCTTCTCCTTAAGACCTAATTACTGTGTGCTGTGCTTTCCCTTCAAATCATTGTGTTTATACCCACGATTCTGTCATGATTTGACTAGTTTCCAATTTGTAATCAAACCGCTACTGATCGCTGGAAGTAGCGGTATACAAATGTATACTAAATAAATAAATAAATAAATGTGTTACAGAACCAAAATGTTGAGTGAACAGATGTGTTTTAATTTTTTTTCAAAAGGAAAAGAGGTCTTTTCTCTCTCAAGTTGACTGAGAGCTTGTTCCAGAAGGTGGGGGCGCAATGGGAGAATGCCCTGCTGTTTTGTGATTCCTTTTAGCTTTCCTGTAGTCTGTCACTGTTGAGAGTTTGTTTTTATTGTAATCCCGTTGTGTACGAGTGTTTGTCTCTTTGGTGATGAGGGAGGAAAGGTGGGATGGGGCTATGTCATCAATTAGTTTAAATGTGGTTACAATTATTTTGTTCTGGGTACGACTTTGTATTGGGAGCCAGTGCAAGCTGAATAGGATAGGGGTAATGTGATCTATTGGGTTGTCATTTGATGTTATCCTTGCTGCAATATGTTGTGCAATTTGGAGTGGTCTTAATGTCTGTTTAGATAGTCCTTGCAGTACTGAGTTGGCGAAGTCAAAGTGTGGAGTGATAATGGCAATGAGTACTGATTTGAAGTCATTGGGGTGCAGGAGCAGGTGGAGCTGTTTTAGTAATCTAAGTTTATAATAGATCTTCCTTGTTTGTTTTATAAATGAGGACATATTCAGTGTGCGGTCTAAGACGACTCCAAGATATTTTACCTCATCTTTGACGGATATAGCTGTATCATGAATTCTAATAAAAGGTGTGGGGGGGGGGGAGTTTTGATTCCTTGTTATTTAGAGGGCTTCGGTTTTATTGAAGTTAATCCTGAGATTGTGGGTTGATAACCAGTGAGCTACTTTGGCGAAGCAGTCAGTGATTTGTTGAATTGAGGGATTGTTGATGTCAAATGGGAGATATATCATTATGTCGTCCGCATATATGTGGTATAATACATAGTTACATAGTAACATAGTAAATGATGGCAGATAAAGACCAGTATGGTCCATCTAGTCTGCCCATTATGATGGCAAGAGTAGGTGCACCTGCCGCTCCGTTCAGGCCACCCCTCCCCATGTCTTTGTTTAGGGGTGAACCCACCACTCCATGTAGGACACCCCTATTTGTTGAGAAATTAGATGGTTTAGTTTATTTAGATTTTATCCTGTTGCTGTAAAGGGATCCACTGTGTCTGTCCCATGCCATTTTGAATTCCGTCACTTACCCCCACCACTTCCATCGGGAGGGCGTTCCAAGCATCCACCACCCTTTCTGTGAAAAAGTATTTCCTGACATTGCCTTTCAATTTACCACCTTGCAGCTTCCTGTTATGCCCTCTAGTTTTACAGCTTCCCCGTCTTTGTTTGTTCATTATTTCCCTTTAAATATATTTAAAGGTCTGAATCATATCTCCCGTCCCTCCTCTCCTCCAAAGTGTACATGTTTAGGTCTTCAAGTCTCTTCTCATAAAGCTTCTGACGCAGGTTCCAAATCATTTTGGTCGCCTTCCTCTGAACAGTTTCCAGTCTTTTTACAACCTTTGCAAGATATGGTCTCCAAAACTGAACACAGTATTCTAAGTGAGGCCTCACCAGTGACTTGTACAGTGGCATAAGTACCTCTTCCTTTCTGCTGGTAATTCCTCTTTGTATGCAGCCCAACATCCTCCTGGCTTTTGCCACCGTCTTGTCGCATTGTTTTGCCACCTTGAGATCTTCAGAAATAAAACACTAAGGTCTTTCTCCTGATCCGTGCACACCAACCTCTCGCCCCCCTATGGCATACATTTCCCTTGGATTTCTGCTACCCAAGTTTATGACTCTGCACTTCATTGCATTAAATCTTAACTGCCAAGCATTAGACCATTCTTCCAGCTTTTGTAGATCTTTCCTCATGTTAACCACTCCCTCGGGGGAGTCCACTGTTGCAAATTTTGTGTCATCTGCAAAAAGACAGACTTTTCCATTCAGTCCTTCAGCAATATCACTCACAAATACATTGAACAGTGCCAGACCCAGGACCAACCCCTGGGGCACCCTGCTAATCACCTTCCCTTCATCCGAGTGAGCTCCATTTACCATCACCTTCTGTGTGTCAGTCAACCAATTTCTGATCCAATTTACCATCTTGGGATCCGTCCCCAAGCTACTGAGTTTACTGATAAGCCTCCTATGAGGAACAGTAACAAGGGCTTTGCTAAAATCCAGGTAGGTGACATCCATCGCATGCCCCTGATCTAGTTCCCTAGTCACCCAGTCAAAGAACTCAATCAGATTTGTTTGGCAAGATTGTCCTTCGGTAAAACCATGTTGCCTGTTGGTTTTGAGAAAGGTCACTATTCGCTCTTTCAGAGGCGCCTCCATTACTTTTCCCGCCACCGAGGTAAGGCTCACAGGCCTGTTTGACACTTCTTCCCTGTCACCACTTTTGTGTAGAGGTACAACATCAGCCATTCTCCAGTCCTGAGGAACCTCTCCTGTTTCCAAGGATCTGTTGAAGACATCCTTTAACGGTCCTGCAAGAACCTCTCTGAGCTCTTTCAGTATTCTGGGATGTATCCCATCCGGTCCCATGGCCTTGTCCACTTTCAGTTTTGCAAGTTGTTCTAACACTTCATCTTCTGTGAATGGTGTGGTATCTACTTCATTCCCATTTTTATATTTGGGAGTCACAGGAGGTCCTTCTCCAGGACTTTCTTTAGTAAAAACAGAGCAGAAGTATTCGTTTAGCAATTTCACTTTTTCAATGTCACTTTCCACGAGTCCATTCGCAGCACTTCTGAGTCCTGCAATTCCACCTCTGATCTTCTTCCTTTCCCGAATATACCTGAAGAAAGTTTTGTCGCCATACTTAACATCTTTAGCCATCTTTTCCGCTGCCTTTGATTTTGCTATTTTTATTTCTCTTTTTGTCTCGAGTTTGATCCTGTATTCATTTCTTTGTTCCTGTTTGTGAGCTTTTGAATTTTGCGAAAGCTGTGTTTTTTGCCTTTATTTGAGCAGCCACTTCTTTGGAAAACCAACAGGTTTTCTCCTCTTGTTTTTGTGTACTTTTCTTACATATTTATTTGTTGCCCCTTCTATTGCCAACTTTAGCTTAGCCCATTGCAATTCCACTTCCCTTATCTCCTTCCACCACCCTGTCAGCTCCTCCTTAGGTACTCGGCCATTTTATTGAAGTCGGTGTTTTTGAAGTTTAGGACTTTGAGCTTGCTATAATTGGCCTGTATCATGGCTTTTATCTCAAACCACACCGTGTGATGATAGCTGCTGCCCACAGGGGCACTCACGCAGACATTCGACATGCTATCACCGTTGGTGAGCACTAAATCCAGTGTTGAGCGTTCTCTGGTTGGTTCCATCACCATTTGTCTAAGTAACGCATCTTGGAGAGCATCCAAAATTTTTTTGCTTCTTTCCAGATTTGCAGAAGGAATAATCCAATCCACATCCAGTAGATTAAAGTCACCCAATACTATCGCTTCCCTCTTTGTGGCTATCTTGGCAATATCTATAATCAGGTCATTTGTGCCCAAGTGGATAACATCATCAAGTTTGGAGTGTTCATTTTCTGCACTAAGTACTTCAACAATGTGGTTTGTATACCTGCTGGCTGAAGAGCCTGGGAAGCATTTGACTATCTTCTCTCCTTTGAACTGTGTTCACAAGTTGATGCCACTGATGATGGAATCACCAAGTAGTAGTAGTTTGCTGTTTGGTGAGGTTTTCTTCATATTTGGTCCTTTAGCAGGAGATTGGGCAATGTCTGTCTCATTTAAGGGCCCTTCAGTTTCTTTGGATTGGGCATCCTCATTCGCCAAGGCAGAGAAGGCATTATGCAGGGATATCTCCTGATGCATAGGATGCCTCTGTCACAGGTCGCAATCTACCAGAACCCATTGTTATCCATTTGTTTCTGGGGTGTTTGATTCTTTGTGGGAGCAGTGGTGGACATTGTTCAGTTTGTATCCTAGAAGAGGTGCGCTTCATTGAATCCAGTTCCTCAGTAGGGTCACCTGTTTATGCATGACAGCTAGGTCTTCCCTTAGTAGAGTCAGTTCTTTATGCAAGGCAGCTGACCTGAGGCACAGAGAACAAGCTCTTTGAAGTTTCTGAATATTGAACAGATAGGTTGAAGATAGATGTTAAACAACAGGGAAGAGTGCGGAGCCTTGTGGGAGGCCTTGTTCTTGGTTGTAGGATTCAGAGGTGTTATTTCCTATCTTTACTTGTTGGGTTCTTCCTGCTAGATATGAGAACCATTGATGTACTGTGCCTTTAATGCCTAGTTTGGTAAGACCTACCACACAGCCAATCACGACCACATCAAGCGAAATGACACTGATATGCCATATATATGAACATAGTTGACCCCTTGTTATCCAAGTTTCTGCACCTTGTTCAATGTAAACACAAATCAGCTAATGAGATGTGTAAGTTGTTGTTTTGTAAACCGCGCTGAAGCCGAATAGCGCGGTATAAAAGAAACTGTAATAAATAAATAAAATATTTGCTTTAATCTAGAAATCATGATGTGGTGGTTTACGCTATCAAAGGCTGCAGAGATACCTAAGAATAGGAGGAGGAAAGCTTTTTTGGGGTTGTCCATACCCCGTAGGATACAGTCAAATAGAACGGTAAGGAGAGTCTCAACTCCATGGTAGGGTCTAAAATGGTAAGGAGATCTCAACTCCATGGTAGGGTTCATCTAGGGGTGCATATGTATCTATATGATTTTGGAGTTGGATTAGAGTTGCCTTCTCAATTAGTTTGGTCATAAATGGGAGGCTTGAGATGGGCCTGTATGAGGTGGGGTTGTTTTTGTCCATGGTGCTATTTTTTAGGATTGGGCGTATTACAGCATGTTTCAGGGCAGGGGGCATGTAGCCAACTTGTAGGGAGGTGTTGATAATAGGGAGGCTGAGTGGGGTAAATTCTACTTTTGTTGCCTTTATCCAGCAGACTGGGCAGGGATCAAGGTATAAGGCGGTTGTGTTGACTTTGGTGATCATTTTCTCCAGGACATTCCTTTGAGGTTGGGGAGAACGTTGACCAAGTATATTGTGATGTTGGGTATTGGATGTTTTTTGTTCATATAGGATTGAGGCTTGCTGTGTTAGCTTGTCTTTGTAGTAGTTGGCTAGGAATTGGGGGTCTATGGCAGGGTCAAGTGTCTCATTTTTTGTATTGTTATTAGTTAAAGATTTTATGATTTCAAAGAGCTCTCTTGGACGATTGAGACACTTTGATAGTATATTAGAATAGTATTCCTTCTTTGAAGCATTTATGGTTTCTCTGTAGTGTTTTAGTTTGGCCATGTTTTGGACCTGATACGTTGTAGATTTTGAGTGGCGCCACTTGCGCTCAGTTTTGCATAGGTCTCTTCTGATTTGTTTTAGTTCAGGTCTAAACCATGCAGCACTGTGTTTTTTTGTGGCGGTAGGAAGGTGTACATGTACGGTAGCTGCCTTTGATATGGTGTCATTCCATTTTGATATTGCTTCATCAAGGTTGGAGGAGACTGGGGATAAGTATTGGGTTGTTCGTTTCAGGAAATTTTCTCTAACAAATTTCTTTAACTTCTTGGGTTGTGAGGTATGTAGTTGATGTGTAGACACAGTGTCATGGATGGGTATTTGGAATTTTATGAGGTGATGGTCAGACCAGGGCACTGGTAGAACTTCAAGTGTTGTTGGATTCTGGTTACTATAGATTATGTTAGGTAAGAACACTAAGTCAAGTGTGTTCCCTTTGATATGGGTTTCGGTATCAATTATTTGGTGGAAACTCATGTCGTGTATGGTAGATAGGAAGGCAGTGGCATGATTGTGAGGTAGTGATGCGATGTTAAGGTCTCCTAATAGTATTAGGGGATGTTTGTGAGTGGATGAGCATAGTGTCCCTGTTAGAATTTCAAGATTGTCCAGGTTTGAGTCTGGGGGGTCTATAAGTTAAACAAAAGTGGAGATTTTTTGTTCTTATGGTAAGAATATCTAGCTTCGATACCTTTGGTCCTCTCAATAGCTAAGAAACACTGATCATTAGAGGACACCGATGCCTGCGTGGATTCGAGTACGGTGCTGTGTGCCACTGTCCCAGAGCACAGTACCTGTAGCTCTCTTGAAGTCGATGCCTCAGGAGCATCCTGGAACCCCTGTGTGGCTTTGGAGGGCTGGTCCTCCCACTGGGGCTGTTTAGCAGGCCGGTCAGCATCAGATGTCCCTTTTGGTGCATCTCCTGGATTATGGAACTTACCTCTATGCTCGGTATCAGATTTCGATGCTGAGAACTTAGGTTTTAATTTATGTTTGGACTTTTTGGACACCTGGGAACCAGCTGAGGAGACACATCCTCGACGATGCAGAGGCCACTGAAATAGAGTCTGGGGCGAATATTGCTGGACCCTGTTCTTTAGGCCTCACTTGGTCATTTGTTTGCACAAACAACTGTCTGGTCTATCGTCAGGGCCAAAATATTTCAGACACCAGTCATGGGAATCGGTGACAGACATTGTGCTGGAGCACTTGGAACATTTTTTAAAGCCACTGATATGTTTGTATATGGTAACAAACGTGAAAATTTAGGCCGAGGTCTAAGGTGATGGTGAACCGCCAGAAAGAAAAAGTAAAACCTGAAAGAAAAAGAATATCGGGGTCGGTATCAGGGAAGGTATTGTCGTTGACAGAAAGGAAGAGCACAGAATTAAACAAAAAAATAGACGTTTTTCGGCCATTACAGAAAAGGGCTTCCTGCTGGCTCTGCAGAAAACGAAGAACTGAGGCGAGGAGTTGGGAAGGCAGATGCGCAGTGGAGTTCTCCCAAAGACTTTCCTATGGATGCTGGGGAACATTCTCACATGGGCTCTGTCGATACAGACGATACCCATATGTGAAGACTGCATTCCTGCTTGTTCCTGGAGATTCACCTATATAAAAGACAAAACAGAAAAACTACAAATAGTTAAATCTCCACCTCTGAGTAAATACTTGGCAGAAGCACCTTGGACAGCAGCTTAGAGTCTGCTGGTTTAAGGTTCCACTAATTTTGCACAACCAGATGTCATTAGACCAATCTTAATTTTATAACACTGGTCAAGCTCTATCAACTTGGGGAGCGTTGACCAACTAACCAAATTATATTACAGACTTTAGATTGGATTAAGATCAGGGATCCAACTGGGCCAAACAGTTTTGTTTTGTGATACAATTAGTAATGCCAGCTTTTTACTATTGTAGTTTCTATTCAAGTCTTCCAGCAGCTGCATTGTGATTTCTTCAGTTAAGCCAGAATGTAGCAGTCCAGACTGGTGGCAGGATGATCATGTAACTCCAATGTTATTTGATCTTCGGGGACTTCCAATGTATTATCAAGTACAATTTAAGCTGTTGCTTATGTTTTTTAGGGCAATAAGTATAGAGCTTACTTTGCTACATTGGTATTAACCTTCCCAAGTGTTGCACTGAAGTCAACAGCCATTGTTAAATTGACCATCTGTACAACCAATTCATAAGATATGCACACAATAACATGAGTTTTCTGTAGCTAGATGCAGGCCCAATATGTTCAATATGAGATTTGATGAAATGTATAAAAAATGAAAACATTTAATTAGTAATATGTTTTTAATACTCCCCCCTTGATTTGGGCCCCTGGTCTGAACTGGGAGCTAGCACTTTTGTACACCTCAGGCAAGTATGAAAGCTAATGAGGTTATTTTTTGAATACATGTATTCCAATTGTACAATGGGAAATATACTTCTATTTTTGTGGCACACAAGCAACATCCCCTTCAAATCTCTGAATCCTGGAGAATGTGCACGTAAATATTTAGCTTTTCAATACTGTTACTTGCATGTGTATGCAAGTGTATGTGTAAATTTACATATCTAGATGCTTCTAAAATAAATTTTTTTGCGACCTTGGACAAGTTATTTTACCCTCTGTTGACTCAGGTACAACTTAAGATTGTCAGTCAATTTGGTCAGGGAAATAAATTTACATCTCTGAACGTAACTGACCTGAAATGCAAGTCATCAATTGAAAACTCAAGCCCAAATCAATGCAGCAAATGCCTTTTCAATACATTTTCTGGAAGGGGCTGCAGATTCTCTTTAGCCACTATATCAACTGGGTAAAATGATCAGACAGTATGATGACATACTGTAATGGTTTTCAACAGAACTTTCATGAAATCCTGCTTCACAGGAGCACCAAATGTGTGTAAGGGAAGTCACTTGGTAAAGCTCCAGGAAACCACTACAAAAGTAGTTGTGTTGAGATTATTATGCTAAAGGGTAAGGTCTTTTCATACCATTATCCACCCTTAGAAATAAAAAGTCAAATTTGAGGGTATGGCCAGGATTCTAACCAAAATTTAAAATAAAGAGAGCAAACAGCAGTATCCTACTTTTCAGACTCGGGTGCATGCATATGGTTTATGGTTTATTTAGGCTTAATATACTGCCCTTCACATCAGCAATTGGATTTCAAATGGAGCTGCAGTCTCTAGCAGCTGGCTAAGGACCATTTCCTGCAGGGTAAGAGGATAAATCTCCAGGTACTTGTGAATGAAGGTTCATATTGTTGCAGCCCCAAGTAGAGGCTGACTGTGATTAACATGGAGGCTCAAAGGGGCAGAAGGAAGCTTGTAATAAAAAAAAAAAGAATTCCTCAAAGAGATTCTGTGTTATAATTGCAGTAGTTATCTTAGGTCTTTTTATAACTAGAAAAAAAATGGATAAAATATAGTTTTTAAAATAATGCTGATAAATTTAAGTTTGGAAGACAGCATATATAAAAATAGCTCTATAGAGCATCTGCTCATTTACCATGGAAATCTAGTGATATTCTTACACAAAATTTTCACTTAATGAGGAAACTTGATGTCTCAGAAAAGAACCCTTAGTATCTGGGCTAGAAACATGGGAAGTCTAAGCACACTCCAGGACCAAGATGTGTTCAGATGAGCCGGATACTCACCAACCAACCCTTCCCGGTTGTTAACTTTAAAATGTCTCCTCCTAGTTTAGATTTCTGTCTGTAGCAGGCTGGATCCTCCAAAAATTTATGGGTTCTTATGTCATAAAACAACAAGGAGCCCTGACCCGTACCCACAGTTATAATATGCTCATAGAAACTTACGGAGCGAATTCCTGGAAGAGAGAAAAGAAATAACTGCATAAACGTGGCCTTTGTACTCAGACATATACAGTGCATGTGATTGATTTTTCCCATCTGACATTCTGCTTACCTACAAGCAAGTAGACCTGTTTGTCCACTGACGTTTTAGCAATATATCAAGGGTCTGATTTTCATATGGCCAGTGCTATGTGCCACGTTGGCGCATAGCCCATCTGCCATCCATCTAATCCAGATTTTCAATGCTGGGGTCATATGTGGCCCCGGCATTGAAAATCCAGTTCTCACTGCACAACGTAGAAGCCGCAGAAGCTAGCCAGGTAGCAGCGATTTTCGATGCTACCCTCTTAGCCCCTGCGCCTGAAAGATAGGTGAGGAAACCCCACCTGTTCCACCCCCAACATGCCTCGATGCCTTTCGAAAATCACAGATAAGGCATTTACACATAGGTAACTAGGGCAGTTACCTGTGTAAATGCCTTCGAAAATGCCGCCCCAAGTGATTAATAGTGGCAACCAGGGCTACGTGCTTTTACAATGCACCAGCCTTGTTCCTACAGCGTGATTATTTTTTTAGACAAACATTAAACTTCTCCAGATTAGTCACCAGTTAGGCACTCATTACTGAAGAGGCAAGTAGATATGGAAAGGGACAGATGAGGATATGAACTAAAAACAGGGCCCTCTTATCTTCTACATACGAGGGTTGCTATTTATATTTCTGGCCTTAGCAACAGTAAGTGTTGCCAGGCGCCATCCAATGGTTCCACTGGAACACTGACATTGTTGAACATAACCTTATTCATAACATTTTAGCGTGATTTGTTGTTTACAGTAACTTGAAAAATTCATCTCAGACGAAAAATGGAATTAACTCGTGAACATTTTCGTGAGATTATTTTTCATAACTTTCGACGTGGATTATCAGGACAAGAGTGCATCGATGAACTTAATTTTTTATACGGCGATAAAGCACCATCCTACAGCACTGTAAAAAACTGGTATAACGAATTCAATCGTGGCCGACGTTCGCTCCAGGACAAATTCCGTCAGGGTCGTCCAAAATCGGTTGTTGTGCCAGAAAATATCGATGCTGTATGTGAACTGATAAAGCAAGATCGTCATGTGACATACCGTGAGATTGAGGCATCTTGGGCATTAGTATGACAAGCATCAATAAAATATTGCATGATCATTTGGCCGTAAAAAAGATTTGTTTGCGTTGGATCCCGCATAATCTGACAAACGCTCAAAAGAAGGCTCGTGTCGAATGGTGCAAGGAAATGTTGAAAAAATACATTCAAGGTGCATCAAAGACTGTCTATAACATCTACACAGGTGACGAATCATGGATCTATGCATATGAGCCCGAAACAAAACAGCAATCGACTGTATGGGTCTTCTAAGACGAGCCAAATCCAACAAAAGTTGTTCGCGGAAGAAGCACATTGAAGCAAATGGTTGCCTGTTTCTTCGGCATTACTGGTCACGTGGCGACAGTGCCATTAGAGCAACATAGGACGGTCAATGCTGAATGGTACACGACCATTTGTTTACCAGAAGTCTAAGGAAAAATTCGGAAAAAGTCGAAGGGGCGAATAATTCTTCATCATGACAATGCGAGCTCTCACACATCGGCTCAAACAAAGGAATTTTTGACCGGCCAAAACATCGAATTGATGGGTCATCCACCGTACAGCCCTGATTTGGCACCCAATGACTTCTTTTTATTCCTGCACATCAAAAACAAATTACGTGGTCAATGATTTTCAACACCCGAAGATGCAGTTGATGCATTCAAAACGCATGTTTTGGAGTTACCTCAATCGGAGTGGAAAAAGTGCTTTGAAAATTGGTTCAAACGCATGCAAAAGTGTATTGATCTTCATGGAGAATATTTTGAAAAACAATAAAAACAATTTTGATCATAAATATTTGTTTTTTCATTATTAGGCCAGAAATATAAATAGCAACCCTCGTAAGAGTGGCATGAAAAGGATGACATCAAAAACTGTCTTTGAAACACAAAGATCTCTTACAAGCAGTCATGCTCTATGGCTGGCAGCTGGGATCTCTCCGTGGAAACACAGACAAGAGTATACAGTCAACTGGATGGGCACCTTCACCTACTTTGTTAATACAAATGACAGTACTACAATCACAAACTCAAGAGAATTAAAATTACTGGACCGATATTATCCGAAAGCAATAAAGTATGCTTAAGAAATCTGAGTCCATTTCACTGAATCAAATTTGTTGCAATGCTATTGTGCTAAATGTGTTTAAATTGTCTCTGTGCAAATAAAAACTTCATCAGGAATACAATGTTTTGTGTTTTCTAAAACGTGGTTATTCACCTTAACAGGTGTTCTCTGGGGACGGCAAGAATCAGTTCTCACATATGGGTGACGTTGACGCCAATGGAGCCCTGCGCAGAAGCTTCTCTCCAGCATTCAAAGAAAACCTTTAGGAGATGCACAATGCATGCATGGTCCCCTTCCCGCCCAAGGGTGCCATTTTGCCACAGTCACATGACATAGCTAAAGACAGCAAAAATAAGAAAGCAACTCCACAAGGAGGAGGGAGGGTTGTGAGGACTAATTCCTGCTATCCCCAGAGAACACCTGTACAGGTGAGTAACTACGCTTTCTCCGGGAACAAGCAGGAAGTCAGTCCTCATATATGGTACTCTAGTTACAGGCTACCGAAAACCTGTAGAAAAGCCATGGGTGAGCTGTGAGCAGCAGCAAGTGAGTCTTAAGGGGACAGACTCTCAATAGACCCAAGTGTCCAGTGAGAACCAGCACTCCAGTAGCCTGAACACAGAAGATTGGAGGGCAGGAGTTGCCTACACCCTGAACAGATGACCGAGTACAGCTTGGCCAAAGTCACTATCCAATGAGCTGTGAAGATGTGAACTGAAGACCAGGTGGCAGCCCGACAGATGTCTGACGGGACAGAATGCAGATTTGCCACAGATGCCACATGGCCCTGACACTGTGTGCAATGACCTGGCCTTCCAACAAGATCCCAGACTGCTCACAGGTGAGGGCAATGCAGTCTGCTACCCAAGTGAACAAAGTTTGCTTGCTCACAGCTTTTCCCAGTTGACTGGGGTCAAAGGACACGAAAAGCTGGGAGGCTTTGGGGTGGCCCTGGGTACACTGAAAATAGGACAGGGCCCTCTTACAATCCAGGTTATGTAGTATGGTCTTAGCCTGGCTGGCGTGAGGTGAGGAGAATCAACTCTTGAAAAAGGTGGAATGGGGACACCACCTTAAGAAGAAACTTGGGGTATGTGCGGAGCATCACCCTGTTCTTATAGAACCTTGTATAAGGCGGATCTGCCACTAGCGCCTGAAGTTTGCTGACCCTACGAGCAGACGTGAGGTGATGGCGCGCTGCTAGAGTATTCAGGTGCACCCTGACCGAGTTGGACTTCAGTCCTTTCTGCGACAGATGGAGCAAATATTGCAGTACAAGCTTCACAGAGCACGAGAACGGTTTGATATGCCGTTCCGTGCACCACACTGAGAATCTGTGCCATTTGAAGGCATAGGCCCATCTCGTAGAGACCCTAAGGGAGGCCAGGACGAGGCTACCCTTTCAGCAGCCAAGCCATTAGTGACAGGGACACCAGATTGGAGTGTAGGAGGGAACCCTCCTCCTGCGACAACAGCCCCAGGGCACTCTGCTCTTCTGGCAGATCATTTTTATCTGTGCCCTTCTCTTCTACTGCCAACTACAGACCTCTGTCCTTTCACCTTGCTGCTCCTTATGCCAGGTACAAACTACCTGAGCCTGTACGGCAGGCTTCATCTCTGGCCCTTTTCAAATCCAGGCTGAAAACTCACCTCTTTGAAGCTGCTTTTGGATCCTGATCTGCTTAGTCTCATGTTTATTTATTTATCTCTCTGATATACCGCGCTATTATAATCAGTGCGGTTTACAGTTTAACAAAACATACTACAATACAGCAGGTCACATTGAGTTTACATTGAACAGGGGTAGTAAACTTGGAAGAACCGGGAGAACTATATACAAATTATGAAGATGTTTCCTTACCATTCCCCTAGGAGACAAAACCTCAGCCTATCAAGTGGGCCAAAGTAGACCTTCATGGCCGCTTCACCCCTTCGTGGGCCTGCAAAGGACAAAAAGCCTGTCCAACTTAAGAGAGGAGTTAGTAACCCTCAGATAAGAACATAAGATATGCCATACTGGGTCAGACCAAGGTCCACCAAGCCCAGTATCCTGTTTCCAACAGTGGCCAATCTAGGTCATACGTACTGTCACACAGTGGCATAAAAATTATTATTACTAGATAGGAGAGTCCTTTTTAAGAACCAAGGAAACTTGGTCTAGTGGTTTTAAACTCCAATCCTTTAAAGCAATCAATTAAAGCAGAGTGGTAGGGATGAAAAAAGGCTTTTATTCCCTTTACGCATGGGGTCATAAATTGGTCACAACTGAAAATAATGTCCTTAACTTCAGGCACAAAAGAAAACACAAGGTTTAAGGAAAACTGCTAACTTCACAGTAGTAGCAGGGCACAAACATAGCTTCCAGTTTAAAGCAAATTTGTACAATTCTTCTGCTCAGCACATAATAGACATTCTGCAGATACCACAAGCAATTCATACATCCTCCAAAGACTCTGTGCTATGGGAAATGCATAGAGAGCAATCCATCTCCTCTGGGTCTGGCAACTGTTCCACCAGTTCCACTTGCATTGGCTCAGGAATGGGTATGTCTAATTCTGTGTTAACAGTCTCTGGAATATTGTATTATGGAGCTTTGTATATTTCCCTTAATACTTTCCAGTGCCTCGGGCCTAGCCTGGAACGCTGGCCATGTGTCCCCTTAGTATTAACTGGGCTTTCTCTTCTTAGAGATTCCACACTTCCTTCGCAAGAACTTTTACAGGGCAAAGGTTTCTTTGTAGGAATATAATTCTCAAACCTCTTATTGCAGCAGCACGATGAGGAAGGGTTTTCTCCTTGGGCTGGCTTCCTCCCTTCAGAAGCTTTGTGCCAAGCTTTTCTCTGAAAGTTTGGTTCCTCTCTCACCCGTGGGAACAGCTCTGCTGGTAAATGCCTGCTCTTGCAATAGCCCAAATCCTGGCTTCCTTGCTCAGCCTGGCTTTTCCTTCCCGGCTAATTCCTTCTTGCTTCTTGCTTGCAATCCGTATAAGTCTTCCTCCTCTGCCAGCAAACAGTTTTCTCTTTCTCTTTCTCTTTCTCCTTCTGCCCCAGTCCTCGCTCTTTCTGTGTCCCTGTCTCTGTCTTTTTAGCTTGAGGCAGTTTCTCCTTATAAAGGACTCCTCTCTTTGAGGCTTGTGAAATGTTTGTCATGTGCTTCTGACCAGCTAGGCGTGGCCCTTCAGTCTCCCTGACTGCACTCCTGCTCCCTCTAGCTGGTCCCTGTAAATATTGCACTCTGTGCACATCTTTTCCTTGCTGACAAACAGGTTCATTTCTCTGATCAGGGCTTTCATCAGCCCCCGCTGCATCACAGTACCTAGCAGTTTCCCCAAAAGACACAGGTTCTGCAATGCTTGTACTAGGTCAAGCATTGATATCCTGGGTCCCTTCTTAATAATGGTTTATGGACCTTTCCTCCAGGAACTTGTCCAAACCTTTTTTAAACCCAGCTACACTAACAGCCTTTACTACATCCTCCGGTAACAAATTCCAGAGTTTGATTACAAGTTGAGTGAAAAAATATTTTCTTTTATTAGTCTTAAATAGTTTACCCTGTAGCTTCATTGCATGTCCCCTAGTCTTCCTATATTCTGATAACGTAAACAGTCGATCTACATTTACCCGTTCCACTCCGTTCATTAATTTATAGACTTCAATCATATCTTCCCTCAGCCGTCTCTTTTCCAGGTTAAAGAGCCCTAACCTTTTTAGCCTTTCTTCATAAGAGTATCCTTCCATCCCCTTTACCATTTTGGTGGCTCTTCTCTGAACCTTTTCTAATAACGCTATATCCTTTTTAACATACGGCGACCAGAACTGCACACAATATTCAAGGTGCGGTCTCATCATGGAACGGTAGAGAGGCATTATAATATCTTTTGTTTTATTTTCCATTCCTTTCCTTATGATACCTAGCATTCTATTTGCTCTCTTGGCTGCCGCTGCACACTGGGGCCAAGGGTTTTTAACATGCTATCCACAATGACGCCTAAATCTTTTTCCTGGGTGGTGGTTCCTAATGTGGAACCTTGCATCGTGTAAGCATAGTTTGGGTTGTTCTTCCCTAGGTACATAACTTTGCACTTGTCCACATTAAATTTCATCTGCCATTTTGATGCCCAGTCTTCCAATTTATCAAGATCCTCTTGCAATTTTCCACAATCCTCTTGGGTTTTAACAACTTTAAATAGTTTTGTGTCATCTGCAAATTTGATAACCTCACTCGTTATTCCACTTTCCAGGTCATTTATGAATATGTCAAAAAGCAGCGGACCCAGCACAGATCCCTGGGGTACACCACTATTCACCTTTCTCCATTGGGAAATTTGGCCATTTAGCCCAACCCTCTGCTTTCTATCTTTTAACCAGTTCCTGATCCACAGTAGTACACTGCCTCCTATCCCATGACAATTTAGTTTTGCCAAAAGTCTCTGATGAGGGACCTTGTCAAAGACTTTCTGAAAGCCCAGATACACTATATCAACCGACTCACCTTTGTCCACCTGTTTATTCACACTTTCAAAAAAACAGATTAGTAAGAGATCTTCCTTGTCTAAAGCCATGTTGGCTGTCTCCTATTAGGCCATGACTATCTACATGCTGAGTAATTTTATTCTTTATGATGGTTTCTACCATTTTTCACGGTACTGACGTGAGGCTCACTGGTCTGTAGTTTCCCGGATCACCCCTCGAACCCTTTTTAAAAATTGGTGTTACATTGGCGATCCGCCAATCTTCAGGTATTAGAGATGATTTTAATGATAGTTCACAGATTACTAATAGCAGGTCTGCAATCTCATATTTCAGTTCTTTCAACACCCTTGGATGTATACCATCCGGCCCAGGTGATTTGCTACTCTTCAGTTTATCTAATAGTTGTAATACATCTTCCCGATGTATCGATATTTCCTTCAATTCTTCCGCACCTTTAAATACCATTTCAGTCATGGGTAACATCCCTACATCTTCCTCAGTAAAGACTGAAGCAAAGAATTCATTCAGTCTCTCCGCTATCGCCTTGTCGTCTCTTAGTGCCCCTTTAATTCCTCTATCATCTAATGGTCCAACTGACTCTCTCACAGGTTTTTTGCTACGAATGTACTTGAAAAAATCTTTATTTCGCGTTTTTGCTTCCGCAGCAAGCTTCTTCTCAAATTCTCTCTTTGCCTTCTTTATCAATGCCTTGCATTTGACCTGCCAGTGCTTGTGCTGTTTCCAGGTTTCATCGTTTGGCTCTTTTTTCCATTTCCTGAAAGATGCTTTCTTGGCAACAACAGCCTCTCTGACCTCACCTTTAAACCATGCTGGCAGTTTTTTGGACTTCCTTCCACTTTTCTTAAAGCGTGGAATACAGCTGGTCTGGGCTTCCAAGATAGTATTTTTCAACAACACCCAAGCTTGATGTAAGTCTTTAACCTTTGCAACTGCTCCTTTTAGTTTTTTATTAACTATTTTCCGCATTTTATCACAGTCTCCCTTTCGAAAGTTAAAAGGTAGTACTGTGGATTTCCTTACTATCCCTCCTCCACTAATTAAATCAAAGGCAA
The DNA here is from genome assembly GCA_033557465.1 of Ichthyophis bannanicus. NCBI lineage: Eukaryota > Metazoa > Chordata > Amphibia > Gymnophiona > Ichthyophiidae > Ichthyophis > Ichthyophis bannanicus. The sequence goes on along the minus strand of CM066032.1, from coordinate 110,814,803 downwards.
TCATGCTATGATCACTATTGCCAAGTAGCCCCAACACCCTTATCTCTTGCACTAGATCTGGTGTTCCACTAAGGACTAGGTCTAATATGGCTTCCCCTCTCGTCATTTCATGGGCCAGCTGCTCCAAGAAGCAGTCATTTATTTCATCTAGGAACTTTATCTCCCTAGCATGTACTGCCGTGACACTGACCCAGTCGATACCGGGGTAATTGAAATCGCCCATTATTATTACCGCACTGTAACTTTTGTTAGCTTCCTTGATTTCTTTGAGCATTTCATCATCCATTTGTTCATTCTGGCCAGGCGGTCGATAGTACACCCCCACCGCCATCGCCTTCCCCTTTTTACATGGAATTTCAATCCATAGAGATTCTACAGCAAATTTTGTTTCCTGCAAAACTTTAATCCTTTCTGACTCAATGCCCTCTCTAACATAGAGCACAACCCCTCCACCAATTTGATCAGCTCTATCATTATGATATAGTTTGTACCCAGGTATCACAGTGTCCCACTGGTTGTCCTCCTTCCACCATGTCTCTGATATTCCAATCACATCTAACCTCTCATTTAGTGCTATATATTCTAACTCTCCCATCTTATTTTTTAGACTTCTAGCATTTGCATACAAGCATTTTAGAGACTGTATTTTATTCATATTAATTTGGCTGAAGCAGCACCCTCCTAACATCCTCCAGGTAGAGGTTGTCCTTCCTCTGGCGCTGGTCTTAGAGAACACTGGAAAACACATTGCCTGATTAACATGAAAAACCCAATACTATCTTGGGCAAGATCAAAGGAACATGCCGCAAATATATGCTCCTCTGAGTAGAACAGATAGAGATCTTGGCGTAACAAAGCCTGCAACATCGAGATGAGTCTCGCCAAGCAGACTGCGATCAAAAAGGCAATCTTTAGAAACAAATCTTTCAGTGTAGCCTTGCTTAAGGGCTCAAACAGCATGGCCTCCAAGATTTAAGAACTAAAACGAGGTTCCAAAAAGGGACCATTGATCACTAGGGAGGATGCAATTGCTCAACTCTGCAGAAACTGGCCCATGTCTGGGTGTGAAGCCAAAGAGTACCCTGTCACCAATTCTCTGAAACAGGCCAAGGCCACCACCTGAACCCCCAGAGAACAGAGGGACAGACCCTTATCAAAACCATTCTGGAGAAAGGAGAGGACAGCAAGTCCACAGTAGTATGATTGACAGTGCACCTGGCATCAATGCTCAAAGAGATGCCAGACACATACAAGATAAAGAACATCTTCTTGCCTTTAGAAAGCTAGAAACCACAGCAATAGAGTAGCCCAAATGCGCCAAGTGTCTCCTCTCAAGAGCCTCTCATAAGCAAGAAGGGAGCCTGATCATTCAGCAAAAAATTGGCCCCTGTCAAGAACCCCCGCATCAATGGGAGCTGTAGAGGCCAGCATACCACGACCTCCTAGGCTAATCCGGTGCTCAGCATCACCACTGCACCCTGATGGTGCTCGACCCGAAGAAATACTCTTATGAGAGATCACAGGGGAACACGTAGAGCAGAACCTGCTTTGGCCAGTGCTGAACCAAGGGAATCACACCTTGGGAGCTTGCTTCCTTGTTCTGGTTGAAGAGTCTTTGCACCTGGCACTGATACGGGTCGCCATGAGATCCGTCTCGAGGCAACTCCACCTGTCCAGAATGCTCTCGAATGCCAACCTGCTCAGCTCCTATTCCTACTCCTGGAATTGACAGAGTTGTGACTGAGACAGTTCGCTTTCACGTTGTCAATCCCGCAATATGCTGCACCAAGAGTCAGGAGATTGTGCTTTACCCAGACTAACAGGAGAGTAATTTATTGGGCAACTCCAGCACTCTCATGCCCCTCTGCCGAATGACTTAGGCCACCATTGTGGCACTGTCTGAGAAAATCTGAATGGCCCTTCCTCGGACTACATCACATAAAGATGGTGTACGAAAGCTACCCATGACTTAAATGGTATTTACAGGTGATGCATCGGAAGAATTGAAAGAAATATCAATAAACTGGGAAGATATATTACAACTATTTGATAAACTTAACAGTAGCAAATCACCTAGACCGGATGGTATACACCCGACAGTGTTGAAACAACTGAAATATGAAATTACAGACCTATTAGTAATCTGTGAACTATCATTAAAATCATCTGTAGTACCCGAAGATTGACGAATGGCCAATACAACGCCAATTTTTTAAAAAAGGGTTCTAGGAGTGATCCGGAAAACCACAGGCCAGTGAGCCTGACATCAGTACTGGGCAAAATGGTCGAAACCATTATAAAGGACAAAATTACTGAACATGTACATAGTCATGGTTTAATGGGAGAAAGCCAACATGGCTTTAGCTAAGGAAGGTCTTGTCTTTCTAATCTGTTATTTTTTTGAAGATGTGAACAAACAGGTAGGACAAAGGTGAGCCAGGTGATATAGTGTATCTGGATTTTCAAAAAGCCTTTAACAAGGTCTGTGATAAGGAAGCTTATCATAGCTCAGGTAGGAGCTATAGAAAAGATGATGTGACTCTGAACAAGCAACCTGTCAGTTTTGGTAGAAGTAAGAAAACAGAGTTTTCACATAAAAGACTACCAGTCCCAGAATACACCAGGTTTCCAGCAGCCATGAGAGGGGCTGAAGTGAGAAAACGTGTGTGCAATCAAGAGAGCTATGAGGTAATCCCTAAGCACTCATCTCAAAGGGCAGGGCCTGATTCAACACAGCTGCGCTGTGTTAGGGAGGAGCACACATTAGAACAGAATAAGAATAGAGCTTATTCTTCAGATAACAGCTTCAGGAAAAGATACAGCAACGGCTACAAGCACCAACATCACTTGGAGAAACAGAAGCCAAGCCAAGCGGATAGAGAGAGAAGGAAACTCTCTGGAAGGAAGAGAAGGAAGGCCATTGGAAGGTCTGGGAGAGTCCAAGGCAGTACCTATACTGGGAGGTATTCCAAATGCCAGCAGAGTCCATTGGACTGGAGTCAGCCAGAGGAATGGAAGGGCAGAGATAGGAATCACCAGTGGCTACCTGGAAGAGAGAAGACTGCACGTGGAAAGGACTTTCAGACTTATGCCAGAAGGTATGTGAGGAAAGATCCAGTGTCCAGGGATCAAGATCGGAAGGCTGGACATCAGAACTGGATTACATACTGGCCAGGCTATACAGAGAGGAATTATGATAGCAGGAGAGGCTCAGGTATGAACACTGATCCAGACCCTATCTATAATAGTGAATGGCAGCAAGGGAATAAGCATTCTCATGATAGTGCCTTATGGAAAGACTCGTCTGTGCCAATGTATGATAGTGACCCTATGCTGATTGATGAAGGGGGAGATACAGCAGATGAAACTATTCATTACATGGACTGTTCTCTATCTAAATGCTATTGCTAGCTTTCTGTGAGCAAACACCTCAGCCATCACAAAGAAACCTAACTTTGTTCTTTATTTCCACTGCAAACAGCTCTTAAAGCAGGATTTGGGTTCACACAGTAGCAGCCAGCCAGCTAAAGGGTTTCGGCTGGTCAATTGATAGTAATTAAAGCTGCACCTGATTGTGTGTGTGAGCAAGGGAGAATCACTGCTGGGATCTGCGTGGAAAATAAGCAGAAGTTAACCTAACAAGCAAAGTTTATTCATTTCTTTGTGCCTTTTTATTTGGTAATTATTTGCTAAGAAAACATTAGCTAATTGCCTGCCAAGCTGAAGGTTGTTTTCTGATTTGCTTTGTGACTTTCTGTTATCCATTTAAACACTGCAAGCAAGTAACCTCATTTATATTGCTACCAAGCATATTTGTACTGGGTGAATTAAACCCCATCAATAAAAGAAGTATTTTATTGGCCTTACCACTGGTTTCACAACTCAATTATTGTCTTCAGCTGTGTTTGGAGTGAAAGAATTACATTACCCACAATACCTTGCAAGAATCATATGAATATATGCATTGTCAAGATTGTGTAAGTTCTCACCCTAGGCAGCCGTCTGACAGGTCCCAAATGGGAGACTCTTGGCGAAGTTAAAAAGTCATAGGTAGTGTACTATTGTGGATCGGGAACTGGTTAAAAGATAGACAGCAGAGGGAAGGGCTGAATGGCCAATTTTCCCAATGGAGAAAGGTGAATAGTGGAGTACCCCAATGTTCTGTGCTGGGTCCACTGCTTTTTCACATTCATAAATGACCTGGAAATGGGAACAAGTGAGGTAGTCAAATTTGCAGATAACACAAAATTATTCAAAGTTGTTCAATCAAACCCAAGTGGATTGTGAAAAATTGCAAGACGACCTTGATAAATTGGAAAACTGAACATTCAAATGGCAGATGAAATTTAATGTGGACAAGTGCAAAGTTATGCACCTAGGAAAGAACAACTCAAACTATGGTTACACAATGCAAGGTTCCACATTAGGAACCACCAGCCAGGAAAAAAAGATTTAGGCATCATAATGGATAACACGCTGAAACCCTCCGCCCATTGTGCAGCAGCAGCAGCCTAGAAGGCAAATAAAATGCTAGGAATTATAAGGAAAGGAATGGAGAATAATGCAAAGGATATTATAATTTATTTAACAGGTTTTTTATACCATCCTATCATAGAATTCAGAACAGTTTACATAAAAACAATCATGAGGTTTACATAGAACAGGGGTGCTAAACTTGGATGGTTACATGGGATTACCAATAAATCACATGTGTAATCGCAGTGGGTAACATTGATGCAGCAATTGGTTTATACAGGGCTGGTAGTGATTAAGAGAAGTGGACTGAAGGATACATAGTCTGGGGAAGGTCCATATCAGGGGGACTGTAAATGAGAGGAGCATGGGGGGGGGGGGGGAAGATATGAACTTGGGATGGGTAATCTGACTGGGTGGAAGAGTTGTTAGATTGAGTTGGGGAGGGCATGTGAGGAAGCCAGATAGTTAGGAGGAATAGGGTCTGCAGATTGTGAAAGTTATCTGGTGTTCATGGGGGATTCCCATAATAGTCTAGAAAGAGAAATGTTTTTATTGCTTTACTGTAGTCCAACAGGTCCTTGATGGCTCTTACTGAATTAAGTAGATCATTCCATAGTGGAGGAGCATATAAGGAGAGTGCTCTCTTACATGTTGTTTGCTTGGCTTTCATCTTGCATGTAGGGATGTCCAAAGTATGTTTATATGAGGTGGTTCTTGTTCTGCTCTCAGGTGTCTTTTTGATCATCAGTAGAAGGACAGGAGGCAATAGACTGTGGATTATCTTGAAGATCATTTTTTGTATTTGGAACGCGTGATTATTGGGTGCCAATGTAGTTGCTGTATTGTGGGGGTTGTGTGGCAGTACCTTGCTGTTCCAGTTATTATGCGAGCTGCAGAGTTTTGTACCAGTTGAAGTGGGAGTATTGATTTTCTTTGGGAGACCTTGGTAAATTATATTACAATAGTTTAATATGGGGGTTACTATTGCCTGACAGACTGATCTGAAGTCACTATCATTGAGTGGTGGCTTGAGTTTGTATATAGTTCTTAGGTTTTGGCAAACTGTCTTGGTTGTACTCTTGATATGGGTCTGAAAGTTGAGTTGTTGGTTGAACATAACTCAGAGGTATTTGACTTCATGCTTGACTGTTAGAGTATAATCTAAGATTTTTATGGAATCAGGTGGGGACGATAGTACGTTCATGGTGAAGTGTAATGCCTCAGATTTTTTGAAGTTTATGGTGAGGTTTTGTTCCTTAAGCCATCCAGTCATTGCTTCAAGGCATGTAGGTGATCTGTGTGTAGTCAGATCTTTCAATATTTACTGGGGTAAAAACTATTATGTCATCTACATATATCCTGTATTGGCTTTTGTGTTTTATGATGTTACAGCGTGGTTGTACATATATGTTGAAGAGCAATGCCGAAAGGGTAGAGCCCTGTGTAAATGCTCTTGATTGTTGGCTACCAGATCCAACTTGTTGCTTTCGACGTGATAGGTATGATAAGAACCAATTCATCACTGTTCCATGGATCCCTTTTTCTTGGAGCTTTTGTAGCAGGGTATTATGACTGACAGAGTCAAAGGCTGCAGTAAGGTCGATAAAAACAGGATAAAACCCTGTTCTATGTTATCTATGCCAGTTATTACAGTGCCCACGAGTGATGTAAAGCATAGTTACTCACCTGTAACAGGTGATCTCTGGGAATAGCAGGAATTTAGTCCTCACATATGGGTATCGTCGGTACCTACGGAGCCTGCGCGGGAACGCTCCCCAGCGTCCAATTAGAAAGCTTTTGGGAGCATCGCACAGTGCCTGCGTGCTGCCTTCCCGCCTTTCCCAACTGCCTCTCTCCAGTTGAGTTTTAAAGCTGAGACAAAGAGAGAGAGAGGGAAAGGAAAGAGATAGATAGAGAGATACAACTCCTAGGGGAGGTGGGTGGGTTGTGAGGACTAAATTCCTGCTGCTCCCGGAGATCACCTGTTACAGGTGAGTAACTATGCTATCTCCAGGAACAAGCAGTAATATAGTCATCACATATGGGGACGCCCTAGCTTTAGATACCAGGGAGAGACCCCAGAAGTTGTGCGTCTCTGAGAAGGGCTCCACTTCCCCCCATGGATATCTGGTATCCTACCAGAGATGGTGGGTAGGAGTTGATTAGGTATGGAACAGGTGTTGGAGAACAGCCTGACCAAACAACAAGGCATCCCGGCAGGAGTCCATGTCCAAGGAGTAATGGGATGTGAAGGTATGAACCGAGGCCCAGGTGGCTGCTCGCCAGATGTCGTTGAAAGACACAGAGTGCAGATGAGCCATTGAAGCTGCCATGGCTCTCACATTGTGAGCTGTGACATGGCCCTCCAGAGGAAGATTCTTACTCTGATAGGCAAAGGAAATACACTGAGCAATCCAGTTAGATAGTGTTCTCTTGGAGACTGGAAGTCCCAAATGAGAAGGATCAAAAGCAACAAATAGTTGAGAGGACTTTCTATGTTGCTGTGTTCATTGTAAGTAAAAGGCTAAAGATCTTTTACAGTCCAAAGTATGAAGGTTCCTTTCTGCATTTGATGCATGAGGCCTTGGTAAGAACACAGGTAGGTAGACCGCTTGGTTTAGATGAAAGGGCGAGACCACCTTTGGCATAAAGTGTGGGTGAGTCTTAAGGACTACCTTGTCATGATGGAACCTTGTATAAGGTGGATCAGCTACTGGTGCTTGCAACTCACTGATGCGACGTGCTGATGTGACTGCAATGAGAAAGATAACCTTCCAAGAAAGGAATTTCAAGGAGGTAGTAGCTAAGGGTTCGAAAGGTGGCTTCATGAGCTGACCAAGAACCAAATTTAAGTCCCATGCCACAGGAGGTGGCTTAATGGGAGGCTTAGTTAGCAGAAGGCCTCTCATAAATCTTGCTAGAAGAGGATGGGAGGAAATAGGTTGTCCATTTAGGGGCTTGAAGGAAGCTGCAATAGCACTCAAATGGACCCTCACTGAGTTAGTCTTAAGTCCTGCATTGGATAAATGAAGGAGATACTCCAGTAATGATTCCAGAGGTATGGCAATGGTAAGACACTTCTGTGAACACCATATGGTAAACCTTTTCCACTTGAAAGCATAAGAGCGTCTTGTGGAAGGCTTCCTGGAAGCATAAAGGATATCCTTTATTTGCTGAGGGAGGTTAAGATCATGGAGATCTAGGCCTTCAGCAACCAAGCCCTGAGGAGATGCAGAGACTGGGGATTGGGATGCCATAACATTCCGTCCTCCTGAGATAGGAGATCTGGAACAGACCCTAACTCCAGGGAGGGAGCTTGAGAGAGATGTAGAAGCAGAGGGTACCACACTTGCCGTGGCCAATGTGGAGCTATCAGAATCAAACGGCCTCTGAAGCTTGAACAGAGTTTTGGGAATTAGGGGAATGGGTGAAAAGGCATACAGGAAGTCTTGACCTCAGTAAAGGAGGAAAGCATCCCTGGCCTGAGCCGGGGTTCTGGAACAGAACCGGGGAAGTTTGGCATTCCACGGACTTGCAAAGAGGTCTATGTCCGGGGTTCCCCAAATTTGAAAAATCTTGGCTACCTGGTCTGCATGCAGAGACCACTCGTGTGGAAGCAGAACTCGACTGAGTCTGTCTGCCCAAGAGATTTGTATGCCTGGAAGATACACTGCCAGGAGATGAATCTGATGCTCTCTGGCGAGGGCCCATAGTCGTAAAGCTTCGTTGCAAAGCGACAGATAGCCTGTTCCCCCCTGCTTGTTCACGTGGGCTACCTGATTGTCCATATGAATGAGGACAGTCTTGTAGTTGAGCAGGGTGTGGAACATTCAGAGCAAGGAAGATTGCTCTGAGCTCCAAGAGATTGATGTGTAGATGAGTCTCCTGTGGAGACCAGGTGCCTTGGGTGGAGAGATCTTGCAGATCAGCTCCCCAACCCATCGGAGAAGCATCTGTTGTGAGATTTGCCTGGGGTAAGGGTTGTTGAAAAGGGGACCCCAGCAACAGGTTTTGAGTGGACTTCCACCACTGGAGGGACAAAATAAGGCGACTTGTGTTTGCTATTTTGTCTGACAGGCATCCTGATGCCTGGGTCCATTGAGTGGATAAAGTCCACTGGGTTGCCCTCATATGGAGGCGAGCATAGGGAACCACATGCACAGTAGATGCCATGTGGCCTAGTAGTTGTAGCATTTCTCGGGCAGTGAGATGAGGTTTTAGCACTGCTTGAGAAGCTAACTGAACCATGCGAAAGCAACGGGCCTGGGGGACAGAGGCCCTTGCCTTTCTGGTATCCAGCAAAGCTCCTATGAACTCTAAAGACTGAGTGGGAGTTAGACTGGATTTTGGGATGTTTATAACCAGACCCAAATACTGAAGGATACGCATTATGCAGGATAGAGAAGTCCTGGCCTCTCTGACCCTGTTGGGGCTCGAATGAGCCAGTCGTCTAAGTAGGGGAAGACGAATATCCCTAGAGTGCAGAGAAATGCTGCTACCACAGCCATGCATTTCATGAACACCCTTGGAGCTGAGGCCAGGCCAAAAGGAAGCACCCTGTATTGGTAGTGCTTTCCTTGAAAAAGGAACCTTCTGTGAGTTGGATGGGTGAGAACATGGGTGTACGCATCCTTGAGATCTAGAGAACAAAGCCAATCCTGACTCTGAAGTTATGGCAGCAGAGTTCCGAGAGAAATCATCTTGAATTTCTCTTTGACAAGGAATTTGTTCAATTCTCTGAGGACCAAGATAGGTCTGTATCCCCCTGTTTTCTTTGGAATAAGGAAATAAGGGGAGTAGAACCCTGTACCCTGCTGATGAATGGGTACTTCTTCTATTGCCCCTTGGGCAAGAAGAATAGCAACCTCCTGCCCTAAAAGGTTGATGAGAGAGGTCAGAGAATTGAACTGCCTTATCATTGTGGGAGGGGGCATGCTCGAAAAATGAAGCTTGTACCCCTCTTTTATGATGGAGTGTCCAATGCTCTGCTGTTATCTGCCCCTATCTGGGGGCAAAGTGACACAACCTTCCTGGAATGGTGGAAGGCTCTGGTCCAATGAGAGCCAGGAAGGTTAGGTTCTCTAGCTGAAAGTCAAAGGCCTTGTGAAGGCTGAGACTGCTGGGACGGCTGAGGCTTAGCAGTCTTTGCTTTTCTTTGTTTGGGTGGTGGCTGACCTTTCCTGACAAGCTGACCTGCAGAACATCCCTGCTGAGAATAAGCAGGATAAAATCTTTTCTTTTTAGAAAAGAATGGTTTCTTGAAAGATTTCTTTCTTGAAGGATCAGCTGTGGACTTGGATAATCTATCAAAGGTGGAGTTGTCAGCATCCAACTCATTGGCCTTTTCCTGCCAATCTTTACCAAACAGGTTCTCACCAGTACAAGGAATATTTCCCAGTTTGTCTTGTACCCAGAGCTCCAGATCAGACGCCTGGAGCCAAGCAATTCTACCTGCACCTATGGCAATGGCAGAGGTTCTGCTTATGCACGCAAAACAGTCAAAAGCTGCACGGTTGAAAAATTTAGAAACATCTTGGGAATGTTTGACCAATGTAAGAAAATCCTGCCTTCTATCCTCAGAACTCAAAGCCTCTAAATCACCTGCGACTTCCTTCAGGAACATTCCCATATATAGACTATAGGAACTGATCCTGGCAGAAAGCATGGAAGCTTGGAAGACACGACGTCCAAAAGCATCCAGAGTTCTGCACTCACGTCCTGGAGGATTAGAGGCATGCCTCTTTGCACTCTTGATCCTTCTCATAGCTGATTCCACTATGATAGAGTGGTGAGGAAGCTGAGTTTTCTGGAAACCAGGACAAGGAGGGACTCGATACAGAGTATCCAGTCTACGAGAGTGAGGAGAGGTGGTAAGAGGTGTCTCCCACATTCTTAACATGAGATCATGCAAGATCTCATGGATGGGCAAGGTAGCTGCCTCCTTAGGAGTTTTAGGATATTGTAAAATTTCCAACTCCTTTGCTCTGGGCTCTGTTTCAGGGGCCACAGTAATGGACAGACCCAGAGCCACCTCCCTGATGAAATCCTGAAAGAAAATGTCCTCTGGAGGAGACATTCTGCGTTTAGGGGAGGAAGGCTCCTCTGGGAAAAGTCCCGCATCGACAGAACTGTCAGAATCCTCAGATTCCTCTGAGGACTCGAAGTACCTTCTGTCGGGATGCTCTTGAAGAGCCCGATACCCGTACCGACCAAAGTCGGTACCGAGGGGAATCGGTACCGGTGTAAGGTACCGGAAGGCATCGCATGAATGGGTACCGGCAATGCGGATGCCGATGTCTATGCTGCTGCTGTCGGTACCGGTACCGGAGTCGGTGCCGGTTGAAGTGTCTGACGCGGTTCTGAGGGTGTCGATGCCGCAAGGAGAGCCGCCAGACTGTGTTCAATAGCCAGGACTTTCTGGTCTATCGACGCTGCCGATGCCTGGATGTCTGTACCAGAGAAGATCGCTGGTACCCCAGAGCATGACACCAGTTCTGCCGAGGTCGAGGCCTCGAGAATGTCCTGGAGCCCCGATAATGCTTCGGAAGCCGAAGCCTTCCGCCGGGGCAATTTTGCCGGTGCAGAATCCTCAAGGGCAACGCCAGAGGCATCTCGATGCTTAGAAGGTGATCTACCCTTTGAGGACCAGCTAGACTTATGTTTAGTTACCTGAGATCCATGGGAGGAAGACGAAGCCCTGAAGACGTCGATGCCACCGAAGCTGCATGAGAGGGAAACAGGGTACTGAGCTTGGCAGCTCGGTTCTGTCTACCTCTCTTGGAAATCATGGCACAGGCCATACATTCCGAGATGGAATGGTCAGGACCTAAACATTTCAGACACCACTCATGGGTGTCAGTGACAGAGATGGTACCGCCACACTTGCTGCACTTTTTAAAACCCGAAGAGGGTTTTTCCATTGTGGAAAAAATCTTGGGCCTAAGGCCCAAAATGGAGCATGCACCTGGAAATAAAATGGGAAAAAAGTACTAAGAATTTTTTTTTTTTTAAGAAAAGAAAGAAAAAACGGCGGTACCGGTAAAGCGTCGAGGAAGGCAGACACGACCACAAAAAAGGAGGAAAATTTTCTGCGGTGACAGGAACACGACCTGCTGGCTCCGCGGAAAACGAAGAACTGGAGAGAGGCAGTTGGGAAAGGCGGGAAGGCAGCACGCAGGCGCCATTGTATTTAGTTTCCCCTATTTCGCCAAGTTATACTTCCTGTTAAATGTAACTGACCAGACATATGTAAACTGTCGGATGTTTTCTGTTCAATGTAAACCGCGCTGATGTCTAATAGTGCGGTATATAAGAATTGTTAATAAATAAATAAATATGGGATGCTCCCAAAAGCTTTCTAATTGGACGCTGGGGAGCGTTCCCGCGCAGGCTCCGTCGGTACCAATGATACCCATATGTGATGACTACATTCCTGCTTGTTCCTGGAGATTTAGTGTTTCCACACTGTGTAGGTTTGAAACCGTACTGGTGTGGTTCTAGTGGAGCACAGTCATCTATGTGCCCCTGTAGCTGTTACTGGACTACTTTTTTGATCACTTTGGTTATGAATGGTAGGTTTGATATTGGATGACAGGAGTCAGGATCCTTGATATCAAGATGCTTGCTTTTCAGAATAGGTCTTATAGATGCTTGTTTCAGGTGTGATGGCAGCTATCTTTGTACGAGTGACATCCGGGTGAATCTTCAGCAGGTAGGGTGTTAGACAGTCTCTTGCGAGTTTGATCCATGAGCCGGGCATGGGTCTAGAGGAGATGAGGTTGCATTAATGTTGGTTAAGGTGGACTCAAGTTGTTCTTCAGAGGGAATGTGGAAGGAATTTCATAAGTTTATGTTCTTGTGGTGTGTCTGCTGTATGTCTGGCTGGATGTGTTCTGTGGAAGGTGCACCTTTGTATTTTCTGCTTTAGATAGTCTGCCATTTCTTGGGGATTTGGTATTCATTGGTTGTCTTGGTTCGTTGAACAGCGTGTTCACTATTTCAAAATAGTTCTCTCGGTTTATTGAGTGACTTCATTATTAGGTTTGTATGGTATTCCTTCTTGCGCCTGTTTATCACGTTATGGTATAAGGCTTGCATGTTGTTATATTTGATTAGGTGTTCCTGGTTTTTGGTTTGACGCCATGCTCTCTCTAGTTTCTGTAGTTTATTCTTTTGGTCGTTGATTTCATTCAAGAACCATGGAGCATTGTGCTTTCTTCTTTCATGGATTACTCTGTTAGGAGCTGCTGCTGCCTTATTGAGTATAGGATTCTAATTACTAATAATGGAGTCAAGATCTGGTGTATTCTGTTCAAGCTGTGGTAAAACATAGAAACATGACGACAAAAAGACCACATGTCCTACCTAGTTTGCCCTTCCATATCAACCACAACAGTCCCCTTTTTCCCTTTAGAGATCCCCTGTGTTTGTCCCATGCTTCTTTGAATTCAGATACTGTCCTCATCTCTAACTCCACTAGGAGACTATTCCACAGATCCACCACTCTTTCAGTAAAGAAATATTAATGCATATCACTCCTGAATCTATCCCCTTTCACCCTCATCCTAAGTCCCCTCGTAGCATAACTTGCTTTCAATCGAAAAGGTTTTCTTCCTGTGCATTTATGCCACGGAGGTCTTTAAACGTTTCAATCATATCACCTCTATCTGCCTTTCCTCTAAGGTGTACATATTAAGATCTTTAAGTCTGTCCTCATATACTTTATAATGAAGACCACTAACCATTTTAGTAGCCACCCTCTGTACAGACTCCAGCCTGTTTATATCCTTTTGAAGGTGCAGTCTCCAGAACTGCACACAATACTCCAAATGAGATCAAACCAAAGACTTATACAGAGGCACTATCACCTCCTTTCTTCTGCTGGCCATTGCTCTCCCTATGCACCCAAGCATCCTTCTAGCTTCTGCCGTTGCCTTTTCTACCTGTTTAGCTACTATAAGATCAACAGACACAATCACATCTAGATCACGCTCTTCTTTAGTGGACAAAAGGACTTCACCCCCTATCAATGTTCCCTCTAATTTTCTGTAGGCTGTGTGCGCATAAAATATCAGCTGTGTGCAGCTTTTCAAGAAAGGTTAAATTTTTGTGCGCCACATAACACTCGGAGTTATATACTTTAAAATTTGACTACACGTCAGAATACAGTATGTACACCACATTGATTTTAATCAAATTAAATGAAAATAAACGATTACTAAATGAAGAGGGAAATTTCTAGTAATTACAAATCATAACTCTTAAATTTTAAGACGTCTGTGTTGTTTTCTATCAGAATCAGAGCCGTAATTTTTGTGCGCTCTGTTGTAAAGTATGTGCACTCGCTCGGCGAGGTGTGTGCACGCGCACAGCTTAGAGAGAACAGTGCCCCCTATACTATATTGCTCCCTTGGATTGCTGCAGCCCAAATGCATGACCTTGCATTTTTGAACATTAAATCTCAGCTGCCAAATTCTAGACCATTCTTCAAGCTTAGCTAGATCCCTCCTCATGTTATCTACACTTTGCTGGGTGTCTACTCTATTGCAGATTTTGGTATCATCCGCAAAGAAGCAAACCTTACTCAAAAGCCCTTCTGCTATATCACTAACAAAGATGTTAAAAAGAATCGGACCAAGGACAGATCCCTGGGGCACACCATTGGTAATCTCCTTGTCCTCAGAGTGAGCTCTTTACCTGCACCCTTTGTCGCCTCCCACTCAACCAATTTCTAACCCAAGCGGTAACTTTAGGGTCCATCCCTAAGGTGCTCTATTTATAAGTTGCCTGTGAGGAACAGTGTCAAAGGCTTTACTGAAATCTAAATACACCACATCTAGGGCTCTCCCTCGGTCCAACTCCCTGATCACCCAGTCAAAGAAATCAATCACATTTGTCTGACAAGACCTGCCTCTGGTAAATCCATGCTGCCTCGGATCCTGTAATCTGCTGGACTCCAGAAACCTCATTATTTTCTCTTTCAGCAGCGCTTCCAATAATTTACTCACCAAAGTTAAACTAACGTGCCTGTAGTTTTCAACCACATCCTTACTTCTGCTTTTGTGTAAAGGGACCACATATGCCTCTCTCTAGTCCTTTGGCACCACTCCAGACTCCAACGAGGCATTGAAAAGGTCAGTCAATAGATCTGCTAGAACGTCCCCAAGTTCCCTCAGTATTCTAGGGTGTATCCCATCCAGTCCCATCACTTTGTCTACTTTAAGTTTAGCTAGTTTCTCACGAACACAGTCTTCTAAAAATTGTTCAAGATGCTCCTCGCTTCCATTCCTGTTTGTAAGCGAGGACCTGGCTCCTAGTTCTTCATTTGTGAACAGAACAGAAATATTTGTTAAGCAATTCCGTTTTATCCTCATCAGCAGCTTCTACATATTCCTCCCCTTCACCCTTGAGTCTGACAATATCACTTTTGCTCTTCCTCTTCTCAATAACATATCTAAAAAATGTCTTATACCCCCATTTTATTGCATCGGCTATTTCCTCCTCTTTTTGAATCTTTGCTTTCCTGACTACTTTGCTAGCTTCTCTAAGTTTTTCCAAATATAGATGCCTATCTTTCTCTCTGTGATCTCTTGTATTTCATGAGGGCCTCTTTCTTTTTCATCACCTTTTCAGCTACTTCTTTCTAAAACCATAGCAGTCATCTTTTCCTTTTACCTTTATTTACCATTTTAACAAAAAGGTTGGTTGCCCTTAAAATATCCCCTTTCAGTTTTGCCCACAGTTTTTCTACATCCCCCAGCTGTTCCCATCCCGCTAACGACTCCCTGAGGTATTGACCCATCTTGGCAAAGTTAGTTTTCCTAAAGTCTAAGACCCTCGCTTTTGAATGGATTTTAATAGCCCTAGTTCTAAAACTGAAACACACCATCTGGTAATCAATGGATGCAAAATGATCTCCCACTATAACATGAGAAACACTTTCACCATTGGTAAGCACCAAGTCCATTATGGTCCCTTCACTTGTGGGATCTGTTACCAGTTGCCTGAATAGTTCTCCCTATAGAGAATCCAGGATCTCCTTACTTCTAGATGATACTGCAGCAGGAATGTGCCAATCAACATCTGGCATCTTGAAAAACCCTATCAGTAGCACTTCCCCTTTCCTGGCAACGCTGCGTATGTCTTCAATTAACTTTCCGTCCACCTCTTCATCCTGTGAGGGAGGTCTGTATATCACACCAATGCAAATAGATTTCTCTTTCCCTCTTTCTAGTTTCACCCACAGTGCCTCCTCTCTCCCTTTTAAGCTCTGTAGTTACAAAGCTTTAATATTATTTTTTACATATGGTACCACTCCTCCTCCCCTTCTTCCTACCCTCCTCCTTTCTAAATAAAGTATAGCCTGGTATAGTTACATCCAAGTCATGGTTTTCTGTGAACCATGTTTCTGTAACTGCCACTAAATCCAAGTCCCATTAAAGCTTCAACATCTGGGATCTTATTTCCCATGCTACGGGCATTTATACACACTGCTTTCCATAAGTTGCCCCTATTACCCATTTCCATAAATGTATTTAATGTTTCACTTACCTGGGGGCTTTCTTCACCCATCCTCAATGAATCTAGTTTAAAGTCCTCAGTAGATTAGCCAGTCTGCTACTGAAGACACATCGACCTTTCTTGGACAGATGGATGCCATCTCTGCTCTGCACCCATGGAACAGCATCCCATGGGGTCCATGAAACCAAAACATTCTTGATGACACCATCCACGCAGCCATGAATTCATCTCCAGGATGCGAGCTTCTCTGCCTTGGCCTTTACCCTCAACAGGGAGGATAGAAGAGAACACCACCTGCGCCCCCTATCTGCTTCACCCTCTCTCCCAGAGCCATGAAGTCACTTTTGATATGCTCAGAGGAATACCTGGCAGTATCATTTGTGCTGTCATGGATTAGCAACATTGGGTACTAGTCAGTGGGCTTAATAGGTCTGGGCAAACTCTCCATAACATCTCAGATTCTGGCACCTGGCAGACAGCCTACCTATCTGGACATCGTCTGGTCGGCAGATGGATGCCTCAGTACCCCTCAGAAGAGTGTCACCAACCACCACTACCCTTTGCTTTCTTGTGGTCACTGATTCTACGACTTTGGGGTGCTCAAGCTCTGGTTCTTCCCTTTCCAGGGATGCTTTCACCTCCACTTCCAGGGGTGCATAAAGGT
Organism: Ichthyophis bannanicus; assembly: GCA_033557465.1. Classification (NCBI taxonomy): domain Eukaryota; kingdom Metazoa; phylum Chordata; class Amphibia; order Gymnophiona; family Ichthyophiidae; genus Ichthyophis; species Ichthyophis bannanicus. The sequence continues at coordinate 110,798,143 of CM066032.1, read as the reverse complement.
TCTTCAATTCAAGGGCTGAAGAAGTTGGATTGGTGATTCTGCAGGCCCTGGTGACTTGTGTCCAAACTTCGTCATTCTGTAGGCTCCCATCTTCTCTGCTGGAGAGCTTGGATGTTGCAAAAAGCATCTCATCAATATACTTCACTGTCTTGAATGATCTTCAGCCTCGCCATCTCCACTCCAAGTTCCTCCACTTCTTTCCTGAGAGCTTCAGTATGCAGGCATCCTGCACCTGGAACCGGTCCTTCAACTGGCATTGGGACCTCTGTCTGAACAGAGACAGAAGCTGTAATGGGGTACTACTTGCTTGAAGAATTTCTCCATTTTGAAGGTTCTGAATAATCTTTCCTTCGGGATTTCATATGGTGTTCCTTTCGTCACAGGTTTATTAATGGTGGTTTATTTATTTATTTAGTATGATCTGACCAAGGGACTGGCATGGTGGCTAGGTGTGTCTAAAGATTGTGATCAGTGTACTGGTTTGTTACAAATGAGATCAAGTGTTCTCCCTCTCTTGTGTGTTGGGATATTTACTATCTGGGTATAGTGGAAGTCCTTCATAGCATCTGTGAATGTGCTTGCATCAGTTTGAGATAATGAGGGGAGATTTGAGTCTCCTAGTATGAGGAGGGGTTTGTTCAGTGTGTGTGAGCGCACACTGCCTCTAAGATGGCTGAGAGTTCTTCTGCATCAGGGCTTGGTGCTCTGTATGCGAGGCATATTGCTAGGTTCCTACTTGAGACTGTTATCATGTTGCTTCCTTTTGATTGATAAGAGGAGGTCGTAGAAAATTTCAGGTTTGTTTTTGCTAAAATGAAGACTCCTCCACCTCTTCGAGAAGACCTTATGCAATTGTGTATGGTGTATGTTTGGGAGTTCATTTGATTTATAATGACATTGTCCGAGTCCGAGAGCCATGTTTCAGTGATGCACATTAAGTCTAAGTTTTGGTCCTTGATGTAGTCCAGTATAGTATGAAATTTGTTTCAAATGGAGTGAGCATTAACATACAGGTAAAAGTGCTGTGCTGTAGATTCTTTGCTGTGGCCTCCTTCAATAGGGTTATGGATTTATCTTAATTAGCCTTCATGATCTGCCATGTGCGTTTTGGTGGATGTGTATCTTTTGCATATCATATCTGCTTCTTTGTATGACAGGAATCAGCTGGCCTGTTTTGAGGAGGGTGGGGTCTCCGGCATTTAAGAACGGTGGTTTGAGGAATAATAGTGTAAGGAGGGTAAGGGCTAGAATTATCGTATTCGTCATATTAGCTTTCTGTAAGGGACTTTGAAAGATAATTTGCTTTTTTGTCCAGAGGACTGAGAGAAGCCACAGAGTTATTTGTTGTTTGTAGTTGAGATCTTTATTATGGGCAGTGTTCACCTTTATCAAATGTCGAGCTCTGTAGGATAGGGTATTCGGTCAGATGTTTTTCAAGGGAATCCGAATGCTTATGCAAGTATGTGGTGTGCAGGAGGAGTTGTGATGATGGAGCTGGTGGATGTTGTAATAGGGGCCACTCTCAGTGTGGGTTGATATCCATAGGGTGAGTATGATGTGGATATGTCAAAAAGAGCATACCCTTTTCATTCGTCGCTGGGTAAGGTTGGTACTTGTGTAGTTCACTCTCCGATGTAGCTTTGTTGAGGTGTTAGTTTTGAATGATGCATATTGCCTGGGGCTGGAGAGGGCCTGAGTTTTGAGTTGGAAGCTCAGACCAGCTGTATTCCATGCTTTAAGAAAAGTGGAAGAAAGTCAAAAAAATTGCCAGCATGGTTTAAAGATGAGGTCACAGAAGCTGTTGCCAAAAAAGCATCTTTCAAGAAATGGAAAAAGGAACCAAATGACAAACTGGAAACAAAAGCACTGGCAAGTTAGATGCATGATATTGATAAGGCAGGCAAAGGGAAAATTTGAGAAGAAGCTTGCTGTGGCAGCAAAAACATACAATAAAGACTTTTTCCAAATACATTTGTAGCAAAAAAACTGTGAAAGAATCAGTTGGACCATTAGATAATAGAGGAGTAAAAGGGCCCTAGGAGGGGACAAGGCCATAGCGGAGAGAATGAATGAATTCTTTGCTTCGGTCTTTACTGAGGAAGATGTAGGGATGTTACCCATGACTGAAATGGTATTTAAAGGTGATGCCGCAGAAGAATTGAAAGAAATATCGATATACCGGGAAGATGTATTATAACTATTTGATAAACTGAAGAGTAGCAAATCGCCTGGACTGGATGGTATACATATCCAAGGGTGTTGAAAGAACTGAAATATGAGATTAGTAGTAATTAGTAATCTGTGAACTATCACTAAAATCATCTGTAATACCTGAAGATTGGAGGATGGCCAATGTAATGCCAATTTTTAAAAAGGGTTCCAGGGGTGATCCGAGAAACTACAGACCAGTGAGCCTGACGTCAGTACTGGGAAAAATGGTAGAAAACCATTATAAAGAACAAAAATTACTGAACATGTAGATAGTCATGGCTTAATGGGAGACACTCAACATGGCTTTAGGTCTTATCTTACTAATCTGTTATGTTTTTTTGAAGGTGTGAATAAACAGGTAGACAAAGGTAAGTCAGTTGATATAGTGCTTATTTTTTATTTATGCAGGCTCTGGATATACCGCTAGGGCTGAAGCATAAAAGCTGTTTACATTAAAGGTCTGCTGAAAGTATGGAAAAGAAAAAGAATGCCAATCAACTGATAGGACAGTATAGCAAAGCAAAGGACAGATGAAACAAGAGAGATAGAGAAAAGAAGAGAAAAAAAGAAAAAAAAAAAGGTCAACATTCCACACAGACACACAAACTGAAAATTAACAGTGCAGGTTAGGATGGAAGGGGAAGCAGATTGAATGCTTGTTGGAAGAGGTGCCTTCTCAGAGCAGCTTTAAACCTGGGAAATTAGGGTTCAGAACGGACAGTGAGGGGGAGAGAGTTCCACAGTGCAGGGCCTATGAAGAAAAAAGCGGCACCTCGAGTACGATCAAGGCACGCATAAGAAATGGAGGGAAGGGCCAAGCGGTGGGTATGGGCAGAGTGGAGAAATCTGTGGGGATGGTGGAAGTGAAGGAGATCAGACAGGTACTATGGAGTAGAGGTATGAATAACCTTATAGGTAATGAGAAGTTTGTATTGAATGCAGAAATGAACAGGCAACCAGTGTAGACGGGCAAGAGGAGAAACATGATCAAAACAGGAGGCATATGTGAGAATACAGTCGGCTGCGTTTTGGAGTAGCTGTAATCTGTGTAATTGGTGGAGAGGAAGATCGGCCAGTACAATATTGTAGTAATCAATTCTGGAAATAAGTGCAAGGAGAAGGGTGGTCAGAGCATTTGTGGAGAGGAATGGGCGGAAAGTATAGATCTGTCTAAGGCGATAGAAGGAACGACGGGTGACTGAAGAGATATGCTCAGAGAAAGACAAGGAAGAATCCAGGATGACCCCTAAATAGCAAAAGGAAGACACCAACGAAATGGGGGCAGATGCGAGAGTGGGGGCTAGTGAGGGGGAAAGAGACCCAAATATTATTATTATTTATTATTTACATTTCCTATATACCGCGCTATTAAAAATCAGTGCGGTTCACAATGAACAGAACAATGCTACAATGCAACGACGACACAATGCGCTTACAGAGAACAGGGTAATAGCTTAGGGGAGAACTTGGGAAAAGCTATATACAGTGCATTTTACAGAGCTACAGGGTATTCATAGTTGGAACAGGTTTGATGTCATTGAAAAATCTGCACCAGGGGGTGGGCTGATTAACCATTCTCCCGTTGAGTTAGATTGTTGGAACAGTTAGGAAGGGGGGTCAGGGGGCACTTTCTATGTTTTCCAGGGCTAGATTCAGGATAGTGGATTTGGAACAAATGATATTTTAGCGCTTTTCTGAATAAGGTAAGATTCATGATGGCTCGGATTCCAGTGGGAAGGCCATTCCAGGCTATGGGTGCATAAATCGAAAAAGCCCTATTGGCGGTTGCCTTCATGCATTTTACATTTATCTTAGGGACTTCTAAAGTGTTCAGCATAGCAGATCTTCTGGCTCTGTTGTCAGGGATGTTATCCAAGTAGCAGATGTTTTAACTGGGTTCAGGTACAGAAAATTAGCGGTCAGCCAAGAATGGATTTGGTGCAGGCAGGAATTCAGTGACAAAAGGTCAGGAGTCAGGGAATTCGTGCTATGGAGCAGGATTATGTCATCGCATGGTAATATGCAGAAACATCCAACTGTTGAATAAGGAGCCAGGAAGACATTAAACAGCAGAGGAGATAGAACTGATCCCTGGGGGACACCACAGGAGAGAGCAACAGCAGGAGAGGAGGATGCATCAGATAGAACCAAAAAGGAGCGAGTGGAGAGAAAAGATCGAAACCACTGCAATGGAAACCCAGAGATACCAAAATCTGACAGACGGGCAAGAAGAGTACGGTGATTCATGAGGTCAAACGCTGAGGAAAGGTCAAGAGAAACTACAAGGGTGAGATCACCTTACTCGTGTGCAACATGAAACTCATTAACTAAGGAGAGGAGGATATAAGAACATAAGATATGCCATACTGGGTCAGACCAAGGTCCATCAAGCCCAGTATCCTGTTTCCAACAGTGGCCAATCTAGGTCATACGTACCTAGCAGTTTCCCCAAAAGACACAGGTTCTGCAATGCTTGTACTAGGTCAAGCACTGATATCCTGGGTCCCTTCTTAATAATGGTTTATGGACCTTCCCTCCAGGAACTTGTCCAAACCTTTTTTAAACCCAGCTACACTAACAACCTTTACTACATCCTCCGGTAACAAATTCCAGAGTTTGATTACACGTTGAGTGAAAAAATATTTCCTTTTATTAGTCTTAAATAGTTTACCCTGTAGCTTCATTGCATGTCCCCTAGCCTTCCTATATTCTGATAAAGTAAACAGTCATAGTAACATAGTAGATGACGGCAGGGTCCCTGAGCCGTCTCTTTTCCAGGTTAAAGAGCCCTAACCTTTTTAGCCTTTCTTCATAGGAGTATCCTTCCATCCCTTTTACCATTTTGGTGGCTCTTCTCTGAACCTTTTCTAATAACGCTATATCCTTTTTAAGATACGGCGACCAGAATTGCACACAATATTCAAGGTGCGGTCTCACCATGGAACGGTATAGAGGCATTATAATATCTTTTGTTTTATTTTCCATTCCTTTCCTTATAATACCTAGCATTCTATTTGCTTTCTTGGCTGCTGCTGCACACTGGGCCGAGGGTTTTAACATGTTATCCACAATGACGCCTAAATCTTTTTCCTGGGTGGTGGTTCCTAATGTGGAACCTTGCATCGTGTAACCATAGTTTGGGTTGTTCTTCCCTAGGTGCATAACTTTGCACTTGTCCACATTAAATTTCATATGCCATTTTGATGCCCAGTTTTCCAATTTATCAAGATCCTCTTGCAATTTTCCACAATCCTCTTGGGTTTTAACAACTTTAAATAGTTTTGTGTCATCTGCAAATTTGATAACCTCACTCGTTATTCCACTTTCCAGGTCATTTATGAATATGTCAAAAAGCAGCGGACCCAGCACAGATCCCTGGGGTACACCACTATTCACTTTTCTCCATTGGGAAAATTGGCCATTTAGCCCAACCCTCTGCTTTCTATCTTTTAACCAGTTCCTGATCCACAGTAGTACACTGCCTCCTATCCCATGACTCTTTAGTTTTGCCAAAAGTCTCTGATGAGGGACCTTGTCAAAGGCTTTCTGAAAGTCCAGATACACTATATCAACCGACTCACCTTTGTCCACCTGTTTATTCACACTTTCAAAAAAACATAACAGATTAGTAAGACAAGATCTTCCTTGTCTAAAGCCATGTTGGCTGCCTCCCATTAGGCCATGACTATCCACATGCTGAGTAATTTTATTCTTTATGATGCTTTCTACCATTTTTACCAGTACTGACCTGAGGCTCACCGGTCTGTAGTTTCCCAGATCACCCCTCGAACCCTTTTTAAAAATTGGTCTTACTTTGGTGATCCGCCAATCTTCAGGTATTAGAGATGATTTTAATGATAGTTCACAGATTACTAATAGCAGGTCTGCAATCTCTTATTTCAGTTCTTTCAACACCCTTGGATGTATACCATCCGTCCCAGGTGATTTGCTACTCTTCAGTTTATCTAATAGTTGTAATACATCTTCCCGATGTATCGATTTCCTTCAATTCTTCCGCACCTTTAAATACCACTTCAGTTATTGGTAACATCCCTACATCTTCCTCAGTAAAGACCGAAGCAAACAATTCATTCAGTCTCTCCGCTATCGCCTTGTCGCCTCTTAGTGTCCCTTTAACTCCTCTATCATCTAATGGTCCAACTGACTCTCTCACAGGTTTTTTGCTACGAATGTACTTGAAAAAATCTTTATTTCGCATTTTTGCTTCCGCAGCAAGCTTCTTCTCAAATTCTCTTTGCCTTCTTTATCAATGCCTTGCATTTGACCTGCCAGTGCTTGTGCTGTTTCCAGGTTTCATCGTTTGGCTCTTTTTTCCATTTCCTGAAAGATGCTTTTTTGGCAAAAACAGCCTCTCTGACCTCACCTTTAAACCATGCTGGCAGTTTTGGGACTTCCTTCCACTTTTCTTAAAGCGTGGAATACAGCTGGTCTGGGCTTCCAAGATAGTATTTTTCAACACCCCCCAAGCTTGATGTAAGTCTAACTTTTGCAACTGCTCCTTTTAGTTTTTTCCTAACTATTTTCCTCATTTTATCAAAGTCTCCCTTTTGAAAGTTAAAAGGTAGTACTGTGGATTTCCTTACTATTCCTCCTCCACTAATTAAATCAAAGGCGATCATGCTATGATCACTATTGCCAAGTGGCCCCAACACCCTTATCTCTTGCACTAGATCTGGTGTTCCACTAAGGACTAGGTCTAATATGGCTTCCCCTCTGGTCGGTTCATGAATCAGCTGCTCCAAGAAGCAGTCATTTATGTCATCTAGGAACTTTATCTCCCTAGCATGTACTGCTGTGACACTGACCCAGTCGATACCAGGGTAATTGAAATCGCCCATTATTATTACCGTGCTGTAACTTTTGTTAGCTTCCTTGATTTCTTTGAGCATTTCATTATCTATTTGTTCATTCTGGCCAGGCAGTCGATAGTATACCCCCACCACCATCGCCTTCCCCTTTTTACATGGAATTTCAATCCATAGAGATTCTACAGTAAATTTTGTTTCCTGCTAAACTTTAATCCTTTCTGACTCAATGCCCTCTCTAACATAGAGCGCAACCCTCCACCAATTTGATCAGCTCTATCATTACGATATAGTTTGTACCCAGGTATCACAGTGTCCCACTGGTTGTCCTCCTTCCACCATGTCTCTGATATTCCAATCACATCTAACCTCTCATTTAGTGCTATACATTCTAACTCTCCCATCTTATTTTTTAGACTTCTAGCATTTGCATACAAGCATTTTAGAGACTGTATTTTATTCATATTAATTTGGCTATTGGTAGACATGGGTAATTTGGGATCTTTATTTATTTATTTAGCAAACACTTATATACCGCTGCTTCCAGCGATCAGCAGCGGTCCGATTACAATAGGAGAACTGTCAAATCAGTACAGTAGAATTTGGGGCGCGCATAGGTTGATTCGGAGGGTAGGCACATCACATCACACAATATGTACATATATACAAATGACCAGTATACACAAATCAAATTCAAGAGTAATAAATGCAGTAAAATTTGGGGCGCGCATAGGATGATTCGGAGGGTAGGCACATCACACTAGTGGTGTAAATAAGTGTATCTGTATAAGTATAAGTATATCCGTATACATGTATATCTGGATACATGTATACTCATACCTTGGGTATAAGGGGCACTGTTACATAAATACACTGATGTGGGATATGTACATATATACAAATAACCAGTATACACAAAACCAGTATACACAAAAACCAAATATAAACTTACATCAACTATCAGGTGTACATAGGTATGCAATGGATTATTGTGGTGAATAATCTTAAGCTTTGGGCTTAAAACAAATTGAAATGACTCTGAAACAAATAGGTCTTGAGGTTTTTCCTAAAGTCAGTTAGGTCTTTGCTGGCTCGTAACTCTGGCGGCAGATGGAGCTCTGTCTGCTCCATACTCTAGGGCATTTGGGCTACTTTACTCTTTTTTGGAACCTCTCTGCTTTTGGTAGTATCCTTCAAGGATACATTCTTCCGAACCATCTGCTCTTGGGCGACTGTCGGCTTTCCCCTATTTTCTAGTTTAATAGCTGCTCTATCTCCTTTTTAAAGGTTAATGCCAGCAGCCTGGTTCCACCAACCCGGTTAAGGTGAAGCCCATCCCTTCGGAAGAGCCCCTCCTTTCCCCAGAATGTACCCCAGTTCCTAACAAATCCAAACCCCTCATCTCTGTACCATTGTCTCATCCACGCATTGAGACTCCGGAGCTCTGCCTGCCTTTTGGGTCCTGCACGTGGAACGGGAAGCATTTCGGAGAACACTACCCTGGAAGTTCTGGATTTCAACTTCCTACCTAAAAGCCTAAATTTAGCCTCGAGAACGTCCCTACCACATTTTCTTATGTCATTGGTACCGACATGTACCAAGACAGCAGATTCCTCCCCTGCACTATTTAAGACCTTATCTAGGTGGCGCGTGAGGTCCACTACCTTCGCACCAGGCAGGCATGTTACCAGGCGATCCTCACGTCCACCAGCCACCCAGTTATCTACATGCCTAATGATCGAATCACCAACTATAACGGCTGTCCTAACCCTTCCCTCATGGGCACATGGCCCTGGAGAAACTTCCTCGGTGCGAAAGGGTTTTACATAGATTCTTTGCCGTGACCTTCATGAAAACCGGAATGAAGAGGATGAAGGGCACTGACAGAAAGAAGGTGAGACAACAACTGGATGAAGACAAGCGCGCTAGAAGCTTAGACAGAAAAGCATAGTTACTCACCTGTAACAGGTGATCTCCGGGAACAGCAAGAATTCAGTCCTCACATATGGGTATCGTCGGTACTGATGGAGCCTGTGCGGGAACGCTCCCCAGCGTCCAATTAGAAAGCTTTTGGGAGCATCCCACAACGCCTGCGTGCTGCCTTCCCGCCTTTCCCAACTGCCTCTCTCCAGTTGAGTTTTAAAGCTGAGACAAAGAGAGAGAGAGGGAAAGGAAAGAGATAGAGAGATACAACTCCTAGGGGAGGTGGGTGGGTTGTGAGGACTAAATTCCTGCTGTTCCCGGAGATCACCTGTTACAGGTGAGTAACTATGCTATCTCCAGGAACAAGCAGGAATGTAGTCATCACATATGGGGACTCCCTAGCTTTAGATGCCAGGGAGAGACCCCAGAAGTTGTGTGTCCCTGAACAGGGCTCCACTTCCCCCCATGGATCTCTGGTATCCTACCAGGGATGGCGGGTAGGAGTTGATTAGGTATGGAACAGGTGTTGGAGAACAGCCTGACCAAACAAGGTATCCCGGCGGGAGTCCTTGTCCAAGCAGTAATGGGCTGTGAATGTATGAACCGAGGCCCAAGTGGCTGCTTCACAGATGTCGTCGATAGACACAGAGTGCAGATGAGCCATTGCGGCTGCCATGGCTCTCACATTGTGAGCTGTGACATGTCCCTCCAGAGAAAGGTACTTACTCTGATAGCCGAAGGAAATACACTGAGCAATCCAGTTAGACAGTGTTCTCTTGGAGACTGGAAGTCCAAAATGAGAAGGATCAAAAGCAACAAAGAGTTGAGAGAACTTTCTATGTTGTTGTGTTCTTTGCAAGTATAAGGCTAAAGCTCTTTTACAGTCTAAGGTATGAAGATTCCTCTCTGCATTTGATGCATGAGGCCTTGGAAAAAACATCGGTAGGTAGACCGCTTGGTTCAGATGAAAAGGCGATACCACCTTTGGCATTAAGTGTGGATGAGTCCTAAGGACTACCTTGTCATGATGGAACCTTGTATAAGGTGGATCAGCTACTAGCGCTTGCAACTCACTAATGCGGCGTGCTGATGTGATTGCAATCAGAAAGATAACCTTCCAAGAAAGAAATTTCAAGGAGGTAGTAGCTAAAGGTTCGAAAGGTGGCTTCATGAGCTGCCCAAGAAACAGGTTTAAGTCCCATGCCACCGGTGGTGGCCTAATGGGAGGCTTAGTTAAAAGCAGGCCTCTCATAAATCTTGCTATAAGAGGATGAGAGGAAATAGGCTGTCCATTCAGAGGCTTAAAGGAAGCTGCATTGGATAAATGAAGGAGATACTCCAGCAATGATTCCAGAGGTATCGCAAGGGGGTTAAGACCCTTTTGCGAACACCATATGGTAAACCTTTTCCACTTGAAAGCATAAGAGCGTTTTGTGGAAGGTTTCCTGGAAACAAAAAGAATATCTTTTACTTGCTGAGGGAGATTAAGATCATGGAGATCTAGGCCTTCAGCAACCAAGCCCTGAGATGCAGAGACTGGGGAATGGGATGCCATAACATTCCCTCCTCTTGAGATAGGAGATCTGGAGCAGACCCTAACCCCAGGGAGGGAGCTTGAGAAAGATGCAGAAGCAGAGGGTACCACACTTGTCGTGGCCAATGTGGAGCTATGAGAATCATATGGCCTCTGTCTCTCTGAAGCTTGAACAGGGTTTTGGAAATTAGGGGGAATGGGTAGAAAGGCATACAGGAAGTCTTGACCCCAGTAAAGGAGGAAAGCATCCCTGGCCTGAGCCCCCTGAGCCGGAATTCTGGAACAGAACCGGGGAAGTTTGGCATTCCACGGACTTGCAAAGAGGTCTATGTCCAGGGTACCCCAAAGTTGAAAAATCTTGGCCACCTGGTCTGCATGCAGAGACCACTCGTGTAGAAGCAGAACTCGACTGAGTCTGTCTGCCCAAGAGTTTTGAATGCCTGGAAGATACACTGCCAAAAGATGAATCTGATGCTCTCTGGCAAGGGCCCATAGTCACAAAGCTTCGTTGCAAAGCGACAGAGAGCCTGTTCCCCCCTGCTTGTTCACATAGAACATGGCTACTTGATTGTCCGTATGAATGAGGACTGTCTTATAGCTGAGCAGGGTGTGGAACACTCGCAGAGCAAGGAAGATTGCTCTGAGCTCCAAGAGATTGATATGTAGATGACTCTCCTGTGGAGACCAGGTGCCCTGGGTGGAGAGGTCTTGCAGATGAGCTCCCCAACCCATTGGAGAAGCATCTGTTGTGAGAGTTGCTTGGGGTAAGGGTTGTTGAAAAGAGGACCCCAGCAACAGGTTTTGAGTGGACTTCCACCACTGGAGGAACAAAATAAGGTGACTTGTGTTGTCTGACAGGCATCCTGATGCCTGGGTCCATTGAGTGGATAAAGTCCACTGGGCTGCCCTCATATGGAGGCGAGCATAGGGAACCACATGCACAGCAGATGCCATGTGGCCTAGTAGTTGTAACATTTCTCGAGCAGTGAGATGAGGCTTTAGCACTGCTTGAGAAGCTATCTGCACCATGCGAAGGCAGCGGGCCTGAGGGAGATAGGCCCTTGCCTTTCTGGTATTCAGCAAAGCTTCTATGAACTCTAAAGACTGACTGGGAGTTAGACTGGATTTTAGGATGTTTATTACAAGACCCAAATACTGAAGGATACGCATTGTGCAGGATAGAGAAGTCCTGGTCTCTGACTCTGTTGGGGCTCGAATGAGCCAGTCGTCTAAGTAGGGGAAGATGAATATCCCTAGACTTCGGAGAAATGCTGCTACGACAGCCATGCATTTCGTGAACACCCTTGGTGCTGAGGCCAGGCCAAAAGGAAGCACCCTGTATTGGTAGTGCTTTCCTTGAAAAAGGAACCGAAGGAACCTTCTGTGGGTTGGATGGATGAGGACATGGGTGTATGCATCCTTGAGATCTAGAGAACAAAGCCAATCCTGACTCTGAAGGTATGGCAGCAGAGACCCGAGAGAAATCATCTTGAATTTCTCTTTGACAAGGAATTTGTTCAATTCTCTGAGGTCAAAGATAGGTCTGTATCCCCCTGTTTTCTTTGGAATAAGGAAATAAGAGGAGTAGAACCCTGTACCCTGCTGATGAATGGGTACTTCTTCTATTGCCCCTTGGGCAATTAGAATAGCGACCTCCTGCCCTAAAAGGTTGATGAGAGAGGTCGGAGAATTGAACTGCCTTACTATTGTGTGAGGGGACATGCTTGAAAAATGAAGCTTGTACCCCTCCTTTATGATGGAGAGTGTCCAGTGCTCTGCTGTTATCTGCCCCCATCTGGGGGCAAAGTGACATAACCTTCCTGGAATGGTGGAAGGCTCTGGTCCCCCGAGAGCCACGAAGGCTAAGTTCTCTAGCTGAAAGTCAAAGGCCTTGTGGAGGCTGAGACTGCTGTGACGGCTGAGGCTTAGCAGTCTTTGCTTTCTTATGTTTGGGTGGTTGCTGACCCTTCTTGACAAACTGACCTGCCGAACATGCCTGCTGAGCATAGGCAGGATAATATTTTTTCTTCTTAGAAAAGAATGGTTTCTTGAAAGATTTCTTTCTAGCAGGATCAGCTGTGGACTTGGATAATCTATCCAAGGTGGAATTTTCAGCATCCATCTCATTGGCCTTTTCCTGCCAATCTCTACCAAACAGGTTCTCACCAGTACAAGGGATGTTTCCCAATTTGTCTTGTACCTAGAGCTCCAGATCAGATGCCTGGAGCCAAGCAATTCTACGTGCACCTATGGCAATAGCAGAGGTCCTGCTTATGCACTCAAAGCAATCAAAGGCTGCACGGTTGGCAAATTTAGAAACATCTTGGGCATGTTTGACCAAAGTGAGAAACTCCTGTCTTCTATCCTCAGGAAGAATAGGACTTAAAGCTTCTAAATCATCTGTGACCTCCTTCAGGAACATCCCCATGTAGAGACTATAGGAACTGATCCTGGCAGAAAGCATAGAAGCTTGGAAGACCCGACATCCAAAAGCATCCAGGGTTCTGCACTCATGTCCTGGAGGATTAGAGGCATGCCTCTTTGCACTCTTGATCCTTCTCATAGTTGATTCCACTACAATAGAGTGGTGAGGAAGCCGAGTCTTTTGGAAACCAGGACAAGGAGGGACTCGATACATAGTATCCAGTCTGCGAGAATGAGAAGAGGTGGTAAGAGGTGTCTCCCACATCCTTAACATGAGATCATATAAAATCTCATGAATGGGCAAGGTAGCTGCCTCCTTAGGAGTTTTGGGATATTGTAGAATTTCCAACTCCTTGGCCCTTGGCTCTGTTTCAGGGACCACAGTAATGGACAGACCCCGAGCCACCTCCCTGATAAAATCTTGGAAGGAAATATCATCTGGAGGAGACATCTTGCGCTTAGGGGAGGAGGGCTCCTCTGGAAGAAGCATTCCTGCATCGACAGAACTGTCAGAATCCTCAGATTCTTCTGAGGACTCGAAGTACCATCTGTCCGGATGCTCTTGAAGAGCCCGATACCCGTACCGACCGAAGTTGGTACCGGAAGCAATCGGTACCGGGGTATCGGTATCGGAGGGCATCGGACTGGGTACCGGCAAAGCAGACACCGATGCCGATGCTATCGGTACCGGTACCGATGCCGGTACCGTCCGAATTGTCTGTCGCGGTTCCGAGGGCGTCGATGCCGCAAGGAGAGCCGCCAGACTGCGCTCAATAGCCAGGACTCTCTGGTCTATCGATGCTGCCGATGCCTGGATGTCGGTACTGGAGAAGACCGCCCATACCCCAGAGCATGGCACCAGTAGTTCTACCGAGGTCGAGGCTTCGAGAACATCCTGGAGCCCCGATAATGCTTTGGAAGCCGAAGCCTCCCGCCGGGGCAATTTTGCCAGTGCAGATTCCTCAAGGGCAATGCCAGAGGCATCTCAATGCTTAGAAGGAGATCTACCCTTTGAGGACCGGCTGGACTTATGTTTAGTTACCTGAGATCCACGTGAGGAAGAGGAAGCCCTGGAAGACGTCGATGCCACCGAAGCTGCATCAGAGGGAAACGGTACTGAGCTTAGCAGCTCAGTTCTGCCAACCTCTTTTAGACATCATGACGCATGACATACAATCCGTGATGGAGTGGTCAGGACCTAAACATTTTAGACACCATTCATGGGTGTCGGTGAAGGAAATGGTACCGCCACACTTGGTGCACTTTTTGAAACCTGACGCAGGTTTCTCCATTGTAAGAAAGTTTTTGGGCCTAAGGCCCAAAAAGGCGTGTGCATCTGACAAAAATAGAAAAAAATGTAGAATTTTTTTTTAAAGACAGAAAATAAGAAGAAAAATCCGGCGGTACCGGTAAAGCGTCGAGGAAGACAGACGCGACCACAAAAAAGAAATAAAGAAAGAAGAATTCTTCTGTGGTGACAGGACCTGCTGGCTCCGCGGAAAAAGAAGAACTGCAGAGAGGCAGTTGGGAAAGGCGGGAAGGCAGCACGCAGGGGCTGTGGGATGCTCCCAAAAGCTTTCTAATTGGACACTGGGGAGCGTTCCCGCGCAGGCTCCGTCGGTACCGACGATACCCATATGCGATGACTATATTCCCCTGCTTGTTCCTGGAGATATAAAGATTAGATACTGGACACAAATTGGCAGGGGTGGAAGGATCAAGAGAGGGTTTTTTGAGGAGATGGACTAATGCATGTTTCAAGGAGGAAAGAAAAGAGCCTGTCGACTGACTAGAGTTAAGCATAAAAGAGAGGCAGAAGAAGAGAAACCAGGGGCTCCAAGAGTCCCTCAGAAGAAATGGGTCAAGGAGGCAGGTAGTCTTACGGGAAGCAGACAAAGTCAAGACTAATTTAGAGGCAAAGATCAGATGGAAGAAAGACCAAGTGTGTGGAAGGGAATGAGATGGGGGAGGAGCTGGGAGGGTAGTGTATATGGATTTTCAGAAAGTTTTTGACAAGGTGACTCATGAGAGACTCTTGGAGAAACTAAAAAGTCATGGGATAGGAGACAGTGTACCACTGTGGATCAGGAACTGGTTAAAAGATAGAAAACAGAGGGTAGGGCTAAATGGCCAATTTTCCCAATGGAGAAAGGTGGAGTACCCCAGGGATCTGTGCTGGGTCTGCTGCTTTTTAACATATTCATAAATGACCTGGAAATGGGAATAATGAGTGAGGTAATCAAATTTGCAGATGACACAAAATTATTCAAAGTTATTAAAACCCAAGAGGATTGTGAAAAATTGCAAGAAGACCTTGATAAATTGGAAGACTGGGCATCCAAATGGCAAATGAAATTTAATGTGGGCAAGTGCAAAGTTATGTACCTAGGAAAGAACCACCCAAAAGCGTAGTTATTCATCTGTAACAGGTGTTCTCCGGGGACAGCAGGAATCAATCCTCACATATGGGTGACGTCAGCACCGACAGAGCCCTCGCGGAAGCATTCCTCCAGCTTTCAAAGAAAGCCTTTGGGAGATGCTACCATGCATGCGTGGTCCCCTTCTCGCCCAAGGGTGCCATCTTGCTCAGTAAGATGACATAGCTAAAAGATGGCAAAATAAAAGATGAAAAAAAAAGCAACTCCAAGGGAAGGAGGGAGGGTCGTGAGGAGTGATTCCTGCTGTCCCCGGAGAACAACTATTACAGGTGAGTAACTACTCTTTCTCTGGGAACAAGCAGAAAGTCAGTCCTCACATATGGGATTCTCCAGTTATAGACTACCAAAAGCCCATAGTGAAAAAACATGCTCTCCCTCAAGGGGAGCAGCGAAGCAGCAATTAAGTCCAAATTATAGATTACAGTAAGACCCCTCTGTCCAGTGAGAACCAGCACTCTGGTAGCCTGAACACAAATGGGTCAGAGGGCAGAAATTGCCTAAACCCCGAAAAGATTACGGAGCACAGCCTGGCCGAAGGCACTGTGTCCCATTAGGACTCCCTTCCAAGGCAGTAATGAGTTGCGAAGGTATGGCTTGAAGACAAGGTGGCGGCCCGGCATATGTCCCCCATCGGGACAGAGTGCAAGTTTGCCACTGAGGCCGCAATGGCCCTGACACGGTGCACTATGCATGGCCTTCCAGCGGGAGCCCCGCCTGTTCATAGGCGAGGGTAATACAATCTGCTACCCAGGTAGATAGTGCATTTTGGTCACCGCTTCCCCCAGACAACTGGCGTCGTACGAGACAAAAAGCTGAGCATCTCTGCGGTAGCCCTGAGTACGTTGGATGTAGAAGGACAAGGTCCTCTTAGTGTCCACAGTGTAAAGTACCATCTCATCCCTACTGGTGTGAGGTCTTGGAAGGAAGGTGGGAAGTACCACTTCCTGGTTGAAATGGAAGGACTATACCACCTTCGGAAGGAATTTAGGGTGTGTGCGGAGCACCACACTGTTCTTATAGAACCTGGTATAGAGTGCCTCCACCACTAGGGCCTGAAGCTTGCTGACTCTGCGAGCAGAGGCGAGGACGACCAGAAACGCCATCTTTCATGAGAGGTATTGAAGGTGGCAGGTAGCCAGAGGCTCAAAGGGCAGGCACGTGGGCTGCCCCAATACTACATTGAGGTAGAGGGTGAATCGAGGGCTTCAAATAGGAGCGGACCCCTTAGGAAGCGGGTCACCAGCAGCTGGACCAAGAATGGTTTGCCATCCAACGGGTAATGGTGCGCCACCAGGGCACTGAGGTGCACCCTGACGGAGTTAGATTTAAGCCCGGATTGCGGAAGGTGGAAAAGGTATTTTAACACCAATTCCACCGAGCAAGAGAACGGGTCCGTCTCGTGCTCTGCACACCAAGTTGAAAACCTGTGCCATTTGAGAGCGTAAATTTTCCTAGTGGAAACCTTATGAGAGGTTAGCAGGATCTCCTCTACCTCACCCCAAGAGGTTGAAAGGGGCTAGGGTCACCCTTTCAGCAGCCACGCTGTCAGTGACAGGGACCCCAAGTTGGGGTGCAAAAGAAAGCCCCCCTCCTGAGACAGGAACCCTGGAGAGTTCCCCAACAGGATAGAGGTCTCCACCGATAATTGGAGAAGTAGTGGGAACCATGGTTGCCTGGGCCATCGAGGGGCTATCAGGATGAGCGAGGTCTTGTCGCAGAGGGTCCTGAACAAGGTTTTGGCAATCAGCGGCATGGGAGGGAATGCGTACATGAGAAACGCTTGCACCGCTACCCTGGAGGGTTGGGCCTGCCAGGAGCAGAAGCAGGGCAACTGGTAATTGCCTGGGATGGCAAACAGGTCCATCACGGGTTCCCCCAGAGCTGGAAGAGCCAGTCGGCCACACCGGGGTCCAGTTGCCACTCGTGCGTTTGGAGGACCCTGCTCAATCTGTCGGCCAGTAGGTTGTTCTGGCCTGGCAGATATACTGCCTGCAGGAGTATACCCTGTTGGACTGCATAGGAGCAGAGGACCACCACCTTTCGGCAGAGGATACGAGACCCTGCGCCCCCCCTGTATGTTCACACAAAACATCGCCACCTGGTTGTCTGTCTAGACCAATACCAGCTGGTGACGTAGGCGGTGGCAAAAAGCTTGGAAGGCTAAGTATATCACCCATAGTTCCAGGTGGTTGATCTGATAGATGCTTTTTGTCCTGCAACCAGATGCCCTGGGTGTGGAGTTCCTCGCAGTGGGCTCCCTAGCCGAGCAGGGAGGCATCTGTGGTGAGGATCTTTAAGGGGCTCGGGCTTGGAAAGGCATCCCCGCTTCGAGACATTAGGGAGTCTGCCACCAGGTCAGAGTCTGCCAACTAGCGGGTCACAGACTTTGCCCCGGAGGCACCACTGTGCAGCCCTCATGTGGAGGCGGGTGTTTGGGGTGACATGGACCGTGAAGGCCATTTGCCTGAGGCAGCGCAAGAGGAGCCAAGTGGGCACAGAGTTTATCACAAACCCCAAGTGCTGCAGGACCAGGATGGTGCATGCAGTCGCCTGCAGCACCTCTAAGGCCGTGCCTCCCTTTATGAGACAGTTGTCCAGGTAGGGGAAGACAATGATCCCCTGGAGGCGGAGGGAGGCGGCCATGACTGCCAGGCATTTTGTGAAGACCCTTGGGGCCGAGGCCAAGCCAAGTTGTATTGGTAGTGCCCGCCCCCCACCATGAACCACAAGTACTGCCTGTGGTTGGGGTGAATGAGGATGTGGGTATAGGCATCCTTCAGATCCAAGGAGCATAGTTTATCTCCCTGCTGGAGGTAAGGCAGCAATGTTCCAAGAGAGAGCATCTTGAACTTCTCCCTCACCAGGAACTTGTTGAAGTTGCGCAGATCGAGGATGGGCTTTAGGCCTCCTAATCTTTTTGGCACAAGGAAGTAACTGCAGTAGAACCCCTTGCCCTTGAGATGGTGAGGCATTATTTCCACCGCTTTGTCCTCGAGAAGACCTGCAAGTTCCTCCAGTAGAAGGACCCGGTGGAAGGGAGACCTGAGGGGCTCTCTTGGAAAATAAGGGTGAGGTGTCTGAGTCAGATGGAGAAGGTAACTCTCCTTGACCACTCAAAGTGCCCAGGAATTGGTGGCGATGGTTAGCCACCTTCGGGCATAGTGGATCAGATGTTCCCGTGTGGGCTGCGGATCCTCCTTGGGGTAGTGAGGCTATGCCCAAGTAGTCAAAAGCTCCCCCTGTCTAGGCCAGGGCTGGCACCTGGGGTTTGGAAGCCATACCCATGTCCCTTTACCTGCTGGGGAGGCCTGAAAAGGTGGGTAGCTTCTGTAAGCAGCCCCTTTCCTTGGGTAGAAGGGAATTTTACCCAAGCCCTTCGTTGGGGAGGGACAGCAGTCTTTTTGGAGAGCCTGGTCCTTGTCATGAACTCGGTCTCCAGTTTGGCAGCTTTGTCTGTCATGGGCTTGTCTAAGAGGTTCTCTCCTTGGCATGGGACATAGACCAATTTGTCCTGAACCCATTACTCGAGGTCGGATGACTGTAGCCAAGCCTGGCGTCGGGCACAGATGCCTGCTGCCGCTACTCAAGCCACCGACAAATCTGTCATAGGCTGCCCAAGGCACTCACGGATGGCCTTGGCCAAGTTCCTGAACCACTGCAGGGGTTCCTTGGACAGACCAGCTGAGAACCTGGCGAGTTCCTTCACCAGGTCTCTCAGGTACATGCCCATGTACAGCTGGTAGGCCTGGTAACACTTTCAGCCGAGGGCGTCCAAGGTGCATGCCTCCCTGTCGGGAGGCACCGAGGAGTGCATCTTTTGACTTTTCAGTTGACGCATGGCTGACTCCACAGCCATGGAGTTGTGCTGCAGCTGTGACTTCAGGAAGCCCAGGCTCTGGCGGACTCGATACATCGAGTCAAGCCACTTGCTCACCACTGGCACAGACGCCGGTATTTCCCCACATGCAGAGCATCAGCTGTTACAGAATGGGAGGAATGGGCACTGTGAGTGATTCCCTTGGAGAAGCCTCGTACTGGAGGATTTCTAACTCATCTGCCCGAGGGTCCTCCTTCAATTCCATCAGGAACGCTAAGGTCTTGGACATGTCCTTGACAAAGTCAAGGAACCCAATGTTCTCCAGCAGAGACCAGCACCGGGGCTCCAAAGCAGGGGAATCCGAGGGGACATTGTGGTGGCGACGGGCTACTCCTCATCCTCTGTCTCCCACTCGGAGTAGTCCATAGAGGACTCAAAGGAAGGATGATCTGTGAGCACCGGGGCCGACCCTGGTCCATGCCCTCCAAGGCCCTGCGGCCGATGCCGAGTGCATTGGCTGGGGACAATCGTGGCCCTGTTGAGCGGGAACCGGATAGAGACCTTGAGGATCAGCTCGGCCTCAGGGAATGCCTTTGACGTCGAGGGCCCCGGTGGTCGGGGCAGATGAAATGGACATCAGCGCCCGTGGCTGGTCCATGAAGGCACACAAACTTCACTGCAGGGCCGTCATTCTGGGCTCCAAGCCAGAAGGCTCCGCAGCCATTGGCACGGGCACTGAAGAACTCTGGCCCGACAGTGATTCCCCTGAAGGGGAGTCCTTGACGAGGATGGTGTCTGGCAACCAAGGCAGGTCCGAGGTCAATTCCTTTTGGGGGACCTTTGCAGGCCGCTCTCTCTCCAATTCCTCTGCTCCCTCTCCAATTCCTCCGCTGAGTGTCTCGGAATGCGGGATCTGGCTTGGGATATACCCGGCCTGTCTGATCCATCCAGGGACGCCACCTTCGAGGTTTTCTTCTTCTTGGGTTCCCCTCAAGGGAGACCCCCTTTCTCAAGAACTATGATACTGCTTGGGTTCGGAGGGGCCCGCCCGAGATGTCAAGGCTTCAGATGAGGCCTTGGCCTGCAGAGGCACTGGGGACTCGGGGAAAAACGTATTGTGCTGCTGCTGGTGGCTCTTGCCTTGCTGGACATCTTTTTGTAGAGACCACATGCTGTAGGGTCGTGGTCCAGCCCTAGGCGGTGAAGGCAGCAGTCATGTGTTTCGGTGAAGGACATAATTTTGGTACATTTCTTGAAGCCACTGGCAGCCATGGGGGAAAAAAGTACCCCAGCGAGGTCAAAGACCCGCCAGATTGTCAGCTGGAATAAAGGCGTGAAGACGCCAAAAATGAAAAACTACAAAAGGGGACCCAAACTATGCCGAGACAGTGATGTCGGGTGGCAGGCTCTCTTAGACCCACTACAATCTGGCTTCTGTCCCCTACATTCCACTGAAACAGCCCATACCAAGGTCTCCAATGACCTGTTCCTTGCTAAATCTAAGGGCCTCTACTCTGTACTTATTACTACTACTACTATTTAGCATTTATATAGCGCTACGCATGCAGCGCTTTACAGAAATATAAGCAAAAAGACAGTCCCTGCTCGTCAGAGCTTACAATCTAGTCAAGACAACACAGAACAATAGACAGATAGGGAAAACAATTATGGTGACACGGAGCAATAGTTAATTCGGGATAAAGCAAAGTATGGGGTAAAATGGGAGGCCAGGAACCGCAGCACACACAGTCTCATGTTCTTTGCCCAGTATTATCACAGAACCTTCATCAGGGGGAACCTCAAAGAGAACAATTGTCCAGAACAATGAAAATACAATTATATCATAAAGGAGTGAAACAATAAAAGTGTGTATTATATATTAAAAGTTAACCATATGCCCAGGTAAAAACTGGAAAGTAAAACTAATTAAATCATGTAACTTAAATTAAAAAACTAATCATGTACAAACAAATAAATGAGTGGCCAATATATAGAATGGACATCTGAACAAATAACCACACAGCCAAGAGTGAGGAGTGATGAATTTAGATTTGTAACCCATGGCACCCAGCTGTACATCAATAAAAACACAGGTGCTGCAGGAGGGGAGAGCCACCTTTACTTTTGAATTGTAGGACAGTAAAAGCTAGGCAATAAAAAGCATAAGGCATACTTTTTATAAATATGAAAAGAGAACTATATAAAATTATAAAAATAAGGAATAAAAATACTGAATCTAAAATCCAATTACGGTAACTTAATATGTAGTTAAAAAATGGAAAGAAGACACATTGAAAAATAGGTAGAAACTACCACTGATCATGCTAAAGTGCGTTCCTAATGGGAAGTTAAAAATACAGATGTGTGAATATTTTCAAAAACGATTTTCATGGATTTGCCAATATGTGAGATGCAGCCTATTGGATGGAAAGGACTAAAAAAAGGGGATCCTACATAATAATGAAAGTAACTATTGCAAGAGAGCTAAATACAGCTCACTGAAATCCAATGGATAGGAAAATACAGAAAAAAAGCAAAGCTAAAAGGGCATGCAGATCAAGACCAGCAAGGAGAAATAGAGGGGCCTGGGCCTGACTTACCAACCCCCTTCAAGGCCATTGTGGGGTCCTCCTGCTCCTCTTCCAGCCCAATAAGTGCTAGGAATCCAATGGTAGCAGTGCTGGACACAGGGTAGCTGTCTGCTCCAATAGGCAGGGATGTACCCAAGCTCTGAGCAACATTGGTACTACTGGTCTCAGTCAGTCACACATATCACAAAATCATGGTGTAGGCTAGGGGAGACAAGCCTATCTGCTGCATCAGTCCAGAAACCTTGCCATCTGCTGTCCTTCGACCTCTCCACTGCCTTCGACACTGTTGACCACAACCTTCTCCTTGCCACCCTCTCCTCGCTTGGTTTCCGTATTATCCTGGTTCTCCTCCTACCTCTCCCATCGCTCCTTTAGTGTATGCTCTGGCGGCTCATCCTCCTCTCCCACCCCGCTCCATGTTGGTGTACCCCAGGGAACTGTCTTGGGCCCCCTCCTTTTCTTTATCTATACCCAATCCCTTGACGCGCTTAACTCCTCCCATGGCTTTCAGTACCATCTCTATGCCGATGACTCCCAGATCTACCTCTCTACACCTCATATCTCTCCAGCAATCCAGACCAAGATCTCTGCCTGCCTCTCTGACATCGCTGCCTGGATGTCTCATCGCCGCTTAAAATTGAACATGGCCGGAGGAAGTGACGTCACCGGAGCCGATGGCGGCTTGAAAGAGCCGCTCCGGCATCGACCAAGCTAAAAGCCCTATAAATAAACCCCTCAGAGGTGGCCAGTGGGCGCAGTGATTGTATAAGGTGGGCTGGAGGCGCCGGGACCGACGAAAAGCCGACAGCGCTAAACGAAACTTCGGAGGGGCGGCGAGTCATCGGCAGAGCAAGGCGGCAGCGTGCTGGGCCGGAAATGGCGCCCGGAGGCAGCGTTGAGAAGGTGACTGGGGCAGGCGGATGTTAGAGGCATGTACCCTCGACAGGGTTGCGGCCCTCCTGCAGAGTGAAAGATCGGAGCCGGTGCCCTGGAGGTGAGCTGGATCGCGGTGTTTGGCAGAGCGGAGAGGAGCAGATCAGCTGTGCTCAGTACTGCCGGTGGAGAGCAGGGGCTGAAGAGCATAGCATAGCCTAGCAGTTTAGTGCGGGCTGCGAAGGCTGGGAGCTAACAGTGCGCAGTCAGAGCGAGCACGGGGCCTGGTAGAAGGAAACTGAGGGGAGCTGGAAGAAGCCGGCCACCAGAATCTGGGAAGCAAGCTGCGGGGATGGCCCGAAGGGCTCAGTAAATCAGGCACTCAGCAAAAGAAAAAACAAAAAACGAAAGAAAAAAGAAATAAAATAAATAAAGAAGAGGGGCTAGAGAGCCCAAATACCACAAATTTGCTGTTTTCTGCTGAACCTGCAAGAGGCATTCGTTTTAACGATGACCACCAGACGAAAGGCGGCGGATCTTAAAGAATATGCCTACTCAGGGGCGCCTGGAGGAAAAGGGGATGTTGGGCAGATGGAGAACAAAAAGCTCCCAGAGGTGTCAGGAGAACCGGGGGGAGCAGGAGACATGGAGAATGTAAAAGCGCCAGGAACTGATTCTATGCAACCTATTACGAGAGCGGAGCTTCGAGACTGGTTCCTTGAAATCAAAAATGAAGTGCAGTCAGTAAAGACTGAGTTGAATGAAGTGCTGGCCCCCCTGAAAGAAGAAGTTGGCGAACTGGTCTGTAGAATGGGAGACCATGAGAATAGGTTGCAAGAGATTGAACTGCACCAAGAAGAAGAGACAACAAGAGTGGTGCAGTTGGGGTCACAATATGAGACTTTGTTATATAAATTAGAAGATTTGGAAAACCGCTCTCGCCGTAATAATCTGAGACTCCGTGGAATACCAGAGGAGAAAGAATTTCAAGATAGCGAGAAGGTAGCTCGCTCTGTCTGCATGGAGGCCCTACGCTTGGGAGGTGGGGAGGTGACTGATACAGATATACAACTTGAAAGAGCCCACAGAGCACTGGGGAAACCAGTGGGTAATAAGCCCCGCGACATAATCATTTGCCTGGCACGTTATAAAACGAAGGAAGTGATAGTTAACAAAATCAGGCGAGAAAGAGCTCTCATGTGGCAGGGCTACCCGGTGCACATCTACGAAGATCTGTCCGCAGGAACATTGCAGAGACGGAGGGCTATGCAGCCTGTCACACAACTCTTGCGTAGGAAGGACATTAATTATAGATGGCTTCACCCTTTTGGACTCTCATTTACCTACAACGGGCGGACATGGCGGGCGCAGACACTGGAGGAGGCCCAGAGAGCTCTCAAGGACGCGGGCCTGAACACCCACGGGGCGGACCTGGAGGCAGGTTCTTCCATTGGAAAGCGGCAAGAGCAGAGGGGAGGCAGCCCTGAGTGCAGAAAAATCGGAGGCCCGCGACATGGGCAGGACCTGCAAGAGGCCCAGAGGCTGGAGGACACATGAACAGACTTGTGGACTGATAATATGGTGGTCTATGAGGTGCAAGGTGGGGGAGGAAGGTTGTGTTTAGGAATGCTAACATGAGTAATATACAGGTATTTTGCAAAGTAACTGGGGGTGAGGAGGGTGGGGGAGGAGGCGGTAGGGAGGGAAGGGTTATAGGGGGATGGGAGGGAGAGGAAGGGGGGGAAGTGGAGGAGTACCGGGCGGGAGGTATAGGAGCGGGCGGAGGGAGGGGGCGGTTGGTGTGGCTGTAGGGGAATACACAGAGAAGAAAGGGGGAAGGAAGGTATGAATGGCAGAAGGGGGGGAAGCGGGATGAAGGTGGGTGGGGGCAGGGGTGTGTGAGGGCGTATAGCTGGGGAGGGTATGGGGCGCACTACTCCTGAGATATCCTCTGGAAGAGACGGAGGATGGGGATGGGGGGCGGAGGATGGGGGGGAGGGGGGACGTGGGTTGGAGAGGGTCGAAGGGGGGGCGAGGGAAGAGGGGAGGGGGAGGGGAGGGGAGGGGGAGGGGAAGGGGGTGGAAGGGAGGGAGGGGGGTATGGGAAGCGTAAAATGTTAAGTATTATGACCTTAAATGTGAAGGGGCTGCGCACTCGACAGAAAAGCCAGTTGGTGGGGAGAGAGGGTAAGAGAATGGGGGCTGATATAATGTGTATACAAGAAACACACCTGCGGGTGGGGCAGGAATACATGTTGGAATCCAGGCAATTTCCCAAGGTGGTTTTGGCGGGTCAGAGACTAAATTCTAGGAAGGGGGGGGTGGGTATTTTGGTGGGGGGGGGGAGTACCACAACATGGTGAAGGAAGTTCGACGGGGGAAAGGGGGGAGATGGGTGGGGGTATTATTGCAAATTGAGGCGGAGGAGGTCTGGGTGATCAGTGTGTATGGACCTAATGAGAAGCAGGGGGAGATGTACGAGCAACTCTTGAAAGAATTGGAAGGCCTGGGGAGTACAGCAATAATTATGGGGGGGGGATTTTAATTTAACGTGTAATCCTAGGATTGATACAAGTGGGGGGTGGGGGGGAGGAGGAAGGGGGGATAGACGAAGCCTACACGTGCTGCGAGAGCGCCTGGGTTTGATGGATTTGTGGAGGAGTTGGCATCCGGGAGAACGGAAATATACTTACTACTCGCCAGTGCATAGCTCTTATAGTAGGTTGGATATGCTTTGGGGGGGGAGGAATCTGGTTGGACAGGGTGCGGGAGGTGGAGCATGGTCAGATTACATGGTCGGATCATGCCCCAGTGAGTGCACGCTTTGAAATAGGCGGGCACGACGAGAGTTTAAAATTCTGGAGACTTAATAATTCTTTGCTGGAAGAGGCAAAACATGTGGAGCAGCTTATGGCTCAAATAAAGGACTATCTCCAGCTAAATGATACGGGGGAGGTGTCTATGGGGGTGCTCTGGGACGGCTTAAAGGCGGTAATTAGAGGACAGCTGGAGGGGTTGGGGGCGCGGGTTAAGCGTGCAAAAGGGGCCCTGGAATCTGAGTTATTGCAGCAGTTGAGACGACTAGAGGGGGTGCACCAGAGGGCGGCTGACCCCGGTACGCTTACGGAGTTACAGAGGGTGAGAGGGGAGTTGAGTAAACTGCGGGCCCAGGAAATAGCATTCCAAATGGCGGTTTTGAAGCAGGCCCATTTTGAGGGTGGGAATCGGGCGGGGAGGGTGTTAGCCAGTCGCTTGAAGGGGAGGAGGCAAGCAGGGTTCATTGGGGGCATTCGGAGCACTAAAGGAGAGTGGGTCCAAACCTCCAAAGGAATTAGGGGGGTGTTTCGGGAGTATTATAAAACTCTGTATGCAAGCGAACTGGAGGCGGGAGGGAGGGACGCTACGGACTTTCTGGCGGAATGTGGGCTGACACAGGTGACGGAGGAGGAGAGGGAACATCTTGGGCGGGAGATTCAGGAAGAGGAGGTACGGGGGGCTATAACCACACTGAAATTGGGAAAGGCGCCAGGGTTAGATGGATACACGGCAAAATTTTATAAGGTAATGTCGGATCAGATTACGCCCATATTTACCAAGGTAGTTAATAGGGTGCTTCAGGGGGAGGGTCTCCCGCGCTCAATGGCGGAAGCTGGCATAACGGTCTTGCCGAAACCAGGCAAGGACAAGGGGGTGTGTGGTTCGTATCGGCCCATATCGTTAATTAACCTGGATGCGAAGATATTGGCAAAGATTTTGGCCAACCGTATCCAGGACATGTTGCCGCACTTGATCCACCCAGATCAGACGGGTTTTGTGAAGGGCCGACAGGGTAGCGATAATGTGCGGAAACTTTTGAATATTATGTGGCATCTCCAGCGAACTACCGAAGAGGCTGTGGTAATCACTGTAGACGCGGGAAAAAAGCTTTTGATCGGGTGGAGTGGTCCTTTATGTTCCAGGTTTTGGAGAAAATGGGCTTTGGAGAGACGTATATCCGCTGGCTTAAAGCTCTCTATCAGGGGCCGAGTGCCAGGGTGCGGGTTAATGGGGGCTATTCGGAGAGTTTTGAGTTACATAGAGGTACCAGGCAGGGTTGCCCGTTGTCACCCTTGCTGTTCGCCTTGGCCATAGAGCCGTTGGCAGCATACATTCGGAGGCTGGGAGACATTCGGGGCGTACAGATCGGTGGTAGAGAGGAGAAGATTGGACTGTTTGCCGATGATATTATTTTCACCCTGACGCAACCACTTACGACACTACCCGTGCTGATGACGGCTATACAAAGGTACAGCCGCTTAGCGGGGTATAAAATCAATCAAGGGAAAACAGAAATGCTGGGATTCAATCTGGCACCTAGGGTGGAGGAGAGTCTACGGCATCATTTTAAATTTAGGTGGGTGGAGGGGAGGTTCAGGTATCTGGGGATCCAGTTGGGAGTCCCTCTCACTAAGATTAAGCAATGGAACTATCAGGGACTGGTTGAAAATATAAGACAGGACTTATCACGGTGGAGGGGGCTTTATTTGTCTTGGATGGGACGTATTGCAGTAGTAAAAATGAATGTTCTTCCACGGTTGCTGTTCGTTTATATGTCATTGCCGTATCGGTTGGTCCGAAAGGAAATAGCTAGGATGCAAAATTTGTTGCTGCAATTTATTTGGGATGGAAAGCGACCAAAAGTAGCCAGGGCGACCATGTATAGGCTCAAAACGGAGGGGGGGTTAGGGGTTCCATCGTTACTCCGATACTATGAAGCGGCGCAACTTAGGGCACTCTTTGCCTGGAAGGAGGGGGTGGAGAGGCCTGGGTGGGTGGGGATGGAGGGAGAGGTGGGGACTGAGGGGGGAGCTTGGATCTGGGACCCTGGGAGGGGGTGGGAGGAGGAAGGAAGATGAGAATCCCTACAAAGATCTTACTAGACAGGTTTGGACGAAATGGAAGGGGTGCTTGCTAGGGGGGAAGAAATACTCCCGAGAAACTCCAATCCAGATAGCAATGAAGGGTAGGATGGGGGAGGAGGCAGGGATCTTTAGGAGATGGGGGACGGTAGGGTTACGGACGCTGGGACAATTGGTGGGGGAAGGGGGGAGGATTAGAGGCTTTGAGGAATTGCTGCAGAAATATAGTTTGGAGAAGCAAGATAGATATGCTTATGTTAGTCTGTGGTACTGGCTTCAGAGGAAGGAGGTGAAGCAAGATGTGCTGGCGAAATCCACGCCTTTTGAGGAGATGATGGGGGGGGCTGGGATGCCAACTAGGATTATATCGAAGCTCTACAAAATCCTGGGGGAACCCGAGCAAAGGGCCGTACGGGGTCAGAAGCAGTGGGAGGAAGACCTGGGGGGGCACTGGGAAGATGACAGGTGGGATAGAATCTATATCAGAACCCATCAATTAGCACCGGGTACTGCAATGCTGGAAAACAGCTATAAGCTAAGGCTGAGAATGTATTGGACCCCGGTGTGGCTACACGCTCTATACCGGCTAGTTCGGATCGCTGCTGGAAGGGGTGTGGGGCTAGAGGGGACTTGCTGCATATGGTGTGGGGCTGCCCGGTTGTTCAGGAATATTGGAGTGGGGTGGAAAGGCTCACGGCGGACATTACAGGGGTGCAGACAGGCTTTACTCCTAGTATGGTAATATTGAATGAGGGGGGGACGGGGGAAGGCGGGAAAGACAGGGGGAAACTACAGGGATATTGCGTAATTGCAGGGCGGATGAGTCTTCTCCGCTGGTGGAAGAAGTCGGATGTTCCCCCATTAGCGGAAGTGGTGGGGGGAATGGAGCAGCTTTGGGAATACTGTGCGATAGAAGCCCATCAAAAACATATTGTTTCACGATATAATAAGGTGTGGGAAAGATATGAACAATGGAGGGTGGAGAGGAGGGGGAGGTCTCGAGGTGAGATGGGGTAGGGGGGGAGAGGGGGGGGGAAGGGGGAGATTGGTGGCATTATGCTGGCGTGGGGGGTTTATAATGGAAAACTTTGGCAGGTGGGAGGGTGGGGGGTTAGTAGAATGAGGATGGATGGGTGGCGGGTGGGGAGAATTTTGGCTTGGGATATTGTAAAGTGGTAAAAGTAGGGTTAAATTGTCTATTGTATATAATTGGACACCTACGTATGCGGGGGGGGGGGCTGGGGGAAATGACGGATACAGGGGAAGGCATTAGGCACCGGGGCCTCCCCAAGGATCACTGGCTAAGGCGATTGATGTATAGAATGTATATTGGTTATAGGAGGGGGGGTTCACGGCTTCTGTTGTGTAATGTATGCTGTGTTCGTTGTTAATAAAATAAAAAATTATAAATTAAAAAAAAAAAAAAAAAATTGAACATGGCCAAGACTGAACGCCTTGTCTTTCCCCCCCAACTCCTCCCCTCCTATTCCCTCTTTCTCAGTCTCCGTGGATGGATCTATGATCCTTCCTATTCCCTCGGCCCGCAATCTGGGGATTATCTTTGACACCTCTCTCCTTCTCCACACACATCCAGCTCGTAGCTAAAACCTGCCGTTTCTTTCTCTACAACATCAGCAAAATCCGCCCCTTCCTGTCTGAACACACCACCAAAACGCTTATCCACTCCTTAATCTCCTCTCGCCTCGACTATTGCAACCTACTCCTGGCTGGTCTCCCCGTGAGCCATCTCTTCCTCTTTCAATCTATACAAAATTATGCTGCCCGATTAATTTTCTGCCAGCCTCGCCATGCCCATATTACTCCTCTTCTCAAATCGCTTCACTGGCTCCCCATTCAATTCCGCATCCAATTCAAGCTTCTCCTGTTGACCTACAAATGCATTCACTCTGCGGCCCCTCAGTACCTCTCATCTCTCCCTACACCCCCATTGACAACTTCGCTCCGCTAACAAACTACTTCTATCTAAGCCTTTCACTCGCACCACTAACTCCCGACTTCGCTCCTTTCACCTGGCTGCACCCTACGCCTGGAACAGCTTACCTGTGTCTATACGCCAGGCACCCTCCCTGGCCCTCTTCAGATCCAGGTTAAAGACCCACCTCTTCACTGTCGCGTTCAGATCCTGACTCCCATCCTTCATCTTAACCTAACCGCATCATTTCTATCCCTCATCTTACCTAACTCCCCATCATTGCATAACCTAATTGTATGACCATACTATGCTTTGCACTAAATTGTATTATGTACTGTCTTGTATTGTGTACAGTCTCAACTAGATTGTAAGCTCTGACAAGCAAGACTCCGACGTGCAAGGATTGTCTCTTGTATTCATGTCTGTACATCGCTGCGTGCGTGGCGCTATAAAAGTGTTAAATAGTAGTTGTAGTAGTAGTGGCGGGAAGAGTACCGGTGCAGTACCGGAGTATAAAACTCAGGAGAAAAAAAAATCAACATTTTCCAAAGACAAGCCAGATGGGCGTCTGAAGGGCTTTGTGGAAAAAAGACAGAGCAAGATGGCACCTTTGGGTGGGAAGGGGACCACGCATGCATGGTAGCATCCCCCATATTGTGAGGACTGACTTCCTGCTTATTCCCAAAGAACTATGGTTTCACGATGCAAGGTTCCACATTAGGAACCACCACCCAGAAAAAGATTTAGCAGTCATCATGGATAACATGTTGAAACCCTCGGCCCAATGTTTAGGGGCAACCAAGAAAGCAAACAGAATGCTAGGAATCTTAAGGAAAGGAATGAAGAATAGAACAAAGGATATTCTAATGCCTCTGTATCATTCCAAGGTGCGACTGCATCTTGAATATTGTGTGCAATTCTGGTCACTGTATCTTAACAAGGACATAGTGTTATTAGAAATAGGTACAGAGAAGAGCCACCAAAATGGTAAAGGGGATGGAAGGATACCCCTATAAAGACAGCCTAAAAATTCAGGGCTCTTCAACCTGGCTGAGGGGAGAAATAATCAAGGTCTATAATTTTATTTTTGTATTTAAATTTTTTTTTATTCAACAACTCTTATAATACAGCATTTTCATACACTTCCATTACATACTTATAGATCCATACATTACCACCTCATTCCACTATCCACCCAATTGTCCCACAGATTTTACTGTTTCTTCCTTTTCTTACATTCTTCTGTACTTACAATCATATACTATATCATAAACCTTTTACATACATATATTCTTATATCAAAAACATATCTTAAAAGCTTTCTCCACATGGGAACCTTTATCTAAAGTCCATGAACTTTCTCTATTACATCCTCCCTTTACTCCAACTCTTTTATGCTGCTCTTACTTTAATTTAGTTTCCTCTTAGCTTTTAATCTTATTCCTCACCCCCCACCCCCTCTTCCCTCTTCCCTAAATGCTATTTATTTATTTTTAAACATTTTTTATATACCGCCTTTCAAATTCTCAAAGCAGTTTACAGTGAACATAACTTGTTTACATAAAACTCTTCTTCAGAACTATTTACAAAAGCAATTAACAGTGTTTACAATTAACAATTAGCGTAGTTACTCACCTGTAATAGGTGTTCTCCAGGAGCAGCAGGAATCAGTCCTCACATATGGGTGACGTCGGCGCCGACGGAGCCCTCGCGGAGCAATTTTCCCCAGCTTTCAAAGAAAGCCTTTGGGAATTGCAGCGCGCATGCGCGGTCTCCTTCCCGCCCAAGGGTGCCATCTTAGCCAGTCTGATGACATAGCTAAAAGACAGCATAAAAATTTGCAAAAAAACTTAAGCAGATGATTGCAACTCCAAGGGGAGGAGGGAGGGTTGTGAGGACTGATTCCTGCTGCTCCTGGAGAACACCTGTTACAGGTGAGTAACTACGCTTTCTCCAGGACCAAGCAGGAAGTCAGTCCTCACATATGGGACTCCCAAGCTTAAGGCTACCGGAGACCCTAAGCACAAAAATGAGCTCCCTCAAGCTCAGCGGCACAGAAGGAAGGAATCTTCACTGAATTATTACCTACCGGTAGCCCCCATCCGGGATGGAGGGTAGGAGTTGCTCAAACCTCGAAGAGATTTCGGAGAACTGCCTGTCCGAAAGCACTGTCCCTGCGGGACTCCCTCTCGAGGCAGTAATGGACCGCAAAAGTCTGGCTCGAAGACCAAGTAGCGGCCCGGCAGATGTCTGCCAACGGAACAGAGCGGAGGTAAGCCACTGACGTAGCCTTCGCCCGAACACAATGAGCCGTGACTCGGCTTTCTAATGAGAGTCCGGCTGCCCCATAAGCCCAAGCGATACAGTCAGCAACCCAGATGGACAGAGTACGCTTGGAGACCGGGAGCCCCAATTTATTGGGGTCAAAAGACACAAAAAGCTGAGCAGCTTTACGGTGCTCCCGCATACGGTCAAGGTAGAAGTTCAATGCCCTTCTACAGTCCAGGGTATGCAGGACCATTTCAGCTCGGCTGGAGTGTGGCCTGGGAAAGAAGGTCGGAAGTACCACCTCCTGATTGATGTGAAAAGGGGAGACCACTTTTGGAAGAAATTTTGGGTGAGTCCGTAGGACTACCCTATTTTTGTAGAACAAAGTGTAAGGGGGATCAGACACGAGGGCCTGCAATTCACTTACGCGTCTAGCGGAAGTGAGGGCTATCAGGAATAAAGTTTTCCAAGAAAGAAAACGGAGAGAACAGATAGCCATAGGTTCAAAAGGCGGACAGGTGATCCGCTGTAAAACCACATTCAGATCCCAGTCAGGCGCTGGCGGGCGCAGAGGTGGTTTAAGCAGAAGGAGACCTCGGAGAAACCTCTCTACGAGAGGGTCGCTGGAAAGAGGTCTGCCGTCCACCGGCACATGATGTGCTGAAAGAGCACTGAGGTGAACTTTGACGGAGTTGGACTTAAATCCCAGATTAGAGAGGTAGAGCAAGTACTGCAAGATCACCGACACCGAGCAGGAGAAGGGATCCTGAGACTGCTGGGCACACCAAGCGGAAAAGCGACGCCATTTAAGGGCGTAGCATTTGCGGGTAGAAGGTCGCCGAGAAGCTAGGACGACCTCCTCCACCTCTGCCGGCAGTAGAAGGGGAGCAAGGACTACCTTTTCAGCAGCCAGGCCATCAGATGTAGAGATCTGAGGTTGGGGTGTAGCAGGGATCCCTGATCCTGTGTTAGGAGATCCGGTTGAAACTCCAGAGGGAACGGATCCTCTACCGCTAATTGCAGCAGGAGTGGAAACCACGGCTGTCTGGGCCAGCGAGGAGCTATCAGGATCATGGAAGCTTTGTCTCGGAGAACCTTGAAAAGAGTTCGAGAGACTAGCGGGATGGGAGGAAAGGCATACAGAAGGCTCTTCGACCATGAGAGCAGAAAAGCATCCGCCGCTACTCGAAGGGGATGCGGCTGACGAGAGCAGAAGCGAGGAAGTTGCCGGTTGAGAGGACTGGCAAAGAGATCCATCGTGGGGAGGCCCCACTTCAGAAAAAGCTTCTGAACTACCAAGGGATCCAGGCGCCACTCGTGCGGCTGGAGGATCCTGCTGAGTTTGTCGGCCAGGCAATTTTCTTGGCCGGGGAGATAAACTGCCTTGAGAAGAATGCCGTGGCTGACGGCCCAAGAGCAGAGCTTCTGTGCTTCTCGACAGAGAAGGAAGGAGCCCGTGCCTCCCTGTTTGTTCACGTAGAACATGGCAACCTGATTGTCTGTCTGGACAAGGACGGACTGGTGAGAAGTCAGGTGGGAGAAAGCCTTGAGAGCCAGACGGATTGCTCTGAGCTCCAGGAAGTTGATCTGCTGAACAGACTCCCACGTGGTCCAGAGACCTTGAGTACATGCCCCTTGGCAATGCGCTCCCCATCCTAGGAGAGAAGCATCGGTCGTCTGCACTTGAGCCGGCTGAGGTGACTGAAAAGGCATTCCGAGCACCAGGTTCGGCCGATGAAGCCACCACTGTAGAGAAGAGGCCAGCGGCCCGGAGACGCGCACTAAGTCGGCTAGGCCGCCCGTGGCTTGTTGCCACTGCTTGCGAAGGCACCATTGAGCAGGCCGCATATTCAGGCGGGCATTGGGGGTCACGTGGACGGTGGAAGCCATATGGCCGAGTAGTCTCAGGAAGCGCCTGGCTGAGACCAGGGACTGGCTGCGAAAACGGCCGGCTAGGTCCATGAGCCGTTGAGCCCTGTCGAGAGGCAGGAAAGCTCGTGCCTGAGGAGTGTGCAGTCTTGCGCCGATGAACTCGAGATCCTGTGAGGGGAGCAAAGTGGACTTTGCGAAGTTTATGACAAAGCCCAAGTACTGCAGAAGAGTCACAGTGCGGTGTGTGGCATTGGTGACTTCCGGAGAGGACGATGCTCTGATGAGCCAGTCGTCGAGGTACGGAAAGACATAGAGGCCGTGAAGCCGGAGATAAGCCGCCACCACCGCGAGACATTTTGTGAAGACTCGCGGTGCGGAGGATAGGCCAAAGGGCAGTACTCTGTACTGGTAATGATTACCTGCCACCACAAACCTTAGGTATTGGCGGTGGCTTGGGTGGATGAGGATGTGCATGTAGGCATCCTTTAGATCCAAGGAGCATAGCCAATCTCCCTGCTGGAGGTAGGGCAGAAGGATTCCAAGGGTAAGCATCTTGAACTTCTCCCTCACGAGGAACTTGTTGAGGTTGCGCAAGTCCAGGATGGGTCTGAGGCCTCCTGTTCTTTTTGGTATCAGGAAATACCTGGAATAAAAGCCTTGACCTCTCAGGTGGTGGGGCACCGGTTCCACAGCCTGTTCCTGAAGAAGACTTGCTAACTCCTGAAGGAGTAAGTCCCTGTGCAGAGGGAGTCGTGGAGGTTCTCCCGGGAAATAGGAGGGAGGGACCTCGTGGAAGTGGAGAAGATAGCCTTCTCTTACGACTTGAAGCACCCAGGCATCTGAAGTGATGTTGGACCACCTGTGGGCGAAGTGAACCAGCCGGCCTCCGGTGCTGGGAGGAACCAGCTGAGGGGGAGAGGCTATGCTGATGAAGTCAAAAACCCCCACCCTGCTGAGCAGGGGCCGGTGGTGCAGGCTTGGGGGCTTGCTGCCTACGGGACCCGTTACCCCGTCCCTTGGCCTGCTGACCCTGTTGGGGAGCTGCGGAGGCCTGATATTGAGGGTAGTGTTTATAGGCAGCTGCCTTTCTCGGGTAAAAGGACTTCTTTCCCGAGCCCTTCTTTTTCTGGGAAGGGGCGGAGGTCTTCCTAGAAAGCCTAGTTCTGGTGAGAGTCTCCGTCTCGATTTGTGCAGCCTTTTCAGCCATGGGCTTGCCAAAGAGGTTCTCACCTCGGCAGGGGACATCGACCAACTTGTCCTGCACCCAGGGTTCAAGGTCAGACGACTGAAGCCAAGCCTGTCGGCGGGCACCGATGCCGGCTGCGGCCACTCGAGCCGATGCTTCAAAGCCATCATAGGCTGCTCGGGACATGAATTTGGAGCATTCCCGAATACCAGTTGTCAAGGCCAGGAACCTCCGCAAAGGTTCCTCGGACAGCCCAGCGGAGAATCCGGCTATCTCTTTAGCCAGGTCTCTGAGATACATGCCCATGTAGAGCTGGTAGGTCTGGACCCGACAAGCAAGCATAGAGCCCTGGAAACACTTCTTACCGAGGCCATCCAGGTTACGGGCCTCCCTGCCAGGAGGCACCGAGGAGTGCATCTTCTGGCTCTTAAGCCTATGCATGGCTGATTCCACTACCATGGAATGGTGTGGTAGCTGTGCTTTTTGGAAGCCGGGACTCTTGCAGACTCGATAGATGGACCCGCTTGCTTAATACCGGCGAAGATGCCGGACTCTCCCACATGCGGAAGAGTAGTCGTTCCAGCATGGGAGGAACCGGTACAGTAAAGTGTTCCCTGGCGGGAGAGTCATACTGAAGGGCGTCGAGCTCTTCGGCTCGAGGCTCCTCCTCGGGATCCGCAGGGAAGGCCAAAGCCTTGGCCATATCCCTGACGAAGTCCGAGAACCGGGCATCCTCCGGAGGGGACTGCTTCCGAGGTTCGGACTCAGGTGAGTCCGAGGGGACACACCGAGTTCGAAACGAATCAGGTGACTCTTCCTCTTCAGACTCCCAGGCCGACTCCGAGGAGGAATCGGTGGGGTCGGCTCGGGCAGGCGGAGGCATCGGCTGCCCCGACACCGAGGGAGTCGGCGTCGACGACCTCGGTCCCGAACGGGAGGCCGAGGGTGACCTCGACTGAGGATCGACTCGAGCTCGCATGGACTCGAGGATCGGCTCGGTCTCCGGGGTCGACTTAGACGTCGACGTCCCGGCGGTCGGGGCAGAGGCGCCAGCGAGGCTAGCGATCAGTGCCCGCTGCTGGTCCATGAAGGCAGATAGTCTGCTCTCCAAGGCCGTCAACCTGAGTCCGACCTCAGGTGACCCAGCAGCCCCCGACTCGGGCCCCGACGGCGTCGGGCCCCGACGGCGTCGGGCCCGACGTCGGACCCCTCGGAGGTGAGTCCAGGAGGACTACAGGACTTACCCGAGCAGGCAACTCAGAATTCAGACGAGGTCGCTTCGGGAGGTGCTCCTTCTCCAAAGACCCGGGACGGCTATTGGGGCTATGCGACCTGGCCCTCGCGGAGCCAGGAGCGTCCACCGACGCCGCCCTCGCGGGTTTTACCTTCCGTCGATGGTCCCCGGAGGTGTCGGAGGAACTCCGGCGATGGTCAGAGCTGGAACCTCTGGACGCCGAGGCCTCTGACGAGGTCCGGGTACGGCCGGGATCAGCGAAGATTCGTTCCCGCTGGTGCCGCCGACTCCTTAACGCTTTGGAGGACATTTTGCTGCAGGCCCCACAGATCAGTTCTTCGTGATCCGGGCCGAGGCAGCGGAGGCAATTATCATGTGTGTCAGTGAGTGACATATTTCTGTCACACTGAACACACCGCTTGAAACCACTGGCAGCCATCGGGGGAAAAAGGGCCCCTGCAAGGTCAAAGGACCGGGCTGCCAGCGAAAAACCGAAAAACGAAACTGACTAAAATTCAGAAAAACCGAAAAATAACAGAAGGACTCGCAACGGCGTCGCGAGTCCGGGCAGGAAAAAGACCGGCGTCGAACCGAAGAAAGAAATAGAAATAAATCACTAAAATCAACTTTTTCAGCGGGGACACGACGGGTACGTCTGTAGGGCTCCGCGGAAAAAAGAAGACTGGCTAAGATGGCACCCTTGGGCGGGAAGGAGACCGCGCATGCGCGCTGCAATTCCCAAAGGCTTTCTTTGAAAGCTGGGGAAAATTGCTCCGCGAGGGCTCTGTCGGCGCCGACGTCACCCATATGTGAGGACTGACTTCCTGCTTGGTCCTGGAGAATAACTATTTACATGGGTGATTTGAGCTCTGCAGATGCTTGGAGATTGCCAATGATCCATCTGTTGTGATAGTTGATACAATTACTTGACTTGTATGGTATTGAAGTGTTCCATAAATAGATGAGTTTTCAAGAGTTTTCTAAGTCGGTAACATCTGTGGTTGCTCTCAGGTGGTATGGATGGAGTTCCTTAGTGATGGGATGTACAGTTTGAACGTTCTGTGGAGGGTATTCTGGGAGATGCCTGTAGTTATCGTGGTGGTTGCAAGGGAGCTTTGGTGCTGTGTCCTCCTTGATCTGTTGTCTGGGACTCTTCTGATTAGGTTTTTTAAGCAGCCAGCAGATTGATTGTGCAGTATTTTGAATGCCATCATTATAGCCTTATATTTTATTTGTGATCTGATGGGGAGCCAAAGGAGGGATTCAAGTATGGGGGTGATATGGGCCTGTCTATCAACATTATACTTATTGAAATATTAATACAGGCGAACACCCAAGGAACACCATTGACAGTAAGACCTCATATCATCTATTTACCCTCCCTTGCCTTCTTACACCCTTATTTACCTATTTGTACCATTTAATACCCAATAACATGGCCACTGCTTTCTATATCTTCTGTTGTATCTCCACACTATTTTTCCATCGAACATATGGGGCCCATCTGCGCTGAAAACAGCTTAGCTTTTGATTCATTCTGGCACTTAGTTCAGCCATTTGATAAATAAACTAAAAGTTTCAAAACTTGGCTTCTGTTGGGCCCTCTATTTTCTTTTCATTTACACGCTATTTCCATCTGAACCCCGATTACAATAATCTTCAGCAAATATCCTAAATCATACCCACCTGCTCCCTATTCATTAAGGCCTGTTCTGGACCCACAGCTCCTTTCCACCCCACCATTGATTGGGCCACTGTTTTCATGCACTGCCATATTTCCTGGATTGTAGGGCATGTCCACCAGACATGAAGTTACGTGCCCACTGCTCCACATCCCTTCCAGCTCAAGGGGCTCTTTGTCTTGTCTATATCTGCTACTCGCTTCAGTGTAACATACATACGGTATAGCAACTTATAACAATGTTCTTGTATAGAGGCAAAGCTTGTTGCAATCCAGGCCACCTCAAGTATATTATTCCATCTTTCTTCATCCCAATACCCGCCTATTTCTTTTTCCCAAGCTATTTGATAGGCCTCTTTATTACTAAAGGTATTCCAACCCCTTATAAATCTGAGATATAAGGCCCTTTATCTGCCGTCATTTACTATGTTACTATCCTGACTTAATTTCTCAAATGGAGTCTTTTCTTTGGCATCCTTTACCCCCTTGAGTTTCTGATGTAAAAAAATGTTTTATCTGCAAATATCTGAGCCAATCAACCTTTTCCAATGAGAATATCTCCTGTAGTTGCTTGAAGGTATACAACCTGCCTGCCTTATATATAGGGGTAGAAGCGATGGAAGACTTGGAATAGCAGACATGATGCAATATTATAAAGCTGCACAACTGAGGGTGATAATATATTGGAAAAAGGCCTGGAACACAGACAGTGGGTGAGGATAGAGCAGGATGAGGGTGAACAAGAATATAGTGCAATCCTTGTCTTTCCCATCTATTGAAATTAAGTGATTGCCCCCTTCTTTAAATTCAATGCAGTGTTTTATTTGTTGCAGCTGGACTGACACCTTTTCAACTACTATTTTGCATTTTTCTTGGTGCCACAATCTTAATGTTAAAGCCTTAAATGGGCTGTGCTCTTTGTCCTCTCCTCCTCTGTCCCGACACCCACTCTCCGGTTCCCATAAACTATCCATAAGATATTTTTGTTCACCCTCATCCTGCTCTATCCTCACCTACTGTCTGTGTTCCAGAACTTTTTTCCAATATACTATCACCCTCAGTTGAGCAGCTTTATAATATTGCATCATGTCCGGTACCCCAAGTACTCCATTGCTTCTACTCTATACATTACTCTCATTTATTCTCAGAGGACGCCTTTCTCCATATGAAGGAAAATATCCTCTGTTGTAGCAATCTTACTTGTTCTACTGGTACCTCTATAGGTAGTGATAAAAAACAAATAGTATCCTTGGTAGGATATTCATTGTTGTAATTGCAATTCGCCCCAGCCAAGAAAATCTGTACATCTCCCATCTCACCAAATCTGTCAGTACACTGGTGACCAAGTGGTCTTTAAGCCTTTCATTTCCTTCCAGTCTTGGCTGATCCGCATCCCTAAATATTTTATCTGCTTCTTCGCCCATTTAAATGGGTACTCAGCTTTTAATTTACTCTCTACTTCAGACTCCAAATGTATTTTTAATGTTTCAGTTTTCCTCATATTCATTTTATATCCCGACATTTCACTATACCTTTGTATCTCCTTTAGCAAATTCGGGAGTGAAACTAACAGGTTGCTCACCGTATATATGATGTCATCAGCAAATAAAGATATCTTATATTCCCCTTTTCCACCTGGATCCCACTAATTTTCTCTCGGTTTCTAATCCGTTGTGCCTTTGGCTCAGTCACCATTGTGAATAATAAGGGCGAGAGAGGGCAACCCTGCCTGGTACCCCTGTCCAATGGGACATTTCTTGAATATATCCCATTTACTATGATCCTTGCTTTCGGATTTGCATAAAGCGCTCTAATCCATTTCCTAAAACTATGCCCTATCCCCATTGTTTGTAACACCTCAAATATAAAATTTCAAGACTAGCCATCATTTTGCCCAACTTCCTTCTTGCTACCCGGTTCTCTCCCAGTCTCCCCTCCTCTTGAGGTTTCAATCTGGGGGTTTATCGTAGTGTTGAAATCCCCCCGATTATCAAAGTTCCTTTCTGATGCTCCTCTATTTGTGGCATCAGTTTATCAAAAAATCTTCCCTGTGCACTCTTGGGCGTGTAAACACTACATATTGTTACCTCTTTCCCTTCCAAAAGCCCAACCCAGATAACAAGGGATAAGGAAGGGAGGTATGTTATCTCTTTTGTTTCAACCAATAAATCTTTAGCAAAAAGAATCCCTACTCCCCCCTTCTTTGGGCTACCATTATTAGCTGCCAGAGTGACCTTGTCATATTTCCCTTGGCACAAGCCCCCTCCTTGGGATAACTTTAAATGCGTTTCTTGCACCAGGATCATGTCAGCCTGGGCCCTAGCTCCCTCTCTCACCAACACTCTCCTCTTTTGCCATGTATTGAGGTCATCTTCATAGAGTGTTAATATTTTTAATTCACGTCCCACCCATTTGTTAAATATTGCACAACTTGAATATTATACGGTTCCTCAGATCTCCCCTACCCCAAATTCACTTCTTCCCCCTCTCAACATCTCATTCTTCCTTTTCTCGCCCCCACCCCTTCCCCCCTCCTGTCCTCCTCCTACCTCTATACTGCCCCCAATGTGAAGTCATCTCGCCCAGCCTGCCATTTTCCTTATGAGCTTCCTCATTAACTTTACTTTCGTCTCCTCCTAGCCCCCCTCCTTTGTCACAAACAGTCTCTCTCCCTCCTACCCCCTATTTATATTACCCGTTCCCCCCAAAACACTTAACACAGATCCTTAACTGTAGAAATGGACAGGTAAAGGGATAGCAGAATCCCCAATATGTAATTGAAGATGGATGAATTTCTTGATTCAGAATGTGTTTAGAAGTTTGGCTTTTCACCTACTTCCTCTTAAATAGAATAGAATGTCATAAGTTCTGTGTAACGGTCTTTAAAATTGTTAACGCAAGCATAAAGAGTAAACATAGGCTAAGAACTGTGCAACCATACTTCATTGTACAGTCAATGCTGACAACATAATTTTTGCAACTTTGCAATTATAAATAATTTTGTCATAATCAAGTAAATTTCATACACTAATCAGCTCTTACTCTGTAAGAAGAACTTTGGCGACACCTTGTGTTATTTCACGTTTATAATAAATGACTGTTACTTCCCCTTTTTCTTTAATAAAAAGAGCTTTTCAGGAGGAAGAATTTGAATCAGACAGACGTGGAACTGTGCAGCGTCCACAGGCCGTCTGTTTTCCCTCTGAGCTCAAAGAAAGTAGCACTTTGTGTGTGATTGTGTTCTGTGTTACTCTCTGCCTGTTTCTCACTGCTTGAGGGACCAGAGACCGAAAGAGCGTCGGTATTGTGGCCAGATCACGGGGTTTTCTTCAACTTTCATCTTTAATATTATTACCCTTGTTATTTGATATAACAACTTAATGTCCCACTGTAAGGTGTTACTGCATCCATTTAGTCTTTCATCCTTTAGGTGGTTTGTTAACTCCAATTCTTGTATTTCTTCTCTCCTTTCGCCCTACTCGTTGGCACACTTTTCTGTGATCTTGCTTCTGTGTAGTTCCGGCCTGCTCCACCTCAGGAAGACTTTGAATTCCCGCCTCTCTCATTGCTTTTACTAAGTCATTCAGTGTCCCCGCTCTACATGTAATGCCGTTGATAGTAAAAGCAAGGCCCATTGGATACAACCATTTGTATCTTACATTTTCCTCATGCAGCCGAGCTGTAAATTCCCTCCAGTTTCTTCATCTTTGTAAAGTTGCAGCTGCTAAGTCCGCATAAATTGCAATCTTAGACCCCTGCCTTTCAAACTTTCCCCAGAGTCCTCATTCTGGCTGCTATTCTCTCTATGGAGTAATCATGTATACAGATAATGATATCCCGAGGCTGCTCCTTTCTTCCCAGACCCAGTGATCTATGCGCTCTGTCCAATATGATTTCCTGCTCTACTCTATCCTCTCCAGTCAGCACTACAGCACAAATCGCCTTCGATGTTTTCATGCAATCGCGATAGCACTCTCTCAGGGACCCCTTTTATTCTTAAATTATGGCAGTGTGCTCTGTTTTCCAGATCCTCTATTTTTAGTGCTAAGGCTTCTTTCGCTCTCTCCAGACTTTGCACCATTGTTTGCAGGAGTCCGTTCTTTTTTCCAAGTCCTCTATACATCCCTCCACCTCAGTCACATGACATCCGACTTCCTTTATATCAGTCCGAAGCTGTGAAAACATCTCCTCTACCTCCACCTTAAACCCAGAGATTTCAGTTTTTAGTTCTGTGAACCAGGATCTCAATTCATCTTTTCAAATAGGTGAGAGCGCTCCAGCGTTGCACAATTCCTACCTTTTACCTTGACCACTCTGTGCCACATTTTCCGCTGGGCCCTCCATCACCATTTGTTCCTTCTCTTGGTTCTCAGCTCTGGCATTCGCAAATGCAAAGTCCCTCAAATCAGCCGTTTTCTTGCACGTTGAAGTCATTCTCCTGACCTCTTTGCTTGGCAACACTATCTTGTATCGGAGAGTATTTACTCCATTTGGAAGCTATTTTAAGCTTTATTTTTCTTACTTTAGCGGCTGAGCTGTCCCTTTAGCCGTCCATGCCTGGTGGATGACATCACCAGACCTCATAGAGGTCTATAAATTAATGAATGGAGTGGAACAGGTAAACAGAGATCAATTGTTTACGCCATCAAAATATAGAAAGACTAGGGGACATGCAATGAACATAAGAATATAAGATATGCCATACTGGGTCAGATCAAGGTCCATCAAGCCCAGTATCCTGTTTCCAACAGTGGCCAATCTAGGTCATATATACCTAGCAGTTTCCCCAAAAGACACAGGATCCACAATGCTTGTAACTGGGTCAAGCATTGATATCCTGGGTCCCTTCTTAATAATGGTTTATGGACCTTTCCTCCAGGAACTTGTCCAAACCTTTTTTAATGAAGCTACAGTGTAACCTATTTAAGACTAATAAGAGAAAAACATAGTTACTCACCTGTAACAGGTGTTCTCTAGGGACAGCAAAAATCAGTCCTCACTTATGGGTGACAGTGGCACCGATGGAGCCCGCGCGGAGCAATTCCCCAGCTTTGAAAGAAAGCCTTTGGGATTGCTGCCACGCATGCGTGGTCCTCTTCCCGCCCAAGGGTGCCATCTTGCTCAGTCATGTCCCTTAGCTCGAGCCCTACCAACCAGATGGCAAGGGAAGGACAAAAATTCAGCAACTCATCAGGGGAGGCAGGAGGGTGGTGAGGACTGATTCCTGCTGTCCCTGGAGAACACCTGTTACAGGTGAGTAACTATGCTTTCTCCAGAAACAAGCAGCAAGTCAGTCCTCACTTATGGGACTCCCTAGCTACAGGCTACCAAACATGTAATCAAAAATCACCTCCACGAGGCAGTAAGCAGAAGCCGAAGTCTGAAGGAAGCCGTGAAGCCCTCGGAAGGCGTGAAGAAGGGTCAGAGGACAGGAGTTGCTTATACCCAGAACAGGTTATGGGGTACAGCCTGGCCAAAGGGCGAGGGGTCTGATGGAAGATCCCGGTGGGTATGGGTTTCCAGGGAGACTCCCAGTCTGAGAAGTCAGTCGAGGAGTCCGAGCTGGGCAGGTCACCCTTTCCAATGGCCAGTGGCCTGGCACTGGAGGCCCTGGATGATCTCGCCTCCGAGGAACGGGAGGGCGAGCGAGACAGATGTCGAGGACCCTCACATGGCCCGTGGCTCTCGGTGGTTTCCTGGATGGATTTGGGTGTCCCACGCGAGGGACCTGCGGTCTCTGGGCGTGAGTCAGCAAAGCTGGGCAAGAGTGTCTGCTGGGAAGCAATGAACACTATAACGCTACGTTCCAGCACCAGCATGCCGGAATTCCTGGGGCCCTGTAACGCCGATACCAGGGTCACCGGATCAGGCATTGAGGAGAGGGGTCCTCACCGGGATGACCCTCAGGAGACCGGGCACCTTTGCCGGAGGCCTCTGTGCAGGGTACTTTGCGGGGCTGCTCCTTGTCAGACTCTCGGGAACGCCGAAAGGGTCTAAGCGACCAGGTGCGGGAGCGCTCACGCTTGTCGGGAGCCCCGGACAGCGACTTCGAGGCCTTTTTTTTACACCGCTCCACCTCGGGGGACGCCTGCTCGGAGTGCCGCCGAGAGTGTGGTGCTGCTGGAGGAGAACCCACCGGAGGAGAGATGACCGATGGCGCCACTGGGGACTCTGAGGCAGCCTTTCGGAAAATGTCTTCAGACTTCTGCTTATGACTGAGCAGGGCGAACAGAGCTCTGGGTTATGGTCGGCTCCCAGGCACCGGAGAGAACAGTCATGAGTGTCCGTAAGTGACATGTTCCTAGAGCTTCTATCGCATTTTTTGAATCCGGTGGCCATAGGGGCAAAAATGGCCCCTGCAAGGTCGAAGATCCATGCGGCCAGCGTTTAGAGAAGAAAAAAGGGCGCGAAGTCCATAGGAAAAAAGTGAGAAAAAAGTATCCCTGATGGCTCTAAAAAAGTAGAGCAGGGGAAGGATGGGTAGAGGACTGGTGCAACCACAAAAAAGAGAAACCTGTTAAGGTGAAAAACAAAATTTTTTCTGAGGGACGAGGAACGTGCGTCTGAAGGACTCCACGGAA
Organism: Ichthyophis bannanicus; assembly: GCA_033557465.1. Classification (NCBI taxonomy): domain Eukaryota; kingdom Metazoa; phylum Chordata; class Amphibia; order Gymnophiona; family Ichthyophiidae; genus Ichthyophis; species Ichthyophis bannanicus. Next base: position 110,753,853 of record CM066032.1, on the reverse strand, counting down.
AAAGGGAGAATGAACAAGATGGCATTCTTGGGCGGCAAGAGGACCACGCATGTGTGGCAGCAATCCCAAAGGCTTTCTTTGAAAGCTGGGGAATTGCTCCGCGCGGGCTCCATCGGTGCCAACGTCACCCATGTGAGGACTGACTTCCTGCTTGTTCCTGGAGAAAGTTGACTACAAAGAGGTGCGGGACTGGAGTTACTCAAGGAATGCCAATTAGTAGGCAATTAGTAGGCAAGGTCTAATTTAACTATTTTTACTTCAAATAGTTAGCAAATTTATCACATGTAATACCCTCTTGAGAAGATTCTAAGGTATGTACAGATGTCAAAAACTGCACAGCATGAAACAATTCAAAGACAGTTCAGTAAGTTCTTTATTTGTGAAGAATACTATTCTTTCTTAGCACTCCCATCTAGTACCCTATACTCTTATAAAGAGGAGAAATAAGCTTCCTTTTTAAAGGACATTGGGATGATTTCCATTGGCATTCAATCTAGGAGTAGCCTAGTGGTTAGAGCCCTGGCTTGATAACCAAGAGACCAGGGTTCGATTCCCACTAGCACTCCTTGGGCAAGTCATTTAATCTTTAATTGCCTCTGAAGGAAGGCCTGCCAATCTACTTCTGGTACACTGCAAAGTAAACCCAGGAGCTGCTGAGTCACCAAGAGTCTGCATGGATTTGAAGGCACATTTGCCTTGCATTTTGGTAGAGAACCAAGGTACCACTTAATTCCTTTTAAGAACTAGTGTAGGAGGAGGTGCTGTGATTTGATATGCCAATTCCAATGTATTGAAACATTTAAGAGTATAACATAAGAAATGCCATACTGGGTCAGACCAAGGTCCATCAAGCTCAGTATCCTGTTTCCAACAGTGGCCAATCCAGGTCACAAGTACCTGGCAGGTACCCAAAGTCCACAGCTTCCACAAAGCTCATCCTGGGGTAAGCAGTGGATTTCCCGGGTCCTCTTTAATAATGGTTTATGGCCCTTTTCTCCAGGAACTTGTCCAAACCTTTTTTAAGCCCAGCTACACTAACATCCTCCGGTAACAAATTCCAAAGTTTGAATACGCGTTCAATAAAAAAAATATTCTCTCTTATTAGTTTTAAATGGGTTACATTGTGTCTCCTCTAGTCTTTCTACTTTTTGATGATGTAAACAATCAATCGACGTTAACCCGTTCCACTCCATTCATTAATTTTTAGACTTCTATAATATCTCCCCTCAGCCTTCTTTTTTCCCAAATTGAAGAGCCCTAACATTTTAAGCCTTCCCTCATAGGGGTATCCTTCCATCCCCTTTACCATTTTGGTGGCTCTAATCTGTACTTTTTCTAATTCTGCTATATCATTTTTAAGATACGGTGACCAGAATTGCACACAATATTCAAGTTGGATCGAACCACGGAACGATACAGAGGTTTTATTCTCCATTCCTTTCCTTATGATTCCTAGCATTCTATTTGCTTTCTTGGTCGCCACTGCACACGTATTATCCACAATGATGCCTAAATCTGTTTCCTGGGTGGTGGTTTCTAAGGTGGTACCTTGCATCATATAACTAAAGTTTTCTAAGTCAGCATTTGTATGTTATTTGGGAGGAATCTGAAAGGTGACATTTTACTTAACAGTTAATGCCCTTTCCTTGAGTCTTCCTAGGCAAGTCCAAATAAGTGGTTCCCTATCAGCAGATTTGCAGAGACAACCAATGAAAAGCCCAGGTTTCAATGACATCATACCCATGTCTCTAGTCACCTCAGCCACCAGAGGTCTCTTCAGTATTTGTGCCAAAGCATATGGGAGAAACACTGGGACACTGTGATACCTGGGTGGCAAATTAAATGCAAGGCATTGATAAGGCAGGCAAAGAGAAAATTTGAGAAGAAACTTGCTGTGGGAAGCAAAAACGTGTAATAAAGACTTTTTCAAGTACATTCGTAGCAAAAAAAACTGTGAGAGTCAGTTGGACCATTAGATGATAGAGGGGTAAAAGGGCAGTAAGAGGGGACAAGGCTATAGCAGAGAGACTGAATGAATTATTTACTTCGGTCTTTACTGAGGAAGATGTAGGGATGATACCCATGATTGAAGCTGTATTTAAAGGTGATACTGCAGAGGAATTGAAAGAAATATCAATACACCGGGAAGATGTATTACAACTATTTGATAAACTGAAGAGTAGCAAATCACTTGGACCAGATGGTATACATCCAAGTGTGTTGAAAGAACTGAAATTTTTAGATTGCAGACCTGCTATTAGTAATCTGTGAACTATCATTAAAATCATCTGTAATATCTGAAGACTGGAGGATCGCCAATGTAACGCCAATTTTTAAAAAGAGTTCCAGGGGTGACAGGGGAAACTACAGACCGGTGAGCCTGACGTAAGTACTGGGAAAATGGTAGAAAACATCATAAAGAACAAAATTACTCATGTAGATAGTCATTGCTTAATGGGCAATGTGTGTACTTGTAAAACGTTCAAAAGAACCAAAAACTGTAGTAAGCTTCTTTTTATTTTTTATTTTACTTTTTCTTTGCTTTCAAGATATAAGATACAAAAACAGGATTCCTCCTTCTCTCTTGCAATGTGTCGAAAAAATTCTTTAAAAAATATTTGGAAGAGAAGAACCCTCTAATGAACTCATTCAAGACTGTTTCTAAAACGGGTCTCGACGCTCTACTCCGGTGCCTATTGGCGTTTCAAACATTTTCTTCAGGAGACCATATCCTATAAATAAATAAAATTTACAATATCCCATTATCCTAGGATCTAAATATCATTAAAAACAATTATATTAACAATATATTCCTAATATATTTTTGCGCTACTTACAGACATGTTATGCTGCCCACGTTCTCTCCCCTTATTTCTAATACGAAAAAACGCCGCGCATGCGTGATGGTGAACCCATTGCTCATTTAAAGCCCTTTCTGATTATGTCATACGTTGTCCTTGCGTACTCCCTACAACTAGTACATCTTGAATATGCATACTTAAAGGAAAACATAATGTTATTATCAATTCATATTTAGTTTAAATGTAACCCCTTCGTACTTAATGTTGCCCCTTGCATTTGACCCTCTTTAACCGCCACTATTCTCAACTAGTCACAATAAGAGATCTATACATTAGAGTAATGAGTTCTCTATACAGAGTTTTTTTCTGTTTTTCTCATGGCCAGTGTAGCTTCAAGTCTACAAACTGGACTACATACAAGAGATCCACTCAATAGATACATTTAACCCTCCTGGAGCAACTGTCTGCAATTTATGTATCCACCATTGTTCGCGGTGTAACAAGGTTTCATCTAATGTTTTTCCTCCCCTCGGGACCTGGATCTGTTCTATCACGAAACTGCGAAGTTGATCAAAGGTATGACCCCGAGAAAGGCAGTGTGGAACGATCGGAGCTTCTAACCGACGGCATTTTAATTTACTTCTATGTTCCCGTAACCTCACCCGTAACGAACGGATGGTCTTACCTATATAAAGTAATCTTGTCTGTAAGTAGCGCAAAAATATATTAGGAATATATTGTTAATATAATTGTTTTTAATGATATTTAGATCCTAGGATAATGGGATATTGTAAATTTTATTTATTTATAGGATATGGTCTCCTGAAGAAAATGTTTGAAACGCCAATAGGCGCCGGAGTAGAGCGTCGAGACCCGTTTTAGAAACAGTCTTGAATGAGTTCATTAGAGGGTTCTTCTCTTCCAAATATTTTTTTAAAGAATTTTTTCGACACATTGCAAGAGAGAAGGAGGAATCCTGTTTTTGTATCTTATATCTTGAAAGCAAAGAAAAAGTAAAATAAAAAATAAAAAGAAGCTTACTACAATTTTTGGTTCTTTTGAACGTTTTACAAGTACACACATTGATATTTCACGTTCAACAAAATAGACCACAATTGAAATTATTGTGAGTTCACAAGATGGAAGGTCTTCCGGGATGGAAGAATACCTTGAGTTTCACCCCAGATTATGTGTCTGGATTTGCTAAGGAAAAGACGCCTTTTTCAGCGATGGAAAACACCACGGACGAACAGTTGCAAACCACCTGGGAATCCCTTACTGCCCTTTACAAACGACAAGTTCGAACGAGTCTCCATAGATCGTCCCTAGTGGAATATATAAACAGACAACAAATTCCAAGAGGTCTTCGGATTTACAAAGAACCTCGCATGTCTGACATGTCGGTGGACTTCATAGAAAAATGGAATATGATCCTCAATAAGTGGGCACTTGATCTAATGGTATTAATGGTGGATACATTAAAACCTGAACTAGAGAACATCACTCTAGCCATACAATTAACACAGGAAGAATTAAAGGCTAAGGAGACAGAAGATAGCTTTAAATCATGGCTAGATGAAGTCCTTAGACAAGAGCAGGCAGTACGCCAAGAAACAATGACTAAGAAACTTAAAAAATTCAAACGCGATGCTTCGGATTATTCCATTGGGTTTGTTTATCCCTGGATGGATACAAAAAGGAAAACAAAGAAAAATAAGAAACAAGTACGATTTGATGAATTTACAGATGACACTTCGAATAGTGATTCCAGCGGCTCTAATAAAGAGGATTTTCGGCAGAGGGGGCGAGACGAAGTCAAGAAAAAACCTACTATAGAGAAAAAGAAAACAAGAAGCACCACGACAGCACAGAAATTGTAAAATCTGACCCCACACAGATCTCATTGGTGGAGAATATATCGGGGAAAGATCTATCCCCCGAAGCGTTACAACTTCTGAACAAAGGACTTTCGTTTATTTCCAAGATAACATATGACCCTTTTCAATGCAGAGTGGACTTTGAGCGATTGATGAGGAAGTTACATTTAAAACAATTTTTTTCCTCAAAAATAACTCTGGATGCTTCACAGAAGGATAGCCTATTGGAGCCTGATAATTTTGCAGAAGGCATGCCCACTTTACAGCACACGACTGAGGAGGAGGAGCATACCCCTTTGGGGGTGGCTAGAGTTCCTCTACCTTTCAAGTCTAAATGGACACCTCCTATTCCTCTTCATCCAGCATTGGTAACTTTTAAACAACTAATACTACAGGGACTTGGTCAACTGGAAGTTACTGGAAAATTCACAGGACGGGCTCTTCCTTTATCCGAAAGAAAAGTTTTATGTGAATTAAGTGATAGACGTGACATAGTAATAAAAAGGGCAGACAAGGGAGGGGCTATAGTCGTTTTAGACCGTGCCAAATATATTAACGAAGCCATGGCACAATTACAAATAACCACTACATATAAGGTATTATCTTTAGATACAAATACACAATTAAAGTTAGAAATTAAACAAACAACTCAACAAGCGTTACAACAAAAATTAATTTCACAGAAAGAATTTAACTATTTGAATGTGGTTTCTCCTACAATGGCTAAATTTTATACTGTCCCTAAAATACATAAGAACAGAATGGCTCCCCCTGGTAGACCGATAGTATTTACCAGAGGTAGTATTTTGGAACCCCTGTCGACCTCTATAGATTCGTTTCTACGCCCTTTACTCACCCGTATACAATCCTATGTGAAAGACAACACACATTTTTTAAATATTCTGGAGGAATTAGCGAATTGGGCGGATCAAGAAAATACCTGGCTTGTAACGTTGGATGTCTCTTCGCTATATACAAGTATACCGCAAGAGGCAGCAGTCAATATAATTAAACAAACGTTAGTTTCCCGGGGGGATTTATCAGTCCCACATATTGCTTTCCTTTTGGAAATAGCAAAATTGGCCATCTATAAAAATCATTTCATTTTTGAGGGAGTGATATATCAACAGACTGCGGGGGTAGCTATGGGGGCCACGTGCGCCCCCTCAGTGGCAAACTTCTACATGGAGAATTTTGAAATAAGTCACCTATACTCATCCCTCTTTATGCCCCACATTATAACATGGCGAAGATATATAGATGACGTTTTTGTTTTATGGAAAGGCTCGTTAGATTCCCTTGAACAATTTCTATCTTGGCTAAATACCCGGGATGAAAATATTACATTTACCTCCACATTTCATCGGAACCGTATAACTTATCTTGATGTTCAAATAACTAGAGAAGTTCACAGTTGGAGCACATCGATCTTCAGGAAAACCACCGATAGGAATACGTTTTTAGAGTTTACTAGTAAACATCCTCAAAAACTAAAACAATCGTTACCATTTTCACAGTTTTAACGGTACCGGCGTAATTGCTCGAGTACACAAGAATATAAAAAACAGGCTGCTAATTTGAAAAAAGATTTTATAAAAAGGGGGTACCCGGTGACGATAGTACAGAAGGCGTACCACAGGGCCCTCTATAACCATAGGGCGGCCCTGCTAACACATTCTAGTAAGGCACGACAAAAGACAAACGATAGTGAGAATATCAATTTCATCACACCATACACTCCACTAAGCTATAGCCTACAAAAACTTATAAATAAACATAAGAACATATTATCGGTGGTGCCCGGTTTAGAAGAGAAGTCCATTAGATGTGTTTGGCAAAGGGGACGAAACTTGAAGGAATATTTGAGTCCAGCGGTACTTCCCCCGATTAAAGAAACGTCTGTTACCAAGGGGCATAAAAGCTGCGGTAGCTGTGAAATATGTGAGCTTATGTTAGAACAATCGTATTTTAGCCATCAGGGACAGACATATTATCTCAGGGCACAGACGACGTGCGCCTCAGAAGCGGTAATTTATGTACTCAAATGCCCATGTGGATTACTTTATATAGGTAAGACCATCCGTTCGTTACGGGTGAGGTTACGGGAACATAGAAGTAAATTAAAATGCCGTCGGTTAGAAGCTCCGATTGTTCCACACTGCCTTTCTCGGGGTCATACCTTTGATCAACTTCGCAGTTTCGTGATAGAACAGATCCAGGTCCCGAGGGGAGGAAAAACATTAGATGAAACCTTGTTACACCGCGAACAATGGTGGATACATAAATTGCAGACAGTTGTTCCAGGAGGGTTAAATGTATCTATTGAGTGGATCTCTTGTATGTAGTCCAGTTTGTAGACTTGAAGCTACACTGGCCATGAGAAAAACAGAAAAAAACTCTGTATAGAGAACTCGTTACTCTAATGTATAGATCTCTTATTGTGACTAGTTGAGAATAGTGGCGGTTAAAGAGGGTCAAATGCAAGGGGCAACATTAAGTACGAAGGGGTTACATTTAAACTAAATATGAATTGATAATAACATTATCTTTTCCTTTAAGTATGCATATTCAAGATGTACTAGTTGTAGGGAGTACGCAAGGACAACGTATGACAATCAGAAAGGGCTTTAAATGAGCAATGGGTTCACCATCACGCATGCGCGGCGTTTTTTCGTATTAGAAATAAGGGGAGAGAACGTGGGCAGCATAACATGTCTGTAAGTAGCGCAAAAATATATTAGGAATATATTGTTAATATAATTGTTTTTAATGATATTTAGATCCTAGGATAATGGGATATTGTAAATTTTATTTATAGGATATGGTCTCCTGAAGAAAATGTTTGAAACGCCAATAGGCGCCGGAGTAGAGCGTCGAGACCCGTTTTAGAAACAGTCTTGAATGAGTTCATTAGAGGGTTCTTCTCTTCCAAATATTTTTTAAAGAATTTTTTCGACACATTGCAAGAGAGGAGGAGGAAAACTGTTTTTGTATCTTATATCTTGAAAGCAAAGAAAAAGTAAAATAAAAAATAAAAAGAAGCTTACTACAGTTTTTGGTTCCTTTGAACGTTTTACAAGTACACACATTGATATTTCACGTTCAACAAAATAGACCACAATTGAAATTATTGCTTAATGGGCGACAGCCAAAATGGCTTTAGACAAGGAAGATCTTGTCTTACTAATCTGTTATGTTTTTTGAAAGTGTGAACAAACAGGTAGACAAAGGTGAGTCAGTTGATGAAGTGTATCTGGACTTTCAGAAAGCCTTTGACAAGGTCCCTCATCAAAAACATTTGGCAAAACTAAAAAGTCATGGGATAGGAGGAAGTGTACTATTGTGGATCAGGAACTGGTTAAAAGATAAAAAGCAGAGGGTAGAGCTAAATGGCCAATTTTCCCAATGGAAAAAGGTGAATAATGGAGTACCTCAGGGATCTGTGCTGGGTCCGCTGCTTTTTGACATTCATAAATGACATGGAAAAGGGAATAACGAGTGAGGTTATCAAATCTGCAGATGAGACAAAACTATTTAAAGTTGTTAAAACCCAAGAGGATTGTGGAAAATTGCAAGAGGATATTTATTTTATTTATTTAACGTTCTTATATACCGCACTTTTATCATCAGCGCGGTTTACAGTAAACATAAAATACTCACCGATAGCAACAGGCTGTCGTGAGTTTACATATAACAGGAAATCTAATTGGATACAACATAGGGGAGAACTTTGTACATATAAGTTATATAACTATATATAATTGTATTCTTCTTGTTGTACAGGGAGTGATAGATCGTTACATTGGTTTGTAATGTGGTGTTGGCTATGTTGGAGTAGGGTATTGAGAGAAGTTTGCAAGGAACAGGTGGTGTTTTTTGATAAACTGGAAGATTGGGCATCCAAATGGAAGATGAAATTTAATGTGGACAAGCGCAAAGTTATGCACCTAGGAAAGAACAACCCAAACTATGGTTACACGATGCAAGGTTCCACATTGGGAACCACTACCCAGGAAATAAGATTTAGGCGTCATCGTGGATAACATGTAAAAACACTCCGCCCAGTGTGCAGCGGCGGCAAAGAGAGCAAATAGATTGCTAGGTATCATAAGGAAAGGAATAGAAAATAAAAGAAAAGATATTATAATGCCTCTGTATCATTCCATGGTACAACCGCACCTTGAATATTGTGTGCAATTCTGGTCACCGTATCTTAAAAAGGATATAGCGTTATTAGAAAAGGTACAGAGAAGAGCCACCAAAATGGTAAAGGGGATGGAAAGATACTCCTATGAAGAGAGGCTAAAAAGGTTAGGGCTCTTCAACCTGGAAAAGAGACGGCTGAGGGGAGATATGATAGAGATCTATAAATTAATGAATAGAGTGGAACGGTGAAACGTAGATCGATTGCTTACGTCATCAGAATATAAAAAGACTAGGGGACATGCAATGAAGCTACAGGGTAAACTATTTAAGACAAATAAGAGAAAATATTTTTTCACTCAACGTGTGATAAAGCACAGTTACTTACCTGTAACAGGTGATCTCTGGGAACAGCAGGAATAAGTCTTCACATATGGGTAGGAGCCTGCGCAGGAACGCTCCCCAGCGTCCAAAAGGAAAGCTTTTGGGAGCATCCCACAGCGCCTGCGCGCTTCCTTCCCACCTTTCCCAACCGCCTCTCTCCAGTTCGAGTTTTAAAGCTGAGACAAAGAGAGAGAGAGGAAAGGAAAGATAGATAGAGAGATACAACTCCTAGGGGAGGTGGGTGGGTTGTGAAAACTTATTCTTGCTGTTCCCAGAGATCACCTGTTACAGGTAAGTAACTGTGCTATCTCCGGGAACAAGCAGGAATGAGTCTTCACATATGGGGACTCCCCAGCTAGAGATGCCTGGGAGATCACCCAGATTGTGAGTCCCTGGGAAGGGCTCCACCTCCACCCATGAATCTCAGGCATCCAGTCAGGGATGGTGGGTAGGAGTTGATTAGGTATGGAACAGGTGTTTGAGAACAGCCTGACTAAACAAGGAATCCTGGCGGGAGTCCTTGTCCAAGCATAGAGGTTGCCATGGCCCTCACATTGTGAGTTGTGACATGGCCCTACAGAAAAAGGTTCTTACTCTGGTAGGCGAAGGAAATACACTGAGCAATCCAATTGGACAGAGTTCTCTTAGAGACTGGAAGTCCTAAATGAGAAGGATCAAAAGCAACAAAAAGTTGAGAGGACTTTCTATGTCGCTGTGTCCTTTGTAAGTAGAAAGCAAGTGCTCTTTTACAATCCAGGGTATGAAGATTCCTCTCTGCACTTGATGCATGAGGTCCTGGAAAAACGACAGGTAAATACACCTCCTGGTTCAGATGAAAAGGTGAGACCACTTTAGGCATAAAGTGTGGATTAGTTCTGAGGACTACCTTGTCATGATGGAACCTTGTATAAGGAGGATTAGCCACTAAAGCTTGCAACTCACTGATACGGCGAGCTGAGGTGACTGCAATGAGAAAAATAACCTTCCAGGAAAGGAATTTCAAGGAGGTAGTGGCTAAGGGTTCAAAGGGTGGCTTCATAAGCTGGCCAAGAACCAGATTCAAGTCCCATGCCACTGGAGGTGGTCTAATGGGAGGTTTAGTCAAAAGAAGGCCTCTCATGAATCTTGCTATAAGAGGATGAGAGGAAATAGGTTGTCCATTGAGAGGCTTAAGGGATGCTGCAATAGCACTCAAATGGACTCTGATTGAATTTGTTTTAAGGCCTGCATGGGATAAATGCAGCAAATAGTCTAGTAAAGAATTCAAAGGTACTGCAAGAGGGTTGAGACCCTTCTCTGCACACCAAATGGAAAACCTTTTCCATTTAAAAGCATAGGAATGTTTGGTGGAAGGCTTTCTGGAAGCATGAAGGATATCCTTCACTTGCTGAGAAAGGTGTAAATCCTGAAGGTCTAGGCCTTCAGCAACCAGGCCCTGAGATGAAGAGACTGAGGATTTGGGTAACACAAGGTTCCCTCTTCCTGGGAGAGGAGATCTGGAGCAGACCCCAGGTCCAGGGAGGGAGCTTGAGAGAGATGCAGAAGTAGAGGGTACCACACTTGGCGTGGCCAATGTGGTGCTATGAGGATCATAGACCCCTTGTCTCTCTGAAGCTTGAACAGAGTCTTGGGGATGAGGGGAATAGGAGGAAAGGCATAGAGGAAGTCTTGACCCCAATGAAGGAGGAAGGCATCCCTGGCCTGAACTCCCTGACATGGAATCCTGGAACAAAACCGGGGAAGTTTGGCATTCCACGGACTTGCAAACAGGTCTATGTCTGGGGTACCCCAAATCCGAAAAATCCTGGCTATCTGGTCCCCATGGAGGGACCATTCGTGTGGAAGCAGAACTCGACTGAGTCTGTCTGCCCAAGAGTTTTGAACCCCTGGAAGATACACTGCCATGAGATGGATTTGATGCTCTCTGGCGAAGGCCCACAATCTCAGAGCTTCGTTGCAAAGCGACAGAGAGCCAGTCCCTCCCTGCTTGTTCACGTAGAACATGGCTACCTGGTTGTCCGTGTGGATGAGGACTGTCTTGTAGCTGAGCAGGGTGTGGAAGACTCTGAGAGCCAGAAAGATTGCTCTGAGCTCTAAGAGGTTGATATGTAGAGATCTCTCCTGTGGAGAGACCAGATGCCTTGGGTCGAGAGATCTTGTAGATGAGCTCCCCAACCCTTTGGAGAGGCATCTGTTGTAAGGGTTGCTTAGGGTAACACCTGTTTAAAGGGGGACCCCAGCAACAGATTTTGAGTGGACTTCCACCAGTGGAGGGACCAAAAGAGGCGACTGGAGGTTGCTATTTTGTCTGACAGGCAACCTGATGCCTGGGTCCATTGGGTGGATAGGGTCCACTGAGCTGCCCTCATGTGAAGGCGAGTGTAAGGAAGCACATGCACCGTGGATAGCACAGTTACTTACCTGTAACAGGTGATCTCTGGGAACAGCAGGAATTAGTCCTCACATATGGGTACGTCGGTACCGACGGAGCCTGCGCGGGAAAGCTCCCCAGCCTTTCAGATGAAAGGCTTTTGGGGCCTCCCACTGCACATGCGCGCTGCCTTCCCGCCTTCCTGACCAGCTCTCCTCAGTTCGAGTTTATAGCTGAGACAATAGAGAGAGGAAAGGAAGATAGATAGAAGATACAACTCCTAGGGGAGGAGGGTGGGTTGTGAGGACTAATTCCTGCTGTTCCCAGAGATCACCTGTTACAGGTAAGTAACTGTGCTATCTCCAGGAACAAGCAGGAATAAGTCCTCACATATGGGGACTCCCTAGCTAAGATGCCTGGGAGATCCCCCTCTAAGGGTAAACCATCTTCGTATGGATCTCAGGCATCCATCCAGGGAAGGTGGGCAGGAGTTGTTTAAGTATGGAACAGGTGTTTGAGGACAGCCTGACCAAACAAGGCATCTCGGCAGGAGTCCTTGTCCAAGCAGTAATGGGCTGTGAAGGTATGAACCGAGGCCCAAGTAGCTGCTCGACAGATCTGATCTATGGACACAGAGTGAAGATAAGCCATAGAAGTAGCCATGGCTCTCACATTGTGAGCTGTGACATGGCCTTCCAGAGAAATGTTCTTACTCTGGTAAGCAAAAGAAATACACTGAGCAATCCAATTGGAAAGTGTACGTTTGGTGACTGGAAGTCCCAAATGAGAAGGATCAAAAGCCACGAAAAGTTGGGAAGACTTTCGATGTGGCTGAGTCCTGTTGAGGTAAAAGGCGAGAGCTCTTTTACAGTCAAGAGTATGAAGGTTCCTCTCTGCACTGGATGCATGAGGAGCCAGGAAAAAAACAGGTAGATATACCTCTTGATTAAGATGAAAAGGCGAGACCACCTTAGGCATAAAGTGGGGATTCGTCCTAAGGACCACCTTATCATGATGAAATCTGGTATAAGGTGGAGTAGCCACCAAAGCCTGCAGTTCACTGATGCGGCGAGCCGAAGTGACTGCAATAAGGAAAAGAACCTTCCAGGAAAGAAATTTCAGGGAGGTAGATACCAACGGTTCAAAAGGTGGCTTCATAAGTTGACCCAGAACTAAATTCAAGTCCCATGCTACCGGAGGAGGTCGGATGGGAGGCTTAGTGAGGGTCAGGCCTCTCATGAATCTTGCAATAAGAGGATGAGAGGAGACAGGTTGTCCATTTATAGGTTTTAAGGATGCTGCAATAGCACTTAAATGGACTCGTACTGAATTCGTCTTGAGGCCTGCATTGGAAAGATGCAGGAGATAGTCCAGTAGAGAATTCAAAGGAAGTGCTAGAGGGTCAAGACCCTGTTGCGCACACCAAATGGAAAAACGTTTCCATTTGAAAGCATAGGAACGCCTAGTAGAGGGTTTCCTAGAGGCATGAAGGATATCTTTCACTGGTTGGGAAAGATTAAACTCATGAAGGCTTAAGCCTTCAGTAACCAAGCTCGGAGATGTAGGGACTTGGGGTTTGGATGCCACAAAGTCCCCTGCTCCTGAGACAGAAGGTCTGGCGCAGCTCCCAGGTCCAGGGAGGGTCCCTGGGAGAGATGCAGAAGTAGAGGGAACCACACTTGGCGTGGCCGGCGTGGAGCTATGAGGATCATGGATCCGTGATCCCTCTGTAATTTGAACAGAGTCTTGGGAATCAAAGGAATGGGTGGAAAAGCGTACAGGAATTCCTGACCCCAATGTAGGAGAAAGGCATCGTTGGCCTGAGCTCCCCGACACGGAGTCCTGGAACAGAACCGGGGAAGTTTGGCATTCCACGGACTTGCAAAGAGGTCTATGTCCGGGGTCCCCCATTCCTGAAAGATTCTGCGTATCTGGTCCATATGCAGGGACCATTCGTGTAGGAGCAGAACTCGACTGAGTCTGTCTGCCCGAGAGTTTTGAACTCCTGGAAGATATACTGCCAGAAGATGAATTTGATGCTCTCTGGCGAAGGCCCATAATCTGAGAGCTTCGTTGCAAAGCGACAGAGAGCCCGTCCCTCCTTGTTTGTTGACATAGAACATGGCTACCTGATTGTCTGTTTGGACTAGGACAGTCAGGTTGACAAGGAGGGTGTGGAAGACTGTGAGGGCAAGGAAGATTGCTCGCAGTTCCAGAAAGTTGATGTGAAGGGTGGTCTCCTGAGGAGACCAGGTGCCCAGAGTGGAGAGGTGTTGGAGATGAGCTCCCCACCCTGTTTGGGAGGCATCTGTTGTGAGGGTTGCTTGGGGCAACGAAGGTTGGAAGGGAATTCCCAACAACAGATTTTTGGAGGATGTCCACCACTGGAGAGACCAAAACAGTCGTTTTGAGGTGAGTATTTGGTCTGAGAGCAGTCCTGATGCTTGAGACCACTGGGTGGCCAAAAGCCATTGAGCTGCCCTCATATGAAGACGAGCGTAGGGCACCACATGGACCGTGGAGGCCATGTGGCCCAGAAGTTGCAGCATTTCTCTGGCTGACAAGTGACTTCTGGACTGAGCCTGGGAGGCCAAGCTTATTAGCCTTTGGCCTCGGACCAGAGGGAGGTAGGCCCTTGCAGTGGTGGAGTCCAATTGGGCCCCTATGAATTCCAGGGACTGAGTAGGGATGAGTTGGGACTTGGGAACGTTTATCACCAGTCCCAGATATTGAAGAATATGCCTTGTGCGGTCCAGAGAAATCTGGGCTTCTGACTGAGATGGAGCTCGGATGAGCCAGTCGTCCAGATATGGGAAGACAAAGATTCCCATGCCTCTGAGAAATGCGGCTATGACTGCCATGCATTTTGTGAAGACTCTTGGAGCAGAGGCGAGACCGAAGGGTAGTACTTTGTACTGGAAATGTTTTCCCTGGAACAGAAAGCGAAGATATTTTCTGTGGGATGGATGGATGAGTATATGAGTGTACGCATCCTTGAGATCTAGAGAACAAAGCCAATCCTGACTCTGAAGGTATGGAAGGAGAATGCCCAGAGAGAGCATTTTGAATTTCTCCTTGAATAGAAACCTGTTCAATTCTCTCAGATCTAGGATAGGTCTGAAGCCCCCTGTCTTCTTTGTTATGAGAAAATAAGGGGAGTAGAAACCTAACCCCTGTTGTGGAGGAGGAACCTCCTCTATTGCCCCTTGGGCAAGGAGAGAAGAGACTTCCTGACCCAACAGGGTCAGAAGAGATGGGGGAGAACTGAATTGTCTCACCATGGTATGGGGAGGAAGGCTGGAGAAATGAAGTTTGTAGCCCTCACTGATAATAGAGAGGGTCCATTGCTCTGATGTGATTTGTTCCCATCTGGGAGCAAAATGAGCTAGCCTTCCAGGAATGGTGAGGGGCTCTGGTTGTTCTAGAGCCAGAAACAGCAAGTTCTCTAGGGGCAAGTCAAAACCCCTGAGGGGGTTGAGCCTGTTGGGGTGTAGCAGACACTGCAGGCTTTGACTTTACTTGCTTAGACTGCTGACGCTTAGCAGCAAAGCGAGGCTGAGCAGATTGCTGGCCAGTATTTGTGGAAAATCTGGCCTTCTTATAGTAAGGCCTTTTAAAAGACTTCTTTTTGGCAGGGGTAGAAGTAGACTTAGAAAGTCTATCTAGAGTGGCATTTTCTGCATCCATTTGAGCAGCTTTAATTTGCCAGTCTTCACCAAATAAGTTCTCACCTGTACAGGGCAGATTCCTGAGGCCATCTACAACCCAGGGTTCTAGGTCAGAAGCCTGGAGCCAAGCGAGACGTCGGGCTGCAATAGCAATTCCCGAAGCTCTGCCTGCAACCTCAAAGGAATCAAAGGCTGCCCTGTTGGAGAACTTGGAGACCTCTGAAAGTTGTGTCACCATAGAAAAGAAGTCCGCCCTTTGATCATCAGGGATAAAGGGGGCAAAATGCTGTATCTTTAGGGCAAGTTGTCCAAGAAACATGCCCATATAAAGGCTATAAGAATTGATCCTGGCTATAAGCATACTAGCCTGGAACATCTTTCTACCAAAAGAGTCCAGGGTCTTACATTCTCGCCCTGGAGGGGTGGAAGAATGCCTTTTAGGACTCTTTATTTTCTTCATGGCAGACTTCACCACAATAGAGTGGTGAGGCAGCTGAGTTTTCTGGAACCCAGGAGAAGGAGGGACCCGATACATGGTGTCCAACCTACGGGAATGGGGAGACAGTGTTAAAGGAGTCTCCCACAAATCCATCAAGTGTTCTTGAAGGATTTCATGGATAGGCAGAGTGACTGCCTCTTTAGGAGCTTTAGAGTATCCTAAAATATCCAATTTTTTTGATCTGGGTTCTTTTTCAGAAGATGTAGCAATAGAAAGTGCTTTAGCTACATCAACAATGAAATCCTGAAAGGATAAATCCTCTGGAGGAGACATCCTCCTCTTTGGAGAAGAGGGCTCCTCAGGAAGAGCAAGCTCAGCAGAGTCATCAGAGGAATTGAATTCATCAGAAGAATCTCTCTGTGCTTTCAATGCACGATACGCATACCGATCGGTATCGACATCGGGCATGGGATCGGTACCGGGCGAAAGCCGGAATCCGGCATGCGAAACCGATCGACTCTTGGAAGTCGATGGTCTCGGTTCCGGTGTGGATACCGGAACTGGGGTCGGTACCGATGGAATCGGTACCGAGGGCGTCGCAGCCTTAATGAATGCCAGAACGGCCTGCTGCATGGTCTGGACAGTATTGCCCATAGACGCCACTGCTGCCTGGATGTCGGTAACGGTATGGGCCGATACCCCAGAGCAGTCCAACAGGTGATCAGTCGAGGCCGTGCCATCGATGTCAACCTGTGACCCCATGATTTCTTTGGAGGCCGGAGCCTCCCGCCGGGGTTTTTTGGCCTGGGCAGAATCCTCGAACTCAAGATTGAGAGCCTCTCGATCTTTAGAAAGAGATTTGCTTTTAGAGGATTTGCCCACAGAAGTTTTGGTTACCTGAGATCCATCCGGAGAGGAAGACCTGGATGACTGCGATGCTTCTGAAGGAAACAGCACATGGAGCTTGTTGGCCCGGTTCTGCAAACCACGTTTAGACATCTGGGTGCAGGATGGGCAGTCCGGTATGGAGTGGTCAGGTCCCAAACATTTAAGACACCATTCATGGGTGTCTGTGACAGAAATGACAGCACTGCACTTGGTACACTTTTTAAAACCAGGGACTGGTTTCTCCATGAGGAGAATTTGTGTAGGCCTTAAGGCCTAACAAAAGTTACCAAGCTGTGCTGAAGAAAATAAAAAAGTCTTTTTTTTTTTTTTTTTTTTTTATATAGAAAGAAAGAGAGACCGGCGGTACCGGTTTCGGTATGGGGAAGGCAGGTACGCGGTCTAAAGAAACAAACAAATTTCACAATTTCTTCAGCGGTGACAGGAACACGACCTGCTGGCTCCGCGGAAAAAGAGAAACTGAGGAGAGCTGGTCAGGAAGGCGGGAAGGCAGCGCGCATGTGCAGTGGGAGGCCCCAAAAGCCTTTCATCTGAAAGGCTGGGGAGCTTTCCCGCGCAGGCTCCATCGGTACCGACGTACCCATATGTGAGGACTTATTCCTGCTTGTTCCTGGAGATGCCATGTGGCCTAAGAGTTGTAACATCTCTCGAGCAGTTAAATGGGATTTTAACTGAATCTGGGAGGCTAACTGCACCAAGTGTAGGCAACGGGCCTGGGGAAGATAGGCCCTTGCAGTTGTGGTATCCAGTAAACTCTAGAGACTGAGTAGGGGTAAGATGGGATTTTGGAATGTTGATTACCAGTGCCAGATACTGAAGAACACGCTTTGTGCAGGCCAGGGAAGCCTGGACCTCTGACTGGGATGGAGCTCGGATGAGCCAGTCGTCCAGATATGGGAATACGAATATCCCTAGAGTGCGCAGAAATGCAGCTACTACTGCCATGCATTTTGTGAACACTCTTGGAGCAGAGGCCAGACCGAAAGGAAGCACTTTGTATTGGTAGTGCTTTCCTTGGTAAAGGAACCGAAGGAACCTTCTGTGTGTTGGATGGATGAGGACATGGGTGTACGCATCCTTGAGATCTAGAGAACAAAGCCAGTCCTGACTCTGGAGGTATGGAAGGAGAATTCCGAAAGAAGTCATCTTGAATTTCTCCTTGCATAGAAACTTGTTCAATTCTCTGAGATCTAATATGGGTCTGTAGCCCCCCGTTTTCTTTGGGATGAGAAAATAAGGGGAGTAGAACCCTGAGCCCTGTTGAAGAGGAGGTACTTCTTCTATTGCCCCTTGGGCAAGAAGGGTAGCAATCTCTTGACCCAGAAGGTTGAGGAGAGATGTTGGAGAATTGAACTGTTTCACCATGGTGTGAGGGGGAAGGTTTAAGAAATGAAGCTTGTTTCCATCTGGGAGCAAAGTGAGCTAACCTTCCTGGGATGGTGAGAGGCTCTGGATGTTCTAAAGCCAGAAAGGCTAAGTTCTCCAGTGGAAAGTCAAAGACCCTGAGGAGGCTGAGGCTGCTGGGCCGTAGCAGTCCTCGCAGCCTGAGGCTTGGTCTGTTTTGGTTGTTGCTGTCTCTTTGTAGCAAAACGACCTTGAGAAGAGGCCTGACCATAACCAGAAGAAAATTTCCCTTTTTTTGGGAAAGATCCTTTTTTGAACAACCTCTTTTTAAAAGGAGCAGTAATAGACTTTGAAAGTCTATCTAAAGCAGAATTTTCAGCATCCATCTGGTTGGCCTTTGCTTGCCAATCTTTGCCAAACAGGTTTTCCCCTGTACAGGGAAGGTTACCTAGACCATCCTGTACCCAGGATTCCAAATCAGAGGCTTGCAACCAAGCAACTCGGCGTGCACCTATGGCAATAGCCGAGGCTCTACTGGCACCCTCAAAATAGTCAAAGGTTGCACGGTTGGAAAACTTGGATACATCCTGTGCATGTTTAAGCCAGGTGATATATTCTTCTCTCTTATCTTCTGACATAAAAGGAGATAAGGTTTGCAGATGATCTGTAACTTCTTTCAGAAACATCCCCATATAGAGACTATAGGAGTTGATTCTGGCCACAAGCATACTGACCTGGAAGATTTTCCTGCCAAAGGCATCTAAGGTTCTGCATTCTCTTCCTGGAGGAGCAGAGGAGTGCCTTTTTGTACTCTTGATTTTTTTCGTAGCAGACTCTACCACAATGGAGTGGTGAGGAAGCTGAGTCTTATGAAAACCAGGACAAGGAGGAACACGATACATGGTGTCCAACCTTCGAGAATGAGGGGAAGTGGAAAGAGGAGTCTCCCATATGCCCAACATGTGATCATAAAGAATCTCATGTATTGGTAAGGTGGCTGCCTCTTTAGGAGCCTTAGGATATTGTAGGATATCCAATTTTTTGGCTCTAGGTTCAGAGGCCACTGAGATGGACAGGCCTCTGGCCACCTCCCTGATGAAGTCCTGAAAAGACAAGCCTTCAGGAGGAGACATTCTCCTTTTTGGAAAAGAGGGTTCCTGAGGAAGGATCCCCGATGCTTCAATAGAGGCCTCTGATGTATCAGAGTCTTCAGAGGAATCGAAGTATCGACTGTCTGGATGCTCTCGCAGAGCCCGATACGCGTACCGGGGGGTATCGACATCGGGAGTAATCGGTACCGAGTCGGTACTGATGGACATCACTGGATAGCGTACCGTTGCTGTCGACGCTGATGTCGATGCAAGCGGTACTGGAATCGGTACCGACAACGGGGTTTGTTGCAGTACCGTAGGCGTCGCAGCTTGTATGAATGCCGTGATGGCACGCTGCATGGTCAGAATATTCTGATCCATCGACGACACCAATGTCTGGATGTCGGTACCGGTGGAAACCGCGGGTACCCCAGAACATTGTAACAGGTGATCGGTCGAGGCCGAGCGATCAATGTCAACCTGTGACCCCATAGAGTGAGCTTTGGAAGCCGAAGCCTCCCGCCGGGGTAATTTTGCCGGTGTGGATTCCTCAAGAGTAAGCCCGGGGGCATCTCGATACTTAGAGGGAGATGTACTCTTTGAGGACCGGCCGGATTTAAGTTTGGTTACCTGAGATCCATGGGATGAAGAAGAAGCCCTGGAAGATGTCGATGACACAGAAGCTGCATCGGAGGGAAACAGGGTACTGAGCTTGGCTGCCCGATTTTGTAACCCTCTTTTAGACATCATGGAACAGGACTCACAATCCGCAATGGAGTGGTCAGAACCTAAACATTTTAGACACCAGTCATGGGTGTCAGTGACAGAAATAGTGCTACTGCACTTTGTGCACTTTTTATACCCGGAGACGGGTTTTTCCATGAGGAAAAATATATCTGTAGGCCTAAGGCCCCAGACGAAAAAATGCACTGAAGTACGAAGTTTTTTTTTTTTTTTTTTAAGAAAGAAAGAAAAAAGACCGGTGGTACCGGTCCAGAGTCGAGAAGGCAGACACGCGACTAAAGAAAAATAAAAGAAAATAAGAAATTCTTCAGCGGTGACAGGAAACACGACCTGCTGGCTCCGCAGAAAAGAAGAACTGGAGAGAGGCGGTTGGGAAAGGCGGGAAGGCAGCGCGCAGGCGCTGTGGGATGCTCCCAAAAGCTTTCCTTTTGGACGCTGGGGAGCGTTCCCACGCAGGCTCCGTCGGTACCGATGATACCCATATGTGAAGACTCATTCCTGTTTGTTCCTGGAGATAATTCTGGATTTGTTACCGAAGGATGTAGTAAAAGCTGTTAGTGTAGCTGGGTTTAAAAAAGGTTTGGACAAGTTCCTGGAGGAAAGGTCCATAAACCATTATTAAAAAAGGACCCAGGATATCACTGCTTGACCCAATACATGCATTGAGGAACCTGTGTCTTTTGGGGAGACTGCTAGGTACTTATGACCTAGACTGGCCACTGTTGGAAACAGGATTCTGGGCTTGATGGACCTTGATTTGACCCAGTATGGCATATCTTATGTTCTTATTTGTTGATAAATTAGATATTCAGTTTATTTTGATTTTATCCTGTTGCTGTAAAAGGATCCACTTTGTCTGTCCCTTGCCATTTTGAATTCTGTCACTGTATTTGCCCCCACCACTTCCATCGGGAGGGCGTTCCAAGCATCCACCACCCTTTCAGTGAAAAAGTATTTCCTGACATTGCCTTTCAATTTACCCCCTTGCAGCTTCATGTTATGCCCTCTAGTTTTACAGCTATCCCGTCTTTGGAAGAGGTTTGTTTGTTCATTATTTCTCTTTAAGTATTAAAAGGTCTGAATCGTATCTCCCCTATCCGTCCTCTCCCCCAGGGTGTACATATTTAGATCTTCACGTCTCTTCTCGTAAGGCTTCTGACGCAGGCTCCAAATCATTTTGGTTGCCTTCCTCTGAACCGTTTCCAGTCTTTTTACATCCTTTGCAAGATATGATCTCCAAAACTGAACACAGTATTCCAAGTGAGGCCTCACCAGTGACTTAGACAGTGGTATTAGTACCTCTTCCTTTCTGCTGGCAATTTCTCTTTGTATGCAACCCAACATCCTCCTGGCTTGCCACTGCCTTGTCACAATGTTTTTCCACCTTGAGATCCTCAGAAATAATCACACCAAGGTCCTTCTCCTGGTCCGTGCACACCAACCTCTCGCCCCGTATCGCGTACATTTCCTTTGGATTTCTGCTTCCCAAGTGCATGACACTGCACTTCACATTAAATCTTAATTGCCAAGCATTAGACCATTCTTCCAGCTTTTATAGATCTTTCCTCATGTTCTCCACTCCCTCAGGGGAGTCCACTCTGTTGCAAAAAGACAGACTTTTCCATTCAGTCCTTTGGCAATATCACTCACAAACACATTGAACAGTGCCAGGCCCAGGACCGAACCCTGGGGCACCCCGCTAATCACCCTCCTTTCATCCGAGTGAGCTCCATTTACCATCACCTTCTATCGTCTGTCAGTCAACCAATTTCTGATCCAGTTCACCACGTGGGACCCATCCCCAAACTACTGAGTTTATTGATAAGCTTCCTATGAGGAGCAGTATCAAAGGCTTTGCTGATATCCAGGTAGGTGACATCCATCGCATGCTCTTGATCTAGTTCTCTGGTCACCCAGTCAAAGAACTCAATTAGCTTTGTTTGGCAAGATCGTCCTTCGGTAAAACCATGTTGCCTCGGATCATGCAACCTGTTGCTTTTGAGAAAGTCCACTATCCGCTCTTTCAGGAGCACCTCCATTACTTTTCCCGCCACCGAGGTAAGGCTCACGGGATTGTAGTTTGTCACTTCTTCCCTGTCACCACTTTTGTTAAGAGATACCTCATCAGCCATTCTCCAGTCCCAAGGAATTTCTCCTGTTTCCAAGGCTCTGTTGAAAACATCCTTTAACGGCCCTGTAAGATCCTCTCTGAGCTCTTTCAGTATCCTGGGATGTATCCAATCCGGTCCCATGGCCTTGTCCACTTTCAGTTTTGCAAGTTGTTCTAACACATCATCTTCTGTGAATGGTGCGGCATCCACTTCATTCCCATTTATATTTGGGAGTCACAGGTGGTCCTTTTCCAGTATTTTCTTTAGTAAAAACAGAGCAGAGTATTTGTTTAGCAGTTTCACTTTTTCAATGTCACTTTCCACGAGTCCGTTCCCAGCACTTCTGATTCCTGCAATTCCACCTCTGATTTTCCTCCTCTCCCAAATATACTTGAAGAAAGTTTTGTCGCCACACTTCAAATCTTTAGCCATCTTTTCCTCTGCCTTTGAGTTTGTTTTCCTTATTTCTCTTTTTGTCTCTTTTAGTTTGATCCTGTATTCCTTTCTGTGTTCCTCTGTTTGCAAGCTTCTGAATTTTGTGAAAGCTGTGTTTTTTGCCTTTATTTGAGCAGCCACTTCTTTGGAAAACCAAATAGGTTTCCTTCTCCTCTTATTTTTATGTACTTTCCTTAGATATTTATCTGCTGCCCTTTTTATTGCCACCTTTAGTTTAGCCCATTGCAAATCCACTTCCCTTTTCCCCTCCCACCCTGCCAACTCCTCCTTCAGGTACTTGGCCATTTTACTGAAGTCAGTGTTTTTGACGTTTAGGATTTTGAGCTTGCTATGATTGGACTGCACCTTGGCTTTTATCTCAAACCACACCGTGTGATGATCGCTGCTGCTCACAAGGGCACCCACCCAGACACTCGACACGCTATCACCGTTGGTAAGCACTAAATCCAGTATTGAGCTTTCCCTGGTTGGTTCCATCACCATTTGTCTAAGTAACGCATCTTGGAAAGCATCCACAATTTTTTTGTTTCTTTCCAGATTTGCAGAAGGAGTAATCCAATCCACATCAGGTAGACTAAAGTCACCCAATATGATCACTTCCACCTTTGTTGCTATCTTGGCAATATCTATAATCGATTCGTTATCTATTTCTTCGATTTGAGTCAGAGGTCTGTAGACTACAGCAGTATGAATGACGGTGCCATCTCCTCTTTCCAACACAATTCAGAGCGCTTCTTCTTTTCCCCATGCCCCCTGCATTTCAGTAGCTTTAATATTGATTTTCTATTTATAATACATTTCACCCATATAATTCTAAACCATCCAATAAATTTTTCTCATTCATTGATTGGTGGCTTCTTATGGTCTCAAATAAACGGCAAGTTTTTTTTTTTTTTTTTATATACTTTTGCAAGCAACTTGCTGTCACACTTCTTATTGGGTCAATGACTTACACCCAAATTAGTGCACGTTTAACATCAATGACCACAGCCACTTTTTTTCTTTTAATAACATAATATTGCTTAATAAACTTTTTTTGTTTTTTTTCTTTAGCGGGTTGACTCTTATCATACCCTTATATTCTTAAAAACTGCATTTGCCATTCTACTTAACTTATGTAGAATCGCATCAGCCCATGTCCCATTCTTTTCTTTGCAACCGCGAATGATTCTTACTAAACTAAGGTTACTATCCCTGTTATATGTGAACTCAGGACAGAATTGTTCCTGTCTGAGAGTATATTATTATATGTAAACCGCACTGATAATAAAGAGTGCGGTATATAAGAACTGTTAAATAAATAAATGCCTCAGCCAGATCCAGAGAAATCAAGAATTCCTCTCGGCACACTCGTGAATCGGAGTGCAAGGTTTCCATCCGGAAGCGCAGGGCACGCAAGTGCTCGCTGACCCCCTGGAGGTCCAGGATGTAGAGCTCATAGGCTTGGACTCCACACCCTAGCATAGAGCCCTAGAAACACATGCACCCGAGGGCATCAAGGGTCTGAACCTTCCTTTCCGAGGGGAAGGAGGAGTAGGACTTCCGGCTCTTTAGTTTGTGCATGGTCGACTCAAAAACCATGGAGTTATGAGGTAAATGGGTTTTCTGGAACCCTGGGCTCTTGCAGACACGGTACATCGCATTGAGCTGGCACCTGACAATAGGCACAGATGCCGGTATTTCCCATATCCATAGGAACAGCTACTTGAGGATCGGTTGCACTGGCACTGTGAGGGTCTCCCGGGAGGGACCTCATACTGGAGGATCTCGTTCCTCAGTGCGCGGGTCTTCCTTGGCCTCGGTCTGGACCGAGAGCACCTTAGTCACATCCCGTACAAAGTCATGAAAGGCTACGTCCTCAGGCAGAGATCGGTGTCGAGGTGCCAGTGGAGATGGGTCCAAGGGGACATTTCAGTGTCTCTGGGTGTCCAGGGATGCCTCATCCTCTGTCTCCCATTCGAGCATTGATGAGGATTCAGAGGCCCTGTGACTCCAATGCTCGAGGCTGTGCCCGGGGGCCTGTTGGGGGACCTGAGGATCAGATACCCAAGGAACTGGACCTCGACCGGCACCAAGGGCTTACTTGAGGCCAGTGGTACTCAATGCTCGGCTTGACAACTGGTGACCCCCTCATTCGAGGGGCCAGTCGTCAGGACAGATGAGCCAGGAGAACCGACCATCATCACTTGCTGCAGGGCCAGGACAGCAGTGATGTTCTGTTCCAAGGCCACCATTTTGGTCTCCATGCCAGAAGGCTCTGCAGCTTTCGGCACAGGCACCGATGGCTTCAGGCCGACACCAACACTCTGGAGAGTGTGTCCTCGATAACCATCACGGCCTCGAGCACCCTTGGCTGGTCTCCATCTGCTGAAGGGTGCCTTTTGGATTGCTTGGCTGACATCTCTCCGACTTCTCCGAGTCTCTCTGGTGCAATTTACTGGGTTTCTCTGGACCGACCTCCGGGATCTTCGAGGACTTTTTTTTTCCTCCTCTCCGAGGATCCGCAGCCATGGGACTCAGAGGATGCCCAGGTGTCACGGGATCTGCCTGCCTTGGAGCAGGGCACTAGGGATGTGTACGCAGAGTCGGACCTGGGAAACATCTTTTCCTGCAAATCCAACCTCTTTTTGTTGATTTTTGCAAATGTGTCCTGGCAAAGGTCAGGACTGGAACCGTCGTGGTCCGGTCTCAGGCAGTGCAAGCAGTAGTCATGGATATCTGTAATGGACATGGTTTGACTACAGCAATCACATTTTTTGAACCCACCGGAGCACATGGTGGGGGATACATCCGGATGGGGCTGACAACCCTTGGGTGACAAAGGGCACGAATCGCCGGTCGAGGGAACCTCAAAGAAAAAAGGTGAAAAAGAATGGGCCCAAGGACAGCGTCAAAGACGCCGGCTTAGGGTGGGAAGAGGAACAGGCACACTTACCAGAAAGCTAAACTGAATTACTAAGTTTTTGAGAAGTTTTTCCAGGGACAATGGACATGCGTCCATTGGGATCCGCAGAAAAAAAAAAAGAGACTGACCAAGATGGCACCCTTGGGCAGGAAGAGGACTACACATGCGTGGTGGCATCTCCCAAAGGCTTTCTTTGAAAGCTGGGGTGATGCTTATGTGCGGGCTCCGTCAGCATCGACGTCACCCATTATGTGAGGATGGACTTCCTGCTTGTTCCTGGAAAACAGGCGGATCACTCTGGCTTCTTCACAGTCTTCTGAAGACAAGAGCACTTCTTCATCCACGTAAAACCTCAGTACAGAGCCATCTGAATCCGAGTCATAGTCTAAATCTCGGACAGCTCCCCGCTGTTTCCCCATCTCCAAGGAGTGCCACTCACTAAGAATGATTATCCCAGTGTTTCTCAACCTAGTCCTCGTGAACCCAGATCTATTTCATGCATATTCATTGTGGATATCCTGAAAACCTGACTGGCCTGGGGGTCCCAGAGGACTGGGTTGAGAACCACTGGATTAGCCAAAGACAATTGACAGGGCTTCCGCTTATTAAAGCTACTTATCCTTCAGAGAACTCAAGATTTTAACTTCTTGGTGGCAGACGTTTTTGCAAGAACTTCAAGAACTGCAAAGAACACCTTTGCAAGCTATCATGTGCTGCCATTTCAACTGTAGAGTTTCATGAAGCATGCCAGTTTGTTCAAGAACAGGAAAAAAAAGCACAGCTATGATACTACAATTTTGAAAATGAAATGATACACCTGATTTAGTGACCCTTAGTAGTCAGCAAAAGGTCACTTCAGTTTGATCCATACTGCAGCATTTAGCTTATGAATGGAAGAGGATGCTGAAGGAAATCAAAAGCAAGGGAAGGAAACAAGGAATATAACGCCTCCATACTATCTTTAATACCAACCAGATGTGAACTCTTGGCCACTTGATGCTCTTAAACAATGTAGAGGCCTCACCTGCACCTCACACAGATGCTCAGAGTCAAATGGGAACCCAGATGGTAGATGGGAAGAAGTTTGGAAAAGAGCAAGTAGCCTACCTAAATGTTATTCCCTGATGCTTTCAGGAAATACTGCAACCACACAACCTGAGGTCACAGTTCCCAGAAAGTCACTCACAGACCATTCACCCAAAAATAGGAAGATAGCATAGCAACTCGTTTACCTGGTTCATTAATCGTTCATCACACAGAACTAAGTAATAGTTTAGTATTAACAAGGTGCAACAGTTATGCAGTTTACTTCTAAAACAGTAAAGAGTAGTTACTCACCTTTAAGAGGTGTTCTCTGGAGACAGCAGGAATCAGTCCTCAGATATGGGTGATGTTGGCGCTGATGGAGCCCACATGGAAGCATCTCCCCAACTTTCAAAGAAAGCCTTTGGGAGGTGCCCCAGGCATGCATGATTCCCCTCCTGCCCAAGGGTGCCATCTTGCTCAGATCTTGCTCAGATGACATACCTAAAGACGGTAAAAACGAAAGGTAGTAAGGAGCAACTCCAAGGGGAGGAGGGAGGGTTGTGAGGACTGATTCCTGCTATCCTTGGAGAACACCTGTTAAAGGTGAGTAACTACACTTTCTCCAGGAACAAGCAGGAAGTCAGTCCTCACATATGGGACTCCCTAGCTACAGGCTACCGAAAGCCCATAAAAAAGGGTCACGGTTGTCCTCCGGGGGAGCCGTGAGCAGCAGCAATTGAGTCCACAAATACAGACTACAATAGGACCTTGTATGTCCAATGGGAACAAACACTCCAGGAGCCTGCACACAGAAGGGTCGAAGGGTAGGAGTTGCCTAGACCTTGAAAAAAATCATGGAGCACGGCCTGGCCGAAGGCGCTGTCCTGTTGGGACTCTCTTTCCAGGCAGTAATGAGCTGCAAAGATATGAACTGAAGACCAGGTGGCTGCTTGGCAGATGTCCAGCAATGTGACAGAGCGCAGGTTTGCCACAGAGGCCACCATGGTTCTGATGCTGTGAGCCGTGACCCGGCCATCCAGCCTGTTCATAGGCAAGAGCGATGCAGTCTGCCACCCAGATGGACAGTGTCCGTTTGGTCACTGCTTCTCCCAGTCAACTGGGGTCATAACAAAAAGCTGAGAAAATTTCCGATGGCCCTGGGTCTGCTGAATGTAGGAAGACAGGGCCCTTACAATCCAAGGTGTGAAGGACAGTCTCCGCCCTGCTGGAGTCAGGCCTTGGGAAGAAGGTAGGTAACACTATCTCTTGGTTGAGGTGGAAAGGAGATACCACCTTCAGAAGGAACTTGAGGTGTGTACATAGCATGACCCTGTTCTCATAGAATCTGGCATATGGTGCCTCTGCCACCAGGGCTTGGAGCTTGTTGACCCAGCGCTACCAGGAACACGACCTTCCATGAGAGGTAGCTCAGGTGGCAGGTAGGTAAAGGCTCAAATGGTGGGCGAATGAGCTGCGCCAATGCTACACTGAGGTCCCATTCCGTCATTGGGGGGTGAATAGGGGGCTTGGACAACATGAGTTCTCTCAAGAAGCGGGTCACCAGTGCTGGACCAAAAGGGGCTTGCCCTCAACAAGATGGTGATGCGCCGCCAAGGCACTAAGGTGCACCCTCACGGAATTTGATTTGAGCCCGGATTGCGAGAGATGAAGAAGATACTGCAGCACCAGGAAGGAGAATGGGTTCACCCGA
The DNA here is from genome assembly GCA_033557465.1 of Ichthyophis bannanicus. Taxonomy (NCBI): domain Eukaryota; kingdom Metazoa; phylum Chordata; class Amphibia; order Gymnophiona; family Ichthyophiidae; genus Ichthyophis; species Ichthyophis bannanicus. The sequence continues at coordinate 110,725,876 of CM066032.1, read as the reverse complement.
TGCTCCGCACACCAGACTGAGAGCCTGCGCCATTTGAAGGCAAAAGCTCTCCTGGTAGAGGTCTTATGGGAGGTCAACAGGATCTCTTCCACTTCTCCAGAGAGGTTGAAAGGGACTAAGGTCACCCTTTTAGAAGCCACACAGTCAGGGATAGGGACCCCAGGTTGGGGTACAGGAGAGCGCCCTCCTGAGACAAGAGCCCCAGGGAGTTCCCCAAGGGGATTGGGGTCTCCACTGACAACTTGAGGAGTAGCAGGAACCACGGCTGCCTGGGCCACCAGAATCAGCAAAGTCTTGTCGTGAAGAGCTTTAAAGTGTGTTTTGGCAATCAACGGTGTGGGTGGGAAGGCATACATGAGGCCGTCCGACCACGGGATGAGGAACACATTTGCTGCTACCTGGGATGGGTGGGGACTGCTGGGAACAGAAGCGAGGCAATTGGTAGTTGTCTAGGCTGGCAAGGAGGTCCACCCATGGGGTCCTTCAGAGGCAAAAAAGCCGGTTGTCTACTCTGAGATCCAGCTGTCACCCCTTTGGCTGAAGAATCCTGCTCAGTCTATCCGCCAAAGCATTGTCCTGGCCTGGTAGGTATACCGCCCTTAGGAGTGAGTATTTCCCGTTGACTTGCGTAGGAGCAAAGCGTCATCGCTTCGTGGCAGAGGGCGAGAGATCCCATGCCCCCCTGCTTGTTCACATAGAACATTGCCACCTGTTTGTTTGGATCAGCACTGGCTGGTGTCTCAGGCAGTGACAGAATGCTCGGAGGGCCAGCTATATTGCCCGAAGCTCCAGGAGGTTGATCTACTGGTTGCCCTCAGCTTGAGACCAGCTGCCCTGGATGCAGAGTTCTTCGCAGAGGGCTCCCCATCACCAGCTGAAAGGCATCCGTAGTGAGGACCCATAGAGGGCTTGGTGTTTGGGAGGGCATCTCCACTTGCAGGTGTCGGAGGTTTTGCCAAGTCAGAGATTCTGCCAGCTGGCGGGTCACCGAAAGTCTGTCTTAGAGACTGCCAGTAGCCTGTGTCCACTGGTCCCGAAGGCACCACTGAGTGGCCCTCATGTGCAGACGAGCATCGGGGGTGACATGAACCGTCAAGGCCATGTGTCTGAGTAGGCGCAGTAGAAGCCAAGCTGACACCGAGGGACGGTGTTGCACATCTCCAGCCAGTGCCCTGAGATGGTCTGCCGTGTCCAGGGGAAGGAAGACCTTTGCCTGAAGAGTGTTCAGCCTTGCTCCTATGAACTCCAGACATTGCGTCAGGAGGCGGTGAGATTTGGGGTAGTTTATCACGAACCCCAGATGTTGCAGGACCTGGATAGTGCATGCTGTGGCCTGCTGCACCTCTATGGCCATGCCTCCTTTTACAAGCCAGTCGTCGAGGTAGGGGAAGGCAAATACCCCCTGGAGACTGAGGAAGGCAGCTACTACTGCCAGGCATTTGGTGAAAACCCTGGGGGTGGAGGTCAGGCCAAAGGGTAGTACCCTGTATTGGTAGTGACCACCCCTCGCCATGAAGCGAAGGTACTGCCTGTGGCTGGGATGAATGAGGATGTAGATATAGGCATCCTTCAGATCCAAGGAGCATAGCCAGTCTCCCTGCTGGAGGTAAGGCAGCAATGTTCCAAGGGAGAGCATCTTTAATTTCTCCCTCATCAGGAACTTGTTGAGGTTGGCAGGTCCATGATGGGCCTTAAGCCCCTTGTTCTATTTGGCATGAGGAAGTACCTGAAGTAGAACCCCTTGCCCCTGATATGGTGGGGTATTGGTTCTACTGCTTTGTCCTCAAGAAGGCCTGTGAGTTCCTTCAATAGAAAGTTCTGGTGAAGGGGAGACCTGAGGGGCTCTCCTGGGAAGAAAGGAGGTGGTAGCCCTCCTTGACCACCTTAAGTGCCAAGAAATTGGTGGTGATGGCTGGCCACCTGTGGACATACACAAGGTTAGACATCCTCCGGTGGACTGCTATCCTCCTTGGTGTAGAGAGGCTATGCTTAAGGAGTCAAAAGCTCCCCCCTGGCTGGGTCGGAGCCAGGGCATGGGGCTTGGGAGCCTTCTACTTTAGAGGGCCTTGCCCATGTCCCTTAGCCTGCTGACCCTGCTGGGGAGGCCTGAAAATGTGGGTAGCTTCTGAAAGCAGTCCCTTTTCTCAGGTAAAAAAGGGCTCTTTACCAGAGCCCTTCCGTCGGGGAGGGGCAACAGTCTTCTTGGAGAATCTGGTCCTCATCATGAACTCCGACTCCAACTCAGCAGCCTTTTCCATCATGGGTTTCCAAAGAGGTTCTCCCCTTGGCTTGCGACATTGATCAATTTGTACTGAACCCATTGCTCGAGGTTGGGAGACTGTAGACAGGCCTGGTGTCAGGCACCGATGCCTGCAGCGGCTACTCTAGCCGCCAACTCAAAGCTGTCATAGGCTGCTTGAGTCATGAATTCGGAACACTCACGGATGGCCTTGGACAGGTTCCTGAACCGCTGCAGAAGTTCCTCGGAGAGCACAGCAAGTTCCTTAGGTCTCTCAAGTACATGTCCATATACAGATGGCAGGCCTGGATCTGGCCAATGAGTATCGTGCCCTGGTAGCACTTTTTGCCGAGGGCAACCAAGGTGCGGACCTCCCTACCCGGGGGCACCAAGAGGTGTTTTCTGGCTCTTCAGCCAAAGCATGGCTGACTCCACCAACATGGAGTTGTATGGCAGCTGACACCTCTGGAAGCCCGGGCTCCAGCAGACCAGATACATAGAATTGAGACACTTGCTCACAACTGGCACCAATGCTGGTGTCTCCCACATACAGAGCATTAGTCATTCCAGGATGGGTGGGATAGGTACTGTGAGCAATTCCCTCAGTGGAGCCTCATACTGGAGGATTTCTAAGTCTTCCATCCGAGGATTATCCTGATTTCATCGGAAATGCGAGAACCTTTGACATATCCCACACAAAGTCGAGGCTCAGAGGGTGGCGAGTTCAAGGAGACATCGCGGTGGCATCTGGTGTCCGGGAACTCCTCGTCCTTGGTCTCCCACTACAAATAGTCGGAGGAAGACTCAAGGGAAGGGTGGCTCATGGGCTCAAGGCCAGAACCCTGCCCATGTCTCACAGAGGCCCTGCAGCTGGTGCCATGAGTGCTAGCCGGGGAAGAGCAAGAGCTCGGTCCTGTCAAGTGGGATCCAGAGTGAGACCTAGGCTGAGGATCAAATCAAGGCCGTATTTATTTATTTATTTGTGCATTTTTTTATACTGCCCCTTCCAGAGATCAGGAGCGGTTTACAGAGAACATGTCAAAACATTAACATTAAAATTGAAATGGTTTCTAAGATCGGCTCAGCCTCCGGGGAAGTCCTCGATTGTGAGGGCCTGATGGTCTGGGTAGAGGAATCAGTAGTACAGGACAGCAACGCTCACTGCTGGTCCATGAAGGCAGTCAGACTGCGCTCTAAGGCCCCCATCCTGGATTTGAGTCTAGAAGGCTTTGCAGCAGTCAGTGCAGGCACTGAGAAACTCGGGCCTGGTGCCAGTTCCCCCGAAGGGGAGTCCTCAACAAGGATAGGCTCTGGCGAGCAAAACCTATCTGCAGTAGACTCCTTCCAGGTGATCTTGGTAGGCCGCTCCCACTCCGATCCCTGACAGCCATTGAGGACTGCGGGACTTGGTCTGGGTCTTACCAGACTCATCAAGAGCCATGCAGAGACGCTGCCTTTGAGGGTTTCTTCTTCTTCTTGTGTTCCCTCGAGGAAGACCCCCTTTCTTAAGAGCTACGGAGTCAACAGGGGTCTGCAGTGGCATCACAAGATTCCGCAGCTTCAGAGAGGGCCTTGGCCTTTGGAGCTGGGGACTCCAGGAAGAACCTTTCGTGCTGTTGCTGATGGCTCTTGAGGGTCTTGGTAGATATCTTTTTACACAGATTACAAGCCATGGGATCATAGTCTGGCCCTAGGCAGCAATCATGTGTGTCGGTGAGGGACATTATCTTGGCACACCAATCACACTTAAAGCCACTGATAGCCATGGGGGAAAAAAGTACCCCAGTGAGGATGAAGACCTGTGGTGCTGCCAGTTGGAGGAAAAAAGGATGCGAAGGCACCAAAAAGGAAGGAAAAAAACGAAGAGACCTGAGACTCTATGCCGGGGCAGCGGGTTCAGGTGGTGGGAAGGTGCACAGCCGGAGAGTTTGAAACTCAGGTTGAGAAAAAACAACTTTTTCCAGGGGAAAACAGACAGACATCTGAAGGTCTCCATGGAAAAAGGGAGAATGAGCAAGATGGCACCCTTGGGCGGGAAGGGTACCACACATGACTGGTGGCACCTCCCAAAGGCTTTCTTTTGAAAACTTGGGAGATGCTTCTGTGAGGGCTCCGTTGGCGGCGACATCACTCATATGTGAGGACTGACTTCCTGCTTGTTCCCGGAGAAATATAAAAATATAAAAATTAAAGAAAAACAGTTACACATGCAGGGAAAAGGAAAAATGCAGAGTTTAGTAAAATGTATGTTACTGTAAAACCAGAGTTAAACACTCTGCTTTTCTCCAGTCAGGGCTGGAACATATCCTGCTGTAATGTGTACCTTTTCTCGGCTGACTTAGTAAAATATACTGGGATCCTGAGAGCTGACCACCTTCCCGGTTAATTAGCTTACAAAGATCATTGTCGGTCTGAGTTCTATTATTCTCAACTTAGAACTATAATGTTTGCTTTTGCTTTTAATTACCTACTGTAATTGAACCAAGTCTCTCAGCATGAAGTCACCATCTCAAGGTAGCTCTGACAGCCAATGGCTATAATATAGAACACTGCACTCTTAGGCCGCCACCTACTGGTTACCTTAATATCAACTGGAGAAAAAAAATTCTAAGTGAAGTAGGAGAAAACACAAATCCTTACCACTGCCTTTTTCTCTGGAAGAGACAGATTTAACATTATGAGATGGCTGTCTTGGGTCCAGGAAGGAGACATGGGCCTGAGACCCCACCGCGTACACAGACCATTCCTGACCATAGGCCAGACACACATTCTCTCTACAGTATGGCAGCTTGGTGGAAAGCAACTGAAAGAGGAACACATAAATTAACGTCAACACGGACACCAAGAACAAGAACCCCAATATTGCTGTATCACATCCTAAAAAGGGCAGCTTCATCTGTGCTCCTTTCAACAAATGCTCACTTTAGAATGATCCCAAAGTTCAAAAAGTACTTATCACCAAAGCAGTCTACCAGAGAGCACCAATATCCTTAAAGATTTTTTAGACATGAATTAATGTTTCGATTACTTCATTCTCACCTCTCTATGAGCTACTGCTGTTTTTTACCCCCTGGGTTAATGCTTCTTTCCTCTCCTCTCCCCCAGAACTGCCAGTTTACTTATTTCCCTTCACCAGTATTTCAGCTTCTCTTCAATCTCTTTTCAGTCTCCTTTTGTTTCCTTCCTCCTCCCTCCCTGTGCTGACTTTCACCGAGGCTAGAGAAGGGAAACACAACTTTGTGCAATGCTTTTAACATGCACTTTCCAACTTGCATTCATTAAAATCAACTCCAAGGTACTGCCTGGGAGAGGCAGTCGTTAAAACCATCCCAAATGACATAATGCCCGATTGGTAAGCATAGTTACTCACCTGTAACAGGTGTTCTCCAGGGACGGCAGGAATCAGTCCTCACATATGGGCGACCTTGGTGCCGATGGAGCCCACGCAAAGCATTTCCCCAGCTTTCAAATAAAGCCTTTGGGATATGCTACCACGCATGTGTGGTCCTCTTCTCGCTCAAGGGTGCCACCTTGCTCAGTCAGATGACATAGCTAGGACGGCAGTAAAAACTAAAAACAAGGTAGGGAGGCAACTCCCAGGGGAGAAGGGAGGATTGTGAGGACTGATTCCTGCTGTTCCTGGAGAACACCTGTTACAGGTGAGTAACTATGCTTTCTACAGGAACAAGCAGGAAGTCAGTCAACAACATAAGGGAATCCCTAGCTCCAGGCTGCCGAGGACCAAACCAGGACAGCACCAACGGTGACCTATCGGGTAGTCGTGAGTTACAGAAGGTGAGTTCCCACTGAGAGACTCTGCAAGACCCTAGCGTCCAGTGACACTATCACTTCGGTAGTCTGAACACAGAAGGGCTGGAGGGTAGAATATAACAGAATACAGCTTGGCCAAAGGCACTGTCTCTGCAGGACTCGCTTTCCAGGCAGTAGTGAGCTGCAAACATATGAATTGTAACACATGTGGCGGCCTTGCAGATCTCAGTCACCGGCACTGAGCGGAGGATGGCCACCAATATGGCCATCGCCCTCACGCGATGCGCTATGATCCGGTGCTCAAAGGAGAGGCCAACTCGCTCTTAGGCAAGGGCAATATAGTCCGCCACCCAAGCGGACAGAGTTCGCTTAGTCACGAGGAGCCCCAGTCTACTGGGGTCATAAGACACGAACAGCTCAGGAAGCAGAAAGACAGGGCCTGTTTGCAATCTAGTGTATGAAGTACTACTTCCTCCCTGCTGGCATGAGGCCGCAGGAACCTGGAGACCAGGGGCTGGCTTGAGAGTTTTTCCCTCGATATTGTGGTGGCGAGTGGCTATGGCGCTCAGATAGTTCAGCCCTGTGTGCGACAGGTGCAGTAGGTACTGAAGTAATAGCTGCACATGGCAGGAGAAGGGATTCTTTTCTTCCACACACCACGCAGAGAACTTTCTCCACTTAAAGGTATAAGCCTGTCTAGTGAAGGGATTTCGGGAGGCTAGTAGGATCTTCTTGACTTCTCCTGGGAGACTGAAAGGGGCCAACGTTACCCTTTCAGCAACCACATTGTTAGCGTTAGCAACCCCAGGTTGGGGTGCAGGAGGAAGCCCTCCTCCTGGGACAGGAGTTCCAGGGCTCGGCCCAGAGAGACTGAAGTGCCACTGACAGGAAAAGCAGCAAAGGAAACAAAGGTTGCTTGGGCCATCTGATGCCTTTTCGCTTTGGACCTTGAAGAGAGTCCTGGCGACTGGGTGGGGGGGGTGGGGTGGGGGGTGGAAAAGGTGTTGGTGAGAATGCATAGAGTAGGCCCTCGGACTACGAGATCAGGAAGGCATCTGCCTCCACTCTCTCCAAGTGCGGCCAACAGGAGCAGAATCAGGGTAGCTGCATGTTGTCCGGAGAGGCAAACAGGTCCATCACGGGCTTGCCCCAAATGTGGAAAAGCTGCTTCGTTACTCTGAGGTTTAAGCACCACTCATGTGGGCCGGGGGACTCTGCTCAGCCTGTCCATTAGGCAGTTGTCCTGGCCTGGGAGGTACTTCTCTTGCAGAGGCATGCAGTTGCATGCTGTGAAGAAGAAGAGGGCCACTGCCTCTGGGCAGAGGGAGTACAAACCTGTGCCCCCTTGCTTGTTGATATAGAACATAGTGACCTAGTTGTCCATCCAGATCAGCACAGGTCAGTGTCGCAAGTGGTGGAAGAACACGCATAGGGCCAAGACTGCCCTGAGCTCCAGGAGATTGATCTTGTAGAAGTGACACCTCCCTAGACCAGTTGCCCTGTGTGCGGCGGTCTCCGCAATGCGCTACCCAACTCAGGAGGGAGGCCTCTGTGGTCAGGGTCCTCTGCAGCGCAGGTGCCTGAAAGGGCATTCCCGCCTGGAGGTGGTGCAAGTTTTGCCACCAGTTGAAGGACACTGCCAGCTGATAGGTAATCCTGATCCTGTCCTGTAGCCTGCCCATGGCTTTAGTCCACTGTGAACGTAGGTACCACTGGGCTGTCTGTCAAGGCCATATGGCCCAGTAGGCAGAAGAGGCGACGAGCCAGTACTGACTGGCGGTGCTGTACCACTCTTGCCAGTTGCCTGAGGCGTTCTGCCCTCTCTTGGGAGGATGGTCTTGACCTGTAACGTATCCAACTGAGCACCTATGAACTCCATGCTTTGGGCTGGAGAGAGATGGGATTTGGGGTAGTTGCAGAAAGCGGGTTGCACACTTGGCGGCCTGACTGACCTCCGAGGTCGTATTGCCCCTGATGAGCCAGATGTCCAGGTAGGGAAAGACGAGAACCCCTTGTAGGTGCACATATGCGGTTACCACTGCCAGGCATTTGGCAAAGACCCTTGGCGAGAAGGCCAGGCCGAAGGGTAGCACCCTGTACTGGTAGTGCCCTCCTCACACCATGAACTGTAGGTACTGCCTGTGGGAGGGGTGGATCAGGATGCGAGTATACGCATTTTTTAGGTCCAAGGAGCATGGCCAATCTCCCTGGTGGAGGTAAGGCAGCAGTGTTCCAAGGGAGATCATCTTGAATTTCTCCCTCACCAGAAACTTGTTTAAGTTTCTGAAGTCTAATATGGGCCGGAGGCACCAAGTTCTCTTTGGGACAAGGAAGTATTTGGAATAGAAGCCTTTTCCCCCATAGGTGTTTGGGTACAGGCTTCTCTGTGTTGTTCCTGAGAAGATCTGCAAGCTCTGAGAGCAGAAGAGTCTGGTGAGGGAGAGGTCACCTGGCTCTCCTGGAAAGAACCTGGGTGGTATCTGCTGTAGGTTGAGGAGGTATCCTTCCCTTACCACCTGCAGTACCCACCCACCTGTGGGCGAAGAGTGCCAGGTGGCCCCCTCTGGACTGGTGAAGGTCTCCCGGGGGAAGGGAGGTCCTGCCCCAGGAGTCAAAATCTCCCCCCGGGCAGGGCAGGAGCTAGGGCTTCCGTGACTTCAGCTTCTGAGCCCCATGGCTTTGCCTTTTAGAGTGAGAACCCTGTTGTTGGCACGAGAAGGGCTGGTAGTGGTGATTCTGCTTAAAAGGTCCCTTTTTCCTCAGGAATAGGAGTCTTTTTCTGGATGGTTTCTTCCTGGGAAAAGATGGTCTTCTTAGAGAGCCTCTGTCGAGTCACCACGTTGGCCTTGATCTCGGCCGCCTTGTCGGCCAGAGGCTTGCCAAACAGGTTCTCCCCATGGCAGGCATTGTCCAGCAGCTTTTCTTGGACCCATTGCTCGAGGTCCGAAGACTGCAGCCAGGCTTGGCGCCGGGTGCAGATGCCAGACGCCAAGCCTACCCGAGCCGCCGACTCAAAGCAGTCATAGGCCACCCAGGAAAGGAACTTAGAGCAGTCCTTGATCCCAGAGATTGGAACCACTGTAGGGGTTCCCCAGTAAGCCCTGCTGCAAACCCGGACAACTCCTGCGTTAGAGTCTTTAGGAATATGCCTATGTACAGTTCATAGGCTTGAATCCGGCAACCCAGCATGGAGCCCTGGTAACACTTGTGCCTGAGGACATCGAGAGCTCTAGTATCCCTTCCTGGAGGGACAGAAGAGTGGGTCTTCTGGCTCTTAGGTTTCTGCATGGTCAACTTGACGACCATGAAGTAATGTGGGAGTTGGGGCTTGCAGAACCTGGGGCCCTTTCGGACACAGCAGATGACATTGACCAGCACTGAGGCCAGCACCTCCCACATTCTGAGCAGCAGTCTCTTGAGGATCGGCTGCATGGGCACCGTCTGTCTCCTTGGGTGGTGACTCCTACTGGAGAATCTCCAGTTTCTCGGTGCACGGATCCTTCCTCCACCTCTGTTTGCATCCAGAGGGTTCTGGTCATATCCTTGACAAAATCGTGTAAGGCCACATCTTCCAGAGGAGAATGGCACCAAGACGCCGGGTCAGAGAGAATCTCTGTCCTGCTTAGTTTTTGGGGACGCCTCATCGTCAGTCTCCCACCCTGAGTCGAGCGGCGACAATGAGTCTGAGGTCCTGTGACTCATAACATCGAGGCGGGGGCCTGGTGGCCGACAGCCGGAGGACCTGGGGTTCGAGTCACAGAAACAAGCCAGGGAGGATTGGATGCCCGAGGAACGGGACAAGACCTCGACCGGCACAGAGGGCTTACCTGAGGCCGATGGCGCTCGGCTCAATGAATGGGGGCCCGGTCATCAGGACAGATGATGCGGACAAACTAGCCATCATTGCCTGCCTCAGGGCCAGGATAGCAGCGATGTTCTGCTCCAAGGCAGCCATTCTGGTTTCCAAGCCAGAAGGCTCCACATCTTTCGGTGTGGGCACTGAGGACCTCAGGCCTGCCGCTCAGCACTCTCGCGAGTGCGTCCGATGAGGACTACAGTCTCGAGGAACCTCGCACGGTCTCCACCAGCCAAGGAATCCTTCTTGAGGACCTTGGTAGGGCGCTTTTCGGAGCCACCAGAGTCCCTCCAGGCGGTTTTAACAGGTTTCTCTGGTGCAACCTCGATGAACTGAGGATTTTTTCTTTTCTCTCTCAGGGTCCGAGGTCTTCTCAGAGGAGCCGCTGCTGCGGGACTCCAAGGATGCTTGGGCCTCACAGGAAGTGCTAGGCTTGGAGCTCTGAGTCGGGGAGGCCAGCGCAAAGTCGGACCTGGGGAACAGTTTTTCCTACAACTCTGACATCTTTAATATTGGTTTTAGGTGTCATGGCCTGGCACCGATTGCAGGAGGTGCTGTCATAGTCCGGGCCCAGGCAGCAATCGTGGGTGTCTGTTGCTGACATTGTTTGACTGCAGCGGTCACATTTTTTGAACCCACCGGGGGACATGGTGGGGTACACCCGGCCGGGGTCAACAGCACCGGCTCAAGGCGGGAAGAGGAACTGGTATGCAAACTGGGAAACAAACTATTTTAAAGGGTAATTAGCACAGATTTTTCCAGGGAAACAGGACAGATGTCCGTTGGACTTCGCAGAAAAGGAGACTGAGAAAGATGGCACCCTTGGGTGGGAAGGGGACCATGCATGCGTGGAAGCATGTCCCAAAGGCTTTCTTTGAAATCTGGGAAATGCTCCATGCGGGCTCTGTCACTCATGTGAGGACTGACTTCCTGCTTGTTCCTGAAGAACATACAGTGTATGCCTGTCATTTGTGTTATCACAGCCAATTCGCTTCAGATTGGCTAACAAGGATGATCCTAGGGGAAGGCTCTTGAAGGCTTTCCAAACAGATTACTTTTTAATATTAAGTGAACAAAAGGTATTTTTCTTTTCAATTACATCAGTACTTTTATTTTCAGCTAATTTTCCAATTAATTAGGGGTACTTTGAGGGCACAAAATACCAGCGTTTTATCAGCATTTTTTAATCACTGGTACTATTGCTGGATACTTTTTTCACTGGAATTAAGTACATATGTTTGAGTCACTTTGAAGCTGTCAGCAAGGAAAAGGCACCAAAACTGTATGGATACAAAAACAAGCCAGTGAAAGGGTGATAAGAGTAGGGAAGTGATCTTTTTTCATTGCTTTTGCAACACACCCCTATTTTAATTTTCTATCAGGGTAAAATAGTCAATTATCTTGCCACAGTAAGATATTCAAAGTGACCATGGCAATGCAAGAGTAGTAATGAACTTCTTCCTACAATATCTTTGAGAAGTAGTGAAGGATAACAGGAAAGTACCTTTGTCAATGTGTGCTCTGCTCTCCAAAGGTGAAAGTAGCCATCCAATGACACAGCACCCAGTTCCTAGAACAAGTCACAAATCAAGTGCTTTAACAATACCACCCCAGTTTTCTGTGGTAGTCTGGCAGAGATTCCATAGTAAGAGAAATTTTGTGGCAAAGTTTCTGAAATTCACAATTATATAGCACAAATGCATAAAAAATTGCTTGTCTCAAATTTTTTTTTCTTTTTAAAAGTTTTCTGGGTGGGAGATTTCTGATATCAATGTGTGGTGAAAGAAGAGGAAGGGGAGATCTCAGAGATGAGGAAGAACTGAAGCAGAAAGGATTGAGGGAAGAGGTGAAAGGATAAGGCACAAAGGAGGGAAAGAGGCAGGAGTAAGGATGGGAAGTTCTGTGATCTTTTGAGGAGGAATCCAGAAGGAAAGGGTGGTTCTGGAACCTTGGGTATGGGGATCCAGCAGGGTAAAGAGGTATTCCTTCTCCAGCTTCAGTCCTACTTCCTTTTGCAGTTGTACCCCTACCCTCAACTCTTCACCTCCCCCTCCTTCTACTCTAGTTTTATTTCTCTTTTCCCCATCTAAGTACTCTCATATCCCTTCATTTATCTCAAGTGCCAATATATTGTATTCTCTTATGGTACAAAGTCAACTATTGCCCTTTCCTAAAATCAACTAAGGTGACATTTTACTTATCAGATAATGTTCTTTGAATCCTGCTAGAACAGTCTAAATAAGTGGGTTGTGTTCCCCTACCAGCAGAATGGTGGAGACAAAGAACCAATGAAAAGCCCAGGCTTCAATGACATCATTTCCATGCCTCTATCCGCTTCAGCCATCAGAGATCTCTTCAGTATTCGTCCTAAAGCATATGGGAGAACATGGCAAGTCTCATATAACCTCAACGACTGAACAACGTGTAATCAAGCAGTAGAGAACTATATACAGGAAAACAAACAGAAGGCTATCCGCAGAAGATGAACCTGCGCAAGTAGTATATAAATCATAGCAGACCCAAGGATACTGCCGCAGAATAACAGAGCAAACAGTTCCAAGGTGCAGGCACTGGATTGGTCTAGCAGGATTCAAGACAAGAACATTATCTGGTAAGTAAAATGTCATCTTCCATATCGTCCTGCTAGACCAGTCCAGACAAGTGGAACTTACCAAAGCTACACCTCCACCAGACAGTAAGATGACAGAGCTCACAAAACCTTAGAGCTAAAAACAGTGTTCACCTGAGCTTGGACATCCAAGCAGAAATCACTTGACAAAAGTGAAAAGTGATGCCTATGCTGCCGCCCAACAAATGTCTGCAGGGTCTACCAAGCTCCGCTCTGCCCACAAGGATGCCAGCACTCGGGTAGAATGGGTGTGTAAACTTTCCAGAACTAGCCAATTGTGCAACAGATCCATCAAGGCAATGGCCTCCTTAACCCAGTGCTCCAAGGCAGACTTAGCCACTGTGTCATCTTGCGCAGGCCAGCAAACAGCACAAAGAGATGGATTGACTTACAAAAAGAATTCATAACCTCCAAGAACTAGAGAGGCACCCTTTAGACATCCACAAGATTGTTACCATTCATCAGTCACTGCTCCTTAGAGAAGAAGGGCAGGTAAATCTCCTAGTTCACGTGAAAGGGAGATATCACTTCAGGGAAGAAGGCAGGCACAGGCCAAATAGAAATAGCTTCCTCAGAAAAAGATAGGTAAAGATCTTGGCAAGACAGCCAGAAGCTTAGAATCTTCCTTGCAGAACAAATTGCAATAAAGATGACCATCTTGAGTCATATCCTTCAGAGTAGTGCGCTTCAACGTCTCAAAAGAGCTCGAACATCAAAAGAGCTCCAACATCAGGGCCCCGAGCACCAGACACAGATCCCAGGAAGGGATCACAGACTGGGAGGGGGGGGGGGACGGGGGACGGGACACAGACGCTAAACCCCTTGACGAAGGCATGAAACATCCGGGTATAAGGTTAGAGACTTATCAGCCAATGGACCTGAATCAGGCCAAAGCTGCCACTTGAACCTGCAGGTAGCTAAGAGTAAAGACCCTTCTCCAGACTATCCTGCAGAAAAGTCCAACAGACAGCACCTTTGTCACCTCAGGAGCTAGGTGCCGTGCACCCCACCAGCACGCAAAGCACCAGATCTGCACTTACGCCAGGTTGGTAGACCTTCCACGGGCTCTGAGCAGAGTGGAAAACCACCGCCAGAGAGTAGCCTGTACATGCTGTCTCCTTACAGGAGCCAACCTGCAAGCGAGAAGGGAGCTGGGTCCTCCAGGACAAGTGACCCATGACACAACAGACTGAGATGGAGGCAAACGAAGATGTGGTGTGCTTGCAGGAGCCGCATCAGATCTTCAAATCACGCTCTCATCAGTCAATCTGGCACCACCAGAATAATTCTTTGAGTGGCGTTCCATATGCCGAATCACAAGCCCCACCAGGGTCCATGGAAGAAACACATACAGCAGGTCAAATAGGTGAGTTTTCAGTTTGGATTTGAAAAGGGCCAGAGATGAAGCCTGACACACAGACTAGGGCAGTTTGTTGCATGTGTAAGGAGCAACAAGGTGGAAAGATGCCTCAGACCCCGTCTCCATGCAGCAACTGAAGAAGAATCACACTTTGGTATTTGGAGTGGGTTGTCATTAGATCCCTCTTGGGGGCAACCCCAGCAGTGCAGAAACAACTCAAACACCTCATAACTGAACACCCATTCTCCTGAAACCAGAGTACTGTCTGACAAAATCTGTTTCTACAGTAGCTACCCCAGAAATGTGCAGAATTGGCAAACTAAGAGGTCCTTTGCTGCCCAGGCAAACAGAGGAGCCATCTCTAGGGCTACCCCAACACTCCTCGTGCCACCTTGCCAATTGATGTCACCATTGTGGCGTTGTCAAAGAACACTTGTACTGCCCGGCTCTTGACTGGGAGCCAGAAACGCAGAACAGCCAACCTAATGGCCCTCGCCTACCACTTCCCTGCGGTTCCAACAGCCCTGGCAATGGGTGCCCCAGCCCAAGAGACTGGAATCCATTGCCAGAAGGATCCATGAGCAATAGTCCAGTAGTACGTCCTTCCTCAGAAAAATGGACTGCTGCCACAAACGCAGGCTGGCCATCACTATCCTTGAGAGCAAAAGCATGAGTTCAAACCACTGATAATTCGAGGGATCACTGAATCAGCAAGGACTGTTGGAGCAGCTGTATAAGAGCACGTACCCACAGCACCATTTTGACTGTTGCCTCCATCAATCCAAATAGCTGAAGATAATCCTTGTCTCTGGTAGCTTGCTTCAAACAGCACCAGGCAATTCAACAGCCCTTTGACTTTCTCCTCTGGCAGGAAGACTCTGCTCACTCGAGAATCAAAACGTGCTCTCAGGAACACTGGGGGTTGGGAATGCAACAACTGGCTCTTTCTCCAATTAATCAACCAGCCAAGGCTCATCAGAAAGGACACCACTCAGGGAGCTACCCAGAAAGAGAATGGGCTCGGATTAGCCAGTAACCCAGATATAGGTATACAGAAATCCGTAGGCACCTTGTAGCCCTAGCTACTACCATGAACTTGGAGAACATCTTTTTGGGCAGTGGAAAGTCCAAACAAAAGGGCGGCAAACAGAAGGGGATAGCCAAGCACAGCACAAAACAGATACTTTGCCAATCCTCCTAGATTAGCACTCTACTCAAAGGATGTAGTAAAAGTTGTTAGTGTAACTGGGTTTAAAGAAGTATGGACAAGTTTCTGGAGGAAAGGTCCATAAACCATTATTAAAGAGGACCCAGGAAATCCACTGCTTGCCCCAGGACAAGCATTGTGGGACCTGTGTTCCTCTTTGGGAACCCACCAGGTTCTTGTGGCCTGGATTGGCCACTATTGGAAACAGGATACTGTGCTTGGTGGACCTTGGTCTGAACCAGTAAAGCATTTCTTACTGTAACCAAAGGGGGAAAATTTTGAACTACCTACCTGGGGATCCCGAGATGGTGGATGTTATTGTTGTAAGCCTCAGTATCATCTTCCTCCAATTTGGATACTTGTGGGTTTTCTCCTTGGGAAAATATATGCTGTTTAGGTCCTTCTGCACCATTCAAGTGTGCTTAGAATGGATATCTTTAACTTAAGCAGGTAGAATGCTGACTGTTGACATTTCTTATCTTAAAAAAAAGAGAAATTATTCATTCTCCTTAACTTGATGCCTGGTGAAAGTACTTAAGCACCACAGCAGGCTCATATAACTTTGATCTTGTGAAAATTTAGTGGGTATTGGCCAGTCGTAATACCTGGAGAGGGATAATAGTGTAGATACATTTTCCAGAAAACTTAATTGAGGCAGGGGGAGTTCTCTAAGGGCAGTGTCTGTCTTGTTGTCAGTATTAGGCTGCTGGGTATTTATTTCTTTCCAAGGGAGTCTGCAGTGGAAACAAAGAAGCTGTATATGCAGGGGGCTTTGGATTTGGTCTCTCTAGACAGGGAAGTCAGAGAGGTCCTGAGTCAGGGGAATTCCTAAAAATTAAAGAAAATGAACATGAATAAATAAAAATAAAGAAGGAAGTGGATAGTTTGTCCCAGAATATATTTCAGGAGACACAAGACTCAAAAGTAAGGGAACACTGCCCCAAAGTAATCAAAAAGAGTGGCAGGCAGATAGCACGGCAGCCCTAAATGTAATTCAATGGGAAGGCTGTGCACAACCCTTAATAGCAGCTGTTTTCTGTGGCAAAAATAAAAATGAAAACCTAAAGGTTTCAGAGCTAGAATTCAATAGAGTTCGGGCTGGGAAGTATGAAAAGATATTTTTTGAAGCTTTAGGGAGGTTAGTAAGTCAGAGCTCATTAAAAATACAGGGGGGAAATTAAAAATTGAAAGCTTTCAAGTACCTGTTAAGCGTATTCCTAGAAAAGTGGGGTTTTCCCCCCAGTTTTAGGGTGTTTAAAAGTGGTGATATAAAGAAGTTCCCATACAAAAAGAAAGTGAGTTTTAAAATAAATCCAAGTTCATGGAACATGTGCTTGTGGTTTACAGAAATGTTTTCAGCAGAAATGGTATTTATAGTTGCAATTAAAATATATTAAAATATAGGTTTTTGGTATACAAAAGTGCAAAGATGAAAGCAGAGGTGGAGTGATCTCAAATGGTTAAACCTTAGTTATAGGTCTCCACTGTAACTGATACTTTATGTGATGCAGTTGAAGCAGGCAGAGGAAAAAATAAAGGTTTTGAGAAGTCTGAAAATTAATATGAGGTTTATTAAGTAGAAGTCTGAACATTTTTTAAAATATTAAGCAAAAATAGGAATTTTATTAATCATAGAATGGTGTTATTTGATGATATAGTGAGGGTAGAGACACCTTTTCTTTCCTTTAGAATGCAGGTGAAGGTTATGGTTATATTTTATTTGATATACCACAACATTGCACAGCAGTCTATGCGGTGTACAATAATTAAAAAAGAAAAGAAATGAAAGGAACTCTATAGTGTAAGGACAGTATAGTCGACCATGGCACACTCCTACAGCAACTACAACCGTACAGAATCCAAGATAACATTTTCAAATGGTTTCAATCATACCTCACTGACAGCAGATGAAAATGGGTATGAGAACCTCCAAACCATACCAACAAACGCAAGGAGTACCCCAAGGTTCCCACTATCCACACCCCTCTTCAACTTATATTTCCAACCCCTCTGTTCAATCATCAAAAAACAAACACATCCACTTCTACTTATATGCCAATGACATTATGCTATACTGCCCAATCCACACAAATTCAGGACTGCTTCATCGACATCTCCCATTGGCTTTCAGCAAACAACCTATCAATCAACTACAAAAAGACCAAAGCTCTGTTCATTACATCGGACTCCTCATTCACCTCTCCAACCACAATACTAAACATTCAGATAAATGTTCAACCTGAGTTGAAATACCTCAGGATCACTCTCAACCAACACCTTTCCTTCAAAGCTCAAGTAATGAAGACAGCTAAAACAATCTACTTCAAAAACGAAGACCATACACTGACTCTGTCCCGATCAGCACTTCAAGCTCTCGCTCTCCTCCATGCAGACTATTGCAACAGCATCTACCAAGGCCTGCCACAAGCCATCCTCCTCCCCCTCAAACTGCTCTACACACTACAGCACGTACAATGCAGGGAGCTGCTAAATATGACCACATTACCCCCATTCTAAAACTCCACTGGCTGCCCCTTCACAAAAGGACCAAATATAAATCATTGCTCCTTACAAACAAAGCATTATACTCCAACCCAAATACCTACCTCCAATCCCTCTTTCAGAAACTCACTACAAACAGACCACGAAGAACTGCTACAAACAAACTCAGCATACTGCACTCTAAAACTAAATTCAACCAACAAATCTGCCACAGAGCATTTGAACTCTACGCACCATTCCTTTGGAACTCCCCGCCAAACAATAAGAAATATCAACTTCCCCTCCTTCCACAAACACCTGAAAACCCTCTTATTCCATGAACACTTTGGAACCTCCACCTAACCCCCCCCCCCCCAATATGACACCATCAAGACAGATTCTACACATGTAAACAGTTGAAGAATATACCATTTGTATATTGCCCTCTTATTCAAAATAGTTTAAGGATAGTTATATAGTATGTATAACAGCAAACTATTTGCAAAGGTGTTGTTGGTTCCATGTAATTATGTTAATTCTACTAGTTGTTATCTAAGGTGATATTTATTCTATGTAACTATTGTTCTGTTCACTGTAAATCGCTTTGACCCGGTGAAAAGCGGTATATAAGCCTAAATAAATGAAGAAAGAACGATAAATACATGCAATTCCGTTAAACTTTAGGCTGTCCTTACCATGCCCTACTCAGGTAAGTTAAAAGCAGTCTTAAAATGAAAGGTTTTCAGAGATTTTTTGAAGCACTTGAAATTTAATTCTGTGCAGAGGTGGCCCAGCAAGCTATTTTATGTGCCAGAGTTGCAGCAGAAAAAGCTAATATTCTTGTAAAGTCACACTTTATTTCCTGCGAGGAGGGGAGGTATAAATGAAAATCATGGAGTGAGCGAAGAAATCTTGCTGGGGCATACAGGGAGACAATAGTAGACAAGTAATCTGGAACTGTGTCATGAATAATTGTGTGTCAGGTTAAGACGTTTGAAAATGATATTTGATGAATAGTGGATGACAGAATTTGCATGCATGAGCTAGTACGCGAAGAGACGTATTTTGGATGGTCTGGAGGTGATGGAGATGGATCTATGGAAGGCCTAGATAAACAATATTACAATAATCAAGCCTCTGTATCACAATGTGTAAAAGCATGGTTATCTGGGCCAGGTGATCCAAAAATAAACAGATACTATGAAAACGCTGTAAGGCCAGGAAAGCCGATTTAGTTACCTGGGCCAGATATCGTATGTAATACTAGACTGACCTGGGCCAGATATCATATGTAATACTAGACTGATCATCTATTGTAGGGGCAAGTATAGGCTGAAAATCCGAACCGGTAACCAGATGGTTGTCGACTTAGTAGGGTTCAGTTAAGAGAGTGTTCAAATAACCAGGAGGCATTGTTATTAAACAGTTGTTTAGAGGGGCCAAATCTATTATCGAATCATCAGTAAGGTATAACAGTAATATGTCGTCCGCATAAACATAACAGGAAATGCCTAATCCCTGTATTTGAGTAATTAATAGGCTGAGGAAAACATTAAATAATAAAAGGCGATAAAATAGAACCTTGGGGGACACCGCACAAAAGGTCTCGGGGGGTAGAGACCTCTCTTTGAATATGAGCCAGGAAAGATCTATGACTTAGGAAGGAACGAATCCAGTCAAGCACTGTACCTTGGATCCCTGCCTCGTACAGCTGGGCCAAAAGTAGGTTGTGATACACTAGATCAAAGGCTGCAGGTAAGTCCAGCAAAACTGTGCGAGTATAATTCCCACGATAAAGTGACCTATAAATATCATTAAGGACTGCTGCCAGGACTGTTCCAGTTGGTTGACTGGGATTTGTGACTCAGAACAGAGGTGTATAATTGTGTGTGAATTAAGAAGCCTCTTAAAGCGTAGTTACTCATCTGTAACAGGTGTTCTCTGGGAACAGCAGGAATCAGTCCTCATATATGGGTGACGTCGGCACTGACGGAGCCCTCGCGGAAGCATCCCCCCAGCTCTCAAAGAAAGCCTTTGGGAGATGCCACCACGCATGCAAGTTCCCCTTCCCGCCCAAGGGTACCATCCTGCTCAGACGACAGTTAAAAGACGGCAAAAATAAAAGATGGTAAAGGAGCAACTCTAAGGGGAGGAGGGAGGGTTGTGAGGACTGATTCCTGCTGTCCCCGGAGAACACCTGTTACAGTGAGTAACTACGCCTTCTCCGAGAACAACAGGAAGTCAGTCCTTACATATGGAACTCCACAGCTACAGGCTACCGAAAGCCCATAGCAAAACCACGGATTCCCTCACGGGGAGCCACAAACAGCAGCAATTAAGTCTGTGACCACAGTAGGACACCTGTGTCCGATGAAAACCAGCAATCCGGTATCCTGAACACAGACGGGTCGGAGGATAGGAGTTGCCTAAACCCCGAAAAGATTACGGAGCAGAGCCTGGCCAAAGGCACTGTCCCGTCAGGACTCTTTCCAGGCAGTAATGGGCTGCGAAGGTATGGATTGAAGATCAGGTAGCGGCCTGGCAATGTCCACCATAGGGACAGAGTGCAAGTTTGCCACAGAGGCCGCCATGGCCCTGACACGGTGCACAGTGACATGGCATTCCAGCAGGAGCACCGCCTGATCACAGGCAAGGGTGATACAGTCCACCCTCCAAGTGGACAGCATAGTCTTGGTCACCACCTCCCTCAGTCTACTGAGGTCGTAGGAGACAAAATTCTGAGTAGTTCTGTGGTGGCCCTAAGTGTGTTGGATATAGAAGGACAAAGCCTTTTACAGTCCAATGTGTGAAGGACTGTCTACGCCCTACTGGCGTGAGGTCTTGGAAAGAAAATAGGGAGTACTACTTTCTGTTTGAGGTGGAAGGATGACATTACCTTCGAAAGAAATTTAGGGTGCGTGCGGAGCACCACTCTGTTCTTGCAGAACCTGGTATAAGGCGCCTCCACCACTAAGACCTGAAGCTCGCTCTGCGAGTGGAGGTGAGTGCAACCAGGAGAGAGGTATCATAGGTGGCAAGTAGCCACAGATTCAAAGGGTGGGCGAGTGAGCTGCCCCAAAACCACATTGAGGTCCATTCGATTGCCAGAGGGCGAACCGGGGGCTTCAATAAGAGCAGACCCCATAAGAAAGCAGGTCACTAATGGCTGGACCGAGAGGGGTCTGCCATCCACCAGGAGGTGGTGCGCCGCCAGGGCACTAAGGTGCACCCAGACGGAGTTAGACTTGAGCCCGGATTGTGAGAGGTGGAGAAGGTACTGCAACACCAAACCCAACGGGCAGGAGAACGGGTCAGCCCTGTCCTCGGCGCACCAGGCTGAGAACCTGCACCATTTGAGGGCATTAGCTCTTCTAGTAGAGGCTTGTGAGAGGCCAGCAGGATCTCCTCTACTTCACCTGAGAGGTTGAAAGGGGCTAGGGTCACCATTTCAGCAGCCATGCTCTCAGTGACAGGGACCCCAGATTGGGGTGCAGAAGAGCGCCCCCCTCCTGAAACAGGTGTCCCGGAGAGGTCCCCAACGGGATGGGGATCTCCACCAATAATTGGAGGAGCAGCGGGAACCACGGGGGCTACCAGGATGAGTGAGGCCCTGTTGAGGAGGGTCCTGACCAAGGTCTGGGCAATCAGCGGCATGGGAAGGAAGGTGTACATGAGGTCCTCAGACCATGAGATGACGAATACGTCCGCTGCCACCCTGGAGGGGTGGGCCTGCCGGGAACAAAAGCGGGGCAACTGGAAGTTGTCTAGGCTGGCAAATAGGTCCATCATGGGTTTCCCCCATATCTGAAAGAGACGGTCGGCCACCCTGGGATCCAACTGCCACTCCTGCGGCTGGAAGACCCTGCTCAGCCTGTCGGCCAGCAGGTTGTTCTAGCTTGGCAGATATACTGCTCGCAGGAGTATACCCTGCCTGACTGCATAGCAGCAAAGGACCTCTCACTCTCGGCAGAGGGCATGAGACCCCATGTCCCCATGTTTGTTCACACAGAACATCGCCATCTAGATGTCCATCTGGACCAGCACTGGCTGGTGATGCAGGTGGTGGCAAAACGCTTGAAGGGCTAAGTATATCGCCCGCAGCTCCAGGAGGTTGATCTGTTGGGTGCTCTCATTTGATGACAGCTGCCCTGGGTGTGAAGCTCCTCGCAGTGGGCTCCCCAGCCGAGCAGGGAGGTGTCTGTAGTGTGGACCCTAGAGGGGCTCAGGGCATGCCTGCCTTGAGATACTGGAGAGACTGCCACCAGACCAGAGAGTCCGCCAGTTGGTGGGTTACTGAGACTCTGTCTCGGAGGCGCTCCGTGGCTTCAGTCCACTGGTCTTGAAGACACCACTTCGCTGCCCTCATGTGGAGGCGAGCGTCTGGGGTGACGGACCATGGAGGCGAGCATCTGGGGTGACGGACCATGGAGGCCATGTGCCTGAGAATGCACAGAAGCCGAATGGGCAGAGAAAGATGGCACTGTATGTCCCATGCCAGAGTCCTGAGACCGTCAGCTTGGTCCCTGGGCAAGAAGGCCTTTGACTGGAGAGTGTCCAGTTTTGCCCCGATGAACTCCAGACACTGTGTTGGGAAGTGGAGAGACTTGGGGTAGTTTATGACAAAGCCCAAGTGCTGCAGAACCTGGATGGTGCGTGCGGTGGCTTGCTGCACCTCTGAGGCCATACTGCCTTTTATGAGCCAGTTGTCCAAGTAGGGGAAGACAAAGACCCCCTGGAGACAGAGGAAGGCGGCCATGACTACCAAGCATTTTGTGAAGACCCTTGGGGCAGAAGCCAAGCCGAAAGGGAGCACCCTGTACTGATAGTGCCTGCCTCCCACTATGAACCGCAGGTACTGCCTGTGGTTGGGGTGAATGAGATGTGGGTATAGGCATCTTTGAGCTCTAAGGAGCATAGCCAATCTCCCTGCTGGATGTATGGCAGCAATGTTCCAAGTAAAAGCATCATGAACTTCTCCCTCACGGACTGAAGAATGTGTTGAGGTTGCGTAGATCGAGGATGAGCCTTAAGCCCCCTGTTCTTTTTTGCACAAGGAGTACCTGGAGTAGAACACCTTGCCCTTGAGATGGTGGGGCACAAGTTCTATTGTTTATTGTTTATTTACATTTAATATACCGCTCCCCATAACATCGGAGCGGTTTACAAAAATAAAATTAATTATTGAAAAGGAAAAAGGAAAAGGAAATTACAATAGCCGGTAGAGAGAGAAAAGAGACAAAGGCAGTAAAAATCATGCAAAGCAACAGAGAAAAGACAAGGAGAGGAAAATTCAAGGGGGGAAAGCTAGAGAGAATAGATGAGTTTTTAGGAGAGAGCGGAACCTTGGATAGGATTCTTCTGTACAGGGTACGGAGGTTGGTTGGAAGGGAGTTCCAGAGAGAAGGCCCTAAATAGTAGAATGCTGATTTTCTGGTAGATTGTAGATGAGCTCTGGAGGGTGCTGGAAGATGGAGGCGGTTGATGTGAATGGACCGGAGACTGCGTGTAGGAGTATGGTAAAAGAGTAGATCTGAAAGATAGGCAGGAGTAGAGAGATAAATGGCTTTGTGAATTAAGGTAAGAACCTTGAAGGATATCCGAAAGTCAATTGGCAGCCAATGGAGGTGATGGAGCAAAGGAGTAACATGGTCCCATGGTGAAGCGTGAAGAATCATACGAGCGGCTGTATTCTGAATTAGTTGGAGGCGGCGTTTCTGGTATTGGGGGAATCCGGCAAAAATAATATTACAGAAATCTAGCCTGGTGATGATTAAAGAGAGGAGCAAAGTAGTGATGGCCTGAGTGGACAGGAAGGGGCGAATGGCACGAATTTGGCAGAGACGCAGAAAGGAACACCGAGAGACGTGAGAAATGTGATCATGAAAACTAAGAGTGCTGTCAAGGAAAACTCCAAGATAACGAAGAGTAGGGACTACAGTAATGAGAGAGCCTGCAAGAGATGGGGCGAGTGAAGGGGCAGGAGAGGTGTGCGGGAACCAGACTGCAGCAGTCTTTTGAACATTAAGTACTAGACCAACCGACAGCAACTAATCCGCACCAAAAACTCAACCTCACCCCCCTTCCAGCAACATCAAGGAGTACCGCAAGGATCCACATTATCAGCCATGCTTTTCAACATCTACCTCCGTCCACTCTGTTCAGTCATACGCACTCACAATGTCCACTTCCACATATACGCCGACGATATAATGCTCTACACCCCAATTACAACCACAGACCCGACAAACGACCAGCTGTCAACCTGCTTCACTGACGTATCCAACTGGCTACAAGAGAACAACTTATCCATTAACATAAAGAAGACCGAGGCTCTTATAGTGACAAAAGACCCAGACTTCAAACCACCCACTCACATCACCATGGGAACCATGCAAATCCAAATACAACCACACATAAGATATCTCGGCATTATCATTGACCAAGCCCTAACCCTTAAGCAGCAAATCAACAAGACCACTCAAACAGTATTCCACAAGGCAAAAACAGTACAACGTCTCCGACCTCTCCTCGAACCACAGGACTTCAGGACAGTAATGCAAGCTCTGACACTCCCTCATCTAGACTACTGCAACATAATCTACCATGGCCTACCTGCCACACAAACCAATCCTCTCCGAATTGCCCTAAACACCACGGCGAAAATAATTCACAATGCAAAGAAAAGGGACCACATCACCCCAATTCTGAGGGACCTCCATATTCTCCCCATCAAAGCAAGAATCAAATACAAAGCTCTTCTACTCACCCACAAAACCATCCACCAAACACAAGGCACCCCACTCTGCTCCCTACTACCTCGACCAACCCACAGCAGAACGACCAGACAATCCTCCAACAGTTCCATTGCAGTCCCCCACAAAAGGACCAAGGCAACACAACGGACCTGCAACAGAGCCTTTGAACTCTATACCAAACCACATCAGGAACAACGGTGATCTCCCATCATTCAAAAAGCAGCTAAAAACCGTCCTATTCCAAGAACATCTCTGAATAGGAACCCCCCTATTTTTCTCAAAAGCTCCAGACCAGTAACTATGCTACCCTGTCAGTCTCTATGTCCATCCCAAAATCATCAATGTTGAAACCCCGGTGAGGGCCCCCCCCCCCATTGATTCCCCCCCCCCCCTTTGTTATATGTCCCACCGCTTTGACCCGGTGAAAAGCGGGATATAAATAGTTAAATAAATAAATAGACAATTAGAGGAAAGCCAAGAAGAAACGGTGGACAGATAGTTCGCCAAGGGAGAGATATCAGGGTGATATGGTGAAGTATGGTGCAGCAGAAAAATATCATCAGCATAAAAATAACTTGAAATCCCAGATTGCTGAATAAGAAGGGCCAATGGGGCAAGAAAAACATTAAACAATAAAGGAGCCAGAATCGAACCCTGGGGAACACCACAGGGAAGTGGATAGCGATCAGATGAAGAGAGGGTGGAAGAGACAGCAAAAGACCGATGACTAAGAAATGAATGAAACCAGTGAAACACCGAACCACGAATGCCCGCATCCCGAAGGCGAGAGAGAAGAAGGGTGTGGTCCACCAGGTCGAAAGCCGCGGAGAGGTCAAGTGATACTACTAAAGTGATGTTACCTTGGTCGTGAGAAGTACGGATTTCGTTCAAGACAGCTGTAATTGTAGTCTCCACACTAAATCCGGGTCTAAAGCCAGATTGCCTGGGATGAAGGAAAAGTGTAGTGGCCAGGTAATGAGAGAGCTGTGAAAAAACTACCTTTTCCAGCAGTTTAGAAGACTTTATCCTCGAGAAGAGCTGCCAATTCCTTCAGTAGAAGGTCCCCGGTGGAGGGGAGACCTGAGGAACACTTCTGGAAAATAAGGGGGAGGTGTCCGAGTCAGGTGGAGGAGGTAACCCTCACTGACAACCCGAAGTGCCCAGGAGTTGGTGGTGATTGTTAACTAGCTCTGGGCATAGTGGGCCAGATGTCCCCCTGTGGGCTGCTGTTCTCCTTGAGGTAGAGAGGCTATGCTCAAGGAGTCAAAAACTCCCCCCCCCTGGCTGGGCCGGAGCCGGTGCCTGGGGTTTTGAAGCCTTCTGCTTACAAGGGCCATGATTGTGTCCCTTGGCCTGCTGACCCTGGGGGAGCTGGGGAGGCCTGAAAAGGTGGGTAGTTTCTATAAGCAGCCTCTTTCCTCGGGCAGAAGGACTTTTTACCTGAGCCTTTCCGTCAGGGAGGAGCAGCGGTCTTTTGAGAGAGCCTGTTCCTCATCATGAACTCTGTCTCCAGTTCAGCAGCCTTGTCGGTCATGGGTTTGTCAAAGGTTCTTCTCCTTGGCATGGGACATAGACCAATTTGTCCTGAACCCACTTGTTTGAGGTCGGACAACTGTAGCCACGCTTGGCATCGTGCAACGATGTCCGCTGTCACTACTCGAGCCGCCGACTCGAACCCATCATAGGCCATCCAAGACATGAACTTGGAGCACTCAAGACTGCCTTGTTCTTGAACTGCTGCAGGGATTCCTTGGAGAGGACAGCTGGGAACCTGGTGAGTTACTTTGCCAGGTCTCTCAGGTACATGCCCATGTACAGCTGGTAAGCCTGGATGCAGCTGATGAGCATCGAGCCTTGGTAACACTTTCTGCTGAGGGCACCCAAGGTACGGGCCTCCCTTCTGGGGGGCACCAAGGAGTGCGTTTTCTGGCTCTTCAGCTGATGCATGGCTGACTCCACACCATAGAGTTATGTGGCAGCTGTGATTTCTGGAAGCCCGGGCTCCAGCGGACTCGAGAGATCAAGTCGAGCCGTTTGCTCACACCACCAGCAGAGATGCCAGTGTCTCCCACATACGGAGCATCAGCCGTTCCAGGATGGGAGGGATAGGCACCGTGAGCGATTCCCTCAGAGAAGCCTCGTACAGGAGAATTTCCAACTCATCTGCCCGAGGGTCCTCCTCCGACTCAGTAGGGAACACCAGGGCTTTAGACATATATTCATTGTAAACCGCACTGATGTCGAATAGCGCGGTATAAAAGAGACTGCAAATAAATAAATAAAAATAAATATCCTTGATGAAATCAAGGAAGCCTATATCTTCTGACGGGGGCTGCCGTCGAGGCTCCGAGATGGGAGAGTGTGACAGGATGTCACGGTGGCGAGGGGTATTGGGGGACGCCTCATCCTTCATCTCCCACTCGGAGTAGTCCATAGGGAACTCGTAGGAAGGCTGCTCCATGGACCTCAGGGCTCCTGATGCTCCAATGTCAGTGCCAGCACACTTGCTGGGGATGATTGCGGTCCTGTTGAGCGGGAATCGGATTGAGACCTCGGCTGAGGATTGACTCTAGGCCGAAGGACTTCGAGAATCGGCTTGGCCTCCAGTGACATCTTCGACGTTGAGGGCCCGTTGGTCGGGGCGGATGAATCACTTGTACTGGACAACAGCACCCGCTTACTGGTCCATCAATTCAGACCAGCTGTGCTCCAGGGCCGCCATTGTGGACTCCAGGCCAGAAGGCTCCACAGCCTTTGGCGCAGGCACCAAGGGTCTCGGGCCCAGAGCCAGCGCTGGCTCCCCCGAAGGGGAATCCTCGACAAGGACGGTGTCTGGGAACAGAGGCAGGTCCGAGGTCGATTCCTTCCCAGGGGACTTTTGCAGGCTACTCCTTCTCAGATACCTCGGATGAGCATCACAGACTGTGGGACCTGGCCCAGGGGGCACAGATCCGGTCAAATCAGTCCATGGATGTCGCCTTTGAGGGTTTCTTCTTCCTGGGTTCCCTCAAGGGAGACCCCCTTTCTGAAGACCCACTGCAGGGCTTGGGCGGGTCCGCCCAAGGTGTCGAGGCTTCAGACGAGTCCCTGGCCTTCGGAGGCACCAGGGACTCAGGGGAAAAAAACTTATCGTGCTGCTGCTGGTGGCTCTTGAGGGCCTTGCTGGACATCCTCTTGCAAAAACCGCATGCTGCCGTGTCATGGTCCAGCCCAAGGCAGCTGAGACAGAAGTTGTGTGTGTCGGTTAAAGACAATTTTTGAGCACCGATCACACTTCTTAAAGCCACTGGTAGCCATGGGGGAAGAAAGTACCCCTGCGAGGTTGAAGACTTGCCGGGCTGCCAGTTGGGGGGAAAAAAAGGCGCAAAGGCGCCAGAAAATGAAAAAAAAAAAACCTATAAAAATAGACCCAAACTTGACACCGAGGTCGGGTGGTGGGAAGAGTACCGGTGCGATACTGGAGGCGAGTATGAAGCTCAGAAAAATCAACTTTTTCCAGGAACAAGCCAGACAAACGTCTGAAGGTCTCCGCAGAAAAAAGGAGACTGCTGGAGCAAGATGGCATGGCACCCTTGGGTGAGAAGGGGACCACGCATGTGTGGTGGCATCTCCCAAAGGTTTTCTTTGAAAGCTGGGGGGGGGGGTGCTTCTGTGAGGGCTCCATCGGTTCTGACGTCACCCATATGCGAGGACTGATTCCCGCTTGTTCCCAGAGAATTTGAATTTATTTTAGGAAAGAGAGATTAAGCTTGTTATAGGAGGAAGAATGATAAAGAAGAATGTTTCTTTCTGATTTTGTTTATTTTTTTTTATTAGGGTTTAAATAGAATTGCAGCCAAGGTGAGTGAAGAAGCAGTGGGTTTCAGTTTGAGGAATAAGAAATAAAGGGAAAGAGGTAAAGAGAAAAAGGGAAACATGGGAGACGTGAATAATTTGAAGATTTAAATTTTTTTA
Organism: Ichthyophis bannanicus; assembly: GCA_033557465.1. Lineage (NCBI taxonomy): Eukaryota > Metazoa > Chordata > Amphibia > Gymnophiona > Ichthyophiidae > Ichthyophis > Ichthyophis bannanicus. The sequence continues at coordinate 110,697,624 of CM066032.1, read as the reverse complement.
CTGATAAAATTTCAGAGTGTTTAATAGGAACTGTTTCCTTTGAGTAAGGGAAAGGAGTTTAAAAGGGTTTGAAACACAGGAAATTCTGGAAGAACAAGGAAATAAGTGTCTGCTAATGTTTTCTTGAAGATTTTCCCATGTAAGGGGGTCTTCAAGTTTGGAATTATTTGACAGAAAGAGGGAAGGGGAAAGGGAAGAGAATGAACATATCACTCCTGGGGGGATTTAACTATACCTGGCTATACTTTATTCAGAAAGGACAGGGTAGGAAGAAGGGGAGGAGGAGTGGCACTATATGTAAAAACTACTATTAAAGCTTTGGAATTACAGAGCTTAAAAGGGAGAGAGGAGGCATTGTGGGTTAAACTAGAAAGAGGGAAAGAGAAATCTATTTGCATTGATGTGATATACAGACCTCCCTCACAAGAGGAAGAGGTGGACAGAGAGTTAATTGAAGACATACGCAGCATTGCTAGGAAAGGGGAAGTGCTACTGATAGGAGAGATTTCAATATGCCAGATGTTGATTGGCACATTCCTTCTGCAGTATCATCTAGAAGTAAGGAGATCCTGGATTCTCTACAGGGAGAACTATTCAGGCAATTGGTAACAGACCCCACACGTGAAGGGACCATACTGGACTTGGTGCTTAGCAATGGTGAAAGTGTTTCTGATGTTGTAGTGGGAGATCATTTTGTATCCAGTGATCACCAGATGGTGTGGTTCAGTATTAGGACTAGGGCTGTTAGAATCCATTCCAAGGTGAGGATCTAAGACTTTAGGAAGACTAACTTTGCGAAGATGGGCCAATACCTCAGGGAGTCGTTAGTGGGATGGGAATAGCTGGGAGATGTAGAAAAACAGTGGGCAAAACTGAAAGGGGATATTTTAAGGGCAACCAACCTTTTTGTTAAAATGGTAAATAAAGGCAAAAGGAAAAGGAGACCGCTATGGTTTTCTAAGGAAGTAGCTGAAAAAGTGAAGAAAAAGAGGGAGGCCTTCATGAAATACAAGAGATCACAGAGAGAGGAAGACAGGCATCTGTATTTGGAAAAACTTAGAGAAGCTAGCAAAGTAGTCAAGAAGGCAAAGATTCAAAAGGAGGATGAAATAGCCAATGCAATAAAATGGGGGGGGGGGGGGGGGGGATAAGACATTTTGAAAATATATTAGTGAGAAGAGGAAGGGCAAAAGTGGTATTGTCAGACTCAAAGGTGCAGGGGGGGGGGGAATATGTAGAAGCTGATAAGGATAAAGTGGAATTGCTTAACAAATATTTTTGTTCTGTGTACACAGATGAAGAACCAGGAGCAGGACCTCAGAAAACACCCACAAATAGGAACAGAAGCGAGGGACATCTTGAACAATTTTCAGAAGACTGTGTTCGTGAGAAACTAGCTCAACTTAAAGTAGACAAAGCGATGGGACTGGATGGGATATACCCTAGAATACTGAGGGAACTTGGGGACGTTCTAGCAACTCCACTGACTGACCTTTTCAATGCCTCGTTGGAGTCGGGAGTGGTGCCAAAGGACTGGAGAGAGGCTCATGTGGTGCCTTTACACAAAAGCGGAAGTAAAGATGTGGTTGAAAACTACAGGCCAGTTAGTTTAACTTCAGTGGTGAGTAAATTATTGGAAACGCTGCTGAAAGAGAAAATAGTGAGGTTTCTGGAGTCCAGCGGATTACAGGATTCGAGGCAGCATGGATTCACCAGAGGCAGGTCTTGTCAGACAAATCTGATTGATTTCTTTGACTGGGTGACCAGGGAGTTGGACCGAGGGAGAGCTCTAGATGTGGTGTATTTAGATTTCAGTAAAGCCTTTGACGCTGTTCCTCACAGGCGACTTATAAACAAACTGAGCACCCTAGGGATGGACCCTAAAGTTACTGCTTGGGTTAGAAATTGGTTGGGTGGGAGGCGACAAAGAATACAAGTAAATGGAGCTCACTCTGAGGAGAAGGATGTTACCAGTGGTGTGCCCCAGGGATCTGTCCTTGGTCCGATTCTTTTTAACATCTTTGTTAGTGATATAGCGGAAGGGCTGTTGGGTAAGGTTTGCCTCTTTGCAGATGATACCAAAATCTGCAATAGAGTAGACACCCAGGAAGGTGTAGAGGAGAGATCTAGCTAAGCTTGAAGAATGGTCTAGAATTTGGCAGCTGGGATTTAATGTTAAAAAATGTAAGGTCATGCATTTGGGCTGCAGCAATCCAAGGGAGCAATACAGTATAGGAGGTGAAGTACTTTTGTCCACTAAAGAAGAGCGGGACCTAGGCGTGGTTGTGTCTGATGATCTTAAAGTAGCTAAACAGGTAGAAAAGGCGACGGCAAAAGCTAGAAGGATGCTTGGGTGCATACAGAGAGGAATGGCTAACAGAAAAAAGGAGGTGATAATGCCTCTGTATAAGTCTTTGGTGCGACCTCATTTGGAGTATAGTGTGCAATTCTGGAGACCGCACCTTCAAAAGGATGTGAACAGGATGGAGTCAGTGCAGAGGGTGGCTACTAAAATGATTAGTGGGCTTCATTATAAAGCATATGAGGACAGACTTAAGGATCTTAATATGTACACCTTAGAGGAAAGGCGGGATAGAGGTGATATGATTGAGATGTTTAAATACCTCCGTGGCATAAATGTTCAGGGAAAGAGCCTCTTTCAATTGAAAGCAAGTTCTGCTACGAGGGGACATGGGATGAGGGTGAAGGGAGATAGATTCAGGAGTGATATGCGGAAATATTTCTTTACGGAAATAGTAGTGGATCCATGGAATAGTCTCCCAGTGGAGGTGGTAGAGATGAGGACAGTAACTGATTTCAAAAAAGCATGGGACCAACACAGAGGATCTCTAAAGGTAAAAAGTGGACTGTTGTAGTTGTTGATATGGAAGGACAGACTAGATAGGCCATGTGGTCTTTTTCTGTCATCATGTTTCTATGTAACATAGGATAGAAATAAAGGGTAATATAAGTCAGGGGCTGAATAAAGCTTAAGTAAAAGAGAATCCATTAAAGTTGTGAGAAGGAAAAATGGAGGGACTGAATTTAAAGGGGAGAGTGATATGTATGAGACTGGTGTGAAGTAGTGTGAAAGACTGGGCTATGAAAGGAAAAGCGAGTCATTGATGTAAATTTTTTTAAAATTAACAAGCTTGCTCTAGGGAATCCCTAATTTCTATGTTTTAACTCCTTAAAAGGAAAGGGGGGAAAAGGTAGAATATTTAAGGGAAAAGGGAAATAGCATAGTTATTCATCTTAATAGGTGTTCTCTGGGAACAGCAGGAATCAGTCCTCACATATGGGTGATGTCTGTGCCAACGGAGCCCCCGCAGAAGCATCTCCCCAGCTTCCAAAGAAAGCCTTTGGGAGATGCACCATTTATGCATGGGTCCCCTTTCTGCCCAAGGGTGCCATCTTGCCTCAGTCTAGTGACATAACTAAGGCGGCAAAAATAAAATACGGTAAAGAAGCAACTCCAAGAGGAGGAGGGAGGGTTGTGAGAACTGATTCTTTTCTGTCCCTGGAGAACACCTGTTACAGGTGAGTAACTACGCTTTTTTCCTGGAAGAAGCAGGAAGTCAGTTCTCATATGGGACTCCCCAGCTACAGGCTACCAAGGTGGTGTAAAAACGCCACGGCAACCTGCAAAGGGTGAGCCGTAATCAAGTGGTTGGGTCCCTACTGAGACTCTCGCAAGACCCAAGTGTCTGACAAGAACCAGCACTCCGGTACCCTGAACACAAAAGGGTCAGAGGGCAGGAACTGCCTACACAGAAGAGATCAAGGAGTATGGCCTGGCCAAAGGCGCTGTCCCGTCAGAACTCCTTCTCCAGGCAGTAGTGAGCTGTGTAGGTATGGACCGAAGACCAGCTGGCAGCCCGGCAGATTTCTGTCATGGGGACAGAATGCAGATTTTCCACCCAAGTGGTCATGTCCCTGACGCAGTGCACTGTGCCCTTCTGGTCCAGTGAGATCTCTGCCTGCTCATAGGCGAGGGTAATGCAGTCCACCATCCAAGTGGACAGAGTTTGCTTAACCACTAGGAGCCCTAGATGACTGGGGGTCATCGGATACAAAAAGCTGAGGTGTTTTGCAGTAGACCTGAGTCTGCTGCAGATAGAAGGACAGGGCCCTTTTACAATCCAAAGTATGGAGCATGGTCTCCGCCCTGCCGGTGTGAGGCCTCGGTAAGAAGGTGGGGGCATCACCTCTTGACTGAGGTGGAATGGAGACATCACCTTCAGTAGAAACTTGTGGTGTGTGCGGACCACCACCCTGTTCTTGTAGAACCTCATGTAGGGGGGGCTCTGCCATTGGAGCCTAGAGCTTGCTGAATCTGCCAGCCGATGTGAGTGCTACAAGGAAGACGACCTTCCAGGAGAGGTATCTCAAGTGGCAGGTAGCCAGGGGCTCCAACAGCAGCTTAGTGAGCTGCAAGAGCACCACATTGAGATCCCACTCTGCTGCTTAAGGGCGGATGGGGAGTTTGGATAGTATGAGGCCCTGCAAGAACAAACACAAAGGGCTGAGCTGAGAGGGGTTTGCCCTCAACGGAATAGTAGTGCGCTACAATAGCACTCATGTGTACTCTGACAGAGTTGGACTTTAGTCCCACCTGCGACAGATGGAGCAACTACTGGAGTACCACTTGTACAGAGCAGGAAAACTGGTTCAACCGTCTTTCGGCACACCACACAGAGAAGTGGCGCCACTTGAAGGCATATGCCCTTCTTATGCAAGCCTTATGAGAGGCCAGACCCACCTCTTCCATGTCCCGTGGGAGGCTGAAGGGAGCAAATGCTACCCTTTCAGCAGCCAAGTCATGAGTGACAGGGACCACAGGAATGGGGTGTAGGAAGAAGAGAACCCTGCTCATGTGAGGGCTTGGCCCAAGGGAATCGGCGACGCCGCCGACAGGGAGAGGAGCAGCAGGAACCTGGGTTGCCTGGGCCATTGGGAAGCTATCAGTATTAGTGATGTCCTGTCTCGCTGGATCTTAAAGATGGTCTTGGAGACGTGGTGTTGGTGGAGGCCTTCTGTCTATCAAATGAGGAATGCATCTGCTGCCATCCAGGATGGGTACGGCTGGCGGGAGCAGAAGCGGGGCAACTGCGTGTTGTCCAGGCTGGCGAACAGATCCACCAGGGGGACAACCCAGAGTCAAAACAGCTGGGAGGCCACTTTGGGATCCAGGCTCAGCTTGTCTACCAAGGCATTGTCTTGGCCCAGAAGGTAAACCGCTCTTAGGAGCATCCCTCTGTGTGTTGCATAGGCGCGGAGGTCTATTACCTCCTGGCAGAGGGAGTTCGACCCCGTGCCCCCCTCGTTTGTTCACGTAAAACATTGTGACTTGGGTGTCGGTCTGAACCAGCAGAGACTGGTGCTGCAGCCGATGCTGGAAGGCTCAGAGAGCCAGAAACATCACCTGGAGCTCCAGCAGATTGATTTGCATCTGGGATTCCGTCTGGGAACAGCTGCCTTGCTTCTGGAGGCCCTCGCAATTCAATCCCCAGCCCCGTAAAGAGGCATCTGTGGTGAAGACCTTCTGGGGGGGGGGGGATGTGTACCTGGAAGGGCATCCCAGCCTGAAGGTGACAAGGGATCTGCCACCATCCGAGAGTGTCCACCAACTGGCAGGTCACTCTCACTCTGTCCCGGACCCTGCCTGTAGCTTCTGTCCACTGAGCGCGGAGGCACCACTGGTCTGCTCTCATGTGCAGTTGGACGTATGGGGTCACGTGAACCATGAAGGCCATGTGGCGCAGCAGGCAGAGGAGGCACCAAATGAGTAGTGACCGGCATCTCTGAACCTCTGCGGCTAGTTCCCCGAGACATTCTGACCTCTCCTGAGGGAGGAAGGCCTTGGCCTGGAGGGTGTCTAGCTGAGCCCCTATAAACTCCAGGCATTGAGACGGAGAGAGGTGCGATTTAGGATAGTTGATGACGAACCCTCCAGATGCTGCAGGGTGTTGATGGTGTGTCCTGTGGCACACTGTACCTCTGCAGCTGTGCCTCCCCTATGAGCCAGTCGTCCAGATAGGGAAAGACAAAGGCCCCTTGGAGACTGAGGTGGGCTGCCCAAAGGGCAGCACCCTGTATTGGTAATGTTCTCCTCCTACCATGAACTAGAAGTATTTTCTGTGGCTGGGATGGATTAGGATGTGAATAGGCATCCTTTAGGTCTAAGGAGCATAGCCAATCTCTCTGCTGAAGGAATGGCATCAATGTTCCAAGGGAAAGCATTTTGAACTTTTCCCTAATCAGGAACTTGTTAAGGTTCCACATATCCAGGATGGGCCTTAGGCCCCCTGTTTTCTTGGTGATGAAGAAATACCTGGAGTAGAAGCTGGTATCCTGGAGATGTTTTGGCACTGGTTCTACCGCCTTATCCTTGAGGAGACTTGTGAACTCGGTGAGGAGCAGGGTCTTATGGAGGAGAGGTCTTATGAGCTCTCCTAGAAAGTATGAGGGTGGCATCTGCTGAAGGTGGAGGAGAGGTAGCCCTCCTTGACCACTTGTAAGACCCCAGGTATTGGTGGTAATGATGGACCACCTGTGGGCAAACAGAGCCAGCCACCCCCCTATGGGCTGTAGGGGACCTCCTGGGAGAGAGGAGGTCATGCCCAGGGAGTCAAAAGCCCACCCCCCCCAGGCTGAGCCGGGGCTGGCACCTAGGACTTGGGGGTCTTTTGCTTATGGGGGCCGTGCCCCTGTCCCTTGTGTTGCTGGCTGTGCTGTGGAACCAAGGAGGCCTGGAACTGCACGGCATTGCCAAAGCCTCCCCTTTTTCCTCGGGAATTAGGGCTTCTTTCCCGGGGCCTTCTTTCGGGGCTGCATCAAGGTCTTTTTTGAGAGTCTGCTTCTCGTGAAGAACTCAGTCTTGATCTCTGATGCTTTGTCTGTCATGGGTTTCCCAAAGAGGTTCTCTCCGATACAAGGGACATCAATAAGTTTGTCCTGAACCCATTGTTCATAGTCCGACAACTGCAGCCATGCTTGGCATCGAGCTCAGATACCATCTGCAGCCACCCTGGCTGATGATGCAAAGCCATTGTAAGCTGCTCAAGACAGGAACCTGGAGCACTCTCTGACCACTGAGGCCAGTGACTTTAACCTCTGAAGGGGTCCCCCGTTGAGGCCTGCCGAGAACCCACAGAGTTCCTTTGACAGCTCTTTAAGGTACATGCTGATGTAGAACTGGTAGGATTGGACCCGGCATGTCTGTATTGAGCTTTGAAAGGCTGTCTGACCGAGGGCATCAAGGGTCTGGGCCTCTCTGCTAGGGGGGGGGGGGGAGCACCAAGGAATAAGTCTTCTGGCTCTTGAGTCTGTGCATGGTGGACTCGACGATCACAGAGTTGTGGAGAAATTAGGCTTTCTGGAACCCAGGGCCTCGGCAGACTTGATACATGGAGTCGAGTCACCTGCTGACAATGGGCACAGATGCCAGTGTCTCCCACATGTGGAGAAGGCAGTGGAGAAGGCAGTGTTGTAGGACAGTGGAACGTGTATTGTGAGGTCCTCCTTCGGGGGGGGGCTCATACTGGAGGATCTCCAATTCCTCCGTACGAGGGTCCTCCTCTGCCTCAGTCTCGATGGAGAGCACCCTAGTCATGTCCCACAGTCGAGGATGGCAACATTATCTGGTGGGGAATGGGTCTGAAGGTACGTCTTGGTGGTGTCGCTTCTCCAGGGAGTCTTCGTCCTCAATCTAGCAATCGGACTGGAAGTCAGAGGTCAATTCTGAGGCGTCATAGTTGAGGTCCGAGCCGAGGGGCCCGGAGCCTCCTGAGGACCTGCAGTCTGAGCCACATGTGCTTGCTGGAGAGGACCAGTGAGACCCAAGGAACAGGACTGGGACCTCATCCGATGGTGCTCTCTAGACCAGTGGCACTCGAGGATCAGCTCGATGTCCGGGGAGGCCCTCTATCTCAAGAGTCCTGTCGTTGGGCAGATGAACTGGACATTAACGCCCGCTGCTGGGCCATGAGAGCACATATACTGCACTCTAAGGCCGCTATCCTAGTTTCCATGCCAGTTTGCTCCACAGCCTTCAAACACAGACACCCAGAGTTTCAGGTCCAGCGTCTGTTCCGCTGAGGGGATGTCCAACGATGGTGGCCTCGGATGTCCATGGCTGGTCAGTGGGTACAGACTACTCTCCTTCCAGGGCAGCTTGTGAGGCTGCTCCTGCTCCGACTCACGCTGGGAACTGCAGGGTCTGAAGTGTGAATTTCTTATCTTCCCAGAACTTGTCTCCAAGGAGGTCGGTCTTCTTGCGTTCCACCTCTGGGGATTTCCTCTCTGAGGAACTGTGGCCGCGGGACTCCGAGGCGGCCCAGGCTTTGCGGAGCATCAAGGTACCAGAGGGGGCCCTGGAGCGGGGTGTCACCGGAGACTCCGGCATGGATTCAGACTTTTGGAAAAAAATTTCCTGCTGCTGGTGACGGCTCTTAAGGGCCTTTGAGATCATGGTTCTGCAGAGCTCGCAGTCAGAGGAGTTGTGTTCTGGGCCAAGGCACTGGAGGCAGCAGTCATGCGGATCAGTGAAAGACATCTTGCTGCACCGATCACACCTTGAAGCTGCTAGAGGCCATCGGAAAAAAGGAAATCCCTGCTGCTTGCCAGGGGTCTGAGGCCTTTGGCCGAAAAAAGGTGTGAACGCCGGTCGAAGGATACCTAGAGGCAAAAAAGAAAAACAAGGGAACGATTCCGAGGAGCAACACTGAGGTGAGTTGGCTCAGGGACAGGAAAGGGACTTGTACGCAAACCAGACAGGAATGTATCAAAAAAACACACTTTTTCCTGGGGGAAAATGGACAGATATCCAGTGGGCTCCATGGAAAAAAAGAGACTGAGGCAAGAAGTCACCCTTGGGTGGGAAGGGGACCACGCATGCATTGTGTATCTTCCAATGGTTTTCTTTGAAAGCTGGGGAGATGCTTCTGCAGGGGCTCCATCGGCGCCAACGTTACCCATATGTGAGGGCTGACCTTCCTGCTTGTTCCCAGAGAACCCTTCTACAGAAGAAACAAGGAACTTCGGCCTGGACCCGTCTGCCAGAAAGAAGAAGAGACCAACTCCAACAGAAGTTGCTGTTCCCAAGGACAGCAGGAAGATTGGGCCCCAACATTTGGACCTAATGTTTGGTGTATTAAAAAAACAAACAAAAAACCCCCCCACATAGCTGAAGATTGAGAAATACTGGCATGCCCAGGACCCTTACAGGGTGACAATCAAACCAGTGGTTCTTAGTCTGCATCTTTGATCATTCCCTATTCACAGGGTCATTCTTTAAGATAGTCTCAGCTAAACGGTTTTTTACACCAAACATTTGTTACAAGATATGAAAGGAGGGAAAAAAAGCTGCACACTCCCTTGCAGCCCAAAGGAACAAAAAAACCCCAAAAAACCCACACTCACCAAAATTAATCCTTAAAGTTGCAATGGATCAAAGAAACAATGTTTCCCCCTGCACTGGGCAGGAGAATGGGTTTACCCGTTGCTTCGCGCACCACACCGAGAATCTGCACCATTTGAAGGCGTAAGCCCTCCTGGTGAAGGTCTTGCGGGAGGCCAGCAGGATCTCTTTCACTTCTCCCGAGAGGTTGAAAGGGGCTAAGATTACACTTTCAGCAGCCATGCAGTCAATGATAGGGACCCCAGTTTGGGGTGCAGCAGAACACTCCTTCTGAGATAAGAGCCCTGGGGAACTTTCCAGGGGGATCGGAGCCTCCATTGACAATCAAAAGAGCAGTGGGAACCACAGCTGCCAGGGCTACCGTGGAGCCACCAGGATCAGATGCTTTGTCACAAAGAAGCTTGAAACGGGTCTTGGCAATCAACGGTGTGGGTGGGAAGGCGTACATGACGCCTTCAGACCACAGAATGAGAAACGCATCTGCTGCCACCCAGGATGGGTGGGACAGATAGGAACAGAAGCGGGGCAACTGGTGGTTGTCTGGGCTGGCGAATAGGTCCACCCATGGGGTCCCCCAGAGCTGGAAGAGCTGGGTGGCTACTCTGGGGTCCAGCTGCCACTCGTGCGGTTGGAGGACCCTGCTCAGTTTGTCTGCCAGGGTGTTGTCCTGGCCTGGTAGGTATACAGCCTGGAGTATTCCCTGACAAATTGCATAGGAGCAGTGTGTCATCGCTTCGCAACAGAGGGTGCGAGATCCCGTGCCCCCCTGCTTGTTCAGATAGAACATTGCCACCTTTTGGATCAGCACCGACTGGTGCCTCAGGCGTTGGCAAAAAGCTCTGAGGGCTAGATATAGTGCCCGAAGCTCCAGGAGGTTGATCTGCTGGTTGCCTTGGCTTGTGACCACCTACCCTGGGTGCAAAGTTCCTCACAGTGGGCTACCCATCACAGCAGGGAGGCGTCTGTTAGAAGGACCCTTCGAGGACTTTGGAAGGGCATCCCTGCTTGAAGGTGTTGAAGATTTCACCACCAAGTCAGAGATTCCACCAACTGGTTGGTCACTGAGAATCTGTCTTGGAGTCGGCCCATGGCCCGTGTCCACTGGTCTCGAAGGCTTCACTCAGTGACCCTCAAGTGCAGACAGGCGTCTGGAATGATATGGACTGTGGAGGCCATGTGCCCGAGTAGGCACAGCAGGAGTCGAGCAGACATTGAGGGACGGTGTTGTACGTCTACAGCTAGAGTCCTGAGACGGTCGGCCCGGTCCAAGGGGAGGAAGACCTTTGCCTGAACGATGTCCAGCTTTGCCTATTGTCATGCCCTTGCCCCCTGCCTCAGGCTTAGAGGGGCGAGGTTGCGGTTAACTTCTCTTATAAAGCTTGGATAAACTATCGTTCCCTCAGATGCATGCTGGGAGTTGTAGTTTGGCCTTTTAAGATGAAGTGTAGTCATGAAACCGAAGGTGAAGGCAAATGACAGAATTTATTTCAAAATGCAAAGTACATGTAGACTGTAACAGGATACTTCTCCATTCATTCGCTCAGGATTATTTACAATGCAGCATGGATGAGCTTCACTATGGCTCCACAGCCATTAACTATATGCAGCTGCTTAACAATGTAACTGATATGGGAAACACAGCTTCTTCCCTCAACAAAGTAAAAATGTCTTCTTTTTAACTTTGTCTTCGCTAAGCATTTAATAGCACATGTAACAGGTATCTCCCCATTAGAAGAGCAAGTTCCTACCTTTTTATTTATTTATTTATTATTTATTTATATCTCTTATATACTGCGCTATTATAATCAGTGCGGTACCTTCACTTCAGGCTAGGTTTCAATACACTGCTTCTAGGAGACTTTCACCTTTTCAGCTATCCTTTAGCATAGGGATTCAACGCTAGTAGCCTGGCATAGAGTACAGTCCATGGGCATTTCTGGAGACAGTAAATCCTGCTCAATAGGCTCAACCTGCATCTCCTCTGGCTCCGATAATGCAGTGCCCTGCTCTGAGCTCTTAAAGTATGTCTCCGGGTGTATTCTCTCTGAGGATCCCCGTGTCTCTCCTGAGCCCGGCTCCACCCGGTAAGGATAGATTGTACCTGAAGCTGTGGACACTTCTCCCTGGCTGTATTCACTTGCCTCTCTCCAACCTCTCGGAAACAGTTCTTGGTTCGCTTCTCTGAGTTCCCTCTTGGAGCTCTGCCAATGCTCCCTATTCCAAGCTTGGCTCCTTTGACTCCTGTGCTCTGGGCTCCCACCTCTGAGCTCTCCGAACCTTCTGATCAGGAACCTGGATCTGAACCCGTTCCTGCTCCTCTGCTTCCTGCAGTTCTTGCTTCCTCTCCTGCTTCCTCCCCTTGCTTTGACTTTAGCAAAGGTTTATATCCCTGCTTCCAGGGCACTAACGTTTCCTCTCTGCTCAGGTGCTTGTAATTATCTCTCAAGCCTGCAACTACGTCAGCAGAGCTTGGGTGTGGCAGCCTAGGTTTAGTTTCTCTCAGCTTACTTTCTTTATGTAGAAACTGAAATCCATGCACTGCAGGGATTTCACTTTTCCTCAAAGCAAATTCATCACCTTTTCCTATTTCCATAAGCTCAACACAAGCTTCCTTGTCACACTATACACGCCAGACACTGTGTCAGGAGGCGATGGGACTTGGGTGGTTTATCACAAACCCCAGATGTTGTAGGACATGGATAGTGCATACCGTAGCTTGCTGTACCTCTATGGCTGTGCCTCCTTTTATAAGCCAGTCGTTCAGGGAGGGGAAGACGAATACCTCCGGGAGGCGGAGGTAGGCGGCCACTACTGCCAGACATTTGGTGAAGACCCTGGGGGCGGATGCCAGGCCGAAGGGTATCACCGTGTACTGGTAGTGGCCTCCCCGCACCATGAAGTGGAGGTACTGCCTGTGGCTGGGGTGAATGAGGATGTGGGTATAAGCATCCTTCAGATCCAAGGAGCATAGCCAATCTCTCTATTGGAGATAAGGCAGCAATGTTCCAAGGGAGAGCATCTTGAACTTTTCCCTCACTGGGAACTTGTTAAGATTCCACAGGTCCAGGATGGGCCTTAGACCCCCCTGTCTTTTTTGGCACAAGGAAATACCTGGAGCAGTACCCTTTGCCCCTGAGATGTTGGGGTACTGGTTCCGCCGCCTTGCCCTCGAGAAGGCCTGCGGGCTCCGCCGCCTTGCCCTCGAGAAGGCCTGCGGGCTCCGCCGCCTTGCCCTCGAGAAGGCCTGCGGGCTCCGCCGCCTTGCCCTCGAGAAGGCCTGCGGGCTCCGCCGCCTTGCCCTCGAGAAGGCCTGCGGGCTCCGCCGCCTTGCCCTCGAGAAGGCCTGCGGGCTCCGCCGCCTTGCCCTCGAGAAGGCCTGCGGGCTCCGCCGCCTTGCCCTCGAGAAGGCCTGCGGGCTCCGCCGCCTTGCCCTCGAGAAGGCCTGCGGGCTCCGCCGCCTTGCCCTCGAGAAGGCCTGCGGGCTCCTGCAGTAGAAGTTCCGGTGAAGGGGAGACCTGGGAGGCTCTCCTGGAAAGAAAGGGGAAGGAGTTTGTGCCAGATGGAGGAGGTAGCCCTCCTTGACCACCTGAAGTGCCCAGGAATTGGTGGTGATGGCTGACCAACTGTGGGTGTAGTGGATCAGATATCCCCCTGTGGAATGATGTCCTCCTTGGGGTAGAGAGGCTATTTCCAAGGAGTCAAAAGTTCCCCCCAGGCTGGGCCAGAGTTGACGCTTGGGGCTTGGGAGCCTTCTGCTTACAAGGGCCTTGGCCCTGTCCTTTAGCCTGCTGACCCTGCTGGGGAGGCCTGAAAATATGGGTAGTTTTTGTAAGCAGCCCCTTTCCTCTGGTAAAAAAGGGCTTTTTACCCAAACTCTTCTGTCAGGGAGGGTCAGCAGTCTTTTTTGTCCTTATCACAAATTCGGTTTCCAAATCGGCAGCCTTTTCTGTCATGGGTTTGCCAAAGAGGTTCTCCCCTTGGCATGGGACATCGACCAATTTGTCCTGAACCCATTTCTTCAGGTTGGAAGACTGTAGCCAAGCTTGCCGTCGGGCACCGATGCCTGCTGTGGCTATTCTAGTTGCTGACTCAAAGCAGTCATAGGCTGCTCGAGTCATGAATTTGGAGCACTCACGGATGGCTTTGGCCAGGTTCTTGAACCACTGCAGGGGTTCCTCGGAAAGACTACCTGAGAACCTGGAGAGTTCCTTCACCAGATCTCTCAAGTATATGCCCCTGTACAGTTGGTAGGCCTTGATCCGGCCGATAAGCATTGAGCCCTGCTAACACTTTCTGCCAAGGGCATCCAGGGTGCAGACTTCCCTACCTGGGGGCACCAAGGAGTCTCTCTTCTGGCTCTTCAGCCAACGCATGGCTGACTCCACCACCATGGAGCTATGTGGTAGCTATGCTTTCTGGAAGTCAGGGCTCCGGCAGACCAGATACACTGAGTCGAGCCGCTGACTCACGACAGGCACTGATGCCAGTGTTTCTACACATTCGGAACATTAGCTGTTCCAAGATGTAAAGAATGGGTACCATGCGCAAGTCCCTCAGTGGGGCCTCGTACTGGAGAATTTCTAGTTCCTCCGTCCGAGGGTCCTCTTCCGAGTCCATTGGGAATGCTAGGGTCTTTGACATGTCCCACACAAAATCGAGGAACGCCATGTCCTCGGGCGGGGACTGACACCGAGGCTCAGAAGGTGGCGAGTTTGAGGAAATGTCGCGGTGGCGATGGGTGTCCAGAAACTCCTCATCCTCTGTCTCCCAATCTGAGTAGTTGGTTGAAGACTCAAGAGAGGGGCAGCCCATGGGCTCCGGGCCTGATCCCTGCTCGCATCCCTTGGAGGCCCCGCGGCTGGTGCCATGTGCACTGACGAGGAAAACCTATGTCTCGTCGAACTGGACTCTGATCTAGACCTTGGAGGATCAACTTGAGGCCAGGTGGTCTCGAGGATCGGCTTGGCCTCCGGGGACATCCTCGATGTCAAGGGCCTGGTGGTCTGGGCGGAGGAACCAGCTGTGCCGGACAGCAATGCCCGCTGCTATTCCATGAAGGAAGATAGGCTGTGCTCTAGGGCCGTCATTCTGGTTTCAAATCCAGAAGGCTCTGCAGCTACCAGTGTGAGCCCCGAGGAACTCGGGCCAAAGGGGGGTTCTCAAAGGGGGGTTCTCAACAGGGATCGCCTCGGAGGTCAGAGGTCAATCTCTGGGAGATACCTTCTGGATGACCTTAGTGGGCTGCTTCCCACTCCGAGCACTCGGACTAATGTCGTGGATTGCAGGTCCTGGCTCGGGACTTACCCGACCTGCTGGAACTGTCCAGGGATGCTGCCTTCGAGGGTTTCTTCTTCTTGTGTTCTCTTGAGGGAGACACCCTTTCTGAAGATCTGAGGCATCAACCAGGGTATGCAAGGGCACCACGGGAGTCCATGGCTTCAGAAGGGGCCTTGGCTTTCGGAGGCACCGGGGACTCCAGGAAGAACATATCATGCTGCTGCTGGCGGCTCAAGGGCCTTGATAGACATCTTCTTACAGAGACCACAGGCTGCGGGGTTGTGGTCCGGCCCTAGGCAACAATCGGGTGTATCGGTGTACGACTTGTCACGTCGCTTAGATGTAAATAGTTTTCCCAGCTTATCCAAGTTCTAGTACCTGTTCCTTGTAATCACAGATCAGGCAATGAAATGTGTAAGTTTTATGTTCCATGTGAACCGTACTGATGTTGAATAGCGCAGTATATAAGAGACTCTAAATAAATAAATAAAATAAATAAAACGGTAAGGGACATGATTTCTGCGCACTAATCACACTTCTTAAAGCCACTGGTAGCCATGGGGGAAAAAAGTACCCCAGCAAGGTTGAAGACCTGTGGTGTTGCCAGCTGAAAAAAAAGGCATAAAGGCGCCGAGGAAAAAAAATATCTACGGACCCAAGACTCTATGCCAGGACAGCAGGCTCGGGTGGCAGGAAGAGTACCAATGCGCAATCTGAAAAGAGTATGAAATTTGGGCACAAAGAAATCAACTTTTTCTGGGGAAAGCAGATATATGTCTGAAGGGCTCCACAGAAAAAAAAAAAAAAGAGACTGAGCAAGATGGCACCATTGGAAGGAAGGGCACTACACATGCATGGTGGCATCTCCCAAAGGCTTTCTTTGAAAGCTGGGGAGATGCTTCCACGAGGGCTCCGTCGGCGCAGACGTCACCCATATGTGAAGACCGACTTCCTGCTTGTTCCCAGAGAACAAGCTACTAAACAAAATTAAACAGATGTTCTCTTAAAATTTGAGATTTCCTTGAATCTGAACTGACAAAATATTTTAAAATTTCAGACTGGCAGGAAATGACATCAGCCCAACCATGCAAATGGGAGAGTGAAGGACTCCCCCTATAACTCAAAGAATGGTCTTCTTGAGCCCCAGTAACAGCAAAAACCTCCGATAGGGTGGTAACACGCAAGCCTCCAGTGGCAATAACTGACTCCACATGGCATAAAACGGCAGACTTAAGAGAGTTTGCATATGCTGGCTTGGGAAAGGAGGGGAAGGAGGCTGAAAAGATGGCATCTGCTGAAGAGGTAAAGCAGACGGAGGAGGTAGCCGCGGGGATAGTTATGAGCAGATTGCTGGCGGGAAAAAGTGCTAACGGAGCTCCGATCTTGGTTTAATGAAATAAAAGCAGACAATGCAAAGGTTTGGACAGAAGTAGAAGTGCTGGGCGAATTAAGAAATAATATCCAAGAGGTAGGCAGGAGCATGGACGATACAGAAATGCACAGAAAAATAGATGCATTAGGAACCTCTATGTCTTCCCTGAAACTAATGCATGATCATTTGCAATTGAAGATACCGAGGGATCTGGAAAACCACTCTAGGTGGAATAATTTAAGAATTAAGAGAATACCTGAAAGCGAAAAATACCGCAACTGTGAGCAAGTAGTCCAAGGTGTTTGTGAAGCACTTCTACAGAACCCTGCCAATAGGGAAGAATCCTGACAAGCCCCTCTTGGACCTGTGCGAACAGAGTGCCCACAGGACATTGTAATTTGCCTGCATGAGTATACTTAGGAGAAAATAGCCCAATGAATGCGGGTGGCAGGGCAATATATGTGGGACGGCAGTCGGGTGGCAGGTTTCGCTGATCTTGCATAGGCAACATTACAAAGGCATAAAGAATAGAGTGGATTCACGAAATGCCTACACAAAGCTGGATATAAATACAAATGGTTGTTTCCAATGGGGTTGGCATTCACAGCCAATGGAGTCACTAAGAGCCATGAATGTAAAAGAATTGGCAGCAGCAATGAAAGAGATAGGGATGCAAAATGTACCTGTGAACTGGCGGCAAGTGGTAAATGTCAGAGCAGTGAACTGCCCTAAGCCAAGTGAAAGAAATTGGACAAAAAAGAGCAGCAGAAGAGGAAAAACAACAAGGCAGGAGAGTGAAGTCCGCTGAAGACTCTAGTTAAACTATTCAAGAGAGCGATGGTGTAGAGACATGCATCTCAAGGGACTGACAGCTTGCCCAAGACAGGAGAGGTCATGAGAGACAACCTATTCTCCTCTTATTTCTAATATTTACCCTCTATGATGTACGGGAGCAAGGAAGGGAGTGGGGGGGGAGTCACTGTTAATAGATGATGGGGACATGGTTTGATATGGGTGGGGACTTGTATGACAACAGGGATAAATTTGATGTTGGGGGGAGAACAACTATGGTTCGACATGCCAGACGGGGCTGGGAAGGGGAGTACAGGATAGAAATGACAGAAGCAGTGGGGCGTGATTGGATTGAGTCATTCCGATAGAGAACATGAGCTGGGAATGCTAGGAGAAGAGGGATGGGGGTGAGGGAGAGGAGGTGGTATGGGAGGGTGAATGGGGGTGGTCTGTATTTAAAAAAAAAAAAAAAAAAAAAAAAGATATCCTGATTGCGAGTCATGGTTCCTAAAAGAGGAGGGGGAGAAGGACTAAAGAAAATCACTTCTAAGAGAAGGGGAACATATGCAAGCAGTTATCTTGATGGTGAAGGAAGCTCATTTCACACAAGCACAAGAGCAGTGGCTGAAAGGCGGCACATATGATCGAATATTTATGGCCCCAAACAGAGCACAACCTAAGAAAGGAGGCATAGGCCTCCTGTTTTCAAAAGATTTGATATTAGAGGAAAAGGAACTTTTAAGGGACCCAGAAGGTAGGTTCATTTTTTTTGTGGGCAGAAAAGATCAACGGGTGGGAGATAATGCTAGACAGTATATATATATGTCCCAAATATATATATATGTCCCAAATTTAAAACAGAGTTCTATGAATGGATGAGAGCCAACATTCAGGACCGAGTGAGAGGAGCCTTAATACTAGGGGGAGACTTTAATGCAATAGTCAACCCCAGGTTAGACACTACAGAGGGAGGTGGGAGCAATGGGGTCCAACTCGGGTTACAAACAATGAAGAAACTATGTATGCAGGAAGCATGGTGGTATTTAAAAGGTAATGCCCACAAGTACACCTTTAATTCCCATCCACATGAAAAATATAGAAGAATAGACATGATCTGGGTAGATGCGTCAATAATAGAGAGAATCCAAGATGTAGCAATTGAATCAATCACCTGGTCTGACCAATGCACTTAGGACCTCAGGGGCAAAGGGGAGGACTAAAAATTAGGTGACTAAATGATTCTTTGTTATCTGAGGAAAGACAAGTGAGAGCCACACGAGCAGTAATAAGAGTATATACACTTCAATAAAGCATAGTTACTCACCCGTAACAGGTGATCTCCAGGAAAAGCAGGAATTTAGTCTTCACATATGGGTATCGTTGATACCGATGGAGCCTGCGCGGGAACGCTCCCCAGCATCCAGTTAGAAAGCTTTTGGGAGCATCCCACAGCGCCTGCGTGCTGCCATCCCGCCTTTCCCAACTGCCTCTCTCCAGTTGAGTTTAAAGCTGAGACAAAGAGAGAGAGGGAAAGAGAAAGAGATAGATAGAGAGATACAACTCCTAGGGGAGGTGGGTGGGTTGTTAAGACTAAAATCCTGCTGTGCCCGGAGATCACCTGTTACAGGTGAGAAACTATGCTATCTTCAGGAACAAGCAGGAATGTAGTCATCACATATGGGGACTCTCTAGCTTTAGATGCCAGGGAGAGACCCCAGAAGTTGTGTGTCCCTGTGAAAGGGCTCCAGTTCCCCCCATGGATCTCTGGCATCCAACCAGGGATGGCAGGTAGGAGTTGATTAGGTATGGAACAGGTGTTGGAGAACAGCCTGACCAAACAAGGCATCCCGGTGGGAGTCCTTGTCCAAGCAGTAATGGGCTGTGAAGGTATGAACCGAAGCCCAAGTGGCTGCTCAACAGATCTCGTCGACAGACACAGAGTGCGGACGAGCCATTGAAGCTGCCATGGCTCTCACATTGTGAGCTGTGACATGGCGCTTCAGAGGAAGATTCTTACTCCGATAGGCAAAGAAAATACACCGTGCAATCCAGCTGGACAGTGTTCTCTTGGAGACTGGAAGTCCCAAATGAGAAGGATCAAAAGCAACAAAGAGCTGAGAGGACTTTCTATGTTGCTGTGTTCTTTGCAAGTAAAAGGCTAAAGCTCTTTTACAGTCCAAAGTATGAAGATTCCTTTCTGCATTTGATGCATGAGGCCTTGGAAAGAACACAGGCAGGTAGACCACTTGGTTAAGATGAAAAGGCGAGACCACCTTTGGCATAAAGTGTGGATGAGTCCTAAGGACTACCCTTGCCATGATGGAATCTTGTATAAGGTGGATCAGCCACTAGTGCCTGCAACTCACTGATGCAACGTTCTGATGTGATTGCAATGAGAAAGATAACTTTCCAAGAAAGGAATTTCAATGAGGTAGTAGCTAAGGGTTCGAAAGGTGGCTTCATGAGCTGACCAAGAACCAGGTTTAAGTCCCATGCCACCGGTGGTGGCCTAAAGGGAGGTTTAGTAAGAAGAAGGCCTCTCATAAATCTTGCTATAAGAGGATGGGAGGAAATAGGTTGTCCATTTAGAGGCTTGAAAGAAGCTGCAATAGCACTCAAATGGACACTTACCAAGTTAGTCTTAAGTCCTGCATTGGATAAATGAAGGAGATACTCCAGTAATGATTCCAGAGATATCACAAGGGGGTTAAGACCCTTCTGCGAGCACCATATGGTAAACCTCTTCCACTTAAAAGCAGAAGAGCGTCTTGTGAAAGGCTTCCTGGAAGCATAAAGGATATTCTTTACTTGCTGAGAGAGGTTAAGAACATGAAGATCTAGGCCTTCAGCAACCAAGCTCTGAGATGCAGAGACTGGGGATTGGGATGCCATAACATTCCGTCCTCCTGTGACAGGAGATCTGGAGCAGATCCTAACTCCAGGGAAGGAGCTTGAGAGAGATGTAGAAGCAGACAGTACCACACTTGCTGCGGTCAATGTGGAGCTATGAGAATCATACGCCCTCTGTCTCTCTGAAGCTTGAACAGGGTTTGGGGAATTAGGGGAATGGGTGGAAAGGCATAAAGGAAGTCTTGCCCCCAGTGAAGGAGGAAAGCATCCCTGGCCTGAGAGCCCTGAGCCGGAATTCTGGAACAGAACCGGGGAAGTTTGGCATTCAACGGACTTGCAAAGAGGTCTATGTCCGGGGTTCCCCAAATTTGAAAGATCTTGGCTACCTGGTCTGAATGTAGAGACCATTCGTGTGGAAGCAGAACTCGACTGAGTCTGTCTGCCCAAGAGTTCTGTATGCCTGGAAAATACACTGCCAGGAGATGAATCTGATGCTCTCTGGCGAGGGCCCATAGTCGCAAAGCTTCGTTGCAAAGCGACAGAGAGCCTGTTCCCCCCTGCTTGTTCACGTAGAACATGGCTACTTGATTGTCCGTATGGATGAGGACTGTCTTGTAGCTGAGCAGGGTGTGGAACACTCGAAGAGCAAGGAAGATTGCTCTGAGCTCTAAGAGATTGATATGTAGATGAGTCTCCTGTGGAGTCCAAGTGCCTTGGGTGGAGAGGTCTTGCAGATGAGCTCCCCAACCCATTGGTGAAGCATCTGTTGTGAGAGTTGCCTGGGGTAAAGGATGTTGAAATGGGGACCCCAGCAACAGGTTCTGAGTGGACTGCCACCACTGGAGTGACAAAATAAAGCGATTTGTGTTTGCTATTTTGTCTGACAAGCACCCTGATGCCTGGGTCTATTGAGTGGATAAAGTCCACTGGGCTGCTCTCATATGGAGGCGAGCATAAGGAACCACATGCACTGTAGAAGCCATGTGGCCTAATAGTTGTAACATTTCTCGGGCAGTGAGATGAGGTTTTAGCACTGCTTGAGAAGCTAACTGCACCATGCGAAGGCAACGGGCCTGGGGAAGACAGGCCCTTGCTTTTTTGGTATCCAGCAAAGCTCCTATGAACTCTAGAGACTGAGCGGGAGTTAGACTGGATTTTGGGATGTTTATGACCAGACCCAAATACTGAAGGATACGCATTGTGCAAGATAGGGAAGTCCTGGCCTCTGACTCTGATGGGGCTCGAATGAGCCAGTCATCTAAGTAGGAGAAAACGAATATCCCTAGAGTGCAGAGAAATGCTGCTACCACAGCCATGCATTTCGTAAACACTCTTGGTGCTGAGGCCAGGCCAAAAGGAAGCACCCTGTATTGGTAGTGCTTTCCTTGAAAAAGGAACCGAAGGAACTTTCTGTGAGTTGGATGGATGAGAACATGAGTGTACGCATCCTTGAGATCTAGAGAACAAAGCCAATCCTGACTGAAGGTATGGCAGCAGAGTTCCCAGAGAAATCATCTTGAATTTCTCTTTGAAAGGGAATTTGTTCAATTCTCTGAGGTCTAAAATAGGTCTGTGTCCCCCTGTTTTCTTTGGGATAAGGAAATAGTGGGAGTAAAACCCCATACCCTGTTGATGAATGGGTACTTCTTCTATTGCCCCTTGGGCAAGAAGCATAGTGACCTCTTTATCTAACAGGATGATGAGAGAGGTTTGAGAATTGAACTGTATTACCATTGTGGGAGGGGGCATGCACAGAAAGTGAAGCTTGTACCCCTCTTTTATAATGGAGAGTGTCCAATGCTCTGCTGTTATTTGCCCCCACCTGGGGGCAAAGTGACACAACCTTCCTAGAATGGTGAAAGGCTCTGGTCCATTGAGGGCCAGGAAGGCTAAGTTCTCTAGATGAAAGTCAAAGGCCTTATGGAGGCTGAGACTGCTGAGACGGTTGAGGCTTAGCAGTCTTTGCTTTCCTTTGTTTAGGTGGTTGCTGACTTTTCCGGGCAGTCTGACCTGCAGAACGTCCCTGCTGGGAATAAGAGGGATAAAACAACTTCTTTTTAGAGAAGAATAGTTCCTTGAAAGATTTCTTTCTTGCAGGATCAGCTGTGGCTTTGGATAACCTATCCAAAGTGGAGTTGTCAGCATCCAACTCATTGGCTTTTTCTTGCCAATTTTTGCCAAATAGATTCTCACCTGTACAAGGGATATTGCCCAGTTTGTCCTGCACCCAGAGCTCCAAATGAGATGCCTGGAGCCAGGCAATTCTACGTGCACCTATGGCAATGGCAGAGGTTCTGCTTATGCACTCAAAACAGTCAAAAGCTGCACGACTGACAAACTTAGAAACATCCTGAGTATGTTTAACCAGTGTGAGAAAGTCCTGCCTCTTGTCATCAGGAAGGAGAGGCCTTAAAATCTCCAAGCCTCCTGTGACTTCTTGAAGGAACATTCCCATATATAAAATATAGGAACTGATCCTGGCAGAAAGCATGGAAGCCTGGAAAGTATGACGTCCAAAGGCATCCAAAATTCTACACTCATGCCCTGGAGGATTAGAGGCATGCCTCTTTGCACTCCTGATCCTTCTCATAGCTGATTCCACTACAATAGAGTGGTGAGGAAGCTGAGTTTTCTGGAAACCAGGACAAGGCGGGACTCGATACATGGTATCCAGTCTGCGACAGTGAGGAGAGGTGGTAAGAGGTGTCTCCCACATTCTCAACATGAGATCATGTAAGATCTCATGGATAGGCAGAGTAGCTGCCTCCTTAGGAGCTTTGGGATATTGCAAAATCTCCAACTCCTTAGCCCTGGGCTCCCTTTCAGGAGCCACAGTAATGGACAGACCTCGAGCCACCTCCCTGATAAAATCCTGAAAGGAGATATCTTCTGGAGGAGACATCCTACGTTTAGGGGAGGAAGGCTCCTCCGGGAGAAGTATCCCGGTACCAGCAGAGCTGTCAGAATCCTCGGAGTCCTCCGAGGATTTGAAGTACCCCCTGTCCGGATGCTCTTGAAGAGCCCGATACCCGTACCAGCCGAAGTCGGTACTGGGGGGCATCGGTACCAATGTATCGGCACCGGAAGGCATCGCATGACTGGGTGCCGGCAAAGCAGACACCGATGTCGATGCTATCGGTGCTGGCATCGATATCGGTACCGGTACCAGTTGAACTGTCTGACGCGGTTCCGAGGGTGTCGATGCCGCAAGGAGAGCCGCCAGACTGCGTTCAATAGCCAAGAACCTCTGGTCTATCGATGCTGCCGAAGCCTGGGTATCGGTACCGGAAGCAGCCAGTACCCCAGAGCATGGCACCAGTAGTTCTGCCGAGGTCGAGGCTTCGAGAACATCCTGGAGCCCCAATAATGCTTTGGCAGCCAAAGCCTCCCACAGGGGCAATTTTGCCGGTACCGAACCCTCAAGGGCAACGCCAGAGGTATCTCGATGCTTAGAAGGAGATCTACCCTTTGAGGACCGGCTGGACTTATGTTTGGTTACCTGAGATCCATGGGAGGAAGACGAAGCCCTGGAAGACGTCGATGCCACAGAAGCTGCATCGGAGGGAAAAAGGGCGCTGAGATTAGCAGCTGTTTTGTCGATCCCTCTTGGACATCATGGCACAAGCCATACACTCGGAGATGGAGTGGTCAGGACCTAAACATTTGAGACACCACTCATGGGTGTCGGTGAAAGAGATGGTACTGCCACACTTGGTGCACTTTTTGAAACCCGAAGCGGGTTTTTCCATACTGGAGGAAATTTTGGGCCTAAGGCCCAAAATGGCACGTGCACCTGGAAAGAAAAGTTTGGAAAAAAATAGAAAACAAATCTATATATATATATATATATATATATATATATATATATATATTTATCTATATATATATATATAAATATATATATATATATATCTATATATATATATATATCTATATATATATATATCTATATATATATATATATATATATATATATATATATATATAATTTTTTTTTTTTTAAACAAAAGAAGAAAAGAAAAGAGAACTGGCTGGACCGGTATAGCGTCGAGGAAGGCAGACGTGACCACAAAAAAGAAGGAATAAGGACAAACTTTTCTGCGGTGACAGGAACAACGACCTGCTGGCTCCATGGAAAACGAAGAACTGGAGAGAGGCAGTTGGGAAAGGCGGGAAGGCAGCACGCATGCGCTGTGGGATGCTCCCAAAAGCTTTCTAACTGGACGCTGGGGAGCGTTCCCACGCAGGCTCAGTCGGTACCGACGATACCCATATGTCAAGACTACATTCCTGCTTGTTCCTGGAGATACAAGGCAATACTGCCCTTCCAGTGGTTTGGGATGGGCTCAAAGCAGTTCTCAGAGGCCAGCTAATCTCCGTAGGATCTAGGGAAAAAAAACAAAAGGAAATAGAGGGACAAAATCCGCCAGCTTACTGTCCAACTTGGGAAATAAGGGGGAGGGGGAGTGGTTGCAGAGGAGACAGACTGCTCTGCGCCGGGAGCTAGAGGCACTTAAGGCTGATGAATGAGCACATGAGCTTACAAAGTTGAGACACACCATGTTTACAATGGGCAAGAAGCCAGGAAGATATCTAGCTAGAAAGATATGCAAGAGACAGGCACAACAATATATCGGGAAGATCAAAGATGGAGAGGGGCAAGGGAGATGGAACAAAGTGGGTCATCCGGTATTTAGGGATTTCTACCAGAAATTATATCAGAGTACAAAGGAGGGGAGGGACTGCTATATGACTACCTGGATGAAGTAAAATTTACCCGAATTAGAGGAGGAAGAAAGGGCTTGGTTAGACAGAGATATAGAAGGAGCAGAAGTATTAACGATTATCAAGGGGTTAAAAGAAGGCAAGGCACCAGGCCTCTATGGAATGACGGCCATCTTGTACAAAAGGTTCACAGATGACCTGGTCCCGGAGTTAATGGAAAATGATCAAAGGTGTTTTGAGAGGCAATGCGCTGCCAACTTCTGTTGGGACAGCAGGGATCACTGTTTTGCCATAACCAAGCAAGGACATAGGGCTGTGTGCATCCTATCATCCGATATCCTTAATTTAGATGCAAAAATTCTGGCAAAGGTGCTGGTAAACAGGGTACAAAATTTTCTACCACAGCTAGTTGAAGCAGACCAGACGGGTTTTATACCGGGTCGGCAAGCTAGTGATAATATATGCAAACTTTTAAATTTAATATGGGTAACTCAGAAGGTTAAGAACCCCTTCCCTAGTAATGGCGGTAAGACGCTGAAAAAGCATTTGACTGAGTGGAATGGCCATTTATGTTTGCAGTTCTGGATAAAATGGGATTTGGAGAGAAGTTCCTAAAGTGGGTACATGCCTTATGTACAGAACCCCGTGCTACAATAAGGGTGAATACTCCCAAGATTTCCCACAAGGTTGGGGAACACGGAAGGACTGTCCCTTGTCACTGATCTTATTTGTATTAGTAATAGAGCTGTTAGCAGCAAAGATACAAGCCCAGACCGACATAAAAGGGTTCAGGGTTGGAACCAAAGAATGTAAGATCTCTCTATTTGCAGACGACGTTATTTATTTCAACACACAACCCTTCACTACACTTCCGTGCCTGATGCATAAGATACAGAAATATAGCGTTGTATCAGGATATAAGATGAATATGGGGAAAACAGAAATACTAAAAGTGGTATTATCAACGGACTTACAAAACAGATTAAAGGATGCATTCCCATTCTAATGGGCCAAGAAACATCTTAAATGTTTGTGAGTACAGATAGGGTGTCAATGGAAAAACCTAGTGCAACTCAATTATGAACCCCTGTGTAAAAAGATCCTAAATGATCTTAGTAGATGGAATAAGCCTCGTTTCTCCTGGTTTGGCTGGATAGCCATAATTAAAATGTGTTACCCAGACTATTATTCCTTATGTCCTTATCCATACCTGCCCTGAAAAAATTGATGAGGCTAGTGCAGCGGCGAATGTTCTCTTATACATGAAGGAAGCGCACACCCAGGTTGAGGAGAACCGCAATTTGTAAACCTAGAGATGGGGGGGCTTGCACTTCCAGATATGGAACGATATTACCAAGCAGCACAGTTACGAGCTATCTTAAAATGGAGAGCAGGGCCAAAAGGCCCAGCATGGTGTCAGATGAGTCCATATATGGAGGGCCCAGAACACCTGGAGAACTAATAGACTTGCTATGGCAACCTTGGAGTACGAGTGTAAAAAGTGGGGAAGAGCAAAACCCTTTGTGAAAAACACCTTGCAAGTGTGGCAGAAAACTAAGCACATCTTGGTGAGGCAAACAGAAGTGCGGATGCAGCAAATAGCTACATATGAGGGGGATTAAAGAACCCGATAGATTCTCATATTTCAGGGGGTGGGAGGCCAAAGGAGTCGTATATATAAACCAGCTATTTTCCCCAAACTCAGGAGCTTCTGGGAGTTGCAAGACCACACTCTGGACAAGGAGAATTGGTATGGATACTGAAGAGTATAGGACAAGGTAAGTTAGAGATTGGAGAAGCAACACTGTTTGAACAGGACTTTAAGGCACAAGGGGTTAAAGGGATGATATCTCAGATATACCGAGAACTAGGAAGTTCAAGGGAACTAGAGCAGTATGAAAGGGCATGGTAACAAGACTTGGGAGGAGAGTCGAGCCAAGAGCGATGGGAGAGAATCTATGAGGGGGATGAAAGTCCCTAACAAAGTTATAAAATGCTGTATCGGATGTACCTCACCCCTGCCAAGCTAGTTAAAATATGGGGCAGAGAAAGTGCACTATGCTGGAGGGGTGTGCACAAGAAAGGAGTGGAGTGGAGGAGTGGCCTAGTGGTTGGGGCAAGGTACTTCAGGCCGGAAGGTCGGTGGTTCAAATCCCACTAGAGGACAGCAACCTTGGGCCGGAAGGACTGGGGTTTCTAGTCCCACAGGTGCTCCTTGTGGTCTTGGGCAAGCCACTTAACCCTCCATAGCCCATGTTCCCTGTAAAATAGTTATCTCCAAGTTATAATGCCCTGTTCAATGTAATTTCAGTTTGTTCAATGTAAACCGCACTGATGCAGAATAGCGTGGTATATAAGAGAATGTAAATAAATAAATAAAAGGGAATTCCTGCATATGTGGTGGACGTGTCCAGTTATTCTGCCAATATGGGATTGGATGTGGGCCCGAGTTATGGAAATTTTGAGGTGGAGGGAAATACTTACTCCAGAAAATACCTTATTAACCATATGGGTAGAGGGAAGTCAAAGAGCCATGGGTAAATTCTTAAGCTACTTCGCGACAGTGGTGCAAATGGAGATAGTCTATCTGCCCCATGGTTTACCACTCCTTTGCTATCAGAAAGTTATATCTCGCTTAGACTTCATGTGTGAGATAAGCAGAATAACTACCTACAAGATAAAAACCAAAGAAGCTTTTAACATGACCTGGAGTCCATATGAAGAGTGGAGTCAGATATAGGGATCTGATTTGTGAAAGGAAGAGCAGAGAGAGAACGGATGGACCAAGAAGAGAGGAGTGGGAGGCGGGGAAGGGGGAAGGGAAGTAGCAATAGAGGAGAGGAGAGGAGAGGCGGGCAAGGCAGCGACCGGGAGTGCATAATGCTGGAAAGACACATTATTGAAAAAGAGGCTGGGTAACCAGTGGTTCAAGGTTGTTACTGTATTAAAAGTTTAAATTGTAATACTTAAAGGAAATATTTAATACAGCAGCACAATTATGTAAGATGGAATGTCATAAAATGTATCTGACAAATTATAAACCCCAAAGAAAAAAGGGGGGAGAAGTTAGGAATATGGTTATATAGTGTAGTTACTCACCTGTAACAGGTGATCTCCAGGAACAGCAGGAATTTAGTCCTCATATATGGGGTATCGTCGGTACTGAAGGAGCCTGCAAGGGAACGCTCCCCAGCATCCAATAGGAATGCTTTTGGGAGCATCCCTCAGCACATGCGCGCTGCCTTCCCGCCTTTCCAACTGTCCCTCTTCAGTTAAGTTTGTAACTGAGTGAAAGGATAGAGGGAGAGAGGAAAGAGACAAAGAGAAAGAGAGAGACAGAGACAGAGAGAGAACTCCTAGGGGAGGTGGGTGGGTTGTGAGGACTAAATTCCTGCTGTTCCCGGAGATCACCTGTTACAGGTTAGTAACTACGCTATCTCCAGAAACAAGCAGGAATGTAGTCCTCACATATGGGGGACTCCCTGGCTGAAGATGCCATGGAGATAGCCCCAGGAAGGTGCCACCGTCGAAGGTGAGAATCCTTCCTCCCATGGATCTCTGGCATCCCACCAGGGTTGGTGGGTAGGAGTTGGTTTAGGTTTGAGAGATTTTGAAGAAGAGCTTGGCCAAAGAAGGCATCCTGACGGAAGGCTTTATCTAGGCAGTAGTGGGCTGTGAAGGTGTGTACCGAAGGCCAGGTGCCTGCTCGACAAATGTCATCGATAGACACAGAGTGGAGATTAGACATAGAAGCTGCCATGGCTCTCACATTATGAGCTGTGACATGGTCCTGAAGAGGAAGACCCTTACTCTCATAAGTAAAGGATATGCGTTGGGCAATCCATTTAGATAAAGTTCTTTGGAGACTGGAAGTCCCAAATGACTAGGCTCAAAAGCTATAAAAAGTTATGAGGACTTTCTATGTTGCTGTGTTCTTTGTATGTAAAAGGCTAAGGCCCTTTTACAATCCAAAGTATGAATGTTTCTTTCTGCATTAGAGGCGTGAGGCCTCGGAAAAAAACCAGGAAGATAAATTGATTGATTTCAATGAAAAAGCGAAACCACCTTTGGCATTAAATGTGGGTGAGTTCGAAGAACAATCTTATCATGATGAAACCTAGTATAAGGAGGATCAGCCACTAAAGCTTGCAATTCACTGATGCAACGGGCAGAGGTGATTGCAATTAGGAAGATGACCTTCCAGGTCAAAAACCTAAGGGCTGCAGTGGCTAAAGGCTCAAAAGGCGGCTTCATGAGCTGCCCGACAACTAGATTTAAATCCCATGCCACCGGTGGTGGCTTGGCGGGAGGTTTAGTTAATAAAAGGCCTCACATAAATTTTGATTGGAGTGGATGAGAGGAAATTGGTTGTCCATTTAGAGGCTTATAAGAAGCTGCAATTGCACTAAGATGGACTCTTACCGAATTGGTCTTTAACCCAGAATTCGATAAGTGAAGGAGATACTCTAGTATCGATTCTAAGGGTATGACCAGGGGGTTTAATCCCCTCTTGGAGCACCATATAGTGAAACGTTTCCACTTGAAGGCATAAGATCTTCTTGTGGAAAGTTTCCTAGAAGCCTGAAGGATATCTTTTACCTGCTGGGACAGGTTGAAATCCTGGAGGTCTAAGCCTTCAGCAACCAGGCCGTGAGGTGCAGGGATTGGGGATTTGGGTGCCATAGCATCCCGTTCTTCTGGGAAAGGAGATCTGGAGCATTCCCTAACTCCAGAGGTGCCGCTTGAGAGAGATGCAGAAGCAGGGAATACCACGTTTGGTGTGGCCATCGTGGTGCTACGAGAATCATGTGACCCCTGTCTCTCTGAAGCTTGAAGAGTGTTTTGGGGTTGAGGGGAATGGGTGGGAAGGCATAAAGGAAGTCCTGACCCCAATGAAGGAGGAAGGCATCCCTTGCCTGACAGCTGTGTGCCGGAATCCTGGAACAGAACCGGGGAAGTTTGGCATTCAGTGGACTTGCAAAGAGGTCTATGCCTGAAGTGCCCCAGAGATGAAATATCTTTGCCACCTGGTCTAGGTGGAGTGACCACTCGTGAGGTAACAATACTCAACTGAGTTTGTCTGCCCAAAGGTTTTGAATGCCTGGAAGATATACCACTAGAAGGTGAATTTGATGCTCTCTGGCGAGGGCCCATAGTCGTAAAGCTTCGTTGCATAACGACAGAGAGCCCGTTCTGCCCTGCTTGTTCACATAGAACATGGCTACCTGATTGTCCGTCTGGACTAGGACTGTCTTGTAGCTGAGCTGGGCATGGAACACTCGAAGAGCTAAATAAATTGCTCTTAATTCCAGGTGGTTTATGTGTAAGCCTATCTCCTGTGGAGTCCAGGTGCCCTGGGTAGAGAGATGATTCAGGTGTGCTCCCCAACCCACCTGTGATGCATCTGTTAGGGTGGCCTGAAAGAGGGGCTGATGGAAAGGAGACCCCACTGTCAGATTTTCTAGTGACTGCCACCATTGGAGGGACAAAATTAGTCGTTGAGAGATTGTTATTTTGTCCGACAAATGACCCGTGGCCTGTGTCCACTGTGTGGAGAGGGTCCACTGAGCAGCTCACATGTGGAGGCGAGCATATTGGACTACATGAACTGTGGATGCCATGTGTCCCAGTAACTGCAGTTGTTCCCGAGCCGTGAGGGAGGATTTGCCTGCTGCTTGAGAAGCTAACTGCATAATGCGAAGACACCGGGCTTGTGGAAGGAACACCCTTGCCCGTCTGGTATCCAGACAGGCTCCTATGAATTATAGGCATTGGGAAGGAACTAGCTGAGACTTCAGGAAGTTTATTTCCAATCCCAAGTATTGAAGGATTCGCATTGTACGGGACAGTGCAGTGCTGGCCTCTGCAACTGTGGAGACTCGAATGAGCCAGTCGTCTAAGTAAGGGAAAACAAAAATCCCCAGGGTTCGTAGAAATGCAGCTACTACTGCCATGCATTTCGTGAACACCCTTGGTGCTGAAGCCAGACCAAAAGGAAGAACCCTGTACTGGAAATGTCTTCCCCTGAAAAGGAAATGTAAAAATTTCCTGTAATCTGGATGGATGAGAATGTGAGTGTATGCATCCTTTAAGTCTAGAGAGCAAAGACAGTCCTGGCTTTGAAGTTACGGCAGAAGAGTTCCTAGAGAAATCATTTTGAATTTCTCTCGAAATAGATATTTGTTCAACTCTCTGAGGTCTAGAATGGGTCTGTGTCACCCTGTTTTCTTTGGAATAAGAAAATAGGGGGGAGTAGAACCCTGTCCCTTGTTGAAAAATGGGCACTTCCTCTATTGCCCCTTGGGCAAGAAGTGTGGAGACCTCGTGATCTAGCAGATTGTCTGCAGAGGTTTGTGAACCGAATTGCTTTAGAATTGTAGGAGGGGGTATGCTGTGAAAATGAAGTTTGTACCCCTCTCCTACAATGGACAAAGTCCAATCTTCTGTTGTATCTGATGCTATCTGTTGACAAAGTGGCATAACCTGCCCGGAATATTGGGGGGTTGGGGACCCCTCAGAGGCAGGAAGGCAAAGCTCTCTAGGAAGGACTCAAAGCTCTCTAGGAAGGAGTCAAAGCCCTTGAGGGGGCTGAACCTGGAGAGCTGGTTGGGCTCTCGGGCCTTTTGGTTTCTTTTGCTGTCTAGTTTGTCCCTTTTGGGCAAACTGACATGGAGTCTGACTCTGCTGGTTATAGGAAGGATAAAACGTCCTCTTTTTGCTAAAAGAGGGTTTTTTATAAGGCTTCCTTTTGGCTGGAGTGGCTGTAGACTTTGACAATCTAAGGTAGAGTTGTCAGCATCTAACTCGTTAGCCATTTCCTGCCAGTTCTTGCCAAAGAGATTCTCCCCCGTGCAAGGAATATTGCCTAACTTGTCCTGTACCCAAGTCTCCAAGTCTGATGCCTGTAGCCAGGCAATCCGTCGTGCGCCAATGGCAATAGCAGAAGTTCTGCTGATGCATTCGAAGCAGTCAAAGGCTGCACGATTGACAAACTTGGAGACATCTTGAGCATGCTTAACTAGAGCAAGAAAATCTTGTCTATTATCTGGGAGAAATGGGCTCATAAGTTCCAAGTCTCCTGTGACTTCCTTAAGGAACATTCCCATACATAGGATATATGAACTGATCCTAGCTGAAAGCATGGAAGCTTGAAAGATTCTGCATCCAAAAGCATCCAGAGTCCTGCATTCACGACCTGGAGGATTGGATGCATGCCTCTTTGCACTTTTCATCCTACGCATGGCTGATTCCACTACCATTGAATGGTGTGACAGCTGAGTTTTCTGAAATCCAGGACATGGTGGAACTCGATACATAGTATCAAGTCTCCTAGAGTGGGGAGAAGTAGTCAGAGGTGTCTCCCAAATTCTGAGCATCAAGCTATGCAGAATTTCATGGATAGGCAGAGTAGCTGCCTCCTTAGGAGCTTTAGGATATTGGAGGATTTCCAATTCCTTTGCTCTGGGTTCCTCTTCAGGAGCTACTGTGATTGAAAGACCCTTGGCCATATCACGGATGAAATCCTGAAATGACATGTCCTCTGGAGGTGACATTCTGCATTGGGGAGAAGAGGGATCTTCTAGGAGAAACCCTCTAGTGCCAGCAGAATTGTCAGAGTCTTCGGAATCGGAAAAATCGAAGTATTCCTGACAACGATGCTCTTGCAAAGCACGATCCCGTTACCGATCGAAGTCGGTACCGAGGTGACCCGGTACCGCTTTGTCAATTCCAGCCAGAGATGGCATGGGAAGAATTCCCACCGGGGCCGGTATCATCGGTACCGGCATCGCCGGTGTTGGTACCGGTACCGGCATCGGTGTCTATGTCAGCACCGGTGCCCTTGGGACCACCGGTACCGCAGCCAAAAGAAGAGATGCAATACTGCACTCGATAGCGAGGAACCTCTGGTCTATCGATGCTGCCGATGCCTGGATGTCGGTACCGGTGAGGACGGCCGGAACCCCTGAGCATGGCACAGTTAGTTCTTGCGAGGTTGAGGCCTCGAGAACATCCTGAAGCCCCATCGATGCTTTGGAAGCTGAAGCCTCCCGCCGGGGCTATTTTGCCGGTGTGATTCCCTCAAGGGCAATGCCAATGGCCTCTCGATGCTTAGCAGGAGAGCTACTCTTTGAGGACCGGCTTTTATGTTTAGTTACCTGAGATTCATGAGAGGAAGAAGAGGCCCTTGACGATGTCGATGCAATGGATCTTGCATCTGAAGAAAAGAGGGTATCGAGCTTTGCGGCCCGGTTCTGTCTTCCTCTTTTGGTCATCCCCATGCAGGAGAGACATTCAGTTGGAGAATGATCAGGTCCTAAACATTTTAGACACCAATCATGGGTGTCAGTGACGGAAATGGTACTGCCACACTTAGTACATTTTTTAAAACCACTAGTTGGCTTTTCCATGATTTAGGAAAATGGGGCCTAATGCCCAAAATGGCACCTAGCACCAAAGAGGAAAGTTTCTGAAAAGAAACAGTCAGTTTTTTTTTTAAAAGAAAAGAACCGGCGGTACCGGTAGTCGTCGTGCAGTAGGCAAACGCGACCACAAGAAAGAAATTTAAAGATGGGATTTTCTGCGGTGTCAGGGAAAAGGTCCTGTCGGCTCCGCGGAAAAACAAAGAACTGAAGAGGGACAGTTGGAAAGGAGGGAAGGCAGCGCACATGTGCTGAGGGATGCTCCCAAAAGCGTTCCTATTGGATGCTGGGGAGCGTTCCTGCACAGGCTCCATCAGTACCGACGATACCCCATATGTGAGGACTACATTCCTGCTTGTTCCTGGAGATACCATATGTATCTATGATAAATTGTAAGTTAGAGCAAAACAGTAGATTACTGATGTCTGGTATTGGATATTATCAGCTGTAAGGGAGGGGAAGGGTGAGGGGTGAGGAGATGGAGGAAGGGAAAGAAATGGAAGGGAAGTGATGAAGATGTATGTAAATTCTGTTTTATATGGAAAAACAAAAACAAAGTATCAAAAAAAATTTCAGACTGGCAGCATCAAGAATGCAAAGACAATCAATGCTGTATCACCAACACCCTACATTTGATTCTATACAAGGAACAAAAAGAAAAAGTGAGAACCATAGTACAGAACCCATAAAGGAAATCTACCATTCTACAACAGAACTAACTTCCAAAAATTACACAAGGAGTGTACCCAGAAAAGAGCAGTACCATAAATATTGCAGTGTAAGCTAGAACATCCATATATCTACTAGGAAAAATGAACAAGTCAGATTCCCACATCAAAACTCCATACTAAAAGAATACATGGCCCTCAATTGGACACTTTTGTATTTATTTTTATTTTATAAGTGATTTTTTTTTTACTGAGGCAATGGAGGGTTAAGTGACTTGCCCAAGGCCACAAGGAATGCTAGTGGGAATCTAGAACGTAAGAACATAAGTTATGCTACACTGGGTCAGACCAAGGTCCATCAAGCCAAGTATCCTGTTTCCAACAGTGGCCAATCTAGGTCACAAGTACCTAGCAGTTTCCCCAAAATATACAGGTTCCAGAATGCTTGTATTGGGGCAAGCAGTGGATATTCTGGGTCCACTTTAATAATGGTTTATAGAGCTTTCCTGCAGGAACCTGTCCAACCCTTTTTTAAACCCAGCTACACTAACAGCTTTTACTACATCCTCCGGTAGCAAACAACAGAGTTTGATTACACGTTGAGTGAAAAATATTTCTTCTTATTAATCTTAAATAGGTTACCCTGTAGCTTCATTGCATGCCCCCTAGTCTTTCTATATTTTGATGGCGTAAACAATTGATCTACATTTACCCGTTCCACTCCATTCATTAATTTACAGACCTCTATCATATCTCCCCTCAGCCATCTCTTAACCAGGTTGAAAAGCCCTAACCTTTTTAGCCTTTCTTCATAGGAGTATCCTTCCATCCCCTTTACCATTTTAGTGGCTCTTCTCTGTACCTTTTCTAATGCTGCTATATCCTTTTTAAGATACAGCGACCAGAACTGTACACAATACTCAAAGTGCGGTCACACCATGGAATGATAGAGGCATTATAATATCCTTTGTTTTATTCTCCATTTATTTCCTTATGATACCTAGCATTCTACTTGCTCTCTTGGCCGCCGCTGCACACTGGGCGGAGGGTATTAACATGTTATCCATAATGAAGCCTAAAATCTTTTTCCTAATGTGGAACCTTGCATAGTGTAACCATAGTTTTGTTTTTTCTTTCCTAGGTGCATAACGTTGCACTTGTCCACATTAAATTTCATCTGCCATTTGGATGCCCAGTCTTCCAATTTATCAAGATCCTCTTGCAATTTTCCACAATCCTCATAGGTTTTAACAACTTTAAATAGTTTTGTGTCATCTGCAAATTTGATAACCTCGTTATTCCCATTTCCAGGTCATTTATGAATATGTTAAAAAGCAGCGGACCCAGCACAGATCCCTGGAGTACTCCACTATTCGCCTTTCTCCAGTGGGAAAATTGGCCATTTAGCCCTACCCTCTGCTTTCTCTCTTTTAATCAGTTCCTGATCCACAATAGTACACTGCCTCCTATCCCATGACTTTAATTTTGCCAAACGTCTCTCATGAGGGACCTTGTCAAAGGTTTTCTGAAAGTCCAGATACACTATATCAACCGATTCACCTTTGTCTACCTGTTTGTACCTTGATAAAAACATAACAGATTAGTAAGTCAAGACCTTCCTTGGCTAAAGCCATCTTGGCTATCTCTCATTAAGCCATGACTATCTAGATGCTCAGTAATTTTGTTCTTTATGATGATTTCCACCATTTTTCTCAATACCAACGTTAGGCTCACCAGTCTGTAGTTTACCAGATCACCCCTGGAACCCTTTTTAAAAATTGGTGTTACATTGGCCATCCTCCAATCTTCAGGTATTACAGATGATTTTAATGATAGTTCACAGATTATTAACAGCAGGTCTGCAATTTCATATTTCAGTTCTTTCAACACCTTTGTACGTATACCATCCGGTCCAGGTGATCTGCTACTCTTCAGTTTATCAAATAGTTGTAATACATCTTCCCGATGTATCGATATTTCTTTCAATTCTTCCGCAGCATCTCCTTTAAATACCATTTCAGTCATGGGTAACATTCCTACATCTTCCTCAGTAAAGACAGAAGCAAAAAATTTATTCAGTCTCTCCGCTATGGCCTTGTCCCCTCTTAGTGTCCCTTTTACCCCTCTATCATCTAATAGTCCAACTGATTCTCACAGGTTTAGTGCTATGGATGTACTTGAAAAAGTCTTTATTATGCATTTCTGCTTCAACGGCAAGCTTCTTCTCAAATTCTCTTTGCCTGCCTTATCAATGCCTTGCATCTAACTTGCCAGTGCTTGTGTTGTTTCCAGTTTTCATCATTTGGCTCTCTTTTCCATTTCCTGAAAGATGCTTTTATTTTGGCGACAGCCGCCTCTGATCTCACCTTTAAACCATGCTGGCAGTTTTTTCGACTTCCTTCCACTTTTCTTAAAGCGTGGAATACTCTGGTCTGGGCTTCCAAGATAGTATTTCTAAACACCACCCAAGCTTGATGTAAATCTTTAACCTTTGCAACTGCTCCTTTTAGTTTTTAAACTATTTTTCTCATTTTATCATAGTCTCCCTTTTGAAAGTTAAAAGGTAGTACCGTGGATTTCCTTACCGTCCTTCCTTTATTTATTAAACCAAACGCGATCATGATAAGAACACAATATAATCTAAACTTGGTCTCTTAGTTCCTCCATTCGATCTCCACTTAGAATACAGATAAAATCCCTCACCAAGTACAGAATAAGTGACAGCAAACTAAAAAGCGTAGTTACTCACCTGTAACAGGTGTTCTCTGGGGGACAGCAGAAATCGGTCCTCACATATGGGTGCCATCGATGCTTACGAAGTCCACGCGGAACAAATCCCCAGCTTTCAAAAAAAGCCTTTGGGAGTTGCTACCATGCATGCGTGGTCCACTTCCCGCCCAAGGGTGCCATCTTGCTCAGTCAAATGACATAGCTAAAACGACGGCAAACAAATGAGACAAAACAAAAATAATTGGACTGCAACTCCAAGGGGAGGAGGGAGGTTTGTAAGGACTGATTCCTGCTGTCCCCGGAGAACATCTGTTACAGGTGAGTAACTACGGTTTCTCCAGGAACAAGCAGGAATTCAGTCGTCACATATGGGACTCCCCAGTTACAGGCTACCTGAAGCCTAAAGGTCAAAAAAGGCTCCCTCATCGAGAGCCGCAAGCAGCCGCAATGAAACCCTAACCAGGGAAGTAGCACTCCTGTAGCCTGAACACAGAGGGATTGGAGGGCAGGAGTTACCTAGACCTCAAACAAGTTATGGAGCACAGTCTGGCCGAAGGCACTGTCCCATCAGGACTCCTTATCCAGACCGTAATGAGCCGCGAAGGTCTGACCCGAAGACCAGGTGGCAGCCCGCCAGATGTCCGCCAACGGAACAGAGTGCAGGTGAGCTACTGATGCCACCATGGCCCTGACCCTATGAGCCATAACACGACCCTCCAGCGGAAGCCCCGCTGCCTCATAAGCCCGGGCAATACAGTCCGTCACCCTAGTGGACAACATACGCTTTGTCACCGCCTTCCCCAGTTTACTGGGGTCATAGGAAACGAAAAGCTGGGAGGCTCTGCGGTGAGTTTGCATATGCTAGATGTAGAAGGATAGGGCCCTCCTACAGTCCAGAGTATGGAGGACCGTCTCTGCCCGACTGGCATACGGCCTGGGAAAAAAAGTAGGAAGAAACACCTCCTGGTTGAGGTGAAACGAAGAGACCACCTTCGGAAGGAACTTGGGATGTGTGCGAAGCACCACCCTATTCTTGTAGAACCTGGTATAAGGCCTCTTCACCATGAAAGCCTGGAGCTCACTCACTCTCCGAGCAGATGTGAGCGCAATAAAAAATACCACTTTCCAGGAGAGATACTGGAGGTGGCACGTGGCCAGAGGCTCAAAGGGTGGCCGGGTAAACTGCCCCAACACGACATTAAGGTCCCATTCGGTTGCTGGAGGACGGCCCAGGGGTTTCAACAGGAGCAGGCCCTTTAGAAACCATGATACCATTGGGTGAGCCGAGAGAGGCTTCTCATCCACGGGAAAGTGGTTTGCTGCTAGGGCACTCAGGGGCACTCTGATGGAATTGGACTTTTAAAGCCCAACTCAGAGAGCTGGAGAAGGTATTTCAACAACACAACCACCGGACAAGAAAAAGGGGTCCACCTTTTGCCCAGCACACCATACAGCAAATCTGCGCTACTTGAAGACATAAGTCCGTCTAGTAGACTGTCTACATGAAGCCAGCAAGACCTCCTCCACCTCCTCCAGGAGGAGTGGGGCAAGAGTCACCCTCTCAGCAGCCACTCTGTCAGCAAAAGAGAGCTGAGGTTGGGGTGCAAGAGAGCCCCCCTCCTGAGAGAGGAGACGTGTAGACGAACCCAGGGGAATGAGGGTTTCCACCGCCAGCTGCAGGAGAAGCAGGAACCACGTCTGCTGAGGCCACCGTGGGGCTATGAGAATGACAAAAGCTCTGTCCCGAAGCATCTTGAACAGAGTCTGGGCAATCAGAGGCATTGGGGGAAAAGCATACAGAAAACCCACCGAACATGAGACTAGGAAGGCATCGGCGGCCACCCTAGAGGGATGTGGCTGCCTCGAGCAGAAATGGGAAAGCTGGTGATTGTCTGGACTCTAACAAGTCCATCCCTGGTTCCCCCCAGGTCTGGAAAATCCTGTTGGCAACCGCCTGGTCCAGCTGCCACTCATAAGGCCGGAGGATCCTGCTGAGTCTGTCGGCCAGCCAGCTGTCTTGGCCCAGCAGATATACTGCCTTGAGAAGAATCCCCTGCCAGGTTGCAAAAGAGCATAGGTCCAGGGCCTCCTGACAGAGGGTGCATGATACCATACTCCCCTGTTTGTTCACGTAGAACATAGCCACTTGGTTGTCCGTTTGGTCCAGATCCTGCCTGAAAACCCTCAGGGCGAGATGGATGGCCCAAAGCTCCAACAAGTTGATTTGTTGGGCACTTTACTCCGGGGACTAGCTCCTCTGTGTGCAGAACCCCTGGCAATGGGCCCCCCAGCCTAGTAAGGAGGCATCTGTGGTGAGGACCCTTGAATGGGGAAGGGCCTGAAAAGGCATACCCTTCAAGTGCTGAGGTGAGAGCCCACCAGGCCAGGGACTGTACCAGGCACCTGGTCACTTTGATCCTGTCCTGGAGGTGCCCAGTGGCCTGGGACCACTAGTCTCTGAGGTACCACTGCGCAGCTCGCATGTGGAGGCAGGCATCTAGAATGACATGGACTGTGGAGGCCATGTGCCCAAGGAGGTGCAGCAGCTGCCTCGCCAGCACTGAGAAGCTGTGGCACACTTTCCCTGCGAGGGCCATAAGCCTGTCTGCCCTGTCTGCAGGCAGGAAGGCCTTCGACTGCAGAGTATTGAGCCTTGCCCCAATGAAGACTAACTCCTGAGACGGATAGACTGGACTTGGGGTAGTTGATTACAAATCCAAAGTCCTGCAGTACCTGGATGGTGCGGGCTGTGGCCCGCAGCATCTCTGCGGCTGACGTGCCCCTGATGAGCCATTTGTCGAGATAGGGGAAGACGAAAATCCCTTGAAGCCTAAGAAAGGCAGCAACCACCGCCAGGCACTTTGTGAATACCTTGGGGGCCAAAGCAAGGCCAAAGGGGAGCACTCTGTACTGGTAGTGGTTGTCCCCCACCACAAAGTGTAGGTATTGCCTGTGACTTGGGTGAATTAGGATGTGTGTGTAGGCATCCTTTAGGTCTAAGGATCATAGCCAATCTTCCTGGCAGAGGTAGGGCAGCAATATTCCAAGGGAGAGCATCTTGAACTTCTCCCTCACCAGGAATTTGTTGAGGTTGCACAGGACGAGGAAGTACCTGGAGTATAACCCCTTGCCCTTGAGGTGGTGGGGCATCGGTTCCACCACACAGTCCTTGAGAAGACCTGCCAACTCCTTCAGAAGGTGGTCCCGGTGAAGGGGAGACCTTGGAGGCTCTCCTGGGAAGTAGTGTGGAGGCACTTGGGCTAGATGGAGAAGGTATCCCACTCTGACCACTTGCAATACCCATGAATCGGTGGTGATGGTCTGCCACCTGTGGGCATACAAGACTAGCCGACCCCCTGTAGGCTGCCCCATCCCTTCTGGGAGAGGGGCCATGCTGATGGAATCAAAAACCTCCACCAGGCTGGGCCGGAGCCGGAGCCTGGGGTTTGGGGGCCTTCCGCTTATGCAGGCCATGCCCCCGTCCCTTGGCCTGCTGCCCCTGTTGGGGAGCCAGGGAGGCTAGCTTTGGTAAGCAGCACCCTTCCTCGGGTAAAAGGGCTTTTTACCCAAGCCCTTCTTATGAGGAGGGGCAGAGGTCTTCTTAGAGAGCCGTGTCCTCATCATGAACTCGGTCTCCAGCTCCGCGGCCTTGTCGGTTATGGGTTTACTGAAGAGATTCTCCCCTTGGCATGGGACAGACCAACTTGTCCTGAACCCATTGCTCAAGGTCGGACGACTGCAGCCAAGCCTGGGGGCGCGCACCGATGCCCGCTGTGGCTTCTCGAGTTGCCGACTCAAACCCATCATAGACCACCCGAGACAAACTTGGAGCATTCATGGACAGCTTTTGACAGGCCCTTGAAGAGCTGCAAGGGTTCCTTGGTGTGACAAGATGAGAACCCGGCAAGTTCCTTCCCCAGGTCCCTCAGGTACATACCCATGGACAAATGGTACGCCTGGATTCGACAATTCAGCATCGCGCCCTGGAAACACTTTCTGCCGAGGGCATCCAGGTTGCCGGCCTCCCTGCCGGGGGGCACCAAGAAATGCATCTGCTGGCTCTTAAGCCAACGCATGGCCGATTCCACAACCATGGAATTGTGTGGCAGCTGCGATTTCTGGAATCCAGGGCTCCAGTGGACTCGATACATCGAGTCCAGCCGTTTGCTGTCTCCCACATGCAGAGCATGAATCGTTCCAGGATCAGAGGAACGGGTACCATGAAGGTTCTCCCGAGGAGCAGCTTCATACTGGAGGATCTCCAGCTTGTCTGCTTGAGGCTCCTCTTCGGACTCCGTGGGGAAAGCCAATGCCTTGGACATATCCCGCACGGTCCAGAAAACCCATATCCTCCGGTGGGGATCTTCTCCGAGGTTCAGACATGGGGGAATCAGAGGGAACATCTCAATGCCTCCGGGTATCCGGGGACTCTTCGTCCTCCGTCTCCCAGGCCAAGGCCTCCGAAGAAGACTCGAGGGGCTCCTCGGGCAGAGGACTCAGGCACCATACGCCCCGATGCCGATCAATTCGGTGGCGGCAGCAACCTTGGTCCCAATTGGGAGGCCAAGAGTGACCTCAGCCGAGGATCGACTTGAGTTCGAAAGGTCTTGAGGATCGGCTCGGCCTCCAGGGTTGACTGATGTCGAGAGCCAGGTGATCGGGGCAGAGGAGCCGGACAAGCCAGACATCAGCACCTGCTGCTGCTGCTCGATGAAGGCAGTAGAACTGCACTCCAAAGTCGCCATCCTGGACATGAGTTCCGGAGGCTCCGCAGCTATCGGCTCGGGCGCCGACACGGTCAGACCCAACGCCGGTTCCCCTGGAGGGGAGTCTATGACCAGGACAGTCGGTACTTGCCTCGGCTGGTCTGGTTCTTGTCAAGGGACTTTGGCCGGGCGCTCCTTTTCCGATGATCCCAGCCGACACTCGGGACTCCGCGACTGGTCCCGCTAGGAACCTGGCTGTTCAGAGTCATCCAGAGACGCCGCCTTTGAGGACTTTTTCTTCCTCTTGTGCTTCCGTGAGGGAGACCCCCTCTCTGAGGAGCCCCAACGCTGCTCGGGCTCGGAGTAATCCCCCCCCGAGACGTCGAGGCCTCAGACGAGGTCCTAGCTCTCAGAGGCACGGAGATTCTGGAAAAATCTTGTTGTGCTGCTGCTGGCGGTTCCGCAGGGCCTTGGACGACAATTTCTTGCATGGAGGACAGATTGCCGGGTCATGGTCCGGACCAAGGCACCGGAGACAGCAGTCGTGCGTATCAGAGGAGGACATAATTTTCCTGCACCGATCGCATTTCTTTTTTTTAAAATACTTTATTTAAATCCACCAATAAATACAGGCAAAAAAGAACAGTGAACAAAGCCTCCACGAGGGGTGTATTCTTATCCCCTCCAGAAGACAACAGGAGAAATATAACAGGTGGTTTTTATCATATTATCCCCTCCCCCCCACCCCCCATCCTCCCACTCTCCCTTCCGCACACCCCCCCACACTCCATCATCAGCCAAGTAGAAACTAGAACAAGAATTGAAAGCACCAACTACTCACCCCACCTCCCCCTTAACCATTCAGCTCCCCATTTGGAGGATTTCATTGCGGCTACGAGCCCCTAGTTGCTGAATATAGGGTTCCCATATTGACATGAACACTGTCCAGCGCTTGACACTGCCCTTCGCAAGCCAGCGCTCTATCAGCATCAGGTGATGAAAACTATTCCGCCATTCGCTGAAGGTTGGCGGCTGATGTTCTCTCCATAACTGGAGAATCGGCCCTTTACCCACCAGACAGGACTTCCGCAAAAGCATACGTTCCCCTGCCTTCACAGGCCAGGGAGGGGCCAGCTGGTCCAAAACCACAAAGAAGCCAGTCCATCTAACCCGCTGCTGCAACAGCTGACTGAGAAATTCCCGTATCCTCGCCCAATAAGGCCGCACTCTACGACAACCCCAACACATGTGCAGCAAAGTCGCCAAGGGTTCCAAACAGCGAGGGCAACTGCCATCCGTCCCCAACTGACTACGAAAAGCCCGCCGTGGTGAGAAATGAGCTCTAGTCACACACTTAAATTGGAGCTCCCTCCAACGGGCCCCTTGCGCCACACAAACAATTCGTTTCAAAGCCTTGCCGACCAACCCCGGAGCCACCTCCCCACCCAATTCAACAGCCCAAGCCAACTCAACCCCCCGGTAGTTAGGAAGTACCCGGTAACAATCCAACCGACTCTTCAACTGGGAAATGGACGGGGGACTATCCTCCCCTATCCCAAAAAATTCCAAAATCTTGGCCGAACGGTCTATGTGCAGCGCCTCCCTCGGTAATGAGGCCACGTAGTGAGAAACTTGCATATAAGCAAAACAGTGCTTAGTAGGCAAATCGTACTCCCGGCTCAGGGCCAAAAAAGACTTGCAGCATCCCGAGGGTTCTACGAGATGTCCCACCGTCCGTATCCCACCAGTCTAAACGCCGTCGTTTCGGACCCCGGGAGGAACTGAACATTCCCTCAAAGGGGTAACCAAACTGGAAACACCCCATGGTGCCGTCTAGTATTTATTAAGCTGTTGCCAAGTACGTCTAACTGAGTCCACTAAGGCGCTCCTCTGGACCGCCTCTGGCAAATCGCTATATCGCCCATGCAAAACCCCCAAGGTCCACGGAACCACTAAACACTCCTCCACAGCCCGCGGCGTATAATCATCCGTCCCACCTAACCAATCTCCCAGATGTCGCGCTTGACACGCCAAAGCATACATCTTCAAGTCAGGCAGTCCTTCCATTTCCCCAACAACCTACCCCACGGTATCCGAGCCCGCTTCCCTCTCCAAAGAAACCCCTTAAGAGAGGCTTCAACCCGACGCAGGTCCCGACATAGTAACCAAACGGGCAAGGTCTGTAACCAGTACAAGATACGTGGTAATATAACCATCTGTACCGCCGCAATTCTCCCAAAGACAATGGAAGGGATTCCCAGGCCTGCAACTGTGTCGTCAAACGCCGCAAAATACGATCCAAATTGCGTCTATATAGCACTTGGGGTTGACGAGGCAGCACTATACCCAAATAAACAAATTCCTCCACCGCCCACCGGAGGGGAAAGGGCCCCCCCCAGGACCCACGAAGATGCCCCAGAGTATCCAATGCTTCAGATTTATCATGATTAATGCGGAGGCCAGCCAAGGCCCCAAATTGCCCAAATTCCTCCAACAGACTCTGAAGAGAAGCAACCGGGGAAGTCACATGGACTAACAGATCATCCGCGAATGCCGAAATTACAAACTCCTGCGAGCCCATCACCACACCCTTAATCGCATCCGAGTTCACAACCTTGCGAATCAAAGGGTCCAGTGAAAGAACAAATAACGGAGATAGGAGGCAGCCCTGACACGTACTCCTCTCCAATGCAAAACCTTCCGAAAGCACTCCATTGCACAGTATCCCCGCCGTCGGTGTTATATATAAACTCTGCACCATTTTACAGAAGGCATCCCCTATTCTGTAGTATGGCAACAGCCCCCATAGATATTGCCAATTCACCCTATCAAATGCCTTTTCGGCATCGAAGCTGACAAGTAGCGAGGGTATCTGTTGAGCGTGCACCCATTCCAAGGAGGCCAGAATTTTTCGAAGATTCCGAATGGCGTATCGCCCCTTAACAAAGCCCACTTGTGCTTCATGAACTAAGTTCCCCAATACTTCAGCCAGCCGTAGGGCCAAAACTTTCGCAAGAACCTTTAAGTCAAAGTTGAGGAGGGAAATAGGCCGATAAGAGGCTGCTAACATTGGGTATTTACCCGGTTTGGGAATCATAGTAATATGAGCATGATTCTGCCCCCAACGAAAGGCCCCCCGGTCCCCCCTCACACTGAACACCTCCCTTAACACAGGACTAACACAATCACCAAGTATCTTGTAAAATTCCGCACCCAAGCCATCCGGTCCTGGGGCCTTACAACAACTGGCCGCAGAAATAACCAACAGTATCTCCTGGGAAGTAAGGGGCTGGTCCAGCACCTCCCTGTGCCTCTG
Source organism: Ichthyophis bannanicus (assembly GCA_033557465.1). NCBI lineage: Eukaryota > Metazoa > Chordata > Amphibia > Gymnophiona > Ichthyophiidae > Ichthyophis > Ichthyophis bannanicus. The sequence goes on along the minus strand of CM066032.1, from coordinate 110,653,347 downwards.
TAAGCCGCGGCAAATTCAGATCTCGCAAGTAGTCAGGCAGGGTCGTACCGGATCCAGACTCAGCTTTATATAGTGACTGGAAAAAACCTCGAAAAACCCTGGCAATATCCCCACTCTCCTTATACACGGTCCCCTTATCATCCCGAAGGGCCGCCACCAGAGTGGAGCCTCGCCTGCCCCTCAAACAACGAGCCAACAATTTCCCAGGCTTATCGCCATAACAATGCAACCGATAGCGATAATAAAGAACCGATTTCTTGGCTTTCTGATGCAAAAGCTCGTTAAGATCTACTTGGGTCTCCCAAAGCCGCTTCCTATTCTCGACCGACGGTAGTTGGGCACACCTACGCCGAAGTTTAGTAACCTGTTGTTCTAATGCAATGATACGTTTCGCGAGCATCCAACGCTTCCGTGCTGCATATCCTATGATATCCCCCCTAAGAACCACTTTCGCCGTTTCCCATATCAATTCAGGGTCGTCCTCGTGGACCTGATGGTCGTCTGCAAACTCAGTCCATCGTTGACGTAGGAAATGACGAAACTGCACATCATAGTACAACCCCAAAGGGAATCGCCAAAGACGCATCCGAGCAACATCGGCCCCCCAATTCAAATCCAGCCAGACCAAAGCATGATCTGATACCTCCAAGGGACCAATCTGAGCCTCCTCTGTGTGAGCAAACAGCTCCCTCGATACAAACAAATAATCTATACGGGCACTGGTGCCATGCGCTCTGGATTGATGTGTAAAGTCTTTCTCAGAGGAATGCAACAGCCGCCACGGATCAATTACATCCAGTCTCTTACAGAAGCGTTGTAACAACTGAGAGGACATCCCCCTCTCCCTCGTCCCACCCCCCCGAGACGTATCCAATCCTACATCCATGACCCCGTTAAAGTCCCCCCCCAGGATCAAGGGGCACTCGGGGAGCTGCTCCAATCTGGAAGCCGAGTTGCTATAAAAACCAGAGTCAGATACATTAGGTCCATAGAGAGCCCCGAGGGTCACCGGCCTCCCCTCCAATTGACCATGGATCAGAAGAGACCTACCCACATCATCCACGGTAACAGTCTCCGCCACAAATCGAATCCTCTTGTGAACTAAAATAACAACCCCCCCCCCCTTATTCCCAGCAGCCGGGGATCCCCAGACCTGCCCCACCCAGGACCTACAAAGTTTACTATGCTCCTCAGCCGTCTGGTGGGTTTCTTGTAGCAGGGCTATATCGCAGTTATGTCGGGCTAGTGCTTGGAGTACTTTATGTCTTTTAATGGGGTTACCCAGGCCACAAACATTCCAGGTAATAACCCTCAGAGTGATGGGGCAGTGTCAAGGCTCCTCCAAAAAGAAAAGTCTAAACGTACCAGAGGGGCTCCCCCAGCCTGAAACCCCCCGTTATCATCTACCAAGGTAATACTGTGCTGCCAATTCTTAAACCCCAGAGTGTGAGCCCTCCCATCCCTTATCATCCCCCCCTCCCCCAGCCCCCCCCTTTCCCCCCACACCTCTCCACCCCAACTAGTCCGTCCCACAGGTCGGACACTTCCATTGGCAATCGGGGCCACCCTTGACACATACACACTCTCAATAGTCCCCACAACCCAGCTGCATGGGAGTACAGTTCTCCCCCTACCAATACCCCATATCCTCCCCGGTACCTCTCTACCCCTAGGTTACATCCACCCCCTTCACCTGGCGTGCCAGGCCCCCCACCCTATCCCTTCTCCCACCGAACATACCTCTCCGTCCCAAGTTGCCTCACCCAGGACCCCCCCCAAGGCCCTAAGCCAAGAGAGCCAGGCCTATATTAATGCACCGGCGCAGTGTCGCCCCACTACCCTCCTATTCCCTCGCTCATACTCCCCACAACTGACCATGCAGCTAGCTACCAAATCCCCAAGGGACCAACACTCATCCTTCCCCCCCCCCCGAGCCCTCAACCCCAGGGGCCAGGCCCCCCCGAATACACACCAGTCCCTCCCCCTGCCCTTCCTTCCCGACAAATTACATGGGCCAGGAATCAGCTAAAAGAAAAGAAAGAATGTGCACTTACATAAACCCCCATTTCTACAGTAACAGTGTTATTAACCACAGATACAATTGCAAACGGGTACTTTGTAGCTATCACAGAACGAAACGCAACTAAGTAACTTGCCCGCTGCATAAGTGTCTCCTCCCAACTCCCTTCATATTGCAGCCCAAGGCAGTAGCAAGAAGGTAATAGACAAAGAGTGAAAAAACTTGAAAAAGGGAAGGAAAAAGCACATGAAGGAAGGAGCCCGGCAGCCTAGGCCACTATATGCCTATGTCTCATTGCACAAGCTCCCACCACAGGCTCCTCACTTCGGTTCCTATCCCCCGGGCGTCCCCCTTATTCTCGGACACAGTTCACCAAGTCCAATTATTATCTCAGGAGTTAGAGTCTGCAGGTCTGTTCAAGGACTCCAGGAAAGTAGCCGCCGCCTCAGGAGTCAAAAAATAGTGTGGCTGGCCTTGAAATTCCACCCGCAAACGGACCGGGTAAAGAAGAGAGAAGCGTACTCCCTTTTAAGCAGTTGCGCACAGCTATTGGAGAAGGCCCGACGCTGCTGACTGACCAGGGCAGAGTAATCCTGGAAAACCAGGATTTGCTCAACATCGTGATTTGGCCCTTTGCGACTCCGAGCAGCCCGGAGGACTTCCTCTTTCTGGCGGTAGTCCAGGAAGCGGGCGATTACTGCACGCGGGCGTTGCGCTTGGTCGCGCCGGGGGCCCAACCGATGTACCCGTTCTAGTCGTACCAAGTTGTCCCCCTGGCCTCCCAGCAGCTTCGCAATCCAGTCTATCAGGAATCCGTAGAGAGCGCCATCCAGGACAGTTTCAGGGATGCCCACAAACCGCAGATTCTTGCGCCTCCCGCGGTTCTCCAAATCATCGAGTTTTTCTCCCTGTTGCTTAACAAGAGTCTCCAGGGCCTCCACCTTGGCTTGCAGTGGATGTAGAATATCCTCCACAGTAGAGACACGCGTCTCCACCTGCTCCATCCGCCCCGTGAAGTCGGCCACGCGCTGATCAACAGCGTGGATCTGCTCCTTAAGATCTTGGAAGCGGGCATCAAGCGCTTGGACCACTGCAGCCGACACCTCCGCAACCAGCCCCTGGGCGCCTCCCGATCCCGGGCTACTGGGCGCCCCCTCCGCCATCTTGGCCTCTGGGACTCGCGGCTTTTCCCGCCGCACCGTCTTCGATGCCATCTGGCAAGTTATCCTGCTACTGGCACGTCGTCCCAGGCACACCGCCTCCTGCCACACACACAAATATCAGGTAGTAGGGAAATCCACATAAAGTGGGCTTTTATAGCAGATTTGCAGGGTAGGCTACCCGGAGCTGATCAGAACGCGACCGATCAGCTCATTTGCCAAACCGGAAGTCCTCCCGATCGCATTTCTTAAACCCGCTGGTGGCCATCAGGGGAAAAAAGACCCTGGCTAGGTCAAAGACCTTACTTGCCAGCAAGGAAAAGTGAAAAAAAAAAAAAGGACGCTAAGACGCGCAAGGTAAAAACTTAAGCAAAAAACAGGACTGACCCGATACTGGAGTACCGAGGCTGGAGGCGGGAAGGAACACTGGTGTCAACCGGTCGCCAAAAGGCACAGAAAATCAACTTTTTCCAGGACATGAGGGTCAATCGTCTGATGGGCTCCGCGGAAAAAAGGAGACTGAACAAGATGGTACCCTTGGGCGGGAAGAGGACCATGCATGCGTGGTAGCAACTCCCAAAGGCTTTCTTTGAAAGCTGGGGATTTTCTCCATGCAGGTTCCGTCGGCATCGACGTCACCCATATGTGAGGACTGACTTCCTGCTCGTTCCCGGAGAAGCGTAGTTACTCACCTGTAACAAGTGTTCTCCAGGGACAGCAAGAATCAGTCCTCACATATGGGTGACATCAGCACCAAAGGAGCCCCGCGGAAGCATCTCCCTAGCTTTCAAAGAAAGTCTTTGGGAGATGCCATCAAGCATGCGTGGTCCCCTTCCTGCCCAAGGGTACCATCTTACCCAGTCAGATGACATAGCTAGGGCTGACAAAAGATGGCGACAAAAATTGAACAGCAACTCCAAGGGGAGGAGGGAGGGCTGTGAGGACAGATTCCTGCTGTCTCTGGAGAACACCTGTTGCAGGTGAGTAACTACGCTTTCGCCACAAACAAGCAGGAAGTCAGTCCTCCCATATGGGATTCCCTAGCTACAGGCTACCGAGAACATGTAGAACACCATGGCCCAGCCGGCTGTAGACGGAAGCAAATCTGAAGACAGACTCTGGAGGACCCCAGGAAGAACCACTGTTCCGGTAGCCTGAACAAGCAGGGTCAGAGAGCATAAGTTGCCTAAACCCCAAACAGATTACAGAGTACGGCCTGGCCGAAGGCACTGTCCCGCTGGGACTCCCTCTCCAGGTAGTATTAAGCTGCGAAGGTGTGAACTGAGGACCAAGTGGCAGCCCGGCAGATATCTGCCATAGGGACAGAGCATAGGCTTGCAACGGAGGTCGCCATAGCCCTGATGTTGTGCGCCGTGACCCGGCACTCCAGCGAGAGCCCAGCCTGATCGTGGGTGAAGGCGATACAGTCCGCCACCCAGGCGGATACAGTCCATTTGTTAACAGCCTCCCACAGTCAACTGGGGTTGTATGAAACGAAAAGCTGCGAAGCTTTTTGGTGGCCCCGAGTACTTTGCAGGTAGAAGGACAGGGCTCTCTTACAATCCAAAGTATGGAGAACGGCCACTGCCTTGTCGGCGTGGGGCCATGGAAAAACCTTTGGAAGGAGTTTAGGGTGGTTGCGATGCACAACTTTATTCTTGTAGAACCTGGTGTAAGGTGGCTCGGTTACCAAGGCCTGAAGCTTGCTGACTCTGCGGGCAGAGGTAGCGCTACCAGGAAGACGACCTGACAGAATAGATAACATAAATGGCAGGTAGCCAGAGGTTCGAAAGGCGGCTTGGTGAGCTGCGTCAGAACTGTGCTCAGATCCCATTCTGCTGGGGGCAGGCGGATGGGAGGCTTAGAGAGCAGAAGGCCCTGCATAAATTGCATAATGAGAGGCTGCGCAGAGAGAGGTTTGCCCTCTATGGAATGATTGTGCACCGAGAGCATGCTCAGGTGCACTCTGACAGAGTTGGACTAGAGTCCAGTTTATGAAAAGTGAAGCAAGTACTGCAGCATCATGTGCACCTGGCAAGAGAACGGGTCGCCCATTGCGCCACACTTCAAAATGAGAATCTGACCACTTGAAGGCGTATACTCGTCTCGTGGAGTTCTTATGAGAGACCAGGAGGACTTCCTCCACCTCCCTTGGAAGGTTAAAGGGTGCTACCCATTCAGCAGCCATGCTGTTAGCAAGAGGGACCCCAGGTTGGGGTGAAGGAGGGAGCCCTCCTCCTGGATCACTAGCCTCAGGGCATTCCCCAGAGAGACCGGGAGCTCCGTCGAGAGGCGGAGCAAAAGGGGAAACCAAGGCTGCCTGGGCCACCATGGGACCACCAGGATCATGGAGACCTTGTTCCGATTTGTGGTGTGGGAGGGAAGGCATACAGAAGGCCTTGATCACCATAAAAATGGCCTTGAGCTCCAGCAGGTTGATCTGCTGGTAGCTCTCCACCAGGGACCAGATACCCTGCACTCACAGTTCCTCGCAGAGGGCACCACAACCCAGTAGGGATGTGTCTGTGGTGAGGACCTTCTGGGGATTTGGGGACTGGAAGGACATGCCCTCCTGCAGATGCTGTGTGCCCTGCCACCAGTTTAGCGACTCTGCTAGTTGACAGGACACTGAGACTTTGTCCCGGAGCCTGCCTGTGGCTTGTGTTCACTGTGAGCGGAAACACCACTGAGCTGCCTGCATGTGGAGGCAGGTGTTGGGAACCACATGGACTGTGAATGCCATGTGGCCTAGTAGGCAGACAATGAGAGATGGCACTGTATCTCAGTGGCCAGGGCCCTGAAGCGATCCGCCCTGTCCAGGGGGAGGAAGGCCCAGGCCTGGCAAGTGTCCAGACAAGCTCCTATGAACTCCAGATATTGAGTTGGAGTGAGGTGAGATTTGGGATGGTTTATCACAAACCCAAAATGCTGCAGGACCTTAATGGGGTGGGCCGTGGCCCCTTTCATGAGCTAGTTGTCCAGAGATGGGAAGGTGAAGACCTCTTGGAGATGGAGGTAGGCGGCCACCACTGCCAAGCATTTGGTAAAGACTCTTGGTGCGGAGGCTAGGCTGAAGGGTAGTACCCTGTACTGGTAGTGGTTGCTACCAATCATGACCCTTAAGTACTGTCTGTGACTGGGATGAATAAGGATGTGGGTATCCAAGTAGCATAGCTGGAGGTAGGGCAGCGATGTTCCAATGAAGAGCATCATGAACTTCTCCCGCACCAAGAATTTGTTCAGATTTTGCAAGTCCAAGTTGGGCCTTAGGTCCCCTGTTCTTTCTGGGACCAGAACCCCTTGTCCCTGAGGTGGAGGGGGTACTGGTTCCATGGCTCTGTCCCTAGTGAGGTCTGCGAGTTCCTGCAGTAGCAGGGCCTGATGCAGGGGAGTCCAAGGGGGCTCTCCTGGAAAAAAAAGGGGGAGGGGTTCGGTCCAAGTGAAGGATGTAGCCTTCTTCGACCACCTGGAGAGCACAGGTGTTGGTGGTTATGGCCGGCCTCTGATGGGCAAAGTAGATCAAATGTCCCCCTTTGGCAGCTGCTCCCCTCCAGGAGAAGAGGCTATGCTCATGGAGTCAAAATCCCGACCCAGCCTGGGCAGGAGCCGGTGTTTGGGCTTAGAGCCCTTAGACTTATGTTGGCCTTGGCCATGTCTTTTGCCCTGTTGACCCTGCTGTGGGGCCTGGTATTGGGGATAGCCCCAGTAAAGCTGGCCTTTTCTGTGAAAAGGGGGCCTCTTCCCTGACTGTTTCTTCTTGGGAAGAGTGGAGGTCTTCCTGGAGAGATGAGTTTGTGTAATGTATTCTGTCTATCTCGGCCGCCTTGTCCTCCATCGGTTTGTCGAAGAGGTTTTCACCGAGACAGGTGATGTCAAGTAGTTTCTCCTGTACCCACTGCTCGAGGTCCAATGCCTGGAGCCAGGCCTGGTGTTGGGCACCAATGCCTGCAGTGGCCACCCTCACGTTAGACTTGAAGCAGTCATAGGCAGCTCAAGACATGTACTTTGAGCACTCCCTGATGCACTTCTTGAGGGTTTGGAATCACTGGAGGTGATCTCCACTGAGATCTAAAGAGAAACCTGAGAACGGGCTTTTCTGCCAGTGCATGGTCGACTCCACCACCATCTGTAACCTTGTAACCCCTCTTTTGCTCTTCTACCATTTTCTGTCTGTATGAATGACTGCCCTCTGTCCTATCAACCAATGTGGTTCCTTTCCTTCTCTGCCCACTGGCCTTCCTTTTGAATTTTGATATTGTAAACTGCTCTGATGTCAAAGGGGGGTATAAAAAGTGTGCAATTGAAGATAAAGATAGAGGTGTGAGGAAGCTGCACCATCCGGAAGCCAGGGTCCTGCTGGACCTGGTACATAGTATCCAGGCATCGGCTAACTATTGGCACCAATGCCGGTGTCTCCCACATCCGAAGGAGGAGTTGGCCAAGGATGGCAGGGACGGGGACTGTAAGGGTCTCCTTAGGTGGAGCCTCATACTGGAAGATTTCGAGCTCCTCCATGCAAGGGTCCTCCTCCGACTCTGTGGTGAGAGAGGTGGCCTTCGCCATGTCCCAGACAAACTCGAGTAACAAGGTGTCCTTGGGAGGGGACTGATGTCTTGATGCCAGGGGAAACTGATCCGAGGGGAGATCGCAGTGTTTATGCATCTTCAGCGAAGTCTTGTCCTCTGACTCCCAGTCCGAGTAATCCATCAAGGCCTGACAACTCCTAAGGAGTCTGGCTTGGATCAGGTTTTCGGTGACCCACGGCTGTTGCTTGGCCAGAGCCACAAGCGCTTGCCAGGAGGATCTTGCTCCTAAGGACTGGGATCGAGACCCTTGCTGAGGATTGGCTTGAGGCCCGGGGTTCTCAAGGATAGTACCTGCGACCCAGGGAGTCCTCGACATAGATGTCCCTGTAGTGTCTGTGCGAGCACTAGCAGAGCTGGGCATTGACACTTGCGAGACAAGGCAGGCAGTGACATTGCATTCAAACGTCATCATCCTGGCTTCGCACTCAAAATTTGCAGCCTTTGACATGGACACCAGGGTGACTAGGTCCGATGTCGGTGAAGAGAGGGAGTCTTTGTCGGGACAGGCCTCAGGGGTCCATGATCTGTCACCAGAGGCCTCGGCGTCTGTTCTGGGCACCTTTGCTGGCTGCTCCCGCTCCGACTCCTTGGATACCCTGTGGAGACTGTGGGACATTGCATGGGACTTGCCATTTGTGTCAGATTCCCAGGATGAGGTCTTTGAGGATTTCTTCTTCTTGCGCTCCTGCTCCGGAGAACCCTTTTCAGAGTGTCCGGGAACCCGAAAGGGCGCTGTGGGGGCTTTACGTGACTCTGAGGATCTGTGCAGGGCCTTAGAGCGCAGAGTTACCGGGGCTGAATCTCACCTGTAGATGTCGTCCTGCTTCTGCCAACAACTTTGGATGGTCTTAGTGGACATCTTTTTTGCACAGGGCGCAAACCTCTCAGTCATGGTCAGCACCTAGACACTGGAAGCAGCAGTCGTGTGTATTGGTTAGGGACATGTTCTTTGTGCACCAATCACACTTTTTGAACCCACTGGCCATTGGTGCAAAAAGGACCCCTGTGAGGTCGATGTGGCCAGTGGTTAGAAAAAGGCATAAAACTGCACTGGAGAAAAAACCCTAAAAAATGGTTCTGAGACTTGAAGCACAGGCGACAGAGCTCGGAGGTGGGGAAGGGACCAGTGCCAACCGGATTAGGAAATGCACTTAGTGCACTAGAAAATCAATTTTTTTCTGAGGGAATGCGATCAATGTCTGTAGGGCTCTGCGGAAAAAGGGAGAATGATTAAGATGCCACACTTGGGTGGGAAGGGGACCACACATGCATGGTGGTATCTCCCAAAGGCTTTCTTTGAAAGCTGGGGAAATGCTTCAGCGGGGCTCCATTGGTGCAGACATCGCCCATATATGAGGACTGACTTCCTGCTTGTTCCTGGAGAACACAGATACTTCAACAAAAATGAAACTGAAACCCAAGGAAGCCATACTGCCTGTAGTGCAACACCAGAGAAATAGAAAGATGCCTATAGACAGCACATGCTAATTACAAATACTGATGTTTTCCACTCACTAAATAAAAATAAAACTTTCTACCTCATCTTCCACCCCTTTTTTTTTTATATCTGTGAACTCAAATTTCTCTGTTTTACCATCTTGTATTCAATCTACTGCTTTTCAACCTTAACCCCAACCTTCCCCATTTTCCACTTCTCCCTCTCTTTCCCTAGACTCTTATTAATTCTCCCCTTTCTCTCTTCCCTGCTCTGTCCAATATTTCTCCCTTCCCTATTCCCACTATCCAGCACCTCTCCCCTCCCTTTATACCCACTGTCCAACATTTCCCCATCCAATATCTGTTCCCTTTCTCTCTCCCAATCCAGCATCTCCATTCTATTTCCTGTCAAGTCTAGTTTCTTCTCTCTCTATTTCCCGTACCCTGTGTCTAGCATCTCCCCTTTCTCTCATCTCTCCCGAAGTCCAGCATCTCCCCTCCACCTCCCTATGACCCATGTCAAGCAGCACCTTTCCATCTTCCTATTCCCACCTACCCAGTGTCCAGTATCTCCATTTCCCAAAGCCCCTTTCGTAGCTACCTCCCTATAACCCTGCATTGTCCAGCATCTTTTCTCCATTTCCCTATTCCCCCTTCCTGAGTCCAGCATCCCCCTCCCTCTTCTTTTGAACAGCCCCCCCCACCATGCCCAATATCTCCCCTTGCCTGTGTCTAGTAGCGTTGGTATCTTTTCCCTTCCCCTGCCATATGGTCCTACAGAAACCTCTAACCCAATCCCCCATCCCGTGTAGCACTCCCTTCCTCTCAGATGTTGCTCAGTCACTGTAGCCCATCTCTTTAAAGTTCAGGGCAGACAGCACTTAAATTTGATCATGCAAATAAAGCATAGTTACTCACCTGTAACAGGTGATCTCCGGGAACAGCAGGAATCGAGTCTTCACATATGGGTGACGTCGGCACCGACGGAGCCCGCGTGGGAACGCTCCCCAATGTCCTATAGGAAAGCCTTTGGGAGCATCCCACTGCGCATGCGCTGCTGCCTTCCCGCCTTTCCAACTCTCTCTCCTCAGTTGGGTTTGTAGCTGAGATAAAAGAAGAGAGAGAGAAAGAGAAATACAACTCCTAGGGGAGAAGGGTAGGTTGTGAAGACTCAATTCCCGCTATTCCCGGAGATCACCTGTTACAGGTGAGTAACTACGCTATCTCCAGGAACAAGCAGGAATGTAGTCTTCACATATGGGACTCCCTAGATTGGAGATGCCAGGGAGATGACCCCAGAGAGAGCAGCGAAACACAGGCTGAATTGGGTCATGTTTCCTCCCAATAATCTTTTGTATCGAAACCCGGGACGGGGGGTAGGAATTGTTCTAAGTCTGAAAGAGATGCTGGAGAACAGCCTGGCCAAACAAGGCATCCCAACGGGAGTCCTTGTCCAAGCAATAATGGGCTGCAAAGGTGTAGGCAGAGGGCCAGGTTGCTGCTTTGCAGATTTCATCAATCGCCACCGAGCATAGATTTGTCATAGAGGCAGCCATTGCTCGCACATTGTGTGCTGTGACATGACCTACAAGAGAAAGTCCTTTACTCTCATAGGTAAAAGAGATACCGTCTGCAATACACTTGGAGAGAGTTCTCTTAGAAACTGGTAGACCAAGGTGACTGGAATCAAAAGCAACAAAAAGCTGTGAAGCCTTTCTGTGCTGCCGAGTTCTCTGAAGATAAAAGGCCAAAGCACGTTTGCAATCCAGAGTATGTAGACTCCTTTCTGCACTAGAAGCATTAGGTCTAGGGAAGAAAACCGACTGGTTCAAATGAAAAGGCGAAACCACCTTCGGCATAAAGTGGGGGATGAGTCCTAAGGACTACCTTATCATGGTGAAACGTGTATAAGGTGGGTCAGCCACTAAAGCTTGGCGCTCACTGATGCGTTTTGCAGAAGTGAGGACAATTAGGAAGATGACTTTCCAAGAAAGAAACTACAGGGATGTAGTGGCTAGGGGTTCGAAGGGCGGCTTCATGAGCTGTCCAAGGACAAGATTAAAATCCCAAGCCATAGGTGGTGGCTTAATGGTAGGCTTAAGAGTAGACCTCTCATAAAATGTGCTACAAGTGGTTGAGAGGAGATAGGTTGTCCATCAAAGGGCATGTGAAAAGCCACGATGGCACTGAGGTGAACTCTTACTGAATTAGTTTTAAGTCCAGAGGATGAAAGGTGGAGGAGATACTCAAGTAACATCTCTACTGGAACAGAAAAAGGATTAAGATCCTTTTTTGAACACCAAATTGAGAACTTTCTCCATTTAAAAGCGTAAACACATCTTGTGGAAGGTTTCCTTGAGGCCAGAAGGATATCTTTAACCTGTTTAGAGAGGTTGATATCCTGGAGTTCTAAGCTCTCAGCAGCCACGCCATCAGGTGCAAAGACTGAGGATTCGGATGCAGAAGTGTCCCATTCTCCTGGGATAGAAGATCTGGAGCACATCGCAACTCCAGAAGATTGGCTTGAGAGAGACGTAGCAGTGGGTACCATGTCTGTCGTGGCCAGTGTGGAACTATGAGGATCATAAGGCCCCCGTCTCTCTGAAGCTTGAACAGAGTCTTGGGAATGAGGGGAATGGGTGGGTAGGCATATAGGAAGTCCTGACCCCAGTGGAGGTGGAAAGCATCCATTGCCAGACTGTTCTGAGCAGAAATCCTGAAACAGAAGCGGGGAAGATTGGCATTCTGAGGACTTGCAAACAGATCTATATCCGGGGTTCCCCAGATTTGAAAGATTTGAGCAATCTGCTCTGAATGGAGAGACATTCGTGTAGTGGTAGTACTCAATTGAATTTGTCTGCCAGGAAATTCTGCTTGCCAGGTTGATACATCGCTAGTAGATGTATCTAAAGGCATATGGAAAGAACCATAGGTGTAGGGCTTCGTTGCACAACGCCTGAGAACCTGTTCCACCCTGTTTGTTCACATAAAACATGGTGACCTGATTGTCTGTCTGGACTAGAACTGTTTTGGAGCAAAGGTAGTCCTGAAACACTCAGAGCATTGAAGATGGCTCTGAGTTCTAGCAGGTTTATGTGAAGCTGAGCCTCCTGCTGAGTCCAAAGACCCTGAGTGGAGAGATTGTCCAGATGAGCTCCCTAACCCAATTTGGATGCATCCGTCGTCAGGGTGGACTGGTGTGGTGGCTTCTGAAAAGGTGATCCTACGATTAGGTTTTTTGGTGATTGCCACCATTGGAGGGACGAAATGAGGAGTGTAAAGTTTCTGATTCTGTCCTCCAGACAACCTGATGCTTGAGTCCACTGCAAAGCTAGGGTCCACTGAGCTGCCCACATGTGTAAACGAGCATAGGGAACCACATGTACAGTGGAAGCCATATGACCGAGCAACTGAAGCATTTCTCGAGCAGTTAGGGAGGTTTTCATAACTGCTTGAGGAGCTAGTTGAACTATTAGAGCGCAGCGTACCTGTGGCAGCGTACCTGCTGCGTGTCTAGAAGAGCACCTATGAACTCTAAGGTTTGGGAAGGTGTGAGATGGGATTTTGGAAGATTTATTACAAATCCCAAATGTTGAAGAACCTGCATTGTGCAGGAGAGGGTAGAGCTGGCCTCTGGAGCCGACGATGCTCGGATACGCCAATTATCTAAGTAAGGGAAGACAAATATCCCTAGAGTTCTTAGAAATGCTGCTACTACTGCCATGCATTTTGTGAAGACTCTTGGGGCAGAAGCCAGGCCAAAGGGAAGAACCCTGTACTGGTAATGTCTTCCCTGAAAGATGAACCGAAGAAACCTCCTGTGATCTTTGTGGATAAGGATATGTGTATATGCATCCTTTAGGTCTAGAGGACATAGCCAATCCTGATTCTGGATGTATGGGAGAAGTGTTCCGAGAGAGATCATTTTGAATTTCTCTCAGAACAGATACTTGTTTAATTCTCTGGGGTCCAGAATGGGCCTGTATCCTCCTGTTTTCTTTGGTATTAGGGGGAGTAGAAGCCCAGGCCTTGTTGGGAAGGTGGCACTTCCTCTATCGCACCCTGGACGAGAAGGGTAAGAACATAAGATATGCCACACTGGGCAGACCAAGGTCCATCAAGCCCAGTATCCTGTTTCCAACAGTGGCCAATCTAGGTCATAAGTACCTAGCAGTCTCCACAAAAGACACCGCTTCCTGAATGCTTGTATTGGGTCAAGCAGTGATATCCTGGGTCCCTTTTAATAATGGTTTATGGACCTTTCCTCCAGGAACTTGTCCAAACCTTTTTTAAACCCAGCTACACTAACAGCTTTTACAACATCCTCCGGTAACAAATTCCAGAGTTTGATTACACGTAGAATGAAAAAATATTTTCTTTTATTAGTCTTAAATAGGTTATCCTGTAGCTTCATTGCATGTCCCCTAGTCTTTTTATATTCTGATGGCGTAAACAATCAATCTACATTTACCCGTTCCACTCCATTCTCCTGGCACAAGAGTGTGGTAAGAGGGGGCCGGGAGCTGGAGTGGAGGGAGGGGGCATACTTTGGAAGTGAAGTTTGTACCCCTCTGTCACTATGGAGAGAGTCCAATTTTCTGATGTTATCTGGTGCCATCTTTTGGCAAAGTAACACAGTCTGCCTGGGATGTAGACTAGCTCTGGGATTTCCAGTAATAGGATAGCTAAGTTCTCTAAAAGGAAGTCAAAGACCTTGTGAAGGCTGGGTCTGCTGAGCTGGTTGAGCTCTGGGAGCCTGAACCTTCCTTTGTTGCTTCGGTTGTTGGTGTCCCTTCTGAGAAGCATGGACCGAAAAGTGGACCGCATGGGTGTAAGAAGGATAGAGTAGTTACTCACCTGTAACAGGTGTTCTCCAGGAGCAGCAGGAATCAGTCCTCACATATGGGGTGACGTTGGCGCCGACGGAGCCCTCTTGTGGAGCATTTCCCCAGCTTTCACAGAAAGCCTTTGGGAACTGCAGCGCGCATGCGCGATCCCCTTCCCGCCCAAGGGTGCCATCTTGCTCAGTCTGATGACATAGCTAAAAGACAGCAAAAAATTAGCAAAAACAAATGATATGACTGCAACTCCATGGGGAGGAGGGAGGGTTGTGAGGACTGATTCCTGCTGCTCCTGGAGAACACCTGTTACAGATGAGTAACTACTCTTTCTCCAGGACCAAGCAGGAAGTCAGTCCTCACATATGGGACTCCCCAGCTTAAGGCTACCGGAGACCCCAAGCTGAAAAATGAGCTCCCTCTAGCTCGTCAGCACAGAAGGAAGGAATCTTCTCTGAGAACGCCCCCGACCGGTAGCCCAACACCAGGGTCAGAGGGTAGGAGTTGCCTAAACCCCAAAGAGTTTATGGAGTACTGCCTGTCCGAAAGCACTGTCCCTGCGTGACTCCCTCTCAAGGCAGTAATGGGCCGCAAAAGTCTGGCTTGAAGACCAAGTAGCGGTCCGGCAGATGTCTGCCAACGGAACAGAGCGGAGATGAGCCACTGACGCAGCCTTCGCCCTGACACGGTGAGCCGTGACTCGACCCTCCAACGAGAGGCCGGCTGCCCCATAAACCCAGGCGATACAGTCAGTGACCCATATGGACAACGTACGCTTGGAGACAGGGAGCCCCAACTTATTGGGGTCAAAAGAAACGAAAAGCTGAACAGCCTGCCGATGCTCCCGCGTACGGTCAAGGTAGAAGGATAACGGCCTCCTACAGTCCAGGGTATGCAAGACCATCTCAGCCCGGTTGGCATGCGGCCTGGGAAAGAAGGTCGGAAGAACCACCTCCTGATTGAGGTGAAAAGGGGAGACAACTTTAGGAAGAAACTTAGGGTAAGTCTGTAGGACTACCCTATTCCAGAAGAACCTAGTGTAAGGAGGATCAGACACTAGAGCCTGCAGTTCACTCATCCGCCTAGCAGAGGTGAGAGCTACCAGAAATAAAGTTTTCTAGGAGAGAAAACGGAGAGGGCAGGTAGCCATAGGTTCAAAAGGCGGACAAGTAAGCCGCTGTAAGACCACATTCAGATCCCACTCAGGGGCCGGTGGACGTAAAGGAGGCTTAAGCAGAAGAAGGCCTCTGAGGAAACGAGCCACCAAAGGGTAGTTGGAAAGAGGCCTGCCGTCCACCGGTGAGTGGTGGGTGGAGAGAGCACTAAGGTGAACTCGGACAGAGTTAGACTTAAGGCCCAGATTGGAGAGGTAGAGCAAGTATTGCAACACTACCGCTACCAAGCACGAGAAGGGATTCTCACTGCGCTGAGCACACCATGTGGAGAATCTACGCCACTTAAAAGCGTAGGACTTCCTGGTGGATGGACGCCGAGAGGCCAAGACTACAATTTTCCACCTCTCAAGGTAGTAGTAGGGGAGCTAGGACTACCCTTTCAGCAGCCAGGCCATCAGATGAAGGGACTGGAGGTTGGGGTGCAAGAGAGTCCCCTGATCCTGAGACAGGAGATCGTGTTGAAACCCTAGAGGAAGAGGAGTGTCCACCGCTAGCTGTAGCAGAAGCGGGAACCACAGTTGCCTCGGCCACCGGGGGGCTATGAGAATCAATGAAGCCCCGTCCCGGAGGACTTTGAACAGCATTCTGGACACTAGTGGCATGGGAGGAAACGCATACAGTAGGCCTGTGGACCACGAGATCAGAAACGCATACGCTGCTACTCTGAGAGGATGCGGTTGCCTGGAGCAAAATCTCGGTAGTTGCCGGTTCAGAGGACTGGCGAAAAGATCTATGGTGGGGAGTCCCCACTTGAGAAAGACCTGCTGAACCACCGACGGGTTTAATCTCCATTCGTGTGGTTGCAGGATCCTGCTCAATTTGTCTGCCAGGTAATTTTCCTGACCTGGGAGGTAGACAGCTTTGAGAAGGATTCCGTGATTGACTGCCCAAGAGCACAGCTGTTGTGCCTCCTGACAGAGAAGGGAGGAGCCTGTGCCTCGTTGTTTGTTTATATAGAACATGGCAACTTGATTGTCCGTCTGGACTAGTACAGACTGGTGAGAAGCGAGGTGGGAGAAGGCTCTCAGAGCTAGGCGTATCGCCCGTAGCTCCAGGAAGTTGATCTGTTGAGCAGCCTCCCAAGGGGTCCAGAGACCCTGAGTACATGTCCCTTGGCAATGTGCTCCCCAACCGAGAAGAGAGGCATCGGTTGTCAGCACCTGAGTATGCGGAGGGGATTGGAAAACCACTACTAGTACCAGATTTGGAAGATGAAGCCACCATTTCAGAGAGGAGACCAGGAGGTCGGAGATCGGCACTGAGTCCGCTAGGCCCCCCGAGGCTTGATGCCACTGAGTGCGAAGGCTCCACTGAGCAGGTCGCATGTGCAGGCGGGCATTGGGGGTGACATGAACTGTGGAAGCCATATGGCCAAGTAGTCTCAGGAATTGCCTGGCAGATACCAGGGAATTGCTGCGAAACTGGCTGGCCAGATCCATTAGCCTATGGGCCCTGTCCAGAGGCAGAAAAGCCTTTGCTTGAAGAGTGTCTAGTCTGGCCCCTATGAACTCTAAGTTCCGGGACGGGAGCAAAGTGGACTTTGCAAAGTTTATGACAAACCCCAAGTGCTGAAGCAGAGCCACAGTGCGAAGGGTGGCCTGGTTGGCCTCCAGGGAAGATTGGCCCCTTATGAGCCAGTCGTCCAGGTACGGGAACACAAAGAGACCCTGAAGCCTCAGGAAGGCCACCACCACTGCCAGGCACTTGGTGAACACCCTGGGAGCGGATGAGAGGCCAAAGGGAAGCACTCTGTACTGATAGTGGTTTCCTCCCACAACAAACCTGAGATATTGTCTGTGGTCTGGATGGACAAGGATGTGAGTATACGCATCCTTTAGATCCAAGGAGCATAGCCAGTCTCCCTGCTGGAGGTAGGGCAGCAGGATTCCAAGGGTAAGCATCTTGAACTTTTCCCTCTGCAGGAACTTGAGGTTTCGCAAGTCTAGGATGGGTCTGAGGCCTCCTGTTCTTTTTGCTACCAGAAAGTACCTGGAATAAAAGCCTTGACCTCTCAGGTGGTGGGGCACAGGTTCCACAGCCTGATCCTTTAATAGACCTGTCAACTCCTGAAGGAGTAGGTCCCTGTGCAGAGGGAGTCTTGGAGGCTCCCCTGGAAAATAGGAGGGAGGTACCTGGTGAAAATGGAGAAGATAGCCCCTTTGGACTATATGAAGGACCCAGGTATCTGATGTGACGGCTGACCACCTGTGGGCAAAGTGGGCCAGCCGGCCTCCTGTGCTGAGAGAAGCCAGCTGAGGAGAAGAGGCTATGCTGTTTGAGTCAAAAAAACCCACCCTGCTGAGCAGGGGCCGGTGTTGGTGGCTTGGGGGTCTTCGGCCTACGGGGCCCTTGACCCTGCCCCTTGGCCTGCTGACCCTGTTGGGGAGCTGCAGAGGCCTGATAATGAGGGTACTGTTTGTAGGCCGATGACTTCCTCGGGTAAAAGGCCTTTTTTCCCCGAGCCCTTCTTTTTCTGAGAAGGGGCAGAGGTTTTCCTGGAAAGCCTAGTCCAGGTTCGAGTTCTGCAGCCTTTTCAGCCATGGGTTTGCCAAAGAGGTTCTCACCCTGGCAGGGGACATCGACCAACTTGTCCTGGACCCATGGCTCGAGGTCGGATGACTGTAGCCAAGCCTGTCGGCGGGCACCGATGCCGGCCCCAGCTACTCGGGCCGAAGCCTCGAAGCCATCGTAGGCTGCTCGAGAGATAAATTTTGAGCACTCTCGAATACCGGTGGACAAGGCCTGGAACCTCTGCAAAGGTTCCTTGGAGAGACCAGCAGAGAACCCGGCAATCTCCTTTGCCAGGTCTCGGAGGTACATGCCAATGTAGAGCTGGTATGTCTGAACACGGCAAGCAAGCATAGAGCCCTGGAAGCACTTCCTACCGAGGGCATCCAGGTTCCGGGCCTCCCGGCCGGGAGGCACCAAGGAGTGCATCTTCTGACTTTTCAGTCGATGCATGGCCGATTCCACAACCATGCAGTGGTGCGGTAATTGTGCCTTTTGGAACCCGGGGCTCTTTGTGACTCGATAAAAGGAATCGACCCGCTTGCTTAACACCGGCGTCGAAGCCGGGGTCTCCCACATGCGGAAGAGTAGCCGCTACAGCATCGGAGGAACTGGAACAGTAAAGGCCTCTTTCGGGGGAAAGTCATACTGGAGAGCCTCAAGCTCCTCCTCGGGATCCGCGGGGAAGGCCAAGACCTTGACCATATCCCGCACGAAGTCCGAGAACCGGGTATCCTCCGGTGGGGACCGTCTCCGAGGTTCAGACTCGGGTGAGTCCGAGGGGACACACCGAGTCCGATGGGTGTCGGGTGACTCTTCGTCCTCCATCTCCCAGCCCGACTCCTCGGAGGAGGAATCGAGCGGCTCCGGATGGGCGGGCACCGATGCCCTCCGCCCCGACGCCGAGGGTGTCGGCGTCGACGACCTCGGCCCCGAACGGGAGGTCGAGGGAGACTGTGGCCGAGGATCGACTCGAGCCCGCATGGACTCGAGGATCGGCTCAGCCTCCGGGGTAGACTTGGACGTCGAGGTCCCGGTGGTCGGGGCAGATGCACCGGTGAGACCGGCGATCAATGCCCACTGCTGTTCCATGAAGGCAGCGAAGCTGCTCTCCAAGGCCGTCAACCTGAGTCCAAGCTCAGGAGACCCAGCAGCCCCCGACTCGGGCCCCGACGTCGTCGGGCCCGACGTCGGCTCCCTCGGAGGAGAGTCAATGAGGACAACAGCACTTACGTGTCCAGGAGATTCCATCTCGACACAAGGATGCTTGGCAGGCCTCTCCGACTCCGAAGACCCGGGACGGCTATCGGGGCTATGTGACCTGGCCCTCGAGGAACCAGGAGCGTCCACTGACGCCGCCCTCGCGGGTTTCTTCTTCCTGCGATGTTCCCGCGAAGGAGACCCCCGCTCAGAGGAACCCCGACGCTGCTCGGGGCCGGAGTCCTGAGACGTCGAGGCCTCTGATGAGGTCCGGTCCCGGCCGCGGAGTCAGAAAAAATTCTATCCCTCTGGTGCTGCCGACTCCTCAAGGCCTTTGAGGACATTTTGCCACACGGACCGCAGATGATCGGGTCATGATCGGGTCCGAGGCAACGGAGGTAGCAGTCATGTGTGTCGGTAAGAGACATAAGTTTCTTACAACGATCACATTTTTTAAACCCGCTGGCAACCATCGGGGGAAAAAGGGCCACTGCTAGGTCAAAAGACCGGTCTGCCAGGAAAAAAGAAAAAAGGCGCGAAAGCCAGTCACAAAGGACAAAAACCGAAAAAAAGAGAGAAAGGACTCGATACCGGCGTATCGGCCCGGCGGGAAAAGGATCCGGCGTCGAACCGGAGGAAAAATAGAAAAATCAACTTTTCACTCGGGGAAAAACGAACTACGTCCGTCGGGATCTGTGGAAAAAAGAAGACTGAGCAAGATGGCACCCTTGGGCAGGAAGGGGACCGCGCATGCGCGCTGCAATTCCCAAAGGCTTTCTGTGAAAGCTGGGGAAATGTTCCGCACGAGGGCTCCGTCGGCGCCGACGTCACCCCATATGTGAGGACTGACTTCCTGCTTGGTCCTGGAGAAAAAACAACTACTTCTTGTTGAAAAAGGGCTTCTTAACCGTCTTTTTCTTAGCTGGGTTGGCAGTGGTCCTAGAGAGCCTGTTTAGGGTGGTATTACCAGACTCAAGCTGAGAAGCTTTGTCTTGCCAATCCTTGCCAAAGAGGTTTTCTCCCGTGCAATGAATATTCCCCAGCTTATCTTGCACCCACTGTTCTAAATCAGATGCTTGTAACCAAGCAATCCAACGTGCACCGATGGAAATAGCAGAAGTCCTGCTTATATGTAAACTGCGCTGATTTTAAAGAGTGTGGTATAGAAATATTATAAAAATAAATAAATAAATAAAAATAATACACTCAAAACAATCAAAAGTTGCTCTGTTCATGAACTTGGAAACATTCTGGGAATGTTTAACAAGTGTCAGGAAATCAGTCCTCTTATCGTTTGGGAGAAGAGGAGCCATTAGCTCCAAATCTTTAGTCACCTCCCGAAGAAACATACCCGTGTAGAGTATGCATGAACTTATTCTGGCCGACAACATGGAAGCCTGAAAACATTGACGGCCAAAGGCATCGAGAGTTCTTGCCTCATGGCCCAGGGGGATTAGATGAATGTGTCTTAGCACTTTTAATTTGACGCAATGCCGATTCCACAACCATGAAATGGTGTGGTAACTGTCTTCTGGAAACCGGGACACTGCGGTACCCGGTACATGGTATTGAGTCTTCGAGAATGTGGAGACACCGTTAAAGGTGTTTCCCATATCCTAAGCATGAGGTCATGCAATATCCGATAAATGGGTAAGGTCGTGGCCTCCTTAGGGGCTGCCGGATACTGAAGAATTTCAAGTTCTTCAGCTCTCGGTTCCTTCTCAGAGGTCACCGTAATCGAGAGGCCCCGAGCCACATCCCCTATAAAGTCTTGAAAGGGCATGTCGTCCGGTGGAGATATTCGGCGTTGTGGGGACGGAGCAGGATCTTCCGGAAGAGTCTTTCTGGTACCAATGGATTCATCGGACGAATCGGAATTGGATGACTCAAGTATCGACGGGCCGGGTGCTCCCCCGCCTGGCCCAACGACGGTACCGATCGAAATCAGCATCGGAATGCCTCGGTACCAGACACTGATTCCAGGGCAGGCATGGGTGGTAGTGTGGAGAGCGGTGCAATGGTTAATGCTGATACCTCCAGTACTGGTGGCTGTGGAACCGATTGTAGAGGCTTTAGTGGTACTGAGGCCGCCAGCAATGCAGCAAGACTCCGCTCAACGGCTAGGATACGTTGATCCATGGAGCCTGCCGATGCCTGAGTATCAGTACCTGAACAGTGGGCCATGACCCCAGAACACGGCACCAAGAGGTCTCCAGAGGTGGACGCCTCGGGAACATCTTGGGACCCCGATAATGCTTTGGAGGCAAAGACCTCCCGCCGGGATTGTTTGGCTGATGTATTCGCCTCTAGGGCAACACTTAAAAGCATCTCAATGCTTAGGAGATCTACCCTTTGAGGACCTACCAGTCTTCGAAGATGACCTGGGTTTTGTTACCCGAGATCCATGGGAGGAAGATAAAGCCCTGGATGACATCAATGCCTCGGACATTGCATCCGAAGCAAAGAGGGTGCTGAGTTTCGCAGCTCTATTCTGCAGGCCCCTCTTTGTCATCTTTCTGCAAAGGAGGCATTCCAACAGTGAATGGTCTGGTCCCAAGCATTTAAGACAAGTGTCATGGGTGTCGGTAGCAGAAATGGTACTGCTACATTTGGAACACTTTTTGAAACCACTAGTTGGCTTCTCCATTTTGAGGAACAAAAGGGGCCTAAGGCCCAAAATGGCGCTTAAGCACCTAGAGGGCAAAGACCCTCCAAGAAAAACCTTTTTTTTTAGGCAAGAAAATAGAAGTATTAAATTACACCGATATCACCAGTGCTGGTGTCAACGGGAAGGCAGATGCACCACAAAAAGAAAAGATTTTCTGCGGTGACAGGAATTGCTACCTGTCGGCTCCGCGGAAAACGAAAAACTGAGGAGGGAGAGAGCTGGAAAGACGAGAAGGCAGCAGCGCAGGCGCAGTGGGATGCTCCCAAAGGCTTTCCTATAGGACGCTGGGGAGCGTTCCCACGTGGGCTCCGTCGGTGCCGACGTCACCCATATGTGAAAACTACATTCCTGCTTGTTCCTGGAGATACAACTATTTATACTTGTAAAATGCTGTTGTGCACATATAAATGTCTTGTAAGATATCCCCCAGGATACAATAAATTTGGAATATAGCATAATGTCTCTGATGACACAGCACTGGCATTTTCCACTGGAGGCACTCTCCAAAGAGCAACAGTATTATTTCTTTTCCTTGATTCTTCAGTGTTTTTCCCCATTTGAGATTCCCAGATCCAAAAAATACATCACTTCCAAAGTTAGAACTGTTTGGTTCTCTCTCCTTTCCTGTCACTCCACAAAGATTTTATACTTACTTCATTCCCAGAGTACGGCAGATATCCTCCTAGGTCCTCCTGTCACCTAAGGCTACTGCACAGGGTCCTCGGCCTGGCCCATTCGCACCAGCTCCTCCTCATCCCCTACTCTGCCGGGACTGAGTCACAGACGCTAAGGCTGCCAGAGCGCTGCCTCTCTTCCTTTGCCACCACTACGTCTTTCTCCTCCTCAGTGGCCGGCAGGAGGAGCCACTGCTCCACAGCCAAATGAGAGGCCTCGCAGACTGTCATACTGCTTTTGCTGTGGCTGAGTAGATGCAGCAGCAGCAGTGGCTGGAGGGAGTTTTATTGGCTGTCCAGGCTGCATGGGGCCATGTGCAAGCAATATGCCCGAAACATTTCTAGGGCCAGCCCTGTGTCCGACTGTTTGATCTTTCACTAGGATTTATTACATGTTCTAAAAACTGTAATAGCTAAAAAGAGGTTAATACAGCATAAAAAAGGGGCAGTAAACTATAAAACTTAAAAATGTCCTATGAAATTAGCTATTAGGCAGGATACCACTAAAAGGCTAAAAAGGCAAGCAGATAGAATTCTGAATTAGCCGCCTTTAGCCATGCTCTTAAAGGGAACATGTCATTTAAGAACATCGTTACCTTATTTTTGTTGTTGAATGCCAGGGCTCGGACTTTGCAGTTGTCAGGATTGGTATTCTCCTTTGGAATATCCTTCAAGGCAGTGTGCGTAATGTGAGAATAGACTGGGACTCTGGCAAGGCTGTGTCTGGCATCTGTTTTACTCAGCACATCTTCTGTCACTTCCCAAAGGCCCATTGAGCCATCTCGCGACCCTAAGCAGAAACCATTTGCCACATTTGTATTATATCAGATACAGTTTATTCAAAACCGTACAACCTCACCAGCAACAAGCCTTTACACTGCGTTTCTAGCTGCTGAGACCATCTTCCATGTTATGGCTCACTGCAATAATGCAGGACACTAGAGTATCCAATTCAACACAGTTTTCAAATCTCAAGATTTCAGAATTTATTTCTAAAATAATCTTGGAATCCTAGGATTAAAATCCTAAGGTCCAATATTTTAAGGGATTAATGCGGTTAGCAAACCTGCTAACTGCATTAATTGCCTTGGCTGGGATATTTAACATTTATTATATACCACCTTTCATGATATCAAGGCGGTTTACATTGAACAAACTGAAATTACATTGAACAGGGCATTATAACTTGGAGATAACTATTTTACAGGGGAACATGGGCAATGGAGGGTTAAGCGGCTTGCCCAAGACCACAAGGAGCACCTGTGGGACTAGAAATCCCAGTCCTTCCGGCCCAAGGTTGCTGTCCTCTAGTGGGATTTGAACCCCCGACCTTCCGGCCTGAGGTACCTTGCCCCAACCACTAGGCCACTCCTCCCTATTCAGATATTATACAGATATAACATGGTTAATGCCGCTGAATATCTGCAGGTGCCATTGCTACATGCCCAAGTGCTAGCCGGCTAGCATCAGGGTGGAACGGAGTTAGCGGCGATATTGAGCCGCTGCTCAGTTATCACAACGCAGTGAAAGTTAGGCTCTTAAAAGGCTGGCCTAACTTGAGCCACAGAAGCTAATTGGGCAGTGGCACTTTTAATTGTGTGTGGCAAATGCAGAGATGCTGCAATTGAGCCACTTGGAAAGGAACCAAGCTTCTGACAGTTTCTTGCTCACAAGTTGGTACCAGGAAACCTCCAAAAGGAAATAATTCCCTTCTCTTTCCATGCCGTATCAGGGCTTCTACAACCCCCAACTGTTTGAGCAAACAAGCACAGCAGTGCTGATGCAGAATGATTTCAGAAAATACTAAGTAAGCTATTCAATTAGGAAAAACCCCCACCATGTTAAAGGCTTTTCATTCATGTGAATTTTGTTTCATCTAAAATAGAACAATCAGAAACTAGCACAAGTTCAGCTGCTCAGCAACAGACAACCATTGGTGAGGGTGAGACTCCATCTCTAATTAGGATGGATATATGGTGATATTTAAATAAGAACGTAAATTGATATTAAAAAAAACATTATGCATGTTTGAACTAGATTCAATCAGATGTTATGATTATCAGCATACTTGCTAAGAGCAGTATACTGAGGTGAGAGATTACAAACATCAGCACTGCAGGTGGTATATGTGCAGACTGTCAAGTGTTGATCTCTCTCTGAAAGTGCCAAGGCAACAATGGTCAATGAGGATTTTGGAGGGAGAGAGGTCAGAATAAATTTGGGCAAGGAGGAATCTTTTTATTTCAATATGTTGCGAAAATCAAAGGAATACCCTAGGGCGATAGAAATGCAAGTCAGAGAGGAACAGAAAGAAAAATAAGTTGAGAAGCAACAAATATTCCTGCAATTGAGAAATAAATGTTCTAAAAATGTCTATCCTGCCAGTATGAAGAAAAATTTGCTCCCAATTCTGAGATTTACAAAGGAAATAATAGAAGACAAAAACACATCTCAGCATAGGGTTGCCAACTTTTTAAAAGAGAAAAACCTGCCACCTGTGGCCAGCCATGCTCCACCCATGCCTCCCCAAAGCCTGCCCCTGCCCTGCCCCCTAAAAATAACTGCAAAGAGGGCAACATGCAAACTGAACAAGCAAGACTGCTATACATTCTTAAATAGAAATTCCATACGAACAGAATACCCAGCATTGGTTGTACACAGACACACATTACAGATTTTTTTAATAGGACTTCAATAACAAATGAACACAACATGAAGAGAAATATATAGATAAAAATTAAATTAAAATCTCAGAAAGCCAGACGCTGCATGTAGTGCAGCACAAGAGAAATAGAAAAGCATTTCCCCCTGTATTGTACAAAATAAAAGGAAACACAAAAAAAGATCCTAAGCTCTCGCAGAAGGGAGAACCAAACACAAAAAAGAGAGGCATGCGGGGGTCACAGGTGTCTTTTTTAAGTGATCCCCAATGTTGTATGTAAACCGCACTGATAACAAATAGCGCGGTATATAAAAGTTATAAAATAAAATAAATAAATAAATAAATAAAGCGTAGTTACTCACCTGCAACAGATGATCTCCGGGAACAGCAGGAATTTAGTCTTCACATATGGGTATCGTCGGTACCGACGGAGCCTGCGCGGGAACGCTCCCCAGCGTCCAACAGGAAAGCTTTTGGGAGCATTCCTCAGCACATGCGCGCTGCCTTCCCGCCTTTCCAACTGTCCCTCTTCAGTTAAGTTTGTAGCTGAGTGAAAAGGATAGAGGGAGAGAGGAAAGAGACAAAGAGATAGAGAGACAACTCCAAGGGGAGGTGGGTGGGTTGTAAAGACTAAATTCCTGCTGTTCCCGGAGATCACCTGTTACAGGTGAGTAATTACGCTATCTCCAGGAACAAGCAGGAATGTAGTCTTCACATACGGGGACTCTCTAGCTGAAGATGCCAGGGAGATAGCCCCAGGAAGGTGCCATCCTGGAAGGTGGGAATCCTTCCTCCATGGATCTCTGGCATTCCACCAGGGTTGGTGGGTAGGAGTTGAATTAGGTCTGAAAGAGATTTTGAAGAACAGCTTGGCCAAAGAAGGCATCCTGACGGGAGGCTTTATCCAGGCAGTAGTGGGCTGTGAAGGTGTGTACCGAAGCCCAGGTGGCTGCTCGACAAATGTCATCGAAAGACACAGAGTGGAGATTAGCCATGGAAGTTGCCATGGCTCTCACGTTATGAGCTGTGACATGATCCTGAAGAGGAAGACCCTTACTCTCATAACCAAAGGATATGCATTGGGCAATCCATTTAGATAAAGTTCTTTTGGAGACTGGTTGTCCCAAATGACTAAGGTCAAAAGCTATAAAAAGCTGCGAGAACTTTCTGTGTTGCTGTGTTCTCTGTAAGTAAAGCAGTTACTTACCTGTAACAGGTGATCTCTGGGAACAGCAGGAATAAGTCTTCACATATGGGTACGTCGGTACCGACGGAGCCCGCGCGGGAACGCTCCCCAGCGTCCAATCAGAAAGCTTTTGGGAGCATCCCACAGCGCCTGCGTGCTGCCTTCCCGCCTTTCCAACTGTCTCTCCTCAGTTGAGTTTTATAGCTGAGACAAAGAAGGAGAGAGAGGAAAAGGAAGAGAGATAGAGAGAGAGAGAGACAACTCCTAGGGGAGGTGGGTGGGTTGTGAAGACTTATTCCTGCTGTTCCCAGAGATCACCTGTTACAGGTAAGTAACTGTGCTATCTCCAGGAACAAGCAGGAATGAGTCTTCACATATGGGTACTCCCCAGCTAGAGATGCCAGGGAGATCCCCAAGGTTGTGAGATCCTGAGAAGGGCTCTACCTCCTCCCATGGATCTCAGGCATCCAACCAGGGATGGAGGGTAGGAGTTGATTAAGTATGGAACAGGTGTTTGAGAACAGCCTGACCAAACAAGGCATCCCGGCGGGAGTCCTTGTCCAAACAGTAATGGGCTGTGAAGGTATGAACCGAGGCCCAAGTGGCTGCTCGACAGATGTCGTCGATAGACACAGAGTTTAGGTGAGCCATTGAGGCTTCCATGGCTCTCACATTGTGGGCTGTGACATGGCCCTCCAGAGAAATGTTCTTGCTCTGATAGGCGAAAGAAATACATTGGGCAATCCAGTTGGAAAGTGTTCTCTTGGAGACTGGTTGTCCCAAATGAGAAGGATCAAAAGCAACAAAGAGTTGAGAAGACTTTCTATGTTGTTGTGTCCTCTGTAAGTAAAAAGCTAGAGCTCTTTTACAGTCCAGGGTATGAAGATTCCTCTCTGCATTTGATGCACGAGGCCCTGGAAAAAAGACAGGTAGGTAGACCTCTTGGTTGAGGTGAAAAGGTGAGACCACCTTAGGCATAAAGTGTGGATTAGTCCTAAGGACTACCTTGTCATGATGGAACCTTGTATAAGGTGGATTAGCTACTAGTGCTTGCAATTCACTGATGCGGCGTGCTGATGTGATTGCAATGAGAAAGATAACCTTCCAAGAAAGGTATTTCAAGGAGGTAGTAGCTAAAGGTTCAAAAGGCGGCTTCATAAGCTGACCAAGAACCAAATTTAAGTCCCATGCCACCGGAGGTGGTCTAATGGGAGGCTTTGTTAAAAGGAGGCCTCTCATGAACCTTGCTACAAGGGGATGAGAGGAAACAGGTTGTCCATTTAGAGGCTTGAGGGAAGCTGCAATAGCACTCAGATGGACTCTTACTGAATTTGTCTTAAGGCCTGCATTAGACAGATGCAGGAGAGATACTCCAGCAACGATTCCAGAGGTATTGAACGGGGGTTAATACCCTTTCCAGAACACCAGACGTAAGAATGTCTAGTGGAAGGTTTTCTGGAAGCATAAAGAACATCTTTCACTTGTTGAGAAAGATGAAGATCCTGGAGATCTAGGCCTTCAACAACCAAGCCCTGAGATGCAGAGACTGGGGATTGGGATGCCATAACTTTCCGTCCTCCTGAGAGAGGAGGTCTGGAGCAGACCCTACCTCTAGGGAGGGAGCTTGAGAGAGATGTAGAAGCAGAGGGTACCACACTTGCCGTGGCCAATGTGGAGCTATGAGAATCATGTGGCCTCTGTCTCTCTGAAGCTTGAACAGGGTTTTGAGAATTAGGGGAATGGGTGGAAAGGCATACAGGAAGTCTTGACCCCAATGAAGGAGGAAAGCATCCCCTGCCTAAGCCCCATGAGCCGGAGTTCTGGAACAGAACTGGGGAAGTCTGGCATTCCACGGACTTGCAAAGAGGTCTATGTCCGGGGTTCCCCAAATTTGAAAAATCTTGGTTACCTGGTCCATATGTAGGGGACCACTCGTGTGGAAGCAGAACTCGACTGAGTCTGTCTGCCCAAGAGTTTTGAACCCCTGGAAGATAGACTGCCAGAAGATGAATGTGATGCTCTCTGGCGAGGGCCCACAGTCGCAGAGCTTCGTTGCAAAGCGACAGAGAGCCAGTTCCTCCCTTCTTGTTTATATAGAACATGGTTACCTGATTGTCCGTGTGGACAAGGACTGTCTTGTGGCTGAGCAGGGTGTGGAAAACTCGCAGAGCAAGGAAGATTGTTCTGAGTTCTAAGAGATTGATATGTAGACAAGTCTCCTGTGGGGACCAGATGCCCTGGGTGGAGAGGTCTTGAAGATGAGCTCCCCAGCCCATTGGAGAAGCATCTGTTGTTGTGAGAGTTGCCTGGGGTAGAGGCTGTTGAAAAGGACACCCCAGCAACAGGTTCTGAGGGGACATCCACCACTGGAGGGACAAAATGAGGCGACTTGTGTTTGATATTTTGTCTGACAGGCAGCCTAATGCCTGGGTCCATTGGGTGGATAAAGTCCACTGAGCGGCTCTCATGTGAAGGCGAGCATATGGTACCACATGAACGGTGGATGCCATGTGGCCTAGCAACTGTAACAGATCTCGAGCAGTTAGAAGGGGTTTTGACTCTGCTTGAGAAGCTAACTGCCTTGCCTTTGTGGTATCCAGTAGCGCCCCTATAAACTCCAGGGACTGAGTAGGGATCAAATTGGATTTTGGGATGTTTATTACCAGCCCCAAATTTGAAGGATACGCATTGTGCAGGTTAGAGCAGACTTGGCCTCTCATCGAGTGGGAGCTCGAATGAGCCAGTCGTCCAGATAAGGGAAGACAAATATTCCCAGGGTGCGCAGAAAAGCAGCAACCACTGCCATGCATTTCGTGAACACCCTTGGTGCAGAGGCCAGGCCAAAGGGGAGCACTCTATTGATAGTGCTTCTTCTCGAAGGAACCTTCTGTGAGTTGGATGGATGAGAACATGAGTGTACGCATCCTTGAGATCTAGAGAACAAAGCCAATCCTGACCCTGAAGGTATGGCAGCAGAGTTCCTAGAGAAACCATCTTGAATTGCTCTTTGACTAGGAATCTGTTCAACTCTCTGAGATCTAAAATGGGTCTGAAGCCCCCTGTCTGCTTTGGGATAAGAAAATAGGGGGAGTAGAACCCTGTGCCCTGTTGTTAAGAAGGCACTTCCTCTTTGCCCCCTGGGCTAGAAGAGTGGCAACCTCCTGCCCTAACAGGCTGAGGAGGGAGGTTGGAGAATTGAACTGGTGCACTCTTGTGAAAGGGGGCAAGCTGGAAAAATTAAGTTTGTACCCCTCTCTTATGATGGAGAGTGTCCAATGCTCTGCTGTGATTTTCCACCATCTGGGAGCAAAGTGACATAACCTTCCTAGAATGGTGGAGGGCTCTGGTCCTTCTAGAGCCAGGAAGGCTACGTTCTCTAGCAGAGAGTCAAAGGCCCTGAGGGGGATGAGGTTGCTGGGCTGGAGCAGGCCTCGCAGCCTTTGCCTTGGTCTGTTTGGAGGATTGCTGACGTTTGGAAGGAAACTGAGCTGCAGAAGATGCTCTCTGACTATAAGCAGGATAGGATCTTCCCTTTTTAGAAAAAGGTGTTTTCTTGAACAACCTTTTCTTAGCAGGAGCAGCAGTAGATTTGGATAGTCTATCCAAAGCAGAATTTTCAGCATCCATTTGATTGGCTTTTGCTTGCCAATCTTTACCAAACAGATTCTCACCTGTACAAGGGATATTTCCCAATTCATCTTGGACCCAGGTCTCCAAATCAGATGCTTGAAGCCAAGCAATCCTACGTGCACCTATAGCTATAGCTGAGGCTCTGCTTACGCATTCAAAGGAGTCGAAAGCTGCACGGTTGGAAAATTTGGAGATATCCTGGGCATGTTTGAGCCCAGAGAGAAATTCTGGCCTTTTACTGTCAGACATAAAAGGACTTAAAGTCAGCAAATGGTCAGTGACTTCTTTTAAGAACATTCCCATGTAGAGACTATAAGAATTAATTCTCGCAGCAAGCATGGAAGCTTGGAAGACCCTTCTACCAAAAGCATCCAGGGTTCTACATTCACGTTCTGGAGGATTAGAGGCATGTCTCTTGGCACTTCTAATCTTTCTCAATGCAGACTCAACCACAATAGAATGGTGAGGAAGCTGAGTTTTATGGAAACCAGGACAAGGAGGGACATGATACATGGTGTCCAACCTGCGAGAATGAGGAGAGGTGGTTAGAGGTGCTTCCCACATCCTTAACATGAGATCATACAGAATCTCATGAATAGGCAAGGTAGCTGCCTCTTTAGGAGTTTTAGGATACTGTAAAATATCCAACTCCTTAGCTCTAGGCTCTGACTCTGGGGCTACTGTAATAGAAAGGCCCCGAGCCACCTCTCTGATAAAGTCTTGAAAAGACCTCTGGAGGAGACATCCTTCATTTAGGAGAGGACTCCTCCTGTGGAAGAAGCATCGCTGCATTGACAGACTCTTCAGAATCCTCAGAGTCAACAGAGGAATCGAAGTATCGTCTGTCGGGATGCTCTTGCAAAGCCCGATACCCGTACCGACTGGGATCGGTATTGGGAATCACCGGTACCGGGGTATCGGTACCGGAGGGCTGCAGAGGACAGAGTACCGGCATAGCTGACACCGATGCCGAAGTCGATGCCACCGGTACCGGGATCGGTGCCGATGGCGATACCAGAGCCGATACCGGCTGAGTAGTCGGTTGCAGTACCACGGACGTCGATGCCACAAGGAAAGCTGCCAGACTGCGTTCGATGGACAGAATTCTCTGATCCATCGACGCCGCCAATGCCTGGAAGTCAGTACCGGTGGAGGCCACCGGTACCCCAGAGCATGGCACCAGCAGATATGTTGAGGCCACGCCATCTAGATCATCCTGGAACCCCGATGATGATGCTTTAGAAGCCGAAGCCTCCCGCCGGGGTAATTTTGCCGGTGCAGAATCCTCGAGGGCAAGGCCAGGGGCATCTCGATGCTTAGAAGGAGATTTGCCCTTCGAGAACCGGCTGGATTTATGTTTAGTTACCTGAGATCCATGTGAGGAAGAAGCAGCCCTGGAAGACGTCGATGCCACCGAAGCTGCATCAGAGGGAAACAGGGTACTGAGCTTGGCAGCTCAGTTCTGTCGACCTCTCTTAGACATCATGGAACAGGACACATAATCTTTAATGGAATGGTCATGGCCTAAACACTTCAGACACCAATCATGGGTGTCGGTGACGGAGATAGTACTGCCACATTTTGTGCACTTCTTAAATCCTGAGGCAGGCTTTTCCATATTTAAGGAAAAGGGCTTTGGGCCTAAGGCCCAAAACTGAAGTACACCTGAAGAAAAATAAATGGAAAAAAGGTCTTTTTGTTTTTTAAAAGAAAAGAATAAGAACCGGCGGTACCGGTATAGCGTCGAGGAAGGTAGACACGACAGATAAGAAATAAAGAAAAAATAAGGAAATTCTTATGCGGTGACAGGAACACGACCTGCTGGCTCCGCGGAAAAAGAACTGAGGAGAGACAGTTGGAAAGGCGGGAAGGCTGCACGCAGGCGCTGTGGGATGCTCCCAAAAGCTTTCTGATTGGACGCTGGGGAGCGTTCCCGCGTGGGCTCCGTTGGTACCGATGTACCCATATGTGAAGACTCATTCCTGCTTGTTCCTGGAGATAAGACTAGGACCCTTTTACAATCCAAAGTATGAAGGTTTCTTTCTGCATTAGAGGCGTGAGGGCTCGGAAAAAAAAAGGAAGATAAATTGATTGATTTAAATGAAAAGGCGAAACCGCCTTTGGCATAAAGTGTGGATGAGTTCTAAGAACAACCTTATCATGGTGAAACCTAGTTAAAGGAGGATTAGCCACTAAAGCTTACAGTTCACTAATGCGACGTGCAGAGGTGATTGCAATTAGGAAGATGACCTTCCAGGTCAAAAACTTCAGGGTTGTAGTGGCTAAAGGCTCAAAAGGCGGTTTCATGAGCTGCCCAAGAACTAGATTTAGATCCCATGTCACAGGTGCTAGCTTAATGGGAGGTTTGGTTAATAGAAGACCTCTCATAAATCTGGATATGAGTGGATGAGAGGAAATTGGTTGTCCATTCAGAGGCTTATAAGAAGTTGCAATTGCACTAAGATGGACTCTTACCGAACTGGTCTTTAGACCAGAATTCGATAAGTGAAGGAGATACTCTAGTATCAATTCTAAGGGTATGCCAAGGGGGTTTAATCCCTTCTTGGAGCACCATATAGTAAAATGCTTCCACTTGAAGGCATAAGATCTTCTTGTGTAAAGTTTCCTAGAAGCCTGAGGGATATCCTTTACCTGTTGGGACAGGTTGAAATCCTGGAGGTCTAAGCCTTCAGCAACCAGGCCGTGAGATGCAGGGACTGGGGATTCGGGTGCCATAGCATCCCGTTCCCTTGGGAAAAGAGATCTGGAGCATGCCCTAACTCCAGAGGTGCAGCTTGAAAGAGATGTAGAAGCAGGGGATACCACGCTTGGCGTGGCCATCGTGGCGCTATGAGAATCATGCGACCCCGGTCTCTCTGAAGCCTGACGAGTGTTTTGGGGATGAGGGGAATGGGTGGGAAGGCATAAAGGAAGTCCTGACCCCAGTGAAGGAGAAGGCATCCCTTGTCTGACAATTGTGAGCCGGAATCCTGGAACAGAACCGGGGAAGTTTGGCATTCAGTGGACTTCCAAAGAGGTCTATGTCTGGAGTGCCCCAGAGATGAAATATGTTTGCCACCTGGTCCAGGTAGAGGGACCACTCGTGAGGCAGCAGTACTCGACTGAGTTTGTCTGCCCGAAGGTTTTGAATGCCTGGAAGATATACCACTGGAAGGTGAATTTGATACTCTCTGGCGAGGGCCCACAGTCGTAAAGCTTCGTTGCATAACGACAAAGAGCCTGTCCCGCCCTGCTTGTTCACATAGAACATTGCTACTTGATTGTCCGTCTGGACTACGACTGTCTTTGTAGCTGAGCAGGGCATGGAATACTCGAAGAGCTAAATAAATTGCTCTTAATTCCAGGAGGTTTATGTGTAGACCAGCCTCCTGTGGAGTCCAGGTTCCCTGGGTAGAGAGATGATTCAGGTGTGCTTCCCAACCCACCTGCGATGCATCTGTTGCTAGGGTGGACTAAAAAAGGGGTTGATGAAAAGGAGACCCCACTGTCAGATTTTCTAGGAACTGCCACCATTGGAGAGACAAAATTAGTCATTGAGGGTTTATTATTTTGTCCGATAAATGACCTGTGGCCTGTGTCCACTGTGTGGATAGGGTCCACTGAGCTGCTCGCATGTGGAGGCGAGCATAAGGGACTACATGAACTGTGGATGCCATATGTCCCAGCAACTGTAGTAGCTCTCAAGCAGTTAGAGAGGATTTCCCTGCTGCTTGAGAAGCTAGTTGCATTATGCGAAGACATCAAGCCTGTGGAAGGAAAGCCTTTACCGTCTGGTATTTAGACAGGCCCCTATGAATTCCAGGCATTGGGAAGGAACAAGTTGGGATTTTGGGAAGTTTATTACCAACCCCAAGTATTGGAGGATTCACATTGTGCAAGACAGTGCAGTGCTGGCCTCTGCAACTGTAGGGGCTCGAATAAGCCAGTCATCTAAGTAAGGGAAGACGAATATCCCCAGGGTTCGTAGAAATGCAGCTACTACTGCCATGCATTTCGTGAATATTTTATTTTATTTATTTATTTAGCTGTATTTATATCCCGCTTTTCACCGGGTCAAAGCGGTCAATTGGGGATATGACACACATACACTAATACTTACAGGGAACATGGGCAATGGAGGGTTAAGTGGCTGGCCCAAGACCACAAGGAGTGCCTATAGGACTAGAAATCCCAGTCCCTCCGGCCTGAGATTGCTGTCCCCATGTGGGACTTGAACCCCCGGCCCTCCGGCCTGAAGTACCTTGTCCTAACCACTAGGCCTCCCGTTGAATACCCTTGGTGCTGAAGCTAGACCAAAGGTAAGAACCCTGTACTGTAAATGTTTTCCCCTGAAAAGGAATCTTAAGAATTTCCTGTGATCTGGATGGATCAGAATGTGCGTGTATGCATCTTTTAAGTCTAGAGAGCAAAGCCAATCCTGGCTTTGAAGGTATGGCAGAAGACTTCCTAGAGAAATCATTTTGAACTTCTCTCAAAACAGGTCAATTCTATGAGGTCTAGAATGGGTCTGTGACCTCCTGTTTTCTTTGGAATAAGAAAATAGGGGGAGTAGAACCCTGCACCCCGTTGAAGAATGGGTACCTCCTCTACTGCCCCTTGGGCAAGAAGTGTTGAGACCTCGTGATCGAGCAGATTGTTTGTGGAGGTTTGAGAATTGAATTGCTTTAGAATTGTAGGAGGGGGCATGCTGTGAAAATGAAGCTTGTACCCTTCTCCTACAATGGACAAAGCCCAATCTTCTACTGTTATCTGATGCCATCTGTTGGCAAAGTGGCATAACCTGCCTGGGATATTGGGGGGTTGGGGACAATGTTCCCTCTAATTTTCTGTAGGCTGTGTGCGCATAAAATATCAGCTGTGTGCAGCTTTTGAAGGAAGGTTAAATTTTTGTGCGCCACATAACAACACTCGGAGTTATATACTTTAAAATTTGACTACATGTCAGAATACAGTATGTACACCACATTGATTGCACTAGAAAATATTGTAGAACTTGTGAAAACCATAAATACACAACTTTTAAATTTTAAGACGTCTATGTTGTTTTCTATCAGAACCATAATTTTTGTGCGCTCTGTTGTAAAGTACGTGCGCTCACTCGGCGAGGTGTGTGCGCGCGCACACGCGCACAGCTTAGAGGGAACAGTGGTTGGGGACCCCTCAGAGGCAGGAAGGCTAAGCTCTCTAGGAAGGAGTCAAAGCCCTTGAGGGAGCTGAACCTGCAGAGCTGGTTGGGCTCTGGGCCTTTTGGTTTCTTTTGCTGTCTAGTTTGTCCCTTTTGTGCAACCTGACCCTGAGTTTGATTCTGCTGGGTATAGGAAGGATAAAATTTCCTCTTTTTGCTGAAAAGCATAGTTACTCACCTGTAACAGGTGATCTCTGGGAACAGCAGGAATTTAGTCTTCACATATGGGTATCGTCGGTACCGACGGAGCCTACGCGGGAACGCTCCCCAGCGTCCAATTAGAAAGCTTTTGGGAGCATCCCACAGCGCCTGCGTGCTGCCTTCCCGCCTTTCCCAAATGCCTCTCTCCAGTTGAGTTTAAAGCTGAGACAAAGAGAGAGAGAGAGGGAAAGAGAAAGAGATAGAGAGATACAACTCCTAGGGGAGGTGGGTGGGTTATGAAGACTAAATTCCTGCTGTTCCCGGAGATCACCTGTTACAGGTGA
Organism: Ichthyophis bannanicus; assembly: GCA_033557465.1. Lineage (NCBI taxonomy): Eukaryota > Metazoa > Chordata > Amphibia > Gymnophiona > Ichthyophiidae > Ichthyophis > Ichthyophis bannanicus. The sequence continues at coordinate 110,617,912 of CM066032.1, read as the reverse complement.
GTAACTATGCTATCTCCAGGAACAAGCAGGAATGTAGTCTTCACATATGGGGACTCCCTAGCTTCAGATGCCAGGGAGAGACCCCAGAAGTTGTGCGTCCCTGTGAAAGGGCTCCACTTCCCCCCATGGATCTGTGGCATCCAACCAGGGATGGCGGATAGGAGTTTATTAGGTATGGAACAGGTGTCGGAGAACAGTCTGACCAAACAAGGCATCCCGGCGGGAGTCCTTGTCCAAGCAGTAATGGGCTGTGAAGGTATGAACCGAGGCTCAAGTGGCTGCTCGACAGATGTCGTCGATAGACACAGAGTGCAGATGAGCCATTGAAGATGCCATGGCTCTCACATTGTGAGCTGTGACATGTCCCTCCAGAGGAAGATTCTTACTCTGATAGGCAAAGGAAATACAGTGTGCAATCCAGCTGGACAGTGTTCACTTGGAGACTGGAAGTCCCAAATGAGAAGGATCAAAAGCAACAAAGAGTTCAGAGGACTTTCTATGTTGCTGTGTTCTTTGCAAGTAAAAGGCTAAAGCTCTTTTACACTCCGAAGTATGAAGATTCCTTTCTGCATTTGATGCATGAGGCCATGGAAAGAACACAGGCAGGTAGATCGCTTGGTTAAAATGAAAAGGCGAGACCACTTTTGGCATAAAGTGTGGATGAATCCTAAGGACTACCTTGTCATGATGGAACCTTGTATAAGGTGGATCAGCCACTAGTGCCTGCAACTCACTGATGCTATGTGCTGATGTGATTGCAATGAGAAAGATAACTTTCCAAGAAAGGAATTTCAAAGAGGTAGTAGCTAAGGGTTTGAAAGGTGGCTTCATGGAGCTGACCAAGAACCAGGTTTAAGTCCCATGCCACCGGTGGTGGCCTAATGGGAGGCTTAGTAAGAAGGCGGCCTCTCTTAAATCTTGCTATAAGAGGATGGGAGGAAATTGTTGTCCATTTAGAGGCTTGAAAGAAGCTGCAATAGCACTCAAATGGACTCTTAGTGAGTTAGTTTTAAGTCCTGCATTGGATAAATAAGAACATAAGAACATAAGACATGCCATACTGGGTCAGACCGAGGTCCATCAAGCCCAGTATCCTGTTTCCAACAGTGGCCAATCTAGGTCATACGTACCTAGCAATGTCCCCAAAAGACACAGGTTCCACAATGCTTGTACTGGGTCAAGCATTGATATCCTGGGTCCCTTTTTAATAGTGGTTTATGGACCTTTCCTCCAGGAACTTGTCCAAACCTTTTTTAAACCCAGCTATACTAACAGCCCTTACTACAAATGAAGTTGATACTCCAGTAATGATTCCAGAGGTATCGCAAGGGGGTTAAGACCCTTCTGCGAGCACCATATGGTAAACCTCTTCCACTTAAAAGCATAAAAGAGCATCTTGTGGAAGGCTTCCTGGAAGCATAAAGCACATCCTTTACTTGCTGAGGGAGGTTAAGATCATGAAGATCTAGGCCTTCAGCAACCAAGCTCTGACATGCAGAGACTGGAGATTGGGATTGTCAGACGGCTGCCTGGGTGAGAATCTTCACAGTCTTGGCAAGTGCATACATCTATATGATTTGCAAGGGATTGTGGGCAATGCAGTTCATTCACACCAGACACAGCTGCTGACAATAATTTAGTTGTGCTCAAGTGTAAAGCCAATAAGATATGTATTTATGGGGTTATTTCTCCCAACACAGATATGCTTGGTAGCACATAAATCAGGTTACTTGCTTCCAGTGTTTAACTTGGAAAAACAAAATCAAAATCAGGAAAACATTCAAACTTGTCAGGCATTAGCTAATGTTTTCTTAGCATATATCAAACAACAAACCAAAAGCTACAAAGAGAAAAAAACCTGTTCTTTTCAGGTTAACTTCTTATATCTTCCCACAGACTCAGAAGTGATTCTCTCCTAGCTCACAAGCAATTAGGTAAGGCTCAATTGCTAGCAGTTACCCAGCTGAAACCCCTTAGCTGGCTTGCTTCCTACTGCGTGGGTCAAATCCTGCTTCAGGAGCTTTCCTGAGTAGATTAAAGAACAAGTTTGTATTTCTTTGTGATGGTTGCTGTACTTTATAACAGAAAATCACCAAAGGAGTTTGGACGGAGAGCAGTCCATATAAAAACATTCTTCATCTGCAATCATTCCCCCTTCTTCAACAAGCATGGGTTCAATATCATGGATTGGCACAGATGAATCTCTCAATGGAGCACTTTCAGGCGAATACTTGTTTCCCTGCTGTCTTTCAAGGTTATAGCTAGGGCATAGATCAGTGTTCATACCTGAGCTTCCATTGCTGTTAGAGTTCCTCTCTATATAGCCTGGCCAGTATGTAGTCCAGTTCTTATGTCCAGCCTTCCAATCCAGATCCCTGGACACTGGATCTCTCTTCACATACCTTCTGGCACAGGTCTTAGGGTCCCTTCCACGTGCAGCCGTCTCCCTCACAGGTAGCGTCTGGAGTTTCCTAGCTCTGCAGCAGCATTCCTCTGGCTTTCCCCAGTCCAATGGTGTATGCTGGCCCTTGAAATGCCTCCCAGTATACGTACTGCTCTGGACTCTTCTAGACCTCTCAAAGGCTTTTCTCTTCCTTCTTCCAAAGGGTTTCTTTCCTTCTCTGTCCGTCCGGTTTGGCTTCTGCTTCTGATGATCCTTCAGATGAAACTGATGATCAAGCTCAAGCTGATTCTCAGGATAATGAGGATAATTCTCTGTAGAATAAACTCTACCTTTATTCTGCCTAGATGAGTGCTCCCCCCTAATACAGCGCAGCTGTTCTGAATCAGGCCCTGCCATTTCAGATGAGTGCTTAGGGATTACCTCATAGCCCTCCTGATTGAACACACGTTTCCCCACTTCAGCTCCTCTAATGGCTGTTGGAAGCTTGGTGCATTCTGGGACTGGTAGTCTTTTATGGGAAAATTCTGTTTTCTTATTTCTACCAGAACTGACAGGTTGCTTGTTCAAAGTCACTTCACCTTTTCTATAGCTCCTTCCTGAGCTATGATAAGCTTCCTTATCACAGGATGCCATAACATTCCGTCCTCCTGTGACAGGAGATCTGGAGCAGATCCTAACTCCAGGGAGGGAGCTTGAGAGAGATGTAGAAGCAGAGGGTACCATACTTGCCACGGCCAATGGGGAGCTATGACAATCATATGCCCTCTGTCTCTCTGAAGCTTGAACAGGGTTTTGGGAATTAGGGGAATGGGTGTAAAGGCATAAAGGAAGTCTTGCCCCCAGTGAAGAAGGAAAGCATCCCTGGCCTGAGAGCCCTGAGCCGGAATTCTGGAACAGAACCGGGGAAGTTTGGCATTCAATGGACTTGCAAAGAGGTCTATGTCTGGAGTTCCCCAAATTTGAAAATTCTTGGCCACCTAGTCTGCATGTAGAGACCATTCGTGTGGAAACAGAACTCGACTGAGTCTGTCTGCCCAAGAGTTTTGTATGCCTGGAAGATACACTGCCAGGAGATGAATCTGATGCTCTCTGGCGAGGGCCCATAGTCGCAAAGCTTCGTTGCAAAGTGACAGAGAGCCTGTTCCCCCCTGCTTCTTCACGTAGAACATGGCTACTTGATTGTCCGTATGAATGAGGACTGTCTTGTAGTTGAGAAGGGTGTGGAACACTCTAAGATTGCTCTGAGCTCTAAGAGATTGCTCTGAGCTCTAAGAGATTGATATGTAGATGAGTCTCCTGTGGAGTCCAAGTGCCTTGGGTGGAGAGGTCTTGCAGATGAGCTCCCCAACCCATTGGTGAAGCATCTGTTGTGAGCTGCCTGGAGTAAAGGTAGTTGAAAACGGGACCCCAGCAACAGGTTCTGAGTGGACTGCCACCATTGGAGAGACAAAATAAGGCGATTTGTGTTTGCTATTTTGTCCGACAGGCACCCTGATGCCTGGGTCCATTGAGTGGATAAAGTCCACTGGGCTGCTCTCATATGGAGGCGAGCATAAGGAACCACATGCACTGTAGATGCCATGTGGCCTAGTAGCTGTAACATTTCTCGGGCAGTGAGATGAGGTTTTAGCACTGCTTGAGAAGCTAACTGCACCGTGGGAAGGCAACGGGTCTGAGGAAGATAGGCCCTTGCTTTTCTGGTATCCAGCAAAGCTCCTATTAACTCCAGAGACTGAGTGGGAGTTAGACTGGATTTTGGGATGTTTATGACCAGACCCAAATAGTGGAGGATACGCATTGTGCAAGATAGAGAAATCCTGGCCTCTGACTCTGATGGGGCTCGAATGAGCCAGTCGTCCAAGTAGGGGAAGACAAATATTCCTAGAGTGCGGAGAATGCTGCTACCACAGCCATGCACTTTGTAAACACTCTTGGTGCGGAGGCCAGGCCGAAAGGAAGCACCCTGTATTGGTAGTGCTTTCCTTGAAAAAGGAACCGAAGGAACTTTCTGTGAGTTGGATGGATGAGAACATGAGTGTACGCATCCTTGAGATCTAGAGAACAAAGCAAATCCTGACTCTGAAGGTATGGCAGCAGAGTTCCCAGAGAAACCATTTTGAATTTCTCTTTGAACAGAAATTTGTTCAATTCTCTGAGGTCCAAAATAGGTCTGTGTCCCCCTGTTTTCTTTGGGATAAAGAAGTAGGGAGAGTAAAACCCTGTACCCTGTTGATGAATGGGTACTTCCTCTATTGCCCCTTGAAGCTTGTACCCCTCTTTTATAATGGAGAGTGTCCAATGTTCTGCTGTTATCTGCCCCCATCTGGGGGCAAAGTGACACAACCTTCCTGGAATGGTGGAAGGGTCTGGTCCATTGAGGGCCAGGAAGGCTAAGTTCTCTAGATAAAAGTCAAAGGACTTGTGGAGGCTGAGACTGCTGAGACGGTTGAGGCTTAGCAGTCTTTGCTTTCCTTTGTTTAGGTGGTTGCTGAATTTCAGGCAGACTGACCTGCAGAACGTCCCTGCTGGGAATAAGAGGGATAAAACCTCTTCTTTTTTGAGAAGAATGGTTTCTTGAAAGATTTCTTTCTTGCAGGATCAGCTGTGGCTTTGGATAATCTATCCAAAGTGGAGTTGTCAGCATCCAACTCATTGGCTTTCTCTTGCCAATTTTTGCCGAATAGATTCTCACCTGTACAAGGGATATTGCCCAGTTTGTCCTGCACCCAGAGCTCCAAATCAGATGCCTGGAGCCAGGCAATTCTACGTGCACCTATGGCAATGGCAGAGGTTCTGCTTATGCACTCAAAACAGTCAAAAGCTGCACGATTGACAAACTTAGAAACATCCTGGGCATGTTTAACCAGTGTAAGAAAATTCTGCCTCTTGTCATCAGGAAGGAGAGGGCTTAAAATCTCCAAGTCTCCTGTGACTTCTTTAAGGAACATTCCCATATTTAAATATAGGAACTGATCCTGGCAGAAAGCCTAGAAGCCTGGAAAGTACAACATCCAAAGGCATCCAAGGTTCTACACTCACGCCCTGGAGGATTAGAGGCATTCCTCTTTGTACTCCTGATCCTTCTCATAGCTGATTCCACTACAATAGAGTGATGAGGAAGCTGAGTTTTCTGGAAACCAGGATAAGGAGGGACTCGATACATGGTATCCAGTCTGCGAGAGTGAGGAGAGGTGGTAAGAGGTGTCTCCCACATTCTCAACATGAGATCATATAAGATCTCATGGATAGGTAGAGTAGCTGCCTCCTTAGGAGCTTTGGGATATTGCAAAATCTCCAACTCCTTAGCTCTGGGCTCTATTTCAGGAGCCACAGTAATGAACAGACCTCGACCCACCTCCCTGATAAAATCCTGAAAGGAGATATCTTCTGGAGGAGACATCCTACGTTTAGGGGAGGAAGGCTCCTCCGGGAGAAGTATCCCGGTACCGGCAGAGCTGTCAGAATCCTCTGAGTCCTCCGAGGAATCGAAGTACCTCCTGTGCGGATGCTCTTGAAGAGCTCGATACCAGTACCGACCGAAGTCGGTACTGGGGGGGAATCGGTACTGGTGTATCGGCACTGGAAGGGATCGCATGACTGGGTGCCGGCAAAGCAGACACCGATGTTGATGCCGATGCTATCGGTACCGGTACCAGTACCAGTACCGGTTGAACTGTCTGATGCGGTTCCGAGGGTGTGGATGCCGCAAGGAGAGCCGCCAAACAGCGTTCAATAGCCAGGAACCTCTGGTCTATCGACGCTGCCGATGCCTGGGTATCGGTACCGGAAGCAGCCAGTATCCCACAGCATGGCACCATTAGTTCTGCCGAGGTCGAGGCCTCAAGAACATTCTGGAGCCCCGATAATGTTTTGGAAGCCGAAGCCTCCCGCTGGGGCAATTTTGCCGGTACAGAACGCTCAAGGGCAACGCCAGAGGCATCTCGATGCTTGGAAGGAGATCTACCCTTTGAGGACCGGCTGGACTTATGTTTGGTTACCTGAGATCCATGGGAGGAAGACGTCGATGCCACAGAAGCTGCATCGGAGGGAAAAAGGGCGCTGAGATTAGCAACTCGGTTTTATCGACCCCTCTTGGACATCATGGCACAAGCCATACACTCAGAGATGGAGTGGTCAGGAACTAAACATGTGAGACACTACTCATGGGTGTCGGTGACGGAGATGGTACCGCCACACTTGGTGCTCTTTTTGAAACCCGAAGCGGGTTTTTCCATACTGGAGGAAATTTTGGGCCTAAGGCACGTGCACCTGGGAAGAAAAAAAGTTTGGAAAAAAATAGAATATATATATTATATATATATATATTTTTTAAAACAAAAGAAAAGAAAAGAGAACCGGCGGTACCGGTATAGCGTCGAGGAAGGCAGACGCGACCACAAAAAAGAAGGAATAAGGAAAACATTTTCTGCGGTGTCAGGAATAACGACCTGCTGGCTCTGCAGAAAATGAAGAACTGGAGAGGGGGCAGTTGCGAAAGGCGGGAAGGCACCACGCAGGCGCTGTGGGATGCTCCCAAAAGCTTTCTAATTGGACGCTGGGGAGCGTTCCCACGCAGGCTCCGTCGGTACCGACGATACCCATATGTGAAGACTACATTCCTGCTTGTTCCTGGAGATGAGGGTTTTTTATAAGGCTTCTTTTTGGCTGGAGTGGCTGTAGATTTCAACAATGTATCTAGAGTAGTATTGTCAGCATCTAACTCGTTAGCCTTTTCCTGCCAGTTCTTGCTGAAGAGATACTCTCCCATGCAAGGAATGTTGCCTAACTTGTCCTGTACCCAAGTCTCTAAGTCTGATGCCTGAAGCCAGGCAATCCGTCGTGCGCCAATGGCAATAGCAGAGGTTCTGCTGATGCATGCAAAGCAGTCAAAGGCTGCACGATTTATTTATTTATTTATTTTATTTATTTATTTAACATTTCTTATATACCGCGCTATTTGTCATCAGCGCGGTTTACATCAAAACAATAGAACACTTGACCAGATACATTGGCCGTCGTTTACATAAAACGGGGAGTTAACATGGAGGAGAACTTGGGGAACTATTTACATTCAAGTTTATAGCAAACTTAGGAAACTATTTACAAACTTGGAGACATCTTGAGCATGCTTAACTAGAGCAAGAAAGTCTTGTCTCTTGTCATCTGGGAGAAATGGTCTCAAACTCCAAATCTCCTGTAACTTCTTTGAGGAACATTCCCATATACCGTATATATGAACTGATCCTAGCTGAAAGCATGGAAGCCTGAAAAGTTTGGCGCCCAAAAGCTTCCAGAGTCCTGCATTCACGACCTGGAGGATTGGATGCATGCCTCTTTGCACTTTTTATCCTACGCATGGCTGACTCCACCAACATTGAATGGTGTGGCAGCTGAGTCTTTTGAAATCCAAGACATGGCGGAACTCGATACATAGTATCAAGTCTTCCAGAGTGAGGAGATGTAGTCAGAGGTGTCTCCCACATTCTGAGCATCAAGTTATGCAGAATTTCATGGATGGGCAGAGTGGCTGCCTCCTTTGGAGCTTTAGGATATTGGAGAATTTCTAATTCCTTTGCTCTGGGTTCCTCTTCAGGAGCTACCGTGATTGAAAGGCCCTTGGCCATATCACAAGTAAAATCCTGAAGACATGTCCTCTAGAGATGACATTCTGCGTAGGGGAGAAGAGGGATCCTCTGGGAGAAACCCTCAAGTACCAGCAGAATTGTTATAGTCTTCGGAATCGGAGGATTCAAAGTATTCCTGACCACGATGCTCATGCAAAGCACGGTTCCGGGATCGATCAAAGTCGGTACCGAGTTGATCTGGTACTGATCTGTCGATTCCAGCCAAAGATGGCGTGGGAAGAATTCCCACCGGGGCCGGTACCGGTGTCTGTACCGGTGTAGGTACTGGCATCGGTGTCGGTACTGGTGCCCGTTGGACCAACGGTACCGCAGCTGAGAGAAGAGCTGCGATGCTAGCGAGGAACCTCTGGTCTATCAACGCTGCCGATGCCTGGGTATTGGTACCGGTGAAAACGTCCGGAACCCCTGAGCATGGCACAGGTAGTTCTTGTGAGGTGGGGGTCTCGAGAACATCCTGGAGCCCCATTGATACTTTGGAAGCCGAAGCCTCCGGCCGGGGCTGCTTTGCCGGTGTGGTTCCCTCAATGGCCTCTTGATGCTTAGCAGGAGAGTTACCCTTTGAGGACCGGCTTTTATGTTTAGTTACCTGAGATTCATGGGAGGAAGAGGAGGCCCTTGAAGATGTTGATGCAATGGATCTGGCATCCGAAGAAAAGAGGGTACTGAGCTTAGCAGCCCGGTTCTGTCTTTCTCTTTTAGTCATCCCCATACAGGAGAGACATTCAGATGGAGAATGTTCAGGCCCTAAACATTTAAGACACCAATCATGGGTGTCAGTGACAGAAATAGTACCGCCACACTTAGTACATTTTTTTTTTAAACCACTAGTTGGTTTTTCCATGTTTTAGGAATATGGGGCCTAGTGCCCAAAATGGCGCCTAGCACCAAAAAAGAAAAGTTTCTGAAGAGAAACAGCTCAAAGTATAAGGTTTGGTGGGGTTTTTTTGGAAAAGAAAAGAAAAGGCGATACCGGTAAGCGTCTTGCGGCAGGCAAACACGACTACAAGAAAACAATTTTAAAGACGGAATTTTCTGTGGCGACAGGGTATGGATCCTGTCGGCTCCGCGGAAAACGAAGAACTGAAGAGGGACAGTAGGAAAGGCGGGAAGGCAGCACGCATGTGCTGAGGGATGCTCCCAAAAGCTTTCCTATTGGACGCTGGGGAGCGTTCCCACGCAGGCTCCGTCGGTACCCACGATACCCATATGTGAAGACTACATTCCTGCTTGTTCCTGGAGATAAACAGTGATCAACTAATAAAATAAAGTTGTAATATATCTTAAAAGTGATAATAATAATAATAATAAATGATAAAAGCAATAAAACGTAAGCATAACACCACCCAAATAAGGAGAAGTTAGACCTTACCTGCTAACTGTCTTTCCTTGAGCTCTCTCCAGGCCAGTCTAGGAAAGGTAGGGTTGTCAACCCCCTCCAACAGCTGAGGACTGAAACACACAGTCTTGCTGACAGCCTATCCAGCTCCCCCTGGTGCCAGAGACTCAGTCAGTCTTCTATTGACAAAGCAGCTCCCTAATCACTATATTGCGTTTAAATAACCCTAGAACTAAGTAACCACACAAACTTTTAACACTAAGGAATTCTGTAGCTAGCATAGCTGTTCTCCCCTATTTTAACTATCTAACCAAACTACTTCTTCATTATTCTTTTTTTTTTTTTTGCAGAATCTCTAATCTTCCAGCTCCTCCCCCTTCTAGGGATAGAAAAAAACCAGAGAGCAGAGCCTCCCCGTAAACACCGGAAGTCTAACCTGCCCTTCGCCTCCATGTCTATTCATTTAAGTTCAGCCTGTTCGCTAACCGCGACCCTCCGATGGAGGAATGCAGGAAGTAACCTGCCATAACCACGTATCTCACAAATGAACCGGGAGGGTCCTGGATTGGCCTGGAGAGAACTCAAGGAAAAACAATTAGCAAGTAAGGTCTAATTTCTCCTTCCTATTCGTCTCTCCAGGCCAGTCCAGGAAAGGTAGGGTAGTACCAGAGCAGTGCCTAAAACCTGGAGGGACCCCCCCAGACCTGCTAGAATGGCTGAAGCTCCGACATTTGCGTCCCCCCTAACCTGAAAATCCAACCTATAATGCCTTGTATGATCCACCCGATAACACATCAGATCTGCATACCACAGCCTCCTTGGCCAGTCGGGCGCAATGAGAATCACCTGTCCCTCGTGAAGTCCTATCCTCCGCACGACCCGACCTATCATTGGCCATGGTGGAAAGACATACAGAAGTTTGTTCGTTGGCCACGGCTGTACAAATGCATCGAGTCCTTCCGACATGTGCACCCTGCGCCTGCTGAAAAACCTTGGCGCTTTGGCATTGCTTAGAGTGGCCATTAGATCCATGCTCAGCTGTCCCCACCTTACCGTAATGTCGTGAAAGACTACCGCATTCAATTCCCACTCTCCTGGATCCAGGAAATTCTGACTGAGATAATCGGCTTGTATGTTGTCCTTTCCTGCTACATGGGCGGCCGACAGAGCCATCAGATGGACCTCCGCCCACTGCAGCAACAACTGACTCTCTTCCAGCAGGGAAACGCTGCCCGTACCTCCCTGCCAGTTGATATAGGAAACCGTCACCGCATTGTCGGAGAACACCCGAACCGCTTTGCCCTCTACGAGGTTCAGGAATTCTATAAGCGCTAGGCGCACCGCCCTCATTTCCAACCGGTTGATCGACCACTGTGCTTCTTCAGAGGTCCAGCAGCCCTGCATCACCTGCACCTGACAGTGTGCCCCCCAGCCCGAGAGACTGGCATCCGTCATAACCAACACTCAGTTCAGCTGTTCCATGGACGTCCCCGCTTGAAGATGACTGGGATCCAGCCACCAGTCCAGACTTGCACGCACGCCCTCTGGACACACCAACTTTTGGGACAATTGATGCTGCTGCGGAGACCACCGAGATAGCAGAGCTCTCTGCAGTGGTCGCATGTGGGCCCTGGCCCAAGGCACAAGATTCAAGGCAGCCACCATGGATCCCAAAAGCTGCATGTACCTCCATGCCATAGGAGCCTTCATACTCAAGAATCTTCTCACCTGTCCCAGAATCTTTTGCACCCTGTCCTCTGGCAGAAACACTGATCCGGCGACCGTGTCGAACAAAGCTCTGAGATACACTAGCTGCTGTACCGGTTGCAGATGACTCTTGGTCCGGTTGACTACCCAACCAAGCCCTTCGAGAAGCTGAACCACTCGCCCAGTTACCACGACCGAATCCTCTTCGGAGTCCGCTCGAATCAACCAGTCGTCCAGATAGGGATGCACCCGAATACCTTCCTGTCGCAATGCAGCCACCACCACCACCATTACCTTTGTAAAAGTGCATGGTGCTGTTGCCAACCCAAAAGGTAGAGCCTGAAACTGAAAGTGACCCATAGGAACAGCGAACTGCAAGAACCTGTGATGATCCGGCCTGATCGGAATGTGCAAATAGGCCTCTGTAAGGTCTATGGATGAAAGGACCTCGCCCGGCTTTGCCGCCAAAATTACAGATCTCAGCATTTCCATCCGGAAATGCGGTACCCTTAAACAGCGGTTCACATGCTTGAGATCGAGAATGGGCCGAAAGGAGCCCTCTTTCTTTGGAACTCCAAAGTAGATGGAGTAACGACCTAACCCACACTGGTCTCGCGGTACTGGAACCACTGCTTGAAGAAGCAGTAACCTTTGAGGCGTGCTGTGCACTGCTTCCAACTTTACTCGTGCCTTGCACGGGGACACCACAAAAGAATCTGCTAGCGGCCGGTCGAACTCCAAAGCATACCCCTCGTGCATGATCTCCAGCACCCACTGGTCCATTGTGATAGCGGCCCAGGTGGAACAGATCTCCTGCAAACATCCTCCGATCAGAACTTCTGCCTGGGCCTTCACGACTTCATTGCAGTTTCTTGGATTGACTTTGTTGGGGAGGGAGATGACCCCTGCCAAAACCACAGGCTCCTCAAAAGGACTGCCCTCTGGCTACAAAGCACCCTCTCTGATAAGAAGCATACCTTGCCGGCCGAAACCTTCGAAACTCTCTCCCCTGACCTCTCAGTAGTCCTCCAGGTCTCTGTCCCTTTGGACGATCCTCAGGAAGCCTACCTCCCGAATCGGACACTACATCTCCGTCCTCCGAACTCCAAGTACCCGAAGGCCTGCTGACCCCAGCCCTTGAAGTCCGGCTCCACCTCCGGGTCTGTATGCGAAGGACCCTCTCCCGGGTCCTCTGCCACACACACATTCGCTTTGGGGGAAGCCTTCCCTACCACGGACCCAGCCTTGCCTTGTGCCTGCTCTCTCTTAAGGCAATAAGCCTTATGCATAGAAAGAATGAAATTAGGCAAAAATAAAGTGTCTAAACTTCCTTGCAGCCCCAACAAAGGAGTCTGAGCCTGAGCTGCAGAAACTGTAGGCAACGCCATTTTCTTAGTCTTTGCTTTCCTTTTTACTGGCTTTTCTGCTAGCGCGGGAGAATTAACTTGCTCACCTAAAATGGCCGCTATTCCCGCCTTTTCTTGCGGCCGACCAGACAGCTCCCCTGACGCCGAATCTTTTTCCATCGCTAAAAACCGCTGCTCCAATAAATTGCCCTGATGAATGCACGATCTGCAGAGCCCCGACCCCGAAAGTCCTCAGAGACCTGCGCACTGAATGCACGCCACCGAAACCGGAAGCATGCGTTTCCAGTGACTCTGACTACCGCCGACTGAGAGAGCCCCAAAAACGCCGAAGCCGCTGCCGCCCATCCGATCGTACACCCCCCAGGCCTTTTTACCTTGTAGCTGCCGGCAGTCAGCTGATCGACTGTATCCCGCAGTTAAATAAGCTTTTAGTTTTAATAGCTCCTTTTAGATGTTGCTCCCACTTCATTATGTAGTAATGAACTCAAGAGAATAATGTTTTTACCTTTCCATTGCTTTTAGCATACAGAGTTACAATTGCACATTAGCATTCTTGCACAAGATTTTCACAGAGTGCCAATGTGAGTATCTCTAAAGAATAAGAAAGTACTGCATTCACACTATCTCATTTGGATTCTCTTCCTCCCCTCTGTCTCTCTCATATTTAGACTACTATTGTTCTCTGAGCTACCCTCTGCCCTGCATTTTGTTTAATTGTTCTGTTTTATATCATTAGGTCCTATTGACAGATAGTTTTTATTGTGTGTTTTTACTGTTTCTTATTGTTCTTTATTTTTTAAAGAGCATTATTTGGGTGTTATGCTTAAGATTTATTGCTTTTATCATTTATTATTATCATTATTATTATTATTATTACTACTTTTACGATAGAACTTTATTTTATTAGTTGATCACTGTTTTTATTGTTTTACATTCTGTTTTTATACCTTATCTAACCTTATTGTTTATTTATTGTTATCATTTTTATGTTTAATTATTTATCTATTATCTGTTTATCTTTAAATTGCATACCCCCTGAGGAAGGCGTTTGCCGAAACGTGTTGGGGATAAATTAATAAAGACACCTGTGACCTCCGCATGCCTCTCGCTTTTTTGTGTTTCGTACAAAATAAAAGACAGCAGATGTCAGGATAGGCATTAGATGCAATCTGGCAATTGCCCTGGACCCACAAGCCAGAGAGGGCCTCAGATCTGAGACTGAAAAAGACACAGCTCGCTAGTGGGCTTTATGCAATGCAATATGTACCTTCAAGTCAATGCTGACTCATGGCAACCCAACAGCATCTGGGTTTTCTTGGAAGCTTGACCAGTAGTAGATTGCCAGGCCATTCTTCTGAGTTAACTGACTTGCCCAAGGCTACAAGGAGTGCTAGTGGGAAGTGAATCCTGGTTTCTTGGTTACCAAGCCAGTGCTTTAACCACGAGGCTACTCCTCTAGTTCCAGCCCCTCCCCGCATCAACTCTCTTCCAGTCCCAGCACCAACCAGCATGAGCTCCCTTCTAGTACCAGTCCCTCCCAGTAGCAGCTCTCTTCCAGTCCCTGACCTTCCCAGCATCATCACTTTAGTTGCAGCCCTCCCCTTCAAGATCAGTCCCCCTCCAGTATCATCTCCCTTCCAGTCCCCCCATCCTCCAGAATCAGCCCATTTCTAGTTCTATTTCAACACTAATGTAACGCAAGGTGTAAAAAAATTAAGTATTTACTGGGTTTCCATGGCATCAACAGAAGATGGGGAACAAGCAGCATCTGGACCACAGCAGAGCCGCAACAGTATTTTTTTTTCTTTCTTAAAGAAAATGCAGCCACAGTTTTTTTGCAGATGTCAAGGTAGGGCAGCAGGACAGCTTTGGGCTGTGATCAGGGCTGTCAGCGGCCATGGTGGGCCCAACTACAACCCTGGGCAGCAGTGGCAGAATTTAAGAAAAGTGAAGCTGGATGATGGTGGCTGAGTGGAATCAGGTAGCATATGGGGTCATGGCAGGCGTAGAGAAGAGTTGCAATCACCATGTCTGCTCCCGTTTAAGGCTTGCAGTGCTTGTGGCTACTCTAGAGTGCTGGACTGCTGTGAGGATTGCCATGGCAGCGCCTGGGAGTAGCCAGAAGCACCACAGGCTTTGAACAGGAGCAGCCACAGTGATCGCAGCTCTCACCAAATGCTGCCTGAGCCCAGTCCTGCGGTTCCACTCAGCCACAATCAAGCGGCTTCATTTTTCTTTTTTAATTCTGCAGCCGCTGCCCAGTCTGGCCCACCACGGCCACCGACAACCCTGATCGCAGCCTAAAGCTGTCCTGCTGCATGCGTATAGCTAGCCCTGGCATAAGAACATAAGATATGCCATACTGGGTCAGACCAAGGTCCATCAAGCCCAGTATCCTGTTTCCAACAGTGGCCAATCTAGGTCATACGTACCTAGCAGTATCTCCTAGTAGCTGCATCTCTGTCTTACAGAGCCCAAGCTGTGATAGCGCTAATTTAAAATAAAACCAAAACTGAAGCAGAGCCTTCCGGCCTCTGCTATGGTACCCCTGCTGCTGTGTCACGCTAGAGAGAGTGGGACACTGCAGCAGGGTTTCCATAGCACAGGCGGGAAGGCTCCACACTAGTTTTGGCTTTATTTTAAATTATCATCGCTATCGTAGCCATGGCCCTGTAAGACACAGGAGAGGGTGAGGCTGCCGGGGGGGCACAAGGAGAGATTGATAAAAAGCTGTTTTTTTGCTCTGGCCACAGAATCGGGGGCAGCCAGATCTAAAAACAGGCTTTTCAACGGCCGGTTTTAGCTCTCTGCTGGCAGCCAGCCAGGCCGACTGAATACCAGCTGGTTGGCAGCCTTCTCTTAGCAGCAGGCTACAAGACCAGCTCCAAATGGCAATATTAATACTGTCCAGTATGTATGGGTGGGACAGGCATAATACTAGCAGTGCCACAAAAAGATTAAAGACCTTGTTGCTTGAATGAAACAAAAATTGCTCCTGCTTTGAAGATACTGAAGGGAGTATGTCTGAACATACAGGATATTCAAGTTAGTGAATATTCTGATGTCATATTATTTTCCCCCTAAAAGGGCTGCCTGTGTTCCAGGATCATAGCTTTTGAGTGGGCTTTTTAAGTTACTACTGAAGTAACTGCTTTTTTGGTTCAAATATGAGAATTTATTTGAAATGTAGTTAGAACTGCCAGATATTTCTTTTATATATTTCTTTTATTTAAGAATTTTTATATACCACCCCTTCCAGAGATCAAGGGCAGTTTACAATTAACATAAGAAAACAAAAACACTTTTACAGTTACACGTATCAGTATCTGACTAGTGGAATTAAACAGCATTTACCTGGCTTCCCAACTAGTGATTTAAGGTGGAATTTATTATTTATTAAATAATATTTAGCATAGTAACTCACCTGTAACAGGTGTTCTCTGGGGACAGCAGGAATCAGTCCTAACATATGGGTTACGTCAACGCCTACGGAACCCGCGTGGAGGAAATCCACAGCTTTCAAAGAAAGCGTTTGGGAGTTGCCTCCACGCATGCGTGGTCCGCTTCCCGTCCAAAGGGGCCATCTTGCTCAGTCAAATGACATAGGTAAAGACAGCAAAAGAACAAGACAGTAAATACAGGAGGACTGCAACTCCAAGGGGAGGAGGGAAGGTTGTGGGGACTGATTCCTGCTGTCCCCGGAGAACACCTGTTACAGGTAACTACGCTTTTTCCGGGAACAAGCAGGAAATCAGTCCTCACATATGGGACTCCGCAGCTATAGGCTACGAAGAACCCATAGCCAAAAAAGGCTCCCTCATTGAGAGCCGCGAGCAGCTTCAGTGGAAAAAACCTCTCAACTGACAAGGAATTAACACTCCTGCCCTCCGACCCTTCTGTGTTCAGGCTACCAGAGAGTTGCCTAGACCTCAAAAAAGGTTACGGAGCACACCCTGGCCAAAGGCACTGTCCCGCTGGGACTCCCTATCCAAGCAGTAATGAGCTGCGAAGGTATGAACCGAAGACCAGGTGGCGGCCTGGCAGAAATCTGCCAAAGGGACAGAGCGCAGATAAGCCACGGAGGCTGCCATGGCTCTGACCTTGTGAGCTGTGACACGGCCCTCTAATGGAAGTTTCATTTCCTCATAGGCCTGGGCGATACAGTCCACCACCCACGTGGACAGCGTGCGCTTGGTCACTGCCTGCCCCAGTTTGCTAGAAACGAAAAGCTGCGATGCTTTCCGGTAATCTGTAGAAAGATAAAGCCCTTCTACAGTCTAGGGTATGGCGGACAGCCTCACGGGACCGGCGTGTGGTCTGGGAAAGAAGTTAGGGAGGACCACCTCTTGATTGAGGTAGAAAGAGGCCACTACCTTCGGAGGAAACTTGGGGTGTGTGCGAAGCACTACCCTATTCTTGCAAAACCTGATATAAGGCCTCTCCGCCGTAAGGGCCTGGAGCTCGCCCACTCTCCGGGCAGAGGTGAGGGCGACGAGGAACATCACCGTTATGGTGAAGAGCGCCCTCCTGAGGAAATGGAGACTGAAGGAAATCCTGAAATGCAGCAGGATTTACACAGGATTTACAATCCTAAAAGGAAAAAAAAGCCCTCTTCTGGTGAGCTGAGAATGAAGACCAGCCCAGGGGAGGAGTTGAGCAGTGCTGATTGGGCACACCCAGGAGTTGGACGGGGTGTGGCTGAAAAAGAATCCCTTTATGAAGTGGTGAATGACGCTGCTAAACAGAACGGGAGGGGGAAGTCCCGGATTGAGATCAAGCAGATGACCAAGCAGACCAAGGGGAAGCAGAAGCAGAAGAGCTGTGAGAAACAGGAAAGCCATGAGCAGAGGACCAGGAAGCAGTTTGGCTGCACGTCTGAGCCTGGTAGCAGCAGAGGACCTGCAAGGATCTTAACAGGTGCTTGGAAAGGAAGTCCTACGAGAAGTGGACGAAGCCCTGGTTTAGAGTCTTGGGAAAAGGCAGAGCCCTCGTGGATACAGTTTGGATCGGAGAGACCCAGAAGCCCTCACAGCTACAAAGCTTTTGAGCTACCTAAAAGGAGAGGAGCCTGGCAGAAAGACAGCAGTTTCTATAGGAACCTGGATAGAGAAGGTAAAGTCCCATCTCCTATATTTAAGGCTGTTTTAAAAGATCCCAATTGTTACCCTGAGTCATTCAAGCCAAGAGCTGAAGGGGGAAACATTATTGACTGGGAGAAAAACTCAGTGTTGGCTGACAACGGTTTGTCAGGAACTGAACAGGCTGAATTGCTCCTTCAGGACTTTAAAGAATTCTTAGAATTGAAAGCAGGCAGACAGTCAAAGCTGAATGAGGACAATAGCTCTGTGCAGTCAGAAGATTTTATGCAAGTGGAAAATGCCTTACCTTTGATAAACTCTGACGATAATAGCATGGACTGTTCAATATGCTGTAAGGAAATAGCAGTATAACAAAGCTTGCCTGTACCTTGTATGAAAAGAATACAACGTGGAAGTTTCTGCTGCCGTGCTTTGAAAACCTAATTGTTTGCACCTGAGTTTGAGTTCACACTGTGAAGGGAACAGTGATTGCATGAGGCTGCAATATATGTAAGTCACCTCTTGAGGCAGAGCTGAGTTAAGCTCCATAGAAGAAAAGCTGATCTCACTTTATGTTGTCTTATATTCCTGAGTTTCTTCTGTTACCATTTAAAGCACCATTTATGTTCATGTATCTGAATTTTGATGCGCTGGAGGAATCTCCCCAACACGAATAAAATATTCTTGCAAAGCCTTACCGTCTCTGGCGCAACTACATTTATCAGTGAGAGAAAGGAGAACAAAACTACATCTCCCATCATTCCAAGGGAATAGTTTTAATCCATTCTTCACGGGACAATAGGCCACTCCTGTCCTTTAGCCCTAGGGCGGGGGCAGGAGCGTCGCACCGTCCATGAGAGCGGAGATGACACGTAGCCATCGGTTCGAAAGGCGGCAGGGTGAGCCGCCCCAATACCACATTGAGATCCAATTCGGGCGCCGGAGGGCGGACCGGGGACTTAGACAGGAGAAAGCCTTTGAGAAACAGATACTGTTGGGTGCGCCGAGAGTGGCTTCCCGTTTATCGGATGGTGGTTGGCTGCGAGGGCACTGAGGTGTACTCTGATGGAGTTGGATTTGAGTCCCGAGTCAGAGAGGTGGAGAAGGTGTTGTAGTACCATGGCCACTGGACAGGAGAAAGGGTTGGTTCTCAGAGTCGCACGCTGGAGTGCAAACCTATGCCACTTAAAGGCGTAAGCCCGTCTGGTTGACGTTCTGCGGGAGGCCAGCAGGATATCCTCCACTTCCCTTGGAAGTAGGAGCGGAGCTAATGAGACCCTCTCAGCAGCCACGCCGTCAGTGACAGGGAGCTGGGGTTGGGGTGCAGGAAAGAGCCCCACCTCCTGGGAGAGGAGCCGTGAGTCTGTCCCCAGAGGGATAGGAGTCTCCACCGCTAGCTGTAGAAGGAGCGGGAACCATGGTTGCCGAGGCCACCGTGGGGCTATCAGAATAGCCGAGGCTCTGTCGACAAAGAATCTCGAACAGAATCTTGGCAATCAGAGGTGTCAGGGGCAACACGTACAGGAGACTCCCTGACTACACGATCAGAAAGGCGTCGGTGGCCACCCTGTTGGGGTGTGGTTGCCAGGAACAAACAGAGAATTCACACAAACCCAATATAGTGAAGAAATAAATCATAATCTATAAAAAATTCACCATCTAAATTCCCCAACCATCTTCTTATTTCTTTTGTCGGAGTGTGTCGAGGGAGGGTAAGAATTGATGGTCTAACCCACTCCAGACGACAAACTACTTTTTTTATTTTATAAGGTACTCCACCTCTAAATCAAATTATTTAAAAACTCTTAACTTAACTGTCCAAAGTATCGAAATTCTTCAGAAGTTGTCACTGTTGTCCAATATACAATATTCTGCACGATGCGCACATTTCGGAAAAAGAATTCCTGTCTCAAGTGCCTTCTCGTCAGTATGTACAACCAATGCAACTGTGAACCCAAAAAAAACGCCGTCTTGCAGCTTGAGGCCTTATTCTTTAATCAATATGGTCACGACTTCATTCGCTTATTTTAAAGGAGAACCAACCAATAAGAAAGGGGAAAACCCACTATCAAGGGAATCTCACATCTTATTGGTGCCGACTGAGACAACAACTACTCGATATGGAATGAAGTCAGAAAAGACTAAGCCAATCTATCTCACGATTCAACCCCATAGGGGACATGGTATTAAGCTGGAAAATCCAACGTCGTTCCTTCCATTGTAATTTGCTCTCCCGATCTCCACCCCGGGGGTCCCAGGGAACATGATCTATTACTGTCCACCGTAGATCTTCAACCTGCCTTTTTCCATTTGTTGAAACGTGGGGTTTTTTTTTGGCTGTAGCAGCCTCTCTGACCTCACCATCAAAATCATGCCAGCAGTTATTTGGCCTTCCTTTCACCTTTTTTAAAGCATGAATACATCTGGTCTGGGCTTCCAAGATAGTATTCTTACACACCTAGGCCTGATATAAAAATTCTTAACTGTAGGAATGGACATAAAGGGATACGAGAATCCCCAATACGTAATTGAAAAATAGATGAAATTCTTAGTAACATAGTATATGACGGTGATTTTGTTTGTTCTGAGATATAAGAGATAGCTATGCTTATTTTGACTTTATCCTGCTGCTATAAAGGGATCCACTGTGTCTGTCCCATGCCACTTTGAATTTTGTCACTGTATTTGCCTCTACCACTTCCATTGGGAGGGCATGCCAAGCATCCACCACCCTTTCACTGAGAAAGTATTTCCTGACATTGCCTTTCAGTTTACCCCCTTGCAGGTTCATGTTATGTCCTCTAGTTTTACAGCTTCCCCGGTCTTTGGGAGAGGTTTGTTTGTTCATTACTACTTTTAAAGTATTTAAAAGTCTGAATCATATCTCCTCTGTCTTCCTCTCTTTCAGAGTGTACATATTTAGGTCTTCAAGTCTCTTCTCATAAGTCTGACGCAGGCTCCAAATCATTTTGGTCACCTTCCTCTGAACTGTTTCCAGTCTTTTATATCCTTTGCAAGATATGGGAGGTATGTTTACTAAACTGCGGTAATGTCATTCGCGTTAGGTTCTGTGGTAAAGGTACAGATGCCCATATAAAGGCGTGGGCGGTGCATCGTTACAGCAAGCTGTATCAGCTAACACATGTTACAAACTAACGTGCGCTACAATGCGCCTTACAAGGCGCCTTCTAAGTAAGGTGCCTTATAAGGTGCCCTGTTAGGTACCTTATAAGGTGCCTCATAAGGCACTTTGTAATGTGCTCTATACAGTAGGACTCCTTAGGCTATGCGCCGTACTAGGCACCCCTGGACAAGGCACCTTAGAAGGCACCCTGGGTTACGGAACCATAGGTTAAGGTGGCCTAACAAGGTTATGGTGCCCTAGGTTAGTGTGGCCTAAGGGCTGCAAGGTGCTGCAGGATGACATGCATGACCTGTGAGGAACAGAGACAGATGTAGCCCTAACACTAGATAGAGCACTCAGGAAAGGCAATGAACAGATGAGTGAAGGAGGGAGAGCTGGGAGCCGCTGGACCTGCCATATCTGCGGGCATCCAATGTGGCTACCAGTACTGATGACAAACATGATGGGGGCAACTGTACCACAGCACAGGGTGTTGGCAATGCAAAGTACTGGAAAGACAGTTGGTGGCAGACGATGGGAATACGTGTCCCCCAGTGGAGGCGGAGGTGGCAGGATAGTTACAATGATGGTTGGAAAGAGGAGTGGTGGTGCCATGCAGATCAGGCACAGGCGAGGCAAGCATGAAGAGGCGCAATGCAGGAAAAGGTAGCAGTGCAGGACATGGGGTGACAGTCCGCACAGGCAGACAGGACTCTACACAGCTGACAGACGCAGATAGACGGACCGAGGGAATGTTGGCAATTGTCGCGAGGGTATTATGGGCTGGCAGCACAAATCTGCAAAAATATGACTTTTACAGGCATGCACACTATTTGAGTAGGACAGGCATGAGAGGAGGGTACAATGAGGAATTGAACCCATGAACACTACCAAGAATGGCATTGTATTAACCAGAAGGCTATACCTCCATGGTGTAAGTCACAGCAATGGCTGGGTACAGGAGGACTGCAGGTCACCGCACAGACTGTCTGTTCTGAGTGCCAGGATAGGGTAACCCCACCAGTACCCATGATGCAATGCACATGCTGAATAGCTGTCTACAACTGATCAGCAAATGGGGTCTGCACCTCTCCGGTACCTCAGCTTGGAAAGACGAACTGACAGTGCGTGATACTGGCACAGCGTAGCTACATACCATGCCATTGTGCAGGTTCTGTGTTCTCCCTGAGGGATAGGATGGGTGCCCAGCAATGTTCCCTCTAATTTTCTGTAGGCTGTGTGCACATAAAATATCAGCTGTGTGCAGCTTTTGAAGGAAGGTTAAATTTTTGTGCGCCACTTAACGACACTTGGAGTTATATACTTTAAAATTTGACTACACGTCAGAATACAGTATGTACACCACATTGATTTTAATCAAATTAAATGAAAATAGACGATTACTAAATGAAGCGGGAAATTTCTAGTAATTACAATCATAACTTTTAAATTTTAAGACGTCTGTGTTGTTTTCTATCAGAATCAGAGCCGTAATTTTTGTGCGCTCTGTTGTAAAGTATGTGCGCTCGCTTGGCGAGGTGTGCGCGCGCGCACACGCGCACAGCTTAGAGGGAACAGTGGTGCCCAGCACTAGGTCCACAGTACATGTGGTGCTAGAGATAGGCCCTGCTGTACATCCCCATCACTACCAGTGCGTGACAGGTGTTCCTTGCAGTGCAGCTGAAGGTAATTCGGTGTCCATCTTTATCCTGTAGTCACATGTGGCCCTCTGGGACCAGACACCACCCAGGTTAGTGCGTACCCCGTGTTAGGGTCTGGCTGACATGGGCACCTGTTATCAGGGCAGAGGGGTTTCCAGACTTGCATGAGGTTTGTGTAGCAGTGCCTTTATAGGTTAAAGTGGTATACACTATATACTCCAAAGGGCTCAAATCACCCTTGTTGTAGGTAAGGAACAGGTGCCCAAGCCCCCATGAAGCAACCTCCATCCTGCTGGTATACGACAGCCCTCCAGGGTTGGTGGGCCAGAGCCATACCTGTGGCTGGGGCAGTGGCAGACCAGCAGCAATGATGGGGTTAGCTCTGGAAAACCCCAACTGCCTCACACCACTGTCTGCCAGTCACCAGCAGACAGCACAGTCAGACTGCACCGTATAGGTGTTCCGACCATGCACAGTCTAACTGCAGACAGTCCACTAGCCAGTCCATAGTGCATGCTCACAGAGGAACTATGTGCACCAAGCAGGCATCTCAGTGATTGGGGCCCCAGCACTGGGAACACAAAAGTATCACTGGAGGCAGATAATGTAGAGCGCTATGTGGGAACCTAGACATGCCATGGTCACTGCTCAGTCAGAGTGAGTGCCCTCGCAACATGCCATGCTGTGGCCACCCTGTCCATGCAGGCGGTGGTCGGGCACTACAGTGTCCCAGCCATTGCCCCCCACCCTGTGAAGATGCATCCTGGCCAATCTGCCCTGTCCGGACCATACCCACAACACCTTGCTCCCCATTATGCACATATTCAGGCTAACGCTGGTAACAGTGGGACATTGTGGGCCCAATGAGGTGTGGACAACCACAAAACAATGGCTAGACATATACACACACACTCCTATTGCAGCATTGTGCAAAGACAGAGGTGGTTGGCAACCCTGCCCGCCCACACTGGTCCTGATCACAGTGCCGACATTGCTAAACTGTGCAGGAGGTAGTAGTAGTTCTCTGGTTATAACTGCAGCTCAATGCTGGGGCCAACAGCCTGACTCTCCATGCATCTTTGGATTGTGGAGCCTGTGTGAGTGGGTGTTTGTACCCCTGTTCGCCGCTGCTTTGGCTTTGCACATGTTGCTGCTGTATCTGGATTGTAGGGTAAAACATAGGGACATGCTCTGCAGGAACCACAGCTGGGGCTTGAACCTGTGACCCTCTGCTTCTGAACACACTGGCTGGGTGTACTGCACCACACTGTTGCCACAGATGCATGGTGGTCCTTGGGGCTACCTGTACATTTCCTCAGCCAGACCTTTTATGTTGCACTGCACACCACGTACTGGTACAGAGCATGGCCTAGGTCCACTGCAGGCAGGTGCCACTACCCCCTCCAGCATGGGCACACACACACCCCTTGCCATGCTGACATGACCATATGCTGTCAGTGCTGGTAATGCGCAGTCCCAGGCCATCCACCGTGTGGGTAGGTGGTCACCTAGGGAGTGGGGTCTAGGGCATGGGGCATACATGAGCATCCTCACATCCCCCACCATCACCACCTACCAATAGTCTGTCCCTTCTGCTTGTAGGCAGGTTGACGGGGGGGGGGGGGGGGCTGTCAGGTCAGTGCCCTGGCAACTGTTAGCTCAGGTGGACCAGGTAGATGTAGGTGGATTGTGTTTGGCCTTTGTCAACTGCTGTCATGCTGATTTCCGGTTTCTATGTTCCTATATGCCACCTAGGCGCCCGCCTAGTCCACCCTGTGCCCCAACTGCCCCCGCTACATGTCCCACCTGCAGCCCCCTATGCCCCACTTGCACCATCGCCATAGTGGCCTTTCATACTTGGGCACTATGCTGTTGCTGGAAATGGAGCACTACTATCACGTTTCTTGGGCTCCCTGTCTATGTTGTACATTGCTGACACTGAAATGGTTTCTCTCTCCTGCAAATGTGCATCTAACGGCAGGTTTTCATTCGCGGTAGGATTCAGCCCTTCAGTTCAGCGCGTTAGTGTACAGGGGCCTCTCCCCACCCATTGACCCCTTCCCCACACCCTCTCTCCACCCTCTACGGTATTTACCACGGCCAGGAACATTAATGATCATTAGGTAATGTTAATGCACGTTAACATTACATAACGCATGTTAACGTTACCTAACGATCATTAACGTCACATAACGCGCAGTCTGTAACATTACCGCAGTTTAGTAAACATGCCCCATGGTCTCCAAAACTGAGCACAATATTTCAAGTGAGGCCTCACTGACAACTTGTACAGTGGCATTAGTACCTCTTCCTTTCTGCTGGTAATTACTCTCTGTATGCAACCCAGCATCCTTCTGGCTTTTGCACTGCCTTGTCACACTGTTTCACCACCTTAAGATCCTCAGAAACAAAAACACTCCAAGGTCTTTCTCCTGGTCTGTGCACACCAACCTCTCTCCCTCTATCACATGCAATTCCCTTGGATTTCTGCTGCCCAAGTTCATGACACTGCACTTCTAAACATTAAATCTTGATACAGATCTCTAAAATGTGTTGAATAGATGAACTTTGGTAACAATGACAGTCACTCACAAGTTTGGCTTTTCATCTACTGCTTTTTAAACAGAATTAGCTATCTTGATCATAAGGACCATGTAAGTGTTCTAAAATAGCTTAAGAACATTGTTGGCATAAGCATAAAGTATAAATATAGGCAATGAACTGTACAAACATAGGTCAATACACAGTCTACTATAGGTCACTGCTGGCACAGCGTAATTTCTGCAATCTTACAGTTGAAACTAATTTTGTCATAATGAAGCAAGCCTTGCTTAATATATTTGTAATCAGCTCTTGTTCTGTCAAAGAATTATAGCAACACCTTGTGTTATTTTGGGTTTATAAAAGTAGGCTTCAGACAGAAGGAATTCAAACCAATCACAGAAGACATTCAAGTTCATGGCCTCAACGAATGCTTCTCTGAAGCTTCAGTACAAATGTGAATTTCTCTGTTTTTGTATCTTTATTTCCACACTGTCTGGAGTACCAAACAAAGAATTGAGGAGAACCTGCCCTCTCTTGGAGGGGTTCCAATAGTTGATGCCATGACTCTGATTTCAGATCTTAAGACAATTGGGAAAAAGTATCTGGGACAACATGAGTAAAAATATCATGGAAAGGCAGAATACTAATTTAGATAAATGGAACAAAAAGGCTGTAAAGATTGGCCAAACAGGTAGCCAATCGCACCGAGGAGGTTTCTCCAGGGCAAAGTGCCCATGAGGGAAGGATTAGGACAGCAGTTATAGTTGGTGATTCGATCATTAGGCATGTAGATAGCTGGTGGACGTGAGGATCGCCTGGTAACATGCCTGCCTGCCTGGTGCGAAGGTAGCGGGCCTCACGCGCCACCTAGATAAGGTCTTAGATAGTGCTGGGGAGGAGTATGCTGTCTTGGTACATGTCGGTACCATAGGAAAATGTGGTAGGGAGGTTCTGGAAGCTAAATGTAGGCTTTTAGGTAGGAAGTTGAAATCCAGAACTTCCAGGGTAGCATTCTCCGAAATGCTTCCCGTTCCACGCGCAGGACCCAAAAGGCAGGCAGAGCTCCGGAGTCTCAATGCGTGGATGAGACAATGGGGCTTGTTTACAAAGCCGCGGTAGCGGTTTGCGATCGTAATCGGAGCCGCGGCCCCATTGATTTCAATGGGGCCGCGGCTGCGATCGCGACCGCGAACCACTACCGCTGCTTTGTAAACAAGCCCCTATGGTGCAGAGATGAGGGGTTTGGATTTGTTAGGAACTGGGGAACATTCTGGGGAAAGGAGGGGCTCTTCCGAAGGGATGGGCTTCAACTTAACCGGGATGGAACCAGGCTGCTGGCATTAACCTTTAAAAAGGAGATAGAGCAGCTTTTAAACTAGATAATAGGGGAAAGCCGACAGTCGCCCAAGAGCGCATGGTTCGGAAGAATGTATCCTGGAAGGATACTACAAAAAGCAGAGAGGTTCCAAAAAAGAGTAAAGTAGCCCAAATGCCCTCGAGTATGGAGCAGACAGAGCTTAAAGATCCCAAATTACCCATGTCTACCAATAGCCAAATTAATATGAATAAAATACAGTCTCTAAAATGCTTGTATGCAAATGCTAGAAGTCTAAAAAACAAGATGGGAGAGTTAGAATATATAGCACTAAACGAGAGGTTATATATGATTGGAATATCAGAGACATGGTGGAAGGAGGACAACCAGTGGGACACTGTGACCTGGGTACAAACTATATCGTAATGATAGAGCTGATCAAATTGGTGGAGGGGTTGCGCTCTATGTTAGAGAGAGCATTGAGTCAAAAAGGATTAAAGTTTTGCAAGAAACAAAATTTGCTGTAGAATCTCTATTGGTTGAAATTCCATGTAAAAAGGGGAAGGCGATGGCAGTGGGGGTGTACTATCGTCCGCCTGGCCAGAATGAACAAATGGATGATGAAATGCTCAAAGAAAACAAGGAAGCTAGCAAAAGTTACAGTGCAGTAATAATAATGGGTGATTTCAATTACCCCGGCATCGACTGGGTCAGTGTCACAGCAGGACATGCTAGGGAGATAAAGTTCCTAGATGAAATAAATGACTGCTTCTTGGAGCAGCTGGTTCATGAACCGACCAGAGGGGAAGCCATATTAGACCTAGTCCTTAGTGGAACACCAGTTCTAGTGCAAGAGATAAGGGTGTTGGGGCCACTTGGCAATAGTGATCATAGCATGATCACCTTTGATTTAATTAGTGGAGGAGGGATAGTAAGGAAATCCACAGTACTACCCTTTAACTTTCGAAAGGGAGACTATGATAAAATGAGGAAAACAGTTAAGAAAAAACTAAAAGGAGCAGTTGCAAAGGTTAAAGACGTACATCAAGCTTGGATGTTGTTGAAAAATACTATCTTGGAAGCCCAGACCAGCTGTATTCCACGCTTTAAGAAAAGTGGAAGGAAGTCCAAAAAACTGCCAGCATGGTTTAAAGGTGAGGTCAGAGAGGCTGTTGTTGCCAAAAAAGCATCTTTCAGGAAATGGAAAAAAGAGCCAAATGACGAAACCTGGAAACAGCACAAGCACTGGCAAGTCAAATGCAAGGCATTGATAAGGCAGGCAAAGAGAGAATTTGAGAAGAAGCTTGCTGCGGAAGCAAAAACACGAAATAAAGACCTTTTCAAGTACATTCGTAGCACAAAACCTGTGAGAGAGTCAGTTGGTCCATTAGATGATAAAGGGGTTAAAGGAGCACTAAGAGGCGACAAGGCGATAGCAGAGAGACTGAATGAATTCTTTGCTTCGGTCTTTACTGAGGAAGATGTAGGGATGTTACCCATGACTGAAGTGGTATTTAAAGGTGCGGAAGAATTGAAGGAAATATCGATACATCGGGAAGATGTCTTACAAATATTAGATAAACTGAAGAGTAGCAAATCACCTGGGCCGGATGGTATACATCCAAGGGTGTTGAAAGAACTGAAATATGAGATTGCAGACCTATTAGTAATCTGTGAACTATCATTAAAATCATCTCTAATACCTGAAGATTGGAGGATCGCCAATGTAACACCAATTTTTAAAAAGGGTTCCAGGGGTGATCCGGGAAACTACAGACCGGTGAGCCTGACGTCAGTACCGGGAAAAATGGTAGAAACCATCATAAAGAATAAAATTACTCAGCATGTAGATAGTCACGACCTAATGGGAGACAGCCAACATGGCTTTAGACAAGGAAGATCTTGTCTTACTAATCTGTTATGTTTTTTTGAAGGAGTGAATAAACAGGTGGACAAAGGTGAGTCGGTTGATATTGTGTATCTGGACTTTCAGAAAGCCTCTGACAAGGTCCCTCATCAGAGACTTTTGGCAAAACTAAAGAGTCATGGGATAGGAGGCAGTGTACTATTGTGGATCAGGAACTGGTTAAAAGACAGAAAGCAGAGGGTAGGGCTAAATGGCCAATTTTCCCAATGGAGAAAGGTGAATAGTGGTGTACCCCAGGGATCTGTGCTGGGTCCGCTGCTTTTTGACATATTCATAAATGACCTGGAAAGTGGAATAACGAGTGAGGTTATCAAATTTGCAGATGACACAAAACTATTTAAAGTTCTTAAAACCCAAAAGGATTGTGAAAAATTGCAAGAGGATCTTGATAAATTGGAAGACTGGGCATCAAAATGGCAGATGAAATTTAATGTGGACAAGTGCAAGGTTATGCACCTAGGGAAGAACAACCCAAACTATGGTTACACGATGCAAGGTTCCACATTAGGAACCACCCTAGGAAAAAGATTTAGGCGTCATTGTGGATACCATGTTAAAACCCTCAGCCCAGTGTGCAGCAGCGGCCAAGAGAGCAAATAGAATGCTAGGTATGATAAGGAAAGGAATGGAAAATAAAACAAAAGATATTATAATGCCTCTATATCGTTCCATGGTGAAACCGCACCTTGAATATTGTGTGCAATTCTGGTCGCCGTATCTTAAAAAGGATATAGCGATTTTAGAAAAGGTTCAGAGAAGAGCCACCAAAATGGTAAAGGGGATGGAAGGATACTCCTATGAAGAAAGGCTAAAAAGGTTAGGGCTCTTTAACCTGGAAAAGAGACGGCTGAGGGGAGATATGATAGAAGTCTATAAATTAGTGAACGGAGTGGAACGGGTAAACGTAGATCGATTGTTTACATTATCAGAATATAAAAAGACTAGGGGACATGCAATGAAGCTACAGGGTAAACTATTTAAGACTAATAAAAGAAAATATTTTTTCACTCAACGTGTAATCAAACTCTGGAATTTGTTACCGGAGGATGTAGTAAAGGCTGTTAGTGTAGCTGGGTTTAAAAAAGGTTTGGACAAGTTCCTGGAGGAAAGATCCATAAACCATTATTAAGAAGTGACCGAAGATATCAATGCTTGATCCAGTACAAGCATTGTGGAACTTGTGTCTCTTGGGGAAACTGCTAGGTACATATGACCTAGATTGGGCACTGTTGGAAACAGAATACTGGGCTTGATGGACCTTGGTCTGACCCAGTATGGCATATCTTATGTTCTTATGTAGCCCTAACTATGCGATGCGTTGTAGATGGTGATAGTACTCTGTTATGTTGGAAAATGGCACTACATGTCTGCCAGTAACCCTAGTTTGTAGTTCCTGCTTGGTGGAACTTTACAGGAGGATAAAACAGAGGTGGTTACAGTCTGAGATGGTCCTTAAGAACCTTGGGCGGTCTTGTGCCAGTCATGAAAATCTAGTATTTAGCTGGTGACAAGCTAAAGCTGCAGAAAAGAGAAAGCAGACAGAGGTCTCTGCTTTGAAAACTATGCAATCAGGTTTTTAGAGTAGAGGAACAAATGTCTGTGCACAAAGAAAATGTTAAAGAGAAAGATAATTCCTGGGACAGGGAGCAGGAGGAGCTCAGTAATCTCCCCACAGTCCCTTCTGCATATGAGGTTGATTTCCATGCATTCGCCATAACACTGGGGTCAGATGGAGAAGGAGCTGTTCCCCAACAAAGGAAGCACTCCCAGGTAGAAGGGCCAAAGATGGATGATTCCAAAGTAAAGCTTGGAGTCACTTCCCCAGAAAGAAGTGCCTCTAGGAGGGATGGTCACCGTCACATCCAAATTTATCAGATACATTTTTAAGTTAAAGGCTGGAGACAGAGGTGAAGCAAATTGAGACCCATGCACAATATCAGCTAAGGCAGAGATTGAAGATTTTGAGTTTAGATTAGGGATTAGTGTGAGTGGTTGGAAGGGCAATCCAAATATACAGTACCTAGAGAAAGTATTCATACCTTTGTTTTTTGTCCTGTTTTGTCACATTACATTCAGCCTGGAATGAAAATGGAGGTTCATTTGGATGTTAGGTAATGGTCCTAACAATATAGTCCAAAATGGTGAAGTAAAATGACAATAAAATATCTTATATATATATATATATATATATATTAAAAAAACAAGTAAAAACTGAAATCTCGTGAGTGCATATGTATTCATCCCTTTTGCTATGAAACCCCTAAGCAATAAATCTCAGAAGTCACATTAGTTGATTAGGGTCCACCTGTGTGCAGTCAGTGTCACATGATGCCTGTATAAATATACCTGTTTTGAAAGGCCTCTGACTCTGCAATACCACTAAGCAAGCAACATGAAGACCAAGCAGGACTCCAAACAGGTCAGAGACAAAGTTGTGGAGAAATATAGATCAGGGTTGCATTATAAAAAAGTATCCCAAATTCTGAATATCCCACGGAGCACCATTAAATCCATTATAACAAAATAGAAAGAATATGCCACCACTGACAAGAGAAGGCCACCCAACAAAACTCAAGAGACCAGGCAAGGAGGGCATTAATCAGAGTTGCTACAAAGACACCAAGGATAACACTGAAGGAGCTGTAAAGATCCATAGCGGAGATGAGTATCTGTCCATAAGACCACTTTAAGCCATACACTCCAAAGAGTCGGGCTTTTTGGAAGAGTGGCCAGAAAAAAAGCCATTTCTTAAAGAAAGAAATAAGAAAACACATTTGGAGTTTGCACAACAGCATGTGGCGGACTCCCCAAACACATGAAAGCACAGTTACTTACCTGTAACAGGTGATCTCTGGGAACAGCAGGAATTAGTCCTCACATATGGGTACGTCGGTACCGACGGAGCCCGCGCGGGAAAGCTCCCCAGCTTCCCAGAAGGAAAGCTTTTGGGGCCTCCCACTGCGCATGCGCGCTGCCTTCCCACCTTCCTGACCAACTCTCCTCAGTTCGAGTTTAAAGATGAGACAATAGAGAGAGGAAAGGAAAGAGAGAGAGAGATACAACTCCTAGGGGAGGTGGGTGGGTTGTGAGGACTAATTCCTGCTGTTCCCAGAGATCACCTGTTACAGGTAAGTAACTGTGCTATCTCCAGGAACAAGCAGAAATAAGTCCTCACATATGGGGACTCCCTAGCTGAGATGCCCGGGAGATCCCCTGAAGGGTATGAGACCCTGAAAGGTTCCTCATCTTCCTATGGATCTCAGGCATCCATTCAGGGAAGGTGGGCTGGAGTTGTTCAAGAATGGAACAGGTGTCTGAGGACAGCCTGACCAAACAAGGCATCCCGGCGGGAGTCCTTGTCCAAACAGTAATGGGCTGTAAAGGTATGAACCGAGGCCCAGGTGGCTGCTCGACAGATCTGGTCAATGGACACAGAATTTAGATGAGCCATAGAGGTGGCCATGGCCCTCACATTGTGAGCGGTGACATGGCCCTCCAGAGACAGGTTCTTACTCTGGTAAGCAAAAGAGATACACTGAACAACCCAATTGGACAGTGTTCTTTTAGAGACTGGAAGTCCTAAATGAGAAGGATCAAAAGCAACAAAAAGCTGAGAAGACTTTCGATGTTGCTGTGTCCTGTGGAGGTAAAAGGCGAGAGCTCTTTTACAATCTAGAGTATGAAGGTTCCTCTCTGCACTGGATGCATGAGGAGCTGGAAAAAAGACAGCTAAATATACCTCTTGATTAAGATGAAAAGGGGAGACCACTTTAGGCATAAAGTGGGGATTGGTCCTAAGGACCACCTTATCATGATGGAACCTTGTATAAGGTGGATTAGCCACTAGAGCTTGCAGTTCACTGATACGGTGTGCTGAGGTGACTGCAATAAGGAAAATAACCTTCCAGGAAAGAAATTTCAAGGAGGTAGTGGCTAAGGGTTCAAAGCCTTTGACACTGTTCCTCACAGGCGACTTATAAACAAACTGAGCACCCTAGGGATGGACCCTAAAGTTACTGCTTGGGTTAGAAATTGGTTGGGTAGGAGGCGACAAAGAGTACAAGTAAATGGAGCTCACTCTGAGGAGAAGGATGTTACCAGTGGTGTGCCCCAGGGATCTGTCCTTGGTCCGATTCTTTTTAACATCTTTGTTAGTGATATAGCAGAAGGGCTTTCAGGTAAGGTTTGCCTCTTTGCGGATGATACCAAAATCTGCAATAGACACCCAGGAAGGTGTAGATAAGATGAGGAGGGATCTAGCTAAGCTTGAAGAATGGTCTAGAATTTGGCAGCTGGGATTTAATGTTAAAAAATGTAAGGTCATGCATTTGGGCTGCAGCAATCCAAGGGAGCAATACAGTATAGGAGGTGAAGTACTTTTAAGAACATAAGAACATAAGAAATGCCATACTGGGTCAGACCGAGGTCCATCAAGCCCAGTATCCTGTTTCCAACAGTGGCCAATCTAGGTCATACGTACCTAGCAGTTTCCCCAAAAGACACAGGTTCTGCAGTGCTTGTACTAGGTCAAGCATTGATATCCTGGGTCCCTTTTTAATAGTGGTTTATGGACCTTTCCTCCAGGAACTTGTCCAAACCTTTTTTAAACCCAGCTATACTAACAGCCCTTACTACATCCTCCGGTAACAGATTCCAGAGTTTGATTACACGTTGAGTAAAGAAATATTTTCTCTTATTTGTCTTAAATAGTTTACCCTGTAGCTTCATTACATGTCCCCTAGTCCTTCTATATTCTGATAGCGTTGATCCAATTGATCCACGTTTATCCGTTCCACTCCATTCATTAATTTATAGACCTCTATCATATCTCCCCTCAGCCGTCTCTTTTCCAGGTTAAAGAGCCCTAACCTTTTTAGCCTCTCTTCATAGGAGTAGCCTTCCATCCCCTTCACCAATTTGGTGGCTCTTCTCTGTACTTTTTCTAATAACTCTATGTCCTTTTTAAGATACGGTGACCAGAATTGCACACAATATTCAAGGTGCGGTCGTACCATGGAGCGATACAGAGGCATTATAATATCCTTTGTTTTATTCTCCATCCCTTTCCTTATGATACCTAGCATTCTATTTGCTTTCTTGGCCGCCGCTGCACACTGGGCGGAGGGTTTTAACATGTTATCCACGATGACTCCTAAATCTTTTTCCTGGGTGGTGGTTTCTAATGTGGAGCCTTGCACTTTTGTCCACTAAAGAAGAGCGGGACCTAGGCGTGGTTGTGTCTGATGATCTTAAAGTAGCTAAACAGGTAGAAAAGGCGACGGCAAAAGCTAGAAGGATGCTTGGGTGCATACGGAGAGGAATGGCTAGCAGAAATAAGGAGGTGATAATGCCTCTGTATAAGTCTTTGGTGCGACCTCATTTGGAGTATGGTGTGCAATTCTGGAGACCGCACCTTCAAAAGGATGTGAACAGGATGGAGTCGGTGCAGAGGGTTGCTACTAAAATGATTAATGGGCTTCATTATAAAGCATATGAGGACAGACTTAAGGATCTTAATATGTACACCTTAGAGGAAAGGCGGGATAGAGGTGATATGATTGAGATGTTTAAATACCTCCGTGGCATAAATGTTCAGGGAGAGAGCCTCTTTCAATTGAAAGCAAGTTCTGCTACGAGGGGACATGGGATGAGGGTGAAGGGAGATAGATTCAGGAGTGATATGCAGAAATATTTCTTTACGGAAAGAGTAGTGGATCTGTGGAATAGTCTACCAGTGGAGGTGGTGGAGATGAGGACAGTGACTGAATTCAAAAAAGCATGGGACCAACACAGAGGATCTCTAAAGGTAAAAAGTGGACTGTTGTAGTTGTTGTTATGGAAGGACAGACTAGATGGGCCTTGTGGTCTTTTTCTGTCATCATGTTTCTATGTTTCTATGTTTCATAAGCTGACCAAGAACCAAGTTTAAGTCCCATGCCACCGGAGGAGGTCGAATGGGAGGTTTAGTTAAGGTTAGGCCTCTCATGAATCTTGCAATAAGAGGATGAGAGGAAACAGGTTGTCCATTGATGGGCTTAAGGGATGCCGCAATAGCACTCAAATGGACTCTTTTCCATTTAAAAACGTAAGAACGCCTAGTGGAAGGTTTCCTAGAGGCATGGAGGATATCCTTCACTTCCTGCGAAAGATTGAAGGTCTAGGCCTTCAGTAACCAAGCTCTGAGGTGAAGGGACTTGGGGTTTGGGTGCCACAAAGTCCCCTCCTCCTGAGATAGAAGATCTGGAGCGGCTCCCAAGTCCAGGGAGGGGGCTTGGGAGAGATGCAGAAGTAGAGGGTACCACACTTGGCGTGGCCAGCGTGGAGCTATGAGGATCATGAACCCTTGATCCCTTTGAAGTTTGAACAGAGTCTTGGGAATCAAAGGAATGGGTGGAAAGGCATATAGGAAGTCCTGACCCCAATGAAAGAGGAAGGCATCCTTGGCCTGAACTCCCTGACACGGAATCCTGGAACAGAACCGGGGAAGTTTGGCATTCCACGGACTTGCAAAGAGGTCTATGTCCAGGGTCCCCCATTTCTGGAAGATTCTGAGTACCTGATCCATGTGCAGGGACCATTCGTGTGGAAGCAGAACTCGACTGAGTCTGTCTGCCCAAGAGTTTTGGATTCCTGGAAGATATACTGCCAGGAGATGGATTTGATGCTCTCTGGCGAAGGCCCATAATCTTGAGCTTCGTTGCAAAGCGACAGAGAGCCAGTCCCTCCTTGTTTGTTTATGTAAAACATGGCTACTTGATTGTCCGTATGAATAAGGACCGTCATGTTGCTGAGGAGGGTATGAAAAACTCTGAGAGCTAGAAAGATTGCTCGAAGTTCCAAGTGGTTGATATGAAGGGTGGTCTCCTGTGGAGACCAAGTGCCCTGAGTGGAGAGATCTTGAAGATGAGCTCCCCAACCTGTTTGGGAGGCATCTGTTGTGAGGGTTGCTTGGGGCAACAATGGTTGAAAGGGGGCCCCCAACAACAGATTTTGAGTGGACATCCACCATTGGAGAGACCAAAAGAGACGTTTGGAGTTTGCTATTTGGTCTGAGAGAGCTCCGGATGCTTGAGTCCACTGGGGGACAAAGTCCATTGAGCTGCTCTCATATGTAGGCGAGCATAGGGCACCACATGTACTGTGGAGGCCATGTGGCCTAATAGTTGTAGCATCTCCCTGGCAGTCAAGTGGCTTCTGGACTGAGTCTGGGAGGCTAAGTGCACTAGACGTTGGCAACGGGCCTGAGGAAGATAGGCCCTTGCCGTGGTGGTATCCAACCAGGCCCCTATGAATTCCAGGGACTGAGTAGGGGCGAGTTGAGACTTTGGCAGATTGATCACAAGTCCCAGATATTGCAGAGTGCGTCTGGTACGATCCAGGGAAGTCTGAGCCTCGGACCGAGATGGAGCTCGGATGAGCCAGTCGTCCAGGTATGGGAAAACAAAAATTCCCAGGGCTCGTAGAAATGCAGCTACTATTGCCATGCATTTGGTAAATACCCTTGGAGCAGAGGCTAGACCGAAGGGAAATACTCTGTATTGGAAATGTTTTCCCTGGAACAGAAACCGTAGGAATTTTCTGTGGGATGGATGGATGAGTATATGTGTGTACGCATCCTTGAGATCTAGAGAACAAAGCCAATCCTGACTCTGTAGGTATGGAAGGAGAGTACCTAGAGAAAGCATCTTGAATTTCTCCTTGCATAGGAATTTGTTCAATTCTCTGAGATCTAGAATAGGTCTGTATCCCCCTGTTTTCTTGGGAATAAGAAAATAAGGGGAGTAAAACCCTGACCCCTGTTGAATTAGAGGAACCTCTTCTATTGCCCTTTGGGCGAGAAGGGTGGTCACCTCCTGACCTAACAGATTCAGGAGAGAAGGGGGAGAATTGAAACATCTCACCATGGTATGGGGAGGAAGGCTGGAGAAATGTAGTTTGTAGCCCTCTCTGATGATAGAGAGGGTCCATTGTTCTAATGTGATTTGCTCCCATCTGGGATCAAAATGAGTTAACCTTCCTGGAATGGTGAGAGGATCTGGATGTTTTAGAGCCAGAAAGGTTAAGTTCTCTAGAATTGAGTCAAAAACCCTGAGGGGGTTGGGACTGCTGGGCTGTAGCAGCCCCTGCAGGTTTTGCCTTGGCCTGTTTAGGCTGCTGACGCTTAGGAGCAAAGCGAGCTGCAGAAGATTGTTGGCCAGTATTTGTAGCAAATCTGGCCTTCATATAGAAAGGCTTCTTGAAAGATTTTTTCTTGACAGGAGCAGAGGTAGACTTAGAAAGTCTATCTAAAGCAGCATTTTCTGCATCCATTTGGGTGGCTTTGATTTGCCACTCCTTACCAAACAGATTCTCACCTGTACAGGGCAGATTTCCCAACCCATCCTGGACCCAGGGTTCTAGATCAGAGGCCTGGAGCCAAGCAATTCTGCGAGCCGCTATGGCAATACCTGAGGCTCTGCTAGCACCCTCAAAGGAGTCAAAGGCTGCTCTGTTGGAGAACTTTGATATATCTTGGGTATGCTTTAGCAAAAGAAGGAACTCCTCCTTTCTATCCTCTGGGATAAAGGGGAGAAAATGGCGTATTTTCAATGCAATCTCCTTCAGAAACATGCCCATATAGAGACTGTATAAATTGATTCTAGCAATAAGCATACTTGCTTGGAAGATTTTTCTACCAAAAGCATCCAAAGTCCTACATTCTCTTCCTGGAGGAGTAGAAGAGTGTCTTTTGGTACTCTTTATCCTTTTCATAGCTGACTGCACCACAATAGAGTGGTGAGGGAGCTGAGTTTTTTGAAACCAGGAGAAGGAGGGACAAGATACATGGTGTCCAACCGACGAGAATGTGGAGATAGGGTGAGAGGAGTCTCCCATAAGTCCATCATATGTTCTTGAAGAATTTCATGAATGGGCAAGGTGACTGCCTCTTTGGGAACCTTAGAGTATCCTAAAATATCTAATTTTTTTGCTCAAGGTTCTTTTTTAGAGGTTACTGAAATAGAGAGACCTTTAGCCACTTCAAGGATGAAGTCTTGAAAAGACAAATCCTCTGGAGGAGACATTCTCCTCTTTGGAGAAGAGGGCTCTTCAGGTAGAGTTAGGGATACTTCAGCAGAGTCATCTGATGAATCAGAATCATCAGAAGACTCGAAGTATCGTCTGTTTGCTTCCAGGGATCGATAAGCGTATCGACATCGGGGGTCTCCGGAACCGGATCGGTATCGGGAAAAACCCCGGAACCAGGAACCGGTATCGGTATCCTGGTCGATGTGGATGCCCTGGGTACCGGTATCGGTTGTGGTACCGGAACCAGAGTCGGTACCGCTGGCTGCGGTACCGATGGCGTTGAAGCTTTAATAAAAGCCATAATAGCCTGCTGCATGGATTGAACTGTATGATCCATAGACGCCATGACTGTCTGGATGTCGGTACCGGAAGAATGAGCCGGTACCCCAGAACAGTCTAACAGGTGATCGGTCGAGGCCGTGCCATCGATGTCAACCTGTAACCCCATAGGAGGAGCTTTGGAAGCCGGAGCTTCCCGCCGGGGTTGTTTGGCAGGGGCAGGGTCCTCAGGGTCAAGCCCGGGGGCATCTCGATACTTGGAGGGAGATTTGCCCTTTGAGGACCTGCCAGAGGAATGTTTGGTTACCTGAGATCCATCAGGAGAGGAAGACCTGGAAGATGTCGATGCTGGAGTATCTGTAGAAAACAGCATGTGAAACTTGGCTGCTCGGTTTTATAAGCCACGTTTAGACATCAAAGAACAGGATGGGCAATCCGGAATGGAATGGTCAGGCCCCAAACATTTAAGACACCATTCATGGGTGTCTGTAACTGATATAGTACCGCTACACTTGGTGCATTTTTTAAACCCAGAGGCTTGTTTCTCCATGAGGGAGAATTCTGTGAAGGCCTAGAGGCCTCACAGAACAAACACACCAAGTGGGGAAAATAAGAAATTTTTTTATTTTTTTTTTAAAGAAATAAGGAAAAAAACCAGCGGTACCGGTCCGGAGTCGGGGAAGGCAGACACACGGCCAAAGACACAAATTAAAATAACAACTTCTTCAGCGGTGACAGGAACACGACCTGCTGGCTCCGCAGAAAAAGAAGAACTGAGGAGAGTTGGTCAGGAAGGCGGGAAGGCAGCGCGCATGCGCAGTGGGAGGCCCCAAAAGCTTTCCTTCTGGGAAGCTGGGGAGCTTTCCCACACGGGCTCCGTCGGTACCGACGTACCCATATGTGAGGACTTATTCCTGCTTGTTCCTGGAGATAGAAGGTTCTCTGGTCAGATGAAATGAAAATTGAACTTTTTGGCCATCATGGGAAATGCTACATGTGACACAAACCCAACATTTCCCATCACCCCAAAAACACCATTCCCACAGTGAAACATGGTGGTGGCAGCAGCATCATGCTGTGAGGATGTTTTTCATTGGCATGGACAGGAAAACTTGTCAGGATTGAAGGAACAATGGATGCCACTAAATACAGTGCAATTCTTGAGGAAAACCTGTTTCAGCTTGCCAGAGATTTGAAACTGGGACGAAGGTTCACATTCCAGCAGGACAATGACTTAAATATACTGCTCAAGCTGGTTTAAAGGGAAACATGTAAATATCTTGGAATGGCCTAGTCCAGGGGTCTGCAACCTTTAAGACATAAAGAGCCACTTGGACCCGTTTCCGAAGGGAAAAAAAAAACTGGGAGCCGCAAAACCATTGCGACATTTAAAACAAATCTAACACTGCATATATTGTTTCTTACCTTAATGCTATATACGACCCCCTACTTTTCCTGTTAAAATATAGGTGTTTGGCTTATACTCGCCGTATAAGACTACCCCTCTTCCTTTGCACACCAAAAAAAATACGCCAGAAAATATAACAACAAGAAGTAACAATATTTGATTTCAAAATTATGATGATTTTGTAGTCAAATCACTAATATGAAATAAAATTATTTTTTCTACCTTTGTTGTCTGACCAATTTATTCTTTGATCATGCTGGTCCCGATCTGAGGCTTCTGCTTTCCTGTCTTCTCTTAGCTCTCTTTCTGTGGTCTATGGTCCATCTGCCAGTTCTTATCTCTTCTTTCGTTTTCTTCACTTCTTTCCATCAGCCTATTTCCAGTCCCAGTAACCCTCCCCAATATCAGCCCCTTTCCAGTCCTCACTCCCAGTACCTTCCAATGTCAACTTGCATTCCCATGATTGCCACTGGTGTCCATTTCCTTCCAGTCCCCCTCCTTCCCCACTGACCAGTCCCTTCTAGTACAAATACCATGGCAGCCCCTCTCAGATCCAGTTCCATTCTCCCATCCCCTCATATCAGCCCATTTGTAGCCTTAGCCCCCAGTTATCTTCCAGGGCCAGCAGCTCTATCTTCCCCTCCCCACAATCAGCCCATGCCCAGTCAAAGCCCCCCAATCAGCTCGCTTCCAGTGCTAATCCCCCCTCAACCCCATTACCAGTGCTAGCCTCCCCTAATCAGCCCAATACCAGTCCTACCCCCCATCAGCTCATTACCAGTCCTAGCCTCCCCTAATCAGCTCATTTCCAGTGCTCGTCCCCTCAACCCCATTACCAGTGCTCCATCCCTCCATGTCAGGCCCCGCCCGCCCGCCCTCCCTCCCTCCATCTCAGCCCCCTGCCTCCATGGCAGCCCGCCTCCCCCATCCCTCCCTGTCCGCCCCCTCCTTGTCAGCCCCCCTCC
Organism: Ichthyophis bannanicus; assembly: GCA_033557465.1. Classification (NCBI taxonomy): domain Eukaryota; kingdom Metazoa; phylum Chordata; class Amphibia; order Gymnophiona; family Ichthyophiidae; genus Ichthyophis; species Ichthyophis bannanicus. The sequence goes on along the minus strand of CM066032.1, from coordinate 110,578,086 downwards.
CTCCATCCATATCAGCTCCCTCCCTCCATGTCAGCCCCCCTCCCTCCATCCATATCAGCTCCATCCCTCCCTGCCAGCACCCCTCCCTCCATGTCAGCCCCCTCCATCCCTCCATGTCAGCCCCCTCCATCCCTCCATGTCAGCCCCCCTCCCTCCATCCATTCATATCTGCTCCCTCCCTCCATGTCAGCCCCCTCCCTCCATGTCAGCCCCCCTCCCTCCCTCCCTCCATCCATTCATATCAGCTCCCTCCCTCCATGTCAGCCCCCCTCCCTCCATGTCAGCCCCCTCCATCCCTCCATGTCAGCCCCCCTCCCTCCATCCATTCATATCTGCTCCCTCCCTCCATGTCAGCCCCCTCCATCCCTCCATGTCAGCCCCCCTCGATCCATCCCTCCATGTCAGCCCCCCTCCCTCCATGTCAGCCCCCTCCATCCCTCCATGTCAGCCCCCTCCCTCCATTCATTCATATCAGCTCCCTCCCTCCATGTCAGCCCCCTCCATGTCAGCCCCCCGCGATCCAGCCCTCCAGGTCAGCCCCCCGCCCTCCATGTCAGCCCTCCTCCCTCCATTCATTCATATCTGCTCCCTCCCTCCATGTCAGCCCCCTCCATCCCTCCATGTCAGCCCCCCTCGATCCATCCCTCCATGTCAGCCCCCCTCCCTCCATGTCAGCCCCCTCCATCCCTCCATGTCAGCCCCCCTCCCTCCATCCATTCATATCAGCTCCCTCCCTTCATGTCAGCCCCCCTCCCTCCATGTCAGCCCCCTCCATCCCTCCATGTCAGCCCCCCTCCCTCCATCCATTCATATCTGCTCCCTCCCTCCATGTCAGCCCCCCCCCTCCATCCATCCATTCATATCTGCTCCCTCCCACCATGTCAGCTCCCTCCCTTCTTCTGCAGGCGCGGCTCCCTGCCTCTTACGGAACCGCGGCTGTGCTTTTGCTTTTAAAATCATCTCGGAGCCCTTCCTGTCTTGACGGGCTCCGTGCAGCATTGTCCCGCCTCCAAAACTTCCTTTAGAGGCGGGACAATGCTGCACGGAGCCCGTCAAGACAGGAAGGGCTCCGAGATGATTTTAAAAGCACAGCCGCGGTTCCCTAAGAGACAGGGAACCGCGGCTGCAGAAGAAGGGAGGGAGCTGACATGGAGGGAGCCCATAACGCGACGTTTAAAGCGGGCAGTGTGCTCCGGAGCCGCGGCAAAGGTGAGAAAGAGCCGCATGCGGCTCCGGAGCCGCGGGTTGCCGACCCCTGGCCTAGTCAAAGCCCAGACCTCAATCCAACTGAGAATCTGTGGCATTACTTGAAGATTGCTGTACATTAACATAACCCATTTAACTTGTTGTTGGAGCAGTTTTGCCTTAAGAAATTGGTGAAAATCCCAGTGGCTAGATGTGCTAAGTTAATAGAGATATACCCCATGCAGCAAAAGGCGGCTCTACAACATATTGACTTTAGGGAGTGAATACATATGTACACTCCTGCTTTCAGTTATTTTTCTGTCTTAATTATTGTTTGTGTCACAATAAGGGATACTTTGCACCTTCAAAGTCGTAGGCATGTTGTATATATCACATGGTGCTTACCCCCAAAACTCCATTTTAATTTCAGGTTGTAATGCGACAGAACAGGACAGAGGGGATGAATACTTTTGCAATGCACTGTAGAAGAAATCTAAGCTTACAGGGAGAAACTAAAATCATTGCTCTATGACAAAATAGTTTATTTATTTATTTGGTTACATTTATATACCACTTCTTCCAGCGATCAGTAGCGGTTTACATTAAAAATTTACACAGCAAACATTTTGTACATTTTACACACAGGATTACGATGAAGTAATTAGACCTTACCTGCTAATTAGTGTTCCTGAAGGAACGACAGTCCAGTCCCTTACTTCTGGGTTGCGTAACCCTTCCAGCAGCTTGGAGGCTGAGCCCAACCTTTTTGGAGGTGGGGCGGGATAAATACCCCTGAGACCACCCACCAACTCCAGTAATTGACTGAAAAAGCAGACTAAATGAACTTCTGTAATAACTATAAATCCAACCTTAAAAACCTATCCACTCTGAGAGAGAGCGGTGACCCGACTGGGAGGCCACCTACTATCCCTCCTTTTTTTTTTTTTTTTTTCGTTAAGGTAATAAGGGAAGAGGGGAGGGTAGGGAGCGGAAGGGCGCCGAGAACTGCCCCGCCTACTAACTCCCGGGCTCCCTCACCCCGTCTGGTTATCCGCTCGGTTCGCTGTTTTGTCCTTCACCGCCAGGCCTTCAGTCCCGGAATAGCCGGGTGGGAACAGGGACTGGACTGTCGTTCCTTCAGGAACACTAATTAGCAGGTAAGGTCTAATTACTTCTTCCTTATCGTCACTCCAGTCCAGTCCCTTACTTCTGGGAAGTACCCGAGCAGTTCAATTCCGGGTGGGATTCGGCAAACCGACTGAAGCACCGCTAGTCCGAACCGAGCGTCCGCTGAACTCTGTACGTCTAGCCTGTAGTGTTTGGTGAAGGTATGCAGAGAGAGGACCATGTCGCCGCTCTACAAATATCCAGCGGAGGGACTAGGTTGTATTCCGCCCAAGAGGTAGCCTGCGCTCGGGTGGAATGTGCTCGCAGTCCCCCCGGAACCTGCTTGCCCTTCAGAATGTAGGCGGAGGCAATCGCTTCCCTAATCCACCTGGAGATGGAAGCTTTGGCCGCCGCTTCCCCTCTGTGCGGTCCTCCGAACTGGACAAAAAGCCGCTCTGATTTCCGGAACGGAGCCGTGCGGGCAAGGTAGCGTTTTAGGGTTCTTCGGACGTCTAATAACCGAAGCTTGCTATCCTTGCCTACCCGACCTTCTGTTGGGCAGGCTGGGAGCGTGACTGTGGTTTACATGAAAGGGAGAGATAATCTTGGGGAGGAAGGAAGATACCGTGCGCAGGACGACCTTATCCTTAAGGAAGGTCAGGAAGGGAGGTCTGGAGGAGAGTGCTTGTAACTCGGAGACCCGCCTGGCCGAGCAGATGGCAACAAGAAAGACCGTCTTCAGAGTTAAGTCCTTCAGGGAGGCCCTCTTTACAGGTTCAAAAGGCTCCCCTATCAGCGCCTTCAGTACCAGGTTGAGGTCCCAGGGGGGTATGAGTGACCTGCGCTGAGGACGCAAACGTCGGATTGCTCTTAGGAACCTGGCAACGTCCGAGTGGACCCCTAAAGTCTTGCCGTGGACCTTTCCTCTATAGCACGCGATAGCGGCTAGTTGTACACGTAGGGAACTGTGCGCTAAACCCTTGTCAAACCCCGCTTGTAAGAATTCCAGGATCTCCGGGACTGAGGCCGCCAGGGGCTTAATTTTGCGTTCCGCGCACCATGCCTCGAAAATGCACCAGACCCTCACGTAGGCGAGACAGGTTGAGCGTTTCCTAGCCTTCAACAGCGTTGAGATTACTGCCCCCGAATATCCTCGCTTCAGGAGCCGCGCCCTTTCAAGAGCCAGGCCGTAAGCGAGAACCGATCCACGTGAGGCATCAGAACCGGGCCTTGTCTGAGTAGGTCGCTCCTGCTGGGCAGCCGCCAAGGTTGGTCTGCCAACAGCCTCACCAGGTCCGCGTACCAGGGGCGACGAGCCCAATCTGGAGCAATGAGGATTACCAGGCCCTGGTGGGCTTCTATTCGCTGTAGGACCTTGCCGATCAGTGCCCACGGAGGAAACACATAGAGGAGGCCCTCCGCCGGCCACTTCTGAGACAGGGCATCCAGACCTTCGGACATTCTCTCCTTTCGCCGACTGAAGAACCGGTCCACCTTGGCCGAGGAAAATCTTGCCATGAGATCCATCACTGGGAAACCCCATCGGGCCACTATTTGGTCGAAGATCCCCTGCTCCAGCTCCCACTCTCCGTGGTCTATCCTGTGCCTGCTGAGGTAATCGGCTGTGACATTGTCCGTGGCCTGCCACGTGCTGGGCTGACAGCGCTTCTAGGTAGACCTCTGCCCACTGGAGGAGGACGTCCGCCTCCTTCTCCAGAGCAGGGCTGCTGGTGCCGCCCTGGTGGTTGATGTAAGCTACCGTGGTGACGTTGTCCGAGAGGACGCGGACTGCCTTTCCTCGTACCACGGGCTCGAGCTCCCTGAGCGCTAGGGTGACGGCCCGTAATTCCAGTCTGTTGATGGGCCACTGAGATTCCACCGGAGACCAGCGCCCCTGGACGAACTGGCCCTCGCAGTGGGCTCCCCAGCCCGACAGGCTCGCATCCGTTGTCAGGAGCACCCACTGGGGGGGCTCTAGGGGCATTCCCAGTTCCAGATTTCTCGGTTGCTGCCACCAGCGAAGAGATCTCTTGGTCCGCGGAGCGCAGGGTAACCGTGTTGTCAGGGAGTGGATTTGTGGAGACCACCGACGCAGTAGGGAACGTTGTAATGGGCGCATGTGAGCTCTGGCCCAAGGAACTACCTCTATCGCCGCCGCCGCCATTGTTCCCAGGACTTGAAGGTAGTGCCATGCTGAGGGTGCTCGCCTGCTTAGGAATCGAGCGACCAGTAGCCTTAGGTCCCTGACTCGGGATGGAGGCAAGAATACCCTGCCCTTGCCCGTGTCGAATCTTGCGCCCAGATACTCAAGATTCTGGGAGGGGATCAACCTGCTCTTCGTTCTGTTGATCACCCACCCCAACTCCTCTAGAAGGCGAACCACCTTGTCCGACGCCGCGCAACTTTCCTCCTCTGACTTTGCTCGGATTAGCCAATCGTCCAGGTACGGGTGGACCAAAATTCCTTCCTTCCGAAGGAAGGCCGCTACGACCACCATCACCTTGGTGAATGTCCGAGGAGCTGTCGCTAGGCCGAAGGGGAGAGCCTGAAATTGAAAGTGACCCATTGGAACCGCGAATCTTAGGAACTGTTGATGGGATTTTCTGACCGGGATATGCAAGTAGGCCTCTGTCAAGTCGAGGGCTGTTAGGAACTCTCCTCTCCTTACCGCTGCGATGACTGACCGTAGGGTCTCCATTCGGAAGTGAGGGACTCTGAGACAGCGATTGACCTGTTTTAAGTCCAGGATTGGTCGGAAAGTGCCTTCCTTTTTTTGGCACTACGAAGTAAATCGAGTAACGACCTGAGCCGTACTGATCTGGGGGCACTGGTACCACGGCCCCGAGTGCAACTAAGCGAGCGAGCGTAGACTCCACCGCTGACTTCTTTGCAGGGGTACTGCAGGGGACAGCACAAAGGCTGGAGGTATGCGTTTTGAAAATTCGAGCGCGTATCCTTCTCTGATCACCTCTAGCACCCATTGATCCGACGTGACCCGGGACCAGGCGGGAAGAAACTGTCTTAGACGACCTCCTAGGAGCAGTCCGTCCCCCTGGACCCCCGCGGCTTCATTGTTGTTTTCTAAGGGACGAGGAGGAGGAGAAGGAGGAGGACGCCCCGAACCCGCGACCTGCTCCCCGAAACCCTCGAAAGCTCTGGCCCCTAGGGGAGAATCACCCCCTGGGAAAGGAACTGGGCCTGGAGGGACGAAACCTCTGGGAGTCTCTGGTCTGGGTACGGGCCGGGGGGAGAGAGCGGTTTTGTTTCGGTCTATCTTCCGGGAGTCTGCCTCCCTTGGAGTCGCCAAGATCCTTTACCAGCTTCTCCAAATCTTCGCCGAACAGCAGTCTCCCCTTGAAGGGGAGTCGGCTCAGGCGAGTCTTCGAGGAGGAATCCGCTGCCCAATTGCGTAACCACAGGTAACGCCTGGCCGCCACCACCGACGCCATGTTCTTTGCCAGGCTCCTGATGAGGTCATACTGGCTATCCGCCAGGAACGCCGTTCCCGATTCCAACCTGCTCGCGTTGGATCTGTTCTCCTCTGAGGGGCTCTCGTCTGTCTGTAGCTGTTGAGACCACCTTAAACAGGCTCTAGCCACCCAAGCTCCGGAGATCGAGGCTTGCAAAGCGAGGGCGCTTACGTCAAAGGCTTGCTTGAGAAGTGTATCCAATTTTCTGTCTTGGGGATCCCTTAAGGCTGCACTACCCTCCCACTGGGATAGTGGTCTTCTTGGTGACAGCAGATACTGCCGCGTCCACTCTGGGAGACTTCAGTAGCTCTTTGTCCGCCTCAGGGAGAGGGTAGAGACGGAGCATAGACCGGACTCCCCTTAGATTTGATTCAGGCTGGTCCCATTCCTCCTGGATCATCTGTCGCACCACCCTATGCACAGGAAAGACCTTCTGGGATTTTCTAATGGCCTGAATCAAGGGATCCTCTAACGCTTCTTCCTCTGTGGGCGTATCGGAGGGCATATTGAGGGCCTTCAGGGACTCGTTAATCAGTGCTGGGAGTTCCTCCCGCCGAAATACTCTAATTATCCTAGCTTGGTCCTCTTCTGGGATCTCCCCTTCCTCTAGCTCCTCCTCCTCCTCGCCGAAGTCCTTGTCCGAGGGTGTCTCCTCAGGAGATCCCTGGGAGAGGGCCTCTTCATCACACATCCGCGGGCGCTTAGCAGGAATGACGGGATCTGGATTGTCCGCCCTCGCGGGCCTAGCTGGCTTGGGCTCAGCTGCCGGAGGAGCAGCACCCCCTGCCCCTGAGCTCTGCTTACGTAGGCAGTATGCCTTGTGTAGCAAAAGGATAAAATCCGGGGAGAAGAAATCCCCTGCCCCAGCTTCCCCCGCCGGGAGGGGGGGGAGGGATAGGGAAGGGGTGGTCAAGTCCGGGGACATAGAGGAAGGTGCTTGCGCCCCCCCCCCCTCCCCTGCTGAGAGTTCATCTGACCCCTGAGCGGGGTGGTCCATGTTCAAATTAATGTCCTGCTCCGCTGAGACCGCCAAGGAGGTACAGCTCCTGCAGATGCCTGTCTCCGTGGATGTACCCCTGCGTATTCCACAGGAAAGGCAGCGTGACTTGGTTGACATGGCCTGGTGCTGAGGCACCTCTAGTAGCAGGCCTCTTACCGGGTCTCCCGCCCTGGCTGAAAGGGGCTCCCCTCTACTCCGGAGATGGTTCCCTTCCTGGGCAACCGACCCAAGGATTCCCTCACAAGAATGAAACAAAGGCAACCTTGAGCTAAAGGCTTTAAAAATAAAGGCAATTAAAATATATAGCCAAATGAAACTTGAAACAACTTATAAAATTAAAATTAAAATTAAAGCTAAAATAAATAAAGCTAAAATAAGGCTAAAATAAGGTTAAAATAATGTTAAACCGCAGTGTAATACTTTCTCAATGAGTACTTGCGGTTTTCCTAGCAGTGCTGGAGTTCCGGGCTGATTCAGAGCTGCAAACCCCTTGGCTCTACACGTGGAAGGCCTCACCACGTGGAGCCAAAAACGGGGAGCTCCGCGGATTTCCTCCGGTCGGGGCCCGATTCTTCCCCTGCCCCCCGGAGCCAAAGACTGCCGTTTTCAGAGAGGATCGCTGCCTCAGTGAACCCCCGAGGTCCCCGGAGAGACTGCAGTATCGCCGCCGCGTCCTTCTGTTCTCGGACGGGTCTGGCGAACTCGGCCGGCCAGCGGTGCTGCCTCCAGCGCTCAGCCTGCAACGGGGCTTCGGCGCGAGGAAGTGGGAATCAGCGCGATTCAGCTGTAGAGGAGGAAAGGTGGCTTCTCCTCGAAGTTAGTAGCTGCGGCTCTCCTCCGGTGCCCGATCCGCTCCTGGGAGGGGGGGGGGGAGGGAGGAGGAGGGAAGAGCCTGAGAATTAAAGAGCCAGAGCTCTTGAAATTAACGCTGAACTAAAGAGAAATGTAAATCAATGAGTGAAACAAAATAAAATAGCTTCAATAACTAAAATAATAGAAATTAAATACAAAGGAGGACTCCAGTAAGCCCCAGGCTTACGGAACCCTCCAGCTGCTTGGAGGCTGAGATTACTGGAGTTGGTGGGTGGTCTCAGGGGTATTTATCCCGCCCCACCTCCAAAAAGGTTGGGCTCAGCCTCCAAGCTGCTGGAAGGGTTACGCAACCCAGAAGTAAGGGACTGGACTGGAGTGACGATAAGGAATGTACAATATGATATCTGTATGGTTATATCTATTTACAGCTTGCAAGCTGATGAAGCAAGTTTATATACATATTTACATGTGTTTCAGGTCATTTACATAGCCTTTGTGTACAGTCGCATCAGGACATGTTGTAATATTCCTGGAACAGGTAGGTTTTTCTGGAAATCTTTTAGGTCATTGTTGGCTCTTAGTGTGTATGGTAGGTTGTTCAATTGGGTGGGCGCTGTATATGTGAAAGTTCTGTTGCTAGTGAGGGTTTTGATGTTGCGTATGTTGAGTGGGACATGTAATGTGTTTAGGTTGTGAGTCCTCCTGGTCCTGTTAGGGGGTTGTGTTGCGATAAGTGTGGAGAGGTGGGATGGAGCTAGGTTGTGGATCAATTTGAATATTGTAACTATTGTTTTATATCTTATGCGGGCAAGGATAGGAAGCCAGTGGAGTTCAATTAGTATTGGTGTGATGTGCTCGGAGACCCACACTTTCATTATAATTCAAACAGTGACGTTCTGTGCCATTTGAAGTATGTTGAGTGTTTTTTTGGGTAGTCCTTGGAGAATGCTGTTGCAGTAGTCCAGGTGGGGTGTGACAAGTGTTTGGACTACTGTTCGGAAGTCGGGCTGCTCAATAATGTTGCGTAGAGGGTTGGAGTATACGAAGTTTGTGAAATATTGCCTGGTTTAGTAGCCTTAGGTGGGTTTCCATCTTGAGGCTTTTGTCGAGGGTTACTCCCAGCTATTTTAATTCTTGTTTGATGTTGTATGTATTATTGTTCAGGAGTATTGTCGGTGGAGGGCTGAAATCCGGGTTCTTGGATATAAACATTACTTCTGTTTTCTTGTGGTTTATGCTCATGTTCTTCTGTAGCCACTCTTGTGTTTCTTTGAAGCAAGCTTCCAGGTGAGAATAGTTTGGGTTGTTCATATCTATTTGTGTATACAGCATAATATCGTCTGCATATAAGTGATAGTTAATCCTGTGTTGCTGGAATATTGCGCAGATTGGTCTGTGTTTGCAGGAATACCTTCGATGTTTCTTGGTTGAAGTGACCCTGCTGTACTCTGTTGGATATATATGAGCCGAACCATTTCAGTGGGGTTCCTTTTATGCCTATGGATTTGAGTCTAGTGAGGAGGATTCCATGGTTTACGGTGTCAAATGCAGCAGATGTGTCTATGAAAATTAATATAAACATTTTCTTGCAGTTTTCAATGCCTTTGTAGATTTTGTCAAGTAGCACTAGTAGAAGGGTTTCTACTCCATGGTTTGACGGAAGCTGTATTGGTGATCACCAAGCGCATTTCTGGCATCGATATGTTCCTGAAGTTGTTGTTGAACTGATTTTTCCACTGCTTTGGCTATGAGTGGGATGCTTGAGACAGGGTGGTATGAGGATGGATCGTCCTTCTTGAGTGTTTTGTAATCAAACATGTTTTTGATGGCATTACCAAAAAGGTGTTTCAGGCTGAAGTTTAAGGAGTGCAAGGAGAGGAGGCAGAAGAGAAGCTAGATGAAGCCAGGGGGGCTATACAGAAAGGAATAAAATTCCGGCTTTCAGGTGATATAGATCACTGCCTGCGAGTGTTGTGGATGCTCGAGGAAAGTTTACAAAAAGTAATAATTTTTCTATGAATAAATAAAGTCCGTGACATCCTTTCCGAGCATTTCCACAGGCGGGTGGTGGGCTGATCATCCTTGCTGCAAACTGGTCTCCGGCGAGCTGAGTTTTTTCAATTGTCACAGTCCTTTCCTGACCCTCTTGAAAAACATGGCCAATGTACTGATTACTGGCACCAGTTGATAGGTATCTATAATCCCACGTGGGTAGATTTGCAGAGATTGTTAAAAGCTATATTTTTAAACCTAAAAGATTTGCATGCAATTACACAACCTAATTTCCATGATGATATACACACAATGGGTATGGCCTCAAGAAATCCTCTTAAAGAGCCTACTAGTTCTAATCAGATGACCACATTCCAGGAAGATCATAACAAATTACTTAGGGCTATTGAGAAGAAATATACTCCTGTAAAAGGATTTGTCTAGGTTAATATCTTTGAAGCAGAATAGGGATGAAATTCCTAGTTTCACACTCATAGTTGTTTATCCTTCTGTGATTTTTCTTACGTAACAGATTCAAATTGGTGAAGGTGGTTTAATGATGTGAAGTGATTTGTCAAGTTTAATAAATATGCAGAGAGATATGATTATATTTTATTTGCAGCAGTAATGTGGCTTTACAGCTAGTGTTTTTCTTCTGCTGTCTCTGTGGGTTAACTGTGGTGTACAGTGGATTCTCTGATTCAATGGACTGGAAAAAGGAATATGTTGTACACTGCAGTAATAACTTGGAGGTTTCTGGCACAGCTAACAGCCTGGCATGACTGTTTATAGCAGAGAGAGAGATCACCACTGTTGCTCAAGATTTTCTTGTTAGGGAAGTTATTTAAAAAAAAATAAAAGGTTTCAGGAAGAAGAGTAAATTCACAGTTAAAAGTATATATAAAAAGAGCAATTTCTGCTTTCAACAGGCACAGTATTCTTGAGAAATAAATCTACATGATCATGATTTTATTAGAGATTATTTTACAGAGATCCTGGATTTGACAATTGTGATGGAAGAGGGAAAAAAAATCCCATGTGATTAACTATTCTTTTACTTGCATTTGTAATAGTGTTCAAGTTTTGTTTTCTTTTTCTTTTTTTTAAACATATTTTATTAAGCATTGTGACATACAGGGTAAAAGAAGGCACTCCCAACACAACACCCACTACTACCACCCCACCTCCCAACACCAGCTGTTGTTTTTCCAGAATTACACATACCATACGTACAATCCCCTCCCCCTATTGCAATACAACACCTACGTACATATAATAATGCACCCACACGGGTATGGTCCCCCACTTTATACCCCCTCCATTTCACCCTGCAACAGTGAACACATCCTATCTTATCGATATTTAACCACACGTAACTTTTATAACAACATGAACTGTGTGTGTTAGATGTCCGCCCCCCCTTTCCTCCCCCACATCACCCCTCATTTCCCCCAGCATTCCTTCCAAGTATGCATCCCAAATCTTATGAAACATCCATTCTTTACCCCTCAACCGGTACGTTAAGCGGTCAAAGCGCACTGCCGCAGCAATTTTCCCCTCCCAATCCTCCTCCGTGGGCCCATTCACACTCTTCCATTTCCCAGCTATCACCACTCTCGCAGCCAATTTCAATTTCTTCTCCAGCAGCCCCCATTTCCCCCTTCCTGACGAGCCCCGAGCCCCCAATATTAGATCCCTTGGGCTACCCGGAGTTTTTCCTTGCATCCTCCTTCCCCCTTCATCCCCTTTTAGTCTCCCCCGCACCTTTCCCCAAAAGACCTGAATCACTGGGCAGGCCCACCACATGTGAAGGAAACTCCCAACACCCCCACAGCCTCTCCAACATTTATCCGATTGCTGCCCCCCCCCCCCGCCATAAACAACTGCCTGGGGGTACTATAAGCCCCATGTATTATTTGCAGCTGAGTCTGTCTCCAGGAGGACACCCATGTACACCTAGGGACGTTCGCGTAAATCCTTTCCCAAAACCTCCTCCTCCAACTCCTCCCCTAACCATTTATGCCACCGTAACCGGTGTGGGAACTGACCCCTGTCCACCTCTTCCTGCAGTAACTTTATAAATCCACGCAATAATCCCTTTGTCCCCCTTTCCCTGATACACCACTGTTTCCATCGGCGTACTCTCTCTAGATATCTGTGACTTAACCTCCCCTGTCACAATTAGGTGATGCAGTTGAAAATACTGATAAAAGGGTATTTTCTCCTGCACGCGACTTTCCAAGTTCCGGTGAGATCTTATCATCCCTTCCACTACAAACTCCCTAAGCTTTTCCAAACGCCCTACTTCCAACTGCCTCCCTTTCCGCACCCACCCCATGTTACCAAACGGGAGAAAGTCCCCTACTTTAGACCACAGAGAGAAGGGGCTCGGGAACCACCCTCTTTTCTTCCCCTGAAAGCTAATCTGCGCCATAGCATCTAAAAAGGGATGCCCGTGCCGTCGCAACCACCCTCCCCCCCTCTCCCGCTGCCAGCGACAGGTTCCCCATCACGGCTCTCTCCAACTCCACCCAGGCAACCATACCCCCTCCCCCATAGTAGTCCCTCCACGCCCTCAATATACAGGCCTGATGGTACCACCTCAGCGACGGGTACCGAATGCCTCCCCGATCCTTAGATAGAAGCAGGCCACTTCTGCATATCCGTACCTTTTTCCCTCCCCAAACGAACCTCATCATTCTGGTTTCCCACTGCCTAATCATACTCCCCGGGATCCGAATGGGCAATTGTGAGAAGAAAAACAAAAATTTCGGCACCACACTCATTTTGAGCACCTCCACCCGTCCCCACCAACTCAACTGCAGGGGGGCCCACCCTTCCAACAATGAAGTAATTTGCCCTACCAGCGGCTTGTAATTCAACTCAAACGTGAGCGGTCCTCTGATATTCGCATGCCTAAGTATTTGATACTCCCTTGAGACCACTTAAAAGGAAATGTCGGCAATCCCCCACTGTGCAGCCCGCCCAAGGCCATTGCCTCCGTCTTGGACAAATTCACCTTAAATCCTGAGACTGCCCCAAACCTCTCCAGCTCCATCAACAATGCAGGGAGCGACACCTCCGGTTGGGACATAAATACCAATGTATCATCCGCATAGAGAAGTATCTTATGCGCCGCTGTCCCCACCTCCACCGGCCTAATATTTTCCTGCGCTCGTACCCTAATCGCAAGAGCTTTGATCACCATGGCGAACAAGTGGGGCGACAGAGGGCAGCCCTGTCTCGTACCCCTTTGCAAACAAAAACTATCCAAAAACTGGTCATTCACCCATATCCGTGCTACCGGCCGCTGATACAAAGCCTTTACCCCCAGAATAAAGCCCTCCCCCCAGTCCCATCCTCCCCATTACTTGAAACAAAAACTCCCACTCCACTCTGTCGAAATCTTTTTCGGCGTCCAGCACCACACAGAGCGCGGGAGTTCTCCGGTCCCTAATATGGTGGAGGAGACCCACCGCTCTCCTTACATTATCCGCGATCCACCTTCCCTTTATAAACCCCGTCTGATCTGGGTGAATTAAATCCAGCAAAATCCCCTCCAATCTACTGACCAAAATCTTGGCATATAATTTAGCATCGCTATTAATTAGGGCGATGGGCCGATAATTCTCACATCTCTCCGGAGGCCTACCCTCCTTAGGGAGAACCACTATGTTGGCCTGGGCCATCGAATCAGGCAGTCTAGCCCCCTGGAGTAGCCCTGAAAAGAGTTTTGCCAAAAACGGGGCCACCTCCTCCCGCATCATATGATAGTATTCCGCCTGGAACCCATCCTCCCCTGCTGCCTTTCCCTTTGGCAACTTTTTAATCCCAGCGATCACCTCCGCCTCCGTGATCGGCCTCCCTAACCAGCGCGCTGTGTCCTCCTCCACCCGCGGAATCACAATCCCATCCAGATATTCCTCTATCCCTTCCGGACTAATCCCATCCTGCCCCCTATATAGCTCCTCGTAAAATAGCTGGAAGGCCCTACAGATATCCTGGCTGGCCACCACCCTCTCTCCTTTTCTGTCCATGATCTCCTTCACTATCCTACTCTCTCTCTTCTTTTGCAACTGTCTTGCTAGCATTTTCCCCACTTTATTCCCGCCCTCCATAAAGTTTCATTTGGAAGCCCTCATCATCTTCTCTACCTCTTCCAAATCTAAGGTATTAATCTTTGCTCTTAAACACGTGAGTTTGTGCTTCACGATCCGGGACCCACGCTGACCGTGTTCCACCTGCAACTTTGCCAGTTCCTGTATCCAGTTCTGCCGCAACTCCTCCCTTTCCCTCTGACTCCCCAGTTGGATCAGGATCCCTCTCATGTAAGCTTTCCCACTGTTCCAGACCGCTGCGTTCGAGACCTCCCCATTGTCATTCCAGTCCAGATATTCCCTCCATGCCTTCCGTATTCTGACCTTCCCTTCTTCAGATTGGTACAAAGACAAGTTACCTCTCCACCCCCCTCCCCCCCTACCGCCCTTACCACACCACTCCCCTACAATCATCCCATGATTGGACAGTGTGACCGGGTATATTTTAACATTCACTAGCACTCCTAATTGGTCACGCTTCCCTAAAAGTAAATCCAACCTCGAGTAGGTCTCCTGCCTAGCCGAGTAGCAAGTGTATTCTCGCCCCCCGGGATTTTCCCATCTCCAAACATCTACCAACTCAAATTCTACCATGCACCTCCTAAGCTCCTTGCCCTCTGTCCCATGTAACTTTTCACTGAAATTGGATCTGTCTTTGGCCCCCACCATGCAATTCATATCCCCTCCAATGATCCAATCCCCCTTAGCTTTACTCTTAAACTCCTGCAGAGCATCAGAAAAAAAAGACCCTTTCTGCCCGTTAGGAGCATAAACGTTAAGGATACCTCCCTCAAATCCACCCTCCCCACCTTATCTCCCCCACTCTCGTATGGAATGAACCTAACCCGCTTATGTATAAGGATTACCACCCCACGCTTCTTAGAATTATAGGGCGATCCATAAAGTTGCTCAAAACCCTGGGCTTTTAATTTCTCCTGCTCTGCTTTTGTCAAATAAGTCTCCTGCAGCAAGGCAACATCCACTCCCATCTTATTCAGCTGGGTAAGAATCCGTTTCCGCTTAATCGGGCTATTAAAACCTCTCACATTATAGGAGGCAATTTTATACCCCCCTGATCGGGACATAGCCATCATCCTTCATCCGCACCCCTCTGGTCTACCTGCTGGAGCTCTGACATCCCACACACACATAAAACACATTCAACAGAGAACAAACAACCAGCACCCAACGCGCCTTCCACCCTCCCACTAGCGCCACAAATTTTAACCTTATCGACTCCCATTAGCCCTTCCATCCATCCGCCATCTCTGATCTTGCCCCCTTGCTCCCCCCCCCCCAGCAACCAAATTCTCCCAGTACCTCCCCCTTTCCCCCAACCTCCCTTTCCCCAACGCTTGGCTGCTTTAACAGAGGGGCACTTCCCTTGAACACAGTTCCATTAACACAATTCCATTTCCCTACCACCAACTCCAGTAACATGTCCCCAGATTTCCTCCCTCTCCCCCCTACCCCTTACAGTGATGCATTTATGCAGCCTAAAACCACCCGGGCCCTCCCCCTTCCAACTCCCAGGCCCCAATAAGTCCAACAAGAACCCTTGCCCCTCTCAGGGCTGCACCGCTTCCTCCACTCCTCAGTCTTCAGCACCAGAGTCATTCGTTGCAGAGGCCCACCGCGCTCTCGAAGCACTCCCCTCCTGAGCTTTCAGAAATTTCTCCAACGCGTCCTTCGAGCTGAAGAATCTCTGCGTGCCATTCACCAGCATCGTAATTCGGGCCAGATACCAGATCGCCACCTGTATGCCTCTCCTCGCCAGAGACTCTCAATTTCACCAGATCTTTCAGTCTCTTGACTGTTTCGGCTGCTAGGTCCGGGAAAACGTACACCTTCCAGTCCTTGTAATTCACAAACTTTGATTTCCGGGCTGCTCTGATCACATGCTCTCTATCCTGGAACTGAAGGAGCTTGACTATGAGAGCACGTGGCGGCCCCGTTGCCCCGGGCCTAGGCCTCAATTCTCTATGCGCCCGCTCTATCTCAAAAGCTGGGACTGACGGGGGGCCCGGGAAACATTTCAACAACATCTCAGTCACAAATCTAATAGTGTCCTCACCTTCCACCCCTTCAGGCACACCAAAAATGCGCAAATTGGAACGGCGGTCCCCGTTTTCCATGTCCTCTACCTTAGCATGGAGCCAACTGACTTGCTGCTGCAGGGAGCCCACCGTACGCTGCATCGTTGCCTGGGAATCCTCTGTCTGACTCACCCGGGCCTCCACCTCTCCTCAAGCCGTTGCCCCATATACGCAAACTTCTCCTCCAATTTCTGAAAGACTCTCTCCACTATGGAGTCTCTAATTTCTTTCAGCACGGCTGCCAGGTCCGTCTGGGGAACTTCCTCCCCCTCGCCCACTCCTGGGTCCTCCAACATGCAAGGAGACTCCGGCGCCTGCAGAGCCCGAGGCCTGGCCACCGCCGTTTTTTCACCTCCCACCTTCGCCGCATACAAATCTTTTATCGGGTTACTCTGCTTAGTCTTTACCAGCTTCGGCATGATACGCGGGCTCTATGGAGCTGTGTCTACCAGATCCTTCCCGAGCGGGGCGGAGAGCTCGCTCATGCACGTCTCCTCTCCTCCGTGGCTAAACCGGAAGTCAAGTTTTGTTTTCTAAGTCATGGATCTGAACTTATCTTTTTTTTTTGTATTAAAGTTTTTATTAATGCACAACCAATTAAACATAACAGTACATATCTGAAAAGATACAGCAATACTGACTCAACCCCCAAAACACTTCCCATTCATATCCCTTTTTTTGTTTTTTAGATTTTATTTTTAATACACACCAAAACAACAAGCCATCTTCTTAAAACACAAATTTCAACAGATTTGCACACGGCATTACTATGTCAACCAGACACATATCCTTCCAACTGGCATAATATTAATAGACCCCAATACCCCCCCCCTTCCCCCCTCCTCCACCAAACAGCAGTCATAGACATATGGAGAACAAAATTACTTTGTGGCCATCCATGTAATATACCTTCCCCACACTTGTACAAACTTTTGCGAGTGCTCCTTCTTCAGGGCCGTAAGCTTACTCATCAAATACAGGTGGTCTAAGGAGCTACAGAACTCCTCTAATGTAGGAACCCCCACCTGTTTCCACTTCTTTGCAATCAACACCCGCAAAGCTATACACCCCAAGTTCACAAATTCCCCCTCCCACCTGTTAAGCTCTTCCAACCGCACTCCGAGGAGCGCCAAAGCCGGCGAGGGCTGTATCTCCTTCTCCAAAATCTGACCTAAAAGGTTGAACACCTCCCCCAACACTCCCTGAATCAACTTACACGTCCACCAGATATGCATGTACGTTCCCCTTTCCCCGCATTCCCTCCAGCATTGAGCGCTTGTGGCATGATACATCTGATTCAAACGCGCAGGTGTCAAATGCCACCTATACAGAACTTTATAATTATTTTCAATTAAAGAGATCGCCAATAGGCCTTTATATCGAGATCGATAGATTTGCTTCCACGTATCCTCAACCCCACTCGACCCCCAAATCTGCCTCCCACCGCCTTTGATAGGGCTCTCTTCCCCCACCCTCTTTCATCATAGCATAAAATTTAGTCACAACCCCCCTCCGCCACCCCACCAAGAACATCTGCTCCACCTCAGTAGGGTCACCCCGCAGACCTGGGACTATCTTATGTTGGATATAATGAGTAATTTGTTGAAAACGAAAAACATCCTTATCTTCCAACTGGTATTGCTCCTGCAAAACCGCGAAGCTTTTCACAGCCCTACCCTCTAATAATTGACCTATCCACTCTAGCCCTTTCCGTGCCCAATGCTTAAAAGCCGAAATCCCCACCCCCGGCGGGAAGGCCGGATTCCCCCTTATTGGTATCAGCCGCGAGATCCCCTCCTTACCTAGCCACACACATTTCCATTTGTTCCACACCTTCAAGGTGAGCTGCACAAAGGGGTTCTCCCCTTGAAAGCCTCTATTTCCATCCCGGGGCAACCACAACAAATCCCCAATCGGACCCCCCCGCAATTCCTCAGACTCCATCCACACCCATTCTTTTTTCTCATCCCCACACCAGTCCACACAGGCATTCAATCGGGCGGCCTCCCAATATCTCCCTAGATCTGGGATCGCCATTCCCCCACTTTCCTTCCGGCGCGTCAAAATTTGCCCAGCTATTCTGTTTTTTCTCGAACCTCCCACATATTTCATAATCACCTGTTGCCATTTCACTAAACAACTTTTAGGCACCCAAATTGGCAGCACAGTAAACAGATACAGCCACTTAGGTAGGATCACCATTTTAACTGCTGATATCCGCCCATACCATGATAACCCTTTACTCTCCCAGCTTTCCAATTCCTTCCGAACTATTTTGTCCATGGCACCATAATTAGCCTCAAACAAATCCTCCTCCTTCGCCGTTAATTTGATGCCCAGATAGGTAATACTGTGCCTAGCCCATTTAAATGGGAACTGTTCCTTAAGAAGGAGCACAGTCTCTTCTGGGACCGAGATATTCAGGATCTGGGACTTAGTCACGTTAACTCGGAACCCCGAATAATCCCCAAACTTCACTAAAAGATCATAAAGTGCAGTTAAAGATGTCTGCGGCTCAGTTAGCATAAACAGCAAATCATCTGCAAAGAGAGACACCTTGCTTTCCAAGGCCGTCCATCTAACTCCTTTCACCTCCCCGCATTCCCGCACCCACTGGGCTAAAGGTTCCATCGATAACACAAACAAAATTGGTGATAAGGGGCACCCCTGCCTCGTGCCCCTCCGCAACTCAAAAGCCGCCGTGTATTCACCATTAATGCGAATCATCGCCCGCGGTTGGTTATAAATCGCTTTAACCCATCGCAGATAATTCCCTCCTATCCCCATCTTCTCCAAGACCTTAAAAAGAAAGGGCCAAGCTACACGGTCGAAAGCTTTCTCAGCATCTATTGTTAATAATAACATCTGTTGCTTCCCCTGCTTCCCTCCCCACATAGCATTCAACACTTTCCGTATATTATCAGATGTATGCCGCCCCGGTACAAAACCCGCCTGGTTCTCATGCACTAAATATGGTAAATGGGGTAAGATCCTATTGGCCAAAATCTTAGTATAAATTTTAAAGTCCGTCCCCAACAAGGAGATGGGTCGGTATGAGCCACATAAAGTTAAATCTTTCTCCCCCTTTGGAAGCACGGTAATACCAGCGGTACGCATGGTTTCCGGCAACACTCCCTCCTCCGTAAAGGAGTTAAAGAGCCAAGTCAAAATCTCCCCCAACTCCTCCCCAAATTTTTTATAAAATTTGTTAGTGTACCCGTCCAGACCCGGTGCCTTATGCGCAGTAAGTTCTTAATTACCGCAAGCACTTCCCCCACCTCAATGGGCCGAGAAAGCAGCTCTGCTTGCCCCACACTCAAACATGGAAGTTCCATACTTAAAAAGTCTGCCATTCCCCTCAGCCCACCGCCCTGATCTGGTGTATACAACTGTTTATAATACTCAACAAACCGCTCTTGCAGTTGCCCCAGCTGCCGCAGATCCTTCCCCTGGGCATCCTTAATTTTCGCTATATAATTTCGCTGACGTTGTTGTTTCAGCCTGTGTGCTAATATCCTACCGGGTTTATTGCCCCATTCAAAAAAATCTTGTTTTAGCTTATCCTGGGCATATTTAATCTCTCCAAGCTCTAACTCCCCTAACTCCTTCCGTGCCTGAACCAACTCACTCCGGCCCAACCTACCCAACTCCCCACGTTTCTGCAACCCCTCCAGTTCCCTGATCTTGTCATATACTATCCGCTTTTGCCGCTCCTGTACCTTCTTCCGATAGGAACCAAGAGATATCAACTTCCCTCTCACCACCACCTTAAGACATTCCCAAAGAGTGCCTATTTTACACTCAGCTGTATCATTAAACTCTAAATATTCTTTAATATGTTCCTTCACCTGTATAACAATCTCCGTTATCTCCAACAAGGATTCATTTAAACACCACCCCGAGCCTTTCCCAACCTTACCCCCCAGCCTAATCTCCACCCAAAACGGGGCATGATCAAACAGCGTGCGTTCGCTAATCTCACACCCTCCCAGGTCCTGAACAAGTGTCTTGACCACCCATATCATATCCAGCCTAGACAGAGAATCATAGAAACATGATGACAGAAAAAGACCACAAGGCCCATCTAGTCTGTCCTTCCATAACAACTACAACAGTCCACTTTTTACCAGTCCACTTTTGCACAGGGGACCAATAAGTGTAGTCCCTCCTCCTCCCTTTCAACTCTCGCCACACATCCACCACCCCCAATTGTGCCCCCATCACTTTCAACGCTCTCCTACTTTTCACATTCCCTAGGGCCTTCCCCCTGGAATTATCCAACATAGGGCTACTCGTTAAATTAAAATCTCCACCCACTATTAGTTGCCCCTCTACAAATTCAGTCACCCTTCTAGTCAATTCCAAAAAGAAGGCCCCTTGTGCCACATTGGGCCCATAAATATTCACCAATGTAAATTTCTGGTCCTTTATCTGTATCTTAACCATCAGATAGCGCCCTTCCTTGTCCTGTTGTATCTCCTGTACCTGGTGAGGTACGTGTGTATGCACTAAGATGCCTACCCCCCCTTTTTTGAGCTCAACCAGATTGGAAGCAAACCATCGTCCCTGGAATTTTTTGTTTGCCATCCTCCACTCGTCTCTTTTCAACAAGTGGGTCTCCTGTAGAAACACCACGTCACCCTGCAATCTACCAATCTCTTTATACACCCTTTGTCTCTTCATTGGGGAATTTAGACCTCGCACATTCATTGTTACCACCCTTAATTTATCCATCACCACCCCATATACCACACACCCAAATCCTACGCTGTGTGGTTGGAGCAGCCCTACCTAACCCCCCCCACCCCCTCCCCTTCCCTCCCCCACACCTTTCCAAGGCACCCACACCTCGAGTGCACGAGGCATGACTCACCAGCCTGAGCCCCTATTTACATCTTAAATATTCTCAACGGGCATCCCCCCCCCACCCCATCACCATTATAGGACTTAATAAACAGCACACTTTTCACCGCCTTTCCTATGCAGGCAATAAGCAACAATGTCCAGAGAGTCCACTACTCCATTTCACCCCTCAGACGCCACCGCCGTCTTCTGCTGTTGTCTACGCAGCCTCCGGTCTCCTTGAGGTGCTCTCCGCCAGCCACTTTCACCAGGCCTCTTCCTCGGCGTTTTTGGCCGATCCGTCTGCGAAATCTCAGGTATCCCCGTCCACCCCGCCTTCTCCATTGCCTTAACTGCTTCCTCAGCTGTTTTCACATAGGACGTGACACCTTCAATGCAAAACTGCAAACCAAACGGGAACAGCCATTTGTATCTAATGGCCCTATCCCGCAACTGTGTAGTAATCTGTGCAAAGTCTCTTCTCTTTCGCATCGTGATAGCGGAAAGGTCTGCATAGATCTCCAGACGCTGATTGTCCCACTTGAAGTGCTTAACTTTCCGGGCAGCTTCTACCACAATAGTTTTAGTAGAATACTCGTGAAAACACACAATAATATCTCTATTGAAGCCTTCCTTTCTGGAGCCCAGCGCTCTGTGGGCCCGGTCTATCTTCCAACACAGCCCTCCACCGGCAAACCAGCCTCCAGCACCAACTGTTTGCACACTCTTTCTACTAGTTGTACACAGTCCACATTCTCTGCTGTTTCTGCAATGCCACGCAGTCGGATATTCGCCCTCCGGGAACGATTTTCCAAGTCTTCCACTTTAGACCATAACTCCTCTTGTTCCCCTTCCATACTCTCCATCTGCTCTTGCAGTTTTTGCAACGTGTTGTCCTGCGTTTCTACTTTACTCTCCAAGTCTTCCAGACGTTGGCCCACCTCACGAATTTCTCCACGCAAATCCTCCAGCCAGCCCTGGACATCTGCCTTAAACAGAGACATATCCTGTCTGAGGGTGGTAAACCACCCGTGCAGCTCTCCCCGGAGTACCTCCACATCACTGCCCTTCTGCTTCTCCACCTTAGAGGCCTCCTCATCGCTGCCTGCATTCACCGTCGCCATCTTGGATTTCCCCGCGGCACCCACCACTGCCGCGCCTTTGTAGGCAAACGCCTTTAATTCAGTGCTACTTTTTTTCATCACCGGGCAGCCACGCGGTTCACCCAGCTCTCCACTGATTTTCCGACTCTCCAGACCCCGCGTTCAGGCAAGGGGTACCCCACCAACTCACTCAGTCACGGAGCCCCGTGCTTTTGCTGCCTCTCAGGCTGGTGACGTCATTTCCTCTCCCATTCATATCCCTTTAACCAATAATTGTAATACATACATAAATCCACTTACAGACTACACCCCCCTCCCGCAGGTTAATCAGGTCCATATGGCATCTGAAACAGCAGTGTATATATTTAACCAATAACACAGCTCAGTCCCGCCTCAAGAAGACCACCCCATCACTATAGTCCTAAAATGAAACCTCCTCACCCCCCATTCCCCCTAACCTCTCCCACTCCCCCGCCACTATGAACCCACCCCTTGACCATCACCCAACTCTCCCTCACTACTTATCCATATCCCCCCTCATCCTAGCCCCCTCTCCATCCCCACCACTCCCCCCTCATCAACACCCCCCCCCCCCGCCACCTCAAGAATGGCCGCCACTTGCGGTAGTAACCGCTCAGTTTATTAGTCAATCGCGTCTGCAATTCCGACATGTGACAGATAAAGACAACTCGCTTCAGCACTCTATCCACGTCCGGCCCACTTGTTCCCTTCCACCCCCAAGCTATCTCCATCCGTATGGCGATAGAAATCATCTTCAACAAGTATCCCTCATCATACTCCAGCTCTCCCCATTCCCCCAGCAGCACCTGTTCAGGTCTCAACTTCACCCTCCAGCCCAACATAGTCATTACTAAGTCTTGCATCCAGCACCATATTCCCTGGATCACTGGGCACTCCCACCATACATGCAGATACGTACCTAAAGCCCCACATCCCTTCCAACAGTATGGCTCCTTTGTTTTATCCATTTCAGCTAATCTTTTTGGCGTGATATACATGCGGTAAAACATTTTATAACAATGTTCCTGCACCGAAGCCGAACTGGACACAATCTTAACTCCTTCATGAACTACCCTCCACCGCTCCTCGTACCATTCCCCTCCCAAGTCCCTCATCCACGCCACCTGGTATGCCGCATACGCCCCTCCCCTTTCCAATCCCTTGTAAATCAGCGAGACCAGACCCCGCACTGCCCTTCCCCGAAGTAACACCCTTTCAAAAGGGGTGCACACCCCTCCTCTGTCCTCCCCCTTCAGACTATTCTGCACAAAATGCGCTATTTGACAGTATCCAAACCAATCATCTTTCCCCAGAGCATATTTCTTCCGTAAGTGCTCAAAAGTGCCCAGCTGCCCATTCTCCATGAACAACTGGCCCATCCACACCAGACCTAGATCCTCCCATTTTTTATAGACCGCAGCTCTCGCCCCCTCAAAAAATCCACTACACCTCCTAATTTTCTGAAGTTGAATTGCCACCCTCTTCCTCACCAAGTGTACTTTCTCTTGCTTCCAAACCTCTAAAGTAAGCTCCGTAAATGGGCTCATCCCCTGCTCCTCCCCCACCTTGCAGCCCTCCCCCTTATCATATCCCCACATGCGTTCCGGCAACTCACACTGCCCACTTAAGACCTCCTCCGCACGTACCACCCCTCAGGCGTCCGGCCCACTCCGCCAATACACAAGCGCCCGTAACTGCGCCGCTTTATAATAGCACAATAAATCCAGGACCCCCATTCCCCTCACTTCTATGCATACACATCACCCTTCTGTTTAACCTAGGGGGCCGTCACCTCCAAATGAAGGAGAAGATTCTTTGCTGCAACATCCTCAGTTGCGCTACTGACAACTTAATGGGCAATGCCGCGAACAGAGTATCCTAGGCAACAGGTTCATTTTAACAATAGCTATACGTCCTACCCACGAAAACATATCCTTATCCCACCGCACCAAATCATTCAGGATCTCAGCGATTAAGGGATCATAATTCAATCACTACTTATCCAAACCCCCAGATATTTTAACTTCTGCTTAGCCCACCGAAAGGGGTACTTCTCCTTCAACTGGGTCTCCACGGAAAGGCCCAGTCCAATCTTCAAAATCTCAGTTTTACCCATATTCATTTTATACCCTGATACTAGACTATAATCCCCTATTTCCTTCACCAGAACTGGTAACGTCCCTACCGGCTCACTCACAGTATAAATGATGTCATCGGCAAATAGAGAAATTTTATATTCTCCCCCACCTACAGAAATACCCCTGATAGAATCGCACTCTCTAATCCGTTGAGCCAAAGGCTCAATGACTAATGCGAATAACAGAGGTGACAAGGGACACCCCTGTCGCGTGCCCCGCTCCAGCTCAAACTCTGCCGAATAGGTACCATTCACTCGAATCCTTGCTTTCGGCTGGTCATATAATGCCCCAAGCCACTGCTGGAACCCCGCCCCAATCCCCATTCTCTGCAACACAGCAAACATAAAGGGCCATTCAACCCTATCAAACGCCTTCTCGGCGTCCACCGCCACCACCAGAGAGTCTATGCCCTTTGTCTATGCCATCCATATAACATTTAATAGTTTCCTGATATTATCAATGGACTGCCTGCCTAGGATAAAGCCCATTTGGTCATTATTTATCAACTTCGGTAGGAAATTCTGTAAGCGGGTAGCCAAAACTTTCGCCAAAATCTTCGCATCCAGATTAATGAGTGATATTGGCCGATATGACTCACTCACTCCATTGTCCTTCCCTGGCTTAGGCACCAAGGCAATCCCCGCCACCGCCATAGAGCGCAGGAGAGCCCCCCCCCCTGCCGGACCCCATTAAAGACCCTTGTAAGTTCGCCACATACTTTGTGGCTAAAGACCTTATAGAACCGGGCCGTAAGACCATCTAACCCCGGGGCCTTGCCTTCCTTCAGACCATTAATGGCCACTCTCACCTCCCCTTCTTCAATCGCCCTATCCAACCATACCTGTTCCTGCTCCTCCAAATTCGGGGGAGAGAGTTTACCCAAATATTGACTAATCTCCTCCTCCGACCGATATAGGGTCCCGTAATATCTAGAAAAAAATCTCCTGGACCTTCACCGTTCCATGGACCCATTCCCCCTGTTCATTCTTCAGCTTATATATCTGCTGTTGCACCTGCCTTCTCCTAAGCTGCCGTGCCAAGTACCTACCCGGTTTATTTCCCCCCTTATAATAAGCTTGCTGCAGCTTTTGCATTTGGAAAGCCACATCACCCAGTCTCAACGCCTCCAGCCCCTCCCGCACCCTAGTCAACCGCCTTAACACCTCCTTATTCCCAGTCCTTTGATGCTCTCTAATCAAATGCTGTAATTGAGTTCTCAACCCTTCTTCCACCTCACCCACCTGTCTCCTCTTTTTTGCCACCAGGGCTATTAAGCGCCCCCGCACTACCGCTTTCATACCATCCCATACTATCTCCCGGGCGACTTCCGCTCCCCCATTCAATTGAAAATACGCCTTAATACAACCCCTCAAACTGGCCACGCCCTCCGGATCTGCCAACAGTGATTCATTTAGCCTCCAGAACCGAAGTCCAGTTCTCTCCTTATAGTACGCCAGGGTAAGGAGTACCGGCGCATGGTCCGTCCAGGACACAGCCCCAATATCAACTGCACCCACTCTATCTAACCACTGCGAATCCATCCACAACATGTCTATTTTACTATACGAATTATGCGGATGGGAGAAAAAGGTATATGCTCTGTCCCCAACATGACTATACCTCCAAACGTCCACCAGTCCCAGTTCAGACATCATTTTAACCAACTTCTTTCTCCCCGTTCTATCCCACCCCCTAGCACTCCCCGAGGCATCCAGGCGGGGATCTACCACCACAATGAAATCCCCCCCACCACCACCACCACCAAGCACCCCCGTCTGTGCTCTTCTATAATTGGAAGCACCCTGTCAAAAAAAGGCCCCTGGACTGTATTAGGCGCATAAACACAACAGATAGTGACCTCCCCCTCCCCTCCAACTGCCCACACCAGAGGACATACCTCCCATCCCTGTCCCTAATAACCTCCTTAGTATCCACCAGGAGGTCCTTAGAAAACATTATTCCCACTCCCCCCTTTTTATACGATCCACAATTGGCAGCAAAAAAATCCCTTGTCGTACTTGCCCTGATAAAGCCCCCCCCCCCCCCCCGGTGAACTCTTTAAATGAGTCTCCTGCAAAAGGAGTACATCCGCCTGAGCTCGGGTTCCCTCTTACTACTGCCCTTCTCTTTTATTTTTATTTTTTATTTATTTAGCAAGCATTTGTATGCCGCTCCTTCCAGCGATCAGAAGCGGGTAAGATTACATAGAAAAAGCTGCCGAATCAAGACAGATAAAATTTTTGTTTACATACAGATTAGTAAGGTAAGCACGTCACACAGAGAATTATCTACTTCTTAGCTATGGGGATAAAAATTTACATATGTACATTTTCACATAACAGGTTCTCTGGGTTGCTGGGGGATAGTTGCCCCACACACGAATTTAGTACAGGTTAAAATGACTTTGAAATAGGTGCGTTGAGTTTTTTTCTAAAGTCTGAAAGAACATTGCTGGCTCGTAGTTCTGGTGGGAGTTGGTTCCATAGAGTCGGTGCTACGTAAGAGTAAGCCCTGTTACTAGTGTTGACTTTGACAGATCTTATATCTGTTGGAGTGTGGAGGGTGTTGGAGTTGATGGTTCTCCTATTTCTGTTGGTAGGTTGCAATCTGATTAGGGTGTTGAGGAAGGATGGTGCTATGCTGTGGATGAGTTTGAAAGTGGTTGTCAGTATTTTGTATTTTGTGCGAGCTGTTATGGGGAGCCAGTGCAACTCAATTAGTACTGGTGTGATGTGTTCGTTAAGACTTTTCCTCATAATGACCCTGGCAGCTACATTCTGTGCCATTTGTAGGATGTTCAGGGTTTACTTAGGTAGGCCTCGAAGAATGGCGTTGCAATAGTCAAAATGTGGCATGATGAGTGCTTGAGCCACGGATCTGAAATCGAGGGGATCAATAATATTCCGTATGGGTTGTAGAACTCTGTTTGTGGAAAACTGCCCTGTTAGTCTTGCGGATGTGTTTCTCCATTTTTAGTTCGCAGTCAAATGTGACTCCTAGATATTTTATTTCTTTCTTTGTTTGGTAAATGTTGCTGCACAGGGTTATTGTTGTAGGGGGGTCAAAATTTGCTTTCCTGGAGATATACATCACTTCAGTTTTCTTGTGGTTGATTGTCATACTGCTTTGTTGTAACCAGTTTTGCATCTCTCCAAGGCAAGTTTCGAGTGGGCTGTAGTCCGGGTTATCAGTGTCAAGTTGTGTGTACAGCATAATATCATCGGCATAAATGTGGTAGTTGATTTTGTGCAGTGTAAAAATTTTGCATAGTGGATGCATATATATGTTGAATAGGAGTTCTGAGAGTGCAGAGCCTTGTGGTAAACCTTGCGTTTGGGAGAATGCTTCCGCTTTTTTGCCGTTGAATTGAACTTGTTGCATTCGGTTTGAGATGTAAGATGAGAACCACTTTAGTGGGGTTCCGGATATTCCTATTGCCTTGATCCTGTTTATGAGGGTTTCATGGTTAACTGTATCAAAGGCAGCTGAGATGTCAATGAATAAGAGTATATACATTTTCTTTTTGTTTTCCAGGCCTTTGAGTAGGTTGTTAAGTAGAACTAGTAATAAGGTTTCGACCCCATGATGTTGTCTAAAGCCGTATTGCTGGTCATCTAGAGGAGCACTGTCGTTTAGGTGGTCTTGGAGTTGTAGGAGGACCGCCTTTTCAATGATTTTTGCTAGGAATGATATACTCGATATTGGGCGGTAGGATGCTGGGTCATCTCTGCTGAGTGTACTGTTTTTTAGAATCGGTCATATGACGGATTTCTTTAGTTCAGAAGGCATGATTCCTTGTTGCAGTGATAGGTTTACTGTGTGAGATGTACGGTGCTATGTCCTGTTTCACTGCCTTGACCCAGGTTGCTGGGCAGGGATCGAGTGGGGAGGTGGTGCTGTTTATGCTTGTGACTATGGTTTCAATTTGCTGGTCTCCGATTTTGTGGAAATGTTTCCATAACTGGTCTTGATTTATGTTGGTCTCAATGTTGCTTAGTGGTGTCGGCGGTGTTGAGTCTAGGGAGGGCGTGGGAGTTGTGGCGGTCAGTTTGCTCGCGTAGTGGTTTGCCAACGTTTGGGCCTTGATGGAGTTGTTTAGGTTGTCGCTCTGAGATGTTTTAGTTAGTGATTTGACGAGTTCGAATAACTTTCGTGGTCTGTTGATCGCCTTGCTTAATAGGTTGGTGTGATGGTTTCTCTTAGCGGAGTTAACGTCATCTTTGTATTTTGCAAGAAGGGCCATGTATTTGGTTTTGAGTTCGATGGATTTGGTTTGCCTCCATTTTCTCTCTATTTTACGGAGTTCCCTCTTCGATCTTGTTAGAGTTTCTGTGTACCTGGGTTCTGAGCTGGACTTACTTGCATTTGCTGAGGTTATCAATGTTGGGTTTGATGCACTTTGTATGTTTGCGTTCCATCTGTTTGCCAGGAATTAAGCCCACGCACATTAAGCGTGAGGATCTTTAATTCACGTTCCATTACCAGGAGTCTTTTAGCTTCATTATACTCCCTTCCATGGCGGGCCCGCCCCCACCCCCCTCCCTCCCCCCCCACCCCCCACTCTCCCTCCCTCATTCTCACCCTCAACCCCTGTCCCCTTATAATTACACTCACGCTCCCCCTCCAACCCCCACCCCCTAGCCCCCCCTCCCAGTCAGCAACCACCCCTACCGTCCTCTACCGTGCATGCATTTTCCACATCACCCCACTCCCACCTACCCAGACACCCCTACTCCCCCTCACACCCACCTTCCTCCTTAGATCTTCTTACCCAGCCCACAACCCCCCCCACATTCTACAACATACATTTATCCAAACACATTATCTGCCCCCCCCCCCCGCCTCTATGTTTCCACAGCCACCCTTTCCACAATTAAATCAAACAAACATTTATATCCCTCAGCTTCGGAAGGATGCTTTCTTTCCCCCTCGAGCAGATTTCCTCTCCCGTCTGTCCACCCGACTCCATCTCTCATCAGAGACACGCTGCTGCAGGTTCCCCGTCTGCTCCTGTTCTGGAATCCGCTGAACGCCCGCTTCTTTCATAGCCTCCTTCAATGCCAGCACGGTCTCTGCTCTCCAGGTTATCCCGTTATTTATTAACATTTCTTATATACCGAACTATTTGTCATCAGCGCGGTTTATATGGAACAGAAACATCCGACAAATTACATATGTCTGGTCATTACATTTAACAGGAAATGGAACTTGGATAACATGGTAAACTATATACATAGGAAGAGTAAGGAGAAAGGACTGTGAAAGCATGTCCCACTGGATACATCCACTTATATTGTATATTTTCTTCCCGTAGTCATGCTGTAAACTCCCTCCAGGCCCGCCGGCGCTGCAGCGTGGCTGCGGCCAAGTCTGCAAAGATAGCAATCTCAGTTCCTTGCCACTTAAACTTTCCCATGGAGCGCATCTTACTGGCTATTTTATCTTTAATCCGGTAATCATGGAAACAGATAATGTCTCTAGGTTGCTCCCGCCGCGCTGCTCCAAGCGCTCGATCCAACACTACCTCCTCTACTTCCTCACCTGCCTCCTTCAGGACCGCCTCACAGATATCCTTTGCTGTTTTCATTCAATCAAGGTATTCGCCCACTTCTGGCACACCTTTTATGCGCAGGTTCTGTCGCCTGGATCTGTTCTCCAAATCTTCCAGCTTCAAGGTCATACTCTCCCGTACTTCCTCCAAAGACTTCAAACCCGCTTCCAACGTCTCGGTGCGCAACTCCAAGTCCTCAAAGCCTCTCTCCACTTCCGCCACCCAGCAGCCAACTTCAGTTATATCAGCTCTCAACTGTTCAAACATCCCCTCCACTTCACTTTTGAACCCAGCAATGTCCTTTTTTATCTCATGAAACCACAATTTTAGCTCATCTTTTGTAATATCCACCAGAGCACTTGTAGCAGGATTTTCCTTCTTACCGGTATCAGATATTACCAGACTCCCTGGCAAGTCCTCCACCACTTGTTTTTCTCTCTGGAAGGTCTGCCCGCCCACTGCCATAGGCAAACTCCTTCAAGTCAGCCGCTTTCTTCCTTGTAGCTGCCATCTCCAGATTTCTGCTACAGGCTCCCACCTCCTCTGCTGTGGTCCAGGCCTCTTCAGCTTCTCTTACAATGTTGAATCTCCAACACCTCGTTCCACCACCAGATGGCTCCACTTCTTTACATTTTCATAGCCATGTGCTCCCTTGGTGAAAATAAAAATGCACGCTCTGTAGATATACTCCAATTTCAAATAATTCGGGCCACTCACATACAATGGTGAAATTCCGGAGTCCTTCCTTCCCCAAGGCACTGCTCGCATCAACCACCACCGCAGTTAACCGGCCCAGGAGGCAGCACTTCAGCAGTCAGTTTCCCCCGCAGACTCACTCCCCCTGCCGGCACTCTCCCACCGCGGGCCTCCTCAGTTCTCTCTTCACTTCACCAGCGATTAATTTCCTCCTCCTTGGTCCTCGGCTTGGCTCTAGCCCCGATATCGCTCCGTCCACCTCATGCAGGCACTCACAACTGGAACTTCTCCGGACTTCGGGGCCTTCCACATCAGCACAACCGCCAAGCACAGCCTTAGCACTCCATCGGGGGTCCACCGCGGGGAACGATACAGCAGCAGCCTTTCAGCAGACAGGAGTATTCTCGCAGCAATTCTAGAGTTTGGGGGAAGGGTAAGTCAACGCGGCTTGCTTTCATACCGCACACCGCTCATCCTCATGGCTCCGTTCCAGCTCTCGGGGTTGCGTCGGCCAGGCCTCACTTCTCTGCCATTTAGGGGGCATACTTGAGCCACCAGTTATAACATTTCCATTTTTCTCTAACTGCTCCAGTTCATCCCGTGTTCTGCCACACTCAGCACCCTTTTTTACTCCTCAGTCTCAGGTCCGTGGGCTCCCCATCAGCAAATGTAGAATGCCCAGCACAGAGCTTCAGGGAGATGCGGCCATTTTCTATAGGGCTCGCTAGCGCCCCCCCCATCTGAACTTATCTTGATAAGAGAATTCATCTGCTGATTTCATTCTATGTGTAAGAATGCAAATGTTGAAAAGTTTGTTATAAATAGTACTTCCCGGGGGTTCTTTTATCTTTAGATACTCTGGAAAAAACGATTAAGGATATATTTTCCTGTTTGAATGAATGGGAAGACCTCCATGCTTTTGATGTATTTAGATGTTTGTTAATCGTTATTATATCATGCAAATTTACATAAGTTAAGAAAAATTAAGTGTTGTGATAAGGAAGCTTATCATAGCTCAGGAAGGGGCTATAGAAAAGGTGAAGTGTCTCTGAACAAGCAACCTGTCAGTGCTGGTAGAAATGAGAAAACAGAATTTTGCCATAAAAGACTACCAGTCCCAGAATGCACCAGGTTTCCAACAGCCATGAGAGGAGCTGAAGTGAGAAAACGTGTGTTCAATCAAAAGGGCTATGAGGTAATCCCCAAGCACTCATTGCAAAGGGCAGGGCTTGATTCAGCACAGCTGCACTGTGCTAGGATGGAACACTCATCTCAAAGGGCAAGGCCTGATTCAGCACAGCTGCCCTGTGTTAGGGAGGAGCACTCATCTAGGCAGAATAAGAGTAGAGTTTATTCTACAGATGACCATCTTCATGATCACCTTGGATATCCAGAGAATTGTCCTCAGTATCCTGAGAATCAGCTTGAGTTTGATCATCAGTTTCATCTGAAGGATCATCAGAAGCAGAAGCCAAACCGGACGGACAGAGAGGGAAAGAGACCCTTTGGAAGAAGGAAGAGAAAAGCCTTTGAGAGGTCTAGGAGAGTCCAAAGCAGTACGTATACTGGGAGGTATTCCAAGGGCCAGCATACACCATTGGACTGGGGAAAGCCAGAGGAATGGTGCTGCAGAGCTAGGAATCACCAGAGGCTACCTGTGAGGGAGACGGCTGCACGTGGAAGGGACCCTAAGACCTGTGCCAGAAGGTATGTGAAGAGAGATCCAGTGTCCAGGGATCTGGATTGGAAGGCTGGATATAAGAACTGGACTACATACTGGCCAGGCTATATAGAGAGGAACTCTAGCAGCAATGGAAGCTGAGGTATGAACACTGATCTATGCCCTAGCTATAACCTTGAAAGACAGCAGGGAAACCAGTATTCTCCTGAAAATGCTCCATTGAGAGATTCATCTGTGCCAATCCATGATATTGAACCCATGCTTGTTGAACAAGGGGGAATAATAGCAGATGAGGATCCTGTTTATATGGACTGCTCTCTATCTAAACTCTGTTGGTAACTTTCTGTTATAAAGTACAGCAACCATCACAAAGAAATACAAATTTGTTCTTTAATCTACCCAGAAAAGCTCCTGAAGCAGGATTTGACCCACACAGTAGAAAGCAAGCCAGCTAAGGGGTTTCAGCTGGATAACTGCTGGCAATTAAGCCTTACCTAATTGCTTGTGAGCTAGGAGAGAATCACTTCTGTATCTATG
This sequence comes from Ichthyophis bannanicus, assembly GCA_033557465.1. Taxonomy (NCBI): domain Eukaryota; kingdom Metazoa; phylum Chordata; class Amphibia; order Gymnophiona; family Ichthyophiidae; genus Ichthyophis; species Ichthyophis bannanicus. The sequence continues at coordinate 110,545,757 of CM066032.1, read as the reverse complement.
TGGGAAGTAATCAGAAGTTAACCTGAAAAGAACAGTTTGTTTCTTGCTTTGTAGCTTTTCATTTGTTGTTTTCCTGATTTTGACTTTGTTTTTCCAAGTTAACACTGAAAGCAAGTTACCTAATTTATGTGCTACGAAGCATATCTGTGTTGGGAGAAATAACCCCATAAATAAATATCTTATTGGCTTTACCCAAGAGCACAACTAAATTATTGTCAGCAGCTGTGTCTGGTGTGAATGAACTACATTGCCCACAATACCTTGCAAATCATATAGAAATATGCACTTGCCAAGAGTGTGAAGATTCTCACCCAGGCAGCCGTCTGACAGTGTTTAAAGGAAAGATAGGAGTAACTTTACTGAAAAAAGAAGAAAAATTGAATTGCTTGTCTAAGTCAAAGAAAGTTTGTTTGATTAAAGAGAATTATATAAAAAGGGGAAAGAAGGAAAGAAAAACAGACTAAAAGGAAAAAGAAAATTAGAAAAAAAAAGGTGAAAACAGTGAATGATACAATTTCATTCAAACAAGTGAATAAAGTAATTAAAGCAATGTGGGAAATGTGTGTATAATTTTTTTTTTTTTTAGTGATAGTAGACTAGTTGAAAATCCTGGTACACATCATATCTAAGAAAATAAGAGTAACAATGTCGGCAGAGAAAATGCTGACATTTCTCCCAGTCTGTTTTAAACTAGCCTGTAAGAGTCAATTGAAGGAGTAATCTGAAATTCTCATGTCATGCGTGTTTCAGTTATTATGGAAAGACCCTTGCAGAGCTGATGTTATTAATTGGAAGTGTGAAGCAAATGCCTTGTAGCTAATGGAATAGGTATTAAATTAGTATCACTGATTGAGGTAAATTCAAGATGTAAATGCATGTACCTTATGCAAGAAATTAATTGATCCTTTATTGCTATGCAGTTTTGGACCGAGGATAGTGTAACAAAGATAGAAATGTTAAGCGGCTAAGCAGTGGTAATTGAATTTCTAATTGATTTAAATTTTGTGTTAAAAAAAGGTTCTGTGGTTATGAATGCATATGCCCTTAGGTAAATGTTCCTTCCTTTGTGAATTGAGATGTCTATGCCAATTAGACTGGAATGGAGAAGTAGCCTAATGGTTATAGCACTAGCATTTCTTCTGACCTTGAACAAGTCATTTAATCCCTCATTGCCTTTCAAGAAAAACAAACACATCCAAGTTACCAATGTTCCTGTTTAATGTCCAAGTTTTAGTTACAATGTGAACTACTTTGACGGGAATGATAAAGCGGTATAAAAAAAACTTGTTAGATAAATAAAAAAAAATATATTACTGACAATATTCAAAGTAATGTGAGTTGAACCATTAAGTAAGATAAGACAGCCTTCCTAAGGATTTTTGACAAACAACTGAAATTACTCTGTATTGAAATTAGTATAATTTAGTTGTCAAACTGCTAGTTATGGTTTAATGTTTGTTACCCCTTGAGTAACAAGATTGACTATACCTTGTATATTGTTACAACTGGAGAGTAAATCTCAAATATAATTAGTGATATGAATATGTACAATTGTGCACCTGACAGGAAATTTGATTTGGTAAGTAAAACAGAATAGGTTTAGGAATGTAGGCACAAAAATAGAAGTATATTACAAGCTAGCTTGGCCTATATTTAAGTAATCTGTAATAATTTAGTGCTAGCAGTAGATGTACTGTAATTAACAGTAAATAAGATAAATATGTTCAACAATAATATATTGCCATTAGGGATGAATAATTGTGCTTGTTTGCAATTGTATGGAATCACGAGAGATGCTGTAGTGGAGAGTTGGGCTTTTGCAAAGTATATATTGTATGCACTGAATCCTATGGGCCGAAGAAAAAAGCTACTGTGAATGAAGAGAAGTCTACAATGCTACTGAATGTGGTAACTCCTGGTAAAGATCAGTGATTCCAGCAGAACTACTCATATATGTGCAACAGTGAAGCCTGGGTGGACAGTCACTAAAAAAGCTGTCTAAGATGTGCATGGTGCAGTCCATGGTGAGAAAGCATAGTTACTCACCTGTAACAGGTGATCTCCAGGAACAGCAGGAATTTAGTCCTCAGATGTGGGTATCGTCGGTACCGACGGAGCCTGCGCGGGAACGCTCCCCAGCGTCCAATTAGAAAGCTTTTGGGAGCATCCCACAGCGCCTGCGTGCTGCCTTCCCGCCTTTCCCAACTGCCTCTCTCCAGTTGAGTTTTAAAGCTGAGAGAGAGAGAGATGGAAAGAAAAGAAAAGAGAGATACAACTCCTAAGGGAGGTGGATGGGTTATGAAGACTAAATTCCTGCTGTTCCCGGAGAATAACTATGCTATCTTCAGGAACAAGCAGGAATGTAGTCTTCATATATGGGGACTCCCTAGCTACAGATGCCAGGGAGAGACCCCAAAAGTTGTGTGCCATTAAGAATGGAACAGGTGCTGTAGAACAGCCTGACCAAACAAGGCATCCCGGCAGGAGTCCTTGTCTAAGAAGTAATGGGCTGTGAAGGTATGCACCGAGGCCCAAGTAGCTGCTTGACAGATGTCGTCAATAGACACAGAGTGTAGATGAGCCATTGAGGCTGCCATGGCTCTCACATTGTGAGCTGTGACATGGCCTTCCAGAGAAAGGTTCTTACTCTGATAGGCAAAAGAAATACACTGTGCAATCCAGTTGGACAATGTTCTCTTGGAGACTGGAAGTCCCAAATGAGAAGGATCGAAATCAACAAAGAGTTGGGAGGACTTTCTATGTTGCTGTGTCCTCTGTAAGTAAAAGGCAAGTGCTCTTTTACAGTGCAAAGTACGAAGATTCCTTTCTGCATTTGAAGCATGAGGACTTGGAAAAAATACGGGCAGGTAAACTGCCTGGTTTAAATGAAAAGGTGAGACCACCTTTGGCATAAAGTGAGGATGAGTCCGACTCCTAAGGACTACTTTATCATGATGGAACCTCGTGTAAGGAGGATCAGCAACTAATGCTTGCAATTCACTGATGCGACGTGCTGATGTGATTGCAATGAGAAAGATAACTTTCCAGGAAAGGAATTTCAACGAGGTAGTAGCTAAAAGTTCAAAAGGCGGTTTCATGAGCTGCCCAAGAACCAGATTCAGGTCCCACGCCACTGGAGGTGGCCTAATGGGAGGCTTAGTTAGAAGAAGGCCCCTCATAAATCTCGCTATGAGAGGATGAGAGGAAATAGGTTGTCCATTTAAAGGCTTTAAAGAAGCTGAAATAAGACTAACTCAGTAAGAGTACATTTAAGTGCTAAGTCCTGCATTAGATAAATGAAGGAGATACTCCAGTAATGATTCCAGAGGTATCACAGAGGGGTGAAGACCCTTTTGCGAACACCATATGGAAAATCTTTTCCACTTGAAAGCATAAGAGCGTTTTGTGGAAGGTTTCCTGTTAGCACAAAGGACATCCCTTACTTGTTGAGAAAGGTTAAGACCATGAAAGGTCTAGGCTCTCAGCAACCAGGCCCTGAGATGCAGACTGGGGATTGGGATGCCACAACATCCCATCCTCCTGAGACAGGAGATCTGGAGCAGATCCTAACTCCAGAGATGGAGCTTGAGAGAGATGCAGGAGCAGAGGGTACCACACCTGCCGTGGCCAATGTGGAGCTATGAGAATCATGTGGCCTTTGTCTCACTGAAGCTTGAATAGGGTCTTGGAAATTAGGGGAATGGGTGGAAAGGCATATAGGAAGTCCTGACCCCAATGGAGGAGGAAAGCATCCCTGGCCTGAGAACCCTGAGCCGGAATTCTGGAACAGAACCAGGGAAGTTTGGCATTCAACGGACTTGCAAAGAGGTCTATGTCCGGAGTTCCCCAAATTTGAAAAATTTTTGCTACCTGATCTGCATGGAGAGACCATTCGTGTGGAAGCAGAACTCGACTGAGTCTGTCTGCCCAAGAGTTTTGAATGCCTGGCAGATACACCGCCAGGAGATGAATTTGATGCTCTCTGGCGAGGGCCCATAGTCGCAAAGCTTCGTTGCAAAGCGACAGAGAGCCTGTTCCCCCCTGTTTGTTCAGATAGAACATAGCTACTTGATTGTCCGTCTGAATTAGGACTGTCTTGTAGCTGAGCTGGGTATGGAACACTCGAAGAGCAAGGAAGATTGCTCTGAGTTCTAGGAGATTGATATGTAAGTGGGTCTCCTGTGGAGTCCAGGTGTCTTGGGTAGAGAGATCTTGCAGATGAGCTCCCCAACCCACTTGTGAGGTGTCTGTTGTTAGAGTGACCTGGGGTAGGGGTTGCTGGAAAGGGGACCCCACCAACAGGTTTTGGGTTGACTGCCACCATTGTAGAGACAAAATAAGGCGACTTGTGTTTGCTATTTTGTCTGATAGGCAGCCTGATGCCTGAGTCCACTGAGTGGATAAAGTCCATTGGGCTGCTCTCATATGGAGGCGAGAATAGGGAACCACATGCACGGTAGATGCCATGTGGCCTAGTAGTTAAAAACTCATCTCACTGCTCGAGAAATGTTACAACACTGCCTGGGAGGCTAACTGCACAATGCGAAGGCAGCGGGCCTGTGGAAGATAGGCCCTTGCTTTTCTGGTGTCCAGCAAAGCTCCTATAAACTCTAGAGACTGAGTGGGAGTTAGGCTGGATTTTGGGATGTTTATGACCAGGCCCAAATACTGAAGGATACGCATTGTGCAAGATAGGGAAATTCTGGCCTCTGACTCTGGTGGAGCTCAAATGAGCCAGTCGTCTAAGTAGGGGAAGACGAATATTCCTGATTGCAAAGAAATGCTGCCACTACAGCCATGTATTTCGTAAACACCCTTGGTGCTGAGGCCAGGCCAAAAGGAAGCACCCTGTATGGGTAGTGCTTTCCTTGAAACAGGAAGCGAAGGAACCTTCGGTGAGTTGGATGGATGAGGACATGAGTGTATGCATCCTTGAGATCTAGAGAACAAAGCCAATCCTGACTCTGAAGGTATGGCAGCAGAGTTCCCAGAGAAATCATCTTGAATTTCTCTTTGAACAGGAATTTGTTCAGTTCTCTGAGGTCTAAAATGGGTCTGTGTCCCCCTGTTTTCTTTGGAATAAGGAAGTAAGGGGAGTAAAACCCTGTACCCTGTTGGGAAATGGGTACGTCTTCTATTGCCCCTTGGGCAAGAAGTAAACTGATCTCTTGACTCGAGTACTGAGAGAAGCCTGAGAATTGAACTGTCTTACCACCGTAGGAGGGGGCATGTTGAAGAAATGAAGCTTGTACCCCTCTCTTACAATGGAAAGAGTCCATTTCTTCTGCTGTTATCTGCCCCCATCTGGGAGCAAAATGAGACAACCTTCCTGGGATGGTGGAAGGCTCTGGCCCGTTCAGGGCCAGGAAGGCCAAGTTCTCTAGATGAGAGTAGGGGCTGCTGTCCCTTTCGGGCAGACTGACTTGCAGAATGCACCTGCTGTGTATAGGAGGGATAAAACCTCTTCTTTTTAGAGAAGAATGATTTCTTGTAGGATTTTCTCCTTGCAGGATCAGCTGTAGCCTTGGATAGCCTATCCAAAGTGGTGTTATCAACATCTAGCTCATTAGCTTTCTCTTGCCAATTTTCGCCAAAGAGATTTTCGCCTGTACAAGGGATATTCCCCAGTTTGTCCTGCACCCAGAGTTTTAAGTCAGATGCCTGCAGCCAGGCAATCCTACGAGCACCTATGGCAATGGCAGAGGTTCTGCTTATGCACGCAAAGCAGTCAAAAGATGCACGATTAACAAACTTGGAAACATCCTGGGCATGTTTGACAAGTGTAAGATAATCCTGCCTCTTAACATCAGGAAGGAGAGGGCTCATAAACTCGAGATTTCCTGTAATCTCCTTAAGGAACATTCCCATGTATAAGATGTAAGAACTAATCCAGGCAGAGGCCTGGAATGTTCGACGCCCAAAGGCATCAAGAGTCCTACATTCACATCCTGGAGGATTAGATGCATGTCTCTTTGCACTCTTGATCCTTCTCATAGCTGACTCCACCAATATAGAGTGGTGTGGCAACTGAGATTTTTGAAATCCAGGACAAGGAGGCACTCAATACATGGTATCCAGCCTACAGGAATGAGGAGAGGTGGTAAGAGGTGTTTCCCACATTCTTAACAGGAGATCATGCAAGATCTCATGAATAGGCAAAGTAGCCGCTTCCTTGGGAGCTTTAGGATATTGTAAAATCTCCAACTCCTTTGCTCTGGGCCCTGTTTCAGGAGCCACTGTGATGGAAAGACCCCTAGCCACCTCCCTGATAAAATCCTGAAAGGATATATCCTTTGGAGGAGACATCCTAAGTTTAGGAGAAGGCGGCTCCTCAGAGAGAAGTACTCCGGCATCGACAGAGCTGTCAGAGTCCTCAGAGTCATCGGAGGATTCAAAGTATCTTCTGTCCGGGTGCTCTTGTAAAGCATGATACCGATACAAGTCGGTACCAGAGGGGTCTGATACTGGCCTGTCGATACCGGAGGAAATAGCTTGACTCAGTGTTGGTAGCATACTTGCAGATGTCGATGCTGTCGGTACCGATATCGGTGCCGAAACTGGTGTCGGTACCGGATGAACTGTCTGAAGTGGTCCTGAAGGCACCGATGCCGCAAGGAGAGCCGCCAGACTGCGCTCAATGGCCAGGAATCTCTAGTCAATTGACGCTGCCGATGCCTGGGTGTCGGTACTGGACGAAGCGGCTGGTACCCCAGAGCATGGCACCAGTAGTTCTGCCGAGGTTGAGGCCTCGAGAACATCCTGGAGCCCCGATAGTGCTTTGGAAGCCGAAGCCTCCCGCCAGGGCAATTTTACCGGTACAAGTCCCTCAAGGGCAATGCCAGAGGCATCTCGATGCTTGGAAGGAGATCTACCCCCCTTTGAGGACTGGCCAGATTTATGTTTGGTTACCTGAGATCCATGGGAGGAAGACGAAGCCCTGGAAGACGTTGATGCCACGGATGCTGCATCGGAGGGAAAAAGGGTGCTAAGCTTAGCAGCTCGGTTCTGCCGACCCCTCTTCGACATCATCCCACAGGCAACACACTCCAAGATGGAGTGGTCAGGACCTAAACATTTGAGGCACCACTCATGAATGTCGGTGACGGAGATGGTACCGCCACACTTGGAACACTTTTTAAAACCCAAAGCGGGTTTTTCCATGTTGAGGAAAAATTGGGCCTAGTGCCCAAAATGGCGCATGGCACCCGAGAGAAAAAAGCCTGGAAAATCCAGATTAAAAAAAAAAAAAAAATCTAATCTTTTAAGAAAGAAACAACGAACCGGAGGTACCGGTATAGCGTCGAGGAAGGCAGACGCTACCATAAAAAAGAATGAAAAATATGGGATAATTTCTTTGGTGACAGGACAACGACCTGCTGGCTCCGCAGAAAACGAAGAACTGGAGAGAGGCAGTTGGGAAAGGCAGGAAGGCAGCACAAAGGCGCTGTGGGATGCTCCCAAAAGCTTTCTAAATGGATGCTGGGGAGCGTTCCCGCACAGGCTCCGTCGGTACCGACGATACCCATATGTGAAGACTACATTCCTGCTTGTTCCTGGAGATAGGTTGCTGCTTTAGAATCTGGAGCGATGACTGGTGTCATGATATGGGTGACTGACCTTTGAACTAATGAAAGATCTATGAGAAGCACTTGGCCACTGCTAGAAGAGAGAGTGCTTGCAAAAATGGTTGATAAAGCCTTATTCTCTGTACACATTTGTATTGAGACCTAGCAAAAGAAAACAATGTCAGAGTTTTGGGTTAATCTGCAGGATGATTGTAATCTTTTTCTATATTGTATGAAGCACAGGTTATGTATAAAGACTTCTTCCAACTAGCAAGATGAATCTCACCTATGAGCCAGATGTGCCTAGGACTCTGAAGACACATCAATGAGCAAGCAGAAGGCATGTTTGAGCTACCGCTTTATTGTAATGACTCTCTATAGAATCACAGGGGGGACTGTATGAATGGACAGAGGGATACCAGAATCCCCAATATGTAACTGAAAAATAGATGAATTTCTTGATACAGATCTCTAAAATGTGTTGAATAGATGAAATTTGATAACAACGAGTCACTCACAAGTTTGGCTTTTCACCTACTACTTTTTAAATAAAATTAGATATCTTGATTATAAGAACTATGCAACTGCTTGGTTTTAAGAGCTCTGTACTATCCTGCTTCTCCTCCTATTTCTCCCATTGCTCTTTCAGTGTTTGTTCTGATGGACCCTCCTCTGCTGCTATCCCGCTCTTGGTGTACCCCAAGGATCTGTCTTGGGTCCACTCCTTTTCTCTCTATACCCAGTCCCTTAGTGCAGTGGTCCTCAACCCAGTCCTCTGGGGCCCACAGGCCAGTCAGGTTTTCAGGATACCCACAATGAATATGCATGAGATAGATCTGCATACAATGGAAGCAGTACATGCAGATCTATCTCATGCATATTCATTGTGGGTATCCTGAAAACCTGACTGGCCTGTGGGCCCCAGAGGACTGGGTTGAAGACCACTGCCTTAGTGCACTCATCTCTTCCCATGGCTTTTAGTACCATCTTTATACTGATGATTCCCAGATCTCTCTCTACACCTGAAATCTCTCCAGCAATCCAGATCCAGATCTCTGCCTGCCGTTCTGACACTGCTGCTTGGATATCTCACCGCTGCTTGAAATTGAATATGGCCAAAACTGAGCTTCTTATTTTACCTCTTAAAACCTCCTCTCCTCTTCCTCCTTTCTCAGTCTCTGTGGATAAAGCACAGTTACTTACCTGTAACAGGTGATCTCTGGGAACAGCAGGAATAAGTCTTCACATATGGGTATCGTCGGTACTGACGGAGCCTGCGCGGGAACGCTCCCCAGCGTCCAGTAAGAAAGCTTTTCGGAGCATCCCACAGCGCCTGCGCGCTGCCTTCCCGCCTTTCCTAACCACCTCTCTCCAGTTCGAGTTTTAAAGCTGAGACAAAGAGAGAGAGGAAAGGAAAGATAGATACAACTCCTAGGGGAGGTGGGTGGGTTGTGAAGACTTATTCCTGCTGTTCCCAGAGATCACATGTTACAGGTAAGTAACTGTGCTATCTCCAGGAACAAGCAGGAATGAGTCTTCACATATAGGGACTCCCTAGCTGCAGATGCCAGGGAGAGACCTCATGGTTGTGTGCCCTTGCAGAGGGCTCCACTTCCCCCCCATGGATCTCTGGCATCCAACCAGGGTAGGTGGGTAGGAGTTGATTAGGAATGGAACAGGTGTTTGAGGACAGCCTGACCAAACGAGGCATCCCGGCGGGAGTCCTTGTCCAAACAGTAATGGGCTGTGAAGGTATGAACCGAGGCCCAGGTGGCCGCTCGACACATTTGGTCGATGGACAGAGTTTAGATGAGCCATTGAGGCTGCCATGGCTCTCACATTGTGAGCTGTGACAAGGCCCTCCAGAGAAATGTTCTTACTCTGGTAGGCGAAAGAAATACACTGAGCAATCCAGTTGGACAGTGTTCTCTTAGAGACTGGAAGTCCTAAATGAGAAGGATCAAAAGCAACAAAGAGTTGAGAAGACTTTCTATGTTGCTGTGTTCTTTGTAAGTAGAAAGCGAGAGCTCTCTTACAATCCAAGGTATGAAGATTCCTCTCTGCATTTGATGCATGAGGTCCTGGAAAAAAGACAGGTAAATATACCTCCTGGTTCAGATGAAAAGGCGAGACCACTTTAGGCATAAAGTGTGGATTGGTCCTGAAGACTACCTTATCATGATGGAACCTTGTATAAGGTGGATTAGCCACCAAAGCTTGCAACTCACTGATGCGGCGTGCTGAGGTGACTGCAATGAGAAAAACAACTTTCCAAGAAAGAAATTTCAAGGAGGTGGTGGCTAAAGGTTCAAAGGGTGGCTTCATAAGCTGGCCAAGAACCAGGTTTAGGTCCCATGCCACTGGAGGTGGTCTAATGGGAGGTTTAGTTAAAAGAAGGCCTCTCATGAATCTTGCTATAAGAGGGTGAGAGGAAAGAGGTTGTCCATTGAGAGGCTTGAGGGACGCTGCAATAGCACTCAAATGGACTCTTACTGAATTTGTATTCAGGCCTGCATGGGATAGATGCAGGAGATACTCTAGTAGAGAATTCAAAGGTATTGCAAGAGGGTTTAGACCCTTCTCTGAACACCAAATGGTGAACCTTTTCCATTTGAAAGCATAGGAACGTCTAGTAGAAGGCTTCCTAGAGGCATGAATAACATCTCTGACTTGTTGAGAGAGATGAAAATCTTGAAGGTCTAGGCCCTCAGCAACCAAGCCCTGAGATGGAGCGACTGGGGGTTTGGGTGCCACAATGTTCCCTCTTCCTGGGACAGAAGGTCTGGTGCAGAGCCTAAGTCCAGGGAAGGAGCTTGAGAGATGCAGAAGTAGAGGGTACCACACTTGGCGTGGCCAATGTGGTGCTATGAGGATCATGGTCCCTTGATCTCTCTGAAGCTTGACTAGTGTTTTGGGAATTAGGGGAATTGGTGGAAAGGCATAAAGGAAGTCTTGACCCCAGTGAAGGAGGAAGGCATCCTTGGCCTGAACTCCCTGACACGGAATTCTGGAACAGAACCGGGGAAGTTTGGCATTCCACGGACTTGCAAAGAGGTCTATGTCCGGGGTTCCCCAAATTTGAAAAATCCTGGCTACCTGGTCCATGTGGAGGGACCACTCGTGTGGGAGCAGAACTCAACTGAGTCTGTCCACCCAAGAGTTTTGAATACCTGGAAGATATACTGCCAGAAGATGGATGTGATGCTCTCTGGCGAAGGCCCACAGTCGCAAAGCTTCGTTGCAAAGCGACAAGAGAGCCAGTCCCTCCCTGCTTGTTTACATAGAACATGGCTACTTGATTGTCCGTATGGATGAGGACTGTCCTGTAGCTGAGCAGGGAATGGAACACTCTGAGAGCTAAGAATATTGCTCTGAGTTCCAAAAGATTGATATGCAGAGAAGTCTCCTGTGGAGACCAGATGCCCTGGGTGGAGAGATCTTGCAGATGAGCTCCCCAACCCTTTGGAGAAGCATCTGTTGTGAGAGTTGCTTGGGGTAGCGGTTGCTGAAAAGGGGACCCCAGCAACAGATTTTGAGAGGACCTCCACCACTGGAGAGACCAAAATAGACGACTGGAGTTTGCTATTTTGTCTGACAGGCAACCTGATGCCTGAGTCCATTGGGTGGACAAAGTCCATTGAGCTGCCCTCATGTGAAGGCGAGCATATGGAACCACATGCACGGTGGATGCCATGTGGCCTAATAAGTTGTAACATCTCTTGAGCAGTTAATTGGGACTTTAACTGAATCTGGGAGGCTAACTGCACCAGACGTAGGCAACGGGCCTGAGGAAGATAGGACCTTGCAGTTGTGGTATCCAGGAAGGCCCCTATGAATTCCAGAGACTGAGTAGGGGTGAGATTGGATTTTGGGATGTTTATTACTAGTCCCAAATACTGAAGGATACGCATTGTGCAGGTTAGACAAGTCTGAGCCTCTGACTGGGATGGGGCTCGAATAAGCCAGTCGTCCAGATATGGGAATACGAATATTCCTAGAGTGCGGAGAAATGCAGCTACTACTGCCATGCATTTCGTGAACACCCTTGGTGCAGAGGCCAGACCGAAAGGAAGCACCCTGTATTGGTAGTGCTTTCCTTGAAAAAGGAACCGAAGGAACCTTCTGTGTGTTGGATGGATGAGGACATGAGTGTACGCATCCTTGAGATCTAGAGAACAAAGCCAGTCCTGACTCTTAAGGTATGGAAGCAGAGCCCCTAGAGAAATCATTTTGAATTTCTCCTTGAATAGAAACTTGTTCAATTCTCTGAGATCTAATATGGGTCTGTAGCTCCCTGTTTTCTTTGGGATAAGAAAATAAGGAGAGTAGAACCCTGAGCCCTGTTGAAGAAGAGGTACTTCTTCTATTGCCCCTTGGGCAAGAAGGGTAGCAATCTCCTGACCTAGAAGGTAGAGGAGAGATGTTGGAGAATTGAACTGTTTCACCATGATGTGAGGAGGAAGGTTTAAGTGAAGCTTGTATCCTTCCTTTATAATGGAGAGGGTAAATTGCTCTGCTGTGATTTGCTCCCATCTGGGAGCAAAATAAGTCAACCTTCCTGGAATGGTGAGGGGCTCTGGGTTTCCCAGAGCTAGAAAGGCTAAGTTCTCTAGTTGCAAGTCAAAGGCCCTTAGGAGGCTGAGGCTGCTGGGCTGTGGCAGCCTTGGACTTGGCCTATTTAGGTGGTTGCTGACGCTTTGCAGCAAAACAACCTGCAGAATATGTCTGCCCATGAGCAGAATATCATCTTCCCTTTTTAGAAAAAGATGTCTTTTTGAACAATCTTTTCTTAACAGGGGCAGAGGTAGACTTTGAAAGTCTATCCAAAGCAGAGTTCTCAGCATCCATCTGAGTGGCCTTTGCTTGCCAATCCCTGCCAAACAGGTTTTCACCTGTACAAGGAAGGTTTCCCAACTCGTCTTGGACCCAGATTTCCAAATCAGAGGCTTGTAACCAAGCAATTCTGCGTGCACCTATGGCAATAGCCGTGGCTCTGCTTACACACTCAAAAGAGTCAAAGGCTGCACGGTTGGAGAGTTTGGAAACATCTTGGGCATGTTTGAGCCAAGTGAGAAATTCCTGCCTTTTATCTTCTGAAATAAAAGGAGCTAAAGTCTGCAGATGATCTGTGACTTCTTTTAGAAACATCCCCATATAGAGACTATAGGAGTTGATTCTGGCAGCAAGCATATTGGCCTGGAAAATCCTTCGGCCAAAAGCATCTAGAGTCCTACATTCACGTCCTGGAGGGTTAGATGAGTGTCTCTTTGCACTCTTTATTTTCTTCATAGCAGACTCAACCACAATAGAGTGGTGAGGAAGCTGAGTCTTATGAAAACCAGGACAGGGAGGGACACGGTACATGGTGTCTAACCTGCGAGAATGAGGAGAGGTGGTGAGAGGAATCTCCCCACATGCCCAACATGAGATCATAGAGGATCTCATGAATAGGTAGGGTAGCTGCTTCCTTAGGAGCCTTAGGATAATGCAAAATATCTAATTGCTTGACTCTAGGCTCTGACTCAGAGGCCACTGTGATGGAGAGGCCTCTAGCCACTTCCCTAATGAAGTCTTGAAAAGACAAGTCCTCTTGAGGAGACATTCTTCGTTTTGGAGAATCAGACTCCTGAGGAAGAAGCACCGGTGCATCGACAGAAGCCTCCGACTCAGAGTCTTCGGAGGAATCGAAGTATCGCCTGTCTGGATGCTCCTGTAAAGCCCGATACGCGTAACGAGTGGGATCGACATCGGGAGTAAGCGGTACCGGTTCGGTACCGATGGGCATCATAGGACAGGGTACCGTTGCAGCCGATGTCGATGCAATCGGTACCGGCACCGGGAACAGTGCCGATGCCGGAGTCAGTACCGGCAACGGGGATTGTTGCGGTGCCGAAGGTGTCGAAGCCTGCATAAACGCCGTAAGGGTGCGCTGCATGGACAGAATTTTCTGATCCATCGACGCCACCAGAGTCTGAATGTCGGTACCAGTGGAGGCCACCGGTACCCCAGAACATGGCAACAGGTGATCGGTCGAGGCCGAGCCATCGATGTCAACCTGTGACCCCATAGATAATGCTTTGGAAGCCGGAACTTCCCGCCGGGGTAATTTTGCTGGAGCGGAATCCTCGAGGGCAAGCCCGAAGGCATCTCGATACTTAGAGGGAGATTTGCCCTTCGAGGACCGGCTAGATTTATGTTTGGTTACCTGAGATCCATGGGAGGAAGAAGAAGCCCTGGAAGACGTCGATGCCACTGAGGCTGCATCAGAGGGAAACAGGGTACTGAGCTTGGCTGCTCGGTTCTGCCGACCCCTTTTAGATATCATGGTGCAGGACACACAATCCGTGATGGAATGGTCAGGACCCAAACATTTCAGACACCAATCATGGGTGTCGGTGACAGAAATAGTACCGCCACATTTTGTGCACTTTTTGAACCCGGAAGCGGGCTTCTCCATGAGGAGAAAATATTTAGGCCTAAGGCCCAAACTAAAAATGCACAGCTGAAAGAATAAAAGGGTTTTTTTTGAAGAAGAAGAAGAAGAAAGAAAGAAAAGAAAAGACCGGCGGTACCGGTCTGACGTCGAAAGCAGACGCGACACAGAAAAATAAAGAAAAAAATAAAGAACTTCTTCTGCGGTGACAGGAACACGACCTGCTGGCTCCGCAGAAAAGAAGAACTGGAGAGAGGCGGTTAGGAAAGGCGGGAAGGCAGCGCGCAGGCGCTGTGGGATGCTCCCAAAAGCTCTTACTGGACGCTGGGGAGCGTTCCCGCGCAGGCTCCGTCGGTACCGACGATACCCATATGTGAAGACTCATTCCTGCTTGTTCCTGGAGATCTCTCTATTTCAGATATTTTAGATCAGATCCCTGTTTCTTTGGCTCACAACCTTGGTGTCGTCTTTGACTCCTCTCTCTCCTTCTCCACACACATCCATCTGCCATTTCTTCCTCTAGATCAGTGGTTCTCAACCTTTTTTGTACCGTGACCCCTTTTACCGTTGGTCAACTTGTGGTGACCCCCAATGATAAAATCAAATGCGTCTCTCTTCCTTTACCGTTAACGCATTGTCGCTGTAATCATTTGTTGAATTATTAATATATTATAGGCCTTTGCAATATGTTTTTATTTATAAAATACTTATTTAAACCACAATAATTAATCACAAGTAACAATATTTGATTTCAAAATTATGATGATTTTGTAGTCAAATCACTAATATGAAATACAATTATTTTTTCTACCTTTGTTCTCTGACCAATTTATTCTCTGATCATGCTGGTCCCGATCTGAGGCTTCTGCTTTCCTGTCTTCTCTTAGCTCTCTTTCTGTGGTCTATGGTCCATCTGCCATTTCTTATCTCTTCTTTCGTTTTCTTCACTTCTTTCCATCAGCCTATTTCCAGTCCCAGTAACCCTCCCCAGTATCAGCCCCTTTCCAGTCCTCACTCCCAGTACCTTCCAATGTCAACTTGCATTCCCATGACTGCCACTGGTGTCCATTCCCTTCCAGTCCCCCTCCTTCCCCACTGTCCAGCTCCTTCTAGTACAAATACCATGGCAGCCCCTCTCAGATCCACTCCCTTCCAGTTCCATTCTCCCATCCCCTTGTATCAGCCCATTTGTAGCCTTAGCCCCCAATTTTCTTCCAGGGCCAGCAGCTCTATCCTCCCCTCCCCACAATCAGCACATTCCCAGTCAAAGCCCCCCAATCAGCTCACTTCTAGTGCTAATCCTCCCTCAACCCCATTACCAGTACTAGCCTCCCCTAATCAGCCCAATACCAGTCCTACCCCCCCATCAGCTCATTACCAGTCCTAGCCTCCACTAATCAGCTCATTTCCAGTCATAGCCCCCCGCCCATTCAGCTCATTTCCAATGCTAGCCTCCCATCAGTCCATTACCAGTCCTACCCCACCCAATCAGCCCATTACCAGTCCTAGCCTCCCCTAATCAGCTCATTTCCAGTGCTAGTCCCCCCCTCAACCCCATTACCAGTGCTAGGCTCCCCTAATCAGCCCATTTCCAGTCCTAACCTCACCAATCAGCTCATTTCCAATGCTAGACCCCCATCAGTCCATTACCAGTCCTACCCCCCCTTGATAAGTCCATGCCCAGTCCTAGCCTTCCCTAATCAACCCATTACCAGTCCTAGCCCCCCCCCATCTGCCCATTACCAGTGCTAGTTCCCCCATCAGCCCATTATAATCCTAACCCGCACTGTCTCTCGCTTCTGTCCAGCATTTATCCCGTCTGTCCAGTATGTCCCCCTGTCTCTCCCCTTTGTCCATGCCAGCCCCCTCCCTCCCCCCATGTCAGCCCCCATCCTTCCATCTGTCCATGTCAGCCCCTCCCTCCATCCATCCATATCAGCCCCCTCCCTCCCTCCATGTCAGCCCCATCCTTCCATCTGTCCATGTCAGCCCCCCTCCCTCCATCCATCCATATCAGCCCCCTCCCTCCCTCCATGTCAGCCCCCATCCTTCCATCTGTCCATGTCAGCCCCTCCCTCCATCCATCCATATCAGCCCCCTCCTCCCTCCATGTCAGCCCCCATCCTTCCATCTGTCCATGTCAGCCCCCTCCCTCCATCCATCCATATCAGCCCCCTCCCTCCCTCCATGTCAGCCCCCATCCTTCCATCTGTCCATGTCAGCCCCCCTCCCTCCATCCATATCAGCCCCCTCCCTCCCTCCCTCCCTCCATGTCAGCCCCCATCCTTCCATCTGTCCATGTCAGCCCCTCCCTCCATCCATCCATCCATCCATCATCAGCCCCTGCCCTCCCTCCCTCCCTCCATGTCAGCCTCATCCTTCCATCTGTCCATGTCAGCCCCCCTCCCTCCATCCATATCAGCCCTCTCCCTCCCTCCATCCATGTCAGCCTCCATCCTTCCATATGTACATGTCAGCCCCTCTCCCTCCCTCCATGTCAGCCCCCATCCTTCCATCTGTCCATGTCAGCCCCCTCCCTCCCTCCATCCATATCAGCCCCCTTCCTCCCTCCCTCCGTCAGCCCCCATCCTTCCATCTGTTCATGTCAGCCCCCCTCCCTCTCTCCATCTATCCATTTCTATCAGCCCCCATCCTTCCATCTGTCCATGTCAGCCCCTCCCTCCATCCATCCATATCAGCCCCCTCCCTCCCTCCCTCCCTCCATGTCAGCCCCCATCCTTCCATCTGTCCCATATCAGCTCCCTCCCCCCATGTCAGCCCCCCTCTGTCGATGTCAGCCATGTTGCAGATTCCCTGCCCCCTCATCCCCTCTCCCCATGTCTGCCTCCCTTCTAATGCAGCCGCGGCTCCCTGCCTCTTAGGGAACCGCGGCTGTACCTGTAAAATCGTTGTGGAGCCCTTCCTGTCTTGACGGGCTCCGTGCAGCATTGTTCCGCCTCCAAAGGAAGTGGTAAACAACTTCCTTTGGAGGCAGGACAATGCTCTAAGATTAACTCCTATATCCTCTACATGGGGCTGTTCCTCAAAGAGGTATCCAGGGATCCTGAAGCCTTTGCCACTCTTCTTCCAGATAAGAGAGCAGAACATCTTACCCTAGGTCAAGCATAGCCAGAACATATCAAAGTTTGTTAATAGGGCCACCTTTGATGCTTTCAAATGCACAAGCAGGGCCTCAGCGATATACATCGGTGCACGCAGAATGATGGCTTCAAGCCTCAGATCTTGAACAGTGTTCAAGATAAGCTGGACAACATAGCTTGCACAGGTGAAAACTCTTTTTGACAAAGACTGGCAAGATAAGGCCTCTCAATTAGAGCCAGAAAACACTACTCTACAGACTGTCTAGAACAGCTGACCCTGTTAGAAAAAAAAGCAACTGCAAGGAAGTCTTTCTATTATACGAAGAAGAAATTCTACTCTTCTCCTCCTGCCTCTCAGTTCCAGACTCAAGCAACACAAAAGAGGCAATAACCTCTTAAGCAGCAGCAGAAGCCATAGGGGACTAAACCTCAGTCAGCTGCCCAGCCACAATCTGCACTTGGTTTTTGACTTTTCTAGAGAAGAATTCTTCTATGTGGAGGGGGTGGGGGACCTCAAGGGGCAGGGTGTCAGACTGTCTCTATGCCCATAGATGACACATCATTTCAGAGAAGTGGACAACAAACATCTGCAAATTCTGCCTCCCTCCACTTTCACGGGGGAATTTCAAACACACCCCCCTCTCATTGATCTCCTACAGGACAAGGTATCTTCTTTTCTGACCCAGGGTGCCATAGAGAAAGCCCTATCATCCCAACAGGGAATGGGCTTCTACTCTCCATACTCTCTCATTCCAAAGAAAACAAGAGGATACAGGTCCATTCTGGACCTTAGAAACCTCAACAAGTTTCTAGTCCAAGAAAAGTTCAAGATGATCTCCCTCGGGTCTCTTCTTCCCTACCTCCACAGTCAGGACTGCCTCTGTTCTCTAGCTCTAAAAGAAGCATACACACATATCCTCATCCATCCAGGACACAGGAAATATCAACGTTTCACCTTTCTGGGAACACATTATCAATACAGAGCACTTCCCTTTGGACTCACCTTTGCCTCGTCTTCACAAAGTGCATGGCTGTCGTAGCTGCCTAAGGTCTCTGGCTCATAAAAGCAGACACTTCACAAGAAATGCAGCTTTCCTTGCACTGCATCATTACAGTACTATAATACTTGGGATTTGTCAAACTTCCTGAAATTCAAGCTTGCTCCAACCCAAAGTTCATCGGAGCCTTCCTGGACACCCAACAGTCCTATGTGTTTCTGCCCCAGCTCCGCTGTGCCTGTCTAATCAAACTAGCATCCCAGACACTCCAATGGGACCATCTGACTGCCTGAAAAATGCTGTAGCTCCTCAGGCATATGGCCTCTACAGTACATTTATTTTATTTATTTATTTAACTGCATTTATATACCGCTTTTCACCGGGTCAAAGCGGTGTAACATATAACATAAGGGGGGGGGCAATTTTTCAGGGTGGGGCCATCACCAAGGGGCAACAATTAATGATTTGGGTAGACATAGACATAGACATGTATACTTCTGCTGAATCTGGGTATTAGATCATGCGGATAGGGTGGTGTCATTTCCTATGCCCGATTACATATTTATTTATTTATTTAGACTTATATACCACCTTATCCTACAATCAAAGTGGTTACATCACATCACAATTGGGTTATATTTAACATTTGGGTGCTTTACAACATTTAACATGAGGGTATTTAACAACATTAAGACAACACAATTTGAGGGTTACATTTATCATTATATTGTCGTGGGTTTAGGTGTGTTGATTAGGTATTGATTTTTCAGGGGTGTTTATGTTGCTATCCCGCTCGGGTGTGGGCTGCTGCGTGTCTGGTGGGGACTGTTATCAATCTGCTCGTATGTTTCTGTGAAGAGCAGGGTTTTAAGGGCCTTGCACAGCCCAATGGACCCTTGCCTCCCAATGGACACAGGCCTTGGGCCATCTCTGGGACAGGATCCATGTCACTGCCCCTCTAACCACATCCCTTCAATGGTGGTGTTCTCCAGAAAATCTGCTCATAGGATCACCTTTTCAGATGCCTCCACTTCAATGAACCGATGACGGATGCCTCCAAACTGGGTTAGGGAGCACACCTGGGCAACCTATCCACACAAGGGTTCTGGACAATGCACAAGTCACACCTCCAAATCAATTTTATGGAACTTCATGTTATTTCAAATGCCCTCCAAGTGTTTCACCACCACCTGAGGTCACAACAGGTCCTAGTCAGGACAGACAATCAGGTAGCCATGTTCTATGTGAACAAACAGGGAGGAACAGACTCATGGTCCCTCTGCGAGGAGACCCTTCACCTCTGGTCCTTTGCCATCTCCCATTAAAAACACCCCCGAGCAGTGTACTGCCTGGGGGAGCTTAATATCTTGGCAGACAAGCTGAGTGAGATCCTTCTTTCCCACAAATGGTCTCTTTCCAGACATAGCATTCTACATGTACTTCACTGTCTCCAACGTATCCAAAATACTGCTGCCCGACTCATTTTTCACTCCTCCATGCGCGACCATATTACTCCTCTTCTCATCCGTCTTCACTGGCTTCCTATCAAATTCCGCATTCACTTCAAAATCCTGGTACTCCTCCACCGTGTTCTCTACACCCACTCCCCTCAGTACCTGGCTGATCTTGTTCACTTTCATACCCCCACCCACTCCTCTGCCTTTTTCTTCCTCGCCCCCGCTCTGTGGAACTCCCTGCCCTCCTCTATCCGGCTTGAGCAGGGACATACTACCTTCAAGAACAGCCTCAAAACTCATCTCTTTGTCCTTGCCTTTGACCTCCATGATCCCCTTACGTGACCTTGCCCTCCCTTGTCTCTTCCCTCTCTCTCTCCCCCTCTTAGTCCTGTCGTATTAATCTGTTTAGGTATGCTTTCCTATCCACCATTGTAATTTCCTTTTTTCCTTTACCTTATGGTTTTTCTTTATTTTAAATTATGTAAACCGCTGTGATGTTTTTCGTTTAGCGGTATATTAAGTTAATAACCAAACAAACAAACATACATCTTTCAGACCTAGGAACTCCAGACATATCTGATTGCTACTCCGCAGAATGCCAAGCTTCCTCGCTTCTACACAAGGACTCAGACACCCAGCAATGAAGAGGTGGATGTCTTTCACCTATAATGGAGGCAGGGTCTGCTTTATGTTTTTCCCTTCCATACCCCTCATTCCCAAGATGCTTTTCAAGCTTCAGTCCGACAAGGGCTCCAAGATTCTCATAGCCCCTCAATGGCCATGGCAACCATGGTTTCCACTGCTATCACCTCTGACTCAGACTCAGCCTCTCCGATTGAGATCTGCGCCCGATTTCCTCTTCCAGGACAATGGCTCACTGCTCCATCCCAATCCAGTCTCTCCGCCTCACAGCTTGGTTGCTGAGAGCATAGCATTGCAGAGTATTGACCTTCCAGAAGAGGTTAAGGAAATCCTACTCGCTTCCAGAAAGCCCTCCACCAGACGTTCATATGCTTTCAAGTGGCATAGATACTCTGTCTGGTGTTCCCAGAAAGATCTCAATCCTTTTTCTAATCCAGTGGAGTCCCTTCCTCCAGTATCTCCTCCACCTGTCCTCAACAGGTCTAAAGACCAACTCAGTGAGAGTCCATCTCTGTGACTTTGCGGCCTCTCACCACCTACTAGGTGGACAGCCCATCTCCTAACATTGGCTAACAACACATTCCATGAGTGGTCTCCTGCTGTCCAAGCTACCCATCAAGCTACCTCTGGTGGCTTGGGACCTCAATGTTGTTCTAGCACAGCTTTTCAAGCTGTCCTTTGAACCACTGGCCACGACCTCCCTGAAGTTCCTTTCTTGAAAGGTACTCTTCCTCATTGCCCTCACTTCAGCTAGATGCATTAGTGAGCTAAAGGCTTTAGTAGCAAATTACCCCTATACCCAGTTCCACCAAGATAAGGTCATCCTTCGGACTCACCCACACTTTATGCCAAAGGTGGTGTATCCTTTACATTTAAACAAGTCTATTTACCTTCCAGTCTTCTTATCTAGATCGCATATTGCGTTGGCTTTTTATCTCCAGAAAACTCAGGGTCATCATAAAACTTCACAATTGTTCATCTCCTTTGACCTAGTTAACTGGGTCTACCTTATCTAAATATACGCTCTCCAGATGGATAGCGGACTGCATTTTATTTGTCTATGACAAAGCAGGACTCACGCTAGAAGGGCATGTCACTGATCACAACATTCGCACCATGGCCACCTCGATGGCAAGCCTACGCTCAGTAGCCATTGATGAAATTTGCAAGGCAGCAATTTGGTCTTCCACCAATACCTTTGCTGCCCATTATTGTCTGGACAAGAACTCCCACCAGGATGCTATGTTTGGTCAAGCAGTACTCCAGCACCTATTTCAGACTTAGATGCAACTCCTACCCTCCGTCCCAGACTTTGACAATACCAGAAATCCATATAGGATCCATGACCTCTCAAGCCTACTCAGAGGCAACCCTCCACCAGTTTTGAGGTCATTTCATCTGGCATCTTGGAGCTAGGGAGTCCCATATGTAAGGACTACATTCCTGCTTGTTCCTAGAGATAGCATAATTACTCACCTGTTACAGTTGACCTCTGAGAACAGCAGGAATTTAGTCTTCACAAACCACCCTTCTTCCCTAGGAGTTATTTATTTATTTATTTATTTACATTCTCTTATATACCGCGCTATTCTGCATCAGTGCGGTTTACATTGAACTGAAATTACATTGAACAGGGCATTATAACTTGGAGATAACTATTTTACAGGGAACATGGGCTATGGAGGGTTAAGTGGCTTGCCCAAGACCACAAGGAGCACCTGTGGGACTAGAAACCCCAGTCCTTCCGGCCCAAGGTTGCTGTCCTCTAGTGGGATTTGAACCCCCAACCTTCCGGCCTGAAGTACCTTGCCCCAACCACTAGACCACTCCTCCACTCCACACTGATGTAGGTTATAGGTTGTAGTTGTAGGTTTTCATTTACTCTCTCAACTACAAACTCAACTGGAGAGAGGGAGTTAGGAAGGCGAGAAGGCAGTCGCACAGGCGCAGTGGGATGCTCCCAAAAACGTTCCTATTGGACACTGGGGAGAGTTCCCATTGGTACAGATGTCACCCATATGTAAAGACTAAATTCCTGCTGTTCCTGGAGATCACCTGTTACAGGTGAGTAACTACGTTTTCCCTAACATGCCCTGATGTGACACAGAACACGTTAATGATGAGGTAATTGAAATCATCCATTACTACTGTGTTGTAAACTTTGTCAGCTTCACTGATTTCTGTTGGCATTTTGTCATTCATCTGTTTTTTGGCCAGGGGGACAGTAGTATAACCCCAGTGACATTCCCTTATCCTTTTTACATTGAATTTCTATCCATAGAGCTTCTACAGTATATTCTCTTTCCTGCAAAATTTTTATACTGTTTGACTCTATGCTTTCAACATATTGGCCACCCCTCCACCAATTTGATCTATCCTATCATTGCAATATAATTTGTACCCTATCATCACAGTGTTCCATTATTTATCCTTCTTCCACCAGTTCTCCAAGATGCCAATTATATCTAGCCTTTAATTCAGTGCTATATATTCTAGTTCAACCATCTTATTTTTTTTAGACTTCAAAATGTCAATCTGCAAATGCTAGAAGTTAGTTTTTTGTTCATATCAACAGACTGCTTATCATATGGGAAGGGTAATTTCAAATCTTCCAACTCTGTCTTTTACTTATGTACTTGGGTTCCTTTACCTTTAATGGAACCTCTCTATCAGGATGCCATGAAGTCCCTGTTTTGCTAGTATTCTTCAAAGATACGTCATTCTGAATTATGCATTCTTGTGAGACTGTCGGCTTTCACCATTTATCTAGTTTAAAAGCTGCTCTCTCACCTTTTTAAAGGTTAATGATGACATCCCACAGTCAGCCACACTCGCGGTCCCAGGCAGGCACCCCTCACGCAGCTACGCCGCAAGTCTGCAACCCAGCCCGCTAGACCCCGATCCACCCGACGAGTAGAAGTATACCCTAGACCAGTGATGGCTAACCTTTTTGAGCCCGAGTGCCCAAACTGCCGCACAAAACCAAAGAATTTCCTCAAAGTGCCAGCACGTCATTTGCATAAGTGGTCTTATTTGCATAAATATTTGCATAATGTTACCATACACTAACTTTTAGTAAACATGTCTCTTAATGAGTGTATGGATAAAGAAAGACTAAAAGATTTCTACATTACTATAATCCAGTGCCAACCGCCAGGCACATTAGGAACTACTACAAACGCTGCCCATTTAGAACCCATAGCAAACCCGCCGTATCCTGACAGCATTACCAGGACTCACAAAGCACCATACCCTACCTATCAAAAGGCAACACTGCAAATATTAAACCAATACATTTCAGAGAATACTGGGGAAAGAGAACAAGTGGCAACGTCAAATAGGAATTTCCTCTTGTACCAAACAAAGCGCAGATGTTAATGATGCACATTTCCCAGAGCTGACATATTCCAGTTAATAAATTCAAAATAAAGAGATATCTTTCTACCTTTTGTGCATTTTTTTTTCAGTTGCAATTGGTCCAGCCACCTTCTTCTGGTTTCTTCATGTTTTCTGCTAACTCTCCATCGTCTGCTGTCCATTTGTCCTTTCTTCTCTCTTCTAGTTTTTTTTCCATTCTCTCTCTCTCTCTACATCTGCTTTAACATACTAATCTTTCTCCTTTTGCTCTTTCCTCATTCCTATTTCATCCACACAAATTTTACCCCTCCATCCTCAATCCCCAATTACTCTCCCAATACCTGGCCAATTGTAGATTTTTCATCCCTCCTACACAAAATATTTTTCCCCTCTCCATTTTACTCTCCCAGCCCCATCCCATTCTAATCCTCCCCCAACATCAGCTCCCTTCTAGTTCCAGTCTCACCCAGCATCCATTCCCTTCTAGTCCCTGCATCAGCCCATTTCCAGTCCAAGTCCCTTCATCAGCTCATTTTCAATCCTAGCCCCCCCATCAGCCCATTTCTACTCATTTCCTAGCCCCACCATCAGCCCATGTCAAATCATAGCTCCCCTCCACTCAGCCCAATTCCAGTCCAGGCCCCCCCATGAGCCTACTTCCAGTTCTAGCCCCTCCATGAGTCCATTTCAATTCAAGCCCCCACCACAGCCCATTTCCAATCTTAGCTCCCCCCAACAGCCCATTTCCAGTCCTATCCTAGCTTTTCCATCAGCCCATTTTCAGTCCTAGCTCCCTTCCCTCACAGCCCATTTCCATTCCAAGCCCCCTCCCCATCAGCTAGTTGCAGTTCAAGCCTCCCCTGCCACTCAGCCCATTTCCAGTCCTAGCCACACCCCCACCCAGTACCAGTCCTAGCCCCCCGTCAATCAACTTCCAGTCCTAACCCCCATCACCCCATTTTCAGTTTAAGCCCCCCCCTATAACCCTTTACCAGTCCTAACCCCCCATCAGCCCATTTCCAGTCAGCCCCCCATAGCCCATTGCCAGTCCTAAACCCCCCAATCAGCCCACAGCCCATTACCAGTCCTAACCACATCAGCCCACCTCAAGTCCTAACCCCTCCCCATCAGCCCATTTCCTGTCCTAGCCCCCCCCATAACCCATTATCAGTCCTACACCATCAGCCCACTACCAGTCTTAACCCCCCCATAGCCCATTACCAGTCCTAACCCCCCCATCACCCCATTTCCAGACAGCCCTCATCAGCTCATAGCCCATTGCCAGCCCTCATCAGCCCACAGCCCATTGCTAGTCTTAACTCCCCCCCATAGCCCACTGCGTCTGATCCCACCGCCCCAGCGCCGTGCCAGACTTATCCCCCCCTCCCTAGCCCATTGCCAGTCTCAACCCCCCTCCCTCCCTCCCTAGCCCATTGCCAGTCTCAACCCCCCTCCCGCCCGAGCCCATTGCCCGTCTCAACCCCCCTCCCCCCTCCCTAGCCCATTGCCAGTCTTAACCTCCCTCCCTCCCTAGCCCATTGCCAGTCTTAACCTCCCTCCCTCCCTCCCCCATTGCCAGTCTCAACCCCCTCCCTCCCTCCCTAGCCCATTGCCAGTCTCAACCCCCTCCCTCCCTAGCCCATTGCCAGTCTCAACCCCCTCCCTCCCTCCCTCCCTAGCCCATTGCCAGTCTCAACCCCCCTCCCTCCCTAGCCCATTGCCAGTCTTAACCTCCCTCCCTCCCTAGCCCATTGCCAGTCTTAACCCCCCTCCCTCCCTCCCTAGCCCATTGCCAGTCTTAACCCCCCTCTCTCCCTCCCTAGCCCATTGCCAGTCTTAACCCCCCTCCCTCGGCTCATGGCAATAAAAAAAAAAAAAAGCTGCCCGCGGCCGCCGCGGCAGCATGGAGTGTCCCGCGGGGCTCCCTCTGCCCGGCGGGACTCTCCCGGCGCTGCTCAGCCCTCTCTGCCAGCTTGCAGAGACGCGAAGGGAGAGAGAGTCTCCCTCGCGTCTCTGTTAAGCCCGCAGGGGCAGATGGGAAATTTCCCATCAGCTCCTGCGGGCTTAACAGAGACGCGAGGGAGACTCTCCCTTCGCGTCTCTGCAAGCCGGCAGAGAGGGGCTGAGCAGCGCCGGGAGAGTCCCGCCGGGCAGAGGGAGCCCCGCGGGACACTCCATGCCGCCGCCGCGGCAGCGGGCAGCTTTTTTTTTTTTTTTTAATGTGCGACCTTCCCGCGTGCCAGCTGCAAGGCCTTCGCGTGCCACAGCTGGCACGCGTGCCATAGGTTCGCCATCGCTGCCCTAGACCCACCACCGTGTATATAGCTTAGCCAATGTGTAAATAGTTGAGCTGTCTTGTATCTTGTACATAGTTACCCGTTGAAACCTGTATATAATCACCTGTTTATTGTAAGTCCAGTGTATGCTTGCCTGCACTGCACGATTGTTACTTGTAAACCGCACTGATTTTCAAAGAGCGCGGTATATGAGACATTAAATAAATAAATAAATAATGCCAACAGCCTGGATGCACCCACGGTTATAGCAGTTGCAGTTTTAGCATGGAGAGCTGTTTCTCCCTGGGGTAACTGCATATACCGCCCTGCTGCAATATTCTGAAGGGTGCTATCAAGATGAAATAAACAAACATAGGGACATGGTACCATAGCATGTGAATATCAGGCCACCATCTATTAGCCTTTTCCCAGCAACAGTGTAAAAACAAAAGACCAAACTCCCAGGTGGAGCCCATCCTTTTAGGAAAGGTTCCCCTTTCCCCAGAATGCTTCCCAGTTCCTAACAAATATCAAACCCTCTTCCCTGTACCAGTCTCATTCACACATTGAGACTACAGAGCTCTGCCTGTCTTCCGGGTCCTGCACATGGAACAGGAAACATTTCTGAAAGTGCTACCCTGGAAGTTCTGGATTTCAACATTTTATCTAAAAACAAAAATTTAGCTTCCAGAACCTCCCTGCCACACTTTCCTATGTCACTGATACCAAGATGTAGTAAGACAGCAGGCTCCTCTCCCCAGCACTGTCTAGAACTTTATCTAGGCGACATGTGAGGTCCACCACCTTCACACCAGTTAGGCAAGTTACCAGGCAATCCTCATGTCCAGTCACCCTCCCAGCTATCTACGTGCCTAAAGTGTAGTTACTCACCTTTAACAGGTGTTCTCCGGGAAGATCAGGAATCAGTCCTCACATATGGGCAACAATGGCGCTGAATGAGCCCACGTGGAAGCATCTCCTCAGCTTTCAAAGAAAGCCTTTGGGGAATGCACCACGCATGCGTGGTGCCCTTCCCGCCCAAGGGTGCAGGTGCCATCTTGCCTCAAGCTATGCCATTAGATAAGACGGCAAAATTAAAAAACAGTAAAGAAGCAACACCACGAGGAGGGGGGAGGGAGGGTTGTGAGGACCGATTCTTGATGTCCCCGAAGAACACCTGTTACAGGTGAGTACCTACACTTTCTCCGGGAACAAGTAGGAAGTCAGTCCTCACATATGGGACTCCCCAGCTACAGGCTACCAAGAACCTGCACAAAATTTCACGGGTAACCAGAGGTGGTGGAGCCATGAGCTACAGCAGTTGAGTCCTAACTGAGAGACTCTCGCAAGACCCAAGTGTCCAGTGATGAACCAGCACTCCGGTTGCCTGAACACAGAAGGGTCGGAGCATAGAAGATGCCTACACCCCAAAGAGATTACAGAGCATGGGCTGGCTGAAGGTGCTGTCCTGTTGGGACTCCCTCTCTCCAGGCAGTAGTGAGCTACAAAGATATGGACTGAAGATCAGGTGGCGGCCCGGCAGATTTCCATCACAGGTACGGAGCGCAGATTACATACAGAGGTAGTCATGGCTCTGATGTGGTGCACTGTGACTCGGTGGACTAGCAAGACCCCAGCCCATTCATAGACTAGGGCAATTCATTCCGCCACCCAAGTGAACAGAGTTTGCTTTGTTACTGGAAGCCCCACACTACTGAGGTCATAGGAGACAAAGCTGAGGCATTTTGCGGTGGCCTCGAGTCCATTGCAGAAAGAAGGACAGAGCCCTCTTACAATCCAATATGGAGAATGGTCTCTGCCTTGCCAGCGTGAGGCCTCAGGAAGAAGGTGGGAAGCACCACCTCCTGATTGAGGTGAAAGGGGGACACCACCTTTGGCAGAAACATGGGGTGTGTGTTGTCGTGAGGGCTACCCTGGTGGCTAGTAGAGGTCAGGGTAGGTCAGACACAAAAATAATAAAGTTGAGATTGGCAAGTATTCCAAAGGCCCAAGTGACTTTTGGTCCTAGTAGTTTCCTTGATACCAATCTTCAATGAAAACAACTGCTCAGAGTGGTGGGAAAAATAAAGGCTTTTTATTTCCCTTCTTCGCAATGGTTCAAATGATTGGAATACAACTATAAAGCAAAATGTCCTTACTTCAGGTGAGGAAAAGAAAAACTCAGGTTTAAACCAAAAACTGTTACTTTCACAGGACTGGTGCTATTTACACAAAACAAGAATGTTCAATTCAGCAAGTCACACAGCTCACAAGCCTGGCAGGGATTCTAGGTTTCCTGTAACACAGTATGTACAATCCATTTCTGGATCTGAAATATCCCCTGCTAGTTCCACTTGCATTGGCTCCTCTTCTGAAGCCTCTGAATCTGTGCCCCTGGTTTCAGGTAAAATATATTCAGGCTTTTTATACAGTTCCTGTATCACTTCCCAATGTTCCGGGCTAAGCCTAGGGCGTCAGCTATGTGCTGTTTTATACTGAAAAGATTCCTCTTTATTCAGAGGTTTTATAGCAGCTCTATATAAACATTTTTCATTCAGAACTTTCTTCTTAGGTAAACATTTTCCATATCTTGTATCGTAGGAACCTTCAGACAAACTGTTTTCTTCTACTGCCTGTCTTTACCATACAGCAGCTTTCTGAAATCTTTTTCCAGGAAAGTATGATTTACCTTGTGAGGTTGGAGTCCCTTCTCCAAGTGAAGGTCTGGGCCTGTACCGGCTTAGCTTCTGGCTTGCCTGTGCAGCACGGCTTAGGTTCTCCAGCTGTCTCTCATTTGACTTTAGACTACAGTTGCAGCAATGCTTTCGCCTCTCTGGACAAACAGCTCTCACTTTTGTTTGAGCTGAGACCTTCCCAGGTCCTTCATCAGCTCCAGGGAAATCGTCTTCCACTCGGGGTGGTTTGCTAGCGGTAGAGTAATCAGGTTTCCATTCTAACCTCTTTCTCTCTGCGCTGCAAGTGATCCTTCCCTTGCTTCTGCTGGACTTGCCTCCTTGGCCTGCTTCTCTTTCTCCACTGCTGCTCTTCTCTCTCTCCTTCCTGTCGACCTCCTTGCCGACCTGTCTCCTGCCGAACTCCTTCCTGCCCAACTGTCTCCAGTCTTCCACACTCTCCCTTAAGAAGCACTCCTGCCTTCGAGGATTGGAAGCTGGCTGGCATTACCTTGTGACCAGCGGGGCATGGCTCCTCAGTGTCTCTGAAGTCGCTCTGGCTCCCTCTAGCTGGTTCCTCCGAAAAATGCAGCTTGTGCACGTCTTTTTCTCCGTTTAAAACATTTTCTTTTCTTTCAAGAGGGTCTGCTGCATGACAGTGTGGAGTACCACCCTGTTCTTATACAACCTAGTGTAGGGTGGCACTGCCATCACAGCCTGGAGCCCACTGACCTTGTGAGCCAAAGTAAGACAACCTTCCAGGAGAGATACTACAGGTGGTAAGTAGCCAGGGGCTCAAATAGCAGCTTAGTGAGCTATGAGCAACACAATAAGATCACACTCTGCCGTTGATGGGCAGACGGGGGGGGGGGGGGCTTGGACAACATAAGGCCCCACAGGAAATGAGAGATAAGGGCTGAGCCGAGAGGGACTTGCCCTTGAAAGCATGGTGGTGTGCCACAATAGCGCTCAGGTGCACTTTGAGATGGACTTCAGTACCACCTAGGACAGGTGGAGTAGGTACTGGAGCACCAGCTGCACAGAGTAGGAGAATGGGTTCGCCTTTCTCTCAGTGCACCTTGACTACTTGCAACACCCAGGAATCGGTGGTGGTGGAGGACCACCTGTGGGCAAACAGGGTCAGACACCCCCCTATGGGCTGGAAGGGCCTCCTGAAAGAGAGGAGGCCATACCCAATGAGTCAAAAATTCCCTCCAGGCTGGGGTCTTATGCTTGCGGGGGCCGTGCCCTTGCCCCTTGAACTGTTTCCCCTGCTGTGGTGCAGAGAAGGCCTGGTACTGTGGGGCATTACCGAACACCCCATTCTTAATCAGGAAGAAAGGCTTCTTCCATGGGGCCTTCTTACAAGGGTGTACCCAAGGTCTTCTTTGAGACAGATCCTGGTCAGGAACTCGGTCTCTCTCAGTAGTCTTGTCTGACATGGGTTTTCCGAAGAGGTTCTCTCCGGTGCAAGACACATCGATGAGTTTGTCCTCGACCCATTGTTTGAGATCAGATGACTGCAGTCATGCCTGGCGTCAGGCCCCGATGCCTGCGGTGGCCACTCTGGCTGAGGATTTGAAGCCATCCTATGCTGCTTGAGACAGGATCTTCGAGCGCTCCGTGACTGCGAAGACCAGAGACTTGAACCGCTGAAGAGGTTCCCCATCAAGGCCTGCAGAGAAACTGGCATGCTCCCTTGCCAACTCCTTTAGGTATATGCTGATGTACAACTGGTAGGAATGGGCCCAGCAAACCAATATCGAGCCCTGGTAGCATTTTTTGGCTGAGGGAGTCCAAGGTCTGTATCTCCCTATCCGAGGGCACTGAAAAATGAGTCTTTTGGCTCTTGAGTCACCACATGGCCGACTTGACTACCATCGAATTGTGAGGGAGCTGGGTTTTTTGGAATCCCGGGCTTCAGCAGATTCTATACGTGGAGTCTAGCTGTCTGCTCACAATCGGCACTGACACTGGTGTTTCCCACAGTTGGAGGAGGAGGCGCTCGAGGATTGGAGAGATGGACACCGTGACAGCCTCCTTCGGAGGGGCCTCATACTACAGGATTTAAAGTTTCTCCGTGCAGGGGTCGTTCTCCTCCACCTCTGTCTCGAACACGAGCAACTTTGTCATATCCCAAACAAAGTCGAGGAAGGCAACGTCCTTGGGTGGGGAATGGCACCAGGACACCCATGGACAGAGATCTGAGGGCACGTCTTGATGTTGCCAGGAGTCCGGGGACTCCTTGTACTTGGTGTCCCAGTCTGACTAAGTCAGAGGAAGAATCCAATGCACAATGGCTCCTTGCGCCCAAAGGCCCGCAACCCCCGGGGTACCTGCAGTCCACACCGTGTGCACTTGTCTGACGGGACCGGTGTCCCAAGGAACTGGACTGAGACCTCGTCCGATGCCCATGGGTCTCTCGAGGAGCTCAAGGATTGGCTCGACAACGGGGAAGCCCTCGATGTCGAGGGTCAAGTTGTCGGGGTGGATGAACCTGACATCAGCGCTTGCTGCTGTGCCAGGAGGGAAGTAATACTGCGCTCCAGGGCCGACATTCTGGTCTCCTTGCCAGATGGCTCTGTAGCCTTTGATGCGGGCACTGATGGCATCGGGCCCATTGTTCTGTCAAAAGGGAGTCCATATGGGTGATGTTATTCGACTTGGGGGTCTGAGGCCTGTCACCAGATGCTGACGACTATTTCCAGGGCAGCTTGAGAGGCTGCTCCCACTCCAAACCCTTGGACTCATGCTGGGGACTGTGGGACATGGTGTGGGATTTACCCACTTTTTCTAGACCAGTCTTCCAAGGCTGACTTAGAGGGCTTCAAGCCCTTCTTGCGTTCCACCTCCGGGGAATTCCTCTCAGAGGAGCTGCAGCAGCGGGACTCCAACAAAGCCTGGGCATCGCGGTGAACAGAGGTATTCGAGGGGGTCCTGGAGCGTGCTGTCACCGGGGACTCTGGTGCAGAGTTAGATCTATGGAACAACTTCTCCTGCAACAGCTGGCGGCTCTTAATGGGCTTTGCAGACTCAGACATGCAAAGGTCGCAGCCCGAGTTGCCTCAAGCCAGACCATGACAGCAGTCATGTGGATAAAGAAAGGACATAACATTTTTTTGAAGCCACTGGAGGTCATGGGGAAAACCGGTCCTTCAATCCAGGCGAGGGTCTGAGGCCTACTGGCCAAAAAATGGTGCGAAGCACCAGTCGAGGGAGACCTCAAGGAAAAACAAGAGAACTAACCCGAGGAGAGACACCAAGGTGAGATGGCTTGGAGGCAGGAAGAGGAACCAGTAGGCATACCAGAAAGGACATTTTTTAAAGCAAGAGAGACTTTTTCCAGGGAACAGGGACAGACGACTGGTGGGCTCCGCTGAAAAAAGGAGACCGAGGCCAGATGGCACCCTTGGGCAGGAAGGGGACCATGAATGCATGGTGCATCTCACAAAGACTTTCTTTGAAAGCTGGGGAGATGCTGCTGCATGGGCTCAGTTGGCACAGACGTCACCCATAAGTGAGGACAGACTTCCTGCTTGTTCCCAGAGAATAAATCACCAACTATAATGTCCACCCTAATCCTTCCCTCATGGGCCCATGGTCCTGGAGACACTCTCCGTGTGAATATATTACATCACCTGGAGGACAGGTCCTAGCTACAGGATCACTTCTTGCCATCCAAGGAGATACTCTACATTCAGGTGACCTCTCTCCTCCATGGCAGAGAGGCTGTCAAGGTGGAGGAGGGCCTCCTCTACTATGGCCCTGAAGGTCTCCTCTTTATAACAGTCTGCCTCAGTTCCTCCACGTCTGTCATTCCCTGAGAGCAAGCAGCAACCTGCCCCTAGTGCACACATAAGGACGCTCAGCAGCTAAGATAATTACATATGCGACACTTGGTCCCATCTCACTTGATTTGTTTAGCTATTTAATTTTCTTCACTTATTTAAAGTTGCTATGGAAATAGGAATATTTGAACCAATACAAAATATTCCTAATAAGTTGGAGGGACTTTGTTTAATGCTCACCTCAAGATGAACTGCAAGGATCTAGAATTAAATCTATGCATAATGCCTAAGAACTTGCTGATGATGATAAATTAAACCTGAAAGTGCAAAATCCCCCTCTTACAAGGTTTAAGGGCCTATAAAATCAAAGACTGTCCCCTAGGGTGGGTGGGAGCTGAGGGAGGGCAGGAAATAAAACAGAGTTTGTCTGTTAAACTAAGCTCTAACTGAAAGTTCATTAAATATCCCTTTCTAAAATTCTGAGAATTTTCCAGTAGGTAAATGGTTAACCAATGCAGATTCCTTCCCAGCAGTAGAAGCTCCTCTCCATGCAGTCCTGCGGGATGGACGCTGAGCCTACCAGTGGTAAAAGGATTGGGGGAGATGCAGCAGAGGTGCCATAATCTGAAATGGGATCTCAACATACTGAACAAATGTGCCCTGAAGCTTCACAAAGGCTCTAATGGTAAAAAAAACAAAAACAAACAAACAAAAAAAAAAAAACACCAATCATGGAAAAAACAGCAGGAGAGGGGGCACAAGCAGCATGGCTCAGTACTGCAGTGGCAAAACAAAAATAAAACTAAAAATCTGTCTGGGGGGGGGGGGGGGAAGACCACAGCAAAAAGCAAGACCTAGTAAGGCGATCCCAGCATCTGTAAGGCCAGAAGGAGAAACCAAACAAGGACTACCCCAGTCACCTACCCAACACTGGGAAAGCCTGGCTGCTTTATAGGGCTTTTTTTAGCTGTTTTATTTTAGCATAAAGGAAAAAAAAGAAAAGTAAAAAAAGCAAAGCAAAGCAAAGCCTGTAGAGAGGGACAGCAAAAGTGGACAGAGGCATGGGTCTAGATTACCAACCCTCCTCGGGGTCCCATTGGTTCCTCCTGTCCATTCTCCAATCCACCAGCGCAGAACACCATGGATAACAGCACTGGACACAGAGCAGCTATTAGCTTGGGGAGATAAGGGCATACCCAGGCGCCGAGTCAATGTTGGGCCTACAGATTCACCCTGGCAATAGGCCACAAAACCATGGTCTGGGCCAGGGGAGACTGGCCTATATGCATTACTACACCAGTCCACAAACTTTGCCACTGTCTGGCAACGTTTCTCTCAGTGCTGTACCAGTTTATGTACTGGTGTGATCTCATCACTGAAAATTGGTCTGGTCTGCTTCCACCTGCTCATTGGAGAGCATAAACCACTTATCTAACAGGAAAAGGAAATAAGCACTCATCCTGTTTGTCGTCCGAGAAAATGTAAAAACTATCAACAACACTGAACCTCCCCCCTTTTCCCCTGTGCTCCCGCAAACTTGTACCCTAAATAATGCATGCTGGAATTTGCACATGACTGGAAAATGTAGTTAACTACCTGTAGCAGGTGTTCTCCATAGACAGCAAGTCCTCACATATGGGTGACGTCATCCGACTCAGCCCGCGTGGGAACGCTCCCCAGCTACTATTGAAAGCTTTTGGGAGGTTCCATTGTGTCCTCCTCCCACCTGCCGCTGCTGCGCCATCTTGAACTAGTTATTACTATAACTATAGTAGAATAAAACTCTAAGGGGAAGTGGGAGGATTGTGAAGACCTATTCCTGCTGTCCACAGAACACACCTGCTACAGGCGAGTAACTACCTTTTCTCCATGGACAAGTAGGAATGAGTCCTCACAGTATGGGACTCTCTAGCTATAGGCTACTGAAAGCCAATAAGAATGCAGTTAAGTCCAACAGGGGCAAAAGTTTATTTGCTTAAAACAGGCTTAAAAACTTCACATCGGGAATCCCCATCCAGAAAGCAGCGAGATGTGAAGGTGTGGAGAGTCTTCAAGACTATGTCACAGCCTTGCAGATCTCTTTCATGGAGACCAAGCCTAAAGATGGCCACCGATGTAGCCATACCTCTGAATTATAAGCTGCAACATGAACATGGCTGTTAGCCAAACAAAGAGCGTTTGGAAATAGCAGCCCCTAACTTGCTGGGGTCAAAAGAAGCAAAAAGCTGGCCTTTTGTCCGCTGCAAACAGTTTAATCTTTTAGTTTAAATTTAAAATCTAGCAGAGAGCTTTTGGCTTAAATTTAAAACTCAGTCAGGGCCTAGTATCAGCAGACAAGCTTTTAATTTAAAACAAATCAGAGTATAGCTTAGCACAGAAGCAAGAATAGGGTACATTTCTTTGCGTTGAAAGAAATAAATTGTTTCTAGAGACTTTTACAAAGAGGCCTTCCAGTTAGGAGGCAAGAGATCTGGGAATTTGTTTTAAAGCCAAGCGATAGATAAAAGGAGCAATTTGAAAGGCTCCCTTCTATCAAATCAAGGGCTGTGTGAATCACCCAGAAAATTGTTAACAGATTACCTAAGAAGCACAGGTCTGAGACCTGTGTAGCAAGCCAGCCTTTACTCAGTGTTAATTCCCTCCCACCCACCCCCCCCCAGACATAATCTTAGTTTTATAGGCTCTTAAACCTATTAAAGGGAAGAAGGTTGTCAAATTCACTTTAAGGTTCAGCTGGTTATCCTCACCAGGCATAGATTAAGGCCCTGCAATTTAATCTTGAGGTGAAGAAATTCCCTTAAACTATCAGTACAAGTATCCCTAACAATTTTAAGTGAACAACTTAACACTAGAAGCCCCAAAAGGAATTTTGCCTAGAAACCCCAAAGTGCATCAATTGACGCATTATCACGACGACTGCGTTTAGCATGAAATGCAGATGTGAATTAATGTGAAGTTACTTATTTGTTAAATATGTGCAGTATGTGACATCATTACATGACGTCATCGTATGTTTATTGTTTGTAATGTCGGAGTAAATCTGTAAACAGTAATTGAGATGAGCCACCTAGTGGGAACATAAATTTATACCCAGAAGCCCCAAAGTACGTCAATTGACACATCCAAGACAATTGAGTGCATGCATTGACGTACTTTGGGGCTTCTAGGTATAAATTCATTTTCCCGCTAGGTGGTGCAATCTGTCATTAATTTTCGATGCACATATTTGAACATTTTGACCTTGCTAACAAAGTTCTA